>JASJET010000103.1:24627500-27340000 GCA_034092305.1 Diaprepes abbreviatus
TATTGATTCAATAAAATTTGTGTTTAAAAACGTGGTATTTTATTTAGCATTTAATGTACCTTTACCTACTCAATTGAAAATAACACTGATTAACAAATTGGAACTTTTTCATGTCCGTGAAATGAGTTTCAAAGAGCATTAATAAACGTTTATTTTGATATGTATATCGCAGTCATGGTGGCTCAAATTGATATTTTTATAAGATTTTTATATTTTTTCTGATTAAAAATTTAATTTTTCAATAAAGGTACTTCAACGTCATCAGATGGTAAAATACTTCATACGATCATTCTGGCCCATATTACTTTATTGACAGCGGCTCTAAATAATTCAGTAGATGTCTTTCCGGTCCATTGTCGCAAATTATGTAGCCATGAAATTCGTCGTCTTCTGGAGCCTCCATTGTCATCCATCTTGCCTTGCATAACCAATCGTAGCAATTCGTATTTTTGGTTACGCATTATGTGTCCAAAGTATTCTAACGTCCAAGATTCTACACCGTGCAGCAGTATAGAAAATATGTAGCATTTTAGTAAACGAGTTCTTAGTTGTAAATTAAGTTTCATATTACATAATGGTGTTTTCATGCGATTGAAATAGGCTCTGGCTTTCTCAATACGTATTTTTGTTTCTTTTACTTGCTCCCACTTATCACTTAGTTGTGCGCCCAGATATTTGATTGGAGGATACTGTTTCAATAAGAGAACCTCTGATACGAATTTGTACATTTTGGGATACGTTTTAGCTTATTATCATTACCTTTGTTTTGCCTATATTCAATGGCATGTTGTATTTTTAACAGATCTCACCTACTGTTTCTGTCAGTCTTTGAAGTCCTTCAGCTGTGTCTGCAAGAAGGACCGTATCATCTGCATATCTTAGATTACTGATCAAAACCCCATTTAGAGAGATACCTTCTTTTACCTCTTCAAGAACTTTCCGAAATAGTTTTTCTGAATAGATGTTAAAGACTCTGCCGAACACCCTGACGAATTTGGAATTTTTGTAATTCCTTTTCCTCCACCTGAACAAATGATTCTTGTTTGCAATAAAGGTTGGAAATAATTCGTAAATCTTTATCATTCAATTGATGCTCTTGTAGTGTTTCTATTAGTTTTTGATGATTTACTCGGTCGGAAGCTTTTTCAAAATCAATAAAGCAGGCAAATACATCACAATTTACATCACGACTTCGTTGAATTAAAACGTTTAAACTAAATAGCGCCTCTGTTGTGCTTAAGCTGTTCCTGAAGCCAAATTGCGTATTGCTAATGTCCTGTTCAAGTTTCAGATATATTCGTCCTTATATTATTTTAAGAAATACTAGAACTAGAGAAATATATAATATAATGGATGAAGTGGGGCAAAAGAAAAAGGATGGAAAATACACAAATTTAAACTAGTGCTGTTCTATGTTGGAGATCAAGATAATCACACTGGAGGCGAATTTTTATCAGTAAAGATACAAGGATGCTGTTGAAGTTGCAAAAAGCATTTCAAACTATGTTGCATATATAATAATGAAATTGAATAAGCAATATAAACTGAAAATTCTCATAACTCACGCACTTATTATAAACCATTTAGATGAAGAAATAGACCAGAAAATTAAACCTCAATCGAAATAGATTCCATAATCGCCAATGAGAAAGTCTACAGTGAACGACGTTTCGGTTCTCAATATAATGTCTATAGGAAGTGATAATAGGCTAATAAGAGCTTTAATAAATACAAACACAAAACATGAAACATCAAAAATGGTGATAAATAAGTCTAAGAGCAAGTAACAGTGACGAGACAACTCTATAGAGTTAAAAAATCAACAATAAAAACGCAAAATACAATCAGGCAGACAATTAAAGAACAATGTCCGAAACAAAATCATGAAACTAAAATTATTCCATATACTAAAACAAAACACTAATGCAATAACGAAAAAAGATTAAAAGTAAAGGGCCGGACCTCCAAGTGTTAAGATATATAAATAAAGAAATCACAATAAACATTAAAAAATATCTAAAAAATTCCATTATTAGAGGTTCAACAAACAGCTGAACAAAGCGGAAGTTTATGACCCAAACTAAACAACGGCAAAAACTAAATGTTTCAAGTCAGATACAAGAGGGGTAAAATATTATCGAACAGTCAAGAAATAATAAAAGCAGTGGAAACCTTTTGTCAGCACTAAGGGATCACAAACAACCAAAGAAAGTAGAGTAATTACTCAAAGAAATCATAAAAGATGAAACAAAGAATACATTAAAAAAGATAAAGAACAACAAAGAACCGGGAAATGATAATATCGTAACAGAAGTTCTTGAAAAAATAGTTGATCTTTTCTCTTTTCCACAGCATAATTCTGAAAGATTATAAGTATATATTTACGATACCACTCTATGAAAAAGAAGACCCAGCAGATATTATAAATTATAAATCCATAGGCATTGTTATCGCACATAAATTATTCATCAAAATACCTACTAATCGACAAGACCAAAAGCTGGGCTACTATAAACCTGTTGAGTAGGCTGGTTTCCTTTCTGAGTTCAGTTGCCACTGGAAATTTTAACCGATAAAACCAATAAATTAACTGATGCTGTGTGCTAATATTGGCAGACTTAGAAAAAACTTTTGATACTATTGAAAGAAATGACATATTAAACGCTCTTAATGAATGCCATAGTGATCACAGCTTTACTTACTGAATAGATAATATCAACTTAATCTCAACCACATATGTAGATCTGCATTAAGAAACCGACAAATTAGTTAGAAAGAGGTGCCCGGTAAGGAGATACAATGTCTCCTAAACTCTTTATTTCTATTCTAGAGTATATATTTCAAAAAGTAGTCTGAGGTTTACGAAGATAATATAATTTTATAATTATCTATTTAGCAACCCTGTGATTCCCGCAATTCAGTAGCCTCCTGTAAATCTTAAATATAGATTAAGAGATTACGCCAGCAAATATTCTTTAAATATATTACTAAATTGCGTATGTTCATTCTCCTTTCAAGCAGTTAAAGGAAAAAATATATGCAGATAATTTATTTCTTGCAAATACAACTCTGGTCGTTTCGACCACCTAATGGTCTCATCAGTGGAACTGTAAGGAACCAAGAGTAATGTTCACAGAAACAAACTGCCTATATCAAATTTAAATTTCGAGATATTTCGGCAGTATTAATCCTGCAGACTTTTTCGATGTCAGGCTGAAAATTATCGCCCGTTAAACGATGTCTATATATCCTGTCACAGTTCAATTTTTTTGCTTAAGTTCACTATGGCTAATTCAGTTTTTTAACCTTATTTTTTGCAAATATTGTCGTTTTGGGCAACTCAGTATCATTTTCCTTAAGTATTTCCAAGGAATTCTTGGATGAAAATCTTTTCATACAGTACAATTTCAATTAATTTTATTTTTCAAGTTGACCATTATTTTGTCTTGTTTTAGTAATTCATTACACTGTGCTTAGGTATTTTCTTATCGATGTTGAACTTACTGCTACTTTTTTTTTAGTCAGATAGATTTGTTTTTTCTCTGCCTTTTATATTTACATATGAATGGAATTGTACGTATATTGGGTTGCAGAAAATTTCTATTAATATGTATTCCTTGGATTTAAAAAAAAATAACCACTGAGATACTTATTAGATTTATTTTTGTTTTGAGTGGTAAATGCTAATGATTAGCTAACAAATGCCTTTCAGTCGACTCTTGTTGCCCAGTGTCATTTTTTGTTGAGTTGTCATTTCTTTCACCCGTGGCAATTGAACGCGCCTAACGGAAGTCGATTAGTGCACAAGGTGGGTCATGGTTATAAATGGAGGCCATTTTGCCTTGATTTTACCTTTTTCCTGGTTTGATTGGGCCGAAGCAGCTGCAGACTTCCATTTCAGTTTTTATTTACCAAATTTTTGGGATTCTGAGATGGAAAGTCGTAAATTAACCTGGTGATTTTGTTGAGTTTTGGAGTACCGTATCTTTTGCCTGGAAGACAGTTATGTTTTTTTTACCAGAATAAGCCTGGAGACAGGAATTTTGGGCAGTTTGCACGTATCAACGACGGAATTAGTCTAGATCCCAGAAAAACCGGTGAGAATTACATCTATCCACCCTACCAGTGAGAATAATTGCCATCCTCTCTACCGGGCAGAATTGTTAACTGCCATGCTACAGGGCTGAACATTACAGTTGTCCACCCTATAGCATAGAACTAGTCACCGCCTGTTGTCCAACCTACAGGCAACCACATCTACACATGTGTGTCAGTTTAATTGATTGAAGGTTTTGTTTCAATAATACTAATTTTAATTAAAGACTATCATTAAAAGTTGGTACGAATTTTATTTGATCCCCGGGCTACTTGCATTTGTTTTTTTTTTTTTTAAATTTTAAGAGTGAAGGTGAAAGATAGGTCAAGGTTTCTGTGTTCTACCTGGCTAAAATGCAGTGGTGTCCTTAGTTACTCACCCCTACTCTCCGGCATAGGGGTTAGCTTAGCACTTTGCTCCTGGTGCTGCCACTAGCCTTCAGCTCTGCTTCAGCTATGTTTTTTTTTATCTTATACCTCTCTACGAGGTCTAGCGTTTTTTAAAATACTAGTGTAGCAAATTGGCGCCCAACGTAGGGCCAGAACCTCCCCCCACGACCCTAAGATTAAGACTCTCATGCTCTACCAACTGAGCTAGCCGGGTAAGTTGCTATACTAGTATTTTAAAAGACTCTAGACCTCGCCAGGAGGTGTAAGATTAAAGATAACTTAGCTAGAGTAGAGCAATTTTTCAGCCTAATATCGAAAAAGTCTGCAAGTCCAACCCTGCCGATATATCTCGGAATGTATATTTTTGAGTTCGTAGCAACTCCGTTGATGAGACTATTAGGTGGTCGAAACGCATATGAAGAGAGAGGACCGAAGTTATATTTGCCGTAAATGAATTGCCATTACCCTGATCAATACGAATAAAATTTAAAATTAAAAAGGAAAGAACAAAAACAGGATAGTTAACTAACTAAAATCTAATAAAAGTTTTGTAAAAGCAATCTTTTTTCCTAGTTTAGCAATTATTCTGAGAGTTTTGGCCTTTTGTGTGCAGTCAGTACTTAAAAAACTTTTCAAATTTAAAGGAAATAAATTTAGCCAAACTTTAATTTTGTAATGATTTTTTAAGTAATAGTCCCATCATAATCGACATATTACAAAAAAGAAAATGTTTAAGTTCTATTCATTTTATTATAAATATGAAAATACATGTTGGAATGTTATTATTTCGAGTTGAAATAAAAATATTTGCAAAAAAATTAATTTAACAAATTACAGATTTACTCCTTTGGGCTATTAAAGCAAAAGTAGACAGTTTAGTTCCTGCGAATTCCACTTTAGTCCCCTCTCCATACGCACTTCGTTCATCCAATAGTCTCATTGGTGTAGTTGTAATGAACCAAATGCTAAATCCATAGAAAACCTTGTCTACATAAAATCCCCATTCCGAGATATGTCGCCAGGATGTTGTACCTGCACACATTTTTGATGCGCGACTATTAATTATTAATAGTCAAATAACATCTATAAATGTACTGGAGTGGTTCAAGATAAAATTAAGTTGACATAAGTATTTCTCCTAATATGACCTAGTTATAACAAAGATTATTATACCTTACGCCTTACGTTATAGATATCCCACGCCGTATTAAATTTTTAATAACCTCTATGGAACCTGACGATTTAGGACGAGGCCCCAGTAGGCATAATATAGCGTAATCAAGCTTCGCCGCGATCGAGGAGAGCACATTGTTGCCAATTTGTGCCGCAAGGATCCTGTCTCGTCGGTCTATCCAAAAATATGTAATTAATTTGCATTCTGAATGTCCTCCTTGTTTATTGTGATTTGCCCCGGCATTTATTTCCTTTTATTTGAAATAATTTGCCGAAATTGGAAGAATTTAAATAAGTTTCGCAACGGATGCTCCGATTTTGTAATAACTTTATTGTATTTAATAGTATTTCGGAAAAATTAAAATAAATAAAATATTTATTGCAGTATAAATTTGAATATATTTTTGTTAAATTAATCAAAGAGAAAAGTTTTTAATTTCATATACCTATTAACCTGTCTGGAGAAGTTCTCACGAGAAAAAATTAATGACTTATTTTCAGAAATCTAATGCAAAAAAAAACATATATTTTAACTCTAGAGGCCTAAATGCACCAGAAACGTTGAAAAAAATTGTGGTTCTTGTATTTGGGTCCTTACTTTTTTTCGATTTTTCTTTCTCAATTTTAACTGTTTTTCTATTTTTCTTAAACTACTCTTACTACTTTAAATGCTCTCCAATTCTGGGGTTTTATGTCGTTTTGAAGTCTGAAAGAAGCATTTTCGTCATCTTAAAAAGACCTTTCTAACCAGTTAACTTATACTTTTAATTACAATGCTTTTATAGTTCAATTTTGTGTGCAGCACTGTATGTGCTAATTTTCGTAATTTCGTAATTTTCAGGTATCCTTTAAATTCATAATATCTATTTTTTTGTCTTATTTCATTAACTACAATTTTTTCTAAGATCTTATAATCTTAAATTAACATTTAATGTGTATTTATTGTCCTCCATGCATTCAAATATTCAAAACATGATACTATGTAGAAATATGACATTAAACTTAAAAAAGTCATTAAAAAAATTGAAAATCGTTTAAAAACTGGTAAAAATCGATATTCTCAAGTCGAAAAAAAATAAAATGGCCTAAATACAGAAGATTAAATTTTACTTCGAGTTTATACTATATTCAAGAAACGGTACAGGTTCCTAAAAAATATATTTTTTTCATCAGCCTATTGAAAATGAGCAATTTTCCAAAAAAAGGCCTCATTCAGAGGCTGGTATGTCCGGTTCTATTTAGCCAATTCAAGGTTTCCGAAAAATGAATTAAAGATCTTTCCAAGAAAAAAAAAAGAACGCTGCACAAATGGAATTGCAAAAAAAACAATTCTAATTAAAATAGGTAATATATTAATTAATTTGAAAGGTCTTTTTAAGGTGAAGAAAACACTTTTTTCATAATTCAAAACCATCTAAAAATTAGGTGAGAAGTTATAATTGTAAACTTAACCTGAGAAAAATACAGAAGTTTCAATTGTTTCGATCTATTTTCTGCATTCAGGGAAGAGTTTATTCTCCTAAAATGAAAAAGTAAAATACATGTTTTTTTAAATATCTTTGGTATAACTATAACCTCTGAATTTTATCGAGCTGCTCTAATTTTTCCGCATCTCTCATAATGCATTTCTCACCTCAATAGAATTATTTGTAGCCTTTCTAAATATTTCAAATTATGCAAGCCAGAATGACAACATTATGTCAAGCTTTTAGCAAGAAAAATATCACCTAGTTCTATTAATCTCCATCCATTAAATGCGGGTTAAAAAACCATAAACATTTCCGCGGCTCTTTAGCTGTTTGCTCGACGTTTTTTCCCATTTTTATATCCGAAATCTGTGCAATTTAACCGAAGATTAATGTTTTTTAAACGCCGGTTAATTAACCCAAACAATTACCCCGTCTTAACGGCACCGAGCCACGAAAAAAGGAAATAAACCGGAATTAGTTTTGCGGACGAAACAAATATTATTTTTCGCTTTACGCGCCTGTAGCGGCCTTTTTTTGAATGAGGCGAGAGAAGGTTTTAAAAAGGGTTTATTTTTGTGGAATTTTCTCCGCGTTTTGTGGGGATTCATTTGGACATTTTTAACGAAGACTTAGAAAGACCAGCTGACTGATATATAGGTTAACGGGTTAAGGGTGTGACTGGCAATTTTTCTGAAGAGTTTGAGATATTCATAAAAACTAATTTAAAGAAAAGTAACACTCTCCATTGCAATATTTTTCTAACTAAAAGAAAAAAAATTAGTCACTAATGTCTTACCCATTTTGCTTTTTAAAATCATTAACGTAATACTGATTCTGAATTATTATTTCTCTGTAATTTTGTGAACTAATTTTACTTTCTCTCGTCTCGTACCTGCATTAACAAGGTTAGTGATAGTTGTTTATATGTATTATTCTTTGAACCAGAGAAAAGGAAAGAATATATACAAACATTTTGTTTCCTGCAAATACAACTCTGGTCTCCTCTCCATCCACGTTTCGACCACCTAGTGGTCTCGTCAGCGGAGCTGTAGCGAACCGAGAGCAACATTTGCAAGATGCAACTATTATATAAAATATAAATTCCCAAGTATATCGGTAGGATATTAAAAACCTGTCGACTTCGACATCTATACAATCACCAAAGTAGTATGAAATTTTTAAAAATCAAAGTTTCAGTAAAAAGTAAAGAAATCTATCTGCCGTATTTATTAGTTGTTTATATGTATTATCCTTTCAAGCAGAGAACAGGAATGAATATATACAAACAGTTTTTTCCTGCAAATAAACTCTGGTCCTCTCTCCATATGCCTTCCACCACCTCATGGTCTCGTCAGTGGAGCTGTATCGCAAGGAACAACTGCTGTAGAAAATATAAATTCCAAAATAAGTCGATAGGATATTAAGTCGACAGGTTTTTAATATCCTACGGACATACCTTGAAATTTATATTTTATATAGCAGTTGTTCCTTGCGAATGTTGCTTTCGGTTCGATACAGCTCCACTGACGAGACCATGAGGTAGTCGACATGCGTATAAAGAGAGAACCAGAGTTGTATTTGCAGGAAACAGACTGTTTGTATATATTCCTTTTTGATTTTTAAAAACTAGGTTAGTTATGTTTGAAATTTTCTACTATTTTTAACCAACTGGACAAAAATGCGGATATCAACTCAATATATTCGTGGACAAAGGTTCTTGAGGATTTACTGAAATGCATCAAATGCGAAAAAGATTTACCAAAATAATATATCTATAGAAAAACTGGATAAAATTGCACTTGAAGTAGATAAAAAACTAATAATTCTTTAAAAAACAATAAGTCAGCGGGACCAGGAGTGATTGCTCCAAGGCTAATGAAATATAATCCAGAAAAATTATACTGCATGATTCATCAAATATTGAATAGCACAGTAAAGGGTGGAAAACCTCCAACAGAATGGACTAAAAGTCATTTCACATCGATCTATAAAAGAAATACCTAAGACGATATGAGAATTGTAGAGGAATATGTGTTTTATCGTCAGTAGGAAGGTAATATGGAAGAATAAAATGATTAATGGAAAAATCGGAAAAAAAAACAAGCTCTAGCATCATGCATCGATCATAAATGTTTTCTTCTATAGCTCAAACTGCTGATTTTTCTCTTGATTTTTTCCAAATAAATGTGCAATATCTTTTCCTGGATAATTGTCTAAAGCAGGGGTCGGCAATTCATTTCTAGTGGAGTCCAGATGATTAAAATCTTTTATTCGAGAGTCCAGAAAAAAAAAATAAAAGCAAATTTGTATACTAAAATAAAAATGTAGTATGTATTACATCATACATATTGTACAATAGAAATAAATTGATAGACGTAGCCGGTCCAGATTTATACCCTTCACAGTCAGGAACCGGACCGCGGTCCGCCAATTGCCGACCCCTGGTCTAAAGTATCTAAAAAATCGAGTTTTATTTACGAAAACTGACACCAGCCAAAACTTTGTGTCTACGAATTTAGTGGCAAGTCTATTTCTGCCTTCCTTGATAATGTATGTTAAAGGTTGTTCATGGCCGCTATTCCTGATATCTTTATTTGTTATGCAACATGCCAGTGATTTAAAATAGACTCCTACATCTAACATTCATATACCTGAAAAAAGCTTACAATCACATCCAGAATAAAATTGGAGAAGTCAATGAAAACCACTGGAATACCCTCCAAGATGATCAAAACCATAACAAGATTATATCAAGAAAACGAAGTTTCTATCAAGATAAGCAATAAATGTAATGTTTAACAGCTTTTATATCACGAATGTATTATTGTAAGTATGCTACACTATTTAAAATATTCATAAAACAGACTCTAAAACTCTGGAAGAGTCAGTGCGAGGAAATGGGTAGTGCAATCAGAGATGAACATCTGTTTATGCTTAACTTGGCAGACGACCAACAAATTGTAGCACAAAATGAAGAAAACCTAAATTACTTATTGTGGAAGCTCGAGGAAGAATATATAAAGAAGAGACAAGAAATTTCACGCAAACAGAATATCAACAACGGAATACATAATAACTTATGGATTAATGATTGTCTTAAAATAAAATACAGAGGCAATTTGCTAAACAGAACAATGGAATTACAAATTAGGGTATATTAAGAATGTTACCATTTCCTGCACCATATCTGTATCCTAGGCCAAAACACATAAACTCTGAATAATTTTGGGTAATATACAAAACACATTTCAAAGTAAAAATAGAATATGAGTTAAAATGCCGTTTTCTCTAAAACTAGGCCTACTTGAATCAATTGATTTAAGACCGAATATTAACCTCAGTATTCGCTTCTGAGTCAGAAGCATTTGATTTACTTCCTCTTCCCTTCCCGAAAATATGATATAATTTGATGGATGACTCTATGCCGGTGAATAATATAGTCAGCAAAATTCTAAAAAAGGAAGAATTGACAACCATGGTTAATATGGACAAGGAAGTGCAGTGATTCATCGAGCTTTGTACCTTCAGATTCAGCATTAGCTGAGGTTTTAATATTATATGTTACTTTATCCTCTAGAATTAATCGTCTTTTTATATTGAAGTTTACGTTCTTTGAGGGGTTCAATATCAGTTGATTACGCTGACACCAAAACTCTTCACACACACACATCTCTGGTGGCACACAACAATAATAGGCTAGGTCTAACGCAAATATATCTGACTAGTTAGTCTGATCTTTTAAATAAACATATTACTCAGAACACCAAAAAGTAGATCTGTAATGTCATGGTGATTAATGTAATAATTTACGAAGCTGATAAATAAAAAATACTAAAGCAATATAATAATCAAGAAAATGGAATTCTGAAGAAGGAGATGCAAATATACTAAAATGAGTCAAATCAAAATTTATTAAATATAACGAGAATGAGTGTTAAAGAAAACGGTTTAAATTGCATAGATAAAAAAAATGCTAATTTTGTAAGGACTTGAGAATAAAGAATAGCAAGATTGTAACAAGTGAAGGCAATGGTTAAGACGAGTTTAACAGCAACAGCTCTAAAAATTTCTGAATAGAGCATCGCTTAGAAATGAACAGGTGTTTTGGTGATGATAGTTGGGACGAGAACGTATTTGACAGTAATAAAATAAGTAAAAGTAAGGACGAAAATAGCGCTATAATATAAAATCTACCACTGATTCAGCCAAATATCTGTACTATAAAGTGGGTTTCGCGTGCAGACATGAAAACTTATCCTTTTAGGAGAAATCCCGGGTGAGTTGCGATTATATCAAAAGGGAAAAAGTCCGAACCGCCAAATGAGCACATGTTAAAAGATGTTGAAAAGAAAGTATAAATATTCATGTATACATAATTTTTTCCCGATTTATAACAAAACCTAAATTGGTACGACATTTTTTGGAAATTATTTTTCAATTTTTGATGGAAAAAGAACGATTTTTTTACTCATGAGGACATTGTATTGCATTTTTCAATGTTATCAAAACTGCGTCCCGCAGTGGGCTTCGAAAGTAAAAAAATGGCATGATGAATGCAAATACTGCTTGAATTTTTGCCCGCATGTCACAAACAATAAGTAAAATGTTAGCTGATGCATAACGCGTAGATAATATTTCTTATTAACAATTCGGCCCTATTTGTAAACCAAGCCTTAATAATTGAATAAAACAGTGAATATGATTTTAGTTTTTTACATGCTCTTTTTGGTTTTTGCTCTTCTGTCCGAAGATTCTTACAAATCTTCCATGTCAATCTCATATACCTACGTCTCATTACCGGTAATAATACTTTTAAAAAAGTTTGAGTCGCTGTAATTCATTTCGAAAATGACTGATATTTAACGCGGTTTTAGGAGAAAATGTGATAGGCAATACGTTTCCCTCCTCCCCTTCTAGAAAACAAGGGACTGTACGAAATTCCATGTGGAGAATGCAGCTCATTTTACGTAGGCCAAACTAGCCGTAAAATAAGCGCCAGAGGAGGCAAAAATATAGAAGCTGTCAAGCAAAAAACAATTTCTTCTGCACTGGCCCAATACTTGTTAAGTAAAGGACATAAGATAAACTTCTCAGGAACAAAAACGCTTTCGAGATATGAAAACCTGTCCAGAAGAATTATATGGAAAGCCATCGAAATTGCAAAGAGGCCCAACAACTTAAATAACAAAGATGATAGCCAGCGATTGTCTAATACTTGAAAAAATCTGCTTACGAAACATCAACCAGTAATATGTAGTAAATAAATGGATCACAGTTCGATAACACGACACTCAACACTGGCAACAGGGCCGATGATACGCACCCGAACTTGCCCCACATATACACGGGACACAGCACCCGAGTCGCAAGCGTCAGTTTGCCGACAGATGCCGTACAGTAAGCTTTGAAAATGATGAATAAGATTTCACCCACAGTCCTGAGAAGGATTCAGCACATACACGGGATATGCGAAAACCTTCGATTACACATCACACCCGTGAGAACATCCGATATATATATATATATATATATATATATATATATATATATATATATATATATATATATATATATATATATATATATATATATATATATATATATATTTATGCGACAATAGCAGTGGATATATCCACATTATGCCGTTGTAGTGCTGAAATCACATTCAGCAAACGTACAACTATATGGAACTCCGTGAATAGATGAAGTAAAATGTGAACAGTAATTGCAAACTTCGTTCCATCATATCCTTTCCGTGTGCATGTCTATACCCTGATGACTCTAGTAGAGACGAAACATGTACCTGTGCCGTATCACTGTAGCGGGGAGGGTAAGTTTTGACTTTGTTGTCGATATGGTGGTAGAGGTAGGCCATCATCTCGATGGTGGTGTAATAGGATGAATTGTGTTCTGTAGCAATCCATTCAAACTGTGCAACCTCTAACACGGAAAGGATATGATGGAACGAAGTTTGCAATACAGATATATATATATATATATATATATATATATATATATATATATATATATAATTTATTCTTGTATCTTAAACCTTTTGTGAATTTTATTTTAAAAACACCTATATTTTAGATACTGATAGAAATTATCATAAATTAGTTATCAAAGAAATGATACACATAAAAAAAGATAAAAATGTTGTAAATGACAAGCAAGATGTCAAAAACTTAAGTCAGATATACCATAACTTGATATTTTAATAAAACATACTTGAAGCGAATCTATAATAAATATTAGTAATGATGCTTGGGACGATTTCATATACACTCATACAAACGAAAGAACGTTATTAAAAAATAAATAATAATCTTTTTTCCTATTTTTGGCTTTTTATAAAAAGAAATCTATCCATAGCAATTGCATACAAAGTATCATAACTGAATTTTATTTTTAACAAACAGGCACAACTACTTTCAAGGTATGTACTATTTTATAATTATTTCACAATTTTAACCTATTTTAACCTGTTTGTATTGTTTAAAAATTTTAAACTTCAAGACTATTTTAAAATCTGTTTTATTTTTATTAATTTTAATTAAATTAAAAATATAAATGTGTATTACTGTGATTTATGTTTGTTATAAAAAAACTTTGTAATTTTGTAGATGTAGAATAAATTATACCAGCTCTTTTGAAGAAGCTCACTATGTAGAGCGAAACGTCAAGAAAAATTGTTGTCCTTTGTTTCTCTAATGGAAAAACCTATACCCAAGAAAATATTAGAAAAATATATATAATATATATATATATATATATATATATATATATATATATATATATATATATATATTGTTCACATTGAAGCAAAAATAATATTGAATAACAGTATATTTATAAAGGGTGTTTTTTATAGAGGTATAGAAATTTTAAATGGAATAAAACAAAGATGAATTTTTTAAATTGATATGAAATTTACTTTATTCGAAAGATAACCTTCTGGCATTATAATTTAAATATGACTTCTGGCATATGACCGCCATGGCTGGCTCGGACGTAGTCTAATCTGGAGGTCCAATTTTCGATGACTTTTTCCAACATTTGTGGCCATATATCGGCATTAATGCGGCGAATATTGTCCTCCAAGTGATCAATCGTTTCGGGCTTATCGGCGTAGACTAGCGACTACACATATCCCCACAGAAAATAGTCTAGCGGCGTTAAGTCGCACGATCTTGGAGGCCAATTCACGGGTCCGAAACGTGAAACTATGCGGTTACCAAACGTTTCCTTCAATAAATCAATTGTGGCACGAGCTGTGTGACATGTTGCGCCGTCTTGTTGAAACCACAGCTCCTGCACATCATGATTGTTCAATTGATGAACGAAAAAGTCAGTAATCATGGCTCTATAGCGGTCACCAGCATTGTTTTTAAAGAAGTGCGGACGAATGATTCCACCAGCCCATAAAGCACACCAAACAGTCAATTTTTCTGGATGTAACGGTGTCTCAACATACACTTGAGGATTATCATCACTCCAAATACGGCTGTTTTGTTTATTGACGTATCCATTCAAACAAAAGTGAGCTTCATCGCTAAACAAAATTGGCTTATGAAAATCGGGATCAACGGCAATCTTGTTTTGGGCCCATTCACCGAATCTACGCCTTGCTAGGTGATCGTGTGGCTTCAATTCTTGCACGAGTTGGATTTTGTAAGCACACAAACCAAGATCTTTCCGCAAAATCTTCCATAAAGTGAATGGACACATATCCAATTCCTGTGCACGATGGCTGATTCGGGTCTTCCTCTACGCTACGCTCTACAGCAGCAATGACTTCTTCTGTACGCACTATACGACGTCTCTGTGGATGCGTATTATCATTTAGAGTAAACGTGGTGCGAAAACGTTCCATAGTTAATCGAATTAATTGCTCTGATGGACGATTATGTTGACCGTAAAATGGACGTAGTGCGCGATACGTATTTCGAACAGAACCATGATTTTCAAAATAAATTTGTACAATTTGGAAGCGTTGTTCAGGCGTCAGTCTATTCATGTTGAAATGTCAAACCAAACTAAACATAAATCACTTGACAGCTGACAAAATGGCCGCCAGTTAAAAAAGTGTTGCCAACTTAAAGTTCTATACCTCTATAAAAAAAACACCCTTTATATTGCTATGATTTTTATTTAGATAAAAAATTGTATGGTTCTTATTTAGAGGTGTTTACTTGTCGTGTGTGGTAATAATATTACAGAAAGTATTCTGATTGTGACAAGTGTTCTTTCTACGGAAATAATTAAATTAAAAATATAATAAAAGTAATTACACAGGAAGGTTTTAAATTCAAAAAGAACATTAAACCAACAGAAAATGTTCGTTTAATTAGTTCGGGGAACTAATAACGCTAGAAGTCTTTGATCTGCCCACGCCTCTCTCTAAAAAAAGAACCATAAAAATTTACAAGATAATGAAATTAAGATTAGCACACTCTTTTGTTAAGGGCGAACAACTTCGATAATTAGTTCGAGATAAAAATAAGCTCCGACTAAAAAAGGACGTTTATTTGATAAAGATCGAGGACAAATTTTGGATTTATTTTGTATGGTAAATACGTGAAATAACGTTTATTTTTGTTTAATACGTATACAAATTTGTCAAACATGAAGTATTTGCCGAGGCATTGGTTTAACAGATAAAGCGCTAGAGTATGTTTTAGACTTATTAAAAAAGTTTGGCTATACTATTAGTGGTAAGTTACAGAGCTTTACAATAGTACCATATCGAAATCTTTGATAGAGCGATGAATGAATCCTATGCTCCATTCTTGACGTACTTAAAATAAGAACAGAAAGAAATATGTGCTTTATTTTTCTAGGTTGTTCCAAAGTGAATGTCTTAATTTTAACACTCCTTTTATTAATTTTTTCGTAGTTTTTCTTTAATTACGTATTGCAGTTTCATGATAAGTTGAATATAATAAGGTTGTGTAATTGTATGCCTTTAATTTATTCATAAAAATAAAATTTTTATCAAAAAAAAATGAACCGACTTGTAAAAGTTCGCTAAAAAGTGAAAAATAACTATAAATTTTTATATGAAATTGAAATTTTTGAAGTCGGCGTCAAACTAATACCTGACAAAATGTGATTCGCGAAACAGATTAAAAATACTTTATTTGTAATTGCTTTCTTACCATAATTTGTATATATGAGTAGTTAGTTATTTATTTCATTTAGAAATAATTTGGCGCCGACTTCAAAAATTTCAGTTACATATAAAAATTTATAGTTATTTTTCACTTTTCAGCGCACTTTTAAAAGCGGATTCAATTTTTTTGATAAAAATTTTATTTTTCGATTTTTAGTTTCGAATTCATTATGATATCCGTAAATTATTTGAGCTAAGGAGTAATCGAGATTAGTATACCTCTCAATGACTCCAAGGTAACAAAAAAGTACCCATTTTATCTAAAGTTATAAATCACCCTAAAATGGATCACTAAAAATTCTTTGATTCTTAGAGTTCTCCAAATACCAATGAAATTGTGTCAAACAAATATTTAGTCTGTCATAGTAAATCCACTATCTTAAACTTCAAATTAATTTTAGATTGGTAATATAAGCCCCAAAACCTTCCAATATCGATATTTAAAGAACTTGAAAAGAAAATTGTTTAGCACGAAATATTTTATACTCATCAACCTAATCGTTGTAAAAAATTAACTTCATATTCGTAATACACGACCTCGAAAACCCCCTAATACCAAATCTTTAAAAATGCGAATAAGGTAAAATTTTCAACACACCATATTGGATCCGCCATATTGAATATCAAAAAAATAATTTTAACGTCTTAATCTAATCTCAATCTAAACAACCTAGTACCAATTTTGGATGAAATCTGGAAATTTAATATTTCTAGACCGTTATATTACATCTGACATATTCACTATTTACATCCTCAAAAACGATTCAGTCCCATCTTTGAACAAAATCGAAAAATGTAAAATTTTTTGTTCGCTATATGGGATTCGCCACATTGAATCCTTTAAAAATAATTTAAAATTCATAATTTACCCTTCAAAGCCCCCTATATTAGTTTTGGTGAAAAAAATCGAAAGATGTAAAATTTTTAGAACGCCATATTGATTCCGCCAGATTGAGTTTTTCAAAAAATATTTTAAATTCGTAATTAACACTAACAAAAATCCCCCATTCCTGATTTTAGACAAAATCGAGTGATGCAGAATTTTTAATTCTCCATCTTGGATCCGCTATATTTATTTTTTTTTAAATAATATCAGATTCGTAATGTGCAGTCCTAAAACCCCCCTCCCCCATATCAATTTTGAGAAAAATCGCACAAAATTATTTTTCATCCGCCATACTGAATTTTTAAAAAATAATTTCAGATTCATTATGTGTCACTCCGAAAACTCCCCCATACCAATTTTGCAGAAAATCGGACAAAATTGATTTTTTCATCCACTATGTTGGATCCACCATACAGAATTTTTTAAAAATTATTTTTGAGTCGTTATGTGCGACCTGGAAACGCTCCCGTATCAATTTTGGAGAAAATCGGACAAACATGATTTTTTTGTCCGCCATATTGGATCCGCTATATTGAATTTTTAAAAAATATTTTGACTTTGTTATGTACGACCCCAAAAATCCCCACACCAGTTTTGGAAAAAATCGAACAAAATTAAATTTTTTTGTCCGCCATATTGGATACGCCATATTGATTTTTTTTAAAATAACCAGATTCGTTCTGTACGATCCCGAAAATTCCCCCATACCAGTTTTGGAGAAAATCAAAATTAATTTTTTGGCCGCCATATTTTCAGCGCCATATTGGATTTTACTGCACCAATTTTGTCAAAAAAAAAATTGGAACCACCACAGCCACTTCCTAAACATAACGTAAAAAATTTTATTCAAATCGGCGCCGCCGTTCCGGAGTAATCGGTGTACATACATAAAAAAATACATAGTCGACGAATTGAGAACCTCCTGCTTTTAGAAGTCGGTTAATTACTCCTTAAGCCTCCCAAAAAACTGAGTTCATAACATTGCCAGCAGACATCAATGCTTTAAATCTTGGGGGCGTTCAGGGTAGTAATGTTGGGCTCTTTTTATTCATCGGATCTGCCGAAAAAGTTTCATCTGTTTTCTCTAAACCTAGCTCAAAAAACAAATCACTACATTAATTTACTTTCATGGTAACGTTAACACCGAGGTGCCGACCTTCCGGATAACTTTTTCATATTTAAAGGTTTAGTTAGAATATATGATACAAGTGCATATCTGTCTTACATAACTAGATCGTGCGTTTCATCCATGTTTTTTTCAATTAGCGGAGACTTGTCTGTATGTTCGTTTTCACATAAAGTTCCCACCACTTCACAATATAACAAGAAAATTCTCATCTACTCTTAGTGAATTTGAGCTGTCAAAATCCCTTTTTTCTAAAAATATTTTATCAGTGACTTTAGCTCAACATGCTCCATTTTAATATTAACACAATGTATAATTTATGCGTCGGCCCTGTTGAGCAAAAACCTTGTGGATACTTGAGATTTTGCATATGTGGTTTACGAACGCTTATAGTGTATATGCAATAAACAGAACTTAATACACAATATTAGAAAGTAATTAGCATCACCCTCCGTACAGTCTCCACTCCCCATAGGTTCTACGAATAATGCACCCATATTAGAATAACTCATCCTCAGGGTTGCGTTGGACTCCCGACCGGAGGGCAATCTAGAATATCGTCCTAGAGATAAATATTTAGCAATAGCTATTTAAAATAAATAACTGTAAAAGGCATCATTTAAAATGACCAGAGGATACAACGATTTTAAAAGAACCAAGGTTTAAAATAAGCCAAGGGAACATGTCTACTTAGTAGCCCTTAATAAAACAAACTCAGAGTACTATTGAGCATACCATATCTTCGAGCTAGAGTAACCTATAAAACTGGACTGAACCTTGAAATTGTATGTTTGTATCTATTGCAGTTCTTAATTTCAATTACCGGCTGACGTGCGCACCTAAATTGGCGGAAATATGCGTGTGGACTAAATATCAGAGATGAACTCCCACCGCCGGCCGTTTAAGGTGCTTCACTGAAGCCAAGATGGTTGAATAAAGAAGTCTACATCCCCCTTTCGGATTGTGGTTGCTTTTATTCCAGGAATACACGTGAAGCCGTGTGTGTTGCAGACGTGACATAGTACGGAAGTGTAGCGGATGGAAAAAGACATGCTGGATTGCTCTTCAAAAATATACAGATTATTTTATGTTATTATAATTTTATCGTCACATTCAGAACTTGCAAGAGCAACTATCCGACTATTCGAGAGTTTCTCGAATAGATTTTTATACTCGGACACGTGTAATTCTCTCCAAGAGTCGCCGGAAACGAGATGTAAAAGCGCTACGAGGATTAAATGGCAGATTATCTCGTAGAATTATTACCATATCATACTCTATTTTGATACTCACTGATTCATAGATATCAAAGATATTTTCCGCAGCCTTAGAAATTCGAATTATTTAGTCAATAAGTGTATGAATAAGGCTTTATTATTATTTAAACCTTACAAAAATTTTATTAAAAACAGGCTTGTATAAAAATGGACCAAATCCCATTGGGCCAAAACAGTTACTGAAATGTAATATAGAGCCAAGTCTATAGCATCCTTTTTATTAAATCTAATACTTTTATATAAAAAAATTCTCTATATGTTGAGTTAAAAAACATTTCGTGGCTTAACAGTATGGCAAAACAAGTTACTAGTTATATTGAAAGAGACAGCAATGGCATGTAAAACTAAATCTACAGAAATTGTCAGACTTTCTAATAAGTATGCTATAGACTTGACCTCACATAAGATTCATTTTTATGGCCGATCAGTTACTCGATTTGGTCACGCTTTTGTATAAAGATTGCAATTACTAGTTCATTAAAATATATTTTTGTTCTAGTGTATTTATGGTTGCTATGTCCATTCCGCCATTTTGCCAACGTTTCATCGAAGATGTTATTGGCTCCTTCAGGTAGTATGTCGATGTTTACACCTATATACTTATGTAACTATGTAAATTATTTTTTCAGTTTCCTTAAAACAAATTAAGTACATTTTAATGTAAATTGTTGTAGGAATATTTGAAACAAATACTTTTAAACTGATATTTGTATTGCTTTTATATTTTTGATGTGCAAAATGGTGCCTTAATCTATTTATATGCAAATAGATATTTCATTTTCTGTTTCTAGTAGGAAATACATAATGGTTTCTAGTGTTATTAGTTAAATATAAAATACAAAATACTTCTAGACACAATGCTTTTTATGGCGAGTTACAAACACCAAAGTTTAGTAATTTGAAAATTGAGAGTGTTTTGACGGTAGTTCACTCTAGACCATAGATTCCCAACCTTTTCTGGATCACCACCCTCTTTGCAAGACAAAAAAAATCCTACGCCACCCTCCCTCATAGTAGTTGCACCTAATATTAAAATTCTTAAACATTTAAACAAAATTGTTAATTATGAATTAAAAAATTAACAAAGAAATCATTAATAAAAAGTTTAATGAGATGGTTAAGGCTGGTGAAGTTTTAACAATTTGTTAGTATCATTTTCCAATTTTGACAACAACAGTGGTAATTCGCCCCGCTCAGTGATTTGTAGGTTGTTTCTTTTTTAGGAAAATATATTCACGATTTTACTGAACCCACGCTCAGCCAAAAATGATGAGGTAAATTCAATTAAACATTTTTGAACTGTTCCTACAATCCAGTGTAAAGGCCTGGTTTTAATTTTTGAAGCCAAGACTCTTGGTATCTATTTCTCATTTTACTCGCAGTTCTTCAATAGATGTGAGTCCTACCAGTTCTTCTTCTAAATTTGATAATTCTGCTGTATCTGCATCTGACAAAAAATGTTAAACCGAACTCGATATATCCATGTTTTGAATATCCTAGAATCTCTTTATGAAATCGGCATGAAGAACGTCCAAATGTTGGCAGTAAGTAATTATTCCCGTTTTACAAACACTGCTGATAATATTGGAAAGTAGCTGTATTCATCCTTTCCGAGATTCCGTTTAAATAGAATCAGTTTCCGTAAAAAAACCTCATCTATGACAAACTTTCAGACATCGGACCAAATTTTGAATTTCTTTGTCCTACTAAACATTCACAAATATCCCATTGAGGGTATATTTCAAATTCTGTATTATTGTATTTATTTGTCTTAATTCTTTTTTGTAGGTTAAACTTTCCCTTTAGTTTTAATAATGTTTGTCTGTACATGTTTTACGATTATGTTTTAGTTTTTCGTTTTAAAGTGTTAATCAATACGGAAAGTAAATTTTAATAACAAAATATTGTTTCATTTAGTGTTCCCAATGATTACCCAGGGATTTTTCCGGCTTATTTCGGTTGTTAGAAGGGGTTCGCAAAAAAAAAAAGTTGGGAACCGCTGGTCCAGATATATCAAAAAGCGAATTAGTCATAGACAAAAAGGATCGCAAATTATATCTTTGGGTGCCTTTGACAATCAGTCTGACATAAAGCTATTATTGCCTTGATTTTTCTATCGGAATCCAGTTTTCCAGATACAATTTAGACTTTTTTGACCAAAATACTGGACAAACTACTAAATTGGTTTTTAAAATTATTTGAGTTAAAATACGAATTATATGTTGGAGTAGAGTGTTTAAAATTAAATTTTGTATTTACATTTTAAATAAATGACATTTATTTCTCTCACTAATAAATATTTTTTTAAATGCCAAGGTTTTTGTTGTTAAATATTTTTTGTAATTTGACCGAATTAAAAAAAGTACTGCGTGAACGTGGAGTATAAATTATAAAGTACATTTTTAATATAGAAATGTCCTTTATAATTTATAAAATGGTAAAAAATGTAATAGCAATACAAATTCTTACTTCATTTTTCTTTCCGCCTATTAGCTTAATGATATTTTCTGTTTGGTTACAAGTAGTAAAAAATTAGTTATTTTTTTACTGTGTCAATACCCAGTGATTATATAAGTTTGTTTTACTTTTTTTTTGCCCACGCTGCTTGTGTTAATCTTTTTACCTCTAAGTAGATATTTTATCAGTATTTCTTTAATTTAAGTAACATAAAACTGAAAAGTTCTCTAACATGTTTAGATAATTCAAAAGATAAACGGGTATTACAATAGAATAGCTCTATTTTTAGAAAAATATTTGAATTAAAGGAATGCTCGATTTCCACAAACAGTTATTGAACACCTTATACACATTACAGATAATCCCGCCATAAGTTTTGTCTCTAATAAAATAGTATTTAAAAGGCAATAAATTAAAACCAAAAACTTATATGCTTTTTTTTACCTTCATATTAAGCATCACAAAAAATATAAAAGTTCCCAAAATGTCCCTGTAGATTTTCCATATCCTTCTTTAATTGTTCAGCTGTTCAGATTAAGATGTCACGTAACTTATCTTGTAGCATAAATGTACAGTACAGAAATTATACATTTTTCCCAAACATATTCGTTAATGCAAAAACGAAAAGGTTTACAAAATTTTTTGTTTACCACGTTGCTTGTACGGTTATGAAAAACATATTTACTCAATATATCCTACGCTTGCTTGAATGACCGCCTCCATTCTCGATCCTAAGGGTGTGGAAGGGCACTTTATTGTGTCACGATCCACATCGGTGAATGCCGCTTCAATAGCAGCTCTCAGTGATACATTTGGCTTTCTGAACTTTGTTCGTGACTCTTTCAACTCAGCTCCATACATAGAAGTCCAAAGAAATTAGCCCTAGGCTATTGTTGTCCGATAACTAATTTTGCAATCAATAACTTGTATAGGCCGGCACACCGCCCTGCTGGAAAACATACGGCTTTCCAGACGACACAGTTTCCATCTACGGCTTCACTGCATTTGTCAAAACACCCAAATTTTGAGACATCTTCCTCTTTATTAAAGAAATACGGTGACCTGACATCACCCTCACTGGACATAACACCCAGCACCTGAACATTCCCTGGAAATTTCGTTCTTGCAAAAATTAAGGACATCTTCAGGATCGTGGACAAGCCAGCGGTTCAACTCGCTTTGTTCTGGCGGCTTCGAAAAGCATCTGTCTCACTTTAGTTGTATAGGATTTGCAGCGGAGATTCTCCTCGACGATTGGATGCTCAAAAATCAGCTCCTGGGTACATTGCATGATGCCGGGCGCCCTGAAAACGCACTCCTTCGAGTGAGTTTTCCTTACTGGTGTTGCAAAACCTTTGTTGGATTTCTTCCTCTCATTATACTTTGGGACGACATCATACACACTCGATTTCGGGCACCCGAAGAACTGAATGATTTCTGTCGCCGAGCGCCCAGGGGCCGTATCCTCACACTGGGGAACGTGAAGTGAATAGTAAAAAGGTGGCGAACGGTATTCTTGAAATGTTCATCACTCATATCCTCGTTCGCCCGGTGGAAGTCAAGCGAACGGTGAAACATGCGCAAATGAAATGTCAGCCGCTAAATGACATATTTAACGTACGGATTTCAAAAAATATAATAGTATTAAAAATTTTTATT
Source organism: Diaprepes abbreviatus (assembly GCA_034092305.1). Lineage (NCBI taxonomy): Eukaryota > Metazoa > Arthropoda > Insecta > Coleoptera > Curculionidae > Diaprepes > Diaprepes abbreviatus. Next base: position 24,651,205 of record JASJET010000103.1, read on the forward strand.
TTATTTTTGGTTCTTCAAAATAACTCGTGATTAAAAAAAAATAATATGTTGACGAACCGTTTCTTTAAGACGTTTTTTTAATAAACAGTTGAAACGTAATTAGGTGGTACCCCGATATTTTTAATATTTTCAAATTTTTTAATAAAATATCCTTAGAAAGTTGAATATGTCTCGCAGATATTAAGTAAATTTGAGATTACAGACATATAAAATTATTACAGGAGATTCTGTTCATAACTCAATTGTATGAGCGTGCTATTTAAAAATGTTTTTCTAGAGCCAGTTCTGCTTATGGATTTAACATAAATACTTGTGTCCATAACAGCCGAGTATCTTAGTTTTAAACAGTTAAATCTAACAAAAATTCTTTTCAAGACGCAACTTATAATAAATTTGAGAATTACAATTTGTAAGCTATCTAAAACTTTTATTTAAATAAGTAAAAATTTTATATTCAAATTATGTTAACTACAGCAGTTAACTTAATTAGACTGTGTTAAACACTATACGAGACTACAATTAAATAAATATTATGATTATAATTTATCGGGACATATAAATATGAACTCTACAGACCAACGAATGAGGTCGTTCAGCATAGAAATCTTATTTATAGTACATTTAATCTTCAAGCCTCTACAAATCTTTATAAAATAAAAAAATAGATATTAAAAGTTGAATGTGAGATCTGCCAGTATCTAATGGACGTCTTCTGTCTGGCCTTTGGTTTTGATCCTTGGTCATAAGCAGTTTCTCTATCATTGTTCAAGTTTCAGGTTTTCTTTCAAATTTAGTTGTCAGGACAGAACATCTTGCAATAAGAGGCTGGATATTTTATGAATTCATACAATAAATAACTGATTGGATAGTTTCCGTAGTCGATTGAGATGATGGCTTTTAGTCATACTACGTATAGTTGTAATTTCCACCGTTACAAGGTTTATCAGTGCTGGCTTTCTGTAATTACTGTCAGTATATTACTTTGTATATATAATTGCTGTTTTTCTTGATATCTCTTTTTCTTTATATATTAGAATCTTAAAGTACTTGACTCTTTGTATGCACTTTTGTTTAACAATTCTAGAGTGTCAATTTAAGAAAAATATTTAATCCAGGCCAATTACAAATATTGTAATGGTAATCAATAACTTCACAAAAATAACAACAACAGCACTATTTTCTAAAAAGGCAACCAAACATACTACAGACATTTTCGGTCTGACAGCTCAATTCAATCTGTCATCCATTTTATTTTTTGAAATTCTCAGGTTTTAGCACGTTCATATCTGGCAACATTGCCTTTTCAAGAATACGGCTTTTACTGTCAAAAAGTTCCCATCGCCATTCCCATCGCCATTCACATCACCTTTCACATCACACTTTCGAGGATACGGGCCCAGTGCGAACACGTTCGATAATCGCGGCTCTTTGGTTATACTCCGCAGTTGGTTTAACCATCACGATTGTTTCAAAGTTATGATGGTATAGTACATACGCCAAGCTATTCGAACACCAATCGCGACATCTACTAGTGATATAGAGTAGCGGGAATTTTAAATTGAATTTATCCCGATTTTGACACCTCACCCTATATACTATAGAAAACAAATTATACTAACAAAATGGCAATGTATTTGTTTACACTTCGCGAAAACTTTCAAAACATGAATTCTAGAGGAAAAAACTAAATCACTCTAGTGTCATGATAGGATTTTTAGTCAGCTATGATAACTACACACAACTGTATTTCTGCGAAAAAAGATCGAAACTCGTACAGACATCTGATAAACTGACGTTGGATAAGAAAATCTCCAGTATTAATAGTAACAGAATGTTAGGGAACTAACTTTCGCAAATGTAGCCAACAATTCTACACACCATTCAGAAAAAAATTCTTCTAATACTCGCAAAAAAATGGCAAATACACACTCACTGACAAAAATATTGCATATTTAGGTTTTTATTATTTTTTGTCTAACAATTCTGTGTTTTTTTTCTAATCTTTTACATTGAGGTGTACGAAATAAATTCATGAAATAGTCTGATTTCGGTTGTCAATACTTATAAACGCCGTTGTCCTGAAACAGCAAAACTTTTGAAGATAGAAACATCAAATTTAGGGAAAAAGTTGAAAACATCATTCCATATGAGCATTCAATAAGAATGGATTTTTTTTTGTTCGCATTTTAAGAGAGTGAATACCGATAAATTGCCCTTTAATTTCTGAAGTCAGAGGTTTTAAAGTCAGAGGTACTTCATGGCATAACACGTGCAAAATTCAGAAAAGCAACCGGCCCAGACGACATTCCAGTTGAACTCCTGCAATTGATTCATGAAGACAATATCGATATACTAGTTAAGTTTTTTAATTCTGTGTACAACACTGGAGAAATGCCGGAAGAATGGCTGATATCTGTTTTTATAACGCTACCAGAAAAACAACGTGCCAAAAGATATAACGAATACTGGTTAATAAGTCTCATAAGTCACACCTTCAAAGTTTACTCACTGTAGAATAGGGAATAAATGCGAAAGCGGCACAGATGAGAACCAATTTAAGTTAGGAATACCCTTGGTACTAGAGAAGTGCTACTTACTCTAAATATACTGCTCCAAAAGTGCCGAGACCAACGTAAAAACAGTTTCGTATATATATATATATATATATATATATATATATATATATATATATATTGAAAAATGCGGGTTCAACGAAGTGTCAGACAGAGATGTATTTTCTCTTCCGTGCTGTTTAATTTATATTCGGAAAAAGGAAGCCTTACATAAGAAAATATTTGGGGCTAAAATCAACGGCGAGCTAAGAAACACGATTCGTTATGCCGATGCTACGGCCATCATAAGTAATAGCCTTCAAGGTCTACAACAACTCTTAGATTCTGTCAATAGATGAGGAAAGAAATGGGACTCAACATGAATGATGCTAAAACTAATTTTATTGTTTTCAGCCATCTACCATATCCAGACACTTCGATGCTACTAAATAACCGTTGAAAGGGTCTCCCGATTCAAATACTTTGGATGTTATATTACTGAACAGCTTCACAAAGATAAAGAAGATAAATGCAGAATCGAATCAACCCGCACAACTTTTCTAAAAATGAGATCGCTTGTCTGCAATAGGAATGTAAATATAAAACTTGGCTAAACGATGGTTAAATGTTACATCTAGTCAGTGTTGTTGCATGAAGCGGAAATGTGGACACTGACGGCTGCGACGATCAATCATTTGGAGGCATTTCTAATGTGATTGCACAGGCGAATGCTTCGAATACCGTGGGTAGCTATGCAAACTAATATAGCGATTTTAAATCGGGCAAATGCCTCTCGTCAATTGCTGACACCTGTAAAAAAAACTGGCGTATCTTGGTCATGTTTTCAGAGGGGATAAGTACATAATTCTTCAATGGATTATGAAGGGTAAGATCGAGGATCGTAGAGATGTTGAAAGGAAGCAGATCTCTTGGCTGAGGAACATCCGAGAGTAGACAGGAATACACAGTGCTGAATAGCTATTTAGAATAGAAGAGAACCATGATAAACTCGCCATTGTAATTGCCAACATCAGGGGGATCAGATACGATATATGAAGAAGAAGAAGAATTGTTATATTTTGATTAAATAGAGATATGGGCTAGATTATGATTTCAAAATATAACTCATAACAATATCTGAAAACAAATTTCTTGATTTTTCGATATCAACATTTCAAAAGGGGAACAGGGGTCAGACCTCGATTTTAAAATTGCTTATTAAAAAGTAATTCTCTCTGCCAAAAATCACGATAAAAAGATAATTTTTGGCCTCACATTCTTCATACGATTATATAAAGGGTAATTTCTGTATTTTCCGATATTCCTTTATGTAACACTGAAAAGGGTTAAACTTATTTTTACTATTTTGCTAGATAACGATAAGACTATTGCATAAATTTTGTTCACACTTCATTAGTATGTGGCGGCAATTTGCAAAAATAGTAGAAAATTTATATCACATTAATATTTTAAATAGATGAAGAGGAATAGCGAAAAAAAATTAATTAATTATGGCGGCCTATTGTATTAGCTAACTACCCCCGCGGACGAAACCGCGACGGGTAACTTCTAATAACCTATAATTAGAAAGAGCAACGATAACAATATAACATTACTTTAAGGCAACATACTAACAGTGTATTACTTAGTATTTCACACTCTGGCTATAGCGATAGTCTATATTCTACGAGGCGTGCTCGTAAAAGACCTTATGTGGTTTCTTGCAGAATTCTATTATGTTCTTCCTACACACCAATTCTTAATTCTGCAATTGAATTAGATGCTTGAGCACGTGCTCGGATATTGTCTTTAAGGACGTTCAATATATGGTCTATGGGATTTAGGTCCAGATTGTTGGGTAACCATTCTAGATCCATAATTTTAACATTCTCGCGGTACTGTAGCACTGTTCTTGTGACATTATGATCCATTAGAGCAAAGTTCTTGCACCTAACATTAGTAATTTTAATTTCGATAATAAACTACAATAATGGGTAAGTTTCCTTTTTTCATCAAAACAAACCAAATTTTTTCTGAAGCCTACGGTATACTTATTAATATTAAAATACTATTTATGTGCAAGAAATACCTCAACAGACCAATTGAAAAATTGAGATATTTTGAACTGTTTCCCGCGAAAATGGAAGGATTTTGAGAAATATTTTTGGTTTAAAATAATGTGAAGAATCGTTGACTAAATCTACGGCAGTTATTTCCCTAACACCCCTGCATAGCGTTAATCAGATGTTAGATGTAAGGCAGCTCAAATTTTAATTTATTTTGACTTATACTAGTGAAATATTTTAGAGATAAAAGCATACTTCAGATCTCATCAGATATGAATGTCACTGCATTGGTTCAATAATTTGGACATTTTGTAAAGTTGTTAAATTTGGTATAATTTATAAAAGGTGAAAAACGAAACATTCATACTTTCTGGTCTTATAGTCATTTATTGTTTTACTTTTATATCATTTTTTTATTGACAAAACTTATGACAAGACTCCAGATTTGTTCCAGTGAAAGAATACTGATACGTCATCAATCATATTCATCTGAACTAAATCAAAATTAATTAATTAATACAACGTTTGTATTAATAACGACGTGTCTGTCGCATCAATTAATGAAGCTAGATAGAATATTGAAAATTACGTTAAATTTGCGGTTCGCAATTTTTTTAAAGTTTATTTGTTTTTTTAATAATATATATATATATATATATATATATATATATATATATATATATATATATATATATATATATTACAATGGTGCACTCTATGAAAAATTATTTATAACTTTTCCCATAGCTCTTTGAAGGTTTGAAAAACAACTACAATAATAATAATACGAAAATTAAAAAAGTATAATAAAATAATGGTGTTTAAAAAAGGCATCAAAAACCATCAATTTATTTACTTATTATATAAGTACATACTATGCCCAAATAATAAATTGAACAAGAAATACATCTGCAAATTCAAAAGAACATTAAGTGAGAATAAACAAATATATGTAATAAAAATTTTAAAACGTTGTACTAATCAGGCCATACAAAATATTCAGATGAAACAATATCAGACCAAGAATAAACAGTAAAAAATACACATTTCACTGACTAAACATGCATTATTAATAAAATTTCAAAAGAGTGTCATACTTTTTAAAGTGAATAATTTAAATAACCTTGTATGCCACTGGACTGCAATTATAAATAAAGTAAGGTTGTTATGAAAGGCAATGAATTTGTTCATTGTACCACTTCGGACATATCAGTCTAGCTATAACTATGTGAAAATGCTTCATCTCGTCTTGCCGTTCGAGAAAGAACTCTAAAATTAAACATACTAAGCAACTTTGGGCAGTCAATTTTATTACTAAGTATTTTATGACCTAAGGAAAGAGTAAGTTAAACTCCATGCTTTTCAAGAGAATCCAAACTGCAAATAATTAGACGCTCAGAATATGGAAGCGACGATTTACCAGTATTAAATTTAAAGAACAAAAAATTGGCAAACTTTATTTGTACTCTCTTAATCTTATTTTCGTGTGTTCGATAGATAGGAGCCCAAATAGTGCAGCAGTATTCCAGGTGACTCATAACTAGTCAAAAATATAATATCTTATGTACCCCAATATTTCTAGGCTTATATCATTAGCTCATTATAAATGTCAACTTCTTGAAAGCATTAAAAACTAGCCAGGTGACGGAGAAGATCAACCTTAATTCACTGTCAAATAGAATGCTGAGATCATTTACTGTTGTAACACGGACTATCTATTTCAAACTACAATATAATAATTGTGTAGTTCTGGCACCCCTACTCGAGTAAAAGATATCATTTTTGATTTTAATATATTCAGATCCATACAATTTGCATGGCACCATGCCTTCAAACGAGTAATACCAAACTGTAAAGCAGCTCGCCCACTGAATCGGCTCGGCTCCATCCGTTCCGTCCGCTTCAGTCAGAACGCCAATGGCCCCGGCTCACTGGCTCCGCACAATTCAGACTAAACAGTGATTAAAAGTGCTTTGACCATTAGAGTTTGTAGAGCTGTTATTTTTGATGAAAAGTGAGTAAAATGATTAGTTCTTCCGACTCTGAGGAGGATATTGTTGTGGCTGGTCTAACCTGTGTTGAAGCGGAAGTGGAGGAAAAGTGGAGAAGAAAATATTGGGTTCATGATATTTACCTTAAAACACAAGTTCACGGGGAATTTTATCATTTATTTCCAGAGTTGATGACCGATAATGAAAAGTTTTTCAAATATTTTAGAATGTCTAGTATAAAATTTTATGAAATTTTAAATATGTTGCCGCTCAGGAAACAAAACACTAACCTTCGAAAATCGATTCCACCAGAGGAACGTTTAGCAGTTACTGTAAAGTAAGTGTATTATATAGTCGAATTAATTAAATTTGACGTTTACATCACAGATTTTTGTGACCTAACTAATGTTTTTTGACTGTGACATGAACGCCTAGACAATTTACTTCAAGTTTATTAGGCAACAACTATGTATAGAGAACACTATTATTATTATATATTCTGTATGCTCTCACCTTCTATCAATTCTTCGTCCGATATAGTAGCAATACAAACACTACGTCTATACCACAGATTGTACTACCTCTTTCTATTTTTAAAATAGTCGAAGGCTTTCAGACCTTTCGGCAATTTTTGCCCTCTTGAGAATAGCCGAAGACGCCGATGCTGAAAGCGCGGAAGCGTTCTGGCCGGTCGGAACCAGTGAGCGGGCCCTCATTTATTTACATGTAAACCAAAATGGGCCGATTGCGCGGAGCCGAGCGGTCTGAACCGAGCCGAACCAGTGGGCGCGCTGCTTAAGAGTTGACCATCAGTGTAAAGAAAACGAGCTCTTACAAAAGCAATACTTGTTCTTTCTGTTAATCCTCTTCTGTTGTCATCTTTTCATCCTTTTTGAATCTGAATCCCAGTTCCTTAGACAAAATACTTAAAGATGATTTACCTATAGACATAATCTCTTTGTTGGTAAGATCAGTTTTTAAACTTTTTGGATTTAGACGTTTTTCGAAAAACAAATGGTACATTAAGAGTGTTAAATATTGTAGTTCAATGATACTGTCTTCAAGGTTAGCTTATATTATAACAGCGACGATACTCTCACTTTCTTGATACATATTCTATATTTCGAACCTCCACTTTGATTCCGTCGGGAAGATCTGTGTCTTTTTTTTCGATATGGTAAATTTTTCAAGAAGAGGAAATAATTAGATTGTTTACTTTTCTATTTTTAATAACATATAATAATTTCCTATAACGTTGAGTACTCTCAAGAAATAATGATACCCATTTGAAAATGTTATTATATAAAATTCTTTTTTGCCTCTTGAACAGATGAAACAGATTCTACAAGACCAACTTGAAATATACAAATTAAGTACAAGCTGTTGTGCTTACCTCTTAATAGTTTCACCACGTATTATCTAAAAGAGCAAATCGAATCTCATTATTCATTTTTAATGCCTGGTTATTAAAACTGATTAAAATATTATGAAAAATATTTTAAAATTATTTACGTATATCGATATATCTGATATGTTCGTAGATTGATGAATCATCGGTTTTCTTTCACTGGAACAACTTGAAATATGTTGTTCTAATATTTGCATGTTTGCTTGTTTTTACTCTTTTCCTCTTAAAAAAAGAATTTTTGCAATATCTTTAAATATTTTAGCAATATAACAAATTGATATTTTTTTATGTTTTAGAACCCAGACATTGTTCTTGTCCACTACCTTAACGTACCTTACCCAGACGATAACAAACTGGCTGTCATAACCCCCAGTTTAGCGTTGTGGGCGGACAAGAAGGAATGGACAAAAGACGAATTGGTCTCACAACTGAAACCTATGTTTTTTAGTGAGGATGAGCCTGATCTTAACAACGAATTGGAAATATCGGTAAGCCGTAAAATTTTATATTGAGAACCGAAGTTCTTACAGTATATTACTGTTTATTTATTATTAAATATCATAAGAAAATGATAACATCCTCTTCACCTTTCTCAAGATTCTCATTCTTCAAGCATTCGACTATCAACCAGTTTCTTGAATTGATTAAACTTTGCTCGAAACAATACCTCGTGTTAATGTACATTTACCACTACTTCATTCAAGGTCAATCGATTCGCTTTCTTTGATTAAAGGGCCGCCTAGTAAAGTTACTGTAGCAAATCCCACAACCATCGAGAGAAATTTATTTCACTTTTTCTTCTTTCAAAATTTACTTGTTACAATCGTTTCATGTGATGTAATTAAATTTATATGGAATGAAAATTTCTAATAAAAATTGAACGATAAATTGAAACGGCTAGTTAACACAATCTAAAAATTATTTAAAATAACTAACTTATTATTTTTTTAAATAACTTTTTACACTAGGTTGCACAGTTAGAGTCCAAAATTGCTTCTAGAAATTTAAAATCAATGTAAAATCTAAAAAATTTAAAAATTTATATCAGAAAGTGACATAACCCAATTTTAAAACGATTATTTCAATAATCGAAGCTTCCCTATGAATATGGTGATGTTCCCATATTATTTTGTTATAAATTAAAAGAATATAAAAATTTAAAAAATCAATTTATTGAGAGCTGGGTAATTACGTAAACATTTTTATATTTAGATATGTATTTAATTTTTCAGGGTTGAGAATACAGGTTTTTTGCTGGTAACACTGTTATTTTATTAACAGTAATAAATTTTAAGTAGTTAATTCGAAAACTAATAATATACCAGCTACCTTATAAATAATTAATGCTTTAATGATTTTTTTTTCTAAAAATTATAAAAATATGTATTATTGTTACCTATTTTATTCTCTTACAGAATTTTAAATTACAAACAGCTGAAACCGTGGAGGCCATTGTCAGTCAACTGATGGAAAAACAGCGCGTTGCGAGACAAGCCGCTTTGGTAAGCTTTGAACAAAATAATGCATAGTTATTTTTACTACTAGTAAAGCCTGATCACGTGACGCAAGGCACAACTTGGTCCTGATCCCAAAGCTAGTAAATAACATAAATTGATTTTTTGAGTCAGTTAATCGGTTATACACTGCTGTGGTGTGACCCATGATAACCTATGGCCCGGTTACATGGTGTACAAAAAACATTCAGAGGTGGGCCACCCTGGAAATCTCCAAACTCCAAAGACTCGCCTACTTGTGTATCACGGTGGCTATGAAAAGCATTCTGATAGGGGCTTTGGAAGCCCTACTAAACCTCCTCCCTTGATGAAACAATCAAGGCTGAGCCGAGAGCATCAAAGGTATGGTGACAAACTTATTGGAGATTAATATTGACACCATACAAAAAGCCTATAACTCTGACAGACCTTACTTCATTTAGGCTTACTAGAAGGCAGGATCTGATTGATCACTAAGTCATTCAAGAAACCCCGTTTGGTTTACAGTCGAATTCAAAACTAATCATGGTATAGGAGCTAAAATATACAGAGCCACACCCAGACTCATCATAAATGGGACACTTTGGCAGCATATCACGGTATACAGGTAGAAATACATGCTATGGATACCTGTAGATGATACAGTAAGTCATTAGGCTACAGTGTAAAGGCTTCTCGACCCTAGCCTGCTATGCCATTCAATCGATCAATCAATTAACCGATTTCAAATTATTGAAAAAAATCGAGAACTTGATTTATAGCTAGGTTGTGAAACTAATACCATGCGGATATTCAAAAACAAGTTGCGAAGTAGTTCATGTATTTTTCTTTTATAGGAATAAATTTATAAATAAAATAATGACTAAAAGTAGAGATCCTTGAGCTAGAGTCCTTAGGCTTTGTTGGGTCCTTTATATTTCTACCACGAGCGCAATTCATTCGAAACCGACCGCCTTTGCGATTCCAAATAGCCTAGTGACCTGAAAGTGCCTAACTAGTTCAGATTATAATATTGTTCTTGGAAATGTTTTCTTTTCAGTATATTGATTGCTGGGTATTCTTTGAGAACAGACATTACCTGAACACTGGGACATCTGTGATATGATTTCGATAGTTATAATGTACTATCAGTAGTCCTACTACGCTTTGTAGTTTTTTTTCTCTATATTTTCTAAATCTTTTTAATTTTTGCTTTTAATCAAAGTAAAAGTAAAAATTGTAACTAGAGTTATTTTAATTAATTTCACTATATACATCTCTAAAACTTAAAATATTATATTTTTTAATTGAGGTAGCAGAACCAAAAATTTATATTTTCTTAAGGTGAAACAACTAGAATGTGGCTGCCCTGATTCCACCTGTGCTGACGGTAAAAGTTGTTCCCATCCAATGCGTAGGATAACTTCAGCAAAATCCAGTTCCCCTCTTCCAAGTGCAAGTACAAATTCCAGAAATTCCAGTTCAAATTCCGAAAGCAACAACCAGGTAACTTTTTTTGTGCAAAAAGATTATTCAATCCAATATGTTAATAATTTATTTCATAAGGTTTCCTCAACTACTGGTTCCGGAACTCTCCATCTAAGTAACAACAGTTCTCCACGAGTATACTCCAGAGATAGAAGCGGACAGTTATCGGCGCAAAATGGTAATAATTGTTCATCTAGGTCTGGAACTACCCCTCCGTTAGTCTTGAGTTTGTCCCAAATTCAAGGTAGGATAAGTAAGGACTCTTTACTACTTTACTTTTAAATTGTTAATGTTTATGTGATAATTTTTTTTTTTCATTTTTTTCCCTCAGGATAATTTATTTATATAGTGCTTTTTTTTTGTAGGTAGCGGTGGTCTACTTATCCTAAACAGCAATACAAATAGTACAAATCATCAAAATTTAGTAAATCCCGTTTCTGTGGCCAACTTCATGACGTGCAACACTAATCGTGGAATGGTTAAAGAACAAAGAACCAGGTAGTAATTGCATTGGTGCAATCGCAATATATTTTGGTGAATCTTTCTTAGATTAAATACATCCCAAATAAGATAGAGAAAGTCCATGAAATAAATCGCAGAAATTGTTTTTCAAAATCTAAAGTCCTATTCATTTAGTAGCGGTATAAATCCGCCTATGGGATTGAAATTATACGAATTATCACCTTCATCTTAACGTAGTTGCCGAGCAATTCATGCATGTATTTTCCATACTGTTTATATAGGTATCCTTGCTTTATAAGTCAGTTCCTTATACCTTATAAAATCTACTTATGGCACGACAAATCTCACTTAAAAATATACGTATAATATGTTCCTCGAAGATTGCTTTTAACTCATTCAATTAGAAGTGTGTTATAAAGCTGCTATGTTGATGAAAATGTTGTGTCATCAATTAACACGGTTTTTAGAATATAAGAAAAATAAATATATAATATAATATACAAAATTTATTAAAAAAACATATTACGTTGATTTAGCAGCAATATCTACATACACACACAATTGTTAAAAAATTATAGCCTAAAATAGTATTTTATCTTACAAAATTTGTACTAGTAATTTTATTTAATTTATTGAATAATTATGAGTAAATCTTATAACCTACTTTATAAGTTATAGTTACTTTTATCTAATTTGAAATCGACTTTCCAATGTAATATTTAAATCAACAGGGCGATTTAAAAAATATATGGTTAATTCTCTATAAAATTCCTATTTTTATTCCGGCCGCATAACGAGAGAGTGTATAGTGGAGAAAGGTCATCGATATTAGCGAACTGAATGAATTTATAACAAGTGGATTACACCCGATTGATGTTTTCTTGTTACTAAACTTATAACTAAGTTCCGACACATTTAATTTTTAGCCACCTTGTTTTAAAACAAGAAGTGATGGAAACAAACAATTCATCATCCTGTCTTCATGCTTCCAATAATAGTAAACAAGATACAAAGAACAGCCAACACAGAGAAAGCAAGATGGAAATAAGTGAAAATTTAAGACAATCATTGTTTGAAAGCAATATGTATGGAGGTACAACTGTACAACAACAGCAACAGAATCAAAATCAACAACAGCAACAACAGCAACAGCAGCAGCAACAGCAACAGTCGAGAAATAATAATGTGTAAGTCAAATATGTTACATTCCTAAAATTTTGCTCAAAATGAGAGTGTGGTTTAATCATTTGAAAATAGGAAATAATGAAACCGAAAGCTATTGGAATAATGTTAAATTTTTCTTTCTGATTTTTGACAAATTTTAAATACAAAAACTTTATCAATATTACCACAGTTAGTCGTTTTAAAATGAATAACCTAGGTTTTTTTTATTCTAATTTAGACTTCGTTTATAATAGTACTTTTACTTTATAAAAATTAATAATAACAAAATTACTTCCTTTCATATTACTAATACTACTAACAAATTTCTTGTTGTTCGACCTGGGGCTATTCTCAGACGATCCATTTTTAGATCACAATCCCAAACCGAAGTAGTGATGTCCAGTGCGCCGTCCACACCTTCCAAAATGATGGACACCGGACATGAGGAAGCCACCAGTGAAGAGTTTAAACATCAGAATTACTGCGATGATACTGTTGTTCTTTTGGGTAAGAGATATCCAACAAAAATACAGTCGCTTCTCATTTCAATGCTGCAAAGGGTTTAAATCTGTATACTATAACGACAACGACATACTTCATGAAGTTTCTATTAGGAGAAAAACTCAACTCTGCATTGGAAATCAGGCCTCATAAGGAGTGAGAATATAAAGAGAGAGACGGCTGTATTTTTCCCCATCCTTATTGTAGGAAATGCACTTTTCTTTAATAATTTCTCATAAGAAAAGCAGACATTTTATTACATTTCACGCATGAAGTTTTAGGAAATGTTCATAAACATACTTTTCTTTTAGGAACAGACTCAAGTGGTTCCTTAGTTAGCAAGAGTGACGGTTCTTCCATTATTAACGGAGGGTTCTTTAACGAAACTCTAGATTTATCGCAGGAAGATATTCAGAGAACCCTCTCGGCCAACATGCCCATGTGTTCAAATGAGTTAGAAAACCATCATCCTTCGCACGATAGTGAATCGACTAGTGCCAGTCAACAGATTAAAAAACGAAATGATCAAACAAATCTAACAGGTAAGGAAAAATTGTACAGAACTGATATTCAGTCAAGACCTCTTTATGATCACATAAAGAGGGAAATTGAGGTTTTCTTCTCAAAGCATCATTTCGGAAGAGCAAAAGACATTTATCTATCTCAGTTTTATTCTTCATTCCTTTTCGCTGAAATACTATAGACATTTTAAGTAATGCTTGTAGAGCTACTAACATTCATATGTTAGCAGCACCTCTAACACCTGTAATAGTAAATGAAAAACAAACGACTCATAAATTTTGGATCCACAAGAGACATATATACTATATAAAATTTTTGTTATTTTTTCCGAGCAACAAGTCAAATCAATCAGCGTTCATTAAATATTCATAATAACAACTGTACCAGCGCCTATTTATGTAATCCTGATAGTATTCGTTCAAAAAAACACCATCAAATATTTAGGCGTAATGATTTATTGATATTTGAGCTGAAACAATCACGCGAACCATGTAGTGGGTATAATAGGAAAAACATTTTAATATATTGGTAAAATACATGAAGAAAAAATAATATATTTTTTTCCAAATTGTACATAGGAAATAATAATTATTTACCACATTGTTACATGTTGTGAGTGTCACTTTCCTTATTTGTTGCGTAAAAATTTTACGTAAAATGAATTTAAATCAAAAACAGATACCTGGTTACTATGTAGAACAGTAAAAAACTTTATATGATTCTAATTAGAGTATAACTACTAATTCTTGACTGAAATGTAATTCAGGTAAGAATCTTTTTTAATGAATTTATTTTCGATTTCCTATTCCATTTATCGACTAATATTATTTAGGCGATATCAACCCAATGGACTTCATCGACAATTGTGATGTCGTAGTATCGCCCGCTCACGTCGTCGACGATGACGTTTTCGTTAACCTGGACGCCTTTGATATGCTTGGTGAATTCCCGGATCTAGAAGGCTTAGAATCTAGCCACGCTTCTCTCCTAGATGTGAATCCGTCCGAAGCGAGTAGAAATTGTAGCGCTAACGGGAAAAATCAAGCCGATCAAAGCATGCACCAACCTAATCATAGTCAACACCATGCGCAGAATCATTCGCATTCGTTAGAAGGTAAAATTTAATAGTCTATAATGTAAAATAGGTTCAATTTTCATTTTAAAAGAAAACTAATTAACCCTAAAACTTCAATAATAACGAATCATTATGGTGTCGTTCTTCGATTTTCAGGTTCTGCAAAAATAACAGACTATTCCCCCGAATGGGCTTATCCTGAAGGAGGAGTAAAGGTATTGGTAACGGGTCCCTGGCACTCTACAGGTCCATACACAGTTCTCTTCGATACATTCCCTGTCCCTACGACTTTGGTACAAAGCGGTGTACTAAGATGTTATTGTCCAGGTAAGAAAATGTTGACGCTTTCTAAAGAACAGGGCAAAATTGTCATTATTAATTAGAGAAAACATTTAATAATAATTAACAATTTTATAAGTTTTTTGTTAACATAAACAGACTTTTCTTAATAAAGAGACTCTTCGTCTAAATTTATTTCCATATCATTCTTTTTATCTTGAATAAATTGCTTTTTTCACCCGTTATGATTTTTCAAATAGAATGCTAGATATCTTATTATTGCAGCTCATGAGGCTGGTCTAGCCACGCTTCAAGTGGCTTGCGATGGCTACGTGATCTCCAACTCTGTGATATTTGAGTACAAGTTGCCCCCGAAGGAAGAACAAATAGCGGCACCTGAACCTAAAGTAGAGCGGTCCAATGATAATTTGCTGAAGTTTACCCTTCTTCAGAGATTAGAAGCAATGGATGATCGGCTTCAGATTAAACAGGAACCATCTGATAATGACGTGGTGGGTATCCGACAAGAAAATATAAGATTGTTTTTAGAGTCCAAATTATTAACTTTAAAGCTTATTAAGTTTACTTATACTATTGTGAATGTTAGGTTGAAGACACAGCTTTGTTCACACAACCAAATTTTGAAGATAGATTGGTCAATTTCTGCCAGAATATGACATCCAGAATATGGAAATTTGGAGAAGAACTCAGTGTATCCTGGTTTGCAAGTCACAGAGGTAAAACTAATTCTATTATTAGTTGTATTCTTTATTTTGGTTTACATGTTCCTTTTCTTACAGGAATGACATTACTTCATTTAGCGGCATCACTTGGTTACTCTAGATTGGTGTGTGCAATGTTACATTGGAGAGCTGAAAATTCGTCACTACTTTTAGAAACTGAAGTTGATGCGTTAAGTCAGGACGAGTTTGGATACACACCTTTGGTAAGAAAGCAACAAATTATGAAATCTATGGTTCAGCTAATAATGTTAAATAAATAAACATCATAAAACAATTTTGTCTATAATATTTAAGATGTGGGCGTGCGAGAGAGGACATACAGAAACAGCCGTAATGCTCTATAAATGGAACCACACAGCAGTTAACATCAAAAACAAACAAAATCAGTCAGCACTTGAATGCGCTAGAGCCAACAATCAAACCGAGTTGGTGGAAGAATTGGAAAAATTGGAACTGAGAAGAGGCAAGGCCAACATGCTGTTGCAGTCCGGTCAATCATCTGTTGAAAACATTTCCCCTACGGTTATTAGTCCTGCTAGTAGTATTGGATCGCTTGCTTCTATTTCTTCAACTAGCAAAAGTCATGATGGGGTGTTTTTGAGACCTGGTGCAGTTACAAGGCAAGTTTAGGTCTAAAATGTTCACATTCTGATTTTTGTATTTACAATTTCAAAGAAAGTTATATTAATATTACCAACTTGTTCCCTATTTAGTATTTGCTAGTTTAAATCCCTGATAAGGCAGCACAACCAAATTAGGAAACACTTCAACGGTAAAATTGAAAATCCACCTGATTTATAACTTCTTATTGTTCATCTCAGCTTCACATTTTTGTAAACCCGACCCAACAAAAAAATTAATTGTTAACCGAAAAAAAAATGTTATCGGTTAACAATTGGGTTAATAATATAGACGACAGGTAAATTTTTCTAATAAATCCACCCATCTAGCTAATTTTCTGCATACGCTTGAAGCCCTCCCCCCCCCTCAATTTCCATAATGCATAAAATTCTGTTTTTTGAGTCCAGAAGTGAGGGAAAAGGGGAGCAAACAGGTGCTTCTTCTTCTTTCTAGACTCGTGTTGAAGTTACGACGGCAGCCTAGAGGACGCTTCGAGAGGTACAATTTTTCTCTTATAACCTTTGTCGTAACTGAAACAGTTATCGATTGGGGATGGGCAAATTTTATTTGAAGCAATTTTTTTATTGTACTCATTGATTTGTAACGTGTTAATACTATTTTAATTATTCTGTGACCATTTTTTTTATGAAATTAGTAATGGCCAGAATTAATTGTTTGTATTACTGTTTACCATTATCATGGTTGTGTGGTATTTTTATCGCGCATTATTTCAGTAGAAACATTTAAATTATATGAATTCTAGAACTTTTTAGTACTTTAATCTGCTGAACACACTATCTTGTGACGCTGCCTGACTATCTATCCTAATTCCTTTTGGGGGTTATATGAAATATATTGAATTTTATTATATTAGTAATATAGGTGTATATTCAACTGTAAAAAGCTGAATTTTAAAAAATTTCACAGAAGTGTTGAATGTTTATTTTCATCTATTTAAATTTGCCACATACATATTGATAATTATTTGTGAATTTTATAGTACCATAGCTCTTGACATATAATAAAGACGATACATATGTACATAAAATATTCAAAGAAACGTTGCTACAGTGACTTCAATAGTAAACAATTTTTCTGCCAAAATATTTGTCCCACCCACAATCAATAACGGTTGCTATTATGATAAAAGTCATGAGATGCAGAATTATAGTACTTGAAGCGCCCTCACTTCTCTCGTAACTTCAAAAGAAGTCGAGAAAATAGAAAAACAATTTTTGGACCTGTTCGTCTCCTCCCTCTGCCCATTTGTGCATTTGGGATACCAAGAGGGGCTTAAAGCATATGCAAAATTAGCGAGGTAAGTGGGTTTGTCAAAAAACCATAGGAAAATCTCCCTGTCGCCTATACTGTAATGGAAAATAACAATTCCTTTAACATTGACTTAAATGTGATTGTCGGACTTGCATTGTCTTTATTTTTATTTATTTTTACGACGTTTCGATTAGGTTATATCTCTAATCGTTATCAAGTATCAACTTTAACTTTCCTGCGTGCAGTTTTAAAACTTATTTGGCACAACAAATGAAACTATAAATTGTCAAAATTTTATCATTTGCTTGTAATAAAATTTGTGTCATAGGATAACAAACTGTAACCGCTAAGGAAGTTTGTCAGTTAATCAGTTTATCAATAATTAATACAGGTGGCTTAATTTATTATTTTGCTTTACATGTTTTTTTAACTCTAAATACATTTTATTGTGTCTTCTTTATAACTTGTTTTTTATTTGCTTTTAGAAACGAATATCACAAATCCAAGTTTCTCAACATCGATCTAGATAGCGATACCAGTAATAAATTTTTAACGTCATCGCCAAGTCCCCTGTGGTCAGATCTTTCTTCCAGTACTCGGGGTAGCAACGGTCAAAAATTAATTAAACGGCCTTCAATCGACAGTGGTATACATATGAGTTGCGGCACCGGAACTACGCCTTCGGAAAACAATAACCGACCGAAAAGTTCCAAAATAAGTTCCAGAGAAAGTATGAAACTGTCCAAGTAAGTCGTTCAGATATTTATGTATAAGGTTTAATGTTGGTGTATTTAAATACCAAACCATAAGATCACATACAAGATTTTACTTTCCTGTAACGAGTCACAAAGCAAAGATGTTAAATTTCAGGAAATTTGGCGTGCTTGTTCAATACAGCATTTTATATCTTGTAAACGATAGCAAAAAAATTAACTACAATAATGTGTAAATTATCAGGATTGAATTTTTACCCATTCTTTTTCTCTTTTAATTTAGAATTGACAGAAGTATGTCACTACCCCTACAGTCTTCCTTATCTACTAGAGATAACTCATTTGACTCTGATACTTTAGAATCTGGGGGAAGAAAAATGGACTTCGCTTTGTGTAAGTTAATTCTATTCTATGTCAATATATTTATCATATTTACTTTATTTAAAATGTTTGAATTATAAATTTAAAAGCTTTATGAAAAAGATTATTTTTGTAACAATTACCTGCTGAGAAAAAAACTAGTAACCTGAATTTAAAATTGTTAAATCAATACATTTTTACAAAAATAATCATATAAGGGTAAGTACACTTTTACACAATTTTCTATTTCGTATTTCTTTACTTATTTTTTGCATGCTCAATCTTGGTTCAAATGACAAACCAAGCAGAATTAATTTTTTTTATATTTGCTTTTAACTGCTATATTATTAATTCTTTTATACCTGTTCTTAGCCTTATTTTAAAATATTTGTTAGACGAAATTACCTTTTTTATTATTATCTGTATTATTTTATATTTATACTGTGACATAGTAAGAAAAGGATTTTAAAATCTTTTATTTAAAAAATTTGCTAAATATAACAATAACTTACTTTCTTAATAAATTTCACAAATTGAACCATAGCTGTGATCTTTGTTTTCTACATTTGCTGACCTATGAAAGATTGTTAAGTAAGCAGAATGAGTTGTTTCTTACTATCTCTACAGTGTAATCTTATAAATTTTTAATATTTTAATGCAACCCGCGTAATTTGTAAATTATTCACTGTATAATACATAAATTTTAACCCTAAGGCGAAATAGGCAGTGGACACCGTAGCAATAGTCCCCTAATTGACGTGGAAGCAGTAAGTGATGAAGATGACCACGACATCTGTGCAGGTTCGACTGTAGGTCAGTTTTCATGTGGTCTATGTATATGTTGTCTATCGGTGTTGTCTCTCTCTCTTTATCTAACTTACGATTATTGGTGTCTATATATCACAGGTGACGTACGATACTATAGGATGATGAAATCATGAAATATTGTAAGCTTACTTAACCTAGAAGACACATTGAACATAATTTTACCAAAATTTCTCCAAAATAACGATTCAGTTATCTTCATAAAAATACATTCCAAGGTCGCTTAGCTATCGGTGATCTTAATTGGCGTTACGATAAATGAATTTCAATAAGAATTACTACTACACCGTAAGTGTGCGTTCTTTCTTAAGCCGCGATGAATAATATAATTAGGTCACCATTACTATTTATTTTAAGAACAAGACCGTAAAACGAGATTATTTTTCTCCTAGTATTGAGATAACTTAGTATCAATGCTGGAAAAGTATACTTTCTGAAATCTGTGTTCTGATTTATTTTGATGCTAATTGATCAAAAATGTTATGTGCAAAATATTATCACTTTACCAAACCTGAACCTATCCCGCAGATTTCGCTACAATATTAAACTTTTTCGTGCTTGATTTAAAGTTAAATCTTCCAAAGGTCACCGAAAGCCACGACTGACGAAACTCACTACTGGTTATTTTAGTTGTAGTGTAACAATATTAAACTGAGGTTTTGTAAATAGGTCGTGATAAAACCCGAAAAAGGTCTGAAACTTATTAGTTACTCACAGCTAAATTTAAATTTTTTAAACATTTTAAAATAAAACCTAGGACTTCAAACTAGAAGTATTTGGTCCAGGCATGGATCTAATTTATTATTACAAAGAGCATAAAATACGAAGAGACCAAAAAATATTACTGTGTTTGGTATTACACGTACGTTTCCTGTGATATTTATAAATGTTTTATGTTTCTTTTATATATGTTGTCTAGCTGTCCGTTTTTTACTAATGTCCTATATATTTACGGTTTTTCGAAAAATTGCTTTTGAAATTTTATAGCCTTTACCTTTATCCCAACAATTTAAGCTTAGATTACCTGAGTTGGATTTTGAATAATTTTGCATACTAACCAGACAAAAGTTTCTAAAGAGAAAGACATTATTTGACTTTTTAGTTCCCAATATAACAAGTAAAGATTCCTGTTATACGAAATTTGTACATAAAATAAGCATTAAAATTTTTAAATTTGGTTTTAAACAAAATCTCATTGCTGCATAAATTAATTTAAAAAACGACACATTTATGGATTTGAAGCAAGAGAATTTTTTTTTAGAGTTTCTTGTATGTTTAGCCAGTCAGTTTCATTTGCTTATATTCCTACTTATCCTGGTGAAATTCGTTTCGAAGAATACAAGAATAATTTTAAAAGAGTCATTCGGAAGTCGCTAGCCAGATGAAGCGAAAGTATTGTTTCATAATGCATTTGCCATAAAGAAAATATAATTATAGTTAAATAAATCACCTCTCTGAGAAAAACAGTTCCTAAACACATTGTCATGGTGGAAAATGCAGCATATTTCTGTATGCTATAATTTTGGCCGACCTTTTACGAAAATTCGAGTTACGTGCCGAATCACTGATATCTCCTTATATGATTAAATGTAACTCAGATTTGAACGAGCCAGGAACAAAACCTGAATCTTCTTACAGATAAAGAATTTGGATACTTTATTGTAGATTTTAACTTGTTATAATTTTTATATTGAACAAGCTACAGCAACAATCTAATGCTAGATCTCTTAGTTTACCTCTAATCATTAGAATCACAAAAGAACCCCGCATTCTCCTTACGGGAAAAAATTCTCGGTCAAACTCTCTGAAACTTGGAATTGTGGAACTCTTTGATGAGCAAATCAAAAATCTCGATGGGCACTAAGTCTTAAAAATTCATTTTTTTATAGTTACGCTGATTTTAAACGAAAATAAGAAAGGATTCAAGGGCGACCTTTATTTTGATCTTAAGATTCGCCTTGGCAGTCACTTTAAGATCAAGTTTTTTTTGCCGAAAATCAAAAGGGGGTTTAATAATGATCTTCGTTTACCTTTGTGGTTACATTGAAATTACATTCAAGGTGACCTTCATCCGTACTTTACAGCAAGACCTCGTGATGGTTTGCACTTGATGAAAAAGGGTATGATTTCTTTAATCAGACTATTCTTTTGGGTTACTCGAATCGAAAATTATTATAAGCCCATGGCGCCATCTATCAGTCTGTATATCTAGCAGCAAACC
Organism: Diaprepes abbreviatus; assembly: GCA_034092305.1. Taxonomy (NCBI): domain Eukaryota; kingdom Metazoa; phylum Arthropoda; class Insecta; order Coleoptera; family Curculionidae; genus Diaprepes; species Diaprepes abbreviatus. Next base: position 24,672,940 of record JASJET010000103.1, read on the forward strand.
ATACTACAAAATACACAATCCTGTGCCAAGAGATCCCACCACATATCTGGCTCTGCCATCACTATATACAACTGTTACAAATCTATTCATGCCTTATTCCAAAACTAAAACTCTTGAAGAATTGGTACATCAAACCTAAACTCTGATGCCACTACATAGATAATGTATTTGTGATATGGCTTCATGCAAACAACAGCTCAACTGCTTTCATGGTTTTCTTAATTATATCCACCCTAAGATACATTTCACTCTAGAACTTGAGGAAAATAATTAGCTCCCTTTCATAGACGTCTTTGTGGCCAAGACAATGGATGGACACAGTATATCGAAGACCAACCCACACGTACAGCTCTATAAACCAAACAATAAAGTTGCAACAAAAGCTCACGCAAGAAATACAACCACCTACCGAACATAGACAAATCACTATACTTCCACACAAAATCGATCTAGGAAATCAATGCCTATATAAGATCGCATCCGGCACCTGCATTAAAACATACAAACCCAGACCAACAGGAGAAAATTAGCAGGGCTAGAAGAACATAAGAAACAAACAGACAACATCAGCTCTTTTCGAACATTAGCTCGAGACAGATCAAACTGCCAGCAAATCGCTAACCAAATTGCTTCGAGAGTTTACTATATATATCTATATATATATATATATATATATATATATATATATATATATATATGAAGTAAAATGCGAACAGTGATGGCAAACTTCGCTCCATCATATCCTTTCCGTGTTAGAGGTTGCACAGTTTGGATGAATTGCTACAAAACACAATTCATCCTATTCCACCACCATCGAGATGATGGCCTACCTGTACCACCACACCGAGAAGAAAGTAAAAACTTACCTTCTCTGCTACAGTGATACGGCAGAGGTACATGTTTCGTCTCTTACTAGACTCATCAGGGTACCGACATGCACCTGTCTGTGTAAAGGACAGATCGGAAGGAAGCATGCAACACTGAACGCATAAACATATATATATATATATATATATATATATATATATATATATATATATATATATATATATATATATATATATATATATATATATATACATATATATATATATATATATATATATATATATATATATATATATATACGGATATACTGGCATACATACAGCTCAAATTCGTTTCACCTAATGGCTGCCTTAAAGGTCACCCTAAATGTCATTTCAAAATGTAGTTAAGCTCAAAGCGAACCCTTTTGATTTTCCATTAAAACAAATCTTGACCTTGAGAGGACCTTAAATTTGGCATTAAGGTTAACGTGACGGTTGCCATTGAATTCCTTAATTTTTGGATAAGTAACAAGTTGATCTTGCAATATTATTTAGCGCGGTACTTAAAAGTAGATTTACACTACTGTAGAACTTAACGCCCATTGGCGCTACAAGAATCTCAAGTTTCAGAGAGTTTGGCCGAGCCATTTCCCATTTTATAGATTGTAAGCATATTGCCCATCTGGTAAGATGAGTGACATGACGACGACCAAATGTGATACATTTAGACGAAAATATTCAAAATAACATTCGTATTTATCTAAATAGCCCAAAATTAAAAGTGACGCCTAATTAAAAAAAAATAAATCTTAGACAAGGCCACGAACAAAATTAACAATAGATGGGGGCCTCCGTTGGACGCCATCTTATTTATCTACGAAGACTAAAGAGTCGTAGTTCTAGTACTATCAATTCAAACTATGTATTTTTTATACATAAAGGACCGTTTGAATATGTCTCTGATCGGATTTAAATAAAACCTTAAGCTGCTACTTAATCGCACAAAAATATTAGAATATGAGAAAAGAAACTTTACATACTTAAAATATTCTTTAGAGTAATTTAAAAGAGTTTGAAAATTTTAGAACAAAGATTAAAAAAAACTTTCTGAGCCAGCCTCTTTAGACGGGAGGGCTGAATATAGTTAAGCTGTCAGTAAAAATGACTTTTACATACATAAATAATACCTCTTGCCTTATAATCAAAATTTAGTGAAAAATAAGTAAAAATAGGATTACACGCATCAAAATTTAAAATAAATGACGACTTTTATTCTGTATGAGAAAATAGTAACTTTAAGTAAAATATATCTTAAAGTGCACGTTGCAAGAATCCTAAATCATACCACAGACCGGCAATTATGAAAGTTACAATGCAGTTCTGAATAGGTGCATATGCTGCTGGAGTTGAACTTTTCTTCTCTGGATGTTACGGGAACCTCAAAGCATAGCCAACAAATAAAGGTATAACCTTATAATAATAAATAGGAGTATGAGCGAATGAATGAAAAAGCTGTAGTGATACCAGATCATCGATGCCTAGGCCTCCATTGAGCCCTTTACATCCTACCATAGCAGCAGGTTATTCGAGACCGATCGCCTTTGCGAATCCAAGCAGCCTCGTTAGTTGCACTTGCGTATCTGCTTCCGGTAACAAAATTGTATCTCCGAAATATCTCTGTCTCAGTCCGTTGAGTGCTGGGCACTCTCTGAGGACATGGTCAATAGTTTCATCCTCCTCCAAACACCATCTGCACGTCGGGTCGTCTTCGACACCGATTCTATGAAGATGGCCCCGCAGCTCTTTCCTTCCCAAGGAGAGAAGCTCCTTAGTAAGCCATGCACTAGGCCCAGTTATATGTTCCTTAGCACACCTCATTTTAGGAGCTCCCCTCCACGATTCAATAAATTTGCTTTCCAGCAACGAATAATTCCCTTTTGCCAATAACAATTGAGACAGGTAATATTGGTTGGGGTCCATACGGTTCAGTCGCCGAACCCAACTACGCCAGGCGGTGTGCTTCCTCATTCCCGCGTATGCCCAAGTGACCCGGGATCCATACGAGTCTGACTGTGTAGCTGTTCCTTATCATACCATTTAGTACATCCTTGCACTCAGACACCAGTCGCGAAGTTACGACACTGGACTTCAGTGCCAATATCGCAGCCTTGCTGTCTGAGCATATATTTATTACACTATTCCTGTCTATGTCCCTCTCACAGAGACGGGCACACTGCAGAATAGCATAAATTTCCGCTGTGAAAATTTTCGCACATTGTCCGAGAGGGTAGTACTCTCTGACTCCTGTGCTCCTGCCTAAAACTCCGACTAAATAGGAGTAAAAACGCAAAATCATCAGAACCCTGAAAATAAAACCAAAAATTTTAGAGAAATATAACACATTTTAACTCATCTCTAACAGGACAATGGTTTCCCGAAAGGGAAATGTCAAAATGAATCTCTAACTACAATCAACGATATGTGCAAAAATTGACTCCTGGACTTCCGTATATTAATCATGTGTCGCACTTCCCGTTACTTGAAATGAAAGTGCATTCAGGTTAGACGAGCAGCCTAAAACTCAGAAACAGAAACTTTGATAGGTGATATAATAAATGATTCACTGGTGACCACTATAAAAATTAAGTTCCCTGCTGATGAAATATCCAAAAACAGTAGCATTAGAATGCAAAGATAAAAAAATCTTTCAAAATGAGTTAGAAGAAAATTGAGGGTAATGGAAAAGTAACTATAATTTTTTATAGTGTGGGTAGACAATTGAACATGTACCATATATTTGCGGTGTAACAAGACTAGTATCATTTTTAAACGGTAATCACACTCCGGCTTATTTTTGAAGTCATTTTGACCACTAACGATTTTTTTTAACCCTTTGGTACTTGGAGCAAACATAATCTTCGCTGTGTAGTGGAAATAGGGAAAACCTTGAGTGCCATCCATGGAAGTAATGCTTCTTTAGTCATCATATTAATGAAAATTTTTTAGATTGAAAAGAGACTAAATTTAACTTTTTTGGCCTTAAATTGTTGCAGGGTAAATGAGCTTAAGTAACATTAAAACATTAAAGATAAAACAAATCGTAACAAATTAAGAGTTTAGGTAGATTTATTTTCAAAAGCAATTTTGTCTTAACAATTTTGATTAGTTGTAAAACTCTTAGTAGAGTCTCAAAAATATTTTTATCATTGAGAAATGAGATATTTTTCCTTAGTAAGTATATTACTAAACGTTATGAATGTAAGAATTATTTTTTTATTTTTAATGATAAAAATAACAGTAGCTTATTACTATTAACTCTGGGGCAATTCGGTATTACAATTAATTTTTTATTGACTACTAGCAATTGTAGGGTTGAAGAAAAGTAAGAAGGCTTAAGTAAGTTGAAGTGTATATTTGAAAAAATTGGCTAAAATCTAAACAAACATTATTTATGTAACATTATCACAAAAATATAAAGATTAAGAATGTTCTATTTTTTTTTAAGTAATTCTTTTTTGATTTACTTAGGACTTTTTTGACAAAGATAATCGTAAATTCAAAATAACTAATGGGCTCGTATTTTTTTTTTATCAGAAACACATCCGAAAAACTGCGTTTTTGTACTGTAATCGCGGTGTCATGTGTTAACATATTTGTAACCTAAAATGTATAAATTATTTTTTTATTATTCTTTATTTATCAATTCTTTATTTTTTGCTTCCTGCTTTTTGCTAACTTATGCTTTGATTTTCAACAGCATGAAGTATATTTTTTTAAGCACGTTACATGAAAACAAATCTTTAATTTTTATTTATTTTCCTTTCTTAGATGCGCATGCGAAAGTCGATGTCCAATAAATTTATGTTAATCGATTTATTAAATAAATATTTTTACCAAATATTTTAGGGGAACAGGATGCGAGAGTTCTCACCCTGGCTGAACAAATTATTGCTGCCATGCCAGATAGAATAAAGGTAAGAACTAAAGTTAAAAAAATAAATAATACCTGTCTATGGTAAATCTAAATTTTTCTGTTTGAAAATGTATATATTTTTTTAAATTAGAATGAATCAGAAGATCTCCTTATGGACAACAGTCCGGGGCCGCCTGATACTCAGCAGTCTTCGGAAACGCTTTATGATGTATACATGGAACCACTTCTCGAACAAACTTCTTCCAGTTTTGAATCGAACGAATTCCACTTTGAATTTTCTGATAACAGTTACAGGTTAGCTTATTATATAATTCTTAAAAACATTATATTTAGTTATTCATATTATTCTAAATAACGATATATTTAAAATCGATTATTTATCAATTTGTCAAAAGTTTTAGAACACACCAAAGAAGAATATTATTCTTTCTAGATATTATGATGTTGGTACACCACAATCTAGTTTAAGTCCAGCATCTTCAAGTTGTCTTCAGTCCCCATGTTCTTTTACTTTGGATTCTCCATCGCCGCCTCCAACCACAGCAGATTTTTGCGAATTTTTGCAAGCATCCGGCACAGTATTTGAAAAGGATTTTTCCAACTTGACCTTATCGGGTAGGAATTGCTTTCGATATGCTATGTTTTCCTGCAAGAAAAAACATTTTGCGGTTTGTTTTTCTAAACTATACCATGCGATTTTTTAGATCGAGAACAACGGGAATTATACGAAGCAGCAAAAATTATCCAAAAAGCCTATCGGTCTTACAAAGGAAGACAACAACAAGAGCAGGACAAAGAACGACAAGCCGCAGTAATTATCCAGAATTACTATAGAAGATACAAACAGTATGCATACTACAAACAAATGACCCATGCTGCTACCGTCATTCAAAATGGATTCAGGTCAGAACAAATGATTTAACATTTACACTTAAAATTATAAAAAGTTTGATACTTTTGACTGTTATATTAATAAATTAAAGGCAAAATTAAGATAATTTAATAAAATAATGGTATTATTTCCTTTTTACATTTACGAACCTAAAGAGCCGGAGCTACATGCTGTTTAACAGTGATATGGTCGATTGAACTTCATTCCTGCTCAATATTAAAAGCTTCCTCAATTATTTTTTCATCTAATTCTAATTTTTATCATACTTTCTTCTCATTTTATTATTAATGTTTTTATATTTAGGTCTTATTGTGAACATAAGCGTTTCAAGAAAAGTCAGGAAGCCGCAGTTTGTATCCAAAACTACTACAGAAACTACAAGGAGGCAGGGGGTAGAGGTAGTAGAGAAGGGACTCCAGCTAGTTCAGGGCTCAAGTAAGAATATATCTGTAAAGAGTTGATTTTTTGTTAAATAAATATTCAATTATATTTATTAATGAGTTTAACCAATATAAATGTCTGAGCTAACAGAAATAAAATGTTCATGCAAATATTGATGGTAATTATGAACTTACGACGACATTTGTTTCCAACGCAAAATGCCTATCAGATCAAAATTATCAGACGGAGACTTGTTAAAATAAGATGTTTTGTAATAGAAAACTGTTCCATCAGACGCATTATCGCTATTTCATTTCTTTACAGTAAAGCTGAGAAACGAAATAAAAAAGAAAAATATTCCAGCTGTTCTTGTTCGGTTAATACTTCAGGTAGGTAGATGTGCCCGATTATTAAAGTGAAGTACTAAAAATAACTTCACATTTTGATTAGTTGACTATTTATAATTCTTAGAGTTTTTATAACAATTTTTTTTTTGCTTTTATTAAAATTTATTAAAAAGTAGTACAATAATTGTTTGGAATAGTGAAAACACCGATTTTTTCGCATATCCTCGTGTTAGGGTCATAACATGCGAATTTGAAGTTTTATTTGGCCGTCGTACATAGTTTTCCCAAGAAAAAATGGCACTTTTATGCGTGGTTTCCAACCTACTCCTTTAAATTTGACCACTTCCACTGTCATATATTTATATAACGTGAAACAGCACATCCATAATAAGCGGCTAAGTGACGCATAGCCCAAACTGACAATATCGGGAAAAGTTGGAAACCCACTAAAATAGGATTTTCCAAATTCGAACTCCGAAAAGGTGACAAAAAGGGATAAATTGTCATTTGATAAATGTATCGATATCCGTCGATCAAATAGAGATATGGAGTCGATTTTAGTTTCAAAAGATAGCGTATAACAATATCCAAAAAATGTTTTTTCTATTTTACAATTGGTCATTAAAAGTAATTTTCTCGGCAAAAAATCACGATACGGATATGATTTTTGGCTTCACATAACCTACACACGAAATAAATTTGTCCCATATTATGAGTTAGGATATATTAGCACAATAGAAATAAAAATAAATAAGTAAAAGTTTAGTTTGTAACATATAACAATTGTTATCATATTTTGACTCCGTTTTAGTGTTTGGCTATAATTCTGAAGAAGGTTGTTTTTTTTTATATATTCCCGGGTCCGTCCTAAAGCCGGATGCTCTGCGACCAGAGTAGGCCTATTGTGTTCACCCTAGACATTACAGCCACTCTGTCAACCTAGCCCCCTGTCTCAATCTGTACAGTCCCACTAAGGAGTAAATGAGTATTTCTCCCAGTTCCAATCTTACTGACCCGAAAGTTTGTTGTCTAAATCTCACCAGTGACTCACAGTCACATATGATATGCTTCACCGTTTCCTCGGATTGTCCACATAGTCTGCAGCCGAGGTTTCCGTTATATAGATTCATTCTATTCAAATGTACTTTGACGGCCATGTGTCCCGTCATTATACTCGTAATAGTCCTTAATTGGTTTCTACTCATTTGTAGTAATTTCCTTGCCAGTTTCGGGTCAGGATTCCCAATAAATATCTTGCTGTGGTTTAAACCCTGTCTGGTCATCCAGTGATTTTTATATTCTCTTTTGATCCATTTTATGACTGCTTCTCGGGCGGCGCACCGCGGCACTCCAAAGGCCGGTTCTGGACCCATGTATTAAGATGCCAACCCTGCTCCAGCCAGCTCGTCAGCTTTTTCATTTCCATGTATGTCTTCATGTCCTGGTACCCACCTTAACATAACTCTGTTGTCTTTTGCCAGAATTTCCAGCTCACTCTGACATTCCCAAACCAGCCTCGGTGATACCTTATGGCCCTTGAGGGCTTTTAGGGCTGCCTGGCTGTCAGAGTAAATGAGGATTTGCTTCCTATTGTAAGCTCTCCTGTTTATCTCGTCTGCGCACCGTAAGACTGCGTATATTTCTGCCTGGAATACTGTTGGGTATTTCCCAAGGAGAAGGGTTAATTCCTTCCCCAGTTGTAGCCCATATATCCCAGCTCCAGTACCCTCACTAGTTTTTGAACCGTCAGTGTACCAGATATTTGCACCCGAGAATGTTTCCGGTTTTTCTCTTTTACTTGTAATTCGATCCTCTATTGTGACTTCAAACGGTATATTATAACGGTAGCTCGAGTTCATATGGTCTGTGTCCATTTCCAACTCAGGGCTCCTGATTTTTTTACATATGTTTTTGTGTCCTGAAGAAGATTTAAGAAATGAATAAAACGAAACTTCAATAAACTTTTATTGCCAGATTCACTAAAAAGATTTTTTAGTTGGCCAGCTTTGTTTTGCTAATGATATTGTTATAATTTGCATCACATACTTCAGAGAGAGCCTGGATGTCGGTGATACGAATAGTTGTATCCCGAAACTAAACACGATATTGTATTTCTGTCAGTTTTCTATTAAAAGAAAATTATTTTTTAACCGACTTGCAAAAGAAGGAGGTTCTCAATTCGACAACTATGTATTTTTTAATGTATGTGCATCGATTACTCCGGAACGGTAGCACCGATTTCAATGACATTTTTTACTTTATGTGAAATGAAATTGATGCAATAAAATCCAAGATGGCGCTGATAATATGGCAGCCAAAAAATGAATTTTTTTCTGATTTTGACGAAACTGAAATTATTTAAAAAAACTAAATATGACTGATCCAATATGGTGAATAAAAAATTTTACATCTCCCGATTTTGTCCAGAATCTGTATTTGGGGATTTTTAGGAATTTTAGCTAATTTAAAATTATATTTGAAAAATAAATAGAAATTTGATATCTCTAGATTTTCTCCAAAAATTGTAAATTATAAATTTAAAATTATTTTTAAAGGTTCAATATGGCAAGTCCAGTATGGCGGACTAAAAATTTTACATTTTCCGATTTTGTTCAGGTTAGTTCAGATTAGTTCGAATTTAAAATTATTTTAAGAAAATTTAATTCATGTCACATGCAATATGACGGTCTAAAAATTTTACATTTTCGAAATTTGTCCAAAATTTGTACAAGGGAGTTTTCGTGGGTGTAGATTTAGACTGTATTAAGAAGTGAAAATTATTTTTTTTTTGGAATTTAATACGACCGATACAATATGATGGGTTGAAAATTTTACATTAATCACACTTTTTCAAATTTGATGTTAGGAGATTTTCGGGATATTATATTTTTTCGATTGATGTTGGGTATACAAATTCAATATGCAGGATAAAATATGTCGGACTAAAAAATTCTTTAAGTATCCGTATTGGTTTTGGGAGCCCATATTACTAATCCAAAATTAATTTAAAATTCAAGATATCGGATTTACTGTGGCAGACTAAATATTTGTTAGGTACAATTTCATTCGGTTTAGTGTGATTTAGTGGGGTTTACAACTTTGGATAAAATGGACACTTTTTTGCGACCTCCAAATCATTGCGAGATACAGTATTCTAGCTTAGTATCTAATTCACATAATTTATAGATAATATAACGGATTCAAAACCAAAAAGAGATATAAAAATGTCTATTAAAAAAATAGAGCCGGAAAAACAGGAGTAAATAAAAAATTCTGTTACTATTGAAACAACTTCAATACATTGAGCGTTTTAATACCGACAACCAAGCACGAATGTTTCTGCCATGTTCAAAATCCTTCACGTTTTCTATTGTTTCAATTCTTAGTGTTTTGTGCTAAATTTTAACAAAATGTGATATACAGTTTTATCGAAAATGTACTATATAAGGAATAGGTTGGAAACTACGGTACGGAAATGAAAATATTTTTTTTGGGGGGGAAAACTATGTGCGACCGCCTAAAAAAACCTCAGATTTGTGTCCTACGACCCCAAAATAGGCGATATACAAAAAATTCGTTGTTTTTATTATTTTGACTACAAATCAGTATTATTAGACAGTAATGAATAAATTAAGACAGCTATTTGCAAACATTTGTCGTTTCAGCTCAATTTCGTTTTTAACGTACAAAATACGCATCAATGAAAAAATATAAAAATCAAAAGACTGAATTGAAACATTTCGCCCTACAGAAACTTCGATCGGAATCATTTATTATGTGAATTTCACGTGGATATAATTGCATTGGTTTAAAACGCTGTGTTGGAAACAAAGTCATTATTGAATGTATGAGAAAGCCAGTCCGTCGAAAGGTTCAAAATTGAACATTAGTTTAAATTTCTGTTGGTGTAAGCTTATACTCTTTTTAACAAAAAATCCTACTCATAGGTGGTGGAATCGGTTGCTAATTTAGGTGTTGGGCTTTCCTAGTTGTGTGGTCAATGTTAGGTGCTAATATAGCCGAAAACAAAGTAAAAAAAGCTTGTCCTAACGATTTTAAGCCATTAACAATACGCTTAGCTTTGTTTTTTGGTTTTAAAATGCAAGTTGTGTTGGTTGGTATAGTTGAAGTTATCCCTAAAAAATATATTTAACTAATAATATAACAAAAGTGTACATATATATATATATATATATATATATATATATATATATATATATATATATATATATATATATATATTATTTTAATGGAAAAACTTATAATTATGTTTATGCGTTCTATGTAATTTACATTGAAAAATTAATATTAGAAAATAAGTAATTAACACAATTATTTGGCTAAATGATCACTTGATTGTCCGTCAAATTTTATTGCCATTTTTCCGCACAGTCTCATAAAATACTATTACATTATTGCTAAATTTAACAGTTTTTTACATTATTTGAAGAACAGTATCACTAGTGTAACTCAATTTTTAATGAATGCTAAGAAAAAGCTTCAAAAATGCCTAAATATATATATACAGGGCTTTTTTAAATTTAGCACCATACTTAGGTATTGTTATAAAAGATGGAAAAAACTTTAAATACGAAATTTGTAGCATTTTTTCCATATTATCTTCTAGATTCATTTAAAAAATCATTGTTCTATCGTAAAGTCAAGAAACTATAGAAATTTTATTTTTTTTTAAATGAAACTCCTTGTATATTCCCTGCTAAAATAAAAATTCTTATCCTCTTGACTCCTGACTAGTGGTTATTTAAATATTTAAGTTTGAATTGTTAATAAATTGATAAAACACAAAACAAATACTTTATTTTAATTTGCATTGTGTCATTTTAATATGGTGTCTAATACTTGTACTATTGATACATTTTTAAAATTACATAAAATACACATATTTCAATTCTACAATTAATTATAGATACATATCACCTAGGTCCAAATAAACAAGTTTTCGAGATATTGACCTTCTGTCGGATTCTTGATTTCATAGTCTGATTTAACGAGAGTGATAAAATTGAGTCCTTTTGTGTATTCAAATAATATATCGACAAGATCGAATGCATTAAATTGTCTTTTTCAACACGTTTAAATACCATTACAGAAATGCTAAAACAAATAAGATGCTATTAATATCTATGGTTCTCGTAGATGCCAAAATAATTTTCCTAGATGATTGATATATAGGAAATAACAACAGAAGATGATTTTCTATAATATCTTACAGGTTATAAGTTATTTTAGAAATGTTAAAAATCTGTTAATTTCCGAGGGTCAGGTAAATTATTTTGTATTCATTCGTATTTAATTTATTGCTGAAGAGATCAAGTTAATATTTGGTATTTTCCTAGTGTCGTAGATATTCGGATGATACGGATACGGTTAAATTTAATGTCCAGATTAATTAATAATCCAAATTCTGCATCACTTCACTATGTACTGCATTTCCATATGTAATATGAGAGAAAGACAGTTCAATTTTTAGATAAAGTCTTTTCTGGTGACAAGTTAAGGTAACAGGTTTACCTAAAACTGTTCATTACACTTTACCTTCGTGCTAAATATGACCTTAATCCATCCAGAAATAAATGAAATATAAACGAAATAAATTATTCATAAGCAGGAAACTAGTGAAATGTTCATATTTTTGATTAAATTATTTGCTTCCTTCATATTATCATATTAAATCAGCTACCTAAGTTTCCTAATATTGTTTGGAAACGCATTGTATATAATTTTTTAGCAGCAAACGATTCCCTACTAACAAAAATTATTATCAGCAATATTTCCCCCCTCCGAACCCCTGCCTGTTTGATGTTCTAACAAAGTGTGGTAGTTTATTAAATGTGCCTAAAATGTACAGATTTTTGCTATTCTATGTCTATGTAAATAGAGGTTTTAGAAACTTTTGTGCGTTTGTTTGTTTAATGTATCTTTTTGTTTTAAGGCGGACTTACTCACAAAGACGCCAACACCAAGCTGCCAGGAAAATCCAGCAGTTTATGAGACAATCAAAAAATAAGTAAGTAAAACGTATCAATAATTACCATTAAATAATTCATGGGTATTGCCTAAATATATTTACAAAATTTAGAAGTTCCAGTCCTCAAAATAGTTAAATTGCTTTAAGTTAATTTACAATTATAAAAATTAATATATACCGGTGAGGCAAAAAAGGTATCCTAATTTACATTTTTCGGACCTTTTTAAGAAACCATTCAAGGTGAAGTCACATGACTATTAAAAAAAAATAATTTCTTCGAAACATATAATGTAAAAGTAATATTTTTATTATTGTTACTGTCACAAAATAACACATAACTACTTGAAAAAAATGTTGTATCGGACCCAATTTTCTGCATGTATTTTACGCAATCTCCTGCTGAATTGCATTGTGTTTCGAATTAATTGTAGATTTACTTCGGACCATTTCCCACAAGTGCTTTCTTTAGTAGTAATTTTTTTCTTGCAAAGAATTTCAGATGGAATAGGAGATTGAAATCTGAGGATTCCAGGAGTGCTCGAACATTATTCACAATTGTATCTTATACAGAAGTAATATTATTATCAGTATAAAGCTGATGGAACTCAGAAATTTAATCATTTCCGAGTTGTGCGATGACATCAGCGTTTCTTTTGATCAACTTTGGATTGGTAAAATCCTCTATTCCAAGAAACAATACAGGAAACTATTCGCTTCTGGGAGAATCTTGACTTAGTGGTATAACCGCTGAACCTGCTGATCCCACTTTTTTTTGTAACAGAATAAAGTCTATTATTGTAACGGTTCTGTGGAATTTGAAGGGTTGCCTTGTACACAAATAATTACCAGGACTATTTGCTTCAGATAGAGAGAATTGTTCAACCAAATCCTCATTTTGAAGAGACACAGTACTTCGAGGCTTTCCGCTTTCTGTTTTTCCTAAAACTTAACATACATTTTCTGATAGCTGTAATAACCCTGTGAACAAACCAGTGTATATTGGGAAACTCTTTCTGATTCATCTTCCGCTCCAGTCCTTTTTAATTAGAAAAGTTTCAATTATAGCAGGATCCTGCTTATTGAAATGCACATCCATAGTCTAAGTAAGCACTAAATATCACAAAAGCTCAGTAAAAAAAAATTATAAGTTAAACCTGCCACACGCGAACGACAAAAGAATCGGATTCATTTGTTTTTAAATGAGACTCATCACCTCTCACCTCAAATTTAGTAACAAAAAACCATTTTTTGTGTTACCAATTTTCTATAACGCGTTATTCAAATGTTCTACATATAGACACCTAAAATTTTACATACACAAATTTTAGAGTTTTTTAATATTTTTTATGAATTTTGCTCCCATGTGGCCAGCCATTCTTAAATTGCGTAATTTTAAACAGGATGCATTTTTTGTCCGGCCCAGTAATTAATAGTTCATTAAAAATAACATCCTAACTGTAATTAATACTTGTCCATTGTTAATGCAAACTTAGTATTTGGGATGAACCAATGGGATCTGCAACTACGGTAAGATATACAATACATTGCCCACTGAAATAGTTTGAACAGTGTTGAACTGGGAACTAGTAGAATCCCCTAGAAGCTTTTTGGGATACCTCTGGTGAACCTTTACTTTTGAAAATGATATTTTTCATATTTTTTAAATTTTATTTGCACATTTTTATGTTGTTTAGTAATAATTAAATAGATTATCTACGAATTTCAAAGGTCCGTTCTGCGTCCAATGGGGTGCATTTTGCGGTTTTTGTTTTCCCCATTACTTTTAAAATACCAAAAATCGTCTTAAATAAAGATACAAATAGGCTAAATGGTCCGCTGTGTGACATGTATAAAAATACAATTTTAATTTATTTTATTTGTATATCGGTCTAATAACAGCTTAATATATTGAATTAGACACCTAATATTCTCAAAAAAGTGAAGGTTATTCTCTAAATTTTCACTGCCAGATTAACTAAAAATATTTCAAATTTTAAACAGAATTAAGAATCCATCGGGGTTAGGTCTTCTAGTTTGCCAATTTTGTTTTACTTATACCATTGGTATAATTAGTATTAATATGTCAACAAAGAAATCATATGGAAAAACTAAGGACAAAAACCTCGAGAATTTGGGCAAAGAGTAATTGAATTCTGGAATTAACATAATTCTCCATTTGTGCCGGTTTGATTATAAAATAATTTAATTTTTTTACTCTTATACTGGTTTTAAAGTTAAGTGATGTCAAAGTGAAAGAAGAGTGACTTTTATAATTTTACCAAAATAAATAATAAGATAAATTGAAATTTATTGATCAAATACTTCTCCAGTAAGTGAGTAAGGATTCTGGAAAAAACATTGCAGGAAATAGAAAAATACACTCAAAGGTAACACTCTCAAAGACTTTGAAGATGACCCTTGAGATATTTTCAAGATCACGCCAGATTTCATTAAATATCATCTATCCCATTCTAATGTAAAGTATATTTAACTTCCGTATACCCAAGATTGTGGGCGTGATGGAGGCCCGATCCAGTATGTGTGCATGCGTACATGTATGTGTAGTTAATCTGAACAATGTTATCTGGTAGATTTTCTAATTGCGCTCTATCACTCGCATCTAATTTACCTACACTCCTAGCCCCACAATGACATGTGTAACAGTATCCTGTTAAAAGATTTTTATCAGCATCTTTGTCAATGTTACGAAATTACGAAATCTTGAACTGAACCTGATTCTCGGAAATTCTGGTTTATGAATATTAATATCCAATTGATATTTCTTGTCACTCTCTCTTATTAATTAATCCTGTATGTAAGAAGGTGTAAATTTAAAATGATAAACACAACCTAAAATTTCATAGTTGAATGTAAAATTTTTCACAATTTTAATTTATATAAAAAATGGGGTTTTCGCTTGAAAAAAAAACATTGATCTTAAAATAGACTTTCCACTCGAAGACTAAAATTTTTCAGACTTGATGCTCATAAAGACTTTTGATCTACTTATCATAGACTATTACATCCCACAGTCGATTTGATCGGGAACGAATTTCCATAAAGTTTCTGCGGAATTCTTTTGTTTTCATTTTTGCAATCTACGTTTCAAAATACATCTAGTCTGAACTGATAGCATGTTGCATATTGCAAAAACAAGTTTTAAACGAACGTAGATTACACCACAATACTGAAATTACTTTTAGAGGACATCGAAAACTACAGCTAGCGTGAAACCGAATGAGCATACTGCTTATTTTATTTTTTTTAACCCTATATTTATAGTACTTTATTTTTTGAAATATTTTCTATCTTCATTAACTAAAATTCTGTTGATATTTAATTTTCGCAGTTTAAAAAAAACTTTTTTATTTATCAAACTATTAATTTGTGTTTTCTGTTTATTTTTACACCTGGATTATGTTGTGATAAAAACATTTTTAGTAAAGTTAAAATAGTATGGTTACTGTCAATCAGCATAGATTTTGGAGATATTCGGCTGTCATTTTATTTTTTATTAGCTGAAAATACAGGGGTTCCCCAGAGATCAATAACAAAACGCTTTCAACCTCCCAGTCCGACACTGACTTACATTGCAGACAATAATAAAAATTTTTATATGACTTGTACGAAAAATCTACAGCCAGATTCATTAAGACTTTTAGATCTGATACAATTTCCATGGAGGCTAGATCTTCTAGTTGGTCAGTTATGTTTTGCTTATAATATTTTGATAATTTATGTTAAAGTACATACAGAGTGTCCAATAGTGGGAAGAGTTTAATTGCTCCTTTATTATGAAAGTAAGAAAGATATATTTTATACTGAGATTGTTGAAGATTAAAATATCTATATTAAAAACTTATTTTTGGTTATATATATATATATATATATATATATATATATATATATATATATATATATATATATATATATATGCAAATATATTTGGGTTTTTCAAATTAATGAGAAAAATCTATGAATAAAAAAATGTGGTTATCAAATTTTCCAACTGACATCAATGAGAACAAAAACACCTGTAATTGTTATAGATAAAAGTTAAAGAAATTGTTTCAACCCATAAACTAATTGATATTTTGTAGAGTGCGTTTTGCAGGCATGCAAACTTAACAAAACTTAAAACTCATTTACCACGTTTTTCAAACAAGATATTTATCTAGCTAATTCTTTTAATATTTAAATTCCCTTTAATTTTTGGTAAGTCACTACGTTGCCTATCTTAGCTGGTTTTGACGATATTTTGTTTTCTTTATAGAAAGTCATTATGTTTACTAAGCAGTGGCATAGGCCAACAAAATTTTAGTTTTATAGGATAGACATTTTCAAGATTTATAAAAAAAACAGGAAATTGGTATTATTAATTTTTTTCAATGATTTACTTAACAAATAGTTAAAAAATGTTTGATTTATATCAATTTTTTTATTGCATTCATAGCCAATAATTTTAAATATCTATTTAGTTACTATAATTCTTAGATTAAACTATAAATAAAAGTTGACAAATAACATCAGTACCAAAAACAATGAACATCCTGCGAATTTTTAATAAATTACACCAATGCTACATCTAACTTAAAAATTGTACAATTAAAAAAGACAGTTTAGAGCTCAGATTAGAGTAAAATATCATTTAAGAAGGCAACAGCTTAGATTTTTTTTCTTAGTCTATAATGACGTACTAGATATTACCCCTATTAACACGTATTACTAGATACCCATGTCCCTAAACAAAATTTCTCTATCTCCCTTCTATCACTATCATAATTAATTTTTACTTTACCTGGTTAGACTCTCGTTAACTTTGCACTTTCTGCAGTTATATTTTGAAAACAATTTGTAATTCTAATTTCAATATCGTCTTTTATAGTTCTTATACCAGATCTTTTACGAATCCCCAAATACCAAAACCCATTTTGTTCATATCGTGTAACCTAGTGGTCATGAAACTGGTCATCCTCTTCCAATTTATTAAAAAAAAATATTAATTAGCTCCGTGAAATGGATGGGAACTTCAGCATGAAGAAACCACATGCATCCCCGAATTTTATTTGCTATATGGGCAGGTAATTGCTATGAGTGATTTTGCAAGAAGTCTATATAAACTCACCTGTTACTTTCCCCTCAAAATATTTTGGTCCAATTAGAAAATGATATAAGACTGCTCCCCACACATTTACAGCTAGGTTAACTAAGAATACTTAGGCCAGATCTAGTTTTAATGGAAATTAGATTTAAGTTGGGCATTTTTGTTTCGCTTATGATACTGTTTTAATTTACATTACATATAAAAACAAGTAAACGCTTATATTGGAAAATAAAGGATGAAAACCTAGACGCAAAGCTTTGGAATCGGTAAGAGAAGTAGTCATCTCCGAAATAACAACAAATAAACGCTTATATTGGAAAATAAAGGATAAAAACCTAGAGGCAAAGCCTTGGAATCTGTAAGAGAAGTAGCCATCTCCCAAATAACAACAAATAAACGCTTATATTGGAAAATAAAGGATAAAAACCTAGAGGCAAAGCTTTGGAATCGGTAAGAGTCATCTCCCAAAAGTAAACCCAATTCTCAATTGTTGGTGGTTCGGTAATAAGTACTAATAATTTGTTATTCTTGTATTTTTAAAGTTCAAATATTGTTTGACTTATTGTTACACTTGTCAATTTAAACCCTCTAATGTCAACTAGACTGGTAAAAATTATTTGTACCGATGATCGGGCTATATCTATTTGTTTGGCATGGGGTTGTCGACTAATATAACAATATCTATAAGAGTTAGAAATGTTTTTGTTCTTACTAATATTAGTTGAAAAATATTACAAATTCTGCAACGATATCTTTTTTTTCAAAATTTATATCTTTTCTCATTAATTTCAGGATTGTATGATGGATTTTGTTGGAAACCCAAATATGTAAAAACGTAGAGTATCCCATTTAAAAAATATATATCTTTGCTCTCCTGTTTTTCCATATCACTCTGTATAATGAAAAAAATTTTGTAATATAAACTTATCAATCTTCTACAACTTTTATATAAAATATTTTTTCTTACTTTTATACTAACGGAGCTATTAAACATTTTCACACAATTGGGCCCCCTGTATGTCAACAAATAAACGAGTATATGTTAAGAATGAAATTCCAAAGATAAAACCTTCAAATCGGTAATAGGAATAGGTATATCCCAAAAATAAACAAATTTTTCCATTTTTGCTAGTTTTAAAGTTAGACCTTGTTAGTGAATTACCGGGCTAGTTTTAGAGGTTCCGTAGCCAACTAGAAATTCTTATCGACCTGTCCGTCCCTCTCTCCATTTCGGCATTTTTTCATCTTTTGCAATGAAATTTTGCATACCCATACTTTCAGTTAACCCAAAGACAGACATGAAACGAAATTGTAAAAACAGATTTTAAGTTATCTACCTCTATGTGAAAAGTAGAGACATGACTATTTAAAATTTAAGAAAATGGCTATTTAATGAAGACACCAAGTATGCATGTGTAAGTGCATGCATCTTATTTTACCTAACTATCTTTGTTTCTCAAATATCTATTAATTTAATGATTTCAATTAGAAGTTAATATTAATTCTCCATTATTAGGTATTTATAAATAAATTTGTAAAATAATCTAATCGATAAACTACATTAAAAACTACTAATATATCAAAAGTAAAAGATAACGAAAACAAAATTTTACTTAAAATTAAATGACTAAACAATTTCATAATTTGTCACTGAAATTTTCTGTTCTGAGAAATTTTAAGTTATGATAATTATGTGGGTAATTATTCTGAAACCACTAAGGAACCCTATAATTAATTGTGTATGCCTAATATACACTTGGCCGGTCTTGTTAATAAATCGTACTAGTTATCAAACCATAATAAATATCCTAGACATCTTAATTAAAAGAAATTTTTTATAGGTTGCAGAAAGAACGAGCCGAAAAAGAGAAGCAGGGGGGCCTGTCAGCGGATGTCCCCCTAAAGTCACAATCTCAAGGGGGTTGTTCCAGTTACACCGGCACAAATAGCAACAGGTAAAATTATTGCTTTATTTAACACAAACATATACAGCGCTGTGATAGACAAGCATTAAGCAATAGAAAAAATTAAACCTCTAAACAGTTTCGTTATTTTATTAAAATACATTTTATCCGGAAATAAACGGAACTGTTGAATTAAACCGCACGCGAATATAATCGCATTTGTTATTTTTTGAAAGTTGATATTAATGCAAATGAGAATAACGTCAAATTTCATAACGCTATATTAACAAACAAGTTACTCGTAAAAGAGTTCTCAAGTGACATAAAGCGTTCATTGAGGGCTGTAAATGATCAGGAAATCATCAACATCAACAGATGACATACTAGTCGAAAACAGCTGTATTTCCGTTGAGTGTTAAATCGCAAAATTTTCTCCAAAGGCAGCATAAAATGTCGGTTCCTTCTGATATGATTTCTAATAGAGCTAGTAACCATCATTACTGTCAATGTGACGTAGGTATACGAGTTTGACATGAACACATCGCACCTCATTTAAAGGAGCCTGCCGCGAGTTAGCTTGCAGTGAGCCTCCTATGAATTTTGTCCGCTTCCATTGAAGTCAAGCGTACCACGCAAATTCCTCATGAACGTTGTAGTGAGTGAAAAAGGTAGACCTGCCCTTCCATGTCTGACGACGAAGAGAAAAGGCCGCTTTGTTAGTTTTATGCAAGTGGGTTTTTACCAGTTTGTTTTGTTCTATGTTCGCCATTAGCCATAAAGTCTTTTAACTCTTGAAGCATTTTCGGTCGGAATAAAAATGAACATTTCATGGAAATAGGGCTTTGCAACGTTACTACTAGGTATAGAATACCTTATATCATCACTGGTAAAAAGAAGATAACTTTCCTCCATGTATGTTTCTTAATATTCTTTATCTATTTTCATTGCATGATAACCTTCTTTCTTTTTCTGCCTCTAAAAACATTCTTTTTTTTTTCATTTCCTCTATAAATAGTATGGTTAAGAAGAACAGTAAAAACTACTTGAGACATCAGCAACATTCCCATTTCTAGTGTAAAAGGCAGGGTCGGGTCTATTTTTCTGAATTTGAAGTTCTTGAAAAGGGGGGGACGGTCACAAGAAAAAACAAGTTGTCGACAGGGGGGAAGAATGCTAGCAGCATACACATTCCTAATATAAAAGGCAGAATCGGTTCTATTTTCCTGAACTCAAAGCTCTTGGGAAGAGGAGGAGCGATCGCAAGCATATACATACTCTATTCAAGAACTAGAAAGAGTAATAAAACTATTACCGAAACCTCCAACTTAGTAATAAAACTGTTACCGAAACCTCCAACTTACCTGCTCCAATGCCGCAGGTAACTGAGAACTGCCGTGAATCTAATTATATTTAATAATATTTAAACATTATAAGGTTTTATAAATTTACTGCAACAATATTGTTTCTGATAGTTCAATTTAATATCTGTCAGTGAGCAAAGTACAACTTACAGTGTGTCCTTAGTGATTTATCTTGTTTGTGCTTGTTTTTATATATTATATGAGATTAGTGCGATACCCAAAAGATATGGCTTCCAAATCTATATTTATTCCAAAATCGTTAAACCTGGGCATTTTTTCCTCAATGAAAACCTTATTACGATGAATGTTTATGATCTCTTAAAATATCAATATCTAGATAATAATGTTAAAAGTTCTGTTGAGATGTGTTCGAACATGACAGGAGTTGGAAAATCTACTATGTACCGAATATTGAAGGAGAAAAAAACGACTGGAATTGTTAGTACTCCCAAGTAACATTCAATCACAGGCAGAGGAAAAACCTCGTTGGAAGAAGAGATGTAAACTGCAATAAAAGGAGTTGTACATACATCTTATTATGAGAAGTAGATCCCAACCGTCGACAATATTCTAACTAAAATCAGTGAAGATCGGGATTTGCCTAAAATTAAAAGAACTGAGCTCTGGAAATTGTTAAGAGAACTTAATTCTTGCTGGGAAAAACCGGATAGGAAATCTGTTCTTATAGATCGTCCGGAAAATGTCCATTGGCGAAGGAAATATCTCTCTTAAGTAAAAGGTAGATTTGTTAGAAATAACACAACTTACAAAATTAGTAATTTAACAGAACTTTTGAAAGATTTTTTGGAATAAAGTTACTGCAGATAATTTGGAAAAAACCATATAATAAAAGAATAAAAGAAAATGTGGAAACTCGATCTCATGATCCGTGAGGTAGAGGAACCAATTATAATTAATTTAAGCGAAGATAGCTTCACTGATTTTGATTACGAATTAGATACGTAATGTGTACCAGCATAAACACAATTTATTATTTAAATTTTCTGTAACATATAAAAATTAATTACATTTGAATCTCTTTTTAGTGTTTAACTGTAGTTCTGCAGATGGTTTAAGAAATAAATAAACTAAAACGTCAAATGTCCTAAAAATGTTTCTAATTAATAATAAAATGACCGATAACCCAAAAAAATTTTCATATTATATGGACGAATTTATTTTTTTATATATGCTTAACTTCTTGTATTTTTGACAATGGGTATTTTGTAAGTATTTAAATTATAACTTAGAATTTTTTGAGAGAAAA
This sequence comes from Diaprepes abbreviatus, assembly GCA_034092305.1. NCBI lineage: Eukaryota > Metazoa > Arthropoda > Insecta > Coleoptera > Curculionidae > Diaprepes > Diaprepes abbreviatus. The sequence goes on from JASJET010000103.1 coordinate 24,694,928, forward strand.
AGGCTACGTTTTATTCTGAATCTGCCTAAAACGGTTTCTATGCCAAAATTAAAAATAATAAAAATACAGTTTGATTTCTGTTAAATATGTCAAAATTATCTATATTTTCTAATGTATGTGAATTATTAAAAAATCATAAGAAATAAAATAATATTATAAAAACATTTTATTTCAAGTTTATTACCGAAAAAATGCCATAAATACTTAGTGATAAAATAGATCTTCCGACACCGATAACAAGGATTAAAATCCTTTTTAACACTTCACATATCCAAATATCTATTGTTTCCTAACCCAAATGGTTCAATATTATATACCGGTATTTTTGAATATAAAATTTCTAACCCATTCCTATGAAAAATATATATGTCTAACAGATTTTGCCAAAGACACCGGACTAAAGGACACAGGTATTTTGCGAAGGGTAAAAAATGATTTATTACTCTCTCTAGTACTTGAATAAACTATAGTATATGAGGCAAAATCGAGTCTATTTTCCTGAACTTAAAGCTCTTGGGAGGGGGGGGGGGATGACCGCCCCCACCTTGGATCCGCGCCTGTTCCGAATTATTGTGTTTAGAATTAAAGCATTCTTTTTATCTTCATAAATGAATGGCAGCTGGTTGTACTTGAATTACAAAGTTTTTCTAATCTTTTCTGTAACCCTTGGTTATGTAAATATACAAAGTGTCCGGAAGTTTCCTTTCTTAGTTTGGATTATTTATTAATGTACTATACAAACGTTTTGATAAATTTGGTGATCCACTCAAATTATCTTGATATTTTATTTACTAACTACTTCGCCATTTTGACCAGAAAATAAATATAATTAATTCCTTATTTGTTTTAGGTTAAATAGTACAGAGCAGTCAGAAGAATTAAAATCATCAGAAAGTGAAATACGGAAGTACTGAAAAAACGCGGTTCTGTTTATTTTGGAAGAAATTTATAAAAATCGTTAAAGGTATACTATTTTGTAAAATAACAATGATGTAATAGTAGTCGTCTAATACGAATATATATCCGATATAAATAATATTTATTTTTGGAGACCAAGGGCCAAAAATCCGAATATATTATGTTCTATGATAACAGAGCCCACATAAAACGAAAGTTTCGTTTTGTAAGAAAGATGATTAATATCATTTTTTCCCATTTCAGGACGTTAGAACTAAGTCTTCAGCTTAAATATACGTATCATGAAAACTTTTTGATGTTGGGTATTGTAATGGCAAATTGTTGGCTTGTTAAAAGATTTCTCAGAAATTTAGAATATGCTAATCATGTCTTTAGAAATATGAGCTTTATAATATCTATATTACCTTGGTTACCCCGCCCATTAAAAATTATAGGATCTAGGGTGATTCGTATATTTTAGGCTCTAGATTTCATTTCAGAACAGTGAAATATAATAAGAAATAAATCAATCATCTTTCTTTCAGAATAGATATATTCTTTCGTGAGACTATGTAATAAACTAATAAATAATATTTGTCATTCGGTGCAAATAGTTCGGCAGGTTCTTGGTCTACGCTATTATACAATAAAGTCTATTTTGGCTGTTATTTAATGTTTTTAAAACTGCATTTATAACTTAAAATGCAAGGATCGACAACAAAAGTGAGATTGTATTAGTAAAAAAAGTACGAACTCTTTTAATAGGAACTATATTTCCGAACCGGTTGAACCTATATACTGATCTGTGATTGTAGTAATGAGTACACTTTTTCAGAAAAATCCAAAATAGTTTACAGAATACGTTTTCGGAACGTGGTTGCAATGGAAATGCTATTTCTAAATTGTTGAACTTTTCCAGTTTCATTATCCAAGATAAAAGAGAAATTATTATAATGAGACAGAAATTTATATTTAATTACGTTTTTGTCTTTATTTAAATAAAACACCGAATCCACCAATTTTGAACAAATTTTATATAGTATCTTGAAAATGTAACCTAGCTAATAAAGAAAATTTTTGACCTTACGTGTATGTTTGGATAGTTTTCTCTATCTAAAAATTACATTACTTATTTATTATAAAAATAAAAATATAATAATGCACCTCTTTTTGGACATCATTAAATGCTCTTGATCAATCCAAACCTCAGTTGGATTCTGAAATATATCAGTTAATTGCATTATTAATTACTAAATATGATAAAATTTGGGACAATTTTACTCAGAATTTCATCAATTTAAGTTAGTTTAGACCTTGATAACATTATCTGATACTTAAGGCATAAAACAACAATCGGAAATATCTTTTGCATTAATGCTACTGCGAAAAACTTAACGATATTTGGTATAGTTGAAAAAGTGTTTTGTTGTTATAGTCAAATTTTCTAGCCGTAGTTTTAAACTGTAAATCTACGTTTGTTGAGTTTTCTTTATGGAATACGTTATATTTCTAGTTTAACGAAAAACTCTAAATAATAAAAATGTACTTAAGAAGTTTTTGTAATTCTATAACTTGACTTGTTTCGAACTATTTTTCACTGCCACGGTTACTTAGAAAGTTTTGTGTGATCTTTTAAGTTTTCTGTTATGTGTTAAGCAATATAATGAAATAATAACGAATCTATTAATATTTTTTGATGCTAGTTAAATACACACAAATTTCAATTATAAATTTTTTCTTGCACTGTGCTTTCCATACTTAAAATCATTGAACATAATATTAAAACGGCCTTATTTTCCGTGTTTGGGTAAAAATAAACTAAGCAAGATTTTCGAAATTAAGACAGTTTTCAAAAAAAATGAGTTAATGTTGAATGGAAATTTTCATATTCGATCAATAATTTTATAATCGTGCATCTTTATTAAACTTTTACTCATGTATTAGTAAAAGTTTTACTCAGTATTAAATATATATTTACCGTTTTTAATAAAAACTGATAAACAGCTAAATTTCTATAATGTACCTATTGATTGCCTAATAATATATAGTTAATAGTTTATCAGTTCTCTGAGTTTTCCTGCCAACAGGCATAATTTATACTTTTTCTGTAATTTAATGTTGTGTTATGCTGGGTACACACCACATCAACCAACGCCAATGACGGGGAATCGACGAATGCTTGTTGACCCTTAGAAATACTTATTAGACCCGTAAAGTGTGGTATTAAAAATGGTACAAAGTAAACAAAGTATAATTATTTTGGTCACATGTCTTATAAAATATTCAGCTGATCAACGACAGGCATATTAGTTTGGGAGCCCGCCCACATACAAAAAGTATCATTAATATACTTTTGTAACTTCTTGTGTGGCTTAATTATGAGTTGATCGACAAATTTTTCCTCTGCGAAAACTCTCTTAATCGGCTTATTCGCTTTCCAATTTTTTCCGTAACACATCGGTTTCCCGTCGTAAGAAAATTTATAAATATACCTTCGTTTCCAATTGTAGGCGTTATATTATTGAATAAAAGGCGTGATAGAATATTGTTCGACACAAATTGTGGTTCATAAAGGGTGTCCACCACTCTCAACATAACGATGTGATTAATTTTGGAGTTTTTCTGATAATAAGCTAATTTTTTCAGAATTGCTTGATAAAAATATATAAAAGCCATCAATGACATTGTCCAACAAAATACATTTTCCGATTTTCCAGTCCGAGGCATTGAAGTCGTCGCTCCCCTGATGGCACGGTATTTATTAATAACATTTTTTTGGCAGTTTTTTGGTTTTAGAACAACAAGAGAATATGATTGATTTGTCCGACAAAAAAACGTTACCTTTTTCCTCTAAAAAAAAAGCGATGCTATAAATTTAATATACATGCCACATCGCGTGCGCACATATTATTTTACTAGTTACCAGCTATGCTCTCAGAGGAGTACACCTAAAAAGTGCGAAATTCAAATGCGTTCAGAAAAAGTTATTGACACAGAAAAATAATTGTAATGATATGACGATTATAGATAGTTAAATAAAATAAGATTCCATTATTCAAATAATTTTTATATAAAAATGACCTTTAGTTGAAACTTTTTGAACGCATCGAAATTCAAATGTATTCTAAAAGTTTTAATTGTAAGTTATTTTATCCACAAAAATCATTTAACTGATGGAATAATATTTTATTCAACTATATATAATTGTCATATCACGAAAATTATATATATTTGTATATGTACACTATAAATAAAATAATCACTTACAGGACCAATGTACGCTATCGTGCACACAAAAAAAATAATAATTTTTTTTTCGGATAGAGGTGTTTAAATCAATATTTTTTTAGGTCACTTCGATCAGAGATATATAGTAATCTCACACGGTTAAATTTTTTGGTCTGACATATTAACAAATACCGTGCTGTCATGGGAACGATGACTTCAAAACATCGGACTGGAAAATCGAAAAATGTATTTTGTCGGACAATGTCACTGGTGGCTTTTATATATTTTTATCAAACAATTCTGAAAAAAAAATAGCTTGTTTTCAGTAGATCTCCAAAATTCATCCTATCGTCACACCTTTTATAAACCACAATTTTTGTTGGACAATTTTTTTTCACACTTTTTGTTCAATAATCCAAGACCTACAATTGGAAAAAAATATATTTATAAATTTTCTTACGACGGGAAACCGACGTGTTACGAAAAAAATTGGAAAGCAAATAAACCGATTACGAGAGTTTTCGCAGAGAGAAAAGTTATTTGTCTACTCATAGTTAAGCCATATAAGAAGTTTCAAAAGTATATTAATGATTCTTCTTATATGTGGGCGGGCTTCATGGCTATATACTTTATAGATCTCATTTTACTAAATAAAACACACAAAAAATAAGTTACTGATAATACTATAAATCCGTCCAATTTGTACCCAATTCACAAAGCAAAACCACAATAAAAAAAAATTGCGTTGAACCGATACTATTCGTTTACAACCGATTAATAACTGGAAATCTGTTCGTCGATGTGGTGCCGTTTACGGCTTCAACAGTTTACAAGAGTCAGGTCCATTATAAAGATCAGTGGTCCACACCAAACCAAAGAACGCCATCCAATGGCAATGAAGGGGTTTCATTGGCCTTCATTGATCTGGTGTGGATGATGGACAAGGGATTTGGATTAGTCCATGCTAAATTCGGTGGTCTATATAGCACTCAAGCAAATGGGTTACGGACGAATACAAAAGCTAAACAAATTATCCAATGGTCACAAAAGTTGGGAAATATTTTTATAAGAAAAATTTAAATGAAAAATGTCAGTTGTTATTATTGGTAGATATTAAGATTATACGATGTTCGAGATTTCTAATTAGGATGTAGAGGAGAGAAAAATTTAGAACGCGCCAATTATTACGAGAAGAATGATTGTCGAGTATGCCAAAATTCTGATATTTACCACAACATCCGCGCTTTCTAAGCACCAAAAAATAGACCTTGTTCTAGTGCTAATTGCTGGATGTATATATGAAGTGCTAGGCGAACGGTACCGTGTAAACATTGCATCTGATATTTTGTTAAAATAATTTTTATAATTTTTATTCCTTAAATATTTCATTTTTTATAAATACCAAGAACATTTATACAACGTCCTTCTCTTACTATTTATTTTGGTGCGGTCCATTGTGTCAGCTTACGTTGCTCACCATACATCGATTATGTATCCTAGATGCTCTTAGATCACATTAAGTCGTTTCCTAATTAAGTAAGGGATATCGGCATCGCTTCTGCGTCCTATTTAAATTCCCGCGACACTAAACGAAATTCAGTGCCTAACTTAGAAATCCAGAATATTGAGCAAGTTTTTTCAAGTACCTAGATTTTGGTATTTTCTATATTTAGAATAAATATGCTTTATTTAATGAAATCAATCTTGATCTTAAAAAATAAGAGACATATTTCGAACTAAAATTAGTCCATACTTAGCTCTGAACTTATTCTAATAAGTTATCTAGTAAACACAAACAGAAATAATTCTTGATTCTAAATTTGGAAACTGTTTACGTGCTATACAAAGTACCTAGTCAAATGAATAGACAAAAAAGATGACTAGTTTAATAAAAAGTGTTTATTTTTTTAACAAGATGCAAACGCCGACAATACGAAAATTTCTGATCTTTATAAATCTAATCCCAGTATTTTGATGTATTCTTTTAAGCTCGATATCCTGATATTTTCGGGTTCCTAGCTTGTTTTTTGAAAAATATTTTAACATAGGGATGATATATATGTTCTAAGAGCTGTCAGTTCTAAAAAAAAATTGTCAAAAAAGACTTTAATATAAAATTTGCGCGCATTTCTATTTTTAACCACCATAGACAATTATTTAAAATGTGTTATAAAATAGGGGTGGTTAAGTGTTTCGAACGTTATAAATTTTGAAAAGTTTTTTTCATAAAGGACTTTACATAAGCACATCAGTACAAAATTAACTTGCTTTTTTACTTCATACGTCATAGATGATTTTTATAAATTTATTAATTTAGGTGTGGTTCTTAAAAATTTTTCCATGAAATGCTTTAATATAATTACACTGATCTCATCAATATACATTTTTCGTGCTTTTTCAATTTTAAACCATCATAGACAATGCAAACGTCGATGAAACACTTCCGTTAAATAATGAAACTTTGGTGTGTACGCAGCCTTATTCAAAGTAATTTGGCAACAAGGAATAAGTAAATTACATGAGCTTTTTAAAGTGATTGTTAAAAATAGGGTTTGAACTTGTTCAAACAGCCTTATGACAGAATTTAACAAAAATACAACCCACACAATAAATAATATGAAAATCGCCATTCAGCAATTTCCTTTCGAAATTTCTCTTAATTTTAAAAATCTTACATGGTTCTAAATTAATAACTTGTTGAAATTAAGGTAAAGTTTTTTCTGATAAGTTTTTTAAAACACCTTATATATTTTTTAAACCTTTCATTTTAATTAAGATCACAAATCCAAGATCGATTTGTTGAGGTGCCTTCAATCTAAACAAAAATGAAGGTAGACCAATGAATAGTCCATTATGCTTGAGTGTAGAATTATTGAGATTATTCTTATTATAGTTGTATTAACCAGCATCAATTTATGTAGCTTATATGTGTTACCAAATAATAAAAATTCGCTCATACATATCATTATAGTATATAATACGTAAAGTAATATTTTCGACAGTTGAACCCCCCTCTATATATATTTTACATGGTGACCTAAATGTATTTGAGTATTATCTTCGAAATGTACTATAATAAATTTTAGGCAAAATAATGTGGATTAAAAGGGCATTTTTTATGTTCGAAGATATTTGGGTCACTTTGTAAAATTACCCTTAAAGGAGTGTAAATATGTAAAGGAAATAAAAGGATTCGTTGGTGCTCAATACGGTATGCACAAACGTTGAAAAAATTATCTTTTTCCATAAGGTGTATTTTGTCAATTATGGATGTTACTCGAGGGAATGTAAACAAAAGTGTTTATTTTTTTAATTGAGAAGTTATGTGTTATCTGACCTAATGGTGAAAGAGTTTATTTTTAGATTTGTAATATTTTTTTTTATTCATGTAATAATTTACGTACATTTTTAATCACACAATGTTATCTACATATTTGCAAGGATTATTATTAGTTACATTACTTGTAAGAATAGGAAAAATTCCTTGTCGTAATATTAAGTTTTTAATGGTACAAAACATATAATATTATTTCGTTAATACTTCATTTTACAGGATATGAGCCTTCTTGGCATCTTTGAGCCATTTTGTCATGTTCTAACGTAACTAAAACTATTAGATATAAATTAATACTTTCATTTAACATCAATTTCTAACACTAAATTTTGTTCCAAAAGTAATCAAGTAGAAGTACGAAACAATTCAATATTGTTAAAATCAAAGGATATATTCAATATCATACTTTCTACTTATTTACTACAGTATAAAAGACCTTTTTACGTTCCCTTGCAAAATATGTTTTTATTCTACTAATAATTAATCGCAGTATCATCGACGCTTATAGTAGCTATTCGAAATGGCTTGCTGAAAAAATGTTAATTTTGTTTCCCTAACACAACCCCTTAATTGTACAAAAGAAATTAGAAAATGGCACGTAAATAATTTCCCATGGCTTTAATTAAACAGTATTATTTCAAGAGTTATCGCTTCCAGTATTTAAAAGCAATATAGAACATTGTAACATAAATTTATTGTGGACTAATCATCGTACTACCGTTTAAAATAGAAAGAAAGAAGGTAACCCGATGCATAGTCCACCATATATTTATTACTATAAAATAATGCTCAACCATATACGTATTATCGAAAAAAGACAGTTTAAAATAGTACTAGAATTGCAGTAAATTAAGATAATTTGAACAATTATATTTTTATTGTTGGATTTTCGAATTTTTGTCACAAAAAAATTAAAAATTTCCTTTGCAATTATTTATTTTATTATTATCGTTTTACCTTTTTTTAACTATATGTTGTTAAAACTTGTATTCGACTACAGGTAACTTATTTTTGAAGATTGATTTCGAAGATTTTATTATAAAATATATAACAGGTGCTATTTAAAACGGCAAAATTGATATATATGTCCCATGTGCACGAACGTTATTAATACGTCAATTTTTTTCACTAGATCGAATTTAACTACATTGGGTTTTATGGAAATAACTGCATATTAATTCTTGTGTCGGAAGAAATTAGAAAAAAAAATAATTTAAAGTTGTACTGATAACTAAAAAACTCATGAAAATAACTTCCATATAAACTTGTATCGTCTGCACTATTTTCCAATTCGTATACTTAATATAAAACTTACAAGTTGGAAACATTACTGTTAAATAGTAAAGTGATATTGTGTGAATTAATCATTAATTTGAAAATAAGGTCGTTTGATAATATTCGATTATACGGTCTGGACATGTTCAAATTTATCAAGAAATATTAAGGTGCTGCCTGATTCACAAAATTATGAATTCGAAGATGTGCACTTATTTCCATAACATCTTGAATATACCATCCAAATTTAGAATTAGAATATTTTGTTATTTCTAAGAAATTTCTAGTTGGTCACTAACTGTGATGAACCCTATTTAACCACCTAAAATTGGATTCGACGTCGCTTTGATAATATGTCGCTTTTTTGACAGCTTTGACGTAAATTCTTTTCTTACAACGTTCCCTACTTTGCTACTTAAAACATCTTCAAATCTCAGGCAGAAAACTTAGCTGTAAATGTTGAACCAATGATAATTAGGAAACACTTAGCAATATTATCAAAAGAATTAGGCTTATTTTTAGTTAGATTTCACCATTTTGTCAAGATAACATAAAACATCAGAAATATTGCAAAAAGAGTACCTGCTGGCAGGACATGTTGTTCCATAGAAAAGCACTATAAAAAATAACCCTCCTCTGTATAAAGCTGTTGTTTCGTTTGAGAGATTTTATTCTTAAAACTTATTAAAAAAAATCACGTTCTATAGCTATACAAGTACACATTTATGTACATTATAAATGTTGATAAACTTATACATAAAACATAACAATTATTGCTATAAAAATATTTAAAGTAGTTGTATTTCCCTTTAGAAAGGGAGAAAAAACTTAGGTTAAACAAGTTTCAATTTTAGATAGGCAAATTTATAATATATTATATAGTTATTTAATTAAAAATATTTTTAATCAAAAATGGTAACTGTCCAGTATTGGAAGGTCTTCTCAGTGCGAACTCTAAATTCAATAAGCAAAACTAGATTGTTTAGCAATTCAAGTGACCTGACCCTGAAATATTTTATTGATTTGGTTTTTTACTATAAATTACCTCTAATTCCTAAAAAATAGTTAAATTCTCTTTATCCATTTTTCATTAACTAGTTGTAATATTATTATTTAGTCAAAAATCTATTGAAAAAAGAAACAAAAATTTGTGAAATAGAATTGCTAAAAAATTTAGTAGGTTAAATTTTACTAAGAACATAAACATGCATTTGGTATTGAAGAATTTATTTGTATATATCTAATGATTTGAAAAATAACGTCTAGATATCAGAAAGAAAAAAATCTGTATTCTTTTAAATAAAAATGTCCTTGTTCTTAGTCAAAATGCCAGACAAACAATTCTTAAAGTTATCAAAAAATATAATTATTTTTAGTCTCTTGATAAGATGTTTTCATAAACGTACACAAATTTTTGGTAACTAATGTAAGGGATCAAAGAGTTGAAAAAGTGAGATGTTTATTAAGAAGTTCTCTTTATTTTTAGCTTTCAAATCACACCGCAAATGAAAAAAATGATTTCAACAGACTTCAGTAAAACTGTTCTTTAATAGCAGAAAACATAGTCACATAGACTGTGCTTGATATTTCCAGAAAAGAAATTTTCGTTATAATTTTAGCCCTTGTTCTTTTCAAACATTCTGTATGTAGCGCAGTTATAATTTAACTCGAACGATATTTAATTCGATATTAAATAGTACTTGAAGCATTGTTGTAATTTTTTTTAGTATTTTTTTTTTAAATATCCAAATTTTTAAATGAAAGAAGAGAAGCTTTTCAGTCTTTTTCTTTTATTTGAAAATATTATAAGATATATGCGAAGTCCTTCATATACGTATCTATAATAATACTGGTATATTTTTTGATAGCTTTAACTGAAAATTCGTTTAGAAACAATCAAAAATCAAAACAATCCATTTTTAGTAATAAGCAGAGTTTAAAAACATGCACAAAAAAAAACTAATATGTAAATATAGTACACCGCGCTTAGAATGAGCTTATAGACTTCCTGATTCAAAAATAAATGATGGCAATAACATAAGATCTTCTAAAAAATAATTCTACAATCTTACCGCTAGATATTCTTTAACATACAACGTCGGTATTAAAAAAAACCTTCATAAAGCTCAAGTTTCAATTTTTTTTGTAAATTAGATCGAAGTCATTCTAGATTAAAATTAATTCCGAGGGTTTTACTTTATTTTTTGTTGTTGAAATTATCTTATTACGGATACATACCCTTGTGAATGCGTTAGATCCTACTTTAATGATTTTGATTCATCGATGAAAATTTAGGTTAAAAAAAATAAAAACCTACAATGGATATAAATGCAGTGAAACGACATTTGCTTAAAATACTTTCGCGCTAAAAAATTCTATTTCTGCACTTTACAAAAAAAATGAAGCAAACTCAGTGAGGCTAATACATATATCCTACCACCAATATTGCTTATATTAAATATTTAAAAAAAAAAATCCACTTGAAAATTATCTTATAAATAGTTTAAAAAATTATTACTTCAACTAAATCCAAATGCTACAGAGATAAAAATCAGGGATTCGGGTCTACCATATGTCCTCGCAATAATTTTACAGCTGGCATGTCGAGCCAGGAAACTCCTGTATAGAAAAATTATTTTCTCATATTTTATGCCGCTTTATTTTTACTTGAAATTTATTACATTTTATAAAAAACAGTTCTGATTAGTGTAAATAACATAAATATAAAATCTTGGCAGGCTGAATCAAAACTGTTATTTTCAAGAGAAACTTTGACACTAAACAGTTTAAAATTGAAAATATGAAGACAATTTTTTACATCCTTACAAAAAAAATAAAGTCAATTATTGCACTGAAATACACTATGTTCCAAATTTATAAAAAAAAAGTGAGTCAATTTTTTAATTTTTTTTTTTTAATGTATCAATATTCTGATCGAAATTTTACCAAATTAAATGTTCATACATTCGTGTGCCATTTGCCATTTAAATAAAAACCCCTGGAACTTTTATATTAAAATGAAATACACTGTATAGGTTTCAGAATTTGGATTCTGTTGAAGAATTGTAGAGAATAGCTGCATCGGTCTGTATATCCGGGTTAATTTCCAAAACTACCTATTGAAATTCCATCTGGTTTCTCACAATTGATCGTTTCCCGAAAAATGTTTTGATATCTTATATATAGTTATATAATGCAAAATAATCGAAAAATGACGACGATTTGAATTAAGCAGGACCATTCGAGATACATTAAAACAATATATGACGATATTGCAGATTTTAAAAAGTTATACGTATGTAAACCCACCCTCAACAAATGTCTCGTTATTAAGGATGTGCCATGGTCATTTAAATACCTGGGAGTAATTCACGACTCATAATTGAGCTGGAACGATCATATTGACGTTTCATGTCGCCTTATTTGCCTAAGACATCTTGAATCTGGAATGGGCTGCTACTCAGGTATCTGAGAAAGTATGGTGGAGAGGTGTCCATCACTTCCTATGCACACAGATTACATGACGCCATTTTTGAAACACATTCACTCTTTTGAGATATTTTCGCCTAGTAGAGAGAATTGGGAAGGGGAGCAAAATCTTCCGAGAAATGAATCCTGGTGGTTTATAGATGGATCTCAACAAGAGCCAGAGTATTCGATAAGAGCACAGAAGTCACAGAGGTCTACTCTCTAGGACAACATGGTACAACAGGGGAAATTTATGCTATTCTGCAGCTTGGTCATCTCTACGAGGTGGACTTAAGCAGGAATAAAATAATAAACATATGCTCAGAGAGTAGGTCTGCGATAATGGTGCTGGTATCAGAGTGCAAGGATGTACTGAACAGTCGGACATGAAACGGCTGCACAATCAAATTCGTTTCGGTCTTGGGGCACTTTTGTATACACGGAAATGAGGCAGCGGACTTTCTGGCAAAGATGGGATCCACGATTGAACCATATAAACCCCAATAAACTCTACCTGTTCCAATTGCCGTTGGTAAAGGGAAATTAAAATTATGGCTAGAAAGCATATTTATTGAATCGTAGAGAGGAGTTCATGGAATAATATGTGACAAAGAACACATAACTGGACCTAGCTCACGGCTTATAAGAAATTTTCTCTTCTTAGGTAGGAAAGAGCTGCGAATTGTGGTGAGACTGTTGATAGAACAGTAACAGCTGACGAGCCGTCTTCATAAGATTGGGGTCGTAGATGACTCGACGTGCGGATGGTGTCTGAAAAAGGATAAAACTGTTGACCATGTCCTGAGGGAAGGCCGAGCACTCAACGGACTCAGGCAGAGGCATTTCGGAGATATAACTTTATCATCGAAAGCCGTTAGGCAAGTTCAATCAACGAGGCTGCTTGGATTCGCAAAGGCAATTGGTCTTGTATTACCTGCAGCTATTGTGGGATGTAGAGGGCCCAATGAAGCCTAGACATTGATAATCAAGAATCACCACATTTTGTTCATTCATTCAAGGATAGCCTATTCGTGGTAAAAAATTGATAAAATTACAAGTCAAAACAATATGATGACTTATCTCTCATTTATATTCCTAATGTTAGAAACAATTAGGAAGAAGTATACTTAAATTATAACTGATTTAATTTCATTCACTGTTTAAATATATTATAAATTTGGAACGAATGGTCGGCTAGACATTATTTTAGATGGGGCGTATAAAAGTTATTGTTTTTTGTTATATATTTAGAGTGTCACTGTACATAAAAAAATTGAAAGAATTTGTTACATATACTTACAGAATACGCATTTGTTTGAACGATGTTTTTCCAAATTTACAACAATTTTATTACGTATCCATTGCCATCAGATATTTTATCAGGATGTCCGAAATAAGTAAGGGAGTTAGTGAAAAACTTAACACCAAATATATCGAAAAAGTGTAAATTTGTATTTTACATAAGTAGATAAAAAAGGTCTTATTACAACAAATATATATTCAATTTTAAATTTTATATCTACTAGGACACTACGTTAACCAGTGTATTAAGAATATACTGTAGTGAGAAAGAATATTTTAGTGAAAATATTTATTTCCTATTTAAAAATATTAATAAATAAGCTTTAAAACTGACCTATTACGTGGGGTAGTTTAATGGTAAGAATCCTACTTTTTGTCCCTAAAATCTAGAATCTATTTCTAACACTTACAATAATTTTTATTTTGTTTTTTAGTTCGCAAATATTATTGTTTTATTTATTTTCACAAGATTTTGGGGAAACTATCGATTTCATATCATTAAACACCCCGTACAGTTAAAACCGAGAAAATAGTATTTATTACTTAGGGAACTTTTGACTTGTAGGTCAAAGAGTACTGAATATTTTTGTCATGAGAGGGTGATCTAATTAAATGACAGTTTTGTTGAGAATCTGTACAATACATATATATTTTTTTGGTTTTAATTAAACAATTCTTGAAATGTTTTGTTCAAATTCAAAAGATTGAATTTTTAAGCTTAAAAAATTGATACTAAAAAAGCTTTTCTCTTGAAAGAATACAATTTCATAAAATAATTCAGCCTTTTAAGTAATTATTTAAATCACTGGAAAATTCATTTCATTATCACACAATTTTTAATAAAAGGCAACCTCCGTCGACCTCTGCCAACAAAGTTAACGATATTTTTAATGTATGTTTACGTAATCCTTACTTAACATAAAGATTAAAGTATAAAATGAATTAATTATCAGAAAAAAAATGATAAAATTCGGTGTTATGTTGAGTTTTGACCTCACCGTAATCAAGCATAAATCAAAATTGAAAACTTGACGATGGTTTATTTTTGACTAGAATAAAAAACTATAAAAATTTAATGTTCTTTCTTGCTGCGTAATAATAATAAAAATATCTATATCAGGATTTTTATATATTTTCTGGTCAATATCTTAAATAGAAACAAAAATTTATGGCAAAATATCAAACATTGAAAAATTGTATAGAAAAATTTATGATTTTAAAATAGAAGTACGAATAATAATAATTAAAATTTGCATCCGACGTTTAGTCCTTAATTATATAAATCATTAACAAAAATTATCATCAAGACACTTCTTGGAATCGATATTAACTGGAATAATTCTAACATAGTCTATTTTTTGACCGTGACGTGTCGCTTTTTGCTAACAAGGTATATTATTTTGAGATTTATTATTATATATAGGTTCGGTATTTGATAAATGGCTTCCAGAATGATGAGTTGTGTGACCTTTTTTTTAATGAAATATGGTAGATTGGGGGGTGCACATTAAGAATTAAGAATTTAAAATGTTTTTTTTATTCAACATTTTGAATTCGATATGGCGGACAAGAAATTTTTCATATTTACTTGTAGATAACAAATCAAAAGGAAATTTCTTACAATCAAATATGTCGGATCCAATATCGATGACACAAATTTTTCAGTTCTTGATTTGACCAAAATCGGTACTGACGGGTTTTTGGTGGTGTAGACTACAAATTTAATCCTTTTTTATAATGAAAAATGGCGGATAAAAATGCATTGGTAAATTAATTAGCTATAGTTACCCGATTAAAATCGAATGTAATTTTTGAGGCACGGACATGGGAACAAAAGCTTTCAAACATATTTTACTATGATTATTTATATTCTCATGTTGCTATGCATCTTTCTTCTTGAACGAAGATCGTGATGTGGAATTCATTTTTTGATATGTTTTAAAAATAATTTCACCATGTCCTAAGGACAATATATTTTTAAAAAATCTTTTATATGGTGGCAACCATATAAAGAGAGCGTCTTTCTGCGTCTCCTGAATTACTTAAAGTGCAAATTTTGATTCAACGAGGAATACTAATGTCCCTGTTTTATATTTATGCTTTTTATGCCATCATTAAATCGTCGCAAATTAAATTACAATGTTCCCCATTTCGTTACACACTCTGAACAACATAGTTTTTCTTTTGAATTATTTAATTGGATATATAATTATACAGTAAAATAAATTAATAATAAGTATGCTTTTTCTAACAAAATATTTCAGTTATTAATTGCGTTTAGCAATAATTATAATCTTAAATATTGTATTTAACTCATCAAAATTGTCACTAAGGCGTCTCTTCTATAGGTCCCCCCAGAGTATTTCTATTGCATTTTCTTGTTCATATAAACAAAACAGATGTTTTGGGAGTAATCAAAAAGGACCGAAGTCAGTGAAATATGAATGCGATCATAATAAACTGAAGATAAAATAATCGGTACTCCAAAATTAGTTTGTAGTTGCACAGTACCTACCTATATCTATTATATTTACCTGTTTATTGATTAACTAGGAGTTAAAACTTGTTATATATACACACTTTTAAAACCACATGTATACCCGAGGAATATACATGATCACTGAGTATTTTTTCAATGGTTACTGTTTATGCACTCAAATTGTATATTATGGTTACATTATATACCTTGTAAAATTGTACAAGAAGAAAACCATGCTTCTTAAATTTCTCTAAGAATATATTTAAATATTCTAATTTAATTTTGGGATTTTTATTGATATTTAAAATAACTGACCCTTTTAAAGTTTAAATTGGTAAACAAGCGAGCATTTAAATTCAAAACAACCTATTTTCACTTCAATATAAAAGCTAAAAAACTAATAAAAAAATTCATATAGGTGATTTTCATATATTTAGACCTTAGCTTTTTATTGGTGTTATACATTTTCCGAAATTTCATCATATTCATAGTAAAAATTCAAAAAGAAAATTTCTTTGGCATTTTTCGCGAAGATTCAATATATTTTTAAGGATTTCTATCAGAAGAAATGGTATTTTTACCTCGAAATCATTAAAAAAGGGACTTTTGGAATTTCTTCGAGATAAAACGCTCTGAACAGTTACCCCATATATATATATATATATATATATATATATATATATATATATATATATATATATATATATATATATATATATTACACAACACCAACCCGCCAAGGCAATGCTTCATTGAATGTAAAATTTTTAAGGCGTATTTCGTCCTGACACCGGTGGCGAACTCGTTAGTGGGTTCCACAGATGCCTTTTCCAGACACCCTTGTCTACGTACTTAATTATTTTTGAATCTTATATTTGAAGTCGTTCCTTGACGGGATCTATAGGTAAGATGTTGCACACACACATACATATATATATATATATATATATATATATATATATATATATATATATATATATATATATATATATATATATATATATATATGAAGTAAAATGCGAACAGTAAATGCAAACTCCTCTCCATTATATCCTTTCTGTGTTAGAGGTTGCACAGTTAGAATAAATTGTTATAAAACGCAATTTATCCTATTCCACCACCATTGAGATGATGGCCTACCTGTACCACCATACCGAGAAGAAAGTCAAAACTTACCCTTCCCGCCACAATGATACGGCAGAGGTACATGTTTCGTCTCTACTAGACTCATCAGGGTACCGACATGCACCTGGCTGTGCAAAGGACAGATCGGAAGGAAGCATGCACATACTGAACGCGGCTTCTCCGACCTCCGCCGGATGGCGGAGGAATCCGTGAAATCCGCATTAACATATATATATATATATATATATATATATATATATATATATATATATATATATATATATATGTATATATATATATATATATATATATATAGATATATAGATATATATATATATATATATATATATATATATATATATATATATATATATATATATATAGATATGTGTGTGTATTGATTTTCTTGAACCGTTGATATTTATTTTCATTTTTTATTATTTTCTTGGAACTAGGTTTACATTTAAAATATGTTTTTCAGCGCCTTGACGTTTCGTTCTTTATTTAATATTATAATTCGAAAACAATCGTCTAAAATTTAAAGCGAATTATGAATATAATATAAAAACAACCATGACACACATTTGAAATTCAACAATTAAATCAATAATATAACATTTAAAACAATAATCATAAACTAAAACAATGATTATTTTTTCTCGTGTGTCATACCTGAATCATTACTTTTAACATTACCTTTAACAGAACGAGGAGTTCTCCACTTCATACATCATACATCTTACAATATACATACAATATATGGTTGCTTTAAGAATATTGCAAACTAGCTATTCTCATATTTCTGTTTACATTAGCACCTATGCTTTAACAGTCTCCTTACTATGAACTGTTGCTTGAAAATACCATTCTTCAGCAATATCGAAATCTTCCTCATGAGTAAAAACGTTTACATAGCTTCAATTTTTGAAATGCTGATCTGCTCCATCTGTGAACTAGTACATTTTTTAAGTTATTCAAAATACAGTAACAGTGTCACGCTTCAAGTTTCATTACCCTAATAATAAGTAAAAAGATTACGATGCTTTTTTATTATCATATAGAATCACAATTCACTATCCTATTATTAAATATTTTCGATTGTGGCCTCACGCATATAATCTAAGGTAACACTGTTTTACCTTGTGTTGTATGAAAGAAATCGTTCGCCACCTACTGACTAAAAAGAAACTAAAAAAATACGTGTCTGACGCTGCACGCTCTTTAGTTATTTGTATCATGAGGAAATAAAAAAAGTATATTTTTTTATTAGTAATTTAGATGAAAAAAAATATCAGCTTTCGATTAGAAACACACTAAGAATGACCAACTTCTCGAAAAATACTATGAAATTTTCTTTTCTAATTAACACGGTAAAAATAGAACAAGTTCGGAAAATATATAGCATTATTGGAAAGCTAAGGCAAAAAATCTACGAAAAATATATATTCCAAAAAATTTTCTTAATATTTTGGTTTTTTTATTGAGGGGAAAAGTAGATTCTTTTGCACCTAATGCAACCTCAAGACAATTAACGTTACACACCTTAATACAGAGTGTAGAAGATAGTAATTTGGGAGGTGATATTGTAGACTGTTGGTGACTCTAATTTATTAGAGGCTCCGGATATCAAGACTCCTCGCAAAATCTTACCTTTCTGTGCGGTAATTTTCTTTCTCACCAGATGTTAAGTTCTAGGCATCCACAAAGTAAATGTTTTTGTTGCGTTATCGCCAAAAAGACATATTTGTCTGTCGGCTATGGTTATTATCCCATGAGAAAACTTGTGACCATTTTAAGGTTCCTTTTCGGAAGCTCGAGAAGCTCGTTTAGATTATTTCGTGATAAATTTATTAATCTCTTCGCTTTTCTTAGGCTTTTCTTATCAAGTTCTGTTACAGGTCCGAAACTCTTTCCTTATATGGTCGCAGAAAGATTTTGAATCTATAAAGAAAATTTTTGCCCCCTGTTTTCCAAGACCATCGCTTCCTCATTTACTTCATTTTTCTCGTATTTTGTAACCCATATCAAGTCTATATTTTCTTGCCAGTTACTTCAGAGATTATTTGCAGTTTTAAGTCAACTTAAAGGAGGTAGGATTTATTGTTAAAAAAATAGTTTCTAAGATATAAGAAATTATACTTTCAGTATTAATTTTCTAAATTTGAAGTGTCATATACTAGTAGTGACTTACACTTTAACTTGTATGTTCATTTTAGAGCCTAATTATAATCAGTTAATTTTATATTATTTTTGTGGCTCTTATGAACCTCACCACTTGATTTGACCTCATCAATCTACGATCAATTTTCTAGACAAGAAAAATTAGCAATAAGCTAGAATTACCAGTTTTCAGATGTTTTTCTCAACAACTAATCGATCAAATTCTCTTTCTTGGCTTGCTTAGCTACACATTTCTGATGAAAACTTCTAAGAATCGTATCTCAAATATTAATACCATGATAATAGAAACTATTGTCTTATAAGTACCGCCACTTTCCAAAGTTTTTTTACGCTGTATAAACTATTGTCAAATTGGTCGAATAATATACGCAATAACTAATTGAGATGTTTTTGAAAATAAGGTTAGTTAAATGAGTTTTTCCTTGGCGATATTACTCGGGATTTCCAACTGTTTGCAAGTAGTTGGAAATCCCGAGCCATCAATGACCGTAAAAGGGCCCGATTGGTTTATTGGTACAATCCTTAAATTGTACGAAAAAGTATAGCTTATTATATTAAAGTAAGAAATATCACGTTTTCAGTGCAGCGTAGAAAAATGAGCTATAAAAAATATTACATACAACAGATGGTAAAATATAACAAATAATAAAATTGAAATAGGTATAAAAGATATTTTTTGACAAAAGAGTATGAGGGGCCTAGAGCCGCCACAGATATATCGCAGATTTAATAAACTAGTTTTGGTGAGATGAAAAAAGCTCATGCTTTTTGATTAAATTAGATTTTCATGCTTTTTGATTAAATTAGATTTTCAGAATATCTTCAATTTTTGCAGTAATAAACATAATGTTTTTGTCTCACCACGTATTTTCCTAAAATTAATTTTTTTTTTAAATAGTAATTCATCTAAATATTAAGAAGTGTGGTATTTTTCTTTTACATAATTTTTTCTTAGGTGTGTTATATGAATTATTGTTGTCTATTATTTTTTTCATACATATTTAATCCTACCAAATAAAATTTATGTTTACAATCAGCAAAATTTTATAAAATGTATATTTATTATTATTATAAGCATATTTTGTTCACACTAGACTAACAGGAAGCAATGACAAAAAACACTTGAGCAGTAAGCACCATGTTACTAGAAATTTATCCTACAATCCATTTATGACTGTTAAATTATAGAAAATTTCAGAGAAATCAACATTATGTCATTGATTGGCATCTTGCATTTTTTCCTATAAATGCTAAAAAACAAATAGTACTTTTTAAAAATTGTATTTTAAAAATCCGTTAATGTGGAAACCTAGAAATTATTGTCGATCTTTATAAAATAGAAAGAATATACCGGGCAGGAAAATAAAAAGTTCCTAACAGGATACTTTTTTATCCAACCTGGTTGTTTCTCAAGCTATTGTATAGCAAATACAAATACTCGCTTTTTCATTTATTAAAAATATCTAAAGTTATTGCTTACTTTTGAAAGTTCTTTTGGGAATAGGACAAAGTGAGTATTTTTTGCAATAAAATATACAATAAATACAAATGTATTGTAGGATATTCTTAAACACAAAAATCTTTTTTGTAAATAAAATTTCCAGTAAATAAAAATTCTTAAGCAAAATGTTCTAAAGTTATAAGATGTTTTTTTTCTTTATCAAAATTAACACATTTTTGTTTTAAGTTCGAACCAAATTAGTTGTATTAAAATATTATTAGAAACGATTCAATATACGAATTCTTTAAAATGTCATTCCATATAAAAAGTTGTTTAAATTAAAAGAAAATGTATGCATATTTTGATACTGTACTGTATTTTATATTATTAGCGTTGTTAAAGTATTTTTTTTTTGTTTATTGTGTTTATTAGAGTGCAAATGTTAACTATTGGTACATATTATTGTGACTAATAAACACTTCTAAATTGATTTCTCTTTGTTTTTCTATGCCTTATGACAACAAAATCCTTAATTTCATCAAATAAAATACTTAAGAGTATAAGAAAAGTTGTCAAAGAAAAACGATTTAAGACCGAGTCATGGCATTAATTTATAATTCGAAGGTAGCCGTTTATATTGTAGGGTCTGACAGTCGCGTTGCTAAGTGCCATCTGACATATCCATCGTAGAGTGCGACATTTTAGACGATGCACGTACTCAGAACGTTTTGACATACGGACTCTGTGTCGTTTACAGTAACTTCAAAATTTCATCTCGGCCAAACAATAGAATGAACTCCTAAACATTCTTATGCGATTATTTGTTGACGTAGTTTATTGGAATACAAAACTTAGCGCTCGGAAAAATGGGCATTGAAATAGCATTTTTACGCAGCTATTAAATATATAAATAAATACTTAGTACTATTACGAATAATTTGAAAAAAAAGAAATAAAAAAGATCTAAAAATGACGGCGATATAAGTCGTCAGATAGGATCTTGTTTTAGATACCCTCGCTGATAGTGGAATTTTTTCGACATCTTCTGAAAAATGAAAGAAAATCTTATTTTAACCTATATTTCTCGCATTAGTGAGAAGGTTTAACGTTATAATTATAAACTATATATTATATATATAACTCGAAAAAACTTTAAGTTCCATTAACAATAACGTTAAAAAGATAATGTTTTAAAGTCTAATATGTTTACTCCTCGTTAGGTGGAAACCTTGTAGCGCGCTATACCAGCGATTGTAAATCACTTTTTCATATCTATCTCCCTCTACCAAGCACATTTGAAAAGCCCGTAGAGATATTCCACATAGTGTAGGTAGTAGATAAATTTTTTTCTTTTATTTTAAACGTCTTTTTGTGAAAAATTCTGTTACAAAGTTTGGAAGAATATACTAATATCTCATTATTATATAAAGGGAAAACGTATGTTTGTTTATTCGGCAGAATCGGGTCTATTTTCCTGTCGCAAGCATACACATTCCTATACTCTATTCAAGAACTAGAGAGTAATAAAACTGTTCCCGAAACCTCCAACGTACCTGCTCCAGTGTCGCAGGTACCTAACGACTGTCGTAAATCTAAATATATTTAATTATATTTAAATATTATAGGCTTTTATAAATTTACTGCAACAATAAAATTTTTGTCAGTGAGCAAAGTACACCTTACAGTGTGTCCTTAGTGATTTATCTTGTTTGCGCTTGTTTTTATATATTATTTGAGATTAGTGAGATACCCAAAAGATATGGCTTCCACTACTATATTTATTCCACACTCATTAAACCAAGGCCTTTTTCCTCAACGAAAAACTCATTACGATGAATGTTTATGATGCCTTAAGACATCAGATAATCTAGATAATAATATTAAAAGCTCTGTTGAGATGTCTTCCAACATGACAGGAGTTGGAAAATCTACTATGTACCGAATACTGAAGGAGTAAAAATTACTGGAATTGTTAAAACTCCTAAGCCATCTTCGATCACAGGCAGGTGAAAAACCTCGTTGGAAGAAGAGATGAAAACTGCAATAAAAGGAGTTGTAGATACATTTTATTATGAGAAGAAGATCCCAACCGTCGACAAAATTCTAACTAAAATTAGTGAAGATCGGGATTTACATGAAATTAAAAGAACTGAGCCTGGAAATTGCTCAGAGAACTTAATTTTTGCTGGGAAAAACCAGATAGGAAATCTATTCTTATAGATCGTCCGGAAAATGTCCGTTAGAGAAGGAAATATCTCTCTCAAGTAACAGATAGAGTTGCTAGAAATAACACAACTTACAAAATTAGTACTTTAACAACTTTTGTAAGATTTTTTTGAATAAAGTTACTGCGGAAAATTGGGAAAAATCCATATAATAAAAGAATAAAACAAAATGTGGAAACTCGATCTCATGATCGGTGAGATAGAGGAACCAATTATAATTAATTTGAGCGAAGATAGCTTTATTGAATTTAATTACGAATTAGGTACGTAATGTTTACCAGTGTAAACACAATTTATTATTTAAATTTTTGTTTTTGTTATATTTTATTGCATCATCTTGTTTATCTATTTTTTTTATTTTTATATATTTT
The DNA here is from genome assembly GCA_034092305.1 of Diaprepes abbreviatus. Taxonomy (NCBI): domain Eukaryota; kingdom Metazoa; phylum Arthropoda; class Insecta; order Coleoptera; family Curculionidae; genus Diaprepes; species Diaprepes abbreviatus. The sequence continues at coordinate 24,718,254 of JASJET010000103.1, forward strand.
TATTTTAGTGTGTCCCACTCTTTAATTTTATGTATATTTAATTCCAATTAGCTGTAATTTTTTTATTATTTTATTATTGTATTTGTCTCTTTCTTAAGCATATAGAATTAACACGTTTCTTTTATTTTTTGGGGCTATCGGATTTCCATAGAATAAAGTAAATTACCTTAAGATGTCAGTGCAATAGAAATAAAAATAAGTAGGTCTAATTTTAACGGTAACATATAAAAATTAATTACATTTGAATCCCTTTTTAGTGTTTAATTGCAGTTCTGCAGATGGTTTAAGAAATAAATGAACTAAAACATCAAATGTCCTAAAAATGTTTGTAATTAATAATAAAATGACCGATAGTCGCCAAAACATTTTACGAACGAATTTATTTTTTTATATATGTTTAACTTCTTGTATTTTTGTCAATGGGTATTATGTAAGCATTTAAATTATAACTTTTGAGAGAATAAGGCTACGTTTTAGTCTAAATGTGCTTAAAATGGTTTCTATGCCAAAAATAAAAATAATAAAAACACCGTTGTGATTGGTATATATATATATATATATATAATATAATATTATAATAACTTTTTATTTTAAGTTTATTCCCGAAATAATATTCTGTGCCATAAACCTCCTTCCGACGCCTATGACAAGGATTAAAATCCTTTTTAACACTTCACACTTCCAAATATCTATTGGTATTCACCCCAAATAGTCCATTATTAAAGACTGGTATTTTTGATTTAAAATTTCTAACCCATCCTATGAAAATATATGTGTTTAACAGATTTTGCCAAAGACACCGGACTAAAGACTACCGGTAGTTTGTGAAGAAAGAAAGGGTAAACAATGATTTATTACTCTCTCTAGTTCTTGAATAAACTATAGCATAAGAAACAAAATCGGGTCTATTTTCTTGAACTCAGAGCTCTTGGGGGGGAGGGGCGATCGCCCCCACCGCCCTCTTTGGATCCGCGCCTGTGGCCAGCCAGAGTTATCAGGTTGGGGTAGTTTTTCGCAATGGTTGGGAAAATATTTTGACGACATTTTTGGAGAAAAAACAATATGACGAAATTGTCGGAAGAAATATAATCTTTGGAAAATCTTAGAACAACCAGCAGTCTCATTTATTGAGTTTGTAAGATATATTATTTAATTATGTTGAAATATAGAGATGTTGAAATTCCAGACAAAATCACAACCACGGCTGTTTTTTTAAGCTTAAATATTTTCGCACAGTATTTATTGTTAATTTACGATTAACAAAAGTTTGTGAGTATAATATCGCTTTAGGTTTCGAATTTTTTATCTGGCAACGCAGTGGCAAGTCGTTTCTAAAGTTGAGTACACCTTAAATATCAGGCAATTGTTTTCACCATCAAAAATTCTTTAAAGATATTACAGTTGAGAAATATAGTGCAGGTACAAAAATTGTACGGGCGAAGTCACGACGAGAAATGCTAATTATATATATATTTTTAAAAATAGTTCTTACAAGAAGTTTGTGACCCACAGTGATAATTTTCAAAAATAGCTGACTACACATAAAACATAAAAAAAATGTTGGTTTTTCGAGTCGTTGCATCCGAATTTGTGGTTTGTTTAATCCTCCAAGGTCAGCCAGAGGACATCTCAGCGTCATTTCAAGATCAAATTGAGAAAAATCTATTAAATAGATATGTAAAAGAAGATAGATAGACTTTTGAGCGCACTGAGTCTGAATTTGTGGTTTGTTTAATACCACATGGTTAGCCAAAGACCATTTTAAGGTAATTTTAAGGTCAAATTGATAAAATACACTAAATAAATACGTAAAAGAAGAGAACCCACGCGCAGTTAGATTAATATCCGTAACATAGCAGACAGCTGAGAGCTTGAGTTTCGGCGCAAAAACTCGATCCGCTTGCCTGTGTGATATGTAACGAATATCGACCTAGCTGCGCATGTGTTCTCGTTTTTTACAGATTTATTTAGGGGATTTTTTCAATTTGACCTTGAAATGACTTTAGGATTTAAACAGCCCACAAAATCAGATTCAACGCAGCCAAAAGTGTACATATCTTCTTTTATATATCTATTTAGTAGATTTGTCTCAGTTTGACCTTGAAATGACTACGAAATGACCTCTGACTGACCTTGGGAGATTAAATAAACCACTAATTCGGATTTAGCAACCTTAAAAACGTAAGTGTCTACTTCTTCAGATGTATTTAGTGAATTTTACTCCATTTGACCTTAAAATGACCTTGAACCTGACGCGATAAAGGTTATCGAATCTCAGATTTGGATACAGGGCGTCTAATTACATATATAAAAAATGGTCCGGTTAAAATAGGCATCCACTTCTTTTTACACACTTAGACTACACCAATATACCCTTTAAAAGACAGGAAACATCTTATTCTGGTCTTAGAAAAGAAATATCCTGGTTTCTCAAACTAATCGGTGTTATATGGAAGATAAGATTTACACGATTCTAGTTACACGAACCAAGACATTTTTGGCCACAAGTCGTACGTAATTTTGTTAATATATTACAGTAGGTAAATGCTTTTATTGTAGTATCTTTCAGAAAATATTCAACAAGAATAACTCCTGCTTGCTCCTCGAAGATGATTGCCATAAGCTTCCCAGCTGAAGATTGTATGTGTGCCATTTTTGGAGGCGAAGAACCCCTATAGATGCTGGAACTCTAACTTTCTTTTTGTATTCCAGGGATATATCCAAATCGCATTTCCTGTTTTAATCTTAGAAAAAAATTCAGAGTCTGTATTCAATGATTCCAAAAGATTTTGAGAAGTTTGTTGCTTGAGTAGTTTTTGTGCGAGAGTTAACAATTTTTAAACTCACCTTGCTTTTTTCTGCAAAAATGAGGATAGGTTATGCTTGAAGGCACTGGAACATATTGAACGAGGTCATGAACTCATCCAAACTTTTTGGACCAATATTTAACTTTTGTTAAAAATTTCAGAAATTGCGATGTTCTAACTGTACAGAACTCATATTTTGTTTCAAAATACTTCATAAAACGGAAAATAATTAACGAATTGTTGTCACTATTGAACGTTATTAAACAATGTACAATCAATTTTTCCTATTACGGCTAAGCAGATATTTTTCTAGTATCCACATCTAGTAATTACATAGTTCATTTTTTTACGCCGGCGCTGCAGTTTTACATTTAAATTAATTCTAAATGGATTGTTATTATTTATTTTTAATAATAATAATAATAATAATAATAGTATCGATCAGCAAGGACAGAACTCAACATACCGCCATGGGAAAGACGTCTAAACAAGAAAATTGAAAATCTTCGAATAGATATAGGACAGCTGACGGAGTACATCAGGGGCATAAGAACTACTCGACTGCAAAAGCGAGTTGAAGAAATCATGAATCGTGTCCGATATCATTCGCAACAAGATCCAGCGAATGTTACTGCTCAGCAATGCCTTGACTCGCTAAAACAGAGGCTCTCTGTTATTGCAGGACGGCTAAAGAGGTACAAGACCAGCAATAACCGAAAACGAGACAATGCGCTCTTCCAACGATCAGAAAAGACTTTCTACCGTAAGCTAAACTCTCCACCTAATATAGCAGATAATAGATATCCCAATAGAGAGCAGGTAGAAGAGTTCTGGGGAAACCAACTTTCCACACCAGCCGATTGTAACATCGCAGCTGGCTGGATCAATGAAGAACACCAAATCTGCCAAGATTACAGCCAGATGCAGTTTGAGCCATTTACCACCGAGGAAATTTCAAGAATAATCAAGGAATCCCATAACTGGAAAGCTCCAGGTCTCGACGGGATCCAGAACTACTGTCTCAAAAAGTTCTGGTGTATGCATCATCAGCTGGCTAATCTTATCAATGATGTTTTTCTTAACCCAGCAAAAATGCCATTGTTCTTGACCGAAGGTATTACGTACCTCCTACCAAAGGACCAACACAACACACATGACCCAGCTAAGTATAGGCCAATCACCTGCCTACCCACACTGTATAAGGTGATCACCTCCTGCTTGACCCAACGCATCTATGCACATTGTGAGCAAAATAACATCATTGCAACTCAACAGAAAGGATGTACGAGGGGAGCAATGGGATGCAAGGAACAATTGATTGTTGACTCTGTCATATGTAACCAAGCCTGTACCAACCGAAGAAACCTCTTTGCTGCCTACGTGGATTATAAGAAGGCCTTCGACTCAGTACCACATGAGTGGCTCAAAACTATAGTAAGAATGTACAGGGTCGACAATAATTTTGTTTCCTTTTTAGAACGCATCATGTTAACCTGGAGAACTAGGATCCAATTGCAAGTGCCATCCAGCGACACCATCGAAACTAACACCATTCCTATACGAAGAGGAATATTTCAAGGCGATTCACTTAGCCCATTGTAGTTCTGCCTTGCAATGAACCCACTATCGCGCCGTTTGAACTCCACTAGACACGGCTTTAGTGTTAGAAACAACAACGAAGAGATAGTCAGAGTGAATCATCTTCTATACATGGATGATCTTAAACTGATGGCTGCTACCAGAAGCCAGCTGGAACAAATGCTTAAAATTGTAGAGGAGTTCTCCGGGGATATCGGAATGCAATTTGGACTTGACAAGTGCCGTATTTTGAACATCGTTAAAGGGAAGATACAACCGGGGGCTTTTGAAATGCAGAACGGTGAAACTATAGTTGCAATGGAAGCAGACCAAACATACAAATATCTAGGTATGAAACAGGCTAAAAGAATTGATCATGGCACTATGAAGGCCGAATTGACAGCCGAATTTGTCAGGAGGGTAAGGCGGGTATTAAGAACTGATTTAAATAGTAGAAATTTGTTTAAGGCGCTCAACACGTATGCTTGCTCTGCGCTGAGCTACTCTTTTGGAATTGTAAAGTGGAGCAGGATGGACATCCAAAACCTGCAAAGAAAAATAAGGACACTCCTAACAAAAGCACAAAAACATCACCCTCGGAGTGCTATTGAACGTACAATGCTTCAAAGACACCAAGGAGGAAGAGGATTGGTGGATATTGGTAAGCAGCTCGACCAACAAATAATAAACTTACGTTCATATTTCCACAGGTTGGCGGACTCTTCCACACTACATCGAGCAATATGCGAGGCAGACGATTCAACACCGCTACAGTTGAGGGAACAAGATATTACTTCTCACCACCAAACAGACCAAGAGAAGTTACAAACCTGGCTACGGAAGCCACTTCATGGACGGCATCCAAATGAGGTCAATCAGGACAATGTCGACAACTCAGTGTCGAACTGCTGGTTGATTTCAGGACAGATGTTTCCGGAAATGGAGGGCTTCTTGTTAGCTATCCAAGACCAGGTTATTCCGACGAAGAACTATCGGAAGTTCATCATCAGAGATCCCTCAATAGAAAATGACCAATGCAGATATGGCTGTCGAACATCGGAGACAATTCAGCACATAACTGGAGGATGCCAAGCGTTTGCCACAACCGAGTATAAGGAAAGACACGATTCAGCCGCTAAGATACTCCACCAAGAGTTAGCAGAAAAGTTAAACCTTTTACAGGTAGGAAAAGTGCCTTATTACAAGTACAATCCGGAGCCTATTCTTGAAAACAACCAGTTCAAGTTATATTGGGACCGAACGGTTCTGACGGATCAAACAGTTGCTCATAATAGACCAGATATTATACTAATAGATAAAATTTCTAGGCGAACTACACTAATCGACATTGCGGTGCCTAACAACAACAACCTAAGGCCAAAATACAACGAGAAGATCGCCAAATACAGAGATCTGGAGGTCCAAATCCGAAGACAATGGGCAATGAACAGCGTCCAAACGATTCCCATAATACTGTCAACAACTGGAGTGATACCGAAGAACCTCCTGCAGAACATCAAGGGACTGGGCCTTAGTGAGCATCTTTATAAGTCGATGCAGAAAGCAATTCTCCTAGCAACCGCGCGAACCGTCCGAAAATTCATGGGAAATGCAGCAGACAACGTCATCTAGGACCCGATAACATGGAAAGGGTTCCCACAGAGCTTCATACTTTTGGCGTCTTTGTATGCCTGGTATGAGTGAATAATCCCTGGAGGGAGTGCGAAGCCGTTTGGCTTGTAAATCATGTATAATAGTATATTAACAGATCTAATAATACAATCCATTTCAAAAAATAAAAAATACAAACACTATTTAAAACAAAATTAGAATTAAACAACTAAGTATGTATTAAAGTGCTTCAAAAGACAAGTATTGACAGTTGACAATATTAACTAGTTTTTCCAGAATTGTAAAATTTTTAATTTAAAGACATTAAGTGGCAAATGAAAAATATCAATCTCGGTAGGAACTGAATTCATTTCCCTACACATTCGAGAAATAGGACTGTTAATGCCGTAATTCGTTCGGTGATATATCACCTCAAACAAATTGTGCGCTCTAAAAGCTCTTTGAGGAACCGATAATCCAATCTTATTGAGTAGTTCAGGAGAATCAATACAAGAGTTAACAATCTTATAAAGTAGAATGAGGTCAAGACATATGCGTCTCACACACATTGCACCAACCTCAAAGCATCGGCAGTATCATTATAGACAGACCGCTGCATTCCCTGTTTAAAAGCAATGAAACTTAAAAACTTTCTTTGTACTCTTTTCACTTTTTCTTTGTGTGTAAAATAATGAGGTGACCAAACTTGGGACGCATATTCTAAGATTGATCGAACTACAGATCAGTATATCACTTTAAAACAGTCTACACTATTAAAATCTGTAAGCATTCTCTTCACAAACCCGAGCAACTTCAAACCCCTGTTCACGATATTATCAATAGGTGTGTCGAAGCAAAGGGCCCGATCAAATGTAACACCCAGATCCTTCACACATTCAACACGATTAATCATGTTATTATCAAGAAAGTTATCCGAAGTTATCCAATTCCTTTTACGATAAAAAATTATAATGGAGCATTTATTAACATTGAGGTGCATAAAATTTAACTTACACCATTCAGAGAATCGAGCTAGATCCTGCTGACTGCCCTCGCAATCGTTGCTACTCCCAACAACCCGAAATATCTTTAAATCATCTATATAAAGAAGACATCTATTGAAAGTTATGATGTCCTCAGTATCGCTAATAAAGCAGTTAAAAAGGAGCGGAGCGAGGTGAGCACCTTGAGGAACACCAGAGGTAACATATATATCAGGTGATTCACAGTTATTAATTTTTACTTGCTGTACTCAGACAGGTAACTATTTATCCATTGTAGAAATGATCCATGAATGCCCAAGCCTTCCAGCTTGTAAATAAGAAGTTGATGGTTAACCTGGTGGGAAGCCTTGGGGATATCAGTGTGAATAGCATCCACTTGACACCTACCCTCCAAAGCCTCCACTAAGTACTGCTCATAAACAAGCAGATTAGTAGTAGTTGATCGACCTGTCATAAAGCCATGCTGTGAAGTTGCTAACACATGCCTAAAAAGGGGACACATCTTTTGGTAAACAATACTCTCAAAAATCTTACTAAATAGTGAAAATTTCGAAATTCCACGATAATTTTCGAGGTTAGCTCTGTCTCCATTCTTATGGATTGGCGTAATGTAAGTAGTTTTCCAAACTTTTGGAAAAACACCCGTTGATAAAGAGATATTAAAAATCTGAGCCAACACTGCAGACAAAACACCCTGACAATTCTTAACCAATATGACTGGTATCCCGTCGGGTCCGGTACCCAATTTATTGTTCAAGTGATCTATTGCATTAAACACGTCCACCTGCTCAACTTGAAGGAAACTAAGGTTTGCAGTTTTCATGTAATTAAAAGTACGGGTCTCACAATGTTCATGCGTGTAGACTGTTGAGAAAAAAGCTCTAAAGAGCTCTGCTATAGCGGTTGAGTCTTCCTCTCTAACATTATTAGGTGACATACTACTGAAAATAAAATGTAATCAGAATTGGAATTGGAAATTTTATATTGTTTATGGGCTTTCTTTTTTTCACTCACACTTAAGAATTATTGTTAAAGCACACAGTATGTATGTATGTATGTGTATATATACGTATGTGCGTAGAGTTGGGGGTCTGTACACCGCGACCTGGTAGATCTATTGTGCCTCCATATTGTTGCCCAGTCGTAAGCGTTACCTTATCGACTAGAGCAGATCCTCCAGTCCTATTTCCCTCAGGAATCTCAGGATGTTGGACGTCTTCAAGGTGGGTAGCTTCCGTTCTTCGATTTGGTGTGCTCCCATATAGTAAGTAATGAGACTAATTTCTGAATTCCTATTTTTTATAGATAAAAATTATGCACAGATCGACTTACAGCCTTTGTTTGTTAGAGATGTCGGAATACTCGCTGTGTAAACAAAACTTGTATTAGAACAATAAAATTAATTTATGGACGTGTACATCAAACGGTCACTTTCTATTATACCCACTGATATTAAAAATTTAACCAATTTAACATATTGTGTCCGTTATATGTCTACGGTGCGAGTTATTCTTTGGTGAGACTCTATATATTCCCTTTCTAATGTTGGTAACTAAATTATAGTTAAAACTCTTTAGAATCACTCCTTTTTCTATTTAGATTGGTATCGGTTTCATAATTATAAAAGCGGCTATTGCTATAAATCGTCATTTAATTCGCGATGGTTACATTTACGATCAAAATGATCATATATTCTAAAATATGATCATTTCACCACAGCCCATGGGTAATTTTCTCTCATTTAAATACAGATTCTACCTTAATAAGAAAATAGAAACGAAGAACTACGAGACTGTGACTTAATTTAATGTATTAATTTTTGATAGGAGAACATGATTTTCATTTATTAACGTTTATTACTTCAAGCGCTTTAACCACTTTTTAAGACTTACACCAACCAGCATTTGACAAAGATTAGTAATAAATGGACTTTTGAAATGAGCGAAATAAAAAATATTTTCAGTAAAAATAGAGGCTGTTGAAAAATGATGCTGATAAATTTTAACGTATGATTTTATATATAATAAAAAATTATAAAAAAAAGTTCATATAAATATAGGTCTATAAATGCATCGATAGGGATCTACAGACCCTTGAAGTTGGTGGGATGTATGTGCGTAGGTATGGGGGTGTGCACACTGCGACCTGCTGTTCATTCTTAAGAATCAACTTTTCGGCCAGAGTTGGTCTTCTAGTTCTATTCCCCTTAGGAATTCCAGGATGTTAGTCGGCTACAAGGTGGGTAACTCCCCTTCTTCGATTTATTGTGCTCCCAAAAACCGCATCCTAGGGTTTTCTAGAGCGCTCCACTCTGAAAAGATATGAATAGAGGGTTCGTCCTCCTCCTCACAGACTCTGCACTTCTCTCTTTCTATCAGTCTGAGATTCTTGTGGTGTCCTTTCAGGTGGCAATGCCCCGTCAGGATTTCTATCAGAAGTTTGAGTTGGTTTTTACTTAAGCTTATGCATTCTTTGAATCTCTTCTGGTCGTAATTCCCCAGAAGTATCTGCGCTTGTCAATCCTTGCAGCACCATACAATAATTGGATCTCCTGCTTTCTTCTTCTATCTTTAGTTTTTCCAGCATTACGCTGCTACTGATTCCACAGAAATGCTCTGGCCTAAAAAATGGTATCTCAACCCCTTTCCTCGCGAACCTGTCTATTATTTCATTCCCCTCTATCCCGGTATGTCCCGGTACCCACATGAGGGTGACTTTATTATTCTTACTCAAATCATTTAGTTCAGATTAGTTCCTCTAGGTATTCCCAGACCATCTTGGAACCGATAACTTGAGAGATCAGCGCACTGATGGCTGCTTGACTATCCGACAAGGTGATAATCTCTTGGCCGTGATAGTTTTTCTCCTTGTTAAATTGAATACATATCCTAATGGTATGTATTTCGGCCTGGAAAATGCTTGGTGACTTACCCTAGCTTTAGTAGTGTCTGGTGCTGGATCTATACACGCCTACTTCAGGTCCGTCTGTTATTTTGGAGCCACCATATAATGGATTTCTTGCTAAGTTTTTCAATGGTGTTTCTGTTCCATTCGCTCTTGCGACTCAACTTTGTGCTGAAGTTTTTCACAAAGCTGAATTTCTTTTTCATTTCATCTTTGGGCATATCGCAGATTTGTTGATTTCTGGATAAGAGATTGGGCGTTTTATGATCTCATCTCTCATCATTCTATAAGTCGCCCTCTTCGCCATGTTTTCTAGAAATATATGTAGAAGTGTGAGGTTTAGGATTACTTCCATGGAGGTCATTGAGTAGGTTTTCATTACCCCGGCTACACATGCATAGGCTAGTCTTTGAACTTTCGAGGGGTTAGCCAAACTAGATCTTTTGCTCCAGACCAACGGCTCACATGTGATTGGTCTCACTATTGCAGTGTCTATCCACTGCAGAATTTTTAAGTTTGTATCCCATCTTTTTCCCGCAAAGTTTCTACAGACCATCAAGACTTTTGTAGCCTTGTTAATTACTTCTTTTTCATGCTTATTTCAGACGAGTTTGTTGTCTAGGGTCAGTCCCAGTGTGTTCAATGCTTCTTGAATCTCATCTGTTAATTGTATCAGTGCTGTTTCAGTAGACCTACCTGCTTGATACGCATATTTATGAGGATGCGGTGGCACCTGTTCAAGAATTTCTGTTCTGATATAATTATCTACTGCTTTCTCCATCGTTTTTAAAATAAACGATGTGGGACTAATGGGTCGCAGGTATTGAGGGTGTGTAGTGTCCTTTTTCTCCGCTTTCGGAATGAAGGTGACTCTGGCCCTTCTCTATATTTCTGGTATATAGCCCAGTTTCGGGTTACTTTAACTGATGGATACTATGTGTGGTAAAATCTTTTCGTGCCGTTGTTGGAGCAGGGCCATGATTATTCTATCAATTCCTGAGGAAAACCTCAGGAGTTCATGGAAAATGATTTAAAAAATGGTTGAACGGTTTTAAACGACCGCTACTGCATATGTGTTTGGCCATTGCTGTGGGTTCTCTGGTGAATCTTTCGCGATGTTCTATTACATCATTCCCGGAAAGTGACTGTTGAGTAAGAGGAATGCTCTTTCCTTCTCGATCTCCATGAAACTTCTCTCTGGCTTTCTGAGTGTCATTGCTATGTGGACCCTATCCTTCGCCATGACTTTGTGAAGTTTAGCGACAGGTCTAATTTAAATATCTTCATAGAATTTCTTAAAGCTGTTTCTTTTAGCTTCCCTTATTTCTTTATTGTAGGTTGTAAGTTACTCGGTGCAGCTCGACCAGAGTCCTCTGTCACGCTTTGTCCTATTAAAAAGTCGCGTTTCAGATCTTAGCTCCGACAGATGGTAATTAAACTAAGCTGCATCCTTACAACCTTTACTTATTTATAAGGGGCAGCTCGATTCATAAGCTTCGAATATTGCCTCATTTACTTCTTTCAAGTCACTTTCCAGCTCCAGATGATAGCGGGTCCCCTGGTCTGGATGCGTGTTAAGTTTGCTTTCAAATTGGTGCTGTATTTTTCCCAATCTGTTTTCCTGGGATTCCTTCTGAGGACTGGCTCAGGAGGATCGGTTTCTAAACTGAATGTGATTATTCTACGATCTGAAAGAGAAGGTTCCTATTAGGTTTGTTAAGTTTGGTGTGCTTAGTGTAATGTCTAGCACTTCTTCCCTTACTCTTGTTACAAATGTAGTGGTATTTCCTATATTGTTTAGTAAGATTACATTAAAAGATGTATTCTAAAAGTTGCTCACCTCTTTGATTTGCGTCCTTGCTGCCCCAAATTGTGTTGTGAGCATTGACATCACACCCGAATAGTAGTGGCAGTCTCTCTTCCTGGCAGTCTTTGCACTTCTAGTGGTGGTATAAGCCCGCCTCCTGCAAAGTAGCATGAGGCTATGAGGCTTCAGTTCGAGGTATGATTGAATAGGAACGAGGTCTCTCGTTAAGAATTCTGGAAGACAAATTTAATTGATATTTTTCCTTATCATGATACATGTTTTGGGTATGTCATCACTAACATGATATATTACCTTAGCATCTTTGCAGTGTAATCTTTTTACCTGATTTTTATTGACCCAGCCGGTTTTTAGTGAACGTCCAAGCCATTACAGCTCAGGCGCCCTTAGTATGGTGAACATTCACTTGGGTAATGTTGATGCCTGCCATTTCCTGTTATTGGGAGAGAGTGTCGTCGGCTCCCATAAGGGTAGTGTCCACGCTTATGAGGGTGATGTCCCCCCTGTAATATTCTCTTTCGGTTTCTTGGACTTTCACTGTCGTTTCGTCAGATTATGGTGCTCCGAGATGGAGGTCGGAGATGTGGCGACTTCCCACGCTTGCCACATCGTCATCTTTAGAAGTTTTAGACGTCACTTCCCCCGTTTCCTACTTGTCCCTCTTTAGGCCTGGCACGGGGATTTTCTCCAACCGGACGGTGTGCCCGTTATCTTTGATTTTCTGACAGGATAGATCGTCGATTCCTGCCCTCAGTATTTCACCTTTACCTTCGTCCTTTAGATTAATGACCTTCCATTTTGATACTTTTATCCCATGGTTTTGGGCTTCTATTAGCTGTAGAAGATTTTCTGCCATTGTTCCTTGGTTATTAGGAAGGAAGATTGTCTCTGTGCGAGCTTTTGGGATGTCATCTCTCGGAAGTATACAGGGAGGTCAAAAATTTCTACAGAATCCTAAAGGAGTACCCAACGATTTACCTGATCGGCTCTAAGTTTTGAGCCGACTTGGATAATTTAATGAAATTTTAATATTTTATAGAGGCCATAAAGACTCATTAAACCATACTACAGTAGATGTTTTAGATCACCAGAGAAGTCAAGAACGGACTCATTGGGCTTAATTTTTGACAGGTGTCATTTTGCACAGCTGAAAAAAAAATTACTTTTAATTTATTTCGATAAAACTAGTGGTGGTAGCGGGTGGACACTCATTACGATCCCGGTGGGGATAGGTCTGCTTCAGGGATGCGCCCCTGCCTACGCGAGCTCTGATTACTCTCCCCTCCCCTCCCGGGGAGAAATTCGGATCCCTACCACCAAAATTCTATCCACCACCCTCAAAACTAACCCAGCTGGGTAGAACAAATAATGTCAAATCCCACACCTTAGATAAGGTCTGCTTTAAGGATTCTAGGAGAGGCATAAACTCACCTTCACCGACCCCAATTATGTCAAATCAAAGGCAAAATCGTAAAGGGAAAAATTACCTGTGCGTTGCTACATCACCTCCAAGATTTCAATTAAGAGGCGAGAAAAGTGGGACTTAAGATGAACTTGGGGAAAAATAAGTTAATGAGCCCTGACGGAAATGTAAAAATAGAGATTTAAAATGAAATCATAGAGAATATCCAAGAGTACATCTATTTAGGCCACGTCAGGAAACTGGGCAAAGAAAATCAAACGGCGGAAGTAACAAGGATAATAGGGCTGGCATGGGCTGCCTTTGGAAAGTTGCAGTACGTATTAAGAGATAGAAACACACCAATCAACCTTAAACGGAAAGTGTATAACACGTGTGTCTTGCCTGTTGCTACTTACAGCATGGAAACGATAACACTAACCAAACAAAACGCAAATAGGCTCCGAGTCACTCAACGCTCCATGGAGAGACAAATATTAGAAATCTCGTTACGGGATAAAATACGAAATCAAGTAATAAGATCAAGAAGCAAAGTAGTTGACGTCATTGAACGCATATCACGACTAAAGTGGCAATGGGCGGGGCACATACCTAGACAATAGCCCGATAGGTGGACGAGTAAATTACTGCAATGGCGACCACGAGAAACGAACCGGAATCGTGGCAGGCCACAACGCAGATGGGTAGATGATATAAGACAGTTGGCTGGAAAAGACTGGCTCCAGAAGGCGAGAGACAGATCCCAGTGGAGGACCATCGGAGAGGCTTATGTCCAAGAGTGGACGTCAATGGGCTGGGAAAGAAGAAGAAGAAGAAGAAAAAGAAGAAGAAGAAGTAGTTTTAGAAAAGATGGTTTCTTTTTAAAAAATTTTACTTTTAACGACTTTTTCAATTTAATATTTAATGTTAGTTTTTGATCACTCTGTATTTAATAATTATCAAAATATCAACACAATACACTAAAGTAAATCCCCTTTTAGAAGGAAATCAACCCCAATTAAATAATAAAGAAGATATAAAAACTGATAGTTATGTATCTACCTGGAAACGCCATTTTTGACATAAAATTTAAAATACGTCAAAAACTTGCTTCGGTATAAAACATTATACATAAAATATGCCTACAATTTTGTGTAGAACCTAAAAACTAAATAACATATAAGATGTTCCATATAAAATAAGCAAGAAGGCATCAAATTCCGGTATACCGAAAGTGCCATCCACCATCTTGAAAATATTTTAGCCCATCGTGTATAGCAAACTGTCAAATTTGAAAAATTTTCCAAAGTCCATTTTTCGAGAAATCAGTCGCGGCAGTTCGTCGTGGGGCACATGGTATACATAGCATATTTCACGTCAATCTGGCCAAGATGATACAAGTCTATTATTTTTTGGTTTAAGTTTATATCATTCTTTAATTAGATGCTATGTTAGATACAGTCCAGATCCAGTGTATTCAACAATAAATTCCTTCACAAGATTTTCTTCTTTGTTTTATCCTCTCTAATTAATTTTATCACGATCCTTCAAAGTGCATTAGCCACTTACTTAGAAAATATTAATTAAGCTATTGTTATTATCGACATGTTGTTACAATTTATGTGTACATTTTGTAATTTATGATCAAATAAACATTAACTAAAATTTTGTAAAGCCATATTTCATTAATTCAAATCCTTGCGATATTACGCTGACTGTAACGGTTTTTTGACTTTAATCAACTCTATATCTTCATAACTCAAGCATAAATGACATTAAGTACTCCAACAACGCCACACTGCCGAGAGACTCTTAGAAGTTATAAAAAACTAGCATATAAATAAAACTAAGTCATTAGGCATTACGGAATTTTGGTGGATGGGTTTAAAATAGCATCGACGAAGTTTTCTCGACTGTACTTTTTATCAGACTTCGGACAGGACCGGCCGGTAAGTTATGTTTTATGTAAATATATTAAAGATTATCATCATGTATCTTAAGCAACCAATATGACCCTTGAATCAAATCAATTTTCGTTCATGAGATACAGGCGTCAGCAACAAAATTTTAGACGAGGAGTAGCTTAGAAAAATATTTTTTCAATGAATTTTTGCATATTGCAAAGGGTAGCCTATCTTAAAGCAACAAATTAGCAACGACCTATGTCGTTTTCTTTATATCAATATCTCTTTTCATTTACGAGATAATGATTGTGGTACTGTAGCTCAACTGTACCTGAGACACATCACAAGCGGAGAAAGTTAACAGCCACCGCATTTAATAATGCAAGGCAAACTTTTGGGTAAGCGTAGCAGTGAAAGAATAAGGATATATAACAAGTATTTTGGATAATTATAATATATAAAGGATACATTAATACTCTAAAGAAATTATATAAAATTTAAAGTTTAAAATTTAAAAACTTATCCTGTCATAAAACAAAATCAATTTAAAATCCAGTAACTAAGAATAATTGATTACCACTTAAAAATAATAAAATTTTAGTGGAACTCCATCAAAATAGTAACATTTATAATACCATATTTAATATATAACTAATTAAAAGAAAATAACTCCAAATCAGTGGGTCTTTTGCCATCACCATATAATTTAGTGAGGTTACAAAGCCCATAGGGAAGGAGTCAGAGGGTGACAAAATTTTTGCAGTATGTGCTATGAAGTACCGCTTCTCTTATAGCTCCATTTAGTGCTGGTGCCATTGGCATTGGCGACAAAGGCGAAGTATCGATATCGATCCCATTTCTATCCCATCTTTG
This sequence comes from Diaprepes abbreviatus, assembly GCA_034092305.1. Lineage (NCBI taxonomy): Eukaryota > Metazoa > Arthropoda > Insecta > Coleoptera > Curculionidae > Diaprepes > Diaprepes abbreviatus. The sequence continues at coordinate 24,734,159 of JASJET010000103.1, forward strand.
ACCTTGCCATCTTAACTGCTTGTTACTCCTCAGCAGTGGGGTGGTTGATCACCGACTCTTCGATGCTTACCTTTTTTTCTAGGGCTACGATCCTTTCTAGGATTTTGTTCTCCATTTTTTCTATTTTTTTGCGTAATGACTTGCTAGAAACGTCCTGTTGATTATTTTCTTCCTGCATTACCGCAATTTGCTCTTTCAACAAATCGATCTCTCTATTTTTTCTTCGATGATTCCTTGTATTTCTTCTTCCCGCGCTTTTTTGCACATACTGTACAATTAATCAAGTTTCTGCTGCCACTAGTAACTTGCAACCCTATTATTCTTAGGGCACACGAATAGCGGTAACTTCTTTTTCTTCAAGTACCATATCAGGTCCCCCTGACGTTGGCAATTACATTGGCAAGTCTTTCATGGTCCTGCGCTAGCTGGAACAGTTCCCCCGCACTACGTATACCTGTCCATTCACGAATATTCCTCAACCAAGAAGCCTGTCTCCTTCCTACCCCTCTACGTCCCTCTACTTTACCCATCATGATTAGCTGAAAAATTCTATATCGCTCCCCTCTGAATATATGTCCATGATATGGGATTTTTCTACACTTCGCAGTGTTTAATAGTAGACGAGTTGTGTCGGCCCTATTGAGTACCATTTCGTTGGTCTGCCTAGCTGTCCAAGGTATTCTCAGCATTCGCCGGTATAACCACATTTCGAGAGCCTCCAACCGATTAATCGTGGCAGCCTTAATTGTCCAGATCTCTGCCCCATATAGTAACACTGGCCAGACGTATGATCTTATCATTCTCTATCGTAGTTTTAGGTTGAGGTTATCATTGCAGAAAAGTGGTTTCATTTTTTGAAAAGTTGCTTTAGCAGTCTCTATTCTACACCTTATCTCTTTATCTGGGTTTAGATTTTCGGTGATATAACATCCAAGATATTTAAAATGAGTGACCCTGTCTATACTTTTTCCTTCTATTTGTATTGAAGCATTAAGATGAGGTTGTCTACTAAAGATCATAAATTTTGTCTTTTTGATATTTATGTTGAGCCCCATTTCTTGACCCTCAGTGTTAACACAGTTTGACAGATGTTGCAGGTCTTGTAGTTTGTCGCTTAGGATAACAGTGTCGTCAGCATATCGTATTGTATTTATATATTCTCCATTGATTTGCGGTAACACCCCGCACAATTACTACATCTTACACCACTTTCTTCAAAATTGGTTTTGCAATATTTGCACTTTTTATTGTCTGCCTCTGACAAAACATCATCACCTTCCGCCATCTTATGACGTTATTTTCGAATGATTTTAAAGTTAAACCATGTTAGTGAATTAGGGGGTAAATATTTTTAGTGAATCGGAATATATGATTTAAACCCATAATATTTTGGTTTAAAATTTTTAATCACTAGTAGATTAGTGAACATTCGATTCTTATAACACATGATCACGTTATCAAATCTGCCGCGCGTACTTTAAAAATTGACTATAAATATATCTCCTCTATCGTTTCATTTTGAAAAATATGATCGGATTCTCTCCCTGTATTAAATAAAAAACAATTTAGTCCCATCCTGCGTTTGGCATCCTCTAAAACAAAATTAACTTATGACACAGTCGACACAGATGTCAGGACAAAATATTCACAGGTTCAGTTGAAAAATTGTGATTTTGAGGCTATTGAACCGAACACACAAAGTCAATTAATTTATTTACATAAAACTTTGAAAGTATGAAGAAAAAGGAACGAAAGGTAGTGAATAAAGGCTCATCGGGGGCTCTTGTAATCTTTGATAATTACTTTTTTGTAGAACTAATCAACCTTCTATTTTTTTACATAAAAAATTACACAATCATAATATGCTAAATAAAAACTTTTAAAAGTATCATTTAATTTAAGTTTTTTTTTGTGTAAAAATAAATTATTTTAAATTAATTTTTGTCATGTTCAGTAAAACAAATTGACATTGTTTTTAATCATGTTTTCTGCATGGTTGTGCTTAGATTTTATCTTTTTTGAAAACTATTAGTTATTTTGAAAATGACAGTTAAAAATTATCTTTAAAACATAATACATTTTTTATTGAGTTAAGAGATAATTACTACCGCATTACTTTCAGTTTAAGTATCCACCGTCTTTAAGACTAATAAATATTATTTTGCATTTCAATAGATTTTCATTTATTTTATGATGTAGAGTTCTTTGTTATTCAAGTCTGCTACGGAAACCAGAGATTGAAAATCTAAGTGTACCTAAGTAGAAATAGTCATAATAAAAGTATTTCAAATCGCCAATATCTGAAACATATTTTTTTCTTTTGTATCAAAACTTGGCACCCATACAAAGAACATTTTTTTTCACCGAATCAAAACGGGACAGCAGAAAACTTAGCCTATTTCACACAATTTAATTTTTAGTGAGATATCATTAATTTTTGAAAAGTTATACCTATAGTGCTTTATTTGTAACTTGATTTTTTTGTAATATTTATTTTACACTAGATTCCACGTGAAGACAGACGGACGGCAATATTATGTCTTATCAATATTGTAAATCCACGAGATGTATCCAGTAGGTAGTGATTAAAAAATAAGTCTTAAAATAAGCTGTATGCACAATTTGGTTTCATGAAGGAATGGAAACAAGAGTAGCTTCTTTTGGGATAGCTGTTTTAACACAAAGCTGTCTGAATGTGAACCAAGATGTATAACTTTCGTCAAATGTTCCGGAAAGGAAGATGGCGGATCCGGGTTTTCTTCAACCTTCAAAACTGCAACTCTTCTATTTGATTGTGCATTCCATTTATCAGTGGCATCAACGGAACATCCTGTATGTTATTATTTATTTTAAATCTTGAACTTTGGTATATTGTTTGTATAGTATAGGTAAATTGAACTGTTTCGTGACAATTTATTTTAAGGAAATTTTATCCTCCCTCTAACTATAAATTTCAGTTTCTATGGTTAGTAGGTATTTACATAAATAATTTTTAATAGTCTATTTGCCTCTTCTCTGAAATTAGTTTTTGATCAGTTGTATCAATCTTGTTAAAATTGAGTTAAGTAGCATGATTCGGCTAACAGAACAAAACGTATTAGTCTGGATATGTTGATAGGATACGGGAATAGACGAGCAACCAATCTTTTCAATCCAATTTTCCCTGAACAGAAGCCCCTTTCCAAATCCACTGCTAATAGAATATTACAGAATTACCCTTCAATAATGTAAAGAATCTACCAAAGGCGGATTCGAAAATATTTACACAAGACAATAAGTCCTTGGACATTATGCTTGCCCTGCAAGAAGAATCACGGACTTCCTAACAAAAACTTGCTTTTTTATACGATAATGCGGAATAATGCATAGAAGAATCCTGAAAGAACATAAAACGCACCCGTATAAAGTAACATTGTTTTAGGAACTATCAGAAGTCGAACTTGATAGACCTATGCAATTCTGTCAGTGGACATGGAACTATTGGTATCGGTCGGATCAAAATCTTTCCCCCTCCCAGTTTGGGGTCTGCATCCAGGATGGCTTCGTCTCAGATTGGATGGTCATGATCTAACCAAGTCGAGAAGGGGTCCTCGCTCTCGTACGCAGACGGCAGAATTTCATGCTGCCGTAATCTAAAGGGTGAAGTAGATAGTCTTATCCCAATAAGCGGCTGTATTGGGAAGACCAATCTTTCCAACATCCTCATGGGAATCATATAAAAACCCTAAACAAAATTCCCTCTTCCTCTGAAGCAACTGTGGAGGATCCCCAGGGTCTAACTACGAAGCAACTGAAGAAAGCATAATCTAGTGAAAGTAATGATAAAGCTCTGGTATGGATCCCTACTGATAGCAAGGAATCAGGAAACCAACAAGAATATTTCAACTACTGAAAACCCAGAATATAAAGTTAAACACAAAATAATGGAGGGTTCTTAACGTGCGTGTGGAGAGATAAGGCTTGACCCTCAACGAAGAATCACTGAAGGAGCTATTTTAGATTGCGTACAAAGCATATATGGGTCTTGCTTAACTTACTTTTAGGGTAGATAGAAGGCAGCAGAAAATGAAACCTTGAAATGCGCGGATACACTACAAGTAAACCTGCAACATGGTAAGGCTGCTTAGCCAATGAAAACATTGACATCGTCCTCATTCGAGAACCCTCGCTGATCAGGGGATGCGTAGCTGGGCTAGGAGAAATCAAAAGTAAACTAGTCTATGATGCACACCTTGATAACGTCAGAGCTTGTATCTTATTTAGGCATGAACTACATGCGCTGAAACTAATTGATTTGAGAACATTTTTGATTTTGTAGTATCAAATGAATTGAAGATTTTTAAATCGCGGAGAAGAATCAATTTTTGTTACCAAAACTTGTATCGAGATAATTGATATAACTTTGGCGACTTCGCGTATAGTAAGTTCTCAGATAGCACAATGGCAGATCTCTCCGGAGTCGTCCTTCTTGGATCATAGATACGTCTGCATGAAGATGATTGATGTGAAGAGACCGATTGCGCTGTGTCGTAAGCCGAGATCCACAAACTGAGGAAAATACAAGGACGATTTAAGCTTAAACATGCAAAATGTCAAACTGGATATAAGAAAAAATGTGGATAGTGAGTTAAGTTCTGTTCAACTGTAAGAAGAAATCATAACCTCATACCACAAAAACTATCCTCTTGTGAGAAAAATCGTCAGCAAAAAAATTAGCTAGTGAAATAATCACCTCACAATGTTAAGGAAGGAAATACTTAGACTGTTCAACAGAGTGAAGAAAACCAGTGAGTGCACAAAATACTCTAAAACACTCATTCACTATAACCAAAAAATAAAAAAAGCCAAAAAATTCTGGTTAAAAATCTCCTTAACCCTTTGAGGATATTGCGAAAATCGGATGGGATTTTGACAGCGACTGGCGAGGATACCTTGGAAACACTCCTTCGAACGCATCTACCAGATTCTGATATTATCTCTGTCCACAATAAATGATAAAACCAATTACCCAGCCTTGACCAGAAGTACATCAGAAAAATACTGGCCATTAGCAAACAAAATAATAACCCACAACAAGACATTGTGAGTTATCAGATCATTCCAAAGCTACAAAGTACCGGGATCTGACGAGTTGATCCCAATATTTTTAAAACAAGGCAAAGACTTCATCACTCCAATGTTCTGCAGAATTTTAAGAGAAAGCATAGCTACATGGTACCCACCCACGACTTGGAAAAGTCTAGAATCATCTTTATACCCAAGCTTGGAAGAGACTACTCGCAAGTGATCATTTAGACCAATTAACTTGTCATCTTTTCTGTTAAAGTTGACAAAAAAAGAATGAAAGACATATACGGGATACCTCACTCTACATCACCTGGTAAGAATTGAATCTACCATGGATAGCAAGGAAATAGCTCTGACGACCTTTCTTGATATTGAAGGAATGTTCGATCATACCTCCTTCGTATATATGGTATTGATGACACTTTATGTAGATGGATACAAAAAATCCTTCAGAGCAGTCGAGCACAATCAAAATTATTGGAGGAAACCGTGAAGATAAGGACATGCTGACGATATATAAGGAAACATGGCAAAATAAAATTGAAACTCTGACTCTGAACTAACTATAATGGAAAAGTGGTGCACCAAGGTAAACCTTAGGTTAAACCCTGGAAAAATCACAGTTATACCCTTCACTAAAAGAAGAAAATTTAGTGAATTAAAATTACCAACTTCCATTAATACACAACTGTGAACGAGCCAGGAAGTTAAGTATCTAGATGTAAGTCTGGCTGAAAAGCTTACCAGGAACTCACACCTGCAGACAGTGAAGTATTGCCGGCCATGGAATTAAAAGATGGTCTGACGCTAGGATATTAGATTGTTGCTCATATGTAACCAGTGTGCTATGATTTTTAGGATAGACTCGATATCATCAACAAATCAAAGATCCCAGTCAAACTCTACTGAAGTACATTCAATACGCTGATAATCATAATGTCAACAACGATAGAAATGAAGGTAAAACAGTGGAGGCTGAAGTTCAAGAATGGTAAGATGAACAAATCTTTATTAGAGAAGAAAACACTGCAGATGACTGACTGAAAAACTGACTCAAAAATATTAATAGTAAATTCAATTAAAATCTATTCGAAAATATTAATGATAAATTCGATTCACTTTTGAGGAACCCAATGAGAGATGACATTTCCGACATAGCGATTGACAAAAGGAGTTCAAGTCTGACTGAGCAACCTCCACGTGGTGAACTCTCCAGTGGCGGAAATCCGAAAATAGAAAAATTACTTGAATCTCTTTTATGTTATATCAGTTTCAGAAAGAATAAGCTGATTGACATATTTCCATGAAATATACGGTTGCAAAAATCTATTAGCGGTTCTATCACTTTAGCTAAGCAAAATTAGCATGGTTCTGGCATCTCTTTCGCTCAAATTAATTTGCAACATTTTAAAGGCGCCTCAGCAGTTTTATTCAGCAGCGTGACTATGTTGCAGCCAGGCTTCCATATAGGAACCCTGGCTTAGCGGGAGATTTATTAGGCAATTGGGTGGAGCAGGCCTAATCTTTAGAAACCCCGAACAGGACGGACATAAGCTTGCATTTTTGTTGAATTTTTAAAAGTGATTTTGATGCTATTTTGGTGTAACAGGGACTTGGCAGTTATCAAGGTTACAATGGCCTTGAAATTATTTTCAGGTGAACTTACAGATTCAGCGATTTTCGTACCATTTTTCCAGATTTTTTCAACAGTTCCTCATCAAATGACTTTAATCCTAACGTGATGCAGGTTAATCGACCTCGGATTCTCCAGAAACCCTAGTATGCCCTAGTGAGACTTGTTAATACTTCCTAGATAAAATGTCGACATAATTATTATTTCTGGTTTAAAAAGGCGGGTATGCCTTTAAGTAAAGTTGATGATCGGTGGATATTCGACAAACGTGGGGTTTACGGCCTTCATGCCTATTGCGACTTTTAATCAGGGAACTAAAATACACAACATACTGCAATACCAGCTATTGTAACGGAAAACGGATTTCCATAAATTCTAAGCGAGGTCCTTTAAATAATTGTTGTTTTTTTTAATTTTTTTAAAAGGTTTCTATTCTTATACTTTGAATTGTCAATAATTTTGGAACAGTTGAATTAACCCATACGGTATGCTATATAAAAAATATTCTAAATTTGTAGGAAATTTTGAATAGATGATAACATAAATTACATTCCATTAAAAAACTATGACATCATCATTTGACAGTTGTTGACGCCACTGGCATATGAAATGCACAACTAAATAGAAGCATTAGAATTTTGATTGCTGAAGAAAATCCGGATAGGCAATCACTTTCCGTTTGTATTTAATTAAGCAATTCCGGAACGTTTGCCCAGCCTTGTAAATATATGCTTGCTTCATAGACATATTGCCAGTAAAGATCAGGGAATCATGATTAATGTATATGGAATCAAAATATATTTTTTCAAACCCTCTATTTTTTGTTTTATTTATCAAATATGACAGATTGGAACGGAGATTCTCGAACATTCTTAAAAACTCGAAAAAGGATTGCAAATAAAAAAAGATTGGGAGCCACAGATACAGATGATGGTAATTTTATAATGTTTCTTATATATGCACTTCCCCCCCATAAACAAATAAATGCATTACTCGTAGATATCCTGCCCAAAAATGAATTTAAATTTATTCTGAACGATACAAGAAACAATAATACTATTATAAAAAGCAAAGCCAACTATCAAATAAAATTATCACTAAATGAGTTCTTCGTAAGCGTAACTATATAAAGTATTTCTGAAGAGGCAACGCCACACCATCGCGATCGCACCGCAATGCAATGCCATCGGCCATCCTACGGCAGTATCTAAATATAGCCATGAGATTTGCATCACAACTGTCAGTCTGAGAAATAACCCATCGTTAAATATCTATATATGTATAATATCCTGCATATATATTATTGCTTCATGGAGAAAAGCTTCTTAGAAGTTAAGACTGAGACTTCAGATGACGAGGAACCGAACGTGCTCATTAATTGTGGAGATTTCTTGGGCGTTTTCAATGCGTATAGAATAACAGATTAGGGTAAATCGAGGAGCGACAAACCATATTTTTAATTAATTAAAATGATTTCCTCGGAAAATGCCTTTGAAAAAAAATGTCAAATCACGTGATCATATCTGCCAAAATAAAGAAGTAATGAAAGAAATTTTGACTTTTAGGTAAACTGTACTCTGGTGGCACGTTAAAAAAAAAACAGTTTTATCTGTTAACGAGACTATCATGTTAGATATAAATCTAATTTATCCAGAAATAAGTTAAATATAAATTAATAGCAAAATAAATTATCTGCAACTAGGAAACTATTGAGATTTAGATTTTTTAAATTACTTACTAACTTTATTTTATCATAGAGAGCCACCTCCTAAAGCTTGCAGACACAGTGACTCTGGATTCAACAAATTGTTTGCTCATCTAATGGTAAGTCAAAATCCATTTTGATAGGTTTACGACTGAACACTTTTTTCCCAATTTCTCCACTAGAAGCGCATCCGACCGTTCACGGTAGAGCAAACAATTTTCTGATTTCGTGTTTTTTTTTTTATTTTGAACCGATAATCGTCGGATGCAGAATATAATCCACAGAATACTCCAGCGATATTGTTAAGATCTTTATCAATTTATGTTATTCTGTTTATTTATTCTACCGTATCCGACAATAGTAAAAATCCGTAGCGGCATTTCCTTTGGTTTGCAGGTTTGCGCAATCCACAAAAAAATTATAAATTAAAATAAAACATAATAAATATTAGTTCAAATATATTTTTTTAATTTCTACTGATAATTTAATGATTAAATTGAAATCAATTTTTTACTCAGGTTAATCGCGAACAGCACTCTATTAAAATATCATTAATAATTTTTCTGTATTACAGTATTACGCCTGGGAACGTTATGGCTTTGCTGGTTTTTAAATTTAATGCAATCCAAGCTAATTCCTTGGAGCGTATATGGAGTTGCCTATCTAAGATATGTAGCCCATACGTGGCTTTGTAGTTGTGAAATTCAAAGTGCTCTATTTTGTTTTCCTTGTTTATTATTTGGAGGAGAATCTTCTTGAACAAAAATAGGTTTTATCGACCTACATCATTAGGGGGACCGCATTAAAAAGCACACATTGTCGGCAAAACATATGAAAAATGTTTTGCATTATTCACTTTTTGGGACAGTGAACGTAGCTACTCAATTAAGCAGCGCTTATCAAAGAGATATTAAACTGCACAATGAAAAAGTGAAACATAATCGATACATTTTAAACATTATAATTAATTGTGTGTGTTTCTGTGGAGTTTTCGAACTCGCGTTACGAGGACATGATGGGTCTACGTATTCCTCTAATCTAGGGGTTTTTCGAGGTTTAATTGATTTTAGTGCTGAGTTAGACAGTGCTCTGAAACAATATTTGGAAAAAGCATCGGTATTTAAAGGTATAAAATGAAATTTTACAAGCAATGTTTATGATATGTCAAGAGGAAATTTCTAAAGAAATAAAAGGAGCTATTTGTCTATAATAACTGATGAAACTAGTGACGTATCAAATATTTTTCAAATGGCAATTGTCTTTAGATATATTGTACAGGTCTAGCCGGCTGGGCGATTTTGGGAGTTTATACTTAAAGAACTTGAAAAGCAAACATACGACGATGCAAGTCATGAGCGGCTCGTCGAATGAGGTGCAAACAATTATAAAAAATCTATGAACATGTTGCTTACGTGCATTGTTATGCACATCAATTAAATTTGGTAATGTTAAACGCTGCATCCGCCAATAAAAATGGCCCTATATTTCTTTCCAATTTACAAGGGATTTGTTCTTTTTTTTCAAATAGTCCTCAAATAACCTCAATACTAGAACAAATTGGTAACAAACGCTTACCTCGTTCGGCCCCAATAAGATGGAATTTTATTTTAATTCTAGAGTTGTTTGTACCATATTCGAACACAAAGGCAGTATTCCAGAGACATTGGAAAAAATCTTGGATGATAGTAAAAACGTTAGTACTACGAACCAATCACCAGGGTATATCAAAATTCTAAAAAGCAAGAGTTTCCCTTCATGGTTAAACTTATTTTATAAAATAATGCCTCAAGTTGATTTGTTATTTGGTAAGTTTCAAACTAGACAAATTGCTGATGTTATCACAAATAAAAATATATTATCATTAAGATCAAAATTAACATAAATTATAAATAATATTCCTCAAATGACGTTGAGCCATCTCCATCCACTTCAAAACGACGTAAGCTCGATGATTCCACAGAGTTTTCTCGAGGAGCAAAAGAAGTTTGTGATATAATTATTTATCAAGCAAAAGAACGATTTAGCTTTACAGGTTACTTGATAGCAGCCAGTCTTTTGTCTCGAAACAGTATGTTGAATGTAGTACATGTTTTCCCGAACAAAAATTTAAGGATAGGATTAATATTTACCCCTCTTTTATCGGACAAAAACTCAGTACAGAACTGACCGTCATATGTGGAACTGAAGAATTTAGATCAATTTCGGAACTTCATGTAGTTTATAACTATATTTCGCAAAATAATCGAGCTAAGAGAGACATTTAGTGAAGTTTTAAAAGTTTTATAAATTTTAATTACTGGTCCGATTGCATCAACTGAAGTAGAATGATGCTTTTCTACCCTCAAACGGGTAAAAACGTTTTTACAGAATACTATGAGCCAAGAAAGACTTTCTGCTTTGGCAATGCTTTCTAAAGAAAGTTTACTAATGCCAAAGGTCGGCCTAAGATAATTCCACACCAGTATTTCCTTGAGATTATTGCTTTACACTAATTTTTTATGAATCGTTAAAAACAAATGTTTTAAAAAAAGAACAACATGAAACTATTACTCTCTTGTATTGTTTACTATGTTTTCTTCAGTAATAATATAGGCATTTGTACCAAAAACAGATATTGTTTATTTTCATATTTTGTAGTGAAATAATAAAAATAACAATAATTATTTCCTGAACATGCGAAACGATAAACTAGATCAGACAACGTTGCATTATATCTACATGCCTTTTTTTATTTTCATGCAGACTCTAGGTCTACCGATAGCGGTTTGATATTTACTTTTTTCGTATTTAAGCGAAAAATCTTGGTACTAATGTACCACAACCCCTAGTGTTATAAATAAATTCCTCTAAGATACCATATAGATGTTGTGTCCCTGGTTGTACGAAAAATTACCATAGCAGTCCGAAGGTGCCTGTATGCAGATTTCTAAAAAATTATAAACGCCGATTACAATGACAAAAAGCGATTCATTGTTGAAATTTTTCGCCAGGGATAGTAGCCGAGTGAGTGAGTGTCATTTTACAAAAGAGGATTTTTCTGGCAGATATCCCAATATGAGTAAAATCATTTCTTTAAAAGTAAATATACTAAAATTGAACAAACACTACGTCTCAATTACCCAAATTCTTACCGAAAACTAAAACGCATCAAACAAAAACAGAAACGACATGCTTTAAAAAATAGACAAAATTCGATTTCAGAAAAGTATTGAAAAAGCAGACGCAAAATTTTAATAGATGAAGAGCTTACAAATTCTAAAATTTTTGATGGATTTAATCTTCTATTTTTCTATCAGATTGAATCCTCTTATACATGGGCTAGTTAAGTAAACAATAATTTCGAAATAAGTAGGGGAGAGTAGGTTAAAGCGGATAAGCGCTCGTATACTATCGAATGAAATGTGAATGTCAACGAGTACATATGCCGAGAGTACCCGAAGATTCCCGAGTTTTGATCAGTCTCGATAAGGCGCTGGAGTTGTGATATAACGTAACTGCGTGCAATATAACAAAATTTGTGAATTGGTTAAAGAAAACTAAAGGTATGAATATTTTAATTAGTGAAACACTTGTACATATATCATATTGTTAATAAAGGTTGTTTTTTATAGAGGTATAGAACTTTTAAATGGAATAAAACAAAGATGAATTTTTTAAATTGACATGAAATTTACTTTATTCGAAAGATAACCTTCTGGCATTATAATTTAAATATGACTTCTGGCATATGACCGCCACGGCTGGCTCGGACGTAGTCTAATCTGGAGGTCCAATTTTCGATGACTTTTTTCAACATTTGTGGCCGTGTATTGGCAATAATGCGGCGCATGTTGTCCTCCAAGTGATCAATCGTTTCGGGCTTATCGGCGTAGACTTCACATATCCCCACAGAAAATAGTCTAGCGGCGTTAAGTCGCACGATCTTGGAGGCCAATTCACGGGTCTGAAACGTGAGACTATGCGGTTACCAAACGTTTCCTTCAATAAATCAATCACGAGCTGTGTAGCATGTTGCGCCGTCTTGTTGAAACCACAGCTCCTGCACGTCATGGTTGTTCAATGGATGAACGAAAAAGTCAGTAATAATGGATCGTGTGGCTTTAATTCTTGCACAAGTTGGATTTTGTAAGCACACAAACCAAGATCTTTCCGCAAAATCTTCCATAAAGTGAATGGACACATATCCAATTCCTGTGCACGATGGCGGATAGACTGATTCGGGTCTTCCTCTACGCTACGCTCTACAGCAGCAATGACTTCTTCTGTACGCACTATACGACGTCTCTGTGGATGCGTATTATCATTTAGAGTAAACGTGGTGCGAAAACGTTTCATAGTTAATCGAATTAATTGCTCTGATGGACGATTATGTTGACCGTAAAATGGACGTAGTGCGCGATACGTATTTCGAACAGAACCATGATTTTCAAAATAAATTTGCCTAATTTGGAAGCGTTGTTCAGGCGTCAGTCTATTCATGTTGAAATGCCAAACCAAACTAAACATAAATCACTTGACAGCTGACAAAATGGCCGCCAGTTAAAAAAGTGTTGCCAACTTAAGGTTGCTCTATAAAAAACACCCTTTATTATCATACAATATTTGTACTAATTAACTTTGAAACAAGTTAAAAGTACCGATATATTTTTTATGTTTTTAAGGTCATTATTCCTTAAATAACAAATATGCTCTTGGGCAACGCGAGTACGTACCCGTTTTGCCCTGATACAGATTTATCCTAAGTTTTTAAAATATTTTTTATAGTGAATAAATACAAGGAAAAAATGGAACAGGCATTCTGGAGTGAGGCGACAATGCAAATCGCAATAGAAGAATCCAAGATTAATTCGGTTTCCTCGACCGCAAAGAATTATGGTATCACGGTTTCTTCCTTGCAAAGACATTTAAAAAAGGTAGGTTGTGAGGAAAAGCTGGAACGATACTAGAAAGTGTGTAATGATGCTCAAGAATTCGAATTATTAAATTATGTATCCCAAGTAGATAATCTTTTCTATGGCCTGACTAAAACTGAGTTTTTGAAATTTGCGTATCAATGTGTAGAAAAAAACGACATTGTTTATCTTGTTGAAGACTTTAGTATTGGAAATGACTGCTATCGAAGTTTTAAAACACGTCATTCTTATTTGACTATCAGACAGCCAAAACTAACATCAATTGCGAGAGCACGAAGTTTTAACAGGCCTCAAGAGTACAGATTTCCTGATTTACGGGAAACAAAAATAGATAAACATGTTTTTGACACAATCCAGATATACAACATGGATAAAATCGGTAGTGAGATGACAAGTAATAATCTTCAAAAGATATCGTCAAGATCCGGAAAAAAAAATAGGTGGCTGTGATTTTAAGTGCGGAAAGAAAATAATTAACGACTGTCGTCTACTGCAACGTGGCTGGATCTTTCATACCCCCGTTTCTCATTTATGATGGAAAAAGAATGGTTGGTAGGTTATTGTATGGAGCACCATCTGGCATCAATGCTATTTGCACAGACAACGACTAGATCAATGGACCTAAATTCTTGGAATAGCTTCGTTATTTTATCAAAATTACCTGCCCAACTCCGGAGAAAAAAGTGATATTGGTAATTGATAAGGATGAATCTCATAAATTTTTTAAGGGTTTAGAATATGCGATACAGTCTAATGTGATTTTCGTCACGCTTCCTCCTCACATAATACTTCGCATGCAGCTCCTAAATCATTGGGTATATGGAGCTCTCAAAACCTATTTTGAACTGGTAAAACAAGAAATTTGAAAGATTTTCCTTCTACCAGCAAAATGGGCAGAACTAAGTAACAATAGCATCAAAGAAAAAACATGTAAACCAGTATATTTGTCTTGTTTTTGGGCGCTCTTATGTCGACCCATCTGAAAAAAAATGGAATTAAATGGGGGACTGTGAAGAGTGAGCACATGAGGGTTCCACTAGTTATTCTGGAATGGGTTCCTATTTTTTCGATTTATGTGAAGGCGATTGCTTTATTTTCTTAAAATTTTTGACTTCTTATTTTGTTAACCAGTGTACTTAAGTAGGCAAAGTTAGTCAATGTAATAGTCGTATAAATCTGAGTGATCCTACATTTATATGATTGAGACTTTTCTATTTCTAAAGACTAATTACATGAGTTTAAGTTTATTATATATTTAAGATCTCAACATGGCCTTAAAAAAAGATTAATACAGTGAATAATAAGTTATTCTTTAATCTTCTACGGATGTTGTTAGTGCAACTTGTTTTTTTGTTATCTTCATTTATATATTTTAGAAACATTTGTCTCATTTGTGGTGATATGTTGTCTACCCGCTTTACTCAAACGGCTTATCTGCTTTAGGCTCCCTATTAGGGCAAAGCGGGTCTTTGAGGAGTCTTTAATTTTTGATAATAATTATCTGATACGAAATGATACCATCGTGTCATTTTATTTTTAAGTTCAATATTTCTTCTATTGAATAAAATGAAACTTGTTATCATAAAACAAAAATTATAATTTTTAGATCTTCAACGATAACTTACCCGCTTTAGGCCACCTTCCCCTAAAGTTATTTCGGAAAAATTTTAATGCATAAATAATTAATTTGGACATGTAATTTCTCATATAATTCGATTTTTATATTAATTTTACAAAAAAGAGAAATAATGTATTTAAACAAACTAATTTTGCAAAGCTACTGAAAAATTTAAATTCAACGCACTTCATCATGTAGCCTCTACAAATATTGTTTACTATGAAGGCTAATGGGTTTCCTGTGATTTCGGAGTTAATTATTTAATAATTAGTTAATAACAAAGTATAATTTGACATGAAAAATATAATTTCGGCTGTATTTTTCCTTTTAAAATTCAATTTTAACATTGATTTTCATAAGAAAATAAATATGCAATAATTTATTTAAATAAATTATTGAAACAAATTAATTTTGCAAAATTAACAACAGATTTTAATTTAGCGACACCAAAGCTAGTCAAAATGTAAAAGTATTATCTCTTATACTTGTTAAAAACTTGGGAACGGAAAGATTAGTGTAGTAATTATCATACATGTATTAATAATAAGAAATTTCTTGTATAATAAGACCATCATTTTTATTTGTCATTACCATATCATTTTTCAAAGTTATTTAAATGATTTGTTAATCTATATTGCAATTATTATTAAAAACTTTTGATGTTGCTTTAACTTATTTGCCTTAAAAGATTACCACATGAGGATATAGGGTAAAGTCGGATAATACCGATTTTGGTGTAATAGCGGTCACTTTAATTCCTCCCATACTATCGAGTTTCTGCAAAGGAGGTGATGTGACTATACCCTGAGCCAGCGCACCTACCCCTGCTAAGTTCCCAATATGCGGAATTAGTATACGTCAATCTTTTTCGCACCAAATCGTTGTAAATTTTCGTCGTCAAACTATCAGTGAGTGTTTGTTTTATGACGTTTCTTACAATGTTGGTTACAATTTTTGTAGTATAACTAACAAGCATCTCATATAATCACGTTTAACTTTCTTCAATAAGTTTTTAACTTAAAAATATTGTTTGGGAAATGTTTCTAGGTGGGCAGTGCCGGACATGCAGACCGATATTACCCGCAAGGAAAAAGTATATGGTTAGTTTTTTTTTTGTAGGCGGGCAATACCAGTTATGTTTATTAGTGTTACCTGCAAGTAAAATTAATACATAGTTCGGTTTTTTTGCTTATTATATTGTTTGTTTTTATTTCAGAAGATCCAAAACAAGAAGTAAACCGCGTTCAAAGGCGTCATGGAGTCAAGATCAGGGTCCTCACTTCGCTTCCAGACCCTCCATTCGAAGCACGAAAGTCAAGGATTAATCCTTTCCAGACACCTCAAAGCCTCTTGATTGAGCAGGTTCTTGATGCCCGGAATCCAATAAATGGCTCTGCGTAACTTGGTGGTTATATCGGTGGCCCCCAACTCATCTTCCCAGAGCCTGATCCTCGCCAGTTCCCTGACGAGCCGATCCCTAGACATACGATCCGCCAAATTGGCCAATAATTGGCCCCTTCACATCCTCGTCGATAAAAAACGAGGCGTTGGAGCGTCGCTACTAAGACTATCCATAATGGCCTTCATTACTGCATCTGAGAATTCCAATGCCTGGACGTCGGTAAATCGGCAGATTGCCCCACTCAACACAACACCAGGCATAAAGTCTCGTCTCTAGACACCTGCACATAAGTGGCATGCATCCCAGTGGATTTCTTTCTTTTGAGACGATTATTTGTCTTCGCGGTGTCCTGAATGTTTGAGCCCGGAACCCTCTTATGTTGGTTGTCTGGGTCACCATCAGGTTTCTTGAAATGCACCTTTTGGATGCCTCCCGATTTTGCCGATAACCTGTGCGGTCTTTTTAAAGGAAAAGTGCCCTTCTGAAGAAGGGCAGTCTCCTGTCCCTTTTCCTTTTGGCCACACAAACGTTGGATTTTTGGTACATGACCTTCAACAGATGGTACTGGTCCAGTTCCTCCTGCACTACAGAAAGAGGGGTAGTGGATATGGAAGAGGTACCTGTTCGGTTCTTCCGGAAGTGAGAGAAGAGAGTTCCTTGGAGATTCCCTCATCATTTTTTGTTTTTTGTGCTTCATTTTGATAGCACGAGTAGGGGGGAAATAAACGGTCGACACCCACGAAGCGCCCTGTACAGGTACAAGGCTGTATTAGTCTGAGATTTCGCCCGGTTGACACCTAGTAGGCCAGGTGCCACTCACCCTTGCACCACGGATACACAAACCTTGAGGTTGGGCCTTGCATTAATGTAGGTGCACGTGTGTGTGTAAAGTGTATGTGTGTAAGTGTCACCCTCCTCCTTTATCCAGACCTGGGACCGGTCATTACAGTTATATATAATGCCTTCCCGAGAAGCCCACCGATCAGTTGCACTGATCGTAGTTACGCATATTCTTTCCTTTAAATGCCTGAAAAGAGAAAAAAATATAGGAAACTGTTTAAAAACAGCAGTAAAAGATTTCTTTATTTCTTACTGAAATTCAAATTTTTTAACTATTATTACTGTTACTTCCGCTTTTTCTGTTTTTCATAACAAAGTGCAAATTAGTTGATAACAAAAAAAAAAAGGATTTCTCTAGTTTTATATAAACCATTTAAATTGAATTAGCTTTTGCTACTTCATTTTTAGCTCAGTACGTTCTTATTCATTGTAAATTCCCTGTTTTCCTCGGAAATCGTTTTTCCCAATTATTCTTAAACTTTGACAACGTTTTAGAACAGCAAAATATTTATTCCAACAATTTGTCATGTTCTGAATCATCTCCAGCAATTTTAGATTGTTTTATCCTTCAGAGAGTTTTTGGCGCCAGTGCCAGTGACGAGTTGTTTTTCATTTTTAACAATATACTTAGAGTGTGGGAAAAATGAATGGAATACCTTAAATATCTTTAGAAAATATTTATTTTCATAGATATTAATTTTCAACATTTTTACTTATTCATTAAAATACTTTTTATTTAATTGCTTATGATTTAGTTATAACACTTATTACCCACGGATCGCTGATACACTAGTTACTACGCAACAAGTGCAAAAACGCTAGTTAATTAGTTATAAAACAAGTACGATGTGATTCACAAAATATTCATGATTAATGAGGGCTATTAACAATATACACATAAAAAATTTTACATAGTTTAAAAGTTAAAAATAAAAATCTAAAAAGAATTAATTAACGAAATTATCAACGAAGCTCTTTAATAGTTATAACAGATGTTTGTATGTATGTGGGTAGAATTAGGGTCTGTACACTGCGACCTAATAGATCTATTGTGCCGCCCTACTGCTGCCAAGTTGTAAGAGATACCTTACCGACTAAAGCAGGTCCTTTTTTCCATCAGGAACCGTAGGCTGTTGGGTAGCTTCCCTTCTTCTATTTGTTGTATTCCCAAGAACCGCATCCTAGGGTTTTCTAGAGTGCTGCACTCTGAGTGGATATGAATAGAGGTTTCGTCTACCTTCTCGCAGAATCTGCACTCTTCTCCTTCTGGCAATTTTTTGAGGCATCCCTTCAGGTAGTAATGCCCCATCAGGACCGCTGTCAGAATTCTGAGTTGGTTTTTACTTAGACTTATGCATTCCTTGAAGCTCTTCTGGTCGTAGTTCCCAAGAAGTATTTCGCTTGTCCAAACCTTGCAGTTCCGTCTAATAACTGGATATCCTGCTTTCTCCTTTTATTTTTAATTCTTCTAGCATTTCGCTGCTACTAATTGCATAGAAAGACTCAGGCAAAAATGGTGTCTCAGCCCATTTTCTCGCGAACCTGTCTACTATTTCATTCCCCTGTACCCTGGTATGTCCCGGTAGCGATATGAGAGTAACCTTATTATTCTTACTCAATTCATTTAATTCCTCTAGGCATTCCCAAACCATCTTGGATCTGATTACTTGTGAGCTCAGCGCACTGATGGCTGCTTGACTATAAGACATGATGTTAATCTCTTCGCCGCGATAGTTTCTACCTTCGTTTAAATGAATACATCTTAATGGCATCTATTTCTGCCTGGAAAATGCTTGGTGACTTACCCAAGCTTTCGTAGTGTCTGGTGCCGGGTCAGTACACTCCTATTCCAGGTCCCTCCATTGTTATGGAGCCATCTATATATCAATTAATGAATTTCTTATTGAATTGTTCAATGGTTTGTTTGTCCCATTCGCTTTTGCAACTCAACTTTGTGCCCACAAAGTTGAATTTCTTTTTAATTTCATATTAGGGCACGTCCCAGATTTGTTGATTTCTGAATGAGATATTGAACCTTTATGTTATGACCTCATCTTTCGCCATCCTACAAATTGTCCTCTCCACAAGTATATGTAGAGGTGTAAGGTTTAGTATTACTTACATGGGGGCAGTTGGGCAGGTGTTCATTGCCCCGGTTATACACGCACAGGCCAGTGTTTGAACTTTCGAGAGGTCAACATTCATATTAGCCAGACTGGTTCTTTTGCTACAGATCACTGCCCCATATGTGATGACTGGTCTTATTGCTGCAATGTACATTCACTGTAGGAGTTTTGGGTTTGTGCCCCAACATCTATCACCTCATCGACAACTCGCATTCGCTCTCCACAAAAGCTTCGAATTCAGGGAAATAGACCCGACTCTGCCTCTTACTCTAGGAATATGAATGCTGTTGGTACGTCCTTCCGTCGACCACTCGCATTCGCTTGCGATCGACCCCTCCTCAAGAGCTTTGAATTCAGAAAAATAGTCCCGACCCTGACTCTCACCTAGGAATGTGAATGTTGTTGGCATCTCCCACCCCCCCCCCCTCCGTCGACAACACCCTTTCGCTTGCAATCGCCCCCCCCCTCTCAAGAGCTTCAAATTCAGAACTGCTGGTGTCTCGCTCCCCGTCGACAACTTGCGTTCACTTGCGATACTGTATTTTTATAACATCACTGCCCCTCCCCAAAGAGAGAGGCTGAATCCGCCGCTGATCTCGCGCTACTGTCTTTAATAGTTTGGACTGTCCATTGTTCATCAGTCAGTTAGTCGGGACAATGCCGCTTATAAATATAATTGTCGCGATGCATGAATTCCCTCACAGTAATTTAAAAAAATCTTGTTTCTTTGAACTTATTTATCAAGATATATAAGTTGTGTTGACGGTATTAGTTTAAGCAATATTTGATTTCTTTAAATGGGTTGCGGTCTATATCTTTACAGGAATTTAAGTGAAATTAAAGTATTTTTGTCTTTTCGATTTCTTTTATTTAAACCATTTTCAAAGTAAATTTTTAAATAAAAAAACAAAAAAAACTTTCCTAGGGAAGAACAAGAAAACATTATTTACAAAATTAATTGCCAAGATTGTAATTAGGTATATATTGGTCAAACAAAAATAGGACCCAGAATCATAAATATAGTATTCAAAATTCATAACACTAATAACAATACAGCACTAGCAAAATATTCAATTGAAAATCTAAAAAACCCTAATAAACCCTAATTTTAATAATGTCATAATAGACAAAAGAAGGAATTACAAAAAAGTTCTATAAAAGAAATGATCCGTTTAAAAGAGACCCAATATCATCAATTTCAGAACGGACACGAATGATCTCGGAAATATTTATGACCATATTATCAAGGCATAAAATTGCAGATGTTTACAAACTTTTCTAATAAGAAAATCCACGTTAATCTTTAATTTTAGTTTGCCTAGAGCAATACAGACAGAAGCTTGCTTACATAAAAATTATACCTATAAGAAATATAACAAATATTAGTTTAAATAGTTATAGTTAAATAAATTGTTTCCAAGTAAATATCATTTAACTTAAGAAAATTATACTTAACTTATAAAATTTTCCATCAAAAATATCATATTTTCATTTCGTTAGTTAAGAAATTACTCTGAAAATAAACCAAAACGTTAGTGAAGAGACAAAAATGCTTTGATCTCACTAATTTCCTGTAGAGATATTGAACACAACCCATTAAAAAAATAAAACTTATTTATCAAGTTTCCGCCTAATAGTCGTATGATAGAACCTATGTAGTTACGTAATTTATGTCGTATTGTAATTAAATTTCAGATTAATTAAGGTCACATTTTTAGAGATTCGACTGGAGGACACGCAAAATTTTAATTTCGTGAGCGATTCTTAAACGCCTCATTGTGGGCTGCTTTGAAAGTTTAGTACTTTTTAAACTTAACATATTTGAACTAAATTTCTAAATTGTTTTTAGGCGAAGAATATAGATGCAGGGTAGTTCGGCTTTTACAATAATTTCTTGTAAAGAGTGACTTATTTTAGTTTAGGCATTATGGTAATTTCGAAAAGAATATCCTGAATGAATTCAGAACCCTCGCCGTGGCATACGTTGGCTTCGAAATGAGATCAAGTACCGATGTCAAATTGTTTTATTAAGTCTCACCAAAAAAGTTTCTTTTGAGAGTGAGACTTCTGTGTCTGTCTATCATATATTACTAACGTTGTTCTTAAGAGGGGAGAGAGATATATAGAATAGGGACACATCGACTACTAGATCTTTTAGCGTTCATTGTTTACTTTCCCTTGCTATGTGTGTTCTTTGTTCTACACTAGGTCATATAAGTCAATGTCTTTGATAAAAACATTATCAGCATTTTGATAGGAGAAGAAAGCATTAATTTTGTTTCCCTATAAATGACGAAAAGGGTGTTGTTCGTATTTTTTGCACGCTGCAATAATATGTTTGAGTGATATGGTAGTTTGACAGGTTTCGTAGTAAGGAGCAGGGGATTTGTTCAGGAGGTGTTCACGGGTTAACTTCGTGTGGCCAATTCGAAGTCTCGTCATTATAGTTAGTTATTGTCTTGGTAAATTAGGGAGGGGGATAGCAGTAAAGAAAGTCTTTTTAACTGATTGAAGTTTGTTGACTGGATCCTGGAGCTCCCATTCTAATTATATGAGGTTTCGAGATGTGTGGAGCAGGGAGTTTTTAAGGTGTTGGTGGAATATTTTCCTTATTTTGTTAGGTGTGTTTTGATATCTAGGTGTCCATTTTAATGTTCTCCCAAAGGAAGGGGAAAAATTTATTCTTGATGTGGGAGTATCTAATTAGAGTTTTAATCTCATCGGCTATTAGATAACTGGGGTTGTATGATTCAATTAGTTTACGGTAGTTTAAAGAATCTGAGATTACTAGCCAGTTTGATTTGAAGGTGTTTATTCAATATTGTATGGCTTTAAAAATCGCGAATAGCTCGGCGGTAAGGATTGAAGAGAATTCATGAAGAAAGAAAGTTTTTTCGGCATTTTTTGTATAATATGATGAGCAGACTGCATTATCTTTTCTCGAGCTATCGGTAAATATAAGTTCGTGATTACTGTATTTTAGTTGTATTATTTTATGGTACTTTGACTGGATTATTCTCGGGTTAACTTATTTTTTGTTTAGTAATGTGAGTTCGAAGTTGCAAACTGATGGGGAAATGACTCCAAGGCGGGAATAAGTGGGTGTTTATTTCATCTATTGAAGGTAGGATCATTGATAGACGTTCCCTGGCTTCAGTGAAGCTAGTATGAATGAAAATAGGGTACTTATTCAAAGGGATGTGGTCGTTAGGGGGGGGGGGGTTGAAAAAGGATTTGAAATGTTGAATGTAGGGGCAAAAGTGGAGTGAGTTCCCACAATTAAAAGATAGTTGCGTCCTTCTGTGTTCTAAGGATGGGATTTCAGATTCTTAGGATAGACTATTGATTGGACTGGTCTGAAATGCACCTATTGATAGGCGTATGCCTCTATTGTATACTGAGTTCAATTTCTTGATGTGAGAGGTAAGGGCTGAAGAGTAGACTATACTTCCATAATCCATCTTAGATTGTATAAGGGATTTGGAGATTTTTAATAACGATGTCTTATCTTATCCTCTTTTAGTATTTGATAGCATTCTAATGATATTTAGGTCTTTAGAACATTTGGTCTTAATGTGTTGAATGTGGGCATTCCAATTAAGACGCTTATCAAATACCAGTCCAAGCATCTTCGTTTCCTGCAAAAATGGAACAGGGATGATTTAGTTGGTGAAAAGGTTAATCCAATAGAGTGTGACCATATAGAAAAGAGTTGAGGGATAATTGTAGGAAGTTTTGATTGTCAGAGGAGTGATATAGTAAGATATCATCCGCAAACAGTTTAAGGTGAATGGTTGGCGGGAGATGATTTTTGATGTTGTTTCTAGCTATTAGAAAGAGTGTGGGACTGAATTCAATAGGGAGCCGCGAATTCTTACCTTATATGATCAATTTTGTAGAAAATTAGACATAAAAGTGGAGAGGTTTCCTGAGAAACCCCATTCCAAGAGACTGTTTAAGATGAATTCATGTTTTACATGATCGAAAGCTTTAGTCATGTCCAAAAAAGCAAGTGTAGTATGGAAATTATGGGCAAAAGAGTTGTGGATGTCTATACCCAATCCTATAAGGTGATCTAGGGTGGATCTATGTGTTCTTAACAATTTCACATACATATTATCAACTTGAAATTGAACTTACTACACACACAAGAAGGACGTTGATATGAATTTTTTTCAATTTATTAAATTTTATAGGGTGACTCAAAAAAAATTGTGCTATAATCAACTTTTTTTTTTAAATAGTTACTCTCAATCTTTTTGTACCCTGCTAGACTCCTTGTAAAAATCTTAACATTTTTTATATTACATGCCCCTTATACCTAAATATAATTATTTACCAGCATAACTGATTCAATGAAAAATATTTACGGTTTCTAAAAGATCATCTTATCCCTGCTCTTTCGACGTTGTTTCCTGAAGAAGGAAGTCCAGATTTACTCCATCAAAATATCTAGTTTCAAGATGATGGTGCCCCGCCGCTTTACGTCGCCTTTCTTAATGATGTTCTCACAAACAGGTGGATTGGAAGAAGGGAACCTATTGAGTAGCCACCGAGGTATGCACACTTAAATGCTCTTGACCTCTTTTTGGGGAATTACCCTCGATCATACCCTATAAATTTAAACCACAATATATTTGTTTGAAGGCTGTTTGATAGATATAAACATGTTTACTTATCTTTTCTTTCAGTTTAATTGCTTGTCGTGACTCTTTTCAGTGTTTTTGAGTGTTAGAAATTACTATAAATGGGATGTTTTCAATTAATATTAACAAAAAGAAGATTTACAAACTTATTTTATTGGTAAATATTGTTAAATATTGTTTACATATTGAAAGTAACAATAATAATAATTTAGGAAACAATAAATTCATACTTTTATTTATTCTAGAATTGACGTACCGATGAGCATATGATACTCGTTTAAATAATGCAATTAAAAAAGGATAGCATAAAATCGGTAGGTGAGTACCAAGAAATGAAATGTCTACTGTTTACCTTGAAGGTAAAGTTTTCCAAGCCAAGCCAATTACCATATAAGGCTGACCTGACAGAGTAACAATTGGAATTATAAAACTAATTGATAATGTCAACATCGTGCTTCTACGGAAAATATATAACATCTATGACACCGGACAATTTCCCAAGAGCTGGCTGAGATCTGCTTTTATCCCTCTCCCCAAAAAGAAACACGCTCGCAAATGTGAAGACCACAGATGTATAAGCCTTATGAATCACACTCTTAAGTTATTTCTTAAAGTTATTCATAACTGAATTTATCGAAAATGTGAGCACAACATAAGCCCTAATCAGTTTGGCTTTAGATGTGGAAAGAGTACTCGAGAAGCGCTTTTCGAAATACAAGTTCTTATACAAAACTGTCGAGATGTAAACAGAGATGTATGCCTTTGCTTTATTGATGACGAAAAGGCTTTCGATCGCATACAAAATAAAAAACTCAGGAGTATCCTGAGAGCAACAGATGTAAATGAGAAGGACCTAATATGTATAGAAAACCTGTATTAGTACCAGACAGCACACAAAGATGCGTGCTGTCGCCACTGTTATTCTATATTCCGAAGCCATATTCAATAAAGCACTTGAAGATCAAGAGATGGGAATAAAAGTAAATGGAGTACCAATATCAAATATCAGGTACGCAAATGACGTTGATCGTCCAATAGCTCAAAGACTGGGAGTGCTATAGAAAAACGTTTTTTTTACAAAAGTTGCAGGAAATTGAATAGCGCGTCTGATGGTGATCTTAAATTTGACCTTACCTTCAAAGTCAATTAAAGGTAGAGTTTTTTTCAAATGAAAACATTTATTTTTTAATCTAGAAATGGAAAGAAAAGAAACTTTCTTATTCAACGAGATCAATAATATGGGGGTCAAATCACTTCCAGAGGTTTCAATATCTTTGCACCATGAATTGAATGAATACCTTAAAGGCTATGAATACGGGAGAGAAACGTTTTCTACAATAGTTGTAAGATTTTAGAAACTCAAAATGGCGGATTCAATATCCAAAGTCAAAGAGGGTATCCTTGAAGCTCATTTGCGAACATAAAAATTTTTCGCTCTCATCTTAACCCCACTGCTATATTTTTCCCCTTGCATATTTCCAAATATCCTGCCATTTCAGGATTTTTTAATATTTTACCTTGAAATTACGTTTATTTAGGTCAACTTAAAATTCAAGGTCAGCTTAAGACTCACCATTTAATTTCCTACAGCTATTGTAGAAAACGTTTTTCTCCAACTCTCCTTATCATCGAGTTTTTAGTTGGTTTACACCAATTCATGATGCAAAGATATTTCACCTTCAAATGACCTCTGGATGTGATTTGACTCCCTATGTTCTTACACCGTTTTTCGCATTTCATTTTTATGATAAAAAATGGAGTTTCCATTTAAAAAAATCAACTCAACCTTCGATTGACCTCGAAGGTCAAAATCAAAGACAAATTTAATGTCATCATCAAAAAACGCGCCGTTCAGTTTCCTACAACTTTTTTTTTCAATCTTAGTCTTCGAGTAATTGGATGGTCAACATCAATCTGTGGTGTTATGATATTTGACCTTCAAATGTCCTCTGGATAAAAAAACAGGAGGTTCTTTATACCGTTGGATAGGTTTTTATTAGAAAAAAAACAACATGACCTTCGATTGATCTTGAAGGTTTATGACTTTTGTCTGAAACTTTTTTTATTGAAAATCCTTTACTAAAAAAATATTCTGCCGTACTTGGACTGTTGGATCTACCTATATACCTTTTGACTTAGCTACACAATGCATTGAAAATAAGTAGCAATAAATAAAAGATATGACACCGTTAACAAGAAAAGATTTTATAGATGCGACTAAGTTATATCCAACACAAACAATTTTCAGTCTGAAGAAAAATTCTATAATCAAATCTATTGCTATGGAATTACCTATGAGGTCTAAAATAATCCTGTTTAAAATGTGTATCCTTTTTGCAACGTTGGAAACAATGGATATTTTTTTGTGATTCTGGAAACATTTCCAGGTGTACTTATACATCTCGATGAGTATATAGCTATTAAAATTATTTAGAAATAAAAGATAAGTTCTTTATAACTCAAACTAAAAATCTAAGAATGAAATTAAAAATAAAAATTAACTTTCTTCAAAATAACTCTAAAAAATATTAAAAAATTTTTTATTTACAATTAAATTTGTGAAGTTGGCGCTGAATTAATATTAAATAAAATAAATACTACTATCACGGCTCCGATCTTAATGAAACTTCAATATGTTATAAAGGGTACAAAAATCAGAGGCACGCATTTAGTTTTATGTGTGATATTATAACAGTGTAAAAACCACCCCTAAAGTTTACCCCTAAAAACAGTATTTTTGAAATATTTTAGATTCTAAGTGAGATATTTTTACAAAACAAAATGAGAGTTACTTGTTATTCGAAATGATGTTAAACTATGGTATTTTCACCTCCATGGATATCATTCCTTATTTGTTATTAGAGTAAATCATATATTTATGCATGAAATTTAATTCTAAAAATTACAAAATTTAATGGAATTGTTTTAAAATATTTATTTCACAAATACCATAAGTAACTTAAGTTGAAGGGTTTCGGGGTTTCTAAAAATAAACTAGTAAAAGAGGGTGAGCCACCCCCGAATACGTTTTTTTCAAATTCCAAATTCTAATTGAGATATATTTACCTATTATTTGAAATAATTTTGAATAATGGTATTTTTACCCCCAAAACATATCATCCCTTATTTTCTATATCGGTAAACCATCTATTAGCGCTCGTAAATTAATTCTAAAAATTACGAAATTTAATGAAATTGTTTTAAAGTATTTTTTTCACGAATACCATAATTAACTCGAAAGATGTCAATTTCGAGGTTTCCAGAAATAAACTAGTAAAATAGGGTGAGTCACCCCCAAACACTATTTCCTTAATATCTCCAGATCTAAAAGCAAAATGGAAATTATTTGTTATTCGAAATGATACTAAGCTATGGTATTTTCACTTCCAAGGATATCATCCCTTACTTTTTATTAAGGCAAACCAAATATTTACGCACTTATTTTAATTGTAATAATTACGAAATTTAATGAAATTGTTTGAAAATATTTTTTTCACGAATACCATGTAATTTAAGTAGTCGTGTTTCGGGGTTTCCGAAAATAAACTAGTAGAAGTGGGTGCGCCACCCCGAAATACTTTTTTTACATCTCAAGTTCTAATTGAGATAACTTTACGAAACAAATTACAAACTACTTGTTATTTGAAATGAAGTTAAACTATAGTAATTTCACCCTCATGTATAATTATTCTTAAAATTTCCAAATTTCAGTTGTTCTGAACGTTACAGAGCTTGATTTTTTTTAATTAATAAGAAAATATAAACTTATTTTATTGGTTAAGTAGTCATGTCTTTCAATTATTATAATTCATGACTAAGAGTGATTCCTTATTCTGTAACGTTCATTAAATTAAAATTTGACAATTTTAACAACAATAATATATGTATAAAATTACCGTTAACTTTTACAAAAAATAACGAATAATATCCTTAGGAGTGAAAATATCATAGCTTAACATCATTTCCTATAACAAGTAATTTTAATTTTGTTTTGTAGAGATATTTTAATTAGAACTGTAGATATTAAAAAAACATCTTAGGGGATGGTTCTCCCTCTTTTATGAGTTTATTTTCAGAAACCCCAAAATACGTCAACTTAAGTTACTTATTGTATTCATAAAAAAGATATTATCAACAAATTTGGTTTAATTTCGTAATGTCCAGAATTAAATTATGTAAATGAATTACAAGATTTACCCTCATAAAAAGTAACGGATGATATCTATGAGTTTAAAACAACATGGTATAACCTCACTCAACTAACAAGTAAAATAGTAAAATACCATAATTTCAAATAACAAGTACCTTCCATTTTGTTTTGTAAAGATATCTCAATTAGAACTTGGAATTTTAAAAAAAAACGTATTCGGAGGTGGCCCACTCTCTTTTACTAGTTCATTTTTAGAAACCCCGAAACCCGTCAACTTAAGTTACTTATGGTATTCGTGAAAAAAAATATTTTGGAACAATTACATTAAATTTCATAATTTTTAGAATTAAATTACGTGCGTAAAATTATGGATTCGAATAACAAGTAACTGCATCTTGTTTTGTAGAAATATCTCACTTAGAACATGAGATATTTCAAAAATACTGTTTTTAGGGGTAAATTTTAGGAGCCGTTTTCACCCTGTTATAATGAATCTCCGCAGATAAAAAAAATTCGTGTCTCTTATTTTTCTACCCTCTACAAGCGATTACAAATAAAGTTTGTTGAGTACAACAAGACTTGTAACAAAACCCAATAGGATAAATTGATGGCATTCTTGTTACCCAATTTTTTATTTATTTATTTAATTAACCGATTTTAAATATTTCCTTTACAGATCAAATACAGAATAACAGACAGACAAGAACAAAATGTAGCACTTTCTTAAAGATGGTTCAGTTTCTTGTTAAATTTAATTAAATTTTTAAACATTGAAAAATGTATACCAAAAACTTCGCCTTCTATTATTTTTTTATATATATAATTTTAAATAACTTCAGTAGAACGTGGATGACCGTGAATTGTTCTGCAAATACAAGCAACCAATTTACCCTTAAGGCAGTACTCTAGTATTCACATATGAAAGTTAACATATTACGAGTATGTCCGACATGGTACCCTTCGTGGGTTCATCGACTGTGCAAGAAGGTCGGCGAAGGTCATGCGTCGGATGCCGTGGTGCGTTCGCTAGCCACGGGCCGGCATGATGCCACGCCCGTGGACTGCGAACCACGCGTATCGACGTGTACCGCTAACCTGCCGATCCGAGTCGCGGTGGTACCGGTCTGATAACCACTTAAAAATGATGATAGTGATGCGGGTCGAAGAAGAGGCAGTGATATCATGTTTAATTCATATTTTTTGTTCGTGATTTTCTTTAGGAAATAAAGGGAGATTTCAAAACTAAACTTTGCTTATTTTGGAGAAATTAACTGACCCCTTAAAGACATTTAAACACTGAATTCACAGTTTATTTGGAAATTGGGTATTGAGATATTCTTTGGTAAAACAAGAATCAAAAATAAATAAAAAACGTGATACATCACTCCTGCTATACCAATTAAGGAGCGGATAAGTGTGTAGCTAATTATTTATCGTGATACCATTAAATAAAAAAGAAAATAAATGATATCCAAACATATCTGTGAATAAATTTGGTTTTACACAATTACAATTATTAACGAATATTTGTTCGAACTCCAATTATTACTTATATATCTTTCTTAGTACACAAAGTGTCCTGATTCGATTTTGATGAAACTAGAGAACATGAAACTAAGAGACATATATTTTTGTTATCGGCGAAGATTCGTTTTAAGGGGATGAAAAAGATGCCTAAAATTCACCTTCAAAAACAGTTTTTTTTAGAAATATCTCAAGTTTTAATTAAGATATCTTTCCAAATAAACTGGAAATTTTATGAGGGTAAACCTGCACTTTATTCAAGTATTTTAATTCTAAAAATTATGATATGATATGAAATTTTTTGACAATATTTTTTACGAATAACATAAGTGAACAAAGTTGACGTATTTAAGGGTTTTTGAAAAAAAAAACTAATAAAACTGAGTCAACCCAAATGTTTTTCTTTTATATCTCAAGTTCTAATCGAGATATTTTCAAGAAACACAATGAAAAATACTTGTTATTTGAAACGAAATAAAACTATGATTATTTTAACCCCACGGATATGATCTATTATCTTTTATAAAGGTAGAGGAAAACTTGGTTCAAGTATTTTAATACTTATCAAATTAAACGAAATTCTTCGAAAACATTTGTTTATGAATAACATAAGTGATTAAAGTAGACGTGTTTTATTTCAAAGGGAACACGTAATATGTTAATTTATTTTCAGATTCTACGCGAAATTATAGACGCATTTCATTATAATGTCCTATACCAAAGTATAACTGTTCTTAACATATTTTAAAATTTATGTCAAAAATGGCACTTGCAGGTCTAAAGATAACTATCAATTCCATCCTATATGAAAGTCTTTATTGTCTAATCGGCGTTGGTTTCCGTCTAGATGGGAATATACTTTAATGTATTGTGTTGATATTTTGATAATAAATAAATACAAGGTGATTAAAAACTAACATTAAATATTAACTTGAAAAAATTGTTTAAAGTAAATTTTTTTAAATGTAAAGCTTCTATTTTTAAAATGTTATCACATTTAGCATTAAAAATATGGACGACTTTGAATAAGATTGTCTATTAGGAAAATTTGTAGTATGGAAATATTGACAATTTAATATTTTTGTATTGTAAAAATAATATACAGCTTTTAAGTTTTATTATTAGAAACAATAGAGAACTAAAGAAATGTTACTGTTTTTTGCCATTTGATAATTATTAATAAAAATCATGCCAGGATGATAAATGAAATTTAACAAAATGTTATCAAAAACATATATACAGAAAAACAGAAACTGTTACGGTACAGTGTTAAACGAATATTGGAAAATTTCAAAAATTTTGACACTGTTAAGGTAATAATGTGTATTTTCAATGATGAAATTGCAATTCTGGGATATTTTGCGGCATATCCTATGACATCGTTAAGACAAGTGGCTCTACAAACATGAATTTCGAAGAGCTCAATACATAGCATTCTATTGCAACACAACTTCCTCCCTTGTTTATTATCCCTGGTTCAACACCTAAGAGATACTCATTTGCCGAAAAGTATGCAATTTTTGAATTTATATTAACGATGATACAATATGACCCCATAATTTGAACTGATGAAGCAAAATTTACGAGAAATGACCTTTTTAACATACACATTTCCCATTTTTGGAGTGATTAAAACCCTTATACGGTATGAATGCAGAATTTCCACAAAAACCTGAAAATGTAATGTATTTTTTGCGGTAACAAATGATGGAATAGTGATACAACATTTTTATCAAAAAAACTTAAATTGTAATAAATTTATTCATCATGCAATTATCTATAAAAATTGTTCATACACTTTTTTTCCTAAGAATCACCATTTCGGAGATACAGCGATGCAAAATGTTGAAAAAGTTGTATTCTTCATAATATGCATGTCAATTACCGTAATATACGTTACAGAACGATAATATAAGTAAAAATATTAATTTTCGTAGCGTATACATACATATTATACAGTTTTAAAAATATAAACTCCAAAAAAAACCCAGTCCCTCATTTTATATGACCGTACGGCCTTGAGCAACATCTGTTTGCTATTCAATTGTCCACGTGGCGACGCTCGTATACCTGCTCCTTTTTGAAGGGCCTCCCTAGATAGATAAATAATAATAATAAATTATTATGTTGTTGTCTTAATATCACCGACAACAGGGGTCTCGTCTCATCGACAAGACGAATCCCCAAGCTAAGGGCTGAGTCTCAACAGATCGCAGCGTGGAAACTGCTCTACCGAGTACAACACCCTGCCAGGTACGTAAGTCGTCTACAGACAATTCCGAGTTCCAACATCGAAACGATTGTTTGACCCATGATCGACCGCCAAGAGATCAGGTCGGACGTGGCAAGGATCGATCCCGCCGCCGACCGGTGATCCCACGCGGCAATTAGGGCTCGTGCGACGACAGGCGCGAACGCCGACCGCCTAGTAAAGTCACATTGTTTTGAGCCTTTCGACTCTCGGAACTCCAAGAGATATCGTTGCCACATTTGACTAGAAAGGATACGGCCTTAGAGGCGTTCAGGCATAAACCAACGGATGGTAGATTCGCACCATAGCCCGCTCGAGCTAGTGCGTGAACCAAATGTCCGAACCTGCGGTTCCTCTCGTACTGAGCAGGATTACTATCGCAACGACGAGTCATCAGTAGGGTAAGAAGAAGAAGAAGAAAGAAGAAGGGGGGACATCAGTAGGGTAAAACTAACCTGTCTTACGACGGTCTAAACCCAGCTCACGTTCCCTATTGACGGGTGAACAATCCTGCGCTTGGCGAATTCTGCTTCGCAATGATAGGAAGAGCCGACATCGAAGGATCAAAAAACGACGTCGCTATGAACGCTTGGCCACCACAAGCCAGTTATCCCTGTGGTAACTTTTCTGACACCTCTTGCTGAAAACTCTTCAAGCCAAAAGGATCGATAGGCCGTGCTTTCGCAGTCCCTATGCGTACTGAACATCGGGATCAAGCCAGCTTTTGCCCTTTTGCTCTACGCGAGGTTTCTGTCCTCGCTGAGCTGGCCTCAGGACACCTGCGTTATTCTTTGACAGATGTACCGCCTCAGTCAAACTCCCCGCCTGGCAGTGTCCTCGAATCAGATCACACGGGACGAATAATTTTCTCAATTTACGCATTACTTACACCGCTCTTGTTATTTACAATAGTACCATTTTCAATTTAATACAATAGCTTTTTAACTCAACAGAAGCACAATAGATCGTGGAATAGGCCTACCGGGGAAACCACGTAAAAAAAAACGCGCCATGTACACTACCTCACGGGTGGCGCGGAAACGTGTGCATATTATGAAGAACACAACTTTTTCAACATTTTGCATCGCTGTATCTCCGAAATGGTGATTCTTAGGAAAAAAAGTGTATGAACAATTTTTATAGATAATTGCATGGTGAATAATTTTTGTCTCACCTATTTTTATTATAAAACTTACCGTTTAGCTGGAAAACTCAAAAAACCGATTTTTGCAACATTTGACCTTGAATAAATTTTTTTCCACACTTCGGATTGATGTGGATAATTGACAAATTGTGTATAATAGGGTTCCCAACATTCATGCCAATTTTTAGCAAGGTGCGAATTAATGTAACCTTACCCCTATTTTTGATGCTAACTTGACCGGACTATGGTGGAACTGACAAGCAGACTGTCAACAATGTGCCCTCTCCGTTCTCTTGATTTGACTGTCTTACATTATTTTGTATGTGGAATGATAAACAACATGGTTTATTGTAATCCAGTGACAATGATGGAGGACTGTATTGCAAGCGTAAGTATTTTTATAATACAAAAATATTAAATTGCCAATATTTTAAATACTACAAATTTTTGGAATAGACAACGTTATACAAAGTGGCCCTTATTTTTAATGCTAAATAGTATAACATTATAAAAATAGGGGTTTATCTTCAAAAAATTTTACTTTTTACGATTTCTTCAAGTTAGTATTTAATGTTAGTTTTATATTATTATCAAAATATTAACATAGTCCATGAAAGTAGATCCCCTTCTTGAAGAAAATCAACACCAATTAAATAATAAAGACTTTCATATAGGAGAAATTGATAGTTATGTTTAGCCCTGTAAACGCCATTTTTGAAATAAATTTTAAAATATTTCAAAAACAGTTAGACTTAGGTACAGCATATTATGCATGAAATAGGAGTAGTGAACATAACCCGATTCGCTCGATCCCCCCACTCCTCGACCTTGACCTTGACCTTGCTTCACCCCTCTTTGGCCCCGCCCACATGTCCTTGTCATTGACCTTGAAAGTGCACGTGTGCTTTGGCCTTGGCCTTGTGTTCAAGGTTGTGTGTGTGACCTTGACCTTGACCTTGGTCGAGACGACCTTGACTTTGTTGAAGGTCATCTTGGGTGTGTGACCTTGAAGTAGTTA
Source organism: Diaprepes abbreviatus (assembly GCA_034092305.1). Classification (NCBI taxonomy): domain Eukaryota; kingdom Metazoa; phylum Arthropoda; class Insecta; order Coleoptera; family Curculionidae; genus Diaprepes; species Diaprepes abbreviatus. The sequence continues at coordinate 24,768,196 of JASJET010000103.1, forward strand.
TTTGTGCATTGTAATAGTGTGGGATGATCTTGAAATGATTTCGACCTTGCAAATTGTTCTATAAATTGTGCGAGTCTACTTGCATTCATTCAGTGTGAAATGTCAGATACGGAACTATCTAAAGAAAAAATTATAGAGCAAGTCGGCAGAGTAATTTGTTTATATCAGAGTAATTTAAAAAGTTTGTGTGATTTTGAAGAGAAGGATCTAGCATTTTTTCCTCTCGAATATTTAAAAACTTGCGTTGATACGCTGAGTTTACGGCAAATTTGGGATAAGCTGCCAGCGTCATATCGGTGTAACAAGGAACTACAGTTAAGCTTACCCTGTTACATTCACTATGAACAAATATATCGTCATCATATAGATGGGCCACCACCAGCAATAAAAAAGTGTCGTGAATGTAAAAATGAGTGAATAATATGAATAGTGCTTTGCAAGAGACAGTAAAAAAATTGGGCGATGAGTTCACTGAAACGGCTAGTAATTATTTCAATGATGCAATGAAAAGTCGAGCAGAATGGGCGTCGCGCTATTGTGATTTGGCTTATGAATATGAAAAGGCTGCGAATGCATGTCGTAAATATTGCAGCAAAACAATAAATTTACAAGACTTTGTTCGTGAGATAAAAAAGTTGGGGTTTAGTGACTGTTTGGAAAAACTGATTAGGTTCATTGCAGATCCGGTTGTGTTAGATGAAATTAGAGTGTAGGACTTAAGTTTAACGTAGTAGTAGTTAATATGGAAAGTTTAGTGCGAGAAATGTACGAGGAATTTCTAATTTCTGCAGCCTGTTTGGAATTTTACGCATATGAAATGCAAGATTCGGAGGCTCAGGACTTTAGTGTATTTTTTAAGTATATGGACCATGCCGAAGTGTGTCTTTTAGCTAGTATAGTTTGTAAGAATTTTCTTAGAAATAAAAATAAACAATTATTATTGAACAAATTAAGGAAATTAGGTTTAGGTGATAATGTTAAACGCATAGAAGAATGGCAGAAAAAAATCAATGAATAAAGTACATAAAATGTAGTTATTTGTTTCATTATATTTTGTCCTTGAAGTTATCCTTATACCAATTTAAATGTGTGACGTCATTTGACCTTGAATACTCCTCCCACTATTTCTATCGTTAAGCTACCCCCACCATTGTTACAATTCGACCTTGAAACCTCGCTATAAAGGTTCGTGGGAGAAGAAGTGACTTCAAACAGTCGCAGATATCAGTGGCATAAACATCAAATATTGTGTTCGTGTAGTGTTCTGAAAGTGCTTTTATATTCACGGTAATTTTTGGATTTATATACCATTTTTTTCAATAATGAGTATTGCAAAAGAAACTCTAGATGAAATTAATGAAATGTTTAGCAAAGATTTCGAGGTTTTAGAGAAAAAAAAGGTTACCGAAATGATTGTAGGCAAAGTGTATAAAATTGTAAAGATGGTTTCAATGACTACACGATTTGGTAAAACTCTTTTAGTGGCTTTACACGATGACGGTGATAATAGCACATTTGAGACTTTTTTACCAAAACGTGTGGCCGAAACACTACCTGACGATATTGTAGATATTATGAGTAAAACTAAAGATAAATACACTCTAACTTATTTGGGGCAGGGCACTAGAGTTTTTGGAAACAATACTCGAACATTATTACGTTTTGGCTCATTGGAGTAAATTGTATGTAAATTGTTTGAAAAAAAGGATGTAATTAAATTTAAAATATAGTTGCACATGTCAGAATACTTACGCGTGTTCATTATTTCTGTTAAAGATGTCTGCTGATGCGACGACGACGACGACGACCGCCAACGAATGTGTAGATAGATACATATTTTGGTTGGGGAGAGAATTAAGAAATAGGGCTCACGATATGTTAGATAGCGTAAATGATTGGTCGCATATTGATGTAACCAAAGATCAATATAAGAACGAGATCAGGGATACAATCAATTTTATGGCTGGGGCACACTTGTGCGACAAATTTTTATATGGTTCCATAGACATGGATACATTTTGTGCTGAAATGGCTGAAGAAGAATTAAAAGAATACCTCGTCAATATTCCACATTTACCAGGTGAGCTTGCTGCAAAATATGAATTGGTTTCTGCAACAGCAACAGCCCAAGACGTTGACGATCGAAATAGTGTCGGATGGGATAGAATTTTGAGCAACGAAAACGAAGACATGGAAAATTAATTTTTTATAATTTTTGTATTTGTGCAATTAAATAACTGTAAATAAATATCTGTTACAATCACAGTTTTATTTTATTTCTTTTATAAACATACCAACCCAGTAGATCATAGTCAGTGTTTCTTTTTCTCAGCTGAAATATTTAATATAAGTAGGGCAAATAAAAATAAAATAGTTTAGTAAAGATTGAAAATGAGTCAAGGAAACAACACAATTGATAAATTTGGTCGTCAGAAATATAATGAAAAATATCATATATTATCTGGGCCACAAGGGGTTGGTTTTAAACTTACAGCGGATGGGCAGTATGATATGGGTGGAAAAATCATAACCAACTTAGGCGAACCTAAAGATGATGACGATGCTGTGACAAAACACTTTGTTAATAGAAAGTTTTACAATTTTGCAGCTGTAATATGTGACATATTTAACAAGGATGTCCTCCCCATGATATACAAAAATAATAGTGAGCTTAAAACAAAAATTGAAGTTATGCAGAAAATACTCTATCATCAGCCTTTAAATGACTCATTAAGCGCACTGTCGTACGACTCGACTTCAAAAAAAATCTAAAAAAAGCAGTTTAAAGAATAGGAGAACGCACTCCGAGTGGCATAGCCTTGAAGATAACGTCGTAGTCGTCGGTGAATTGGACCTTCCCTCCAAGAATATTGAAATGTTATTTATGTGTATGATGTTTTATTGTCATTGTTTTTAATAATGAAGATTGAAATAAAAAACTTTATTTTACAATATATTGTTTATTTATTTTACATTTTAAATAAAAAAAATATAGTCATACAATATGTTATTTAAACAATATTAGCTTTATCTATCCAAGAGTTGAAGTGGTTGGGAAATCCTAGCCATTTGACAAATAATTGTTCGATGTGATTTTTCTTGCGTTGTCTAAGGACCTTTTCTACTAGATAAACGTCAGGACTGCTTGTTTTTTGTAGTTCTGATTCGTAAAAACACCCTCTTATAGGCTGACCTTCTAACGATTCCAACAAGTAAGTAGGTGGATTTGTAACGTTAACTTTTACAACTTTAAACAATTCGGTTGACCAAGAGGGCGTATATCCTTTCTCGAATAAGCTTTTGTACTTGCTAATACGCACAATGTCACCCATGGAAAACTTAAATTTTTTAGGTACAATTTTTAAATAATCATATGCTTTAATATGTGTTTTTTCTTTCACGTCTGCAGGCTTCATTCCAATGGTGCGATGTTTCGAATGGTTATAGGTTTTTGTTACTGCCGATAATATATGTATCCATTTGTAAGATCCTCTTGTCGAGAATTGTTTATATAAATTATTTTTTAAAGTCCTTATGACTCGCTCAACAATTGCAGCTTTCTTTGTGCTGTATGTGGAATAATGATTTATATTATATTTTTTCATCAGGGCTTGAAAGTTTGTATTATAGAACTCCTTTCCTTGATCACTTTGCAGATTTGTTGGTGTATATGATGCCTCTTCAATGATGCTTTTCATCGCATTAGTAACTTCTATACCAGTCTTGTTTTTTATGGCTTTGGTATAGACAAATTTCGAGTAACAATTTATACAGACCAAAATATAACGATAACCATCGTTTTCATCAGCATACTGCTGCATTTCAGCCAAATCAATTTGCCACAAATCTCTGTATCCTTTTATTATCGTGCGCCGTCTTACAAAATTTTTTCTAGCCGTTCTATGTAGTTCATTAACAATCTTGATTTTTTCTAGACTGGGCTCCATATTATTAGTAATACTAAAGGTTTCAGATCGAAGGAAGAACTGAATAATATCATTAAATATTGAGCTTAATATATTATATCTTCTTCTCGTAATTCCTCTATGATTGACATAATTTCATTTTCGTGTCCAGTGTGACCGGCCATTTTGGAACTCCACAACAAACGTAAACGATCCACCAACTCTTTAGCTTTGTTCCAGTAGACATATTGAAATTTTTTCGAAGATAATTTCTTGTTTGTGGGTAACTGTAGTTTTTCCGAGAGATTTTTTCTTGTAATAGTACCACCTAATTTTGTGCCCATTATCAGAGGTTTAATAATTCGTAAATATTTGTTCCATCTGGTCTCCCGTAAACCATCACTTTTTTTAAAATTGTTGTAGACAGCATTCGTTGATTCCAAAATTTCCTTGTACGTTGAAAGTACATTATCACTTAATTGTTGTTGTTCCTTGCCTACACTTGGGGGTGTTTTAAGAAATAACAAATCATAAAGTGCCGGTGATCCACCATATTCTGCAATATTTTTCCCTTTTTTGTATAAGACAATATTTCCATTTCGAAAACGCACCTCTAAATTACCAATAAAATTTTTGTTATCTGTTTTTGAACCAAAACGTACACCATATACAGTATCGTATAGAGATGGTTTCGAACGTAATCCTTTCAGGTGTGCGTTTAAAGTATCGGAAGTTGTGGTGTCAGCGGATGCGAGAGATGTATTAGTTGATGTCGAGGGTGTATCAAACACCGATTGGCTAATATCTTCTTTTGAAATGCGATGCTGCTGCTGCTGCTGCTGAATAGGTGTGGAGGTTTGAAAGGAATGTGTAGGTCGGGGAAAACCTGATATTTGAGTCGACTGCACTGATGTACTGAGACTATGTGGCTTTGTAACTGGATAATGTTGTTGCTGTTGTTGTTGCTGCTGCTGCTGCTGCTGCTGACGTTGCTTAACCACATCAGATATAGTTGTCAACGGCTTAGAAATGGGTTCGTAAAACTTTTCCAATTCCACAACATTAAACTCTTTAGCCGCTTTAATTTGTTTAAATTTTTTTCTGACGGCATTGGTAGCTTCCACTAGTTTACGTTTTAAGTCGATCGCGTTATTCATGATGTTAACAAAGGACGTTTCAACAATCAAATGAGCGTTTTCTCTTATTATTACAGTAATATATAGCTATCAAATCCTTTGCGGTATCTTCCCGATTTCACATCACTGTCTTTATCAATTACTAAAAATCCATACTTATTATCCCAACATTTTGAGCACATTTCTTGAAATTGAGTAAAAGTTAGATCCGGTGAAACGTGGTCGGAAAATATGTGTTTCATATTCAACTCATCTTGTTTAAACATAATAATAAAATTGGCGTTGTCTCGCACAAGCTGTTTAGGCACTCGCGAATATGTTTGCGCTAGGTAAAAGGAGTCGATATTTTTATGACGTCCCATGCTAAAGTACGATCTTATAACATCTTGTTTTTCACATATAACATCATCAAAGATAAATATAGAGTTTGGTTTTGCATCGGACGGTTCCACAATATTACTGGAATCACTAAAGGCATAGTAGCCTAAACCTTTGATGGGCGCTAAAATTTTCCTTAAATACTCATATTTCGGTTGATACAGAGATTTCGAGTAAATATAGACATTTTCGAAACGTAGCCCAAGGGGGTGTGTAAGCAGCGAAATCATGACATTAGTTTTTCCACAATTGGATGGACCAATTAACAGGCCGCGAATAGAGGAAGGAAGTAAAGGACCGTGTCTCTTCATTATCTTCTTTTCAAATCCAAGTCCGACTTTTTCATCGAGATTGTCAATAGGAAGTTTTTGTTTAAGATCGATAACGCGCATCTTAGGAAAATTTGATATTTTATAGGCAATTTTTCACAAAAACTGTCATTCAGATGCCGAGCGTCAAACGAAGTGGACGGTCTCACGTTTCCAACAAAACTGGATACGGTATTGTGAATTCGTTAATAAATAAATTACCATTCGAGGTACACATTCCTGGTTATCAATATTGCGGACCCGGAACAAAAGTAATAAAACGTGTGACAAGAGGTGATCCAGGCATTAATCCTTTGGATGCCGCATGCAAAAAACACGATTTAGCCTATTTACATAATAAAGACAACATAAGTGCGAGACATCGAGCGGATTACGAGCTCGAACAAAGTGCTTGGAATAGAGTAAAATCGAAAGATTCCAGTTTAGGTGAAAAAACAGCAGCTTGGTTAGTTACAAACATTATGAAAGGAAAACAACGTTTTGGTATGGGTGTACCATCATCATTATCAACAAAAAAAACATCTAGTAAAGGCACGCGTCATACAAAAAGGAAAGGTGTTAATAAAAATCGACATGTTCGGAAAGCCAGTTTCGGAACAGCTATTCGACAAGCAGTTCGAAGGGAATTATTAAAAGCCGGAAGTAAAAATGTGTTGGAAAAAAATGTCATGAATGCATCTAAAATAGCTCTGTCGGCAGCACGTAGATCGGTAAAAGCGGCAGGTGGCAAAAGGAAGGTTCGTACACCGAGAATAATACCGATTCCTAAAACTGGTGGAATATTACCATTAATACCAATTTTTGCCGGGTTATCAGCTTTGGGTTCATTAGCCAGCGGGGCAGCGGGAATTGTGCGCGCCATAAAAGCAGTAAAAAAAAGCAGCGAAGATAAAACCGGTGCCGGCCTGTATTTAAAATCGAAAGGAAATGGTTTGTTTCTAAAGCCATATCGTAAAGGTATGGGATTATTTTTAAATCGTAGATCAAAAAACTAATTGAATCCCTACCTCGAAGACCACTATCTAACATCGATATAGAAAAATATGCCAAAAAGAAAAGAATAGGACACTTTCGAGGCGTTTATATGAGGGATTTATTACCTAGACAAGGTCCTCGACGTTACGAAGCAGCAATAGTGAATTTGGATAGTACGCGTGGTGCAGGGACTCATTGGGTAGCTTATAGAAAAAATAATTCTAAAGTAACATATTATGACAGCTTCGGCGATTTACCCCCACCGATCGAATTGGTACGATATCTACAAACGGGATCGGAACCATCAAAAATTATTTACTATACATACGATCGTCAGCAGGATTTTGGAACAGTCTGGTGTGGACATTTGTGCTTAAAGTTTCTTGTCGAATCATCAGCGTAAAAGATGTCATCATCATCATCGTCACCATTAACACCGCAAATGGATCGCAATAACTATACTAAAATGTTGCAATCACTGAAAGCATTTCATCTAGCCGGTGGATTAAGGAAAATGACCGTGAAACAGTTAGAAAACATGCCCAAGGAAGTAATGATTGCATTAGCCCCAACTGAAATTCCATTCGTTTGGGAAAAGTTGCCGGAGCACCTTAAAAGCGATATCGATATATTAAAATATCAGTGCGGTTGCAAACATTATTTCAGCAGCAGCAGCAGCAATTTAAACGAGGTTATGACTGATGAGGATCTTACGGCTAGAAAAATATTTTGTTGTTATTGCAAAATCAGCGATGTGCGCATAAAAGCAGAAAATAGCATAAAAACATCACTATCTAATGCAGTGAGAAAAGGTGTGACGATGAATCTTTTTAAATGTTGCCGCTAAGAATAAAACCGAGATGTGTGATGTTTTAATGGTTAGTCATGTCTTATACGTTCACACTAACAGGACACTCGAGCGTCTTAAGCGCCGATTTTTATCCACCAGTCGAATTAAATAGAGAAAACAAATATGGTCTGGCATTGCTGGGATTTTACACATACAATTCAATTTTTAATGTGGACGAAAGCAACAATAAGTTTGCCTACATGAAGGAGGGTTACACCACCGAGCCGATACAATTGCAGATTCCACCTGGGGCCTATGAAATAGATGAGATAGGTAAAGCTATGTTGGAGGCTTTGAGGATTTCAACTGAAGAAAAGAACGATGGAATCTTTTACTTGGTTGCTAATAATAATACGCTGAAATGTGAACTGAAATCCCAATATACTATAGATTTCCGGGGAGAGGCGAGTATCGGTAAAATGTTAGGATTTAATCATACAGTGTTAAAAAGAGACAAAAAGCACGAATCAACCGAGATGGTGGAAATAATGAAAGTACGCATCATACGCGTAGATTGTAATATAATTTCCGGAGCATATATGAATTCGGTGGAAGGTCATACCTTGTTCGAATTCGATATCGACGTGGAGCCCGGTTACAAAATCAGTAAAGAACCACAAAATAATATTTATATGCCGTTAATGCCGGCAGGACGTCAGTTTATCGACAACATTACTCTTCGCATCTTGGACGATAGCGGTGATCTAATCAATTTTCAAGGCGAGAAAATAATCGTGAAATTGGAACTGAAGAAACTTTCATAGAAATGGGTTTTTGCTTCAATCGTCAATTGTGTGTGCTGTCGACTAAGATGGGGGAACCGCCGAAACATAATAAAAGTAAAAGAAGAGTTAACGTCAAGGTTAGTCGTCGTCCAGACGTTAGATCACAAACATCTCAACAGTTATCTGCCGAAGACTATAAATTTTTAAAATCAATCGGTCTTAAAGTGCGAAAATGATTTCCACCACCAGCGATAAAATAGAGGTTTTCTCCGAGCCCATCTTGGACAATTCCATTATTAGTCTAGAAGAGCATACGTATAAACCATACGGATCTCCATCATTCAACAATTCGGATGAAGTCCGTATCCCCATTAATTTTCAAGATATTATACTGGATATCGCCGAAAGTTACATATATATCGAAGGAAAATTTAAACCCATAGACACAACGAAAAGATGTTTTTTATCAAATAATGCCCTCGCATTTTTGTTCGATGAAATTCGCTACGAGATGGGAGGTGAACAGGTCGCCGTGGTTCGTAAACCTGGAGTTACGACGACATTAAAAACCATGGTTTCATTCGGAAGTTTGCAACAAAGATCTCTCATGACGTGCGGATGGGGTCTCGACGAAGCAAACCAAGATATCGTAGACACGGCAAGTAACGTATTCTCCGGGAAATTACCCTTAAAATATCTTATGGGATTCGCCGAAGATTACGCAAAAGGTGTTTTCAACGTAAAACAAGAGCTTATTATGATTATAGCTCGCACTTTTACCAATTGTTACGTCGGCGAAGTAGAGGCAGAAATTAGTATCGACAAAATCGAATGGAAAATTCGTCACATCATTCCAGACGACAAGCAAAAATTGAAAATACTGTCTCGCATTAATAAAGGAGGAAACAACGCCAGTATTCAAATGGCATATCGTAAATGGGATCTGTACGAATTACCAGCTTTAAGGCAAACATCTTCCGACGTGTGGGCCTTGAGAACGAGTACAAGTCTGGAAAGACCGCGCTATATAATCGTCGGGTTTCAAGACAGCAATAATTGCGACAAGAAAGAAAAAAACGCAACCCAGTTTACCCACGCCGACGTATGCGACATTAGACTGTATCTGAATTCAACCGTTTATCCATACGAAAGATGGAATTTAGATTTCGCCAAGAAACTGTACGCAGCAGCCTATTACAATTACGAAAACTTCCAAAGCAGCTACTACGGGCGCGAGATAAACGATCCGATGATAACGTTCGCGGAATATATGAAAAACCCCGTTTTTATTATCAATTGCAGTCATCAACCAGAGGCGATTAACTCATCGACAGTGGATGTAAAATTGGAGTTCCAAACGAGAAAGAATAAATTCCCCAAAGACACTAAAGTGTACGCATTAGTTATTCACGACTCATTTTTTAGTTATAATGTATTAAACGGTTCGGTGACCAATAAATCTATATTTTAATGTATCTATTATATGTAACACAAAATAATGTTCTTGAATCAATAAATTTGTAATGAGTGAAGTAGTAGTTTTATATTTATTTGAAACCCAACCAAAAAAAAAAAAGCTGGCGGAAAAGCCCGCTCTTTAAGAAAAGAGTACGGGAATTTAGAAAATGGTGGTTTATTAAGTGGAAAAAAGAGCTTAAATAATACAAGAAAAAATTTTTAAGGCAAAATATGAAAACAACGATTTAGAAAATTTGTAGGAAAGTAACGGTTAGGAATAGGGAAAAAAGTTATAAGAAAAAATTATAGAGGAAATCGAGTACTATAAGCAAGCATTTTTCTCGATAGTAAAAACGTAAAAAAAAATTTTTTCAAAAAAAAATTGAAAAATGGTGAATGCGCGCCAAAGTTGAAGTTTTGGAGCAAAATGATATTAGGAAATTAGAAAGAGAATTTTTTTCTACATATGGTAGTACTTTTCAAAATTCGGAAAGATGAAATTTTAAGAAAAGGGTTATAGTAAGTTAGTAATTTGGATTTTTTAAAGCGCTGTAGCTCGGGAACCGTTCAAGATAGAAAAAAAATAAAAGCACTTTGATAGCCCAAAATTTTGAGGAGAATGCGATGGTGTAAAAAAAATTATAATTTTTTTTTTTTTTGAAAATGCTGAATACGCGCTAAAGTTGAAGATTTAGAGAAAAACGGTATTGGGAAATTAAAGAGAGAACTTTTTTCTACATATTGTAGTATTTTTGAAAATTCGAAAAAATTAAATTTGAAAAAAAGGGTTATAGAAAGTTAGTAATTTGAATTCTTTAAAGCGCTGTAGCTCGGGAACCGTTCAAGATAGAGAAAAAATAAAAGCACTTTAATTACCTAGAATTTTGAGTAGAATACAATGGTCATACAAAAAAATTTGGAAAATCTTAAAAATGACAAAAAATTTGGACGAAAAAATTGAAATTCTCGAGTTAGGAGGCTAGGGCCGCCGAACGGGAGTATGTGGAAGTTGTAGGGGGAGGTTTTTTTTTTTTTTTTTTTTTTTTTTTTTTTTTTTTTTCTAAATGTAGAGAAAGTCTAGTACTATATGCTAGAAAAGTGGGGGGGGGGTAGTTTGTGTCCATACCAGAGATACGGTGAGTTATAAAATCATATTATTCTCAAACTTATATAATGCATATATGCACTCCACCTTACCCCCTCCAACTTTTTGAATGTATATAGAGGCCGGTATTAGAATTATTTCATCATTACACATTCGATCGGCAAGATGGAAGATATACCAAAAAGGATCATTGGCATTGTCAGGCCATTCGTGCCCGGCAAGATATGCAAGTGTGAGGAGTGCGGGGGTACCGCACCAGGAGCGGCACCTTCGGCACCGCCTGCAACGCCGACACCACCAGCGACGACGACGGTGCCGCCAATGAGAAGACCAAGGGCTGCACCTAGGTCGGTGTTAATATCGTTGGGTATTACTCCACGGTAGGCACCCCACCCTCCCCCCAGGCCCTTTTAGGGCCACAAAAACGGTCCTTTTCAGGACCACATTATATTTTGATCGTAGTTTAGTAATCGTCACTTATGGGGCGAGATATTCGTTTAACGACGATTTGTCTCGTAGCTTAAGTGCCAAGTTATATGCTTGAGAACCTATGAAAATGTTAACAGTTCAAACAAGGTTTCTATTATTTTTTTTTTGTAATGTATTCTTCACAAAATATTAAGAATAAGTCTTATTGTCTAAACAAATCTAATTCCTTATTTAAAGTTTTTGAAAAAAATCAATAATTCTATAAGCTCTCACCAATACATAACATTTAGAATCCGTTGGTGGGGTGGGGGTAGTTCTATATATATGAGACTGGGTCAGTTACACAGTCATATATTCATCAACCCTCATACGATAAACATGGAGGAAGAAAGACCCGCCAGCCGAGGCTCATCCATCTTTAGTGATGACACCGTAGCCGACAACGTTGGAGACCTGCAAGTCTTCGACGACGACGACGAGGTGGATTTTGAAATTGACGTCCTACTTTGGGACGACTTGGATGAGCCGATTCCGCTAGTATATGACCATGATCCGGGTCTAGTGGAATTAGACGATGCGGGTGATTGGGTCTTACAAAGACTCGAAACTCCGTCGCCGCAGCCAGAGCCGGACTCGACGGAAGATGCGGTGCTGGAAATTCCAGCATCACCAACACCCGACGACCCACAAGGCCCCTGCGATTCGTCAAGCTGGTGGTCGACCAGCGAGGATGGGGCACCATAAGCCCCACACTCTCCCTGGCCCTTTTTAAGGGCACACAACAACGGTCCTTTTCAGGACCACAAAATACTTTGATCGTAGTTTTAGTACATATTAGTACTTTGTTACTAATATTGTATGTATAGAATATACAATATTAGATACAAAGTATTAAAACTTTAAGTGCTGGTGGAACCCAGCTAAATCGTTCGTTCGTATTTGAGACCACAAACAACTTTTGGTCTCAATACGTAATATGACATTTGTTTTCACCCCCCACCATTAATTTGTCTCTATATATACGACCATCAATACTTATTACAATCATTTTAGTTCAACATGTCTGCGACTCAACAACAACAACAACCCATCCAATGCCCTGTGGTAGATTCTACCACAGAGAATTGTTTGGAGTGGGAGCCGAACGATCCTAGATGGGATGAACTTTGGCGGTTCATCATCGAATACACAGAGGACAGCACCGCCACCCCCGCTGATGATGATGACGGGCCGTGCGACTCCACAACTCAATAAAAGAGTCGCATGTTTTAAAACCAAACGGTCCTTTTCAGGACCACAAAATAATTTGATCGTAGTTTTAGTTGGTTATAATACTTTGTAACCAATATTTTATGTTTTTTTCATAAAAACATACAATATTGAGATACAAAGTATTAGAAGTTCTGGCGACAGAACCTTAACTTCATAAACCGAACCATGTTTTAGCATACTTGTAAATATTATCAGAAAATATTTACAACTATTGCTATTGCGTAGTTTTAGTGGATTATTCACTTTTTTTTTTTTTTTATTACCTAATATTATGTGGGACAGGGCCTATATGAAATAACACACAAAAATAAATTTTCAAGTCATTTTTATTCTCATTATAAAATATAAAAAATTTGATCAAACACTTTTTTATTAACTACAATATATATATATATATATATATATATATATATATATATATATATATATATATATATATATTTACAAACTTAATACTATAAATTAAAAGCTAATATCTACAACTACCTAACACCTACTACATAATTTATTAAAGTCCTCTAATTGTCTTTTTAACCGCGCAGATTTCACCTTTTTTATCTCTAATTGTTTTTCAAGTTCTATAATGTCACTGGCACACTCGTTCACTTCATTCACTAAGCGTTTTTTCATGGTATAAATGTCAGTCAATTTGGTCTTCTGAGAGTTGGTGAAGTCTTCGACCCACTCCGGTTGTGATGGCTCGGAAGAAGACGCGGTTTTATTTGGTGAAGACGATGACGACGACGACGACGACGAAGCAGCGGAAACTTCATCGCCTTCAAAACACCGCTTAAACCGCTTCTTCATGGGTTTCCGGCACCCCAATATCGGCGACAGTGGCGCTGGCGCTGGGGAAGACTTCACCTCCGACACTATTTCATTCTCGACGCTGGCCGGTGTTGGTGGCGTTGGTGGTGTTGGTCCATCGGGGCCTTCTATGACTTCCACTTCTACTGACAGTGGCTCTTGCGGTGCTGTTTTTAGGAAGTCGGGTAATGGAACAGGGGTGGAGGGACGCTTAAAGTTAAACTTTTTCTTCTTCCCTTGTCCCACACCTTTAATCGCCGAATAAAATGTTTTTTTATCGGCGATTTCCGACTTCCGCATAGTCAAGAGCTTTTGCAGTTTCGACGCTTTCGGAGAAGATTCCCTAGGCCGCGATGCTTTTCGCACAACCACATCACTAATCACATTAATTTTTGGCTCTTTCTCCTCCGTCCAGCATTCCAGGAATTGCGCTGCCGACTGAACTAACTCCTCGTCGCGACCATCGTTGAGGGCTCGGTCTTCGGCATCTTCATGCTCCACGCCATTCCAGTTCTCGAACACCCCCGGACTTAGCACCTCTAAACCACTCATGTTATCCAGCATGCCTTGCTGTGAACCGCAGCTCACGTCAAGAGCATCTAAAAGAGACCGTACACTAGACATTTTCGATATTCCAACTCACACAATTAACTTTTTCTTAGCACTGTACTGTTTGCTGTTCTGACGAACTGTGAAGAGCTCGAGCCAGCAAGTCTGCTTTTATGCCCATTTCCCCCACTACACCGCCTTTATTCCTTTTGTTCGATGCATTAAGTATAATATTTAAACTTGTCAGATGCAAGGCCAAGGCCAAGGCCGACGTAACCGGCAATACCAGGGTCGTTTTCAGGGCTGTAATTTTCATGGATTTTTTTTTTGTCCCTGTCAAGGTTATTTTAAAGAAGCATATAAATATAGTACTAAACTTGTTAGATGCGAGGCCAAGGCCAAGGTCAAAGTACCCGTCAATGTCAGGGTCGTTTTCGAGGTTGTAATTTTCAAGGATTTTTTTTTTTGGTCCTGTCAAGGTTATTTTAAAAACAAGGACATTAATGAACGTGCCATCCAGAGAAGAAATTGGGTCATAGAAGAAGCTTACCTGTACAGAAGAAATTAACATGTATTTTATTTCTTAATTTTTAATTTTTTGTTTGTTATTTTTTTTATTTTTTTTTAATAATAAAAAGTAAACTCAATCTTTTGTTATATTTTAATTTTTTTTCAATAAAACAATAGTAAAATGAATCTGTATGTGTATTTATTAAACATCACCTAAAATACGTTTTGCAATCCATATTTTTCTGCAGAGTCCGTTTATTAATGAAATAGAACCATATATTAGGGTGAAATCTAATGGTTTCAAATCAGTCTCACATAACAATGTCAGAAGTAAACACTATTGATAAGTTCGGTCGCAAAAGAAAATTTAAGGATTTTAACTTTATGCGAGGTCCTTCAGGAATAGGTTTTAAACTTACACCTAATGGAGATTACGACATGGGAAGCAAAAGATTGTGCTATTTAGCAGAACCTCTTGAAGGAGACGATGCGACCACACGAAATTATGTTGATAATAACCTTGCTCAGTGTGTGCAAGATACGCAGAAAGCTTTACATGACTCAACAATTGTTATTAAAGATATATTCAGAAACCAACTTGAAGGTTACGTACGCAAGAAATTAATTGAAACCGGTCAAGAACTTAGAGGATACATTGATGATACTGTTATTGCAATATATGAACTTAGGCAAGACGAACTGCGTGATGAACTTAACTCTAGAATGTTGAAAATTGAAAAGACTATGGAGGATCTTGTCAGCAAACCTGTTTCACATTAAACATTTACTCGTAGACCTGTGCGTTTAATTTACTATTAGACAAATTTTTCAACAATAACTTTTACAGTTTGTTATTTGTCGACACTTCATTATATTTATAATTTTAAAATAAAGGTTCAATAAAAAAGCAATCAATCAATGAATACATGTTTTTTATTTAAAAAAAAAAAAAAAAAAAAAAAAAATTACAATACTATCGTTACATATTAATGTTGTATGTTTAATAGAAATAATAAAAACAATACAAATAATGAAATATGGATTTTCCAGATTACGTGCTGTCCTGACTTAGAAATGATTCCAACACGGTGACTAAATTTGCTAAGTTTTCTTCCGGGTCTGTTTTGTAAAAATCTATGTCTGCATGCCCCCAAGGTAGAGTTTTGGTTGAACTGGGAATTACATAACGTTTATCATCGCTATGTGACAATGCTACTTTATTTATTATGTTGGTATAAATGTTATGTAATTCACTTCTAAATGTCTTCATCTTTCTTAATATCAAACCACCCCGTTCAACAATTCTTTGGTAGTCTTCCTGATGAAGGTCTTTCTCGATAACACATTTTTTGATACCTTTGGCTTTTTTTAATTCATTATTAATGGACTTTACATAATAAGCCTTCGCGCCGGTACCATAAAAACTTATTATCGGATCACCAGGAAACTCATCTTTCATTCTACCAACTACAGAATTACTTTTAATTATGTTGAAATTATTAATTTCGGGGTAATTTGATGTATCGAATTTTTCGGGGTTTTCTGATATAGTTTGATAAAAGTTTTCCGTATACACTTTTAATATAAGCGAGTCAGTATCGGTGTAAAGTAACGAAGCATCATCGCCAAACTTGGATTTAATAAAATTATAATAAAAATCGTATATTACAGTCTTTGATATATCTAATATGGAAAAACCGATATAAATTGGTTTATTGTACAATATTTTAACTTTATTCATATGTATAGCAACAAAGTTCTCGGTAAATATCGAGCTACTATTGAAATTGGGGCGGGATATTAGTGCTCTAGCTCCATTTCTGCCTACACTGTTCTCCCAATGTGTTACTAATTTTATATCCTTTCGATTTTCCACATTTTCCATAGTTTTACCAAATATCGCGTTATTTTTTAATTTAAAAGTGTCCTTCGCAAATTTTGTGGTGGCCTTGTTACGTAAATTGGTATTAAAATCAATATACGATTTTAGCCATTTTGATTGCTCAAACTGTAATACTCGATGGGTTTGCATTACCACTAAGCCGTTGGCGATGGCTTGTTTTAAAGTTCTATAGTGTACAATGTATTTTTTTTTATCTTGTAAATTGGGAATTAATTTCGGTAATTTAGCGTTTTCTGTTGGCGGTATGATATTTTCTACTAGAAATGGAAGATCAGAATGTGCATCATGCAACTCAGTCGGATAATGCACATCCACTTCCAAAACGTAGCCATGTAAACTATCATCACCAACAGCCATAATATTTAAATCCAGAATTTCGCGCTCGCTTAACCATCGAAAACCACCATATGGTAATGCTTGTGACATACTATGACCATATAGATTTGTAGCATCAAGGTATGTTATAAATGAAGAAGGTTTTGTTGGGTCATAGTCTGGTAAAAAAATATTATTAGCGATGTGCTTCCTTTCTGTACACTGGCTTATGCCGCCGCGTATACCTTTCTTAAAAAAATGTATCATGTCTATATCAGTTAAGAGCTCTAACTCTACCTTAGTCATACGTAGCATACAATCAAATGATAAACTTGGAAGGGTATAGTAATGTGCTGGATCAAGTTTATCGAATTTTAAGCAATTATTCCGAAATTGCTCAAAAACATCACACAATAGCAACACATCTGATTTTAAATACACGTCCGAATAGTCCCCCAAAGTTTTACACCCAAACAAGCGCCATACTTCTTTTGCTCTTCTATAGCTTTCATCGCTAATATGTTCTTCCCGTAAATTATCATAAAATTCATCTTTACTTGGAAGACATGTATTTTCCATTTTTTCTATAGAGTCAATAAAGCTATAGGGAAAAACACCCTTTTGACGCATCAAATTAAATTGGTTCATATTTGAAAAATGTTTCCGCGTTTCAATAAAATCGTCGTCGTTTAAACCGCTGCCTAAATTTTCCAAAGACGTTGACAGAAATTTAAAACTATCAATAAATCGCAACTTTAAATATTTCCTCTTGACTTTTCCACATTTACTATCAAAATAATCGTGCACATAAATGCTTTTGGTAAATGATATGTACTTTTCCTTACTTTGAGCCAAAACACCAATTTTATCCCCATATTTACATAACTCTTTTAGAAATAAATGGCTGTCGTAGCCGCTTAAGTTATGAAATATGATAGGGATAAAAGAGGGTAATTTATAATTTAAATTACAAACGGAATGTGCAGCACCAAATCTTTTTGCACCAGTTATGTGACAGTGGTCTCGTACTTTAATCTCACCCTCTTCAAAAGGGCCTTCACATATACCACATATTTTAGCATCATTAAACTCCCTTTTTTCTTCAGGCGTTAACGGTTTCATAGGCTTAATGTCTTTTAAATATGTGTTGTATAGAGCCCTTAAATCACACTCGATACGATCCACAAAGACTTGAGCTGCATTATTCCCCCGAAATAGCTCAAATTTCGAAAGTGAGTCGTCAAAAGAGCATTTAATTAAATAAGCAAAAGAATATGGTTCATGTTTAAAACTTTTTACAGTGTAAGAATTTTGTGGGTTTGGTTGTACCGTTTCAATGGGTTTTAAAACAGATTCGAAATCTGCATAAACCACGAATGGAACGCGCATTTGCTTTTCTATACCCTCGAATTTTAAAATATTTTCCGGCACACTCTTTCCAAATTTATCGATTTTTAAATCCACTGAGGGTGTTTGCGTGAAAATGTGGTTACAATCGTAGCTTTGATGTAAAGTTAAAGCTGACGGTGTACTAAAATAAATGAGGCAACCATCACAGAAATATATTTTATGTTGTTGACAACTAATTTGACTTGAAACTAAACGTGATAAATCCCGAATCCAACAATAATGACTCTTTGAACAAGTCGTATCACAAAAATGTTCACCGCCATCTTTACTACTACAGTCTTTTGTAATTAACAATAAATTTACATGCCTATCCAACTTTTTTGACGCATACCTCAGTGGACCAATAACTTCATGTATTACTTCATTATTTTCATATTTAGATTCCAGACCGTATACGTTAATTGATATGTTGTTCATTTCCTCAAATTTTTTAATGTCACGTAATTTTACTGGAAAATCCATACCTGTTACATTTAGCACTCTAGAAAAATGGGGGTAGGATGTCTTCTGTGAAGGCTCTGCTGTTGGAGGAAACAATGCTGATGTTACAGCCCACGCAAAGCAAAATTCGTCCTGGTTAATCACATTGACGACAGCTCCTTTCTTTTCAATAGAACACGGCAACTTGATGTATGATGAGCCACCCATAGGCATATACTTGTTGATACCAACTTCCAAGTATAAAATTCGCACAAGAGCCCATCCTATAACAAGAAAAATAATATATAAAAATCAGTTTAATATATCGGGTTTTGATTTTTCCATACCTGAATCTTTCTCCTGGAACTCTGTCGCCTGCGTTTTTATTAATTCGGTGAAAGAATGGTAAACGGCATCCAAATCACTTTCTACACTAATTATTTGATTAGCAGTGTTGAAGGATTTTTCACTGAATATTTCTTGTGATGGAAGCATGTACTCGCCAACAGCTGTCATGTTAACTTTTAAAGCATGATGCACACGCAATAAATTATTAACAAGTTCCACCACCTTGGATTTAATGTCTGCAAAGAACATTACGTAATCGGAATGCTCCATATCACTGCTAACCCGATAGGTTGCAATTCTCCTTTTGAAGGCACATTCAACGAGTTGCACACCATGACATACCGGCAAACATGAATTATTTTTATGTTGTTGTGTTCGTTTATGCACCGACATATGATTTATTGGAACATCTACATTACATGTGGCGCAATTAATTAGCGGAATCGTCGATGTATACTCTTCAATTCGGAGCCGTTTTCCTCCAGGCACTTCATTAAATCTCGCCGCACACGATTCTCTTTGATGACGTCTCATATTATAAATATTAGTAAACTTAGAACCGCAATTTTCACAAACATATGCCATGATTTGTCAAATATTAACACATGTACTACCTATACAAGTCAGAGCCAACTGATGAATGAAACTGCCCCATACATTATATAAAACCATTCAAGGTCACCCCCAACCACGTAACATATCTTCAAGGTCACACACCCAAGATGACCTTCAACAAAGTCAAGGTCGTCTCGACCAAGGTCAAGGTCAAGGTCACACACACAACCTTGAACACAAGGCCAAGGCCAAAGCACACGTGCACTTTCAAGGTCAATGACAAGGACATGTGGGCGGGGCCAAAGAGGGGTGAAGCAAGGTCAAGGTCAAGGTCGAGGAGTGGGGGGATCGAGCGAATCGGGTTATGTTCACTACTAATAGGTCTAAAATTTTAAATAGAATCTAAAAATAAAATAATATATAGGATGTTCTATTTAAAATAAGCAAGAAGGCATCAACTTCAGATTGTTGAAGTACCATCATCTTGAAAATATTTTAGCCGAATAGCCCCCATCGACATTGTCAAAATTTTAAAATTTCCCAAAGTTTATTTTCTGAGATATCTATCGCAGCATATATATATATATATATATATATATATATATATATATATATATATATATATATATATATATATATATTCACGGATTCCACCATGTGAGATGCAATAGCAGTGGATATATCCACATTATGCCGTTATAGTGCTGAAATTACATTCAGCAAACATACAACTATATGCAGCTCCGTGTATGAATGAAGTAAAATGAGAACAGTAAACGTAAACTTCGTTCAGTATTTGCATGCTTCCTTCCGATCTGTCCTTTCCACAGCCAGGTGCATGTCGGTACCCTGATGAGTCTAGTAGAGACGAAACATGTACCTCTGCCGTATCACTGTGGCGGGGAGGATAAGTTTTAACCTTCTTCTCGGTATCGTGGTACAGGTAGGCCATCATCTCGATGGTGGTGGAATAGGATAAATTGTGTTCCTTAGCAATTTGTTCCAACTGTGCAACCTCTAACACGGAAAGGATATAGTTAGAACGGAGTTTGCATTTACTGTTCGCATTTTACTTCATATATATATATATATATATATATATATATATATATATATATATATATATAAATTAATGAGATCTCTCACGTAAAATTTGTCAATAGATTATATCCATTACAATATATAATTATTAGATTAACACATTCTAAATAGATTTTGGACTCTACTCACGTAAAAAAATGACATTGCATGAAGTTATATTTTTTTAAATAGAACGCCCGAAGTATCAATAGCTCTATACTTTTTTATTATAATTTTGGTTGACCTAAACTTTATAGTTTTTCAGATAATGAAATTTAAAAAAGGAAGTCGCGTTTATATCACATCCTTTTTTATAAATACCTCCCTTAATTTTATGCAATTGAACAGTCTCTAAAAGAACTTCAAAATCTACAGAATTTGCAACCGAATAAAATATATATTTTTTTTTAATTTGAAGTTTCAAGACTCAGAATAAACAACCTCTAACTATTCTATCTTAAACATTTTTTATGTTACCAAATATTGCAGTTTTTTAATAAAATCAAGAGATCAGTCGATTTTTTTTGTTGCTTTAAACTAACTATTAGATATTCAAAAACAATATCTAATTAGTCCCTTAGCGAAAAAAAAAAATTAAAACTTCGAAATATCGGTTTTGTGGCAATGTCTTGAGTGCGGATTAAGTACGAAGCGCACCGCCCGAGCCCCCTACGCTCTTCGTGTCTTTTCTTTTGGTACAGTTTCACAGAAGACCACCAGGTGTGCCAGAAGTCCGCAGATGCGACAATTCTATATTATAAATGTTTACGCATGTAAAACTTTAAACGCGTATTTCTCAAAACCACTTTTTTCAAACTCGGCGAAAACATTAATCAAACTATATTACAACGATCGATCTGCAATTTTAACAGTAACTTCACAATCACATTATCTTTCCTGCTACATAACTGTTTTTTGATTGGATATAATTTTTTTTATAAACAAAAATCTATTCATTTTTTTCAAAAATTCGTCCTTCTTACAAAATTGGATTTAAAAAGAACTTATATCATGGGGATGCGAATTATATATAAATTATAAATTTTCTTTGTTTTTTTCCAGGTCTCATAGTTCACGCAAAAAGTTTTCGAACCTTTTTCAATTTTTAAAAAAGATGATTTCGAATTTCGGCTCTGTCCCGTCATTTTGTATCAAAATAATAATAAAAAAAATTTTTAATTTTTTTCATACTTCAGTATGTGCTGAATGATCCCTCAGAAAAGAATTTTCCTATTTATCTTTCACCCTTTCAGAAAAAAAATCAAAATTAACCCTATTTTTTGGCCGTTACAGTGGTTTCCCCCCGTAAGTGTAGTATTAATACACAAGAAAAAAAAGGAGCTGTATGAAAGTGTCTTTAATCTTTAAATTCCTATATCTCAAAAAAATTTAGTTCAATCAAACAATTAATAAACTTGTTTTAGTATTACATATAGAGTTCAAAACTTGATTCATATACAGGGTAGTCCATTTAGAAAATACATAATTTAATGTCACTCGGCTTTTCTAACACACCCTGTATTCATTAACTATATATTTTAGCGAATATAGTGTATTGATAAGTTTTACCAAAGATTATTATAGCTTGCGTTAGCTATAATAATCTTTGGTTTTACTTATAAGACATAAATTTGCTTCATTCAGTCGTTGACTCTCCTTATATAAATCTCTCTAAGTTTCTACATTTTAAATTAATTAACTTCGAGTGACTTGGCAGTTACGCAGGACAAGAATGTGACAGCTACTAATTTCATCCAACGGTTAAGTTGCATTAAGTAAAAAATAGTATTGTATTAAGGAGATAAATAGTGTTTACTTGGCTGAAGTATAGTGCAGCCATCCAAGGGTTTTCGTGGCCCATTGAGCTCCCTAGAGTTTTATGATTGATTCATATAGATTTTAAGTTGCTACTTCCGAATCTTCAACATGATAAGCCGTCACGTGGTAATAAATTTTCTTATTATTAACATTATAATTGTTTATAACGGAGTAAAATTGTTAACAAAGGCGGTATCGATTTCAGATTGATGCTATTTTGTTTCAAATGTAATAACAAAAAGCACATTCTTTTTGAAATTAAAGAAAGTTAAATTAAAAGACGGGTTATTGCAACATTAGTGTAAAAAATGCACTCAATATACAGCGCTCCAACAAAATCAAGTGTTATTCGCTTGCTAATGCTTTTGAAATGATTTTTGAATAACCATAAATAAAACGATGATGATTCAAAGTAGAAATTTTTGTTGTTTTTTGCTATTATTTATTCGAGAGTAGGGATAGTAGCATCAAGATACCCTTAATAAAAATTATATTAAAAGATTGGATTTTTTATAGGTTCAGGATCTTTTTCATTTTTTAAAGTATTGATCCGGATGACTGGTATTTTAAACACACGCTGTATTATTGAACACACTCTATTATTTCAAAATCTCTTTATTGTCACAACTTTGACAACTTGTCAAAATAATTCAAGTTGCATCGACCAGCTCTCAAACTAAACTGTCCCCGAAAGCCGATCTGGGCCCTTTATATTCCCTTTTGGTTGAAGCGGGAAGATTCCCTAATTTTCTAGAAAGATTTTCGTACTACATGGTATAATAAAAATAAGAAAAAGGAATAATCTGGCGATTTCCAGACCTTCTATCATAGGCGTTCTATGTTGAAAATAAGAAAATAGAATTCCAGACTTTCATAGACATTTCTGAGGAAATTAACAAAGATAAAATTAATTAAATAAATTATGAACTCGTAGAAAATAAACGTTAAACCTTACAAACTACATACTATGAAATGTAAAACGCTATAAAGTTCGTTATACGTATATATATATATATATATATATATATATATATATATATATATAGATATATATATATATATATATATATATATATATATATATATATATATTGTTGTGGAACCTAACATCTTACCACCGCTTTCCGGCAAAACTGGACTTAAATAGAAGTCCAAGTTTGTGGAAAGTACAGGGATGTCTGGGAAGGATACCGGTGGATCCCACTAATGAGTCTACCACCGGTATCGGGACGAAACATCTATCCATTTACCACAGTGGTCGAAAATAGATCGCTAGCTACATGTCCTTACTACCAGGGGCATGGCTAATTGCGACCTGGCGCCCGAGCAGGGACGGCGGCAGACGAGGTTCTTAACCGCCGTTGGCTTTGATTAAGCCTGACCCGGCTATTGCAAGACCACCGAGGATGTCCGTTCCACTTTCTTTTCAGTCCTGTGCTTTCTAACGGCTTGGACTGTCCAACAGTTAAAGCCGGAAAGCAAATGCCTTAGGGGGGCATATTGTAGAACCTAACATCTTACCACCGCTTTCCGGCTAAACTGGACTTAAATAGAAGTCCAAGTTTGTGGAAAGTACAGGGATGTCTGGGAAAGATACCGGTGGATCCCACTGATGAGTCCACCACCGGTATCGGGACGAAACATCCATACATTTACCACGGTGATCGAAAATAGATCGCTAGCTACATGTCCTTACTACCAGGGGCATTGATAATTGCGACAATATATATATATATATATATATATATATATATATATATATATATATATATATATATATATATATATATATATATATATATATATTACAGTGATTGTCCATTAGAATATCTCGGTAAGTAATGCGATTTGAATCCTGCAAATTTGTATAAGGGGGTTTTCGGTGACGGTTTCTTCGGTTATACCGAAAGTTATCCAAAACTCATTTTTTTTAAATATATCAGCCTGTATGTTTTATATATTTTTTTTAATTTCTTCCTTAATTTCCGATATTTTGCTGTTTTTGCGGAAACATTTTTTTTGCAAATTTTGACTTAACAGGGAACTCAGAATTCTAGTTGTGACTTTAGATATTATTGTACTTGATAATGAATTTTCTGAAAAGGACATTTTAGATACTTGGAAGTGGAAAAGTAACAAATTTTGAGCGGCATCTACAAATTTAAAAAAACATTTTTTTTCAGATACCATGCTACTCTATTGATTCATTCAGTAGATAGGTACGAATATTCCTTATTTGTTTTCATACCACGATTTATGATTTTTAGCAAAATCCTCCAAATATAAGCAGTTTTAGTGATTTTTGGCAAGAAGGCCACAAATAAATACTAGGTTTCTAAATCGTGTCATTGTCAATTAGGATATGTTTTGTTGAAAACTCTGCATGTTCGACTTATAATATTGTTACGACTTTGTTTCCTTAAAATCGTTCACTGGGTTCCCAGAATAAAACACAACACCTTTCACTAATAAATCCAATATTTAATTACTTTTTAACACAGCTAAAACACAACTATCTTATTACTACTTCTTAATTCTTCAATCTCTTCTCATGAGTCCAATTCATCCACACCTGAATTGCACGAGAGTCCCTTCTCATGTGTCCCATTCGTCAACATCTGTACCACTTTATGTACTTACTTAGTTTCACCCAATAATCCATTCTCATGTGTTCAATTTCTCTACATTTATAACACGCGATCTGATATCTTAATTGCACTCGACAGTCCCTTCACGTGTGTCCAGTTCGTCCACATCTGAAGCATTTGATCTGGTTTCCGCCTAACTTCTTGCGTCTAGTTTCTTAAGAATTTCATATAATATGGTAACAGCTCTTATTTTTGACCCTAACACATCATAAGCTGCCTCTATTTCCAAAGGCCTATCCAAACCTTCACTATAATCACTAAACTTGTTTATTCACGACTTAAGCTATATTTCCTGATCTCTGAGCCTATCAATAAAATACTGGATTGTAAGTTCTTCTCAGACATCGGTTTCATATTCTTGCAAACTTTCCCCGTTTCTTTGATGTCTTTACTTGAGTTGCGATTGATATAACTGGCGTCGATATTTATCTTCAAATCTTTCTTGTGGATTTTAATAATGGTTTGTAACAACTCCAGTGCTGGTCCACGGAGTACGATTACTAATGCAGTAGCCATTTCTTAGCAATTCCAGTTATTTGCAAGCGGCAGCTTCAAACTGTCGGTTATGCATTATCCAAAATGTTTGACCATCATAAGTGAGAGGTTTGATATTTTGAATGGTGATTATTTCTTTATCAGAAAGGCCATGATTTTTTATTTTATTGACATCTATCTGAAGGCTCTTCATTTTAAATTCTATCCCATCTATGACCTCTTTCATTCTTTGTCGCACTTCTCCTACGTCTTGTCGCATTTCTTGGCTCATATGTCCGATGTCTTGTATCACAATAGATTCAATACTACTTACTTCTTGACGTACTTTTATCTCTGTCTCGTCTACAATTTCTTTCACTTCTTGTCGCACTTCTCTTATATCTTGTCGCACTTCCCCTATCTCTCCCTTAGACTTTTGTGTTCATCCCTGCACAATTTGATCGAATTTTTGCTGTTCTTATACAATGACTTCTCGTATATATTAGTAAAGTGAATCTTCATTTTTAACACGGCGTCTTCTTCTTTTTGACGATGTTCTTCTTCTTCTTCTTGTTTTTCTTTTTGGTGACGTGCTTCTCCTTCCTGTTCTTTTTTTAGACGATATTGTTCTTCTTTTAGGCGACGTTCTTCTTCTTTTTGGCGACATGCTTCTTCTTCCAGTTTTCTTTTGGACGACATTGTTCTTCTTTTAGGCGACGATCCTTTTCCTCCTGCTTTTCTTCTTCTTGTTTTTCTTGTTGGTAGGGACCTTCTTCTTTCTGACGACATTCTTCTTCTTCTTGTTTTTCTTGTTGGCGGCGACCTTCTTCTTTCTGACGACGTTCTTCTTCTTCTTCGTGTTTGTCTTGA
This sequence comes from Diaprepes abbreviatus, assembly GCA_034092305.1. Lineage (NCBI taxonomy): Eukaryota > Metazoa > Arthropoda > Insecta > Coleoptera > Curculionidae > Diaprepes > Diaprepes abbreviatus. Next base: position 24,794,465 of record JASJET010000103.1, read on the forward strand.
AGGCGACGTTGTTCCATACGTTCCATAAAATCAGCCAATTTTTATTCATTTGTTCCATTTCAGCTGTTTGCTCTCTGATATTTATCATAAAAACTTCTAGAATATTCTAGTTAACTAGTGTCTAAACTTCTTTCTTAATACAAAATTAGATAGTAAAATCCGTCTTTCGCTATCTCTTCTAGTTTTCAAATAGAATGTCCTGGGACGTTATCGAAAATTTGATTCTAAGCTCCTTTACTGATAATAAATTCGATTATGAAGTCCGTTTTTCGTTATTTCTTTTAAAACTAAATTGTTCTAGATCTTTGTCAAAAATTCGATTCTAGGCTTCTTTTTTTAATGAAAAATCAGATGATGAAGTCCGTTTATCGCTATCTCTTAATTTTCAAATAGAATATTCTCGAACTTTGTCTAAAATTCGATTTTAGGTTTCTTTCTAATGACACATCCGATGGTGAAGTCTGTTTTTGGCTATCTCTTTTAGTTTTCAAATAGAATGTTCTAGAACTTAAAAATTCAATTCCAAGCTTCTTAATTAATGACAAATCCTATTGTGAAATCTGTTTTTAGATATTTGTTTCAGTTCAAAAACAGAACGTTCTAGAACTTTATAGAAAATTACTCTTATTTTGTTACTTGATAACAAATTCAACAGTGAAATCTGTTATTTCTTATCTCTTTTAATTTCCAATACAATTTTCCCGAAACCCGGTGATAATCCTCATTTCTCATACCAATTGTTTCGATTTTGTCTCTTTAAAATCGCTCACTGGGTTCGCAGAATAAAACATAATAACTTTCAATAATACTTCCAATACTTCTATCAATCACTTCTTAAGAGAGCTAAAATTACTACTTCTTAAGATCTTCACTATTCGAATACAACTATACAACTTAAAACTCTTATCCCATCTCTATTTATATTCCTGTAGAATTTAATATACAAATCTAGAATTTTAAAGTTGAGATCAATCTAGAAATATGACTCATCGGTATAATATTTCTGTCGGCACATTATAATAAAGATGACTCATCGCATCGGAATATTGGCATATGAGGGCGTATCAATAAGTTTTTCCTAATCTTTCGTAACAATATGTTAGCGTTTGTATACTTATTATTTTCCATTTTTCGGCAATATTTCTCGCTAACAAAGACGGTCACAAATCGTCGATAAATAATTAATTGCAACTGACATTAACACGCCTTACTATAGAAATATAGTATTAGTATAAATCATGGCCTTCAAAAATCACTAAAAATGCTTGATATTTGGAGGATTGTGTGAAAAATCATAAATAAGTTGAAAACTGTTCTAGCTAGCTATGTAGACAGATAGGAAATGTTCTTACCTATTTACTGAATGAATTTACAACGTATCATCGTATTTGAAAAAATTAAGTTTTCTTTAAATTTTTTGTACATCACAAAATTTAGTTTTCCACTTCCCTGTATATAAAATGTCCTTTCCCAATAGCTCATTATCGAGTCCAATAATATCTAAAGTGACAATTGGAATTCCTACTATTCAGTTTTTGGCGACTCCCTGTTAAAGGTCAATATTCGGAGAAAAGATTTTTTTCCTCAAAAAAAGCTAAAATAGCTCAAAAAAAACTTAGAGTAAGTTATCGAAAATACAAAGAAATAAAAAAAATATAACATACATAGTGATCAATTAAAATAAATAAGTTTCGGACAACTTCCGATATAACCGGAGGTCGCATAGGATCACTGTTACTTCATCTGAAAAGAGCGTCACAGAAAACCCCATTATATAAATCTGCAGGATTCAAAAAACAATCCTTCCCGAGATATTCAAATGAACGATCACCGTGAGGCACTCTGTATGTATTTAATAGAATTAAATTTTACTTTACTTCCATTATCCCGATTTGTGTAATTTGTATCCCATCTTTAAAATATCTTTATTAAAAAACATCCCACATAATGAGCATACACTTTCGAACAGACAGCTTTTCAAGAAAGAAATAGGCCGGATAAAGACAAATGTTTACCTGTTTGCTTTTTCAAGAAATTGAAGTAGCCGTGTATAATATCTCGCGTTTGTGATGGCCGCGCCCTTAAGCCAACGAGGCGTTTCCTCATCGATCGTCAGGGTGTGTCGGATCAACCCTTATACAACACCCCAAGCACACTTTCAACTTTATTATGTTTAAGGCCAGGGGCGACACGTAAATGTATTACATAATTTGAACATAATAATTCGCACCCATTTTTATATTGATCAGTTTTTTAATTAGAATAATACTTTTAATTAAAAATCTTTTAACAATGATTAGAAACCAATAAAACAAATATATACAAATAATACGTAAGAGTATCATACGTAATGTCTAAAAGTCGTTTTGGAAGTAACAAAATTATTACTTTCACTTTTTTTAAATTTTAAATACATTTTTGGATTCCGCACTTCAAAAAATGGCATATTAACTCTTTATCTGTCTGTCACAATCGAATTTCCCTTTTATTACTGACTATACCACTTGGATGATTATTGGAATATGCTAAAAAATCAAGATCGAATTCCATTTCATTTAGAACGAGGCTGTACTATTTTCTTGACAAATAGTAAATTTCATGCCAAGAAATCATCAATTCGCGAGACACCCTCATACTTAACCGTTTTTTTTATTAAAACACAAATTTTAAAACAACTTAAAATCTGATTTAAATCCGATAGACACAACGCGAATTCTGAAAGCATTTTGATGGAAATACGTAAAAAAATCCATATTGCAATGCAGAATTTGATAAGAAAAAAAACATTACAGAAAAAATGAATAGCAATAAATATAAAATTCGGATATAAATATTAATCTCTAATTACTTGTAAATAAAACACTGTTTGCTTTTTAAGGTTTCAATAGTTTAATAGAGCTAAACTCTTTGTTTCACCTTGTGAGCGCTTTTTCAACAGTATATTTATCAATAAAATTAAAGATAATTAAAAATTAAGATTTCAGGAAGAAATAAATAAATCTATGTTCTGCCTTTTAAAATAGTTGCCATTATATATGTTTTCTCCTTTGAAGCAAATAAAGGAAAGAATATGAACAAACAGTTTATTTCCTGCAAATACAACTCTGGCTCTCCCTCCATACGCGTTTTGACCACTTTATGGTCTCGTCACTGGAACAGTATTAAATCGAAAACATTCACAGAAAACCATTGTCTATATAAAGTATAAATTCCAAGGCATATCGGTAGGATATTAAAACCTACCGACCTTTCGATATCAGACTAAAAAATATAGCCAGTCGAACGACATCTATACATTCACCTAAGTAGTGCGAAACTTCAAAATTAAGATTTCAATAAGAAATAAATAAATCTACTTTTCTGCCGCGTTTAAATAGTTGCAAATATATATGTAATCTTCTTTGAAGTAGATAAAGGAAAGAATATATTCAAACAGTTCATTTCCTGTAAATACAACACTGGTTCTCTCCATACGTGTTTCGACCACTTTATGGTCTCTTCAGGGAAGTATCAAACCGAGAACAATATTCCCAAGAAGCAATTTAAATTATAAAATGTTTTTTGAGGTTTTCATGGATTCCTCCGTGTGAGATGCAATAGCAGTGGATATATCCACATTATGCCGTTGTAGTGCTGCAATTACATTCAGTAAACGTACAGCTATATGCAACTCGGTGTATAAATGAAAGTAAAATGCGAACAGTAGATGCAAACTTCATTCCATCACATCCTTTCTGTGTTAGAAATTGTACAGTTTGAATAAATTGCTATAGAACACAATTTATCGTATTTTTCCACTTATACAACGGCATAATGCATTGCATTTTACACGGAGGAATCCGTGAAAGCCGCGTGAACATATATACGCCATCCGGCGGAAGGTCGGCGAAGCCGCGTTCAGTGTTGCATACTTCCTTCCGATCTGTCCTTTGCACAAACAGTACCCTGATGAGTCTAGTAGAGACGAAACATGTACCTCGGCCATATCACTGTGGCGGGGAAGGTAAGTTTTGACGTTCTTCTCTGTATGGTGGTACAGATAGGCCATCATCTTGATGGTGGTGGAATAGGATAAATTGTGTTCTATAGCAATTTATTCAAACTGTACAATCTCTAACATGGAAAGGATATGATGGAACAAAGTTTGCATCTACTGTTCGCATTTTACTTTCATATGTATATTGGTAAATACACGGCAGAAAAATAGATTTATTTATTTCTTACTGAAATCTTAAGTTTTTGGTTTCGCACTACTCCGGTGAAAGTATTGATATCATTCAACTGGCGATATCTTTTAGTCTGACATCGAGAAGTCGGCAGGTTTTAATATCCTACCGATATGTTTCAGAATTTATATTATATATAAACAGTTGTTTATTGCGAATATTGCTACACTAACGAGACCATAAGGTGGCCGAAACGCGTATGGAGAGAGAACTAGAGTTGTATTTGCAGGAAATAAACTGTTTGTATATATATATATATATATATATATATATATATATATATATATATATATATATATATATATATATATATATATATTTTCATTGTCTACTTGAAGGGTGAATACATATATATTGACAACTAAAATTATAGATATTTTATTGTCCTTCTACAGAACCTAATTTTATTACTGTAAATCTAGGCAGGACGACGTAAAATATTTATCTATAATTGAGTTTGAGAGAAAGTTTTATTGATCATTGGTTGCGAGATGTGGGTTATTTTTAAGGATTTTTTTTGAGTTTCTTTAGTAAATTCAATATTTTACTTTTATTTTCGGAATGGAGTAATGTAATGTTATTTAGATCTATTAAATTATTATAATCTTTACAGTGTGGGGTCATTTCTAATTTTTTTTTATATTATTTAAAATTGCAGTTCTATATTTTTTAAATCTAGTTTTTATATTTCAGCAACTTTGACCTATGTATATACACTTTGCACCTTCCTTAAGGTTAACCAATTATCTACCCATATTCAATTTATTTATGCATATAGTTTTACAACTTACATGATTTAATCTATAACTAATGTTTTGTCTAAATTGTGGTGTGAAGTGTACAAATTTGAAGTTAGCTTCTTTTGAGTTATCAACTGTATAGAATTCTTTTTTTAATAGTTTTTTTTTTGTTTTTTCTTTAGCAAACTGTCGATTTTCTTTATAACTGTTGTTTCTTGCGATTTATTTAATACCACAAAGTTCTTTCTCAACGTTTTCTTTACTTAATGAAAAGAAAAATAATTTTATCGGCCAAGACTGGTTTGATATTATATTTTTTAATTATTTACTAATTGTTTTAAATGGATTTTCACGAAATATACACTTTAATAAAAAAAAATACTCTTTCCTAAGTTTATTTATTTGAATATTTTAAAAGAGTAATAAGTTATAAGCGAAGGTCTTTTTTTCCTTTCCTTTTTCTGGACACCCTGTATAGTATTACATATAATTTAGCGAACTTTATAAGCAGCAAATAAATTTAATATGATATCGCGTCAAAAGAGGTAAAAAATATTTCTTCGACAAATTTGTTTAAGTAAAAATATATTTTTCAGTATATTTGCGTCAGAGAAAATTAACGTAAATCAACATTTACGAATACGCTACGCTCTTAGTACTTTGCCTTTACGTAAAATAATATTAACAACAATATATAACACAGTAAGATTTATATATTCATAACTTTTCAGAAATAGTGTATTATATCGATGAGCCGCTCCTGGTTTGGTGACTATTAATTTTATTATGTTAGCATAAGGGATTGTCTACAAAAAAATTAAAAATTAATTAGTATAAACGATGTGTATACACGGGGTGTTTTTGATATTTCACCCTTGTGTATTCAAATGACATGGAGGGTGTAGAAGGGTGAATGATCAATTGTATTAAAATTAAATTTGCTGTTTGGGATGACATTCATATTTTATACATTACTCAGTATATCCTGCTATCTCAAAAAAAGATTAAAAGCTATGTGCTGCAAAAAATAAGTTTTTAAAAGGAAAAGAATAAGGACATTTAGGTGCTGCATATCATAAAATATCAACGTAATTTTCTTCACCCCTTGATATATTGATATAAACGGATAATGTGGTATTAATAAGTGAAGATTTAGACAAGTTACAGGAAATGCTCTCTGAGTTGAAAAATGCTTCGGGCAAGCGCTTTCGGTCTAACTTAGACCATCCTCAGGGCTCAGACCCTAAAAACAAGAGAATATGGTCAGCAAATAAGCTTACTCACTACTCACCAACCATACTCACTCGTCAAAGGGCACACCTTAACCCTGCCAGTTTGAGAACAGTCTCCAACAACGCCAGCGTAGCCTCCACACAGAACAAGCCATATACAATTACAAAAATTTTTTAAAAATTTGTCCCAAATTAAAATTAAAACTAAAACATTCAAAACACTGCATACATTAACATTATTAAAATAATAAACCTTTGCAATAACAACCCAAAAGAGTGAGGTTATGCCACACACAGTCACAGCATAATATAGCAATAAAAATTTTCCAAAAATTAAAAATATATACAAGTATGTTCATTGACAATGAGCAAAAAGAGAAAAAAAAAAGAAAAAAAAGGGCAGAAGAAAGGACAGTAAAAGTTTATTAATCTACAGCGTTACTGTTATCGGCCATTCTGTGATATATTTCGAACACTTGGTTTCAGTGGCGTGAAATAATTTCCATTTTTGTAAAAAAGCAATAAAATACACCAACATAGGCGTAGATGAAATTTGTTGAAATGTGTTAACTATTAATATATGTAGAATGAAGTGTCTGAAACTGAAAAAGATGATCAAAATTATTATAAGATTGCACCCCACGCAATCACAGTTTCCAGACATTTAAATTGTTATTGATTTAAGGAAAAAGTTTGAAAATGAGGTTGCGGTCATTTACGTTGTTCATTCTTACATTGAGGCAATGGTCGGGGTTTCTTTTTATCTCCCTGCATATTTCAAGATCCTCTCTGCAATCCAAGGTTTTAGAGTTATTACCCCTAGAGTAATATATAATTTTACTATTATGTGTTGGAGAGAAACTGTGTTTGGTAAAACTAATATGGTGACCAAACACAGTGGCCTGAGGTTTGAGAATATGTTTTCGAATTGCTAAGGATCTAATAGTTTTTCCTATATACGTTGAAGGGCAGTCTGGACAAGAAAGTTGATAGATCCCACTTTTTTGGATATGAGATATCAATTGTTTGTTATTAATCAGATGGAAACTGAGTTGATTTACACTCTTAAATGAAATGTTCACGTTTTGAGTGTGGTTTGTTAGAGTCCGTGCTATTTTATTAGAGAAGTGACTTAAGTACGAGAGTGAGAAAAATTTCCCTTGCTGACTTTCATTTTAAGAAGTCGAGCTGTAAGCCTCTTGGTATTCTTTCTTGTTTTTAATTTTCTCTATATATTTGTCGATGACTGTATGCTCATACCCATTGTTTACGGCAATTTGCTTCAGAATATTGACCTCGTTGTTGTAATCCTCCGCTGACATGGGAATGTTGAGCAATCCATTAACATAGCAGTTTATTGAGGCCATTTAAAGGGTGGTTAGAATTAGAAGGAATTATGTGGTCTGTTTGGGTGGGTTTTCGAAAGATTTTGAAACTGAGAGAATTATTGGTTTTTTTGATAGTTAAATCTAATAAATTAAGTTTGTTTTCGGTTTCTATTTCTAAGGTAAAGTTTAGAGCAGGATGCAGAGAATTAAGACTATTTAGAACATCAATAGCCCGCTGTTCATTGCCCAGAATAATTGTAAAACAGTCATCGACATAACGTAGCCAGTTAATTATATTGCTCGGAATTAATGCATTTTCCAAGTTATCCAGGAAGATGTCTGCTAAAAGAGGAGATAGAGGATTTCCCATTGCCAACCCCGAGAGTTGTTCGTAGTATTTGTTATTGAAAGCAAAAAAGTTGGTCGTCACTAGAGATGTTGTTCGCTGTCAACAGATATAATCGGAAGAGTTTCCATCCTCAGAATCGACGTAAACAGATTGCATACATCGAAGGAAGCGGAAATTCGGATATTTGGATGAAGTATCTACAATGTAGGTGTATATGTATTTGCGTAGAGTTGGGAGTCTGTACACTGCGACATGGTAGATCTATTGTATTCCCTACTGCTGCTCAGTCGTAAGAGTTATCTTATCGTCTAGAGCAGGTCCTTCAGTCATATTTCCCTCGGGAATCTTAGGATATTGGACAGCTTCAATCTGGGTAGCTCCCCTTCTTCGATTTGGTTTGCTCCCAAGAACCACATCCTAGGTACAATGCAGGTAAGTTAATGCAAACTATCTTGCTGTAAGTTATGTGGTTTTACCAACGTTTTCACCTTCCTATAATTTTAATCAAAAGTCATGTCACAAATAATATAAAAAATTTTTAAATTGTACCATATTTCGAGCCTTTTCATTATCACTAAAATATTTACCCCCGTATTTATCATACTCTCAAATTGCGATTGAATAAATTGTATTTGCCCAATATTAAATAGTCTTGATAATCTACCAAATTATTTGACATAAGTAAGGTGCTATGTGGTTTTACCGATATTTTACGCCTTTTAGAGCATTTTTAAGTAGAAATTATATGACTAATACAAAATTTCTAGTAATCTACACTATTGGCAATATTACGAACATTTTCTTTATCTTAATCACTAAAATATTTACCCCCGAATTTATCTTATTGATATATAAATTATCAAAATGTTTTTGACCACATTTGTACGATAATGACTGGGCAGACATAATGACTAATGCCAAACCATTAATTACCTAAATTTCCCATTTTAAGTAAAACTTGATACATTGCCTGAGGCGACTAAAGTTGTTAAAAAATAACTGGATTCAGGTTTTGACCAAATAAAGTCACAATCATCCTGAGAAATGGTCGACTTATTTAAGATCATTAAGGCGGTTGTTAATATATGTTACAAGCAAGTTACAGAAAATAAAACCTAATTAAATAATGTCAGTAACTTGTATAAGTGTTACAAGTGCAACAATATTTTTTCTGAAAGGTGTTTAAAACTATTTTTTTAAACTTAAAACTTAGTCGTAAAATGATTCGAGTGAAGACTGTAATAGTACTTCAGGTAAAAACTTAGTGGTAAACTACCGTGCACCTTGATTAGTTAATTACTTTCCAGTGTCCCAATTCATTATAATTTTAAACGAATACAAGAATTCCTATAAACTGTAATAGAATTGGCTGTGTCTGTTAATCAAACTCATCCACACATATATCTTAGCCAAAATACCGCCTTAAAAACCACCTGCTCATTCATCCTTTGCTTTAATTAAAACGACTTTTTCGTCAATTTATTCAACGAACGGAGCAAACCTGCATCTTTTAAGGAAATCGCTTAAAAACTGTTACAGTTTATTTAATTAATATGACAGAGAAAGTGGCCAATTAACAGAGTTTTTTTCATTTGTAGTTAATACCATCAGGTAACCTATACCTTCATACCTATTTAGAATAAAATTAAAGATAAGTGGTATTGAGATAATGAGCGCTTAGTATGCAACGTACCAAATTTGGAAATATAATTAAGTTCGTTGATTAAGTACTATTAATTGCTGTCTTACAAAATGTTTCATGATACAAGTAATAAAACTATAAAACCACAAGTATTTTTTTAATCGGGATTAATGCTCACCTAGTTCTCTCCAACTAATTAAATTCTTAAGAGGTACTAATAAAAATGTGAGAATAATTTTATGAGAAACACAAATGTGAAAAGTAAGCTAAGTTATATTTTACTAGTTTAATCATCATAATAAATCTATTAAACGGTCTTAAACTAAGTTTCAATTTTACTCAGATGGTTTTCAGTTTTACGAAGATCCTTTGATACATGTCTCTTTTTCATTTTTTTGCCTATAACTCTCTCCAACTTCTGCTCAGTATTTATCTTTCTTTTTTTTCCTTATGATGTCCGTAATAAGATTTGTTTAGGTAGCCTATTTTTCTTTTCCTTCCTGGTCCGCCCTGAAACTGGATGCACTGAGGCCAGAATAGGCTTATTGTGCTCACCTTAGATTTATAACTATTCTGTTGACCTAACCTCCTGGATTAATTTTTACAGATCTACTAAGGAGTGAGTATGTACTTTCCTTGGTTCCAGGTGTGTTGATCTGAAGGTTTTCTGTCGTCTTCTTTCTAATGACTTACGGTACATATAATATGCTTTAAAGTTTCCTCGGCTTGGCCACATAGTCTACAGCCGAGATATCCGTTATACAGGTTCATTTTGTTCAGATGTACTTTGACGGGCATGTATCCCTTCGTTATACCTGTAATAGCTCTTAATTGATTTCTGCTCATTTGGAGTAGTTTCTTCGCTATTTTCGGGTCAGGGTTCCCAATAAATATCTTGCCGTGACTCAATCCTTGTCTGGATATCCAGTGATTTTTGAGCTCTTTTCTAATACATTGTTTGACTGCTTTCCAGGCTGCACACCGCGGCATCCCAAATGCCGGTTATGGACCAATATATTGAAATGATGAGCCATGTCTCGCTAGCCCGTCAACTTTTTCGTTTCCATGTATGCCTGCATGTCCCGATACCTATTTTAGCATAACTCTGTTGTCCTTTGTCAGAGTTATGAGTTCACTCTAACATTCTCAGACCAATCTAAATGATACATTTTGGCCCTTATGGGTCTTCCGGGCTGCTTGGCTGTCAGAATAAATGTAGATGTGCTTCCCTTTTTAAGCTCTCCTTTTTATCTCATCTGCACATTGTAAAGCTTTGTCATAGTTGTTCTTTGCATTACCTTGTACGATCAGACCAAGACAGCATATGTGGAGGACTGATCTCACCACACTGGTATATAACCAATGCACCATCTTCGGTGAGAGACCCCATGTTTTCCCATATAATCTTCTAACAATTATAAAGGTTGTTTCCTATTTTTTTTTTATATTTTCCACGTGCTTGTTCCCCCAGACATTTTACTTCCCTGAAAAGTGGTATTGTGTTCCCTTGTTGGATGATGGGACCGAGGTCCTCAAGCTTTCTTCATTTTGTGAAGGAGATAAGGACAATCTTTTGGGGACTTATATTAAGTCCTTCCTGTTCTGCCCATCTTTCTACAACCCTGACACAGCATTCTTTCTCGCACAATCGTATTAAGTTTACCTTGGGTTAAGATTACCAATTCATTTGCATATCCTAGTACAGAGTGGCCCTATGGTCTCACATTCATTATTCGAGTAATATATGTTTAACGCCCCTTATTTTAATTAATCTGGTGTTTAAAATCTATCTATTTTCTAACAGACCTCCAAAAATCCACTTCTCTTGTCAATAATGTTGTTCGATATTTTTTTTTTATGCTATGCCGCACTACCATATGTACTATGCTTTTCAGAACAGTACATTGTTCAGCATGGTTATAGCTTTTCTTCCTTGAATTTTTCTTTAGTGATAGGTTTTATAGAGTCATATTTAGTATTATTTTCAGCCCTAATTATTTAGACTTTTTGCATTATTTGGTTGAAACACCGCAGAATAACGATGAAAAAAAATACAGTAGACAAAAAAAAATAAGCGGCGAAACAAAAGCTTTGAAAAAAGAAAACAACTAAAAGTAGATCTAAACAAAAATACCCTTGAGTGGTCAAAAAATTAACTGAAAAAGAGTTGGGTAAGGACACTTAAAAATATAACGCAAAATTGATCGGAAAGTGCGGGCGTAGAGAACATTCACTAAAAGACATAAATGAAAGTCTGGTAACAAAAAAACGAGATTTAATGGAAGAAATAGAAAAGTTCTACACAGATCTCTATACAAAAAATATACAACCCGATCGCAAAAGCACTTAAATCAATGAAATGTAACAAAGCTGTTGGATCCGATTGTGAACTGCCTGAAAGGTTGCAAGGGAGAGGACCAAGATGGATTAGTAAACTGCAATTGTTTTTTGATATCTGTTTAAGCCAAAGCAATATCCCAATCAGTCTTCTTTTCCAAATCTACAAACTTATTACCAGAACATTAACAAATAGATTGACAAAATTGATTTCTAACAGTTCGTAAACAAGCCAGATTAAGATCTGATTATAATGCATGCGACCATCTAGATATCCATAGAAACCTCATAGAAAAACGCAATGAGTACAATTTAGACCTTCATTTGGTTTTTATTAACTATCATAAGGCATTTTATACCATAGAAATCTGGGTTGTGTTAAATTCACTAAACAAATGCTGAATAGATATCATCTACTCTTCATTGCATGTCCTTCATACGGAGAAAACCAACGCTATTCTGCTAAACCGAGGTGTGCGCCAAGGTAACACCATCACACTCAAATTATTCATAGCCGCTCTGAACTACTCATTCACACAAATGAATTGGTCCCACAAAGGAATCAACGAAGAATACTTGCATTGTCTAAGATTTGCCAACGACATCGTTCGAATGAACAGCGATCCTATAAAATTATAAGATATATTATCAAAACTAAATAACCATTTTGAAAAGATCAACCTTAAAGCAAATATTGATATAACAAAAGTAATTAACAACATAAAAGCTGAAATTAATATTCAACCCAAAACGACAACAACTAGAACACATCGAAACCTATCTATATCTAGGACAAAAAATGATGACTAAAAAGAACAATATGATAGAAGAAATAGCAAGAAAATTCAGTTTCTTCTGAGCAGTATTTTAAAAAGTTCAACATGTATTCAAGTCCAAAATAACCAACAACCTGCAAAGCCCACTCTACAGGGTGTCCAGTAAGTACCTAGTAATTTCTCGGGAGCATACAGGGGAGGTCAAAATAATCCTACTTTGTAATAGAAAAATTCCTAAAGTTTCTCTTAACGGAGATCCGGAGCCCGAAATGGGTACCCAGCGATTTACCTCATTGCCTCTAAGTTTTGAACCGACTTGTAAAATTTAATAAAATTTTCATATTTTATAGAGGCTATAAAGACTCATTAAAACATACTACAATAGATGTTTTAGATAATCAAAGAAGTCAGGAACGGACTTACAATCAAACTCGTTGGCCTTAATTTTTGACAGATATCATTTTACAGACCTGAAATCTGATCATTCCTCTTCAAAAAAGGTACTCTTAATTTATCTCGAAAAAACGAGCGGTTTTCGAGATAAATCGGTTTTTATGCGAAACACTCAAAAGTTAAAAGCTAAATACAAACAGGTAAAAATCAGGTTGTTATTGTTAATGCCTACATAATGAATTACTATTGACAGAACTTATGAAAACAGCCTTCAAGTAAAAATAATTTTAAAAAATGAAAGAATATTCTTACACAGAGTATGCTGATATGCATTTAGTTTATGGTGAAGCGCTGTCAAATTCTTCGAAGGCAGGAAGACTTATGCTGAAAGATTTCCAACTCGAATATTGCCAAGTTCAAAAACCTTTTAAACGGTTGATCCAAGCCTAAAGGAAACAGGTAAAAGATGATTAGAAAATAATTATTAGAGTTAACAGAAGGAGAGCACTAGATAGATTTTGCAAGATATTGCTGACGACCCTTCAAATAGCATCAGAAATCTCGCTACACAAGACAATGTTACAAAATGGCTTCTAGATGAAACTGTAACAGATCAATGACTTCACTCGTACCACGTTGAAGAAGCACACGCTATGTCTCCGGATGATTATCCAGCAAGACTTCAATACTACAACTGGTTTATACAGCAACATAACCTGAATCTAAATTTTTCTAACCTTATTTTGTTTATCAATGAGGCGGGTTTTACAAGACATGGCATAATAAACTCACATAATTTACATTTTTGGGCTGCTGAAAACCCGCAAGCTATAATTTAAAACACCAGCAAAGGTTAATTTAAAAGGTGTGAGTTGGCATAATCGGAAATAACTTTATAGGTCCATTTGTTTTGAAAGGAAGATTCAATGGTGAAATTTATTTACAATTTTTACAGCAAAATTTAAATAATTTATTGAAAGACGTACCTCTTGATAGAAAAATGCAAATGTGGTACATGAATGATAGTGCTCCACTTCATTTTAAAGGTATAGTACGTCAACACAAATGTTTTTGGCCCTCGAGGTGAACCTGTTTTATGGCCACCAAGGTCTCCAGACCTAAATCTCTTGGACTTTTACTTCTGGGGAAATCTAAGGGGATTACTTTATTCAACACCAGTAAATACTAGAGAAGAACTTCTAGCGAGAAGAGCATAGCATTCTAACGAAGTCCGAAATAATGTCGGAATATTATTGCGCATAGCCCATATTGAACATTTTCCAAACTAACATTTGAACGTTTTCACTATATTTGCATTTTGATGACATTGTAAATTAATTGAGTCCCGATTTTGAACTTGACAATGTCTGAGCTGGAAATCTTTCAGCATAACATCTTCTTGCCTTCGAAGAGTGGGACAGCGCTTCCCCATAAATTAAAGCACATCAGCACACCCTGCTTTTTCATTTTTATCTGTTTTTGTTTAGCATCAGTAACTTTTGAATTTTTCGCACAAAAACCGATTTATCTCGAAAACAACCAGTTTTATCGAAATAAATTCAGAGTACCTTTTTTAAAGAAGAATGACCAACGTATTTAAAAAATCAGTTTTCAGCTCTGTAAAATAACACTTGTTAAAAATTAGGCGAGTGTCGCTTCAAGTCCGTTCCTGACTCCTTTGATGATCTAAAACATCTATTGTCTTTATAGCATCTATACAATATTAAAATTTCATTACAGTATACATGCCGGTTCAAAACTTAGAGCCGATAAGGTAAATCGCTGGGTACCCTTTTAGGGCTCTGTATCTCCGTTATGGGGCACTTTAGGAATTTTTTTTCTGTAACAAAGTAGGGTTATTTTGACCTCCCCTGTATGTTTCTGAGAATTTATGATATACTTACCGGACACCCTGTATAATCAGTGCATACTTCTAATACTCACATATTGAGACAAAACAAGGTATCTGGCGAAAAACTCCCCCAAAAACTGGGTAGAACGCAAAGAGTACCTAGAAGAGTAATACTTGGTATTCAACTATCAAATAATAAGAGATAATATAAATAAAAAAAACAGGCAAAACCAATCGATATTATGGAAAGAGTGGCTGAACTCAAATGGAGATGAACTGACAATAAATGGAAACAAAGAATGATCGAGTAAAGTGGAACGATGAAACTAGATGGAGAAGCGAAATCAAGAGAATAGCATGACTTCTTTGGATGAGACAATATGAGGTGGAACAATATCTCTTTGCGTTTCTAATATGCACACATGCGTACATTAACCTTCAGACCAGCATGATTTTGAGCTTGTATGATATAGTCATTTGAGTGATAAATAATAGTATTGTTCTTAAATATGATTTCTATTTTATTACACTTTCTTTTCTACACTTTTAGGGTTCGTTCTTATTTTAAAAAGTGTAAAAGAGAGCTTCTTCACTGACACATAACTTTTTACTGTCTTTATGACATTTAGTTTGTCCCAAGACTATCCAAAATTTAATGTACAGATGATTTACTACTGATTGGACTCTCTCAATCCTGCATTCTTTCAATTTCGTCATACAAGTACCGTCTTCGATCTTTTTTTAAATATGTTTCCATAAATTTTGCTGATTGCGCTGGTTACTTATTTATATATATATATATATATATATATATATATATATATATATATATCCGTAATTATCTTTGCTACCTGAACGTTGTAACTAGCTCTAAAAAAGCAGTAGATTATAAATTCAACTTAAGGTGAGATTTTCTAAAATAAATAAGGAAAATGAAAATACGAGAAATAACGAACACTCTCCTAATGGTATTCATTAACAAATTTAATTAACATATTTTCTTTCATATCTTTCAGAAAATAATAAAATTTCCTACTATAGATTTTTCGTTTCATTTTGCGGATATTACGTCTTAATCTCTGAATTTTTAGTTGTCAGTTTGATGATATTTCATGATTGCATTTCGTATGAATTTCGTTACGTTCTTCTGAATTAACGTGTTGAATTACAACACAATGTTCCCAGTGCAGATGTTTTAAATTAAATAAACGAATAGATATCAATTTACTAGTGCTCATTTTCTGTCTTCTATTACCCTTAAAATTTTTCTTATGTATCGTTTATGGGGATATACTCGGACAAACCTTGTAAGAACTACCTACTGATTTTACGTATTTTTCATTCCTTTTGGTAACTGACTCTCCTCTTCTTCCTCTTCAATTAATCATAAGATATTAGAAAGAATAAAAAAATATAGAAAAAGGGACTATTTCACAAATATATTAAAAAAAGTTGTAAAATTAAGAATAGATTTCTAAAAAAAGAAAAAAGATTTGTACGTTGCTAAAGACAAAGAAAATACCTAAGTTACATCTAATTTTTCTCCCCTACCTATTTTAGATTGGTTAGTTATTTAATTGAAAACCGATGACAATAGCTCTTGCTAACAGAATGATAAACTTAACAGTTATTATTTACAAGGGACTCCTTTCATTATGTTGGTTACAGAATCGTAATCATGTGTCTTTTTTTTTTCAAGTTCAAGGAAAGCTTTTTACCAGGTATACTAGGTGGTCGAATGCAATTTCTTTCAAATTAGAAATTCCAAAGCGGCGAAACGAAAATTTTATTAAGATTTAGTTCAGCCAAAATTATACTATTCGGCCTCAAATTATAAATATTAAATTATTTTTTAAAAATTCATAATGGACACTTAATAAAATGATTTAAAAATTTATTATATTCGATTTCGACCAAAGTTGGTGTAGAGAAGCGGTTTCAGTTTCTATAAAAAGGTAAGTCGGTATTTCAATATGAATCGTGAAAGAAAGTCAAACGTCTTACATAAAGAGAAGAATAAAAGGTTTTTTCAGATTTTTAAGAAAACCATGGCATAAACGCAGAAATCACGATATTTCCATCAATCTAAAGAGGAAAGTGTTAATACATGCATAGTACTTGAGGAAATCTATGTTTTACAAACAGCTTCAAAATTTGTAAGAGAGGCATGAAAAAGACAATATTGGGAGTATTGATTGATTCATTCAATAATGTAGCAAGAAAGGTTGTAATAATTTTCTCTGCCTAAAAACTAAATCTAGTCACTAAATGGATTGCATTAAAACATTTTATATAACGCAGTTTAACATATTTTTCAGTTAGTTTTTGGCTAGCACATTTAGACAGTAATTTATTCTGGCTGTACGTATTTCACTACAATGCTATATTTCTTCTTTGATTGAAGGAATCGGCAAGTCTCTTTTGATGACAAAGTTGGGAACATATCATAAAACATTTACGACGATTCTCAGTATTTTGTTTTAAAACCTTTGCAAACTTTATAGATTCGAGTGACTTGTTGTTGCCCACAGTTGGATTCCATATATCCATATTGGTTTGATAATTGATTTGTATACTAACAATTTATTGGCTAGGGCAGCTTACAATCTCTACATATAATCCAATACATTGGTTTTAATTAAACACCCAATTGCTTTCAACAAATATATATGTCTGCCAGGTTAGTCTTCTATCTATGTGAATATCTAGATATTTTACCTCGTGATTACAAAGAGTTTTCTTCTAGTATAACATACATTTTTCTACAATTGTGTAATTTTTCTATAGTACTAAAACCAAAATTATTATTTACTTGCTTCCAGTATGGGTATCAATCGTGTTACCAGCAGCATTTCTACGACCTTAGAGACAATTGGCGATAATTTTATTGATGCCACATCATCTGTATTTACTTGGTTTTAGCAACATGATAATTTGAGCTACTTTTTGCTTATTGAGAAAATGGCAAAGTCTAAGTACTGCATTTACTGGATTGTTTTAATACTCTTTTGCAACATAAGGTAAGTCATAACCTGGTGCTTTTTGGGATCAATATTTTTCATGTTTATTTTTTTTACTAAACTAAATTTTTCCGACCGATATTTCAAGTTTTAGGGGTTTCTCTAAAACTTGATTTTACGATTTTCTGCTGTTTCATCGCTATGTTGTTGGAATACTTTGTTTAAATGATTTGCGAATAATTCTGATTTTTTCTTGATTATTTTTGGCCCAATTGCTATTCTCATTTTTTATGGGTGTAATAAATTGTTGCGGCTTTTTTTATTTTCGTGATTACCTTCACAGTGAGTAACATGTAGCTTCTGATAGTGTTCATGATTTAAAATAGATTTGAACTGACCGGATTTTTTATTTTGAGCATTTACTGCTTAAGTTTTTTTGTAGCTATGTTTAGTTTACTTTTGTTACCATATACGACCATAGCTGCTTGATATCAAAACCTCGCTCGACGAAAATAGGCTTAAGAAGGCGAAGGCTCCCAACGCGATGAAACAATGATATATATATATATATATATATATATATATATATATATATATATATATATATATATATATATATATATATATATATATATATATATATATATATATATATATATATCAATCAGTTGCTGGTCAAAATTGGATCCAGAAAATACCAAGTAGATAATAATGAAAAAAAAAAGATATTCAGCAGTTGACGACTATAAATTTGTGATGATGGATTTAACCGACACGGACAATATCCTATTAAACTTGTTTCAAAGTATGTATTTTATATGTGAAAATCAAAATTTTTACCGATTATTATTCAAAAATCAGTCGATTCAGATCAGATCAGTTATATTAAAAATTTAGCCACTTAAAACGTGTGTTGTTTTTTAAATCGTTTATTCCTTTTATCAAGAAACAATTACTAACCTCAATAATATTGAATAAAAATCAAAATATTTTTCTAGATCCATCGATAAAAATGTTGTTACCGCAATTATTGGATAATTAGCGCTGGCGCCCAGCCAAACTCATTAAAATCATTTTCGAAACGTTCAATTGCCAGCTCAGCGACTTAATGTGGCCTATCGCTTGGAGTGTAATTACCGTAATGACATTATGTTGTTCCTTCGTTCTTGGATTTAAGTAAATTTTATTTCTTGTCAAGTATTGCATCAATCGACAATAAACTACAATTTAACGTTCAAAATGGCATGATTTGCAGACTAACCGTCAGAAAACATATACATGTCGATAATAAAATAATATCCAATTTTAACAAGAAGTCAATAAAATAAAAAAATATATAGTTTCTATATCACACATGTCTTTCTTGTATCACAAAAAAATATAAAAATATATTAAAATGTCATAAAAGAAAAAGATATTCATGTATAGGATATATATATATATATATATATATATATATATATATATATATATATATATATATATATATATATATAAGAATCTAAAAAGTTGACAGTGTACTAACGTGTATGGGAGACATATTTTATGTATATTATTCTATACTTAAGTCTCACCGTTTTTATTTATTAAATATTTAAATTTTTATGTCAAAAATGACGTTTGCGGACCAAAACTTAACTATAAATTTTTCCTATAAGAAAGTCTTTATTATTTAATTTGGGTTAGTTGTATTGAAGACAAAGATCGACTTTAGTAGTCTTTTTATGATATTTTGAAAATTATTAGTTCAGAGTAGTCAAAACAGAAGAATAAAAATTATATTTAAAAAATCGTCAAAGGTCAATTTTTTCAAATAGAAAGCACCTATTTTTATAATTTTATCATAAATTTTAAAATAAGAGTAACTTTGTGTAAGGTGTTCTATTCTAAAAATTAGTAGTTTTCAAAATATTATTTAAACTTATTTATTATTTATGGAGAATGTGATAGAGTTATTTCAAGAACATGCGATATATTCGTAATCCGATATCCGAAGAAACAGCAACCAACACTACCAACTGTTAAAAAGATTATTAAAAACCTCAAGAATTTTGGATCTATTTAAGTTAAAAGAAATAGAAATAAACCAGTTTTTAATAAAATAAAGTTACAAAAGTTATTTGAGTAAATGTTCAAATTGACGCCCTTGAACATTTTTCTAACCAGGAAATCTTCATGGGTGGCTCTTCTTATTGACTGAAGATTAAATTTGTCAAATGCTATTCTGACGCATTGCATAGTCGTTAATGCAGTGTTGTACTTTATTTTTATTGTCCCCCAAATAGAAAAATCAAGTGCTGTTAGGTCGGCGGAGCGAGGTGGCAAAAGATGTGGCCCATTCTTGGCTATCCATTGATCATAAAACAAGTTTTGCAGACGATTGTTAACTAAATGACTATTATGGAGACGCGCCCCATCATGTTGATAAAATAGATTTCTATGATCAGCGGCAAGTTATGTAAATAGTTAACTTCCAAATTTCTCAAGATATCGAAGTAGCACTCACCTATAAGTTAAAAAACGTATTTTGTTTCTAGAAGTCTTCAAAAATGGCTAACTTATCATTCAGATTATCTTGGTAGAATTCTAGGGCGACGACCCCGTCATTTCTTATACACATTAAACTGCCAGGACCCTTGAAAATTTAATTTAATAAATGGATGTACATTTGATTCGCTCTAATAGTGGGAATTGCATCGATTAGACAGTCCATTTTTTGTGAATTTGGCTTCATCCGATCAAATAATATTATCCAAAAAACCAGCATTTTCTTGTGACCGAAGTAAAATAAATTGATAGTACTCTACTCTTCGGGAATAATTAGTGCCTTTTAAATGTTGTACTATGGATATACATAGGGATAAAATTACGTTTCCATAATATTCTTAAAACTGATGTTTGAGATAATTCAGACTCTTATGCTACTTGCCTTGGAGATATTGTCAGATATGCGGCAAAATATCCTAAAATTGTAGTGTCAATATTTTCATTATTAACTGTTTTTTTATTTCTTTTTGCTTTTATGGATCCAAAATTCTTGAAGTTTTCCATAATCCTTTTAACAATTGGTGGTGTTGGTTTCTGTTTCTGCGGATATCGGATCGCGAATGTATCGGATGTCATCACATTCTCCATAAATAATAAATAAGTTTAAATAATCTTCGTGAGTGTAATTTAATCCCCTGGCATGACTGTTATTAATGAATGTGAAATGACAAGGAATAGTGACAATTTTGTAAGGTTCGATTGTTTTATTTTAGCCACGTCTCGCCGTCATGGCCAACTAATAACAAAATTTAAAAGCCGTATAGTATTTTTACAATAGAAAAATGTTGAATTGCCAATTTTTTAAAAACTACAAATTTTTGGAATAGACAACCTTATACAAAGTTACCCTTATTTTTAAAGCTTAATATGATAAAATTATAAAAATAGGTGCTTTCTATTTGAAAAAATTGACTTTTGACGATTTTTTAAATATAATTTTTATTCCTTTTTTTACCACTTTGTATTAATAATTTACAAAATATAATAAAAAGACTACTAAAGTCGATCTTCGTCTACAATAAAACTAACCCAAATTAAATAATAAAGACTTTTTTATGGGAGAAATTTATAGTTAAGTTTTGGTCCGCAAACGTCATTTTTGACATAAAACGGTGAGATTTAAATATAGAACAATACATGAAATATGTATAGAATTTTACGTAGAACTCAACAATGTTCTATTTAAAATAAGTAAGTTAATATATATTTCCGATATAACCGGAAGTGCCGCCATCTTTAAAATATTTTATCCAGCTGTCCCTCATGCACTTTAGTACAATGTCAAATTTTCAGATTCTTTCTAATTATACTTTTCCCACCATCGCTCGATAAAGTTCCCGGAGAATCACCCTATATATATGCAATATATGTATATATATATATATATATATATATATATATATATATATATATATAGCTATTTTTCTTAAAATAAGGTATTGAAAAATTTTAATCGAACTTATGCTGGTTAATGTGAGAGTGTTACATACGCATCCTTTTTTTTGCACTAGCGTTGCAATATCTCAGCTTCCTATTAATCTTTTTTAATTTTGAAAATACTGTCATCTTTATCATTAAATCTGAAACAAAATGACATGGATTCGAGTTAGATACCTCATTTATTAACAAGGCGTTTTAAATAATTAAATTAATAACCACAAATTTCTTGACCACGTGACGGCTTATCACATTAGAGAGTCGTATTACATAACTCAAAATACTCTGTGGATCTTGATCGGCTACAAAAGCCCTTGGGGCCAATAGTAACATGGAATTTTTGCTTATTAGCGAACTTTTTTTAAGTCAGCTTAATTTAACTTGAATGAATCAATGAATGAATGAAACAAAACAATACTTAATCTTCAATGCCAAGGCCTGATTGAAAACTTTACATCCCATCATAATTGCAGGTCATTCGAGATCAATCGCCTTTGCACATCCAAGCAGCCTCGTTAAATGAACTTGCCTAACTGCTTCCGGTAACAAAAATACTCCGAAATATCTCTGTCTCAGTTCGTTGATTGCTGGGCACTATCTGAGAACATAGTTAACTGTTTTATCCTCCTCCAAACAGCATCTGCACATCGGATCATCTTCGACAACGATCTTATGAAGATAGCGCCTTAGATTACAATGTCCTGTCAACAATCCCACCACAAATCGCAGCTCTCCTGAGGAGAGAAGCTCCTTAATAAACCATGCTCTACGACTAGTTATATATGCCTTAGCACACCTCATTCCAGGAGCTCCCCTCAACGATAAATTTGCTTTCCACCAAAAATTTTAATTCCCCTTTGCCAATGGCCATTGGGACAGGTAGAATTGGTTGGGGTCAATATGGTTCAGTGGCGAAACCCAACTTTGCCAGATGGTCCCCTTCCTCATTCCCGCGTATACCCGAGCGAACCGGAATCCACACGAGTCTGATTATGCAGCCGTTCCTTGTCAGACTGTTCAGTACATCCTTGCACTCAAACACCAGTCGCGAATATACGACATTGTACTTCAGTGCCATTCTTCATTTAATTTATTTATTATCGAAATAAAAAAGTAGCAAGATTTTTGAACGATAATAAATCATTTCCGAAACCGTGTGATTAGTTTAGCAAATAATAAAAATGATGGTAAAAATTCTTTTCATGCATTTTTAATTTATTTACTTCTCAATAAAAAGAACAGTAATTACATATTAACCGTAAGCGTAATTTCGCTTCCTGTAATTTTTGCATCGAAACTGCTTGCAAGTCTTTTGCCTCGAGTAGCTCGAGATTCAGAAACTTAACCGTCTTAAATTATAGTATTTATGGGATAAGTATATGGTACAGCAAATTGGTTGACTACTGGCCGTTGATATGATGCACCACATGGTTGTAACCCACAAGTTGGTTTTTGCAAGTCACTGTTGCGGTATTTTTAATGATTTTATCAGTTAACTAATATGTACATTAAACCTATATCTGACAAAGTAAAGTTATTATTTGCGAAAAGGTTAAAAAGTAGCCTGAAATTCTTGAAACAACAAATTTAAATTTTTTTGCAATTTTACAACTTTTTGTGGATAAATTTACAGCATGTGCCTGTAAAATTTTGATACAACAGATGAATAAAAATTAAGGATGTCTAGTGGATACAAGATCCTAGAAACTACTGAATTAGTCCCTGAATAAAATACAAAAATATTTCATGTTTTCCGTCGCATAAACCTTTACTCTTTTTCAAAAATATTTTTTTTTTGTTTTAAACATTTATTTACAGGTTTAAACTTGGAAGAAATGTAAACAGACTGCTTTCAGCAAATGATTCCACATTGCTTCTTCTTCTGTTTGTGCCTATCCTCTGTGGATGTTGGCAATCACATTGGCCCATATGACCTTATTGACAGCTGTTCTAAATAAATGTACCGTCGTCACTCCTGTCCATTGTCTGATATTCCTCAGCCATGATGTTCGTCGGCGACCCTGAGTTCTTTTACCCTCTATCTTACCTTGCAAAAGTAACTGAATTAGTTGGTATTTCTCATTGCGCATTACATGCCCTAAGTATGATATCTTTCTGATTTTCACATTGCACATAATTTCTGGGTCTTTTTTCATACGTTGCATCACGGTGTTATTTGTGACATGATGGATGTATGAAATTCTGAGCATGCGGCGGTAACACCACATTTCGAAGGCTTCCAGTCGTTTAGATGTTGTTTCTGTCAAAGTCCAGGCTTCCACTCCATACATAACATCTCAAGACTCGTGTTCTTATATCAATGTTCAGGTGCATATTGCACAAGATCTTTCTGAGGCGGTTGAAGACAGCTCTCGCCTTCTCTATGCGGCATCTAATCTCCTGTGAGTGGTCCCATTCTTTGTTCAGACTGCATCCTAGATACGTAACTTTGTCAACAGTTTCCAAAGTTTCATTATTTGCTCTAAATTGGTGGTGTATTTCGTCATTTTTGCTTACTATAAGGATTTTTGTCTTTTTACAGTTTAATTTCATACCGTATCTTTCACAGACTTCCACTACGCGGTCTATTAGTGTTTGCAGATCCTCTGCATTATCGGCCAACAGAACTGTGTCGTCTGCATATCTTAAGTTGTTAATGCTTTCACAATTAATTTTTATGCCTTCTCTCATTCCACTGATAGCTTCCCTGAACAGCATTTCCGAGTACGTATTGAATAACGTCGGCGATAAAATACAGCCCTGACGAACTCCCCGTTTTATTGTAAATTCTTGTGATGTTTCGTTGCCTACACGTACAGTCGCCCTTTGCTGTGAGTAAAGGTTTCTAATAAGGCGTAAATCCTTGTCATCGATACCAGATTCATTTAATATTTGAAGCAGTTTGTGATGTTGCACTTTGTCGAATGCTTTCTCAAAATCGATAAAACATGCATAGACATTGCAGTTTATGTCCCGAGCTCTTTGTATCAAAATTTGAATAGAAAATAGATCTTCTCATGTTTCAAGTCCATTTCTAAAGCCAAACTGAACATTGCTAACGTTTTCTTCAAGTTTTCTATATATTCGAGAGTGAATGATACTGAGAAGGATTTTCAGCGCATGGCTCATTAAGCTTATAATTCTGTAATCAGAGCATCTGGTAGCATTTGTTTTCTTAGGAAGAGGAATGAAGATGGAAACTAGCCAATCTCCAGGCAATTCGCCAGTTTCGTAAATTTTATTAAGTAGACTTGTTAGGAGTTTAAGTTGGTCATCTTCAAATAGTTTTAGTATTTCTGATTGTATATTATCCGGCCCAGCTGACTTATTGTTTTTTTTTTGCTATGATGATTTAACTATATCTCCCCAATTAAGGCTCGAATAGTTCAGAATCTGATAGAGCAACCACCATTTAATCGTTACTGGATCCAGCTCAGAGTACGGTGTGTCCCATTTCCGACACTTTTAGAAGGTATACGAGTTATCAAAGATATAGTGTTGCGGTTTTCACTTTAATGTCCTATTTTTTAACGAAACGAAAGATTCCGGAGTCAAATCTGTAATGGCTCCCGTAGTTTTTAATCTACAGGGTGATTTTGAAAATCTTCGTTTTTAGGCACATCTCGTATTTCCTTTATGCGTTAATTTAACAAAAAAGTAAACTGGTTTTTATAGAATTTTTTACATAGAGTTCATTAGCGTAGTCAGATTTTTCTAAAAAGTTTAGTTTTTGAGATATGAATCAAACTTATAATTTTTTAAATAGGACACCCTGTATGTTATTTTAGATATTGATGAAGTATAATTCAAGCTTTTCAAAAATATGTAATATGTTTATTTTGTTTTGAAAAACAAGGTTAGAATTCGATATTTTCCATAATTTACGTTATTTATAACAGTAGGCCATAGCCAATTTATAAGAAACAAAGGGCAGATGTCCGTAACTTCACATTTTTGTCAGAATGTTATTATTTATGAAATATTTATTTCACATTGACAATGGCCGTTTATGATAATTATGAAAAGTATGATATATTAGTATGTTTTATACAAAGCAATGAAAGTCCCCAAGAAGTTTCTTGATTATATTTCAATAGGTAATGTATTTAAAGCGTTACCATTTGGATTACCTCTCATATATGGCGATCGTTTTTGTTCATGTTAGGTATTCAGAAAGAATGCAACCCTTTCCAGACATATTTGCTTCTTTAAAAAAAAAATCTAGTTGAATACGGTCCTTTTATTCAGCGGCGTACCAGAACATACGTCAAAGAAGAGAAGGAGAGAAAAGAAACAATTTTGTTATTTTACGCAGCAGCAACAACTTCAGCATCATGTAGAAAAATAAAGAAAGAAGTTGGTGTAGCAAAATCTGACGCTGAAAGAATTTTGAAACAATATAAATACCATCCATATAAAGTTAAAATAGTGTAACATTTACACCCCGGAGGTGATGAGCGACAAGTAAGGTTTTGTAAATGGTATTTAGAATAAATCCGCATCAACGAATCCTTTAGCAGATTTGCCTTTGGTGTGACGAATGTTATTTTTCAAGTGCGGGAATTTTTAATCGTCACAACACGAGGCATTGGTGTGTAGAGAATCATCATTTAATTTTGGAAAGGGCATAACAAGGGCGCTTGGGCGTTGATGTCTCGTGTTTTATTTTGAGCCGACGCATAATCTACAGGATGTATGAAGGGGATCTCACAGCACGTAAATACTTAGAAATCATTGGGAAAATTATTCCAGAATTGATTGAAAATGTTCATTTGGTCCATTTCAATTCCCCGAGCCATAATTCTATAACTCTCCTCAAAGATGGATAGGTACCAATGGGCCATTGAGATGGTCCCCACGATCTCCGGTTCTTTCCATTTTAGATTTGTTTTGTGGAGTTTTATGCAAAACCAAGTGTATAAGACACGACATGAATCTATAGCAGAACTTCGTGAAGCAATTGGTTTGGCCTTCCAAACTCTTTATAATAGACCTATGATTATTTTTAATGCAATTAGAAGAATAACAAAACTGTGCCGATATTTCCTTCAAGAAAACGGTGATCATTTTGAAAACAATCTTTATAAAAACCCTGGGGTGTTTTTAGTTTCAGTATTTCTTTTCGTTTTTGTTACTTTATTTTTATGAAATAATGTTGTTCTTGTTTCTTTATAATCAAATTTCAATATTCTACTTTTATAATAACAGTGTTTTTTAAAATAAAAAATGTAATAGTAATTAAGTGTTTGCAATTAAAAATATAGAAAAACATTAAAATTAACTTCTAAAGTGTCTAATCTTTGGTATAATTATTATTGTCAAAATTTTGCATTTGTTTCTTACAAAGTGGCCATGGTCTGGGGTTATAAATACAGTAAATTATTGAAATATCGAATTCTGACCTTGCTTTTTAAAATAAAATAAACATATTATATATTTTTGAAAAGGCTAAATTATACTTAATAAATATTGAAAATAATATATAGGATGTCCTATTTAAAAAATCATAATTTTGGTTAATATCTCAAAAACTAAACTTTTTAGAAAAAAACTGACTGGGCCACTGAACTCTACGTAAAAATTCTATAAAACGGTTTTTACTTTTTTGATAAATTAACTCATAACGGAAATACGAGATGTGCCTAGAAAAACGAGGATTTTCAAAATTAAACTTAAAATCTAAGAGAGACAAGACAAATTTGACGCAGGAGTCTTCGTTTCGTTAAAAAGTAGGAAGCTAAAGTGAAAACCGCAACACTATATCTTTGAAAATAACTCCAATACCCCCTAGAAGTGTCAAAAATGAGACACCCGGCACTTCTGACCACTCTATATCTATGAACCAGAGATGGGTTGAAACTTTTGTTATGAAGGGAATATTGTAAACGAGATTTAACCTAAAAATTTCATGTTTCTTCCTTTACCAGTTCCTTAGCTAATTAAACGAAAAGTTTCGGTATTTTTAATACCTACTCACCGATCATCAAAAATCAAATTTACTTTTCACAGCCCTAAAAAAGACCACACACACAAATCAATTGGCACGGACTGTCTGTAAATTCGGCAAAACTTCAAGAATAAATAATTGTTGTATAGATTAAAAACCTTAGCCCGAAGTCTGAAAATGGCCAGTTTTAAAGATATGAGATATATCAAGTGACTCCAGTTATATGATTTAAGCATTAATAAAATGAAATATTTATTTAATCCTTGGACAATATTGGTCATAATAGGATTCTGTTGTTCTGATACCTCTCAACTCTTGTAATAGTACTTATGGATCCTGCCTGAATATGTCTACTGCTAGACGCATTGAAAAACTGCAAAACTCATGCTCCAGATTGATTTTTGGTTTCCGTCTTCGGTAACGAATATCTCATAAATTAAAAGATTTAAGGTAGTTCAATATGTGTGATCGCCTTGTGCTACATGAAACTTACTTCTTTTACAAGATACTCAAGTATAAACAACTTCATATTTATTCAATGAAAAAAAATCTCACAGGTGACGTTCCGCATTTTTTCTAATTAAAGAAATTTTTCCTTTATTAACATTTTTCTTCCTATCTTTATTTGATACTGTGTAATGTCTCTTTTTCCGTGTTTTATTCATTGATTTTTTCTGAAATTTAGGTATTGTATATTGTTATTTATAATTAATTTATATTTTTCACTATAATTAATGCTTAGGTATCTCATGATACAAAAAAGGTTATTTAATTTATTCTAATGGCTGCAACAGCATCAGCATGGTTAATTATATGTGAGAAGCTGAATATAATAAATAAATTTACCAATTACATCGTTTTTGGTACAATTTCTGGTTTTTATATTAAATAACTATATTTCTTTGAATTAGCCAAAGGCTCTCGCGCTTCCTCCAGAGGAACGTTCACTTATCTCAGATATTATAAGAATGAAACTCAGTAGGGACCCTTTTTGCATTGTCGAGCCCTAGATGATAGTCCTCAGCATTTCCCATAGACTTCCAGACAGTTCGAGCGGTACCAAATTTTACTGTATTTTCTGTAGAATTATGCAGCTGTTCGCGCGACCTTAGTCTAGAGCTCAGAACACGGATGATGAGATGTTACGTTTTCCCTATCTTACTATAAGGGTACGAAACTTGGACAATGGACAAACAAACAGAAAAAAGAGTAGACGCCTTGGAGGTGTACATATATAGAACCATGCAGTGAGTGCAGAAGATCACTAACGAAGTTCTCCAACACATGGGTACACAAAAAGAACTGCTGAACACCATCAAAGAGAGAAAGATACAATATCTGGGTCAGGTGCTGATAGGTGAGATGCGAGTTACTCCGACCCATAATAGAGTGTAAAGAAGAAAAAGGAGACTTTTCGATAAGTACTCGGATTGTTGATAAAATTATGGCGATAGTACGGACGGTACTCATTCTCAACTATCTGCGTATTTGTACTTCCAGGTATCTGTGTTTAGATCTTCTCATTGTGTTTGTCTCTTGGATTATTATTGTTAGAGATGGTGGATTCTATTAGAGTAGCTCGTTTGGATGTTTTATCTACTAAAATGAGGTCTGGTCTCTTATGCGTATCTGTATAATCTGTAAGTACTGTTCAATACCAGTACAGCTTGATGGCATTACTCTCGAGCATAAGCCCCAGAATGTATTTACAGTATGACACTTTCTTTACCTTTAACAGTTTTTCTCCGCCAAATCTTGATGGGTGATCTTGGCGGCTGAATTCCATGGGTTTTGCCCATTGAAAAATATGATATATACATTCTTTACCAATTAAACAGAGAATAATGGTAACTTGGCTGATATAAAGTACAAAAATATTGCAGCTACTACTTGCAGTCAGTAACTTATCAGTTAAGTCACATTAAGTTCTACAAAAATTATAGTAAAGGTTAAATTGAAGGTTTAATTCAACATATCATGCTTAGGTCTTTTGATAAAACTCATTTTTATCTTGTTTCTTGCTCTCTAATTCACCAACATGATCTTAATTTAAATTTGATCTACGTTAATGACAAAGTGTTTGAATTAATAAATTAAAGAATAAGTCAATCAGGTTTCAAGAATTCGAGAATAAAAAAATCATTATATTTTATCACTTAATCGGCTAAAATTTCATTTATTTCCTAGATAAAATTACATCTCTTACCAAGACTTCATTTTTAGATTTTAGCCTTACTTTTCCTATATAATTGTTTATTGCTATCGGTAACCAACTCGATCTATATATGGAAAACTATATATAGGAGAATTTTGAAAATTTTACAGTATACCAATGCCAATGGGGGCAATACAGCTGAAATATTGTCAAGATGGTGACACTTTCGGTTTTACGGAAAGTAGGTGTCAACTTGCTTTTTTAAAATTGAACACCCTATATATTGTTACATTTTTGGATTCTGCGCAAGATTCTAGGCACATTTTGTTTATCATGTTTATACCTAAGTCAAAGCATTTTTGACATATTTAAGTTTCTATGAAAAAATTACGTTTGCAGGCCCTAAAATATCAATTTTTCCTATAAGGAAGCCCTTTTTATTTAATTTGTATTAGATTCCTTGTTGAAAAGCTACTACTACCAAAAATAAGAATAAAAATTAAATTGAAGGAATCGTCAAAAGTCAATTTTTTCAAATTTAAATTCTCAAATTTAATCTTATTTCGAATTAAAAATAAGGGTAAGTTTGTGTAACGTTGTCTATGCCGAAAATTTTTAGCTTTCGAAATATTGCCAATTTAATATTTTTATATGGCGATTTTGCTGCGTGTTTTTAGTTTAGTTATAATTAGTTGGCTACGACGTTTTACTCATGGTTGGTTATGACAGCACTGAAATCATGTCATCATTGAAAGTTATTAATAATTATGCTTAAATTATACAAACGAAAATTATTTAAACGTATTTATTATTTATGGAGAATCTGATAAAAGTCATCACAATGTGCTGTTAAACAAATTATCGAAAATTATAAGAACTTTGGATCCTCCAAGGCAATAATGCGAAGAAAAAAACCTCTTGTTAATAATGAGATTATTGAAATTGCTATTTTGGGATATTTCGCTGCATATCCAACAATGTCTGTAAGACAAGCTGCTTTAGTCAGTATTATTCAAATCAACAGTTTTTTTCATGATTCAACATCAAAAGAAACTAATTTTCCAAGACGAGTGGTATTCTGTGAATTTATCATAACTTGGACGCAAGGAAACAATTTTTTCTAGATAATATCATTTGGACAGACCAAGCTAAATTTACAAAAAATGCTGTCTTTAATCGACACAATTCCTATTATTTGAGTGATTTAAATTTACATGTGTTTAGAGAGCAAAATTTTTAAAAAACCTGGCAATATAATTTTTATTGTGCAATAACAAATGGTCGTGTTATTAAATTTATATCAAGAAAATCTAAATGGTAATTTAGACATTTTTGAATTATTCTGGATATAAAATGTGCTTATTAACTTTTAGGGAAAGGCTATTTGAACATTTTATTTAATTATGAAAACGACTGTTTGGACAATTTGCCGCCCGCTGTTCATAGAATCTTATTTTACCAGCATGATGACGCATCTCCACATATTAATGGATAATTATTTGCAAAATACTTTTGACGATGGATTGATAGCCACTCCGGTCCCCAGATTTGTTCGATTTTTTTATTTGGGATGCAATTAAAAATTTTAACACTCCTACAATAACTATAAAAGATTGCATGGAGCTAGTGAGAGATGAACTTGCAAGTTTAAGTCCCGAGTCAATAAGAAAAGCGATCCATGAACAAGTGCTACTCAGATGCGAAAAATGTTTGAAAGTTCATCTCGAACATTTACTGATGAAATTTTTTTTTTTTAATCTAGAGTTCTTTGATTTAAGTTTTTTTTTTCTAAATTGAGTGTTCAATGTTATTTTAATGAGTCCAAATTTCTTAACATTTTTAATAATTTGTTCAACAGAATATAGCGATGGCTTCTGTTTTTGCGAATATCGAATGGTAAATATATCACATGTTCGTCATATGAATTTATCACTTTCTCCATAAATAATAAATAAGTTTAAATAATTTTCGTTTATATGATTTAAGCGCTCGGCATGATTATTAACAATTTTCAAATGGTAAGTATGAATGAATGAATTAAAGAAAAAGGAGTGATGATACTAGACCATCGATGCCTAGGCCTCCATTGGGCCCTTTATATCCCACCATATCTGCAGGTTATTCGAGGCCGATCACCTTTGCGAATCCAAGCAGCCTCGTTATTTGAACTTGCCTAACTGCTTCCGGTAACAAAACTATATCTCCGAAATATCTCTGTCTCAGTCCGTTAAGTGCTGGGCACCCTCTGAGAACATGATCAACAGTTTCATCCTCTTCCAAACACCATCTGCATGTCGAGTCGCCCTGGACACCGATTCTATGAAGATGGTCTCGGAGGTGACAAAGTGCTGTCAACAATCTCACCACAATTCGCAGCTCTTTCCTTCCCAAGGAGAGAAGCTCCTTAGTACGCCGTGCGCTAGGCCCCGTTACATGTTTCTTAGCACAACCCATTTCAGGAGCTCCCCCATGATCCAATAAATTTGCTTTCCAGCAACGATTTCAATTCTCTTTTGCCAATAGCAATTGGAACAAGTAATATTAGTTGGGGTCCATACGGTTCCATCGCCGAACCCAACTTCGCCAGACGGTCTGCTCCCTCATTCCCGCGTATGCCCGAGTGACTCGGGACCCATACGAGTCTGACTATGCAGCCGATCCTTATCATACTATTTAGTACATCCATGCACGCAGACACCAGTCGCGAAGTCACGACACCTGACTTCAGTGCCAATATCGCAGCCTTACTATCTGAGCATATATTTATTACTCTATTCCTGTCTATATCCCTCTCACAGAGATGGGCACACTGCAGAATAGCATAAATTTCCGCTGTGAAAATATCGTACATTGTCCGAGAGCGTAGTACTCTGACTCCTGTGGTCTTGCCGAATACTCCGGCTCCAGCTCTTTCATCTTGTCGAGATCCGTCAGTATACCACCAGGATCCATTTTTCGATCGAAGATTTTGTTCTCCCCCCCCCCCAATCCTCTCTACTTGGCATAAGTATCTCCAGGGAGAGGTTGGGTTTTAAAAACGGCATCATGTAGTCTGTCCGCATGGTGAGTGATGGACATCTCTCCACCACGCTTTCCCAGACACCTGAGTCACCGCCTGTTTCAATTCCAAGTTGTCCCAGGCAACTGAGACGATAAGCAGTCCTCAGAGCCTCGTTCTCTATGTATAAGTGAAGAGGAGGCAGGTTCACCAGGACTTCCAGAGCCCTGGTGGGAGCAATCCTCATCTCATTCAATATTCCCACACAAGCCATTCTCTGAACTTTGTCAAGTTGAAGAATGTGTTTGCGCTTTGTTGTACTACGCCGCCATACAATAGCGGCGTACGTTATCATGGGGCGGATCACCATGTATATCCAAAATAGCACTTTAGGTCAGTCCCCATGTACACCCAAAGGCTCGTTTACAAGCCCAAAAAGCACATATGACTTTCTTGGTTCAAGCCTCAATATGATTATTCCAGCTCAGTCGTGAGTCCAGATTTACTCCCAGGTATTTAACTGTCCCCTTAAGTTGAAGAGTCCTTCCCATCAATGTAATTGTGGGAAGTCTCCCCATTTTCCTCTTTTTCGTAAAGAGTACTAGCTCGGCCTTGTCCGGATTTATTCCGAGCCCCTCCCTGCGGCACCATCGTTCCGTGATCCGGAGGGCCCGCATCATTGGTCCCTCCAGGTTCCAGACATGACGACTAGGGCACAAAATGACCAGGTCATCAGCATAGGCCTGTGTATAGAAACCGGCATCATTCAGTTCACTCAACAGGCTGTCTACTACAAGGCTCCACAGCAAGGGCGACAGAACTCCGCCCTGTGGACAGCCCTTACTTGACAGTGCTTTAACAGTTACATTGTTAAGCTCAGTATATATTATTCTCTTAGTTAACATTGCTCTGATCCATGCGACTACTGTCGGTTTAGAACCTCGCCGTTGCAGAGTATTACATATCGAACCGTGAGACGAGTTGTCGAATTCCCCCTCGATATCGATAAAGGTACCTAAGGCAGATCGTTCACCCAACAACGCCCTTTCGACTCTTGTGACGAGTCGTTTTAGCGCCGCATCTGTGGATTTTCCTGCCTGGTAGGCAAATTGCAAAGGATGTAAGGGATATTGCACCATTATTCCTTCCTCAATGTGTCGATCCACCAACCTTTCCAGTGTTTTTAATAAGAAACTGGCCAGGCAGGTAGGGCCGAAAGACTTAGGATTTATGTAGTCTGTTCTTCCTACCTTGGGAATAAAGACTACTTTTGTTTCCTTCCACGCCATCGGTATGTATCCCAAGCTCAAACATGAGCGGAATAGTTTCACCAGGTAGCTTATTGTAATATCGGAGGAATTTTCTGATAAAGCTGGAAATATACCATCCTTGCAAGGTAACTTGAAAGGGGCAAAAGTTTCCATTGGCCATTTCACCCTTTTATATGTCACTATTGTTTTAACTAACTTGTAGTCATGGTGTGCTAAGGTGAGTCTCTGTTCTTTAGATTCGCCCTCATATCGATTTGAGCCCGGAAAGTGCACTCTTAGTAGCTCCCCTAGAGTCCCCTCTTCCGTCATGGTTTGACTTCCTTCAGGAAGAGCCAGTGCTCCAATCTAGGCACCAGGATCTCTATTTAGTATTTTGCAGAGGCGGAATACTGAGGGCAAATGGTAAGGAATAGCTTCATATATTTCAATAGGATTTGATCGTTTTTCATTACCGTCATAGCCAGTTATGAGTAAAACGTCATAGCCAACTAAGATTATACCTGAAGTATAAATTTGAAGCAAAATCGCGTAGGCATAAACAACTTTACACAAACTTACCGTTATTTTTAATGTTAAATGAGATAAAATTAGAAAATTTGGGGGTTTCTGTTTGAAAAAATTGACTTTTCGCGATTCCTTCTATTTAATTTTTAATTTTATTTTTTGAATATCATGCATTATCGGTTATCAAAATATTATAAAAATCATAAAATAAAGAAGACTCTTCTCAATAAGGAATCCAATCCAAATTAAATAAGAAAGGCTTTCTGTAGGAAAAATTGATAATTATTTTAGAGCCTGTCAACGTCATTTTTAACGTATAAACTTGAATATGTGAAAAACACTTAGACTTAGGTACAAAGTATAATATACAAAATATGCCTAGAATCTTACGCAGAATCCAAAAATGCAACAATATATAGGATATTTCAAAATAAGCAAATTAATGCCTACTTCCGGTATAACCGGAAATGCTACAATCTTGAAATTATTTTAGCCGGGTTGCTCCTATCGACATTAGTGTACTATCAAATTTTCCAAATTTTCCTATGTATTGCTTTCCATATATAGATCGAATTGATTCCCGTTGGGACATCCTGGTTAAACAACATCAGTAGCAAACGAAAACCTTTTCAATAAATTTGGCTTTTAATGTCGTTTAACTTAAAATACAGCATCTTACAAAGATTTGCAACTATTAGATATAATGATAAATATACTAAAAAATTTGACCCAACATAAAATTTCACTCATTTTTATGGCCCAAAAGTCCCGCTTTTTACAGGTATGTTTTTTAAGGCTATCTGTATATCTTTACAACCCTGTAAAGTAAAAGATATAGATAGTTTTTTTGGTGGCATATTTATCTCTGCCATTGTTGGTGACATGTACCTAATTAAATTTATTATTATAGTAAAAGCACACTTTAAAAAGCACTTTTTTTCGATGGTGTAGGTATGCCGTGTTTACCAACCATTACATTTTACCGACACTCCTTTTAATTACGATTAAAACAGTAGACATAAATAATAACGCATAATAATATTTAATTAAAAATAGCAAAATGTAAAACCTGTTAAGTGTGTATTAAAAACTACGTTAGAGAATAGATAGTGAGCAGATACATATATCTAGCATCTATTTATAAAAAGTGAGCAATTATGTGGGTAGTTCTATAAAAATCAGAAAATTTACAGCTCTCAATAAAAGAAATTATATTGAAATGTTTTACTATATTTTTCACTACTAAATAAAAATAGTTTGTTATTCGAGGAGTTGTAATTGCGATTGACGAAATATGTCCTCGGTTTTTTTCGTAACTCAAATAATTCAGACTTCTCGACGAGATATTTAAGACCTCCTATTGATAACCTCAACCTCTGTGATATTCCGAAAATATTTCTTACGGGGTCAAGTCTACTTATAAGTTTAAAATAGTTATTTCTGCAGCGGTTTTTTTTTATAAAATACTAGTTGTTTATTTTATAATATACTTTTAACAATATTACAAAAATTGTTTATTGGGAAATATCCAAGCGTATTATTACAACAAATAGTCTCCCTCAACACGTTTTTAGATAACTAATTTATTTATCTCTACAAATGTATACTACAATGTAAATTTTATATATATATATATATATATATATATATATATATATATATATATAATTTAATATCGATTTTTCACTTATATTTAAATATATAACCTTGTTTTACTGTTATGATTATTATTTCTAATATACAGGGTGTTCGGAAAATACGTGTGCAACCTTTAATGTCAAACTCTTGACGTCAAAATAGGTCGATTTAAGCAAATTTTGAAACAAAATCAAAGACATCATCACCAGCACCTGTAACCAATACCTAGAGGGAGAAAAACGACAGAAGAAAGAAAGTGGATGACAGACCATATACTCGAATTCATGGAAGAATGTCGGAAAATAAAAAACAAGCAAAAAGAATAGAGAGACTTGCAAAGAATAATAAGACAAGAGAATAAAGCTGCTAAAGAACGGTGGATGAAAAGAGAGCGTGAAGAACTGGAAGAATTACGCCAAAAACATGACACATTTAACATAGACTAAAATGTGGTCGGACTTGAATTGTCTTTTTATTTATTTTTATTTTCACGACGTTTCGATTAGGTTGTATCTCTAATCGTTATCAAGTATAAACTGAATATTTTGTCTTAAGACTACGAGCTTATATAGGGACTGTGTCTCAGACCTTTTTATATAGTGTTGTTTATCCCAGGAGTGTTCTGCAATACCTGATCTCGACGTTTCCCCTTTTTGTGTATGAGTTTTATGTTCCTTAATTCTAACTTCTAGTGGTCGTTTGGTTTCTCCAATATCCATTTCACCACATTCACATGGCACTTTGTAGACACATTCTTTCTTATCGGTAGTTTTAGGTTTAGTTATTGTTAAATGAGCTCTAAGTGTATTTCCAGATTTAAAGGCTGTTTTTATATTATAACGTTACCACTGGATAGGGTGATGGACCTTTTGGAGTGTTGCCTGCGTAGTGCTTACTTTCAAGTAAAGGACAAGTTCTACGCTCAGAACGACGGGCTTTCCATAGGTTCTTCACTCTCTCCAGTCGTCGCCAATATATATATATATATATATATATATATATATATATATATATATATATATATATGAAATGGTTCGAAACTCATGCCATAGAAACGGCAACAGTAAAACCGAAAGTCTGGTTGAGGTATGTCGATGATACTTTCATCATATAGAAGGGCAATAATCAAGAACTTAATGATTTCCTGAAACATCTAAATACCATTCGACCTACAATTAAGTTTACTATGGAAAAAGAGGTAAATGATCAATTGCCCTTCCTAGAGGTCATGGTGAACCGTTCAAACGAAGCTATTAAAACTTCAGTATACAGAAAGCCAACACATACTGGACAATATCTTAATCACAGTTCTAATCATTCTGTTGTAACAAAACGAGGAATTATACGCAACCCCTATAATCGCGCTATATCTATATGCAATAATGCCGAATCATTGGAAAAAGAGGTAGCAAATATTAAATCCGATTTACAACAGAATGGTTATCTTTTAAAACTAATTGACGATGTTATAAATAATTTTAGAACAATGAACACTGGACAACAAGAAACACATTCCTTCTTCACAACTCCATACATTAAGGGAACGTCGGAGAAAATAAGACGAATTGCCTGCAGTTATAATATAAAAACAGCCTTTAAATCAGGAAATACACTTAGAGCTCATTTAACAAAAACAAAATCTAAAAATCTACAAAGTGCCATGTGAATGTGGTGAAATATATATTGGAGAACCCAAAGGACCACTGGAAGTTAGAATTAAGGAACATAAAACTCATACACAAAAAGGGGAAACGTCGAGATCGGGTATTGTAGAACACTCCTGAGATAAACAACACCATATTTAATGGTCTGAGACTGCGGCATATATATGGAACCCAATATGAAAAAAAGAAAATTTATAGAAGCAGCATACATTAAAAGCAATAATGGAATATTCAGTAGACCGAGTGTTGAGATACCTAATCATTGGCAACCACTACTTTGTAACATCAAATCTTTGAGGTGTGTACAGTGAAGCGAAACTTTGCGCTTCAATGGACACAGCCCCTATATAAACTCGTAGTCTAACATTCAGTTTATACTTGATAACGATTAGAGATACAACCTAATCAAAACGTCGTAAAAATAAAAATAAATAAAAATAAAGACAATGCAAGTCCGACCACATTTTAATCAATCTTCAACATTGTCTACAACCTTCAAACAAACATTTAACATACATAGAAAGATAAAAGAAATTAGTGTAATACACAAAAAATGCCTCCGAAGAACTCTAGTCAATGAACCACAAGAAATAATTATAGACAACGAAGAACTAAAACATAATTGGAGAAAATATATTCAAGACACTTTTAAAGATAAGAGACCCGAAGAGGAAGGTAACGTATCTCCAACACCAGATATTATCGAACCTGAAATAAGACACTCACTTGAAATTAGCAAAAACAGAAAAGCTGTTGGCCCAATCGGTTTACCTGTTAAAGTACTGAAGCTCATAAACGAAGAAAATATTCATGATCCCAGAGAACTAGTTAAAATCCACTTTTGTAACTATCCCTTAAAACAAGAACCGAGGAACTGCGCTGATTACCGACTAATTCGCCTTATGTCCCATATGCTTAAAACCTTTCTACGACTAATACATTGCCGAATCACACGTAAATGCGAACAAGATTTGGACGACTCGCAGTTTGGCTTCAGGAACGCTTTTGGAATACGCGAAGCACAGTATAAACCTGCTCCTGCAGAAATGTCGAGATCAAAGAAAGGACGTATTTGCTTGTTTCATCGAGTATAAGAAAGCTTTTGATCGAGCCCAGCTTAACAAGTTGATAGAAAAACATTCCACAACATCAGAGTCGATGAAAAGGATATCCGAATTATACAGAACTTATACTGGATACAAAAAGTACGGGTACGAGTATGACACTCTATAACAGACGACATTGATATATAGCGGGGAGTTCGACAGAGGTGATTAAATATTTAAAGAAACAGTAGAGGAACTGGCAAATTACGGCGTTAAGATAAATGGAGTGCCAATAACTACAATTAGATATGTAGACGATACGGTCATTCTGTCTGACACTATAGAGGGACTTTAAAAGCTTTGAAATAGTATCAATACAATAGGAGAAAGATTTGGGCTCAACATAAACGTAGCTAAAACTAAGTTCATGGTTCAATATAAAACATCACGTTAAAAGTAAATGGAGCGTAGATAGAAAACGTCGAAAGATTTAAATACTTGGGAAGCATTATTACGCGAAACCTGGACCCTGAATGTGAGATTAAGAGTAGAATAGAAATGGCGAGCGCAACATTCAATAAAATGCGGCCATTTTTGTGCGATGATAATCTTAACTTAACACTAAGACAACGAATGACAGAATGCTACGTGTGGTCAGTATTATTATATGGTGTCGACACGTGGACATTAAAAATAAAATCAATCAATCGTCTTGAGCCGTTCGAGATGTGGTTACATAGAAGGATGCTTCGCATCTCATAGGTAGAACAGACATATAACACAGATGTTCTACAAAGGGCAAATATTAAGAGAATATTATTGATCACAATAAAGTGCAGAAAAATATCATATCTGGGGCACGTGCTAAGAGGAGAATAATATCGCTTATTACAACTAATAGTCAAAGGTAAAATTGAAGGGCGACGAGGAATTGGAACAAAACAATATACATGGCTCCGAAACATTCGAGAATAGACTGGCATACGGAGTGCTCAACAGCTTTTCCATATGACAGAAGACAGAACGACTCTTGCTATAGTGATAGCCAACATCCTTTAGATCAGACAGGGAACTTAAAAGAAGAAAAAGTCAACTTAATTAAATCTGATACTGCTTTGTTTAGACAGTAGAAGACGTCAAAGAAAATAATAATTTTTCTCAAATTTCTTGAAAATGAGGTAACTGAGTTTAATGATTTTTGATGGGTGATCTAACACTGTAATATGTTATGGTATAGCGACCAGCTATAAAGTGTGTTATAAAAGTAACGTCACTCGTAAATATTGATTCTAATTTTTTATGTCATCAACTTTATGAGAACCTAGATATTTCTATCGGATACCTACATGTATTTGGAAGCTTTTTTTATCTCTAATAAAGAAAAATTTTATTGCGGTTTCACAAGGAAAAAATATTTTCAATTACATGCATATACCAATTAGCTATAATTATAAAAAAACACCTGTAACCAATTTTTCGAGTGACTTTGTTGTTATGGCATCTAATAATTTGACTACTGACAAATTACCAACACTGTCTAAGAAGTCGACTAAAGTGAGATCAGCATTCTAAATTTTTAAGTCTATTTTATTATTAAAAATGGACATTTACACGCACTTTGACATAGTTGACATATTCCTGATGTATGTCTTTTGTGAAAAAAAAATGGGCGTGAAGGTTACTTGGAGAGATTTCCTAATCTTCGAATACCCAACCATCAAACATTTGCCGATCTCATCTCCGAGAAACGGGCAGCTTTAAGAAAAAACTTGAAGATGAGGGTCAAATAACTCGATCAGTAGAAAAAGAAGAGGAAATCTTGTAAAAAGTTGAAAAAGAACCAAGTGTTGGTGCTCGCCGCTAAGAATATGAGTTGAATCTC
Source organism: Diaprepes abbreviatus (assembly GCA_034092305.1). Taxonomy (NCBI): domain Eukaryota; kingdom Metazoa; phylum Arthropoda; class Insecta; order Coleoptera; family Curculionidae; genus Diaprepes; species Diaprepes abbreviatus. The sequence continues at coordinate 24,835,389 of JASJET010000103.1, forward strand.
CCTAAAACTATTGTAAATGATATTTTAAAAGAACAGTTGTTCCATCCATATCACGTCCAAAAGCTTCAGAAACTTTCATCGATTGATCCCCCATACGCCATTTTGTGAATTTATTGGGAACAAAAGAATTCGTGATCCAAATTTTGATAAAAAAATTTTGTTTACTAACGAGGCGTGCTTTACAAGATCTAGAGTCACCAACTTTCACAATAAACATGTTTACACGGATTAAAATCCATATGCCATTAAAGTTGCACACCATCAGCATAACTTTAAAGTAAATGTTTGGGTAGGTATTGTTGATCGTTACCTTATTAGTCCTGTTGTGATTCCAGACAGAATAAATATTGTTCTAAATATTTTTCTAAATTTTTTGCAAAACACAATACAAGTTCTTCCGAAAAATTTGCTTACTTTTCTTCAGCGTAAACTATGATATTTGCACCCAAACCATTTTTCCGTTGCTGTTATGTAATATTTATATAACTAATATCCCAACCGATGGATTGGAAGAGGCAATGAGGCACCAGTAAGATGGCCGCCACGTTCTCCAGAGTTAAGTATGTGTGCATTCTTTTTGTGGGACGCTCGTATAACCGAAGTATAAAGACTCCGGTGAACACCTGCGAAAATTATTGATGCTCATTGGAAATGCTGGCAATCCTGAGATATTACATAGAGTCCAATTTCATTTTTTAAAAAGGGTTAATAAATGTATTCAGCAAAATGGTGGCCATTTTGCCCATTTGCTTAATTAATGTTTTCTTTTTAGTTTGTTTTTTCAATCTTTTCAAAATACCTACATGTATTTCCAACATTTATTTTAAAAATTGTTTTATTATTACAGTAAATTGGTTATGGATGTAACTGAATATATTTTTTCCTTGCAAAACTGCTCATCCAATGAACGTTTTTCAATAGGCAAAAGACCTTCCAAATATTTAGGTAATCACAACGTTGATGACATAAAAAATCAGAAGCGACGTTTGCCATGTTTCCAAGAAATTTGGGAAATATCAATATTTTCTTGAAACTTTGATGTCTTCTACCACCAAAACGAAGCAGTATCGGATATAACTAAGTTAACCCATATCGACTTATTTTTACGTGAAGAGTCTATCAAACGTTATACACGTATTTTCTGGACATCCTATAGATACTAAAAAACGCTCTTAAATTAATTATTGTAAGTATGTGTCACTGTATACTTATTTCTTGTCTTTAACTCAGCTTGTTTCACAAGTTAATGGAAATTTTTTATATTTGCCAACTATAAACCAAAATTTCACTTGACTTCCGTCTTCGGCTGCTCACCTTCTGAAAAAATGAATGAATAAGAGTTCTCGATCTTTGTAATCATCCCAAGCTTTGTGATTCCAAACAGTCTCGTTACCTGACCTTGCCTGACTGCTTCAGATGATATTATATCCCCGAAATGTCTCCGTCTCAGAATGTTGAGTTCTTGATACTCCATGAGAGTATTGTATTATTGTATCCATGAAATGTCTCTGCCCTAGTAGGTTGAGTGCCTGGCACTCTCTGGGAATAAATTCAACAGTTTTATCCTCCTCTAAGCTCAACGACTCATATGAAGATCGCCTGGCAGGCGACAGTGTGCCGTCAGCAATCCTACGACGATCCACAGTTCTTTCCTTTTCAGAAAGAGAAGACCCCTAGTAATCCAAGTATATGTTCCTTGGCACATCTCAATCTAGGGCTTCCTTTCAGCATTCAGGAATAATTTCAGCTCTCTCTTACCAACAGTAATTGGAAAAGATACAATGAATTACGGGTCGTATGCCTTAGCCAGAGACTCCACGTTTCCTCGTCTTTATGTATACCCAAGTGACCAGAGACTCACACGAATCTGATTGTGCAGCTGTTCTTTGTTATGTTATCAAGTGCCTTCCTGTACTTAGACCCAGTTTTGAAGCTACTACATTGCATCCCAGAGGAGCCAATATTGCAACCCTTCCATCGGACCATATGTTAATAATCCTATTCCTCGATTGCAGAATAGCATAACTCTCCGCCTGAAAGACCGTTGCGTGTTGTCCTATTGTCCCAGAAATTGAAAATCTCTGACTCCAGTGATTCTATCAAAGAGCTCCGGCTCTTTCATTCTGTCAAGATGCATCTGTGAACCATAAGGATCAATTACTGGGAAGAGTTTGCTGTTCTGCCCAATTCCCCACTGCTCGGTAAAGGTATCTCACGAGAGTGATTTGCCTTCAAAACTAGCGGCATCTTTCGAAATCGCTCCACCAGCTACAAAGGTAACCGCCAGTTCCTAACTTTAGGTCAATAATAAAAAGATCGAATAAGTCTTCTTGAGGCATAAGTCGTTCACTGAGGACCGTAAAGTCGTTGAAGGTGATCTGCATTTTGGATAACCATCAACATTAACTGACGACGATGCGTCACTCACGCACAGATTATGATGCTCTACAATAATAATTTTCATTATTTTTTTCGATTATCAAGAGGTAGTTAACCATAAATTCCTCCTGGAGAACAATCGGGATAATAGGGAATATTATTCAGCCAATTAGCGTCGTTTTTTGATTTTTTGATCATACACAAAAAAAGGGCCAAAAATATGATTTGACAACAAATGCTCCTGTGCCACTACAATGTATGAAGTCATACCTAATTTGTTGTTCGTGACTTTTTGTTTAAAAGTTCAACAAACACCACATTCACCTGATATGGAACTATGCGACTTCGTTTTGTTCCTAAAGCTCGAATGCTAGGACATAGTTTTGGAACAATTGAATACATGAAAAGAAATTCGTTGCGTTAACTTAAGACTGTATCAAAGAGCTGTGTATTTTATCGATACTTTGAAGGGAACAAAATAAATAGTAATAAATAAGTTATGATTTATGTCTTTTTGTACAAAAGTTCGATTTATTTGTTTTTAAATCATAGTACAAATATGCATGGCTAGTGTACTAACGGTCTCTTCATTCTACACTTTTTTGGCAATAGATATCATAGATATGAAAAAGAATAATGATGATGAAGGACATTTACCTTGACGAGTAGAATTTACAATATTTAAACTTGAAATATTTCATACTTTCCATATCTAAAATAAAAAAAAGTTTTCCTATTTAATAACTCAACTTTTTAATTGACGAATCATGGCCTCCAAATAACTTTTATATTTGGCATCTAAGACGTGAATTGCCCGCTACCAACTCTACAACTTTTCTCGAAAAAAATATTTCGCTTTCACCCATATCTCAATGAATTATTTGCGACGAGGGTTCCACTTTTCGTTTAGAAGATAAACACGTTTTCAATATTTTTGAATATTTGATGACCGTTCACAGTTTCGTCCATATTTATCAGTGACACTTGGTTAGTGTTACTTATGAGCGCAATACCCTGGAAGCAATTTTTTAAAAAAATACTCGTATTTTGTATTTCAAATTTGTATTAATATTTTGAAAAATAAAAATAAATGTTAATGTAAAGTATGTGGGAAAGTTTTCCATTTTTTGTAGAAACACCCACTTGTTTTATCACTTTATTAGAAATTAGCATTTATGTGCAGACATTATAGAACAAAACTGTTAAAGTCACAAGATAACTAATAATTATTGTATTATATTAATTTGTTTAACACTAAAGTTTAATTATTTAATGGATTGTTGCTTGTACTTCTGGTTGTTGATTACTAAAAAAAACTCGATTTTATGATATTTGAAGTAATATTTCCAATTAATAATAATTAACTAAAAATATAATTTCTTTCGAATATAAATCTATTCAGAAGCTCATGGAGCAACCTCAAAATATGAAAATCTAAAAGATGCTTCCCAGATATTTAGACAATCACCAAAGTCTTTATCGCTTCTTATTCCCTCTAAATTAAATCAAGTTCTGGATTTTCTCAACTCCTGAGTTAGAGTGTGTAAGTTACGCGACCCTTGCATTTCTGATACCAAATTTCGACTCCCGTTGCACATATATAGTTCTCCTTTGCCTCGTAAATACATTTTAATGTGACTGAATTTGTTTATCAATACATTTTAAAAGTATATCCCTCTTAACGACAAGAAATTTCCGTATTTACAATCCAGTATTAAAAGTAACAGTTTTAAAAAGTTATTAAGACCAAAATAGATTCGATAAAAGTAAAAACGTTCCGTCTAGTGATAAAGAAACAGATTTAAAATAAATAAGGTCGAATATTGGTGACTTCTACCCCCAGATAACCTCTGGTTATCTTGTTTGTCTGTTTTCTCAGATTAAATAAACATTTTAATGGGTTTCAGGGGTCGGAAGGTCTCGAACAATTTTTCGTTATCGCACGATGGGTACACAAGTTGAACTGTGGTTATCGCTTAGGACAGATAACACAAATTGCCTATTTTAAAGTCAATATTAAATATATAATTTTTCGTTAATAATTTGATACATTTTTAATCATCTCAGAGTTTAATGTTACCTCCCATATACACATAATTATTAATACGCAAAATCCATTAACCTAATTTTTTTCATTTAGATTAAGTCAGCTATAATAAGTTATTATAAGCCCGAAATTTCAAGATATTTTCTGAAAGCATATAGTGACATTGTGCTCTACTTTTGGGGATGAAAAATTTTAATACTAACAAAATAATAATATAATGCTGCCAATAGCAAAGTTTTAGGCCTCGCCTGGTTTAAATGTGTCCCCATTTTTATGAAAATAACAAAACCTATCTAAGAATTCCCCTACTTCGCCCCTAAAGGTAAAAAAATCGGACTTCGTTTAAGGTAATTTTCGGATTTCTGGATTAAAAAGATACGCCAAAATACGCACAAGGTGAAATATACTCAAGAATGGAAAGGGAAATTTATTATATAGATATCAACAGTCAATGAAGGAGGTAACTCTTCTACAATGAAAATGAAATCGTAATAAAAAATTACAAATATTTTTCTGGTATATTCTAAAGTTTTAGGGTAAAAGCTAAACATAAAGTATAAAATATATAGATTTGAAGTTATGGACGATAAGACTCGAAAATCTGAGTAAATACCGGTATTTTAAAAATCTACTAAACGATATTATAAAAATTTTGTAAGCAAGAATATATCTCTCAACCGAAAGCCATTCCACAATCGTGTGCTTTCAAAATATGAAATTTTTATATTCCTTAGAATGGATTGTACCCTTCGAATTATAAATATTTGATATTTGCTTCTCATGGATTACTTTATACTTTATTTCAGATTTTAATTATTCTTGAAACAGCGAATCCAGAAACCTAATATATTTTGCAGTCAATATTGATGAATAAAAATTAACAATAGTAAAAAGAATGTGTAAAAGAAGAAAAAAATAAAACGAACAAAACATCGATAAATCTACTGAGAAGGACATGGCCAACTTAATAATAGAAAGAAGAGAAATGAGTTAAAACAATAAAAAGGAATCGTAGAGTATAAGAAACAAGTTAGTCTAGCAAAAGGTAAATGAGAGTTAACATAAAAACAGAGAAATTATTAAATTATTAAATTAAACTATTATTTAATTATTTTCCCATATATAATAAAAATAAATTAATACACTAACTTAAGATTTAGTGCTTTACAGTCCTGAAAATATATGTTTGCTCGTGGATGTTTATGTCAATCTTTTGGAAATTCTACTCTATGCATTCACACTGCGATGGTCGGTGACTCTAAGTCTGCATTATATTCAATGATTTCCGGATACAACCATTTTAAACAAAATTAATGCAAAATTTTAAAAACTGGACATACAGACACACACACAATACATTTTTTTATATTTTGTGCCAGTTTAAAAGCGTATATTATTTAATATAAAGTGTCAAAATATTAAATATTCGAAACCATGACGTTACCACGCAATTTAAAATAAAGCATTTATTTTTTAGACAACCGAAAATTTTTTATAAATATAAATTATTCAGACTTAAATATTCAGATAGTCCAAACACTAACATATTATACATTTTTGAAATGAGGAAAAAAAGAGGTTTCATTCTAACAGGGAATATAAACGGTGTTCAATATAAAAAACTTACTTTTCTTTTGTTTCTCAACTTTGCAATGTATCCCTATTTTCTTAAATAAATTTATAAGATAATATAAAAGAAATCCAACAACTTTCATATTTAAAGTTTTTTTTCTCTATATATTATAATAAAGGCTCTGTATGACATTCAAAATAAAAAAAAATGTAGAACTTGATAGGTGAGGGAATATTTATGATTAAAAATTAATTTTAATGTGTCTGAGAGTTTTACAGACTTTTTCATAATTTAGTAAAAAGAATAATTTTATTTGAATACAACATGTAAGATAACTTAAACAAACGATAATGATATTGATGTCAAAATATTCCTTGTGTACCTTTTCACACAAAGATAAACTTGGAGAAGAAAAAAATTGGTTACTAACACAACCTTCAAAATATTTCTAAAATATCTTATTAAATTTCTCATCCCTTGCATCTATGTTCAATCCATTTCTATTTATAATTGTATCAAATGTTACTGCTTTAAACCAAATGACCTTTGGGAAAGAACTGCTATAGACAACACCGAATTGATTTCATTAGTTTACATTATTCCAGTTTGGGAATCCAATTCTAAAAATTGACCGAATTTATCTCGTTTCATATATAACGAGATTTCTCAATGTAAAAATAAGTTGCTGTTTTTTTTTTTTCCTTAGACCGTTCACACAAAGAGACATTTTATTTCCTGCAAATTCCACTCTGGTTTTCTCTCAATATGCGTTTTGACTAACTAATGGTCTCGTCAGTGGAGCTGTAACACAAAATTCACATAAAGCAACTGTCTATATAAAGTTTTATTTCCGAACGACGTCGGCAGGATGTTAATTTGCAGAAATTTTCTATTACAGACTGTAAAATATCAACAATCAAGCGACCTACATATATACACCAGTATAGTACGTGGATTAAAAATCAAATCAGTTTCTCAAGTTTTAAGTTTTCTTCGAAGCGTAAGAGTCGTAAATACAAGGAAAATCATTATGCTTGATGATCTAAATGCTCAAACAGGAAGTAAGATATAATAAGCGATAACGGCCATTGGCTTATTACATTCTCGGAACAAAACTAAATACGTATACTAAATGGCTTCTTCTAACATCCCTGGATCCATAAATATACTTGGACACAGAATATTAGAAACCTAAAATCTATCATAGACTATATAATGATCCACCAAAAGCTTAAATATCCAAACCGTAAGAGTATACAGAGGACCAATATGTGGAAGGGATCGGCACCTTCTCTAAACAAAAATACTACTTCGTAGAAAAATAGACAAAGAAGAGGGTTAAAACCAAAACAGTCAAGAGAAAAAAATATAGAAAAAATAGAATTTATTCAGATTATAGCAGGAAAGTATTAGATAATTGTAGAGATAAAGAGTGGACGATAAAATAATGCTGGCGAGATTAAATAATCCGGAATATCATTACGAGTGACTTAAGTAATGTCCCCACGGGGCAGCGACAGAACCATTCTGGTAAGACCTGGAAACTGAGACATGTATGGAATAGAAAAGGAAAGTTCTTTTCAAGTATACTTAATCTAAAACAAAGAAGACAAATTGCTCAAGAGTGAATCATAATTATATGCAACAATAAGAATGACATTTGGGAAAGGATTTACTCCAGAATATACACAATACGGAAAGCTGGAGAGTACTAAAATTGTTGACAAAACCGTAAAAAAATAATATCATCAATACCTGTTACTAACTGAGACACCTACTTTAGCAAACTCCTTACAAAAGATCGACTACAGATTGGAAATGAAAACACGGATTATTCTAGTAACCTATAAAAAAGTAAAAATTTGTCGAACCCGTAAATATGGAAGTCTGCCTGACCTGGGAACATATTACCCAAAGTAATTAAATATGGCACAAATCTATTCCAGAGATAATTTGGTGGTACACTAGCGTCAGAAGAGTGGAAAATATCGTACATATCCACTATTCATAAGAAAACGAGTAAAGATAACTGTGACAATTGCAGCGAAATAGACATATTAAGCTGTATGTCAAGAATAAATCGAAAACTCCTTCCAAAAACAATCTACAATGAATATGGTGAATTTGAGGAAGAAGAATGGATTAGGTTCAGGGCAGGTGGTTTAAAAATAGACCATATCTTCCGAGTTTCCCAAATTATAGAAAAGGAAATATCCTGAAATAGCAGGTCTTAAAAAGACCTACGACAGTAATTCTCAAAATAGACTATGGAAAGCAATACATCACACTAACATCAACGTAAATTTAATCAGAGAAGTAAGAAACCTGTATAATTAAAACATGATAAAAGTGAAAACTGGGAATAAATCATCAGAGAGATTCAAGTTTAATGAAGGTCTCAAACAAGGATGATGCTTATCACCAACACATTTCAAAATTTTTTTAGAACAAACTTTGAAAGTATGGAAGAGGAAATGCAGGAACATGGGGATACCGTTGAAGAACTTCTCTGTGTATATATTATATTTCGCCGATGATCAGATAGTAATTGCACAGAACTACAGGAATATGTAATATGTGACATGAAAGCTAATCAAAGAGTACGGCAAGTGATGCTTAGAGATTAATTTACCTAACACAGAATCCATGTGCATTGGGGGAACTCAATAAAACCTAGTAATAGAGGGCCAATCGAAGAACAAAATATATTGCCAAAAATATAAATATTTGAACATGAATATAACACAAAATAGCATTACAGATGAAACAAATATCAAAGTAAAATAAACATCGAATATATAACACCATTGTTAAAAGCATAAAAGTGTACAGCAGTGGGGTAGGGAACCTTAAAGAAAAATTAGAAAGAGTTTTAGAATCACTAAGATCAATTTATGGAGACAAGTAGCAGAAAAATAAAAAATGGAAAAAATCAGGAATGATAGATCAGAGAGATATGGATGAAGATCGTGGTGGAGGTAAAAAATCGTGATTTTAGCGAAACAGAACATGTGAGCTAGAAAGTAGGAATCTGCGAACTTCACGTGACTCGTGGAACAAGGTGACGCTCACATAACCTCGAGTTTGAGTAGAAGCAAGAAGAGTGAGTGGAAGTGAAAAACAATTGAAAAATAGGTAAAGTGTGCTGCATTGACAAGTGCGTCACAATGAAAGGAGGGACGCTTTATTTGGATTTCCAAAGATAATTTTTAAATCGCGACGAAGATGGAAAGAGAAGAGCATATACTCATCTTCTCCTCGCAAGTCCATCCTTCTTGGGCTACCAGCACCACCATTCGACCGATGGCCTGCTGGCTTATATCATTCTTAATAATACATATATATATATATATATATATATATATATATATATATATATATATATATATATATATATATATATATGTATTATTAAAACAAAAATATTGCATATTTTATTTTTAAGCCTTTTTTGATATTGATTTGTTTTCCTTTACAATGTTAAGTGTTTTCTATGTGCCAGAGTGATATACGTATATTAATCCAAATTAATTTACATATTGAAACCTTACAATATATTTAAAAAGGAATTAACGAAATAGTCTGATTTTGTTCATAACATTTAATTGGAAAGAACAAAAATGACAATAATATAACAATTTTTTAATACAGCATCAAACAGTTTAATACTTAGTATTTCCTCCTCTAGCTCTAGCGATAGCCTCTATCCTCCTAGGCATACTCCCCAGAAAGTCTTTGATCGTTTCTTGCAGAATCCGATTTCATTCTGAAAGTGTAGCAATTTTTAATTCTGAAATATTGTTAAGAGCTGTATTTCGTGCCCGTATACGTCGTCCCTAAAAGCTCTATGAGATTTGCACCAGAACTCATTGGTGGCCAATCTAGAATCACAATCCCTACAGCTTAATGATATTGGACTACTGTTCTTGCAGCATGTATGCACTATCATTATCATGCATTAGCACGAATTCATTGTACCCAATTAAGCCGGCATAAGGTAAAACATGCTCCTCAAGGATGTTGTGTATGTACCAGTCAGCATTCATTCTTAAATTTACCTAAATAAGTTTCGTATGACTCTTCCAACTAATGCCATCCCATAGCATAATGGAGACCTCATCAAAGCTAATGGTTTGGTCAAGATTAAATTTTGCAAAACGTTCTCCTGACCTTCTGTATACCTTACCACGTCCATCTGGCTTCGACAATTGTATTCTAATTTTATCGGTGAAAAGAACTTTTCCTCACTGGTCTTTATTTCAGTTAGTTAGCGCTCTTCCAAATTATAACTGTTTAGTTTTGCGACATCGGTGAAGCCTAGGAACTCTGGCTGGACATTTTGAATTTAAACTGATCTCTTTACGTCTTCTTATAACTGTTTTGGCACTTACATTAACTTGTCCTGTGATTAGTAATTCATTTTTGAGGTGCGTAACTGTAAATGTGCGATTTCGTAAAAATTAAACTCTCAAATATTGGTCATCTCTTGGCGTTGTACATCTTTTTTGTCCTTGATCAGGCCGCCTTTTGTAATTTCCAGTTTCCCTGTATCACACAAGAAACAGTCGATCGATGGATACGCACTTTCCGCGCAACATTTTCTTGTCTGCAACCCTCATTGGCTAAAGTAATACATACTAAATCGTTTTAATGTGGCATCTTAACAAGAAAACTACACAATCGACAAATAAAGTAATGGAAATGTCATTTTGACAGCGACAAATAAAACAGCAGCGATTTTTAGTCACCAAAGCATCCTATGCAATATTTGTAATTTGTGATATTTTTGCTTTTTCCGCCCTAAAGGCTATGTTTAAGTATTGTCTTATCTGTAATAAATCGCAACAAAAGTAAAAAAGCCGTGGTATAACAATGAAAACACATACCAATTTTAAGAAAAAAAAGGTTTATTATAATTGTTAAATTATTATACACAGCAAGCTTTAAGATATTGTTTTCATAATAACGGTAAGTATAATTTTACATTATTTATACATAAAGTGTTATCTAGATAAAACCTGGCAATGACTTTTTACGTCTTATTATCATCGAATTTTCTATTTCAGTAACTACAATTTTCCATTCCCCTGTGGGTTGGCAAAGCTCATGTACTTATAAGGTTTGATCCTAATCTTGTAAATAGAAAACTATTAGAGCACAACTAATTTCAAATCACTAATATGTTACTCGCATTTCTGACATTTCGTTTTGATTTGGATAGATTTATTAAGTCGTTAATGGTTGAAAATATGCGTTAAGTGGCCGATAGTATTCCATAATTTTATATGCATCGTAGCGATAACTCATGTCAAATTTATAGCAAAGGGTGGTGCTTGCCGTAATCGGAGATTGCTACTATAAAATTTACGACATAAAATTCGAACGTAACTAACAACGAATAAAAGTACTTTCAAGTTAATTATCCTACAATTTTAAATACACTTTTTAACAAAATTAATGTATAATAAAAAAATTTTAATCTTTCAGCCAGTATTGAATTGAATTTAAATCTTTTTGTTTGAAATATTTGTGTTTTTACTTGTAATCAATTTATACAGTTCTAACTACCCACTCTGACTTTATGTGATACATGTAAATATCTAAAATAACGGTTAAAATGAGATGTGGAGTTTTTTTGGTATAAAACTTACGTATATACCACGTTAACACTTTAAGTACTACCACGTATCAATGTTAGAATTTGAGGCTTTATATTTCATAGCATTTTATTACGTCGAGCCTCAAGTCTCCCATTTGATATTGGAGTGTCGGATTAATTAAATCTTTAAATCTTTAACACGCAAAATCTGAGGTTAATATTGTCTTTGGGCTGACAAAATTCTTCTTGAAAACCTCCTCCTCAATAAAGCAAAAAATCTCAACATTGCTTCGGCGGTGCAATAATGAGTCAATTTTTTAATAATGATAATTGTGCCGAAAACTTATTTGCCATTAGTGAAATAAGTGAAATTGATGCAGGAAATAGCGGTATAGTACAAAATATACCGCCAGTAGTGCAGGGGCGGATCCAGCCTCTCTCTTTGGGGGGGGGGGGCGGTGATATCACAAAAGTACAATATGGCAAGCGAAAGTAAGTTGTCGATGGGGGGGGGACACAAGCAACATTCCCATTTCTAGTGTAAAAGGCAGGTTAGAGTTTATTTTTCTGAATTTAAAGCTTTTGGAGAGGGGGGCCATCATAAGAAGAAACGAGTTGCCGACAGGGGGGAGAATGCGAAAAGCATACACATTCCTAGTATAAGATGCAGAATCGGGTCTATTTTCCTGAACTCAAAGCTCTTGGGGGGGGGGGCGATCGCAAACATACACATTCCTATACTCTATTCAAGAACTAGAGAGAGTAATAAAACTGTTACTGCAACCTCCAACGTACCTGCTCTAGTGCCGCAGGTAACCGAGGACTGCCGGAAATCTAATTATATTTAATTATATTTAAATATTATAAGCTTTTATAAATTTACTGCATCAATAAAATTTCTGATAGTTCAACTTAATTTCTGTCACTGAGCAAAGTACACCTTACAGTTGGTCTTTAGTGATTTATCTGTTTGTGCTTGTTTTTATATATTAGTTGAGATTAGTGAGATACCCAAAAGATATGGCATCTACATTTATATTTATTCCAAAATCTTTAAACCAAGGCATTTTTTCCTCAACGAAAAACTTTGAATGTTTGTGATGCCTTAAGATATCAATATCTAGACAATAATATTAAAAGCTCTGTTGAGATGTATTCCAATATGACAGGAGTTGGAAAATCTAATATGTTCCGAATACTAAAGGAGAAAAAAACGACTGGAATTGTTAGTACTCCCAAGCCACATTCGATCACAGGCAGACGAAAAACCTCGTTGGAAGAAGAAATGTAAACTGCAATAAAAGGAGTTGTACATACATTTTATTATGAGAAGCAGATCCCAATCGTCGACAAAATTCCTACTAAAATCAATGAAGATCGGATTTACCTGAAATTAAAAGAACTGAGCTCTGGAAATTGCTCAGAGAACTTAATTTTTGCTGAGAAAAACCATATAGGAAATCTGTTCATATAGATCGTTCAGAAAATGTCCGTTGGAGAAGGAAATAACTCTCTCAAGTAAAAGGTAGAGATGCTAAAAATAACACAACTTACAAAATTAGTTTTTCAACTGAACTTTTGAAAGATTTTTTTGAATAAAGTTGGTGCACAATATTGGGAAAAATCCATATAATAAAATAATAAAAGAAAATGTGGAAACTCGATCTCATGATTGGTGAGATAGAGAAACCAATTATAATTAATTTGAAGGAAGATGGCTTCACTGACTTTGATTTCGAATTAGATACATAAGTTTACCAGCGTAAACACAATTTATTACTTAAATTTTCTGTAACATATAAAAATTTATTACATTTCAATCCCTTTTTAGTATTTAATTGTAATTCTGCGGATGATTTAAGAAATAAATAAACTGAAACGTCAAATGTCCTAAAAATGTTTTTAATTAATAATAAAATGACCGATAGCTCCAAAAAAATTTTAATATTATATGGACGAATTTATTATTTTGTATATGTTTAATTTCTTGTATTTTTGATAATGAGTATTTTGTAAGTATTTAAATTATAACTTAGAATTTTTTGACAGAAAAAGGCTACGTTTTAGTCTGAATGTACCTAAAAGGATTTCTAGCCAAAATTAAAAATAATAAAAATACAGTTGTGATTTGTGTTAAATATGTCAAAATTATCTATATTTTCTAATGTATGTGAATTATTAATCATAAGAAATAAAATAATATTATAAAAACTTTTTATTTTGAGTTTATTACCGAAATAATATTCTATGCCATAAATACTTAGTGATAAAATAAACCTCCTTCTGACGCCTACGCCAAGGATTAAAATCCTTTTTAACACTTCACACATCCAAATATCTATTGTTATCCAACCCAAATAGTCCATTATTATAGACCGGTATTTTTGATTATAAAATTTCTAACCCATTCCTATGAAAAATATATGTGTCTAACAGATTTTGCCAAAGACACCGGGCTAAAGAACACAGGTAGCTTGCGAAGAAAAAAAAGGGTAAAAAATGATTTATTACTCTCTCTAGTTCTTGAATAAACTATAGTATAAGAGGCAAAATTGGGTCTATTTTTCTGAACTCAAGGCTCTTGGGGGGGGCCATCGCCCCCACCCCCCCCCCCCCTTGGATCCGCGCCTGCAGTAGTGCCTGTTTAGCACGAATACTGTAAAATCGTTTCCGCGTTAAAAAACCGGGTGTCAACGAATCTATTAGACAAGTCATAATTTCTAGAGTATTATGTGTATCAAAATGAGAATTGGTACAGGTAAATGGTATATGAAGGGGAGAGTTTTCGCACTTTTTTTTCACTTTCCGGCCACTTCCGGTTTCACCGGAAATGGCCCCGGTTTTGAATTTTTAAATGGAACACCCTATATATTTTAACATTTTTGGATTTCTGAAACAATTCTAGATCAGAATGTGACATTTGAAAACTTTTTACGTCTACTTCATTTTTTTAGAGCCACTTTTAAAATTGCATCTTGGTGGCCATAATCGGACGCAAACTAATCTAAGGGCCTTAGGTGATGTCAAAAAAATACAATCGCAAAGTTTTAGTTACTAGTATGAAAGACAGGAATAAGACAAGTTGACAAAATTACGTTTTCATTTCTAACTATTAATTTTCAAATGGCGACCCCTTTTTGATAACTACTTTTCTAAAAAAGCATTCTTTGACGAATCTAACGGTACTAATTTATTTGTGATTGGATTAGACATAAGAACAGAAATTAAATATTATTAAGCAAAATACTGGATAATTTATTTACTTATGACAAGTGCGCCATGGACAGCCATGATGCATAATAATTTGCAACTGTTTTTATCAAGTCTTCTTTGGAAAACAAAGCACTCACTTAAGTAGATAATGACAGTGACATACGATCTAAGAACAGACGTAAAAGTTTCTTAATTTTCGTTAAGTTTAGTTTAAATTTTCGTTGAAACAATGTATACTCATGTGTGAAAAAGTGGATATGTTATTAATATTTGAAGAGTGTCATAGAAATTCAAGGAATGCTGCCGAGTTGTATGCTCATAGATATCCGAATCGGCAACATCCAGCCCATCAGTATTTTCCGTATGTCGAGAATGAAGAGACTGAGATTAACGTACTTGCTATGGTTGAGGTTGATAAAACAGTTTCGTTAAGAAAAATTAGTCAAGAACTGCAGATAAGTTATGAATCAGCAAGAAAAATACTGAAAAAGCATGGATATCGAGCATTTAAATATCAGTTACATCAACATTTGTATACTGAGGATGGCGATAGACGGGTAGTGTTTTGTGATTGGCTGCTTCAAAATCATAAAGTTAACCCAAATTTTATCGATTTTATTCTATTTTCCGACGAATCCCGATTTACAAATAATGGTATGTTCAATAAGCAAAATACTCGGTACTCGGCCCAACAAAATCAACATGAAATGAGAGAGGGCAATTTTCAAGAAAGATTTGGCGTCAATGTCTGGGCTGGTATCGTTGGAAACAGAATAATTGGGCCAATATTGTTTCAAGGTCAGTTAACAGGGGTTAGATACTTAGGTTTTCTTCAAAATGAAATCGAAAATCATCTCAATGATATACCTTTAGCAGTTTTACGGCGAATTTACTTTCAACAAGATGGAGTATCGCCTCACAATACTAGAGAAGTTCTTAATTATTTAATAGAGCATTTTAATAATCGAATTATTGCAACCAATGGTCCGGTACGGTGGCCAGCCCGCTCACCGGGTCGACCGATTTCTTTGTCTGGGGATATATTAAAGAAAGAGTTTACTATGGAGTAGCCCCTGCTACTCTTGAAATATTAGAAGAAAGAATTTTACGGGCATTTAGAAGTATAACGCCCCAAATGCTACAAAGCGTGTTGAGAGAAACAATTGAACGAGCTGAAATGTGTCGTGAAAAAAAGAATGCACTTTGAACATTTACTACACTAAACTTTTTAACAAATTCAGCTACTGTACTTTCAAATATTTTAAGTGCGTCGTCTAAGTTATTAGTTTATTTTGTTAGTTTTCTATTAATTTTGTTAAATTTTTAATCCCATTCCTGTTTTTCATACTAGTCACTAAAACTTTGCGATTGTATTTTTTTGACATCACCTAAGGCCGTTAGATTAGTTTGCGTCCGATCATGGCCACCTAGATGCAATTTTAAAAGTGGCTCTAAAAAAATGAAGTAGACGTAAAAAGTTTTTAAAATGTCACATTCTGATCTAGAATTGTCTCAGAAATCCAAAGATGTTAAAATATACGGGGTGTTCTATTTAAGAATTCAAAACCAGGGCCATTTCCGGTGAAACCGGAAGTGACCGGAAAGTGGAATATATGCGAATACTCTCCTCTTCACATAACATTCACCTGTACCAATTCTCCTTTTGATACACATAATACTTTAGAAATTATGACTTGTCTAATAGATTCGTTGATACCCGGTATAGAACTATCCCTTTTATAGAAAATTCCAAGTAACTTGCGACTATGCCAAAAGGATCAAAACAAATAATTTGGCCCGCGAATAGTTATACCGCAAATGCAGTGACACTCAAAATGTAAAGTTTTTTCTTTTAAGAATCGACACAGGCTGATTTTCCATGGAGATTACACGTGACCGTAACACAATCTTGCATATCAACTAACGTTGTGTTTGGACCGCATTCTGTATCCATGTTTCTTATGTTCTTCTTTTTTCAACATGCTCATTAGCCATTTTTTAAATTTGTTTTATTCTCCTTAATTTTCCACTTACCAGCCAAGAGCAGGACGTAATTATGAAAATAATGAATATTTAATTCACAGAAGTAAAAAATTTAGGTATATTTTAATTTATCGTTATTAATAGTGTTATATATTCGATGTTTATTTGACTTTGATATTTGCCATGAGTGTTATATTTATATCAAAATCTTTATATTCTTCTGTTGGTTCTCTATTACTAGGTTTTGTTTAGTTCCCCCAATGGGCATATATTCTATGTTATTTGAATTAACCTCTAAGCACCACTTGCTATGTTCTTCGATAAGCTTTCTCATTATATAATCCAAGTCCTCGTAGTCCTGTGCTATTACGATCTTATCATCGGCGAAACATAATGTATACAGAGAGGAGTTCTTCAATGATATCTCCATGTTCCTACATTTCCTTTTCTATACTTTCAAAGCCTGTTTCAAATAAATTTTAAAAAAGTTGATGATAAGGTACATTCTTGAAAATCGTGGTTTTTGGGTTAATTAAATTGTAATTATTTTCCGACATTTCGCCTACAATTACACGAGACATCTTCAGGTATCTTTACTACATGAGATTAGAACACTAAATCATCGAGTAGCAATAGCCCGATATTTACACCGGATTGGTGCTCAGCGAACCATGATACAACGTTACAATGGATTTTCTAGTGTGTTGTAAACTGTAACCTGTATCTCTATTAATATTATTTAGAAATTTACAAATTTCAATTGATTCTCTAATTTTTCGTTTAAAAAACCAAACACTGATGCTAGCACCTTAGTTTATTTTACATTAAAGGTGTGACCTGAGCAATACTGGCGTTCAGCTACTACAGATTGTACAATTTGTCTAATCATTCACGTTCCTTAAGCATAGTGGATATAGACCGTCCTGTTTCACCTACATACACTTTATCGCAACAGCAAGGTTTCTTATAAACGCTTTCTGTTTGAAATGGCATTGCGTGATGACTTCAAACATTGTCCAACTTTCTTAGATGTGTTGAAATTTGTCCGAATCTTTGATTTTCGGGGTAATTTTGTCGGTGGTTCTGTGTATGTAAGACAAGACAACACTGCCCAGAAGTGATATATTTGTGACATTTTGTTGAGAAATTGAGCTTTTATATTTATTAATAAAATGTTTAATATCTTCAGCGCAATATTCGTTGCCTCTCAGAGCATTAGTCAGTTTTTCTGCTTCTAATTTCAGTGATTGTTCGTCATATATTGAAAAAGCTCAATATATATCAAGGAGTTAATGACGGATTGTTTTTGAGAAGGTTAATGGTGTTACGTTGCATTGAGATATCGATATATGAGTTGGTTTTCTATAGACAGAATGTCCTAATTTGCCGTCTTCTTTCCTTTGTACTAGTACATTGAGAAAGAGACGCCACTCATTGATTCAGTTTCCATAGTGAATTTTATGCCAGAGTGTTGTTAGTTTAAATGATCCGGGAAATTATGAAGTTTGCGGCCAAACTATGAACCTATCATCCACATATCTGCACCAACATTTAGGTTTTAGAGGAACAGAAGACAAGGCGTTTTCTTCGAAAGCTTCCAGGGAAATATCGGATATATTACGAAATAACAACATGAACTCCACCCTACTAGAATTAATTAAAGTATGTATGAGTTCCACTTATTTTACTTTTCAAGGAACTTTCTACGAACAGACTTTGGAAGCGGCCCTGAGATCTCTGCTGTCACCCATGGTAGCGAACATCTTCATTGAAGCTTTCGAAGAAAAGGCCTTGTCTTCTGCTGCGAAACTTTGACAGTAATTCCAATTTGACACGATCTAAACCTAAGAACCATGATATTTAACTTGACCAAAGCTGTGGAAGTTTACGTTCTTTATAAGCTACATCCTTGTTTGAAGCCTTTATTATATATCATCTTGTTCATATATGGGATAAAAGAAAAACTTTTGAAATATCTAAAGTTCACATGAATAATATTTTTAGTTCTTCAGTACTTGGTAAGATAAATTTTAAACACCTAAAATTCCTTACAATGACTACAAATAAGCAATTTTTTTTACATGTCTTAAAATGATCCTATTTTGTCTCACGTTTTGACACTACCTGTCTTAAACAATTACGAGCCGTCACTAAGACATTCCCTAATATTTTTTAGTTACGATTTAGTATGCTTATTATTTCTGGAGTAAGAATAGTTTCTGTTTACTTTTGGAGTAAATTTTGCCTAGTGCTTCATTTACTGCCGCGTGGAAACATTTCTCAAGGTACTCGTAATGTTGTTCTGGATTATCTAATCTCGCTCATATTATTTGATCATCCAGTCTTCGTTGGTACAATTATCTAACACTTTCCTGTTGTAATCTTACCTTATTTTATTTTTCCCTACTATTCCTCTTTTACTTGTTAGGGTTTTAAATGTCATCTCTTTCGGAATGGTATTTTTGATATAAGTAGGTGACAGTCACGTCCACATGTTAATCTCTTATGTACTTGTACGTCTTGGATACTTAAGCTGGTTTTTTTGACAGGTCAGTATGTGGTCGATAATATATTTTAAATTTTTAGTACTCTGTGTCCAAGTATATTTATGGATCCCGAGATGTTAGAAAAAGCTATTTAGTAGAACGTTTCATTTTGTTTCTATAATGCAATAAGCCAGTGTCCGTTATCATTTATTACATCTTCACCTAACTATCCCGATACTTTTTCAGTCGGCTGATTCCCTGCTCTAGCATTTACATCGCCAAGAATAATGATTTTCCTTATATTTTCGACTCATAACTTCTGCGGAGAATTGTTCAATAATTCATCTTTTTTATTTAGTAATGCATCATCTGTTATAGCGTACATTCCTATTATTGTAATCTTGTATCCCTGATAAGATATATTCATCCTTACAAGTCTTTCATTTACAGTTCTCCATGAGATTATGTTTTTTCTAAGATTTTTTCCGGATCAGAATACGTACTCCTTGCTGTGCTGATTTTGGATAATGAGCGTAATGTCTAAGGTTTTCCGAGTCTTGATCGTTTTCCTTTATTTCTACGAGAACTGCAATATCAATTTTCTTCAGCTCTAAGATAACTTTATTTTTTTGAGAGACATTCCTTGTACATTTAATGTTCCTATATTCAATCTCCATTGTCGTAGCTTTGTTCGTCGTAAATTTGTTCCTTTCTTTCGAGTTATATGGTTGAGCTTTTTTAACCATTTGGAATTTTACAAGTATCGAGAGGTTCAGCCGACATTCTGGAGGATCAGGTGATTTTTGTCCAGCTTTTCTTCCTTTAGTCTACTTGTCTCTCACAGTTTAAGAGAACAATCTTCCCCGAATTTAGTTCTTTTACAACCAGGACCATTGAATATATTAGGATGGCTATCTCATCTACTCCTCTGGCCGTTGACCTGCTACGCTGTACCCTGGGCTCTTACAGGGTGCTATCATCCGAGCCAAATGAACTCTGAATTTTTAACGAGATGTTACTCCTCCAGCCCTTCTTCTTTCCCATCTCTTAGTCAAACTTTCAAAAAAAAAATTAATAATTATTTTCTTTAATAAAAGAATATTCGCTCTTAACCCCCCAAAAACTATAGTTCCCATTTTTCATAAATTAAAGATAAATTAAATATTTACATTCTTAAAAGTGTTTATTCAAGGAAATAAAAAACCACGATATTTAGTACGACACGTCAAATACTCCTTACCTAATAAGGTCCAATACCTTGTTTGTAGAGAATCAGTCAGCGCCAACCGAAATTTGCAAAAACAGTCAGGTGACAGTTAGCATATTGTTTTTAAACAAATCTGTTGGGCGCTGATAAGTTTCTGATTATTATACAAACGGAACTAATCACTAATTGTTGAATTTGCAAGAAAACCACCTTCCTCTATTCACAAGAAAAATAAAGTAAAATATGATTAGTCCATTATTATTATTCTGTTTACTAAATTAATGTGTATTTTAGACAGTTTCTAGAAGTTTTATTTTAATAAATAAAATAAGTTTTTTTTTTGAGAAATAAATAAAATTAGATTGTGATGGAAAGATTCCTGCAATTGGGAATCTATTACTTGAAATAGTCCAACTCAGTGAGTATTATAACAGTAAAGAAGTATATTGGTAATTATTATTTATATTTATTTTCGGAAATGAACATCAAATAGTAACTTTCCTTGAGAATAACACAGCTGTATCTTAAAGTACATTCGATTACGACTTTATTCTAGACCGGTCATAAGTAAGATGGATAAGTGCAACAAATCAAAACGCATAAATTAGCTTTATAATAATTAACAAATGGAAATAGTAGACGCTCAAATTTACTTATATTATTTAACAAACATCATTGTCAATGACCTTCACGAACGTTTTTTTACTAATAATCATTTTTTAAATTTGTATTTCTCGTATGTACATTTAATTTAGATAATAAATTATGCAAATACCTTCAAAATAGCAAGAACTTTAAGTTTGGTTAAATAAAAATTCTTGTTTTTATATTGTTTTTTTTACCAATGTTCATAAGCATGTTACCTTTCCAGTATACCGGGTGGAAACTAACTAAAATTCTGTAAAAGAAAACTTTTTATTTTTCTTTAAAAATCCAAAAATATATTAACCTTTATTTTAGATTAACCACATTTCTACAGTTTTTATGAATTTTATTCTACTTGTAGGAGTTCAAAACACCATCAACTTTTTTTTTAACTGAAAAGATATGTCCCCGATTACCTGGCTTAACAGCTCGAAATGAAAAGAGACTTTTTCACTAGTTACTTTTATGATTCTGGCACCTTGATAAAACAAAATAAATAAAAAACAAAATTTTGAAAATTAATTACTTTATTATCAAAAGTGCTGTAAGTGTTTACCAGTTCAGAATCAGATGTGGTGATCTTACTGGCAATTTAATAGTACCCCTTCTACTGATCCATAGATTAGGAAAAATACCATTCATATATTCTTGCATATTATTAGCACAATATGCTCACTGCTAGCTATCCAAGATCAGATCATCTTAATGAGAATCTATCTGAAATACATAATCAAAAACCCTTGGATCAAGAATGACTAATGTGGATACCGAACATTAGACACAATACAGCACATAAAGAGAAACACAATTAAGTCACCCATATCATCCATCAAGAGTTGGCAAAGAAATTTAAACTGTTGTAGGTAGGGAAAGTACCATATTATAAATAAAGTGCTGAACCTATGCTGGAGAACAACGAGTTCAAGCTGGACCGGGATCAAACTGTGCTTGCGGTTCATGCAATTGCATATAACAGACCAGACATCCAACGGAGTAACTTTAACAGAAACCGCCATCTAGCATGGTAAAACAACAATAATCTAAGGGACAAGTATAATGAATATCGACAAATACAAAGACTTGAAGGCACAAATACAAAGAGCGTGAGGAATAAGTAGCATCTGGACAGTTCCCATGATTCCGTAGTGCCAAAGAGGTTTCTGTTTAATATCAAGGGATTGGGCCTTAGTGCATATCTTTATAAGGTTGTGCCCTGGGTAGTACTACCTTTGGCACTGCTGCTTCGGACGACTCGAAGTGTCTGAAACTTTATGGGATGTGCAGAAAACAACAACATCACTTAAGCCCCCTACAGAGCACCATCCTTATGATATCTGATTCTATCTGGGATGAGTGAATGTCCCCTGGAGGCAGAGCGAGAGCTGCTTGGCTATGTCCATGGGACAATAAAAATAATAAACAAAATTTTTATGAATTCAGTTCGGAGCCTATACTGGACAGCAACGAGTACAATTCATACAGGGATTGAACTCTTCTTCCGGATCATATAGTTTCACATAAGAGGTCAGAGCTCAGTGAAAAAAAAAACATGCAAGCGAGAAAAATTAATAAAAATTGCTATCTTTAACAACAATCTAACGAGCATAATGAGGATATTGACAAATACAGAAACCTGAAGGTATAAATATGTAAACAATGGGAAATGAGTAGCATCCGGACAATTCCCATAATTCTATCAACATCCGGCGGCGTAGTATCGAAGAGTCGGCTGCTTAACGTCGAGCGACTGACCCTTAGCCAAAACCTGTATAAGGCGATGCAAAAGGCAGTTTTACTGGGGACCGCTCGAACTGTCCGGAAAGTTATGAAAAATACAGAGGACCATAATATCATTTAGGACAGGACAACATTGAAAGAGCCCCACAAAGCTCCATTCTTATAATGTTCGAATATATCTAGGACGAGTAAATGTTTCCCTAAAGGGACTACGAAAGGCTGGATCTATGGAATCAAGACTTTTATTAGCTTTAAAGATCATAATATGAGCTAGTTTAAATAGATGACGAGATTCAGCACAGCGCTGCTCACATATCCACCATAAAAATCAAACAATATATTTAAATAAGGAAAAATGATTTGTTTGCTTTCTACTCAATACAATATCAATGGATAATGAAGCAAGAAATACAGATGCTTTGAAGAAATAAATTAACATTGAAATATAAGTTTTCACGGCATTAAAGATACGTTAAAAAGCAGCTGTTATATGTCTGGGTATCTGAAAAAGTTCCCCATGGCATGTAAATAACTATCATATAAATTAATATTGAGATTATTTTAAAAATTATATTAATTTTTTGTGGTGTTTGGGTATAAGTCCTCCGACCAGTACTGCTAGTTTTGTCGATTAATAAGGTTAAAGTATATTCATCTAAGGAAAGTATCCATTTTAAAGAAATCAGATTGATCAAGTGAATTTATCATTTACTCATAAGGTTCGAGACGGTGGTCTGGATCATCCTTTTAAGCTCTTGGCTTTTGACCACCCTAAAGCGAGAGACAGGACCATTTAATTCTGATTAGATGCAGGCAAGTAATTTTTATAGCTTAGCCAATTTTTAAGTCGATAACAAGTGTCGTTCATGAAACAAACAGTTGAGACATACAAATAAACAGACACTGAAGACTCATTATAAAGTTCCCTTTTGTAAGTTTTTGATCTGAAACCTTAACGTGCAGAAATGGTATAAACGTGATCAAGTTACCAAGCTATTTGATTTTCGCTCAACTGCTGATAATTACTAATACATTATTTAAATTTTTTTAAAGTTAAAAAGATACGTATCAAGTTAATTGTGTTTCTGACAATGAAATTGTACACTTAAAATACAAAAAACCTTAGTTCTTAGTAAGCAGATGCATCTAAAGTATATAGAAATACCCAAAAACTTGCTTATTTTCTATAAATATTTTTTAAGATTCGAAGTTGACAACTTTAAACAATTTTTCTTGCAAACTATTCATTTTTCAATATACGTATTTCATTTATAAATAATAAATGGAAATTAGCGCCTTTTAAGCAAAAACGTGGTGTCACAATCAAAGAAATAAATGTAAAACACATGTGCAGGAAGGCGAGACAAAATCAACCAACGCTGAGAAAACATCGCGGCACCGCGGACCGTCTAGAAACCAAGTCTAGTAGTTATTTCTCAGAGTGTGCGTGCACCACATGTTTTATTATAGTATTATATAGGTTTTATACACGTGGTCTCCTTAATTTGGGCTGTTTGAAGAGGAATTTAACGGTTTTTGAACACTCAGTTATCGGTTTACGCTATCTGCGTTTTAATGGTAAGTGACGGTTCATTTTGATAAACTTATCCTTTCCTTTTCATTAGCAAAACAAAAATAACTTGTTTTCAACGTTTTATTTAATTAGTAGATAAATTTGCTAATATAAAATATAACCGAACTGGTATGTATACGATTTAATAAAAATTCTACTAAGAGGTATGTTTAACACGTACCACAGGTTTATATCTATCTCACCAACTTTGCTTAACTATACAAATTTTTAATTTATTTTTTAATTACCCTTCTTCATTTTGACTCCATCCAATGGTGTATTTAGAAGGTATAAAGTGAATATTTGCCCCCCCCCCTTAGATCGTCAAATGAAAACTTTTTAGACTTACAAAATTAAATTTGGATTTTAGTTCACCAAGGAAAGTAAATTTTAAATATTTTTCTAGTCATTATTTCGAGATTATTTTGTTTAAGCAAACTTTATCTAAATATATTCTCTTTTAAAACACTCGAGAATATGTTATTATTCCAATAACTTTTTTCTTTTCGAATTCAATATTGTTAAATATTTAATTCTTTGTTTAATATTTGGTTAATACATCATCATCAAAACTTTTCAGATATGCAGGGTTTGTATGCTGTAGATTTTCTGTGTTGTTGCCTTTACTCGTTTACGTGGCTCACTTCATACATATGCATTACTGGCTTCACACTTTTGAGTTTATCGAGCTGGCCTTTTAGATGGTTTCAATGCGTGTAAAGTCGCAACTTTAAAACAATTAATTATCGATTTTACAGATTTATAAGAAGTACTGTCTTGAAAAAAATCATATACGACCATATATAGGCGTTATTCTTTGTCGGGAGTCCTCGCAATTATTCGACTTTAGGCTACTGTGATAAGCTCATGCACACGTGACAAAACGCGACTCTCCTATTGGCTACTGCTGGAATTCAGCAAAGAAATAGACACGAAAAATAAACTATAACGGAATTTAATCACGGAGCCCGCACTAGACATCAACGCAGCAATCACGGTGGCCATCAGAGCTACCTGCGTGCAATCCGCTAGCCAAATAAGCATTGCATGAACTAACCTGAACTAGTAACTAATAGAACAAACATTATCTTGTATTTACTGCCTGTATAAAACCAAGAGGCTGACACAAACAGTTAGATTGAGAAATAACTGCTGTCAAAGCAAATGTTTTGACTTGAAGAGAAAAAACTCAAAAGAAACCATTACTTATCAAGTTTTCTAGGCTGTAAATCTCTATGAGATGAAATTCTGAAGTAAACCAGAGCTCAAGGGACTGGGTACATCGGTTTCTGTGAAACTTTGGTGTTTAGTTACTTCGGTGTCAAGGTTAATCAGACCAGTAGTAGTTTCTACCAACACGTCCTATTAAAAAAGTAAAGTTGTTCGACGAATTCGTACATTTCATTATAGTGGAAAAATAGTTAATACTAATAAGCAAATTGATTAAACAGAATAATTAGACTAAAAATTCAAATTTCAGTTACATACAGGGTGTCTGATGGTGACCCTTAATTAGAATATCTCGGGAAGTAATGCAATTTGTATTCTGCAAATTTGTATAATGAGGTTTTCGGTGATTCTCTCTTCAGGTAAAGTAACAGCGATCTTGTGCGACTTCCCATTATACCGGAAGTTGTCCGGAACTTACTTATTTTAAATGGATATGTTATATCTTTTTGCATTCCCTTCCTTATTTCTAATAATTTTTATTCAAAGTTTTTTGCCCTACTTGTAACAGTTTTTGAGGAAAAAATATTTTTTCCAAATTTTGACCTTGAACTGGGTGTCACCTAATATTCAATATAAAATAGTGAAATTCGGAATTCCGTTTGTGGCTGTAGATATTATTGGGCTCTATAATGAATTGTCGGAAAATGACATTTTAGATACAGGGAAATGGAAAAGTAACAAATTTTGGGCTGGATCAAAATTAAAATTTTTTTTTTTTTTTTTACGTTGTTGATTTATGTAGATAAGCAGGAACATTCCCTATCTGTCCATAGAGAGTGCCCCCATACCCAGCTAGAACAGTTTTCAACTTATTTACGATGTTTCGCAAAATCCTCCAAATATCAAGCAGTTTTAGTTACTTTTGGTCAGAAGTCTGCTATGTGTCTATGGTGAAGCGTGTCAATGTCAGTTACAATTAATTATTTATCGACAATTTACTACTTTTTTCCAAAAAATATGGCCGAAAATTAAAAATAATACGTATACAAACGCTGACATATTAAATTTATTTTTTGTTCATGGCAACAAAATTATAAGCCGAACATGAGTTTTCAACCAAAGATATCCTAACTAAACAGCAATGTACAGAAAAAAATTTAGACACATTATGAGAAATCATCTCATTTGAGATGTTGAGTATTTTTGGGAAAGTGCTTAAAACCACGTATAAGTATCTAATGTAGCCCAAAATATTTATTTTTTTTTTTGATACAACTACAAAAATCATAAATTTTAAATTCCGTTTCAAATTTCCCTCTAAAACGCCACTACTGGTCACTTTATCTATGTGACGTCACTAGTATATAAACACTAGTAAACTGACAAGGAGATATACTTTTTTCGTAATTTTTGTAATAAAAGATGGGTTCTAAGTTATTTTAAGTCTTGCGTGGTGTCTCCGTGTACAAGTACTACCATTAAAAAACCTGAAAAGTTAATTTATTCAGGTTCTACCTTCGGAAAATAATAGAAAAATGTGGCTTGATTACTATTATGTATTCATTATCGGTTGCGGAAATAGCAATCCTTAGTAAATTGCTCACATGGAGTTCTTCACATTTCTAAATTCAGTAGAGCAAAAGTTACTGTTTGTGGCGAAGAAATTGACTGCCATAAAATTAATCCATTTTACATCATGAAAAAATTTCCTAAAATCGTTTTCAAAGGGAGAAAAGTAAGCCCATTTCGAAGAAAGTACATGAAAGTGACTAAAAAATAATAACTAACACGAATAAGAAATAAAACCAAAAAATTTATATGTCAAGTTAGTGACAGAGATGACGTTGGCTGTATTTTTTAGAGTAATTATCAAATGATCAAAGTGAAGAAAGTGAAACTGATAACTTCATGTTCTTTTGAATATGCATTAACTTGTCATTAAGTCGAAGTGATCCTGATAACTTTTAGTGATAGAACTGAAAGTAATAATGATTCAAAAGAATAACCGTATCAGGACGGAGTGCCAGCGATAACGTTAGTATGGAGTGACATCATTCATTTTGATTGGTGTTTGTTGTCACGTGACTCGAAGGAGATTTAACTACATTTTGATTATTACATAAAAATTAAGGTCCTTAAAAATATGGAAAAATATTGTATTTTAGGATATCTATTATGGAAACTACTGTTTCGCAGCAAAATTATATTTTTATTTGAATACAGTCAACATCCCAAGTATGAAACAATTATTAATGCAGAAAGAATTTTACCAAAACCAATAACGTCAAATGAAAATAACTTAATCAATGTGTTGGCCTATTTTTCTATATATTCCAAAGCCTCTACTCGTACAGCAGGATACGATTTAGGATGGCATGCACCCCTATGAATTCAACCTTTTTTAGGCTATTCATCCCGGGACGTACCACAAAGTGAAGAGTTTTGTGAAATGATTTTAGTACATAAACAAGAAGATTCGGCATTTTTACGCAAAATTATATGGACTGACGAATCAAAATTTACAAGAGAAGGTATTTTTAAAAGATACAATTCTCACTTCTGGAGCATTGAAAATTCTGATTCAAGAGAAAAATTTTCAAAACAAAATTAGCGAAAATATATTTTCTTTAATTATGCATCAAGTACGCTATCATATATATGAGGAAATGTTAAATACTGAAATATACCTGGTCATTTTACAACCAGTTGTGATAGATTTTATTGATAATATGCCGCTAGATAGAAGAAATTGTTGATATCAACTAGACTATGCCCTGCCACATTGTGGAAATGTGTTAAACCAGAAGTTGTTTAATATGTTTGAAGATAGTTGGATTAGGCCTCTAGAACTATGGAATTGGCCACCAAGATCCCTAGATCTAACACCATTAGATTTGTATCTTTGGGAAACAATAAGGCAAAGGATTTATTCCACGCCCGTTGAATCAGTGAAAGAACTAGTAGTTCGAATAAGAACTTTCAACTAACTCGATTCAGCTAAAATAGCAAAAGCTACTACAGAAGCTATTATGTCAAATATTCGAAAGTGTTCAAGTCAATGGGGGTCATATTGAACACTTAGATTAAGATTGTTTTTTGTGATTATTTTAACTCATTACTGGCAGCTTCTTATTATTACTTATCGTTTATCATTATTTACTGTTCATCGCCACAATTTTGTATAAAATGTTTTCATAATTGATATAATTTTTCATAATATTTCTAAATTTTTCATAGGGTTGATATGGAAGGATATCCTTCGTTGAAAATTCTGCATGTTCGACTTATAATTCTACAGCAATCGCCGTGAATAAAAAAACTGTTCTAGCTAGGTATAGGGATACCCTATCTGGACAAATAAGGAATGTTCTTGCCTATCTACTGAATAAATTAACAACGTAGCATCGAATTTGGAAAAATTAAGTTTTTTTTCAAATTTTTTGATAAAGCTTAAAATCTGTTACTTTTTCACTTCCCTGTATTTAAAATGTAATTTTCAGACAATTTATCATCGAGCCCAATAATATCTAAAGCCACAACCAGAATGCTGAATTTCACTATTTTATTTTTGAAACGATATTTAACTTTTTAAATAATAAAAAAATATTTTTTCCTCAAAAACAGCTAAAGCACAGCAAAAAAAAAACTTGGAGGAAAAGTTATCAGAAATGAAGAAAGAAATACAAAAAAGAAAACATAACGGGTGATCCATTTAAAATAACCAGAAGTCGCACAAGAGCGCTGTTACTTCATCACCGAACACCCCATTATACAAATTTACAGGATTTAAATCGCATTACTTCTTGAGCTATTCTAATGGACGGTCACCGTGAGACACTCTGTATAAAGAAATTTTTACGACCATATGGTTTAGGTTAAAGCGTTAAAGCAAAAAGTTCATGTCCTGCAAATCCTATCAAATGGCCTGGTCAGTGGAACTACAACGCATTAAGAGCAAAATTCACAAACAATAACTGTCTATATAAAATCTAAATTTCGAAATATGTCGGCAGGATATTAAACCTGCAGACATTTTCAATGCTAGACTGTAAAATATCAGCAATCAAACAATTTCTATACATACACAGAGTAGTGAGAAGCTTAAAAATTAAAATTCCAATAAGATATAAGAAAATCTTTACGGCTATAGAATTAGATTAATCGTTTATTATCGTTAGATTATCGTTTTTCTTGTTTAGGCCGTTAAATATAAAAATTATGAATACATGGAAACAGTTTATTTCTTGCAAATCCCACTTCGCTTCACTCTTTATACCCGTTTCGACCATCTAATGGTCTCGTCAGTGAAGCTGTGATAAACCAAGAGCAAAGTTCACAAACAAGAACTGTCTATATAAAACGTCAGCAGGATGTTAAATATCAAGAGAATAACGAGATCTGTACATACACCAGAGTAGTGACAAGCTTAAAAATTAAAAGGTCAGTAAAATATAAATTAGGAAATTTTTTCGGGAGGAGAGAAAAAGATTATATAGTTTATTTCCTGCAAACAATCGTGGTTTTCTCTCCATACACGATTTAACTACTTAATGGTCTTGTCAGTGAATCCGTAACGAAGGAGGAATAACCAGAGTTGGATTTGTAAGAAATGAACGGTCTATTTTTTTCTTTTAACGTCTTGAAAAACGTTTACGTATTGAACTAATTCTACAACCATAAACATTTCGTTATATCTTATCGAAATTTTAAAATTTAAGCTTCTCATTACTTTGTTGTATTTATAGATGTCGCTTGACTATGGATATTTTACCGTCTGGCATAGAAAATGTCTGCGGCTTTAACATTCTTTTCACATTGCTCAGAATTTATATTTTTTATAGGCCGTTGTTTTTTGTTTATTACAGCTCCACTGGTGAGACCAATGAGTAAATGAAATACATATGGAGGGAGAACTAGAGTAGCGTTTGAAGGATATAACCTGTTTATCTATTTTCGTTAATAGCCTAGGGAAGAATTATTATGGTTTCGTAGCCAAAATAAATCCATATGATTTTATTATGTCCATCCATCCGTATGTCACAATCATTAATCCATCCGTTGCTCTTCCATTTTATAATTTTGTTGGCATATGCTTTCATTTAATCCAAAAATAGAGGGAACGAAATTACAAAATAAATTCCTCCACATATGTATAAAATTATAGTATTTTTTTAACTTCATTGAGTAGAATATCAGACGTTCAATCAAATATATCATATAGCACTTTTTATTTCTTTCCAAAAAGCCTCTAAAGTTGGCCACAATATTTCTCCTCTTCTTTAACTTTCAATAGGTAAGGAGCACATAAACTGTTAGACCTCTAATAATAATATTTCATAAATGGACATACAGCGTTATTCTTTCAATTCATTATACACCTCTCTAACAATCTATCTTAACACCACTTCCTAACCAAAGTTATTAGAAATCACCAAGTTCCGGTAATTTCAAAATTTTTTAAGGTGGGAAATTTAAATTATGAAATGGAAAAGTTAACAAATTATACGTTTTTAAAATCTGATAAAATTGGACATAATAGCACATGGTAAGTACTTTCAACGAAAATTAGTAAGATACACAATTTTATGAGCAAAAAGAATGTTCAAAATTTAATATTCGATATTTCAATAAGCTGCCTGATAAGGAAAATAATTGATGAAAAAGCGTGTTTAATTTAATAGTTTAGATGAAACAATGAGATAATATAGCAAAAATGGGAAATACAAAAAGTAAAGAAATCACAACTGCTACGGAACCTTATGGCATAACGCGTTTCATACACGCACAAGGCATTCTTCTAACATGTTCTGACATTGGGAATGAGCATTGAACTATTATATGTTTATTTCTAGTCTATTTAAAATTTCAAACTAACTTTTGAACTTTTAAGACCCCCTATAAAAACTTATTTTTCATGAAATGGAGTAATAATTTTATTCCACTGCGGTCTATAAATAATTGATAAGAAAGTTCAAAGTAGTCAAAGGTCAGCTACATTGAACCTCGTGACTTTAACTTTGATAGTAAAATGTTTAAACATGAAAAATTCGATTACAAAAGTTACTTGATTATGAATACTTAGTCAGCAGTAATTACCATAAGTTGTTGAAATAACAGTAATTTTTCGGTTAAAAAAGGTATTATACTTGGACTTTTATTTTCTAGAGAATTATAATTTATTATTGATGAAAAAATGGCGGTAAATTGGACGCAATATAGCCTAAAATGATATATCCATGGTTTTGTCCGAGTAACATTTATTTTCGCTCTTCTTTTACATAGTATATATCAGAGTTACCCCACAAAATAAGCTAACTACCTAGTCAAATCATAACACTTGAAATAGAAGTACAGTGGTTCTATAATAATTTTTAAAAAAAAAAATATTTTACCTGTGTATTTCTGGTTGCTTATTTTATCTTCGTTATTAATATATTCTGTTTAAAAAAATGAAGAACAAGTTAATTTTCATTTAAATTATTTTTACAAACCTAATCAAATTTTTTAGCTTTCAACTTGAAACATTCAATAATCATAAATTCAAATGAAATTCCAGTCAGTCAAACTCCATACACTACAATTCTTTTCAACATAAATTTTTTACTGTTTTATTTGAATCCAAGTATAATTCACCAGGTATTCTCTTCAAAAAAGGCGGTTTTACCCATAAATGTTTAACAACAATTTTTAAAATTCAAATTGTGGGGAGGGAAAATACCAAGCCATAAATGTGTCAATACGTAGAGGGACTTTTTTCTTCTGTATGAATAAACAATCTTTTAAATTGGAAAATTTAGTTTTTCGCGTATATAATTATCCAACAGCGTCGTAAGAAAAAATATTAAATACGAAAGCTGATACGTCAAAATTAGTTTATTATCTATCGAAATAACTGCAAAAAAAAACTGCTATTTTTCCAGTAATTGATATACATTAATGACTCCTTCAATAGTAGATTTAAGCATTTTCTACTAGCCATTGTGGTCATTTAAAAATGTAAAAAATCAGTCCAATTGGTTGGATAGCTTGTAAGTTGTTGCAATTGTTTATTTTTGAGGTTCTATTTTTAAACACTTATTCTACATAAACCAGGCACTTGCACCAAGGGGTAAAAAAATTAACGGAAAAATTAAGTGCAAGATAATGGCTATAATATCGTTGTAACACAACTATACGTTTTTACTTATAAACAAATAGAATTTCTCAACTACCATGAATGCGATTGGCAAATTTTTTTCCATATTTTTGTAGGCAGTATATGTGTGCAAATTTTAAGCCCAGGTTCGTCTTCCTAGGTACTCTGAAAGCTGGAATAATTTTTTTTCAAGAAATCGCTGCTATTTTATTTGTACTAGGATTTGAAATGTTGCAGCATGCATAGGAGAATAATTATATTTTATAGCATGTGTATTTTGTTTTAAAACTTGAAATAATGGTCAACAGAAATTGGAAATCATTCAGTCATAGAAGGAGGGGAGCTTATTTAGATATAAATGTGTTAAGATGTATGACTAGTTTTCTATCCAGGATAAATAAACAATGTTGGAGAATTCAATTTTTCGCCTATTAAATTTTCCGCTTTCGTTGAAGAAGAAAATGTTAACTGCAGTGGTTGTAGATGTTAAAAAACCTTAATACGTCAAAACTACCGAGAGCTAGCCGCATGATATTCCACTCCCTCAAAAGCGGCTAGATCAGAAATTGGCTGCCACACAACACTCACTTCGGTTCTTAATATTTATAACATTGAATATTTTTTTCACTAAGTTTTACTTATAAAGGGTGTTTTTTTATAGAGGTATAGAACTTTTAAATGGAATAAAACAAAGATGAATTTTTTAAATTGGCATGAAATTTACTTTATTCGAAAGATAACCTTCTGGCATTATAATTTAAATATGACTTCTGGCATATGACCACCACGGCTGGCTCGGACGTAGTCTAATCTGGAGGTCCAATTTTTGATGACTTTTTCCAACATTTGTGGCCGTATATCGGCAATAACGCGGCGAATGTTGTCCTCCAAGTAATCAATCGTTTCGGGCTTATCGGCGTAGACTAGCGACTTCACATATCCCCACAGAAAATAGTCTAGCAGCGTTAAGTCGCACGATCTTGGAGGCCAATTTACGGGTCCGAAACGTGAAACTATGCGGTTACCAAACGTTTCTTTCAATAAATCAATTGTGGCACGAGCTGTGTAACATGTTGCGCCGTCTTGTTGAAACCACAGCTCCTGCACATCATGGTTGTTCAATTGATGAACGAAAAAGTCAGTAATCATGACTCTATAGCGGTCACCATTGACTGTAACGTTCTGACCAGCATCGTTTTTAAAGAAGTACGGACCAATGATTCCACCAGCCCATAAAGCACACCAAACAGTCAGTTTTTCTGGATGTAACAGTGTCTCAACATACACTTGAGGATTATCATCACTCCAAATACGGCAGTTTTGTTTATTGACGTATCCATTCAAACAAAAGTAAGCTTCATCGCTAAACAAAATTCGCTTATGAAAATCGGGATCAACGGCAATCTTGTTTTGGGCCCATTCACCGAATCTACGCCTTGCTAGGTGATCGTGTGGCTTCAATTCTCGCACGAGTTGGATTTTGTAAGCACGCAAACCAAGATCTTTCCGCAAAATCTTCCATAAAGTGAATAGACACATATCCAATTCCTGTGCACGATGGCGGATAGACTGATTCGGGTCTTCCGCTACGCTACGCTCTACAGCAGCAATGACTTCTTCTATACGCACTGTACGACGTCTCTGTGGATGCGTATTATCATTTAGAGTAAACGTGGTGCGAAAACGTTCCATAGTTAATCGAATTAATTGCTGTGATGGACAGTTATGTTGACCGTAAAATGGACGTAGTGCGCGATACGTATTTCGAACAGAACCATGATTTTCAAAATAAATTTGCACAATTTGGAAGCGTTGTTCAGGCGTCAGTCTATTCATATTGAAATGCCAAACAAACTAAACATAAATCACTTGACAGCTGACAAAATGGCCGCCAGTTAAAAAAGTGTTGCCAACTTAAAGTTTTATACCTCTATAAAAAAACACCCTTTATTAAGAAAATATAAGTATTCTTCTGAATATGCTATAAATTTCAAATCTTCATATAAATAAATAAGTAAACAGCGAATTTTCTCGTTTCCTAGGGTACTTAAAGAGACGAATCTGGCTTTAATAACTGCATAATAACACTACCTATAAGAGTGTAAAAAAATTGTGAATCGCATTTACGATTGTTGATAAATTCTATTTCTTTTTAAGTAAAAAAGTATATTTTTGCACCTAATCCTTTCCTTTCTTTTCTTACATCGTAGAACAGATTTGGAGGAATAGGTACATTGCATTTTCAAACATGCTCCTACCTATGTTGGTTCATGTAGAACAATTGTTTAATAATCAGATCTCTGGAATAAACGATTGCAATAACTCATATAAGTATTTTACCGATCGGAATGAACTTCTAAAGTATGATATAACATATCATCTTTAGATGTCCACTACTGCAAAAGTTATGTTGATAAATAGTAAACTAATTTCAACGTGTCAAAGCTAAAATTAAAGGTTTTTTTAATACCAACAACTTTGGCATTTAACATTTTCTCCTATCATTATGGAAGCGCAAAATTTTATAAAAAAAGACTGGCTATACATCTTGATGCATTTATGCTTTTCAATATGCCCCCTTCCCCTAAAAAATACCTGGAGTATAAATATTTTTATCGTAAGTATCGTAAATCTGCTAAAGAATAATTAAAAATGTCAAAAATTACATTTGAAACAATTTTGTCATAAAAATCTCTGCCTACTGCAGTATGTACAAGGTCCCTGATTGTTATCAAACCAATCTATTTCCTTAAATTTTTGAGCCAGGACAATTGTGTCCTTTTCACACCACTTTTGCCTTCGACGATCAACTGGAGGAGTTGGTGTTTTGAATTTCTCATTATATGTCCGAAATAAGCCGTTTTTCTCTTTTTTATAGTTAAGAAAATTTCTATGTATTTTCCCATTCTCCTCAAGACCTACTCATTCATAACGCTGTCAACCCACGGTAAGTCCACATTTTAAATGCTCTCAATCTGTTTACTGATATTAATTTGAGCGTCCACGTTTCCATATCATAAAAAGGATAGACCATATATAACATTTAACATATCGCATTGTCTCTGCTGGTAAGTATATGTTTAAATTTGTCGATGCGCACTTGCTCCTACTATCATAAAATTTGTATTTTTACCACTTATTACCAGTCCATAATTCTTATTGACGTCGTTTTGTTGATCAATCATTCGTTGCAAATCTTCAATGTTGTCCGCCATCAAGATAGAATTCATTAAAAATACCTTCCGAGTGCACGTTAAACAAAAGCGAAGGTAGGATGCATCTTTGTCTGACTCCCCTGCGTATTTCTATATTTTGTGGTTTTAAATTACTTGTTGTTATATGTCAGGTTTGGTGTCATTATAGATTATGGATTCAGCGCATCTCCACGTCTGTCGTTTTTAATATGTCGATTAGCATTTTGTGTTGAATTCTGTAGGAAGCTTTCTTATAATCGAAAAAACATCCTTCTTCACGTTCTGAACCAGTACGCGGATATCGAAAAGAGTCAGTCTCTCCCTCTAAATCCAAATTGCATATCTTTAAAATTGGCTTCATATATTCTATATATTCTGTGGTTCAATGCTTTATCAACTGATGTGCGCTACACCTTTTTGCATTTCTTTTTTTAGGTAGTGAAAAAAATGTAAACTTTAACTAGGCTGAGGGTTAGTTGTCTTAGTTATATATTTTGTTTAAAACAACTCCCAACATAGCTCGATTGTCATCAATCAATTAAATGATCTCAGTCAGTACTTGTCTCGCCCTACTGGCTCCACTCTAGATCAGTACTTTCGTTGTCTTGGAAAAGTTCTCCTATCTATTATTCCCACACCCTTTTTCTTTCCTCCTATGCCAAGATTATTTCGTTCTTATTGTTAACTAGAACTGATAGTGCTTTAGTGTTTATACTCCAGCTATTTCTTTTAGTTTTTTGTATTCTCCATTAGTGCCATATGTTTGCTAGAGTCTCTATTTCTTGATATTCTTGTTCTAGCCATCTTCTTTTAGCTCTTCGGGTTTCAGATCTGATTCTGGTATTTAAAAGCTGATACTGATCAAGAATATGTTTTTGTATTTTCTTCTCTCACCATCAGCTGGAGAATTCTTTCGATCATCCATTTATTCTTAAGAATAGACTTTTGGTATCCTAATAGGTTTTGAGTTATCCTTAAGCTGTTCCAGAAATCGTCAATTTGAGATTCTTTATTTGTTTCTTTTAATCTCGCCAGTTAGTCATTTAGTTCATGTTGCAGAGCTGTCATAACCTCTTTATTCTTTAGATTTTCAATAGCCAACTGCAGTTGTCTTTTCTAACAAGTGAAAACTTCAGTCTATATGAAGTCAAAAGAAAAAGTGGTCCCATGGTACATTGGCCCCCGGGTATGTAGGAGTCTTTTAAGTAATGTGCTAAAGCTTCTGTTAATCAGAACAAAATCGATTTGGTTCCTAACGATATTATCATTTGTGTCCTGAGGCGACTTCTATGTATAAAGTCTTTTAGAAGGTAACGAAAACCAAGTATTTATTATTCTGAAGTTCTCTTCTTGGTAAAAATTGTGCCAAATGATCCCTCGTAGCTTTTCTATCACACAACCCATACGGTCTAGCGATTTCATCTGCCTATAGAGAACCTATCTTTGTATTAAAGTATTATATTAATTTCGTGGGGCTTGATTAATCTCAACAGTTCCTTAATTTCACCATAAAATCTTTTTTTTCCCTATTTTTCTGAAATATTTTTTTCTCACTCCAAATTTGCCGTAATTTATTTAACTGAATTGATATTTTCACAATTATTTTCACCTATTCTAAGAGATTTGATTCATTTGTTGTCTATATGATCTGTATTAAATGAGAGAGGCTAACTTGATAAAATATTGTCCCGTTTATAGTGCTAGGTGGCATTCTTTAAGTAGTTTTTCGGTTTCAATAATGTTTTATTTCCGATGTCCAAATAAAGTGTTTTAAGTGATTTTTTTTTTGAAATTCTCGTTATTCCTTAGTAGATTTACAGTGTAATTCGATTCAAAAGACAAAAAAGTAAATATTAATGACAAATTGTAATACATATAGACTTTGTTGACTGACTCTTTGTAAGAATCCAAAACAAACCTAATAGTTGGCATTTCCGGATAAACAGTTTAGCTGTTAACAAGGAATTTCCTTTGTCCACAGTTTTGAAATATAAAAAAGTAAATCCTTCACAACTGGACATTCTTATTGATCTGTTTAGACTATTCTTTAATGAATGAGTCCATTATCCTTGCAATTTAGTTCTTTTCCAGATATTACAGAAACCCAACCCATTTCATTTTCGATTGATTCATAAAACGATAATACCGATTGATATTTGTAGACGAGAAGTATGTCAGGGTATTTCGATTTACCGTGTTTCATTTATTTTTAAATTATGAAATTTGCACTGGAAAAGTTATATTCGGTACTTTACAACGCCTATGAATCAGTTTATAATTAATATACTAAACGAAAAATAGCATTTGAAAAAATATAATAATTCGTTAAAAAACTATTTGGTTTCTTCGGAGCCTCTCATGCGATAAAATATTTCATTAAACTTCTCCCGTTAGACCTCGTCAAATTAAAGATCTAGCATAGAAATTAAAGGTTACCAAATAATTTCTTAAAAGTAACCAAACTATTGGAGTTCTCCAAATAACAACCTATGAACACAGGAACTTAATTGCTGGAATTCAATTTATGAACAAATGACCCATACCCATATATATATATATATATATATATATATATATATATATATATATATATATATATATATATATATATATATGGGTATATATTTTGGTAATATGCCGTCTAGACATGAAATATTCTGCAAAAATATTTTTCTTTTTGCTCTCTTAAATGTTCGGTCCCGCAAAAAAAAACTCGCATTTTCATCGTCTGATAATCCAAATACACCCATCCCTGCCCACCAGCGACCTATAATTTATCAAAACTTTAGAATTCGCTTTTCAATTTTAGATAAATCTAGATGACTCATAAATTTAAAAATAATTATTTGCTAAAAAATATGATTTTCTCTAAGTCAGTATTTTAGTTCTACCCTGTATTTACATATATTAACACCGCATCAAGTCAAAAGTCGTTCAAATGATAACCTTCCATCGTCACTTCGTAAAATTATCATCGTTAAAAACCAGATTCCAATTCAAATGAAAAATCTGAAGTCAACTTTATATCCCAGTAACTATTATCTATCTTGTTTTTTGAATATTAAATTTTTATCAAAAACTACTAGAACGATTAACGGTTTCTACGAAACGTTATGTTTTTAAATGATTTTTTGTCTGTTACGTTTATAATCTTTAGGATTACGAATAATTTCTTCGCAGTGAAAATTCGCAAAATCATGATTTTTGTCAATTAATAAAATACTTACACAGAGAGAAAAAACATGAAAATTTAAAATATACAAATATCATTCAAATCGCTCTTATTTCATAAGTAAAGGGTGTTTTTTTTTAAAGGTATACAATTTTAAAATGAAACAAAACACGTATAAATAATGGTAATAGCTATGATTTTGGCTTTATTTAAAAGATAATTGAATCTCATTAGTGTTTAAATAAGATTTCGGGCAGATGAGCTCCATGAGTCGCTTGAATGAAGCGCGATCGGGAAGTCCAATTTTCGACCACTTTATCGATCAACTGGGGCCATACGCGGCAATTACGCGACGAATTTTAATTTCCAAATGGTCCAACGTTTGTGGTTATCGGCGTAGACTAGTGACTACATATTCCCAAAGAAAGTAGTGCATATATGTAATATCACACGATCGTGGAGGCCAGTTCACAGGGGCATTATGCGAAATTGTGCACTCATTGAATGTTTCCCGCAAAAAATTGATGGTGTCGCGCATTTTATGTCATGTTGCACCATCTTGTTGAAACCAAAGCTCTGTCACATCAATATCATTCAACTGAGGAACGAAGAAGTCAGCAATCATGGCTCTATAACGCTGTCCATTGACGGTAACATTCTGACCGGCATCATCGTTAAAGAGATATGGTCCAATAATTCCACCTGCCCATAAAGCACACCAAACACTGACTTCTAATGGATGTAAGGGTATCTCACTAAAGGCTTCTGGGTTTTCTCCGCTCCAAATTCTGTTTATTAATATAGTCGTTTAACCAAAAATGAGCCTCATCACTGAACAAAATTTTGCGTTAAAAAAGAGGATGATGGTCACGCGGTTTCAACTCTAGCACAAGCTGGATCTTCTAAGCTCTTAATCCAAGATCTTTCCTTAAAATCTTCCACAAAGCAGATGCGCATAGCTTCAATTGTTGTGCACTATGGCGAATCGATTCAACACTACGTTACGTACATAACTTCTGTTCGCACTGTACGGAATCTTTGTGGATGCGTATTATCAACCAGAGTGTACGTAGTGCGAACACGATCCATGGTTTGTCGAATAACTTGCTCGTATGGACGATTATGTCGACCTTCAAATGGACGGAGTACACGGTAAGTTTGGCAAACTGGCGTAAGTCTATTCATGGTAAAATGGCAAAACGTACTGACTACAAATCAACTGTCCTCTGTCAAGTTTACGGTCATTAGAAATTGTGTTATCTATTTAAAAACCAAACCTCTAAAAAAACACCCTTTACTCATTTATAGTGATTCACACCTAACAAATATAAATAAGAAAATATTTGCCGATGGAACTTGGTAAGTTTTTATGGAGGATAGCCGTATATATTTCGGGAACTGGTGTTGCTAGGCGCCATCTAATATATTCATTGTACAGTTTGACATTTTAAGGTACTCAGAAAATTTTGACGCACGGACGCTATTTCTATTATTTATAGAAATCCCAAATAGTTGTATCATTAGAACATTTTCGTGCGATTATTTTTCACAACTTTTCAGCTAGTTTATCTCAACAAGAGTGCATCGATGAACTTAATTCTTCATATGGCATTAAAGCCATTGAAGGACTACTGTATATAGCTGGTTTAGTATATTCAATCGTGAACATCATTTGTTCATGGATAAGTCGCGTGAAAGTCGTCCAAAATCAGTTGTGGTACAAGAAAACATCAATGCTGTACATGAACTGATAATGCAAGATATGTGAGACTTGGGCAATAATAACACCAGCGTATACAATATATTGCATGAATGTTTGACCGTGAAGAAAAAGTGTTCATGTTGACTTAAACATAATTTCACAATCGTTTAAAAAAAGACTCGTATCAGATACTGCAAGGAAATGGTCAAAAAACCCGAGAGCGGTATTTCAAAAACCTCAAAAAGGGGAGTTTTACTGAGGATAGCAATTTATTGCTCGTAATAAAAACAGGGTAAGGGGCATAGAATACCCTCCTAATATTGGATAATCAGTCTTGTTGAGTCAAGTAAATTTGAAGTCAATGATTGATCCTAAGTATTTCACTTGTGACCTCTAAGCAGTTCTTTTATTTAAAGTGAATACCCGACCGTTGGCTACTTATGAGTTTAGTCGCCAAGATTTAAAAGGTATTTTTACTTTTGGAACAGAATTTGACACCCATTTAAATCTGAAATGTTCTGTCATGAAAGCAAATTGAAACAACAGGGACTTGTCCCTTTTATTTATAGGTCTTAGTTCTTTTTTAGGTTTGTTTTCCCGGACCGAACTTTTTTTACACAGTTAACCACCTTGTATGAACATTATGTTATCTGGCAATAATTCGATGCATGGTCAAAAAATTATAATTTTAAAATTGCTTACTGTACTTGTGACCTAAGGTGCCAAATTTGGATATTCTGTATTAACGGAAAGTACCCAAAGATTTTGATTAGTGAATGTTTAAATAAACTATTTTTGTAACGGTCCAATAGTTAAAAGCATA
Source organism: Diaprepes abbreviatus (assembly GCA_034092305.1). Lineage (NCBI taxonomy): Eukaryota > Metazoa > Arthropoda > Insecta > Coleoptera > Curculionidae > Diaprepes > Diaprepes abbreviatus. The sequence continues at coordinate 24,877,027 of JASJET010000103.1, forward strand.
TGGTTCAAAGCATTTAGCTTTTACGTAGCTATGTGGACCTGATCCTAATAAAATGTATACATTTTACAGCCACAGCTTACCAGGAAAAAAGTTATGGGGATTAAAAATAGTGCTTGAAACAGTTCGTCTAAATAGTCATACTTTCCAAACTTGGATGATATACTTCCATGTGCCGCGATCAGTCCATATATTGCTAGTTAAAATTCTAAAAATAAAGCAATTCTGAGTATAATATGAAAATACATAGGAATATACAGGACTACAATAAAAACATCAAAGGTTGTCATATTTTTTGTAAAACTGGAAGCAAGCAGTCAATGAAAAATACTAGTAATATTTTATATTCATTTTTAGAATCATTATATATAAGGCCTAATGAAAAAGAGCTAGCTGTTGCTAAGTCGTTTGTCAAAAGCATTCGATTGTGTGAACCATCTGGTGCTGCTTGAAAAATTGAAGACCTACAGCTTCAAAGGTCAAGCGCATCAATGGCTTGTCTCTTATTTAGAGTGCAGAATGTAGAGTGTTACTTTTGGAGGTTGCACTTCTAATAATTTTCAATATTAAACATGTGTACCGCAGGGCTCTATCTCGAGCCCGATTTTATTTCTCTTATATATAAGTGAGCATGCTAATTTGGATATTAGAGGCAAGTTTACCTTATTTGCTAACGATGCCACGATTCTGTGGCACAGTACGGATTCTAAAGACCTGAGCCTGATTGTAATTGATGATTTATAAAAAAAATTATTTAAGTTTTATACCAATAGTGGATACAATACACTTGAAGTTGGGTATATAAAATACAATTTTATAAGACAAATTTAGTTCTCAACCAACTGAAAATACCTTATACTATAAGAACAAACGTACTCTGTTCTAACACAGTTAGAGACAAAGCACTTTCTCAGATTGCAAGAATGGTGGCGTTGGAAAAATAAATCATTTAAGCAACTTATATTAGACAAAATATGCTTCCACCCTTTTCTGGTATTCTTGAAATCTGAGATAGTGCTTTGTTTCTAACTGTGTTAGAACAGAGTATATTTGTCCTTATAGTAGGTTTTTCAATTGTTTGAGAACTAAGTTTCACTTATATCATTGTATTTTATACACCTTACTGCAAGTATATTTTATTCACTATTGGTATATATACAGATCTCTATAAGATTATATATTCAGATTGCGTGGAATGCTGGGAGATGGCGCTGCTTGTAATTGATTTCATATTTTGTCTAATATAAGTTTCTTAAAGGATTTATTTCTCCGATGCTGCGGTGCGCTGGCCTATTCTGTACTAATGAGAACCAACAAGTTCGAAACCAGTCTAGAGATGGCGGTGTACCACCTTCCCAAGGAACTAAGTTTTTCTTATATAATTGTATTTTATATACCTAACTGCAAATAAATTGTATCTTCTATTGGTATATATTCATATCTCTACGAGATTGTTTATTAAGATTGTGTGGAATGCTGGAAGATGGCGCTGCTTGTATTTAATTTCATATTTTGTCTAATATAAGTTTCTTAAAGGATTTATTTCTCCGATGCTGAGGTGCGCGGGCCTATTCTGTACTAACGAGAACCAACAAGTTCGAAACCGGTCTACAGATGGCGGTGCACCATCATGTGAAAAGTTTCCACCTTTTCCTGGTATTCTTGCAATCTGAGATAGTGATTTCTAACTGTGTTAGAACAGAGTACGTTTGTCCTTATAGTATAAGGTTTTTTCAATTGGTTAAGAACTAAGTTTCTCTTATATAATTGAATTAAGGTTTAATGTGGACGCATGTTATATAGCTTAAATGTGGTCTAAATGATATGTCAAAAATATTTTACTCGAAACTCTTGAAGTAAATACGTTTCTTGGTATTTATTTGGATAGTTACTTAAAGGATTTATTTCTCTGATGCTGAAGTGCGCTGTCCTATTCTGTACTGACGAAAACCAACAGGTTCGAAACCGGTCTACAGATAGCGGTACACCACCATGGGAAATGCTTCCGCCCATTCCTGGTATTCTTGCAATCTGAGATATTGTTTTGTCTCTGTGTTAGAATAGGATACGTTGGTCCTTATATTATAAGGTTTTTTCAGTTGGTTGGATCTTATATAATTGAATTAAGTTTTAATGTGGACAAAACGCGTGTTATGCAGTTTAAATATGGTTCAAATGATATTTATGTCGAAAATACTCTACTCGAAATTCTTCAAATAAATACGTCTCTTGATATTTATCTAGATAATAGGTTATGGTTTGAGAGTCACATAAAGAACTTAAGGAAACGATAGCAAGAAATTCATATTTTACCTTCATCGAACGTCAACTAAAGTATGGTATTTGCTTTTGAGACGTATGTTCTAGGTAGTTATGTAATAGTGTATTTGTTTTACAAAAGAGAGCATTGGGGTATATGTCCGGAGTGGAAAGAGGGGACACATGGTGGCGTTTGTTTGTAAAGCATAAAATGTTGACACTATTTTATCTTTTTATACTGGCATCTGCATTTTAAATGCATAAAAAATTTAAAGCTATTATTTATTCCCCATCTATATGAAATATTCGCTAACCCTATAATATTCCTCTGCCAATTCCATGCACGAGTCAGACAAGAAGTTCGTCTCCATTGCGCACCAAGAAAGTTCATAGTGAATGCCTGTTCAAGAAAGGGGTTAAATTTTTACAAAGGTGCGTATAAATATGGCGAGTCGAGCTCGAGTCGAGTATGCCTCGAGCTTCCAACGAGACTCTTTTGAAATTTTTCCGATTTCTATTGTTATCGAGGGCCATCGTCGGCAAATTTGAAAAGAGGTAATAAATGCAGTTGGGTCACTAGAAGTCAATATTTTTATAGTTCTATTGTTTTCAAGTAGCTCGACTGATACTCGCAGCGATCCATTTTCTGTCGGTTTTTTGATGCGAACTCAAAGGGTTTTTTTTATCTAGTGAGACGGGTTTATGACATGCTTTTTCGAAAAAATTTACTTTGCAGTGAGACTGAAGACACGAGATTTTCTTATTTTTTTTTTCTAATGAAATGAAATTTATTTAGCACTTGGCATTAATTGATTAAAAGTTGTTCATAAGTGAATATGGAGTGGTCGGAAGAAAATAGAGGAACCTGAACATAATTCCAAAATTTGTGAGTTATGGATAAAAATTTTAGAGAAGGAAAGAAGTAAATGTGTGAAATGAAATTGCGTCATAAAATTTGCAGAGACCAGCGAGAAGAAAATTTCGAATGCGTCTGCCATATGGAAATGGGCTGCTGATAATATATTTTTCTTTTGGAAATGACTGGATAACCCAAGGGGTATGTGTCTTAAGTATGTATTTGAGGAGAGAGTTGTATACTTAAAAGATAATTAGATTTAGAAGTATACATCTCAATTGGACAATTAACAGTAATGACATTATTAAGTATACTTCAGATGTGTATAAATGTAAGGCCTTGCTATGTTATTGTCTTACAACTTTCAGTGCTAGCTATTGAAAATTTCTATTTTTACTCCAAAACTTAGCGAATCTACAACTTATAGGCGAATTAAGCAAAGAAAAAGTGGAACTGTGTGCTAGCCTGAATCGTACCATAGAAGAACAAAATTATACGAATGCTTCAAAGACATACTAAGAAGACACGTTCATGAACTAGAAAGATTTCAGTTAGAAAATAAAAAGCAAGTCTCGATAAAGTTTTGAAAGTTATGAAACAAGACCAGAATATGTCTGGCATGCGATAAATCAATCTGTAGAAAGTGCTGACAAAAATGAATTTCTCGTAGGGAAAGTGAAAATAGAGGTGATACAAAGAAAATACTTTTGGAGAAACCGGTATTTGCGGGAAATTAGAAAATACCACAGGGAAGGCATCTGGATGTAATTTGTCTCAGTACAGGACACATAGTACAAGAAATGTATGAAGATAAGAATATAGCAATTCTTCGTGAAGCATTCTTAGAAAGGTTATCGACAGATTTAAAACCCTTATCCGCTCAGGGCCACAAACTCATTACAACTCATATTAGAGGAAATTTATAGGAGTTCTGCAGCAGTTTGAACCGAAATCTACCAAAGATTAACATGAATAAATGACGCCGGATATCTTTCAAAGATATTTTTATCAAATGATACAATTGATTCCGGAGGGGTCAGTTGTAGATTTGGATAACGCCAGTTATCATTCTAGACTTGTGGAAAAGTTGCCTATAACATAGTTGAAAAAACGATATTACACATTGGTTATCAAAAAAAAATATATTTCCTTTATGAATGGTTTACTAAAGATAGAACTTGTAAAAATTACAAATGAGAAAGAAAGACAATTTAAGAAACATGTGGTAGATGAATGGGCTGAAGAACATGGAAATGTTGTGCTTCGAACACATTAATTAAAATCCATTAAACTTATATGGGCACAACTAATTCGTAATTCGGGATAACCCAAAATGTAAACTATAAGGAATACGTTAATTTCTTAATACATTAAAAAAATTGTCAGCGAGGACTGGTGAAACGGCATTAACTATGTTATTAAAGAAAAACTTAATTGAAGTTCGCCTCGATGCAGCCACACTCGCCGCGACAATCATCGCCAAACAAACTGGTTAAATTTCGCTTTTTACTTGAAATATTAAAGCTAATTAGAAAATAACACTTCTGAAAAAAGTAAGTTCTTTTTTAGCAACCTGAAACCGCCATATTGAATCGTGAACAGATTACTGACTACCTACGTATAAGCTAATTTCGAGATTACTTAAGTAATATTTCGAAAATAGGAAAAACTACCTCTTATTTATTTCGGAATATAATGATATAAGGAAAATATGATAATAAAAAAAATTTCAGCCAATTTGACAGCATGAGGTATTGTAATATTGGCCAGTGAACGGGAAAACACAAACTCATGTAAAGGCTGATTTCCAAGATTTATTAATAGATCTTGTAATAGTACAACAAAAAGGTATCTTTTTTATTTATAAATAAAGGAGATAATATGTAAATAAAATCACTTAAAAAATTAGATTTATTTCTAATGTCCCGGCACCACAGTTATGTTGAACCCCACATAAGCTGATTTCGGGATTCATTATTAAATATTTGGAAAATAAGAAAAAATTAATTACAATTCATTTCGGAATATAAAAAAAATAATCAAAACTTAAATATTTTTTTACCCTTTATTGGTTTACACCGTCCAGACGCCAGAAATCTCTTTTAGCGCCGGGCGTCGAAGTAGGGTTCGGAACCGACAAAGATCAGTTCGTTGGAAGCTCGTCACGCGCTCGACTCGCCATATTTATACGCACCTTTATTATAGAACGTCCATTATATACTGCGAATAGATTTTTTGAAAAAAAAAATTAGCTAAAAAGAAAAATGTGCTTATTTGAAAAGTTTTTTTTTATTTTACCAAGTTTTAAAACTTTTTTCCTATTTTCATATTTCATATTATCTATAGTGTTTAAATTTTCTTTTTAATTAAAATTATTTGATTATTTGTCAAGATTTAGTTTTAAATAAATTTATTTTTTCCTTGGCCTTGTCAATGAGAAAGTAATTCTTTGGACAATAAAGCTGTGGTTTGAATTTGAATATTCAGTTGCTTTAAATATGCCCATTTACCGTAAAATCGTATAAAATTTCAGGGTGATATATAGAAGAATAGCGATAAACGGGTTAATAGGAATAGGCCTTAGGACCCAACGGTTTCTTGTGTATCAACGGCAAAGTAGGCAACTAACAATTTATAGGTCATCCAGTATTTTAGAATTTTAACGAACTCAATGCAATAAAATCACTTTTATTAGTTTTTCGAATTGTTAATTAGACTAATTAACAATTTATACTATACTTATTATCTATTTTTCAACACGAAATTGTACCTAATGATTTTCAAAGAACGCACGCGCTCTTATTGAGATCACATTTCATTTAAAGCATATAAACACCTGCGAAACTGTAGCATCTTAAACTCATGCAGATATACATTTAAGGAATTACTACCTTTAAAAGAATGTTAAAAACAGACTCAAGAAATTATGATTTACACTTAAGGTATTCGATGTAAAAGGCGTTGGTTGCAACTAGTGAGCCAGTTTGCTCAAGGATGTTTTAAAATTTAGATGTAGATCGCTTACATTTTCTAAATAAGGATGGCAGAATACAAATCAAAACAATAATACAACAACGCTTTATAACTCGTTGAAACTTCGAACTGCATCAACAAAATATATTATTTAGTTTTTCTGGAGTTTTGCGAATATTGTATTTATATTAGAAAACTGCTATTAAAGAGAATCATTATATTTTTTTCAAGTTTTCGACATTGCATTTTCATTTTGTTTAATTTTTCTCTCTTTCATTCTGTCTCTCTCTCTCTCTCTCTCTCTCTTCCTTTCTTTCCTTCGCTCGGGCCTTCATTCCTAGGACTGGTTTTGACACTATTGTCTTGTTTGAAGGTTGTAGACAATGTTGAAGATTGACTAAAATGTGTTTGTCGGACTTGCATTGTCCATATTTTTATTTATTTTTACGACATTTCAATTATATTGTATCTCTAATTGTTATCAAGTATAAACTGAAAGTTTTGTCTTAAGACTACGAGCTTATATAGGGACTGTGTCCATTGACGCGCAAAGTTTCGCTTCACTGTAAACACCTCAATGATTTAATATTACAAAGTAGTGGTTGCCAAAGATTAGGTATCTCAACACTCGGTTTTTCTTTTTTTCATGGGTTCCATATATATTGCCGAAGCCTCACACCATTTTATATGGTGTTGTTTATCCCAGGCGTGTTCTGCAATACCTAATCTCCACGTTTCCCTTTTTTGTGTTTGAGTTTTATGTTTCTTAATTCTAACTTCTAGTGGTCGTTTGGTTTCTCCAATATACATTTCACTATACTCACATGGAACTTTGTAAACACATTGTTTCTTCTTGGTAGTCTTTGGTTTTGTTTTTGGTAAATGAGCTCTAAGTGTATTTCCTGATTTAAAGGCCGTTTTTATATTATAATTACCGGCAATTCGTCTTATTTTCTCCGAAGTTGAAGTTCACTTAATGTTACGGAATTGTAAAGAAGGAATGTGTTTCTTGCTGTCCAGTGTTCGTTGTTCTAAAGTTATTTATGACATCGTCAATTAGTTTTAAAGGATAACCATTCTGTTGTAAATCGGATTTAATGTTTGCCACCTCTTTTTCCAATGAATAGGCAATATTCCATATAGATATAGCGCGATTATAGAGGTTGCGTATAACTCCCCGTTTTGTTACAACTATGATTAAGATATTGTCCAGTATGTGTTGGCCTTCTGTATACTGAAGTTTTAATAGTTTCGTTTGAACGGTTCACCATTACATCTAGGAAGGGCAATTGATCATTTACCTCTTTTTCCAGGGTAAATTTAATTGTAGGTCGAATAGTATTTGGATGTTTCATGAAATCATTAAATTCTTGATCATTGCCCTTTCATACGATGAAGGTATCATCGACATATCTCAAACACACTTTCGATTTTACTGTTGCCGTTTCTATGGCATGAGTTTCGAACCATTCCAAATATATATTGGCGACGACTGGAGAGAGTGAAGAACCCATCGGAATTGTCTTATCTTTAAATATCATGTGCTTAATATTCAGATCTCCTGTAGCTACTCTTATCTTACTAGTTGTTCAGCCTTGACTTAGGTCTGCACTCAGCTATTCCTTCTATTATTAATTGTGTGGGATTTTCACGTTTTAGAATATATTCAATCACGTTATCTCTTTTTTTTAAACTCTTAAATGTGACTCTCTTTCCTTTGAGTTGCTTCCTCAGTGTTCTCAATTCATAGCCATATAGAACAACATCCCAAATATCAACTTCAGAAAACGCTTCCTAATATCTATACCTATGTTGATTGTTAACAAGAGTACCTTTTCCAAGAAAGTTCATTTATCTTGTGGTATAATTCTTAGGTTGTAAAATTCCTCGACTTTTTCCAGTTTGTTTATTACTTTGGCTGTCTACTTCTTGCATCTGCATAACCTTTGTGGCTCTCGATTAATACAGCTATGTTATTCCCGAACTGAAGCAAAGTTATGTTTTCTTCTCGTTACTTCACTTCTACCTTGGAGTTCTTCTAGACTTTTTCTAATAGAAATTTGTTGGTTTAGTTAGGCCTCTATAAGAGACAAACGTATAACATTTGAAATGAAAATTTTCAATATTTTGAATCACAACACTACTGTAGATTGTAGATTGTTGATTGCTAATATAAAGGAAAAATATTCGAAATTTCTAACATTATCTGAAGAATTGACATTGTGACTATCGGTTTAAATTTTAAAACTGAACTATAAAACATAGGTTATTGAATTACTGCTTAAGCAAAAAAACTCACATGTCAAAATTAAGTTCCAAAAAAATTTTTCATGATTGATCACTATTTAATCCTACAAATCATGAAAAAATAATATATGGCTATTTCTCTACAAACTGGGCAGCTATGAAAAAAAAATTGTCCCAGCAACTTTTTATAGTTATATTTAAAAATCTTATATACGAAGTAGATAACTATCTCGGAAATAATAAAATAATAAGGAAACCAAAATTGTTTCTATTATTTTAGGAAATATTAGGCATTATCAAGAAATCCGACACGGTGGACAATTGTATATATATGGGGACTGTTATATAAGTTATTAATACTTTTTATTTCTGCAATTAAATTTTTATTTTATCATTTCAACCAATGGAGATTTTGTAGTTAAGTAGTTAAATATTAAACAAAAGAAAAAATCAATAATCTTCTTTATAATTATACAATTTCTAGCTAAGGAAATTTTGAACTGGAGTAGATAGTTAGACTTATTCAGTAATAATTACAAGTATCAGTACAAATCATATAAATACAAATAACTTTCATTACCTATTATTTTCAGTCTCAAAAACGTATCGCCTCTTATAGTAACAAAAGCTTTAATAATTTTATAACTGACACTGACGTTTAAATATTAAGTAGTAATAAGGCACATATAAAAAAATACTAAAGGATATGAGAAAACAAAACCTATCACTTTTCAAATACACCCACAAGAGAATCACATATTTGGAAGATTGAATGGAGAATTTCCTCTCAACATTATATTTCAATTGGTTACTTTCTTTACTTCTTGATTCATTGTCATAACTGTAACGTTATCTAAATCGAATGTAAACTTCTCTCCCTTGATGCCATAGAGCTTCGAGAATGCCACGCGATTTTCGCTGTCATTTTAATCTTCATGGTTAACGCTCACATATCTATATTCCACATTTTTGACAGAAAATCTAACGAAGACATCATCACCATTGTAAAATGATGTCGCTGTAGTTGAGCTCGGTCCAGCTTCAGACCCAGTTCTGAATCACTGTTTCCTTATTTAGTTTCGACTTGACTCCGTAATCGATTTTCCGGACATTCAAATGTTGGCAATAATTGTTACTACAGACCAACTTAAATGTTTTACCATCAATGTAACAGAGCTTAATTTCAATCCTAAAGTATAATCACGGTAGTTTCCAGTCACCTGATGAACTTTGAGTGTGCCTGTAAACATTTTAGATTTAGCTGTTTCTTGTTCAATTTCAGCATTCATTTCTTCTATATATCTTCAATAATACTGAAAATTAAACAGTCCTCTGTGTTGACAGGGAACTGGTTAATTTGATTTAATGCTAAAATCTTCAGTATAAGTATGACGGTATTTTTGCGATACAAAATTATTATATTATTATGATACTCGACTCGAAACAATACACCAAAAATAAATAAATCACTTTATACTGACAATGAAAATCTTACTAGAGGAGTGTTGACGGTTAAGTACCCGTACGAGCTTCGATGTGCTTTTTGTGGGAAAATGGTAAATTTCAAAGCACTTACATTTATGTTTACACATACAATATGAACGCCATTATCTTATTGTCAAACAATTAAACAAGGGGACTATTTACAATTTTTTAGTTTAACTTAATGTTATTGTTTTAATATTCAAATCATAGTTAAATGGGTTTTTAAAAGGTACTGATCATCATTGTCTAATCCTAATCAAATTGTGAAATAATTTAATCAATTTTCGAAGCTGATGTTATAATGAATTCATTGAGTGGCAGTAGTTTTGGTTTCGTGACACTCCAGTGGAATGTTGTTTAGATATTAAAAGATCCCCTGAAACATATTTTTTTAATGATATTTTATATTGTGTGTGGCAAGTTATGGATTTATATTTCTAAATTAACTGTAATATTAATATTTTTTGATATATTTTATGTGATATACTTCACTTCCCCGTTTGTAAAGAAATATCAATTTATGAAACTTTCATTCAGCTACTTTTAATATTGCTAAGTTCACATAAATACTTTCGAAGGGATTATTAGTTAGATTTTAATCATTCTCTAAATCTTGAGGTTGTCAGAAATCAGTGTGCATAAATGTAATACATTTTATAGCTCATGTCATCAAATTTTTGCAATATAATTCCAAGCAATTTCTATAAATTTGAAATGAAATTGTAGAAGGTTTTAATGACTTTTAAATTACAGTTAACTAATTGACACCATATGGGCAAATTTCTTCTTGTTTCAAGTTTCTGGTTATTCCAAGAAAAATCAACTACGAATCCTAACAAAAAGTACGCAGTGGTGGTCATGCATTTACATAAATGTAAACATCTTAATGGCACTGTGCCAAGGATATTTCGAATGTTAATAATTTGTATACATTTGAAAAGTAAAACAAGGCATCGGTGCAAAATGACGAAACATTAAAAATAAATAGAAAATTATAACTCGTTAAGCGAGTTGATCAATATAACATTATTAAAACATTAATTTTTCAGAATCTGAGAAAGTATTTTGTAAATATGTAATTATACTTAATAACATATAGTTATCTCATAAGTAGGCATTTAATTTTTAAAATTTCACTGTTATTAATTTCAACTCAAAACCCCAAAAGTAAGCGATTTAACATTCCCCATGCTTCACTTGCGTTTGTATTTTGTGTATTTGCTTATCTATATAGATAAAGTTGAAGACTAGTTCCTAACAACATCGGGGACGCCCTGGGATTAGCTCGGCATTTTTGCTCGCCTTTTCTAGCCTTCAAGGTTACCCTGGTGATTTTGCTTTAGGGTTTTTAATTAAATGTTTTCTTCTCACTTAATTATGAGGTTTTGTCTTTAAATTCCAGTGCAGCAAAACAGTACACGGTAGTTGACAGAAAAGTTCGAGGAGGCAGGGGAATACAATGAAATTTATAACATTTTATTAAAATGAATATGAGTTAGAAACTTACAGGAATAGTTTATTTTGACATTTGCTTAGTAAATCACTCATCAAAACCTGTCGGATACTTCCCGTTGATCTAGTATATCGAAATTATTCATAAATTAGGACGCAAAAAAATATATAAAAATTAAAATTTTTCCACCATGAAGTTATAATTAGACAAACTTTATTTTGTCGTTACTCCATACCATGTCTTCCTGTAGAATGTAGTGTAAATTTAAATAAACTTGTAGGGAAGATTTTTGAAATCCGAATATAATCTGCCTGCTATTGAAACTTTGTAAGTTTGAATAAGTTTTAAATGTCACTGGCCAGGTGAATGCTGGATCTGAATCGCAATAAATAGATCCCGATGAACCTAAGTAACGATTTTAAATCCTGAATTTAAAAAGTTGTGAAACATAACTTGGCACAAGTGATATTGCACGAAATGAGAAATTTTTAGATCAGACAAGAAACTGAATCTAAAGATGAGACAAAAAAGTCATAATTTCTTATCTCGGGAAGTTGAGACGAGGCGAAAAACGGAACCCATGAGACTAGAAATTTCCAAAAATGCTCATGAGAAATTACGGTTAAAAGTTTAATGGGATTTTCTACTCGAGAGAGCTGATTCGTAGGTAATGTTTAGAAATGTTTTTGCAATAATACCGAAAGATATAAATATAAAATCTTATATATTATTCAATTGTAAAGCCCTCTCTAATTTTCGATATATGCTTTTTTTTGGCTTTTGGACATAAATAAAAATCGATATTATCGACAATTCTCACGCAAACCACATCAATTTTCTACAATTTCCGAAAAAAAAAACAATAAAACCGACTGAGCTGTTATTCACCAATCCTTGCGACAAGCTAAAAAAAGGTAATTATTGAAAAATCTCTTTATTTTTTTTTTGTAATAAACCGTTGATAATTCGCAACGAACCATCAATCTGCTGTGCCTGTACCATCAAGATAATATACCATATCACTTCTTCTTTAAACCTATTCTTTACCTAATATCAATTTTGGATATATAGGTCCCTTCTTTGCTTCCCCACTTTTCACGGCCTCTAGCTAGTGAGCACCACGATAAATCAACAGAATTGTCGAAACGTACGAAACTCCCAAAATCCCTGTTTCCAAGTTTAACCCGGTAAATATAACACAAAAACGAAAAATAGGCAAACACAAAAGGTAACTCACCAAGTCAACATAATTACCGGAATAATTTAAACGAATTTCCACCTCCAAATCCCAAAGGATGGCAAATATAAATTGAGGTGGAAGTCTACAATTGCGTCAGCTGAATGAAACCAGAAAAAAGTGAAGATCAGTATAGACAAATTAAGTAGCAGCAAAATAAAAGTTAATAAAATTTTGATGAAAAAAATTGAATAGACTTCCAAGAAAGCGCTAAAACCGAAAATAAACAATATAAATTTTTTATGAAATTGAAATTTTTTTAGTCCGTGCCAACCTAACTGTAATTTCTTTCTTATCATAGCTTATATGTATCTCGTGTTAGTAAATATTTATTTTATTTAGTAATAATTTGGCACCTACTTTAAAAAATTCAATTTCGTATACAAATTTATATTGTTATTTTTCGCTTTTTAACGTTTTTTAGAAATTTGTTAATTTTTTTTACAAAAATTTTATTTTTAGGTTTTTAGTTTTGAATCGACTTGGGTTTCTAATGTCGTAAAAAAGTACCTATTTTATTGATAGTTGTAGACGATTTTAAGTTGAAAAACAAAAGATTCTTTGTTTCTGTGTATTACCCAAAAACCAGTTTTGAAGAAAATTGTACTTAATATATATTTAGTCTACTCTAGTAAATCCGCTATCTTGAATTTTAAGAAATTCATTTTAAATTCGTTACCTACGCCCCAAAACCCCCCAATACTGATATTAAAGAAAAGATATAAATTTTTGATTCTACATATTTTATCCCGCATATTGAGTTTAAAGAAATCAATTTAAAATCTATAATATATGCTTCAAGAAACTTCATAATATCAATCTTAATCTACAACCTCAACCCCCTCCCCCCGCCCCAAAACCTATTTGAGTCATAACCCGGAAACATTTTTAGACCTCCATATTTAATTACATATTTTTAAAATAATTTTATGTTCGTTATTTAGACTCTGAGAAACCCCCCGGCAACAATTTTTAAACAGAATCGGGAGAGGTTCAATTTTTAGTTCGTTTGTTTTTTTCTAAATAATTTTAAATTCGTAATTTTAATCCTTAAAAATCCTACTTTACCAATATTGGAAAAATTCGATGATGTAAAATTTTTAATCTCTCATATTGGATCTGGCGTATTAATTTTTTTAAAAATAATTTTAGAATCGTTGTGTATGACCCTGAAAACAACCTCATATCAATTTTGAAGAAAATCGGACCAAATTTTTGTTTGTCCGTCTTATTAACAGCGCCATCTGGGATTTTACTTACATTCATATCGCAGTAATCGACGTCCATATATAAACAGTTACTTAGCGATAGAATGTAGAACCTCTTTTTTTGAGAAGTCAGTTAAAAATAACCGAATATTCAGGAATTATTTTTACCCACTTCAGTCAATTTGTAATTTTCAGCATCAAAATTGCTTTACACATAACTGTATGTGCTCTACATATTTCCAAAGTTTATATGTTATATTTAATTAGTTGAATTTGCGGGTTCCGAATTGCCCCTTTCAAGAATTAAAAAGTAACAGACCACAAAATTTTGCATGACAACACGGAATACTACGCCCTCCCTACGTCCATATTACTTTGTGTCTAAAAAACTTGCATGTCATATTAGTTTGTTGTAATGAATAATTTAAAGAAAAAAACGAAACCTGTAAAATAACTTTTTATGTTAAAGATTTACCTACCAAGAACGCATAAATCTTGCCATGTTATTCGATACTTAAGAGAGCAGGTTTATGTGAATAAAATTTGGAAGTTTCATTTTGCAAGTGTTCAATCTGTGGTTGCCTACAGCATTTAGTTTTGATAAGGAACATCGATGAACTATGCGAACGGTCTGTTTATTGCCCAGAAAAGATATTTTAGAACCATACTAGGCTTGCCACAATCTAAACTTATAGGAGCTTATTCAAAATAGTGTTGGGCACACCAGACAAGTTTGTCAATCAATCCTTTGATGCGTTGGAGATTTTATTTTATTCACATGAAACCGCCTAAATAATAAAACAATCTTACGGTTAAAAGAGTCATTCTCATTCTTTCATTTATTCATCTAATAATAAGCATTCAAATGGAATTTTCACATCGTCATAACTTTGATATAATAAAGACTTTTTTTAACTATGCTACAATTATTTGACAAAACAAAAAATAAACAAACAGAACCACCATTTGTTTTCCTAGCAGTTTCTAACTATTCCATCATATTTACAATGCTATCACAAAGTGGCGGATAAATTCAATATAAAGTAAATTGGTACTTATTTGGAACAACGGTCGGACATGTCGAATTTTATTTTTGGTTTAGAGTTTTTTTTTTCTTCTTCTTCTTCTTCTTCCTCTTGTTATAGGCTTACAGCTTGTTTTTTCCAACTCAATCATTCATCTCATTTGATGTTGAAATCCAGGACTCTCTCCATCTTTTAGGTGGTCTACCTATTGGTCTTCTGGTTTCCGGTGTTCCATCTCGGGCGATTCTCGCTATCCTATTTTGCGCCATTCTTCCTACGTGCTCATTCCAGGCTCTTCTGCGCTTCCGTCCCCATCTTACTATATCCTGCATGCCATGTTCCTCGCGTATTGTTGAATTGCGTATGTGATCTCTTAATGTGTATCCCGATATTCTTCTTAGTACTTTCATTTCGGCAGTTCTCAGAATTGATTTTGTTTTTGTGTTGTCAACTCTCGTCTCTATTGCGTACGTCATTATCGGTCGAATACAGGTCTTGTAGATTTTTGTTTTTGCGTCCTTGCTCATGTATGTGTTGTGCCATATTATATTCGCCAGGCTTCCTGAGATTCTATTTGCCTTGTTTACTTGGTTTGTTACTTCTCTTGTTCTGTCTTGGTTTGCGAATATCTCAACTCCTAAGTAATTAAAGCTCGTGAGTTGTTCTATTGCTTTGTCATCCACTACTAGTTTGCATCTTAAGGGCACTTTGCTTATTACAATTGACTTAGTTTTTTTTTCGTGATACGAAAATACGTAAACCCCATTTTTTATTTCAGAATCGGAAAAGGCACATTTTTTACATACGACACGGTAAATATGGATGTTGATTACATAAGAAAAATGTCAAGAAAAATTACTGTGAAAAATATTTGTACCATCTAAATTCAGTGTTCAAACTGGGCCTCGTTAATAATCTGACAATAGGTAAGTCCGTAAATAAATTTATTTTGAACATTATCGATGCGGTTATGTTTCGTACTTCTTCGCTAGTTCAAACTTTTAGAACTTCCAAATTGTTGAGCTGGGTCAAGTATACTTTACTTTTTAAGTATCCTTACAAGAAATAATCAAAGAAAATCAGCTCTGGTGATCTATCTGGCCACTCAATTGTCATTTTTTTTTAAAAGTAATCCTCTTAGTCCCTTACTAGCTGATATATTCATAGATTATTTAGAAGATCTCATAAGCAAACACACTATTTTTGAGAAATTTCTTTACTGGCATAGATATGTCGATGATGTCTTAACTTGCTATACTGATACAGACAGACAACTGACATATTTTCTCAACTTTATTAATAACATTCACCCCAATATTACATTTACAATAGAAAAAGAAATAGATAACAAAATAAACTTTCTAGATTTTTGTTAAATCTTGTTATCACGGGAAAATAATTTACATGTCTTCTCAATCTTTCATAAACCCACGCATACAGACACAACCATACACAATTCTTCTTGTCACCCAACACAACATAAAATGTCAACGTTCCATAGTATGTTACATAGACTTATTACAGTTTCTTTAAACAAAGTAAATTTTGAAAAAGAACTAAACATTATTAAACAAATTGCTGTTAACAATGGATACACCCCACAAATAATAAACAAAATTCTAAATTAAAAAATTATACATGAAAGCGCTAAATCAGGTATTTCCCGTAATGAAAAATAATACAAAAAAATTTTTTACGATTACATATTTTGATCAAGCAAGTAATTGCATCGCAAAATTTCTAAAAAAGTTCAATATTAATGTGGCTTTTAAAACCAATAATTCAACTGGTAATATTATAAAAAATAACAAAACAAAAACAAAAAAAGAAAATAAATCGGGTGTATATAAAACAAAATGTAAAAATTACCCTAAATTTTATATAGGACAGTCAGGCAGATGTTTTTCACAAGAATTAAGGAACACTTTGGTAGTTTTATTAAAGAAAAAACAGATTCTCATTATTCAAACCACTTAAGAGAATCTAATCGTAATTTTGATTAAAATTTTCAAATTTTACATACAGAAAATAAAGGCACTAAATTAAATTTATTGGAATCCCTAGAAATAAATAAATTTAAAAACACTGATACTTTATTAAATTGTCAATTAGATCTGAACAATTTTCCTTTATTGAACCTATTTTAATGACCTATTTCAATTACCTGTTTATTATGGGAAAATCCAAAAATGGTTTACCTTACCTAGACAAAAGAAATTGTATTCATTCTTGATAAAGCTACCGTGTAGCGAAACATGTCGATCTAGTATTACTACGTTATCTTTATGATATGGAGTTCCACCAAGTATCGGCAAACTCAATACAATTGTCCCTTTTTTGCCTATTAGACGATTCGGAAAAACCTCATCCAAATAAGCAGGGGCAGGAGCAACGCAATGAGGTAGCGCTCCATCTTAGTGGAAAAATATATGACGCTGGACCATATCGGGTTCTTGTGGGTCTGGATACAAAGTTATTAGTGCAGGGATAAGGCAATTTTGAACAAACTCCAAATATCTCGCACCAGTGAGAGTATCGTTTGTTTGAAGGTTGTAGACAATATTGTTGATTGACTAAAGTGTGGTTGTCGGACTTGCATTGTCTTTATTTTTATTTATTTTTACGACATTTCGATTAGGTTGTATCTCTAATCGTTATCATGTATAAACTGATAAGCCGTCTGAAGTCAACACAGAATCTAGTTGAGTCATCTTTCTTCTTAACTAGTACAACTGGGGATGCCCAGGGACTGGGAAGGTTCTATAATGCCTTGATTCTGCATGTTTTTAAGCATCTTGTCCAGCTCATCACGTTTTGCTAACGATATTCTCCTTGGAGCTTGTTTAATTGGAGTTGCTTCAACAGTATTTATTCGATGCTCGACTATATTGGTCCTTCCCAAGTCGTTATTTGATAAAGAGAAAACATACTGATTTATTCTTAAAAGATCTTCCAGTCTAGCCACCTGAACTTGATTCAGTAAAGGTGTTGACGTATTAACTAGGTCATGAAGTACCTTAGGTAGACTAGCAGGTAATTTTTCAGGTAGCAACGGGATACCGGTAACTATCAGGACGACAGGTTGACAGGTAGCAATCTTGTCACCTTTTCTCATCTGTTGAGGATAATCCTTCAAATTCAGCATTTTGACAAATATAGGGCTAGTTTTATTCTGGATCAGTGTTCTTACAGAAAAAATTCCTTTTGCATACAACGAGCAATCTTGAATTGGTTCGACCAAAACTATTTCATCTTCTTCGGACTCATCAACTTTACTTTTACGATACAATCTGAACTTGAGGGTAACATCGCATCTTCAAGAAATACAACGTCCCGGATCGACACTTTACTATTTTTCTGCAGATTCATAACAATTTCTTCCTTTTTAGTTCACAGTACTTATTGAGGAAGATCAAAGACAAGCTTAGCTTGCAGTACTTTTGGAATCCTTTTGGTAGGTAAAATAGTCTGATATTTGTAGTTTTTGCCATCAGAGCTCTCCCAAACTCTTTTTAAAAGATTATCGTGCATAATCAAGGAATCCCATAAGGCCCAGTAACCTTTTACTTTTTGAGATTTTGACGAGATTTCTTGAAAAGTGGGTCGATTTGACTTACTATTTTTTAATTTAATGATAAAGTTCAGAATCGTGATTAGCGACCCCTAAAAATAGCACGAAAAATATGCTAATAAAAAATCCAATCAAAAAAGGATCAGCCCTATTTGAGTTGCCATCTTGGATTTGAAAATTTTCTATTTCCGACTTCACATTTTTAATAGCTACCCCGAAAAACAGCAAGAAAGAATTTATCACGAAAAATATGATAATAAAAAAATTTAAGGAAAAAAGGATCCGTCATATTTAATCGGTCGTCTTGAACTTGTAAATTTTCGATTTCTGACTTAAAATTCGTGATCAGCGATCCCGAAAACCCTCCGTCATGAGTGAACTTTAAAAAGTATTTAAAAATCAATAGCCAGATTCCCTAAGAAGGTTTAAGACAGATCCGTTCTAGTTGCCTTGGAAATTAGATTTTCTAGATGACCAGTTTGGTTTTTCTTATGACATTGTTTTAATTGTATTTTAAGGGTTCAAAACTTGCTTGACTTATTGTTACCTTTGTCAATTTAAATTCCCTACTGTCAATCTGGACCGGTTTTAAAGTTAAACCATATTAGTGAATTAGGGAGTAAAATTTTAGAAGAAATAAATGGAATCTTTCTGACGTGTTTAAATAGTTGCCTGTATGTTATTCTCCTTTCAGACAGACAAAAAGAAAACAATATATTGCTCTCGGTTCGATACAGCTCTACTGACGAGACGTGGTCGAGACGCGTATGGAGAGAGGGCCAGAGTTGTATTTGTAGGACATAAACTCTATCTATATATTATTTTCTTTTTCTTTGCCTGAAAGGAGAACATATAGACATCTATTTAAAAATATTGTTATGAACAATATATGCCGAAAAGATTTAAAGACATTCATGGTGGCTCCACATTGATGTTCCCACACTCCCCATTATAATGGGGTTATGGGGTCTTAGATATACGAATTTGAGTATTTAAATGATCTGAGTGATACTAGATTACATAATTTTCAATCCTCAACATAAAATGAAATTCTAAGGAGCTAAGAAAAAAGATGCTTCAAAAATTTGTAATGATTTCTGACGTTTTTTGCTAATAAAGCTCCCTACACGACCGCCATTTTTGATTTGGTCGATATACCTATGCTCCTTTTCTAGACTTCGATGGAAACATAGAAACATATACTAAATTAGAAATTAATGAATTGCTAAACTTCGTGCGACAACTAATGGTCCCGCATCCTTGATTCACACACATGCAAATTAATTTTGGTTTTGAATACAATCAAATGTAAAAAGAAATTAAAAGAATAATTTTTTATCTATAATTAAAATTTTTGGAATCAACAACATGTTCATATTTAAAAAATATTGGTTAACAAGGAAGCTACTTACAATTTAGGCCAATTAATAGAGAAAATATAAATAATTCTGACAAAAATACTATCAGGATATCGACTATGCCATCACATTAAAAATAATCCGTAGTGATATATTATTAAAATAGATAAATTCGTAATTACTTCCCTAAAAACCCTTCAATGCCAATCTTTGGAAGAAGTCAAGAATTATCTGCCATATTTATTTAAAAAAAAACAACAGATCCTTAATCTACGATCCCGAGGAACTCGGATAATTTTAATTTCTTTCTCAGCTATACTATAACGACAATCTTGGATTTTACGGGACCAATTCGCGGTAACTTCCAAAACATAACGCAAAATGTTTAATTAAAACTGGTTGCGCCTTTTCGAAATAATCGGCGTACACACATGAAAAATATATATTATGTGTGTATAGAGGCACTGAAAACCCCCGTTAAAAGGATGTGTCATTTTTAACAATTTTTTGTTGAAGCTAACATCGCCAAGAAGTAAAATAAATGAGAACTATTTCGTTTCAAAAATCAGGCATAAAATGATGACCAGTAGTTCATTTTATGTACTTGAATCAGATAAGAAGCTACCTTCCACTTTATTGTTATCGAAAAATTCCAAATTTCTGACACAAGACATGAGAGGAGACGAAAATTTGAACGATTGAGACGAGTAATAATTTATTTCTCGCCCCAATCCTACTAGACAAGAAGAGAACGCTATTTCTCGTTGTTTCGTCTTGCTGCATTAGTACTTGACATTTTTTTGTTGTTTAAAAACATAGCCCAATATAAGTTCAATTTTTAATTGTATACTCTCGTGTGGTGACTTTATTTTCATTATATTGATGACGCTTTATTTGATCAAATTGTAATAATTTACCTCCTTTATTTCCACTCTCTGAACCTTGCGGGAATTAGCTCTTAGGAACCGTAATTTAAATTAAAAAAAAACATGGTTTTCTTTGAAGTTAGGCTACGCACTAATTTCTAGAATGTATTTGTGTTGCATGAAGATTTTGATGCAAATTGGACTGAATAAATTATTTAATTTTATTTACACCTCAGTCCCCTAACTTTTGTTTCATCTTTGTTAGTAACACTAATCTCACGGACCTAACGATTCAAATTTTTCTTTACATATTTTACCAAACTATATATAAATTTATGTTTCTTTTATTTATTTATTTCCAAGAACAATATTTAAATTCGATAATTAAAATTCCTTTGCCGGTAAACCGCTAATAAATTAAATTGAAATTAACTTAAAAACTAAAATAACCATTACTACTATTAAATGTGTTCGACGATAAATGAACTCCACATACATCTACTTATTTAAAGCGTTACAAAGAAACTAACTATCTAATAACATTAATTAGTACTTAAATACCCTATAAACTATAGTTCTCTTTAATTTTAAAATAGTATGATTAAAAGCACGTCTGTTTCTAGAAATAGGTTCTTAAAATATATTTCTTAAAACCAAAAATTATGAACAGGTATCTAGAGTACCGATGTGATACCATTGTGACCATTTATAGAGAAAGGCAAAAAACGTTGTGCTGATCCGAGCCAACTAAAATATATTTCTGAATAAGAAATCTCTTGTACCATTTCCACAAAAATATTTCCTGGCTAGTGTTCGGTAAGTGAATACTTACAATTTAGGCCAATTAATAAAGAAAAATGTAAGTAATTCTGCGACAAAAATACTATCAGGATATTGACTATGTCATCACATTAAAAATAATCCGTAGTGATATTTTATTAAAATACATAAATTCGTAATCTACTTTCCAAAAACCCTTCAATGCCAATCTTTGGACGAAATCGAGAAATATCCGCCATAGATAATTAAAGGAAAAACAGATTTGTAATCTGCGATCCCGAGAAAATCGGACAATTTTAATTTCTTTGTCCGCTATACTATAAAGGTAAACTTTGGTTTTACGGAACCAATTCGCGGTAACTTCCTAAAAATAACGCAAAAAGCTTAATTAAAAGTGGTTGGGTCTTTTCAAAGTAATCGGCGTACAGACATGAAAAATATATTATGTGTATATAGAGGTCGAATTTCAAACCCCAGTTAAAAAGACATTTGTCGAGATCTGCATAACTAAGAAATAAAATAAGTAAAAACTATTTTATTTAAAAAAAAACAAAATTATGATCAATACTCTATTTTGTGTACTTGAATTAGAGAAGAAGCTAAATACTACGTTATTGCTATCAAACAATTCAAAATTTCTCGCACAAGACATAAGAGAAGACGCAAAGTTGAACGGTTGAGACGAGTAATAATTTATTTTTCGCCTCGACCCTGAGACGAGACGATAACGCTATTTCTCATTGTCTCATTTTGTCTTGCAATATTAGTACTTGGCATTCTTTTGTTAGTTAAAAACATGGTCCTACTTAAGTTCAATTTTTAGTTTTGTATACTCCTGTAGTGACTTTATTTTCATTATCTATATACTTTATTTGATCAAAATATAATAATTCGCCTCCCTTATTTCCACTTTCTAAACCATGCAGTTCTAAAATTATTGACAAAAATATCTCAGTTCACGTAGACATATATTATCATCAATGAAAAGAATTTCTTATAGCAAGAATGACTTCGATATTTAACAATTTTTGTGTTTTCTTATTAGGTTTCCTTTAACAAAAATAGAGATTTGTGGACACTAATACCGGGAATTTGCTCTTAGGAACCGTAATTTAAATTAAAAGAAACGCGGTTTCCTTGAAGTTAGACTACGCAATAATTTTTAGAATGTATTCATTTTTCATGGAGATTTTGGTACAAATTGGGCAGAATAAAATATTTAGTCGTATTCACACCTCACTCTCCTAACTTTTCATCTTTGTTAGTAACATCAATTTCATGTACCCAACGATTCGCATTTTTCTTCACATATTTTCCAAACTGTGTATAAGTTTATTTTTCTTTTAATTATTTATTTCCAAGAACAATATTTAAATTTACTAATTAAAATTCCTATGCTTGTAAACCGCTAATAAATTAACTTGAAATTAACTTAAAAACTAAAATAACCATTACTACTATTAAATGTGTACGACGATAAATGAACTACACATACACCTACTTATTTAAAACTTTGCAATTAAACTAATTATCTAATTACATTAATTAGTACTTACATACCCCATAAACTATAGTTCTCTTTAATTTAAAAATAGTATGATTGAAAGCACGTCTGTTTCTAGAAATAGGTCCTTAGAATAGGTTTCTTAAAACCAAAAATTATGAACAAGTGTCTAGAGTACCGACGTGATACCATTGCGACCATTCATAGAGAGGCAAAAAAAAGCGATGATGATCCGAGCCAACTAAGAAATATTTCTGAATAATAAATCCATTGTATCATTTCCACAAAAATATATCCTGGCTGGTGCTCCGTAAATAAATACTTATAATTTAGGTCAATTAATAGAGAAAAATATAAGTAATTCTGTGATAAAAATACTATCAGGATATCGACTATGTCATCACATTAAAAATAATTCATATTGATATTTTATTAAAATATTTAAATCTACTTTCCTAAAATCCCTTCAATGCCAATCTTTGGATGAAATGGGGAAATATTACCCATAATTAATTTTTAAAAAATACTATAAAAGTAATTTTACGGAACCAATTTGTGGCAACTTCCTAAACATAATGCAAAAAACTTAATTAAAACTGGTTGTACCTTTTCAATGTAATCGGCGTACGCACATGAAAAGTATATTATGTGTATATACAGGCCGAATTGAAAACATTAGTTAAAAAAAC
The DNA here is from genome assembly GCA_034092305.1 of Diaprepes abbreviatus. Lineage (NCBI taxonomy): Eukaryota > Metazoa > Arthropoda > Insecta > Coleoptera > Curculionidae > Diaprepes > Diaprepes abbreviatus. The sequence continues at coordinate 24,900,535 of JASJET010000103.1, forward strand.
ATTTTAGACTTTTTTGTTGAGATTCGCATAATCAAGAAGTAAAATAAGTAAAAAATATGTTATTTAAAAAAACAAATATAAAATCATCCATTGTCTAGTACCTTACAAATGGAATGATACACCTACTTCCAATATTAGATACGATAGCCTTAAATTCTACCGGTGTAAGTGTGCCCATAAATTACCGATGACAAAATCAGACTATTTATTTGTAAGCGTAAAACGAAGACACATGCAAGGTTCTGAAAATTTCTACTTGGTATTTATTACCGTACACGAAAGCATTCTGGAATCTTTCAAGCAATATTTGTGAAAGCTTTCATAGAAACTTCTGGTAATTACCTCATGTCCGTAACAACTATTATGGAAAGGTTCCGTCTATTTCAACTTATATTTTCTAATAGGTTATCCTAAGCTTAGACGGAACCTTTCCCATAATATTTGTCACCGAAATTAGGTAATTACTGGAAGTTTCTATGAAAGCTTCACAGAGTTGTTTCGTTCTAGCACGGGACTCATCACGCCATTGCGTTAGGTACAAACCATAAGTTCACAACTGTGCACTATAAACAGATTCTAAAATTTAAAAAAAAAAACAGTAAACAAAACACAACGGCGACATCTCGATGGATCACTTAATAACACTTTCAAGAAAGATATACCTAAGAGGTTTACATGATAATTTCACAAATTCTTAGTAGAAGTTTTGATTCGAGTTTGCAACAAAGTATCCGTCAAGATTCTAAGAAACTTATAGAATGATTACAGAAAGCTTTCTCGAAACAATCGATTGGAATGACGGAAACTTTCCTCAAAAACCTTACTGCAAAGTTACACTAAACTTCAAAGTTTGTTTATTTGATAGATTGCAATTTTTTTCTTTAAAGATTGTATGTTATCTTCAGAAATTTGCAAGAAGGTTTCACAAAACTTCCTGAAAATATGGAAATGCATCCTAGATGTTAGCTTAGGTTTACAGTAAGGAAAATATATAACAGACTTATACGTTGGTTTCATGAATTCTTAATAGAAGCTTACATTCGAGTTTGTAGCAAATTACACATCAATATTCTAAGAAGATTACTGCACGATTACAGAAAGTTTTCTTGGAAGTATCAGTTTAGAATAACAGAAACTTTTTTTGAAATCCTATTTCAGAGTTACACTAAGCTTCTCAGTTTTGTTACTTGTTAAATTACATATTCTTTTTTTAGAAGATTACATGTCATCTTTCAGAAAATTGCAGCCACGTTTCAGGAAACTTTTCGAAAATATGAAAATATATCTTAGCGTCCATATCCACTTTGCTTACTTGGTAAGTTACAATATCCTTTCTTGGAAGACTGCACGTTATTTTCACTTGCAGCAAGTTTTCGCCAAACGTTTACAGTTAGTTTCACGTTATTCTTCTATGTAACATTTTTTTTATATTTCTCCGAATCTTTAATAAAAGATTATTTATGATCCTTTAAAAAATTTATTCATAAGCTTCCTGGGAAGTTTTTGGAAAGTTATTTAGGAAACTTACATGTTGTGTGAGAATGCTTCAGTTCTTGTATCAATTGAACTTTGTAAGCATGAAGACAAAGATCTTTAGTGAGTATACGCTGTAGAGACTTTCCTGAAATTTGCAATTTTTGTCCACGAGGCCGAATTGATATTCCTGGACTTTCACCAACACTTTCACGCACTGCTTCGATATAAACATATTAACGGCTCGATATTGGACGGCCAGTCTCCCTGAATTTTTCAATTACTCTCTTCAAAGTTGACGAAGTTAAATCAATATACCAATGCTATTTTCTACGAGATTTGCGAACTATGGCCGCCATTGTTCAACAATAAAAACGTATTGTTCTCTCATGTAGTGCTCCATTTTTACTAACCCTAAACTGTCAGCTGTTGCCATCACTTTACCACAGAAATGGCGGCAATTTCAAATCTTTCTTGAATTTTGGAACTCCCTTTACAAAGGAGACACCGTTTCAGACCAAAACATACCGCGGACAATCATAAAAATAAATGATAACTTCACAATCCAATATTCTGACATAGAAGAGGCACTAAAATTGTTAAAAAAATAAGAAATCACCAGATTAGAATAAGAAACAAAATAAACAGTTGAAATATAGACAGGCTGCGTAAAATGTAAATTAGAGACAAAAGAAAAAACCATCTCATAAGTAATGTCCTTCACATATATAGGAGTTAAGCTATTAGATTACGGGGATGTCAAAAAAGAAGTAAGGGAATAAGTAGTAAAGACCAATAAAGTTGCGACGTGTATAAACGATACAATCTGATGAAATAAACATCTACAAAAATCAATAAAAGCAAGAATCTATAAAACAACTGTAAGACCAACTATAATATACACGGCAGAAATCATACCGAACACCAATAAAATAAGACAATCAAGATGAAAGTATTGGGAAAAATGCCAAAAGAATCTTATTTGATAAAAAGAGAAGCGAGATCGTTAGAAAATAATGCAATGTGGAGTGCATTAATGAAGGATCCACAACAGAAAACCAGAGTGGACTCAACGTATCGACAGAATAATCAACGTAGCCATCTCCATTAGGTAGAAGAAGTGTAAAGCGATCAAGTAAACAGTGGAGCGACAATCTAGAAACGTAAATGCTGAAGGAGCAAAGTTATTTAACATAAGAAGAAAAAATGAAGAACCTAAAATGAAAACGAAATTAACAAAAAACAATATTTAAACTGAAGAAATCTCCCCCAGTTACATAATATTTTACTTTTTCGGAATGACTGCGTAAAATTAAATCAAAAATTTTATAACTTCAGTTTGGTCATTGTAAATTTCAGAATTTTATAATAATTTTATTTGATGAATATAAAATTAAATTCGAAAACCGATTTTCGAAAGTAAAATTTTTAGAAGGTCCTGTATACATTCTCGTTGAATATTTGTATATTGCACTCTTTCTAGCTTTTCTTATGTTTCAAATCCTATTTTATTATTTTTTATAACTAAACCATTTACAAAAACAACACAAATGAAATGTTATTAGGAATAAAGAGGAAAAATTAAGGAAATTAAGTCATTTCAACCTTACACATGTTTATAAATTAAAATACACCCATTTTTGTGTTGAATTACATCAAGAGCCAGTAGCCATGAAATTCGTGTCGGACAGCAGTCTGTTACAAGGTGTGAGGGTGTGAGTCCAATAAATGACGTGTCTATGGCAACAAAGGTGCATTTAAAATAATAAATAGTATTTTACAGGGTGAATTTTTTGAAATAAAAAAAAATCTTTTACTTACAAATGTTTATAGTAAAAGAATTTATCTCCTTTTAATTTTTAATTCATCCACACCCTTATGTGTTATATAGCATTAAAAAGAGACCATGGCAGAGTTATTTAAGATCAACCGTGTATAAAACGACGTAATTGCTATAATGTTTAGACAAAAGTATTGACAAAAATTTTTGCTTGTTTCTTATTTTAAGTAACAGATTCATTTCTACAAAAGTTAGTCACATCATTATCATTAGTTTGGCTAGGCGATATCAAAAAAATAAGGTATGATGAAATAAGAACGAAAATGATCCGTTATCCACTCTTTCTAATCTAAAAGAATATAAAAATTTTTATAATTACAACTTTTGTTGCGATTTACAAGTATTTAATCGATCCATGCTTTTACGTCATAAGCGTACAAGAAAATCCTTACCCACTATAAAGTCAAATTAAGCAAATAACCTGATTGTCTATAAACATAAACATTACCATATATCATTACCATAATTATCCTTCATGTTGATTATATTAATACAGAATCTAAAAATTGTGTTAATTTTGAAAATTCGATTCAAAAATGCTAAGATATGCACATGTATTTTTAAAATAACTGACCTATTGACCCAAAAGACTAACGTATATTCAAAAATTACCAATGCAAAAAACATTATTATGACTTTTACGTTGATCGGCTGATATTATTTTACATTTAGATTATGCTCAAACTCAACATTATAAAATTTACAGCCTTGTGACGACATATCCTAATAATAAAATTTTTTGTGACGTGAGTCATTGAAATAGTCTGTAACAAACAAACATAATTTGAAAAGTAAGATGGAGATGTTCTATCATCAAATTTAGCGTAGCTAGCGCTAAAAGAACTAAATATATCCCCAGGTGCCACAGTGAAGGACTCGGAATAAACCAGCAAGGCCTCTTTACAAAAAAGAGGAAAACGAAAAGACTACCCACAATTACATTGGTGAAAAGGATCTTTCCATACAAAGGCACAGTTAAATATCTGGGCGTAATTCTGGACTCACGCCTAAGCTAGAATGATCACATTGAGACTCGAACCAAGAAGGCCATATTCGCTTACTGGCTTGTAAACGAGCCTCTGGTGCATATAGGAGCTGACACCAAGAATGGTATTTTGGATGTACACTATAGTGATCGTCCCCATTATCACGTACGCCGCCATTGCATGGTGGCATAGTACAACAAAGCACAAACATCGTCTTCAACTTGACAAAGTTCAAAGAATGGTTTATGTGGTAAGAATGAGTGTGATGACTGCTCCCACTAGGCCTTTGGAGATTCTGGTGAACCTACCATCTCTTCACTTATCCAGAAAGAACCAGGCCCTAAAGGCTACAATACCGTCCCAGTTGCCTACGGCATCTCGAAACTGGAACCTACCGTTACTGAGGTGTCTGGGAAAGCTTGGTGGAGAGATGTCTATCACTTCCCATGCAAACAGATTACATGACTCCGCTCTTGAAACCCAACCACTCTCTTGAGATACTTTTTCCAAGTAGAGAAAATTTGGACGAGACGCAAAATCTTCCAAGAAATGAATTCTGGTGGTTTACACATGGATCTCCATAAGATAAAAGCAGTGGAGCTGAAGTGTTCGGCAAGGGCACAAGAGATAGAGAATTCCACTCTCGGACAACGTGCGACAATCTTTGCAGCAGAAATGTATACTATTCTGCACTGTGGCCATCTCTGTGAGAGAAACATAAGTAGGAATAGGGATCTCCATAAGATAAAAGAGCCGGAGCTGGAGTGTTCGCAAGGTCACGAGGGATAGAGAATTCCACTCTCCGACAACGTGCGACGATCTCTTCAGAAAAAATGTATGCTATTCTGCAGTGTGGCCATCTCTGTGAAAGGAACATAAGTAGGAATAAGGTAAAAAACATTATGCTCAGACTGATGTCTGGTGTGATATTTTGACAAGGAACAGCTACATAATCAAATTCGTGTGGGTCTCAGATCACTCTGGTATACACGGAAGTGAACAAGATGACTGTCTGGCAAAGGTGTGGTCTGCCATTGAAACGTATGGATCCCAACTAATTCTACCAGTCTCAATTACCGTTGGCAAAAGGGAATTAAAATTGTTACTGGAGAATAAATTTATTGAATCATGGAGATGAGTTCCTGGAATAATGTGTGCCAAGGAACATATAAATGGACCTAACATATGACTTAACAAAGAGCTGAAGAGTCATGTTCCCAAGATTGGTGTCATAGATGATCCGACGTACAGATGCTGTCTGGAGGAGGATGAAACTGTTGACTATGTTCTCAGAAAGTCCCCAGCCCTCAACCTGAAGTAGTTAGACAAGTTCAATCAACGAGTGTGTGCTTGGATTCGCAAAAGTGATCGGCCTCGAATGATCTGCAGCTATGGTGACATGTAAAGGGCCTAACGAAGGGTAAACATCGATGATCAAGTAACATCACTTTTATTTACTTCATTTATTTATTTAAGAATATTTTTAAATAAGTTCGAAATATAATCATATTAGTTATTTATACGTATCCTTTCAAGCAGAGAAAAGAAAAGAATATATACAAACAGTTTATTTTCTGCAAATACAACTCTGATCTTCTCTCCATATGCGTTTCGACCACCTTATGGTCTCCTCAGTGGAGCTGTATCGAACCGAGAGCAACATTCGCATGAAACAACACTCTCTCTCTCTCTCTCTCTTTCTCTGTAACTCTTACAACTTAGGGTGGGTCTTGGCTGACGCAACGATTCGTCTCCATTGGACTCTATACGTCATTAACTCCTCTGCATCTGTAATTTTCATGGTTCTGAGATCTGATACTATGTTGTCTCTCCATCGAAGTCGTGATCTTCCTAATGGTCTTCTACAGATTGGAGCCTGCTCCTATACTAATTTGACTACTCTCTTATCTTCCTGGCTTTTGACATGACCGGCCCATCTCAGTATTTCTGTTTTAATTATTTTTACAATGTCCTTTTGGTCATATATTTCTTCTAGCTCCCTGTTTGTTCTACTACGGTACTGCTGTGTTGTATCATCCTTTATGAGACCGTATATACTCAGTAGGATTTTTCTCTCTACATTTCTTAGTCTATTCTCGTTCTGTCTCGTCATGGTCCAGGTCTCACAGACATAAGTCGTAATCTGTCATACCATGGAGTGATATATTCTTATTTTTGTGGTCATACAAGATACATCTATAGATTTCATTATTTTCCGTAATGCAAAACAGCAACGATTGGCACTTTGTATTCTCATGGTAATTTCCTTGATCATGTTATTGTCTGATGTAATAGTGGCACCCAGATATTTAAATTCATTGACCCTTTCAATACAACCAATACAACTGGCCCATTGTCACATTTTGTCCTATTCAATCCCTGCGCTCCGTTCTTGATGTGGTCATGTACTTGGTTTTGATTTAATTTATTTTTAAGCCTATATTTTTTGCTGCAGATTTTATTTTTAGAAATTCTTCTTTAACGTTCACAGTTGTATTTCCAACGACGTCTATGTCATCCGCAAAGGCCAATATGAGGGGGGGCCCCGATCTCTGAATAGAAGAGCCTCAGTTTTTGGCTCCTTCATTCCCTTTTCTAAGACTAAATTAAAAAGGAGTGGGAAGATAGTGTCTCCCTGTTTCAGGTCGCTATTTATTGTGAAAAGCTTCATCATAGCATTCCATAGCTCTCCTCCTAAGACATTGTCGTATGCTTGTTTAAAAGCAATAAAGAGCTGGTGTAGTACTCTAACGTATCTGATCTATGATTGATCGCTTTTTTCCGAACCCACATTGATAATCACCCAGCTGATCTTCTACTCCATGCGTAGAAGCAGGAAACAACTGCTATATAAAATATAAATTCCAAAGTACGTCGGTAGGATATTAAAAACCTGCCGACTTCCATGCCAGACTGAAAAATATCGCTAGTCATCTAATCTATACAGTCACTGAAGCAGTGTGAAATTTTTAAAGATAAAAATTTCTGTTAGAAATAATGAAATCTATCTACCGTATTTAGATAGTTGTTTATATGTATTTATCCTTTCAAGCATAAAAAAGGAAAGAATATATACAGTTTGTTTCCTGCAAATACAGGGTTATTCAGCCTATACGGCACGGAATATTGCGGCCAAAATACGTGACTTTCAAACAGTTTTACTTTTGGGATATATGGGGGGTCTAAAATAGTTACTTTTTAAAATTATTTTCATATTATACAGGGTGTCCCAAAAGCTCTGAAAGTATCAAAGTTGTGTTTTTAAATGTAGTTCCCTATACATTTTTTGATTCTCCGATCAAAATAAGTGCCTATTTTAATAAAGTTTATGGTACCTAAATCTTAAGAGTTTTTAAATAATTGGAATTTTGACAAAATTTAACCTAATTTTCATGTTTCAAATACTTAAGAAGTATTTCAGTTATGTTCTCGAAATTTACAGTGAAGTGTAACAATAAGTCATATTTTATATTCCAATTATAATAAACTCGGATATTTTACAGGGTGCCCAAAAATTAAAACTAATCAAATAAGAACTTTAAGTGGCTATAACTTGATTAATTTAAATAGAACGGTATACTTTTTACCTTACCAGAAAATGTACCTTTTAAATACCTATCGAATGGTATAAGAGTGTTCTATAGCTAAGTCTTCGCGTTTTCACAGAATATGCCAAACAATCGTTTTCTGCACCATTTTGTGTTTTTTGAATAGATATTCTAATGTATTTAGTTGCCTACGGCATTTAGAAACGTCAAATAATTCATTTAATCTGTCAGTTTAGTCCGCAAAGCTCGTTGCAATGAAAGCGGTATTATTTTTTGTAACTATGAAACTGCATTTACTGAATTGAATTATTGGAATATCATTGTGTTATTTCTCTGTCAAAATGAAGATTTATCCAAAGGAAGAGCGTATTGATATGATTTTTATCATTGGAAAATGTGATCGAAATTGTTTTTTAGCTTCTCGAGTCTATGCTCAAAGGTTTTCTGAAAGAAAACATCCTAAACTAGTCGTTTCTGTCAAACTGTTAAACCAGTTTCGGGAAACTGGAAGTGTCAGTTATAAAATTCCTGTTATAAGAAAACCTGTCACTGAGGATGAAGAAAATGTTTTTACTGTACTTGGTTCAGCGATTGAAAATCCCAATATTAGTCAGAATCATATATCCGAAAATATTAACATTAGCCAAGCAAATGTTTCAATGATTCTTAACAAATACAGATTTCATCCTTATAAAATCTAGCTTTGTCAAGAGCTTCACAGAAATGATTTTGACAATCGAACCGAATTCTGCTTATGGGTGTTAGATAAAGTGGCAAAAAATGAACACTTTTTTCGATAATGTGTTGTTTGGTGATGAATGTACTTCTCATTACAATGGTTTCGTGAATAGACACAACCTCCATTACTAATCTGATTCAAATCTGTATGAATACAGAGTTATGAGAAACCAGAATAGGTGCTCGGTTAATGTGTGATAAGGAATACTGGCTCCATATTTAATTAGACCCTACTTTTCTGAAGGACCTTTAAATGGTTTGATGTTTCACGATTTTCTTTTACACGGACTTCCAGTGGTATTAGAAGATGTTTTTTTAAATATTAGGACAACTATGTGACTTCAACTGGATGGAGATCCGTCTCATTATCATCGCGAGGTTCGGTAATTATTAAATGTCAATTTTCGAAACAAGTGTATTGGGAGAGACGGATTTCAAAATTGGCCCCCGAGATCTCTGAATTTAACTCCACTAGATTTCTTTTTATGGAGATACATAAAAGGAATTGTCTAGAATGTGCCCCTGACAACACCACAAGATATGAAAATACGCATAAGAGACGCTTTTCCAACTGTAACCACACTGTTGTCCAGAGTTAGCAGTGGCTTCGAAAAAAGAATATGTAAGTGTTTGGAAATGGATCGTTGACTTTTCGAACATCTACTATAAATATTTTGCTTCTGTTTTGTGCTATCGTCAATATGTTATTACTATTATTGCTATTATAGCCTGTTGGACGACTATAAATCGAGTTTTTGACCATTTGTAAAGATATTCCTGATTATTTATTATTATTGTTGAATTATAAATTACCTGTCATTTCCAAATGCCACGGGGAACTAGATACATTAGAACATCTATTCAAAAAACACCAAATGGTGCAGAAAACGATTATTTAGCATATTCTGTGAAAACGGGAAGACTTAGCTATAGAATACCTTTATATCATTCGATAGGTATTTAAAAGGTTTATTTTCTGGTAACGTAAAAAGTGTAGCATTCTATTTAAATTAATCAAGTTATAGCAACTTAAAGTTCTTATTTGATAAATTTTTATTTTTAGACACCCTGTATAATATAGCAAGTTTTTTATAATTGGGATATAAATATGATTTATTGTTACACATCACTGTAAATTTCGAGTACATAACTGAAATACTTCTTAATATTTGAAACATGAAAATTAGGTTAGATTTTGTCAAAATTCAAATTATTTAAAACCCTGTAAGGTTTAGATATAATTAACCTTATTAAAATGGACACTTATTTTGATCTTAGAATCCAAAAATGCAATAATATACAGCGGGTTCACTTAAAAAAAAACAACTTTGGTACTTTCAGAGCTTTTGGGACATCCTGTATAATATGAAAATAATTTTAAAAAGTAACTATATTAGACTCTCATATATCCCAAAAGTAAAACTTTTCGAAAGTTACGTATTTTGGCCGCAATATTCCGTGCCGTATAGGGTGAATAACTCCGTACAACTTTGATCATCTGTCCATACACGTTTCGATCACCTTATAGTGTCGTCAGTGGAGCTGTATCGAACTGCAAGAAACAACTACTATATAAATTCCAAAGTATGTCTGTAGGATATTAAAAACCTGCTGACTTCGATACCAGACTGAAAAATATCGCCAACCAAACGACATCTATACAATCACCCGAGTAGAGTGAAATTTGTTTCCTGCAAATGTTGCTCTCGGTTCGATACAGCTCCACTGAGGAGACCATAAAGTGGTCGAAACGCGTATGGAGAGAAGACCAGAGTTGTATCTGCAGGAAACAAACTGTTTGTAGATATTCTTTCATTTTCTCTGTTTGAAGGGATAATACATATAAAAAAACCATTTAAATACGACAGACAGAATTCTGTATTTCTTACTGAATTTTTTAAAAATAAACAAATTAGTTCATTTCCGAAATTGCCTAGTATAACTTTTTTTTTTATTTCCATGCCAGATTCAAAGAATGAACACAGTATGTGATAAGATAATAAAAAATATGCAGTGTTAGATTATACCACCATTCTTTATTAGTTCGTTTTAAAATTAAATTTAAAAAAAGAAAAAATTTAGACCGACTTTATTTACTTATTATACTTGTAATTGTTTGTCGTAAATATGTATAGCAAAGTAAACTTCATTAATTGCAAAGTCCAACGAATTTGTTATTGTGCAAATATGCAAGTCTGCAAATTGTAACTACACTCACGGCATTCCCGTATTTATACGAGTATTTATAACGAACTGGTTTTTCATTAAAATTTATATACTGCTTGATTTAGTACCCAACCTACTACAAGTTAAATCACATTGATAAAATTAATTACTATTTAGCTCATTAAGAGTGAAAATTTTTGTGCATAATACTGAAAATACCATTTTTTACAGTTTTGTTTGGGTTGTTTGTAATTTAATGACATTTATCCTAAAATATGATTTCCGTTATATCCCTATAAGTCAAATTAAATTTTAAATAGCAATATTCATTCAACAAGTAACAGGTTTCTAACTTCTCACATCGATATTTAATCTAATGTTCACATATGTACAAGAAACCCATCAGATGATTTTGATCTACATTCGTTACCCCATCGAAAAAAAGCAACTCCTTTCACTGTGACAAATAAATGATGATCATAAAGTACAAAAGCTTTCACGGCTTTGGTCAAGTTGAAAAGTGGTTCTTGGGTTTCCATCGTCTCAAATTGGAATTATTTTCCGATGTTTCGCCTACGATTACACGAGATATCTTCAAGGATCTTTACTCTACGAGATTAGAACAGTGAATGACTATCGTGGAGCAACAGCCCGGTATTTATACCCGACTGGTGACCAGCGAACCGTGATCCAGCACTACAATCGATTTCCATGTGTCATGTAGACTGTAATCTGCATCTCTCTTAATATTATTTGGATATTTACAAATTTCGATTGACTCTCTAATTTTACGTTTAAAGAAACCAGATACTGATATTAGTCCCTTAGTTTCTTTTACATTCAAAGTATGACCTGAGCAATGCTGGTGTTCAGCTTTTGCAGATTGTACAATTTTTTTCTTTTTTATACATATTTCATGCTCCTTAAACCTAGTGAATATACACCGTCCTGTTTCACCTACATATACTTTACCCCAAGAGCGAGGTATCTTGTAAACACCTTCTGTTTAAAATGGTATTGCGTTCTTTGGAGACATCGCCCAACATTTTTACGTGTTGAAAGTTGTTCGAATGTTTGATTTTTGGAGCAATCTGGCAATATTTTCGGTGGTTCCGTGTATGTTAGGTAAGACAACACTGTCCACAGGAGGTACATTTATGACATTTTGTTGGGTTTTTATATTTATTAATAGAACGTCTTATATCTTCAGCGCAATATACGTTGCCTCTCAGAGTATTAGTCAGCTTTCCTGTTTCTGATTTCAATGATTGTTCTTCACATATTGAAAGAGCTCTATGTACCAAAGAGTTTATGATGGATTGTTTTTAGAAGGATGATGGTGTAACGTTGCATTGTGGTAAAGTGTATATAGGTGAAACAGAATGGCCTATATCCTGTTACAGTTTTGTTATTTTACGAACAAAACTCTAAATAATTTTAAAAATAATACCAACCATAAAGCTAACACAAACCGTAAATTAATCCTTTATTTTCATCAAATAGTCTATTTAATAAATATTAAATAAAAAGCTAAAAGTTCATTCACCTGTCACATCAAAAACCGATATTGTAAAAAAAATCAAGTGTGCGTAGAAATGCATCAAACACTCCACTTTTGCCACTTTCATCAAGGGTGTAGATAATCTTTCGTTTTTTGTTTCTTTTGTTTTTGGCGCTCTGGAGATTTCTTTTAGTAGAGAGAGTCTGGGCCAAACTTTATTTGTGAAAACTGGCCGAAACCCAGAAAGCAGATATTTTTTTGCCGATTTCCTAGGAATACAATATTACTTTTATTCCTATTTGCAGCTAGAACCAGTGTGTTAAGGTATCATTTGCCAGATATTGAGGATTAACAAAGTTTTTATTGTATTCGTTTTTAGTTAAGTACACTTTAGTGAAAGTGATCTCACCCAAGAAGTTTACACACTATCTTTGTGACTTTTAATACTTGGTGCACCCTTAAAGACAATCAGGTACATGCCACAAAAAGTTCTGATTATACCGGGACTTTGCCTTCCTGTCTAAAATTGGATTTACATGCTAGTGCCGGCATATAACACACCATTGCTCCCATAGAGGCGATCGGCTATCCGCCGTGCCGAAAGTGTTTGGATTTAATGACAAAACTGCCTTTCAGGTATTAAAACTTCATAATAATCAGTGATATTACCGATTTTAAAGGAAACTTTCATTTTTCCCCTGTGATTAGGAACTAATAAGACTTTCTGCGAGCAATTACGGAACACTTTATATTTAATTTCATTTAAAATATCTTGTATACCGAAGGTATACGTATACACTAGATAATTTAAATCATCATTTTAATATACACTCACATATTAATAATCCAACACTTTTAATTAGGTTTAAATAAACATAAATTTAGTTTTTCTTAATTGGCCTACTCGATAGTTTACTATTTCAAAATAAATGTAAACATTTGAACGAAAGCAAAAGTAAGGTTATTCAACGTCGCTTTTCCAATTTAAAGCTGGACCTAAAGCTAACCGACTTGGCGTTTGGCGCAGATGATATCATACTGGTAATAGTGTTATTGTTCATTGTTGCTTGTTTTCTTCTTTGTAATTCACGTAGCAAATAGTCGTCTATTTATTTTAAATTAAGTCAAAATTCACATAGTTTATTAATTGAAATCCTTTTTTTTATTATACGTATTGTGAAATATAGATTTTAATTGTTTTTGGAATCGGGGTGTTTTATTTTTGGATCTGGTTGTTTCCTGTTTTCGATAACATCATCGCTTCTTCTTACCGACGGGTCTAAAAACAGATGGCGCTTTGAATAAATATAACCTCCCCTTATCTCCGGCATGCTAGCCTAGGCACTGCCCTAAAAGACGGAGCGATCAACACCGAAAAAAATAACCACCTGTATCCAAGGATTTTTGCATATTTAATTTATTTATTTATTTATTTATTTAAACCCATTTCACAGTTCGAAAAACCAATTAACAAATGGGTACAACAGAAAAAAAAACTTAAATATTTACAATGACAAAGCAAGCATACACAAATTACTAGAAACAAAACTACAAAATATTACATACTTAATTTTTCTTTTATTTGTGCCATTCTGCAGCTAAATATGTCGAATTTATTTTGGTTTTCGTTGTAGTTTCTACACATCCTATATAAAGGAGAGTAGTTACACACATTTGTACGAGATGTAGGACAATAGAATGTGGCAGATTGACGAGCTGAAGTCCTAGGTACAAGAAAACTTATTTTTTTCAGTATATCACTACATTCCACTTTGTTATGCAAAACTTTATAAAGAAATTTGAGGTCTGTGACGATACGTCGTATAAGGAGACCATATTATGGAAGCATATTCCAATTTAGATCTTACAAAAGCGTAATAAAGTAAAATGAGCGTACTTTGATTAGAAAATCTTTTTGAGTTTCTAATAATAAAGCCTAATGATTTAAAACACGTCTGTATAAGATCATTTATATGAGGAACAAATGAAAGTCTGCTATCAAATGTCACACCCAGATCTCTAAAGCATTCTAGTCGTGGAACACATGTTCCATCAATTTTATAATCATACACCAGCACATTTTTCTTTAATGTGAAAGTCATGACTTTGCATTTACCAACGTTTAGATGCAGTCTGTTTTCGCTACACCAATCGGTGACGGTATTTATTGCTATTTGTAGTCTTTGACAATCAGCATCATTTTTTACAGAAGAAAAAATTTTAGCGTCATCCGCATAGAGTAGCATTATACAGACACCCACAATTCCTTTAATAAATATATTAAATAATAAAGGACCAAGTATTGACCCTTGAGGAACTCCCGAAGTCACACACAGGGGTTCCGAGGATTGACCACAGCATTCTACTATTTGCTGCCTATCGCAGAGATATGATTTAAAAAATAGAATTAATTTTTGCGAAAGTCCAAAACAATGCAGTTTATCAAGCAGAATGCCATGATCAAGCCTATCAAATGCCTTTGAAAGGTTTGTGTATATTGTGTCTACTTGACCTCCCCTGTCCAAGACATCAGCCACAAACTGAGTAAAGCAGAAAAGATTAGACGCTGTAGACCTACCCTTTATAAAGCCATGTTGGGAACCACTAAATAGGTGTTTCAGCTTGAAAAATAGATGTTCTTGCAGAAACATTTCAAAACATTTAAAAAAATTATTTATTATACAGACTGGTCTGTAGTTTTCTATATTTTGTTTGTCTCCTTTTTTAAACACTGGAGAAACTCTGGAAATTTTCCATTTATCAGGAAACTGAATTATTTAGACAGAGATTAAAGATAATGGAACGAGGTTTTGCTAATACGCATGCACAGTCACGCAGGAAAAAGGATGGAATTTTATCCGGACCTACTGTTCCCTTTGGTTTCATTTCTTTTAAGCAAGATAGTACTTCGTTTTCACTAACCTTACAAATTTGAATAGTTTGAGTGATAGGACTTTGAATATCTTTATTAAAAGCATTGTTCGATGAAATATATGAAGATTTAAAAAAGTCAGCAAATGCAGTTACAATATCTGCATGGTTTCTATAAGTATTTTCCCCACAAATCATATTTTCAGGTAATTCTTTATTATTTCTTTTACTATTTAGAAATTGCCAGAAGTTTGATAGATTAAAAGCAGTGCGGTTTTCCAGACTTTCACAATATTTTTTATATGCATCATTTATGTCATACTTAATTTGTCTTCTCTGCTGTTGAAATTTTAACAAATCTTCATTTTTTTGTGAACGTTTGTATTTTTTCCAAGATTTAAATTTTTTCTTAATATTATTTATTATTTTAGATTTAAACCAAGGTGGATAATTTCTTCTGCGTTTTTTAGTTTTAGGTACGAATTTATTTAGTTTTTAATAATATTTAATTTTTAAATCATTTTCATTTTAATTCTTTTTCGCCGTAGCAATCCACTAGGCTTAAGGACCATAAGGAGGTCATACTTTTAATGTGAAAGAAACTAAGGTGCTAGCATCAGTGTCTGGTCTCTTTAAACGTAAAATTAGAGAATCAATTGAAATTTGTAAATATCCAAATAATATTAAGAGATACAGGTTACAGTCTACATCACACGTGGAAATCGATTGTAACGATAGATCACGGTTCGCTGAGCACCAGTCAGGTATAAATGCCGGGCTGTTGCTCCTCGATAGTAATTCAATCTCGTGAAGTAAAGATCCCTGAAGACGCCTCGTGCAATCGTAGGCGAATCGTCAGATAATAATTCCAATTAGACACGGTCTAAGCCCAAGAACCATGATTTTCAAATGATGATTATTCTCATATACTGTTTTTTTTAAGTTAAACGTGTTCCTTAGAATAATTCACACTAGAATCTTGAAAAAATACGATGACAAATTAAAAGCACAAACTTCGATTTCCACAATGCATTCGAGAGAATTTCAAGTTTAACTTGATTTTTTTAAATGGTAACTTACAGTTCTTATTATATTTTTTTAGAGGTCAAATATTCTTAAACTTTCCATATCTGCAAAAAAATATGTGGATTACTACTAACAGAACTTGACCTTGAGTTTCCTCAATGTCATCATGACATACCTTAATCATTTACAACTTTTACATTAAAACTTTTTGTCCGGAATGCTTGGTTTCCGAGTTATTCAACTTCAGCGAGTGACGTGAACGAATCACTTATAGTTAACACACTATCCTTAGACCTCCTGTATCTCTAAAACTAGTCATCGAATGCCTCCAAGCTTCAGAAAGTCAAGAACTATATCATACTGCATGTTGAGCCGACTTCACTGGGTACCATTTTCCATAAAGTTGGTGCGGATTTTTTTGACTCTGAGCCCTGATATTTCATCATGGTAGTCAAATCTAAATCAAGACATTTACTGAATTGGTCAATAGACCAATCCAACAGATTTTACAACAGCAAAATCCATTTTTTAAAACCAACATCTGTTGCCAGCTATAATCATTTCACCAATTTAATTGATATATAATTTGAAAAATACTTTATCGATGTCAGAGTGGTCATATTTGTATATAATAATTTTATTAAACTCAAACTATCCATAAGTTATTTCCCAGATAAATATAAACCATACTTCTACGATTAAAGATGTTATCATGAAATAAAATAGCTCCAATATCGGTTTGTTTATTTATTTATAGATGTCGACTAATAAACAGTTTGATGTGCTTGATTTTACTGAAAACCGTATTTTTTTCTCAATTTCCTTTATAAATCAAAATATGGACACGACATTCACTTGTGCCGTATTTTATTAAACCACCAAAATAAATTACGAACTCTTGAAAGTACATCTTGTTTTCTTTTCCTTCTTGACATTGCCTTTGGTATGACCACTTGTACCCGCAAGAGGTATACTATCTACTCTTTCTCTTTTACCAATTTCTTTATTCTAAGAGATAGAAGAACAAAAAGTCGTTTACTGCGAGTAATTATCAAACTTTTTTACGGTAAATTACCCTTTAACAATTAAATTTATTTAAATTTTTTATCCATAGCACAAATTGTCATATAAAAAATGGTTTTCATCGTTACTTTTCAACAATCTATTGCCTTAGTTGTCACAGTACTCAAATTATAAGTTACGTTCATTACTATACTCACGTAGATACCCAATCTCCATTTTAAAACTGGTTTTTCCCCATGGGCCAATATTTTAGAGGTTAAGGCCTCTTTTTCGTTTATGGGTGCCCACCCCGGGTGGCATCCGAAACCCATCAGCTGATTTTTTGTTTTATACTTTTGGTATCATTTTTTTACATTGTAGAGATATCAAACGCCAGTGTTCTGTTGTATATTTTATTTGTGTTTTATCTGTTTTATAAACTATTCTAACGTTACTTTTCGCTAAAAAATGGATATCGAAGAATTAGTACTCAGCAGCAGTTCTTCTGTTGCCTAAGCAACATCGGTGATCGGTTCGCCCTTAGCTGTTGCAGAAGAACAAAGAAAATTTCACTAATATCACTATGTCTAAGGAAATCAGGCTGACAATCATCTTTTTAGGGATTTTTTTCAAAAACTCGTCACTCAAGGCTCGGCACCCCGACTTTTCACCCACAGTCATGACGCACAAGTGTGAACGAAAAAAGTCGCGGGTAATTCATCAAGGCCATGAAACTCGAGATGGGCACCCGTAAGTGAGAAAAGACATTTAGATCGTTTTGTAAAAGCTTCAAATTATGCTTATAGTTTACTAGCAAATACCCGTCGAGTGTTGGCCCGCTCATTCGATGGGGTTATATAATTTGAATATATATTATAATCACATATTTTATAAACAAGATTTTATTAAAACAAATCTTTAAATAAAAAATATTCTATTTTCCAACATAATGTTTTGTAATCAGCGACTCCGAAAACCCTCAAGTGAAATTTTTTATATACTAATTTGATACGCTATTTTGAATCGGCAGTCTTGGAAATGAAAACTTCTGTTTTCTGTCCTCATATTCATACTCAACGACCCCAAAAACTCTCAAATACAAATTTTTGAGAGAAATATATACAATAGAAAAATATATGCTTTAAAGGGTTCAGGTGAATGCTCATGATGTTGTTACTATATATTTCATAACTTAAAAATGGCCGTAACTTTGCAAGAAAAAATCGTAGGCGACCGCTCAGCAGCTCATTTTTAAGAGTAAAAGTATTACTAAATGATGCAGTTAAAAAAAAGATTAAAAAAATTTTACATAACTTCAAAAGTAGCCAAAGAACCCATTTCGGGGACATATCCTCGAATTTATAAAAATCCTGACGTAATGGGTTAATTCGGGTCTCGGATTCGGATTCAATGCAGAAAATTACTTCGGAAATGATCTTAACTGCCCATCAATAGAAACTTTTAGATCCCTGTAACCTATTTTCCATTTTGTTCAATGACTTTTTATCATCTTTCTTCCAGCTTCATGATTCCACGCACATAGAAATTCTAGTCCTTATCAGCAAAAAAAAAACTAAACCTAGTGCAATTTAAGGGCATCATCATTTGTGTTTTATCATTCAAGGAGTTTTGTAAACCTGGAAATTAATAGTAATCAGATGTTGCCAGGTCAGGGCTGTATGTGGAATGCGACATCACTTCCCAAACAAGTTTTAATAATTACCCACAAGTTACTAAAGATGAATGATGCCACCCAATTTTTTTGCAATTTGTCAGTTCTGGTTTTTTTAAATTATTTCATCCAGTTTTATTAGTTGTTTTCAGTAAACATCTGAATTGATCGTTGAGTCTTGGAAACAACTCAAAACACACAACACCTTTTTGGGATGCATTTCGCCTTTAGAAATTGTTTATGGTTTTTTATTACGCTTAGACCACGATCGTTCTCGAATGATGTTACTGTAGATGATCTATTTTTTATCACCATAGATGATTCTTTTCAAAATAGGGATCATTTTCATTGCGCATGAGATGCATATGGCAAATATTGACTCTTTGTGCTCAGAGAATCTCTTTCAATTCATGTGGAGCCCAAATAACCAGCGTCTTAGCGAGCCCAAGATATTTTAAGTGATTTCCAATTTTTGTTTGCGATACATTTACCTCTCTGCAATCTCTTCAATTATGGCTTTGATTTGAACATCATCAATTTCAGTAGGTCGTCCAGAACGTTTATCATCTTTGAGTGAAAAATTTCCTCAACGAAATTTTTTAAACCAATTCTGACACGTTTACTTTGTTATACAATCAACACCGTAAACTGCACCCACCTCTTTATAAGCCTCAGCAGCTTTCTTTCCTTTACAGAAATGAAAAATAAAATATGCCGAAAATGTTGTTTCTCTTCCCACAGAATAAGTTTTGGTTTCGCAAAATTCAAATCTTGCCCAGGACGTTCATGACATTGGTTATGACCCTGGTCGGGACAACGCTGCTTGTACCTGGAGATTAAATTTCGGAAGGTATCCTCTTGGAACATTCTCGTCTACTCAAATGTCGCAATTAGCAATGCCCCTGGTGGTAGGGACATGAAGCTAGCGATCTATTTTCGACCACCGTAGTAAATGTATGGATGTTTCGTCCCGATACCGGTGGTGGACTCATCAGTGGGATCCACCGGTATCTTTCCCAGACATCTTTGTACTTTCCACAAACTTGGACCTCTATTTAAGTCCAGTTTTGCCGGAAAGCAGTGGTGAGATGTTATGTTCCACAACACAAAATAATCAGATACGTGGAATTGAATACTAGAAATTTTGAAAATTGACCGATTACTGGAGAGATCTCAGTTAGAAAACATGTCTTTCTTACGTACATCGTATAGATAAAAAATATATAACACCTGATATTAAACCTCTGAATTTCAAATGTAAAGACACATGCCCCGTATTAAGTAAAAATCAAATTAAGTTTTTGAAATCCGACACCAAAAATTGTACAGTTAAAGCATTATAACAAGAATACAAAACGAGTATTTTGTCCAAGGATTGGGCAACATAATTTCCCTTTTGCATTAAGCATATATGTTTAATATAAATTATATCGTCTCTTATTCTTATAATTCACTCTACCCTATGATTTTTTGTACTATAATATGTGCACGCATGGCTTCCGTAAAAGATAATATTCCTATACAGGGTGTCCGGTAAGTATCTCCTAATTTCTCGGAAGCATGCAGAGAAGGTCAGAATAACACTACTTTATCATCGACAAAAAAAATCCTGAAATGCCGCTTAACGAATATACAAAGCCCTAAAGGGGTACCCAGCCATTTACTTTATCGGCTCGAAGTTTTGAACCAACCTGTATAATTTAATGAAATTTTAATATTTTATAGAGGCCATGAAGACTCATTAAAGACTCATTAAACCAAACTACAGTTTTAGATCATCAGGGAAGCCGGTAACGGACTTGCAGCCACATTCGTTGGACCCTAATTTTTGACAGGTGTCATTTTACAGAGCTTAAAACTGATTTTTTAAATACTTTAGTCATTTCTCTTCAAAGAAGATATTCTTAATTTATGTCAATAAATCTGGCGGTATTGGAGATAAATCGGTTTTTATGTGAAAAACTCAAAAGTGACTAATACTAAACACAAACAGGTAAAAATAACACAGGGTGTGTTGATGTGCTTTAATTTATGGGAAAGCGCTGTCTAACTCTTCGAAGGCAAGAAGATGTTATGCTAAAAGACTTCCAGCTCAGACATTATCAAGTCCAGAAACCTATCAAAGGGTTGACCGGGATTCAATTAATTTACAATGTTATTAAAATGCAAAATTAGTGAAAACATTTAAATGTTATTTTGGCAAATGTTCAATATGGTCTCCACGTACTTTAATATATTTTCTTATTCTTCGAGTATTTTCGCGCTATACTGCAAATAATATTCCGGCACTATTACGGACTCTACAATACTGTGGTATTCTCGCTAGTAGTTTTTCTCTAATATTTACTGATGTTTAATAAACTAGTTCTTTTAGATGTTTCCCGAAGTAAAAGTCTAACGGATTTAGGTCTGGAAACCTTGGTGGCCATAAAGCAGGCCCACCTCAACCTATCCATCGAATGTCAAAAACGTTGGTTATGTGTTGACGTACTATACAGTTAAAATGAGGTGGAGCACCATCATGCATGTACCACATTTGCATTCTTCTTTTGAGAAGTACGTCCTCTAATAAATTATTTAAATTTTGTTGCAAAAATTGTAAATAAATCTTACCACTGAGTCTTCTTCCAAATCAAATCGATCTATAAGGTTATTTCCGATGATGCCAGCCCACACATTTATCTTCGTTGATGTTTGTTTTGAATTATAGCGTGCGGGTTTTTATCATCCCAAAAATGTAAATTGTGGGAGTGTATTATATAATCTATTGTAAAACTGACCTCATCGATAAAAAACATAAAGTTAGAAAAATTTAGATTTAGGTTATGTTGCTGTATAAACCAGTTGTAGTGTTGGAATTTTGAGGGATAATCATCCGGAGACATAGCGTGTACTTTTTCAACGTAGTAGGGATGAAAAAACTGTTCTTTTAGAGTTTCATGTACAATCCATTTTGTAACATTGTTTTGTGTCGCGAGCTTTTTTATGCTGTTTAAAGGGTTGTCAGTAATATCTTGAAAAATTTGTTCCTCTACGTGAGGGTCTCGTGCTCTCCTGAGAGGGCCCTCTCTGCCGTGTCGCGGCAAAAATGACATTTAAAAAATTAATTCATTAACTCTAATAATTATTTTCTAATCATATTTTACCTGTTTCCCTTTGAAATGTTTAAGTTGGAAATCCTTCAGCATAAAGTCTTCTTGTCTTCGAAGAATTTGACAGCGCTTCATCATAAATTAAGTGCATATCAGTATACTCTGCGTAAGAATATTCTTCCATTTTTTAAAAGTATTTTTACTTGAAGGCGGTTTTTACAAGTTCCGTCAATAGTAATCCATTATGTAGGTATTAACAATAACAACCTGATTTTTAACTGTTTGTGTTTAGCATTA
Source organism: Diaprepes abbreviatus (assembly GCA_034092305.1). Classification (NCBI taxonomy): domain Eukaryota; kingdom Metazoa; phylum Arthropoda; class Insecta; order Coleoptera; family Curculionidae; genus Diaprepes; species Diaprepes abbreviatus. Next base: position 24,922,747 of record JASJET010000103.1, read on the forward strand.
GTAACTTTTGAGTGTTTCGCATAAAAACCGATTTATCTTGAAAACTGCCAGTTTTATCGAAATAAGAGTGCCTTTTTTGAAGAAGAATGACCAAAGTATTTAGCTCTGTAAAATGACACCACAAATTAGGTTCAACGAGACGAGTGTGGCTGCAAGTCTGTTCCTGGTTTCTCTAATGATTTAAAACATCCACTGTAGTATGGTTTAATGAGTCTTTATGGCCTCTATAAAAAATTTTATTAAATTATACAAATCGATACAAAACTTAGAGCCGATAGGGTAAATCGCTAGTTACCCCTTTAGTGCTCTATATTTCCGTTAAAGGACACTTTAGGAATTTTTTTTCTATGACATAGTAGGGTTATTTTGACCTCCTCTGTATGCTCCCGAGAAATTAGGAAAAATACCCTTGTTTTAAGAGAGAGAGTGAGACTGTGTCTAAATTTTAACTTCGGAAATATACAGGACGTGATTATTTGCATAATTACAGATAGAAGCTTAAAATGTATATGGCATATGATGAAGTTATTTTCTGTATTAAACACCGTCCTTGTTAATATTTCTTACCAGTAAATGAGAATTGACATCATGATTTGCTGAAAGCTTTTAGCATGGTGTTAAACAAATATCAACAAAATTATGGTTTCTTAGAGTAAAAATATGTTAATTTACTATATTATACATAAGTATTAATTACCCAATCATTGATCTGAAATAGTTTTGCAAGATTTACAATAATGTTTCTTTTTTATTTGAGTTTGCTGACCCACCCGGAGAACATACTGTCAAAAATAAGTAAGCCTATTTTCGTTCTGTATTATTTCTTAATTTTTTATGTTTTCACTCGGTAAATTTGAATAGTATCTTCAAAAAGTTCTTAAGAAGACCTATGAATGCTCCATCTGAACTTTTACGGTCTCTTCATACGAAAATATGAACGAATATAGTTAGTTGTAACGAAATAGCTATAATCATGATTTCGACCTTTATAATAAGTTTGGTGATTTAAAAGCAAGTCAACCTGTTACGCAACGTTATCCAATTAAGTCAACCATTAAAATTTCTATTTTTATTCGAAATAACTATGCATAAATACTATTGTAAAAAATAAAAAATTATATGGTTCTTCTTTTAGGCATCCTACGCGCCTCATACATTTTTATATCTACTGCTACGAGCATATCCAATAAATATTTTTTAAGAATCATTTACAGTTGGGAGGCTAATTTACGATACCTATAAATAATACAACAAGCTCGCTTTTTGGAAATAAAAACGCCATTGCTACAAAAAATCGTTTAATATACATAATCTTTCGAGTATAACAGAGAAGTTCTTGCCCACTAAGTTGCAAAAATAAGAAACCAGAATAGTTAATTTGAATAATTAAGTAGAAGCCTAAAAAATAATGTTGAGGTAAAATTATTTTTAATGTTTTTAAAGATAAAAGTTGTTTCACTAAAGAAATCCATGAAGGAGAAGCTTAAAGAATTTTAAAATACCAGGCTTTATAACAAACATATAGAAAAAGATACAGTTTTATGTAATAGCTCTCATTTTGGTGTAGGAGCCAGGCGATCTACAGTTGCGGCTTTAATTTATGTGAAACCACCTAAGGTTTTTTTTATGTATTTTGAATCTCTGAACAATAATTTTTAGGATTGAAGTTAGTCTGGGTTGGGATAAGATTGTTATAAATAATTAATTGTTTAAACCTTTAAAAATGCAATTTTCGCAAAACCATCTATTGGGTCGTATTATTTGAGCGATTTTAAGCAAAAAAGCTCCTTACTAACTTTTACGAACGATTCTTAGTTTCCAAAATAATTGATGTTAAACAATTAAAAAAGTGTTTTTTGCGATTTTTGAATGCTGATGACTTTTGTCTAAATGAATTTTTTTCAATTTTCGTAACAGTGATCGAAAGTTTGAATCAACATCTACAAGCTACAATCAAGTGTCATACGAAAAAGTTGCGTCTTAATTGTTTATTTCGGCTATAAACAAATTACTTTCGGCCGCTTACATGCATGCGCCGTCCCGTGTGGCGCGCAGAAGGAAGCCTACTCGTAGATGCCTCGCGCCACTAAGCGCAGGTACTTAATACATCATACCCGAATTAAGCGTGTAATATAAATTTTCCACACTGCATTAAATTTTTCTATTATTTACGCGGGCTTTTGTTTGTTTTGATTTTCCACTTGTTTCAACCTGCATTAATGTATACTGTTGCAGAACGTTATGAACAGTCGTTGGTTTCTTGTGTATAATGTTTTTATTTATTTATTAAGTTTTTTATGATGTGTGACTTAATTAATTCAAAGTTATGTATTATTTGTAAAAAGAATGAGAAAATAAAGGTTACTAGTACAGAAAATGTTAAACAGCAAGTGTACTTCTTGACGAAGTGTATTATAGATTGGAAGCCTTCAAAGACCAAAATAAGTGTTTTCGACAATTATATTTCATTGCAGATATGTATGTACCCCGTGGCAGGTGTAGTTTTGTATATTTTGTGGCAAAGGTCGAGTTATATTTTCTGCGCATTGTAGTTGAAATATTTTATGACAATATTATATATATATATATATATATATATATATATATATATATATATATATATAGGCTACGAAATACATAAATATCTGCAGTGAACTCTATTTGTCCAAAATACTTACTTTGGTCTTTCAAAACTTGTTATCTATAATACACTTCGTTAAGACGTACACTTGCTGCTTGTCTTTTCTATTTCAACCATTTTCTGTACTAGTAACCTTTATTTTCTCATTATTTTCACAAATAATACAAAGCTTTAAATGAATTAAATCACCCATCACAAAAAAATTTATAAATAAGTAAAAACATTATACACAAAAAATTAGCGACTACAACAGTAGACATTGATGCAGGTTGAAACAAATGCAAAATCAAAACAAAAAAAGATAGTCTGCTAAAAAGCGCATAAATAATAGAAAAATTTAATGCAATGCCGAAAACTCATATTGCAGATTTATTTCGGTTATGATATATGAAGTACCTGCACTTGGCCGCGTGAGGCGCCTGCGAGTAGGCATCCCTCTGCGCGCTACACAGGACGGCGCATGCATGTAAGCGCCCGAAAGTTGTAGTTTGTAGATGCTAATTCGAACTTTCGATCGCTGTCAAGAAAATTGAAAAAAGTTCATTTAGTCAAAACTTATGAGAATTCAAAAATCGTAAAAATCACATTTTTTAATTATTTAACATCAAATATCTTAGAAACTAAGCATAAGCGTAAGTAGGAATATTTTTTGCTTAAAATCACTCATATAATACGACTCAAAATTGGTTTTGTTGAAATTGCATTTTTAAAAGTTTAAACAATTATTTATTTATAACAATCTTATCTCCACCCAGACTAACTTCCATCCTAAAAATTATTGTTCAGAGATTCAAAATACGTAAAAAAAAACTTGGGTGGGCCCATATAAATTAAAAGGGCTACTGTGGACCCCCTAGCCTCTACACTTGGTATTCTGTAAAACAGAAAAACAATTATCATCTGTTTAACCATATTTTTTTCTTTCTTTAATTATTAATTTTTTTAAAGAATATTTTATAAATTGTGACAATGAGGAGGAAGAAAAAAATCAGTTACTAAAAAGAATGAAAATGGTCAGAGGGTAGTTCTTATGAACTTTGTCGAAACGTATCCCCAGTTAAACTAACAACTTCTCTAATAAGTACAGGAGGCTGAAACGAGACTCAATCATGTCACGGCACCATGACCTTTGAGTTTGTTATAACTCCGATAATAAGGTCTTGGAACAACCCCTATAATATATCTGTAGTTAGGGTTGTTAATAAAATATCAGATATTTTTTAAAAAATCAATATCAAAATTCAATATATCAAAATAAATATCATGTATTGACTCTAATAAATCAAAATTTCTGCAAGATATCTATCTGCCATGTTTAAATAGTTGTCTATATGTTATTTTCCTTTCAAGCAGAGAAAAAGAAAAGAATATATAGAAACGATTTCTTTCCGCACTCCATACGCGTTTCGACCACCTCATTGTCTCGTCAGTGAAGCTGTATCGAACCAAGAGCAACAGTCGCTATATAAAATATAAATTCCGATACTTGTCAGGATACAAAACCTGCCGACTTCGATGTCAGATTCAAAAATATCGTCAGTTGAAACGACATCTATACATTTATCGGAGTAGTACGAAATTTAAAAAAATCAAAATTTCAATAAGAAATCAATTTAGTGTGTTTAGATAGTTGTCTATATGTTATTCTCCTTTCAAGCAAAAAAAAAGGAAAGAATATATAGAAACAGTCTATTTGTTGCAAATACAATTCTGGTCCTCTCTTCATATGCGTTTCGATCACCTCATGGTCTCGTCAGTGGAGCTGTATCGAACAGAGAGCAACAATCTCAGGAAACAACTTCTATATAAAATGTAAATAGAGTGTGAATCGTTGTCTTAAATGTATTTTTTATTAGAACTCTATAAATATACTCCATTAAAAAGTACATTAAAACTAAAACCAAAAAAAAAGAATACTAAGCAAATATAATCACACTTGAGCCAAATAAATATCAAGTTTATTTCAAAATCTAGCTTAACTATAATAAAATATATAACACGAGTTTTTCACATTATTATATGACATACATATCCGGTATAAAAGCAGGTTTAACTGATTTATTACTATGTGCCGTACTAGCAAGGTAAAAATATTAACAGCAACACATGTTGCAGCTTTGAACATTAAAATAAAGTCGTGATAAAAATATTCAATCATCAATAAGCCTTGAATAACTTTATAGAAAAAAAAATATCAAAAATTTCTTTACTTTTTCCAAATTTATAAGGTTGTACCTATCCTAGAAACACAAGCGTTATAATTAAAATACCTATAACAGACGACTTTATTCTGAATTCTGTATATAGAATAGTTGTGACATTATGTATAAAATACACGTTTCAAATCAAAAATGTATACTGAACTGCCTTTCTACAATTTAAATTGTTATAAGTCTTATATATGTATAAAACCATATACTTTAGCGGTCTTAGTAATTAAAGTAACATGGTTGTTAAATGTCAGTTTAGGGTGAAATATTACTCTAAAATCCTTAATCTCATTAATACATATGAACGCCTCACCCTGTTTATTACAATTAAATACAGTTACTTATTTTTTACGAGACACTGACACTACATCATACTTGGTTATATTAAATAAGGCTTATTGTCGTTTAACCACTAATTTTCTGTATGTCATTGATGTCATTAATTGTACTCACATCACTATATATCTTTAGGAGATTTGCAAATTGAAAACAAGATAAATTATTCCTTAAATGTTCAGTAATATTATTTATAAAAAGCAGGAAAAACAATGTTCAAGATAGAATCCTTGAGGAACTTCAGAAGTGAGAACAAATGACATCCTTGAAAATCACCCAAGAAAAACTCGTTGCCGTCTTGTGATAAATCAGCTAGATTTTAGATTGCGAAGTAGTAGATATCTGTTGGACTTCCATTGTCTTTATTTTTGTTGAATATCACGACGTTTCGGCTAGTAGTTATCTCTAGCCGTTTTCAAGTGAAACTAAATAAATTTCTTAGCTACATAACTATTTATACTAAAAGTAAATGCAGTGGAGTATGACTGAGATGAGTGCAGTCATGTCTGGTATGGCAAAATCCCATTTTTTTATGCTGCATTTAGTTTTAGTTTACAATTATTAAGAAGTGGTTTCCACACTTCTCTTATATCTAAAGATGGTTTACTAAAACAACTCGGGTTCTGATGTATAACCGCGACTCCTTTGAATTTTCGTTTTCTCCAATGTTGTTCTCGGTGTAGTATTTCAGCTTCAGACCATTTTATGTGGTGTCAATGAGTCCAGGCATGGTTAGCGGCACCGCGTTTTTTTGTTTCTCCTCGAGATGTGCATTTTTGGTGTTCTTTGATCCTTACGTCAAAAGGTCTCTTTGTTTCGCAAACGTAGGAATTGCCACATTCACATGGTATCTGATAAATACAGTTCTTCATGTCGCAATTTGAGTTGCCGGTTTGACCCTAGTGAGCCGACTTCTCAGAGAGTTATTTGAATTGAAAACAACGTTGATTTTATATCGTTTTCCTATCCTTTTTCTAAAATGTCTTTAACATAGGGGATGTTCAATACTGATTTTCGTTCTTCATTCGTTGTCGATATTGTCCTATTTCTGCATTGTTCTAGAAATTTATCCACTAGATATACTGGGTATCCATTGGTTGTCAGATCATTTTTAATGTAATCTATCTCTTTCATCAAGTTCTCGTTGGAGTTGCAGAGAGTTAAGGCTCTATCTACGAGATTTCTTATAATTCCTTGTTTGGTGTTGTTGGAGTGATTAGATGAATAATTAAGGTATTGTCCTGCGTGCGTGACTTTTCTGTAAACCGAAGTTCAAATTCGTCTGCCATTTCTTTCAACCAAGACATCTAAGAATGGTAATTTATTTTCTACTACTTTCTCCATTGTGAGTTTAATAGTTGGGCTGATATTGTTGAGATGAAAAAGGAAGTTTCGAAGTTCTTCGTCGTTTCCACTCTAAATAATAAAAGTATCGTCTACGTATCTGAGCCTTAACTTTGGTTTCTTAGTTGTGGATTCAATTGCAAACGTCTCGAACCATTCCATGAAAATATTTGCGACCACCGGTGAGAGTGAAGATCCCATCGGTAGTACTTGAACAGAAGACTGCTGACGTCAGTTTTTTACTTGGATTTGAAAAATCACTTCCTCATATTAAATTAGGTTGTATTTGGGCCAGAAACATTCCTTTCTTCTAGATATCTTTCGACGTATCGACCAATAATGTATAAAACATTTCTCCCTGAACAAATCTTTATAGATAATGGTTCTTTTAAGCAAAATTCGTTTAAAATTTTTGAGTTTAAAACGCCACGATTTTGATAATTTTAGTTCGTGGTCCTGCAGCGCTTCCCAATTTTAGGATTTAAACAGTCCAAATTTTTGATCGTCGCGTTATGGGAAAATATTTCTTGGTACTCTTCGGAAAAAAATTTCTTCTCTTTTTCTTATTTCCTTTTCACTCATCGAAGACTCGATCTGGTAGTATGAAACTGCAGCCAGTTACTGGGGAAAATGTCCCTATCACTGTGATATTTTCTTAATAACTGCCCAACCATTTACACATCACTACCATCAAAGTTGAGTTTCTATATTGACCTGACAACAATCTGATATTAGCCTTATTGTACAAAATTTGTGAGATCACTAGTTTGAAGAGTGTTGTACACACAAGACGAGACCTCATTCGTTCCATTTGAAAATTAATTTTTAGTTCAACAGTACCAAGTTATTGTTTGGAGTTAATTTGTCTATCGAATAGCCCTTCACCACTGGTGTAAAATTATAAATATATACTTGCCGATTGTAGAACGCCACCTGATCAGGAATCTTTGGAAGTAGTTAATTCTTCTGACAATCAAAGGATAAAATTTATTTTCTTTATCCTTCTTGACAAGTTAAAAAAGGCCTTATCTCTTAATGTGTGAACACGTCGTTCAGTTATAAGAGTTTCTTTAAGGTTCAGATCTCGACAAGTTCTGATCCGTTCGCTTAACTGCAAACATGTACAGCACGTGTCGGTGTGCCGACTTCCAAATACCAGATTGTGTTTGGTGTTGAAAACGTGTAGAAAAAGAACGAATCTTAACAAGAGTTCCATCGTATATCCTAAAGAGATTTTTTTATATTTAATTCAGATGAAAATTGTATTCTCAGTGAAACTGAGTAGCGATAATAGTGGCTTTCTTTGCACTTCAACTTGTTTAAGAAATGTACAATGCCTCTCTTTTTCAGGTTGGTATTGGGCACTTTTTCTACCGACACCCCTGTTTTCAGAAGACAGTTGACTAGTAGTGTATAATTTTTTTTCATAAAATATCAATATCAAAACCATGATACATCCAAAATCCTTACAAAGCTGTTGAAGCAAATGAGTACTAGCTCATCTTTAAATCCGGCACAAAATATTTTGATTGAAAATATGACGTATTATATCGAACAGCTATTGAAATCCGTTTTTTTTTATGGTTTAACTCGATATACTTAATCAAAAATCTATTCTGTTCTTCTTTTATCTTACTGCTATAGTGCATTTTTAAAGTATTAGATTTGAGTGCATCAGTTCTATGAGAACACTGAGATAGTTCAGGAAATTTTTTGGGAGTATGCCTAAAAGCAAAAATAAAAATAACGCTATAAATCAATCATACCTAACCTAAAATAAACCTTTAAATTTTCATTTGATTGCCTTTTTACCTCTCTAGAGATCTCTTCGACCTTCTTGCTTTACTGCCTTCTTAACACGGAGTAACGTTAACTTCCATAGCCTAATACTTTATTAAAGTACTTAAATTATGTTTATATCCACACCTTTAAATAAGTTTATTAAACAAAATATAAGCAAACAACACCGCTATCGATAATGTGAGTTTTGAAACCAAATGTACTTTAAAATCATAATATATTATGGGAGAACGTGATTTATGAAGGTATGAGACTTAAACGGGAACACATTGCAGATAATGTGAGTTTTGCCGCAAATCATTTGGTTTTAGTGTTAAATTTTTGTGGGGTAATGCTGCTTTTTTAACTACCTAATGCTATAATGTTGTATATAGGGTGTCCGGGAAAATGTGAGATACCCCCCGGATATGAAAAAAGCATATGAAAGGAATACTATAAGTTCATATAAACTTTTTTCGTATAGGCCTCCTCTTTGGAGATATGGGCTCGCAAAGAGCTGCAATGGAATCAAGTTTTTACACATAATTATTGAACCACCAGGTATATATCAATTTTTTTTAATATGATGTATACCCTTCAAATTACTATCCAAGAAAGTGTTGTGAATTACTCACAGCTGCAGGGATGAACTAGCTGTAACACTCACGACCCCACTTTTTTACGCCCTGTATGACAAGAACTTTGAACAACGTCTCTTACATACCTTCAACAATTGATTAAAAATTAAAAAAAAAATTATTTCCATCCATGTCGCTAATCCTAACCGTTTTCGAAAAAATATCATTTTATTCACTCTGTTAGTCCCTAACTTCTGTCGGGTTGAATATGAAAAAGAAGAATTTTCCCGTGTGACCATAGTTTCAATTTAAAGTTAAACTGACTGCTTAGTTAAAAACTTCGTAAGGTGATTCAACATGGACTCCGTGAAGTCTGATATATTCGCGGACCAACGAATTGAAGACTGCTATACCTGCCACATTATTACTTATTTTATCACAATTCTCCGTAGACGTTCCTCCCTACTATCGACCGGAGTGGAATACGCTAAGATTCTGAGGTGTCTCCACAGGTAAAAATCCAACGGCGTTAGGTCGGGAGATCGACAAGGCCTGGCAATAAATCCTCCTCTACCTATCCAACGGTTTAGATAGACGTTATTTAGGTGCTCCCGCACAGCAGCGCTGAAATGAGGTAGTGCCGCATCGTGCATATAGTACATGTTTCGGCGGGTTTAAAGTGGTAAGTGCTCTACTAAATCGTGAAAAGTCTTCTGGAGGAACTCCAAATAAATTTCTCTATTCAGTCAGGCCTGTAATACGAATGGCCCAATCAAAAAATTGCCAATGTTTCCTGCCCAGACATTTATTAATTGGAACTGATGTTGATGATGCGAAACAATAGTTGCATGAAGATTTTTATGAGCCCATACATGTGAATTGTGTAAATTTATGATACCATTTATGGTAAACCTTGTTTTATCCGTGAAGAGAATAGTGCTAATGAAGTTTACATTATTTCGTTGCTGATCCAATAGCCAGTTTGCAACCTACATTCTACGGGGAAAGTATTTAGGGGCAGTTCATGCACTTTTTTCATATGGATATAACAGTTGTTCTTGAAAAACTTCATGTACTATTATTTTCGACGTATTAAGCTGCTCGAGTGCTCGTTGAAGGAGTGTCATTTATAGCATTTAAAATATTTTTCTCTAATTGCGGCGTACTTATTGTTCTTCTCCGACCAGCATCAGTATTTCTTTTTCCAAAATTTCCTAAAATTATGAAGAAATTTAATAATATTACCTTATTAAATGGAATCACCTACCATTCTCACTTAGACGTTGGTCAACTCGTTGAAATATTTTCTGATCTGGAAGAGTACGATTAGAATATCTATCGTGATAAAACCGCCTGGCTTCCAAGCCGAATTATTTCACAATTAATTTTACAACGAAATCGAAAAATCAGTAAATTAATATCCAAGTAAAGAATTAATGTGTCAGCGATATAAAAGTTGAAGGGATAATTATTTCTTTCGTACCTAGCAACGTTTGTGACAACAGTAGTTTGTTTTTGGTGCCGCATTTTTTTTGCTAACCTGAATCGAACTATAATTCACAGAATTAGACGTTTTTAACTAAAGAGGTAAACTCTAATTTTGGATTGAATTTTTTTTTAACATAAGGCTGAAGGTTGAACATTTGATAGGAACAAAGATATATCTTTTATCGAAATACGCCAAATACGGTTAGGATTAGCGACATGAACGAAGCGTACTTAATTTTTACTCAATAGTTAAAGGTATGTAAAAAACATTGCCCAAAGTTCTTATCATACGGAGCGGAAAAAAGGTGGGGTCCTGAATGTCACAGCTAGTCTGTCCCTGCAGCTGTAATTCACAACACTTTCTTGGATAGTAATTTGAAGAGTCTTACCTGGGGGAGCTCCTGGAATGAGGTGTGCTAAAGAACATATAACTGGGCCTAGCGCACGGCGTACTAAGGAGCTTCTCTCTTTGGGAAGGAAAGTGCTGCGAATTGTGGTGGGATTATTGACAGGACATTGTCACCTCAGGTACCATCTTCATAAAATCGATGTCGAAGACGATCCGGCGTGCAGATGGTGTTTGGAGGAGGATGAAACTGTTGACCATGTCCTCAGAGAGTGCCCGGCACTCAACAGACTGAGACAGAGATATTTAGGAGATTCAATTTGGTTACCGGAAGCAATTAGGCAAGTTCAACTAACGAGGCTGCTTGGATTCGCAAAGGTGATCGGCCTCGAATAACCTGCAGCTGTGGTGAGACGTAAAGGGTCCAATGGAAGCCTAGGCATCGATGATCTAGTATCACCACCCCTTTTTCACTCATTTATTCATTCATTCTTACCTGGTATACATCATATTAAAAAAAAAATTTAATATACCTGGTGGTTCAATAATTAGGTGCAAAAAACTTGATTCCATTGTAACTCTTTGGGAACCCATATCTTCGAAGAGGAGGCCTATACAAAGAAAGTTTATATGAACTTGTAGTATTTTTTTTCCGTGTTTTTTTCCTATCCGGGAGATCTCCCACATTTTCCGGACACCCTGTATTTCAAGATTCGTCATTTTTCTTGGAGTTTTTTGAAAAGCATCATTTTCTCAAATTCTCCATCCGAGCTGATTCTTTTATTTTACCTATTAATATTGAAATTCCTTTAAAAAGTTGTTAAAATTAGATAACACAAAATAAGTATCTGCTACTCTTGGATTTTATTAAAGAACCTATTCCCAGATCAAAAACTTGTAATCTTTATTTTAGTGTTCTTAAAGTGCTATTTTAGTTGTTCGCAAATGCATGTAGCAACGTGGAAGAACAATATTTGTAGATAGGAGAGCTGTATTATTTAGGTCAATAAACAAAAATCTTCAAGAAGCTATCGATAAAATAAAAAAAATATTTAAAAATTCCCTGTTTACTTTAATATGTCTCGCACCAAACTATCAAAAAACTCCCTCTACTCTGAAACGACCTTAGTAAAATTATATGTATTTCTCAACAAATACAGTCATCACTAATTTAAAAGCAATTTAAATTATCATTTCTCGCGCACATACACCCCATCTATATTATAAAAAAATTAAAGATGGTTGCTCATGTTTAAATTAATACCCGTAACGAACCTTCAAGCATAGTTTGTTTCTTAATTGTTTAACAATGAGTTTTGGTAATGAAGACAGCATCAAATTATTTAGTATTATTTGTTTTAGACTGCCAATTAGCATTAATGCATCGATTAAACAACTATATAACTAATTTTATTTGATCAATGTACAAGGCCTACAGTTTCAAATAAAACACAAGTTACATAGAGAACAGGTTTGAAAAAATATTTTAATTACGAAATTTAAATATGGTTTCCGTATTTTCGCAATAATCTTATAATTTCTTTAAATGGTCTTCAAGAATCTGAGAGGTACACAGACAATCGGAAATATTGTTGGCCAACAGTTATAAAAAACTTTTTTAACATCTTACCGATTATCTACAAAATATAATTTTTTTTGTGGAATTAAGGCCAGATTATTTACTAAATTTTGGCTCTAGCAGATGTTTTATAAGTGTACTTTTAGCTTTAAAACTATTCCGCGAAACATAATCTTTTTTCTTAACCTATATAAATGGGCAATCAAACAAGGTGAAAAAAAACTTATATTCCTATTTTTTAACCACTTAGTTTACTAGCATGATCTAACTTTAAAACGTACTAAGTTGTCAGTAAAGGATAAATTAATCAATGCAACAAGAAATCAACGATGTTTTAAATTGAAATTAGCAAAAATTGCATCTATTTTGTGAAGATATGGTATAAATTATAACAATATCATAAGCAAAATAAATCTGAATAACAACAAGGTCTAACTTTCATAACAACTAGATCTGGTTTTTTGCGAATCAATCAACAATTAAGTCATCTAATATACTACCATAAAACAAAAAATTTAAAAATTCATTTTTATTACCAGATAGATAAAAATAAACAACCAGATTCGCTAAGAAGATTTAAGACTTAGACCTAGTCTAGTTACCATGGTAGTCAGATCTTTTAGTCGGTCCGTTATATTTTACTTATGATACTGTTGTAATTTGTATTATACATGTCAACAAATAAACGCTTATACAGAAATATTAAGGATAAAAAGCTGGAAATCGAGCCTTGAGATCAGTACTAGGAATAGTTGTGTGTCGAAAATAACAAAATTTATATTTTTGCCGATTTAATAGTATTCCTCTGTTTTTAAGATTGAAAACTTGCTTGACTTATTGTTACATTTTTCAGTTTAAACACTGTCAGTAAATTTCTTTAATTCCGGAATTCAACTACTCTTACTACTGGTACCTAGATCGTACCTCTTATTTATCTTTACGCAGAGAAATATTTGATGACACATCTAGTATAAATTACACTATTCTGCATAATGTTTGCAATAATTAATTTAAAAGAAATGTACCATGTACGAATTTTTGTGAGGTGAGATGTAGGGAGTAGTAGCATCACACAATGCAATGTTTCGTACTTTTTCTTATGTCACCGAAATTTTTGTGGAATATGGTAATGTCCATACTAAAAAGTATCATCGACATATATCTCAAACAGACTTATTGTTTCACTATTTCAAACCACTCACTGTATATGTTCGCTACGATTGGAAAGAGCAAGGAACCCATCGGTAGCCCATCGTCCTGTCCTGTCTCGAAAGAACACTACGAAGGCAACACTCCTAAAGATTCCACAACAAATTAGTATGTTAGCCTGAGTTTACTATCAGACTCGAATAATAATATTTACAAAATATGTGGATTTTTAATACATCTAAACCCTATTCAACTAAAAATTAAATTTGCCATAAAAAAAAAGAAGAAATAAATGATCATTTATCCGTTCTGGATGGTCAGTCGCCCCAATAAAATTATTAAAACGTTAGTACACAGGGGGGTAACTCGACAATATCTCAAGCATGGATTTAACCATTTTTTCATAACCAAACAAGGGATTTTACGTAACCTTTATAATTGTATGAAATCTACGCAGATGAACTTAAAAAAGAGGTAGCAAATACTTAATCTCAGATAAAATAGAATGTTTGTCCTATAAAACTAATAGATGTTATAACTAGCCTCAACACAAATACTATTGGAGAACAAGAAGGGCATTCTTTTTCCAAAATTCCATGTATTCAGGGAAAGTCCTAGAAAATATGACGAATTGCTAGAAGCTACCTTTTAAATCATAAAGTACAATCTGAGATAGTTGAACGAAAATAAAACCGATCAGAAAAACTTTGTTTATAAACTTCCATATGATGGTAAAGAAATATATATTGGGGAAGTCAAGAATCCATTAGAAGTTAAAACTAAGAAACCTAAAACTCAAACATAAAACGAGGAAACGTCGAGATCTGGTATTGCTATATTCGCCTGGGACAAGAAACATCATTTAAAATGGTCTAAAGCTGTATAGATATATCTATGGAACCAAATATGAAATTAGAAAATTTACAGAAGCAGCCAATATTAAAAATAATACTGGAATCTTCGGTAAACTCATTGTTGAGTACCGTTTAGGGGCATCCCTTTTAATCAATTTCAAAAAAAAGATTTTTTTAAATACATTTTTCAAAAGTACGAATATTTAAAAATGTTCTCAGAAAATTTCAAAACGATCCAAACACTCCTTCTGTATTTTTGAGAGCATTATTGAATGAGTCTTCGAACGCTCGACTGAGCGTGCGCCTGCTCTCTCTCCTGCATGTGCGCGCGGTCGTGATCGTTTCTGAACCGCCGCAGCTCTAAGCCTTTCAAAGAGTCCAGAATCCAGCAAAGAGATGCTAGATCGCAAGAAAGTGGGCTTTACAAAAAGGCAGAAGGCATCGCTGATTTTTCATAAAAAAAAAACTTTTTACGCGTTTTTCTAGAAACATTTTTGCATGCAGTGTTACGAAATTTCGAAAAAGTATTAGACCAATTCTCTCAAAATTTTCACCTATTCTAGACATGTATGACCATGTCCCGTATTGAAACAAAGGCTAAAGATTTACATTTACTATTTTTCAGGGCATGAAATATAAAAAAAACCTCCGTTTTTGCCATTCTTTGTTTAAACATTCGCAGTTTCATTATGTTTATATGAAAATTCATAATTGTACTATCGGTAATAGCCAAAATCATACAGATTGTGAAACTTCTTTTGTTGTTTCGTTTGTGATGAACCAACACAGCTAAACCCCCTAACGCCAGCGACTTATCTTTTTTTGACTCTCCGTGTTAAAGTACATTTTTTATAAAACATATATAAAATCAATAAAAAAAAAGTTTTTTTCCCATACCTCAATGGTAATATAGTCCAGAAAGAATGACGTTAATATCTATAATAAGAATCGCTCAACAAATCGCAAAAATAACAGTCCGAAGTGGGATGCGAGAAGTATACAGAAACGTCAGGCAAACAAACAAAAATTAAAGACATTACAAGTCCGATAACCACCTTTTAGTCAATCTTTAATTGTATTACTTTTTATTGGACTTGATAATAGAGCCAAGGCTAAACAATACATTGTACAAGAATAGCTGCTTCGTGGAAATACCGTACTAGGTCAAAACACGTAGCGCACGTACCTCTGGTTAACAAGAAATTTATTTTACCTCCACTATACATAAAATTATACCTTTGGAATATTTTCTGAAAGTCTTGAACAAGGAAGAAAATGCTTTTCTATATTTAAAAAAAAATCAACTTTTAAGTGAAGCCAAGATACAAGAATGGGGACACCGACTTAGAAAGAATTCTAACTCTCAAAGAAAGCAATGATTTATCATTGAAATTATATTTTCTGTATACCTTTTTCGACTTTTCGCGCAGATAATTTATTTGCGGTGTCCGATGAATATGAAGAAAGATTTCACCAAGATATTGCTCAAATCCAACGTTTCAGAGAAAAAAAATGGGCGAGTATATTGGCTGACTGTTGTTGGATTTTTATAAGAAAAACCTCTACTTGTAATTATTAAAAGAGGAAGACAATAGAATAAATGTAGTAGTATTTTATTTACTTATATTTTGTTTAAAATAAATTAATATTCGCATCACCTGAATATTATTTGAAAATCAACCAAATATAATTCGAATTTACTCATCCCAATCAGCAAAGCATTAGCTAAAATTGAAATTCAGGGTTGGATTTAGCAACATAAAATACGCCAGAGTAACGAAAAAGTTCCAGAGCGGAAAAAATGCAGAACAGCGTTGTTTAATATCATAAGATACAACTATGACAATGGATGACCCAGTAATTTTTTTTATATTATTGCAGGATATTGTTTTATTCCCGCTTTTTCCGGAATTTTTCATTGCCTAGTTGTTATATTTTGCGTCATTTTTAATTTGCCGATGACAGTTTCCCATTGATTATAAACAATTAAATTTTGAAACTGATAGCAGTCAAACCTACGTAACGTTGTAAAAATTAATTGACCACAGCATGTCAAAAATTTAAAATCTATTACATTTTAAAACACAAGATACAAATTTTGTCGCGAAAAAAGGTTGCTGAACTATAAACAGCGATAAATTTTATCAACTTGTTGCGTAAAAATGTATATTTCTCTTATCAGGTGAGTTAATTTCTATGTCATAAGGATAGCTTTTTCTGTTAGACTTGCTAGCTAACCTCCATTTTTTTTTGTTTTTATAAATGTGCTTCTTTGACAGAAAAAATCAACATTTCCATTTTTTGATGAGTAATTTTTGGAAAAAAATGCGTAACCAAGTCCGTTCTTACTTAAAACTTGACGAAAAATATTCCTTTATGCCTCATTTGGTTCTGAAACACCCTATACAACCTATAATTAGTCTAATCTCGGGTCTCAAAAGGTCAACGCCATGACAAAAGTGATTTTATTTAAAAATTGCCTTCGGTGGACATTGCCCGCCATTCCCCACTTTTTTGCCGTGTCGAAAGCCTATGCGCCGGCGTCAAACACTCTTACCGATTCCTACGCTCCGTGTCTCGAAATTTTAATTTAGTCCGTCCGATGCAGCCCTGTCGAGCGGGAGTTACGTTCGGTTCTAGTCCGAGTGGCTCTAGGTTTACACAGTGCATACCGGTTAATTTGAAATGTGCTCTAACCTATAGATATAGATACTTTAAAGTTGTAATCGGATTATGTTTTGTGGACTAATTAAGTGTACAATTTTTAATCTTTTAGGTAAGTTATAGTCTGGTGGATGAATTTATAAATTAGTTTTTATGTAAAATATATATACATATATATATATATATATATATATATATATATATATATATATATATATATATATTCTATTAATAAATAACAAGAATCCACCGGTAGTATTCGAGTATACTTAAAATAATTAAGTTATTAATTGAGATTAAATATATAGAAATCTATATATATTTTTTAATTCAAGCTCTGACATTTGAAATCGCATAAATTTTCTCATTTAACATTGATGCCAGCTGTATTTTCGATTTGCTAATTTTCGAATTAACAGTTTAAAAAAAAGGAATCAACTTTTAAGCTAAAAATAGTAATCCAACAAAAGTTTAGAAATTTAGTCAATAGTCAAATTACGTGGCTTTTCTTACAGAATAATTTTCTCATATGATAGTTTATAGTTACTTATTAAATCAACCAAAAAAATTTTAAGGGCCCTACGCCGGGCGCCAAAATATATCTGTTCAATAATTCTAAATACCAATACCTTTTTATAAATCCGCAATATAACTAAAAGTCTTCTTATCGCCATCAATTTTCTTCTTTAACGCGAATATAAATGCAAATGAACTAGTGACTAAGGACTTTTAAAGCCTACGTCACAGTCGTAGGCGCATTTTTTTAGGAAAGCCGGTTAAAGTAAACTTGCTGCTATTTTGTAATGTAGTAAATATTAAATATTGCAGACGGAATCTTCAGCGATGCTGATTAGCAGCAAAAACTAACTATTATTACCAAGTAATAGCTACTAACCTAATTAAATTTTGATTCCAAATATGAGAACCCTCTTGAAATAGAAGTTTTACCCGCATGTATTCCAAATGTATCTGTCAATGGACAGTAAATATCATAACAATACATCGTATGACAGATCCCTGTAATTTCTTCTTTGTGACTTAGTTAAGTTTCAATTCTGTAATTATATTACATGTTCAGCAAGAATAAAGGAAAGAGAGAATGTATAAAAAGCTAAACCTTTAACGAATAAAATATGAACTCCCTAATTTACTAAGATCAATCTAATATTGGACGCAGGAGAGGTCAAATTGTAGCAATAATCCAATTCAACAGTTTTCAATTTTAAAAAAGTCACCCGATTAATATAAATGACAAAACGTGTTTGATTACGAGAAATAATAATTCCCTTTCAAGGTTTTTCCTTCCGCTTTTTATTTTATATACATATAAAAGTTTATTTGGGTACATACAAAAAGCAAATTTTAACAGTATTATATAGAATTAATCAATTAATAGATTTAATTTCCATTGCCTTCTGAATGACTCTGTGCTTTTTAATTGTTCCATGTATCAATTTCTGATAACTAATTATATCACTACATCGTAAACACTTATGTTTATCGTTCTAAAATATAAATTATAACCTTCATTTTTAAGAGAATCTCCAACTTTATGAAGTATGGTTAAAAACAGCGGTTTTAACCTAGTTAAACTAATTTTGATCAAAACCATCGCTACATTTTAACATTCATCTGTTATTTACAAAAGCTTCGTCTTTATCTGATTCGAAAATGTTACATTATTATAGACAGGTTATACAGATGAATGTAATTTGAAGGTGAAGGTGACTCAAAATTTGGACAAGTCATTTTAACCAGTTTTGCCATTTTAGCCGGTTAGAGCGTCTTTACTTATGCATTGGTCCAAAGAAATAATTTTTACCAACTAGATTCATTTATAATAAATCAACTACTTTCATCAGTGAGCACATTTAAGACGTAAACACTTAATTAAATCACTTGGATATCTCTAATTAAAGTGTTGTTTATAATTCTTACACTTTAAAATTAATCTTTTATATAATTAAGAATGGTCCAACAGTTGACTAATCAATATTTTTCTATAACGAAGTGTGACTATTCCTTTTCCAAGTATACAGAGCATACGGTACCTGCTTACGTCTCAGAAGCATATAGGGGAAAGCAAAATAACACTAGTATTTCTTATAAATTTTTTTCTCCCAAGAGATTTTTCTTTTCAGTTCTTACTTATGAGAAAATCAGAAACGAACCAGCTCCAGCTTATAATTTATTAAAAACTTTATTTATTTCGATAACATTAACCGTTGTCGAGGTAAAACGACGTAAAATATAATATTGCAATAAAAATACAATGACAATTTTTTTCTACTAAATGAATCATTATTGATAAAACTCAAAATCGATTTTAAAATAAAAAAATGTTAGTGTGTGGAATATGCTAACTTTACTTTGTTAATGTTACTTTTTTTTTTCGTTGCGCTTCCACTATGATTCAAAGGTTTTAATTTTGAAGAAGTTCGAGCTGGCATTTATTACGAATTCCTTTCACCTCCAAAGAATCGCTGAGTGCTTCCCATAAACTAAATAAGGACTGTTTCTGTTATTGTTTTTAATATTATTTTCAATTCGAAAGCATAATATTTTCCCGGGTAAGAATAAAAGATCAGTTTTAACATCAGATTATGGAGCCTTATTTATACTACACTTTTTGAAAATCTACAAGTTGAAGTCCAAATGATACACAACCTTTTTAGGATCGTTGGAAAAAACTTACGAAAAAAAATTATAGAAAGTACTAATGTTATTTTGACCTCCACTATACACTCTTGAAAGATTAGTAAATACTTACTGGTCACTCTGTATATTATTCTTAATTATAAAAAGATTAACTATTATCATTATTTCATATATCTGATTATACATATATGATATTGCGTTTATTTTACCTCACATGGCGATTATTAAAACTATATAGATAAGAAAAATGTTATCCTTACAATTATATACTAAGTTAGAGGTGGTTAAAGTATAATAATATCTTCTTTTGAGAATATTTCATATTTTTTATTGAATTGAGTAAATATACAGTGTCTCCCACGATGAACTGCCTCGATGGATTTCTCGGAAAATAGACTTTGGAAAATTTTTCAAATTTGGCAGTTTACTAAAGTCGATGGGGCATTCTGCTAAAATATTTTCAAGATAGTAACACTTCCGGTCATACCGGATGTTGATACCTTCTTTCTTATTTTAAATGAACCATCCTATATGTTATTTTGTTTTTAGATTCTAGGGAAAGTTATAAACAAATTTCATGTATGATATTCTATACCTAAATCTAACTGTTTTTGACATATTTCAAATTTTGTCAAAACTGGCATTTGAAGGCCTAAACATAACTATTGATTTCCTTCTAGAAGGGGATCTACTTTAATGTATTGTATTGATATTTTGATAATAAATAAATACAGGGTGATCAAAAACTAACATAAAATACAATCTTTTGTAACATTAAACATAATGGTGTCGTTGAATACAGTTATATATTCGAAAAATTTTTAAAAACGCTATACGGTTTTTCAGTTTTGTTATTAGTAAACCATGACGGCGAAACGCGACGAAAGAAAACACTAGAGCACTACAGAAATATTACTATTTCTTGCCATTTGACATTTGTTAATAAAAAACATGCCGGGGTGCTTAAATTATACGCACGAAGATTATTTAAATTTGTTTATCTATGGGGAATGTAAGACAGTTTTATTTATCAAGAACATGTCAGACATTTGCTGATAGATATCCAGATCAGCAGAAACTGTCACGAATATTGGAAAATTTCAAAAGTTTTAGCATTGCTAAGGCAAAAATGCATAAAAGGAAACCTATTCTCAATGATGAAAAATTCGAAGCTGCAGTTTTGGGATATTTCGTGGCAGATCGTACGACATCGTTAAGACAAGTGGCTCTAGAGATAGGAGTCTCGAAGAGCTCATACATAGAATTCTGTTGAAACAGAACCTCCTTTATTTAATATCTTTGGTTCAACACCTAAGAGATACTGATTTGCCGAAAAAAGTGTAATTTTGCCAATTTAAATTAACGATGACACAAGCCTATTCTCAATTTTTGTACAACGTAATTTGGACTCTTTACACTTTTTAACAAGCACAATTCCCATTTTTGGAGCGATTCAAATTCTCATGCAGCAAGATTGCCGAATTTTCAAAAAACCTATCAATTTAACGTATTTTGTGCTGTAAGAAATGCTAAAGTAGTATAACTACACTTTTATGAAGAAAACAAAGCAAATTATGTCCACATTTTAAATTATGTATTAACTTTAGAGGAAAAAGATCTTTATATACTCTAGAAGAAATCTATCTTAGGTTATTTTTTTATGGGGAACGAAATGTAAAGAAGCCGTTCGAAAGTTTATCTCCGGATTCAATTAGATCTGCCACTCATGACGAATTACCTCGGAGATGCGAAAAATGTATGAAAGTTCAAGGTGAAAATTTTGAACATTTATTAAAATAAGTGGTTTCCCTGTGTAGGTAAGCCGTTTAGCATTTTTACAACACAAAAATGTGAAATTGCCAATATTTCAAAAACTGCAAATTTCTGGAAAAAATAACATTGTCCAAAGTCACTTTTTAATTTTAATACTAAATAAGATAACATTATAAAAATAGGGGATTTATATTGACTTTAACAATTTTTCAAGAAAATATTTAATGTTAGTTTTTGATCACTCTGTATTTATTTATTATGAAATAATCAGCACAGTGCACTAAAATAGATCCCCTTCTAAAGGGTGTTTTTTATAGAGGTATAGAACTTTTAAATGGAATAAAACAAAGATGAATTTTTTAAATTGACATGAAATTTACTTTATTCGAAAGATAACCTTCTGGCACTATAATTTAAATATGACTTCTGGCATATGACCGCCACGGGTGGCTCGGACGTAATCTAATCTGAAGGTTCAATTTTCGATGACTTTTTCCAACATTTGTGGCCGTATATCGGCAATAACGCGGCAAATGTTGTCCTCCAAGTGATCAATCGTTTCGGGCTTATCGGCGTAGACTAGCGACTTCACATATCCCCACAGAAAATAGTCTAGCGGCGTTAAGTCGCACGATCTTGAAGGCCAATTCACGGGTCCGAAACGTGAAACTATGCAGTTACCGAACATTTCCTTCAATAAATCAATTGTGGCACGAGCTGTGTGACATGTTGCGCCGTCTTGTTGGAACCACAGCTCCTGCACATCATGGTTGTTCAATTGATGAACGAAAAAGTCAGTAATCATGACTCTATAACGGTCACCATTGACTGTAACGTTCTGACCAGCATCGTTTTTAAAGAAGTACGGACCAATGATTCCACCAGCCCATAAAGCACACCAAACAGTCAGTTTTTCTGGATGTAACGGTGTCTCAACATACACTTGAGGATTATCATCACTCCAAATACGGCAGTTTTGTTTATTGACGTATCCATTCAAACAAAAGTGAGCTTCATCGCTAAACAAAATTCGCTTATGAAAATCGGGATCAACGGCAATCTTGTTTTGGGCCCATTCACCGAATCTACGCCTTGCTAGGTGAACGTGTGGCTTCAATTCTTGCACGAGTTGGATTTTGTAAGCAAACCAAAATCTTTCCGCAAAATCTTCCATAGAGTGAATGGGCACATATCCAATTCCTGTGCACGATGGCGGATAGACTGATTCGGGTCTTCCTCTACGCTACGCTCTACAGTAGCAATGACTTCTTCTGTACGACGTCTCTGTGGATGCGTATTATCATTTAGAGTAAACGTGGTGCGAAAACGTTCCATAGTTAATCGAATTAATTGCTCTGATCAACGATTATGTTGACCGTAAAATGGACGTAGTGCGCGATACGTATTTCGAACAAAACCATGATTTTCAAAATAAATTTGCACAATTTGGAGGCGTTGTTCAGGCGTCAATCTGTTCATGTTTGTTGAAATGCCAAACCAAACTAAACATTAATCACTTGACAGCTGACAAAATAGCCGCCAGTTAAAAAAGTGTTGCCAACTTAAAGTTCTATACCTCTATAAAAAAACACCGTTTAGAAGGAAACCAGTCCAAATTAAATAATAAAGGTGTTCACATAGGAGAAGTTGATAATTACGTTTAGGCCTGCAAACGCAGTTTTTATTAGAAAATTTAAACTATGTCGAAAACAGCTAGACTCAGGTATAGGACATTATACATAAAATATGTCTATAATTTTGCGTAAAATCTAAAA
The DNA here is from genome assembly GCA_034092305.1 of Diaprepes abbreviatus. Classification (NCBI taxonomy): domain Eukaryota; kingdom Metazoa; phylum Arthropoda; class Insecta; order Coleoptera; family Curculionidae; genus Diaprepes; species Diaprepes abbreviatus. The sequence goes on from JASJET010000103.1 coordinate 24,945,921, forward strand.
ATGAAACAACATATAGGGTATTCCATTTAGAATAAAAAAGAAGGCAGGGACTTCCGGTATAACTGGAAGTGCCACCATCTTGAAATTATTAAATATGTAAACTGAAAATATTTAAAAATTTTCCAAATTATATTTCCAAGAAATCGATTGCGGCAGTTCTACGTGTGACACCCTGTACATTTAAAAAAATAATTGAAAAATTATACTGATTATGAGATATTTCTTGGATAGAATATTAAAAACTATTACGCAAAAATTCTGTATTTAACAAAGTTTAGAGAAAGGATATTCATTATTTTAATTTAGAATTTTTATCTGTATATTAACAGTTTCGAAAGATCATTGAATATAATTTTTAATAAAATATATGTAGATCCTCAAAAAATAAATATTCTCATATACGATGACATTTTATTAATTAATGTTAAACAGACACACTACCCAAAGATATCAAAAATAACTGTATGTAAATGAGACGTGCAGGGGCGTAACCGGAGCTGAGCTATCGCATAACAAGTCATCTGTCGTGTCAGTTATGTCTGTATTTTTTACAAACATATAAATGAATTCGGTTTGGAATTTTATTTATTTAAGGAACGAGAAATTATGATATTTTTAGAATTTTTATAACTTATTTAAATACGAGTAAGAGTACCAGTGTGATGAAATTTAAGTATTGATTGCAAAAGAAATTGCTTCCTTTCCACGTAGTTTTGTACATATTCTAATTATGCTGATATTTTTGAAAATATTCGAACAAGTAAGTATGTGCTCCTAAAAATTCATAGCATCATAATACTAAAATGAACGCTTTCCAAGAACACGGGGATTGGATAATATAACTCAATTTTAGGATTTTTCATCGTGCTGCACCAGTCACCGAAGCGAAAATTTTATAATGGTTGCCGGAAGTGACCTCTGAGAGAAATTTAATATCCTCGTGGCATGACTACGATATCTGTGTTGGTCAACTCTGAATAAGGTATTAGTCGAGCAACCCGTTCCACTTATAGCATTTCTACGTTCTGTAAAGTAAACTTTTTATTTATCACCTGTATTCTATTGTAGTACATAAAATGAAACAGGCATTTTATATTTAAAATATCAAATTTAAACCTTCACAACTTTGATAATTTATTTTCAAAAATATTGAAAAATACCCTGTCTTAAATCAAAATAACTTACCGAAACACTTCAATGATCACTAGTTTAATTTTCTTTAATGCTACCAGGTATTTTAATGATACTTAAGTAATTTTCTTCAATATTACTAGGTATTTTAAGGATACCTAAGAAATAAACTAAGAACACAAGGTGAAAGGAATATAGGGAAATGCCTATTTTCTTAAATTCCACCGTACACACTTTTTCGAGAAACTCCGTTCGAAACAGCCCGAAAATACTAAAAAGGCAAGGTTGCCGATAATTATAAATTTATTTTCCTAATCATTTTGCTCAAACAAAACTTTTACAGTAAAATATGTCCGCCCATCCAGGATTATTTTTGTCGGAAAATCATATTTAACATCACCCACTTTTGTCGTTCTGGATTTAATATAAAAGCCAAAGTAAAATTATGACAGTGTCATGTTTGTAAAGAATCAGAATCATATTTTTAATGATTATTTAGTCGGCCAATTCTTTTATTTCAATAAATAAGGATATCTGGAATAAATACCAAATAAAACGACAAAACTTATATATATATATATATATATATATATATATATATATATATATATATATATATATATATATTCCATTTTTAAAATGAATATGCCGACGAGGAATGGATTTTTCCGTTACTTCTAAAATAAGTTAAAATATGCATAAAACACGTTATATCTTGATACTGGTAATCTTCGATTACAGAGAATATATTTCTGGCAAAATATTGCAACATTTTAATGACTTAAAAAAGCAACATATTAATAATTCGCAGACACATCTATAAAATTTTATGAATAGTAATGTATGAAAAACATATTTTACAACTTTTTTTTATATCACTATTTATTTGCTACGCTAGAGGGTTCCATTTTACATATCTTAGATGAATAAACTAAGAGATTTTGTGCTGTAACATTTTCCGATTTGAGAGAAACTATTCTTACTCCAAGTTCGTCTGATCTAAGACCTAAATTTTCTGAGAAAAATGGAAAAGTCCACATTACAACCCATGACTTTGTAAAAAGATATTAATCAATCCACATGAAAGTTGTTTATTCTTGCTTTTCTCTGGTCTTAATCTCTCTTTTTGAGGTCCAACGAAAACCCTTTTTGGCCTCTCTTAAACCTGCAAATAACTAGGGCAGTTTTTTGATCGGTTAACTAGTGAATGTCAAAATAATGAAACTTTTCACTTAATTAACTTAAAAATTGGAAAAAATTGAAACGTAAAATTTTGCTATATTTCCTTGATAAACAAAATTCGAAACATCCATTTATCTCCAATGTTCTGAGTTGATTTCAGTAAAAATTGCTGTCTAATACTTACTCAACTTACTTTTGCGAATCGTTTTTTTTTCCTTATTTAACACATTATTTAAAACGTACCTATCACTAAGTTATCGTAATATTTATGTTCAATAATAAAAGCTAATGCAATAATGTGATTTTTGTTTAGTTAAAAATAAAATGCAAACTTATCGGTGGGTGTTTGTTATTTTAGTGTAAATATTTGGAACAGAACGTGCGCCTTGTAATCAAAAAATGTAATTATACTTAGTTTATTGGCTCGGTTGGTATTAATACAAATTAAACAGTTTTCAAACAAAATTTAAATATTTTATAATATATAAATAAGTGGGAAAAATACGTAATTAATTTTTAATGGTAAATACTGAAATGTTAGTTTGTGTGCCATATATGTTTTGGCAATTCTTTTTAGATAGAAGTAATTTTTTGTAGAAGAGTAATCCAAAGGTGTTTCGGTTAGTAATGTCGATTTTTTCGCAAAATTTATATCCAGAAGAAAATAAATAGCCTCAATATTCAAATTACTGGCCATAATTAGCTATGATTTTTTCCATCTCTCTGTCAAAGAATGGATTCCACGCTAAAAGAATTGTTCATTTTTTGAGGTCAAGCCAAATTTTCACTTCTTCGTAAGAATAGAAATTTTGTATTGAAAGACTATCGATTAAAATTAATGGTAGTCTGAGGGGCTAAGTTCGGTAAATAAGGCGGTTGGGGTAAAATATCCCCTTTAATGTTTCCCAAATAGTTTTGTTACATATTTTGCAACCTGAGGCCAAGCTCCTCATGTTGAAAAATGACATTATTGTGCCTTTTGCTTTACAGATTTTAGTAGTTTGTAATTCACAGCTCTCTTATCAACCCACATAACAAAGCCTTCTTTCCCTGTATTTTGCACACTGGTTGTTATTTTGAAGGCTGGCTTGGATCTACATGATTTTTTGCACTTCAGGTTATCAAAAGAGATCCACTTTTCATCACCTGTTACAACTCGATGCAAAAAACCTTCTCTTTTCTGTTTGGCAAGCAAATTTTTTCAAGTGCGTTTCAATCTATCGTTCCTTCCATTCATACAGATCCCATTTTCCTTCCTTGTGGATCTTGCCCAATGCATGTAAATGTTCGGAAATAGTGGACTGGAAAACATTCAATGCTGCTGCCAATTATGTTAACGTTTGAGTTGAACCTTCATCCAATAATTCATCACCAGTATTTAAATCATCGTTCAGAAGTTTTTTGGGTTAAAACATTCTCACCATAAGCTTCGATAAACATTTGTTAACTTTCAGCAGCTATTTTTTTTTAAATAAAAAAAGAAAATTTTTTCCCCGCAAAATGTCTCTCCCTGGTACAAAGTTCGACGTTTTCGAACCCATACAGAATTATATTTTTTGCACAGTTGATAACAAACTGGCTTTTAATGGGGTATGTTTACCTTTTAAAACTCCATAGATGTCATTATTATATACCAACAGCAGTGTTAGTGACGCCATCTCTTAGTTAAATCGGCATTATTAACAGAAACACCTATTAAAAAAGGACATCTCTTTTCTTTGTTCTCAAATATTGTATAGGGTATCTGAAAACAATATCATGAAAGTTAGAGAGGTGATTCTACATAATTAAATAAGGGTAGCAAGTCACCTAAATGTCTAAAACCGATAGTTTCCTAGCTGCAAGTGATTTATTTTATTTTTAATCCATATTTAATTTATTCTGGAACAGATTAATTGATATTCGGTAGTTAAATCTAATGAACAGTTTTATCCACCAGCAGGCGCGGATCCAAGAGGGGGGGGCGGGGGACGATCCCCCCCAGAGCTTTGAGTCCAGGAAAATAGACCCGATTTTGCCTCATACTATAATTTATTTAAGAAGTAGAGAGAGTAATAAATCATTTTTTACCTTTTTTTTCTTCGCAAACTAACTGTGTTCTTTAGTCCGATGTCTTTGGCAAAATCTGTTAGACATATATTTTTTATAGGAATGAGTTAGAAATTTTATAAAATAATAATAAAATACCGATCTATAATAATGGACTATTTGGGTTGGATAACAATAGATATTTGGAAGTGCGAAGTTTTAAAAAGAATTTTAATCCTTGTCATTGGTGTCGGAAGGAAGTTTATTTTATCACTAAGTATTTATGGAATATTATTTCGGTAATAAACTTAAAATAAAAAGTTTTTATAATATTATTTTATCTCTTATGATTTATTAATAATTCACACACATTACAAAATGTAGATAATTTTGACATATTTAACACAGATCACAACTGTATTTTTATTATTTTTAATTTTGTCATGGAAACCGTTTTAGGTACATTCAGACTAAAACGTAACCTTATTCTTTCAAAAAATTCTATAATTTAAATACTTACAAAATACCCATTGTCAAAAATATAAAAAGTTAAACATATATAAAAAAAACAAATTCGTCCATATAATATTAAAATATTTTTAGGGCTATCGGCCATTTTTATTAATTAAAAACATTTTTAGGACATTTGACGTTTCAGTTTATTTATTTCTTAAACCATCTGCAGAATGACAATTAAACACTAAAAAGGGATTCAAATGTAATTAGTTTTTATATGCTACAGTTAAAATTACACCTACATATTTTTATTTCTATTGTACTGATATCTTAATTTAATTTACTTTATTATATGGAAATCCGATAGCCCCAAAAAAATAAAATATACATGTTAATTCCACACGCTTAAGAAAAAGACACAAGTACAATAATAAAAAAAATACGGCTAATTGGAATTAAATATATATAAAAATAAAGAGTGGGACACACTGAAATAAAAAAATATAAAAAAAAATAGATAAACAAGATGAAGCAATAAAATATAACAAAAACAAAAATTTAAATAATAAATTGTGTTTACACTGGTAAACATTACGTACCTAATTCGTAATTAAATTCAATAAAGCTATCTTCGCTCAAATTAATTATAATTGGTCCCTCTATCTCACCGATCATGAGATCGAGTTTCCACATTTTGTTTTATTGTTTTATTATATGGATTTTTTCCAATTTTCTGCAGTAACTTTTTTCAAAAAAATCTTTCAAAAGTTCAGTTCAATTACTAATTTTGTGAGTTGTGTTATTTTTAGCAACTCTACTTTTTTACTCGAGACAGATATTTCCTTCTCCAACGAACAGTTTCCGGACGATCTATAAGAACAGATTTTCAATCTTTCTCAGCAAAAATTAAATTCTCAGAGCAATTTCAAAAGTTCAGTTCTTTTAATTTCAGGTAAATCGCGATCTTCATTGATTTTAGTTAGAATTTTTTTGACGGTTGAGATCTGCTTCTCATAATAAAATCTATGTACAACTCCTTTTATTGCAATTTTCATCTCTTCTTCCAATGAGGTCTTTGGTCTCCCTCTGATCGAATGTGGCTTGGGAGTACTAACAATTCCAGTCGTTTTTTTCTCCTTCAGTATTCGGTACATAGTATATTTTCCAACTCCTGTCATGTTGGAACACATCTCAACAGAGTTTTTAACATTATTATCTAGATATTGATATCTTAAGGCATCATAAACATTCATCGTAATAAGTTTTTCGTTGAGGACAAAATGCCCTGGTTTAACGATTTTGGAATAAATATAGAGGTGGAAGCCATATATCTCACTAATCTCAAATAATATATAAAAACAAGCGCAAACAAGATAAATCACAAAGGACACACTGTAAGGTGTACTTTGCTCACTGACAGAAATTAAATTGAACTATCAGAAATTTTATTGTTGCAGTAAATTTATAAAAGCTTATCATATTTAAATATAATTAAATATTATTAGATTTACGGCAGTCCTCAGTTACCTGCGGCACTGGAACAAGTACGTTGGAGGTTTTGGTAACAGTTTTATTACTCTTTCTAGTTCTTGAGTAGAGTATAGGAATGTGTATGCTTGCGATCGCCCCCCTCCTGCCCGATTCTGCCTCTTATACTAGGAATGTGTATGCTGTTGGCATCCCCCACTGTCGGCAACTTGTTTTTTCTTGTCATCGCCCTCTCCCCTCTCCAAGAGCTTCAAATTCAGAAAAATAGACACGACCCTGTCTTTTACACTAAAAATGGGAATATTGTCGGTGGCTCTCTCAACCCCCGTCGACAAAATTGAATTTGACCCATGTAACTAGGAAACCAATGAAATTTTGAGATTTTTTAAATACTATTTTAATTTTATCATACTACAGCCCCACCATCATTCATTGCTCAATATTTTTCATGGCACTCTGTATATTTTTTGCTATGTAATTTTTCAATCATTTTCTTTTGTTAGGGAGACACAGATGCATTCATAATTAAATCACTTTGTTTTAATAATAAAAGATAAAAAATATCTTGCAAATTTATAATGCATTATATTCTGACGTATTATTTTAGTTAGTCTTAACAGTTAATCTTCTGTATCTTCAATTCAAAGTCACGACCTTCATGATAGACCCCAAAGCAGTTTGTCTGGCACCTGAGAGATTTGTTTTTGGTGAAGATAGTGACGTTGAATGAATGAATTACTGGAGAGATTTAGCAAGATAAACATTTCCATTATTTAGTTACGGTAAAAGCAAAGTTTATAAATAATAAATGGTCATTTGCATAGGTATTTCATTACTAAAATATTGTGAATTATTGTTTCTCAAAATTCGCGACTCGGGTTAACCAATGTTCGACTATCGGAAAGTTTACAAATCTATTATTTTGACTAAAAAGTTGTTCTTAGACTTGCCTTGTCTTTATTTTTGTTCTGTTTGCACGACGTTTCGATTAGGTTCTTTCTTTTTATTAAATATTTTATGTCACCAAAAAAAAACTTGACATCTTTAAATCGAGGAGTGGGCGGACTTTTAAGTGTGATGTATTAAAAATTTCAGTTGGAAATATTTATCTATATCGGAAAATATGAGATCTGTGCATGCCGGAATAAAATGCGACCTATAAATTTTATAATTTTAGTGAAATTAATACTTAGTGTTCCGATTAACGCTCCCGAGATAAACATGCCCATCAACAAATAAAATAATTTTATTCGAGCTGCCGAACTTGGCACACTATCAAATTTAATTAAAGAAAGACATTTATATTCGACAAAGTAACAAGTAGGTAATGTCACTGGCTATCAAAAGTGGCAAGGAACTAAAATTAAATTTTTAAGAGTACGACTTAAGGCGTTCAGTGGCGGAGATAGAACAATTTCTTTATTTTCTTGGGATTGGGTTCACGTTAAAATACGTTTTTCATTATTTTGACGTTCTGTTCTTTATTTAGAACATTTTCAAAAAATAACTGTCTTAAGATTTTGTCAAAACCATTATTAATTAGTTTGTACAATGAGGACGTAACATTTGGAATAAATTTATTATTTAAGAAACGCTGCGTTTTGAAAAATCGTCGACTTTATTGTTTTTGGTACGAATTTTTTCTGATATATTAAATCATACAGAGTGCCTCGAAAGAAGCTGTGCTATCATCAACTTGAACTGGTGAAAGATATGTGCAGTTTCTACAAGAAGATTTTATGCGTGCTCTTTCGACGCTGCTTCCTGAAGAAGAGAATCCAGATTTACCCCCTCAAAATATCTGACGATGCTCTGGCATATTACGTAGCAGAAGTTCACGACTTTCTTAATGATGTTTTCAAAAATATCTGGATTGAAAGCAGGGAACCGATTGAGCGGCCTCCGAGTTCTCCTGACTTAAACCATCTTGTCTTCTTTTTGTGAAGTTACCTTAATAATCAAGTTTTCCAAACTAAAGCAACAAACATAGAAGACTTAAAAAATCGGATTATTTAAGAAATATGGTTAATTACTACAGAAGCGGTCATAAAAATTAAGAATTAATTTATAAATCGCTTAGGTTACTGTCAATTAACCGATGGGAGGCTTTTTAACATTTAATAAAATGATAAATTAACTGTTGTTACTACTTCATCTGGAGCTTCAACTGTTGATAAATCGAAAACGAGTACTTTTAGATATAGGACATGTAATAGAAAAAAATGTTCAAAATTTTGCAGGAAGTTTAAAATTGTACAAAAAATTGGGGTTCACTGTTTAACAAATCTAAGTTGCTTATAGCACAGCTTCTCTCTAATTACACTGTATGATTTAGTATATTGGACGAAATTCTTCCAACGTACGATTTTTTTAAAAACCCAGCGTTTTTTAAATAGTGAATTAATCTCAGAATTTACGTCCTTATTTTATATTGTATAAGAGTTTCCCAGAAAGATATTATTTGAAATTGAAATAAAACAAACTAAATTCGGTCATATGTGGTTCATTTTGATTTTATTTGTTTCGATATTCATTGCCATTTATGATTTAAACAAAACACCTTGATCCGTTCATGTCAATTTTCGGTAACTCTGTGCAGCATTTACAGAGTTTGGCACGTATGGTGGCTCGTATGTTGGTCTCAAGTTCACTTATAGTCTTAAGTTTGTTGGCATAAACCTGTGACTTAACATTATCCTACAGAAAATAGTCCAATGGTGTTAAATCACAAGATGTTGGCGGCCAATTTAATGGACCATCTCGTAAGATGAATGACTCATCGAATTTATCCCGCAATAAATCCATTGCAACGGCCATTATATGACAAGTCTTGTTGAAAATAAATGTCATCGGAATCAATTAAATTAATTTTTGGAAAGAAAAATTTTCCCATTCACAGTAATGGCACGGTCATCCGCATTTTTCAAGAAATATGGCCCGATGATACCTCCTTACTATAATCCGCAACAGACAGTGATTCTTTCCGGATATAATAAAGTTTCATGAACCATCTGAGAGTTTGGCTCTTTTACTTATTTAGAAAGCGATTTAATCAAAAATGCACGTCGTCTGAAAAGATGATAAAAACCGAGGTCATTTTCGATCGCTTCGAGAACCCAATCTGCGAACTCGTGACGTAAACGATGATCGCTTGGCTTGAGTTCTTGCACCGATATCATCTTATATGGGTATAAACTAAGATTTAACCTAAAAATATGCCTCAAAATCCTAAATTCTTGCGAACGGCAAAGAATGGACATATTTTCAATTGCTGCAACACTTGCCTGAACGGCGTCTATATACTCATCACTACGGGTAATACATCATCCTCTCCTCTGACTTATTATCGTGAAGAGTGACCTCACTTTTTAATTTATTAATTACTCGACGAATTCGGAATACAGATGGAGCGGAATGATGACCTTGGTTTGCACGAAAAGTCCTTTGAGTAGCAACAAAACTTCTTGAATTTTGATAAAATATTTGTACATTTCTCACACGTTCTGTTAACCTGAAACAACTTATAATAAAATGGCAAGTCTTACTTGGGCTTAAAAAAATTAGTAGTGACTGACAAAATGCCTCTATTTGCTAAAATTTCTACAGTATTATAATTTAAGCCTTATAATTTACAAACAGGTAGATCGTTTAAAACACGTCTTTCGCAACATAAAATGTATAAATTATTTTATTAATCGATGATTTTTTAATTTTTCTAAATATTCGGACCCGAGTGGCCGTATTTATTACAAATCAGGCATTATCAAAAAGATAATATCTCTTAACGTCAAATACTCATCAAGCTTATAAATAATGGAGTCTACGTATTTTTTCAGGCCGTAGTTTCTACAAAATATGGACAAGAATAAAACTAGATCTTTTGAACCGATTAATTTAATTTCTCCGCTTAATTGTGTCAATTTTTTATTTTAATTACGCTACCGTTAAATTTAACATTAAATATAATCATAAATAAATGAATAAAAAAATTATTTGACTTTTAAAACGGTTCATATTTTCTAAAAATAAACAAAATTTTTTATTTTTTTTTCAGTCTTTTAGCAATGGGCTAATAAAAACATCTGATAAAACGCTTAAAAGGTAACACGCCACACCAATTTAATATTTCTCGAGAATACCAAATAGTTTATATAGCTCGACAGAAAACAAGTTCATTTTGTTAGGGTTTCGTACCAAGAGATAGAAGAGGAAGTCTTATGGTGCGACTTCAGTATGTCTTCTTTATATCACAACCGATCATCTCATGAATTACACATGCTGTCGACTGAAAATTTTGCTCACTTCTAAATTTTGCTTGCCCCTATCTAGTTCAAGAATCAAAATTAAAGCAATATTGAGTTTTCCTATTTAGGAGAATGGTCAAAAATAGAGTTCAATTTTTTTTTCTTCTTCTAGGTAAGACAGGTAAAAAAGTTTCTAAAATTATTTTTCGTTCAATTTAAACTGCATTATTTTTAATTTAGAAGCAAACATGTATAAACAAATAATCTGTAATTAGAAAAATTCGTAAATATTCACGCTGAAATGGAAATATTATAGGAAAAATTAAACGATATGCCTGGTTATGTTTTCCGAAATAACTTTGCCCTGTTGTATCTTTGAAATATGTTGTCAAAAAAACATTTTTTTTTAAATAGCATCACTCTACAATGTGTAATCCATAAGGTTGAATGGTACGGAACACCCGATGCGTGAGTCAGACCAACACTTGACCGGTTTTTTTTAAATGTCGTCAAAATGACGACAGTTATTAATAAAATTATACTTGTTTTCTTGTAAACCATATATGTACATAAGAAATGTGTATAACTAATAAACAAATTGTTTATTTTAATTGATTACTTGGCATAATTTTCTCTACTGTGTTAGCGTAGTTTAACAGCATTTATTATCTAGCATAATTAATATTAGTAAATTTATTAGTTATATCACAGTAGCAGATACTGAAATCTATATCATCGTTTTACAAATTTAACTTAGATATATAATCAGCCACATCATCACAAGAAGTCTGGATAATCGAACTTGTGCTCTCTATTTTATAACTTATTATTTTTGTGATTATGTGTAAGTTTATTCGGGTACACTGAGAGATTTTGGTTAAAAAACTGTTGTTCAATCACACTTGCACTTTACAGATTGTAGATCTCATCATCTGCGTTAGAACTCTCCTTCTAAACGGGATTTCAACAGGCGCCTTTCCACATTTAGTCTTGTTTTTTGATAGGTTTAGTTTGTTTACAAGGACAAGAAAACACACACATACATAATTAAAACGAAAAAATGTTTTTTATATATCCGAAAATATCAATATTTCGAGTTTCGCCGGCGGCGCCCCTGGTAGTGTCCCCAATTTTTTAACTTACCCGGTAAAAGCAGGTGTGATAAATTTAAATATCTTATGTGTAACAGCTTTCTTAAAACATTAAATAAATAGATAATTAGGAGAAGAAGCGGTTTCCAAGGTGGGTATAAATAAATATTTAATCAGAGAAATTTGACTTATCAGTAGGCACAGTTATAAATTTTTATTGTTTTGTGATAAATATAATTCAAAAAATATTATTTATAAACCCAAAAAACAATATAAAAAGTATTATTCTTAAGCCAAATATTTGAATGGATAAAATCGTAGTCATTGTATGTTGTACAAAATAAAAGTACAAAATGGAGAATTCATTTCCCACGAGTCTGTAACGTTACAGCATGAGATCCGCTAATGAGTGAAAGCTAGCATTCGGTACCATTATTACGCTATATTTTGGAAGTTTTAGAGATACTATCGAAAATATATCTCACAAACTAATTTTCACCCCTAGTATTTTGAAAACTACTAGCAAATTTTGGAAAAAGATATTTTAAATATAATTATAATTTAAAAGGAAACCAAAGCGATGCCTCTAGAACTTATTATGTTCGAGATATTGCATTACTTTATTATCAACAAACCACTTTGGTGCTTTGCTTCTATCAACTCATGGGTACTTACTATTAGACTAAAATGGTACTCGAATTAAAATGAACATTTTATATTATTACATAAATTACAGCTATAGGCTGTATATTGTAAAACGAAGGACTTTGATTAATTTGAAATTTGTTTACCAAGTTAGAATTTTATTTTAGGTGGGGCTAACCTTTTTTCTATAGACCTGGCTTGTAGATTTCACTTTCATAGGTAAATAATACAGTTGATGACATGAAACTCTCAGCGCATAAGTCTCATTAGTCATATAGCTATTTTGCATTTCTACAACCTATAAGCATTATCTCTGGCTTTGATATTTGCAGTCTCAGCCTTGACAAGTTAAATTAAAATACAAATCGGGTCAATGGCGAATGAATTCTTAAACCCAAGGTTTATTCTTTTAAACCCCCTTATATCTAATCTCATAGATCCCCGTAAGCTAAATGCAGTACCTATTAAAATCTAAACCTGTGGCTACTGTTAATTTTCCAATGTGTCGGCATTTACTAAAACGACCTAAAATAACTTAAACCTGTAAATGTTAAATTTTCACCCCAATATATGGGTTGAAGGTCTTGTTTAACTCATTATTTTTCACCAATATTTTATTTAATGTAAAACCATTCAAAAACATTTTTTTAAAAGCCCCGCTTTAAATAATTAGCCTCCACAGTCTCGTGCGAACGTCGTTTTCCTCCGATCTGTCCAAATCGTCTCTCGCGTCATGTTTATAAAATTGTTGCATTTATATGATTTATTTGTTAAATATTTTTGTTTGGCGAAGAAAAAGTGGAACAATTATTAAAGGGGCTATTACACTACATGATACTTAATAATTCTACCCTAGCAAGGAAGGTTTTTACAGCGTGATAATTACACCGTCCTTAATCAGAATTCTAAATCAGTTGACGATTGACTGTTGAGCGTACGAGAACTCTGATATTAACTTTGGTACTCATGCTTTCTAAGTATGTAAAAAGAGGTTTTGTCCTAGCTGTACTAGCTGTTTGTATGAAAAAAAAGGAAGAGGAAGTTCTGAATGACCAGCACCAACCATGGTATCTAATATTTTTTACTTAAATAATCTTTATAATCTATATATACCTATAAGTACAACATATCTTTATAATTATCGTGAACACTTTTTTTTCTTTATTACAATTTTCGGGCGTTACCGACAACGATACCACAGCTCCCGTCGAATACATAGAGTATTATTGTATACTTACTTGTGAAAAAATAATTTTATTTAAAATATGTTACTTAACAAATATAAAAAATTAAGTGAAATCTACTCTACATAAAAAATTATATTTAAAGAAAAAAGTTATCATGTGAAGACTCGAACCTTTAGCATGTTTAACTGAGGCAAAAGCCTTATTCATTCTGCCATTATTACCCAATAAAAGCTGCGATCCAGTGCCCAACGATTTGGGTTTAATTTTGGTTTGGTGCTATTGACGGCGTACTTAGGTTTATTTATAATATTAATGATTATTGCAGTTCCGATTGTTTAATGGTTCATTTTGCCTTGTTAAAACAATCAATATTTTGTCCGCACCATGTGCTAATGGGAAAAGAACTCTGTACTATGCATGCGGCATTAAAGAGAGATAGAGAAAAATCTCCTATTTTATTTCTTTCTATCGGCATAACGCTTTCACTTACATGCGGCCCTACTCTATCTATAATTACTCTATGATCGCTAGCTGCTGCAACTAAGTATCTTAAATGCTGTTACATAACACCAATCGTTTCCTAATTAGAATACTAACTGAGTATGAAGATCGGCATTGGTCGGTCATAATAATTAAGTTCCTAACTGTCTGTATATGCTGTTACACCACATTGAATTCCATTCCTAACTCATTTATTAGGACTGAATATCGAATGGTCTAATAAGCCATTAAAAAAAAAGAGTTAAACTTGAAAAAATAAGGTTACCCCAGAATATTGAACAGAGGAAATGCATTCGTCACGTATTTCCCCGTTTTAATGGAGGAATACTCAAAACACCTAGAGAACTTATCGATTTGACAAACAATTGATCTGGAATATGAATAAAAATAAAACTATTAAATTTCTTCACATATTTAAAGAAAAAAAGCACGCTTTATGAGTGTTCTAATAAATTGTAAAATCATCTTTGATTTGTCTTTGCATTGAGGCATAACAGACTTCTCGGTCTGCGGTACTTCACAAAAAAACCGTTTAGAAAACCCTAGCCCACCTGTCTTTTGTGTGGCAGGTAAAGACGAGAAATTTGTTATTTTAATTAGTCTCATTCTGATTTCTAGCGGATGATACGTTTTTTAAAAATGTACCTCCAGTTAAAAAAAAAAGCAAAAAATTACCCAAAATCCGCTAATATTAGTATTACATATAAAACAGAGAGGCAGTATGGTATGTCGTACTCGGTTTTTGAGGAGTGTTTTTTTAACTAACAAGGGAAATAACTTTTTTCAATTATTTGTGCTTTAAAGCATATTGGCATTTTATTGTTTTATATATTTGTTACGATATCTCGAAAACTAAACGACTATATACTGTAAAAAATGTTCTAAATAGCCTTACCTTTCTATTACATTTTCCAATGCCCACATCGTCCACTTTAACATCTCGTCTTTGATCTTGAGACATTTTATAACGTAACAGACAATATCAGTTAATTGGTAAAAGATTATTATTTTTTGGATTTTGTTAGTTGGTAGAAATTGAAGTGGAATCTTGACTTAATTTGACTTCTTTGTTTTGGGACGACTTACCCCGTCCCCATTATCTTTGCTGACTACATTCAGGAGGTTTTACGCATTATACTCTTCCATAGAACTTCTGGAAGATCTAGAATGCATCCTAGAGCCTTCCTATCATGACAATTATCGATGAGTTTTACATAATAATTTTATATTCATAACGTAGGACATTTGCGGTTTCGGTATATCCCTCCTCTGGTGGGATTGATGCACATGACCTTTACCTTCGCCAACCATTTGAAACCAACAACTTTAACACAAATTGGAGACCTCATTTCACCTCCCCACCCCCATCCAAAGGCGACTGAAGTTCCTTCCCAGGACTCGCGAACAATACGCATTTTTTTAGTCAATTTAAGGCGTACAATGACCAAAATGTGAGAACTAAAAGTTCCATTTTAAAAGTTGCCTGTTCTACTTTTAGAACCTAAGTTGCTTTTTAATATTACCCGAAAGTTTCTGAAGGAGTATAATAACACAATAACAAAATTATCTATTTTCCTTAGATTTATATATTTCATCGGCTTTAGTAATATAAGTAATTCAACAATCTATTATCTTAAGCTCTCTTATATATCACATAACTAATCAATTTTTTCTTTTTAGTTTCAGATTGGTAAATTTTTGGATATTACCGCTTTCATCTACTCAGGGACGGTAAGTTATAAAAGGATAAATCTTGAAACTTACTCTATTATATCGTCAAGTATTTAAACAGCTATTTTTTGTAATTTAATGAAAACAATTTATACATAGTACTTTAAAATTCGAAAATTGATTAATTATTTTTCTGCAAGGTACTATCATACACAAACCTTTGAAAATCAAAAAATCTGCTACGTGTGTCATATAAGCACTATGTTAGGATTTCGTAGCAGTTTATTATTTCTGTACCTTTTTATTTTTTCGGTATAATCTATAGCACATTCAAATAAGGAATATTAAAAGAAAAAAATTAAAGATACAAAGGTTCAACATCCTTACCTATAGACAATGCAAAATAATGCAATCTGGTCTTTATTACAATTTACAGATGACAATAAAATCCAAGTAAAATGACTCGTGTAAGTCGAAATTCCTTTTATTCGATAAAACCTTCGAAAACCGTACATTGCAATCTTTTGTCTAAGTGGATGCAAATATAAACGGATGATGCGTCATGACTGGTGATTAAGAGTGGGTAGTAGTCATGTTGTTTATCAACAACTTGGCTTAATGATTGGTCGCCAGTTTGGCTCCCCTTGGAAATTCCTAGGAAGAAAGTCATTAATACCACTGGACGTTTTTATTATTAATAATCATTAAGTAAAAGAATGCCCCTAATTTGGAAGGTTCCAGTGATTTTATTTAAAATGATTAGTATATTATGTAGGTTGGTAACTAATTGTTTAGTTAGGAAAATACACCCATTATACAGGGTATTCGAAAACAATGTTAAAACACTTAGGAAGAAAGAACGCGATTTTATATGATGAATTAAAAGTAATAAGACTTAAAAAATGTCAAAACTCCTATGGTTTTCTAGTCACAAATAATTAATTTTGCTTTTAATTCATACTTAATTGATTTTTAGATGGATCAATTTGATAATTCGCTTGAAGACTGTCTAATGAACAGTCTTATCGGCAATTAAAACTATTTCCTTAACTTTCCACCTGAGGACAGATATGATTAAAATTAAGACATATGCTTTCTTCGTACTATCTCACTTCGTACGTATTATACATGTTTATTACAATAAAGTAAATGTTAACAGTTTATTAATCAATTCCTATACATAAGTACAGATAGAAATACTGTAATGCACTAATTAAATTTTACAATGTACAGTAAATTTTCCAGACATGACCAACAGATTTTCTCCCTTCTACAAATATTCTGACAGTTTCCTGTATTACACAATCAAGATCTTTGTGCACCTTTCTTCTTTTTATGTGCGCACGTATAGATTAATCTCTCAATCTTTTGACAAGTTCCAGTAAATTGTGGTTATGTTTGCCAGTGGCTCGGCTCAACAATTTTTGTCATACTTTTAAGCTGTTCCGTTGTTCGCTGTTTTTCCCTAAAACAAATCCAACTTTCTCCAGTGGTGTCGTTTTCTAATCCCTGAATTAACTTTGATTCCGATGACAACATAAGGAAACAATTCGACGCGTGTATGCGTTCTTTAGACAGCTTTTATGGCAAACATCAACTTACGATTTAATTCATCTAGAAAAAAATTAAATATGAATTAAAGATAATAAAAATTACCTTTAACTACCATTTCAGACTTTTATAAATAATTTTCTATCTTTATTTTATCACTTCTCTAAATCTCCTGATGTAATTTCCGGTTCGCTATATATGAAACACATAGTTCTAATGTTGCTTCAAGACCTAGTCTGCTGCTTTATATAGTTTATTTTCATTGATCTGTTGTACCAGAAAAATTTGAGATTTTATGAATTTGCAATTTAAAACGCATTATTTTTTGGGATGGAATAAAACTTCATGTACCCATATTTATTCTAAGAGAATTGACTTTAAACATTAGTAATTTCGGACGTATATAACCCATTCTTCTTTACACACAATTTTAAAATTTCTTTTAAACTTTTTAATATCGTTTTTTTATCACTTTATAATTTGGAGTTTAGTTTCCAACACAAGTTGTTTTATTTCAAGCATTTATTTATTACTCTTTAATGTGTATTATCGAGTTAACAGTAAAAATGAAATTATTCATGCATGAAAATCAGCTTTAATGAAGTTTGAGTTTTGGCAAAATGACGCGAAATTTTTAATAATGGTTCAAAAAAACAGTTTAATTTCTTTACATAATGGTTATTTCTGTGAAAGAATATCAGTTTGGTGTTGGTTGATTGCTTTTTATTAATTATTTTATCACTCCTAAATAGCACATATTTATTGTTACACCCATCATCTCTTGAAGAAAATTATGGAAATACTAATTTGAGAAAAAAATTTAGAACTAAACAAAATTTATTTCTCCAAGGTAGTTTGTGTGATATAATCGTAACCAAAATTATCACACGCGATTCAGTAGTGCTCTTGCGTACGACGCGCACTCTACTATTTTCATGAACTTTTAATGCTGACTATACACTCTCATACGAACGAATCGCGTTTGAATAATGCCGCTGAGATTCGACAACACTGCTTATATCACGTAGGCCCGAAAAATAATTAGTTACCTACTAAGTTTATTTTATCTTTATTTAACCTTTATCTCGATCAAGTAACGTATGTCGCATCTTTGTCCAGCCTTTATCTTGATTTGCTTTCTTTCGTCGTATTCCCGAAGATACGTCTATCCTATATATAATGTGTAATTTGCGAAATGAGATATACCAATTCCTGAAGTTGATGATTGAAGGCAAGATCGAGGGCTAAAGAGGAATTAGAAGAAAGAAGATGTCCTGGCTCAGTAATATCAGACAGAGGACGGGGTTGCACGATATTCAGACACTGATACACACCGTAAACATCTATTAGTGGATATATATTTGAAGAAGAACAAGAATATGTAAAAGCCGGTAACATATTATTAGTGATCGTTGAAACTTTAACCTTAATTGATGACACAAACAGTAAAAAAATGCAATCGTCTCGCCTCCAAGAGCTTCCAATTCAAAAATATCGTCGACAGCTCAGTTTTGCTTGCCATACTGTACGATCTTCCCCTCAGACAAACTCCTCTTCCCCCCCCCCCCCATACTGTGCGATCGCTCCCCCAAGAGCTTCGAATTTAGAAAAATAGATTCATTCTGGCCTGTTACATTAGAAAAGTGAATATAGCTAGCACCCCCTCCTCCTCGATCGACAATCGGCTTTCGCTTCCCGTACTTTTGTATATCGCCGTCCCCGCCAAAGAGAGAAGCTGGATCCGCTGAAACCGAAAGGTTTAAGGCACCTTTGTGAGGCTGCAGTCAGAAGGATGGTTGGTTCGAGATAATCATTATGCACTTAACACCAAGATCACATAATATAAAAACAAATATTCTAAAAGGCAAAAATTCTTTAATTTATTTAAGAACCTAATTTCTAGCACGTGGACGTCATTAAAACGCCATTTTAATTTTATGCATGAAATTGACAACTCACAGTTGGCGCCAAACCCGTTTTAATAGATAAAGTATACACTGTCCAAAAACTGGTAATAGTTCTGGGGGCGAATGTAAAGGTTCTTGAAAAGTATTATGTTACATGAAAAATAGATAAAGGACGGAGATTATGACTTAAATTGGTCGTAACTGTTCCAGCGTAATGTAATTTGGAAATCAAGAAGGCAAACTCCGCACCCAGTTGGACAAGTGTGATAATAATAATCAGGATAGTAACTAAACGGTATCTGACTGAAAAAATTGAACAGTGGGGAACTGATTTCCATTGCTTTCTAGTTGTAGTAAGTATGTTATGCTGAGGTTTTCTATGTCTCCTCTTTTGTTCATCGAGAGTGGTTCGTTGTTTATGTGAATCATTTCTAGGAAGACTCTTTTATGAAAGTTATTTTCGGTCTCTCAAAGTTCATCATATGATCCTTATTTAAAACATGCTCAGCAACAGCACACCCCAAGCCTAGAAGCTGTTGAGAAAGCATCGCTTGAAAATGCCAGCTGAAATATTGGCGAAACGTCGTGAAGATTATTCTACTGAAGAACGGATTGAAAACCGGAAAACTACCAGTGCACATTCTATCATACGTAAAAACCTACGTTACTATATATATATATATATATATATATATATATATATATATATATATATATATATATAATGGCACTAAAGAAAAGAAGCGCAGAAAAACTTAAAGTTATACAGAGAAGAATGGAGCGCAAGTGCTATACTGGAAATAATATAGGAGGACACCATTCTAAATGAGGATATAAGATGCAATTCAAAAGTAACAAATATAATGTCTTACAACAGTGACAATAGACAGGGCATATGGGTCAAATGAACGGAGTCAAATGATCATCAAAAATCGTACAATGAAGGCTCAGAACTAGCAAGAGAAGCGTAAGCAAGTCAAAAAATTATAGCTGGACAACATAGTAAAAGAGGCAGAAAAGTACTAGTTTCAGTAAACATATGGTAGACATATGTGGAAAGATATGGAAGAGCAGTGGATGAAAAAAGTTCGATAAAACAGATGGCAGATGCTTCACTAAAAAGTTTAATTTTAAATCCGATTTAGTTGCAATGGAAATCAGATCTATTTCTCAGTTTTGTTTATATGATTTGTATGACGTGTCAACAAAAAATGTTTATATAAAATATCAAGGATAAAATCCAAATGATAAATCCTTCGAATCAATGAAAAAAAAAAAATAGATATCTCGCGAAAATAAGCAATATTTTTCATTGTGTCCATTTTAGTTAAAGAATTAAATCACCTTACTGGATGTGGCTAAAAGTAGTACAAAGTTGACATAATAGATTCTTTTTAATTTTTATTGCCAGCTTTAAGTTTTGTGAGGGTTTAAATTTACATTCCCGTTGGTGTTACTAATAGATGTATTGTTTCACCACGGCCGTTAATAAAAGTAATGATTTAATTTCCGAAAATTCTCCTTAAATCCAATCCTTTTTTAACTTACATTTGTTTGTGAGAACACCTACGAAGAAAAGTTCATTTTAAAATCTTTAAAAACACTAACTAGGTTTATAAACATTTTCTAGGTCTTACAACCTTCCTGTTCATGCATATTTTATGATTTATGTTAGCTAGTAAACTCTGTTTCATAAATATTAACTATTAGTATTATACCTTAGTTGTACTAGATGAAAATCTGTGTATTTTTATTTTTTTATGAAAAGTAAACATACAAATGATATATATATATATATATATATATATATATATATATATATATATATATATATATATATATATTGGAATATTTATTCAATGGAACCTTACACGCTACGATAACGGAAAAAAAATTCACCCAATTCCTCTGCACGTGGAGATACCACAAAATTTTCCTTGCAATCTCGCTTCACGTCCTTTATCCGATCAATTGAAGCAAATGCAAAATTTCATTACAAAAGAAGGAAAAATTAAGAAATTACTGTGGCTTGTAAACGGATAGACAGATATGAAAGTTCGATATTTTTTGTTGCGGGTAAATGTCACTCGAATAAATGTTTTTATTTCTATAAACACATTTTATGATTTATATGTGTTCGCTGTTAACTACGTCAGTAAACTCTAATATTAGGACCCCCTGTTACATTATAAGTAAGTTTATCGGATATTTATTATATCGCTTTTGAACTATACGAAATTATAAATAGAAAGAAAGTTATTAACACGCAATCTACTTGATGTATTTGTTAATATACGGTTTGAGAAGAAATAAAGGACCTCCATAGGTCATTTATATTTTTTCTAAAAATACCAATAAGAGTTAAAAAGTTTCAAAAATAATCCTTTAGAAAAAAAAATATTCATTTTTAATCCACTCCTAATATAAAGGAGGTTCTCAAATCAACCACTACTTACACTATATTCAAGAAAGGAGAACAACAAAGAGCTTTTGTTCCTTTACATCAAAAACAATTGTAGCTAATTTAAATGAAATATCTTCGCAATCAACATTTGGTTAAACTCTAAACAACATTTAGTTTGACAGAAAACATTAAATTCTTGCAACAGTTACAATGGCTAGAACTACTATTATATGTACCAATTTTCCCCCACAAATTTTCAATGGGGTTTAGGTCGGAGGATCGTTCCGGCCATTGCAAAACCAGAACAACATTTTCTTAGATCCTCTTAAACAACTCACGAAGAATGCCTTGGATCGTCATCTTGTGGGCAAATAAAATGCAGTGGAATGACCCACTCTGCATAAGATTACATTTTGAAATATATCTCTATTGACTAATCGGTTTATGGTATCATTAATGAAGTTCAAAAGACCCACCCCATTCCATGAGAAAGAATTCTACAGACAAAAACGGTTACCTTTACCGTGTTTAAATGTAGGTGTAACAAATTTGGGATTAAACCTTGAAGTGATTATCCTCTTTAGACGTTTCGTCTCAACAAAATTAAAAATCTTCTAACACATGCAGCTGGGCAGATGATGTGCAGAGGAGGATGAAACCATTGACCATGTCCTCAGAAAGTACCGAACTGAGTTAGAGAGATATCATATTATCACCTGAAACTATCAGATAAGTTCAGTTTGCGAGACCAACTATCCTAGATGGAATAACACCACTAGTCTGCCAGCTGTAAATTCAGACGTACAAATTTAAGCCTTGCGACAATATTTCTTCCCAAATGAAACGACTTTCAGCTGGGCCTCTACTAAACAGCTTTACATCTACCAATCTTCTCAGAACTGTGCGTGGGTTAACCAGAATTTATGGAATTTTCACAAGAATGTTGTGAGACATCCTTTTAATACGTCTGTCGATCCATATTGTTATTATTCTCAGTCTTTCCGATTTCCGTAGATTCTCTAAATGGCCAGCCTATTTTCATATTTTAAAATTCAATGTATTTAAATGCAATTTCATTTATTTATTATTTTGTAATATCGGAAATTTGTAAATCTTTCAATAGTATTGCTCTCTTTTTCTTCGAAAGTGTATATGTTTATGTTTTATGTTTTTACACTAATAATTTTAGAAGGGCTCCAAAGAATGACTCTTTTTGCGCTATATTCAGAAAGTTACTGTAGTAGCCCTGTATAATTTTGGCTGAAATTAAATCAGTAAAATCCAAGAAAGCCCCTAAAATATGTCGAAGAGTAAAATTAATATTTACCAATTTCCCCCAATCTTGGCGTGGAGGGTTTTTAGTATCAACGAACATTTGTTCTTTAAAACCAAATATAGCGGATCCAATAAAACACACTAAAAATTTTACATTTTCGGTCTACAATTGCCCTTGGGCGGATTAGAGGTGTAGATTACGAATCTATAATTAATATATTTAAACTCAATGTGGCGGACTAAATTTATTTGGTTAAATCCTTTTCAAAATTGATAATTGAGGAATCCTCAAGATCAAAAAGATTTTCATCGTTGCTCAATTTAATGTAATTTAAAATAATTTTTGATAATATGGATACCATTTTGGGACCTTGATAACTTTGCGAGGTATTCTTCATTCAGTTATAAATCACATCGATAATCGAAAAATAAATTCTTAAAATAACTCTCGAATCTCCTTCAAAAAAAAAATACCAACAAGGGAAATGATTCTATAAATTTCTACATTTAATTGAAATTTTTTAAGTTAGTAGCAAATTGATGTCAAATGAAAGAAATAACTATAAACCCCAGATAAAATCTAGACAGTAACAACGTCATTACACAAGCTGATGTTTGCATATTGATACATTGTAGGGTTTGTAACTTGTAAGCAGCTTTTTCTTTAATCGATTGTCTATGTGTACCAAAATGGCACTTATTGAAAAATAATATAAAAAATATTTATAAAATTACTGTTCGCTTTTAGCATTTTTTAAAGTTGGTTCGTTCGTTTTCGATTTTTTCTAACCACTATTTTTTGTTAGCAATCTTGAGTTACCCTCTGTACACACCCTAAAGGATTTTTAACGCTAAAAGAGATTTAGATAATTTAATGAAGCAGTTTATCTTAAGTTCATTTTGATCATAAAAATTTAAACCTGATAAAGCAAAGTCAAACCAACATTAAAACAGTTCGTGTTGTGCCATCCCATTGACTTAAACCAATATTTATTTTTTAGTCCAGTTTCTGAAAAATAAGTCTTCATATATTTTGACATCCGAAAATACCCCACTCCTTCTTTTTTTTGTTATTCCAATTTTCCCTACTTTTTTATTCTATTCTAAGAATTTTTCCTAAATGTAGCATATACTATATTTTTTAAGAAAGAAATTCGTAAATATATCGAAAATGTTTCCGATTCTTCACATTTTTACAAAAATATAGTTGATTCTATTGTAAAAAAATGCAAATATAAAATTTAAAAAATTTAGACCACTCTCCTAAAAGCAATACCTAATATTCTTATAAATTAGTCGCTTTTCAAATTAATTTATTTTCCCTAGATATTCCGTTCGCTTGTGGTCCACTTTATCTGACCATTTAAAAGACGCTTTATATTAGATTTCTCTACCTATAAATTTATAGCTGCTATTAAGACGTACCGTATAAACAATATGCACATGACAGCAATAAAATATTTGACTTAGGTCCATTACACATAATGTATTTATAGTTTTTATAACCTTGTTTTTATGCGTACATCGTTAACTTTGTTAGAAAGAGACGTTATTCACTACTTCATAATGGAAAATATTAAGAACATAATTAAATCTACTCATAAAATTGTGCTCAAAATTAAAAAAAGTGAACTCCTCTCAATTAACTTAGTAATCATATATTAATTTAACATTTTAATGAAATAGGCACTGCAGTAAACAGATTTTGGTTTGGGTTTCGTTTATTTCAACTTTTAGTTAAAATGTCTATAAATTTATAGGTATTTTTCGACTTGGAGGTACCATCTACAACATGTTGAAAATTGTGCCACAATAATTCACTTTTATCAAACATTGTGTGCGAAAAAACTCAAAAACCAACATTTTTTTTCCAATTTTTAAACACCTTGCAGGAAACCCATCGAAACAATATTTTTACTGTACCTTCTACAACATCTTCAAAAACCTTGCTTCTGTCAAAAATTATGCTCGAAATAAACATAAAAAATACATACGAGTCGAACTTATAACCAGATTTTTGAAATCGGTGAGAAATCAGTGATTAATGTTATATTTTTTTTACCTAGGTTTTATGCTTTGAACCACCATGCCAGGTATATATCTATATTACTGAGAAATAAGCGTATTAAAAAATTTCGTGGAGTTTCAATTTATAAAATTGTCATTATTCTGTAAATTATTTCTTATGGACTGGTTTCCAAAAATTTTTGATGTAAAAATCTAGAAAATTTTAATCTCATAGAAGCTGCCAGCTCACAATATTCGTTTAATCAATATCGGTGAGGTAGTGGAGGTTGATGATGAAAGCAGCATTATTTGATTTGTGTCAATCACGCATGTTGGAACCTTTAAACAGAGAACATTTTTCTTCTTAAGTGTACTTCTTTTTTCTTTTATAATGTATAGTTTTTGAAATAATTTAATTTTTCTAGTGACTGAAGTAAGGATTACAAAAATCTTATATATTAACTGGAGAGCAAAAACTACCAAATTTAAACAGATCTATGTATAATGCAATGATAAAGGTTCTTGGTGGCTACAAAACTCTAAAAACAGTCTTGACAGAAAAATAATTGGAATCTACAATATTTGCGTTTCGAATATTGAAAAAGTTATGCTGTACTTTGAATGCATCCTGTTCATAATGTCCTTTTTCTGTGGGCGACAAACTGGTTTACTGATTACAGTATTACCGTTGATAATCGCGGATGCTAATGCAAAATATGGTTCTTTGCCACACCTGTATTATTTATAAATTCTGGGATGTAAATGTTTTACCAGAAAAAGATATAGAATCACAAAAATACCTTAATAAATCCGTACTTTAGGCACTACAAGATAAACATACTCTATTCACAAATTATACATCACCTATACTCATATTGCGGCTAATTGTATATTTTTTAACGGACTTGTAAAGGTGGATATTATTCATGAGAATGAAAGTGTTGTCTTAAATCATCCGGACAAGTAGCCACTCCACAAACTACAGTTTGTCTATAATTATTGTATATACAAATGGTCTTACTACAAATTCGACTTTATGACTCAGTTATCATATTCTTTTTTTTTTAATCGTCAAATATTTTTCTCCAATTTCAAAATGTGATGAAACAAGATTTTAAAGTTAAAAAATGTCTTACGTTGAAAAATATGTAATCTTTCCTAATTGTCAAGAAATTTTTGAGATAAAAATTTATGTTGTAAATTCTAGCGCTACTGCTACCTCAAAATCTGTTAAACTAATTTCTCCTGGATTGCCAGTTTTTAGTGAACGTATTTTCAATTTTTGATATTGCAAAAGTACAACAAATCCCATTGACTTCGCCAAGAGACTCTCGCGCTCAAGGGAACATTCACTCATCCCAGACACACCCAGATATCATAACAATAGAGCTTTCCAGGTTGTCGGGCCATAGATGATGTTACAGTCTTCTGCGTTTCCCATAAACTTCCTTCTGCATAGTCTTATACAGTGATTCGTTAGAGTCCAGTCCGTTGATATTCAGCAGAAGACTTTTCGGTAACAAGCCGATTGTTGATAGAATTATGAGGATAGTTTGGACGTTGTTCATTCCCAACTGTCTGCGCATTTCTACCTCCAAGTCTCTGTAGTTGGCGATCTCATTATGCTTATCCCTTAGAGTGTTGTTGTTAGGGCCACTTCCCTTACCGTTGCTCGCTTGGATATTTTATCTACTAAAAGGAAGGCTGACCTGTTATGTGGAACTGTATGATCTAGAGGCACAGTTACATCCCATTACAACTTAAACTAGTTATTCTCCAGTATTGGCAGATGTTAATGTGCCTTTGTGAGGAATATTCTGACTTTCCTCTCTAGACAGACCACTAATTATTGTTATTATTTTGTTTCGTCGCATAGCTAATGTGGAAACAACAAACGTTTACCTGTAATTTTAATGCCTCCTCACTGATTGATCAGAAATCCATATGTAAAAAATCTTAGTCCCTATATGTGGGTAATAAATGTTATTATTAAATCAAAAGCAAATAATTTTAATAAATTATTTAATACTCGTAGGAAAATAGTTTTATCCACCCCGAGGACCTCACGACTCACGATACAACGATATTGAAATTGAATATTTATTTTCCTTTTCGTTTTAAATATTTGAATTTTAACCACATGAACTTCTAAAAAACGCCTGATTAAAATGCAATACGTCGAAAAACCTGTTGTCTTCTTGGGTAATAAAATTAACATATAAATTTAACTTGTTTCGAGCCCACAGAATTTATTGATGGAATTCGGTTTTGGAAAGATATTCGGGAGTGTATTAATCAACTTTCTCATCATTTTTTGTTATCGATTTTGAGCAGATGATACTGTTGAAACATAGTTACAATGCCCACCTATAATTTTATTTCAAAGCAACTAAAATAATAACATAGAATTCAAAACATTGGTCGCTAATGACTACGGTGAATATGAGAAATAAATATATACATATATATATATATATATATATATATATATATATATATATATATATATATATAGATTTAATTCTTTGAAAAGCATCAGGTATAATATTTAAATTTTGTTGTTGTAAACATGATATCAGGCACATGGTGTCCATTATTCGCAATACAATCCGTTAATCGAATTTTTACCAGCATATCGACGGGTATGTTGGCGACAGTTTGACGAATATTGTTTTTCAGATGAGACAGGGTCCAAGTATAATCGTTGTAAACAAGTGATTTGAAATAAAATAAAAAATAGTCGCTGAGAGCTAAATCAGGCGACCACGCTGGCCAGTGCAGATCACCCCTAAAGGAGATGAGGCGTCCAGAGAAATGTTGTCTCAAAACAGTCATTAACACAAGCGCTGTGTGTACCGTGGCACCATCCTGTTGGAACCATACATCATCCACATTCGTCTCGTTGAGTGTTAGCAGGAGACATTCCTGAATCATATGGACATAAAAGTTAAAAGTCATCTAAATTGGCCGTTCAAAAACCAAAACTTGCGATAATGTACAGCAAACACTTACACGCTATGAATGTAGGGGACGCTGATGAAGTTGTCTGGGGTTCCAATAGCACATGTTCTCCTTATTTACTAATCCCGAAAGATAAAAGTGAGCCTCATCACTGAAGAAAAGAAGTATGTGGTGAGGTATGCCAAAAAGCGTTTCAAATGGATTTTCTCGAGCAACAAAATCGCGTGGATTAAGTTCCTGCACCACAACCAATTTGTAGGAATGAAATTTTAGTTCTTCGTGAAGAATTCGCTGCACAGAAGAAGCAGACAACCCAACAACAGCTGCATGTTTGCGGGTAGAGGTCTGAGAGGATATCAAAATAGAAAGCCTTACCATGTCAATGTTTTAGGGCGGCAGGGTTGTACATGGAAGGCTAGGTTTTTTTTTCTTTACATCACCAGTTTGCCTGAAGTTGTTTACCCATGAAACGTAACATTGAAATGGTTACGGAATTCACGTTGCGTGACAATGATTGAGCGACCGTTACAAAATATGGTTAGTCAGCTAACGCGCGCTCCACCTTCGTCCACTTCATGATGCTAAACTAAATTGAGCTACGCCTTTACGCCCCTCTCTCTCGAATGTATCTACCGCCACCCAACTCGGAGATATCATCGCTTCGTGGAGCCAAATTCAAATAAGTAAGATTTTTTAATTTACGGCGTTTTTATATTAGATATATACTACAAAATAAACAATTTTTATTTTTAATTTCTGCCATGATAACTAAAACTATCAAATATGATCAAATGAAGTAATAACACTTTCGCTTTCAAATATATATGCGTATTTAGTATTCATATCGCTGCAGAATCCGAATATCACCATCTTGCATCACAAGGAGATTGAGTGAAAAATCGCCATTAAAAATCAATCATAAGTTACTGTAACTCTCTCACTAGTTATCAAGCTATCGCTATTTCGCCCTACTCGAGTTCAATCCAATGATCTGACACAATCCGAGTATAGCCGAAAATTGATGGTAAGACCCACTATTGGAGCAATACACAAAAATATGGTTTTTGTGGGAATGTCTTCATCGCACTGAAATTCGAGGTGGGCATTTGAGATTTGTTGGCAGAATGGCCAGATTTTTTATATTGTCAGAGATGTTAAGGAAATTTAAAAAATAATGTTTTTAAACATCTCATCAACTTTTAAATACATAAAAATATTTCCTATGGAAATATGGTACTTTATTCCTCTCTATAAAACTGTGTAGTTACCAATACTTTATTTGCATAAGTGCAGCCCTCTATTTCTCACTCCATTTTTTTAGATACCTTTTTGCCCCAACATAAAATATTCATCGCTCGTATTCTCTCTTACGACTCTGATTTCAACAGAAAAATTAAATACTATTTATTCAAATTCAAACTAAAAATTATATCCTGAACCTACCAGATAATAATAAATTCTTTGTAAACAAAAATTTACATTAAACGGAAAAATGGAATCAAATTCTGCTTAAAGATATAATAAATGAACACCCTTAGAACAATTTAACAAATTTTTTTCAATATATCAGACAGCTCGTTAAATATTTTAAATGGAACCACACATTTTTTAATACTTTCTTCTTTTCTTAGAAAAAAAAAAAAAGAAAATTTATATATACCAAGCATATTGCGTTTTGGTTTTTAAGCCATCATTTTGACATTAATCTTATGTAGCTATTAATCTCCCATGGAGTGTAATTGCCTTCATTATGTGAGTGTTTTCTTATTTATGTGTGTGCCTACTAATGACATCAAATTTTTCATATCCGTTCTTAAGTAATTACGACAGTCCTCAGGTTCTCAGGAAAATCTACGTGGAATAACCCTCTCACGACCCCCTTTTTAATAACCACTTCTTTGACCACCGTAAACAGCGAATACGCCTTCTTTTCCTATTTAAATTCACTAAACACAATGATATTATAAACAAAAGCAACGCCGTATTCATGGTCAACCATTAAAACTAATCCAGAAGTAATTAAAAACATATGTTCGAACTCACTAGTTAGACGCCACTTTTCAAATTGTCTTATTTGACCCTTTTAACAAATAGCCAAGACGTAAGGTAAAATAGTATGTAGTCGTATGTACTGGGCGTAAAACTTCCGTAACACACACAGCAGTTTTCTCAGAAAAATTTCTTTCCCCTGAGTAATTAAAAATCAAAAAACAAACATTTTTTTTCCAATATCCTATTTTCAATCCCAGAAAAACAGAATGCAGAAAATGCCGAGATATTTTAAATTATGTAGGTGAGACGAGAGTTCAAGGTTTTTCAAGTTTAATTTTCAATCTGATAAAAAACGTACCGATATATTTTTAGAATCAGGCAGTGGATAAACCGTTTATTGTACTTACGTACTTTATAAATAAACTACTTTAATATTGACTTAACTATTTGCTTGTTTGTTTTTCGCTTATTTGGTTAACGATTTATTGATGCGATATCAGTTTAAATAGAGTTTTTGATTTTTATTTCATTTCTGAAAAAATCTAGCAGGTAATAATACGTACTGTCATAATAGTAAATTATTTATCAATCTAAATTTGACTTCGTAGTAGTTGAGAATTACTTTATGAAATCTCCCAATAAGAATAGCATTTATTTTTTCACATTAAAATTACTTATTTGGTGCCATACCTGCATCAGATTAAAGGTTATGAATATGAGTTGAACTTATATGCACCTTCTTTTTTGAGATCGATTAAATGTCAAAGACTATTCCTTTTTTTTGCAATATGAGAAATACCCATAGTTTATAGAAGGAAATATGTTTATTATATTAAGCGAAAGGCCGAATTCAACTGAATTTAATTTAAAAAAGATCATGCACGATAAAAGCCTTAAAACAATTTCATTTTTATTGCCTCAGAGTGTTTTTGGGTGATCCATTTTTAACAAAGCTGGTTGATATCCAAACGATCATTCATTTATTCTCAATCTGATTAGCCTCTGAGTTGTGTAGCGTTCTATATGTACCTTATCTTGTAACAATTGACGCACTTCATTGATCCTCTACAATATTATTGATAATATTCGCGAAACTTATTATTATGCTTCCATAAGTTCATTAAAAAATAAGTTAAGAATACTATGAGGCTTTATTTTCAAATGCATTTAGAAGTGACTAGCAGTTTCTCGTAGCGGCTTCGCCCGCAGCGATAGTGTGGAACGGGGTTCATGAAGTCTACTTACTTCTTCAGGACTGAAAGTGACATCATCTAAAAATTTGTCTTTTGCACAACAGTGACATGCATTCACATAAAGAATATTCTGGTGTTTCGGCTGTCGTATCGCAGAAACGGTAAATATCGCTGTCAATTTTTTTTTCAGATATTTCTGAGGACAACCTCCTTTCTTTTTGGGAGATCGATTTTTGCGTTCTTCAGCGATAGATTTATGATTGTTTTCGCTTATCTGAGGCCAGGCGTCCAACTTCTCTTTTATGTAGTTTTTGGTAGTCGACAGAAAGGTTACGGGCCAAAAAAGGAGTTTTTGCTTCTTCTTTTGCAGGACTGTTCGCTTCTTCGTTTCTCTCGATTCCTTTGAGCCCTGGCACCCACATTAAGGTTACTCTGTTATTCCTTGCCAATTACTTTAAGTTTGCTTGCAGTATAAGGTCAACTTAGACTCATAGCTTTTAATTTAAAGCTTTTAGCGCTATTTGGCTATCTAACAATATGTATATTTAGGCCTAAACATTTCTATTGTGACGCTCGCCAACACAGATTAGGAGTTCTACTTGGAAGATGGTGGGGATGTCTCATAGAGATTTGGGAAGCCCAAAACTTGGGCCTGATACTCCCACTCTAATCATTTCTTTTAGTTTGGGTCCGTCAGTAAATCGTACCATTGAATCCTTTTCTACTCGAGGTAATCCCTCTTCGTTTACTTGGTAGCAGCCAGGTACCAATCCACAGTTCATATCAAAATCGTACCTAATCGACATGATATCTGTTAGTTTCGATATGGATTCTGTTGGGATTGTTTCCATAATTCTCATATGTTCAATAAAGTTTCCACGCTTGTGGCTTTCAGCCTGAGGGCATTTTTTACTGCCCCCCCCCCCATCACAGCTATAAGCAGTGGAGGGAGGTTCAGCATTGACTTTATTGTTGCGATGGGACATGATAGTATGGCACGAGGACTGTTTCGTTAGGATTAACATGTAATCTCTTCTTTATGCACCAGTTACTAATTTGGTTTAATGCAGTTTGCACAAGGCTTGTAATAGTTCTTTCATTCTTGCCTCTGCTAGTGACAACTACGTCATCAGCGTAACCTTGCGTTGTGAACCCTGAGTTATTCGGTTGGCTCAGTAAACTATCGTCGATCAGAGACTACAGTAGAAGTGCTAAAACTCCCCTTGGGGAGTGACTATTCTGCTTTTTACCATTGATTGAATCGATCTTGTTAGGGGAAGCTCCGTTTGCCTTGCCTCTGGGACTATATCAATTAAAGCACACAAAAAGATATTTTTGTCACCAATGTTTTTTCTAGATTACCCACTACATTGAAAAGTTAAGAAATACTCGCAAGAAATTTATTATAATTTATAACCCAAAAAAAAATTCACATATATAAATTTGCTGATTTTAAAGAGAAACAATGAGTTTTTCAAACATAAATTTATTATTAAGAGCTTCAATTAGTCATGTTTAACATCTGCCTTCGGTCACTATTTTACGACTAAAAAACAATATAAACTTAAACTAAAGCTACCGTAAAAACGTTGCAGTAGTATTAATGAGAAATACCAACTTCATCCTATATTTTGCTAATCCCAAATAATTAAGGATTAGCAACAAAACGAGGGGGGGGGGCATGAAACGGGAATAAAATGAAAATGCAAGCAAAATTCAAAATTTATCTAAACTCACACTAAACAATAATGTGAATTTATTTGTATATATCATCTATACGTACCAGGTGGCTTTTAGTCAAAACACAATCCCGCCTAATTTCTATTAACTTAAGAAATTAAAAAATAAACCGACAACTGACATGGTCACGACATATTTCACCTTCCTTTATTCTCACACTCTTTTTTCTAAGCTTTTATTTACCACGTACAAGCAGTTCTTTATCAAATACAATGTATATATTAAATTAGCTCATAAATTACACATTGACAAACTAAATTGGTACTTTTAGACTCATGCAAGGCTGTTTCGCAGATGGTGACCCATTACGTGACATTATATTCGCTGCCGCAAAAGGTAATAAGAAAATTGTTTTTCTGCTGCTTTGTTTTAACAGATATAAAATACTTTACATAATCTGTTAGTTTTACAAAATAGATATAAAGATATTTCAATTATTTATAGATATGTAAAAGAAAGAAAGTAGTACTTATAGTACAGGTTTCTCACCTTAAAATGTAAGATTATTTTAAGTAACAAAAAAACAACAGAAATAAAATCTGCTTTTGGGTATTCAAGTGTAAAAGTGGAGTAACGCAACGTTGTCTGTCCCACATTAAATATTTAGTTTTGCTGAATTCACTCTTAACTGCCTTTTTCACTATTTGTTGCAATAGCTTTGTTCTAACACATTCATCTCTCTAAATATGTTCAATTATCTTATCTCAGTATTATTTTATGGCACCACATCTCGCATGTCTCTAACTTAGAAGGCTTCGGACTAAGTCAGTCATACCTTCTTTCTCCAATATCCAGGTTTAGCTTACATCCATAAAGACCAACGCTCAAAACATGGGCTGTTAACCTAACACCTGTATATATGTTGCGTACTAGCCAAGTTTTTTACCTTTCGCTATTCTACTTCTTACCTCCGGTATCAAAATACTTCGAACTCTCCTAGTCTGAAATGGAAGCATGTAAAAATAAAAGCCAAAATTAGTAGAAGTCAATTCTCATTAATACTAATATATATATATATATATATATATATATATATATATATATATATATATATATATATATATATATATATATATATTGGCAAGAGTTTAAAAACAGGATATCCTCCTCTAAGTAGCAACCTCTCATATCATAAATACTTTCAAAATGAATGACAATTTTGCATAAAAGCTTGGTATTGAAACCTAGAAATTTAGAGAGGGTAAACGAAAGAAGAATACCGCAAAATTAATTCGGTCGGGCTTGTCAAGCGGTACTCCCCTGAAAACAACTATACAGTACTTGCGCAGCAGGCATTAGACAGGACTGGAATTGAATAAACCACTGATGGCGTTGATTTAAAGAAAAACTTTCCACACATGTCTTATTAACATATACATATAAATACAAAAACTGAAAATTATCACTGTGTTGGTTTTTTTACACAATTTAGAATAACTTACGTGTACTTGACCAGACGTCAACACATGCTCGAGTTTGTTGCTCGACGTGGAGGCGCTTACCTGTATTTGGACTAACTACTGTTTTTTTTTCTTCTCAATAAACCTATATGTAAGCAAATATATATATATATATATATATATATATATATATATATATATATATATATATATATATATATATATATATATATATATATATAAATTACAAGCCTATGACATACATAAGGTAAAAATAATTACCAAAAATAATATAAAAATTTGAAAAAGTTTTGAATGTAAAAGAAAAATTACATTTTTTTTATTTTATCCAATCAAACAAATAAGTAAATAATACGTTAAAAAATATAAAAAGACATCGAACTTGCGATACATGGGTCGTGCGATTGACACGCTACTGATTATCCACTCAACCTTTTGACGAGAAAAACAAATCCTAGAAATGAACATTCTGGAAGACCTTGTAATATCGTTTTATCGGGATTGACTAGATTATTGATTTTTGATCCAATGAGTTGGAATGAATCAATGTTTTGATACACTTACCACCCATAAGAATGTTAAAGAATCTTTGTTCCTCTGTTAAAAAAATATCCGTGGAAAATCGATAAAAATGCTTTTATTTAATGCTAATAAAATGGTTACCATCTTATTCTACAATACCTAATAAAGAAAAGCATTTTTCTAGTGTTGTTAATAAAAATGTAGTAAATTTACATAATGACAGTGAAATGGTATAATTTGATTTTAATGACATGCTTTTATGTGGTAAAAAGATAAAATACTAATGACATAACAATAGCCTAGAGTAATATTTTTTGCTTTAGTATCGTTAACTTTCATTTTTAATTAAAATATATACCGTCAAAAGGCAATTCAAATTTCTTTTAGAAAATTATATATGATGATTTAATAAATTCTTAAATTTCTCAAAAACGGATCTAGCAGTTTTGCTGATATGTAATAAATTCGTAGGTAAAACAGGTGACAAACAATAGTGTCAAATATATACTGTGTGCATTTTGTCTACAGTTTCCCACTGTGCCGCTAATGCAAGTGTAAGAAAAATAGAACGAGAAACGAAGGATTTCGTTTTCCATTTGATTCTTAACTAATATTGCAAAAAGTAAAAATTTTAGATCATTTTTTAACCGCTACTCAAGGAGACACGAAAACGATGTAAATTAACTCACTAAATATTGTGGATGTAAATTCGGGTACTAACATATTCAGAATAAAATATATTTAAATTAGTTGAAAGAGTTTGTTGTTTCTTTTTATTATCGCTCAAGTGAATACCAGTGGCAGCGCACTGGTGGATTCAGGTCAGTACATTAAACACAACTTCTAATTGGGCTTGTATCTGTCTATAATTGTGAATAAATAAATAAAAGCCTCCTGTATATTTACAGTTTTGGGCTCCATAACTATTCATGTTTCTAACTTTTGGTTTTCGGTATAAATTAACATCCTGATAAGTAAGGCGCTAGAAGAATTTCAAACTTTTATTCTACGCTCTTTAGATAGTCCAAATCACTCATTAAAAGTTTTCACTTAGTTCTGTTGCACATTTTGTATCCAGAATTTCTAGTTTCATTTTTAACTTAGTATAAGGAAAAAACTGCTGATCCCGTAATATTATCCGGAAGTGAAATTGGATAAACAAATGGCAGCGACAACTCTTGACCTTAAAATACTCGTATGTAGGTGCACTGTAAACTAAGTGCAGTAAATTGCACTTTCCCGTTGAATTTTTAAATATTAATCCCATATATCAAATCCAACTATTTCTATATATTCACATTTCCATTATATAAGTAACTCTTGTGTTCTCCATGTAAAGTATTATGTCCATTTAGATTGACTTCTTGTCTTAACCAGAAAACATAGGAAAAAATGCATTTTTTTTATTTACAAGCAAATATTCAATTGTTTCTATACAATAATTCATGGTTAAATTATCTTTACTATTATTTTTTCGTTATAAGTTTAATAAAAAATTATTTTAACTTTAATTAAGTCACAAGTCACGGTTCAAATTTACTATGGTTAATTCGATTAATTATTTATTGCAAATACTCACGGTATGGGCAACACAATATCATTTTCCTTAAGTATCTCTCATAAATTATTTGAATAAAGACATTCTATAAAGTACAAGCTTAAGTTACATTTGATTATCAGTTGTCCATTATATTTGATATTTTACTACAATGTGTTTTCTTATCAATATTGAATTAACTGTTATCTTTTTTTTTCAGTAGATCTAGGTTTTCCTGCTTACTAATAGTTGAGGGGATATTTTTGGATTGCTTAAATTTCTGTGGCTTGCAATGTATTTTTTTAATTTGAAACTAACTATTGGAATACTTATTTAATTTTTGAGTGGAAAATACTAATGACTGATGAATTGACTGATTTAACAATTTTAATTCAACCGACTATTGTTGCACAGGGTCATTTCTTTCAAACGTGTTAATTGAATGCACCTAAAAGAAGTAGTATTATGCGCAAGCAAGGATCTTGGTTATAAATGGTGGTCATTTTGCCTTGACTTTGCCTTTTTTCTGTTTGATTCGAATGAAGAACACTGAAGACTTCCATCCTGATTTATTTAAATCATCCTCTAGGATTTGAGGCTGAAAAGTCGTTTAAGTTATCCCGGTAATTGTGTTGAGTTATTATCCTACAGTATCTTTTGCCTGTTTGACGGTTTGGTGTCATTTTTACTGAGATAAACCTGGAAATGGGGATTTTGACAGTTTTGCATATTTTGACAAGGAATTCTGTTAGTCCCCAACAACAACGGGGTGCTCCCTACCGATCATTTAACAACTGGAACCCTCCCTATGGGTAATTTAAAAACTGGTGTCCTCCCTATATTTCATTTAACAACTGCGGGTTATTTTATTACTGGAATCCTGCTACGGGTTATTGAACAACTGGTATCCTTCTTACTGGTTTTTAGATCGATATTTTTATGGCCAGGAACTCAATTAAGAAAAACGTAACCTTCAAGAAAAATCACCTTATTCGTACTATAAAAAATACTCTATTAAAAAGAATATTTTTCCACTTATTTTAACATTCTTGCATATTTAAGTTCATAACTTAATATCAAAATCAAGAAGATCTATGTGATGTATCGAAAGTCAAACTATTTTTACATTTACTGTATTCTGTGTTAACTAGCCTTTTAGTTTGTACATCATTATTGGTGTGTAAAATCTCATACAAGTTAAAAACAATATAACAACAAAATGGTAGGTAATAAAAATTTTATCGCTTCTACTTATATTACTTGGCGAGAAATTGCAGTTTAAAGGCTATTGAAAACGAGCGCCAGTATTAACTTATAAAATAAAATTAATTAACCACAACTAACCGCTTGTTTTTCTGTTCTTATAGCCCAAGAGCAGAGAGCAAATTTTATACATGTTCTTGACATGTTACCGATATTTCTATTGAGATATTATGTGTTTTGTACAATGCTGCATCGTGAAAAAGTCGTAAGAGGAGATTTAAGTATTCTGTTAGTAATCGCGTAAGGTGCTTTTAATCCCTAAGAACTAACATAAATTTTATAATGGTATAATCGTTTCCTGTGTGAGAAATTTACGGGACAATCAACCAAAAAATTTGCATGATTCTCAATTTCTAATTGACTGTCTCATGAAAGAACTGTTAAGTCGCAGGGTAACCAATCTCATTATTTTTTCTCTGATTATTAAACAATACTTTATAACGTATTTTCTTTGTTTTAGTAATGACGTTTATTACCCACGAGTTGGTAACCTTTCAACGTGCAATCATTCAAACTACTTACAAAGCAAATGCGATGTCTTTCCCAGATCAGCAATACAATAATAATTATTTGCCAAACTAGTGTTGCTTCTCGGCTTTGAAATTTTAAAAATTGAAAAAATTAGTTCCCTAAAAATCAGTAATTCAGAAGAAACCTGTTTTATATGCGTCACACAACCCTTCACCTGAAAATATTTTGTAGAATATTTT
Organism: Diaprepes abbreviatus; assembly: GCA_034092305.1. Taxonomy (NCBI): domain Eukaryota; kingdom Metazoa; phylum Arthropoda; class Insecta; order Coleoptera; family Curculionidae; genus Diaprepes; species Diaprepes abbreviatus. The sequence continues at coordinate 24,984,028 of JASJET010000103.1, forward strand.
ACTTGGTTTTTAGTTGCGTAAAGTAAGTCAAATATTTTTTTCGAATGTAACGAAAACTGAGTCTTAAAATCGAATTTTAGAAGACGATGTATGTGTACGACAATGTTAGGTAAAGTGTAATATTCTAGCGTATAGTGGTAATTACTCATTCGAATGGTTTAGGGCCCATAGTTATATATAATAAAACTTATTATTAATCTGTAAAACAATTTATACCCTGTGTGTAAAAAGTTCCGAGCCACCTAAATATTTTAAAAACTATTCAATTTAGCGAAAATGGTTTGAGTTAAAAATTTAAGTACCTGCCAAATACTATAAGTTTATATATACAGGGTGGCTCAAAAAGTAATGGTATATCACATGTTATATCTTTTCAATAGAATATCCTACTTTTTTGATTATTATTGACTCTACATCAAATTTAAGGTTAAATTTTTGTAATCTTTTTTTTTCACTCAAACCTAATTATTTCAAAAATGTTTCGAAGTTTTTCTATTTTATTTCTAGAATAACAAACAAAAACAATTATTTATCATTGAAAATTGTTTCATTATTTTTCAAAATATTCTCGGTAATGATCAATATACTTTTGCATGCATTTAGCCAATTCGTTAAGCCTCTACCACTATGAAGATGATATCCCCTAAACATAATTTTTGAACACTTTTATCTAAACGTAAACTTTATCATGGTCAGTTTTTTCAAAAGAACAGGCAACCATTTACTTCGAAGTGCTGCATGCGTGAGCAACGTTGGTTAATTTTGGCTTATTCTAGAAGACCCATACGGTCAACTGTTGTTTTCTTTTGTGCTCATATGCTTACATCCAAAACTTATCACTTGCCAAGATCTTTTTAAAGCACCGCGATCTTAGTTTATGAGCATCTCCTTGCACCAATTGACAGCCTTTTTCTCAGCGAAATTATGCGGGATTTAACGGGAACATAACTTCTTCAAGGCCAAATGTTTATGCAGTATGTTATATATGCGGGTATTACTAATGCCTTGGAATGTCTCTATCTCACGCAATCTTGCATCAATTTACTTATAGCATATTTTCTAGCTCTCTAACCGATTTTGGACGACTTTCACGAGACCTTTCTGTGGACTAGCAACGGCCACGATTGAATTCACTAAATCAGAGATATATAATGATTTTCGATGCTTCATCACGATATGCATCGATGCACGTTTGTTGAGATAAACCATATCGAAAGTGGTGAAAAATAATCGTATGAAAATGTTCATTATATTTTTTGAGCGAGATGAAATTTTGAAGTTACTGCAAAAAACACAAACAGCGCCCGTATATCAAAACGTTCTGACTACATATACCATCTAAATTGTCAAATATTACAATGGATGTGTCAGATGGGACCTAGCAAAGCCAATGTGGTCAGTTCCTGAAATATAAAGGGCTACCCTCGTAACAGCCTGATAGTGATACAAAATGTAAGAAAATTTCTTGTTCACGTTGTGCAGCACCTCTTGCGAATAAAATTCACTATTTTTAAGTATGCATTTAGCTCAGCTGATCTTGACACGTGTACTTTATGTTGTAAATGACTCTGTAAAAATTAGACAAGTCTAGCCATCTAACTAGCTATTCTATGGTGCCTTTTCCTCCTATCCATCAACTGGGAAAGCTCTATCATGCTAAAAACATTTATATTTGGAATATACTTGTTCGACAGCCCTTCCTAGGGACAAATTTTTTGCCATTTTTTTGTTTCTGTTCTATGCTTATCTCTATATTTTCCTGTTTCTTCAAATCTTTGAATTGTTCGCATTACTGTAGATTTTAAAAGCGACTGACGGTCTAGAAAGGTGGTAATAAATAGATGTGATGTCTTTTCATATAATCGTGTTATAAATCCCTCATAGTAATAAGCGTAACTTATTCTGATTCACTGAAAAACATTTTCCTTAAAATATCTATGGCTTCAAAAAACTGGCCAAAATTAAAACGTCACAAAATAATTTTGGTATCAGCACAAATGTACAAGATAATTTTAGATAAATATCGAAATGTCTTATTAGGTTTGGGTAAATGAAGTGTTGTTAAAATTGAATGTACACTCAAAAATTGAAGCATAAAACGGGATATCTAATTTGAGAAAATATAACATTGATTTGCCACTACTTTTTGAGCAACCCTGTATAAATAAATTAACTTTCAAATTATCGTTTTTAGTAATTGGTTATACTTTAATCTAAAGTATTTTCCACTGGTTCGAATAATTTTAAAAATATTCATGAGGTCGGGGACTTTCTCCACACAATGTATAAAACCTAACGAGAAAAGACGTTTAATTGTAGAAAACTATCGCGTGAGCGGTAAAATTTTGCTACTAACAACCAATTTTCTGAAGGAAATCCTGAGTATACATAAACCAATTTGAAAACTGTTATGAAAATCTTTTAGATGAAAGATGATTATAGACTAACACCTAGATTATATTTAGTTTTAGCACTTTTTGGCAATAATAAAAACCGATTAACGTTGAAAGACTTTTTACCGTTTCAGTTATGTTTTATAAAATATTTTGAAAAATCCTGAGATATATTTTAAAATTTTAAAAACAAAATAATTTTTTTACACTAAAGAAGCTAGAAACCTTTTTTTTAAATATACTGTTAATCACTAACCAAATTTAGAAAAATTGATGTTTCTTATGGTAAATGTAGTTCGCAACTGAAAATAGTAAATATGACTGGAAAGTCTGGAAATACCGTACAAGCACAGGACCCACCTAGATAGCTACGAAAAAAACATAAACGTAAAGTGAAAAAATAGTTATACAAACACAAGATCATAGGGGCAAGGTAATGTATGTAGCAGTGGATAATCAACAGGTGTCTAAATACCTAAGATGGACCATTTCCTTTTGTCGCGAAGAATTCCCAAGGAGTACAGAAGATTTAGGGAGTACTGTTAACATCTTACCGGGCAGCATTAGATTTTTTTTGATATCTCTAATACTGTCAGGTAAAGATGTCCTCCGACTCCCACTTCAACAAAGCCGTTACATTTGAAAACACATAAAAATTAAGTAAATTTTACATTATATTTTTAAACAAACCTTACCGTTGACGCTAATATACGAGGGAAGGCTTTTATATTTCGGGAACTAGCAAAACTGGCCTTGCTAGGTGTCATCTGACATATCCATTGTAATAATTTACAATTTAGATGGTATACTTACTTAGAACGTTTTGTGTTATTTATAATGAGTGATATTTACAATGATTGCAAAATTTCATCTCGATCAAAAAATATAATTAACTGCTGAGGATTTTCGTGCGATTATTTTCAGAATTTTCGACTTGGTTAATCTCAAGAAGAGTGAGTCGGTAAACTTTATTCTATGAAGAAGCACCTACAAAAACTATGTAAACCTATAGTTTAGTGAATTTAATCTTTGGTCATTGTTTGCTTACGGACGAGTGGCGTAAAGATCTTCCAAAATCAGTTTTCGTGCAAAGAAACATCATTGATGTGCGTTAACTGACACTGTATATTGATTTTCAAAGAAATATACATAGAAAATATGTCAACTTAACACTAAAATTTAAAGAACTCAATAATTACCAAGCTGAAATATATTTAAAACATAAAAGCATGTCATGAAGTGATAACAAAAAAATGCAATAATAAAAAATTTAGAACGACGTATATGCCACAACATTAACGTGTTTATTACGACTTAAAAAAAAGAACCTATAAATTATTGTTCTGGACCGATAAAAGCGACAATATTTAATGCTAAAAGTTTTACTGCAATACTGTGTATTGATCTTCATATGCATGTACATAGAAATTATGTCAACCTGACATTACAAAGAATATACTAAGATTTAAAAAAGTCAACAACTTACAAAGCCAATATATATGTATGTATGTATGTATATATATATATATATATATATATATATATATATATATATATATATATATATATATATATATATATATATATATATAATTTATTTTTATATCTTAAACTTTTGTTAATATTTTTCTGGAATTATTTCTTGGGTATAGGTTTTTTATTTGAAGATCAAAAAACGACAATTTTTCTGACGTTTCGCTCTAACATAGTGAGCTTCTTCAAAGTTATTTTATATTCATGTCGAATCTACAAAATTACAATTTTTTTTTTCAATAAAACATGTATCACAGAAATTATCTTACAGGACTATTACATTTATATTTCTAAGTTAATTAAAATTAATAAAACATATTTTACAACAGTTTAAAACTAAAATAAAATGATACAACAGGTTAAAATATTGAAAACAAGGTATGTACACTTTTATAGTTTTCAATATTTTAACCTGTTGTATCATTTTATTTTAATTTTAAACTGTTGTAAAATATGTTTTATTAATTTTAATTAACTTAGAAATATAAACGTAATAGTTCTGTAAGACAATTTCTGTGATACATGTTTTATTGAAAAGAAAATTTGTAATTGTGTAGATTCGACATGAATATAAAATAACTTTGAAGAAGATCACTATGTCAGACCGAAACGTCAGAAAAATGTCGTTTTTTGATTTTCAAATAAAAAACCTATACCCAAGAAATAATTCCAGAAAATATATATATACATATATATATATATATATATATATATATATATATATATATATTTATATATATATATATATATATATATATATATATATATATATATATATTTATATATATATATATATATATATATATATATATACATATATACATACATATATATATATATATATATATATATATATATATATATATATATATATATATATATATATATATATATATATATCTTTTGGCATGCCGTTGTAAAAGCGACAACCATTAAAAAAACTCCTCTTTGATAACAGGCAGTTCTGTGTTGTCGGCCATTCAATATATATTTATATCGCGTTACATGGACATAGTCGATAATGTTTTGTCGAAATATATGGATATTTGGATTTAACACGCTTTTACTTTGGAGCATTTAAAATAAAATAAAACTATTATATTTTCTTTATTGAAATTGTCAAAAAAGGTCTCACCTGATAATTTATAAAAATAAGTAACGAAATGTTAGCCTTCAGGTGAACTTGTTAAAATTCAAATTTTTTTCTTCTAATATTTTATCATATTTGACACTTTCAAATCAGAAAACTAAAGATTGATATATTTAATTTGAATAATGTATTTCGAAGTTGGCAACATTCATAACAAAACAACAATAATTTTAAAGCTACATGACACAATGTGTTTACACTTTAAAATTTTGTTGTGAAAAAGGTTATTTATAAATAGCGATAAATTTTTATAATTTATTTGATAACAATGTACCATTTTAAAAAAATTTTGTTTCTGCTTAACACCGTTTTTCTTAATATAATTTCCAAAAAATACGTGCTCCGAATTTGTGAACTTAAAGTTATTTATCACAATAACTTTTGTTATTTGAAACTACCTGGAAAGAAAATTATTTCAAAAAAGGAATAGCCTTTGAATAAATCAACACTAAATTGATTAAATGTAACCATAATAAAGGGTGTTTTTTATAGCGGTATAGAACTTTTAAATGGAATAAAACAAAGATGAATTTTTTAAATTGACATGAAATTTCTGGCATTATAATTTAAATATGACTTCTGGCATATGACCGCCACGGCTGGCTCGGACGTAGTCTAATCTGGAAGTCCAATTTTCGATGACTTTTTCCAACATTTGTGGCCGTATATCGGCAATAACGCGGCGAATGTTGTCCTCCAAGTTCGGGCTTATCGGCGTAGACTAGCGACTTCACATATCCCTACAGAAAATAGTCTAGCGGCGTTAAGTCGCACGATCTTGGAGGCCAATTCACGGGTCCGAAACGTGAAACTATGCGGTTACCAAACGTTTCCTTCAATAAATCAGTTGTGGCACGAGCTGTGTGACATGTTGCGCCGTCTTGTTGAAACCATAGCTCCTACACATTATGGTTGTTCAATTGATCAACGAAAAAGTCAGTAATCATGGCTCTATAGCGGTCACCATTGACTGTAACGTTCTGACCAGCATCGTTTTTAAAGAAGTACGGACCAATGATTCCACCAGCCCATAAAGCACATCAAACAGTCAGTATTTCTGGATGTAACGGTGTCTCAACATACACTTGAAGATTATCATCACTCCAAATACGGCAGTTTCGTTTACTGACGTATTCATTCAAACAAAAGTGAGCTTCATCGCTAAACAAAATTCGCTTATGAAAATCGGGATCAACGGCAATCTTGTTTTGGGCCCATTTACCGAATCTACATGCCTTGCTAGGTGATCGTGTGGCTTCAATTCTTGCACGAGTTGGATTTTGTAAGCACGCAAACCAAGATCTTTCCGCAAAATCTTCCATAAAGTGAATGGACACATATCCAATTCCTATGCACGATGGCGGATAGACTGATTCGGGTCTTCCTGTACGCTACGCTCTACAGCAGCAATGACTTCTTCTGTACGCACTGTACGGCATCTCTGTGGATGCGTATTATCATTTAGAGTAAACGTGGTGCGAAAACGTTCCATAGTTAATCGAATTAAATGCTCTGATGGACGATTATGTTGACCGTAAAATGGACATAGTGCGAGATACGTATTTCGAACAGAACCATGATTTTCAAAATAAATTTGCACAATTTGGAAGCGTTGTTCAGGCGTCAGTCTATTCATGTTGAAATGCCAAATCAAACTAAACGTAAATCACTTGACAGCTGACAAAATGTCCGCCAGTTAAAAAAGTGTTGCCAACTTAAAGTTCTATACCTCTATAAAAAACACCCTTTATTAATAACATTGTGCGAAATACCTGTGTCAAAGATACTTTCGTTTAGTCGCTGAATAACTAATAGATAATATCATTACATGATCACCTATTAAAATAAATTGTCCTCATATTCAAAATTTTACAAAACAAAAAGAAAGGAAAAAAGAATAGAAAACATAAATTCAGAAAGATTAGTATCAATTGATCTTCCTGGATTTATATCAAATCTTTTATTTCTCAATATGATTAACCTTTATAGACTACTATGTATTAAAAAATATAACTCCCTAATCCACTAATACGATAAAACTAGTCAGAAGGGATTACACTAGTCAACAAATACAAAAAAAAAATGCCACTGATGTTATAATGGCCATCTGTGGGAGTTTAAAACATCCTGATTGCGATTCAACAACGAAAAATTTCCACCACGTGTAAATTTTGAGTTATAGAATGTATCAGTTATTTTTATTTAAAATAAATATTTTTATATAATATTTATACATAAGTTCAAAATAATAAAACAAAAGATATTTTAAAAATAACAGATTTATTTACAAGAATACCCATGAAAATACATTTATAGTAAGTCTTTTGTATATAACTTTTTTGCAAATGTTGACTTTCGTTTATATTCCTGATCGTTTCCTCTCAGAAGAAACCAAGAATAACCCTCCATCATTGCTGGATCCCATTTGCCTTGGTAGTGTTGCTCCATTGTTAAATGTCTTGATGGAACCTTTCTTCTTGCTCGTAACTTACGGTACCCAAATTTTCTAGGAAAAATTTAAATGGGAGTGTAAGAAGTGTATTTTAAGAGAGATGTAACAGCCCATTTTGCAGTAGCTTTCAAGTAGTTCTTCTACATATTTTTTAGTTTTCTACTTTTTTGTTTCCTAAAAACTCCGTGTAGCTAATTCAACATCACTTAATTTTTGATCAATCTGTTGATCTCTTAGTATTTTTCTAATTTGTGACCCAACAAATATGACTTCTTTAAGCTTAACTTCACTTAGTTTAGGAAAAATTTGTTATTTAAGGTATTTAAACGCGTCTCCTTCTTTACCTAATGCTTTAGGGAAATTTTTAATCAATCCCCTTTTAATGTGTAATGGAGATGACAGTACTTTTTTGGCATCAACAAGAGGTATATTTTTTACATTAGCTTGACCTGGAATATATGGATATCGGGAAAGCCATTTTTTTACTTGGTAATGGCTCTGTATTGCTCTACTGTTCTAAAGATAAAGAAAACAGCAATACTTCGTAAATTCACTCTGAAACCCAAGTAATAGTCCTATAACTTTTAAGTCATCACATATTGGCCACATATGTATTATAGCTTATTTTATTTAGAATAAGTGACATACTTTCGTATGTTTCCTTCATGTCAACTGCATGGGCAAGAGGAATAGAGCGTCTTTTGTAACCATTATAGAGAAAAACTGCTTTTAAACCTATTTTAGAAGAATCTGTAAATAATCGCCATTCGTCCAGATTATGTACAAATCCCAATTTTTCCATAACACCATTTGGATTAACACAAATACACATTTTATCCTGCAGAGTAAGAAACGAGGATAGTTCCTGAATATCGTAATTTTAATTCGAGTGGATGGTAGATTCCGTTATTGTAATCTAGACCCTAATACTTCTGGATGCTCTTTAGACAAGTGGAGGTCTCAAACTAGATCATTTAATAGAGGATGTTCGATTAAATGGGGTGCTTTTCCTTCACTTTCGGGGAAATAAGAATCGTCCTTTTCTGATACATTACCAGGTTCTGCCTAAATACAATTCTAAATCTTCCTCCCATTTTATCGGGGGCGCTAGAACTGATAAACCTTCTCCATGAAGAACCGGTTTTATTGCTGAGGGAATATCCTGATATTCGATATTATGTTTGCTCTTTCTTGAAAAACCAGACCCTTTTGTCATGCAGTCGTTAAAATGATTTGTTGGTTTTCGCTAAATCATTGAAACTGCAAAAAGCATAGAAGAGCGTTTGTGATTTAACCAGTTACTTAGATTTCTTGCACAGGTTTGGCAACATATGTGAGCAGCCCAACAAGACATTCAAAATACTTATGATAAGTTACGTCGGTCATTTTGTTAATTGCCCTTTTCTGCGATTTAGGGGTAAATTGACCACATATGTAGCAAAAGCTATTCGCAGAGTTAACACAACCACGTTTCTGTACTTTAGATATTTTTGTACTGTCGCGTACGTCGGTTCAGAGATGCAATACTATGTTTACAGGTGTCAATTACTTTTATTCAAGGTTTTTACTGTTGGCTTGTTTGCGCACTTCTCTTCTCAATCTAATATTGACCACTACTCATGCTAAACCAATACTGATTATACGACTGCTGGCCAGCAGCCTTTATAGCCGTTCTGTACTTCGTTTAGTTTCGGCTACGGGGCAAAGTGAAATTTGGAATTACATGGGATTAAATGAGTACTTTCGTTATTTAAGCCCTAGGGTATTGAGACTTCGTGATTGACTTGTCATCCCTAGACATCCCGACGTCATGTTGCCAGATTGTGCAAAATTTCCCTAACCTATGGAAGACGTAAATTTGGCAACGTCACTCTCCAGTATATTACAAATTACTTTTTAAAGTAGTGTGATTAAACCACTCATTCATTTTTGCTGATAAAATCATAATTCAAAAATCTTACGTATTACGAAGTTTTTACCATCGTTTTCGCATTTAGAGACCAAAAATTAACCAAAGACTGCCTTTTGCATTACAGTCGCAAATTGGCTGTTAAGTAGTGTTATTACAATATACACTATTCAGCCTTCATTACTAGGAAATAGGAGTGCGAGATTTTTAGACCTCGCCAATTGCACTGTCCTTATACAGGATACTAGGGGGAGGATGATATCGAGCACGCTGAAACTCAAGTATATATCTTAGTACCGTACTTTTTAAGCACGTTAAATTGGCCTTATCCTAGGCGTAGTGGCTGGTTATATAAAAATTAAAAAATAAAGAAAAAAGAAGTGCTGGGCAAACTGCACTGCATAAACATCGTATCCAATATTTATGTTAAAATAATCTCTATATTCTTCAGCATATATTTACAAATACCGAGAAAATTGATACGTTTTGTTTTCATTTTTTTTTTCATTTCCGCGCGGTACCCGTCCACTAGGTCAGCCCCTATCGCTCGCTGCACATCGCCTAAGTATCCTAAATACTATTAGACCACTGCTTCCCCGACCGTCCTAATTAGATTCCGAATTGCCCTAAATACTATTACACTACACTGAATATAGCTTCTAATTTAAGTCCTAATTCAATCAAGATGACTGAATATCGGTGCTTTTTAAAATTTTCTTTTCTTGTTAACAGTAGCACTTATTTTTAAAATAAACTTCAAATACTCAAGTGTTTATGGGTATGATAAATATTTATGATAACCTTGCTTTTTAAAATAAGTAAATCATTCAGGCTGTTGACAGTTTATTAGTAATTAAATTAGTACAAAAATTAGAGTAATGATGACAGAAGAAAAACTAACATTGATGAGACATTATTTTAGACAAATTTTTCAACAGCAATTCGTTCTACTACAAGTATTTTATGACTTCATTTAACTCTAAAACCTTCATAATTGATTTCTTTGAATCAACTTGATTTTTAATCCTTTTCTTGAAGTCCGATTGGCAAACATTTGATAACAATGCAGTGAATGAATGGATGAGAGTGATGATCCTGGATCTTCAATTTTAAAATAGGTAAATTATTCAAGCTGTTGATTGTTTATTAATAATTAAATTGGTACAAAAAAAATGTGTAATGATTACATAAGAAAAAGTAAGGTTAATAAGAAATTATTTTAGACAAACTTTTCACCGCTAATTCGTTCTACAATGATTACATGACTTCATTTAATTCAGAAATCCTTTGGGTCAACTTGATTTTTAATCTACTTTTCGAAGTTCGATTCGCCAATGTTTGATAACAGTGCAGTGGATGAAAGAATAAAAGTGGTAATCATGGATCTTCAGTTTTAATATAAGTAAACCATTCAAGGTGTTGACAGTTTAATAAAAATTAAATTAATACAAATATTAGTATAGTGATGACAGAAGAAAAACTGATATTCATAAGGAAGTATTGTAGATGAATTTTTCAACAGTATTTCGTTTTACAATGTGTATTTCATGACCATTTACCTCAAAACCCCTCAATGTTGATTTCTTTGGGTCAACTTAATTTTTAATCCACTTCGCAAAGTCCGATTGGCAAACGGCTGGTACCAATGCAGTTGATGAATGAATGAAAGTGATGATCATGAATCTTGACTTTAAAAATCAGTAAATTATTCAAGCTGATGACAATTTATTAAAAATAAATTAGTACAAATATCAGTGTAGTGATGACAGAAGAAAAACTAAGATTGATAAGGAAGTATTTTAGATGAATTTTTCAACAATAATTCGTTCTCAGATATGTATTTCATGTCTTCATTTAACTCAAATACCCTCATTATTTATTTCTTTTGGGTAATCTTTATTTTTGGTCCACTTCTCGTTGTCCGATTTACATACGTTTAGTAACAAAACACTGCTGACAGTTTATTAGTGATTAAATTAGTACGAAAATTAATGTAACGATGACAGAAGAAAAACTAAGATTGACAAGAAAGTATTTTAGACAAAGTTTCCAACAGTAATTCGTTCTACAACAAGTATTCATGACTTCATTTATCCCAGAAACCCTTTGGATCAACTTAATTTTTAATTCACTTTTCGAACTTCGGTAACAATGAATGAATGAAAGTGATGATCACAGATCTTCAGTTTTAATATAAGTAAATCAAGCTGTTGAAGGTTTATAAAAAATATAATTAGTACCAATATTAGGGCAATGATGACAGAAGAAAAACTGAGATTGATAAGAAAGTGTTTTAGATAAATTTCGACAGTAACTCGTTCTACAATATGCATTTCATGACTTAATTTAACTCAATAAAGCTCATTCTTGATTTATATAGGTCAACTTGCTTTGTAATCCTTTTCTCGAAGTTCAATTGGTAAATATTTGGTAATAATGAAGTGCATGAATGAATGAAAGTGATAATCATGAATCTTCAATTTTAAAATAGGTAAATCATTCCAGCTTTTGATAGTTCATTAGTATAAGATCAGTTTTATAAATGTATTTCATGACTTCATTTAACGCAAAAACCCTCATTGCTTATTTCTTTGGGTCAACTTGATTTTGCGTTCACTTCTCGGAGTCCGATTTGCATAGGTTTAGTAACAATACAGAGAATGGATTAAAGTGGTAATCCTAGATCTGGTATTTTAGAAGTGGATCATTCAAGCTGTTGACAATTTAATAGAAATTAAATTAGTACAAAAATTAGTGTAATGATAACAGAAGAAAAACTGAGATTGATAAGGAAGTATTTCAGACAAATTTTTCAACAATAATTCGTTCGACAATATGTATTTCATGATTTTATTTTTAACTCAAAAACCCTCATTTTTTATTTCTTTGGATCAACTTGATTTTTGGCCCACTTCTCAGAGTCCGATTTGCACATTATTGATAAAAATACAGTGAATTAATGAAAGTAGTGATCCTAGATCCTCAATTTTAGAATAAGTATATCATTCAAGCGGTTGACAGTTTATTAATGATTAAATTAGTTTAGTACAAAAACGAATATAATGATGACAGAAGAAAAACTGAGATTGATAAGAAATTATTTCAGACAAATTTTCCAATAGTAGTTCGTTCTACAATATGTATTTCATGACTTTATTTAACTCAAAAACTTTCATTCTTAATTTCTTTAGGTCAACTTTGACTTTTAATCCACTTCTCGAAGTTCATTTGGCAAACGTTTGGTAACAATGAAGTGCATGAGAGAATGAAAGTGATAATTATGGATATTCAATTTTGAAATAAGTAAATCATTCAAACTATTGATAGTTCATTAGTAGTTAAATCAGTTTTGCAAATGTATTTCATGACTTTATTTAACGCAAAAACCCTCATTGCTTATTTCTTTGGGTCAACTTGATTTTTACTCTACTTCTCGCAGTTCGAGGCGTACGTTTAGTAACAATACAGTGAATAAATGAAAGTGATGATCCTACATCTTCAGTTTTAGAATAAGTGAATCATTTAAACTATTGACAGTTCGTTAGAAATTAAATTAGTACAAAAATTAGTGTAATGATGACAGAAGAAAAACTAAGATTAATAAGGAAGTATTTCAGACGAATTTTTCAACAATAATTTGTTCGACAATATGTATTTCATGACTTCATTTACCTCAAAAACCCTCATTTTTTATATCTTTGGGTCAACTTGATTTTTAATCCATACTCGAAGTCTGATTAGCAAACATTAGGTAACAATGCAACGAATGAATGAAATATAGTGGTGATCATGGATTTAAAAGTAAGCGAATCATTTACGCTGTGGACAGTTTATTGATAATTAAATTAAAACAAAATGGTTTTGACGAATTTTTCAATAGAAATTTGTGCTACAATTAACGCAGAATTTTTCAATAGAAATTTGTGCTACAATTAACGCAGAAACCTTCATTGTTGGTTTCTTTGGATCACCTTGATTTTTAATCCTCTTCTCGAGGTCCGATGGGCAAACGTTTGGTAACAATGCAGTGACTGATTGAAAAGAGTGGTCCAGGATCTTAAATTTCAAAATAAGTAAGTGTTGACAGTTTATTAGTAATTAAATTATTACAAAAATTAGTGAGATGATGACAAAAAAAACTGAGATTGATAATAACGTAATTTAGATATATTTTCCAACGGTAATTCGTTCTACAATACGTATTTAATGACCTAATTTAACTCAAAAACCCTTATTGTTGATTTATCTGAATCAACTTGATTTTAAATCCACTTCTCGAAGTCCGACTGGCATACGTTTGATAACAAAGTAGTGAATGAATGAATGAATAAATGAAAATGGCAATCCTGGAACTTCAATGATTATGACCTCAAGTCATTCGCCGTTGCGGATCCAGACAGCCTGAACTTGCCTGATTTCTTCGGGTAATAATATTATATTTCAAAAATACCTTCGCGCAGTGTGTTGGATGCTGAACACTCTGGAAATATGATCTCTAGTTTAATCTTTCTCTAGATAGTCAGCTTGAAGAGAGAGAAGTTGAGGCATCTATTAGATCATAGATCCTCAAACAATTTTGTCCCGTAGATCACGTGACTTTTTTTTCCGATCTGATCTGGTCATCGAATGCAGAATGCGGCGAGTAGGAAAAGGTATGAGAAATGTCAACATAATAACTGACAGTGTTGACAAAGAACTAAAGCTTTCACGGCTTTGGTCAAGTTGAAAATCATGGTTCTTGGGTTTAGTCCGTGTCAAATTGGAATTATTATCCTACGTTTCGCCTACGATTGCACGAGGCATCTTCCCTGAAGGATAATAATTCCAATTTGACACGATCTAAACCTAAGAACCATGGTTTTCGACACTGTTTACGTTTCTCATATATCCAACACGGTGCCGCGCAATGCATACTGCCGCGTTGTACCTTTCTCACCAGACCAAGACTTAACCCAAACTTTACTATAAAGTGGAAATATTAAAATAAAGAAAGAGTTCTCTTCTGAAAATCTTCTTTCAGTATTTGAAAATATTTCCAATCTTTACTTGTTTTATGAAGACGACACCTCCTCAAATGACCATCCAACTTGAATGATTTCATAGCATTATTGCTTAACACTCTGTTGCGTATAAGGCAGGTCTCTGTATGACTATGAAATGAAACGAAACAGAACTTTAAATAATCGACGCTATACTACCTACATTTCCATTTAGTTTCGACCTTGTTTGGTAGACGTTACCTGCGAACAAAAATAAAGCTACTTAAATATCAGAAGATTTAGCCATTCGAAATTGATACCCCACGCAAAATCCCATTTTAATCTTTATGGCGGTTGTTGGCCTTTTACAGTACAGGGGAATCATATAACATTGAATTTTAGCTAAAAAGATTTAGACAGAAAGAAAGCAGGAAAGAGTAAATAATACCAATTGCTAAAAGGAAAAATCTAACAAAATAATAAAAAAATTTAAGTAATTAATACGGGATTAAGATGTTGATAAGAATATCAAAAAACCTTTATTTGCAGTGGTGATTTTGATTTACTTAAACTTAAATGTATTTTTATTTTTGAAATTTTTTCCCGTTGGTATGGTCCCCGTGCAGATTGCAGTCGACCGCTGGTGATCCATATGGACCACTTTGAGACTCAACATATTAGATCGATTGTGTATTCCTTGACATGCTTTATCGGCGGTTTTAAGCAGCATTCAATAAACTTGTGGTTAAAACGGGTATAACTGGTTGGTATCCACTTAATTCAGACCATCTTTGCCAAACAATCAGTTTCGCCGTTCTAAGGAGAACTGAAGTAACCTTGAACTCACACAAGTAGCTATATTGTTTGAGATAATCAATCCCCTTAATCCAATCCTTTCAAAATCCTCTGAAATTGTTAAATTGTAGTATCAATATACGCTGAATATTTCTATTCATATACATTATTAAATGAACTCATTTGCCTGAAACAATTTCTTAAGTCTTAAATAACCTCACTAGTTTTAAGATCATACATATTTCCCGGTAGATTTTTTAGTTATGCAGTAAGGTTCAAAAATTTTAGGGTAACCCACTTTAGATGATGCGTAAGTATATTGTTAACTATTCATTATTAACCGACAAAAAAAAGTTGTTTAATTTCATTTCACTCTAAAGAAATTTATTAAATAAACACGGATTGGTAACTAAAACTTCCAATATACTTAAAAAGGAGTTAAAGCAATGGACCATACGCGAACAAAAAGAAAGGGTAATTATTTCGATTTAATGAAATCTGGGAAAACGTCCTTTTTAAAAAAAATTCTTCCAATACCCTCTATTTCGAGATGATAGACATGATTTTCTATAATTTATCTCCAATTTCCCGGTAAACAGAAAATTACTTTTCACTTTAGGTTTAGTTTTTTTGCACTAAATCTTTAAAATTTTGTTACGTCCACGAATTTCATGTACATATATCAGCGACACCACCCATCTCGAAAGGGAAATAATTTGCAATGTTGCCATAGCATGAATATGATTTCTATGAAATACACATTTTTTTCTTTCTAGTAAAGTTGTAAAGAAAAAAATCCGAAAAAAATATTTGGTCAGCGTGAAGAACACTTTCACGGTTACTTAGCAGAACAACTAGGATTTTTTAAATTCACGAAACAAGTCTCCCTGTTTTAATGAGAATGAGGAAAAACATTAATAATTTGCTTTTATTGGAGATTTCTTTATGTCGCCTATTTTTCTATTGTTCTAGTGCTAAACAATACCCTTCTTCCATCAAATTTATAATTCCAGTTCATTTTTATACATTTTGGTCTTATAATTTAACTAGCCATATTATTTTTTACAGCAGGTACTAAACCACCGGCTTCCCTACTAACTCAGACACTTTCCATATATTTCCTTGGCAGAGATTCCTGTATTCACGTGATCTTTGCTAGACAATAATATTTTTAAGTAGGTTAGTTTTCTAAACTAACTAAAACCAAGGTATATCTGAATTAACCAAACTAACCAAACTTTTCAATTGGTTAAGATTAACTTTACACTTACACTACCACTACAAAAGTTAAATTATGTTGTTAACTGAGATAGACAAATTTTATATTTTTTTTTTAAATAAAAGTTTATACCTTGAAAATATCTTACATCTAGCAACGTCGTAGCAAATATTTACCTTTTCAATATTAAACTGATCGATGAAGTTTAAAAAACTTATTTACATTATTTTGTTGAAAATACAAGTTTTTCTTAATTTTTTTGCGAAAATCTGTGCAAAAATATTTTAGATATATTACTAAAAATTCTGTAGTATAGTATATTTGTGTCCCAAATTTAGACAACATGAAAATCGGTTTTTAATTATTTCCCTAAATCTATAAAATAAAATACCAAAATTATTTTATCTCCATTCTTTTTTCTATTTCATTAATCAGTAACTTCGTATCTAAATTATCCCTTTTTTTTTCTAAAACGTAGACATGCGAAGTTTCACGTCTATACTGAACACAATACGTCATCTCTAGTGTATCGACTTGCGCATAATTCGCGCGTGTTTAACAGGACTCGAGGGTCTAAAGAAATGCATGTGAATTTGCAGGTAGGCGGAACTTATTGACGTCTAGTACCTCGTCATGCGCATTTTTCACTTCATCTGAACCATCTCTAACAAAAAACGTATAAGAAATATGTTTCCAAGGCTGTGAGAATATGGCTTTACTGAATTCAACTATCCACCATATACAGTAAAATTTCTGATTTCGGCCACCCCTCAAAAGCGATTACCCCTCTGAACGGCCAATTTTGGGCCTTCTTAAAATGAATCTTATAGTTTTTTCATAACAACAAACCTTGCAAAAACTGCCACGGTCACGACAATCCGTGAATTTCACCTGGAACTTTCACCCTTAATACCGGTCATAAACCGTACACAATGGGTACTTTTATTATTGGAAATACCAAAGTAATAGTTGAAATCCAATTATATAAATGGGATTCTAATTAGTTTATTCATTTAACTCTTAAAAAAAATGGAAATCATCGCGGAAAGTGGAAAATATAGTACCAGTACCCGAAAATTAGCGGAAACATTTAATGTTGGAAAAACACAAGTGAATAATATTTTAAAAAGTAATGCCAAATTGAAAAAAAAAATTGAAGACCGGAGATTTCATGCAGATCAAAAATGGAACTTTCCAAAAACAGAGGGACTAGCGATTAACTAAATGGTTTATGATTGGTTTTACAAAGCTAGAAACAGAAATGTTCCTATATCCAGACCCATAGCTAAGGAAAAAGCTCTCGAAGTATTAAAAAACTGGAAAATTAGTAACCTTAAAGCATCATATGGCTAGTTACATAGGTTCTTCAAAAGGCATGATATCAATTTTTAAACAATTTGTGGCGAGTCTGCTCATGTGGATCAAGTAAATGTTCAAGAAGAGTTAATTAGTTAACTAAACTTAAATCAATTGATATGAAAAATATTTCTAATGCAGGCGAAATAGGATTTTACTATGTAGCAATTGCAAACAATACTTTTGCCTCAAAGAGTGATAAATGCGCTAGAAGAAAATCAGCTAAGCAACGGGTGTTTTGTGTAGTAGTATGAATGGTGAGAAGGAAAGCTTATTAGTTATAGGAAAAAGTAAAAATCCGCGATGTTTTAAAGGAGCACATATAGTAAAAGTTCCGTTAGAATAAGTCTCCAATAAAAAAAGCTTAGATGATAACAAAGATAATGACTTCCTGGTTGAAAAACTTTGTTGACAAATTCAATAAGCGGAGTGGAAAAGTTCTTTTATTTTTATATAACACCACTTCTCACCCGAAAATACATCTTGAAAATGTTCGAATTGTTTTTCTACCTCCAAACACTGCCAATGAACCAAGGCGTAATACAAAATTTTTAAATGAAATACACAAAACATTTGATAAGAAGACTTTTAACTTTTACAAACACCGAAAATTCGTTTGAAAATGCAGAAAAAAGCTGGATTGCTGCAGCATGAAAAAACGTTTCGTCCTCAACTATTAAAAAATGTTTCCAAAAAGCTAAATCTATGGAAACTATCCAATAGACCGAAGCTTTTGACGAAGAAGACGATTTCCTGCTGAGTCAGTTATTTCCCGATTTCGAAGGCATTCCAGGTAATCTAGACCTGGAAAAATATCTCCTAATCGACTCAAATATTTCAACCGAAAATCATGCAGGAATATGCAGGAAATAATTCAAGAATTCACTAACCAAGAAAGCAAGACTTACCCTGCCGAAGATGAAAACTGTGAAAGTGAAGAAGAGAGATATTTAGTTCATCTGTGAAAAGTATGGGTGAAGTTTGTGAAAAGTTAAGAGACATACAGCATTTTTTGTTGGACAAAAAAAATGGCTATTTGGCCTTTGATATTTCCAGCATTTAATAAAATGTAAGAGTGAAGTAGCAAAAATGAAATTTAAAAATTTAAGACAGACCTTCATTGAATAATGTTTTCACAAAACTTAATATTTCTTTTTATACAATATCGCTTATTTTTTAGCGCATTATATACATATTATCTTTTTGCGGCTTAATTCAGAAATGTGAAAAAAATTTGTTTCTATGTATCTATATTTGTAGTTTATATTTATATATTTATAATTAGTTTTCTGATTCCTTAATGAACTTTCGTAAAATAAAAACATATCATAATAAACGTCGTTTCCTTCACCTCAAACGAAAAAACATATGGTTGATGTGAATGTAATTAGGAATTTACCTTTATCGTAGAGGCATTTTTGTCTTATTCATAAAAATTAACATATTTTTCCTGCTTTTTTGTGCAAGTACATATAAATAAATCCTCGCTTTTACTCATATTATACGTTATATGTAGATTTGTTTGAATTCTTCCCCTCAAAAGCGATCACCCCCTTAAAGGGTAAATTTTTCATAATTTTTTTAGTGGCCGGTATTGAGAAATGTTACTGTAGTTTCGATCTGCCTCTAATGGCTATTTCTTATTCTCAAAATTAAAATTTGACCTTTAACACAAATGATAATAAAAAATTCAGACCGGAAAATTTTGGACCCAATAACATATCTTAGGCAAATTGATATTTTACAAAGGCCTATTATCATCCTGGTTAACACACATTCACTGGCTCGTCGACTAAGGCAACTTAATTATAATAATAAAACCACAAAAATTATAAAAAGTCCACCTTATGTATCGTTTGTCATTAAAACAACCGTAACATCTTTTTGTTTTCAATATAATTGAATTAGTCAGGTATATTAAGTGTCACGAGTAAAATTACTAGGCTGAACGAGTGTTTATAAGCTTAATTACGTTTAAACAAATAAACATTACCACGCGAGCTAAACGTTTTGTTTACTGCGACACAACTTAACAGCTAATATTAGACTATTTGGAACACTAAATTTGTTTGTTTAAAACTACTAGATAAATTTTCTCTTTAGTCGCCACATAAATTCTAAATTCGTTTATTAAATTTTTGACACTTGGCTAAGTTTTTCCTTGTTAATTAGCCTTACGATCCGAATGAATTATTTAAAGTAATCTTATGACAACTCACATCAACATATATTCTCAGGCCCACACGCCTATTCCAAACTATTCGAAAGTCCACCACGCTACTGAAGCCGATTTGGCAAAGTCTTCCTCTAAAAAGTTATTTACTTTACTTTACATGTTTAGGCTCGTATATTGTCGAAATGTAGAGGACTATATTGAGCTTCGAACATACCCCTATAGAATTAACATAACGTTAGAACTAGGGCCCGGTTGTTTGAAGGCTAAGTAACGTAATAATATTTTTATTTATATTTGAAAAAGTGTTGATAAACAGTAGTTATTTAATTTCTTGGTTCACACATACCGATTTTATGCTATCCTTTTCTAATTACATTATTTAAACGAGTATCATATGGTAGTCGGTACGTCCATTCTGAATACATAAAAGTATGAATATATAGTTGCCTAAATTATTATTTTTATAGTCAATATGTAAACAATATCTAACAATATTTACCAATAAAAATATGCTTTTAAATCCTCTTTTTGTTAATATTAATTGTAAACTCTGCATTTATAGTAATGTCCAACACTTAAAATACTGAAACGAGTCACGACAAGTTATTAAACAGAAGGAAAAGATAAGTAAACATGTTTATGTCTGTCAAACATCAAAAAAGCCTCTCCCCCACCTACCATAAACAACCTTTAAACAAGTCTATTGTTGCTTAAATCTATAGGGTATATTACAGGATACCATGATATGTCTTGCTGAGTTGTTTTTTGTCCATTTTAGAATTAATGGTATTTTTATTTTTTGTATTTTTATCAGTTCTAGTTACTCTCGTTTTTTTGTATGTATTTCAGATTTCAGAATTGTCGTGTTGTTATAATCAAAGATATGTTTGGTTTCAATACTGTATTTCGTTAGAGCGGTATGGTTTTTATCGTATCCATGACCCTTTTGGTCTGTCTTTAACATATTGGCTGCTTTGTCCGATATACAGGGTGTCCGTGAAAAGGTGGGAAATCTTCCGGATATGAAAATAATACGTGAAAGGAATATTACAAGTTCATATAAACTTTTTTCGTGTAGGCCTCCTCTTCGGAGATAAGGGCTTCCAAAGAGCTGTAATGGAAGCAAGTGTTTTACAAATAATTACTGAATCACCAGTTATATTTCAATTTTTTTTAATATGATGTATACCAGGTAAGACCCTTCAAATTACTATCTAAGGAAGTGTTGTCAATTACTCACAGCTGTAGGAACGGAGTAGCTGTGACACTCATGTTCCCATTTTTTTACGTCCTGTACTATAAGAACTTTGGACAACTTTTTTTACATACATTTAACTACTGACTAAAAATTAAATGATCTTCATTCATGTCGCGAGTCATAACCGTGTTGAAAAAAACGCCCTTTAAACGATTTCTTAGAATTTCTCAGTATATCGATGAGCTGCTGTACCCTGTCAAACGTTTCCTCGTAATCGATAAATCATACGAAAATATTTTTACGTTGGTCTCAACACTTTTGAAGAAGTATATGTAGAGCGAATAACGTTCTCTAATACGAATCCAAACTGGGTCTCATCTAGACCGCTTTCACATTTATTCCTTATTCTACAGTGCATAATATTCAGGAAAACCTTCAAGGTGTGACTCTATTCTGTACTTACTGTGACTTATTAACCTGTATTCTTTACATCTTTTGACACGTTGTTTTTTGATAGTTTTATAAAAACAGATTTCAGCCATTCTTCCAGTAATTCTCTAATGTTGTACACAGAATTAAAAAACTTACCCAGTATATCGATATCATCTTCATGAATCAATTGTATGAGTTTCACTGAAATGTCATCTGGACCAATTGCTTTTCTGGATTTTGCACATCTTATGCCGTGATGAACCTCTGACTTCAGAATTTCTGGTCCTTCAGCGCCATGTACATCGTTTGATATGTTTGGTCTTAGATCTTTAAATAATTCAGTTATGTAGCATTAAGGATTTCTTGTTCATCAATGAAAGGTTTGCCTGTTGTGTCTACATAGTAGTTATTCCCGTTTATCATCTGTTCTAACTCACTTCTTAATACCCAAGATTGCAACTTAAGGTGAAATCAGTTGGATTTATTTGAGAATGAAACAAAAACTAAATTTGAATTGAAATTGTTTTCAAAAATAATCACAAGCTAAAATGATCTGTTTCTGATTTTTGAAGTCAAGTTTATTTTGCCTTTAAAAGAGAAATTGTTAATAAAGAGCATGGGTCAAATTGCAAAAGGTGTGAATATAACTTGTTTGTATTTAAAAAAAAAATACAGCAATATCAGAAAAATAATTAAATAAGTAAAATAAATGAGTAGTGAAAGTTACTTGTCTCGAGCCAAAAACTTTTTGTAGGGTGTAATTAGAGAAATCAATTTTCTCTCGGGATTCCAACTGTAATATCTGATCATAGCAAAAACAAAAAGTGTAGGTGCTTGTTGAAAACCAGTACATGAATGAAATGTTTTTCTATCTATAGGGGATATTGTCCTGCTTTGTTGCCACGTGCATTTTATTTTAATCTCAAATACTTTTGGTATCCTTGTATGTGCGAATATACATTTATAGATAAAAGTATGTTAGGCAGCTCAAGGCAGCTGTACTTGTTTGTATTTAAAAATAATACAGCAAGATCAGAAAAATAATTAAATAAGTAAAATAAATGAGTAGTGAAAGTTACTTGTGCCGAGCCAAAAACTTTTTGTAGGGTGTAATTAGAGAAAGAGAAATCAATTTTCTCTCGGAATTCCAACTGTAATATCTGATCATAGCAAAAACAAAAGATGTAGGTGCTTGTTGAAAACCAGTACATGAATGAAATGTTTTTCTATCTATAGGGGATATTGTCCTGCTTTGTTGCCACGTGCATTTTATTTTAATCTCAAATATTAATGGTATCCTTGTATATGCGAATATACATTTATAGATAAAAGTATGTTAGGCAGCTCAAGGCAGCTATATCGAAAACAATTCTTTAATCATAAGCAGAAAAGTAGAGAAATTTCATACCAAAATTGGAAAACTTAACTATAAAATTGAAATATTTTTAATCGGTTGGAAATATTTACTATCACATAATATTTCTAATCCTTCAATTATTTACTGAGAACTATTGTAGTTTAAGTATATTTTTGTAGAATTTGGTAAGTATTAGATACTTGTACTTTAAAAATTTTACTACAAGTATTTGTAAGCTCTGATCATTAGACAACTCCGGGTGGGAGGCTGTCAGGGTACAGGTTCTTCGAGAGGATCCTCTGACGTATTTTCTTCTTTTCTTTCTTTTTCTTCTTTGCTGGATATAGACCTGTTCCTAATATCCCCATGTCTCTTGTTTCTGTACAATTTGATCCACCTTTTTTCCGATATCTGACAATACTTTTTTTTGTAATTATTGACTTCCATTGCAATATTTTAAGGGTCCATTTGTTGGAATTTTGTCTGGCCACGTAACTATCTTTAAGATTATATCTAGGACTCTTGTCTGTTACCTAATCTCCTCATTTTACACTGTATCCCTCAGTCTAAGGCCTAACATTGCCTTTTGTGCAATTCTTAATATGTTTGCACTTTTTTACATTAAAATTACTGTTTCCATTTCATATGTTCACAATACAAACGATACATTTTAGGTTTCCAAACGCTGCCCAACCCTGTCTGTAAAATCAACACTTTGTTTTTCGTTTCCGAGCTTGATGATATGTCTCAGATATATATATATATATATATATATATATATATATATATATATATATATATATATATATATATATATATATATATATATATATATGTGTGTGTGTGTGTGTGTGTGTGTGTGTGTGTGAGAAGTAAAATGCAAACTTCGCTCCATCATATCCTTTCTGTGTTAGAGGTTGCACAGTTAAAATAAACTGTAATAAAACACAATTCATCCTATTCCACCACCATCGAGATGATGGCCTACCTGTACCACCATACGGAGAAGAAAGTCACAGCTTACCCCGCCACAGTGATACGACAGAGATACATGTTTCGTCTCTCACTAAACTCATCAGGGTACCGACATGCACCTGGCTGTGCAAAGGACAAATCGGAAGGAAGCATACAACACTGAACGCGGCTTCGCCGACCTCTCGTCGGATGACTTATATGTGTTTTATTACAGTTTATTCTAACTGTGCAACCTCTAACACAGAAAGGATATGATGGAGCGAAGTTTGCATTCACTGTTTCGCATTTTACTTCATTTACATACGGAGTTGCATATAGTTGTACGTTTGCTGAATGTGATTTCAGCACTACAACAGCATAATGTGAATATAACCACTGCTAATGCATCTCACACGGAGGAATCCGTGAAAGCCATATAAACATATATATATATATATATATATATATATATATATATATATATATATATATATATATATATATATATATATATATATATCCGGGAATACATTCATGCGTTCGTTTGGTTTTTTGTTGACGGTCCGTCAAAATCTTATTTGGCATCTTCTGGACTTGCTGGTTGTAGATCAACTGAAGAAATTCATTTTTTTTTTAAGGAGGGGAAATCTTCACGAAGTGTTAAAGTAGTGCCGGATTTCTACCGTAAAACCCCCCTTGACTTGAAGTCCCCACAACTCTTTACCCCTGTTGATTGTGGCAAAGCCACAATCGGTAGAGACTCGCACTGAGTGTCCTTTGGGTTGCCGGGCCAATGACTTTTACAAACCTCTGGTCTTCAAAGTATTAGTGGGCTCAAGGTGCCAATACACCCACTGCTTCGCACTCTCTTAAATTTCACATACAATGTAAGCTTGGTCTCTTAACTATTTCATTAATAATAATGTATCGTCTTTTACTTACTGTAGTATGATGTGATCATAAGGAGTCTGGCGTCCTTTCGCCCAGTGGGAGTACCCTGCCTGGGTCTTGCTAGCGTCTTTCAATGTCTCGCCTACCTAGAGCTCGTGTCTAGGTCTTTTGTGGTTCCTGTCGTATTTCGGGGTTGTAATCTACTGCTTGTGTGATGACCGCCGTGCCTCTTGAATGGTCCCGCTTGAAGAGAGCTTTCCAGATGGAAGGAAGATTAAGTATATCGTCTGTCTTATTCAGAGTGCCGTTCTTTTTAATTTCGACGGATTCGCCAATCTATCTTGCCTTAGAATGTTCTTTATTAGCGATTTGCTGACAGTTGTCAAAATCAGTTTTATGTTCTGCCAATGTTGTCTGTTTCTTATTTATGCTGAGTTTATGTTCTTCTAGCCTTGTTGATATTCTTTTGTTGGTCTGGCCTATGTATGTTTTACATATATATACAGGTGCCACATGTGATCGCCTTGATTTTCTAGATTAATTTTGTCCTTTGGGTTTGTGAAAGATGAGCCTATTGTTTTGTGTAATTTGTAGACTATTCTACCTGTTATGCCTTTTATGTAAGAAAGTATGATGATTTGTCTATTTTCGGTAGATGATTTTATTTCTTGCAGAGACTTTTGTTGCAATTTTATTGCTTTATTTACGGTTGGTAGTTTGAAGCTATTTTGGTTTCTTGTGTGATAGTTTCTTTTTTGTCGTTGGTTTTTGGTTAAACGAGGAATCTTGGTATTAGGGTGTTGGCTACGTCCTGTAATTGTGAGGCGGGATGGTAAAAATCAGCATTTTTATTCCATTCTAATGCTCGAAATATCTGGGACATGCTTCAAGATAAAATGAAAAAAAAAATCAACTTTGTGAAAAACTTCAGCACAAAGTTGAGTCGCAAGAGCGAATGGAACAAAAACACCATTGAAAAACTCAGCAAGAAATCCACTATATGGTATACAGATCGCTTCATAATAACAGAGGGAACTGGAGTAAGAGTGTATGGCACCAGACACTACGAAAATTTGGGTAAGTCACCAAGCATTCCAGGCAGAAATACATGCCATTAGGTATGTGTATTCAATTTAACAAGGAGAAGAACTATCATGGCCAAGAGATTATCATCATGACGGTGAGTCAAGCAGCCATCAGAGCGTTGAGCTCTCAAGTTGTTAGTTCCAAGATGGTCTGGAAATACCTAGAGGAATTAAATGAATTGAGTAATAATAATAAAGTCGCCCTCATGTAGGTACTGGGGCATATCGGGATAGAGGGGAATGAAATAGTAGACAAGTTCGCGAGGAAAGGCGCTGAAATACCTTTTCTGGCGCCAGAGCCTTTCTGTGAAATCAGTAGCAGCGTAATGCTGGAAGAACTAAAGATAGAAGAAGAAAACAGGAGATCCAATTATTGGACGGAACTGCAAGGATTAAGACAAGCGAAGATACTTCTGGGGAACTACGACCAGAAGAGATTCAAAGAATGCATACGCTTGAGTCAAAACCAGCTCAGAATTCTGACAGGAATCCTGAAGGGGCATTACCACCTCAAGAAACTCGGACTGGCAGAAAGAGAAGAGGGCAGATTTTGTGAGGAGGAAGACGAAACCTCTATTCATATCTTTACAGAGTGCAGCGCTCTAGAAAACCCTAGGATACGGTTGTTGGGAGCACACCAAATCGAAGAAGGGGAAGTACCCACCTTCAAGCTGTCCAACTTCCTGAGATTCCTGAGGGAAATAGGACTGGAGGACCAGCTCTAGCCGATAAGGCAACTCTTACTACTAGGCGGCAGTAGGGGGCACAATAGATCCACCAGGTCACAGTGTACAGATCCCCAACTCTACGCACATACATACACAAGGCTCGAAATACGTACCTTAAAGCTAAACAGTTTTGGAGAAGTTGCATCTTCTTGTCAGGCCCCTTTTGCAACATGTATCTTATTTGTTGTTGTAGTTTCGTCAATTTTTACCTGTAGAGTAACATTTTTGTATATGTACTTCTGCAAGTTTATATATTTAAAATCCATTGATATATTTCCTAAACATTCCAAACCAAATTTTACCTGAGTCAAAGGCATTATAGTAATCAACAAAAGCTAGATATATCGGAATATTATATTTGGTAGCTTTTTCAATAAGGAAACGAAGTGTTTGCGAGCAGTAGATAATGCCGAATGCCTGCTCTTCCGGTTGATAGAAGTACAGTTTATGTGACAATCGATTTGTTAGAATTTTCGAAAATAGTTTGTACATATAAGACAATAAAGATTAAAATCACCTCTGCGTTCTGTCAGAAATTTGGGATTTTACCTTCAATAAGAGATTTATTTAGCAGTAATAGCAATGTGTCAGTTATAGCATTTCCGCCAATTTTCAGCATTTCACGAGTAATTCTATCTTCTCCGTGGGTTCCCTTAATTTTCATCTTCTTTAATGCGTTTAAGAGTTCTTGATTATACAAAATTTGCGAGTAGTACAATAAACAATAGAAAAATACATCAAGAGTATCCGAGCACTACTTCGACAAACCATGTAAAGCTCATTAACAATCAAATAAAGAAGCAATGGTCTGCAGGTACTGTTTTTTAGAGATATTACGATTTCCAAAAGATTCGTACCGAAATTCTCATTTAGGAAACGCGTAACATAAACTAAAAATATACAATAATTAACAAACGTAAATTATTAAATAAAATAATATTCCCCGGCACGGCAAAAATTACCCACAAAAAAAGGGGGTGCACTACAAAAAATACTTTCTTTCGAAATCGGACCTGTAGGGAATTTCAAGAACTTGCGAGTAATATCTTCCACTGGAATAAAAAATATTAACAGCTACTACAAATTAGTGAGACCGAAAAAAGTCTTGACATAGTTGATTGGAATTCTTCATTGTGTAAAATGTTCCGTACATTTTAGGTACAAATAAAGCTTCCTAGAATTTTCATTCGCTAAACAACTACACATTTTTCTGGTATCAATCCATATTTTACCTTGTGTTAGTTATAATTCCTCATAATCTCTCATTTTGCCAAAAAATATTAATGACAGTTAAATTAGATATAAGTAATGATACACAAAAATTACATATGGTAAAGGTGTTATCCCAACAAAAGATCAGCAACATAATACTATTACACGCTCCCAAAATCTTATTGACTGTCGCAACATCGCTCTCAGTGTCTAATATTAGATTGTTTGTAATACTGGCACCACTTGAAATTTGTATATGAGTCCAAATTAGATAAACTGTTGGGGGACATATTTTTTGAGAAGTTATGTTATTCGTGTTATTTTTAAGTACCGCCTCATTTCGAAAAATAAAGCACAGGTAATTTGAAAGAAATTTTTTTTATTATTGAATAGAAATATGGAAAACTATAGAAATAAATAATAATGAGCAGTCTTAATCATCCCAGAATTACACTGCTCTGTTGTGCGCGACCAGATTCTCAACGATATCGTGATATATCTCGAAGATGTTTAAGATCACTAGCTTCACAGAATAGTCAGAGTGTGAAACACAAAATTTTGTATGCACTCTTCGTTCAAGGCTCTATTGGCTTATTTTTATATAATAACGAGACTAGTGCTGATAAAATCCTCATAGTAAAAAAGGCGACCTTCATTTTCCCCCACTGTCTCAAAATATATAATTTTCTGGATATACAAACCGTTAAAATTTGTTGACTAGTGCTATCAATATAACCTGGACAAACATTTTATTAGTTATAAATTATTACCCACTTCGACAAGTAAATGTGTAGTAATATGCCATTTGTATCATATAAACATCCTAAAGGGGAATCAGAAATTTAGTTTACATCTCAAGTAAGTAATAACGATTTAACTAGCATGTTTGAAAGTAGCCGTTTATATTTCGGGAACAAAATAGAATAGAATGCTCGTTACCTGTCACGATCTTATAAAATATTTTGAGAAGCACCGCGATCGTATTTTTTGAGCATTTCCTAGCACTAATCAATACGAGCATTTTCTGTGCGATTGTCCAATTAAGCGGAATCAAACGCATAACATCGATATTCATTTACACTGCAACCGATTTTTACTATCGTCACGGTACTCGTCTGTGAGCGAACGACGGTCATGATTTAATTCACTAAACCAACGATCTTCAATGGTTTTGTAGGTTCCTCATCACCATATACGGAATTAAGTTCATCGATTCTTGTTAAGATCAATCACGTAGAAAATTGCGAAAATCCCCGTCGATGGACTAATGCGAGCTTCTGGAACATATGCTCTCTCTCACGCCCGACCAGCAGAAAATTCAGTGTAACCAAAGCTAGCCCAAATTCCGTGTTACGAGGAACTGGTCCTCCGTAACAATATTGAGTAAGTAACGGTCGACGTTACGCTACGCACGAACGATTTATGCAGTGCACCCGATTTGAATGGTAAATATAAGTAAACTTAAATTCTGTAAAAGAGAAATTAGGAGCGCCTCACACTAGATCGCACAAACTAGCACAACATTATTATTCGTCGGCCGGTCGCCTGCTAAACACAAATCTCCGTGTGGAGATATGAAATAGATACGCGGTGACTTCGTTGTGTAAATAGCTTGCTGCTCTTTTGTCTTTTATTTTTGTTCAGCGAGAATGTATTCTACGTTACTTACTAAGCTACCCAACAATTGACACTTTAACCTTGTGTTCTAGGTGAGCGATCTAACGTGGTGGAGTCGGCAAAGGCGTTTATGCAACGACTGCGTCCGTAACGTTCTAGGGGCAAGAGTGACCTGCGTGCGCGGCGACCACGACAAAGTTCACGCTGTGTTCCAGTGAGCGTAGAAAAAATATACCAAGAATCCCTATCCTGTGCTATCATTTTGACGCTCCTAAATGGTCCGCTAAACTGGTACGCCGTCTCATTCATAAAAAGCAATTTACAATATTGTCAATGATTAGATATCAATATTTTAATGTGATATACATGCTTCTGTTGGAAACATGTATAAAAGATTTAAATTTTCGGATTTATGTTGAAAACGTGGCAATACTGCATATCCCTTCCTACCTACTAAGAAGGGTAAGCTCCACCTTTTATCGATTTAAATGCAAAATTGCCGCAGCCTAGCGAAGTTTTTGCTGAAAGATTTGATCATTACAACGTTCCCTTTGTAAACTTAAACAAATATAATAAACCAAGGGATAAAAAACTTGTAACCGTAGTTTAGACCAACTGTCCAATACGGCAACATTGCATATACATCATTTCTTGCCGTTTTATACTTATAGTAAAAACTACCTTTTATCAATGACCCAGTTCTAATACTTAGCGCTTCCAATTCTCCCATAAGAATGAGCAAGGATATTTTACATACAACAGATCAATGCTTGTAGAGTCCAGTCAAATTTATCTCAAAATTTTCAAACACTGACTTATTTTTCGTCTTTTTTCGGTTATATATCTGTAAATACCAATTCTAGAGAATTGTGGGGCAGAAAATTTCCTTTTACACTTATGCTGTTCTCAATTTTTAAATATGCTAAATTATATTTAGAAACTGAAAAATGCGCGAAAAAAAAGACTTTTAAGAGCACGATAAAAAGTTATAAAACTCAACGAATGTTATGGGCCTTAAGATAATAAAATATCACTGTTAAACAAATGAATTTGCTTTTGTCCTGTTCCGATCGGGTATTGCACAATAATTTGTTAATCCAGCTGGGCCCGTATATAAGTGCCTACAACTGTTGAAAATATGTTTAGTGATTTCTCGAGTGTGCCGATTGTTTTGCGTATACCAATTGTCGCTGACTTTCAAACCTTTTTTGATTTTGTTCCAATTGCACAATTAAATGAACATAAGGAATTTTTCAAAACAACATCTCTTTTTTGCTTATAAACAAATTTAATATCTTTGTGGTTTTTCCAAGTACTTTATTGATATAAACTTTAGATTTCACCTATACATCGGCTTCATTACAAAAAACAGGCTAGAAACTTCTAAAAATAAAGAGAGATGACGACACATTAATCGTTCAAACAGCGATGGTTCAAGCTTCAGATGTAGGGTTGGCTGTAGTAACTACAGAAGACATTGATGTGTTGACCGTTTTAGCCCAAACCGCACATGATGATAAAAAGCAAAGGCAAAATTGCAACAAATTTACGATAGCAACAGTAGTGGAAATTCCAATTTAAAACCTTAAACTCGTTTTATAGATGCTTTCTCGGGATGCACTATAACGTCGGCCTTTTTTAATCAAGGAAAAAATATCTGTTACAGTTCTGGTTTTGAAGAGAACCGATGCAGACAGAAGTAAAATAACCGAAATAGATCAAAATATAGTCACCATGCTTTATTCAGGAAAAGCGACAGGTAACAGATTGAACGATTATAGATATTTATGTTTTAAAGGAAAATCGTTCAAAAAATCATCCATTATATTTGCTGCCACCCGGTGACTCGCAGCGAACGAGCATTCCTATCGCGTATATTATCAAGTTCAAACTTGGCTGGGCAATGATAAATTGAAAACTACTGATTAGAGTTGAAAGATGCACGACAGTTTTCTATTTATTACCTATAACTCTTCGTGGACCTCTCATTCTCGATGACCTTTTGCAAGTTATAAGCTGTAAATGTGTGAAAGGGTGTCAAAAAAGTTGCGATTGTGTAGAGCATGGATTATGTTGTACAAATTATTGTGTATTGTATCATGGGCGAGACTGCTCAAATCCAGCTATCATCGGTATCAATTCAGTTCAATTAAATGAAGACGATAGTATTAACGATGATAATTTTTTTATCGATAACACTGATATTAGTGAAATAATTTCAGATTGATCCGAAACTATTTCAGGTGATATGGAAATGGAAAATCACTCTGAACTGTTAAGCGATGGTAGCTCCACAGAACATGATTATCTTTGTGCCACAGAAAAACTCCGTAAATTAATGTAATATTTTGTCGTTGTTCTCTATATGTACTTTTACTAATTTTGTAAATATAATATATGTATATTAATAATTTTATAAACGTTGAATTAATTGTGTTATAGTGATCAGATTCAATATTGCAAAAGTTGCATATATGCATGCATCCTGTTCCTTATGCCGAAAGCTCGAATTTCCAGATAAATAACGATTTTTGCAAGTACTTAAAGTAAAAGTTGAATATTGTATTCCATGAAATACAAATTTAACACATTACGCAAAAAATCTGTGTTCATATTAATTATTAATTTTATTACAAATGCCAGTGACCTCAACTCATTATAAATCTGGGATTTAGTTGGACCAGGTCAATAAAACAACTTATGGAAGACTGCTGTATTTGTCGACCTCTACGAAATCATCCTCAGGACTATACAGCTAGATCCCTTGCGTACAAAACAAAAATAAAAACCTTTCTAGGAAGTGATATGCAGGATAATTTAATTATATTTATAAATTGGGGAAGAACGAGCCAGAACCAAATAAAATATCAATTTGTACAAATTGTAAAGTCCTGAGGATGATCTCATAGAGGTCGAAACGTAGACAAATACAGCAAAGTATTCCATGAGTTGTTTTATTGACCTAGTCCAACTAAATCTCAGATTTTCAATTATAATATAATATTAAGTACAATAAATCTAGAACAACATGTATCTCGGTAAGTATTGCACGCTTCAGGGCAAGATATTAGGTCTCCTCGTTTCACGGCATACCTATTTAAAAAAAAAAGCATCAAAATTGATCGCATAGATACCAAAATAATTGATGGTTTACAGCTCGGTGCGATTTTGAACTCTCAATTACAGTTTTGGCACGGGCGCCCGCTGTTACTTCCACCACCGCCTACTATCTGTCTCGCTTTAATTCTCGAGTATTTTTAAAAACTTCTAATTCGTTTTCAACAATGTAGCTGGTGCATACATAAAATCTAAGCTTTACATCAGTAAACTATTTTACCGACCGAGACCGGTCAAAAGGAGATTTGTTAAAAAGTGAAATCTATTTAATGTTCACTTGAAAAAAGGTCATTTGTTTCAACTTTTTTTGCAGTTTCTCCGTCTTGCAATGTAATCTGATTTCGAAAATCAGAATAGCACAAATCGAAAGAAAATTTTTTGATGAACAAATTATGTTCCATGCAATTTTTCTCTAGGATTAACATTTACGGAAAAGTACGGAAAAAAGGATGAAAAATACAGCAAAATTTCAAAAATTTGCAATAAATAATTTTTCCTGCTTCGAGCTTATCTAGTCAAACACTCACAAGGCTGAATTATCATTTCTAGCATCATTTCGAAGTGGTAATATCCAGAAACTACAGTTGCGTGCAAACTTTGCAATATCAGTCTCTAATTTGATTGTATTGATTAATAACAAATTAACAATTCCTTGTCGCTGGCAGCGATCGCGCCAGCCATTACACATCACTAAAATAGGACACTGAATGCCTTTTCCGCCCGAAAAACGCCTTGACAGCACCGCCTAGGCGACAGAATTTACGAAGAACAGACCAATGTGTTTAATGGTGTTAACATGTGCGCGCTACATTAGTATTGTAAATATTCAGATGATTTTGATATTCGGATGATTCGAGTCCAAATGAATTTAATATTCGGATTAATTAATAATCTGTATTCTGCATCACTTTTCGATTTACTGCACTTCCATCTGTAATACAATGATAATATGTACTCTATCTGCTAATACGGATTGATACGAATAAGCGGTTGAAATTGCGAAATACGGATTGTGGAAGGTTAGCGAAACAGTACGAACTAATACGAATGAATCAAGCACCGTCCGTTACGTCCGTCGGTCGTTTCCTGATCGCTCTGATGACAGTAACATTCTTATGCATTACTAAAAAGGTAATAAAGATAAAATATCTTTATTCTGATATTCTCGTTTCTTTTATATTTATTGAATTCAAGTCCATCACATTCCGAATTCCGCATTTCATATACTAAAGAAATACTCAGATTAATACGTATTAAATTATTATTGGAATTGTACAGTTATTTTAATATGCAATCTTACATCACTATGTTATGTTCGGAAAGTGGTTGCCGTAGTCGCATGTTATTTTGGCCGAAATTGGTTTAGTAAAATCCAAGATGGCGCTGATAATATGGCGGACACAAAAATTAATTTGATCCGATTTTCTCCAAAATTGATAAAAGAAAGTTTTCGGGGACGTTCATAACGAATTTAAAATTATTTTTGAAAAATTCAGTATGACATACTAAAAATTTAATTTCCTCGATTTTGTCCATAAATGATATCGGGAGGTTTTTAAAGGTGTAAATTACCAATTTAAAATTAATTTTAAAAAATTTAAGATGGAGGATCCAATATGATGGACTAAAAATTTAATATCTCTCGACTTTGTTTAAAATTTGATGCTGGGAAATGCATATAAGGGATCTAAAATTGTATTAGAAAAATTAAAATTTGGCGATTCATGTTGAAAATTGGTACTAAGGGGTTTTCGAGGGTGTCAATTAAGATTATATTAAGAGATTAAAACATTTTTTTTTGAAATTGAATATTGTTGATCTAATATGGTGGGTTGAAAATTTTACGTTATTCATATTGTTGTGGAATTGGTGTTAGGGGGGTTTTGGGAATCGTAGATTACGAATCGGAAGTTAATTTTTTAAAATTTATTTATTATAAATGATATCGGGAAGTATTTAAGGGAATAAATTACCAATTTAAAATTAAAATTAAAAAAGTTAAGATGGAGGATACAATATGATGGACTAAAAATTTAACATCTCTCAACTTTGTTTAAAATTTGATACTGGGAAATGCAAATAAAGGATTTAAAATTGTTTTAGAAAAATTAAAATAAGGTGGTTATGTTGAAAATTGGTACTACGGGGTTTTCAAGGGTGTAAATTAAGATTAGATTAAGAGATTAAAACAAATTCTTTGAAATTGAATATAGCTGGTCTAATATGGTAGGTTGAAAATTTTACGTTATTTATATTTTCTTGGAATTAGTGTTAACGGGGTTTTGGGAATCATAGGTTACGAATCAGAATTTAGTTTTTTAAAATTTATATATATATATATATATATATATATATATATATATATATATATATATATATATATATATATATATATATATATATATATATATATATATATATATATTTATAAAGGGTGTTTTTTATAGAGGTATAAAACTTTCAAATGGAATAAAACAAAGATGAATTTTTT
This sequence comes from Diaprepes abbreviatus, assembly GCA_034092305.1. Taxonomy (NCBI): domain Eukaryota; kingdom Metazoa; phylum Arthropoda; class Insecta; order Coleoptera; family Curculionidae; genus Diaprepes; species Diaprepes abbreviatus. Next base: position 25,019,072 of record JASJET010000103.1, read on the forward strand.
AAATTGACATGAAATTTACTTTATTCTTAAGATAACCTTCTGGCATTATCATTTAAATATGCCTTTTGGCATATGACCGCCACGGCTGGCTCGGAAGTAGTCTAATCTGGAGGTCCAATTTTCGATGACTTTTTCCAACATTTGTGGCCGTATATCGGCAATAACCCGGCGAATGTTGTCCTCCAAGTGATCAAACGTTTCGGGCTTATCGGCGTAGACTAGCGACTTCACATATCCCCACAGAAAATAGTCTAGCGGCGTTAAGTCGCACAATCTTGGAGGCGGTTACCAAACATTTCCTTCAATAAATCAATTGTGGCACGAGCTGTGTGACATGTTGCGCCGTCTTGTTGAAACCACAGCTCCTGCACATCATGGTTGTTCAATTGATGAACGAAAAAGTCAATAATCATGGCTCTATAGCGTTCACCATTGACTGTAACGTTCTGACCAGCATCGTTTTTAAAGAACTACGGACTAATGATTCCACCAGCCCATAAAGCACACCAAACAGTCAGTTTTTCTGGATGTAACGGTGTATCAACATACACTTGAGAATTATTATCACTCCAAATACGGCAGTTTTGTTTAATGACATATCCATTCAAACAAAAGTGAGCTTCATCGCTAAACAAAATTCGCTTATGAAAATCGGAATCAACGGCAATCGTGTTTTGGGCCCATTCACCGAATCTACGCCTTGCTAGGTGATCGTGTGGCTTCAATTCTTGCACGAGTTGGATTTTCTAAGCTCGCAAACCAAGATCTTTCCGCAAAATCTTCCATAAAGTGAATGGACACATATCCAATTCCTGTGCACGATGGCGGATAGACTGATTCGGGTCTTCTTCTACGCTAAGCTCTACAGCAGCAATGACTTCTTCTGTACGCACTGTACGACGTCTCTGTGGATGCGTATTATCAATTAGAGTAAACGTGGTGCGAAAACGTTCCATAGTTAATCGAATTAATTGCTCTGATGGACGATTATGTTGACCGTAAAATGGACGTAGTGCGCGATACGTATTTCGAACAGAACCATAATTTTCAAAATAAATTTGCACAATTTGGAAGTGTTGTTCAGGCGTCAGTCTATTCATGTTGAAATGCCAAACCAAACTAAACATAAATCACTTGACAGCTGACAAAATGACCGCCAGTTAAAAAAGTGTTGCCAACTTAAAGTTCTATACCTCTATAAAAAACCCTATATATATATATAAATATATATATATATATATATATATATATATATATATATATATATATATACATCTATATATATATATATATATATATATATATATATATATATACATCTATATATATATATATATATATATATATATATATATATATATATATATATTTTATTCTGCATATTAAACTTGAAGAAATTAATTTAAAATCCGTAATATTCGCTCCAAGAACCCTCCCCCCAAATAATAATTTGGACAAAATCGGAAATATTTAAAATTTTTAGTCCGCTATATTGTATAATATATATATATATATATATATATATATATATATATATATATATATATATATATATATATATATATCGGACTAAAAATTTCCGATTTTGTCCAAATTATTATTGGGGGGGTGGGTTCTTGGAGCGAATATTAAGGATTTTAAATTAATTTCTTCAAGTTTAATATGCAGAATAAAATATGTCGGACTAAAAAATTTACATGTCTCAATGATCGGTATTGAGTGATTTCCAGGCATTTCCAGGGAACTGGGTTACGAATCTAAAATTAATTTCAAAAAATTCCAGATAGCGGATTTACTATGGGAGAATAAATATTTGTTTTGTACAATTCCATTCAAAACTAGTATTAACGGAATTCTCAGAATCAAAGGATTTTTTGATGTTCAATTTAGTGTGGTCTGCAACTATAGATAAGGGATATTTTTTTCGACCTTAGAGATCCAACTCTATTCAAAACTGAAGATGAACCGACTACTAGAAAACGCTAAAAAGCGAAAAATAACAATATAAATTTTAATATGATTTCTAAATTTTTGAAATCGGCGCCAAATTATTACTAAATGAAATAAATCATTACTAGCGAAAAATACATAGAAACTACGGTAAGAAAACAATCACAAATAAAGTATTTCTCAATATTTTTATGTGAATCACATTTTGTTAGGTATTAATTTGATACCGAATTCAAAAATTTCAATCTCATATAAAAATTTATATTATTTTTCACTTTTTAGCACTTTTTAGAAGTCGGTTCCTTTTTTTTATAAAAATTTTATTTTACAATATGAAAATAGATGAGTAAAAAAGGATTTACGAAATTTAATGATAAATCGGCATGTGATCCTAATCTTAAAGAGTGGATAGAGAAAAAATATTAATTACTGCCGTGTGCAAGAGCTGCACCTCAAAAATTTTAATCATAGATAAAAGTTTAAGGAGGATAACCAACGTCGCAGAATAGTTTCGGAAACAATAGAACTGGATTGTCAAATACCAGATACCAAAAATATAATCATATTCATACAATGAAAATAAAACGTATAAAATATGAAAGGATTATAACTAGTCCGGTTGATTAAGGTTAAAAAAGCTAACATAGCGAATTTCGCCAAATTATAATGTATAATTTCAACTTTAAATGGTATCATTCTTTAAACAAAGCTAAAATCGAAAAGTTATAGATGGGGCTGAAAGCATGTGATAACTCATTTAGAAGAGATTTTTATTTTCTACGCAGCGCCAACTTTTTTTACAATCTGACATCTAAATGCGGAGTTATAAAACAACAACAATTCCTGTTACATCAACTTTCATCAGTCAAAACTTGGCAGCCATTTGTCGAAATTTCAGAAAGTGTAGATCTTTATATATAAAAATATCTTTTGAATAAGGCATTTTATGACCTTGCTTTTAAATTTTTTTTTTTCAGTTAATAGTTGTCCTTAAAATTTGTATAAGAAGCGACTAGGGTTTTAGTCTCAGCAATACAATTCCAAAGATTTCCTAAAAATTCGTCTGTTTGATACAAATGGGCTTCCAGTTTTCTTCAGGAATGTTTCGCTTCCCAAGAAGCTCAAAACATCGTTTAGCTAAAGATTACTTCCATTTTTTCCGTTTCTACTTAAAATTACGGAAGTCTGAACATCAAGAAATAAACGTAATTATTGCTTTCTACATTGTATGTTTATTTTAGAAGTGAGTAGTTATAGTGTTTTGGTAGTACGTTAAATAAGCAATAAGGAAACAGTTTTTTAACGTGCCGTCACTAAGCGATTTCTAATTTTAGAATTGTGAAAATTTTAGAAAATATTCTGGAAACAATAAATAGACGCATCGCTTTTGGAGACATTCGTGTGTTTGTTGAGTCTAAATTCAGTGCAGTACGAAGTTATTTTAACAAGTTTTACAGAAAAAAAAATTAATATTTGAACATTTACAAGGAGGAAAATTGACAACTGGAAATCCGGAAACACGATATTTTAAGAATATTCTCCTTTCTTGATGTAGAGGCTTTAATAAAAGAAATGAACGAAAAGTTATTCTTGATCTTCAATGCTTAGGTTTCATTAGCGCCTTATATCTCAGCATCGTCTCAAGTCATTCGATTTCGATCACCTATAGAAATTCAAGCAGTCTTGTTATATGAACATACCGAACTTTTTTTAGTTCATAATATAGAATGCTGGGCACTTTTTGAGAAGATGATCAACAATTTCATCATCCTCACGACATCATAGGCATACTGAGTCAAAGGCCAAAGTAATACTGTTGTATCGGTGGTCCTCCTACTATTGGAGTTCTTTTCTCTTCTCGTGCTTCATTCACGAAGCTTTCCACTAGCATTCAATAAACTTGCTTCAAATAATAGTCTTAGTTCCCCATTTTCGACCTTAATTAAAACAGATATAACTAGTTGTACTCTATCAGATTCAACTACGGTTTCCACCGTTACAAAACGAGTCGCTTCCTCGTTTCTGTAGATATTCAAGTTACCTAGGATCTACACGAATCTGATCATACAGCCATTCTTTATCAAGTTAATAGAAATTGTTTTGAAATGATCACAACGAAGTTTATCTGTAAATCCTTTAAAATGTTTAAAATGCATTTTTCTTCTTCTGCTTTTTTTTCATGTAAGTAGCTTTCTATCTATTTTTCTTCAGATTGGCTCCAACAGACTGACATTCAAACGTTTTCAAAAATGAAAGTTCCTATTGGGGAATGGTTTTTGTGGCTGTTTCACTCTAACTATCGGTTTTTTTTGTCCATTTGTTGATATTCTCTTCTGTGCATGCTCGTATGATGTCCACACTTCTAATTCTGTTTCTATTCTGCGTGGACAGATTGAGGCAAAGTATTCGAGGGTCTTATCGTTGTCTATCAAGGGAAGGTCTGCACCAAACTGAATATTTTAAGGTAAAGACATAAATAAATTCTGTGGAAATTTTGATTTAAATTTTGTGGTAAAAGCTGATATAACGGGGTAAATTGTGCCATCAAACATTTCAGGTACTTAAAAGGTAGATGTGGTTAGAAATATCAAGAATGGCCAAAAATGATAAAAAGAAAGTAGGGGTAGCTATATAAATAATGTAGGCACTTTTATTAAGATTGGAAAAACCATAATATAGTTATATATCTGTTTATATGTACTATCCTTTCAAGCAGAGAAAAGTAAAGAATCTATACAAACAGTTTGTTTCCTGCAAATACAACTCTGGTATTCTCTCCATACACGTTTCGCCTACCTCATGGTTACGTCAGTGGAGCTGTATCGAGCCGCGAACAACATTCCCAGAAGATAACTGCTTTATAAAATATAAATTCCAAGGTATGACGGTAGGATATTAAAAACCTGCCGACTTCGAAGCCAGACTAATAAATATCGCCAGTCAAACGCCATCTATACAATCACCGAAATAGTGCAAAAATTTTAAAAATCAAAATGTCAGTAAGAAATAAAGAAATCTATCTGCTGTATTTAAATAGTTGTTTATATGTATTATTCTTTCAAGCAGAGAAAAAGAAAGAATATAAGCCAACAGTTTGTTTCCTTGAAATAAAACTCTGGTCTTCTGTCCATACGCGTTCCCACCTTATGGACTCGTTAGTGGCAACGTTCGCAGGAAACAACTGCTATATAAAATATAAATTCTAAAGTGTGTCGGAAGGATATTAAAAATCTGCCGATTTCGATGTCGGACTGAAAATTATCGCCAGCCAAATGACATATATATCTGGACGCGGGACCTGGAGGAGACATATATATATATATATATATATATATATATATATATATATATATATATATATATATATATATATATTTATATATATATATATATATATATATATATATATATATATATATATATATATATATATATTTATATATATATATATATATATATATATATATATATATATATATATATATATATATAGCAGTTGTTTCCTGCGAATGTTGCTCTCAGTTCGATACAGCTCCACTGACGAGACCACATGGAGAGACGACCAGACTTGTATTTGCAGAAAACAAACTGCTCTGTTTAAAAAAATAATACATATAAACAATTATATAAATACGGCAGATTTCTTTAATTCTTACTGAAATTTTGATTTTTAAAAATAGTTAAACTATTGTCACAATTTTTAATAAAAATTTAGGGTTTTTTACCTGCAAAAGTGAATATAATTAGAATCTTTGTAATGTTAATGTTTAAGCAGTTTCTAGCTTCACCAATGTAACATTCTTTTATCTACAAGTTTCTTTTACAATACCAATCTGTTTGGTCGTTCTATTAATGGTGAATGTGCAACATAATGTTCAGTTTCAAGGATAAAAACATATTACTTACACATCACATTCACCCCAGCTGATAGGAAGATATTAGCGAAAAAATCTCAAAAAATTATTTTTGTGTAATTAAACTTGAATATATGCCCAGAAGCAAATTTTAGGACAGTAAAGTAGTGACTGGTTCTGTCTGTCTGTGATTCTTTTTCAATTTTCAATTATTGGTTTTATAGAAGTATTAATTCAATTTGTAGGTGCTTTTTTTGTAGTATTTTTTTTATTAAATACCTTGATTCTTGATCAAATGTCCACCTAGAAGAATCTAAAAATCTTGTGTGTGCAATCAGTGTCGCTAGATTGACATCTTCCCAACGACACAAACTTTTTGAAGGACAGTAAGAGATGTTAGGTACAAATTCGATAGAAGAAGTGGAATGAAATAAACAAAATTGTAGCACTATTAAAATCATCATTGGAGGCCTTCAGAAGAAAACCAGTATATAAAAATCTCTTAGCTGTGATCCTGATTTAAAAAATATATATTAGCTTGAATGCCCATCTTACTGAATTGTTTTCCTAGAGATTGAAAAATAGTTTGACTGAATGACTGAATATAAAAAGATATTATTTGTAATGATTTTCTATTATATCTGTATAATACAGTGTTGTATTAATGTTCTGTCCCGTTATTTAATAAAATGTTTTACACACTGTAGAAATCCCTATATAAATATCCCAAAAAAAATAAATAAAAATTTTTCCTTACAGTCAAATTTGATAATAATAGTTTGCCTTTTTAATTTTCTCTCAGTTTATTTTATATCATGATGCCTCTTCCTTTTTGACGATATTTTCCTGTGTCGATACCATTTCTGATGATACGGATCGATATCAAATATCGATACTTTTATTAAAAATATCTCACATCTTTAGCATGAAGTTTTGCGATAGATATTTAGGGGAGTCTAGACGACAAGAAAAATCTGAGCGTAAGCTTATGACATCCTGTTATGTTAAAAATGTATCGTCCCCACGGACCATTTTGTTATGCAGTTGTGAGGGGTGTGTGTGTTTTTTATTTTAACCTAAGTTTTATCAGAATTTTTGGTAATATTTCTTTTATTTAAAAATTAAAAGATTATCGACACATTCTTTATAAAAAAAAAAAAACAGAGAAAAACGTCGCTACCGGGTCCGGTTTATATTTGAGGAAAACACTAGGGAAAGACTTGGACATACTAATAATTTAATAGAAGAAATGCCAGAAAATGATCTTAATGTTTTAAAACTATTTCTTGTTGCTGTCAGCGAATTTGAACCGCTCTTTTCTCTTGTGCAATAATTAGGAAAAACGATACGGAAATGCGTAGAGTTATACCTTATTACTAGGTTGACAATTACATTGCGATATTTAAATTATGAAACCAGCATATCCAATCTATAGTATGAAATTCGAGTCAGCGAACACAGTGTTTCTGAAATAATTCAAGAAATTTACGCTGTAATAAGCGATTCTTTAAAAGAAGTTGTATTTCTAAAGTTTACCACTTCTACCTGATAAAGAATTGCCAGGGAGTTCGAAGACGAGAATTTGAATATAATAGTGTAATTCTAATAGTCATTTTAATAATTACAATTGTTTGTAGTTTTTAGAAAAAGATATTAAATATAATACTATAATTATATATAATTGGATTTCTGTTATTAAATTTCCATTAACGGTAATTGTTACATTTTAATTGTTTATAACAGGTTTATATAAAGTTTGCTAAGGGCCTGTCTTGGAATGGCGTCTCGATATCAGAAACGGCCGTTGAATAGAAATTTTATTATATAACGGCTTTTATTATGTAAGATTTAATTTATGTAACAAACAAATGTATTATTGCAATTGTTATATAATTAATAAAAAAATTATTTTTTTAAGACAAAACAGTAATGATCTTTGGTAACAAGCATTTTTAATAAATTAAAAACAATTTAACATACTCCATAAATATCAATCGCCTCAAAACTCGCAAAATAAAAAGAACATAAATAACACAACAAACTTGTAAAAAAAATCATGGGTTATGTTCATACAAAATACTGAAAATAAACAGTTTCCACCATATTTAAAGCAGTCCACTGAAAAGTTTTAACATTGTTTTGCGCAATGACCTTGAAAAAGGCGAGTATAGGCAGGAAATCTTCGATCTTTGTCTTTTTTAAATTATGTCTTTTTACGTTATGCTTACGCTCAGCGGTTTTCTCTCCGTCTGGACTCACTCTCGTTGGGTGTACATAGACGCTTGTCTCCTTCAGGTCTCGCTTCCAGGGCCCCTATCCTCGTAAGTGTGATGTGAAAGGTGAGGTGAATGGCGATGTGAACTTTTTGACAGTAAAAGCCGTATTCTTAAAAAGCCAATGTTGCCAAATATGAACGTGCTAAAACCCGAGAATTTCAAAAAATAAAATTGATGACAGATTGAAGTGAGCTGTCAGACCGAAAATGTTCGTAGTATATTTTGTTGCCATTTTAGGCAAAAAGTAGTTTTGGTACTTTAAATTAATCGTCAAAAGTAAAAAAAAAATACTGCTGTTGTTATTTTTGTGAAGTTATTGATTGTCATTACAATATTTGTACTTTGCCTGGATTAAATTTATCTTAAATTGACACTCCAGAACTGTTAAACAAAAATGCATACAAAGAGCCAAGTACTTGAAGATTCTAATATATAAAGAAAAGGGGATATCAAAAAAAGCAGCATATATACAAAGTAATATACTGAATAATTGCAGAAAGTCAGCACTGATAAACCTGGAAACGGTGGAAATTATAACTCTACGTAGTATGACTAAAAGCCATCCTCCCAATCCACTACGGAAACTATCCAATCAGGTATTTATTGTATGAATTCACAGTGTCCAGCCTCTTACTGCGAGATGCCCTGTCCTGACAAGTAAATTTGAAAGAAAACCTGAAACTTGGACAATGATAGTGAAACTTTATGATCAGGGACCGAAACTAAAGGCCAGACAGAAGAAGTCCATTAAAGATACTGGCGGATCTCATTCAACTTTAAATGTATATATTTTTTATTTTATGTACCATAAATAAGGTTTTTATGCTGAAGGACCTCATTCGTTGGTCTGTAGGGTTCATATTTATATGTCTCAATAAATTATAATCATAATATTTATTTAATTGTAGTGTCGTATAGTGTTTAACACAGTCTAATTAAGTTAAGTGCTGTAGTTAACATAATTTAAATATAAAAGTTGTTACTTATTTAAATAAAAGTTTCAGATAGCTTACAAATTGTTATTTCTCAAATTTATTATAAGTTGTGTCGTGAAAAGAATTATGTTAAACTTAACTGTTTAAAACTAAGATACTCGGCTGTTATTGACACAAGTATTTATGTTAAATCCATAAGCAGAACTGGCCCCAGAAAAACATTTTTAAATAGCATGGTCATACAATTGAGTTATGAACAGAATCGCCTGTAATAATTTTATATGTCTGTAATCTCAAATTTACTTAATATTTGCGAGACATATTCAACTTTCTAAAGATATTTTATTAAAAAATTTCAAAATATTAAAAATATCAGGGTATCGCCTAATTAACGTTTCAACTGTTTATTCAAAAAATAAAACGTGTTAAAGAAACGGTTCGTCAACATATTATTTTTTTTAATGAGGAATTATTTTGAAGAACCAAAAATAAAATAAAAATTTTTAATACTATTTTATTTTTTGAAATTCGTGCGTTAAATATGTCATTTAGCGGCTGACATTTCATTTGCGCATGTTTCACCGTTCGCTTGCCTTTCACCGGGTGAACGAGGATATGAGCGATGAACATTTCGCCACCTTTTCACCGTTCACTTCACGTTCCCCAGTACGAGGATAAGGCCCCAGATCGAATGCTACGTTGCCAGTCTCATTACTTGATTTACGCACCTCGAATAAATTGGTATAATTTTTACATGACTATGTTTGCTAGAATCTCAGAAGATATAGAATTAGCGCAAGACCAGTTTTATGTTATATTTTTTTTGCATATATAAAAATTGCAGCAACACATTATTAGCTAGTCATTGAAATCAAGTTTGTTGCTAAGAAATACTCGGATACTTAGACGTAAATTTTTAAAAAATCATAACTAGAAAATCCAATGGATCCCCCTTCTAATTTAGCAACAAACAAGGTATAGTGTCGGCTACCCTATATACTAAATATTATGAGCCAACATTATTTAGTATTCCTGTAATTAAAAACATACAGTATAACCTACATATAGGGGAAAATCATCAAAACTTAGCTACCGAAAGTAAATCTTTAAATCCGCAAAACTGCGGATATTAAATTTACAGGGTGAAATTAAATTGATAGTTTTCATAAGCCAATCGACTAACCTACTCCTAAAAGTGAGAAAAAATTAAATGTAACCCTGTAGGTAGAATAAATCTCGGACGCCTATGATCCGAATTCCTGAGTTTTGTAAATTCGGACAGTGTTCTATTTTAACGCTGGCACACTTGAAACAATACCTTAAGATAAATATAAAAAGTTAGAGATGGCACTGCGCCAATTTGCCAGACTTTTCCAGTCTTTTATTTCAACTATCTCGGATTTTTATTTGGACGTTGGAAATCAATTTATATTTGATTTTATTAACTGTTAAAAATAAGCTTTGATAATTTGTTTCTTTAGAATTATTTCATTTTAAGATTGTTGGAATAAATGTATATAATGTCGAGTGGCGTAACCAAATGAGGGCTAAACTTTCCAATTTAAAATGGTAATAATCAGTCCTATCAAAAACATACCTAAAAACACTGACCCTAATTTCATAACTATTTGTCTATAAAAATTAATGAAATTCCATGTGAAATCAAGCCTGTGGTATCTAGATAATGAAATATGACAGTTTTATTGATCATTCTTTGTAAGCCTTTACGTCTTTGGTTAAATAACTTTATAAATGTCATACTAACTATGAAGGATACAAATTTTCCAGTTACTATTCATATTATAATATAATATGGTAATATGAATCTACAAAATGTATTTCTTGCACTGTTTGTGATACAATTTCTTAGGACTTAATGTGACTTAGCCGTTACGTCGTTAAATGTATTGTCCTGCATAACTGCCAAGTCACTTATAGCCATATTCACTAAGGAGATTTAAGACTTAAAGTCGATCTGGTAGCCATGAAATTTAGATCTTATAGTCGGTCAGTTTTGTTTTGCTTATGATGTTGTCATAATTTATATTACATATATCAACAAATAAACCCATATATGAGGATATTAAAGATAAGAACCTTACGATAAGGCATTGAAATATACGAGAAAAATAGTTGTATCTAGAAAATAAATAAATTTTCTCCATTTTTGCCGGTTAAGTAATAAAACTCAATTAGTTTTTAGTTTTTAAAATTTGCTTGACCTCTTGTTGCTCTTGTAAGTTTAAGCCCTCTGCTGTCAATTTAGGACGATGTTAAAGTTAAACCATATTAGTCAGTCCGGCTGTTAATGTTATTTAATTTAAGATGTATGAACTCAGAGAGACTGCACATGGCACCTCAAAATTTTTTACGGCGACACTTGAACCCGTTTTATCATGGTACCTTTCATTCCCATTAGGGAAATAGGCATACTACCGTTCTCTTTTTTTACAGTACACAAACTTCAAGGTATTAAGTTAGCGGGATGATTTTTGATTTTTGGTGAATGGTGAATGAGCCAATGTTAAAAATTGCGATACTTCGCATTTAGGAACTAGGAACTGGAAATATAGGACCATAAACCTTTAATGCTAAGCCTAGTGTGTCAAATTGTTTGAATAACAAAAGATTATACTCATTTCCAGAGCAGGTTGCCACAATGTATTTTATTTTTCTTAAAAATGTTTTCTAAATACCATATATAGTGTTTTGTGTAAACATATATATATATATATATATATATATATATATATATATATATATATTGTTGTGTAAACTACATCTCACCGTCAATTCCCGCCACAATTTAAGTTCAAATATCACAATTAAATATTATATAGTACGACAACGGGTGTCTGGGAAGGGTCAGTCGAAACCCACTGAGGAGTCCTAAGGCTGGCAACGGGACGAAACACCCCAAATTTTTAGATTATTCGTAATTCTCGCTAGGTACAGGTACCTTAGCGGAATACGAAATGGCATCCCTGGTGGGGAACGTGCACTTGTGGCGTCAAGTAGCATGGGTGCGTAGCCGCACCGAATTCGCGACGGGGTGTTAGTTCCCACAGTTCTCAGGCCCCAATTAACAATCACACCTTCCTTGTAATCGGGATCCGGAGTACAAATCTCCGATTCCCAAGGAAGGTTGATTGTCTAGAGGCGGGGGTGTTGTGTAAACTACATCTCACCGTCAATTCCCGCCACAATTTAAGTTCAAATATCATAATTAAATATTATATAGTACGACAGCGGGTGTCTGGGAAGGTGTCAGTCGAAACCCACTGAGGAGTCCTAAGGCTGGCACCGGGACGAAACACCCCAAATTTTTAGATTATTCGTAATTCTCGCTATATATATATATATATATATATATATATATATATATATATATATATATATATATATATAATTTATTTTTGTATCTTAAACCTTTTGTTAATATTTTTTTATAATATTTTCTTGGGTATATATATATATATATATATATATATATATATATATATATATATATATATATATATACGGCATGGAATATTGCGGCCAAAATACGTGACTTTCAAAAAGGTTTAACTTTTGGGATAGATGGGGGTCCAATATAGTTACTTTTTAAAATTATGTTCATATTATACAAGGTGTCCCAGAAGCTCTGAAAGCGTCAAAGTTGTGTTTTTTTTTAAATGGAACCCCGGTATATTATTGCTATTTTGGATTCTTCGATCAAAATAAGTGCCTATTTTAATAACATTTATAATACCTACACCTTAAGGGTTTTTAAATAATTTGAATTTTGACAAAATCTAACCTAATTTCCATGTTTCAGATACTTACGAATATTTCAATTATGTACTCGAAATTTACAGTGAAGTGTAACAAAAATCCTATTTTATATCCCAGTTATAATAAACTTGCTATAGTATACAGGGTGTCCAAAAATTAAAACTAATCAAATAAAAACTTTCAGTGTCCAAAAATTAAAACTAATGAAATAAGAACTTTCAGTGGCTATAACTCGATTAATTTAGACAGAACTATATACTTTTTACCTTACTATGTTTTAAATACCTATCAAATATTATAAGGGATCCTATAGCTAGGTCTTCACGTTTTCAGAGAATACGCCAAATAATCGTTTTCTGTACCATTTTGTGTTTTTTGAATAGATATTCTAATGTATCTGGTTGCTATGGCATTTAGAAATGACGGGTAATTTACAACTATAAGAATAACAATCAGGAATATCTTTACAAATATTCAGAAACTCGGAACGCGATTTATAGTCGTCCAACAGGCTATAAGAGCAATAATGGTAATAACATATTGACGATAGCACAAAACAGAAGCAAAATATTTAAAGTAGATGTTCGAAATATTGACCATCCATTTCCAAACACTTACATATTCTTTTTTCGAAACCACTGCTAACTGTGATGTCGGGGGCGCATTGTAGACAATTCCTTTTATGTATCCCCATAAAAAGAAATCTGGTGGAGTTAAGTCCGGAGATCATGGGGGCCAATTTTGAAATCCGTCTCTCCCGATCCACTTGTTTCGAAAGTTGACATTTAAAAATTGCGATGATAATGAGGCGGAGCTCCATCCAGTTCAAGCCACATAGTTGTTCTAATATGTAAAAGAACATCTGCAAGTAACATTGGAAGTTGATGTAAAAGAAAATCGCGTAACAGCAAAACATTTAAAGGTCCTTTAACAAAGTAGAGTCCAATTAAGTATGGACCAGTATTCCTCCCCACACATTAACCGACCACCTCTTCTGGTTTCTCATATCTCTGTATTCATGCGGATTTGAATCAGCATAGTAATGAAAGTTGTGTCTATTCAAGAAACCATTGTTTTGAAAAGTACATTCATCACTATACAACACATTATCAAAAAAGTGTTCATTATCTGCCACTTTATCTAATACCCACAAGCCGAATTCAGTTAGATTGTCAAAATCATTTCCGAAAAGCTCTTGACAAAGCTGAATTTTATAAGAATAAAATTTTTATTTGTTAAGAATCCTTGAAACACTTGCTTTCTTAATGTTAGTATTTTCGGATATATGATTCTGACTAATATTGGGATTTTCGATCACTCAACCAAGTACAGTAAAAACATTTTCTTCATCCTCAGGTTTTCTTATAACAGGTTTTTATAACTCACACTTCCTCTTTCCCGAAACTGGTTTAATAGTCTCACAAAAACATCTGATTTTCTTTCAGGAAACCTATGACCAGAAGAGATTCCAAGAATGATTCCAAGCTTAAGTAAAAACCAACTCAGAGTTCTGCCAGGGGTCCTGATAGGGCATTGCCACCTGAAGGGACACCTTAGAAAACTCGAACTGATAGAAAGAGAAGAGTGCAGATTCTGTGAGGAAGAGGACGAAACCTCTATTCATATTCTTGCAGAGTGCAGCGATCTAGAAAAGCCTAGGATACAGTTCTTGGGAACACACCAAATCGAAGATGGGAAGATACCCACCTTGAAGCCGTCGAACATCCTAAGGTTCCTGAGAAAAATAGGACTGGAAGACCTGCTCTAGCCGGTAAGGCAACTCTTACGACTTGGTAGCAGTAGGGGGTGCAATAGATCAGGTCGCAGTGTACAGACCCCAATTTCACTCACATACATACATACATAAAGCAACGAGTCTTTGATATATTTTTGATATTCTTTCTATCTTTGTATTTTTAGTTTTCTGCCTGTAAAAACGTCATCTTTTCTTTTGTATCAGTTTGTTATTTGCAAATAAAAACATAATATAATATGGTTTTATTACTACAACACATTTTAATAAAACACAAAAAATGATATACCCATATAAAGCCACATTGGTCTCACATTTTATGCTATCCCATACATTTAAATGCGCTCTATGAATACAACGCGGTTTACACAGCTCAATATGTCGATCGATCATACGAGACCATAGTGGCCTCATGCAGCTTATGGGTGCTGAAAAAGAGTGAAACCATATAGATCTCATATGGCACAATACATGTTAAGATAAATATTTACTAAAGTTTTAAAAAAATTATATCAATTTTGGGATTAAGGTAAATTGGGCTAGAGCCTCATATTTTAGCTTCAGAAATTTGCGCCGCAGAACTTTTAGAGACACCATGTAAATGTTTTTAATATTTGAGCCATTCTAATTAGTTATAAGGAAAAATTCCCAATAGGTTAATAAATCTGCTAACATTTTTTGGGGGATTTACCAAAATGCGCCATGTTCGGAGGGGATTTACGGTAATATACCACCGTATCGTTATACGTTACTACACAATTTTGGTGCCGTAGCATATATTTTTAACCGACTTCTAAAAGAAGAAGGTTCTCATTTGGTCGACTATGTATTTTTT
This sequence comes from Diaprepes abbreviatus, assembly GCA_034092305.1. NCBI lineage: Eukaryota > Metazoa > Arthropoda > Insecta > Coleoptera > Curculionidae > Diaprepes > Diaprepes abbreviatus. Next base: position 25,034,452 of record JASJET010000103.1, read on the forward strand.
TATGTATGTACACCAATTACTCCGGAACGGCTGCACCGATTTGAATGAAATTTCTTACGTTATATTCAGGAAGTTGCTGCGGTGTTCTCATATTTTTTTTAGATGAAATTAATGCAGCAAAATCCAAGATGGCGCTTACAATATGGTCACCAGAAAAATTAATTTTGTCCGATCTTCTCCAAAATTGGTACGGAGGAATTTTCGGGGTTATACCCAACGAATCTGAAATTTTTTTTTTAAATTCAAAATGGTGGATCCAATACGGCGGACAAAAAAAATTGCTTTTGTCCGCTTTTCTGCAAAATTGGTATGGGGGAGTTCTCGAGGTTGCACATAACGAATTCAAAACATTTTTAAAAAATTCAATATTGTGGATCCAATATGGCGGACAAAAAAATCGATTTTGTCCGATTTTCTCCAAAATTGGTACAGGGAAGTTTTTGGGGGTCGCACATGACGAATCTAAAATAATTTTTAAAAAATTCAATGTGGCGGATCCAATATGGCAGGCGAAAAAATCAATTTTGTCCGATTTTCTCCAAAATTGGTATGGGGGAGTTTTCGGGGCCTCACATAACGAATCTGAAATAATTTTTAAAAAATTCAATGTGGCGGTTCCAATATGGCAGGCGAAAAAATCAATTTTGTCCGATTCTCACCAAAATTGGTACGGGAGAGTTTTCGGGGTCAAACATGACGAATCTAAAATTATTTTTAAAAATTCAATATGGCATATTCAAAAAATTAATTTTGTCCAATTTTTTTCAATATTGGTATTATTTAAAAAAAATAAATAAATAGGGCGGATCTTAGATGGAGGATTAAAGATTCTACATCTCTCGATTTTGTCTAAAGTCAGTATTGGGGGATTTTTGTTAGTCTTAATTACGAAATTAAAATATTTTTTGAAAAACTCAATCTGGCGGATACAATATGGTGTCCTAAAAATTTTACATTTTTCGAATTTCTCCAAAACTGATATAGGGGGTTCTTGAGGGTGTAAATTATGAATTTAATAGTATTTTTCTGGATTCATTATGGCGAACGCAATATAGCTGACTAAAAATTTTACATTTTTCGATTTTTTTCAAATGTGGAACTGGATCGTTTTTGAGGATGTAAATTATTTTAAGAAAATCTAATATGTCAGATGCAATATGAACGTTTAGAAATTTTAAATTTCTGGATTTCATCTAAAATTGGTACTAGGGGGCTTTGAAGGCGTTAGATTTAGATTAGATTGAGACGTTAAAATTATTTTTTTGAAATTTAATATGGTGGATCTACTATGGTGGGTTGAAAATTTTACCTTATTTGCATTTTTTCAGATTTAGTATTAGCGGGTTGGGGGGTAGTGTATTACCAATATGAAGAATATTTTTAAAACTATTAGGTTGATAAGATACAATATGAGGGACTAAAAATTTTACATTTTCCGGTTTTATGTAAAATAGAGATTGCGGGGTTCTTGAAGCGTATACAAACTCAATATGCAATATAACATATATCGGGCTAAGAAATTTACGTCTCAAATTCTTTAAATATCGATATTGGAAGATTTTGGGTTTTATATTACCAATCTAAAATTAAAAAGTTGATGCTGATAGCCGTTACTATGTGATAGTTAATCATCTTCGGGAAATGTTTAAAAATTTGTTGAGTTGAAACTGCAGTCACTGTTTTCTTAATAAAATTAGTGGTATAAAACATAGTAGTTCCTTTTTAAACATTTCCCGAATCTAAAATTAATTTTAAATTTAAGATAGTGGATTTACTATGACAGACTAAATATTTGTTTGACACAATTTCATTGGTATTTGGAGAACTCTAAGAATCAAAGAATTTTTAGTGGTTTACAATTATGGATAAAATTCAAAACTGATATTAGGAGAACTCTAAGAATCAAAGAATTTTTAGTGGTTTACAATTATGGATAAAATTCAAAACTGATATTAGGAGAACTCTAAGAATCAAAGAATTTTTAATTGTTCATTTTAGGGTGATTTACAACTTTGAATAAATTGGTACTTTTTTGCCACCTTGGAGTCATTGCAAGGTACACTGATCTCGATTAGCACTAAGTTCAAATAATTTATGAATATCATAATGAATTCAAAACTAAAAATCGAAAAATAAAAACTTTATAAAAAAAATTAACCGACTTCTAAAAGTGCGCTAAAAAGTGAAAAATAACTAAAAATTTTTATATGAACTGAAATAAATATCTACTAATATATACAAATTATGGTAATAAAGCAATTATAAATAAAGTATTTTTAATCTGTTTATGCCAATCACATTTTATCAGGTATTAGTTTGGTGCCGAGTTTAAAAATTTCAATTTCAAATAAAAATTTCTAGTTATTTTTCACTTTTTTGCGCACTTTTAAAAGTCGGTTCAATTTTTTTATAAAAATTTAATTTAACAATTATTTACACACTCAACTTGTTGGGTATTTCCCGTTGACTTAAAATATTAAAATTTCGGACAAATAGAGGAAAAAAACTGAAAATCATAATTTTCCTAACATGCATGGAATAATTACTGACAAACTTAATTTTTCCATGATTTCCATACATAGACAAATTTTATTTATTCATACTCCATATAAAGTCTTCGCGTGGAATGTAGTATAAATTAAATAACCCTCGTCGAGTAGATTACAAAAAAAAACTCCAGCAAAAATTTGTCAATAGGACTGACAAAAAGCTAGAGATCGGGACTAGGCTATGCATTCCAAAGTTTCAAATATTCAAGAAAATGAAAATAGTGACAGGAAAGCACCGAAAAGGAAACATATTACCAAGCAAAAATAAATGCAAATTAAAAGAAAGAAAAATTAGAATATATCATTAAAAAAATTTTGAAATACCTAACGGTGTTCCACCAAAAATATTCCTATAAAAAAGTGACCAAATTCTCTGTTGTTCCAGTTTGCCTCAGTAAATAAGAATTGAGATCTAAGTGGGTGCCAAGTTCTGTTCCAAAAGAAAAAATATCTTTTAAACTTCTTCGAGTTCAATTTAAAACTATCTAAAGGAAATCATTAGGTCTAAACAGAAATTGTGGAATGATTTTATTAGGGATAATTTATGGACAGATCCTTGGGGACTAAATAGTATCTAATAAGATTAAAAGAAACAATCGAATAATACAATCTGTTGAGTGTGTCGACTTTGAACATTCAGCCAATGAAATTGTAAATGAATTCATCAGAGATTATGATCCGACTTTAGACTCACTTGAGCAAAGTATATTAAGGGACCAGGCTAGTCTGTATGATGATGTTGGAGAGAAAATTAGATTTACTAACATTGAAAAAAAAGAAGTTGAAAATTATCTGTGCAACATTAACATCAAGAAAGCTGCTGTATCGGATGAGGTGTTGGGGATTACAATAAGAACAGTCAGCATTGTTATAGCTAACTATGTGTGTTATTCAAGGTTATTTTCCTAAGGTTTGGAAAGTGGGCAAGCTCATTACGATTCCGAAGCCAAATAAACCTGGGGATGATATTAAAGCACTTAAACTGATTATATTGTTTCCGATTTTGGGAAAGGCATTAGAGCATTTCATTAAATTACAGATATTCAAACATATCGAGAAGAATAATTTTCATCATGCAAACCAGTTTGGTTTTGTTAAGGACAAGAATACTGAGGAGGCAATACATACTGCTTTGAATAATTTGGATAATGGTGGTAAGTATCAGGCAGTCATTTTCTTGGACATTAAGAGAGCTTTTAACAACGTTTAGTGGCCTTCAGCATTGGATTCATCAAAATTGAAAAATATTCCAAAATACTCTTTTAGGCGTGGTATTTAGAGAAAAGGAATATCGAATTTTAACGTGGTGAATTTGTTGACCTCATTGCATGACTTTACTTGTGATAGAATTTTGGTTCCGTAAAGAAGTTATCTTGTCGAGCTACATTTTGGCATTGACTCTCTTAGCTGTATATATCTCGTTGTTAAGTCGAAGAACATTTATGTTTATCGTTTTTGGGATATAGTTATTTTGAGACCAATATAAGGACTCTATAGTTATAAGAAAATTATTTTATATTTGCTAGGAGAACAAAGACACTGAACGAAGCGTTTAAAATTTTTTAAAGTTAGAATTTGTATGTTAAGTTAGAATTAAAATATTTAAGTTGCATAATATAAGGGTCTATGGTACCTACTGAACTTTGCCTTTAATTAAAAGGGCCATCTCTTCATGTTCTTGTGACTTTGATGTCTATTAGATTTGTATATTTAACAAATAAACAAATAAAAAATAAATAGTAAGAAAGAAGAAAAAAGGGCAAAATAATATATTTGTTAGTTTAAATAGAAAATCGCGGGGGCACCGTCGTTTCTCCTTCAGAGGGTGGCGGGGGATGAGGGTGGTGGGTGTCCTCCTTCTTCTTTCTTCTTTCCTCTTACAACTAGCTAGGTTCATCGAAAGTTATTTGTACGATTCAGTTCTGGTGAATATAAAAAAATATCTTGCTGTTATACAAACGTTAACTTGGCAAGTTTCTTGAAGTTTTATTTAAGACCTGCAGCAACTGAAAACTTTGTAAGTTTCTATTTGTGTTATTTAAATGCATTTTATGAGATTGGAGCTTAAAATGTGGTATTAATTTACTAACGCAATGGTTCATTAAGCTAGAGTGGATCTTTTTTTAAATACTCCAGACCTTTCCGCATAAACAAGAAACTGGGATTTATAAATAAAAATTTGTTTCTCAAATTACGATTCTAAAATTATTTTTAAAATACAGAGCAAATTCAAGAAACTTATTCAGAATGATCAAATCTATTTAAGATTACAAGAACTCACGCCATCTCAGATACTGCAAATTTAACATTCATATTACAAAATACTACTTGAAAAGCCTGGTTTACAAATAACTAATTGGGAGTGATTTATCATATGAACCAGAAAAAAATTGCAAAATAACACCTTTGATAGAGGAAAAAAGTAGCTCGCCGTAATTACGTTGTATCAACATTATGTGTACGACTATGCATGCCACAATAAATCAATTGGACATTTGTTTATACGAAACAAAAGTCATTTTGAGTTTAATTTATTACTATTAGCAAATAATATGCCCGCAGTGATTAATATTGTGGAAAGACAAAGTGTTATAAGTTGCCGTAAACCACTTGGTTATTTCAAATCAAATAAAATTAAATGAATACAAAATTGCTTCATGACTACTACAAGGCAATGACAATACCTTTGCTCACGGGTCACTTTTCGAACCAATTCATAACTAGTACGGAATTAGTTCAGGATTGTCGTACAGCGCATGCTCAGTTATTAACCAGTTCAGGATTTTTTTGCCACGAACGATTTTGGAACTTGGAATCGTTTACTGTAGTATTTAACATACGATGTTAAATGCTGATTAAACTAGTTGTTTTTGTGGTTTTAAATAACTTAGAACTGTCTTTTACTAGGTTTTATTATTTGTATTATTTTACAGGAATATTGAATTATAATTGTTCTTCTTATATAATAAAAACTCTGTCAGTTCCTTTTAGAATAAAACGTCTTGTTTTTTACTGAATAGAATTTTTGATAAAAAATATATATTTTAACTGAGATCTGTTGTTTGCTCTTTATTTTGTGTTATGTTCATATTTCGGGAGCCTCAAAGTAAATCTAATTCTAAACATGCGCCTAGTAAAAAGATGTGGTTTTTCTAAACTAAAAATAAAACATAATAGTTTTAGGTCCATTTCTTTTTGTTTCAAAAAAAATATTTTTTAACAAAACTAAAAACCGGTCTAATACGTCCCTATACGATGCAACTTCATTTATCGCAAAACATAATACACTTTATAATGCAACTTTTTCAGAATCTCCTTCCTGCGAATATAAAACTCTTAAGTCAATGAAGCGATGTGCCAGTTCTTGTACCATTTCACGGCTTAACTGAAAATGAGAGGCTAAATTTCCTCAAAATAATTAGCACTTTTAGGAATTTTGAATAAAAAAAAAACACAATCACTAAAAATATATTTTTTTAGGTTTAAACTAAAAGGTAAAAAACACCTTTTTAATTTATCAATTAAAATTCTAAGTAGATTAACACTAATTAAAGTAAAACCAATATAAAATAAAAACAATTGTCAAATAGTTGCACATTGCGGCCGCAGCATGAAAGCTGGCGCTGCATAAAATTCCGAATTTGCAGTTCTTGTTCAATCCTTAGAACCGGTAGAACTAGTTCAGAATCGATTTCGAACCGAATTATTTTCTCCACGAACATGGGACTGCAAGTAAAAATTCAGAACTTTGTTATCCGCGAACGTTACTATTCGAACTGCGCATGCGTATTAGTTCACAATCGGTTCTAAATCCTTTCCGCGAACAAAACTTATATCACTTCGTAGTATATAATTAAATTTTCCGGTCCTGTTTGTATTAATGTTCACGCTAATCTCGAAAACTAGAAAATAAATTTTTATCTCGTTTTTACGATTGATTAATCCGTTTCTGAAAAAGGTTTGAGTATATAAACATGCGTATAAATATAGCGAGCCGTGAACGTGACGTGCCCGTAACGAACCTGCCGCGAGCTTGTAGCGAGCCTCCTATGAATTATGACGGCTTCGATTGGAATTGAACGCACCAAATAAATTCCTCAAGAACATTTTAGTTAAAACAAAGTGAGCGAAGGTAGATCTTCCCTGCCATGTCTGCGACGAAGAACAAACGGTAGCTTTATTTGTTTTATGCAGTTATATGCATTAGCTATAAAGTCTTTTAACTCTTTATTTCCGGTCCAGTATGGTTAAGGGGAACAGTACCAATTTCTATAGTCAATTGGATAATAATTGCGACAATATTAATTAATCTGTTGGTTTTATATCGTTTTCAGGCTTTGTCATTTTCTGATTACAATGTGTTAACTTCATTAGTCCCAATTATTCTGCTTAAAACACCAACATCCTTGTTAACCCTATAAGTGTATATGATGACAGCTGGTTGTACTTGAATAACAACATTTGTCTAATCTTTTCTGTAACCCTTGGTTCTGTAAATATACAATGTGTCCAAAAAAAGAGGTGAATTCGGTAACGATACATTTTTTGGATGAAAAAAATTTGACTAGTTGTATTTTTACGATATAAATAAATCAGCCTTTCCTTAAATTTAGGTTTTCGCATTCGCATGCCAATGTAGCATGTTCTAATTGATAAACATGAACCAAGTTTTTTCATGACATGCTTCACGCTTTCAAATTCGCTAAAAAACTTTTTAAAATTATATTTTACTTATATCTTCAATATTTCGCAATAAAAAGAAGTTGTTTTTTCTTATTTTTTAATTGTTTATAAATTAATCTCAAAATTCTTCTTTAGAAAATCGTTCGCATCGCTTTTTATCCATAATGTCCACCGTCTAGAATGATGAGTGGTATTATGCAAAATTATAATGGATTTCTCCGGAATTAACCTTATTATTAAAAAAAAAATAATCCTCAAAGATATCCGCCGTCATTTATTTATGGTAATATTTGGTAGATTTCGATTCGATCTGTAACAGAACTCCTTCTTCAAATCCATTAACACCTCCAATATGGATAATAATGAGTCTACGCCCCTTACCGGCTTACCTGCCTACAGCCTTTCTGAGAATGCTTCATGAAAACTTATTAAATTCTTATTATGATACATTTTTTGTACTACGTGTCTTTATTGAGACCCATTACATCCAGTTAAAAAATGTTTTTGCCTTCTCTACGGTATCTTCTAATGTCCCGTAAATACTGTCTTTTCCAAGATAGTTCCGGTTTAGTTTTTCCCAAGAGAAATTCAACATCTAATAGTTTTCTTCTCTAAGATGATTTAGGCTCACACACTCTTCCACTTGCATTTCTTAATAAGTCTGTAAGTTGTAGATTCACCAACTCCCGTCATATTAGCACATTTTGAAATCAAACTTCGCACCCTCATGAGAGTGTTTTGTTGAACAAGTGAATCATGCACATTTAAAACTATTATCTTGGATTTTAAATTCAGATTTTTGGAGTTTTTGGACAATTATAAAACAAGGCCTCATATTTATACATATCTGAGTTATATCTGAAAATGTCGTTACTGTTATTTGCCCGATCAAGATGGATATCTTTAAATCTAATTATCTTTAATTAGACTATTATCTCCACAAATATATAGTTAAGATACTTACAATATTGACCCATTGCTTTATCAGAATTCGGAAAGCAACATTATGTATAAAGCATTTTTCGAGAATTGCTACACCTTTGGTTTATGGCCCTTCACAGGTGCACAAATCTCTTTTTCATTTATATATAGCATGCCATTACTGACAATGTGGAACAAATGGCAGCTTTGTTGGTTTTATTCAGTGATGGCGCACTAGCTTGTATAAAAAACGGTCAGAATTGGAACTTCTGGCAGATTTAACGTTCCAACATATTAGCGAATAATGTAAAATATCTCGGTATGATTTTGAATATTTATTAAATAAAATAGGACCAGTCACTTTAAAAAACGAAATATATTTTTATACAAAGTCGATATTTTCTGAAGCAATTTCATTCCACACATCCACCTTTTGTTCTTTTTTAAAATTCTTGTCTTTAGCTCACAAATTTTGAAATAATTTGCACGTCTCCTCTAAAGGTAACATATTTTCTTCGGACCGCTCCATACTCACCAATAACTTTTAATTAATGTATTTAGCCAAGTGCTAAATAAACTTCATTTCAGCCACAAAAAAATTTCAAAATCCCGCTACGCCAGATTCGCTGCAAAGTAATTTTTTTTCGAAAGAGCGTGCCATAAACCCGTACCACTAGATAAATAAAAATTCCTTTGTGCTCGCACCAAGAACCGATAGAAAATGGATCATTGCGAGCTTCCATCACGCTGCTCGCGAACAATAGAAATAAGATTAAACTGGTTTGTTGAACTAAATTGAACTAAATTTTAATAAAACAAATAAAAATCGCGTGTATCACAGGCTCATCACGAGCTCGTATAGCTCTCGTCGTGCCGTATTTATACGTATCTTAATACATAACATAAACTCGGAGACACAACAAGATTTGGATAGTTTCTTGGCATACGTAAACTAATTACACAGTTTCAGAAACATCGAAACAATCTATGACAACATTATAGATCTCAAAAAGTTCTACAAATAGTTGAAACCCAAATGAATTTACTTGTAATAATAGTTTAGCTGTACTAGAATTAAGTTTAATAAACTATATTTTAAAGACTGTACCGGTAATATTAGAACACACGTAATTTTCGGTATAGCATAGGGAATCATACTTAATTTTAATTACCTATTAATTAGATATTTCCAATAAACAACATTAAAATAGATTTGTTCTTTTTTGCATAAATCATCAGTTTAATATTTTAATATATAACACATTAATAAAAATGGAGTTAAAATTGTTATTAAGATAGTACAGTTAGAATAGTTTTAGACATGTTAGTTAAGAACGTTTTAGATAGTACAATTAGGATAGTTTTAAATAAAATAATTAGGATAGTTTTAGAGAGTACAGTTAGGATAGTTTTAAAAGACAGTTCCGCAAAATAGTTTAGTAATATAGTTATGGTATCTAAATGAGAAAATGATGGTAAAAACTTCCTAACATGTAAGATTTATGAGTTATGATTTTTTCAGCAAAAATTAAAAAGTATTTTAATCACATTATTTTAAAAAGTAATTTGTAATATACCGGAGCGCGGCGTTGCCAAATTTACGTTTTCTATAAGTTAGGGAAATTGTGCACAATCTGTCGACACCACGTGGAGGTGTTTAAGGATGACAAGTTAACCACGAAGTCTCCTAGCTCCCTAGAGCTTAAAATAACAAAAGTATCCATTTAAACGCATATAATTCCAAATTTCACTCTGCTCCGTAGCCGAATCTACTTATAGATGGCCCCTGTATACGAAAAGTACGCCGTTGCTTTTCGAACTTTCGATGCCCGATGTTTCTAGAAAATACCAGAAGTACGGACGGTTATAAAAGCAGCTGGCCGTCAGTGATATCATCAGTATTGGTTTAGAACGAGAAGTGATCGGTATTAAATAGAGAAGCGAAACGCACTAACAAGCCAATAGTAAGAGCCTTGAATTAATGTTACCTTTGTGTTGAATAAAGTTAGTTGACACCTGTAAACGTAGTATCACATCTCTGAACCGACTCGATAGTACAAAAGTGTCTAAATACAGAAACGTGGCTGTGTTAACCCCGCGGATAGTTCTTGCTTCATATGTGGTCGGTTTATCACTAAATCGCAGAAAATGACCAAAGTAGTTTATCATAAGTATTTTCGATGTGTTGTTGGCGATCAAGATCGGGACTGGGCTCCTCACATATGTTGCCAAACCTGTGCAGCAAATCTAAATAACTGGTTAAACGTCAAACGCTCTTCTATGCCTTTTGCAGCTCCAATGATTTGTCGAGAACCAACAAATCATTTTAACGACTGTTACTTTTGCATAACAAAAGTCTCTGGGTTTTCAAGAAAGAGCAAACATAATATTGAATATCTGGATATTCCCTCAGCAATAAAACCGGTTCTTCATGGAGAAGGTTTACCAGTTCCAACGCCTCCGACAAGACGGGAGCAAGATTTAGAAATGTATGATAATAAGGCAGAACCCAATAATGTATCAGAAAAAAAATATTCTTATTTTCCCGAAAGTGAAGGTAAAGTGCCCCATTTAATCGAACAACCTGAATTAAATGATTTAGTTCTGGACCGCCACTTGTCCAAAGAGTAGTATTAGCTTCTAGATTACAACAATAAATTTATTAGCTACTGGAACCAATATTTAGGAACCGTAACCAAAAGTTATCCTTGTTTTTTACTCTGCAGAATAAAATGTGTGTTTGTGTTAATTCAAATAGTGTTATGGAAAAATCAGGATTTGCTCTTAACCCAGACGAATGGCGCTTATTCATAGATTCTTCTAGAACAAGTTTAAAAGCAGTTCTGCTCCATAATGGCAATAAAAGACCCTCTATTACTCTTGCACATGGGGTTGACATGAAGGAAACATACAAAAGTATGTCACTTATTCTAAATGTAATAAGCTACAAGTAGCCAATATGTGGTGACCTAGAAGTCATAGGACTATTACTGTGGCTTCAGGGCGGATTTACGAAGTATTGCTGTTTTCTTTGTCTTTGGGACAGTTGAGCAAGACAGAACCATTACCAAGTAAAAGAATAGGTTCCGAGAGATCAATATATTCCAAGTCAAGCTAACTTAAAAAATATACCTCTTGTTGATTCCAAAAAAGGATTGTTACCTCCATTACACATTAAACCGGGTTGATTAAAAATTTCGTTAAAGCATTAGATAAAGAAGAAAATGCGTTTAAAAACCTTAAACAAATTTTTCCCAACTAAGTGATGCTAAGCTTAAGCAAGGAATATTTATTGGATCACAAATTAGAAAAATACTAAGGGATCAACAGTTTGATCAAAAATGAAGTGATGTTGAATTAGCTGTGTCAAGTTATTTTAAAACAAATGTTTCGGAGTTTTTAGGAAACAAAAAAATAGAAAACTACGAAAAACTTGTAGAAGAACTACTTGAAACCTGCTGCAAAATTAGCTGTCGCATATCTCTTAAAATACACTTCTTGAACTCCCATTTAAATTCTTTTCCAGAAAATTTGGGTGCGGTTAGTGACGAACAAGGAAAAAGTTTCCACCAAGACATAGTAACAATGGAGCAATGCTACCAAGGCAGATGAGATCCAGCAATGATATGGAATTATTGTTGGTTTCTTATGAGAAAAAGCGGTCAGAAATATAAACGAGTCAACATTTGCAAAAAAGTTGAGTACAAAAGACTTACTATAAATGTATTTTCATGAGTATTTTTCTAAATAAATCCTGTTATCCTCAAAATATCTTATTTTTTTATTTTTTTGAACTTATGTATCAATATTATATAAAAATGTTTCTATTAAATAAAAATAACCGATACATTCTATAATTCAGCATCTATACGTGGTGGAAAATTTTCGTTGTTGAATTAGGAATCAGGATGCTTTAAAGTCCCACGGACGGCCATTATAACATGAGTAGCAATTTTTTTTGTATTTGTTGCCAAGTGTAATTAACTGTATAAAATGTATTATATACTTGATTTTAGAGCTCACAAAATATGTGAAGCCAGTGCCTTTTTAATGAATAATCGTAAATTCGATATCTTACCTCTTTTTCTCCTTTTAAAATGCGAATATCGAAAAATCAAGAAAAATGTTTTTAGATATTGTTATGCGCTATCTTTTAAAACCAAAATCAAGTTCACATCTCTATTTGATTAAGAGATAACGATAAAATTATCAAATGACAGTTTGCCGCTTTTAACCCTTTTGGAGTTCGAATTTTGAGAAATCATTTCATCATGGGTATCTATATCATTGCTAACCTTTTTCCACAATCTTATATCTTTAATAGTTTGGGCTGTCTGTAGGGGCTGATCCAGCCTCTCTCTTTGGGGGAGGGGGGGTGATATCACAAAAGTACAGTATGGCAAGCGAAAGCAAGTTGTCGAAGGAGGGGGGACACTGGAAACATTCCCATTTCTAGTGTAAAAGGTAGGGTCGGGTCTATTTTTCTGAATTTGAAACTCTTGGAGAGAGGGGGAATGCCAGCAGCATACACATTCCTAGTATAAGAGGCAGAATCGGGTCTATTTTCTTGAACTCAAAGCTTTTGGGGGACGGCTATCGCAAGAAAAACTAGTTGTCAACGGTAGAAGTGCCAGCAGCATACACAATAATATAAAAGGCAGAATCGGTTCTATTTTCCTGAACTCAAAATTCTTGGGAGAGGAGGGCTATCGCAAGCATACACATTCCTATACTCTATTCAAGAACTAGAGAGAGTGATAAAACTGTTACCGAAACCTCCAGCGTACCTGCTCCAGTGACGCAGGTAACTGAGAACTGCCGTAAATCTAATTATATTTAAATATTATAAGTTTTATAAATTTACTGCAACAATAAAATTTCTGATAGTTCAATTTAATTTCTGTCAGTGAGGAAAATACACCTTACAGTGTAGCCTTAGTGATTTATCTTGTTTTCGCTTGTTTTTATATATTATTTGAGATTAGTGAGATACCCAAAAATTTATTCTTCCACCTCTATATTTATTCCAAAATCGTTAAACCAAGGCATTTTTTCCTCAAGGAAAAACTTATTACGATGAATGTTTATGATGCCTTAAGATATCAATATCTAGATAATAATGTTAAAAGCTCTATTGAAATGTGTTCCAACATGACAGGAGAACTGAGTACTGAAGGAGAAAAAAAAACGACTGGAATTGTTGGTACTCCCAAGTCACATTCGATCACAGGCAGACGAAAAACCTAGTTGGAAGAAGAGATGAAAACTGCAATAAAAGGAGTTGTACATACATTTTATTATGAGAAGCAGATCCCAACCGTCGCCAAAATTCTAACAAAAATAAATGAAGATCGAGATTTACCTGGAATTAAAAGAATTGAGCTCTGGAAATTGTTCAGGAAACTTAATTTTTGCTGGGAAAAACCAGATAGGAAATCTGTTCCTATAATCGTCCGGAAACTGTCCATTGGAGAAGGAAATATCTCTCTCAAGTAAAAGGTAGAAGCGCTAGAAATAACACAACTTACAAAATTAGTAATTTAACTGAATTTTTGAAAGATTTTTTTGAATAAATTTACTGCGGAAAATTGGAAGAAATCCATATAATAAAAGAATAAAGCAAAATGTGGAAACTCGATCTCATGATCGGTGAGATAGAGAAACCAATTATAATTAATTTGAACGAAGATAGCTTCACTAACTTTGATTACGAATTAGATACGTAACGTTTACCGGTGTAAACACAATTTATTGTTTAATGTTGTTTATATATTTTTTTATTTTTTTATATATTTTTATTTTAGTGTGTCCCCCTCTTTAAATTTTATATATATTTAATTCCAATTAGCCGTATTTTTTATTATTTTATTATTGTATTTGTGTCTTTTTCTTAAGCGAGTAGAATTAAGACGTTTATTTTATTTTTTTGGGGCTATCGGATTTCCATATAATAAAGTAAATTAAATTAAGATGTCAGTGCAATAGAAATAAAAATAAGTAGGTCTAATTTTAACTGTAATTTATAAAGATTAATTACATTTGAATCCCTTTTTAGTGTTTAATTGTAATTCTGCAGATCGTTTAAGAAATGAATAAACTGAAACGTCAAATGTCCTAGAAATGTATTTAATTAATAATAAAATGACTGATAGCCCCAAAAAAATTTTAATATTATATGAACGAATTTATTTTTTATATATGTTTAATTTCTTGCATTTTTGACAACGGTATTTTGTAAGTATTTAAATTATAACTTAAATAAATTTTTTAAGAGAAAAAGGCTACGTTTTAGTCTGAATGTGCCTAAAACGGTTTCTATGCCAAAATAAAAAATAATTAAAATACAGTTGTGATTTGTGTTAAATATGTCAAAATTATCTATATTTTCTGATGTATATGAATTATTAAGAAATCATAAGAAATAAAATAATATTATAAAAAAATTTTATTTTAAGTTTATTACCGAAATTATATTTTCTATGCCATAAATACTTAGTGATAATAAACCTCCTTCCGACGCCTATGACAAGGATTAAAATCCTTTTTAACATTTCACACATCCAAATATCTATTGTTATCCAACTCAAATACTCCATTATTATAGACCGGTATTTTTGATTATAAAATTTCTGATTAATTCCTATGAAAAATATATGTGTCTAACAGATTTTGGCAAAGACATCGAACTAAAGAACACAGGTAGTTTGCGAAGAAAAAAAAGGGTAAAAAATGATTTATTGCTCTCTCTCTAGTTCTTGAATAAATTATAGTATAAGAGGCAAAATCGGGTCTATTTTTCTGAACTCAAAGCTCTTGGGGGAGAGCGATCGCCCCCACCGCCCCCCCTTGGATCCGCGCCTGATTGATATGTCAGTCAGTCAGGACAATACCCCTTACCAGTATAAATTTAACTAAATTTTTGAAGAACTATTTAAAGATACACACTCGATACGATGGGGAAAAAAAACTTTATACTAACTTTCTGCGTACGGAAAAACACCCGAAAATTAATACAAATTCGTTTCACATCTATCTTTAGGATAATATATAGAAAAATTTTCATCGAGAAAAAGACAAAATGACGGACTTGCGTACGGATCCTTAGAAGTGAGTGAATTTGTACTCATTTTCGCAACAATCAAGTTGTAAAAAATAAATTTTAGTAAGTCATTTTCAATAAAAATAGATTGGTAATTGATGACTCGCTGAAGTGACAAACTCTTGAAAACCATGATAAAAATAAAAATTCATAAAATAAAAGTATCTTTACATAAATTAATGCTTGTTTTTATTTTCATTTATAAGTGGCAAAATTATTTAAACTTCATTAGTAAGAATGATAAACAATAAATCAGATATTTAGCAGCTTGTCTTTAAAAAACGCGTAAAATCGCTGACATTCATTAATCACGATGGGGGTTTAAACACTGAAATTCTGCTATTTTTCGTTTTTTATTAGTTTATATTATTTAAAAATTTGTATTTGAAATCCGAGTGAATATTTTACTCTGATTTTCTGTGAAAAATATTTAAAAATGGCAGTCAAATGATTACTGATGATTTTATAAAAAGTCAAGTAAGACTTTAACGTTTAATTTAGCATTGAGTTTTAAACTTGATTCCCAATATAAAATATGGTATGAAGAAACGTCTACGAAGTTATCCACTACCTAAACACCTTATTTTATTTTATATATATAAAACTTTTTACATCTTATTAATAAACTCACCTACTAATTCATTACGTCACTGACTGTAAGTTTTTAATTCTACTCCTACGCCACATAATTATAGAAGTGTGCAATACCAAAAAAATGGAGTTCGAATTTTAATGTTTATTGAACAGAGTTCTCTTCTATTCTGTAACTTTAATGGTTGGTATGGGAGTACAAATCAATGGAGAATATATAAATACAATACGATATGCTGACGACACTGTTATCCTAAGCGACAAACTACAAGACCTGAACATCTATTAGACTGTGTTAACACTGAGGGCCAAGAAATGGGGCTCAACATAAATATCAAAAAGACAAAATTTATGATCTTTAGTAGATAACCTCATCTTAACGCTTCAATACAAATAGAAGGAAAAAGTATAGACAGGGTGACTCATTTTAAATATCTTGGATGTTATATCATCGAAAATCTAAACCTAGATAAACAGATAAGGTGTAGAATAGAGACTGCTAGAGCAAATTTTGAAAAAATGAAACCACTTTTCTGCAATGATAACCTCAACCTAAAACTACGACAGAGAATGATAAGATCATACGTCTGGCCAGTGTTACTATATGGGGCAGAGATCTGGACAATTAAGGCTGCCACGATTAATCGGTTGGAGGCTCTCGAAATGTGGTTACACCGGCGAATGCTGAGAATACCTTGGACAGCTAGGCAGACCAACGAAATGGTACTCAATAGGGCCGACACAACTCGTCTACTATTAAACACTGTGAAGTGTAGAAAAATCTCATATTTTGGACATATATTCAGAGGGGAGCGATATAGAATTCTTCAATTGATCATGATGGGTAAAGTAGAGGGACGTAGAAGGGTAGGAAGGAGACAGGCTTCCTGGTTGAGGAATATTCGTGAATGGACAGGTATACCTAGCGCGGGGGAACTGTTCCAGCTAGCGCAGGACCCTGAAAGACTTGCCATTGTAATTGCCAACGTCAGGGGGACCTGATATGGCACTTGAAGAAGAATGGTTGGTATTATTAAAATTATGGCTTTATTATTATGACATAATTATTATTACAATAAGCAATAAACAACGATCATTATTTTCATATAATTTGTTATTTTAATACAAGAGCCAACAACTAGTCATATTTCTTCTAAAAAATAGCTTGTCGGATAAAAATTTGTCATGTGAATAATCAGATTATTCAACAAGCTTAATACTATTCGAAGTCAAATTTGGTGACATCACACCAACTCAGAACAAAATATAATGATTGATCATTATAATAATATCATTAAAATTACACATAGCTAATATGACAGAATAATGACAGTCGTTAAAGTTATATAATAGCTCTGTTAAAAGTCAGGTAACTAAATCGATGTAATGTTATTACTTCATTGCATCACTGGCAAAAAAAAAAATGTGTTTAATAGTAATAATGATCAATTGATATGATAACATAATAAATCACTAGGTCATCACATGGCAGACAACGGGAGTATCTCAGTATTCTTTTTGATTATTTATTTGCTAAGTTTTTACCGTTACACGATTTTTAGCATAAATATTGAAATTAATTTAAATTTTTTATAAATTCCTCTTGCTTAACATTATGTAATAATAATTTTACATATTTTATATCATTCTTTATTTCTTTAGACATAAAAAGAATATTTAAAAGAAGTTTATATGTAAATAATGAAGGAAATTTATTTTTTATTATTTTGTTTTCTAAATTTTTTAAAACATAAAAAATGTTGTGGGTTGTATATAAAAAAAAGGCAAAAACTTTAGCTGGTCAGAAGGTTAAAAGGTATACAGACAGCAGACAGGTGTTACTAACCCTAACCAAGCCACGCATTATCTCTAGGATAGTTCCGGAATACCATGAGGCCCTTGCCTCGACTGCAGCTGGAAATGTGGTCACTTTGATCCACGGAGACCATTGGCCCGATGAAAATTGCATTACTGATTTACTCATCAAACAGGCAGCTGAAGCTGCTGTAGCTGGTCTCACTAATAACTCTAACTAAATCAACAATGACAAATCTAAATAAAGATTAATTATAGCTTCAAAATATGATGGGATAAAGCCAGAAACTGTAAACTCCTTAAACCACTATTGAAATTGCCGGAGGTGGAAACACACAAATAATATCCCGCGATGCCCCAAAACCAGATTAGTCAATGGCATTCTTACAGGGCACTGCCAGTTAAGAAAATATATAGAGTAGAAGTACCATTTGTGGCCACTTTTGAGCGATTTCGTCACTCTTATTAAAAATCAAATATAGTCAAACACCATATTTATCACAAGAAATCGATTATTTAAATCTCAGATATATTGTTAATTAAATTATTTTAGTTAAAAAGATTATTTAACTCGACTTTACTTAAAAATTGTTTCATAACTCCTTGTTTACTATTAGCATTGACGAATTATACTAAGACGGCTCATTCTTATGGAAGGATTGGAAGCGCTAAGTATTAAAACTCGGTCATTGATAAATCCGAAAATTTAAATCTTTTATACTTGTTTCTAACAAAAGTATGTATAACACATTAAAATACTGATATAGATATCAGTTATTGACAATATTGTAAATTGCCTTTTATGAATGAGACGGCGTACCAGTTTGCCGTACCATTTAGGAGCGTCAAAATTATAGCACAGAATAGGAATTCTTGGTATATTTCTTCTATGCTATTAGTGACCCTTTTTGGCGAATATTTGTCACAACGAATAAAATTTTTTGTTGAAAACGAGTATAATATTTATTTTCAACTCGACAGGGTTCCAGCAAGATGACATAGTGTGGTTATGGAATTCACAAAGGAAGAAAGACAAATCACCTAAGTTGATGCCAACCGGTTCTGCAAAGAATCAATGACGTTGTTTATAGAATCCAATGAAGTTCCAAGGTCAAAATGAAGGAGCATTGAAAACGATCGGGATGTCAGAAATTGGAGAAGGGAGGGGGCAGTGTAACAAAGAACTAAGGGAATTCCATCGCATCCTCATAGAAATATTGTAACGAAAAACTCTGAATTCAAGTATGTTTTTATATAAATATTAAATCGATTAGTCATCATCATGTTTCTAGTTTAATTCTAGACGTTTAATCGAGTAAATTCCATAGGTGTATATAATTAGGTATATGGGATTTAAGTTAGTTATGATTTAACAGTAAAAGAGTTAAAAAGTAGATAATAAAGAATGGAAAGTAACTTGTGAAAAAAGGTGTTTTTTGGACCCAGTGAGTGAATATAAGAAGAGAAAATATAAAAATATGTTTTATTAATATTATTTAATACAACCATGTGGCTACTTAGACAAGCTTTAAGTATTTATATCAAAAATGATAAGTGACATTGTCAAGTCATTCCTTATATTCTAGGCCTGATTTAGAACTCGAAGTCAGTATATTTTTATGTTAAACGAATTTTGAATGACTTGAAGTTAAATCAGTTTTAAATCAGCGATATAAAGGTGATGAATCGTTTTATTCGTTTGATAAATAAACTGCTGTGTATTCAGCCTTGCCATAAATTCTGTTGATAACCAATAAATGGCCAATCAAACAATAAATAAAAATGTACAAAATATAACAGCTTCCAAAATATCCTAACGAGGCCAGTACACACTATATTTTAATCCAAATGCATGACTATTGTGACATGCATGATATCTGATGGTAATACAACTGATATTTTTTTTCGAAGAAGTCCAACAGTGTGAACACATCATATTTCACACAAAAGGAAGAATAATGTGTCTTTACCTTTTCTAAAATATACTCTGAAAGTCTTCAAAAAGTGCAAACTTATGCATCTCCATTTTAGTAAATTGAGATCTTAAAGCAGTTGCAGAGAAAAGGTATAGTGATGCTGACTTATCTCTTCAATACAGCCTTCAAATTGCACTTGCTGGAAAGTTGCGAAAATGATCATTTTGCCAGACAACCAAATCATATCAAATCATATAAATCGATTTCTCTACTACCAGAGAATCTCAAGACTCATCGGAAAACTGCTGCTTAAAAGCCTAAGACCTCTAACAGAAAATTGAAAACTAATGGCAGATTTTCTATTTCAATTTAAGCAATAACTACCACTATTGAATATGCTTTAGAAGAAAAGCAAATCTGCTCTTCAATCTTCTTAGATGTTGCATGATAAAGTATAACACGAAGATTTAATATACAAACCAAACAAAATGGTACTAAAACAGTACATCGACATCTTAAAAACTGGCAAATTTTTTAGAATCAAAGAAAAAAATTAACCGAAAAAATAAAAGCCTTAGGTTGGCGTCATTGGACTCATTCTTTATTTGCTTAATCAACTTAAATCAGAATAACAGAACGCATTTGTAACATTTTCCCATTCTCTCCACTAATGCTACAATATTTTGTTAAACAGAAGTATTTATTTACGTTTTACAAGTAGTAAATTGCTATTTCCTACATTATACAGTAAATGGCACTGGTTGGTCATCCTTCATCAAATCATCCGCCCCGTCAATAATCCGGACAATTAGATATGCAAAGTTCGAAAAAGAGTAACTAAGAAGTAATTGCCCTATTTTTTTAAGAAGTGGTCGATCACACCAAGTCTACTGCTCGTTTAATATAGTCGATATAACAGAGTCTATAAGCCGAATTAATGACGATTTACGGATTATTTTGGAGGTATCCAAGTCAGTGATTGTGTCTAAATGATAATAGATCAAAACATCTTCTTTTTGGCACACATAGTCAGCAAGACGCAAAGAGTACTTGATGATGTGTGTAATGTTTGTTACAAAAGTGTTAATATAAAACTAATTTTCTCTACGTGCATTAGGATATTTTAACATCTGAAATAAAATTAAGGCCCTATGACTCTTTAATTGTCAGTGGTAACATACTGTGACGTTATGTATTGGCCAGCACTTACATTACGTAAAAAGAATATTCACCAGGGGCTTTAGAATGCATGCCTTAGGTTTGACGAAGTTCGATTAGAGGAAATATTCTTTGTACGTATAGCGACCCTTATTCACAGGATTGTATTGACAAAAACACCTTCTTATCTTTCTGATAAATTAGTTCGTGGTATTAATTTTCATGAGAGGCAAACACGTCATTGTTCCAAATTCACTATACCGAAGCACAGAACATCTCTTTTTCACAGATTTTTTAAATGCAATGCAGTCAAAATTTGTAATTCCCTTCCTAAGGATGTCGTTGCCCACAAGACTATCGCCAGTTTCAAGAGAGCAGTTATTGTTAATACCCCTGGTCAAGTGCGATGATCTTTTAGATCAGTAGCACATATACACCCACTTAAATGTTTACTATCTATATATTTCTTACATTTTATTTCATAGACTATAGTTGCTATTGATTATCATGTATTTTAGATTTAATTTAAAAAACATACGGCTAGACGAGTAACCATGCTAGATCTCTTGTCGTCCATTATTGTTCTTGTTCAGTTTCTATTTTAGATACTAATAAAAACATTATTACTTCCCCATAGACTTAGCCAAACATCTATCATGCTTTCTTCAGGCGAACACTCACTCATCCCAGATACACTCGAATATCAAGAGGGTGGAGTTCTGTGGAGGCCCTTTCCATATTGTCAGGCAGTAGATGACGATATGGTTCTCTGCATTTCCAACTTATTCTTATTATTATTAATGGTCAACTCGGCCGTTAAACCGTTACGCTTCCCTCTAGATATTAAAAGGAGAATTGTCTCATATTTAATGAATATCAAATATCTTGGACTCTTCAAGCTTAAGTTGGAGAAGAGTTTGTTAAAAATAAAAGAACCGAATTGAGTCTAAAATGTAGATAATAATACTCGTTGATAGGAATAAACATTCTGTTTTCAACAACAAATTAAATTTCGAAACTGACATGGCTTTATAGAATTCAGCTAGGTGGATGTGGTAGTTATTTCAACATTAAATGAATTTCAAACGTTCCAAAACAAAATGTTATAAAACATAACGAATGCTCTCTGGCATATTAGTACCACTGATATTTATAGAGACAGTGAACTATACAGAAGGAAATTAAAAGATTTGTGGGCAAACATGAAGATAGGCGCCACCATCATATGAACATAGAAGCTCTTTAACAGCTAAATAACCATTAACCTATATGAGGACTGAAGGGAAGCAAACCAATAGATCTCGTGCAGTGGGTTGTTCGAAGCAGAGTAAAATGCGCGGGTGATAGGTGAAGATTTATGGGTATAAATCTGAGTAAACTGAAGGATTAATATTTAAATATTTAAATATTTAAATTATTAGTTTAGACTAGCTTTATTAGACAAACACCAGACGGTGTTAATAAATAAAAAAACAAATACATTTAAGTGGGTGTATATGTGCTATTGTTAAGAACAAAATTTACAGATGGACTACGTGTATAATACCGAAACTTTTTATTATAATGCTATACATCTCCAACAACATAAACATATTATCGTGGGTGTTTTCGATACAGGTTGTATTTTTAGACCGCACAAATGTTAGTTATTAGTGCGACACGATTTGGCACATGGGATACATTAAGAGATTCTGAATTAAATAATAAATCTGTCGCATGGAGTTAATATATTGTTTATTATAATCTAGGACAGTATTTTTCAGAGTATTAAGTAGTTAGATTTTTCTTTAATGTGTGTAACAGTGTTTTTTTTTTAAATGATGAGCATTTTTAACATTTTTTATGCAAACAAGGTTACTTTTACACATTTGCGCATGTGCGTGAATTTCGGCACCACACGATTGTCAAATATTTCAACTTTATTGGAATACAAGGCACACATTTTAGTCAGGTTCATAATATATCAAAACTCCTAGATACTTATAATGCATGTCGATTTGTAGACCTCCAAAAGATATTTATCATCATCATGATTATCTGTATATTTTGCTGGATTCTAAGTAAATTTGATAATTTCTCTGTCTAGTTGGTCCTTGCTATGTGGCTGGTTCATGGTCAATACTGAGTTGGACATCAGCGACAGTAGATGATGTCACAGTTTCAATGCTGAATCTGTGACATCATGTTGCTAAAGAAGGCTTCTATGGCTTTTTGACGATGTGCGTGATCTTCTGTTCGGGTTCTGCTATTCTGTATGTGTGGTGGTGGCAGTCTCTTCGTGTAGCCTTTTTTATTCTGTCTGATGAGATGTGTGCAAGGCCTTCTTTTATAAGACACGGTCTTTTAGGATACCCCATGAACGATGAGGTGTGTGCTCCAATACAATTTGCACATATGGCTGGTACTTTCTTCGGATGCATACATGATGAAGATGTGTGTTATCACTACAACTAACACAACGTAGCCGGGCCCTGCAATTTGCTTCCATATCGCCGAACAGTTAGCAGTTGTACCATTGAAAGATCTTCGTCTTGATTTTTGCCATTCTACTATATTGTTGTCCATCATGTTTTTGATACGGAATGTACATTTTTCCTGGCTCGGTACCGTAACGAGGGCCATGGGCCTAGAGTCCCCACTTCTGTAGTATCATCTAAGAATTTTGAATAGATGGAACTCTTCATTCTTTAGATCTTCGGCTATATGTTCCTCTGATATAGACTCTAGTATTCCTCTCAAGGCAACGCTAATTAGTTTTTCTTCTTCTGATAGGTAGGCATAATAATAAACGTTATTTGTGTCCAATATCTCTTAATTGTTTTTTTAGTCTGCATGGTTTGGGGGATCGAATTTTTTCGCCTTCTAATGTAGTTCTTGCAAATTCAAGCGTTATGTTGGTCTGTTGACATTTGGTTCCTAGCTCGATTTACGCATTCTGATCTCTTAAGACGATGGGAGGATCGACCGTTTGAGAGAGAGTAGGCTCTGGGCTGGTCACTATCTTGTTGCACCTCTTTTCATCTTCTTATGAGTTTGGGGAACGTGAAGCCATCTCCGTTGTTGGTGGGCGGATCTAGTACCTCCGTTTCCATTTGTTTCGACTGTGTGTCCTCTAGCTTTTGTATTTATTCTTCTAGCAGTGTGATTGTTTGTTTTAGGTCATATTTTTCCTATTTGTATGGTCTATTGTAGATAGCCTATCTCTTCTGAATGCTTGTTGTTCCCCCCTTCCAAACTTGCTCTGAGTTCCTGTATTTTCTCTTCTAAAGCTTGTTTCTTTTTCATTAAATCTAAGTTTATTTAAGCGTTTTAAGATATTAGTATGTCATTTTTGGCTACAAGTTTTATGCACTTTAAAGTTATATCTAGTGTTTGGAGCTCTGGTTTTGCTTCGTTGAGTTTGCTGTTGCTTTCTTCGAAGTCTTCAGCGATGAGAGTTGTTGATTTTTCTCGTGAATTTTATTTGTTATCCGTTCGAGTATTCTCGAACATTCCTGAACTTGCTTTTTGTGTTTAATTTATTTCACTATTCACTCTATGAATTTATCGTCTTTGTTTATTCGGCTCTAGATATCCAGTTTTAACATTGTACAGTTATGTATGCCTTAGTAAATATAAGTATTTCCCTAGACGTGATTAGCTGATTTTTTGTAGATTCCATATATAAAACATAATATAATTTTAGAGGTATAAAGGAGCGTAGGAAAATAATTATAACGTCCAGGACACACGTCAATCAAAACAGTTTTATTAAAATAGTAAATAGTTCCTTAAGAACTATCCAAACGTAAAAAAAAAAAAAGAAAGTTTATTTTATTATATATTGGACGGTGAGTGTCGTAGCTAGACATTTGATAAGATAAATTGGGTAAAAACATGTTTTGCAGGAAAAATTGATTGCCGATAGGCGAGTGAATTCGCGGATAAAAGTTTTTTGGGATTTATGGGAATGTACAGAATTTGGAGGGTATTTACCAAAATATTGTGCTTGAGTAAAAATTTCGGAAACACGCTATTGCTAAATAATTCGAATTTATTGGAAAGTACGGTTCTCATGTAACATATCTAATACTTATATACCAACCAGATATCTTATTTAGGTTAAAATTTTATTTGAACATTTAAAAACTTAAAATAGATGTATGTCTAGAGACATCCAGAAGATGTCTAATTTCATCATGCTTTTATAGACACAAGTATTTCGCTCGAGACTTAGTTGACAGATTTTTCACTACAATTTTTCTTGTATACTTAATATACCAAATATGATTGTCACGGTTCAAATTTCAGTTTAAGCTTACTATGGCTAACTAAGTTAATTTTACCTTGTTTTCGCGAATTTTAACGTTATGAGCACACCACATCATTTTCTTTAAGTATCTCTCATAAATTCGTCGAATGAAAAACCTACCATTTGTCAATAAAATTGCATTTTTTGTTGATTTTACTACAGATCCCCATAGTTCTTCTTCCTTGTGAATTTCTTTCCCAGCTCGGTTGTTTCATCTTCCTGAATTTTAGTTACATTCTTACACTACAAATTACTTTATTATATTATATTGATTACCACTGCTTGAACTCTGTTTATGTTATTTTGCTTGGCATTCAATAACTTATGGGTGGTTTATTTATATCTATTTTTATTTAGGCGTAAACTTTTCAGTTAAATCTCGACGTTTCTGTCTACTATTCGAGTGAAATTCTGTCGTTTATCCTTGCTTAGGGTAGTTTTCTTAAAATTATTTTGATTATATGTTGCTTTTTTTGGTTTCCTTTGGAGTTATATTTCTCCTGTCACTGTCAGATTTGACAGTAATTCTTCATGAGAGTGTTGATTTTTGCATTATCTCATTTTGGGCTCTTTCGAACGTATTGTTTGAATTCATTGTGTGGTAATCGTCATATCTTATTTAATATTCTCTAGGTTCTAGCTTAATTTTCATCCGTGCCAATACTTTTCTGTGTTACTATTGTTATAAGATTCTCCAATACACCACCTAATGAGTATTCTTTTAAGTTATTTTATATTTTATTTTATAAAATTTCTATTTTGTCACTTGCCTTGACGACATCTAGTCTACAGGGTTGCCAAACTTTCAGAAAATAGATAATTGTTGAAAAGAGAAATTCTTTTAGTTTGTTTTGCTTTTTTGCAGGGAAACTTTTCACAACCTTTCCACGTCTGTGATGGCTAGCGGGAAGTATATTTCTGTAATTTAAAAATAACTTATGGGTAACTTATTAAATTTTGAGCCAAAAATTTTGACGATTAATATAGGGTTTATCTAACAAATGTATTTCATCCGGTTGCTGTTATCCAGGAACTCGCATTTGGGTCATTTTTGAGTTATCATCTCTTTTAAATTTTTTGATGTTTGAAGAAGCATGGGTCTTGGATATAAATAAGGTGGAGGTCATATGCCTTGACTTCATTTTTCCTGTTCGAATCAACTGAAGAAACTGTAGATTTTTCAAACTCAATTTATATGAACCATCCTTTGTGATTTTGGAACGAAAAATCGTTTAAATTGTTGCAGTACCTGAGTCTAGTTATTTAGGTAACTTATCTTTTACCTGTTTTGATATTTATAGAGTTATTTTTACCGGAACAAACCAGAAGACAGAGATTTTAATAGTTCTTCATATTTCAATGAAGAAATTATTTGAAACCCAAAAAACAACTTAGGCTAAGATCCATTAATTAAAGTTTATTAAAACAATCTTTCATAGATTTTTAATTTATTAAAGTTTGAGCTCGTAATTAATTCTTAGCTAGTTAAATCTCATTAATACCTGAATTGACTGCATTAGTCTATTATTAAGTTGTATATTGGGTTTAAGACCGTTTGTTATTATTTTTTTTTTCAATATTAATTAATTTTTCTTCAATTTTCTTAGTTATTGATAACAATTACTTTGGTAAAGTTTTAATTATTTCTCCTGTATTAATTAAAGTTAATTTAGAGAACAGAATTGCTATTTAGTGTGATATTTTCTATATTTGGTACATATTTTAAAGTATATCTGAAATGTATTCAATCTCGTGGCCTCATCCTGGGTTTCAGATTGGTGAAAATAAAATAATATAGCATCATCACAAATCTGGTGGATAGATTACTTTCACTTTAACTCCAGTGTGTTCGATTACAACGTTTAGGTACTTGAAACTGGTCAAATTAAGTTAAAATTCAAGAGAATATCAGCAAAAAGTATGTTCAAGTTTATTCAATTAAAAAGTTATTTCCAAAATGTGTATCCTCGCCTTCTGCTTAGTATTGTGGTAATTATTGTGATTATTTTGATTTATTATTTTTGCTTTGGAGCATCATTAAATATGGGTTTATTTTTGCCTGATTAAAGCTGATTTGTTAATAGTAATTAATCTAAACCAGTGATCTCAGATCCTAATTATTATCTATTTTATTTTATTAATATTACCAGTTACGTGATGGTTAATTTAATTGAGTGATTAATTATTCTGTAAAGTATCTTTTGTTTTATCTTATATTAAACTAAATATTGGTGATGACCCAAAGTCAGGCTGGACCTTCATTGTAAGTTTATATATTTTTACTCCTACCATATTGAATTCAACAGTTTATTACTTTCAATTAATTATTTATTTTATTATTACTAATTAGTTATTGATTAATAGTTATTTTTTTATAATAATTCAAGTTTAAGATCACTTTCGATATCGAAGTTTAAGATTCTATATTTGAATATAAGTAACTTAGTAACTGATTAATATTTCTTACTTTTTTTGCGAAAATTGATTAACAATTTCATTTCCTTTTTAATTTAATCTTTATAAGTTGTCTTAGATGCTCCTTTTTATGTAAAGTTCTATCTACTGCTTTTTCCTACTGGTTTTTTTTCTTACTTACCTTTCTCATTGGCTTTTCCTACTGGTTTTTTCTACCGTTGTGTTTTTTGTTTATCATTTGCATTTATCTTTTGGCAAGAATCTTCAGTTTTCAGTTAATAAACACTGATGTTTAACTAGTACCTATACACCACTACGCAATTGAGCAGAGTTGCAGCCTGATTTGTTTGAGACTACACAGCTAGCAGTGTCATCATCAGAATAACCGGCAAATTTAATAATGTTTTATTTCTTTTTTTGTATTTTGAATGATAAAAACCCAATTAATTTTATAAATTAATTCCATTCCTTTTATTGTAAGGCGTTAGACAATTTTCCGGCGTTCTATCCCATGGTCATGGAATATATAGGGTTTGCGTCATGTTTTGGCCCCAACAGGTACTAGAGTTTGTTGAGTGTGAAATTTTATTTGACGTTTTCTTTTTTATAGTTTAACATATCTTATTATTTATTGAATTGAATTTATATTACCTGGATCTATTTAAATTTATTTTCTTTCTTGCTTTAAGTCATTTCACATTTTGATAAGTTGATTAAGTTTCAAATCTTAACCATTTTTAATTTTTTTTCAAGATAAAAACTTTGTTAACTTGAAGATTGTGTGTTTATTTGAACTGGATAATTTTATTTATAGCATATCCAACTATAAACTAGAGCAACACCATTAGACAATTAAAGATTTTATTATTATGCTTACTTGCGTACATATTTTTTTTTGTATTTGCATTAGCGTTCCTACATTCAATTTAGCTACAGATGCAGTGACGCCCTGAATAACCTACCCGACTCTCCGCCATAGAGGTTAGCCTGACATATTTGCCCACTGGCGCGGCTACCAGCTTTCAACTGAACTCTGATATTTTGGCTTTAGTATATATTAATTTGGTAGTACTCTTATTATTGAACTTCATCTCACTTAATTGTGAGGTTTTTATCGTGAGCAGCGTAGCATGATATAAATTAAGAGGAACAAAGTTTTTTTATAAAAATGAAATAATTTGTTAAGAAGTTTACATAGAACAGAAGAAAATTCATTTTATTTGCTGAGCTTTGTAACTATACATTTGATAGCTCGAAAAAGAAGTGGAAAAATTGAAAAAAGAACAAGTCATTTTATGTTTTATTCTTATCCTGTGTAACTTCCAAGTCACTTAATGTTTTTCAGTTTAAAATTTAGAAGATTTGAAAGGTGCTATAAAATTGGATCCACGTAAGGTGGTCAGTGAGTGAAGAAGTCTTGGTGAAATGTTGCATTTAATTAACTTAGAAACTTAAGTTTTATTTACTAAGTACTGTTAATAATGAAAATTTGAAGCTTCTACCCATCCTATGTCAAGATATGAAGTTCTAAAAGTAAGCTGAACAGATTTCGAATATTTTCTTAAAGATTCAAGGAAGATTTTTAAATTTGTGTTTAAATAAACCCAACCAAAAGATGCACAAATTCCAAGAGCATACTAACGGTTGATACTCCTTAAAATTGTATTGTGGTAATCAGGAATACAAAGAAATATTTGGCATTTATTAAAGTTTAATAGTTCCAATATATTTATAATTAAGTAAATTATAAATGCGTAATCAAGTCAGCAGATTTGATAATGTGGGTCAAATCGGTCATTATCGAAGTATATTTAATTAAAAATATACCCGTTTGAATTAATAAACATACCAATTTTAAATACTTCATTTGCATATCGGATTCCTTTATATTAAATTAAAGATTAAAACTCAAAGATTTAAAAACACTGGTGTGATATGTTAGCAACCTTGATGTAAAAGCCGTTAGAGTACGGTGCTTACTATCTCGAATATTCTATGCAGACTGTTAGAAAACAACAAAAAAGTTCGTGAGTGATTAAAAAATGGTCAAAATATCAATGGTCTCCTAGTTACGAATAATTTATTTAGTTTTTAATTCATATTTAATTTATGTTGACATTTTTATAGGGACTCGCTGTCGTTATTTTATCATATAGAATGACCAGTTTAGGTTTTCTGATGTTTTTAGACATTCTGTATGGGAACAAAAAAAAATAAAAAATCGGGTAATCATCAACATTCTCATCAAATTTGTTTTATTGTTATTAATAACTGCTCAAATTAAATATAAAATACGTACACGGTCACCTGCACAGTTCTCTTTTGTTGTACACACGTTTTTGGGCTGTCTGTACAGTCGTCGTTGTGCAAGTTGATAAGAGAGGCTACGGCAAGAGTTTAGGTTAAAATAGAGATAGTCATAGACAAGAATACTCTGTCCAAAATTCCCGATATTTAAACAATATTTTGAATTTTACGAGTACTCGCATAACCATAGAAATCGCCAAGGGATTATCTGCATTATTTCCGCGCTACGGTTGTCAAAAAATATGGAGAAATTTTAGTTTTTATTAACATTCTTTATTTATTTAAATAACATAAGGTATTAAACAACACAATTTCTGGATTCTATTGACTTTTTCAACATTAAACTATTTCTTTTACCTAAAAGTTCTTAGTTTTTACCTTTAATGTTTCTCCAACAAAGAGCTAGAATTCATGATATTATACCTTCTCCACACTAACTGCACAACATTATGTTGTAATTTGTGACAATTGGCACTTCTTCTTTTTGTTCCGTTCATGATTTTATTTTGATTTTAATCCATTTTTAGTGCTATTTTAAACATATAGGTTTGTCTTTATGAAACAAAGTGAATTAAATTGTGAATGCTAAATACTACGTAATTTGAAAGTATAAATAAATAAATAAATATGTGGAGTGTATCAATCTCCTAAAAATAAGAAGAGGTGTGTAATGAAATGCGAGACATTATTGTGGCGTATAAAACGATATACTAACAGTGGATTCAATATACTTCTATTCGGGTGTATAAATACATTTATATTAGATAAACAATTTTAGTTTTTAACCGACTTCTAAAAGAAGGAGGTTCTCAATTCGTCAACTATGTATTTTTTTATGTATGTATACCGATTACTCCGTAACGACGGCACCTATTTGAATGATATTTTTTACATTATGTTCAGGAAGTTGCTGCGGTGGTCTCATATTTTTTTGGACGAAATTGGTGCAGTAAAACCCAAGATGGCGCTGACAATATGACAAAGAAAAATTTTCGGGGTCGTACACAATGAATCTGAAATTATTTTTAAAAAATTCAATATGGCGGATCCAATATGGCGGACAAAAAATTTAATTTTGTCGGATTTTCTCCAAAATTGGCGTGGGAGAATTTTCGGAATAGCACATAATGAATTCAAAATATTTTTAAAAAATTCAATATGGCGGCCAAAAAAATCATTTTTGTCCAATTTTTTTCAAATTTGATGCAGAGGAGTTTTTGGGGTCGCACATAACAAATCTAAAATTATTTTTAAAAAAATCAATATGGCGGATCCAACATGGCTGACGAAAAAATCAGTTTTGTCCGATTTTTTTCAATTTTGATATGTAGAAGTTTTTGAGATCGCACATTACGAATCTGAAATTATTAAAAAAAAATAAATACAGCGGATCCAAGATGGCGGATTAAAGATTTTACATCTCTCAATTTTGTCTAAAATCAGTATTGGGGGATTTTTGTTAGTGCTGATTACGAATTTAAAATATTTTTTGAATAACAATCTGGTGAATTCAATATGGCGTCCTAAAAATTTTACATTTTTCGATTTTCTCCAAAACTGATTTAGGGGATTCTTGAGAGTGTAAATTATGAATTTAAAAGTATTTTTTCAGGATTCAATATAGCAAATCTAATATAGCGGACTAAAAATTTTACATTTTTCAATTTTGTTGAAAGGTGGGACTGAATCGTTTTTGAGGATGTAAATAACGAATATAAAATTATTTTAAGAAAATCTAATATGTCAGATGCATTGCGCGGTCTACAAATTTTCCGGATTTCATCCAAAATTGGTACTAGGGGGCTTTGAAGGGTTTAGATTTAGATTAGATTAAGACGCTAAAATTACTTTTTTGAAATTCAATATGGTGGGATGAAAATTTTACCTTATTCGCATTTTTTCAGATTTGGTGTTAGGGGGTTTTCGGGGTCGTGTATTACGAACATGAAGTTCATTTTTTACAACTATTAGGTTGATAAGATACAATATGAAAGACTGAAAATTTTACATTTTCCTATTTTGCCTAAAATTGATATTGCGGTGTTCTTGGGCCGTATCCAAACTCAATATGCAGTAAAACATATATATCGGGCTAAAAAATCTACGTCTCAAGTTCTTTAAATATCGATATTGGAAGGTTTTAGGGCCTATATTACCAATCTAAAATTAATTTCAAATTTGAGATAGGGGATTTACTATGACATACTAAATATTTGCTTGACACAATTTCACTGATATTTGGAAAACTCTAAGAATCAAAGAATACTTAGTGGTTCATTTCAAGGTGATTTACAACTTTGGATAAATTGCGAGATACACTAATCTCGATTAGTACTTAATTCAAATAATTTATGGATATCATAATGAATGCAAAACTAATAATCGAAAAATAAAATTTTCATAAATAAAATTGAACTGACTTCTAAAAGTGCACCAAAACGTGAAAAATAACTATTTTTGAAGTCGGCGCCAAATTATGTCTAAATGAAATAAATAACTACTAATAAATACAAATTACGGTAAGAAAGCAATTACAAATAAAGTATTTTCAATTTGTTTTTGTGAATGACATTTTGTCAGATATTAATTTGGCGCCGACTTCAAAAATTTCAATTTCATATAAAAATTTATAGTTATTTTTCATTTTTTAGCGCACTTTTAGAAGTCGGTTCATTTTTTTTCATAAAAATTTGATTAACTTATTGGAAAAACCTTATACTATCAGGGAAGATGAATTTTGTTCTAACACGTTTATTGAGAAATATAGCACTATTTAAGATTCCAAGGAAATATCGAGAAAGGGTGGAAACCTCTCCCATGGCAGTGCACCACCATCTACAGACCAGTTTCGTATCACAGGTTCTCGTCAGTACAGGGTAGCCAAGCACACCTATACATAGGACAAGCGAACACTTTAAGCAATCTAGGTATATCAGACACAATATATCACGCTATAGATATATTACATTTTTTTTTCTTCATTTCCGATAACTTTTACTCATATTTTTGTTACCCTACTCTGGCCGTTTTCGAGGAAAAAAATCTTTTCCAAATTTTGACCTTTAACAGAGTATCACCTAAAATTGAATATATACAAGGCCATAATAAACAAACTAATACTATATTCAATTTTAGGCGACAACCTCTTGTCAAAATTTGGAAAAAATATTTTTTTTCTCAATAACGGCTAGAGTAGGGCAAAAAAACTTTATGTAGAAGTTATCGGAAATAAAGAAAGGAGTACAAAAGATATAACATATAGGGTGATCCATTTAAAATAAATATATTTCGGACAACTTCAGGTATAATCGGAAGTAGCATAAGATCGCTGTTACTTCATGTGAAGAGAGCGTCACCGAAAACCTCATTATGCAAATTTGAAGGATTCAAATCGCCTTACTCCCCGAGATATCCTAATGGTCGGTTATCGTAAGACCCCCTGTATATACCAACGGTGAATATAATACACTTGCAGTTTAGTATATAAATACATTAATATTAGAGAAACTATTACATTTTTCAACTATCTAAAAATCTTATAGTATAAGGGCAGACGTACTCTGTTCTAATACGATTAAAGACAAAGCACTATCTCAGAATGCAAGGAACTACCAGGAGAGCGTGGAGGCTTCTCCCATGGCAGTGCATCAAGGCCTACAGACCGGTTTCGAACTCACTGGTTCTTGTAAATACACGGTAGGTCAGCGGACCTAAACATCGGAAAAGCGAATCCTTTAGGCAACCTATATCAGGCACAATATGAAGTTTAATACAAGCAATCTACGTCAGCCTTAAGGTTTTTTCAGTTGGTTGAAAACGAAAATAATTTCTTTAATAAAAATAAATTTATACATCTAAGGGCAAGGATATTCTATCCTGCCGTCGAACAGGCTTCCACCCTTTCTTGGTATTTTCTTGCAATCTGATCCTTTGTCTAACCATGTTAGAACTGACTACGTCTGCCCTTATAGTATAAGGTTTTTCAGTTGGTTGAGAACTAAAATAGTTTCTCTAATAGAAATGTAAAGCGTATTCCTAGTAATTTTGCTTGTTTGGTTTGGAATAGACTTGACTCCTTATATTTTAATCTAAAATCTCTTGGTGTTATCCACAATGTGTGTCAGGCTCTTTAATTAGCCATTATTTTTTTATCCAAATAATTTTGAAAACTATTTGTTAAATTAATATAATCATACATTTTTTTGTTCTTCAGCTTATCTTGCCCTTATTCAACGCGTTTCTTACTATTTTATTAACTATTACTTTTTTACACGATAAACCAGAACGATATATTATATCTTTTAATTTTCAAAATTTTCCGTCACCTATACATAAACATCCTTAATGATCCAAAACATGACGGCAGCTTAATTTGTTTTTGGACCCACTAATACTTTTAGGCAATCACTAATAATATTTTTAAGAATTTCATATTAAAACTAACCAGTGGTGGCTTCTAGCGTAATGCGCCAGTGCCACGGCACTACTTAATTTTTTTATAAAAACATTAATTATTTTTACTTTAAGCTTTTTGAACACTTTTTTCTTCTCCATATTAATGATTTAGATGTCTCGCAACAAAGCACAGCTTAAGATAAACCGATTTTCTATATCTGGCAACCTTCGTTTGTGCCATTCATGGATAGGATACAGTAAAAAGACGAAAATCTAACAAGGTTTATTGTGAGTAAGAAAGATGGGACTATGTATTAATATTTTTCGTATGCAGTTACGACGAAATTTATTTATTGTATGCTTACCAAGATATTTATTTTATGTGTTTTTGTTTTGTTACTAAAAGTCGTTTTATTTGCCACTATGACTACTAACAAAGTTTGTTTATTAAAGAATTCTCCGCTCTCTTTCAAAAAAACTGCTAACAAAGTTTGTTTGTTAAATAATTCTTCTAGTGCGCTCTCTTCAAAAAAAAATAGAATAACAGAATTCGAACAGCCTTTGCCTAATTTAAAAATTGTAAAATAAATAGGAAGTGAAGAAAAATCTTGTTGTAAATTTAATTAAACATATAAACTATTTTGTTTTATCTAGAAGTACATGGCGAAGTACAACATGAGGTGACGGTAATCCAGAAACAGATGCAACAATTATATTTACAAATTAGAGAAGACATACATTGCGAAGTACAACATGAGGTGCTGGGAATCCAGAAACAGGTGCAGCAATTACAGTTGCAAATCGAGAACTGCAACTAGTGTGATTAAGTCACCTAGCTTAGTCGAAAAAGTAGCTTGTCTCACCTATGTCCGTCAATTCGAAGCCGCCGCCACCAACAATAATTGGAGTTCACCTGAGAAGGCACGTGCTCTTGTCCTAGCATTACGAGGTGAAGCTATGGAGGTTCTACGTAACATTCCCGAAAAAAAAACAAAATGATTACGAGATTATTGTTGCTTTTCCGAAGATGCGCTATGGGGAAGCCCACCTCTAAGAAGTTTATAAGGCTCAACTCCAAGGAAGAAGACAAAAATACAACGAAAGTCTTCAAGAATATGAGGCGGATATAATGTGATGAATAAATTTAACTTACCCAACATATCCCGAAGAAATAAAGCAAGAGTAAGCTGTAAATAGTTTTATTGAAGGTTTACACGACTCAGAAACAAATCAAACTCTAAGAATGGCCAGACTGAACAGAATTTCTGAGGTTCTTGCTTATGTCCTCCAGTTTGAGCCATCCAAGCTAACCTCAAGGAACCAAGGAAGAATCATAAGAAAAGTCAATGTTTATCAGAATTATCGCAAGACCAACGAGGAAATTTTCATGAGGCTAATGAGAGAGTTGCAAAAATTTTTAAACAAACGAAAAATACATGATAACAAAAACACAACCTTTCATAGTAGAAATAGGATTCATTGTTGTAGCCAAAGCCGCTGTATTAGCAGTATTGCTCCTGACAGTGATCCTGATGGATGTCGGCTTCATATTGCTGATATAGGTGAAGTTCGAAGGAGAAAGTCTTTGCTCCTTACGGTGAACTTAAAGTAATCTGATTTGCTGTTTCCAAAGATAAAAAAGATGCTGCAGTTGTCATTAAAGCTTGCGATAGAGTTGAAGTATGCGGTTGTCGCATTAGAGAATCTTATGCCAGACCAAGGACAAGGGATCTGGGTCGCCGATATTATCCGAATAACATGCGTTGTTTCCAGTGCGGATACAAAGATCACTTTTACTGAAATTGCCCGGAAATTACTGGTGGCGGAGGCGATGGCAGAAAGCGCCTCTACAGAAGAGATAAAAGGATTACTCGCGACAGCGGTGGAGAATGGGACGAGAGGGTCTGTAACCGCTAAGGAAGAAGACCGTTCTACAGGTCATCTTCGAGAAAGTACGTCGAGAGAGACTACACGGGCGAAAGGGACCACGAAACAAGAAAGTCCTACAGGTCGACCTCGAGAGAATACGTTGAAAGGGACCGCGACCACGAAAAGAAGAAGAACTTCCTACAGGTCATCATCGAGAAGATGGCTACAAATAAAAACCGATACAATGAAGACCCGTTATGACCTCAAGGCCACTACTAGTGAATTCATAGTTAGTGAAAGTAAGTTTGGTTGTACAATCCGAAAAGAATCAAAGGGCGTTCACCAAAGCTTCAAAAATCATGGCAAGGTCCATACAACGTAGTGACCCGACTAAACAATCTGGTCTACCGAATTGAGAGAAGCCCTCCTGCGAAGACGAAAGTCACGAATCTTGACAGATTGGCCCATTACCAAGATCAAGAAGGTTGATCGGGACGATCAAGGCTTGGAAGGGGGCGATGTAACCAACTTTATAGCGTTATATATTTCACAGTATTAGTTTGTGTAGAAAATTCTCTTTTCTTATTTTTAATATGGAGCGCTTATAATAGAAGGTCTAGAAATTGCCAGATTACTCATTTTTTTTATTTCTACTACACCATGTAGTATAAAAATCCTTTTAGAAGAATACAGAATCTTCTGGTAACCGGAAAAAGAATATATAAAAGGTACAGTTCGGTTTTGGAGACAGTTTAGTTTGAGAAGTCGTTAATGCAAGTTAAATTATTTGACGAATTATAAGAATTAAAGTTTTAATAAAACGTCATTAAATAATACAGTGTGTTTAAAGACCGAAACAATATTTTATAAATTTGATTAAATTTTCTCGTCTTGTTCCCTATTAGTTTTTATGTGGAAATCTCAAAAAAAATCGAAAGAGAATAATGATTTTTTCAACTAAATCTATGATTTTTGATTTTAAAAAAATCAAAATAAACTGAACTTTGCATAAACACGTAACATTTTTTTTTGATCCAACAGTCAAAAATCGACAATGGATGGAGAGCTGTGAAGTTATAATATTCTGTTAAGGAGTAGTGTCCAGACTTGATACGCGACTGAGTTACGTTACGTTATTCTATTTATGTCTATAATCACCTTTACAACTTAATAAATATTGAGTATAGTTGGAACAGTGAATATACTCAAATAAAACACTGATCACCCCAAATTCTAACTTTCAACCGCTTGTAATACTGGAAAAAATTGTTTAGGTATCTAGACGTTCCAATGATATTCAAAGTTTTTGAGATTTGTATATTATTTCTGATATATCATGTCGACCGAAATGATTTGTAAAATTCTATTATCTGTAGAGTCTCAAAGTTGTTATTTTTTCACATTGCGAAACCATAATTAACCCAATTCTAATGCTATCAATGCAAACGCAAATTTCTGTTAAGATATCAACCCAGTATAGAACAGTTCATGTTGTAAATCAATAATTTCTCGTAGTTGGCACAATTAACATTATTATAACACAAATACTTCTGTGCTTCCTAATTTGGAAAATTTGTTGTTTTTTATCCCGTTATACTTGGGTATTTCTTCAAAAATTGTAAATTTCTTTACAACATAGTTTTGTTATAATTTCTAACCCATTAAAGAAAAGAATTAAAAGGGAGGATATAAATATATTTTTTATCTACTTTTCATAGTGTCGTGAAAAAATTCGAACCAATAATTTAGCCCTTTTATTTATTTATCTAAAAATTCGAATTTGCTATGTATTCTAGTCGAATTAGATATAGAGGTTGATGTAGCAAGATGCAGTTTTACTTTTTGGATAAATCACTCCAGACATATACAAATTTACATTGCAAAATGGAAAAATAAGCGAAAGAAGAGGGACAGTGTTTCTGCTTGAGATGCGTTCTTCAGGTGTTCTTTGTCTCGCCAACTAAGAAGTTACCTCATTCACGTGGTATCTGATACACACAGTTCTTCATGTCTCTTTGAGTTGTTGGTTTGACCCTAGTAAGCTGGCTCTCAGAGCGTTATTTAAATTGAAAACAACTTTTATGTCATATTGCTTTCCGAAGTGTCTCGGACATAAGGGATATTCAACACTTATTTTCCTTCCTCATCCGTTGTCGATCTTCTTCTATATCTACGTTTTTTCCAGAATGTTATCCACCAGATTTACTGGGTATCCATTAGGTGGTAGATCACTTTTAATGTGATTTATCTTTTTAATCAAATTTTCAATGCAGTTACAAAGAGTTAATGCTCTGTCTATGTTTATTATAATTCCATGTTTGGTGTTGTTGAAGTGATTGGATGAATAGTTTAGGTATTGTCCTATCTGTGTGAATTTTCTGTAAACTAAGGTTAGAATTTGCCTGCCACTTCTTTAAACCAAAACATCCAAGAATAGTAATTTATTTTGTACTTCTTTATCCATAGTGAATTTAATAATACGGGAACCCAATTGGGGATTTTAGGTTTAACTAAAGCGTGGTAGATTAACATAAGGGGGAATACCTTACATCCTGTTGGACACCTCCATCATATATAAGCCCTCTAGAAAGGGCCACGCATCTGGGGCAGCCGATAGGAATAGTAAAAAAAATCGATGGTTAGAAATACTTGAGCGCGTCAGATTAGGATAACGATTTAAGCATGACGTAAAGAAGTGGGAGGGTCACAAACATGCAAAAAAAACCTTACCTCGACATTCTCGAGCTCGGTGGAATTTTTCTTTATTTTTTCAAACAGTCATATTGAGAAAATCCCTCCAAATTCTTGTCAGATTATGGGTCATCACGACTAGGACATCAAGCTAAACCCTCTTATCTTATAATTTGACTCGCTCGAGTATTTCAAAATAACGATTTTTTTTTGCATTTTCAAAAAGCCGCCATGATCTTGCATTACGTCCAAATCGTCAGTCTTTTGAATGGGAGCTTCTTTCGGGTTCAACGTCCCCTATGAAAATCAGACACCCTCGAATAATTTTTTTTCTCATTCCGTATGGCCAATCCCACAATGCAAACCGGCAGATTAATATACCTCCGTCATCAGAGACACGTGAGGCATAAACACTTATCTGACGCGCTCGAGTAATCCCACGTAGCTGTTTTTTTACATTTTTGAGAGCCTGTAGACCCCACCTGGTGAAATAGTCTACATCATATGACCGTTTCTTTCTAGCATCTAATCTTCAAAATCTAATAGGTACGTACGACGCTCGAATAAATCACCATTTAGCATCGTGGGCTCCCCTACTATAATGGTTGGGCTAATATTATTGAGAGAGAGAAAGGAAGTTCGGAAATCCTTCGTCGTTTTCATTCCAGATAATGAAGATGGCATCTACATATCTAAACTATAATTTTGATATCCTATTCGCGGATTCAGTTACAAAATATCCGTAAGAGAGAAGATCCCACTGGTAGTTCATGATACTGGATAAAGAATTTTTCCTTTTTTTTGGAAACAGGAATTAGTCAAACAATATTCCAGCAAGTCCACGATAGAGTGTGGTGGTAGAGATATTCATTCCGCTAAGGTCTGGTTTTCTTCAAGTTCATTCCTTTTGATCTTTAGTAACTCCTTAACTGGAACGTTGGAATATAGGGTTTGCACGTCAACTCTAATAGAATGGTCTTCTGATTGTACTTGCATTTCACGTATAATTTCCACGAAATATTGTGAATTCCTGACCCAGGACGATATATTTCCTTGTAATGGTTTTAGAATTGAAAAGTTTCGAGAATTCGTTTTACATTGTAAAGACATGTCTTGCTTATGTATCTTCGAGAGTCCATAAAGATGTAGAGTTTTCATATTTCTTAAGAACGCGACAAATTCTTCCTTTAATTGTTAATGTGAGATCTTTAGCAAGGAATGTACAGTTTGCTTTCCTTAAAACCGTAAATTTTTTGGTTGTATGTCTCAGCATTCATTACGACTATAGCATTTCCTTTATCCGCTGGTAGAATCTTAATACTGAAATCTTTTCCTAGATTCGCTAGGGCAGTTTTCTCGTATTTACTGATGTATGTTTTCGGTTTTCCATTTTCCACCTAAACACATCTGCAAAAAGATCTTCAATGCTTGCTGAATCCGCGATGCTAATTATACCGAGAACGGGAACTTCTTTCTGAGCAACTGTGAAGTTCAAACCTTTGCCAAGTAATGAGTTTTCGGCTGTGTTCACTTCCTTGGCAGACATGTTAACTATTGTCCTCTTACCTTCAGATGACTGTTGTCGTTCTTGTCTGCTCTGATATTTGGAAAACTTCTTTTCATGAATACCTCCTTGTTTTGTTCTCACTTTATCACAAGAATTTTGCTTAGGACGGGAGCTTAGTTTTTATATTCTTAAATTTTTGTCGATCCGTTGACGGATATCCTTTAGCAGTGATGCATTTTTGAAATAATGATAATTTATTTGGGAACGTATTAATACTTTACTAGCATTTTCTATTATCCTGTTTCCTCGCTGTCTTGGAAGTGGGGATTTTATACGGAAACCAGCGAGTATTATTCTTTGACCTTGTTCTTGTCTTAGAAAGTCTGCGTCTCCTCGCCTTGGTAATGTCAAAAGTTATTTATGGCCTTGATTCGTGCTCAATAGTTAAAGCCCAAAAGGTAAATCTCTGGGTACCACTGTTGAACCCCACAGGACTCCTTATGGAACACTAGGGTTATTTTGAAGTCTTCTGTACACTACCAAGAAATTGATATATACCTTCCAGGGTGTCCGGTAATATATAATCTATATTAAAAAAATATCAAAAATAAGATATAACTTATCAACTAGAATATCTAACTTCTATTGCAATAAGATCATTTTCATAAATCTTTCAGAAAATATTATGATTTGAATAGGCTAAAATACATGTATTATGAATATAAAAAAAGTTTAAAGTCTATTAAATCAAAACTTATTTTATGATAATAAAATCATACCCCTTTTCTGTTATTTAATAAAAAGAAAACAATAGAATATTTAGATTTAATTAAATATTGTGAACAGCAAATCAACTATTTTTATAGAACTACCCACTGTATTACTTTTAAATCACATCGTTACACAAATAAGTCAAAAATTGTATGTACATAAATCAGATAACCTCTCTGTTTAAAATTTATGTGGTTTGATCTTTGTATAAATAAATCGGTCGAGAATAAAACAACATTATGTGATAAGTTTGCATGTTAAAGGTTATTCTAAAAACATGTACTTTAGCCTAACTGATAAGCCTTATCTGGTGCGGTATATATATATTAATAAGTTATTTTTTTGTTTTCTAATTGAGAATTTACTGAAATATTTTATTTTTAAATTGGTACAGGCTCTCCAACTCTAGGTAATGAGAACATTTCATCAAAATTATTGGAGACGTCTACTATTAGAACAATGGTAATAATATGTATTATTCTGCTTTACAAAAATTTCCTATAAAAATCAATCCCTGTAAAATAACCTTTTAGAATGCCAGTGGCACATGTTAAAAAAATACAGGTATACAGTTTTGTTCCTAGAGACAATGTGGAACAAACTATAATTAGAGTTATCGTCGGTAATATAAAATAATACTAAAACGCCAAAATACAGTTATAGAACTTCACATTAAAATTATAGTCAGTAAAATTGAGATATATAGAATAAAAATACTTTTTTTTAGCAACAATTTTAGATATTTTTCAAATCTTTGGGTTTAAATATTCTAAAATGGACAGGTTTATTAAATATCTTTACAGCTATAAAATCTGGTCTGTCTTAACATCTACTGAGCCTGCCGCAGATATCAATTAGGTTCTCTCTAGTGCGAGTGAGATAATCGTGAACATTTACATGTCATACAGAATCATTTTCATGTCTCAGAAAATACATTGTATTGTATCAGCAGAGACTCTCGGAGAAAATAAAAGCTAATACAATCCTAGAAAATGACGAAGTGGAGAAAGCCTGGGAAAAACTGAAAAGAAATATACAAGAGAGCGCCAGGGAGGCGATCGGAACACGAACAGTTAGCACGAACAAGCGAAGCAATACAAAACCATGGTTCACAGAAGAGGTGAAAATACTAGCGAAAAAAAAACGACAAGCATTTACTAAATACCGACAGCACAAAACAACAAACCATTTCGAAGAGTACAAAACGGTGAGAAACAGAATCAACAGTCAAATAGCTCAACTAAAGAAAGAATACTGGGAAAAGTATTCAAAAGACATGGAACACGACCTATATGGAGGACAAAAGAAAATATGGAACATGCTGAGGAACAGAAAAAAAAACAATCAATGAATACGTTCAACTAAGTCCAATCGACAGCCAACAATGGGTCAGCCATTTTATGGACTTACTACAGGCACCAGCTACAGAAAACAACGTAGACGAATACCAACAAGAAACCACAAAACTAACAGATGTTAACATCAGTGAAGCAGAGATACACCTGACAACTAAGAAATTAAAAAACAGAAAATCACCTGGTACCGACCAAATTACGAATGAGATGCTAAACTACGGAGGCCCCAGCCTTGTCACAGAGCTCACTGTTTTATTCCAAAAAATACTCCGCACAACGTCAGTACCCAGCGAATGGAGGAAAAGCATCACAATCCCGATCCACAAAAGAGGATCAAAGAAACAACCCGAAAACTATAGGGGAATCAGCCTACTGAACAGTTCAGTCAAATTGTTAACCAAAATACGGATTGTATACAAGTTAGGGGCGTGCGAAGAACAGCAGGGCTTCCGGAATAACCGCTCTACTATCGACGGTATATTTATTATCAGACAGCTGGTTGAAAAATTTATCGAATACGATAAACCGCTGTTCATTTGTTTTGTGGACTTTACACAAGCGTTCGACCGAGTCAAACTGGAACACATAACAGAACTACTGCGAAGAAAACAAGTAGACGAAGCAATCATACGCACAATATACGAACTGAATTCCAAAAACTCCATGGTAATTAAAACAAATAACACTCTAACAGAGGAAATCCCGCTATCCATAGGAATGACAGGGTGATAGCCTAAGTCCAACACTTT
This sequence comes from Diaprepes abbreviatus, assembly GCA_034092305.1. Lineage (NCBI taxonomy): Eukaryota > Metazoa > Arthropoda > Insecta > Coleoptera > Curculionidae > Diaprepes > Diaprepes abbreviatus. The sequence continues at coordinate 25,077,534 of JASJET010000103.1, forward strand.
TCAATGTAATCATGGACGAAATCATTGATGAGGCAAAAACCCCAAATATTGGGTACCCAATGAGACACAACACCGTTCAGATTATATGCTTTGCAGACGATGTTGCCTTGACAGCAGATAGCGAGGAAAACTTACAAAAAATGCTTTTTCATCTCAATCGAACAGCCAAACAGTATAATATGAAGATATCTGTGGAGAAAACCAAAGCAATGGTAATAGCAAAGGAACCGGTAAGGTGCAAACTAATGGTTGATGACAAACATATCGAACAGGTTGGGAAGTTTAAATACCTGGGAGCACATATAACAAGTAACAGGACAGTAACGGAAGAAGTACACACACAAGCCAACAAAGCGGCCATGATATCAGGCCAATTAAGAGACATAATCTGGAACAATAAACATATGACGGTTAAGAGCAAAGCAGGTCTGTGTAAGACCGATACTGACCGCAGAAACAAGAAATGAAACAACAAAGACAAAACAAATTATAAGAACCACAGAAATGAAAACGCTGAGAATGATCACGGGAACAAGTTTAAAAGATAGAATAAGAAACGCAAAAATACGCGAGGACAGCGGAGTGGGAGATGTTGTAAAGTGGGTTCGAAACCGTCGTAGGCAGTGGAGAGATCACGTGGAACGAATGGACGATGACAGACTAGCAAAAACCGTGATAAGAGAGAAACCAAACGGCCGCCTGGACGATCCCCCAAAAGATGGAGAGACAGCTGGATTTCGACCTCAAACGAGGATCGATGAGGCATTGTGTAGATAACAGAACTTGGTTCTACCTAGAAGAAGAAGAAGAAGAAGAAGAAGAAGAAGAAAATACATTGCTGAAAAAGTGAAAAATGCCAAGCTCTGCAGTCATCTCGGTAACCAAAACCACCAGTATTCGAACGACATTCTTCTGCAAACCAAACATTCTGTCCACCGACACTGCTCTATCCTACATAACAATTGTGTAGACCACTACTGAATGAAACAGTGCGCATTTGGCAAATAGCAATGTTTCACCTAAGCGAGGAACCAAGGGGGAGGGTCGATTGCCCCTCCCCCAAGAGCTTTGAGTTCAGGAAAATAGACCTGATTTTGCCTCTTATACTAGGAATATGTATAGTGCTGGCATCTTTCCCCCGTCGACAACTTGTTTTTTCTTACAATTGCCCCCCTCAAGAGCTTTGAATTCAGAAAAATACACCCGATTTTGCCTCATATACTAGGAATGTATATGCTGCTGGTATCTCCCCTCCCCTCGACAACTTGTTTTTTTCCTGCGATCGCCCCCACTCAAGAATTTCAAATTCAAAAAAATAGACTCGACCCTGCCTTTTATACTAGAAATGAGAATGTTGCTAGTGTCTATCCCCCGTCGACAACTTGGTTTCGCTTGCCATACTGTACTTTTGTGATATCACCGCCCCCACCCCCAAATAGAGAGGCTAAATCCGCTCCTGGTGTCACCTGAAATATATCCCACCAAATTTCTAAGCAATCTTCCACACACTTTGTCAACATATGATTTATTGATTCAGATGTTGGGTAGAGTGATATAAGGTTGAGCTGTTTGCAATCAAAGGATCATTAATTGCAAAATACAAATGTTATCTGAGATCAATTATTTATTTATTTATCCTTATTATTATAGCAACAAATTGACATACCCGTTTTAACAGAATATATCGAGTCTTTTTAGTAATTAAGTAAAAATCGCAAAATGGATTTTGCGCAAATTTATACACCCCAGTGTGTAAAAATTAACTTATGTAAAACCGCTCCACTTGTGGTCTATTGAATCCTATTGCTCATGCAATGCTCGTCGAAGTTAGTTGCCTAAGAGATATATCTGACTGTCGCTTCAAAAAGGCACATAATTTCTCTTTTCCTGCAATTTTAACTTCTTTGCTGAACCTATGAGGGATGCTGTTTTTCCTGTATAATCGTACGCTGCAACCCTAATGCCGTTAATACATAAAACATTTCATCTAAAGTGTACAAATGATTGCAAAAGTCTTTCTCGACCTCAGGTAAAAATGTAGTATCAAATCTGTCTAACTTCGTTGCACATTTTGGTTGTTGTAAACAAAATCATAAAGTAGACTCTACCATTCCTAAAGATGAGGCCACTGACTTCTTACTTTCACCATTTCCAATTCACCAGTGAGCTTTCTTCATAGTCTCTTCACAACAGATCTGGTAATCTATTTTTCTTTCTTTTCTTGATATTCTAAAATAATACAAGTCTTGATAGAACATGTTTAAAATAGAAAACAGGAATGTCAAGCTAACTAAATTATTAAAATAATAATATTGGACTATAGAAATTGCAGGTGTATAAAATAACGCGCGTAAACTTACACGCGTCTAAGGGGCGCAAATTTACACACTTGGATGCTATTCTAAAGACCGCGAAACCACTGTCATCTCTTAGCAATTAATCGCCCTTCTTTGTTTGAGGTCGAAACTTGTATAATACTGCAATGCAAAAACATTAACAAACCATTAGAATTCCTTATCTTTGTTTTACGGTAACACATTCATTTTATCGAAAAATTAGATCAAAAATCAATAAAAACTTTGTACTCATAGATTTCTTGTGTTTTCTACTGAATTCATTTTTTTTTCTCAGATGCGTAAACCGGATCCGATAGCAAATAAAACATGACTGGAGTTAGTTGCGAACTTCACTCCATTGTCCTGTTACAACGAATGAGCAATTCTATCCCGCGCAATCTTACACCATCCTACCCTAGTCCTAAAAATTTCATAGAAATTTGATTCCACCTCTCTCTCAGGGGTCGTCCATAAATCTTATGATGATCTTGAAGGGGGGGAGTTCACAAAAATATCCTGGTCGATTATGTGATAGGGGGAAGAGGTTTTGAAACCTATCACGTTGTACTTCGTACTATCATAATAAATTCAAAATGAAATCGAAAATAATCTTATTAATAATTTTAACAACTTTTCATAATTTTAATTTGAAATCTTATTTTCAAAACATAGTTACACCGAAATAAGAACATATCAGGGATAAAACAAACTATTCTACAGTCAACAAGCCGTTAAGATGCATCAACACATTTACATCGCACTAAATTCAACTCAAAGCAAGACTCCAAATGGTGTTACTGACGAACGTAACTATGTTGAAAATGAGATATAAAAGATATTTGTGCTGACGAATGTTCAACACCTTTTATTTCTTTAGAAGAAAATATACACTCTTCTTGAATTGAAGATGATGAGTGATTGTGAAGCTAAATAATTTTATAATTTATTACTAATAAAAATTTACTTTTAAAAATTATTTAAGGAATAAATAAAATTATAAATATTTTAAGAAAATTAATAACTAATTAGGAAGTTAATCAAGTGTAATTTATTCCTATTACCTAAAATTGAAATATCACATGCTATTCCAGGGGGAGGTGGGAGGTAAAACATCCTGTTCCACAGGTAAGGAGGGAGGGTTTAAAAATTCCTAAAAACTCATCACCAGATTTATGGATGGCACCTTAGTTATCGAAGGATAAACAGCATAGTTTGGATTTTTTCAATATTTAGTAGAAATTCCTTGGAGGGAAACTACTCCTCTACTCGTAGCCGCGTCTCGGCCTCGATGTCCGCAAGTATTTCCTCTCCATACAGGCTGAGCGTTGTGTTATCAGCGAATAGAATATATACCGCAATGGACTCCTGAATATATATATATATATATATATATATATATATATATATATATATATATATATATATATATATATAATAAACCCACAAAGATGCCTTAAAAAATTAATATGTTTTGGTTGAGCGTCAGGTAAAAAATAATTATAATAAATTATAATTTTATATATATATATATATATATATATATATATATATATATATATATATATATATATATATAATAAACCCACAAAGATGCCTTAAAAAATTAATATGTTTTGGTTGAGCGTCAGGTAAAAAATAATTATAATAAATTATAACTATTCTTTACCAATTTGAAGTACTTTCAATTTTCAAATTTTCTATATAGATATGTGTTCCTACCTGTAAAATGACTCCTTCTCAGGTGAGTTCAGTGGTTTATAAGATATCAATCAGACAATCAATACACAGAATGATTAAAACACAAAATATAAATTTTATTTAACAATAAAAAAATGGCATAATATTATTAATTATTACTAGATGGAATTTAATGGTCAATATTTTTATCTTTCATCCAACACTATTTCTTTTCAATATTACTTATTAGTTAATTTTATCTGCCATGCATTGTCTTTTAACAACCTGGATCACAAATTGGCAACGTTTAATTTCGTAATCGTCTACTAGATGGCAATAGTGCAGTTTTATATGGAAAGCGTCGTTTATTTCTTAGAAATCAAATTATTTTAAACAAATTATCGTGTGCTGTGTTGTAATACAAGTAGTTAATATAGTTTCGCACCTAATATTTATGATAAATATTATTATATTCTAACAGGTTAGTATAGCAAACTATAATTTATTAATTTTATTATTTTTATTTTAAGAAAGGTTGGATTAATATTGGATGCTAATTTTCAATGTCTACGAAAAATTAAAGCTTTCTACTGCCTTATCTAATATAAATACCTTGTTATGTTTTCTTTTATTTGGTCCCAATATATATTAATAACACAATTCCAGTAATTTTATTTATTTTCTTCTTTAAAAATCCTCCAAATCTCCAAAAATATTTTAGTTATATCCTATAAAGTAAGGAATTGACAAAAATATTTTCCAAAGTTCGTTCAGCCATGTTCTTCTTAGTTCAGTTCAAATTAATTTTTTCTATATTATTCTTATCACAATATTATCGTATTTGTTGTTGTCTGAGAGTTGCACAATTATTTTACAGGACAAAACTTATAAAATTTATTAATTACTTTAAATAAATTATTAAATTATTTTTACTTGACAACAACAAAAACACATAACCTCTTTAAAAACCAAAACATCTCACTTTTGTTTTCTTGTGACGTAGGAAGACTTCTGTTTTTTATTTTTAAACAATTCAAAATTTTCAGGAGCTCGAAAATTTAGTGCTTCCAGCAAACTGATAAATTCAACTCTCTCGAAATTCCTACGCCTTGGCTTTTATAATCGGCCAAAACGTACGAAATTTCTGCATTGTGATTGATCAGATTTTTTTGACAGCTGATTGATTGATAAAAATGGACACTTTGCATCTTAAAATTTATGACCATTTTAATCAAATTTTGTTCATAAAAACTCTAATATGTTTATTGTTGCTTTTAATATTATTACCCTTTTATTTAGCTAAATTTTCTTAATATATTAGTACCAAAATTACTTAATATAAGCTTAAATTTACCTTATAAACTAGTTAAATCTATATTACATTCTATAGTTTTATATAAAATATGGTTTTAATTTATACATAATTTCTTTAATAACTCTTACAACTAAAACATTCTTCTTGTATTTCATACATTAGTGTTTATTTATCACTATTCATAGTATTTTTGTTTGAATTTTGCACTAATTTTTCCACTTCACGCACTTTTGTGTCTTATGAGTCATTGTTTTAATGGGACAAAGGACGATGTATTCATTATTAGCTTTTTTAAAAGCATCCACACTCTTTTTATTCATTTAATATATATATATATATATATATATATATATATATATATATATATATATATATATATATATTTGTTTGTATTGACCTTTACTCTAACCAGTACAACACCTTTTACATAGTTTTTTTTTAAATAATTTTAGTTTTTATAGAAAGAAATATGTCATATTTTTCAAGAATAACAGTTCTCAATTATTTTACTTATTCAAGAATTTTGGATTTTATTGACTTTCTCTGTTTATTTATACTACGATTTAAACAATACATATTACACTATACTTAAATCTAATTTTATCCTATTATAAACCAAAACTACTGGTATATTAACCATTAAAATACATCATTTAACCTTTCTGTGTTTGATTTCTTCTCTTTTTATCTCAAATAAAACTCAGTCAAGTCAGAGCACTTATTTTATATATATATATATATATATATGTACTGAACTTATGTGGAAATAAAGGCTTAAAACTTCTCAAAACTCATTCTCATCCATGATTATCTTAATATGTGTTAAAAATTGCCTCATAAAAAAATCCTGGAGCTTATTTTTTGTCTTACTTTTTTATAAGTACAAGTTTTCTTTATAACCTGTTACTGATCTGTGTTTAACATATGTGCTTATATTAATGAGACATACTTATTTTTTTTTGCTTTGACAGGGCGGGATGATATTTAATCTTAAAAAGAACTTTTTTATGCTTAGTCAAGGGTGGGTAAAACCTATAATTAATTTCAAAAGATTAAAATTTGTGAACACAAACAACCTGATAAGATTAATATATTCCTAAGATTTTATTTTAACCGTACGTTATAGTTCTGGTCTGTATTTTAAATATAATTAAAAAAAAAAGAATTTGAAATATTGTATTTATGTCTTTTACTAGTATGTACATAAACTTATGTTAGGAAGGTATGCTTTTGATACGTGATTCAATGTGGCAATGGTAGTAAACAACTTCACCTCTTGTGTGTGTGTGTAGCATGGATAGATATTCCGCTTTGTATAAATGAACTATAAGCATAAAAACTTCTCGAAAGAAGATTTTCGATTAATATTTCAATGAAATAGACTTTTTTATGTGTTTAAACTTGTAACCAAACTTGGTAGTGGACAAATTGCTAGGTACCTTCACACCACCAGGATATTTTTACTTGGAAAAAACGTTTATAGTCCGAACTGGGAAAATTAGAGTCATCTCAAAGGTTATGTTTGCTGTAACGATCATTCTGAATAATCCAAAATTTTCCTCACGTTTTCAGGTTTAGCTTTTTTGTTATTGCTTCTTATTTGTGCCCTTGCATTTGAATAAAACTACGGAAAGCAAGAATCACTGATATACCAATTTTCTCAGCCACATATAAAAAAACAACATATACAAATGGGTTGCAGACAGATACAGAAGAGGTACAAATTAAAAGAGCAACGACGAGAAGATACCTTTTAACCTAAATTATTTAGTATCGCACTAGGCTATTAAAAAAACAGGAGATTAACAAAACGTTAACAGTTACCAATGTAAATAATTTATAACGAAATTACTATAATTAAATTTAGTGATAGGTATATAAATAAAAACAAACACACTAGCACTTTATAACATGTAAAAAAATAAAAATATGAGAAACGGGGCGGATGTATTATCAATTCGAGGTTCAATGCCGACAATGCCGGTCAGTAGGCCCGGATAAAATTCCTTCCTTTTTCCTGCGTGACTGAGTATGCGTATTAGCAAGACCTCTTTCCATTATCTTTAATCTCTGCCTAAATATTTCACAGTTTCCTGATAAATGGAAAATTTCCAGAGTTTCTCCAGTGTTTAAAAAAGGAGACAATCAAAATATAAAAAACTACAGACAAGTTGGAACGATAAATAATTTTTCTAAATCTTTTGAAATGTTTCTGCATAAACATCTATTTTTCAAGCTGAAACACCTATGTCTCTTCTCTCTTTGTCAACCTCTGTCCATCCACTCCTAGATGTAGGTCTCTCTCAGTTGTTGCCATCTTTCTCTATTCTTCGCCAATCATCCACTATTTGCCCGCCACTGTCCTTATGTCGTCTACCCATCTTTTTTGAGGTATTCCCGTGCTTCTTGTCTCCCTCGGTCTCCATTTCAGGATTCTTCGTGTCCATCTGTTGTCCTCATATCGGGCTATGTGACCAACCCATCGCCACTTCATCTTTGCAACCTCCTTCACGATGTCTTTGACTTTCATTCTGCGTCTTATCTCGGTGTTTCTAATCCTGTCTCTTTGGACTGTTTCTAATTTTTCAGCGGACTTTTTGGTGAGGGACATGGTCTCTAATCCATACGTATACACCGATAATATGCATGTGTCGTATACTTTTCTTTTTAGATTTATGGGAATTAAATTATTTTTCAGGATGTATACAAGTTTACCGAAAGCGGCCCATGTCAGCTGTGTTCTTCTTTTTATTTCAGCATCCTGATTTGATTTCCCTAGTCTGATGTCATGACCCAAGTATACATAGTGTTCGACGTTTTCTATCCTCTGGTTCTGTATTGTTATGTTTGCCTGTTCGTGGCTCATTATTTTTGTTTTGTTGCAGTTCAGTTTAAGGCCTACAGATGCGGATACGTCATTTAGCTGTTGTACCATTTCGTTCAATTCTTGGAGATTACTTGCTATTAAGATTATGTCATGAACACATCTGAGATGGTTCAAGTATATTCCGTCGATGTTTATACCTTTGATGTCCCATTTAAGTTCCTTAAAAATGCCTTCTAGGACTATGGTGAACAGTTTTGGCGAGATAGTGTCCCCTTGTCTCACTCTCCTTTGTAGTTTTATGGGGTTTGCTTTCGTCTTGTCGTCTATTTTTATTTGAATGGTTGCATTTTCGTATATGTTCTTTATGATTTTTATGTATCTTGAATCGATTCTTGCGTTTTCTAAGGATTGTAATACTGCCCATATTTCGACGGAGTCGAATGCCTTCTGGAAATCTACATAAGTCATATGGAGCATAACGGCACATTATATTCGGTGCACTTCTCAATTAGTATTCTTATGGTGTGTAAGTGATCTGTGGTGCTATGTGGTGTTTTCTGAATCCAGCTTGTTCGACAGGTTGGTAAAAATCGAGTTTGTTTGTTATGCGGTTGGTTATGATTTTGGTTAACAACTTGTAGGTGTGTGATAGTAGGGATATTGGTTGGTAGTTTTCAATATTTGTATTGTCTCCTTTTTTGAATATTAAGATTACTTCGGAATTATACCAATCCTGTGGAATTTTTCCTTTTTCAATTATTTTATTAAATAGAATCTTCAATATTTGTTCTATTTTTCTGCCGCCAATTTTCAGCATCTCTACTGTAATTTTGTCTTCTCCTGCACATTTATTATTCTTTAATTTATTTAGTGCCATTCTTATCTCTGCGTTTGTTACTTCTGGAATTTCCTCTGAGCCTATATTGAGTATGATTCTTTTTGTTCGTTGTTGGTCTTGTTGTGGGTATGACGAGTATAGTTTGGTGTAGAATTCTTCTATGGCTCTCTTATTTCCTTTTCGTCCTGGACGGTCACGTTTTTAGCGTTTTTTATTTTTATTATTCTGGTTTTGCCTCTTGAGTTTTTTGTTTTTAGTACTTTCATGTTGCAGTTTTCACTTATTGTGTCTTTTATTAGTTTATTGGTGTAATTTCTATTGTCTTTTCTAATTTCCTTTTTCACTTCCTTGTTTAGAGTTTTGAAACTGTCTGTTGTTCGATCTGTCCTTTCTCGTCTTTCTTTGAGAAGTCTCAAGATATTTGGTTGTAATTTAAGGTCTTTGTTATTTTTGCTTTTGAGCATACTTTTTTAACCGATGTGTTTATGGTTTCTCTTATTTTCGTGGCTAGTTCGTTTATTTGCATATGCTTTATTGTCTCTATTGGTGTTAGTCTTTTTTCTAATTCATTTTGATTGTTGATTTGTTCTTGTGTCAGGGTTTCCGTGGTTGGGTAGCGTTCTTGTTTGATGAGCTTGTTCCGTTCTGTTCTCATATGTATCTTGATCCTCGCTCGTACTAATCTGTGGTCGCTTCCAGTATAAAACTTATTCAGTGTGTCACGTCGGTACATATGTTTTTCCTATTAGAGAAAATATAGTCTATTTCATTTTTAGTTGTTTTGTCTGGGCTGGTCCAGGTCCACTTACGTTGTTTGGGTTTTTGTAAAAGGTATGGAGGCAAAATAGGTTTTCGTTGTTCAGGTAGTTGTATAACATTTCCCCTCTCTCGTTCCTATCACCCAGCCCGAAGTGGCCAATATAGTGTGTGTCTCCCTGCTCTTTCTTTCCGATTTTTGCGTTAAAATCTCCTGTAATTAACACTCAGTTTGTGGCTGATATCTTGGACAAGGGAGGTCAAGTCGACACAATATATACAGACTTTTCAAGGGCGTTTGATAGGCTTGATCACGGCATTTTGCTTGATAAACTGAATTGTTTTGACTTTGGCAAAAATTAATTCTATTTTTTAAATCGTACCTCTGTGATAGGTAGTACATAGAAGAATGCTGTGGTCAGTCCTCGGAACCACTTTGTGTGACTTCGGGAGTTCCTCAAGGGTTAATACTCGGTCCTTTATTATTTAATATATTTATTAATGGAATTGTGGGTGACTGTACAACGCTACTCTAAGCGGATGACGCTCAAATTTTTACTTGTGTAAAAAAAGATGCTGATTGTCAAAGACTACAAATAGCAATAAATACCGTCACCGATTGGTGTAGCGAAAACAGACTGCCTCTAAACGTTGGTAAATGCAAAGTCATGACTTTCACATTAAAGAAAAACGTGCTAGTGTATGATTATAAAATTGATGGAACATCAGTTCCACGAGTGGAATGCTTTAGGGATCTGGGTGTCACATTTGATAGCAGACGTTCATTTGTTCCTCATATAAATGATCTTATACAGGTGTGTTTAAAGTCATTAGGCTTTATTATCAGAAACTCAAAAACATTTTTTAATCAAAATACGCTCATTTTACTTTATTACGCTTTTGTAAGATTTAAATTGGAATATGCTTCCATAATATAGTCTCCTTATTATCAAAACCATATTAATGACCTTGAGAGAGTTCAGCGGCGTTTCTTAAATACCTAAGCTTTCGGATTGATAGACATTATCCTAAAACAGTGTTTCCGCATGAAATCTTACTTCAGCGGCATTCTTTTTGTTCTCTGGAACATAGACCTATCGTCACAGACCTCAAATTTCTTTATAAAGTTTTGCATAACAGAGTGGAATGTAGTGACATACTGGAAAAAATAAGTTTTCTTTTACCTAGGAAATCAGCTCGCCAATCTGCCACATTCTATTGTCCTACACCTCGTACAAATGTGGTAACTACTCTCCTTTATATAGAATGTGCAGAATCTACAACGAATATCAAAATAAATTCGACATATTTAGTTGCGGACTGGCACAGATAAAAAATAATCAAGTATGTAATATTTTGTAGTTTTATTTGTGTATGCTTATTTTTTCTTTTTTTTTTCTTTGTTTTGTCATTGTAAATATTTAAGTTTTTTTTTCTGTTGTACCCATTTGTTAATTGGTTTTTTGTAACTGTGAAATGGGTTTAAATAAATAAATAAATAGAGTTCAGAAAAATGTAAAATGCATTTGCTTAAAAGTTTTTGTTTCTCATATTTCTTAGTGAAAAGCTTGAAAAAAACTAATTTGAAACAAGATGTTTAGTCCATCCTGTAGTTCAAAAGCTTATAAAAGGTTTTTAAATAAGAGTGTCCTGATGTTTTCTACAAATTCTACAAAATTTCTACAAGACAATAATTCTTTTGTACAAATTTTGAATAACATCTAATCATAAGTTGGGTTCTATCTCACTAATTACGCACCTAATCTCATTCTTTAAATCGGAAATTGTTTGTGGACTGTTAACATACACCTTGCTTTTCACGTAGCCCCACAGAAAATAATCAAGTGACTTCAAGTCACAGAATCTCGGCGACCAATTGACGTTCCCATTTCTGGAAAGGATTCTGTTCCCAAACTTGGTTTTCCTTTTTCCAGGCCCTATGGCACGTTGTGCCATCCTATTCAAAATCAAATGCCGTCTAGATCAATATCTTCTAGTTCTGGCCATGAATAGTCGTGTAACATGGTACGATAACGTTCGCCAATTACCGCAAGGGCTTGTCGTTCTTCATTTTCGGGAAAAAAGTGACCCAATAATGCCCCGCGCCCAAAAACTTCACCAAATGATTACAGGTTGACTATGCATAGGTTTTTTCTCAATTTTCATCACTCAAAATTCGGCAGTTTTGTTTGTTGACCTAACCTGAAAGACAAAAATTATTCTCAGCTTCATGCTTTTGCTGTATCCATCGAACAAGCTCAAGTTGCTACCTATGATCATTTGGCTTTAATTCCTGCGTCAGCTCGATTTTATACAGTTTAAGAGCCAAATCCTTTCTTAAAATACGCCAGATTAATGTTTGCATAAGGCCTAGTTAGTGCGAACGTCGAGGAATAGACATTTTCGGATTTTCGTTTACACTTTCTCGGACCCCGATAATGTTTTCAGCTGAGCTGACTCGACGAGTACGAACAGGTGTTTGTATATCTATGACGAATCCAGTTTTCTCAAATTTTGGCACCATTCTGTAAATAGCCTTCTCTGATGGACAATTATTCGCACCAAAAAAAATCACGAAGTTGTATGTATGTTTGTTTTCGAGAAGACCCATTTTCATAATAAGTTTTAACAACCTGAATACGCTCTTGCACTGTGTATCGTTCCATGATGAAAGTTATACTAGTTTATAGAAACACGCTACCCAAATTTTATCAACCTACAATGATGCCAAACGGTCAATATTTGTGAACAAAATCGGGACACTTTTATCGGAAAACTCTTTAAAGCTTAATCTGTTTAATAATGCGGAAAACTCATTAGTAATCTCATTTGATTCGTAGAAAAATTATCAGCAGGAATATGTAGTTTATTTGATACAAATCGTAAAAATTTATCTGCAATTTTTCACTGTTCCCAACTTGTGAAACGAAAGTAGAGAACCAAATTGAAACAAGTAATGAAAATTCCAAAATAGACTAACAAAAGAATTTTGTATATACGGATATTGCCGTTTTACATACAAAGCCCAACATTTTAAAAGATTTATTAATGATGTATGTCTGCCGATACAAATCGCAACCGTTAAAATTATACGGAGATATTTATTGTGCTACCTCCAAAAAATGAAAGAACTTGGCACTTAGCAATGTCTTGATCAAGATAGATTTGAGTATATCCGCAATAGATTTTATATAGGTTCGCATGAATTTATTTACAATCTCAAATAATGTTAATAACTATGAATATTTTGTAATCATTCACAAAACGTGGAAAAGCCACTTAAGAATTTGTTTAATATAATTTATGAAAATGTTAAACAAAAATGGTCCGAGATTACTTTTTTATGGCACCCTCAATCAAACGAAATACTCTCTGGAATCTTCATCTTAATTGTTTTTTTTAAGTAAACGTCGTTTCCTTTTTACCATTTAAAATTCTGTCCATTCAATTTATTTCCAACATTCTTCTGTAACTTAATAGAATGAATACTAGGAAGCGTTTTTCAAGTATTCACAAATTCCACAGAGAGAAAAAATGTAACATACAGTTTTTGAAGGCGTTTCCTAATATGTTGCTGATTAGCAAGTATCTCTCTTCCAAGAAATATTTTTTATCTTAAGCTATTCTACTCTTGACCAGTCTTGCTTCGACTGTATTTTGTTACAATACTGCCTAAGTAGCAAAACTATTTGACTTCTTGTAGACAGTCTGATCAGAGTTCTACATTTTAAATAATTCTTGGTGGATTATTGTGGAAATGTAGTAACAACCTGTAGTCCATATATCATTAGTTGGGAACTACTGCTCTAGAACAATAATAGTCCATTTAAATCTAATACTGCTAGTTTAGTCAGAACTGATGGACCAGGCAAAGTTAAATAGTATAGCCAAATGCTGCAGGAGATGAGAGATCAGTTACATTTTTTGGGAAGTCTGTAAGCTATATCCAACTCTTGGAAATTGGGAGAAATACTATAGTTTTTTAAAAATGTATCACCCAGCTCTTGTAGATCAAAAATTTTCTAGTAAATGACATCATGAGCAATACTGCAAAAAAATCAAATGAAATGTAGGTTGAATATAATTAATAGTAATAGAGGTCAACATAAGAAAAATCAAATTCCAGCTATCCAATCAAACAAATTCGATCACTTTTTTGCAAACGTTGGTACCCGTTGTCTTTTGAACTTGTTGATGTATTAATATAATTTCACATATCCTGTCGATCCCTATCTCAGAGACAGGCCCTATAATTCTACTTTTTAGGATACCCGGAAAAATTAATTCATCAAAATATTTGTTAATTAGTTTAGTTAGTGGTATGCTGATCCTATTTTGTTTGGATTTGATCAACTTAGCAGAAAATCCATACCCAGTCCCAAAAGACAACAGGTCGCAACGTTTGCAAAGAAGTGACTGAATTGGTTTGGTCTGATAGTTGGAATTTGATTTTTCTTATATTGACTTCTGTTGCTAATAACTATAATCAAATATATCATTTGCTAAGCATTTGTAGTCTATAGTGGCTGCATGATACATTTATCGCGTTAATTTTTTTAACATTTCTCTTAACTCTATTTGAACCTCGGATTGATAGTACATCCTCCCCCTTTCTCATATTTACCTGTTATAAAGTGCTGTGTATTTGTTTTCTGTTTTATTTCTACTCCGATTAAATTTAGCCATAATAATTTCATTATAATATTGTTGTTTACATTGGTAACTGTAAATGGTTTTTTAATAGCCTTCGTTTACCCAAAATTGGACAAAGGCCTCTTTTCTTGATCTCTCATGATCCCTGTTTTGTGTTGCCTTTACCCAATGCAGTACAATAGTAAATAATTTATGTTAAATATTTCTTTGTCGTTCCTGTTTTAGTTTCTACCTTTTTTGTGTCTGTAAGCCACCTAATTTTTGATATATGAGCTACTCACCATTCTATTATAACTTCGAACGGTATATTATAGCGGTAGCACGAGGTCATATGGTCCGTGCCCATTTCCAACTCTAGGCACCTTATTTTGTTCCATATTGTTTTGCGTCCAGTCATAGGCGTGTGTTATTGGCGTTGTGGTATAGCCGATGGAGCCCCATTCTCGCCTCTACCTAAATCACTAAGTATAGCGGAGATAGATCTAGAATGGACCCCATTGCCAAAGTGAAGATTGATTTCATGGCCTCCGTAATGCTCAAGCAGGCGACTCTCTGTATGCCGCTTAACATTGTAATGGTTGTTCTTTGCATTATCTTTGGCCACCAGACCAAGGCAGCATATGTGATGGACGGTCTCACCACACTCTTGTATAACCAATGCACTATCTTCGGTGAGAGATCCCGCGTTTTCCCACATAATCTTCATTCATAAAGGTTGCTTTCGATTTTTTTGTTTTATTTTTCACGTACTGTAAAACCGTGTCACAGAAAGTCATGATCCAAACGATATTCAACAAGAAATTGTCACCTGAGGGGCCATCTTCATAAGATTGATGTCGTAGATGATCCGATGTGCAGATGATCTCTGGAAGAGGATTAAACTGTTGACCATGTCCTCAGAGGACTGAGACAGAAACAGTTCGGATATTCAATTTTGTCACCGGATGTCATTAGGCAAGTTAAATTACGAAGGGTGCTTGGATTCACGAAAGCGATCGCCTTGAATGATCTGCAGCAATAGAGGGATGTAAAGGGCCAAACGAGGCCTAGACATCGATGGTCGAATATTAGCACCTTTTTTTTTCATTCATGCGTTCATTCAGCATATATATATATATATATATATATATATATATATATATATATATATATATATATATATATATATATTTCTCTTTCAGACGCATGCGTGCACCCTCGCTTCTCTGCATATAAGCAATGTGAGCGTATGTATACCTATTTTCTACGTACTTATCTTATATATTTATGTATATGTCTGCAGTGGAACTTTGCGTTATGTGCTTGTGTAAATCTTTCCTAACCCTTCTGCGCCTGTATTCTTTATACCTAACCTTTCTGCGCAACTGAGTAGAGGAATCAATGAGCAAATAACAAACTAAGAAAAAATAACAGGATAAGTTACAGGGTAATATGGTCGAACAAAAAGAGACATGTCATTATTTCTGTGACGTAAAGTGGCATAAACTGATACATTGTGACGGCTTGTGACATGGCAAGCATTAGTCACTGAATAATGAACAACATGATGACTCACAGCAGAACGCTATATATCGTAAAAAATTCGAAATGATCGCTATACTGTTATTTGACCTGAAATTATCTGATATGACGTCATATGACATGATGACTTAATATAGCATGACATAATATGATACGTCGATAATATACACTATACTTGTTAGAGGTAATTAAACTCCTCCATGCCCATGGAAGTTAAAGAAAAGAATATCATTTGGATCTTGACGTTTTGTGACACGGTTTTATCTACTATAACGTCGTCTAACATGATGACATTTTACAAGTTATAAAATAGCATTCCAATTAATTAACCACGACACTCATTAGGTATTTCGGAACCTATCTAAACCTCTAGAGGTAGAATAAGAGTACTATATGAATTCAGTCCTTAACAATGAAAATAAACGATAAATCATACTTCACCAAGCCTTATCTAAAAATCCTGAAGATTGGGGGCTTTATGCCCATTAAGCTATTTAATTCAGCCAATTTAACGGAAGATAATTTTCCACAAGGATAGTACGGGGTCTTTTCAATATATTTCTCGGTATTTACGATTTGAATGTGACTTTTATCTTAAACACAATTATCTCAAAAACTTAATAAAAAAAGTTTCAAAATTTTACGTTACATAAAAAAATGCATCGTATACAAGGTATTCTATTTAAAAATTGGCATACTCTGTAGAGTGCCAAATATTTTCAATTGAGCGTTTACATTAACCTTATACTGCAGTAAATATATTTTCTTAATACATTTTACCTAAACGGAGTAAATTTATTTCATTCAATCTTTGACTCATCTTGTTCTGTTAAAATATATTTTTTATTAACACGACTGACGTGACTGCAACACGCAAAAAATAATTTTACTAAAATATGTCATTTTAGAAAAATTTCCATCGAAACGAAAAGCGCTGCATCTATGAAAAACCCGTTACATACAGAAAACTGAGAAGTCTTCGCAAAAATTTGAACAGGATATAATTCTAGTACTTTTACTGGCCTTTATTGAATTGAATGCAATATTAATTCATCTTCGTGTCTGTTTGTTTGTTTGTCTTTTTGATACTAATTTTGCAATCGAGTTTAAACTTATTTCCGGATGAACTAAAGACTTAAAACTTTAAACATGGCTCAGAATTCGATGACAATGTAATATTAACTCGCTTTCTTGTCTGTATGTAAGCTTATTTATCTGTTTGGTACTAAACAGGACTGGATGACAATTAACCCGCCTTTTTGTCTGTGTATTTGTTTGTTTGTTCGGTACAAATTTTGCAATCGATTTTAAACTAACTTACCGATGAGCTAGAGACTTGAAATTTTAAGCAGAGCTCAGAACTGGATGAGAATGCAATATTAACTCGCTCTCTTCTGTGTCTGTTTATTTGTCTGTCTGTTCGGTATCAATTTTGCTAACGATATTAAATTAACTTCCCGATGATCTAGAGACTTGAAACATTAAACATAGCTCAGAACTGGATGAGAATGCAATATTAATCCGTCTTCTTGTCTGTTTGTTTGTTTGTCTTTTCGATACTACTTTGCAATCGAGTTTAAACTAACCTCCGGATGAACTAGAAACTTAAAACTTTGAACATGGCTCAGAACTGGATGACAACGCAACATTAACTCACTTTCTTTCTGCTTGTGTGTTTATTTGTCTGTTCGATACTAATTTTGCACTCGATTTTAACTAATTTCCTGATGAGCTAGAGACTTGAAACTTTCAACATTGCTAAGAACTCGATGACAATGCAATATTAACTCGCTTTCTTGTCTGTCTGTAAGTTTATTTATCTGTTTGGTACCTACAGAACTGGATGCCAATGGTATATTAACTCGCTTTTTGTTTGTCTATTTGTTTATTGTTTGGTACACATTTTGCAATCGATTTTAAAGTAACTTCCCGATGATCTAAACACTTGAAATTTTAAGCATAGCTTAGAACTGGATGACAATGCAATATTAACTGACTTTCTTATGTGTCTGTTTATTTGTCTGTCTGTTGGGTACCAATTTTCAATCGATATTAAACTAATTTCCTGATGATCTAGAGACTTGAAACTGTAAACAGGACTCAGAACTGGATGAGAATATAATATTAACTCGTCTTCTTGTCTGTTTGTTTGTTTCTTCGAGACTAAATTTTCGATCGATTTTAAACTAACTTCCGGTTAAGCTAAAGACTTAAAACTTTAAACATGGTTCACAACTGGATGACAATATAATATTAATTCACTTTCTTGTCGGCTTGTTTGTTTGTTTGTCTGTTCGGTATTGATTTTGCATTCGATTTTAAACTAATTTCCCGATAAGCTAGAGACTTGAAACTTTAAATATATCTCTAAACTTGATGACAATGCAATATTAACTCGCTTTCATGTTTGTCTATGAATTTGTTTCTCTATCCGGTGCTAATTTTGCAATCATTTAAAAATAATTTCCCGATGAACTAAAGACTTGAAACTTTAAACAGAGCTCAGAACTCGATGACAATGCAATATTAACTCACTCTCTTGTCTGTCTGAGTTTGTTTCTCTGTTTGGTGTTAATTTTACAATCAATTCTATACTAACTTTCCGATGAGATATCGACTTGAAACTTTAAACATAGCTCAGAACTCGATGACAATCAATATACGCTTTCTTGGCTGTAAGTTTATTTGTCTGTTTGGTACTAGACAAAATTGGATGACAATGCAATATTGACTCACCTTTTTGTTTGTCTGTTTGTTTGTTTGTCTGTCCAGTATCAATTTTACTATCGATTTTAAATTAATTTCCCGATGAGCTAGAGATTTGAAACTTTAAACATAGCTCAAAACTCGATGCCAATGCAATATTAACTCGCTTTCTGGCCTGTCTGTATATTTATTTGTCTGTTCGGTACTAATTTTACAATCGATTTTAAATTAACTTTCCGATGATCCAAAGACTTGAAACTCACATTATTGTCTGCCTATTCGCTTCTTTGCCTGTTTAGTACAAACTTTACAATCGATTTAGAACTAATAAAATTTTTATAAAAAAATTGAACCGACTTCTAAAAGTGCGCTAAAAAGTGAAAAATAACTAGAAATTTTTATATGAAATTGAAATTTTTGAAGTGGGCGCCAAACTAATACCTGACAAAATGTGATTCGCATAAACAGATTAAAAATACTTTATTTGTAATTGCTTTGTTATCATAATTTGTATATATTAGTAGTTATTTATTTCATTTAGAAATAATTTGGCGCCGACTTCAAAAATTTCAATTACATATAAAAATTTCTAGTTATTTTTCACTTTTTAGCGCACTTTTAGAAGTCGGTTCAATTTTTTTATAAAAATTTTATTTTTCGAGTTTTAGCTTAGAATTCATTATGATATTCATAAATTATTTTAACTAAGTACTAATCGTGATTAATGTTCCTCGCAATGAATCCGAGGTGGCAAAAAAATACCCATTTTATCCAGAATTGTAAATGACCCTAAACTGAACCACTAAAAATTACTTGATTCTTAGAGTACTCCAAATAACATGAAATTGTGTCAAACAAATATTTAGCCTGTCATAGTACCTCCAACCCCCTAATACCAAATCTGAGAAAATCCTAATAAGATAAAATTTTCAACCCACCATATTGGATCCGCCATACTGAATTTCAAAAAAATAACTTGAACGTCTTAATCTAATCTAAATCTAAACTCTTCAAAGCCCTCTAGTACCAATTTCAGATTAAATCCAGAAATTTTAAATTTCTAAACAGTCATATTGTATCAGACATATTAGATTTTCTTAAAATAATTTTATATTCGCTATTTACATCCTCAACAGCGATTCAGTTTCACATTTGAACAAAATCGAAAAATATAAAATTTTTGTCAGCTATATTGAATTCTGAAAAAATACTTATTAATATATAATTTACACCCTCAAGAACACTCTATATCAGTTTTGGAGAAAGTCGAGAAATGAAAAATTTTTAGGACACCATATTGAGATGGAGTTTTTCAAAAAATATTTTAATTTCGTAATTAACACTAACAAAAATCTCCCAATACTGACTTTAGACAAAATCGACAGATGTAAAATCGTTAATCCGCTATCTTAGATCCGCTATATTTATTTTTTTTTTAAATAATATCAGATTCGTAATGTGTTACCCCAAAAACTTCCCCATATCAATTTTAAGAAAAATCGGACATTTTATCCACCATATCGAATTTTTTAAAAATAATTTTAGATTTGTTATGTGAGACCTCGAAAACTCCCTCATACCAATTTTGGAGACAATCGGACAAAATTGATTTTTTCGTCCGCCATATTGGATCCGCAATAATGAATTTTTTAAATACAATTTTGGACTTGTCATGTGCGGCTCCGAAAACTCTCCCGTACCAATTTTGGAGAAAATCTGACAAAATTAAATTTTTTTGGCCGCCATATTGGATCCGCCATTTTGAATTTTTTAAAAATAATTTCAGATTCGTTATGTGAAATCCCGAAAACTCCCCCATACCAATTTTAGAGAAATCGTACAAAATTAAGTTATTTTGTCCGCCATATTGGATCCGCCAATTTGAATTTTTAAAAATAATTTCAGATTCGTTGGGTAAACCCTAAAAATTCCTCCATACCAATTTTAAAAAAAATCGGACAAAATTGATTTTTTTGGCCGCCATGTTGGATTTTACTGTACCTATTTCATCTAAAAATATATGGGACCACCGCAGCAACTTCCTGAATATAACGCAAAAAGTTTCATTCAAATCAGTCCAGCCGTTCCGGAGAAATCGGTGTACATACATAAAAAAATACTTAGTCGACGAATTGAGAACCTCCTTCTTTTAGAAGTCGATTAAAAAAACCAAAAGGCAGAAAATGATTATTTAAATATATTTAATTAATATTCCAAATTTCTAACCCCAAACACATTGTCCTAATAATTTGTTATTGTGAATTTTCAATAGGTATGAATACTTCCAAGATTTAAAACAAGAAACGTGGAGTGCAATCCTTGTGTGAGTTTTCTCAATAACAGCTACTCTCTACACTCCCTACTATTACTTTAAATCTTACAATATTTTCATAGCCATGGGGTTAGGAATCTGTATGGCATTATTAATCTGCATGGGGTTAAGAATCTAAAAGGATTATAAATCTGTATGGGGCTAGGAGAAATTGTTTGATATTTAATAGTCCGTTTTGAAAACGTGGTATATTATTTTTTATTTAAATAAATATTTAGAATAAACTTATATTGCAACGTGAGCGAAAACTATCAAGTACATTTATTTTCTTGAAAAATTTAGGTACGTAAAAATTTTCTGAAATGAGCGGTGTGGCGACAAAATTAAAATAAATTGTAATCATTAATTGCCTTGTCGAAACACGTAAAAATAATTTACAAAACATGTTTTTTAATGAGCATACGCGGTGAAAGGCGACTTTTAGGTAGATAAAAACGACCAACGTCCAATCTACGAATATTTTACCATTCCTTTAAGGAGATTACCATAAAGTTAGCTTTGTATTGAAATTAGAACGGCCTATGACATTTTTTGTGTACGGTTTTCCCATCATTACCATAGTTTTTTATGGAACTTGGTTTTCACTAACCAGTGCAATTCATTTTAATATAATTACCAAAAAAGTTCTGGGAAAAAATAAGCAACGGTAAAAAGACCTACATAGATATTCGCGAAGAAGTATCATCATTGACAGTTTATTTCCGTGTTAGAGAGTGTCTTGAGATAAACTATTTAGAAATATCGTTGGAATGTCTAGCAAGGGTAATTTGCATATATTAAAATGTTATATAAAAAATAGGGAATCCATTAATAGTATTTACTGTAAACTTCTAACACTTACGACTGCATCGATATTAGCTCACGCTTACCAGAATTATGAAATGCCTATGTGCTTCCACAGATAAAAATCCACTTTTAAATCAATTTAGGTAAGCATATTTACAAACTCAAACACTTATCGTCATATTATCTGAAAATGTTGTTACACTGCGTGCCATTTCTTTACTATGCCTGACTATAAAAAACAACCTTATAACTGAGTAAGGCGGCACTCTTAACCTATTTCAGTAGGGCTATAATATTTTGCGTGTTCCTATTAAATCACATAAATTGTGTTAATAAAAAAAGGATTTTAACAGTTAAAAACTAAAAATAAATAGCACAAATATAAAGAACACGAAAAGATAATGTATATAATTTCAATGTTCTGCCTACAAAATATAAAAAAATTATCAAAATAAAATTTTTATTAAAAAATTGAACCTAGTAACAATATAAATTTTTATGTGAAACTGAAATTAATATCTGACCAAATGTGATTCACATAAAAAGATACTTGATTTATAATTGATTTTAAAACGTAGCTTGTATGTATGCCATGTAAGTCATGATTTGTTTCATTTCGTAATAATCCGATGCCGACTTCAAAAATTTATTTTTCATATAAAAATTTATATCATTATTTTTCGCTTTTTAGCGCATTTTTAGAAGTCGAATCAATTCTTTTATTAAAATTTTATTTTTCGATTTTTAATTTTGAATTGAGTTGAGTTTCTTAGATCGCAAAACAGTACCCATTTTATCAAAGGATGTAGACCACACTAAACTGAACAACAAAAAATTATTTGATTAAGAACTTAATGATTTCTTGAAACATCTAAATACCATTCGATCTACAATTAAGTTTGTCATGGAAAAAGAGGTAAATGATCAATTGCCCTTCCTGGATGTCATGGTGAACTCTTTAAACGAAACTATTAAAACTTCAGTATACAGAAAGCCAACACATACTGGACAATATCTTAACCATAGTTCTAATCATTCTGTTGTAACAAAACGGAGAATTATACTTCTTCTTCTTCAGGTGCCATGTCCTTATTCAGATGTTGGTAATCATCATGTTTACAATTTCCTGAAATCTTTCTCTATCGACTGCAGCGCGAAATAGTTCTTCCACAGTGCAAACACACCACTGCCTGATGTTACGTAGCCATGAAAGCTTCTTTCGGCCTATCCATCTTGTTCATTCCACTTTTCCTTGTATTATAAGGCGAAGTAGATGGTATTTAGGTCCTCTAATTATGTGGCCGAAGTATTCTGTTTTCCGCCTCTTTATAATATTCAAGAGCAGTCGATCTGTACCCATCATTCTGAGAACATCCTTATTGGAAGTGTGCGAAACCCATGATATCTTTAGGATTCGACGATAGCATCACAATTCGAAAGCTTCCAGTTTTTTTAGCATTGTGGTTTTTAGTGTCCATGTCTCGCAACCGTATAACAGAATAGACCATACATAGCATCTCAGGACCCTCTTACGAATATGCATTGACAGGTTCCTGTTGCATAGAACTGATTTCCATGTCATAAAGGCCTTACGCGATATTTCGATCCTATTATCTCTTCATCTGAGTCCCCATTCACATTCAACCAACTGCCAAGGTATCTGAAATGGTTTACACGCTCTATCCTCTCTTCATCGAGTCAAAGTTGACATTTATCTACATTAATCTTTCCAACAGGCATCCCCTTTATTTTTGAGATATTGATTTTAAGGCCTCTTCGGCAGCTCGCCTCATTGACTAGATTTACTAATGTTTGGAGATCCTCGATGCCCTCTGCAAGAATGGCCGTATCATCAGCAAATCTAATATTGTTGATTACTTCTCCACCCAGTCTTACTCCCTCTTTTCTGTCATCCAAAGCCTCCCTAAAAATTTCTTCAGAGTATACATTAAAAAAACAGGGTGACAAAACGCAACCCTGTCTTACTCCACGTTTGATGGGTAGGCTTTGAGTACGACTGTTTTCAATTTGGATAGATGCTACTTGATTGTAATACAGATGTTTTAGCAGTCTTATATCGTAGTGGTCTAGACCTGCTGCTTGTAGACATTCGAAAAGTGTATCGTGTTGTACTCGGTCGAATGCCTTTTCAAAGTCTATGAAACAGACGTAGATGTTCTTTTGGAATTCACAACTTTTTTGTAGGTGAACGCGCATACAAAATAGTGCCTCTCTGGTTCCTAGACCATTTCTAAATCCAAATTGCTCATCACTCCCTCTACTTTCACATAGAAGGAATATTCGGTTCTGTAAAATTCGTAGCAGTATCTTAAGTGTGTGGCTCATTAAACTAATCAGTCTAAAGTCGCTGCATTTGGTGGGTCTACTTTTCTTTGGTAGTGTGATAAACAGCGATTCTAACCAATCATCTGGTATTATTCCTTCACTGTAAATTTTATTAAAGAAAGTGGTTAAGGAGGAAATATTTTCCTCATCCAGAAGTTTAAGCAGCTCGGCAGGGATTTGATCTGGTCCAGGTGCCTTATTATTTTTGGCTTGCTGTATTGCTTTTCTGACTTCTGATTTCAATATACTGGGGCCCCTGTCTATCTCGCTGCCGCATATAATATATGTATGTGCAGCGTTTTCTCGAGTAGCATCAGAATTATACGCAATCTCTGTAATCGTGCTATATCTATATGCAATAATGCCGATTCATTGGAAAAATAGGTAGCAAACACTAAATCCTATTTAGAACAGAATGGTTATATTTCAAAATAAATTAACAAGGTTTTAAATGACTTTAGAATAACGACCACTGGACTGCAAGAAACACATTCCTTCTTCACAATTCCGTACATTAAGGGAACTTCTGAGAAAACAAGATGAATTGCCAGCAGTTATAATATAAAAACAGCTAATAAATCAGGAAATACACTTAAAGCTCATTTAATAAAAATAAAACCAAAAACTGCCGATAAGAAAGAATGTGTTTATAAAGTTCCATGTGAGTGTGATGAAATGTATATTGGAGAAATCATGCGACCACCAGGAATTAGAATTAAGGAACATAATACTCATACACAAAAAGGGGAAACGTCGAGATCAGGGATCACAGAACACGTCTGGGATAAACAACATCATATAGAATGATCTGAAGCTGCGGCAATATATATGGCACCCAGCATGAAAAAAAGAATATTTATAGATGTAGCTTACATTAAAAATCATAATGGAATCTTTAGTATACCCAATGTTGAGATACCTAATCTTTGGCAACCGCTACTTTATAACATCAAATCACTGAAGTGTTTACAGTGAAGCTAAACTTTGCGCTTGAGTAGACACAGTCCCTATAAAAGCTCATAGCCTTAAGATAAAACATCCAGTTTACACTTGATAATGATTAGTGACACAACGTCACCGAAACGTCCTAAAAATAAACATAAATAAAGACAATGCAAGTCCGACAACCACATTTTAGTTAAAAAATTATTTTATTTTAAAAATTCTCCAAATACCTGTTTTGAATGCAGCTCAAACAATTATTTAGTCTACTAAAATAAATCCGCTGTCTTGAATTTTAAAAAAATAATTTTAGATTCGTAATGATCCCCAAAACCCCCCAACACCGATGTTGAAAAAACTTGCAATTTGTATATTTTTTTGTCCGACATGTTTTATCCTGAATACTGAGTTCGAAGAAATTTATTTAAAATCGTTATATACGCTCAACTCCGCTTCTGGCAGGGGCTGGGCGGATTGAGTAGCTCAGCAACTGTCAGTGCCGGTCCCAAGCCCGGACAAAGGAGGAGGTTTTGCGGGACAGGTTAGCAGCCTACCCGCAGTAAAACACCAATGTGGCTCATAGTAACATAGATGCCTCGGACACTGGACGGACCTCACGGAAACGGACATTAGCGAGAACTAGGACACGATCATGGAAAAAATAGAACATCATTAGATTGAGATGCTGGAATATCACTTCATGGCATAAGCACGATCAGGAAGTTGTCGCAGAAATGAACAGGCACTCTATAGACATTTGCGCCCTTACAGAGACGAAAAAGAAAGGGAAAGGAAACAACAAGTACAACTACCTATTTATATACAGTGGGAAACAAAAGGAAGAAAGAGCCCAAGAAGGAGTGGGCCTGCTCATCCATGAAAAATACGAACACTACATAGAGGACATACAGTACGTCGATGAAAGACTCATTCACGTCATCCTAAACTTACAATCAGAAAAGATGAACATCATAAGCGTCTACGCACCAGATATCAGCAAACCCAGAGAGGTCAGAGAAACATTTTTCAATAAACTGCAAGATCTACTAAGTACCATACCCGATAGAGAAAAAGTGTTTATGCTAGGAGACTTCAACTCAAGAATAGGTAACGAACCTATTCCGGGAGTAATGCAGACATATAATGAGGTAGCACTAAATGACAACGGGGAACAACTCATACAACTGTGCGCCCAAAAAGAGATGAGAATAAATAACACCTTCTTTCCACATAAGTGGCAATATAAACGGATAGGGGGAAACACCCGAGAACAAGAATCAACCATAGACTACATAATAATGAACAGAAAAGTGTTACCCCAGCAAATACTCGATGCCAGAACTCGTGAATTCGTCAGCCTGGGAAAAGACGACCACCGACTAGTATTATGTAAATATCGGTCCCAACAAAGTATAAACAGAACGCACAAACAGAAACATACCTTTATTAAATACAATACCGAATCATTCGCTAACGATAGTACAAAAGTATTGTATCAGCAGAGACTCTCGGAGAAAATAAAAGCTAATACAATCCTAGAAAATGACGGAGTGGAGAAAACCTGGGAAAAACTGAAAAGAAATATATAAGAGAGCGCCAGGGAGGCGATCGGAACACGAACAGTTAGCACGAACAAGCGAAGCAATACAAAACCATGGTTCACAGAAGAGATGAAAATACTAGCAAAAGAAAACGACAAGCATTTACAAAATACCGACAGCACAAAACAACAAACCATTTCGAAGAGTACAAAACGGTGAGAAACAGAATCAACAGTCAAATAGCTCAACTGAAGAAAGAATACTGGGAAAAGTATTCAAAAGACATGGAACACGACCTATATGGCGGACAAAAAAAAATATGAATACGTCGAACTAAGTCCAATCGACAGCCAACAATGGGTCAGCCATTTTAAGAACTTACTCCAGGCACCAGCTACAGAAAACAACGTAGACGAAAACCAACAAGAAAGCGCAGAACTAACAAATGTTAACATCAGTGAAGCAGAGATGCACCTGACAGTTAAGAAATTAAAAAACAGAAAATCACCTAGTACCGATCAAATTACGAATGAGATGCTAAAGTACGGAGGCCCCAGCCTTGTCACAGAGTTCTATTTCAAAAAATACTCCGCACAATGTCAGTACCCAACGAATGGCGGAAAAGCATCACAATTCCGATCCACAAAAGAGGATCAAAGAAACAACCCGAAAACTACAGGGGAATCAGCCTACTGAACAGTTCAGCCAAATTGTTAACTAAAATACTGTCACAACGGATCGTAGACAAGTTAGGGGCGCGCGAAGAACACCAGGGCTTCCGAAATAACCGCTCTACTATCGACGGTATATTTATTATCAGACAGCTGATTGAAAAATCTATCGAATACGATAAACCGCTGTTCATTTGCTTTGTGGACTTTACACAAGCGTCCGACCGAGTCAAACTGGAACACATAACATAACTACTGCGAAGAAAACAAGTAGACGAAGCAATCATACGCACAATATACGAACGGAATTCCAAAAACACCATGGTAATTAAAACAAATAACACTCTAACAGAGGAAATTCCACTATCCATAGGAATAAGACAGGGTGATAGCCTAAGTCCAACACTTTTCAATGTAATCATGAACGAAATCATTGATGAGGTAAAAAGCACAAATATTGGGTACCCAATGGGGCACAACACCGTTCAGA
This sequence comes from Diaprepes abbreviatus, assembly GCA_034092305.1. NCBI lineage: Eukaryota > Metazoa > Arthropoda > Insecta > Coleoptera > Curculionidae > Diaprepes > Diaprepes abbreviatus. The sequence continues at coordinate 25,105,271 of JASJET010000103.1, forward strand.
TTATATGCTTTGCAGACGATGTTGCCCTGACAGCAGATAGCGAGGACAACTTACAAAGAATGCTTTTCCATCTTAATCGAACAGCCAAACAGTATAATATGAAAATATCTGAGGAGGAAACCAAAACAATGGAAATAGCAAAAGAACCGGTAAGATGCAAACTAATGGTTGATGACAAACGTATCGAACAGGTTGAGAAGTTTAAATACCTGGGAGCACATATAACAAGTAACAGGGCAGTAACGGAAGAAGTACGCACACAAGCCAACAAAGCGGCCATGATATCAGGCCAACTAAGAGACATAATCTGGAAAAATAAACATATGACGGTTGAAAGCAAAGCAAGAATTTACAAGGTCTATGTAGCAATGAGAAAAACTGTTAAAGCAGTACGAAAAAAAAGAAATGGGTTATAAAAAGGCAGTAAAATTATTTCACGCTCCAAGAGCTCCTTTGAGAGATTAGTGAAAAATTCAGAAAAATCTGTAGAAAATGTAGTTTCTGGGAAAATGGGACGAAAACCAGTTTTGTCGATAGAATTAGAAGAGGACTTAAAAAGAATGGCTTTTCAATTGGCTATTAGAAAGATTATTCCACATCCATTTTCACAGACCAAAAATAAGGCAGATAAAAATGGATGAAGTTATTTATGACTCGTCATCCTGATTCATCATTCCGTAAACCAGAGTCATTATCAAGAACTTTAAGAAAATATTTAAAGTTGATGCAACTGGATTCAGTACTGTTCAGCACAAAAAGCAGAAAAATCTTGACTGTAAAGGGCAAAAGACAAGTTCACAAGTTGGCGTCTTATGAAACGGGGGAATAATTAACTATTGTTACTTGTATGTCAGCTACGGATCAGTTTATTCCTCCTGTGATGGTGTTTTCTAGAAAAAACATGAAAGCTGAATTACTCGATGGAGCACCTTCAAGCATCATTGGTGGATGGTACCCATATAGTTGAATTCAGCCTGAGCTGTTTACAAAGTCGCTGAGACATTTGGTTTCAATAATAAAACCAACTAAAAAGACTCTGTTGTATTGATATTAGATGGGCACGTGACAATGGTGTATCTGTAATCTGCCCCCCCCTCATTCAGCTGATCATATGCAGTCTCATTTATGCTTTCTTTAAAAACATAATATTCTCAAGAAATAGAGAATTGGTTGACAAATTATTCAAGGCGAGTTGTTACTCACTACCAGTTGGAGAAATACTTGGAAAAGCTTATACAATAGCTTGTAAAATTAATACAGAGGTAAATAGAATTCGAAAAACAGGAATATTTTCATTTAATGAAAACATTTTCGTCGACTCACCACATGCTCCTTTATCAACCGATGCAAATAACACAATATCTTTGATAAATGACATCTAATCACCTTCGGACCAACAACATCAACTCAAGTAGACGGAACAAAGCCATAATAGTCACGGCCTTATCACATAAACAAGAAGTAATGGATCCAGAAAAGAAGCAAAAGACGAAGGATGAAAGAGTAGCGGGAAAGAAACAGAAGTGTAAAAAAGCGAAAACAGCAGGAAACAACAAAAATAAAAATAAATCCCACAAGCGACAAAAGAAAGAATTTTCTAACGATGAAACATCTGATGATGACCCAATTTTGGTATCTAATATTTAGTTTAGTTTATTCATAAATAAATACATACAATGCATTTGTACAAGTCAGACAGTAAAATAAATACACTTATGTAAATAATAAAATGGAGAATAAAATAAATACAAAAAATTTAAACTTTACAACACTTATACAAAAATTTAGTATTTAACCCAAGGTATAAATGATTTTAAATCAACACTTCCAAAGGTAGTAGGGAAAACATTATAGAATTTAAAACCATAATACTCCGCATCTCTGGTTCTTGCAAGTCTATGGAAGTCAAGAACTGTCTGCATTGTTTCTAGTTGGATATTTGTGGAAATTCGAATGGGTTTGAAAAGATGAAAATTATCCTTTATATAGACCAAGCATTGTAATATATGTATATATATATATATATATATATATATATATATATATATATATATATATATATATATATATATATATATATATACATGGAAGTGTAAGTATGCTCAGCCTTCGGAAACAACCCCTACAGCTTTTTCTGTAATTTAAATTAAGAATTATCCTAACGCACTTACGTTGGAGCACAAAGATCTTATTTGCAGGGGCAGAGTGCCCCCAAACAATAATTGAATAGGTCATATTTGCTCCAATAACCCATGGTAAGCTGACATAAGTATCCTCAATGAAACGGTTGAGGATCGGTTTCTAATTAAATATATTAATTTTGACAATTTAGCGCTTAAATGGATAACATAATTTTCTCATTATCAAGATAAACACCAAGAAACTTGACTTGGTTTAAACAACTTGACACCAATTCGTTGATGTTTGTGTTGCCATATCTTAAAGAGAAATTGATATTCTGAGTTTTCTCCGAATTAGGAGGAAGTTTATTTGCTAAAAACCATTCCGAGATGCTTTTTTGTGTTTCTAGAGTCCTCGATTTGTGAGAGATGATAAGTTGTAAAGAACGTAGTATAATCTGCAAAGAGTATGAATTTTGCTGATTATCATGGTTTACCAGATCATTAATGTATACAAGAAAGAGGATCGGGCCACGTACGGAACCCTGAGGGACTCCGTTCTTGATTGCTTGCTATTTAGAAAAACCATTAAAAGAAATAAACTGTTTTTGATCAAATAAGTAAGATTTAACCATGTCAATACTCGATAATTCAAAGTTATAAAACTTAAGTTTGGAAATCAAGATGTCATGTGACACATAGTCGAAGGCCTTGATCAAATCGAGGCAAGAGACAAAGGTGTCAAAACCCTTCTCAAAACCTTCACATATATGCTCTGTCAAGCAGTTTATTGCCATGGCAGTCGACTTTTTTCTTGTGTCTAAACCCGAACTGATTTTGGAAGAAAAGAGCGTTTGACTCAAAATATTCACAGATCTGGAATTTTAACACACTTTCAAAAATCTTTGATATGATAGGCAGTACCGAAATCGATAGGTAGTTGGAGAGGTCCCCAACAGAGGCTTTTTTAAAGATAAGCGTTACTTTAGTTATTTTGAGGCAATTAGGAAGGCTATTTTGTGCGATGGCTTGATTTATCAGATTCGTTAAAGGATAGACCATTACATTTTTCACTGTTTTGACCATATTCGTATTAATTTTTAAATAGCCTTTGATATTGCTATTTTTTTTAGTAATGTAATTAAATGAAACAAAATGGAACCCAAAGCTACTATTTTCATTTGGGAGTCACTGTAAGTTTTTGTAGAATTAGGTAAATTATTAACAACCTGTTCAGCTATAGAAGTAAAGAAGTTGTTAAAAGATGTGGCATTAAGGATGGAGGAACTTTACGGGGCAGTTGTTTTCGTTTTATATTGATGACAAAGAAGATAACAACAATGATGAAGCTGAATGTCTACTTTGTCATAAAAACATTTCTCAAAACTAAAGGGGTGAAAAATAGGTGCATCAATTGTTTCCAATGGATGCGTGACGAATGTGTTGAAAATCCAGGACCTAAATTTATCTGTACAACTTGTCTGGAGAATTATTTGAACTATACCAATGACTGACAAAGGATTGACTACATATTACAATATGACTACTAACTACTAATTTTATATAATATTATTAAAGATACAATTAAAGTTCACGTATTAATTATTGTAATCTCAATATCGTCTCCGGGATGGAATTAGTTGCCCAGAAATATAAATTTATGATTTGGACTTTTTGTTAAGGCTATCTTGATAGAATTTAGAAGGTTAACAAGTTATGTTTCAATTTTTTTTTAATATGATGTATACCAGGTAAGACCATTCAAATTTCAATCCAAGAAAGTGTGAATTACTCACAGCTGCAGGGATGGACTAGCTGTGACATTCATGACCTCATTTTTTACGCCCTGTTTGATAAGAACTTTACACACATACATACATATATATATATATATATATATATATATATATATATATATATATATATATATATATATATATATATATATATATATATATGTATGTATATATGTATGTATGTATAGTTAACGGTAAACCTAGCCAATCGTCAATTTTAACCAAAAGTATTAGAAATTTGAAATAAGATCTTATCCTTTAAGCTTTTAGAAACAAAAATTTGAGAAAAATAATTTTCGCCATCGCCCGATATTATTATTATCTCAATCGACAAATAGTGCAGCCAATATAAGACCACAATATTTGTATAAGGAATTATATTCCGTTTTAAAAGTAATTCTTTCAGACGAACATATCGAGGTCGAGTAGAAATAGAGTATATATCCACTACTGAAATTTAATACTTTTTATCGAGAATATCCTGAACCTGTGTGAACCTAAAACCTTTCAAAACTCATTCTCACCCATGATTATCTTAACATGTGTGAAAAATTATATCTAATCATAGAGCTTATTTCTTGCCTTATGTTTTTGTGGGTACAACTTTTTTTCTATCCTGTTACTAATCTCTGACTAATTAACTGTGGTGTTAAAACTTATGAAATGGTATTTACTTTTTTACTTGGACAGGGCGATAAAGTTTTTAATCTTTAAAAGAGTGTTTGTGTCTGACTAAGGGTTGGTACAACTTATAGGTTATTTTCAAAGATTAAAATTTGAAAACACAAACAATATACGAAACATTATATCTTTATTTTTCAGATCCATATTATCATAAATAGTATCCACAAATTGAACTAATATAAATCTATGTTAGATAGATATGCATTTGACAAGAAGTTCGATATCGCAAAGCTTCTAAATATTTTCACCTTTTTCGGAGAAAACCAATACAGTTAATTTTTTTGTCCTAAAAAGAAAAATCAAAAATCAAGTTCTATTAAGTTCTGACCCGTATTCCACACAACAAACATGAAAAAATTTCCGGTTTCCAGATTAAATAAAATTGAAGCGACTTCTAAAAAAGCGCTAAAAAGCAAAAATAACAATATAAATTTTTATATGGAATTGAAAATTTTGATGTCGGTGCCTAATACCTGACAAAACGTAAGTCGCTTTCTTACTGTAGTTTGTATATATCTCGTGTTAGTAGTTGTTTGATTTAGAAATAATTTAGCACGAACCTCAGAAATTTCAATATCATATCAAAATTTATATTGTTATTTTGCGTAAGTCGGGTCATTTTTTTTATAAAAATTTTATCTTTCGATTTTTAGTTCTCAATTTGTTATGATATCCATAAATTATTAGAACTTTTGTACCTCCCAATGATTTCAAGCGTGGAAAAAAGTACTCATTTTATCCAAAGTTATGTAGAACGCTAAAATAAGTAACTAAAGATTCTTTGATTCTGAGAAATGTCCAAATACCAGTTTTGAATCAAACAAATATTTGTCTGTCATAGTAAATCCACTATCATGAATTTTAAGTTAATTTTACATTAGTAATATTGGAATCTCGATATTGATTGATTGGTTGATTGAATGATATAGCATGCGGGGGTTGAGAAGGCCTTACACTGCAGCCTAGTGACTTATTGTGCCGCCTGTTATATTTCTCTATATGAACAAGTTGATTGCCTTCATTAGATTTAGTAGCCTGTTCACTAGTCATTTGTCCCCTGAGTATAAACATTCTCAACTGATCGATCCTTGAAGAGTTACCAGTAGGTTAGAGCCTTACACTCGAAGATAATGTGTGAAGCTGTTTCGTCCTCTTCATCACATGTTAATTCTTCATTAAAAATGTCCTTTTTTATGTAGATGTTTCCTTAATCTGCAGTGGCCGATTATCAGTCCTGTCACAAACCTGATGTGTTGTCTGCTTAAACACGGGATTTCGTGACTTAATTTGCCGGATGGTTTGCTCAGCAATAGTTTTGTATGTCTGTGGCCCGCAATGAGATTTTTGTAGACCTGGTTAATGATTTATCTACCAGGATAACAATCCACGATTAGCAGTCTGCCAAATACTAGTTCCGATCAAATAAATGTGGTAGCAGAGATTTGGCTTGCAAAGACTATCGTATCGAAAGAACTATTATGCCCGCTTCTGCTGCTAAGTCGTTAGGAATGCCTCATCAACGAAAGCAGATTCTCCAAGCCCAATTTCCACTGGGTAATTCAGAATGTGGGACGGTTTAAGATCGAATAGATCTTCTTCTGTTCCATATGTTCCCAGATATCGCATCTTAAGGTTTTTCGACGCGATATATTCGGAACATTTTGTTCTCTTTCTCGCTGCTAATTCAAGTTACTTAAGATGTCTTGCAAGTTGATCCGCTTTTTGACTGCCTAGGATGCCCTTGGGTTGTGATATGTTGATATATAGATCTTCCTCTGCTCCATATGCTCCCAGACATCGCATCCTAGAGTTTGGCAAGACGATATATTCGGAACATTTTGTTATCTTTCTAGCTGCTAGTTCAAGTTACTTAAGATATCTTGCAAGTTGGTCCCCTTTTTGACGGCCTAGGATGTACTTGTGTTGTGATATCGACGCAAGAGTAACTTTGTTGTATTTTGCGAGAGTGATAAAGTTTTGAAAACAATCCCAAACATATTTTGATGTTATCTGATTATATGCAAGCGCGTTTCGCTCTGCCTGACTGTCGAAGAAAATGATATCTTTAAAACAGAATCAATAACATGTATTTCTGCCTAAAATACCGTGATATGCTGATCCAGCGCCTCACTTATGTTGACTCTGCGTGTAGCTCTGTGTATTCCAGCTCATGTACCATGATCAGTTTTAGACTGACAGTGATTCATCAGATCCTGCCTTCTAGTCCGTCTGAATTGGGTAGGACCTGCCAAAGTTATAGGATCTTGACATGGTATCACTACTCGTTTCCAACAATGAGTTTGTCACCATTCATATCCAACCTGTATACCTGGATTAGTTCTCGGTATGCTTTTCCAAGAAAATTAACATGTTTATATTATACGTATATCGACCACCTTGGTGTAGCAAACCTTTATTTTTAGAAAAATTAGAATTGTTATTGATTGTTATATCCTACAGATCTAGTGTTGTCCACTGTGGTGACTTAAATATAAATTTTGGCAATCATGAGAATTCATAGACGTTTTAAACTTTTTATCTTAACAATGCGTGTGAATTATTTAACTGGAATAATAAAAAATTAGTCCTCAATTCTGGAATATATTTTCTCAACAGTTATTAAGGTGTAACTTTGTAATCATGAGGTGATAATGTATAGTATACAAAGTCAGGTGGTTAGAGGTGGAATCCCTCAAAAGAAGGCTAAAATATCTTGTAAAACTAATATTGTATCTGGTAACGGTAATAGCAGCGGCAAGGTCATCCTCAAATAAATACGCCATATACCGCACCAAACTGTAATTCGAGATATATGTAATAGTCGGTGGTTGATAATGCGAGGATTTTCAAAACTCCATATACGGTTTGACCTATTCACAGACCAACATAAGTCGAAACGTGCTTCATCACACACTATCAGTTTGTTAAGAAAATTATCATGCGGACCATGAAGTTCTGATATGGAATTATTATTGCACTCCCGATGTTTCTGATAATTGTATAATTCATACTCGAGTTGAATCTTATACGGTTTTATATGCAAGTCTAATTTCAAAATTCAGTGTAGAGACGTTCGATGAACATCCAATTCCTGGCACTAATGCCGACTGGAAGTTGTTGGATTATCACCAGTACTTTCTCGAACTTTTTCAATATTGTCCGGTGCCCGCAAACGACCAAACTTTGAAGTATTTATGACAATCTCAATGTCATCAAATTTTCTTGTCTAAGTACCAAATTCAGCTAATGTTTGACATTTTACAGCGACCTAATTATTATGCTAATTTTCGAAAAGTAGCTACTATTTTCAAAGGAAGTAAAAATGTTTTCTTCTGTTCCCATAATTCTTTATTAATAAATAAGCTACCGGTTTCGCAACAACATATGTTGCATCATCAGACAGAGACAGACCAAAATTAACAAAATGACATGTGTCAAATAAACCAATAAAAGACAACCTAGCAGTATATATTAAAACAATAGATTATTAATCCAATAGTTCAGTCATAATTAAAATTTATAAATTAAGAATAAAAAAATTAAATTGAGGCTAAAAAAGGTCATTTCAAGATAATAGATGTTTAGTGCTGGACCCAGAATAAGCAGAGAAATTGGGTTAATGTAATTTACATCTACTATCTTGGATTGATTTTTGTAGCCTAAGTTAACGACAATTTAATTTTTTTAATGTTAATTTTTAAATTTTAATTGCAACTGAACTATTGGATTAATAACATATTGTTTTAATATATACTACTAGGTTATATTAGGCCATTTAAAATGGGCAATGAATACCTTTCAACCATTTAAAACCCCAGGAGTTGATGGAATAATGCTCCAACGAGGGCAGAAAGAGAGTTTACCACACATAGTATGCATCAGTTAAAGCAACCTGAAACTGGGCTATATACCAGAAATATGGAGAAGGGCCAGTCACCTTCATTCCGAAAGTCGAGAAAATGACATTACACGCCCTAAATCCCTACGACCTATCAGTCTTACATCGTTTATTTTAAAAACGATGGAGAAAGCAGTACATAATTATATCAGAACAAAAATTCTTGAACAGGCGTCACTGCATCCTCATCAACATGCGTTTCAAGAGGGCAGGTCTACGGAAACCGCACTGATACAATTAACAGATGAAATTCAAGAAACACCGAACAGGAAGGAAACTGTAATATTTGCCTTCCTTGATATAGAAAGTGCTTTTGACAACACTCCACATGAGGCAGTCAAAAGGGCACTCGACGACAAGAGAGTGGACGGAACGACATCCAAAAGAATAGCACGACTTCTCTCCATTAGAATAGCAGAGATCACCAGAGGATGCCCTCAGGGGGGAGTAGCCTCTCCACTTATGTGGACCTTAATTGTAGACCAACTTCTCTATGATCTGACTGACCTCGACATATCTTATCAGGGCTATGCCGATGACGTGGTCATGATCGCAAGAGGCAAATTCGAGAATACCCTCTGTGACACAGTTTAAAGAGGACTATATTAGAGAATGATGCCAGACGATGGGACTAACATCAACCCTACCAAAACCACCCTAATAGCCTTCATAAGGAAAAGAAACCTCAACTGGAAACCATCAAAATGGATGGGAATATTACTGAGTGAAAGTCAGAGGTTAAATATCTGGGACTGGCCTTACATAACAAACTCCTCTGGAATAAACATGAAAAAGAAGTAATTAACAAGGCTACAAAAGCCTTGATGGTCTGTAAAACGTTTGCAGGAAAAAGATGGGGTACAAACCCAAAAATCCTGCAGTGGATATGTAGACTGCAATAGTGAGACCTATCATCACATATGGGACAGTAATCTGGAACAAAAACCATTCTGACTAGTACGAGAGCTAACCTCTCGAAAGTTCAAAGACTAGCCTGTGCATGTATAACCGGGGCAATGAAAACCTACTCAACGGACGTCATGAAAGTAATCCTAAACCTCACACCTCTACATATCTTCTTCTCTTCTTCAACCTTCTATAATAGGTCCTTGACCTGTTCCTTCTTCGATTTTCCTCATTCTGGACTTAAATTATCGCTCCACCTTTTCCGTGGTCGACCTCTACTGCGTGTACCACTAGGCGATTTATCTCGTGCGATCCTTACCAGTCTATCCTCTGTCATTCGGCTTATGTGTTTGTTCCATTGTGTCTTACGCTGTAGGACCCACTCATTAATGCAGTCTGTGTTGCATGATTGCCTAATGTTATCGCTTCTTTCTCTGTCTAGTAGCGTTTTTCCTGTTATTCGTCGAAGTATTCTCATTTCTGTAGTCTCCAATAGTTGTTTCATTTTTGTCGTCTCTGGCCGTGTTTCTGAGGTGTATGTCATAATAGGTCTAATTGTAGTTTTGTAGATCCGAACCTTTGTTTCTTGTTGTAAGTGTTTGTTTCGCCAGATCACGTCGTTGAGACAACCCGCCACTTTATTTGCTTTGGCCACCTGCCCTCTTACTTCATCTTCGATGTTGCCATAACTAGTTATGTCGATTCCTAGATATTTGAAACCCATTTCTTATTGTATTATTTGACCGTCTAGTTCTAGTTTGCATCGGAGGGGTTCTTTTGAGGTTATTATACATTTAGTTTTTTCGGGTGAGATAATCATATTATATTTTCTACTACACACTACATATATTTCTAGAAAACATGGCGAACAGTGCGATTTATACGATGATGGGAGATGAGGTTATAAAACGAAAACCCAATCTCTCATCCAGAAATCAACAAATCTTGGACGTGCTCCAAGATGAAATGAAAAGGAAATTCAACTTTGTGAAAAACTTCAGCACAAACTTGAGTCGCAAGAACGAATGGGACAGAAACACGATTGAATAACTCAAGAAATCCACTATATAGTATACAGATGGCTCCAAAACAACAGAGAGAACTGGAGTTGGAGTGTATGGATCCGGCACCAGACACTACAAAAAAAAAAACAAACATTTTCCAGGCAGAAATACTTGCCATTAGGATGTGTATTCAATTTAACAAGGAGAAAAACTATCACTGCCAAGAGATGATCATCATGACGGATAGTCAAGCAGCCATCAGTGCGCTGAGCTCTCAAAGTTATCAGTTCCAAGATGGTTTGGGAATGCCTAGAGGATCTGAGTGATTTGAGTAAGAATAATAAAGTCACCTTCATGTGGGTACCGAGACATACCGGGATAGACGAGAAGGAAATAGTAGACAAGCTTGCAAGGAAAAGGGCTGAGATACCATTTCTGGGGCCAGAGCCTTTCTATGGAATCAGTAATAGCGTAATGCTGGAAGAACTAAAGATAGAAGAAGAAAGCAGGAGATTCAATTGTTGGACGGAGCTGCAAGGATTGAGACAAGCGAAGATAATTCAAACAATGCATAAGCTTCAGTAAAAACCAACTCACAGTTCTGACCGGGGTCCTGATGAGGCATTGCCACCTTAAGGGACACCTCAAGAAACTCTGACTGGTAGAAAGAGAAGAGTGCAGATTCTGTGAAGAGGAGGACAAAACCTCTATTCGTATCCTTGCAGAATGCAGCACTCTAGAAAACCCTAAGATGCGGTTCTTGGGATCACACAATCGAAGAAGAGCAGCTACCAACCTTGAAGCCATCCAACATCCTGAGATTCTTGAAGGAAATAGGACTGGAGGACCTGCTCTAGCCGATAAGATAACTCTTACGACTGGGCAGCACTAGGGAGGCACAATAGATCTACTAGCAATAGACAGACCCCTAACTCTATTCAAATACATACATAGGTTGTATTTTGGTGTGGTTTGTTTTACACGTGTCCTTTTGTCCCTTTTAGTCTGTTTTTGCCTGATGATGTAACATATTTTGTTGCTAAACTAATAGCTTATTTATTAATAAAGAATTTTGGGAAGAGAAGAAGACATTTTTACTTCCTTTCATAATTCCAATGCCCAAAAATGGACTATATTAATTAGTTATTTTACACAAAAATGGTTGAATCGTATAAGGTAATTAAATTATATTCCCTCGCGAACATAATTTCCAAATTAGGACAATCTCAATTTTCATTTTCTTAATATGAAATCTTTCTCTCTGGATTTTACAAAATGCCTGTAAAAAATTCCACATATTTTATGCTGGCATATTGAACAACACATCAGGCATTTTATATTATATTTAGATAAATAAAATTCGAAGCTTAAATAATTCATTCTCATAGGTCATTATGGAAATGCATCAGTGAAAATAGATATTTCTATAATATTGATAATTAAGGAAAAGGTCTTCATTGAAAATGAATTTTTATTATTAAAGACGTTAACCGTCATCAATTAAAAACTAAGCATATTTTTAAACATATTAAAACAAAATCGAATATAAAGTTATTCTCATTAAGTTTTATGAAAATTTTACCCCCTAATTCACTCATATAGTCTAACTTCAAAATTAGTTTAAATTTATAACACAGACATTACGTTGACAAGTACCTTAAAAAAAATAAAAATAAAACATTTCTTTTATTCGATTACCAAATCGACAGAAATACTAAATTTTATTTATTTTTGGTAAACAATTATTCCTCTGCCAATTCCAAGGCTTTATCTCTACGTTTTTATCCTTAATTCTCCTATACAGAAGTTTGTTTTTTCGGCTATAAAATACTAATTATAACAATATGTTAAGCAAAATAAAACTAACGCCCTGAAAATCTACCTTCCATGGCAACTAAATACGGTACAAAACATACTTTTTCAGTAAATCTAACCATTAAAATTTGCACATTATTATAATTTATTTTAACAAGTACTAAATGTCTCGAAACAAACATAGCCAATGAGTAGCCAATTTTATAAAAGGAAACTCCGATCGGGCAATTCGCAATCAATTTGCAACAGATAGGCGGAATAAATTTATGAAGTAACAGGGGGAATGCAGCAGGGAGTGGGTTCGGACCAGTCTCAGAGCACGGACCGATTAATGTAACCGGTAACCAAAGAGACTTTTTGCATAATTCACCTTAAGGCAATTATAAAATGGCATTTGGTTTTTTTACGTAAATATAAATAAATGCGGCATTGTTGAAAAATTTTAAAAATTAATAAATGAGGAAATAAGGCTTATAATTTCAGACTCCCTATTTAATTCGACTTTCTATGTAGCACGTTATGTTATGTGCCGCAGGGAACAGTATTTTGTGTATGGGATTCATTTTTTTTTAAATCTCACAACAGGAAAAAAAGAATGTGGAATCTCTCTGGACTGAACAAAGGTATTCAGCTGAAGTTTGACCTCGTAATAATGTTTCGTAAAGCAGCGCGCCCACTGAATCGGCTCGGCTCCGTCCGTTCCGTCCACTTCAGTTAGAACGCCGATGGCCCCCGCTCACTGGCTCCGCACAATTCAGACTAAACAGTGATTAAAACTGCTATAACCATTAGAGTTTCTAGAGCTGTTATTTTTGATGAAAAGTTAATAAAATGAGTAGTTCTTCCGACTCTGAGGAGGATATTGTTGTGGCTGGTCTAGCCTGTGTTGAAGCGGAAGTGGGGGAAAAACGGAGAAGAAGATATTGGGTTCATGATATTTACCTTAAAAGAAAAGTTCACGGGGAATTTTATCATTTATTTCCAGAGTTGATGACCGACAATGAAAAGTTTTTCGAATATTTTAGAATGTCTAGTATAAAATTTTATGAAATTTTAAATATGTTGCCGCTCAGGAAACCAAACACTAACCTTCGAAAATCGATTCCACCAGAGGAATGTTTAGCAGTTACTTTAAAGTAAGTGTATTAAATTGTCGAATTAATTAAATTTGACGTTAACATCACAGATTTTTGTGACATAACTAATGTTTTTTGACTATGACGTGAACGCCTAGACAATTTACTTCAAGTTTATTAGGCAACAACTATGTATAAAGAATATTATTATTATTATTATATATTCTGTATGCTCTAACGTCTTCTATCAATTCTTCGTCCGACATAATAACAATAGAAACACTACGTCTATACCACATATTATACTACCTCTTTCTATTTTTAAAATAGTCGAAGGCTTTCAGACCTTTCGGCAATTTTTGCCCTCTTGAGAATAGTCGAAGACGCCGATGCTGAAAGCGCGGAAGCGTTCTGACCGGTCGGAACCAGTGAGCGGGCTCTCATTTATTTACGTGTAAATCAAAACGGGCCGATTGCGCGGAGCCGAGCGGTCTGAACCGAGCCAAACCAGTGGGCGCGCTGCTTAAAGGTCGTTGTATTTGACTAAAGATAAAATCATTAAGCCGAGCATTGAATGTTCAAAATTCGTAAAGACGTATGGATATTAAAAAATAAGTTAAACGGACATCTGGGGGGAAATTTTTCACCCATACTACTGAGTTAAATAAAGTGACGTGACAAAATTTTCTGAAGGATCTGTACCAAATTTTGATACGTTCTTGTGTTGCCAAAGTGCCTCATATGAAATCAGGGGGTAGACAATCTCCAGACTGACCTCGTGTTAGATCAGATATTACCCTCTAGTCAGTCTGAATGATGTAGATTTTGAAATTATAGTTTTTAAGATGGCATCACTGCTAATCTCTAACAATGAGTTTGTGATTACGCCTTATGTCTAGTCCACCAGATCTTATATTGTTTCATTCTTACCTCAGCCTTGGCTATTATATCAGTGGACATTCAGTAGACTACTAGTCTCTGCAGTTTAGAGCGTTTGAGAGTGGCCTGATTCTGAGTGGTTTTTGTCCACCATACAACATATGTCTATCATGGTTCTTACTACTACTAAAACCAATGCATAATGTTTGAAACCCCATATTTTATCCAGCGCTATTTTTGTTGCCATAATAGTCATTTTGCCTTGCTTTATAGTTTTCTGCAAGTGTGAGTTCCAGGTAAGTTTTGCATCTAGAGTTAGTCTTGTGTACTTGATTCCGTGGCTTATCTGCAGTTATGCATCAGAAAAATTTCGTAGTTTTAACTTGTCAAGCTTTCTTTATTAAGTGAAGGATATGAGTGTTTTTTCGTGATTCGTGTTCGTTAATGCACTAGGCTTCCACTATTGTCAAAATTCCCTACATGAGTTCTGATAGTGTTTTCCATGCTTCCCCACCATTGTTGAGGTTCACCCTGTGAACAACCTCTGGCTACCGGCATTCACATGGTTTTTTTCACCAAATCCTATTGTGTTCGTCTGCCTACATAAAGCATCTGTTTTCTGAAAAATGTTATCGGGGTTTGTTCTTCCTCTCAAATGCTACTTTCCTTACTAAGTGATATAACCAGGGACGGATCCAGCCTCTCTCTTCGGGAAGGGAGAGGAGCACGGTGATATCACAAAAGTATAGTATGGCACGGGAAAACAATTTGTCGACGTGGGTAGAGACGCTACCAACATTCCCATTTCGAGTGTAGAAGGCGGGATCGGGTCTATTTTTCTGAATTCTAAGGTCTTGGGGGGGACGATCGCAAGAAAAAACAAGTTGTCGAAGTGGAGGGAGATGCCAGAAGCATACACATTCCAAGTATAAGCTCTTGGGGGGGGGGGCGATGGCTAGAAAAAAAGTTGTCGATGGGGAGGATACCACCAACATACACCTTCCTAGTGTAAAAAACAGAATCTGGTCTATTTTTTTTAGGAAAAAGCTCTAAGATCCGCGCCTGGATATAACTTATGTGATTTTCCTGATTGTTAGGTTTATTGGTAGGGTATAGTGGCCTCTCTCTTAGAAAGGTTTTCTGTGTGTGCCATTCAATAAGTTTCTCTGCCAACGGCCAAGCAGAAAAGAAGACAAATCAATTGATCTAAAGGATTTGGCCTAACAGTAATTGCTCCTAAACTTCAGAATGAATATAATTTTAGACCTATGACAAATGATAAGTACTCCGTTGCTAGACTTGCTCTTAGAATTCTGCAAACCAGAATTATTTGCCCTACTTTAAAAGTGTTGCGATGAGCCCATTAGATCCCGTTAGCTTGTAACTCTCAATTATTCTAGAGCGCCCAATATTCTGTTTTGTGTTAGTACTAGATATTAGATTTCAATAACTGATTCTAATGATGAATTCTGTCGGAAAGAAATATTCACCATAAAATTTTATAAAAAATTTTCTTGAAATATTGAAGTTAACATTTTCTGATAATTTATATCCTCTCTCAATATAGTGTCTCCTAACTAAAGAACTGTGGTATTCAGACTAGTCAGTAGTATGTTTCTGTTAGATTTATTTTTCTGAGTAATCTGTTAAATATCACTTTAACCGCTTGATTCAAACTACATGCATTCTCATCGTACTCTAAAATTCATGTGTGTCATGTGTTATTGAAATCCGATCTGTAGTTCATAGTATGTATGCAATTTGCCAATATATTTTTTTAGGCTAGTTTGGTTATTTAGTGTAGCATTATGAATAATGTCAGAGCCTGAGAGATGCATTTGAAGAAGCATATCTAAAATATCCCTACCAGTCCTTGTGTAAGCCCCATATTGTTTCTGCAGAGTCAAAAGATTTTTTTTGCCAAAGTTTTATGGAGTCGTGATGCTGGCAACTGATAGAAAAGACTGAATTATTGGTAGCTATTTTATTTTCAGACATATCCTCCAATTTAGCAAAGCAATTCACAAACAACATAATGCATCTTTGCAGAAATCAACAGTAGACTTTTTTGTGTAAGTCTTACCTACATCTAAAATTTTATACATCACAGCGAAGTCGTTAAAATAAAGAAAAAATCTTAACTATTTGAAGGTGGGACTTAAAATGCAGCACATTTTCAAATCCTAAAGCCTTAATCTCCTAACTCCACCACTTACCGTTCGTACTATTTTAGCAGTAGCGTCTAATATTTAAGTGTTCTGAGAACAAAATGTTTAATAGCATAACAAACAATGTACGGCACCTGATACTGATTAAGATTTATCATTTTTTAAATAATAAATGTGATTATTTACTAGTTACAAGTTACTCTAAGATTATAAAAAAACAAGTATTTTTGATCAAAAATTTCTGATTCACAACTTAAATAAAATATTTATACTACTAACCAGTTAAGCTTATTAATTTCAGAATTTTGAGTATTCTCTATAAATTAAAGAATTAGCATGTCACTAAACAACCCTCTGGAGGACATTAACCCTCAGAAAATAATCTCCGAAAGACGACTTTTAAAAGGAAAATCGAGTCTAATCAATTACATAAACCTTTTAACTATACTCGCAATAAATCTCTTTACATATATCGTTATAATAATATTCCGGGGGAGGAGTATATTCTCTGGTCTTGACTGTATTCAGAGCAACAAGCTTACAAATGGTTCTATTTTTATCAGTAGACTTAGCCAAATAGCTATTGCATTACCTCCAGAAACATTCACTCATCTTAGATATACTCAGATATAAAGAGAATTGAGCTCTATGGATACCCATATCACGTTATTAGGCCCTAAGTAACGTTATGTTCCGCCCCATTTTCTATAAATTCCAGACAGTTCGAGCATTATAAGAAGAGCTGCCTTTTGCACAGCCTAATACAGGTATTCACTAAGACCCAAGAGCTTGATATTAAGAAAAAAACTCTTTGATATTACTTTAATATTTGGAAGAATTATAGAGATTGATCAGACACCATTTATTCCCTACAGCCACAACGTATTTGTACCTCCAGGTGTCTGTATTTGGCGATCTTCTCATTATGCTTGTACTTAGATTATTATTATTATGCGTAGCGACTTTCAATAGTGATGCTAAGACATTTTATCTACTATTATGAGCAAGCACAGTTTGATTCCAGCATGGCTTTGATTCATTGTTTTCCAGTATACGCTCCAGGCGATGTGCTTAATGTCACACTTTCTTCACCTACAAAAGTTTTAACTTCTTTGCTAACTTTTGATCGATGATTTTGACGTCTGAATCGTGCCTCTTCTTGTATACCGATGAGACAAATGCTTGACGTCTTTCCGTTATTTGCAAAATTGTCTTAGATGTTCGACATCCATAGCACAATTGATCATTTTAAATTGAAAAATCTTGGATAATATATATTCCCGTGGCCAATTGGAATAGGCACCAACGGCGCTTTAATTAATGATGTGTTCTGCTTCATCCACAAGAATTGTCATTGGGGAATCAAGATCCAAATTCAAATACTTGACCAACACAAATCAAGCTAGATAAGGAAAAACATCATCCTAGTAGTACCACCGAAAGAACAATGCTACCAAGATACCCCGGAGGTACAAGATTGTTGGATATAGATTACCAATTAGGCCAACAAATAATAAACTTACATTTATATTTCCATCCACTCCCAAACTTTTCTGAAGTTCAACGAACAAGCGAAATACACGATTCAACACCGCTACGATTGAGTAAACTTTAACTAGCCTTTCTGCACTAAATAGATCCAGAAAACCATTAAGCTGGATTGCAGAAGTTTCTTTTTAAGCGAGATCCAAATGAAGTCATCCAGCATAATGTCGACAAGTTACTAAACTACAGGTTGTCGTCGCGGCAAATGTTTCCAAAAATCGAAGATTTCTAAATAGCTATTCAAGGCCAGATTCTCTTAATGAAAAGCTATCTGAAATATAACTTACGAATCTATTTAGCAAATAGCAAAAGGATGTTAAGCATTCGCCACATCGATATACAAGGAGAGATAAGATTTAGCCACATACTAAGCGACCAACACTAACTGAAGTCGCTATCCCCAATAACAACAATTTAATGAACAAGCATGATAAGGAGATCGCCAAATACACAGACTATAAAAGCCAATTTATCAAACAAGTTAATAAAACGGGAAAGGCAGGTATCGCGAATTAACCTAAAGAATAAAAATCTATTTATGGCATTCAACCTATACACATGTTTAGAATTGTTGAACGAAGCAGGACGTATATATAAGTCTTGTTTATTTTATTTTTATCGAAATGACGAAACTCGTGGATTTCAAGATTCCTGGATTAGCAATCCCAAA
The DNA here is from genome assembly GCA_034092305.1 of Diaprepes abbreviatus. NCBI lineage: Eukaryota > Metazoa > Arthropoda > Insecta > Coleoptera > Curculionidae > Diaprepes > Diaprepes abbreviatus. Next base: position 25,123,832 of record JASJET010000103.1, read on the forward strand.
CTCAGATGCAAATATTTGTAAATTTGGTTGTGCAAAAACTCACTGACCAACTGCCGTTTGACCGGTCCTTCCGACCATGCGGGTAGATGTAGTGGCGCTGATCAGTTAACAAATAAAAAGATTAAAAATAATTTTAAAAAAATAATAAAGTTGCAAGTGAAGATGCGCATTTTTTTTCTAAGCAGGTATTAATAAGATGTTTGAATTATAGTAAAATTAATACCAAACCGAATGAGAAAATAAATCCTCTTATCATTAATGCAGTATAGACTTAAAATTTAGAAAAGGTTACTCAAAAAAGAAAGTAACAATACCGATTTATTTTCAATGGTAAAACCCACAAAAAACTTATATAACAATATATATCATATAATAAAGAAAATACCGCACTTTTTCATGAATTCTCCGCGTAATTCCCAAGGACTTATAGGTGTATTAAAATATATGTAATGAGTTTCACATCATTTCATATGTTGAAGTTATAATAATTTCATTTGAATGGTTCTCCACGGAAAGGCAATTCGTCATTTACCTTTTTTTTCATGATAAACTTAATTGTAGGTCGAATGGAGTCTAGATGTGTCAAGAAATCATTTGATTCCTGATCATTACCCTTCCATACGATCAAGGTATCATCGACATATATCAACCAGACTTTTGGTTCCACTGTTACTGTTTCTATCGCATGACTTTCGAACCATTCCATATAAATATTGGAGATGACTAAAGAAAGTGAGGAACCTGTTGAAAGCCCGTCGTCCTAAGTGTAGAACTTGTCCTGTACTTGAAACAAAGAACTATATAGGCAACATTTCAAATAGTATACAGATGGCTCCGAAGAAACGGAGGGAACTGAAATAGAAGTGAATTGATTCAGTGCCAGAGATCATAAAAGCTTGGGTAAGTCACCAAGCATCTTTCAGATGGAAGTACACGCCATCAGAGAATACATTCGATTCAGCAAAGAGAAAAAACTATCACGGAAAAGAGATTATTGTCATGTCGGATAATCAAGCAGCCATCATTGCGTTGAGTTTTCATGTAATCAACTCCGAGATGATCTGGGAATGCCTAGCGAAACTAAACGACTTAAGAATAATAAAGTCCCCTTCGTGTGTGTACCAGGATACACCGGGGTAAAGGGAAATGAAATAGAAGACAAACTCGTGAGAAAAGCTGCCGAAACATAATTTCTGGGGCCCGAACCATTGTATAGAATCAGTAGCAGTGTAATACTAGAAGAACTAAAAAGAGAGGACAAAAGCAGGAGATTCAACTACTGGACGCATCTCCAGGGAATGAGGCAAGAAAAAGACACTTCTTAGGAACTACAACCAGAAGAGATTCAAGTCTAAGCAAAAATCAACTTAGAGTTCTGACAAAAATCCTTACGGGGGGAATAGTTTAAGAAACTCGGATTAGCAGAACGAGAAAAGTGCAGATCTTGCGGGGAAGAGGACGAAACCTCTATCCACAACCTTTCGGAGTGCAGCGCTTTAGAAAGCCCTAGAAGGCAGTTCTTGGGAACACACCAAGTAAAAGAAAGGAAGCTACCCACTTTAAAGCCGTCCAACATTGTAAGGTTCTTGAGGGAAACAGGGCTGGAGGACCTGCTCTAGTCGACAAGTTATCCCTAGCAACTTGGCAACGGAAGTGGATCAAAATAGATCAATTAGGTCGCAGTTTATTGATGCCCATTTCCACATTCATACATACATACATATATTACCATCAATATACTATTCCTAGAGCACACACGAAGTTTTCTGTAGATGCCACGATATTTTCTGACTCTTTTTGCTTTGACCTTTTAACTTCCTCGCCTCTCTGATGGGCTCTCAAGTTGACTATTTTTATCTAAGTTCTCTACTGCTTGCAGTGTTTTTGATCCATTATTTTATTTCCATTGTAAATAATACACTAATATACTCATCATACTCATCTTGGATATACTAGCTGCTATAAAATGTAATTTCCCAATTTTTGCACCACTGGGTTGTACTTTTGGAGCCATAGACAAAATAAGAGCATTGAGGCTTTTATTGTTATTCTGTATATATCTTTCTAAATAACTTCCTAATCACATTTTCGTATACCGATGTCACCGATTTTTGAAGCTATCGTCATTAGAATGGATTGATTCAAAAGATTAAAATAAATATAAAAGTATATTGTAAGATTTTATCCTCTTGCTCACTTTAAATTGCTACATAGACAGTAATAATTTTAATTTCGAAATTTTAAAATATTTATAAAAATATTAACAATCTTGACGAAAAATATGAACTTTTTTGAAAATCTGAGGCTAGCTTAACCTCTTAAAGGCATATGCGTATTGGAATAATTCAAAAGAAATAAATGTCCAAAAAATTACTATTTCTATCTAAGAACATTTCTAATCATCTCTTCTTCAGTACATTTACATTAATTGCTTTGAACAATTGTTATAGTAAAATACAAAACTATATGTACTAGTAGATCTTAAGTGATATACAGCCTAACTATTCAGACTTCGTTGAAAGCTTTTTATGTTATCGCTTTATAAAGTATAGGCTCTAATTAAATATTATAATGCCCATTGTTAAAGGACTGTTACTTGAAAAACTACCATTGAATCACTGACAAAGCTACACCTCCAATATTCAGTTTATTTAAATATATACTTGATAAATTGTTAAAGGATAAATAATAAATAATAATAATGGAAAAGTTCGTTGAGTATACTATTACATGTAGACTTTTTGGATACTTTCTATTTACTTATTTTCACACTACCACTTAATTATGCTAAAAGTCCATATGATTTGATATTTTAAATTGATCACGATATCACAAAAACTGATATAGTCAAAATGCGAGGTTAGCCTTATTATTAAAAATGATTTTCTTATTTTTTAAAAAATTTTCCAACTGCCTCTTATGGCGTAGGAAATCGTTGACCATGTACAGAAACAAATACATCATTGGGTGCCAAATCAAAGCAGTACGGCAGATGACAAATTAATTCCGCGTTTTGTGTGCTCAAAATATCACTTATTTGAGTCGATATATGAGATCTCGTATTGTCATGGTGGAGAATGATCCGTCGTATACGGTTTGTTTTCCTCAATTCAGAAATACACACAAATAGTTGTGAACCATTTAGAATTGACTTTTCTAGGATTCTTTAGAGGCATGGTTGCGACAAAACCAGCTTTCTCAAAAAAACATTGCTTCGAGTGTTTCTTGGACGAAACTCTGTTAGTGGCTTCATTTTAACGAATCCAACAAATTTTTTATTTGTGAAAATTCTTGGATATGCAGCATTTTCTCAGTTTAGCATTAAAAATGTGTCCGACAAAAATGATATGCCGATCGGCGGAGTCTACCGCCTGTAATATGTCAAAATAACGTATGCCTACATGTTTTTCTATTACCAACCAATTGATTTTTATTATTCGACAAATTTAATGCGCCATTTTTCCAGTCCGACGGAAATTCTCAATTTTCCGAGAATGTTTTACTGATTACTACTTGTCAGGCAAAAAATTCATACGTTAATTAATTGTATTTTCTGATCTAATAATGGAGTGTTCGAAAGAAATACTGCGCTGTGGTGCTAAGCCGTTGTCAGAGAATTTCAAAATTTATATGGCCCATAACCATCTCGCAGTGATAAGGGAAAAGTATGCAAAAACATTATGCAAATCGGACCAGTAGTTTGCAAAATTTCAGTGTAAACGTTAAAATTTTGAGCATCGAGAAGACTTTTCACTGACAACAAAACCTTTGAATCTCTCAACGACTGAATTTTTTTGGGAAGTTTGGATATATTAAGTAAATTGGACCTATTTCTCGCAGATCGCCTAAAAAATTGGAGACATTCCTTATTTATCAACAAATATTTGTAATTGATGTAATGGGTAAACAGGTCCAAATAAAAATTAGAAGTGAAGTTAAACCAGCAAAATATTTTTCGATTGATAGATTGATAGTCGTCCGATCTATCTCATATCGACCAGTTGACTTTTGTAATTCAATACGTAAAATACCGTGTCTTTAATAGGTATACCTATTGAAAAACACAAATCGGAATATTTAGCGAAAACAGTCTTCATATTTTTAAGAAACTAAGATATTCTCCTAAGGGATTGTAGAGGACAAAGCTACGACAATACGTCAAATATGTCGAAAAAATATTCTGATTTGCATGCAAGAATTAAGGAAAAATGTGAATTTGCTATCTTTGCTCGAAACATTCTCTTAACTTGATAGATCTTCATGCCACTGTGTGAGAAGAAGACACAACAAGTTTTCTTCAATTGTTTCCGAAACTATATAATTTTTTTTCGAGTTCTAACCATCGCTGGAAAAACCTGACACAATATTTGAGTTCAATGAAAGTTATTGAAAGTCTTTCTGAAACCAGATGGTCTGTACGAGGTGATGCAATTCTAGATGCATTGACTTCTTATTGCTGAAAATACTGAACAGCCAACATAAATTAGAAAGAAAACCGTTAATCTCTCCAAAGGAATTAAAAAACTTAAATTTATTATTCTAATTAAAATGTTCGGTACCATATTGAAAATGATATACAAAAGATGACAATCTTAAGGAGGAAACAATAGATGTTGCAACAAATTTATTTACTTCACTTGCTATTTGTATTAATACGATCGGAAATAATTTTGATGAATTTGAATCGTCCACTAAAGAGAAAAATTTCAAAATCTGACTTTAAGGACCTACCTGAAATAATGAGGACTAGAAGCTTAAGTACAATCTTTTTCGCGTCAATTGTGTAACTAAATGCCAAAAAAAATTTAAGTAGAATCTTTTCTCACCATGCACCTAAAACATGCACCTAAAACAGCGGTTGGCTTCAGATAAGAAAACCAATCAACGATCGGATTTTTTTATCTCATTTGAAAACTTTTAATTCCGAAGAGTTGAGACATACTTGCAAAGAATTTGCTCAAATCTATTACAATGACATTAACACAAAAGTGTTAGAGATGGGATGTCTACATTTATTAGAATATTTGAAAGGTGTCCAAGATTATATATATATATATATATATATATATATATATATATATATATATATATATATATATATATACGATAAATTTTCGAATATTGAAATAGCGTGAAAAATGTTTTTTTGCAATAACTGCAATAGGGAACGACCCTTCTCACAATTAACAGGAATAAAAAATGAACTGAGAAATACAATACTTCAAAAAAATACCAGTTCAAATTACTATCCAAGAAATAATTATAAATTACTCACAGCTACAGGGATAGATTAGCTGTGACACTCATGATCCTATTTTTTTACGCCCTGTATGACAAGAACTTTGAACAACGTTTTATACATACCTTTAACTATTGACTAAAAATTCATTACTCTTTATTCATGTGGAATTTTCCCCTGTCATCATAGTTTCAATAATAAGTTAAACTAACTGCTTAGTTAAAAACTTCACACGAAGGTTCAACATGGGATCCGTGAAGTCTGATACACTCGCGGGCAGGACGAATTGAGGACTGCTGTACCCGCCACCCTAACTCAGCATTGTTCCTTATTTGATCAAAATGAAACGTGATTCTCTGTAAAAGTTCCTCCGTACTATCGACCGGAGTGGAATACACTAAGGTTTCGAGGTGTCTCCACAGGTAAAAATCTAACGATGTTCGGTTGGGAGATCGAGAAGACCAGACGGTAGGTCCTCCTCTACCTATCCAACAGTTTGGATAGACGTTATTCAGCACCACTTCATTTCAGCATTGCTCCCGCACAGCAATGCTGAAATGAGGTGGCGCCCCATCGTGCATGTAATACTTGTTGCCGCAGATGTCAAGTAGTAAGTGCTAATAAAGTTTACATTATTTGGTTGCTTATCCAATAGCCAGTTTGCAAACTGCATGCTATGAGGAAAATCTTCAGGAATCAGTTCATGCACTTTTTCAAATGATATGCATATAACAGCTGTTCTTGAACATGTACTATTATTTTCGACGTATTAAACTGGGCTGATAATTTTCTAGTGCTCGTTGAAGGAGTGTCATCTACAGCATTTAAAATTTTTTTTATCTAATTGCGACGTACGTACTATTCTTCCTCGACCAGCATCAGTACTCCTTTTCCCAAATTTTCCTTAAGTTATGAAGAAATTTAATAATATTACCTTACTAAATGGTAATAGCCGTATTCTTGAAAAGCCAATGTTGCCAGATTTGAACATACTAAAACCCGAGAATTTCAAAAAATAAAATGATTGACAGATTGAATTGAGCTGTCAGACCGAAAATGTCCATAGTATATTTTGTTGCCATTTTAGGCAAAAAGTAGTTTTGGCACTTTAAATTAATCGTCAAAAGTAAAAAAATAGTGCTGTTGTTGTTATTTTTGTGAAGGGATTAATTGACATTACAATATTTGTACTTTGCCTGGATTAAATTTATCTTAAATTGACACTCTAGAACTGTTAAACAAAAATGCATACAAAGAGCCAAGTACTTTAAGAGTCTAATATATAAAGAAAAAGGGATATCAAGAAAAACAGCAATCATATATACAAAGTAATATACTGACAGTAATTACAGAAAGCCAGCACTGATAAACCTTGAAACGGTGGAAATTACAACTCTACGTAGTATGACTAAAAGCCATCATCCTAATCCAATACGGAAACTATCCAATCAGTTATTTATTGTATGAATTCACAAAATGTCCAGCCTCTTACTGCAAGATGTTCTGTCCTGACAACTAAATTTGAAAGAAAACCTGAAACTTGAACAATGCTAGAGAAACTGTTTATGACCAGGGATCAAAACGAAAGGCCAGACAGAAGCCGTCTGTTAAAGATACTGGCGGATCTCACATTCAAATTTAAAAATATATATTTTTTTTATAAAGATTTGTAGAGGCTTGAAGATCAAATGTACCCTAAATAAGATTTTTATGCTGAAGGACCTCATTTGTTGATCTGTAGGGTTCATATTTATATGTCCCGATAAGTTATAATCATAATATTTATTTAATTGTAGTATCATATAGTGTTTAACACATTCTAATTAAGTTGTGCTGTAGTTAACATAATTTAAATATAAAACTTGTTACTTATTTAAATAAAAGTTTCAGATTGCTTAGAAACTGTGATTTCTCAAATTTATTAAAAGTTGCATGGTGAACATAATTATGTTAGATTTAACTGTTTAAAGCTAAGATACTCGGCTGTTGTGAACACAAATATTTATGTTAAATCCATAAGCAGAAAAACATTTTTAAATAGCACGCTTATACAGTTGAGTTATGAACAGAATCTCCTGTAATAATTTTATATGTCTGTAATCTCAAATTTACTTAATATTTGCGAGACATATTGAACTTTCTAAGGATATTTTATTAATAAATTTGAAAATATTAAAAATATCGGGGTACCACCTAATTAACGTTTCAACTGTTTTTTCAAAAAATAAAACGTCTTAAAGAAATGATCCGTCAACATATTATTTTTTTTAATGACGAGTTTTTGAAGAACCGAAAATAAAATAAATTTTTAATTCCATTTTATTTTTTGGAATCCGTGCGTTAAATATGTCATTTAGCGGCTGACATTTGATTTGCGCATGTTTCACCGTTCCCTTGCCTTCCACCGGGCGAACGAGGATATGAGTGATGAACATTTCAAGAATACGCGTTCGCCACCTTTTCACCGTTGACTTCACGTTCGCCAGTTCGAGGATAGAACCCCTGGCTTCCAAAGCATTGTAAGATGCAAGACCATACATCAGATGCATATCTTCGTACTCAATAAACGTATATTCCATATTTCGAATTATTTCACAATTAATTTCACCACGAAATCCAAAAATTAATAAATTAATATCCAAGTAAAGAATCAATATGTACACGATGTGAAAGTTGACAAGTTCTAAAATGCAGGATATTTATTGCTTTCGTACCTAGCAACGTTTGCAACAACCATCCTTTGTTTTTGGTACCGTTAAAATAAAACGCACATTTTGGATGGATTTTTTTTATCATAAGGTTGAAGATTGAACATTTGATGGAAACAAAAATGTATCTTTTATCGAAATATGCAAATACATGATGTAAATAAAATGACTTTTTTCGAAAACAGTTAGGATTAGCGACATGAATGAAGAGTACTTCATTTTTAGTCAATAGTTAAAGGTATGTAAAAAACGTTGTCCAAAGTTCTTATCACACAGAGCGTAAAAAAAATGAGGTCATGAGGGTCACAGCTAGTCCGTCCCTACAGCTGTGAGTAATTCACAACACTTTCTTGGAGAGTAGTTTGAAGGGTCTTACCTGGTATACATCATATTAAAAAGAAATAAAATATACCTGGTGGTTCAATAATTATGTGTAAAAAACTTGATTCCATCGCAGATTTTGGAATCCCATATCTCCGAAGAGGAGGCCCATACGAAAAAAGTTTATATGAACTTGTAGTATTCCTTTCACGTGTTTTTTTCATATCCGAGAGGTTTCCACGTTTTTCTGGGCACCCTGTAGATTTATAAACTATGTAAGCATTAGTGTATAATTTTTCGAATATAAAAACAATGATTTATGGGTACTAAAATTAATTAACTCCATAAGGAACCTGAACAAAAATATAACTGGAATTTCTCTTCAAAAGTTCTCCAGGCCACTTGGCTTAAGAGGACCCTGATTATTTGCAAGCAATAGTGTTAACAAACAATATTCGACAATTTTTTTTCATGAGTACGTAAGCCTTAATTGCGAATCTCCTCATTTTTTGAAGTCTGTTATAAATTTAAACTAAAATCTAAAAGTCCTATTTTCAAAAATTTATAATCCATTTCAAACTACTACTGTAGACCCTATACATTCACTTTAAGTTATTAATTTATTAATTTAAACACGTAGATATTAATGATTAATGTGTTATATTATCCATTATTGAAAACAATACCGCCATTTTTAACGATGTGCGGTGTCAACGAATTCGGCGCTACCGGAACCCGAATATATAAAAAAACCCGTCATTTAAATACCAAATAATGCCAAAGTTAGCTTTCACACAGTGAATATTTTAAATGTGAAAGGGACTGAATTAGTTTTGTAGACGCACTGTGGGTTACAATCCAAAGAAATATAGCAAAAATCAGTTTAAAATATTAAATTTTATTCATATATTTAGCATCGATGTACATCAAATTAATATTATTAATTATTAAAAAGAAATGATAAAGTTAATATTTTAAAATTTCTTTTATTATTTATTTTGCTCTTGTTTTCAGCAAATGAAATCTTTGGACCGGTGGTACATTTTAATTTTGGTGATTTTTAAAACTGTTATTATCAAAAATGTATATTACAATTTCTTCATAGTTTCTGATAAAAGTCGAGGGTCGACTGAAATATTAATTAAATTCATTTAACTTATAAAAAAATTTTAGGCAATAAACTTTGTTTAAAAAAACAGATCTAAGTAAAATATATTAAAAATCAAGGAAGTCAGAGAACAAGAAGAATATTCAGGATTGTTGCCATCAAAAATATAAGGAAACTAGAAGTCATGATAAAAAAAACGAAGAAAGGCTTATGAACTAAAATGAAATACGGATTAACAGAAAAATATTTTTGTTATAAATTTTCCAAATCTATCTCAAACAATGAGACTATATTTCTTTCTATAAAAGATAAACTATATTTCTTTTTATTATAAATTAAATATTAGCCATCTTAAATGAATAACTTTCGTTAAATGAACAATACGTGAAACAATAACTTAGGTTTTAAAATTTATAGATTTTGTTCGATGCATTTATATGAACATCTTTACTACTCTTTTATCACTTTTTAGGAAAAAGTTATAGAAGTCTGGACAAGTCATTTTTAAATTATGTTTAGTTTTCGATTTTTTCTTTATTTAATCCATTGATTTGAAACCAAGGAAAACAATTTTTCGATGTGTGCATTATGCGACGGTCTGCAGAAATAGAAAACTACAATTTTTTGGAGTTCTCATAGTTCTTGCTGTCTTTATATTCTTTAGAATAGGTGCACTATAATTCGTTGCAATTAATTTTACAATCGGTAGTATCATTAATAGTAATTTCATTTACGAATTTTTTAAAGCAAAGAAACTTATGGAATAATTTTTCTTCATTTCATATAATCTTGCGTGACTTTTAAAATTTGATCAAAGATTTCAGATCTAACCACTCTAATGAGTAGACAGAAAAAGTGCGAGCAACTGCTCTCTCACTCACATCACTCACGATGTACGCTTAGTTCATGCGTTGCCCGCAATTATTAAGCCACGTGAGGGAGATATTTTGTAAATAATAATAAATACAGAAATTCTAAAAAACCCTGGACACATTAAAAAAATTCCCCCGGATATATCGGGAAAAATGAGGACGGATGGGAAACCTAACCGCAAATAACATAGGAAACTTAGACAGATGACTCTATATAAATAAACAAAGGTAATGAGATTGCAGGCAATGTTAAAAATTGCAAACTATAAACTTAGCTTCCAGGATACTGCAACAGCAGAAGAACAGCTATTTGGTTAAGGTCTTAATTTCGCAGTAGCACCTAAAAACGTCTCTCCGTTAAACAACTTAATTTCGGTAAAATCAATACATGTCGTTAAAAACCATTCTAACAAGTTTAGGTGGAAAATAAAGGCGATCCTACCCCAAAATCACCCTAAAACAGCATTAGTCTTAAAAAATTTCGCAGGGATAAAATCATGAAAATTTTGTCAGCAAACAAAGGAAATACAACAGTAATCATACGATCAAAAGATCGAGGGTATCCTGAAAAAGGAAAATATAGACTGCTAGCTCATGACTCAGCCAAGTCTACAGTGTCAAAAATCTTCCGAATACTAAAGAAATACAAAGATTATATATCTGACAAACTACCATCGGCATTTACACCACACTACAGTATGCCACCACCTTTTTATAGACTACCAAAAATTCACAAAACCAACATACCTTTAAAACCGATAACCACTTCTTGAGAATCCCCAACAAGTGAACTAGCGAAATTACTCCTAAAAATCACACAGCCTTTAGAAGGTAAGACGAACACATGTCAAAAATTCCACACATTTTGTGAATATTATTGGTAGCAATAATGTGGAGTCAGACAAGAGACTAAGTTTTAATATGGAAAGTCTCTAGACTAATATGTCATTAAAGAAATCATTAAACATAATCACAACTAGACTTTCAAAGGATACTACACTATCATGTCGATCAGCGTTACCACTGGACCTTTTAGAGTGTTGCCTTCCTAGTACTTACTTTCAAGTAAAAGGCAAGTTCTACGCTCAGGACGACGATCTTTCGCTGGGCTTTTTACTCTCTCCAGCCCTAACCACCATATATATGAAGTGATTCGAAACGCATGCCTTAGAAACAGCACCAGTGAAACGGAAAGTTTAGTTAAGATATGTACGGTAGGGTAATGATCAAGAACTAAATAATTACTTCACAAATTCCATTTCAGCAACAATTACATTTACCATGAAAAAAGAGAAAAATGATGAATTGCCCTTTCTGGATGTATGATCAACCGTTTGGAATGAAATTATTAAAACTTAAGTATATAGCCAACACACACACACATATCACAACCATGAATCTAACCATTCTGTTGTAACAAAACGAGAAATTATACGCAACCTTTTTAAATGTTCAGTATTTATATGTAAGAGTGCAGATTCGCCTGAAAAAGAGACGTGTTTACAAAGTTTCATGTGAGTGCGGTGAAATGTGTATCCGGGAAATCAAGCGTCCAATATAAGTCAAAATTAAAGAACAGACAACTCATACACAAAAACGGAAACACCGATTTTTGGTATAGCAGAACAGGAAGTTCATATCTAATAACGATTAGAAATACCCCAATTCGAACAACCACATTTAAAAAGTGTCAAAATTCCAACAATTTCCTAGTTACCACTTAATAAAGTTAAAGTTTTATTTGTTCCTAAACCAAATTAAATCTCATTCATCGATAAAACGTTTCCCAAACTTTCTACCAAAGGATACTTTATATGAACATCAAAGTTTATTTATTTTATAGCTTTATTATTTGGACCGGTAAAATCAAGGTAAACAAAGTGACTGACCTAACGCGGAGAAGGCGGTAAAGGCGTTGTGCGTCGCCTGCGTTTTTGACGTTTTTACGGCTAAATTGTCCTACGTGCGCAGCAACTGCGGTGATGTTGATATTGCATTTCAGCATTAATAAAAGGTACGGGTTCTAATCACCCATTCGGATTTTTATTGTTTAAGTAAAATAATTTGTTAAATTGTTTATAATTTGTTGCCGTATTACTGAAAAAATGTTCAGAAACTGTTACAAAAGCCGTAAAGGTTCATTTTAAGACATGTATTATTCAATCGCTAGTCAAATTTCAAAATGCCTATTGACCATAAGACATAACAATAATCGCCGTACGCATAGAGCTGAATTGATAAGATTTATAATAATGTCTTAGGTTAAGGATTAATTATGAGATGAAAAATAAAATTGAAAAAATTAAAAATATCCGTACAGTATATTCAAATGATTTTATTTAAAAATCAATAAAATATATTAAAATTATTTCTGATCTTATTATTTGAAAACCCTTTCATTTGCATTCAATATATGTACTATATTTAACTGCAAAGGAAAAAATAAAAATAAATAAATAAATCCGAGTGTGTAATTTGAACTTCTGTATATTGCGAATGCAAACTTATACGTCCTAATTCACCGATATTGTCTAATTTTAAAACCAGTCTAAATTGACAGTAAAGCGTTTAAATTATCAATTGTAACAATGAAGTTTTGAACGTCAAAAGTATAAGAACAGAAAGTACCGAACCGCTAAAATTGCAAATTCTATTTATTTTCGGGAGACAATTATTCCTCTTGCGGATTCCAAAGCTTTATTTCTAGGTATTTATCCTTAATTTTCCTATATAGGTTATATTCTTTTGAGTAATTATCAATTGATCAAAGTGAACAAAGTGAAACTGATAACTTCATGTTCTTTTGAATATGCATTTACTTGTCATTGGGCTGAAGTGATCATGATTACTTCAAGTGATAGAAGTGAAAGTGATAATGACTCAAAAGAATAGCCCTATAAGCATTTATTTCTTGACATCTGTACTAAGCAAAACACAACTATATGGCTAATAGGTCGAGTAGTTTACCAACTGAGCCCATTGGACCTTGGCCACCAAACGTTTCTAACTCATATTTAGGTTGCGCCTGAAGTTGGATTTCTTTTAATTAGCCAATTGCGTGAGTTTAGAAAGAGATAGCAATTCAAGTACTTATTTCCCTCCACAGGGAGTTCGTAGTGAATGAGCAATGTTTGTCGAGGCTTCGAGTGGGAACAAACCGCCCAGGATTCCATTGGGGGGTCATATGTTTGTGCTGTCCCTAACGGTCCGGTATCTTAGGATACTGTTTAACCTCAAGTTAAGGAAGTGAGGGAGAGAATGAATGAGCTGGTTGTAAAATAGTTAAAATGGTGTATGAAAGGGCTATACGCCAGCGTTCATGTATGAGGCTGAAGTTTGGGGGAAGAAAGCGGCAGATTTCAGAATGTATAGGCAACTAAACGCGGCAGAAGGACCTTTCATCTTGATGGTAGCCACAGCAGCACTCAGAATGATGGGTGGAATTCCACTACATGGACCATCTCTTTTTCCTCGAGCCTGTAGTGTTGTTCGAGCTGCATGAACGATTACTTCATCCCCAAGCAAGGAATAAATTTCTTCTATTTTTCTTCATTTAGTCCTCTCACTAAAATCTTTAAAGGACTTAGAAAGCTAACCTGGTTGCTTTTCTTTATTTATTGAAAGTTCAAACATTCCTTCTAATCAAGCTTCATTGGTTTTAAGAAACCCTAATTATTTTTCTTTCATAGCTAATTTAAAACACGCAAATCTTTGTTTCAAACTGCCTAAATTCTCTGGCATATCACCATAAGAGGACAACAAGTGATTTTCCAGATATCTAAGTTTTTAGTCCAAATTAGGCAAATCTTGCTCGTGCGTTCGATCGTAAAGATAATTTTGAGTCACTATGGTTATACCCAAGGTACCAGGTGCACCTGTAATAAAGAAAATACCACTTTATTACGTTTGAAACAAAAATTGATTATTTTTCTTTTTGTGACCTTATTCACAAAAAACCCTATTGGTTTGTCATTCACAGCTATTTGCATATAAATTGTACGTCATTATTTAACCTAATATTTGAAGTAGACAATACAATAAAAAACATTACCCTATATGGACGATGGTATAACAAAATGTCTTATGAATATGAAAACAAAATTAAATTTCATTACAAAACGGCAAACGATGAACATAATTTAAATATATTCACAAACGTGGATTCTTACCTCAACTATTCGAATCCATCACAATCATTTTGAATAAATAGGCGAACAACACACAATTTCACTTTATTAAATATTTACACTGAGAGCGTTGTTGAAAAAAAAACGTGCACTTTGCGAGATAGTCAAGTCTCAACTACCTGCGCACGCATTGTCATTGTCCTTTAATTCTCCGATTTTTTTTTTGTATTTGTACCGCTATTTTTGATATTTGACTTTCGGCCGGCTAATTATATTACAAATTGACGTACGGGTGGCGTAGTACTGGAGACTCTTCTGCTGAAGGGAGTACGAAAGTCGTCTGGTCAAGTCTATTGAATAATAATAAAAAAAATAATAAGTAATATTAAAATAAACTTACGTTGTAATTTTCATAGGGTATCGGACTCTTCTACACTACATCGAGCAATATGCGAGGCAGACGATTCAACGCCGCTACAGCTGAGGGAATGGTATATTGCTTCTCACCACCGAACACATCAAGAGGAGTTACAAGCCTGACTACAGAAACCATTTCATGGACGGCATCCAAATAAGGCCATCTAAGACAATGTCGACAACTCAGCATCGAACTACTGGTTGATTTCAGAGCAGAAGTTTCGAGAAGAGAGTTTCTTATTAGCTATCCAAGACCAGGTTATTCCAACGAAGGACTATCGGAAGTTCATCATCAAAGATCCCTCAATTGAGAATGACCAATGTAGATATGGCTGTCAACGTCAGAGGCAATGCACCACATAACTGGAGGATGCCAAACGTTCGCTGCAACCGAGTATAAGGAAAGACATGACTCAGCCACTAAGATACTCCACCAAGAGCTAGCAGAGAGGTTAAAACTACTGCAGGTAGAAAAAGTGCCTTATCACAAATACAATCCGGAGCCTAATATTGAAAACGACGAGTTTAAGTTATATTAGGACCGAACGGTTCCGACAGATTAAACAGTTGCTCATAATAGGCCAGACATTATATTAACAGATAAAATTTCTAGGAGAACTACACTAGTCGACATTGCTATACCTAATAACAACAATCTAAGACCAAAATACAATAACATCGCCAAATACAGAGATCTGGAGGTGCAAACCCACGGACAGTGGGCAATGAACAGCATTCACACAAATACTATCCAGAACTGGAGTGATACCAAAGAACTTCCTGCATAACATCAAGGGACTAGGCGTTAGTGAACATCTGTATAAACCGATTCAGAAAGCCGTTCTCCTTGAAACCGCGCAGACTGTCCGAAAGTTTGTAGGAAGTACAGAAGACCACGCCACCTTTGTATACCCAGGCGCGGATCCAGGGGGGGGCGGTGGGGGTGATCGCCCCCCCCCCCCCCAAGAGCTTTGAGTTGAGGAAAATAGACCCGATTTTGCCTCTTATACTATTATACTATAGGTTATTCAAGAACTAGAGAGAGTAATAAATCATTTTTTACCCTTTTTTTCTTCGCAAAATACCTGTATTCCTTAGACCGGTGTCTTTGGCAAAATCTGTTAGATATATATATATTTTTCATAGAAATGATTTAGAAATTTTATAATCAAAAATACCGGTCTATAATAATGGACCATTTGGGTTGGATAACAATAGATATTTGGATGTGTGAAGTGTTAAAAAGGATTTTAATCCTTGTCATAGGCGTCGGAAAGAGGTTTATTTTATCACTAAGTATTTATGGCATAGTATATTATTTCGGTAATAAACTTAAAGTAAAAAATTTTTATAATATTTTTTTATTTCTCATGATTTTTTAATAATTCACATACATTAGAAAATATAAATAATTTTGACATATCTAACACAAATCACAACTGTATTTTAATTATTTTTAATTTTGACATAGAAACGGTTTTAGGCACATTCAGAATAAAACGTAGCCTTTTTCTCTCAAAAAATTCTAAGTTGTAATTTAAATACTTACAAAATACTCATTGCCAAAAATTCAAGAAGTTAAACATATAAAAAAAATAAATTCGTCCATATAATATTAACATTTTTTTTTTGGGCTATCGGTCATTTTATTATTAATTAAAAACATTTTTAGGACATTTGACGTGTCAGTTTATTTATTTCTTAAAACATTTGCAGAATTACAATTAAACACTAAAAAGGGATTCAAATGTAATTCATTTTTATACCTTAAAAATGTTTAAATAATAATTTGTGTTTAAGCTGGTAAACATTACGTATCTAATTGATAATCCAAGTCAGTGAAGCTATCTTCGCCCAAATTAATTATAATTGATTCCTCTATCTCATGGATCATGAGATCGAGTTTCCACATTTTCTTTTATTCTTTTATTATATGGATTTAGCCAAATTTTCCGCAATAACTTTATTCCAAAAAATCTTTCAAAAATTCTGTTAAACTACTAATTTTATAAGTTGTGTCATTTCTAACAACTTTACCTTTAACTAGAGAGAGATATTTCCTTCGCCAACGGACATTTTCCGGACGATCTATAAGAACAGATTTCCTATCTAGTTTTCCTAGCAAAAATTCAGTTCTCTGAGCAATTTCTAGAGCTCATGTCTTTTAATTTCAGGTAAATCCCGATCTTCATTGATTTTAGTTAAAATTTTGCCGATTGGATCTACTTCTCATAATAAGATATATGTACAAATTATTTTATTGCAGTTGACATATCTTCTTCCAACGAGGTTTTTCGTCTGCCTGTGATCGAATGTGATTTGGGAATATTAACAATTCCAGTAGTTTTTTTCTCCTTCGTATTCAGTACATAGTAGATTTTCCAACTCCTGTCATGTTGGAACATATCTCAACAGAGCTTTTAACATTATTATCTAGATATTGATATTTTAAGGCATGATAAACATTCATCGTAATAAGTTTTTCGTTGAGGAAAAAATGCCCTGGTTTAACGATTTTGGAATAAATATAGATGTGGAAGCCATATCTTTTGGGTATCTCATTAATCTCATATAATATGTAAAAACAAGCACAAGCAAGATAAATCACTAAGGACACACTGTAAGGTGTACTTTGTTCACTGACAAAAATTAAATTGAACTATCAGAAACTCTATTGTTGCAGTAAATTTATAACACCTTATAATGTTTAAATATAATTAGATTCACGTCAGTTCTCAGTTACCTGCGGCATTGGAGCAGATAAATTGGAGGTTTCTGTAACAGTTTTATTACTCTCCCTAGTTCTTGAATAGAGTATAGTAATGTGTATGCTTGCGATCGCCCCTCCTCTTCCCAAGAGCTTTGAGTTCAGGAAAATAGAACCGATTCTGCATCCTCCCCCCTGTCGAGAATTTGTTTTCTCTTGTGATCGCCCCCCTCTCCAAGAACTTCAAATTCAGAAAAATAAACCCGACCCTGCCTTTTACACTAGAAATGGGAATGTTGTTGATGTCTCCCCCCCCCCCCGTCGACAACTTGCTTTCGCTTGCCATACTGCACTTTTGTGATATCACAAAGAGAGAGGCTGGGTCCGCCCCAGTGTATACCTGTATGAGTCAATAATCCCTGGAGGAGTGCGAAGCCGTTTGGCTTGTAAATCTGATAAGTAATATTAATACCTCATACTTACTTCATTTAAAAATCAGAAAATGGTTTCTAAATAGATTATTCTGATCTACTTGGCTCTGTATTATGTTAAGTATGTGCAAGTTTTGAAGTTTAAAAACATTAATTAAAAAAGGGCCTTAAAACGGAACTGAAAATATCAGTATTTAAATAACAATTTTAGAAACCCTGTAAGAAAACTAGATATTGTACTATTGTAAGATAAAATGATCCCAACTAGGGCCTGTCACTAACTACCAAAAAGTAAAAATCCATGGTGTGAGTATTAACGTTTTACTGAAATACTGATTTCGGCCCAAAATTACTACAAGACTTAATAATTTGGTAGTTATACTTTAGAGCAAAAGGAAGGGTTCAGGAGAGGGTTCAATAAGATAAAAAAAATGTAGGTCGTTACACGGAAACTCTATATAAGCTAAACTAGTTTACCCATTTTAACATAATTAATTTGTCCAACAAATTTTTCATCGATTTGACAATATTGCCGCAGTCGAATACGGGAATACTAAATTAACACCCTGCATATTAAAAGTACTTACCTTAAAAGACTGACTGTTTATCTGTTTTGTAATGATAATGATTCTCTCAGCATTTATCTGAAAATAATTCACCCAATCGAAAAAAACGGTGCGTCATCATGACGGATTTTTCAAATAATTTTAACGCTTTCACGGCGTCGTCGGCGCGGCGTAGTTTACGTAGGGCAGATCAATGTTTTTAATATAATTAATATTTCGGTTACGTTGAGATCGGTAGCGCTAGCTGCTACTTGTCGCTCAAGAAGGACACGAAACGCCTTTTTCGCCCAAGAAACGCTTCAACGTTGCCGACTAAGGACAACTTACGTAGAATAGACCAATATTCTTTTTGGCATTAAGATTTCCACACTTAACTCGCTCGACGCGCCGAACGCCTCACGCCGCTCACCTAGAACGGACTGTTAGCATTTGATAGGAAATTAATTCTCGTAAACATCTAGGTTTAATTTTGAGACCCAATCTAATTACCATGAACCTCCCAGTTGATCTGTTGTATTTTATATTTTGCATTGATATTGTCTAATTTGTATAACGTATGTTAACAAACAAACTTTTATAAAGGATAAGGATCAAGGATAAAATCTTAAGTAATTATACTTAACCCTAAAATAAGTAAGAAAAACCATTGTTTTCCGAAAATTTACCACTTTGGCCTGTTTTATAACATAAAAAAAAGATCGTATTGTTCTTTTAGTTTCAAGGTTAAAAACCCGTTTAACTCATAGTTGCAATTATCTACTTGAACATTTAATTCTTATAGTAGATCAATTTCAAAGTTAAACCATGTTAGTAAACTAGGGGTTAAAATATTTATCCTCTAACTCACTAATACTGTCTAACTTTAAAACTTATCTAAACTGATAAGAATGAGTCTAAATTAACAAGTGGAACAAGTCAACTAAATCTTGAACCTTGATAAGGCAAAAAAATCGTTTTCTTTTATCACCAAATTGGAAAAACTGGAATATATGTTTTCAGGACAAAACTATTTCTTAATTTTCTTATAAAAAAATTGTTTATTGACATATATGACAACAGAATAAGTAAGAGTACGATATTTAATGCATTTTTCACCGTTTTCAGAACAACTGGAATGTCATGGAATGACTTCCCGTTGGTAAGACCATCTTACAAAATAATAAAAACGTAAATATTTTTTATCATAAAAAATCGAATGACATTTATAGAACGTTGAAATGACGCTTAGGAACTAAAAATATATAAATAGCGTACTTTACAAAACAAAATTCAATAAATGTTTGCATCTTGAAGATGATAATATTTATTTGCCTAGTAGTTTAGATTTCTAAACCACTGTGCCGTGTCTCGGTTGAATTATTCATCCTACATTTTATGAACCTAAAACTTATGTTACGTTTTTTAAATTATCCACTATTTTGGTTTATAAATTTTTGTGAAATCATGATAAAATTTAAATAACGTGGTTATTTGAAATATAAAAGGTTGATAAAAGTCGGGTTAGACGCCTGATTTTAGCATAAGAATTAATGAGATTTCCTTCTGAGAATTGCCGAAAAGTTCTAAATTAGTAACTTATGAATTTTGGACTAATTTTTACATAAGATAAAAATGTTCTCTTAAGAGAATAAGACTTCTAAAAAGATATACTTATCACAACTAATTACAAAAGAAAAATTGTCTTGACACTCTTCCTAAAATGAAAAAAAGGTGTGGCCAAGCATGTTCTATAACTGAATAAAATTTTAAGTCTATACCAAGTTTAGTTCCTGAGGAAAATGGCTCTGATATACATGTTATAATCAAAGGCCGATATGTAACCTCTTCGGGGAATGACGAGTTTATCCTAGGTTAGACGAACGTCTTTCGGCAAACCTCGAAATTTCAACCTTTTATTGACATATTTTTAGTCAAACCTAGGAGTATCTAAACTTTTTAGTCAAATGTCGAAAGTAAAATAATCTGTTCCAGGCTTTGCCTAGTCTATCCTAGAAGCATGAAAAATGCTGAATTCGTGAAACGTCGATTTGTACTACATTTGTTACATGTTTAATCAGGCTTTTACCTGTTAGCTTAATCTTTTGCGACCTTGCAATAAATTCATTTATTATTTCATCTGTACATTGAACGTGTGGGTGTGTAAGCTACGTGAACCAAACTATGTTGTGACTGTAAATGTGGATAAAGAAGATTTAAAAGCGAAGTTTATGTAGAAAATTACTAATTTGAATGAAAAATAAGTTTTCGTTTCATATTGAGAATAAATCGAAATATGAGGATATTGTCTGTAAGGTAAAATCTGCTGTGGTAGCTGTTAAGAATTTTTTTTACCGTATCGCCGTCTCCAATGCAACGATGTTGGATGTTTAGGGAACGAAAAAAAAATTACTAAGCCATTATCCGATACAAAAAATATCCAATACTACGTTACAGAAGACGAATTATTCGATGTGATTGAAAGTGCTCATCACGAATGTGATCATGGTGGTAGAGAGAAGCCTTGAATAAAAAGAATGTAAATATCATCAAAGAGTGCATAAACTTTTATTTATATATACCACCATTATTATTGGAAATAATAGAACAACAAATTTTCTTTAAAGAATCTGACAAGAGAATTATTGAAACAAAAATATACTCTTCTGCAAGCATCAAGAAGTATCCTCACTGTAAACAGAACATTTTATGTTTACACACCATCACCGGAGGCGATACAACTATTTCACTTTTTCATAAAGTTAAAATTTAAATAAGAACTACGAGAAGTCAAAATAGAAATTGCCATATGTCAGTTGATGCGTTAAAGCACACAAGTAAACTTCAATATTTTTGATTTTTAGTAGGAAAATTAAATAGAAATAAAGCCTAAAGATGTAGCTTTAAAAAAAAAATAAAACTTCATTTGCACCAAAAAATAACATTTTTATCGGAAGGCATTGTAATAAACATTCCCATTTTGATTAGACAGGTGAATTAATTCAACAATGAATACTTTTCTGTCAATGTCAACGTCATAGATATTATTTGTGTTTTCCAAAAAATATTTACTAAGTAGCAAATTGGCCATGCGAACTTTAGAACACCGGATTTACCTAATAAAATGTTATGGAATTAGAAATGTGTCATATCAATATACGATTGAAGTATTCAATGAAAAGTACCCAAATGTTTACGTTTAGTCCGGTCAAGTTAGCATCAAAAATAGGGGTAAGGTTACATTAATTCGCACCTTGCTAAAAATTGGTATGAATGTTGGGAACCCTATTATACACAATTTGTCAATTATCCACATCAATCTGAAGTGTGGAAAAAAATTTATTCAAGGTCAAATGTTGCAAAAATCGGTTTTTTGAGTTTTCCAGCTAAACGGTAAGTTTTATAATAAAAATAGGTGAGACAAAAATTATTCATCATGCAATTATCTATAAAAATTGTTCATACACTTTTTTTCCTAAGAATCACCATTTCGGAGATACAGCGATGCAAAATGTTGAAAAAGTTGTATTCTTCATAATATGCACACGTTTCCGCGCCACCCGTGAGGTAGTGTACATGGCGCGTTTTTTTTACGTGGTTTCCCCGGTAGGCCTATTCCACGATCTATTGTGCTTCTGTTGAGTTAAAAAGCTATTGTATTAAATTGAAAATGGTACTATTGTAAATAACAAGAGCGGTGTAAGTAATGCGTAAATTGAGAAAATTATTCGTCTGATTGATACTCTTCTAATGGAACATAATCCATACTGTCTTGCTCTTCTTCTTCTCCTTCTTCTTCTTCTTCTTCTTCTTCTTCTTTTTCTTCTTCTTCTTCTTCCTGCTGAGTACAAATAAATTGTTCAAAGAGCAATGCATCAGATGTCTCCTCGCCTATATCGTAAGAATCCTCTTCTACTGGCGATTCAACATTGGAGCACGATTGGCCTCGACAACTGATACATGCTAATGAACAAAACAAACCAACTTTTTTACAGCCGCATTTAGCATTACACCCCGTTTTGCAATTACTAAAAATTGAATTGAGGAGTTTTTCCGGTGCAGGAGGGAGTAAAGTCTGAATTGGTTCCAATATATTGTCAGTTAACTTCCAACCCCAGTCTTCTGGGTTTAGTTTATTACCAAGCCATACTTGAACTTGATAATATACTCGAAATAGATGTTGATGAGCAGAAGCAGAGGTTGGAGGAAGACAAGCTAATTGTACTTGTTTCTTTTTATACGTATTTTTTGCAAAAGATAAGTATCGAAACTTATCTAAGCACGTAATTTTTTTGGAGCTCCGTAAATTGAAAGAAGAAAGCGAATTCCGTTGGTGATTACAGCTTGTGGAGTAGAGGTACTTTTTTTGAAAACATCAGCACAATCAACTAAATCTTGTCTCTCAAACAATTTCAAAACCGATCTTTTACCTCTCCTGAAAAATGCTGATGTCGTGTCGCAACCAGTTAGTGCATGTAGAAATAAGATATGATTTTGGCATTTTGAAAAAGCAGATAAACTCTTGGATGAATATATTTTTGATTGTTGTTGAGCCTTCCCAGGTTTTAAAAAATAAATAATTTTTTCAGTTTGCGTTCGAGCAGTAAGTAATACCAACAAATCAACATCTTCACCAACAAGAATAGTTGGATTTGTCGAGTTAAATTGTTCTATTGCTGTTTCAACTATCAGGACATCAGCATCATTATCAGCTTGCTTTACAGAGATATTTTCAGACGTAAATTTTTCTTTCAACATTGTAATGAACCGAGACTTGTTGTGTGTATTTGCCAGAAATTTCTGTTGGCTTGTGGTAACTGTCATAAATTCATCATCATATTATGAAGAATACAACTTTTTCAACATTTTGCATCGCTGTATCTCCGAAATGGTGATTCTTAGGAAAAAAAGTGTATGAACAATTTTTATAGATAATTGCATGGTGAATAATTTTTGTCTCACCTATTTTTATTATAAAACTTACCGTTTAGCTGGAAAACTCAAAAAAACGATTTTTGCAACATTTGACCTTGAATAAATTTTTTTCCACACTTCGGATTGATGTGGATAATTGACAAATTGTGTATAATAGGGTTCCCAACATTCATGCCAATTTTTAGCAAGGTGCGAATTAATGTAACCTTCAATGTCTATTTTGACCGGACTAGTTACTCGACAAGCCGTACGTAAATTAATTTGAAAATTTGATGCTACTAGCGATGTGAAAAAAATCGAGAGGGTGAAAAAGCAGTACAACCATGATGACGCTGTCACGCTTGGTAGTTCTCGACAACAAAATCCTAAATTATCCTTAACGAAAGTAACAGATACCTTAGTTACAATTAGAAAGTGTCGAATTCATAATATTTTAGTTAACAACAATTTCGAGCGTTCAAACCGAAATTTGTTTAATAATGGGTGAAACAATTTTAACTAACAGATTATTTTATAGGAAGATTTTATTTTCGAACGAGGCAACTTTTACGACTAATGGGATAGTCTCTTTACAAAATTGTAGGTACTGGGCATAGGAGAATCCGAATTTTAAAATTGCCGCTCATAGTCAAAAATTTAAAAAAAGTTAATATTTGGTGCGACGTAATATATCAGAGAATAATTGGGCCTTATTTTTTAGTAAATAATTTCAATCAAAATTTGTATATGAAAAGTTTAACCAATTTTGTTGTGACCCAACTGGAGGATGAATATTTAGAGTTTAGAAGAAACCATATTTTTCAAGACGACGGGTGTGCTACTGACTCTACATTAAGAATAACAAGCTGGTTAAACGTTCACTTCATGTTTAAATGGATTAGCCGTTTTGGACCAATGGCTTGGCCTGCTCGATCGCCTGATCTAATCCCATTAGATTATTTTCTATGATGCGATATTTATAAGCGTGATATCGAATATTCGGCAAGCCTAATATCCTGCCGACTTGTCTCGAAATTTATATTTTATATAGACTTTTTCTCTGCAAATGTGGCTCTCGATTCGTTCCATCTCCACTGACGAAACCATAAGCTTATCGAAACGAGCCAGAGTTGCAATTGCCGGAAATAAACTGTTTGTATATATTATTTTTTCTGCTTGAAAGGAAAATACATATAAGCAACTCTTTAAACAAGAGAGAAAATAGATTTATTCATTTCTTACTGAAATCTTAATTTTTAAATTTCGCACTACTCTGGTGAATGTATGAATGAATGCCGTTCGACTGACGATATTTTTCAGTCTGATATCGAAAAGTCGGCCGGTTTAATATCCTGCCGACATGTCTCGGAATTTACATTTGACAGTTGTTTCCTGTGAATTTTGCTCTCGGTTCGATACAGCTCCACTGACGAGACCATAAGTTGGTCGAGACACTTATGAAGGTAGAACCAAAGTTGTATTTGCAGGAAATATATTCTCTCCTTTTTTCTGTTTGAAAGGAAAATACATATAGGCAACTAGTGAAATTTACTATCCATGGACACTATGTATATATATATATATATATATATATATATATATATATATATATATACAGCTCCACTGACGAGACCATAAGTTGGTCGAGACACTTATGAAGGTAGAACCAAAGTTGTATTTGCAGGAAATATATTCACTCCTTTTTTCTGTTTGAAAGGAAAATACATATAGGCAACTAGTGAAATTTACTATCCATGGACACTATGTATATATATATATATATATATATATATATATATATATATATATATATATATATATATATATATATATATATATATATAAGCGGACATGAAATTTGTCAATGTACATCATTCTCATGTTAAAAAGTGCGGAGCACTCCCAAGTATGGAAAAACTTCGGGTCCGAAAGATGGCGACAGCGCTGTTTCGTCCTAATATGGGACTCGTCAGGCCACCGCATTCGGTACAAACCATCATCTCGCCTTTGTATCCTATAAAGTTGAATTTAAAATCAAAAACAGCAAACAAGACGACAAAGGCGACATCTCGATGGTTCACTTGATAACGCCATGTGGTGACGCGACGGTAAATTAAAACAGAAATGTTTACTCGAGTACAAGAAACGCGCTACCCAAAGGATAGGGGTCGAATTATTCGGTACTAGGCAACCAGGCTTATTGCTAATTTTAGCAGCCAAAGCCACGTATCGCATTATAGCGGTTTTTGCAAACTTTGTCAATTTGTGTTATCACATCAGAAGGAAGCATGCAAATACTGAAAGCGGGTTTGCCGACCTCCCGCCCGATGGCGTATATATGTTTATGCGACTTTCACAGATTCCTCCGTGTGAGATGCAATAGCAGTGGATATATCCACATTATGCCGTTGTAGTGCTGAAATCACATTCAGTAAACGTAGAACTATATACAGCTCTGTGCATGAATTCCAATCATATCCTTTCCGTGTTAGAGGTTACACAGTTTGAACAAATTTGCTTTCTTCTCGGTATGGTGGTACAGGTAGGCCACCATCTCGATGGTGGTGAAATAGGATAAATTGTTTTTCCTTAGCAATTTGTTCAAACTGTGCAACCTCTAACACGGAAAGGATATGGTTGGAACGAAGTTTGCATTTACTGTTCGCATTTTACTTCATTCATGCACAGAGCTGCATATAGCTGTAGGTTTACTGAATGTGATTTCAGCACTACAACGTCATAATGTGGATATATCCACTGCTATTGCATCTCACACGGAGGAATCTGTGAAAGCCGCATAAACATATATACGCCATCAGGCGGGAGGTCGGCGAAGCTGCTTTCAGTATTTGCATGCTTCCTTCTGATGTGTCCTTTGCACAGCCAGGTGCATGTTGGTACCCTGATGAGTCTAGTAGAGATGAAACATGTACCTCTGCCGTATCACTGTGGCGGGGACGGTAAGTTTTGAGTTTCTTCTCGGTATGGTGGTACAGGTAGGCCACCATCTCGATGGTGGTGAAATAGGATAAATTGTTTTTCCTTAGCAATTTGTTGAAACTGTGCAACCTCTAACACGGAAAGGATATGGTTGGAACGAAATTTGCATTTATTGTTCGTATTTTTCTTCATTCATGCACAGAGCTGTATATAGTTGTACGTTTGCTGAATGCGATTTCAGCACTACAACAGCATAATGTGGATATATCCAGTGCTATTGCATCTCACACGGAGGAATCTAAGAAAGCCGCACAAACATATATATATATATATATATATATATATATATATATATATATATATATATATATATATATATATATATATATATATATATATGATGCTCTGGAACCAAAAAATTCACTTGATAATTATTAATACTTGAAGTTTACTAAATAACAAGATTCAGCACACGAACAGATGCAGAGGCTCAGAAATTACTTAGATCGTCTCTACCATCAGATGGACACTTCTTTAGAGAAGGGCATAGATCTTCAGCAATCAGGTAGATGTTAAAAAGTAGCAAATTGAAGCCTATAACTACCTGCACCGGATATTCTAGTGAATATGATTTTTTTTTAATTGCAAAAAAGTTTGCAACGAAAATTATGGGACTGAAATAAACCACATTTTGTGATCATTGATATGTTACTTTTGATCGAAATGATTTCGATCTGGATGATAGTTTCAATGCTATCGATATTTTAGAGTGAGTTCTGATGAAATGATGATCAAGATATCGACCTAAAATTCAAGATTTCAAAGAATTACTTTAATTACTTTTAGGACTTATTATTTTTTACGATATACAAAAAGTCTTAAGAATGACCTACCGACAAACCATGTAAAATATCGCATCTTGCGTTGTAACTCGAAGATAGTGCAAGAACGGCTGGATTGTTATAAATTGTTATATTTCTCTGCTCCATATCTCGGTTAACTGCACGATTTGACACATTCTTAAAACGGTAAGACAAAACTATATGCAAAAATTTAGCTAACTTGCACTGTAAAAAGGAAGAGCATTAAATTTAATGTAAATATGCTGGAAGCAAATTTCATAAACCGTTTCTTAAATTCAATTAATGTAATGCATTAAATTTAATAATTTTTACATTAATCTAAATTAATGTATTCCATTAAATTTAATGTAATCATTCATTAAATTTAAAGTTTTATCATCACTTTTTAAGGTGACTATGTACATTAAATATATACAGCCAATGTTCATTGAATTCAAGATATGTTATCACATATTTAATGCACCAATATTAATATGAGGTCAAAAAATTCTGCTACCTGGAAAAGGTGGAAATTTTTCACATCGGTAATGTACCGTCATCTGTACACACGAACTCATTGATTTCCGTCAGTACCGGCAGACATGTACACCTTATCATAAAAATGAGCTCTTTAAATAACTTATATAATAATAAATAAAAAATTCAATACAAGTTGCGCCATCTCCCGGAATCTCATACAATATGCCATGAATATTAATATAAATTCCTTCAATGTTAAGGTACATGTAAGTTAATTTTAATGTACAGAAAGTTGAAATATCTTTTCAGTTACTTTATTGAAATTTAAGATACCATTTAATCAAATTTAATGTACAACGAACTGATATTTCAGTCAATTTGCTTTAAATTCAAAATAAATGTAAATTATTCACTATTTAAAGTACAAAATCATGAAATTTAATTTAGAATGTACATTAAATTTGGATTAAATTTAAGGTTATTTTTAACAGTGTGGATTTTTATCCCGATTTTTCGTTTTACTGTCTAACTAACTACTAAGTTATTTTACAATTATAAGAACACGTGTGTTAATAAATTAGTCCAAAATCTAAAAACACCAATAATTAGTTCCGATAATTAAAATTCACCATTTTATATTAGGATCATACTTTTTTAATTTGAAAACATCTTTTTTCGTTTTCTTAGAGGCCAGGTTTTTATTCCTGGAGAATATATCTAAACCCTATTTTCCCTGGAATCCCCTTCAATAGATCCAATTTAACCTTCTGGTCTCCTAAATCAAACTTTTTTCAAGTCATAACACTATTTCAAGTACACAATTCAATAATTATACTAAATGTTATCGTCTAATATGTAAAAACTTTTCCAACGAATATTTTAACCATGTCGCGTGCTCCATTTTCCCAGAGTTTAAATAGTTTTATGAAAGTTAATGACCAGTAGTTTAGGGAGGGACTAGACAGGGCGAGGATTTCCGTTGGGGCTAGGTTCAGTTATGGACCACAAGGTAAAGAAGAAGCTAATGGATAGTAGTAGAATGACGATTTTTTACTTTCAAGTTTTAATTTTCAGATCGAAAAAGATAACAAATGACCTAATGACTTTTTAGTGATCAAAATTTCATAAGATACATTTTTAAAGACTTTAGCTCTTTTGTACAAAAACTTACAAACGAACTGGTTCACCTCTAGTACTGTTGGTAACAGTTATTCCCGTCCGTCATATTTATTAATCCAAATTACCTTATAATGGACGGACTAAAAGAAAAACACAGTTGCTTAATAAATAATTAAAAAATATATATATAAAATAATTCTAAAAATTCCACTAGAAATAAAAAATAAATTAACAATAGTTTTATATTACAATTATTTTAATAAATGTTAATTTACTTATTCATTTAGTACTTTTTTGAAGTTAGAACCACAGTAGCTAAAGAGGTTATTTTTAAATTAGTTCCAGATGAAAAAGTATTTTCCATTTCATTATTCATATTGTTTCCATAGCTTTTAATGCGAACAATAGTCCATTTCTTTTTTTGTTGCTTAATTAAGTTTATATCTGTGTAGTTTGCAGATAATTTTCTAAAACTATGTTTATTAAAAGCAATATGAAACAGTGGATCTTATAAAGAACGAAAGCTTTCACGTCTTTGGTCAAGTTGAAAATCATGGTTCTTTGCTTTAGACCGTCGCAAATTGGAATTATTATCCGACGTTTCGCCTACAATCGCACAAGGCATCTTCACGAATCCTTACTCCACGAGAATAGAACACCGAATGACTATCGAGGAGCAACAGCCCTGTATTTATACCCGACTGGTGTTCAACGAACCGTAATCCAACATTACAATCGATTTCCACGTGTGATGTAGACTGTAACCTGCATCTCTATTAATATTATTTGGATATTTACAAATTTCGATTGATTCTCTAATTTTATGTTTAAGGAAACTAGACACTGATGCTAGCACCTTAGTTTATTTTACATTAAAAGGATAAACTGAACAATACTGGTATTCGGCTACTGCAGATTGTACAATTTGTTTCTTTTTTATACATCTTTCATGTTCCCTAACTGGATATAGACCATCCCGTTTCACCTGCATACACTTTACCACAAGAGCAAGGTATCTTATAAACGCCTTCTGTTTGAAATGAAATTGCGTCCTTTGGAGACTTTAAACATTGTCTCCAGCAACTCCAGAAGAAAAGAAAGACCTTAAACCAAGCAGCTCCAAGATTCCATGTCTCTATGGACTGCCTAAAATACATAAAGAAAATGTACCTGTACGTCCAATCGGTAGCGCAATAGACTCACCAACCTACAAAATAGATAAATATCTGGCCAAACTTTTACATCACTCTACAGGGAAAACCAAATCCTTTGTTTAAAACTCTGGACACTTTGTTCAAAGATTAAAAACCATCCAATTAGAGCCCGGAGACATATTGAGCAGTTTTGATGTAGAATCTCTGTACGCAAATGTTCATATAGATAATTCAGTTTCCATAATATTGGATATATTACGAAATAACAACATGGACTCCACCCTGTTAGAATTAATTGAAGCATGCCTGATTCCCACTAATTTTATTTTTCAAGGAAATTTCTACAAGTAGACTTCGAGAGCCGTCATGAGATCTCCGCTATCACCTGTGGTAACTAACATCTTCATGAACGCCTTCGAAGAAGACAAATATCTTCTGCTCCTCTAAAACCAAAATTTTGGTGCAGATATGTAGATGATACATTCGTAGTTTGGCCGCATGGCGCATATAACCTCCACAATTTCCTGGATCATCTAAATCAATAAAACCCTAGCATAAAATTCACTATGGAAACTGAATCAAATAGTGCCCTTCCCTTTCTTGCTGTACTAGTACAAAGGAAAGAGAATGGCAAATTAGGACATTCTGTGTACAGACAACCAATACATACAAATCGATGTTTCAATGCAACGTCACACCATCATCCTTCTCAAAAGCAATTCGTCATACACTTTTGGTACATAGAGCACTTTCAATATATGACGAAAAATCACTGAAATCAGAAACAGAAAAACTGACTAATGCATTGAGAGGCATTGGATATTGTGCTGAAGATATAAGACGTTCTCTTAATAAATTTAAAAAGCCAACAAAATGTCATAAATGTACCTCTCATGGACAGTGTTGTCTTACCTTATGTACACGGAACCACTGACAAGATTGCCATATTGCTCTAATCTCGTGGAGTAAAGGTCCCTGAAGATGGTTCATCTATGTTTTACTTTTTAGGGTAATTTTTCGAAGTCGGTTCTGTTCTTAATCATTTTTAAATTAATCTTTTTGATTTTAATTAGTCTTTAGAATAGTGAGGTCTAATTAAAAATGATGATAAAAAGAAGAAGAAATTTCGTTTAAGTAAGATGGAAAGAGCTCTGACACAAAAAAGACAAAGACGCGATAAAGTTCATTGACCAATAATTATGCTTCAATTTTTGAATTTGTTACAAAAAACCTACTTTGGAACTATTTTTATAGGGCCTTCTTGGAAGTACCCCCTTTAAAATGTTCAAAACCGCATTAAAATATCTTACCCCTTCTAAAAATTAAGTACATAAAAGTTTGGGTGAAGTTTTTTCAATTTATAACCACCACAGATAAAACAACAGTAGAAATATTTTTATGGGAACCCCTTTAAAGTATTTTTTATAATATGTTATTAAAAATGATATGCTTAAAAGTTTGATAACACCCTCCACCATAAACTAAAAGCGGCATCAAAATATCTCGCTCCTATTGAAAAATGTTCATGAAAATTAAAACAATATATGTGTCGATTTGAAAACCCCTTCTTTTTTTTTGAAATCAGTTTAAAATTGCGAATTTAAAATTGAAATAATAGGGGAAGAATCAAATCGATAATCCGATTAAAATCAGATAGTATTATAATTCTTTGTGGGAAATCATTAAAGAAGTTATTCAGTATGAGCCAAGGGGACATTTACCATTAATAAACAATAATTTTGTTCTAAAAATACGACAAAAATTGTTCGAATTAATGAAAACCCTTAACAGAGTTTTCCCATGCGAGAAATTATAACTGTATTTCTCAGTGAAGCGTTGATTTTCTTTTGCTCGAATAAGCCATAGAGTTAAAAGCACTGATAGACTATTTAAAACAATTGCATATAATAAAATTCGGCTAGGTACATCACGGATACGCATCAGGTTAGAGTTATGTAGCATCGTAATTCTCTTGCATATTTTTTTAATTTTTCCTATATTGTGGTATTGTTTTATGCAAAATATTAATTTACAGACGATTTTTTTTTATTGGGAAGCTTATTAAAATATAAGAGATTAAAAAGTTTTTTTTGCATATCATAAATTACTGTATGTAACTTAACCACATCAATTTTTGTTGCTAATATGTCCAATTTTTTTTCCTCTAAGTCTTCTGCGACATAGAGCAATTCGCCAGCTCGGTGCTTATTTACAACCAGGGCAACCCTTCTGGATAGGTTATACAATCTCCGGTTTGAGAAACTATTCGTGAGACTTTCGGATGGTCGAGCATACACCCCTGAAAGCCTGAAGAATTTTCCACAAGAAATGTCAGGCATTTTATATACAAATGTATCTATACAATGCAAAAACCTGTCGAATATAAAGTTGACTCCCAGAGACACAATGACATCCTTCTCTTTTATTACACAGAGGTACGATTTTTTGGCAAAATTCACTCCTCAGAACGCGCAGTCTCCCACAAACCTACCCCTATGAATAATACGACTCACCCTGTAATGAACCTTCCACAGTCTGGATTTTCGTTTTTGTCCCCAAAGGTCAAAACCAAGTTTTTTTCACTTTTCAGAAGAGCGTTTCCAGGCACGTGTTGTTATTTTAATGACGAAAAAGGAATTGATGTCGAACTTATTCAGATTTTCAAAAAGAAAAATTAAAAGTGGGGCACATATTTCACAAATGATGAAGACCTTTCGTCATACGGTGAGATACCCTCAACGGATGGACGGACATTATAAGAGTTTTAGTGGTTACGAAACCTTTAAAACAATATAAACAGTGTCCTAAATAGTTCAATCAAGTGTTTAAGTTGTAATTATTTTAAAAATACGTAAGCGTGTAGTATTATGTTACATGTTATTTATAATATGATTTTAAATTCGTGGAATACTAGCAAGCGCATTCATTTACGTATTTTAAACTGATTTCAGACACTATTATTTCAGTAAGAGAGCAAACCTATTTTGAGTTTGATCGAAGTTTTTATTAGAGATAGATACATATTTTCCAGCTCTAATTTCTCTCGTAGCCTAAACAATTCCTCCTCAAGACCTAGTAGTACAATTGGTAGAAAATTAACTCAATGTATTTCGGACATTTTTTGGTACGAGGTAATTGACTATTGGAGTTTAAAAAGGGGGCAGATATAAGTATAACCTCGACAGTTGGCTATGGTTGGTTGTCTTCACTACTTTACTATGAGTGTTGGAAGAAGCCAAAAAAAGTTTTTTTTTTATTTTACTACAATTTGAGCTATGGTGCAATTCATTTCGTTAACTAGTTACTGCAAAAAAGTGTTAAAATTGGCATATTTTGTTTATACAATAGTAATTGCAAAAATAACTTTATTGTTGGTTTTATCGCTTTAAAATAAAGCCCTTATGATAAAAGAGAAAGTGAGTATTTATATAGTGATACAGATTATTTTGTTGCTGAGACACGTTAATTTGTTGATGCATGAGATTTTTTTATTAACTTATTGTGGGAAAAGGACGCATTTCTTAACCTAAATCACATTGCTCCTTGGCAAATCAATTTTTTTATAAAAACATTCCGTTTTTTAAAGCTGGAGATTATCCGTTTCCATATAATTTTAATATACTATGACCAATAGT
Organism: Diaprepes abbreviatus; assembly: GCA_034092305.1. NCBI lineage: Eukaryota > Metazoa > Arthropoda > Insecta > Coleoptera > Curculionidae > Diaprepes > Diaprepes abbreviatus. The sequence continues at coordinate 25,157,388 of JASJET010000103.1, forward strand.
TGAAGGATTCCTTTTTTTATTTCGAAAAATCACTGTGGCTTTGTTTAGAACAATTAAAAAACCATTCCGGCAGAATTAAATAATTTAAAAAAAAACATTTTTCATTACATTTGATGATTTTGTAAAACAAGCCGTAGCATGCCTGAGCTCTAACAGTATTAACTACGTGCTAACTGCTTGAACTAATCGGGACATTTCACCAATGCGGCCCATATATTTTGGTATTTTCCACACTTCCACTTTTAAATGTTGTCCATGATTCATCACATAAATACTCATAATAAATTTATATATATATATATATATATATATACCGGCTTTACGCCCCCTGGCTTCCGGCTCCTCATTTAGCGCCCGTGCCTGAGGAAGCAGCTTTCCTATACACTTGAAAAATTTTGGAGTGTTTCGTCCCGGTGCCAGACTGACACCTTCCCAGACACTCGCTTGCCGTACTAATATATTGTTGTTTCTTATATTTGAAGTGAAATGTCCTCGGAGAAAGGCGGTGAGAAACGTCTCTCTACGACACCCCCCCCCCCCCTTAGACATTTCACTTGGCGTATTATTTAGAATCTGTATTCTTGTTTCTGAATATAAGACAAGTCGAGATGTAACTGAAGAACAGCGGGACTAACACCCCGTCGTGGATCCAGCATTAGCACAATGCTCAGTGCAGACCCCTGTCTGCAACGGCCCAAACAACACCAGGGATGTCATGTTGTGTTATAGGAAGCTACGTTACCGGCTTTACGCCCCCTGGCTTCCGGCTCCTCATTTAGCGCCTTGCCTGAGGAAGCAGCTTTCCTATACACGTGAAAAATTTTGGAGTGTTTCGTCCCGGTGCCAGTCGTAGGACTCATCAGTGGGATTCCGACTGACACCTTCCCAGACACTCGCTTGCGGTACTAATATATTGTTGGATCTTATATTTGAAGTGAAATGTCCTCGGAGAAAGGCGGTGAGAAACGTCTTTCTACGACGATATATATATATATATATATATATATATATATATATATATATATATATATATATATATATATATATATATATATATATATATATATATATATATATATATATATATATGTATATATAACATGAAATTATCCAAAAAATTAATTTATCTTTTTCTTATGCCACTTTTGAAGTTTATCGAGTAATTTAAATAGTAGGCTATGAATATTTTGTTTCGTTGTTAATGACAGCAATTAAAACAATTTTTTAGAAGATAAACAATTTTATGCAATTTCTGGTATAGATTGTCTTTAAAATTAAGTTTCGAATTTATTTACTTTTTTGGAAGTAATACGTTTTTAGGGCAGATTGTTTTATTTGTGACTCCAAAAAATTGGAAAAATGAATCGAAAAAATTATTTAACTGAACAGAAAGTAGTGCGAGCATCAGTTTTATGGGATGAGGAATATTATCAGAGTTATATTGCTAATTTGTTAGACACACATCATTCCACAATAAGTCGTATGGTAAAACGTTTGAATGAAGTAGACACTTATTCTAGAAGACCAGGGTAAAGACGAAAACTATGCACTAACGACCGAGATGAATGTTTTCTTAGACAATGTCGCAATTTCTTCTAGAACAGTTAGAAGACGGTTAAATGAAGCTGAATTATACAGTAGGATACTAGCCACTGCGCCCTTGCTTGCCAGGTTACATTTTGCTCGAAATCATCAAAATTGGTCTTTGGATGATAGAAAACAAGTTTTCTTCACAGATGAAACTAGAGTTAGCCTAAAACATCCAGATTGTCATGAATGAGTATGGCGAAGACTAGGAGAGAAGTTTGCTACTTGCAATATTTCTACAAGAATTTAATTTGGCGGTGACTCAATTATGTTCTGGGGTGGCATCTGTTTTGACGCTTGCACAGAATTAGTTCCTGTCAGCTCGACCTTACGTGGCTAGGGAGGTACTCGATTATCTTAACCAAGTTGATATAACAATTATGCAATGACCACTAAAAAGTTCGGATCTGAATCCGATCGAACATGTATGGGATTATCTCAAAAGAAATGTGAAACGTTGTATACCTACGTTTAGAATCCCGAAAAAACTTGAAAATATAGTTACCACCAAATGAGAACAAATTCTTCAAGATTTTATTCAAAATTTAATTAGAAGCATTCCTAGATGCATAAATACTGTAATCCGAAGTAGAAAAAGCAACACACTCTACTAGTGTCCCAGTTAAACCATTAATTTATTTCTTTTATCATTTCATTATTTCAACGATGTTTTTATTAGGTCTTAAGAATAACTTTAATTCAAATCTTAACAGACATATTATAGCAAATTCAGTTTTAAAGTATCCGAAAATGTTTTTTCTAATTTTTAGTGATCCCGAAGTCCATAAAAAATTATTAAAATGAATTAACAATAGCGATTTATACGATTTAATATGTTGTTGCATTAATTTTGACCAGGATTGTATATATACTCGTTTTAAAGAAATAACATTCATGAATTTGTTAAAAATCAACCAGTCACTGTCTACTATAGTAACAAAGAAGCATGGTATTTTTTAAACCACAATTAATTCTCGCTACCTTTTAATCACATTGTGATCCAGTGACTAACAGAAGTGTTCATACATAAGGCAAAGACGGGGTCTACTGAAAAGGGGCTAACTATACTGTAATAATATAAATTGCAGTGTGAGAGTCCAACTTAAAACTATATTAACAAAGTTTAAACATTAAATTGAAGTTAAATAATCGGAAGAGACAAATAAATATTAATTTAGTAGGTACTTCACACAAGTCTTCATACATCAAACTAATAATATAAAAATAGATGTCACAATCAGTGCAAAGATATTTATAACAAGCAAAATAAAATTTTCAGTAACATCAGATATAATATTAGACCACGTCTTCTTCAAAACTGTTTTAAGGCTGCGTATGTCGGTTATTATCAGTCGTACTTCTGGAACTCGTATGCGCCGTTATAATTTTTCCCAGACGTGTTCAAATATTTTAGAAGCAAAATTTACGAAAAAATCAACAACGAAAAATGTACTTGGTAAAACTCTAAGCTCACGTGATATAATTATTACTCCAAAATATAAATTAGTAACTCCAAAAGAGTAATGTTGTGAAGCAGTAATAGAACTTAATGTTGTTTTCGCAAAGGTTACCATTTGGATTTAAAGTTGACGGCTCCGTTCTCGGACAGCTAGCACGCGGTTATCTCCATCATCATTCAGGTATGCTGCGACCGCCACTCTACTATGACAGTTGTTTTTTAGTACGTTTAAATAACTGTTTTCCAAAATCATCTACAGTAGTGAAAATATAAGCTTTTAACTATTGAATGGCACCAGAACCGTCTTATTTGTAATAAACAAAGCCACAATGATTTTTGAAAAAAAATCCCCAGCTTTTAGATTATCAAAACTAAAATGTGGCATAAGTAATAGTTAATGTTACGGCTCTATTTATTTATAAAAAACATTATAATTTTGAAACGTAATGTTTTTATAAACAAACAAACGCAGTTTCGTTTAGGACAAAAAATGAATCGTGTTCCTATAAATAGTTAATAAAAAATCTCTATATAAATACATCAACGTATCTCAATAACAATACAACCTTTAACAATATCCAAATGCTCATACTTTTTTTTATCATTAAGGCTTTATTTTAAAGCAATAAAACTAACGAAGAAGTTATTTTTGCAGTAACTTGGCATAACCAAAAATTCACTAATTTTAACGGTTTTTTCGCTTATTACAGTAACTAATTGACAAAATGAATCTCGCTGTACCACAAATTGTAAGTTTTCCCATTACCTACAACTTACTGTTTAAACTTTGTTGTTCATAATCAATACCTGAACTTCTAAAATTAAAAACTGGATTTTGACGTTTTCAAACGATCGTAGTTGATTATTCAGCGTTACCAACTTGGCAGTTACGTCAGTCAAGAAGATAATAGCATTTAGTTATATTGAAAGCTGCAACAATTATAACTTGAACTAACCTGAACCAAATCTACAATATTTATGACCAATATTTTAGGCAATAGTTTTTCTTAGAACTTAAGGAGCCTTAACTGTTACGTCATTGAATGTAAGTAGTAGAGTTACACTACTGTCGTACGTAACTGCGAAGCATCTAAATGTTATTTAACTTAAGTAGTGATTTACTGATACTTATTAATGAAAGTATAAGAACTGAAACTGTTGCTGTAAAGCAAATTCATTGAATGGCGGAGGGAAGCTCCTGGAATGAGATGTGCAAAGGACCTTATCCTTATAGGATTGACTTCGCGGATGGTCCGGTGTGCAGATGGTGCCTGGAAGAAGATGAAACGGAGGACCATGTTCTCATAGAGTGCCCAGCACTCTATAGAGACAAAGACATTTCGGGGATACAATAAGATCACCCGAAGTAGTTATGCAAAGTCAGGTAACGAGGCTGCTTGAATTCGTACAGGCAATCGATCTCGGATGATCTGCAGCCATGGTGGAATGCAATGGGTGCAATTAGACCTAAGCATCAAGAATCGAATTTCAGCACCCTCTTTCATTCATTCATTCATTCATAGAGTTAACAATAAGAATTCTATAAACTTGGCTTCGAAAAAGACCACATTAGTTTTGATAATAGAAGACTTAGCCCAATCTTTTACATATCTACGAGCTTATACCACCCTTAATTACTTCAGAAAGAAATATATACAATATTTTGATTTTTTTTCCTCTTTGTGCGCCAAACGCTCTCCGAGTTAGTTTCGGAATAACGAAACCTTCGTATTTAATTAACTTAGGAACTGGAAAAGATAGAAACATGAAATTTTGAGGTTAAGTCCAGTTTAACCAGTTTCTTGATGCAAATAAATGAAATATATAAAAGAACGCTGAGTTGATTTCAGTAGAAAATGCTGCACAACATTTTTGTTACAGGTGAGATATGATAATATCAAATGTTTTGTTTTAAAAATGTAACCTTTCAGGATATTACTTATTTGTTTGGGTTAAAATGACAATTGAGTGAAAGTTTTTGTTGAAACTTTTACAGATTTTTACACTCACCAGCCTAAACTTAAATTATAATTAATAAGATATTATAGACAAATTAAGTAAAATACTATAATAAATATTAATTATACATATAAAGCAGGAAAAACCAACATTAATGAAAATTGACAATACCAAAATTTAAATGAAAATAATCCTGTAAATAATAAATTGCTTGTTTTAAAAAAAAAATTACCTCGGCGTTAAATAGTTTTACATGCAGTTCTCTAACATTTTTATACAGATTTTAAACATTTTATGAGCATGAGAATTTAATAAAAATTTTAATTTGTTAATTCTGTAATAATCAATTAAAAAAATTTTCCCACTTTAATTTGATAAGATTGAATCACCCAATTTAATATTTTCATTCAAGATGTCTGTAATATATTTTTAGCTTTCAAATATATACAAAGTTCTGATAAACTTTTAAATTACTTAAAGATATCTCTGCCCTTAACACGATACAGCAATCTTTTAATAACCCGCCCTGCAAAGATAAGATTCCACCGGTCTCTGTGGTGTACCCTCAGATAAGAAGTGCATACGATAACAAGGACTGGATGGGAGCATTAAAAGCCGTAGGAAAAACACTCTCAGAAACATCACCTACAAGATTACAAATACACGTCAAAAAAAAAAACATAACCTGGATTATTTTCACCGCTAAACATAACAAACATATTCTCTGGTTCTTAGATTTAGACCGTGTCAAAATGGAATTATTATCCGACGTTTCGCTCACGATTGCACGAGGCATCTTTAGGGATATTTAGTCCACGAGTAACACTAAATCAATGTTCTAATCTCTTCCATAGGGAAGCCAAAATCTCTAGACCCAGAATTAAAAATATTATTTTAAAAAATAGATCTTAAAGATACATCATTTTTATTAATTTGCTGTAAGAGTGGTTGCTGTATCTTAATTAGGAGAGCAGAAAATCAAGGTCAAACTTTCAATTTTAAAGTCAAGTTTCTCAGACAATATTAATCACACAAATTCTGGATATAGCATACCTTTTTAGATGGATTATATCTATATATACCATGAATTTCGAGACAATAGTTTGTAAATAGATATGGTTTTATTTTAAACAAATTCTTTGCTAAAAAATATTATATCTCGATAACTAGTGGCGCCACATATAGCTTTAAGTAATTCAATTATCTAGAACTTTTGTTTGAAAATTTTTCATACAACCTTTAGTTTTCGAGATAAACTTGAAAAACCGAAAAAATGTAACCCTTTTTGTTCCATCATTTTGTTAGCACAGGGTTGCCAATGTTAACATCGAGATATGTTATTTAAGATGCCGAAATATACACTTTACAATAACAAAATCGCAAGTTACATTTTTTTATGACACAAGTCTAATTTTCATGGAATAAAGTAATAATTGCACTAGATGAAGATAATGTAAGTTTTATGCTACGAAAGCTACAGGAAGAATACATTAAATATATACTATAAATAAACTTTGATAAAATGAGAATGTAGAAATAAAGAAAAGAAAAACATAAAAATTTGGTTCAAAACCTCAAAAGGCGACACCAGTTAAGGTAAAACCAATGCTTTGGAACAACCATATAAGAAATATAAAAATAAGAATCTCTAACACAATAATATGTAGCATCATGACCTAAGAATCAGAAATGTAGGTGATCAACAAAAAAAAAACAAAGATAAATTAAATACAACAGAAATAAAATTTTTTAGATGAAACTATAGAGTGACACAAATGGATAGATACTCCAAGGTATATCAAGGATAAGGGACTAATCCCCTTCGTACATGTTAGGTGATAAATATACGTCTGGCACTCACAGTTAAGCCTTTACCACTCTCTAGCAAGGAAATTATAAAGGATCTGTATTAAAACAAATACAATAAAGAAATTTTTTAGGAACCCGATCCTAATTGTATTTGTGTCAATAAAAAAAAAAGAATAACAATCTAATTATAATACTTTTAGTTACGCAAAAGACAAAAATATTCTTTTAGATTCCAGAATAGATAAACTGGTAAATTTTTAACTCGAGTTGCAACATACCTACCACCTCTAAATAGGATGCATTCTCATTGAATGGAATAATCAATAAGAGTATTATCGATTTCCACGGAGAAAACAAACAACACCACCGTTTACAAAGGCTTCCTTTGCTGACATGTGTAGTCTATCACCCCTGATAAGGGTGTGGAACATAATAAATTGTTTCTTTTTATAGTCACCAATATACAGGTTGTATCTTTAATGAGTTTGGCAAATAAGGTTAATTTGATTTTTATTCCTTCTCTTGCCAACATGTTATTAATAGAATGGTGGAAAAATCCGGTCGTTATTTGTTAGAATCACCGTGTTTGAGAAAAAATATGTTTATCTTTGTCCCAACTTTAGTTCAGTATCATTTTATTTATTCCATATAATGAAATGACATCAAGATGCATCACGTCAAACCCATTACTTCCTGAAAAATGAATGGATGGATCCTATCAGAAAATTATCAGTAAAAAGCTGAGGCAAGTCTCGCTATTTTTTTGGTCATATAAATTATTGTGATTTCATGTAGAGCGAGCCAAACAAGATTCATGAAACAATTTTTCATCTACGATAAACCCTCGCATGGACAGTAGAGAGATCTGGAATAGAATAAACAACCTCAAAGGAAAACCCACTCGTATTATCCCTGGAATTATATCTATTAATGTCTGGATAGAGAAAAGAACGGAGATAGCAAATTGTTTTGCTCAGTATTTTTACAATTCCTCAAGTACAGAGAGATTGAGCAAAGAATTCCAATTCAAAAAGAAAGATAATCGAAGAAACCAGGTTAATCTTAAGAACAGAATTGAATACTCTTACAACATCCCCTTGAGTTTACAAGAACTAAAATACTCCATCTCACAGTGTAAAAATAGTGCTCCAGGACAGGAAGGTATCCTTATCCCTCTTATTAGGAATCTTCCATCGTAAGGGGTAGAATATTTACTAAAGTCATATAACTTCATTCTAATCAACAACTCCTTTCCTGATTCTTGGCATCACTCAATATTGACACCTATACATAAACAAAATAAGCCTCGTTCCCTTTCGGAGAGCTACCGCCCTATTTTTTTGACTAACCATCTTGGGAAGATAATGGAAAGAATGCTTAACTTCAGTCTGCTGTAGTATCTGGAGAAAAACAACCTTCTGGATCCCAGCCACATGGGCTTTTGGAAGAATTTGTCAACCATTGATCATCTTGGTGGCTTTAATATCAATCTACATGAAAACTTTCTCTTTAAAAATAATTTAATTGCTGCTTTTCTAGACCGTTCACACACATTTGATACTACTTGGAGGTATGGCATCTTGAGGACCTTGTATAAGGGGCCGTTTACTAATAACAAACAAAATTTTCTTCATACAAATTTTTCGATCAAATCGCATATTCCAGGTTAGATTTGGTAATACTCTATCAGACATCAAGATTCTGGAAAATGGAGTCCCTCAAGGATCTATCCTCAGCCCCTCTTTGTTTATTATAGCTCTGAATAGCATAAGACGGTATATGACCCCACAGATTCAGTATCGTCTCTACGCGGATGACATTCTCATATACTATCGATCCATCATTCCTAGGTTGGGAAATAAAGGCTGCAAATATGTCTAAATTCCCTAATGACCTGGACTAGGAAATATGACTTTACCCTCTCCTCCAATAAGTCCTTTATAGGACATCTCTGTCATAGGAAAAATTGTCTCAGGACTAGCACTCTAAATGCAACAAATACTCCCACTCCTTTCCATTCTAGTCACAAATTCTTAGGAATTATCTTCGACAATAAGCTTAATTGGAAAAAACACATAGTTTCTATCAAAAATAAATGCCTGAAGGACCTCAACATCATAAAGTATCTCTCTAGTACATCATGGGGTTCAAAATTCCTATCTCTTCTAAACATATATAAATCCATCTTTAGAGACAAAATGGACTATGGTTGCTTTGTATATGGCTCTTCCCGTAAATCTTACATAAAAACCTGGTATATAATACAAAACTCTAGCTTACGTATGGCCCTTGAGGCCTTTTGCACCAGTCCCATCCCAAGTATTCAATGTTTGTCCCACGTCGAATCATTTCAACACAGAAGACTACATCTACTATTAAAATACTCGTTAAATCTTAGGTCCAAACCACATCTTCTCTTGCATGATAAATTCTTCAATCCAAAATTCTCTCCCAATCAATACACAAACTATAATCACACCATCCCTCCTTTATTCTCTTCTCGGAGGAACATAATTTCAGTTTTCCATCCATAAAACAGCCTTATTTATATCCTTTCCCACCCTGGATGGAACAGTTGAAAGTCAACTTTGACATGACCAAATACAAAAAGCAAGCCACCCATCCCAAAATTCTTCAAAATCATTTTAAGAATATAACTAGCTTTGTTTTTCCCAGTCGTAAAATAATCTACACAGATGAATCAAAAACGAAACAACGCACCAGAGCAGAACTTTATTGATCAGACTTTAGAAATTCCTACAAGCTAAATCCACTCAACAGCATTCTGAGCGCTGAGCTCCACTCCATCAAATCTGCTATTGAAACCATTCTTGATTTACCTCCCAACAAATGGTTGATCGCATCAGACTCCAGTGGTCCTTAAGACTTGTCAGGACTAGTTCAAGTGGAATAACACAACTAATTTTTGTACAATGGATTGGGACACTTTTGAAAGGTTCTCACTTTTATTTTTGGTTCTATTTTGTGTTTGAAAACTCATACTACAAGCAGGTTTTTGGAACCCCTATGGGGAGTGAATTATCATCAATATTAGTCAATTATGTCTTATAGAAGACTACTTAAAATTCGTTCCTTTTTATATTCCTTTTGTAAAGAGGTATGTTAATGATCTCCTTTTAGCCCTTCCTGCACATAGAATAGATGAAACCTTGGAGATGTTAAACTCATAAAATTTCCATCTCCAATTCACGGTCGAGAAGGAAGACTCATTACACAGCATACCATTCCTTGACATGTTGGTAAGACACCGAAACCAACCTTCTAAAAACCAGTTGGTACAGAAAGACTATGTGCTCGAACTGATTTATAAACTTCCAATCTTACCACCCTTCAAAAATGACCAACCTCATTCTAGGAATGAAAAGGAGGACAATTAAACTTACCCTTCCGGACTTTAGAAATGACAGCAATTTTCTTACAGAATTCATATCCACTTTCTATGATCAATAAATTTTTATACAGCATAAAATATGACTTACCAGAGAAAATGTTTAAAAGAATAAGCCAAACCTCTTTGATACATACACAATCTACTCAATTATCACAACCAGGTGCAGACAACAACGAGGTTGAGCATTCTATCTACTTGTCGTTTCTTAACATTGAAAATTTAACTCCCAGACTGAGAAAAGTTTTCCAAAACATAACCTCCATTAAAATTTTAGTTGCAACAAATTAAAACAATCGCGTTAATTTATTTTAGATCTAAAACACCTATCTCACTGAAAGAAAACTAGAACATTATTTATAAGATCCCATGCCTAAATTGTGACCAAGTTTATATAGGCCAAACCTGTAGAAATCTTTCAGATAGAATAAGTTCTCATGAAAGCGATTGTAATAGAGGAGTGGTTTCGTGTGCTCTTGCAAAGCATGTACTACATAAGGGTCATTTAATGACCTTTGAGAAACCAAAAATCCTAGCAAAAGAAAGTAATTTCCATAAAAGAGTCTTCCTAGTAATGGTTCACATAAACAACGAACCACTTTCTATGAACAAGAGAGAACACATAGAAAACCTTAGCGTAATGTATAGCTCCTTATTACAATTAGAAAGCAATGGATATCGGTCCCCCACTGTTCAATTTTCTCAGTCAGATACTTTTTAACCACTGTTCTGAATGTTACTATCACATTGTCCAACTGGGCGTGTAGGTTGCCGTTCTTGACATTAAAATTGCATTTTACTTTGTTTGTTATGACAGTTTCTAGTCGTAATTTTCATTTTTCGTTATCTTTTCGCTTAATAACATAATATATTTCCAGAACGGTTACCTCCGTTCCCAGAACGATTATTTGTTCTTGGGCGGTGTAAACTGTACCTATTAAAACGGGCTTTTAACTGTCAAAAATCAATGTCACTCTCAAATTAAAATGGCGTTTCAACGACGTCCACGTATTTTAAAAATTATTTTCTGAATTAATCAAATTAGTTTTGCCTTTTAAAACAATCTTTTCATGTAATGTGATCTTATTGTTAAGTGATAATGACCGTATCTGTTGATAAGACCTGGCGTTTTATTCATACTCTCTTTGGTAGATCGTTTTCTTTATTTTTATTCATAGTAATTGAATTAAGGAAGGTTATTTTTTTTGTAGAAGTCCTGTGGAAGGGAATAAAATTTCTCGAAAGCTAGACTAATAAAAAAGAGTTTTCTTTTCGGGCCCACCATCCTTTTGACTGCAGCCCCACAAGAATGCCATAAACCTCTCGATTTAGTTGGCTTGTTCTTAACTAGTCCAGTCGCGAGACTACCTCCTAATTCCTATATATATATATATATATATATATATATATATATATATATATATATATATATATATAGGAATTAATTTTTCTTGAACCATTAAATATTTTTTTAGTTGGTTATTTTCTTGGAAATATAGTTCATTTTTATAATTGAAACTACATATATAAACTAGTCATACTTATTGTATATATATTTTATATTTCAAGACGTTTCGAATCTTTTTCAACTGAAGTTTTCGGCGGATTCTACAACAATTTTTAATATTATTATATACGGAATAACGGGTTAAAAACTTACCATTAAGAATAGAGATTTTTGTTTTAAATAAAACTTAATTACATCACAAACCAATTATAATCACACACTCTCTTATATATTAACTTTTCAATAGTATTTTTAAAATACCAGCTAGAAGAATGGACACTACATTTTTAACCCTATAACTGCCTTGACTTGACTGAATGAGGAACCCAGATGGTGTATGTTTTGGGTCTTTTAATTGAAGTGGTATCTTTCTAAAAAAATATCGTGATTCAATTTATAAGAATTGAAAGCGGAGAATTATTTTTATTTATTGTTTTATTTATTTTAGAAACTCCCTTATATTGGTTTATTTTAATATGTTGAAATAAATTTGATTTAGATTATTAATGTCTGTTTTTTCGTTTACGGCATTTAGATTTTTTTATTGCGATCATTTCGTAAAATTCTCGTTTTCCTTTGTTGGTTTCAGTTTTCAATATTTTTGTAATTTCATAATCAAAAGTGTGCTTGTGTTTCATTTCGTGTTTTTTTAGGGCTGTACCTAATATTTTTTTGTCATATTTATATCCATTTAGACGATTTTTCAGATACTGATTAGTTTGGCCGTTATAATTCGATTAACAATCCTTGCAGGGTATTTGGTAGACAACATATGATTTTTTGTTTTTTGGAATATCACTTTTTAATTTGCTGAAATTGCTTTTAAGTAAATTATGGCCCTTATGACTAGTGGTTATATAATGTTTCTTAAAAAAAAGTGGCAAGGAAAGATTTTGTTTTTTGGTTTTATTGTCTTCTAAATTTTCTATTTTAGTGTTTCCATGTTTGTATTTTTCTAGCCTTTCTTTAAAAATTTTATTAATTAATTTATTTGGGTAAGAGTTTGACATAAGGACCTCTATTGCTTTTTTGATACAGCTGTTTCTAAATTCGGGACTACTAAGGATGATAGCTCTATCAGCTATTCCATTTATTAATGATTTTTTTTTGGGCCATGTGGTGTTGGGAATTGTAGTTGAGGTAGCGACCAGACCATGTAGATTTTGTGTACCACTCAGTTACTATTGTATTATTTTTGTGATCCAACGTCATATCTAGGAAGTTTATGTGGTTATTATTTTCAAATTCTGTGGTATATTGTAATTTTTCAGGATAGCTGTTAAATTTGTTTAAAATATATGAATCTTGATTTTTTGGTATAACTGTTATGCAATCATCTACGTATCTGTAAAAGAATGGTAGTTTGAATTTTAAGCTGTTGATAACCTCAGTTTCTAGGTCTTCTAACACTAATTGAGCAATAACACTCGATATGGATGCACCCATCGCGCAACCCTCAATTTGCTTAAAGAATACATTTTTGTATTTGAAGTATGTAGAAGTTAGGTAGATTTCTACAGCTTCATGAAAATCATCTTATGGTATATCAGTGTATTTCTTTATATCTGACCATTTTTTTCTGGTTATGTTTAAGGACACATTTATGGGTATATTTGTGTAGAGAGATACAATGTCTAATGAGATCAACACGTGGTTTTCTGGAATTTTAACTTTTTGTTTTTTTCTTTAAAACTCCATGAGTCTTTAATGTAAAAATTATTTTGGCCAGTGACATTTGCTAAGATATTTTTGAGGTATTTTGAGAGTGCATCGAAAGGCGATTGTATACAAGATACAATTGGTCGAAGTGGAATTTCGGGTTTATGTAATTTAGGTAGCCCATATATGCGTGGTGGTGAAGCGTTATTTGTAATTAAATCTTTTGCTATATTTGGTGAAATAAACTGTTTGTTTTCCCATTTTTTTATTAGGTCATTATTTTTCTTTTGGTATGAGTCGGTAGGATCAGCTTTAACTTATTTATAAGTGTTTTTGTCATTGAGTAATTGCATGATTTTTGCATCGAGACAATCCAGATCTAATTGTTTTACAACCCGATAAATCAAACAAAACAGTTATTATGAAAAACTCGGATTACTTATATATATATATATATATATATATATATATATATATATATATATATATAAGTTGCTTATGCCAAGGTATGGTTCATTTTATGATTAGATGCTTAAAATTAATAAATAAAAATAGATATATATTACGATATGTTTAAAGCTATATTGGATTATGCGCACTAGATAAACGGCTGTAAGTAGATTTCCACTTCCTTTCATAGGCGACGGCGCGTATATTATAATTGACGAAATATTGTTTTTTTATAGCCCTAAAGCAATAAAACATTTTTGCATCGAGAGTAAACCCAGCTTGTAATTCTCAGCTTGAACTATCAATTGCTGGGAGCCGAATTGGAAGATTATTGTTTAATCAAAAGTTTAAAAGTGGCAATAAACACTATTTTTCTAGCGTTTAACGATTTTTAACTCAAAAACTATGCGATGGGCGAAAAAACCACAAAAGTCACTTTTTGACTACAATCGACAGAGGAATACGAAGATACTTTTTATAAAAGGATCAGTTTTTCTAGTTATTAAAAATTCTTTTGTTTATTACCCGACCATTTCTCGGAGTCTACCCTCGATATTCTTAATCAAGGATCGAAAGACATATAAGAAACTTTGTTGGAGCCATGTCGTTTCACATGCTACGAAAACCCACTGAGCTCGCAGATTACAACTTACCATCTTAAATCCTTAAACTAGATGATGTGATTATGTATGGAAAAAACTAATATACCGCAATTCATAAAATAACTTGCCAAGAATTATTTGTATCCGACTAAAAAAATATATGTAAAATTATTTTAACTACTAAAATATTTAGGTTCGTTAACGGAATAACATGCATTAGGAAGTAACACTGTATTAAAGTCATTTTAAAACTTTCTACCTATGGTCGCTCAAGTTATACGCTATTTTATTAACAAGTTCAGTAGAAAAACTTAGTCAACATTACGTTATTTAAAAATACACGTGCATATAATTATCTCTGTCACAAAGATTTACTTCTAATCTCTCTATTTTTATGAGAAGTTTCTATTTTTTCTCACAACAGACGAAAAACATGAAATAAAATTAGGCTGAGTCAAAGTTTATGTCATCAATTTACTGGTTTATGTTCTAAAACTATTTTTTAATTTATAATTATAAAATATTGTTCTACATTAAAAATATATTCAAAAGAGTTAAAAATAATTTCAAAGTTAAGTAATTTTTAATTAACTATGATATTTAAATTTTTTTTTTGAAAGAACATAATTTCTCTAGGAAAAAAATAGTTGTCTAGACCGTATTAACTCAAAAGAAAGGGGCTATACCATATTTAGGCTTTGAATCTTTTTGTGGAATTAGCAACACCGCAATAATGGAGAAATTAAAAAGAAAGGAAAAGAATAGGAGATTCAGTTATTGGACAAATCTACAAGGAATGAGACAAGAGAAGATACTCCTTGAGAATTTTAAACAGAAGAAATTCAAGGAACTTATTAGCTTAGCAAGGATACCTTAACAAACTTAGATTAGCGAAAAAGAAGAATGCAAATTTTGAAAGGCAGAGGACGGAACCTACCCTCATTATTTCCGAAAGCATCGCCTTGCAAAACCCTCTAATGTGATACTTGGAAACATATTGAATAGAAGAGGGAAATCTATCCGATATCAAACAGTGCTACATTCTGAGTTTCCTAAGAAAAGTTTGTTTGGAAAACCCGCTTTAGTCAATGACTAATCAGCAGAAGAGTGGCACATTAGATCTTCCAGGTCGCAGTACATATATTCACATCTCCACTTATAAACATTCGCAGTGCAAAACGCCAACCGAACTAACACAAACTGTCCTCTCCGCAATCGTACTTGGCTTGATACTGTAATTATTTTCTTCTTGAGTTCGTTCTAAACCGGATGCACTGCAACCAGCATAGGCCTATTGTGGTCACCCTCGATTTATAGCCACTATGTTAACTTGGCCTCTTGAACCAGTTTTTACAAATCCGGTAAGGAGTGAGTGTGTATTTCACTCAGTTCCAAGTTTGTTGACCCAAAAGTTTGTTGTCTTTTCCAATCTAGTGACTTGCAACCACATATGATTTATGATGTGCTCTACCGTTTCCTCGGCTCCACATAGCCTGCAGCTGACATCTCCGTTGTACATTTTATTCAGATGAACCTTGACAGCCACGTGTCCTGTCATTATGGCTGTAATTGCACTTCATTAATTCGTAATCATTTGAAGTAGTTTCTCCTAATAAAAAGTCTGCTGTGACTCAAATCCTGTCTGGCTGTCCAGTGATTTTTGTGCTCTATACTGATTCATTGTTTGACAGCTTCTCGTGCCGCACACTGTAGTATATTTCCATGTATGCCCTCATGTTCTGGTACCCACTATAACATATAACTTTGTTGTTCTTTGCCAGAGTTGAAAGTTCACTCTGACATTTTCAAACCAATCTAGATCAAACCTTTAAATCCTTGAGGTCCTTCAGGGCTGTTTGACTGTCAGAATAAAAATAGATTGGCTTCCTTTTGTAAGCTCTCCTTTTTATCTCATATGCATATTGTAAAATTGCATAAATTTCTACCTGGAATACTGTTGAGTATTTCCCCAAGGAAATAGTTATTTCTTTCCTTGATTGTAACCCACAGACCACGGATCCTATAGAATCAAGTTGATTCATACTAAAAAAGAGACAAAGAGTTTTCGATGAGTAGAACCTTACTTTCTAATGGTCGAACTAAGCACAATACTCTTAACGGCATTAGCTACCCCTATCACCTGACCGAAGTTAAAAAGAGAGATATTGCTCATTGAAAACGCTCTATTTCTTTCCAAGCGTGAACCAACTTTCTTCTATAGGATCCGCAGTCTATATTAAGTACTATTAATTACTTCTATGTCTATGGTTAGCATCTATAAAAAATTGTTTGTTGGTAGAACTGTTTTTAGAACCATTTTGTTTAAATTTGAATTATATTGTTTCTAAAGTTCTCTAATCGAAATGGCGATTCAAAAACAATCGAAATTAAATTTAAATATAATGGCGCCAAAAACAATTATGCTAATAAACAAAAACACAGTTTTATGCGATGGCGGTTCTCAACTCGAATTTCTTACCTTAAGCTTAAAAACAATAATCGCAAATAAATCAAGGTTATTCACTAAAATTTGTTTGCATTATAATTTTTACAGTAAAGAACAAAAATAACAGTTCCTTGAATACCTCTACTTTAAGAAAAAGTGTCTCACAAACTAGACCTGTCGATGAAATTTCCTTTCCACTTTCGGAATCTACGGTTCAAAACACGTATAAAGAAAGTTAATTTTGGGTAGTATACTTGATATAACAAAATAATTCTCTCGTTTTAAAATAAAATTAATATCCAAAAAAATAAACCTATTAAAAAAGGTAATTACATCATAAATATTAACTACTACTTATATATTATAAAATAATCATTTATTTAATATCTACTTACATAAAAGTTTAATCGCCGGTATTTTCTGAACAAACAACTTTGTTTGTTTATTTAGGGATCAACATCCACTTTGATTTATAAAATCGTGATAAGAAAACTCCTATGTTAATTAATAAAATAGTTTGCAGGGGTGTAGATCTGGAGGGGGCCGATCTTTTATAGAGCTAACTATTATATTGCCTTTTTTATTTTTATTCGATTATGTCTCAGTAATATACGATTTATTAATAAAGGAAATAAAATATGTAATTTACGTCATAAGCTTACTTAATAAAACGCTTTCTTTTATTAATACTGTTCAGAAAATAACATCCACTTCCTTATCTGGTACTAATTAAGTAATGGTCGTGTTTGATGTTATTTTGTATAAAAAATACTTTAGATTTTTAAGTGTAGCACAAATATGATTTTCGTTTAACAAAGATCACTGAGAAAATAAGAGGCTCTATTAAAAATCTGTTACAAATTGTTGTCATCCCAATAGATTTCCGCGTCAAAAAACCCGTTTTATTTATTTTTCGAAAAAATATGTCCATACTCCGTAAAATATCAATACGCGTTGTTTTTATGTGATTTGCCATTCGAGAAAATTAGTTTGAAATATTTGTTTAAAATCGGCCTTTTGTCAACCGCATAAGCTTTGATTTATCTGAAACAAAAGGAGTACAGTCTATGATACGTTTTTATAATATTTGCTTAGGAAATGGTTTTGTTAATAGTTTTAATACAATTGTGCATTTTAGATTTTCGTAACATTTCTACGATGACTTCATAACAAAGTGCGACGCAAGTATAAACACAAAATTAGTGGTTGTAAGTACGTCCAATACTCAAAAGATACGATAGAAAAGGCTTTAACGGAGGTTAGGGGAGGGACAGAATACAGAAGCGAGTGAGACGTACAGCATTTCAGTAATAAATCTATGGAAGACAATTCACGATAAATACCCCAAAACATTTAGTAGGCAACCTGCTCTAAATTTAATTGAAAAAAAGGTCATTGCAGATGCCAATATTACGGCGTTTAACTGAGGTTATCCGTATGAAAAAGAAGATATTAACAGCCAGATTCACTAAGAAGATTTAAAACTTAAACCCAATCCAGTTGTCATGAAATTTAGATCTTCTAGTCGGCCAGTTTTTGTTTTGCTTATGATATTGTCATAATTTATATTACATATGTCAACAAATAAATGCTTATATAGAGATATTAAGGATAAGAACCTTACGAAAAAGCCTTGAAATATATAAGAGAAATAGCTTTATCCCGAAAACAAATAAAATTCTACATTTTTGTTGGTTCGGTAGTAAAAGAAAATAATTTTTTTATAATGCTTGAATTTTCAGGGTTTAAGACTTGCTTGACTTACTGTTGCTCTTGTCAGTTAAACCATGTTAGTGAATCAGGGGGTAAATGTTTAGTTAGAAACCTAAACGGAAAAATGCCCAAAGTGGTTATTCGACGAACTATGAATTAATGCTGAGAAAGTCTGTGACTTACCTAAATCTGCTCATCCAGTCATGTTTGCTGTAACCCCCTCTGACCTTATGTTGTCCTCATAATGTTGTATATAAATCCAATAACTTATGGTGCACTTAGACTCAAGGTGGTCCTGAAGGCTATATATACAACCGAAGTAAATCAGGTTGATTTGACCAAAGTTTGTTCGACGAATGATTTTTTAAGATCTTCGTGCCATATGACAAACGTCAAACTAACTCTCGAGCTATAATTGGAGACAATTTGGCAAGTCATTTGTCTCAGGAAATATTTAGAAAATATAAGATTCATTTTTTTCCTTCAAATAGCACTCATTTGACACAACCACTTAACGTGGCGTGTTTCAGGCCAATTAAGATGGCTTGGCGAAAGGAACTAAAAACATGAAATAATTCAAATTCAGGGATTCTTTAAAAAGATAATTTTTCCTTGGTTTTGAAGAAGACCATGAAATTAATTTCCCCCCCTGCTAAAAAAAACCTCCCTAAATTCTAAGCTACAGGATTATGTTCCCTTAATCGGGATAAAGGGATAAAACCATAGGCAAAGTTCCATCTGAGAGTGACAGAGATGTTAGTCAAATATCATATTTTCTAGCCAAAGCAATGGAAACTATATTCAACAAATGTAGGTACGGTCAATTATCAGGACCGGAAAAGAATCGAATCTGAAAATGAAGAAAGAGAGCACTCAGATAAAAATGAAGTTACTGATATGCCTCATTTTGCCACAACAGAAAAAGAAAAAATATCTTGATGCAAATAACTTGCAGGAAATTAAGAGGGAACCAATCACCAAAGATGACATAGCAACAGCGGACTGTTAGTAGAGTTCATCATACTAAAAAAAAAGCAAGAAAGATATTTGGGAAAAGTTCTGAAAGTATGTAAAGAGTTTATACGATGCATATACGTAAGATCATCTACCGAAATAAAAAATACATTCATTTTTCCATTGGTGCCGGGCATTAGCGACATTGAACTAGTGATTACAAAAGACCCCAAAAGCAATGACAGAAAGCCCTAAAATTCTTTATTTAAAGTAGGTAGTTCTCTACGAAATGTTAATTTGTTTTAGTTAAGGATGCTGATTTAATTGTTTTTTGAAAGGAAGTTAAGTGAAAGTCGTAAATAAAAACCGTAATAATTTTTCAATTTGTTACTATTTTGCCTATGTTATATAATACACTTATCACTTTCAGTTTGCAATTATATCTTTTGAAAAGTATAATTTTGTTCCAAGTCATACTTTTGAGCGGGTTTCTTACCCAGCGAGTGAATATTACGGCTACTTTTCAAGTCACCCAGACTGTGGGTAACGCAAAATTTTGACAATTAGATACTTGATTCTACAAACGGAATGACTTATAGATACAAATAAATCAGAATTAGTTCCTTGAAATCATTTATAAGTTTTCAGTACTTTTTGTCAATATACATTGCACCTTCTCTTCCGTACAATTATGTTTATGTCTATGTCAAAATCGTTATCAAGTTACCCACTTGGACGGCACTCATATATTTTTATAGTTAGTTATTTTTAAGTTACTTTGTTATAAATATCAAAATGGAAATAAATTTTATGCAAGCAGACAACAGTAACCATCTCGTAGAAGATGCACTTTTGATTGAATTTGTTTTTTTAAATAATCCTGATTTTTATACTGCCGAGCTGAAAAACGTAAAAAGGGCAATATAAGAATTACCATCGTATAAGATTAGACAATGGTATTACTTTATTAAATCATGATATAGGTTATATCAGCAATAAGTTTGCACGTGATAATAGCAAATTTCTTTAGTTTTATAGGTCCGCAAGCCTTTTATTCTAATCCGTAATAGAATAATAATGCCAATATTCTAGAATAAATGAATTGAAATCTGTATACGTACCCGTGACGAAGCTTTCGACAAGAAACATTGATCATAATTTGTAAGAGAATGTGATCTGAGACAGCATAGCGGTTGAGATGGCATAGTCGGTGTATCTCAACAATTCACAGTCGCGACACTACCTACAAAAGTAAATCACCAACGCAAACACATCGCGACCTGCTCATCGCCAGTGTATGAAAACAATCTACGTTTGTGTGTGTAAAATTGCCTCGCAAAAATTTGTTCTTTCATAAAAAAATAACCCAGATTACAATTTTGTATTCTACATGAGGTATGAGGTAGGTTTGAATGTATTTTTTGGAGCCAAGTGTTATGATTATGATGTATTAAGTAGATTTATGTAGCTTGTAAATTAATAGAATTGCATTGCTTTTTCTCGGATATGTGCATACAGGATAAGATCATTTAGTAAAAGCAGTTACTATGTAAAATAGTTTTTAGCGAAAATAATCAATAAAATTTACAATTTAGAAACAGCAAGACATGCTTGGGATGAAAAAAACATGAAAGACGCTATTGCAGCAGTTCGTAGCAAAAAAATGGGATGGCAGATGGCAGCAAAAATATATAACGTTCCTTCTACTACACTCCGACGTCGAGCAGAAAAAGAAAAATCATCAAAATTATATTTAGATGACCATAAAGCTACATTTACCAAAGATCTCGAAAAACAACTAATCGAACATTTACAAGAGCTTGAGGTACGTTTTTTTGAAATGATTACAACTGATTTGAGGAGACTTGGCTACCGAATAGAGGTTGCTAAAAATATTCCTCATAGATTTTCCTCGGAAATTAAATGGCAGGTTTAGACTGATCATCCTATTTTGCTTCCCCCTCACTGCACTCATAGAATGCAGCCACTCGATGTAAGCTTCCTCTATACATTAATGAGCTCCGTATTTGGTTAAGGGACCATCCAGCAAGTCACACATTTCCAGATGGCTGAGCTATTCTAGCAAGCCTATCTTTAAACATCCACAGTTAACAATGATCAAAATGAATCGGCTGCGAATGGTATTTTTCTTTTAAATGAAAACATTTTCCCTGAGTGGATGTTTGAGCCCACATATGTTACAGATAATGATCTTGGAAATTTTGCTGTCCCTATCCTGCCGAATGACCATGGTGAGGCGCAGCCTTTACATGCCCAGAACTCCCGATCGAACGACCAAAAAACCTACGAGCTTTCAGTCGAAAGAACAAATTGAAGCAGTACGACGTTCAAATCCAACGATTTCTCAGTGCAACCATCAAGCTGAAGCATGACATTCCAAGCCTAATGGCGTCCAGTCAAATAGCCTTTCAAAGGCAGAGCCTCTGAGCTCTCAGTCCAATATTCAAACTGAGCTAAGTACAACTAAAGCAGATATTTCCCCATTGCCTAAATCTTCACAAATAAAACAAATAAAAGGGTAAATTCGAAATGTTGAATGCATCGCCAGAAATAGTAAAACTGAAAGTTGTTGTTTTTGAAAAAAACACTGCAGATTTGATGAAATCTTCTTGACAAGTTAAAAATAGAATCGTTCTGGCAGCTTCATGTGATGAGGAAGAGCCGTTAGCGTCACACAGTAAGGACCCATCTTGCATTTATTACATGGAGCCTTGGAGTGATTTCTTCTCGAGACAGCAAAACGCGTTAGTTGTGATATTTGTAAGTAACACTACTGACTAAACATGATAAATAATGAGTTTTGTTTGCTTTATAATCCATCTCGGCACATCAAGTACATATTGCTCAATATATGCCATCTTACCAATAGGAACAGGGAAAGATGGATTTTTGATACATTTTTATTTTTGATGATTTTTGGAAAAATTTATAATTTTTGTTCAACTCTTAGATTTTTATTTGTTAATCATGAAATTAAAAAATGCAAAATGGATATTTATTTTCATTTAACTACGTGTCTCCTTATAATCGTGTTTTTCAAAATCTATACCGTTTCAGACAACATTCCCCTAATAGGAATATAATCACATTACTGCGATCTTTACACATAAAAAACAGAATTAGCCCCTATGCATCAGAGGTCTTGACGAGCTAGTTCTAGTTACTGTTTTCGCCTATCTATTGAACACTTTTTCTGGAATATTAATAAACATAGATAAGTACTGTGGGATTGGACACTATTTTATTACGGAAAACAAATAACAGTCTCAAGAAATTAAACAAACTGTCCTTTAGCGTTGCTTGTTTTATTATGATGTGACATCATACGTGTTACATGACCAGCGCCATTACCCAAATTGCATTTCACTGAACTTTTTAGTTGATTTTTGTCGAAAAATCAGCAGAAAATATTTATATAGTGCGCCTTAAATGAAAGTAAAAAAAAAAATATGAAATAATTTTCCAATAGTGGTCAAATGCACATTTTCCAATTTTTTACGAACAGATTTTCAGTAAAGCATCGTCACTGATAATTTCTCTAAAAAAAATTCTAACTACATTTCTGCTAGAATATGTTATAAAATTATATATACAGCAGGTCATCAATATTTATTACGTGAATATTGGGAGGAGTTAGGTGTTCCCAAGATTCATACAAAGAAAATATCTGCAAAACCGCAACTGTATAAAAATAAAAACAAATTTTTATAAGTGAATCGGTTAGAATTTTTTGCTATCATATTGTAGGAACCACATGGTTTAAAGTATCTTTGTGGTATCGTCCTTTACAAAATATGTGTCTGTATCCGGTAAAGATATCATTTAATAATTTGAGGTTCAAAACATCTTGAGTAAGAAAAGTGTGTTTTATATATACTTACATTTATATATATATATATATATATATATATATATATATATATATATATATATATATATATATATATATATAATAATATAAGTAAAACGCAAACAGTAAATGCAAACTTCGTTCCAACCATTTCCTTTCCATGTTAGAGGTTACACAGTTGGAACAAATTGCTAAGGAACACAATTAACACAATTTATCCTATTCCACCACCATCGAAATGATGGCCTACCTGTACCACCATACCGAAAAGAAAGTCAAAACTACATCTTGAGTAAGAAAAGTGTGTTTTATATATACTTACATTATATATATATATATATATATATATATATATATATATATATATATATATATATAAATAATATAAGTAAAACGCAAACAGTAAATGCAAACTTCGTTCCAACCATTTCCTTTCCATGTTAGAGGTTACACAGTTGGAACAAATTGCTAAGGAACACAATTTATCCTATTCCACCACCATCGAAATGATGGCCTACCTGTACCACCATACCGAAAAGAAAGTCAAAACTTACCCTCCCCGCCACAGTGATACGGCAGAGGTACATGTCTCGTCTCTACTAGACTCATCAAGGTACCGACATGGACCTGGCTGTGCAAAGGACAAATCGGAAGGAAGCATGCAAATACTGAACGCGGCTTCGCCGACCTCTCGCCGAATGTATGCGCCAGGGCAGTGTTTACTCTCTAAAAATAATAATACCTAATTAAAAATGTTTATTTCCAAAAATAAAATCACTTTTTACCACTCGGACAGATTCCATTGGACCACCGTTACTCTTCTCCAACCTGAAATACTCACACAAATTAAGCACAAGCTGTTGCCTGTGAAGGGTTTCCCAACGCATTATCTAAAAAGGCAAATCGAATCTCATTACTTTATTCTAATTTTTAATGCCTGATTATTACAACTCATTAAAGTAGTGCGAAAAATATTTTAAAATTATATATGTGTATCGGACATTTAGAGACTGACGACAGATTTAAAGGTTAGAAATATCTATATTATAGGTTTAGATTTTTAATAAAGGGTGTTTTTTATAGAGGTATAGAACTTTAAGTTGGCAACACTTTTTTAATTGGCTGCCATTTTGTCAGCTGTCAAGTGATTTATATTTAGTTTGGTTTGGCATTTCAACATGAATAGACTGACGCCTGAACAACGCTTCCAAATTGTGCAAATTTATTTTGAAAATCATGGTTCTGTTCGAAGTACGTATCGCGCACTACGTCCATTTTACGGTCAACATAATCGTCCATCAGAGCAATTAATTCGATTAACTAGGGAACGTTTTCGCATCACGTTTACTTTAAATGATAATACGCATCCACAGAGACGTCGTACAGTGCGTACAGAAGAAGTCATTGCTGTTGTAGAGCGTAGCGTAGAGGAAGACCCGAATCAGTCTATCCGCCATCGTGCACAGGAATTGGATATGTGTCCATTCACTTTATAGAAGATTTTGCGGAAAGATCTTGGTTTGCGTGCTTACAAAATCCAACTCGTGCAAGAATTGAAGCCACACGATCACCTAGCAAGGAGTAGATTCGGTGAATGGGCCCAAAACAAGATTGCCGTTGATCCCAATTTTCATAAGCGAATTTTGTTTAGCGATGAAGCTCACTTTTGTTTGAATGGATACGTCAATAAACAAAACTGCCGTATTTGGAGTGATGATAATCCTCAAGTGTATGTTGAGACACCGTTACATCCAGGAAAACTGACTGTTTGGTGTGCTTTATGGGCTGGTGGAATCATTGGTCCGTACTTCTTTAAAAACGATGCTGGTCAGAACGTTACAGTCAATGGTGACCGCTATAGAGCCATGATTACTGACTCTTTCGTTCATCAATTGAACAACCATGATGTGCAGGAGCTGTGCTTTCAACAAGACGGCGCAACATGTCACACAGCTCGTGCCACAATTGATGGTTTCACGTTTCGGACCCGTGAATTGGCCTCCAAGATCTTGCGACTTAACGCCGCTAGACTATTTTCTGTGGAGATATGTGAAGTCGCTAGTCTACGCCGATAAGCTCGAAACGATTGATCACTTGGAGGACAACATTCGCCGCGTTATTGCCAATATACGGCCATAAATGTTGGAAAAATTTATCGAAAATTGGACCTCCAGATTAGACTATGTCCGAGCCAGCCGTGGCGGTCATATGCCAGAAGTCATATTTAAATTATAATGCCAGAAGGTTGTCTTTTGAATAAAGTAAATTTCATGTCAATTTAAAAAATTCATCTTTGTTTTATTCCATTTAAAAGTTCTATAAAAAACACCCTTTAGAAATAACATACTTGCCAGTAATAATTTATAAAACAATAGTTAATAGCTTTTATATAAAACAATCTTCTGTTTTAAATGCACTTGAATAATCAAAGTTTCTCAAAAATACAGTGTAAATAAAACTCTTATTTCTAGACAAATTAAGATGAACAGGTCTCAAAACTGTCTTTGATATGTCTGTAGATTGATGACGCATGGATATTCTCTCACTAGAGCAACTGTACTTACCAAACACCCATTATTTAGAGTCCACGTTTTGAGCTGTTTCGGTTATTACTGGCGTAATATGTTCATCCAGCTAATTTATATCTTATTTGTTAAGTTCTAGTTTGAATCTTGTCCTTATTTATTCAGATAATATAATTTTATCAATAGGTTCCTTTCTATTTTGGTAAATCCGCAATTCTTTGAAATTTTAATGCAATTTTCCCACTTTCTATGATCTCTAACAACTGTCAAGGGGTTATAGACCCTTAAGTAATTTTAATAATAACTTCTGGTTTTCGGTTGCCTATTTAATATAGTCTTAGGGTTATTACATTCATAGTATTAAGGCAGACTTGTAAGCTATTTACCATATATTGTGGTTTAAGTTGTTATTCCGAAAGGAATATGGATATTTTTAAGAAAAAACGCCATTTGCCTGAATTATTGTTCGTAAATTTCTTCTCTTCGAGAGAAACATTTTAAAAAATCATCGCTGGAGGAGGAAACGAAGTCTGGAAAATGGTAAAAGGAAAGAGGCAAATTAATCTCACCTGTCGGTTAAAAAAAATACCTTAAATTATTTCCCGGAAAAGCTCAATTTACCAATATGTAGATTTGAAGTTTTTATTGGTTATTTACAGGGTTGAACTAGATTAGCTGCATACCGGCAGCACCTAATGTGAATTCCCAAGTAGTACAAGTTTTCCATTAACTATGGTTGATATAAGTGAACACAACTGTGCATTATTGCTACATACTTTTTAGTTTGCAAATGTAAAAAACGACGTTGAATAGGAAAAAAATATAAGAATTACAACTTTCCTCTTGACAGTTAATTTTTCAAAACGAATCAGAAATTTATGATCACACAATTTAAAAATGATTTTAATAATATTTCAGTTAAAAAATAATCAATTATATACTAACACTTGTATATTTAATCTCAGGAATTTTTAACATTAATAAAATAGATTAGAATTGATAATAACTTTTTACCTTAATTTGTTTATTATTTTCTCATTAAAATAATTTTTAATAATTCTCATATTAGTTTTTTAACATACCTAGATTAGTTTCGGAATGCTCAAATAATAAAACAAGATATGCTTCTTTCAGAAAATTTTTCCAAAACGCTTGAAATTTACAATATATAATAATTCTTAACATCAAAATATTTTTGGGTTAAATTCGTTTCCTAATTAAGACAAAAACATTTTTTTTTTTTCAAATTATTACATCTTAATAACAAGTAACACTACCCAACTATCACTCACGCATCTGGATGAAACGGTGTAAACTTAAACAACATTGAAAAACATTGAACACGTGTTATTCTGTGGAGGAAACTAGCCTAAAAGGAAGGAAACACCCCAGAAAATGAAATATCGCTTTAGGATTAATTCGCCAGCGGTATAAATAGCTACCGAACGTTTTTGCAACAAATATTGAGACCATATATTTTCACTATATCCCAAAGAGAGTAAAATTTTTAAAAAATGATTAATTTTTCGCAAAAATTATCGTTTGCTTATATTTTAAAGAAAATTCTATTTTTTACGAATTATCGCCTTGAAATTTAAGGAAAATATAGATATTATGCACTCAAAAAAGTGTAATGAACCTGAAATTTGAGCGTTAAATAGTTTCTGAGAAAATAGACTTCAAAGTTGAAAGTTTGACATCGATAATTCGCTCTCCTAATTAAGATACAGCGACCAATCTTACACCAAATTATTTAAAAAAAAAACGTATATTTTAAACCGATGATAATCTTACATTTTTCAAGTTAGGTGTCTTAAAAAAACAAACGGAACTCCTAGGAAACCACTCACTCGTCTGTCTTTCATAACTGAATTTCTCTGATCCGACTAATAATATTTGTTAATTAGCAAGATATTCCAGTAGTTCTGTTCCTCAGTTACTCCTTGTCTTCTGCTGGCTGTAGGCCTCTATAATCCGTCTCCATGCTACTATGTCCTGTATGGTCTAAAACCACCTTGTTACTGTTAGATTTTTGAAGTAACCCAGTCGTCTTGTTTGTTCCACCAGAGCATTATTCTTACTGTCTATCTATCTTGAGTCTCCCTAGCTACATATCTCGCCCATCGGCATTTGAGGTTCTGCAACACTTGCTACGCGCAAGAGAGAAAGAAACTTAAAAGGAAAATGAATGCTTCTGCACAGGTGGTTATTTTTTTTAGTGTTGATCGCTCCTTCTTTTAGGGCAGTGCCTAGGCTAGCAGGTCGGAGATAGGGAGGGGGGGTTATATAAATTGAAAGCGCTACCTGTTTCGGCCCGTCGGTAAGAAGGAGCGATGATGTTAACGAAAACAGGAAACAACCAGATCCAAAAATAAAATACACCGATTCCAAAAACAATTAATATCTATATTTAACAATAAAAAAAAGGATTTTGTTTTACAAACTAGGTGAATTTTAATTTAATCTAAATAAATATGAGACTATTTGCCACCTGGATTAGAACAAAAAAAAACAAAGAAACAATGAACAACACTACTAAAAGTGTGACGTCATCTGCGCCATACGCCAAGTCGGTTTAGATGTAGGTCCAGCTTTAGACTGTCGGCTGATTTGCGTTGAATAACCTTACTTTTTATGTACAGTTGTATTTTGCACTAATAAATTATCTAGTACGCCGATTTAGGAACTAAATTAAAAGTGCTGGACTTCTAATGGATGAAATAATGTTTTAAATTAACTAGTGTATACGTATACCTTCGGTTTCCAAGGTAGTTTAACTTAAATTAAATATAAAGTATCCTGTGATCGCAAGCAGAAAGTCTTATTAGTTCCCAATCACAGGGGAAAAAAAATGAAAGCATACGATAAATTAGGTAATATCACAGTTTATTATATTTAGTTCTAATACCTGAAGTGTGGTTTTATCACTGAGTCTAAATCCTTTCAGCAAGCACTAACCTGTAACTTCTTTGGGAGCAATGGAGTGTTTTATGGCAGACTCCGGCGTGGAATTCCAGTTGTGAAATAGAAAAGGAAAATCCCGGTTTAACAAAATCTGATTGTGGCATGTACCTGTTTGTCTTTACAGGTGTAACAAGTATCAAAAGTCACAAATATGGTGTTAACGTACACTTTACTTAAGGGTAAACGAATATAGTCTTAACTTTTTTTATCCCCCAAAATCTGGCAAATGTTGCCCTAAAACACTTAATATGGTTTTAGCTGTTTACTGGGATAAACGTAGTACTGTATAATTAAAAATATCAGCCAAAATATTGCTTTCTGAGCTTATGCCAGTTTTTCCAACCAAGGCTTGGCCCAGAATCCCTCTACTGACGCTTTTAGAAATCTCAAGAGCGCCAAGAAAAAAAAAACAAAAGATTAACTAACTACACCCTTGATGAAAGTGGCAAAAGTGGAGTGTTTGATACATTTATAGGCACACTTAATTTTTTTTTACAAAACCGGTTTTTGATGTGACAGTGACAAAAACTTTTAGCTTTATTTTATCAACGAGATTGATTCTTAATCGAATTTCCTCAGCTGATTCTGAACATATTGTTCTCTACATTATCATGATTTCTAGCCCATAAGTCACTACTGGCAATACGCAAGTATACAAGATTTATCGATACTGCACAATTTCGGAATATTTAGTTTAATTTGCAAAAGGCTGTCCAAGCTGACTTTATTACGAGTCTTATCTCAGCTGTCTGATTATTTTACGTATTTGATAGCATGCCGCAAATATATATTTTCTCATACATTTTCTAAGATCACACTATCCATACAGATGTTGCCATCAGCATTAGTAATTATTTTAGCCTTAGTTTTTAAGCTAAAATTTTTTGATGATCTACTTAGCTGTGTACATCTGCCAATAAGTGACTTAAATATATGCCGTCAATATTGATGCCTTTAGTATCATCCGGTAGTGATTCGAAAATGCTAGAGTGAACTATTTTAGAAATACAATATCTCCCTGACGAATACATTTACTGATTGTCAATGTATCGCTAAGTAGGTCTTCTAGAATATCAAAAATCAATTTTAGCTTCATTCATCGCATTCGAGAAAGTCCACGAATGCTAAGTGAAGGGATAGATTGCATTCAGTTGTTTTTATATTGTTCTTACTGTTTGCAAATAGTGGTGATAATCGTAGTCAGGGATTCATATAGAAGGTTTAATGGTTGGTAATACATGATTTACAAGCCAAACGGCTTCGCACTCCCTCCAGGGATTATTCACTCATACCAGGCATACAAAGACGCCAAAAGTATGAAGCTCTGTGGGAACCCTTTCCATGTTATCGGGTCCTAGGTGACGTTGTCTGCTGCATTTCCCATGAATTTTCGGACGGTTCGCGCGGTTGCTAGGAGAATTGCTTTCTGCATCGGCTTATAAAGATGCTCACTAAGGCCCAGTCCCTTGATGTTCTGCAGGAGGTTCTTCGGTATCACTCCAGTTGTTGACAGTATTATGGGAATCGTTTGGACGCTGTTCATTGCCCATTGTCTTCGGATTTGGACCTCCAGATCTCTGTATTTGGCGATCTTCTCGTTGGATTTTGGCCTTAGGTTGTTGTTGTTAGGCACCGCAATGTCGATTAGTGTAGTTCGCCTAGAAATCTTATCTATTAGTACAATGTCTGGTCTATTATGAGCTACTGTTTGATCCGTCAGAACCGTTCGGTCCCAATATAACTTGAACTGGTTGTTTTCAAGAATAGGCTCTGGATTGTATTTGTAATAAGGCACCTTTCCTACCTGTAATAGGTTCAACTTTTCTGCTAACTCTTGGTGGAGTATCTTAGCGGCTGAGTCGTGTCTTTCCTTATATTCGGTTGCGGCAAACGCTTGGCATCCTCCAGTTATGTGCTGAATTGTCTCCGATGTTCGACAGCCATATCTGCATTGGTCATTTTCTATTGAGGGATCTCTAATGATGAACTTCCGATAGTTCTTCGTCGGAATAACCTGGTCTTGGATAGCTAACAAGAAGCCCTCCGTTTCCGGAAACATCTGTCCTGAAATCAACCAGTAGTTCGACGCTGAGTTGTCGACATTGTCCTGATTGACCTCATTTGGATGCCGTCCATGAAGTGGCTTCCGTAGCCAGGTTTGTAACTTCTCTTGGTATGTTTGGTGGTGAGAAGTAATATCTTGTTCCCTCAACTGTAGCGGTGTTGAATCGTCTGCCTCGCATATTGCTCGATGTAGTGTGGAAGAGTCCGCCAACCTGTGGAAATATGAACGTAAGTTTATTATTTGTTGGTCGAGCTGCTTACCAATATCCACCAATCCTCTTCCTCCTTGGTGTCTTGGAAGCATTGTACGTTCAATGGCACTCCGAGGGTGATGTTTTTGTGCTTTTGTTAGGAGTGTCCTTATTTTTCTTTGCAGGCTTTGGATGTCCGTCCTGCTCCACTTTACAATTCCAAAAGAGTAGCTCAGCGCAGAGCAAGCATACGTGTTGAGCGCCTTAAACAAATTTCTACTATTTAAATTAGTTCTTAATACCCGCCTTACCCTCCTGACAAATTCGGCTGTCAATTCGGCCTTCATAGTGCCATGATCAATTCTTTTAGCCTGTTTCATACCTAGATATTTGTATGTTTGGTCTGCTTCCATTGCAGCTATAGTTTCACCGTTCTGCATTTCAAAAGCCCCCGGTTGTATCTTCCCTTTAACGATGTTCAAAATACGGCACTTGTCAAGTCCAAATTGCATTCCGATATCCCCGGAGAACTCCTCTACAATTTTAAGCATTTGTTCCAGCTGGCTTCTGGTAGCAGCCATCAGTTTAAGATCATCCATGTATAGAAGATGATTCACTCTGACTATCTCTTCGTTGTTGTTTCTAACGCTAAAGCCGTGTCTGGTGGAGTTCAAACGGCGTGATAGTGGGTTCATTGCAAGGCAGAACCACAATGGGCTAAGTGAATCGCCTTGAAATATTCCTCTTCGTATCGGAATGGTGTTAGTTTCGATGGTGTCGCTGGATGGCACTTGCAATTGGATCCTAGTTCTCCAGGTTAACATGATGCGTTCTAAAAAGGAAACAAAATTGTTGTTGGTAATTATCTATATTATTATTATTACCCCTTTTGAAAAGTCAGATGTCTTCTGCATTTCCCACATATTGGGGATATTTCCTTCATGTAAGCATTTATTAAGAGCACTTGTAGTGATCTCCCATTTTCATCATTTGCAAGTGATTTTGTCTTCCCCTGGACTCTCTCTTTAAGAATGAATGAATCAATAAAAGTGGTGACACTAAATCTTTACTGCCTAGGCTTCATTGGACCCTCCATATCTCACCATGGTTCCAAATTATTCAAGGCCGATCGTCTTGGCGAATCCAAACAGCCTAAGAACTTGACATAATATCTCCCTAATATCAAAGATATCCCCACCGTGCTCCGTGACGGGCAAGAATGAATTCTCTAAATTTTTATTATATTGATGAAAGCGTATTCTTGACATTAACTGAATATTTTTCATTTTGGCAGGACTTTATTTTTGCTTTTGCTTGTTCTATGAATTTTGTGAACGTTTTACCAGGAATTTCAAACAGGAATGTGAATTTGGAAGTTTTTTTCTTTTCAAAAAAATGCGGTTCTTCATCGTAGGACCTACAAATACCTCATCTGGTAAATTGTAATTTATTTCATTATCATGGGTAAATTTTAAAGCATTTAATAATTTGTCTTTAAAATTTTACCTTAGATCTAATTTTGAATTTAAAGGGAACAAGTATAATCTTATGGATATGATATATGAAAATTGTTAAATGTTACCAATATTTTAGTTTTACAAAAGACAAGAAACTTCAAATTTAACGGTCGAAGCAAGTTGGTGATGATCAATAATATTTTGTACTAGATGAGTAAATCTCTTTAGAGTACTTTTCTGGAAATAGTTTTATTCAAGACAAGAAGCAAAAAGTTGTTTATGATTTGTTTTCTACAAATAAACTGCCTGAGTAAAGCTATGAAGCACTGCTTGATGTAAATATCTTGAACCAACTAAACTTGAACCTAATAACATATATTGGCTCTACTAACCGACATTATATTATTATTTTACCATAGAATTCATGTTTCGTTGACATCTAAAGTTCAGCATTAAAGCAAGTATGCTGTTTTATTTTAAAATGATTATACATTTAAAAACCAATATGCCATATTAAAATAAAAATGATCGTATGTAATATGAAATGTTTC
Organism: Diaprepes abbreviatus; assembly: GCA_034092305.1. NCBI lineage: Eukaryota > Metazoa > Arthropoda > Insecta > Coleoptera > Curculionidae > Diaprepes > Diaprepes abbreviatus. The sequence goes on from JASJET010000103.1 coordinate 25,190,565, forward strand.
AATATTATTAAGGACATCTAGAAATTACTTATTGTTATGTATTTGCTTTGGCTAAAAATAAAACAGTAACCTATTGTTTCAATATGTTATTAATTGAAAATAAATTTATATTTAATTAATTACTTATTATTTTAAGAAAATAAAACAAAATTTCTTGATTTTAGCTCGAGTGGTCAGAAAATTTGTTTCGTGAAAATCCTCTGTCGAACAAGTGAGAAGCTGTGATTGTTTGCCATTTCAAGAATTCAACTCTAGTAAAGTTTCATTCCAGTTACCTAAATGAAAAGTTTGGGCTAGTGTAAAAATAAAAAATTGCTAATAAATCTTTATGTATATATTTAGATTAAAAATTATTATATTAATGTATGAATCCCATTCTCAAATTTACAATCTTTTTTATATTTAAAGTGTCAATAAATATTATTTTGTTTAGATGGATTAGCTTTTAAATATAAACATTTTTTATTCACTTTGGAGTTGATTTTTTTAATAAAAATTATGCTTTAGCACTTGGTATTCTTTTACTACTTTTAAATTAAAGCTATGTGATTATGTATGAAAGGTCAACATATAATTATTAATATGAATGTTGTTAACTGTATATAAATACTTAACGGATCAGTACCCCAAAAGTATCAAGGACAAACTAATTTTACCGAAGACCTGATTAAAGCCATTTTTGATTATATAAATTAAAAATAAATGCATTAATACTTTTTTATTGACTTCATACACTCTTGGTTCAAAGAGGTTTTTTTCAAACAGACATTTAAAAAATACTAGCCTCGATTCATTTTTAGGACATATTTGACATTATAGCTATTAGTTTAAATGACATTTTTATTTTAAAAAATAAAATAATAGCCTATCATAATCATAGAAAAAGCATCGTAAGAACTGACATTTCTTACTTGCCATCCAAAAATAATAAAACGGTAACAACGGCTCTTCCAAAGAAGTTCAAAAAATTAGCCTTAAACGAATTGCTTTGAACAGAAAAGTTATAATTCTGAGGGAACTTAAAACTGAGAATTTTACCGGTTTTTTATTGAATATTCCGAATTAATCTGTAACCTAAAATATTGTTTATTATTTTAGATATATTATAGAAAAAAAATAGTTATTATCAAAACGTATTATTTAAAATAATAGAGTTAACAATACAAGACACATTCACGCCAATATAAGAAACTAGCAGGGATTTCAATGCTGCCATACAAATATTTGCACTTAATGGCAACCAGCAAGGAGGGGTTAAAAATTATTTACACGATCAGTCCAGTTTTATATATTAAGTTAGAAAAGCAGCTTCATTAATTGAACTTGTTTGACAGCCTCAGATGGTAATATTGTATTTCCGAAATATCCCTGCCTTAATCCGTTGAGTTCTGAGCACTCTCTAACGACATACTCAACAGTTTCATCTTCCTCCAGACACCATCTGCACATCGAGTGGCAAACTTACTTTTGGCACAGCGAAAATTAACTTTAAAATGATATGATACTAAGTACGTATAGAGTTTCTTAGTTGAATCTTACACGCTCTGCTTTTTGTTCTCTGCTAGGTTATCTAAACGCCAAACCTTGTCTGACACGCATGAAAAACATTATGCGTTGCTACGGATCTCCATGTTTGTAAGGTTTCATAGAATCTGCCGTTTGAATATCACCCTATACAGACAACAAGAAAAAAATCTGCCTATATCACTCGTCACTATCTCCTCTTCATTCCTGTAAAGTGTCATCGAAATCGGTTTAGCCCTTTCGAAGATTACTGTGTACAGACAGACAGACAGACAGATAGAACAAAGTAACCTATATCACTCCAGACAACCTCTTCTTTATATCTGTAAAGTTTCATCAAAATCGGTTAAGCCGTTTCGAAGATTAGCTGGTGCAGACAGATAGAAACAAAGCAGCCTATATCACTCCTGTAACATCCTCTTTATTTCTGTAAAGTTTCATCAGAATCGGTTGAGCCGTTTCGAAGATTTTTCCGGTACAGACAGACAGACATTCCTGACAACTTCCTTTTTATTTATATCTCTAAAATTTCAGTGAACTCGATTCAACCGCTTCGAAAATTAGTCCGTGCAGACAGACAGAACGAAAAGCAGGCTGTCACCCCTAACAACCTCCTTTTTATGTCTGTAAAATTTCATGGAAGTTGGTTCAGCCGTCTCGCAGATCAATCCGACAGAGACAGAAAAAAAGTAGCCTAAAGCACTATCGATAACCGTCTCTGTCTCATGTCTGTAAAACTTCATTGAAATCGGTTCAGCCCTTTAAAAGATTAGCCCAGACAGACGGACAGACACTTCAGTTTTATTCATATGTATGTAAGGAGTCCCTCTTCACCATTTGATAATTACATCTATTAACATTTATTTTCATCTTCTTAACAGCAGTGTTTTCATAAGTTACTGCAAAATAAGGTCTTTGTGTATGTTTTTCGTCACGTAAGTAACCACATTCTCTACAAAATTCTGCATTCCACCTAAGAACAGTTACACAGGATAGCACCACATCTCCAAATGCCGTATGCAGTCGCTGCCAACAGTGCTCTTCAGATACACCAAATGTAGAACATCATGGCGCTTGTTAACTCCTTAAATTCTCTCAAGAACGTTTATCCCATACCTACTAAAAAGATTGAATCACTGCAACACTTTTATGACATACCAATCTTCAACCATACAGATACAGTTAGGGGAGAGTGGGGGAATCCCGGACGGCGGGTAATGGCGGACACGCCAGTGTAGCTATGTTAGAAAAAGATAGCAGATATTTTATCCACCACAATCGCGAGTCGTACCCGAATGCAGTGCCGAACAGTGAATGGTTATTTTTTAGTAAAATTGAATACGTGTATATTATTTCAAGCTAAACATAGGATTCACGTTTTTTTTTAAGTGAACTAACGTCTAATTAAGCAACCTTTGTAAGTAATCGCCAATTGCATTACGATACTCTAACCTCAAATAAATATATAGTTTTTCGTTTTTTTTTGTGAGTCGGGTAGTGGCGGACGATTTGTGTGGTGTAATCACAGACATCAGTAATTACCCCTATATGGGTTACTATAGGCCGAATACCCAGTTATATAGACTTTTTATAAACCTACTCAAATAATTTTTTAAAAACCTACCTAAATTTTTTATATTTCAGATGCCTCGAAATTACCAATGAAAGACGGAGACCAAATACAAATTAGAAGATTTACAAAAAGCTATTCAGGACGTCAAGAAGAAAAAACTTTCATTAGGAAAAGCAGCTATCGTTTATTCTACACCAAAACGCACTATACACGACCATCTTAATAAAGAAATTATAAAGACCCCAAAAAGTGGAAGAAACGCTATATTTTCTGAAGACCAAGAAAAAGAATTAGAACACATTTTAAAATGCAGTTAAAGCATAATTTTGACCAAACATCACAAATGGCGGGAAAGGACTGGTTTTATGGATTTCGAAAAAGGCATCCCAACATTTCTCTCCGCAAACCTGAATCCACTTCTATTAATAGAATTACAGCGTTTAATGAAACAGAAGTGAGAATCTTTTTTGGAAAACTTAGAAGCCTTACAAAGGAAATATCAGTTTACTGCCAATCGCATTTACAATGTTGACGAGACCGGCATTTCTAACGTCCAAAGAAATTCTATAAATCTAGCTCCGAAAGGTCAGAAACAAGTCGGCATGGCTACAAGTGGTGAAAGAGGCACAACAACAACAATTGTTTGCGCATTCAGTGCTTCAGGAAAGTATGTCCCTCCATTTTTTATTTTCAAGAGGAAGCGAATGAATGCTCATCTATTGCATGAAGGCAATGCTGATATGGTTGCAGCCGTGAGCGATTCGGGTTGGATTAATGAAAACCTATTCATAGATTGGTTACATCATTTTATCTCTTACGCTAAACCAACTGTTGAAAAACCTATTCTTCTTATTTTAGACAACCATGAAAGTCATCTTAGCCTGGCTTGCTACCTGCTTTGTCGCCAGAATGGAATAATACTGTTATCTCTTCCACCACATACCTCACATGTATGCAACCGCTGGACTTGACATATTTTGGACCGCTCAAAACTGCATACAACAGAGAATGTGACTTATACATGGCTTCAAATATAGACCGAAAAATTACACAGTATGAAGTTGTCGAGTTTTTTACTAAAGCTTTCAATCGAATCAGCGATATAGAAACAGCTGCAAATGGTTTTCGGGCAGCTGGTATATGGGCATTAGATACAACAAAATTGGACGAACATGTCTTTGATTCGACATCACCTGATGTGCAGACAGCATCAACATCAAATATGCAAAGAGCAGTAACACCTGATGCCCAGATAGCACTGACACCACCTGTGCAACGAGCAGTAACACCTTATACCCAGACTGCATCGACACTATCTATGCAGAGAGCAGTGTCACCTAATGCACAAGTAGTTCCATTATCAGTTGTGCAGCAGCGATCAGTAACACCTTTACCTATGTTGGACAAATTAATTCCACTTCAAGATGTTGTTAATGTTCCCCAATTGCCACAGCAGAAAAGTAGGCAATGTTCCAGAAAGAAATATTCAATTATAATCACTAGTACCCCTATGGAAGACCTTTTATAAGAAAATGAACAAAGGAAGAAAAATAAAGAAGAGGCAAAAGAAAATGATAAGTCTGTACGAACCACTGAAAGAAAGAAAGGTATGAAGAATCTTAAAGCATTTGAAGATGATATGAAGGCTAAAGATAGGAACGTACAGCGCAAGAAAAAGAAAGTCATCAAAAGTGCTACAAAGGTTGATGAAGGGTATTATTGTCTTATTTGTAATAAAAAGTATGAAGACCCAATCACAGAAGATTGAATAATGTGCATCAAATGTAAATTGTGGGCGCACGAAAATTGCACTAGTGGTGCAAGCACATCAAGGGGATTTATCTGTGATTTCTGTGCCAATTAGACTATGTCCGTGATTACTCCATCCACTATCCGTAATTACCCCCAAGCTGTGGGGTAATCCCGGACACCAGAGGTTTTGTTTTTTGTTGAAATTTTATTTTATTTTTGAAAATTTATCTAAGTTGATTATGAGAACATAAGAATGATTAGTTTAAGTAAATATTAAGCAATAAATAAGCCTTGTAACTTCATTTGGTTTTATTGTATTTCAGTTCTCCCTTAAGTGTTCGCAATTACCCCACCTTCCCCTAAGTTATATACAAGTAAACCATATTAACCCCAAGAGAAATTAATTTTAAGTTTAGCCACCTCATCTTAAATTTAGCGTCGGCTCTATAAAAAGTCGTAACACGACAGATTAAGATCAATGGGTTAAGCTCAAAAGCAAATTTTATTGCATTTCAGGTGGAACTGAACTTTTCTCTTAAGAGTTGTTTTAAATTTTAAATAAAATGATTGCAAATATTTTATTTGAATGACTTTTCTTCTTATTTTCTTTCCTTCTTTATTCCCTCCTAAGGGTGTCGGTTGTTATAAAAACTAATGACCAGCACAACCCATGTCCCGCTCTTACACTCCCTTTTCCGGCAATCCTCAAAGAGGTTTTACACGATATTAGAGTTTGAGAAATATTTCCGTGGGACTCTCATATAATCGAAACTTCCTATTATTACTCATAGACAAAATTTTTCTATATGACATATTTTATATATATATATATATATATATATATATATATATATATATATATATATATAGTTTACCGTAGCTTATCGCGACATTTTCCGATATCTTTAGTACTTTACCGCAACATCATGGTGTTTAGCGCGACCTCACGCTAAAATTTCGACATCTACCGTATTTTAACGCACCATTGCGGTGTTGCCAAATAAAATGGTATTGGGGAAATTAAAAATTTAGCGCGACTTCCTAAGTAGTATAACGACGCTTGAAAGAATAACTCTTAATATGCATAGACCACGATAATATCTATAGTATCGACTTCTATGGAAAATTGCATAGAATTTTAAGTATACATCAAAAAGTAAAATATGCAGGCTATGTCATTTTGAAAACATGCAGTAGTCGTTTTCCTTAAAAATGACTACTGTGATGAGAATATCTCTTGAAAATGAATATAACCAAGATATTTTTTCGTCATTTCTTCAGTCAAATAAAAAAAAAATTACTTTTACAAATAACGTATTCGGGTTTCGTTCTTTATCTCGGTTTATAGATATTCATCTGCTGCCCTTAACACATGACATTATATTATTAAATTATTATTATATTATTATTTTTATTGTAGATTAATTTATAATATAAACAAAGGCAGTTTTTTTCTATATAAATTTAACATAGTTCTAATTTATGTGAAGTGGGTGTGGGGTTGCTAGTCCCCCATCGGGCGCCTCCCCAGGTGGCGGATAGGGGTACGCCTCCCAGATATGGGTGGTACTGAGGAAATGAAATACTCAGGGCGGACCAAAACTATCTTGAATAGCGGCAGCTGGCTATTTCAATACTGAACACAGGCAATGGTTCAGAGAACCAAAAAGGCTGTGAATCAGGGAATAAACGGCGCAGTGGTACCCACGGAAACGGCGTTTACACAGCGATGAGGAAGGCAACGGAAAACCACCTCATTATTACTTTCCTAGTAAAATTGTCATGGTAATCAAATATAACATAGATAATGTTACTGATCACGGACCTCGGAATCCGAGATCCGGCAGGGGAGGACAGACGCACTTAAACTGTAGGGCCTCCCAGGTCGTCAGCATGCGAAATCCCTACAAAGGTTCTAATTCTATGATCAAATAGACCAACTAATCAGGATGATCAATAAGCACGAGATAAATATTGTAATGGGTGATTTCAACGCAAAAGTGGGCAGGGGCAAAGTGGACAATGTGGTGGGAAGTTTTGGACTGGGAGAGAGAAACGACCGCGGAGATCGCCTCATTCGCTTTTGTCAAGAACATAATATGATTCTAACTAATACCTTGTTCAGGTTACCCGCTCGCAGAATATAAACATGGAAGTCGCCAGCAGACACACCAGAAAACATCGTAAGAAATCAGATAGACTACATAGGTGTACCAGTAAGATACAAGAACGCTATTAAATCATCAAAAACCTACCCGGGGGCCGATGTTCCGTCGGACCACAACCCAGTTGTCTGCAAAATCGAAGTCAGATTAAAGCGTGTTAAGAAGAAAATCAATAACAAGAAAATAAACATAGGAAAGCTCTCTGATGTCAAAATTAAACAACAGGTACAAGATTCTCTAAACAAAGAAATAGACAAAATTAACGAACATACATCAGAACCACTATCAAGATGGGACAAGATTGAACAGGCTATCCACACAACATGCACGCAACTATTAATACACGATAGAGAGAAGAAGAAGGATTGGATGACGGAAAATATCCTTGATATGATGGAAGAACGAAGAAAATATAAAAATAAGAACAAATTAAAATATCACGAAATACACAAAAAAATAAAAACACAAATTAGAAAGGCGAAAGAAGGATGGTTGTCTGCAAAATGTATAGAGATCGAGCAATGCGAGAAGAAATATGATTATCAAAACATGCATAGGAAGATCAAAGAAATGACAAAGAAGACAAATTATAATGGTACAGCTACGTCCATAGCTGATGCTGACGGTAACCTTACATCAGAGCCGTCGAAGATACTCGAAACATGGAAATTATATGTGGAAGAACTTTTTGCATCAGACCGCCATTATGAATATACCATTAAAAACATCGAAACCGGACCTCCCATTCTTAAGTCAGAGGTACAGAAAGCCATATGGTCTCTCAAAAATAATAAAACTCCAGGCCCAGATAACATTCATGGCGAAATTCTAAAGATGCTGTGCGAAATGGATAATCAATTCTTGGATACTCTGACTTCACTTTTAAACAACATATATGACAGCGGCGAAATTCCGGAAAACTGGCTCCAATCAACCTTCATTGCCATACCTAAAAAGCCGTACACCAAACTTTGTGATCAACACAGGCTGATAAGTCTAATTAACCATATTACCAAAGTCCTGACCAAAGTCATATACAACAGAATATACAATAAATGCGAAGAAAACATAAGCGAGTCACAATTTGGGTTCCGAAATGCTCTCGGCACAAGAGAGGCTATATTTTGCCTGCAAGTACTATTACAGCGGTGCAGAGATATGAATAAAGATGTCTACATGTGCTTTATCGACTACTCTAAAGCATTTGACAATGTGAGACATGACCAACTATTACAAACGCTCCAAAACATAGGTGTTGACTACAAGGACATCCGAATTGTGGCAAATCTCTAATGGGGACAAACGGCTAGGGTGAAAATAGGCAATATGCTCACTGAAAACGTCCAAATTAAGAAAGGCGTACGACAAAGATGTATCCTGTCTCCTCTACTTTTCAATATCTATTCAGAACAAATTTTTAGAAAAGCACTGGAAGAAACTGACGTAGGCATCAAAGTAAATGGAGAGATAATAAATAACATAAGATACGCTGATGATACAGTTATACTTGCCAACAGCATAGATGAGTTACAATGTCTCATGGAAAAGGTCCAGAAAGCTAGCAAGGAAAAAGGACTCGATCTAAATATAAATAAAACAAAATGGATGCTAATTAGCAAAAATCAACAACCAGCCAGACAATTGATAATAGATAATAAAATAATAGCGCATGTCGACTCATATATATACCTCGGCACAGTTGTTAACACAAGATGGGACCAAACCACCGAAATACGATCTAGAATTGAAAAAGCCAGAGCGACCTTTAACAGAATGAGAAGTTTGTTCATGAATGGTGACATATCTCTTCCATTAAAAGTAAGACTTGCTAAATGCTACGTATTTCCTGTCTTGCTGTATGGCGCGGAAGCATGGACAGTGACGGAAACTCTATTGAAGAGGCTGGAAGCGTTTGAAATGTGGGTGTATCGACGTATCCTGAAAATATCCTGGACTGAACACATCACCAACGTGGAGATAGTTCGCCGTATACGGAAAGAAAAGGAAATTATACCGACGATCAAGAGGAGGAAGCTAGAATATCTTGGTCATGTAATGAGGCATAACAAATACCGTCTCCTTCAGCTAATACTCCAAGGAAAGATAGATAGCAAACGCGGACCCGGAAGAAGAAGACACTCATGGCTCCGAAACTTACGTCAATGGTTTGGACTAACATCCGCCGAACTGTTCAGGAGCGTCGCAAACAAAATCAAGATTGCCATGATAATAGCCAACGTTCGCAACGGACAGGGCACATGAAGAAGAAGAAGGGTGTAAATGATTTTGAGTGGGATAAAAAAGACATGCTAATTGCTGCGGTCAGACTGCGAGGGGGATCACTAGTCAGAAGAGCATTGGAGCGGACATGAAAAAGACCGACAGAAAAAATGTGTAGGTAAGAAGATGGCTTCGGTAAAACAAGTGCAAAAATTAGATATTCCCGAAGAAGAAGTTAGTTGAATGCCGCAAGTAAAATTGGAGAATTACCTCTGGAGGGTTAAAGTTTTTCTATCTAATTTTTTGTTTTTTGATGAAAAATGAAAATGTCTTTAATCTTTTATTTTCCGCCAAAAATGACTTGTTTTTTGAAAAGTTATTTGTTTGGTTGAGTATGGGAAAACTCAAGTTATGGTAAAAGGTTTCGCGATCTTTAGTTGCCAAATCCCTTTCCACCGCAACCTGTTTCAGGTATACGGAGTATACGCGATATTTGGCCAAACACATGTGAACGTAGGGTCTCTTTTTATTCCCAGAAACTTACCTAGGAGTCCGTAAGTAGATACTCCTTACATCCGCACTTTGTTTTTAAAAAAGGGGAAAACCCAGAGACACTATTTAAACCGATTTTGGAATTTTCGAAATGAACCCGCTTTTCGGCTCTCGGAGTGCAATGATAGCTTACTCAGAGAACGACGGGCAATTTCAAGAACGGATAGGTGCGTTATAGGCTTCCCTAAAGCACGCGCCTAACCAGATTATTTTCGTAGGTTTATTGACTCTTCTAGAAGATCTGGAAGGTCTATGCTGCCGTCAAAAAGATCGTCGATGATTTAAAAGAAAAGGAGAAAATCTTCTTTCCAGAAATTGAGTTTTTTGATGATGAAGACGTGGAAAAATCCTGTTTGAAAATAAATCCTTTTCAAAAATAGGAGTTTTGGTCAGTAAAAACGATGGGAATATCGAATTTAGCCTTGAAAACAGCCTTTAGAAACTAAAACTCTATTTGCGATTTGAAATGTTGCTTCGCTCTTGCTGCAATCTGATCTTCGTAATCTCGATCTGCTACTAAAATCCACAAAACCGATCTCGCATAAATAGTCGTTCGGTGACGAGATTGCGTACCGTTTCTATGGGTACGTTCGTGCCGTAATCTGTCACGAGCGCTACGGAATTCTTACAAAGATTTGCGCTGATAACCGTCTCTGAATCTTGATTAAAATTTGTCCTGTAGCACATAGGATTCATTCCACCAGGTAATATCTCTTGTATTGGATTTTGGTGAAGCCTAAATGCCGATATCTCAGGATTTGCTGGCATCAGGTTAAATTGTATGTTACTATCTTCGTTGAAACACGGAAATTGCCTAAATTCTGTCTCAAAAGAAGAATACCGCACAGGGTTAAATTGAGAATTTGAATGGAACATTTGTTGTTCCGGAATGTGAAAGAGAAGGGCACCGCGCAGGCGGTGCCGGAGAGGACCTACCATAACCGCCCGACCCAACGAAAAGCCAAGCCGCCTCAACTTTCTCGCTGTTTAATTGTGGCACGTAAGGAAGATGAGCCATTGCTCTTAAATTTAGAAAAAAGAAAATTCTTTTATTGCCAAAAATAAAAAAGGGGCTATGGAGTTGTGCCTCTGAGGAGTGAGCTGGATTGCTCAAGACGACTTCAAAAATTTGAAAACTAATCTTAAAGAGTTTATGGTTTTTTACTAATTATTGAAAAATAATTATTAAAGGGTAAGGTTAAGTATACTTTGATGTGGCCAATTTATTTTTTAAACCGCAAAGAACCTAACTTTTGGAAAAAATTTGTTTAATTTTTTCTTATCAAAAAATTAACTAATTTGGATTTAACGCTTTCATATCACCGCAAGTCGGTTTGCAAAAAAATGTGTGGGTTATTCGAACTTTGACGGTGTGCAAAAAATGTATGGGTAACTGGACGTAATTTTATTAAGTTCGAAAAAAGTATGGGTAATAGATCGCTTATAAAAACAAGTTTAAAAATTAGATAATCCCGAAAAACAGTTAAATAGAATGCCGCAAGTAAAATTGTTGAATTTTAACGAGCGTAATTTCTCTGGAGGAATGAAGTTTTTCTATCTAATTTTTTGATTTTGACGAAAATTAAGAATATAAGGAATACCTGCTTACGGACTTCTAGGAAAATTTCCGGTATTAATAATGGACCCCAGATTCACTTGTGTTCGGCCAAAGATCGCGTATACTCCGTATACCTGAAGGAGGTTGCGGTGGAACGAGATCTGGCAACTAAAGGTCGCGAAACATTATATCTTAACTTGAGATTTTCCATACTCAACCAAACAAATAACTTTTCAAAAAAATAAATCATTTTTTTTCGCGAAAAATAAACGACCAAAGAGATTCTTAGTTTTCGTCAAAATAACAAAAATTGGATAGAATAACTTTAATCCTCCAGAGACATTGCGCTCGATAAAATTCTACAATTTTACTTGCGGCAACCACCTAACTGGTTTTCCGGGAATATCTAATTTTTGCACTTGTTTTACCGAAGCGATCTTCTTACCCATATAGTTTTTGCAACCGAATTACCTATACATTTTTCACGAATATGAGACTTGGAAAAATTCAAGAATTTTTGCGAACCGAAACAAAATACGTCTAGCGCTAATACAATAAGTATTGTACCAGGATAGATATTTTTTGACAAGAAAAAAATAAATATCTTTGTCTACAAACATTGATATATATATATATATATATATATATATATATATATATATATATATATATATATATATATATGATTGGATTCATGATAAATTTGCGTGGTGCGCTCACCTTTAAGTGAACTGGCAAAGTTCAAAGGAGGTTCGCTGCTGATTCACGGCCGAGTTATCACGAGCGCGTCACGCGCCTTTTATAAAATTCAGTATTTTTCCAAAATCCTAAAACACTTGTTAAATAATATAATTATCCCTGTTTTAGTAAAACTAGAATTATCAAAAATATATCTACTTAAAAAATTAAATTTTTAAGCAATAAAATAATTTTTATTAAAGTAACACGCAAATTATTTTCAGAATAAAAGTTGTTTTTTTTACAAAGAAATTCTCTATAGAGTTTCTTGTAACAAAAAGTCTTATATTAATAAAGCTATTTAAAATTTTGTATTTGTTATTGCACACCAAATTTTGTAGATCTCAAAGCCTACACATTTTGATATATATATATATATGTATATATATATATATATATATATATATATATATATATATATATATATATATATATATATATATATAAAAGAGAGTTTTTTTCAGTTACATTACTATCAATACCGGTAAGGAACTCTGACCTTTTCGTCAACCCTATCAGAATTCCGCACTTTTTTCAAAACAAATAGTATTTTAAACACAGCTACAAAAAGAAGTTTAAAAACAGTCTTAAAAATTATTACGGCCACCCCTGGTAAAAACAATGGAAAGAAATAACGTCACACATGACCACGTGACAACACTGCTAAATTGTCATAATGACATTCGCATAATTTCACTTGATATTTTGACAAGTAAAAAAGTTAACAGAAAAATAAGCAAGAATTTTTAAGAAGATTTAAAGGTAAGGAATGTGTTTATTATAAAAGTAACAATAATAACCCGGTTTCGAAAATATTTTTATCAATATACATCAAAACATGTCCAAGAATTATCCATTAGGTTAGTAGGGTTTATACTGATTTGATCCTTAAGCTCTACCTAACTTCAACCAAATGCGTGTTTGGCACGCACAAGATAGGGCCCTGTAGCTCTTTTAAAATACATACCTGCATAATTTTTATGATTCAATTTCTCAGAAACGGAAAACTCCCATGATAAATTATGAAATGGTTTTAGTAATTTAATATTTAATGCTTTTTTATTCAATTATAGGAAGAAATCAGTGCATTCAGTTTTCATTTTTAATACATTAAATGGATCTAAAAAAATATAACAACTCTTCTATACTCCTTTGTATAAAATTAAAAATAACAACTTTTGATTGAAATTATCAAATTAATCACTGTTTTAGAAAATAAGGCATTTCGGCAAAATACGCAGCGTCACATACATATTATATAGGCTGTATTCTTTTTAGTAATTATCAATTGATCAAAGTGAAAACAGTGTAACTGTTAATTTCATGTTCTGTTGAAGATGCATTTACTTGACATTAGGTCGAAGTGATCATGATTACTTCAAGTGTTACAACTAAAAGTGATAATGACTCAAAAGAATAGCCCTATATTTGCAACATCATGGTATGCCCGGCGCATTCACCAAATTATCACAATGCTAATTTTTTTTATATTGTGAAAGTTTGTTGGCATAACTTAAGCATAATAGTTTTCATTTAATAGATTTGGTAGGTGTTTTAAAATGTACCATTAGAAAATTAGAGGGGCAACGACATTTGACAAGCTACTTTGCAGGCTCATATTAAGCGAATAACATGAATAAATAAAAAGTGTCATATAATTAATAGTATTTTTGAAAACCTACCCACTTCATAAGGTTAACTAAAAAAAAGTTTATCTCTTTAAGCCTCAGGTCTATTTTTGAGTTAATTAAAAGAAAAATTTCATTGAGAAAGATTAAAAACAAATGAAGTTATAAGGCTGTGACTCACAGATGGATGGACTGATGAATATTGAGAAACTTAAAAAGGCCAGTTCAGCAAAGTGTCCATGGTTGCAATTTGTTTCAAGAAGAAACAATCTATCTAAATTTACCTAAATATTTTTTATCAACAAACATAAAATACTATTTATTTATAGATGGCACTATTCAACATCTGCCAATTCTAATATTACACTTAAAAACAGTAATTGCCTAAAAATCAACCTAATTTTCTAAAATCATGTATCCAAAATAGAAAGAAGTGATTTTTTAATTTAGCAGAAGACAAATAAATATAACGTATTTTGGCAAGTTTTTTCCAAATGAGACACCTATTTTATATCGATTTTAAAGAAGAAGGACCTCCTCATAAAAGACCTGCTTCATGAGAAAATAACTTTTCAGTTAGGAAAAATGAATGTAGGACTTACAGGGTAGCTCAAAAATGTAAAAGTTCAGTAAGGTTAAAAATACAAAAAACCTTTATCTAAAAGTGAATTGTGACATTTTAGGCTATTGGCTATGTACTTGAGAAAGAAACTAAAGCATTAAAGAATTTTCATTGTTTCATACGTCCTCCAAATATCTCTAAATCATAAAGTGCTACCAGATTAAGAGGTGGATTTTTGAGATTAGTAGTGAGATTTGTATGATTTTCAATTTTTTGAGTTACTAGAAAAATATACATTTTTTCTAGGTATGTGTTTATACAAAAGTTATAGGTAATGAGATTTTCTTTCGAAATGGTATGTCATAAAGTCCAAAAAAGTCATTTTTTAAAAAATACACCGCAAAAATCAAATCAGAAAAAAAGGAAAAGAGTGCAATTTTTTTAAATTTTTTCCCCATTACTTTTTTCCAAGTAAAGTTAGGTGCAGAAAAGAAAGCTGATATTAAACCCGTTAAAACGAGTACCCGCAAAAGTCTATACGATGAAAAGTAACCGAGATATTGTGTCTCAAGCTTTGCTATTTTTCTCGATATTAGCAAATTTTTGTTTTTTTTTCTTTCAAATTTTATCCCACAATTTTTTTTGTAAGTAAATTTAAACATAAACATTGTTTATTTAAAAAGAAAGCCGACATAACACCGGTTAAAATGGTCCGCAACCGAAATTTGTACGATGAATAGCAGCCGAGAAATGGCTTCCCGAAGTTTTCAACTTTTCACGATCTTTATAACTTTTTACCCGCATATTACGTAATTTCAAATTTCTCTTTATTCAATAAATAAATTATTTTAGACGGTTTAATTATCAAAATATGTTTTGAAAAAAACTATTAATATGGGGTACGGAATAAAAAATAAAATTAATTATCGCATTATTTTATACCTTTTGCATTTATTTATTTTTTTGAAAAGCTGAATTCAAATAAAATGTTTTCAATAATTTTATCAATTTCTTCGCCAATATCGTCGAGAATATAGTCTTTAGTAACATCAGGTATATCAGAATTTTCATAATTTAAACCCATACATTCTTGCGAAGTAGTAGATATCTGTTAGACTTCCATTGTCTTTATTTTTGTTGAATATCACGACTTTTCGGCTAGTAGTTATCTCTAGCCGTTTTCAAGTTTCTCTTGAAAATATATATATATATATATATATATATATATATATATATATATATATATATATATATATATATATATATGTTTATACGGCTTTCACGGATTCCTCCGTGTGAGATGGATTAGCAGTGGTTATATCCACATTATGCTATTGTAGTGCTGAACTCACATTCAGCAAACGTACAACTATATGCAACTCCGTATGTAAGTGAAGTAAAATGCGAAATAGTGAATGCAAACTTCGCTCCATCACATCTTTTCTGTGTTAGAGGTTGCACAGTTAGAATAAACCGTAACAAAGAACAATTCATCCTATTCCACCACCAATAGGAAACATATATAAGCCATCCGATGAGAGGTCGGCGAAGCCGCGTTCAGTGTTGCATGCTTCCTTCCGATCTGTCCTTTGCACAGCCAGGTGCATGTCGGTACCCTGATGAGTCTAGTGAGAGACGAAACATGTATCTCTGCCGTATCACTATGGCGGGGAGGGTAAGCTTTGACTTTCTTCTCGGTATGGTGGTACAGGTAGGCCACCATCTCGATGGTGGTGGAATAGGATGAATTGTTCTTTATTACAGTTTATTCTAACTGTGCAACCTCTAACACAGAAAGGATGTGATGGAGCGAAGTTTGCATTCACTGTTTCGCATTTTACTTCATATATATATATATATATATATATATATATATATATATATATATGAACAACGATGCAAAACAATGGAATATTATATTATTCTATAAATAAAGAAAGTCACTTATGCATTTATCGATTTTTAGATGTGGTATGAAATCATTCCATCCTTTATCATCGTAGGCGCAGCCCTGGCAGCACCTCATTACCTTGCCTATCCCCTCAATTGGCTGCTAAATGGTAACTTTTACCGTAGACAATTATTAACTGTCGACCAGCGGTTACAGTATCTTAGAGATAGAAGACTTACTGGAGATCCGTACAAAATTACAGGTAAAATGTCTTAAAACATTAAAATAAGAAAACTGTTTACAATTATTATATTAACTAGATTCTTTTTCGTGAATTTATGGTTAATATTTAACATCGGTACAGCTTTCGCAATTGTAAACAATCCAGAGTACAATTTTGTCACATTAAAAACAAACTTATCATTTGTTGTTGAGCTATAAATGCTAGATTGTTTAACTAACACCTCAAATTAAACATGTCTATACCTAAAGTCAATAATTTCTGTCAGTGACTCGTCTAATATCGGCAATCAAAGTGACCAAGCGGTGGAATAAATATCTCATGCAACTATAAATGATTTAAAACTTTGCCACTCTATTAACAGAGCAAGAACTAAAAGCTTAAAATGTATTGTTGTCATATTTCGCGAGCCGTAAATAGCAATAGGTTGATCACATTTAAAATAGCACAGTGATGCCGTCTAACATGAACTTGTCCTCTTATCGCGAAGATAATGGATGTAGCTACACACATGCACTGAATGTCCATCTTGAGTAGTGCGCCTACAAAAAAAAATAGTCAGTTGACGTTAAAAGAACAACTAATAATTGAAAATGTTTACCATGGTATTCGGGAACGAAACCCTGAAGTAACCACTTTGGATATTGCAGAAACTTTAACGAAAATTTCTTCTCGCACGGTGGTCAGGATTTTAAATGATCATTATAAAAAAAACGACCAAAACAAGGCAAAGGAGACAAGAGGACGGAAAAGAAATAGTCCTGGACGATGACACAAAATATGCCATTTGTTGCATTGTCTTTTCCAAAAATGAAATACCAACATTAAAAAAAATAGCACAGAAATTAATAACACATCTTTATCTATAATATCATTGAGAGTTTTGAAACCAACTTTAAAAAAAAAATGAATTCTAAATATCTTAAAAGGAATCGAAAAAGCTTGAAGTAGCACGGAATAACAAAACATTCAAATTTGCAGACGCCGAAATATTATTGGACGAGGCAATTATTAACGTGATGGTCAGTAATTGAAAAAAGTGTGTCGATCATGTTAAAAAAGAAAAACAAAGAACGTGAGGCTTGGACATTCACGCTTAGGTAATGGTTTAACCATTAATAATCATCCCTGAGGTTGATAGTTTCTCAGATTCAGATATGTCTCTTGACAACAATTCTGTCGATGAATCAATATGAGCTAAGTAACCTACATTACGTATGTCACATTCCTAAGGATGACACTAGACACACCTTAATTGATCTGAAACGAACAAATTATAAAAGAAAGCACTGGACGCCACTCATAGGAGCGGGTAAGCAACAAAATTTCAATTAATATGCATAAAATACCTAAATGCATATAAAATATCTTAAAATGACAACCTTACAATATTGTCTATACCGCCATACTTCTCACACCGTCTACAGCTGAATGTGACCTATATCTTAAGTCAAAATTTTTGATAAAAATTACTACACCTAGCCGGTCTATTTCATAAAGCATTTAGCAAAGCAGCTTCAATTGACAAAAACTGTAAATGGCTTTCGTGCCAGCCAATTAATACAAATCTATCCAGCGACGATTAATAATATGTAGCAAATACTGCTGCCTCCAAAATAGTGAACAGCTCTGTAGATAATCAAGGAAATAGGAATAGGAATGCAAATCTTCACGCTTTACCTGATCAAAAACCAGAAGATGTTCAAGAAACTCCATTGCAAGATAAACTGAAGATCCAGTTATTAATGATTCTGATGCTATGGATCGAAATGTTGTCATTTACATTTTTTTAAATAATAACGAATCTATTACAAATGTTCTTTCTGCTTCTTCTGAACCAAATTCTGTCGTGACAGAATCATTAACCTCCCGAGAAGTCCAAATACGAACACATAAACAACACTCGCAAATAATCACTGCTACTCGGAATAAAACTCTACTAGAAGAAAAGAAGAATAAACGTCTTATGAAAAAAAATAGACAACCATAAATAATAGTTTAAAAATGTAGAAAAAGGGAGAAAAAAATTAAGAAAACAAGTGTGAAAGCTAACGATTTTCTTTTCTGCTGCGATGATAGCAGTAAACACGTCGGTGAGGAATCCAACATTTATATATTTTATTGTGAATCTGGAAAATCTAATGAATTGTGGTACAGAAGCAGAGCCTATGGTGACTGAGTAGTACATGCTATTGCACAGGAAGTGATTTTGCCAAAGATTATATTTGTGATTCTTGTATTTAACAATAATTATTTTTCTAAGGATAAATTAACTGTAATTTTCCACGTTCCTGAAGATAATTTAAGTACATTTTGTAAGTAAATCGCTTTAAGTATGTATGAAAAATATTATATTTTATGTTTTGTTAGTGATTCTTGTGTTCTGGCTGCCATTGCCCCGGTGAATGTCATTACCTCATACTCTGACTCTTATTACCCCGTACCATGGACAATGGGAGTCAATGCTCCTTTTTTTTAAATGAGGATAATCTCTACTATTGTTTTTTGTTTTAAATTTCAATGATTATGAGTTAAATTTTATTAATTATAGTTTTCAAAAAACCAAGAAGCATGTTAAAATGTGATTATATACAAAAGTTATTGGAGTTTTTCCTTAAATGACGCCAATTCCCCCGTGCTCCCCTACTATTGTCATATATCCTCTAATCTCTTTCTCCATACAATTTTCTTCCGGTATAACAACTTAAAGAAAGTTTAATCGTGGTATTTTCATGTGGTATGGAAATATGATATTTTCTGATATTAGGTATAATGAAGGCATTTTTAAAATGTTCCTTCAAAATGTCTTCTTTTCAAATATATTCTTCATCAGTGATAAAACCAAAGTTATAGCTGTTAGAATTTTATTCGTACATTCATAAAGTTATATTAGAGTATATTTGGCTTCCATATAATCTCTTTATATTGGGTTTAACAGCAAATCGTTTGACGATTCCGCCCATGTCCTCACATGGTTCTTTCGCAATGAGAAATAGCAAACAAATTCTACTCTGTCCTGATTATATAATATTTTTTGTTACCCATAGATTTTGTTGTTTTAGTTTACCATAAATGCACAGAAATTCTATCAGTATCACCTGATACAAATTAATACTAATTATACTGTGCTGCAAATTTTCAAAGACAACCACGACACTAGAGTGGATAAATTTTAGAAAAATATAGATAAACCATAAGGGCAGATATCCATTCTTTAACCACATAGTTCACTCGTAAGTGCCCACTTTAGATATGTTTTTTTTGTAAAACCTGTTACACGAACTGGCAGGAAGTACTAATGGTTACGTGAGGAAAACAGCAGAGTTGGTATTCTTTTCTAAAATTGCAAGAAAAAAAATTGAATAAGGGATGTAATAGTAATTTATTATAAATTTTTATCAACTGTATCTTGTTCTATTATATATTATTAATGATGTTTTATTCATCAAGTATTAATAAATAGATATATAATTTAACCGTATTGAAATTATAGAAATATCAAGCAATATATGTACTACATATTTAAAAGATTTGGACCAAGATAATTCGCCATAACCTCTAAAACAATTGAGATCTTTAAGAAAATTGTAGTTACATCTTAGTTAGGTAGCTACCAACTTTTCAGATTTTTTAAAATACCACGTTTTCAAAAATTTTTTTGGTTTTTTAATGTTTTTCCGTGTATTGTCTATCAATAGAGAGAAAGAGTAAAGAAGATCTTAACATGAGCCTAGTGATTACTGCTTCAAAATCTAGGAAAAAGGAAAAAATTGTTCCGCAAATCTAAAAAAAAAAAATTCGGTATCATTTTACAGTCAGAAATAACGCACAAAATTGCAAGTAAATCAATGGCCACGCAAAAGAGTTCTTTTTTGATACAATTTGGCATATCCTCAAGATGTTCTACAAAACGTTAAGTTGTAGCCATCTGAAACTTCCAACTCCCTAGGGAGAACGTTAATTTATTACCATTTATATCATTCAAGTTCTTTACGAACCTTTAGGCGGTTTAGTAACCAAGCTAAATCTCCGATCTATGTGTTATGTAATAATTCACTTTTACCAATTATGGGGATAGCTTTTTATAAATGGAAGTAAAAACTTCGAAAAAAAAATATTTTTGGTACTTTCATTGGTACCCAATTTTCATAGCGCGATGCACTGCTCACTTGTCAATTATTTTTGATCTAAGGTTTGGAAAATATTCCCGATGCAGAGCCCGACGAAGAATGCCCTGAACCTGAAGAAGAAGTAGAATGTGAGGAAGAACCATCAAATGAAAATTGATAATAATCCTTAAGTGAAGTAAAAAAATTAAAGAAGAAAAAATTTGGTTATCACAAATTTAATTTTTTAACTTTTTTAATTTGATAGGTTAACCATATTATGTTACAATAGTTATGCAAGTAATTTGTTACTAGTTATTCAGCTTGTTACTAATTATTCAAAAATAAAGAAATAGATTCTAAAAAATTACGGAAGTTCACTAAAGATTCGATTTATGTATTATTTGCTATGAAAAAGTTACAATGAAAGGTCTCAGTGAAATCTTTACGAAAACTTTATATAATATTTCATAACATAAACCCAAAACGGTAAAATATAATGTTTCAGGAAATATTTCGGAAACATTGAAATAATATTTCATCGAGAATCTCATGAAATCGCGCAAAAATAAAACATGAAATGTTTAGTGAAACGTTTATGAAACCTTTGCGAAATACTTACTGAAAGCTTTCAGGATGCATTTAAAACCGAATCAAGATATGTTTCGGAAATATTTAACAAACATTCCATTAACCGTTTCCTGAAACGCTATACAAACCATCTTCCGAAAGCTTTCAAGAAACCTTTTCAAAATATTTTCGTAGTGTTTCTTAGCAGCCTTTATTACTGCTACAAATAGATAGCGCAAAAGATTTTCAAATCATTTTTTAAACGTTTCGAGAGAAGTTTCATGAAACGTATCATAAACCATTTCAGAAATATTTAGAAAAACGTTTTTGAAACTTTTGCGAAATATTTACTAAAAGCTTTCATGATGAGCTTAAAAACGAGTCAAGATATGTTTCGAACATTTTTAAGAAACATGTCGTGAATCAGTTCATGAAACGCTATATAAACCATGTTCCAAAAACTCTCAAGAAACGTTTTGGAAATATTTTCGCAGTGTTTCTCAATAGCCTTTATGAGTGTGATAAATAGGCAGCGAATTAGATTTCCAAATTATTCCCTAAACATTTTGAGAAAAGTTTTATGAAACATCATCAACCTTATTAGAAATATTTCTATTTTTCATT
Source organism: Diaprepes abbreviatus (assembly GCA_034092305.1). Classification (NCBI taxonomy): domain Eukaryota; kingdom Metazoa; phylum Arthropoda; class Insecta; order Coleoptera; family Curculionidae; genus Diaprepes; species Diaprepes abbreviatus. The sequence continues at coordinate 25,212,269 of JASJET010000103.1, forward strand.
TACTATTTGAATAGATCTCGCAAGGGATTTTTCTGTTCAGATTGCATGAAATTCCGAGAGATGGTACAGCTTGTATTAAGCTTTTTGTTTTGTTTCATATAAGTTGTGTACAGTATTCACCTTTCTTGTGGTGCGGTGTACTGGGCTGTTTGTACTGACAAGAACCAATGAGTTCGAAGCCGGTCTATAGATGGCGGTACACTACCAATGGAAAAAATGTCCACCCTTTTTTTGGTAGTTTTTTGCAATCTAAAGTAGTGTTTTTGATTCCTAACTAGAACAACGCACGCCTATCCTTATAATATAGGTTTATTCAGTTGGTTTCTTCTAAATGTAAACATAAAAAATATATAGAATGTGTCAAAAATATTTCGCGACGTCTTTCTTTTTAAATTGACAGAAAATTTATGAAATATTTCACAAAGTGTTCAGTCAAAGATTTTTTAAAGGTTTTTGAAACATTTCATGAAACGTTTCTAGAAACATTTTTAAAAACTTGCGCCAATTTTTCAGAATTATTAAGCAGTTATTAGTAAAGTTTGTTAAAATATTTCTTAAACCTTATTTTTGCAACGTTTCAATGCAACCTTTCTGAAACGTTTAGATTCTTGAACGAAACGTTTCTGAAACATTTCATCTTATGTGGGTAGTTATATTGTCTTAACAGGGAAAAAGCAGAGATAGAGAGCTATCAATGAGGTCTTGGCTTTGCTAAGTAAATAGTTCCTATTAAGAAGCCAATTAAGCCTCCTATCAAAGACCAGTCTGGGATCGCAAACCGAGTAAACATGATAGTCTGTGTTTTTGTAAGTTCAGCTTGATCTCCCAATCGGCCATCCATTTCTCCAACTTATTTATATGTTGCTGTAGTCTCGGTATAATTAATCGAAATGATCCTGAGGATGTCGTAAAAACAGTATCGTCGACGAATAATGAGTTTGCGATATCATGTGTCTGGCGTATATAGATTGAATAGAGAGGGGGATAGAGGAGAAACTTGAGGAACCCCAGTTCTAATTGATTTCACTGTACATATAGCTTCATCCGACAATACTACGACTGTTTTGCCCTTCAGAAAACTTAAGATCTGTCTTACCAGATAGGGATTCCAAGTCTTATAAGCTTAATTATAAGTCTATTTTACCATACCTTGTCAAAGGCCTTGCTAATATCTGAAAAGATTACCCTAGTATGGAATTTCTTATTTAAACCATGTGTTATGATGCCAACCTGATGCTAGTGATAGCTGAAAAGATATGTAAATGAATACTTTGATTAGTTTTTCTCTTTTCTTTCACATTCTAGTGACAAAGGCAACAGTGCTGTGTCTTTATTTTTTGGAGGATCTTAAGCAACTCTGTTGATAGATTTCTCAGAACATGTAAGATTTACAAGTGAGTCTAAAACGGACAAAAAATTGATTAACTATAACGTGTATTTAAACACAAAATAATAAAAAACATAAAAATATATTACTTTATAAAATGTAAAAATAAATTAGGTTTGTAGTTTTTGGCTTAACATATTTAACAACCCAAAAAAAAAACTAATTTATAAAAAATAATCCAAGTTCACTTTCATTATAATTCCCCTTCTATCATAAATTCTGAAGACCCGTGTGTAACTTGATTCTCATGAAAATTACGTTGTGTATCTATACCAATCCTTTGATGTAATTTTCTTTCTTAATTATTGCAAGATTTTATTTTTCATGGATTTTTGATGATTTAATTCTTTCTCTGCTAAACTCTCCATTCGATTCAATTTTTTTGACATTTTTTTTTCTTTATAAACCGTCATTTACTTTCTTCTTTTACAACATTTTTTGCTTCGTAAAAGCATTTTTAAGTACTAAAAAACAAAAATACATCATCTCATGTCACTATCTGATACAAAACTATGTAGCCTCGTTTTTAAACTTACAAATATAGGAATATATTTTCTTATTGTTTTTGTTTTCTGAGTTTATTGTTATTATTTTTTTTAAACTTCAAGATGACTAGGCCGGCAAATGGCAGTTTTTCATCGGTGAGCAGATGGTATGTGTAAGGAGTACTTATACCAGGGCGTCACTCAATTCTTTGTATTTAGTTATTCCACTAAATTGAGAAGAGTAGTTGAAATGGTGTTTGTTGTTCAAAAATTGAAATATAAGGACTGAGATTAACTTTTATCACATCTGTTTTTTACCATATAAAATTTACAACATCCTGAAATAAAAGTAAAATCAATTTCCTGTGCGTCAAAACTTTAAATAACTCCCTAACAAATATCTCTTAATTAGTGCATTATGATCTTTGATTAGAGATAAAAAAACTTAATATATTATAATATTTAAACAACCCCCCACAAATCGTGCGTTCCATATTTCAACAATCTATTAATTAATAAAAAAAAATGGTGAGATTTAAATCACATGATAGTATATGTACAAAAGTTAATTAACACCTTAACGAATATACCTAATAGTCATATGTCTCCCTAGGAGGACAGGGAGAAACTAAGTCTTCCCAAATCTGCATTTGACTGGGCGGAATAAAAAAGATAGAAAAATATCAACACTCAGCATTCCAAAGAACTGAACGTTTAGGGATGAAGCTGATCACCCTAAATACATGCTTACGATTTATATCGAATGCGCCAGAACACTAAATATAATGCTTTCACAGTTCCTTTATCATCTGCTCGAAACAATTATTAATTTATGCTGTTACACATAAATAACATGCTACAACTGTTTGCAGATACCAAAATATAACTTTTTGAGCTTAATTGTTTTTTCCTGTCGCAGATTACATATAATTTTTTTTTTTAAATGAAAAACAAATTAAGTGCATTTAATGACTTTTAACTGTTTGGCGTAATAGAGCGCATATGAGTATTAACTCATCAAGTACACTTGGTATATTTTTACAATATAAAAAAGCTTTTATGGGCTTAGTGAAATTAGGGTACCTGTTTTACCATTGGGACTCACTGGGAGTATAACTTAAAATTGGTCAAAAATGAAGTTAGTGGGTTTTCCCAATACACCCGCAATATCAGTATACCGAAAAGTTTTTCACTAAGGTTGATTATTCTATACTACTCTAATTAAATTCAATCGGAATGAATTTTGTTGTTATTTAAAAATCGACACCGAAATATACCCTGTTGTAATATCAACCATTCAAAGAGAAGGAGATGTTTGTATTACTTTGTAATGAGATTTACCTCTAGCTACTAAATAAACATTATAAATTCCAAATTTTGCGAAAAATATTAATTAAAAAAAAAATCTTAACGTGAAAACTGAACTCTCTGACTAAAGGCATTGTCTAAATATTTGCCTTTTTGATAACACAAGCGACTCCCTGTTAACCAATCATGATACAGAACCAATAAGATGATGGTCCAGAGTTGTATTGCAACAGGTGTTTTTGCAGCTTCCCCTTTATCCCGATTATTCGCAAGCGTATCCCTATTTTAGATTTAAAATAAGCTCCTCCTTCCTGCGCAACGGTGATTTTGCTTTTAGTGTCCTCTAAAATGACAATTGGCCCTAAGTATTATTACATCAGAAGTAATTCCAGACATATAAGGGGTGCGAACAGTGTGAGTGTAAATACTATTTTAACACGAACTTAAAACCGACTTTCCTCCCAAAATTAACCACAGTATTTTTTGCCATTAAGTGTAAATAAAAAGTTTTCTAGTTTTGCCCTACAAAATTTTTAAACTTAGCTGACTTATTATTACGAGAGCTATGCTTAAAATTTCTATAACCTAAAAATGTAACTTTTGAAAAATTGTATCATATTTTATTGGGTATATTTTATTCATACTATATATATATATATATATATATATATATATATATATATATATATATATATATATATATATAATATATATATATATATATATATATATATATATATAATTTATTTTTGTATCTTAAACCTTTTGTTAAATATTTTTTTCTAATATTTTCTTGGGTATAGGTTTTTCCATTAGAGAAACAAAGGACAACAATTTTTCTTGACGTTTCGCTCTACATAGTAGTGAGCTTGTTCAAAAGAGCTGGTATATTTATTTTACATCTACAAAATTACAAAGTTTTTTTATAATAAACATATATCACAGTTATACACATTTATATTTTTAATTTAATTAAAATTAATAAAAATAAAACAGATTTTAAAATAGTCTTAAAGTTTAAAATTTAAAACAATACAACAGGTTAAAATAGGTTAAAATAGTGAAAATTATAAAATAGTACATATAGTCCTTAAAAGTAATTTTGTGTGTATGTTAAAAATAAAATTCAGTTTTGATACTTGGTATGCAATTGATATAGACAGATTTCTTTTTATAAAAAGCAAAAAATAGGAAAAAAGATTATTATTTATTTTTTAATAACGTTCTTTCATTTGCATGAGTGTATATGAAATCGTCCCAAGCATCATTACTCATATTTATTATAGAGTCGCTTCAAGTATGTTTTTTTAAAATATCAAATTATGGTATATCTGACTTAAGTTTTTGACATCTTGCTTGTCATTTACAACATTTTTATCTTTTTTTATGTGTATCATTTCTTTGATGACTAATTTATGATAATTTCTGTCAGTATCTAAAATATGGGTGTTTTTAAAATCACATTCATGCTTAGATGTTTGTTCATGTTTATGTAAGGATGTCTTATGGCATACCGTTATGTTATGCTTATCCAAAATATATTTTATTTTTTCAGACAGTTGGTTTATATACGGTAATGCAATGAAAGTGTTTTGTGTTTTGGTATTGTTAATTTTATTTTTCTTGTTTGTGTTATAATGTAAAAAGGTTCTTTGTTTAATTTTTTTTTATGAGTAGTTTGGGAAAATGGTTCATTATTAGGGTCTCTTCCACTTTTTTTAGCACTTCTGGGCGAAATTCGGGTGAAGATAATTTTACAGCTCGATCAACTAAGCCAATTATGACACTATTATCATAAATTAGTCATCAAAGAAATGATACACATAAAAAAAGATAAAAATGTTGTAAATGACAAGCAAGATGTCAAAAACTTAAGTCAGATATACCAAAATTTGATATTTTAACAAAAACATACTTGAAGCGACTCTATAATAAATATGGGACGATTTCATATACACTCATGCAAATGAAAGAACGTTATTAAAAAATAAATAATAATCTTTTTTCCTATTTTTTGCTTTTTATAAAAAGAAATCTATCTATATTAATTGCATACCAAGTATCATAACTGAATTTTATTTTTAACATACACACAAAACTACTTTCAAGGGATTGTACTATTTTATAATTTTCACTATTTTAACCTATTTTAACCTGTTATATTGTTTTAAATTTTAAACTTTAAGACTATTTTAAAATCTGTTTTATTTTTATTAATTTTAATTAAATTAAAAATATAAATGTGTATTACTGTAATATATGTTTATTATAAAAAAACTTTGTAATTTTGTAGATGTAAAATAAATATACCAGCTCTTTTGAAGAAGCTCACTATGTAGAGCGAAACGTCAAGAAAAATTCTTGTCCTTTGTTTCTCTAATGGAAAAACCTATACCCAAGAAAATATTAGAAATATATATATATATATATATATATATATATATATATATATATATATATATATATATAAATAGGTAATCGCCCAAGTTTCAGGTTTTTATTGCATAAAACAACAAAAAACCTTCGGTTCAAGATTGAATATCAAAAAAATAATTTTTGGAAGCAGAAAAATGTAAAAATTAAACTGTTTATTATTGTTGTCGCAAGTATTATAATTAAAACAAAACTACTTGAAAAAATGCTGTATCGGATCTCCATTTTTTTGCATGCACTTCACGCAATCGGCTTTTAAATTGAAATATTGCCTTGTGTATTAACCAATGAATAACTGGCACAAATGCGAGAACATTATCCGACAAAAATGTTTGCATTCGTAAAGCTCTATGGACCGGCGTACTAACGTGCACAAAATTGTAGTTATTATCAGGGTCCAGTTAATGGAACTCAGGTAAAGAATCATTGTGGAGATGTGCGATATAATTATCAGCATTTGGTTTAATCATTTATGGATTGGTGAAAATAACTCTGTTCCAAAAAACAACACAGGAAACTATTCGCTTCCGGCAGATTTCTTGTTGTAGAATATACTCTGTAATTTTCACAGTTCTGTGGCATTTAGAGGGAAAAGTCATTTTTGTTTTGAAAAATAAATCCTAATTAAAAAGTTTGTTGTACATCTGCAAAGATCGTGTCTTGTCTTTAAGTAAATGAGCACCCAGTTTGGTTTTTTGAAATAAAGACAACTGTTCAAAAAAATTGTATTTTTGAGAAGGCACTACACTTCGAAACCCGCCGCTAACAGTTTTTCTTAAAACTAAACTCGTTAAATTAAATCTTCTGATTACTATATCATCGATGCCTAGGCCTCCATTGGGCCCTTTACATCCCACCATATCTGCAGGTTATTCGAGGCCGATCGCCTTTGCGAATCCAAGCAGCCTCGTTATTTGAACTTGCCTAACTGTTTCCGGTAACAAAACTATATCTCCGAAATATCTCTGTCTCAGTCCGTTGAGTGCTGGGCACTCTCTGAGAACATGGTCAACAGTTTCATCCTCCTCCAAACACCATCTGCATGTCGGGTCGCCCTCGACACCGATTCTATGAAGATGGCCCCGGAGGTGACAATGTCCTGTCAACAATCCCACCACAATTCGCCGCTCTTTCCTTCCCAAGGAGAGAAGCTCCTTAGTACGCCGTGCGCTAGGCCCGTTATATGTTCCTTAGCACACCTCATTCCAGGAGCTCCCCTCCATGATTCAATAAATTTGCTTTCCAGCAACGATTTCAATTCCCTTTTGCCAATAGCAATGGGAACAGGTAATATTGGTTGGGGTCCATACGGCTCGATCGCCGAACCCAACTTTGCCAGACGGTCTGCTTCCTCATTCCCGCGTATGCCCGAGTGACCCGGGACCCATGTGTGCAGCCTTTCCTTATCATACCATTTAATACATCCTTGCACTAAGACACCAGTCGCGAAGTCACGACACTTGACTTCAGTGCCAATATCGCAGCCTTACTGTCTGAGCATATATTTATTACTCTATTCCTATCTATGTCCCTCTCACAGAGATGGGCACACTGCAGAATAGAATAAATTTCCGCCGTGAAAATTGTCGCACATTGTTCGAGAGCGTAGTACTCTGTGACTCCTGTGGTCTTGCCGCATACTCCGGCTCCAGCTCTTTCATCTTGTCGAGATCTGTCAGTATACCACCAGGATCCATCCAGGAAAAACTGCCTTGTAACTAACTTTTTGCTCCAGTTTTTTCTGAAAAACAGGCTTGAAATATAGCATAATCCTGCCCTTTCAAATATAGTGTCATAGTTTAAATAAGTACTAAGTGTCACAAAAAAATCACTAGAAAAAAACTAAAGGCGCCCAACGTGAAGCACAAACTCAAAAGGATCGAGTTCAATTGTGTTTAAGGCGGTTTATACGCTACTACATGAGTCAAATGAAGTACCAAATATTTGATACATTAAACTAAAATATTAATTAACAATAATATAAGTTAAAAATAAATAGTTGGCAGGGCATTTATCTTTGAAATGGAAAATATTGTAAAAAAAAAGATACGAAACTTCATTTTTCTCATTTAAAACAACTAACTGGTCGTAACTAGTGTGTGATTTGACAACGTTGTGTTTTTACTGTTTAGTTTATCGCCGAGACAGTAGTCCCACCTTACCCTTTCATAATAAATAAGTTTACAAAATAATAAAATATTTACTCTTAATTTGCAAATATCTCATGGTAAAGATGTTGGTAAAGTTATTAATCTCAAACATAAACAGAAGCGTCAGAATATAGTGAAAGCAAAAAAAAACTTAAATTAGAAGAACATTTCACTTGACGCAATGTATATATTCATATCAATAACCCAATAACCGAGTGATAAAATGTATGCTGATGATTTATATATTCCACAATAATAAATTTGTATTATTTCAGAATATCAGTAGGCCAAAGTTTTCATATTGAATGAATTCAGAGATCTGATGTGTGCACTCATGCAACATTGCCAAACGTTTCGACTCGATTTTGAAGCAGGTTAATCTTAAATTTTATGTCATTTCTTTTAACTGATATCTTAGTAAACCCTACGGTAAGCTAAGTATTTTATTGCAAAAATAGAAAATCGTATGTTTCAAAAAGTTAATTTTTAATTTTTTTCTACCTGATCTAATCGACAAATAGTAATATAATTCAAAAAAAAAGTACCAAGATTCTGATTTCCCTTAAGACTTTGTACAAATTTTTACATTTTTGAAAATTTAATTCTTAAGAATTTACACGTTAATCCAAATTTCGTGTCGTATTAACGAATGATGAATGTTATTTAAATTTAATTTAATTTTGAATTTACCAAATTTTTTGTACATTTTTCCCAAGGGTCTCTTTCAACTACCTTTCGCGATTTTAACTATTTTTTTATTCTAACCGAGCCGTCAATGCATCTCGTCATTATTCGGCATTTTTGTACCCATCTCCGAGGATATGGATCTATTTACCGGGTGTCTTGGATTAATTTTATTCTTCAAGAAACGTGGAAGTTCGTCTCCGTCGGGATTAATTTATTTTAAGAATTTTTTTTGGTATTATCAATTATTTGTGTAAAACCGAAGTTTTGACACAAATCAGGGGTTGTTGGTGAAGTCCCGCCAAACCTACCAACTAGAATAAAAACTCTAGCCGCCTCACCTTTCTTCTCGCTCACCGGGATAGAAGGGGAATGAGTGAAGCTCAAAGTTCACGAAGATTAATTAAGTTTTTTTTATCAAAGGAACACTTCTAAGGAATGAGCCAATTAGGAAGAGGTTATCAAGTAACACTCGTACTTGACTCTTAGTTAACTTTTTATTCACTGTTTTTTTTACATCAGTACTGTTTTCCGCAAGTCAAGTTCGGGATTATTTTCTCTCCACTGTCACGTTCGGGATTTGTCAAGATCGGTATTCATAACTTTATAGCCAACACAAAGTTGACTATTAGTCGCAATGTCCATATCAGGTTTTCTCCACTATTTCACGTTCTGGTAATAATATTTAAAAGTCAGGACGCGTCGGTTCAGTAACTCGTACGCGCCTGTAACCTCGTCTTTTTATCGACGGTGTCAATATCAGGAATTAAGATACGTGCACAATCTGTATTGTCTGTAGAATTTTATGTTGTCAAAGACAACCCACTTTAAGAACCACGAGCTGCCTAAAAATAGAACAGTCGACGTAGCCCCCGAGAGCTAAGCTCGATCGGAAAAAGGACAAGTTGACTCTAAGAGAACAACCCGTAATGTCCTTAATTACGCCGCTGCCTTCTCGCTTTTATAGTAGCGGTGACGTCACATTCTGAATTAGGGGAAGCACCGAATCAAACCGCCGCCGTGCCGTTTATTCTCTGGGTTTCCCCGTATCGCCTGAATTGTAGTTTTAGCACTGTATGTCGTATTATTTAAATTATTTTGTTTAGGGAGTTTTGGGGCAATATTAAATCTGAAATTTAATATTTTTTCGTAAAATAAGCGTGTATTCACAACATCCGCCATAGTATATATTATGAACCATTATAAAAAAATTGATTTTTTTTGTGATCTAATATTTTTTATTTAACATGAACAGCAACTGCGCCTCCTTAAGAGTAACAAACAAATTTGGTAATATTTTTCATAACGCGTTATTCAAATGTTTTTGTCATAACCATCTAAAACTACGCAAATACAAATTTTTGACTTTCCTTGAATTTTTTTATAAATTTCGCAAACTCAAACAGGATGCGTTAATTTTTGCTCCATTGACTATTTTTGCGATTATCCTTGGATTCAGTAAAGAAGGTTGAAAAATCTCAGTTACTCATTTTGGATGATAGTGTTAAATTGTTTATGAAGGAGAAAATATAAAGGACCGCCATAATTTAGAGAAAATAATTTATCTTTGAATATTAAAACATGTGATATGTGATTCTCTTCTTCTGGTGTATTTTGCTTATTCCTTAAATAAGGGTGAGTTTAAGAAAAAAAATGGATTTAGATTTTAACAGTCGGATTCATTAACATGGTTTAACTTTAAAACCATCCTAAATTGACAGCAGTGGACTTAAACTGACAAGAGCAACAATTGGTCCAGCAAGTTTTAAACCCTAAAAATAAGAGCTTTTAACTTTTACATCGAAGCATAGTCTTATGAAATTTGTACTCCGAAACTCCAAAGATTTACTTCTGAAAATAACATTATAAAATCCCTACACTACCTTGATTAGATATAAGCTTAAGTGCTCTAGTGTCATTTGTTCGCTGCTTAATGTAAAATATATTGGAGTTAAAGCGTGTACATAGAATCTCAAGTGTTATTTTTTTAAATTGGCATAACTGTCAATAATAACCATGTGAAATTTGGTGAAGATACACATCTTCATACAAGTTACAGTGGTTCTGATTGGACTTTATTTGTGCTTCGTGGCGATTGTTACCATCCCGAAATCAATTCAACAAAGAATTTGCATTAAATTTTATGATTTGAACGCAAACATTGGAAATGTGAAATAGATGGACGTCAACATCAACTGACGGCAATCACATCATTTAGGCAAAAACTATAGTGCTTGAAAACCGTCGTATTTCGGTTAGAGGGCTAGCACATGAATTGAAAACCTTAAAAACTCAATTAATGCTGTAATTTGCACGAAAATCGTCGTATCTCGGTTAAAAATCTGTCACGTAACATGGAAACCTCAAAAAGTCAATCAATGCTGAGATTGTGGTCGAATAATTGGGCCAGATACGCCTCATTTCTCGAATGGTGCCTAAATTAGTGAATTTTCTATAAAAACGATATCAAATATAAATAGCTTCTGACGTGATTTTCGACAGACTAAACAGAACATTATACTTTAACATCTTTCTAGTGTTGATGAAATCAATAATTATTTTGTTTCTTTATTTAACGATAATCTGTGTGATGAAATGATCTCATGCTATGATAGTTTGAATCCCATCATAAGTAATAAACAATTTTTGCGTTTAGCCACTGTTGAGGAGGTCAATAAGGCACTGAACAGTATAACGTCTAATGTCTCATATTCTGATCGAATTTATCTACAGATGCTGAAATTGTGCAGTCCGTTTATAGATTCGTACTTGACGAATATTGTCAATGTTTGTTTGGAAACCGGATATTTTCCCCTTCCTTGGAGGGTGTCTTTGGTTCAGCCTATCCCAAAAGTAACTACACCGGATGGTCATGGTGATCTCCGTTCGATCAGTCTCCTCCAGATGTTGTCTCGAGTATTGGAAAGGGTTGTTTATAATCAAATAGGTCTCTATGTTAATGATTTAAAGATTATTCCTGAAAGTCAGGGTTTAGGAAAAGACATAATACCTCAGCTACACTTTCTAGCATCTTGGGTGGCATCGTGTGGGGTCAATCAATCATGATCTAATGTGTCCAAAGTTAAAATATTATGGGTTTTCGGATATAGCTTTGAATTGTATAAGGTCATATTTGGTTGAAAGTTCTCAAATCGTTGTGGTGTGTGATGTGGCCTCGAGATTGTGACCGGTGACGTCTAGAGTTCTCCAGGGTTCGATAATGGGGCATCTTTTGTTCATAGTATATACCGCAGATATCTTGAATTCTAATAAATCCTGTACCTAGAACACCTATGCTCATGATACACAGTTACATTATAGCTTCTATCCTTACGAGCATCATGCTGCGGAGTATACTGTGTATGAGGAGTTAAATGAAATCTACTCGATTTCAAGAAGGCACAATATGATCCTTAATTCCAAAAAGTCCATGGTAATGATCTTAAGAGTTCCAAAGGCTAGAAGGCTAAAGGGAAGCTTGAATTTTACCATTGATAATATCAAAAAACCCATAATATAATCGGCTAAGTTGCTTGGCATTATAATTGATAACCAACTGAAATTTGGAGATTACGTAAGTACATTATTAAAGAAAACTTATTTTAATTTAAAACTATGATATGGCAACAGACACATTCTCTCGAAGAGGCTTCGCAAAGTCCAATCAGAATCATTAGTGTTATCTAACTTTAATTATTGCAACTGTGTGTATGGCCCTTCTTAAATGTGAGAGAATAGAACAGAATTCGAAAAGTTAAAAATTCATGTGTTCGTTTTATTTATGGTTTGAGGAAATACGATCATATTTCTCCTCAGTTTAGGCTTCTTGTTTGGCTAAACATGGTCAATAGGAGAAAGTTGCATTTTGCCGTTTTTATTGGGAAGATTGTACCGACCTCCTCCCCCTCATATCTTCGGGTGGAACTTGTGCCTCGTAGTGACATTCATAATGTATATTCTCGTCATAGAAAATTGTTGGCAATTCCGAAGCATGTGACGGCTTTGTTTCGGAGAGGTTCTGCATATCAGGCGGTTCACACATATAACAGTTTACCAGAAAATCTAAAATGCATTCCCGACTTATTGCTGTTGAAGAGCGAATTTATGAAACTACTACTTAGTCAGCAATGTTAGACTCTTTTTTTTTATTTATTATATTATTAATTTTCCCCTTGTTATTTAGGTACCTTTCACCAACTTTTGCTAATATCTGTAATGTTTTTAGCGTGTATATTTTGTTATACTTTTTTTTTGATAATTTTAAGGTATTTTATGAATAATAATGAATATATTAATTGTGAAATTCATTGTTTTGTATTTTACTTAGAAAAGGTATTTTTTCTCTGAAGGTTAAGTGGTAGAATAGCCTTTAGCTAAACTTCGCCTTCATTGATAATGCTTTTTTCGATGTTTTATGTTGGAAAGATGTAAAATATGTTAGTTATTTAATAAAAGACGTGTATTATTATTATTATCACTGTTAGGGATAAGACATGGTTATATGAGTTTAATAATGAAATATCGAAACAGTCATCGAAATTGGGGCCGACCGAAGAGCAAAAATCAAAAAAATATGTCAAAGCAAGTCAAAAATCAAAGTCATGTTCACTGTTGCCTTCGATTATCAAGATGTGGTTTACAAAATATTCCTCCTAAAGAGCAAAATGGTTAATATCGTACAATATTTAACCATTATGTGAGACAAATAGGCAGAAAATGACCAAAAATGTCTCGTGCATCAAGACCATCTCACACTCTTGTTCGGGAATTTTTGGCCAAAATATCATCCAATATCATTCCACAAGCACCACATTTTCCTGATTTGTCCGTAAAGCTCCTGTTGCCACTGTGAAAACACCATTTTGATACCATTAGATATAAGAAGAAATTCGCTGCATGAATAACGTTGACATATCGCCTCGAATGAAGAATACTTTGAATGGCAACAAATAAACACTAATATATAGTATTTTATGTTTATTTCCAGATAGGAGGTAATGAAATACTGAAATATTACTTATTGATTTTCATATGAATATCCGTAGAAAAAACTTCAACTTAAATTTACTAAGAATATGGTATATTTTTAAAAAAATCAGTAGTTACAAATCTACTATATACTTAAAATATTTAAAAAACCTAAACGTATGTCATAAAGTGGAAACATTAAAAAAACATAATACCATCATAAATAATTTAAAACAACATACATGTCACAACATTAATGTGCTTATTACGACCTAAAAAGAACCTATAAATTATTATTATGGAGAAACAAAAGCGATAACATTTAGTGCTTAAGATGTTAAAAACTTTACTGAAATTCTATATATTGATCTTTATATCAATGTACAGGGTGTCCATTTTCGAAGGTTTTACGGGTTATCTCTGTTATTTGTAAAAATAAAAAGATAACTCCTATTTTCTTCAACGCATTTGAAATAATAAAATGCCGAGCCTGTAACTCTCTAAAGGCCCTTTGAGTCACATTTCTTAAATCCGCCATAGTTTGGTACTGGATGGTATAAATTTTATTTTTAAGGTAACCCTACAAGAAGAAGTCCAAAACTGACAAATCGGGAGATCTGGGTGGTCATCTTATAAGTCCATTTGTCCCAATCCAGTGGCCTAGAAAATTAGTGTCCAGATTTCTCTTATTTCTCTTTCAACCCTTGGCTTAACTTCTACAGAACGTTCTACTATTTTGCAAGAACTGCTTGGATTTACTTCAAAAGAAACTAATACATTGATTTTATCAATTTCACGGTGCCTTGTAGGTTTTAAACCGCGGTTTAGAAAATAAATCGTGTTGAATTAAATTTGATTTTATCCTCAAAAACATTCTTTTATCTGGCTGTTTTCTCTCTCGATATCAACGAATTACAAGCATTTATAAATTTCAAATTGAAAAAAAATAAAAAATTCTCAAACCTGTTCAAATACACTTCTAGCGCTTCATTTGCATTTTCGTCACACTAAATACAACCAACGAGCATGTCGAATTTTTCGTTGTTCTCAAAGTTTCCAAAGCCTGCCATTATTAAAAAGAAACTGATTAATCAAAAATTTTAATACAAAAATATGACAAATATCTAAATATTGTGACAGAAACCCGAAATGATGTGAATTTAATGTTTTGTTTCTGTAAATGCCCTTCACGGCTTACTAACAGGATCTAATAATTTTTTTAAAAAACGTAAATTTTAGACTCAATACTAATAATAAATATAGAGTGTTATATATTTTTGAAATACCTGTAACATACTAGACCATATCATTCAAAAATATATAGGGTGTTCCATTTAAAAAAGGCAAGTTTGATTTATTTCTACAAAACAGTTTAACCTATAAAAAAACTGACTACGCCACTGAACCCTTTATGAAATATCCCAGTAGTTCTATTTTTTAATCGGCTTCTAAAAGAAAGAGGTTCTCAATTCGTCGACTATGTATGTTTTTTTTATGTATGTACACCGATTACTCCCGAACGGCGGCACCGATTTGAATAAATTTTTTTACATTATGTTCAGGAAGTTGCTGCGGTAATCCGATATTTTTTTGGTGCAGTAAAATCCAAGATGGCGCTGACAATATGGCGGCCAAAAAAATTAATTTTGTCGGATTTTGTCCAAAACTGGTATGGAGAAATTTTCGGGGTTATGTCCAACGAATCTAAAATTATTTTTAAAAAATTCAATATGGCGGACAAGAAAATTTAATTTTGTCCGATTTTCTCCAAAATTAATGTGAGGGAGTTTTCGGAATCGTACATAATGAATCCAAAATATTTTTAAAAAATTCAATATGGCGGATTCAATATGGCGGACAAAAAAATCAATTTTGTCAGATTTTCTCCAAAATTGGTACGGGGGAGTTTTCGGAGTCGCACATGACGAATCTAAAATTATTTTTAAACAATTCAATATGGCGGATCCAATATGGCGGACGAAAACATCAATGTTGTTCGATTTTCTCCAAAATTGGTATGGAGGAGTTTTCGGGGTCGTACATAACGAATCTGAGATTATTTTAAAAAAATTCAATATGGCGGATTCAATATGGGGGACAAAAAATAATTTTTGTCCGATTTTTTTCAAAATTGATATGTGGAGTTTTTGGAATCGCACATTACCAATCTGATATTATTTAAAAAAAAAAGTAAACATTGCAGATCCAAGATGGCGGATTAAAGGTTCTACATCCCTCTATTTTGTCTAAAATCAGTATTGGGGGATTTTTGTTGGTGTTAATTACGAATTTAAAATATTTCTCGAAGAACTCAATCTGGCGGATTCAACATGGCATCCTAAAAATTTTACATTTTTCGATTTTCTCCAAAACTAATATAGAGGATTCTTGAGGGTGTAAGCTACGAATTTAATAGTATTTTTTTCAAGATTCAATATGGTGGACTAAAAATTTTATATTTTCCGATTTTGTTCAAATATGAAACTAATACACTAATCTCGATTAGTACTTAGTTCGAATAATTTATGTATATCATAATAAACTCAAAACTAAAAATCGAAAAATAAAATTTTTATAAAAAAAAAATTGAACCGCCTTCTAAAAGTATGCTAAAAAGTGAAAAATAACTATAAATTTCTTTATGAAATTGAAATTTTTGAAGTCGGCGCCAAATTATTTCTAAATGAAACAAATAACTATTAATATATACGAATTATGGTAAGAAAGCAATTACAAATAAAGTATTGTTAATCTGTTTATGCGAATTCCATTTTGTCAGGTATTAGTTTGGCGCTGACTTCAAAAATTTCAATTTCATATAGAAAAATATAGTTATTTCTCACTTTTTAGCGCACTTTTAGAAGTCGGTTCAATTTTTTTTTATAAAAATGTTATCAAAATTTTATTAACTTAAGTTAACAATAAGTCGCAAGGTAACCGAGATACGAAGTGTGCTCCAAAAAGAAGTTTATTAAAATTCTGTCAGTGGTATTGTTCGTTTCTTAAAAAAAAAATAGTATAGTGCTACGAAGAGCTTATTCTTCTATTTCTAATAACAACGGGGGTAATTTGTAGAACCCTAAAACTTAATATTACAAAGAATATACTAAAATTTCAAAAAGTCATCAAATTACAAAACTAATAAAGGATGATTTAGAATGTTTTTGAAAATTTAATTCTTAAAAAAAAACAACATCAGAATTAATTCAGACTTATTTGATTGCTATTAAATTATAGAGTAGTTTTTGAATTTTTATTTATGAAAATAACCATCTCTAAATGCGCACCATCCGCTTCTTCACAATCATTTAACCTCGAACAGAATTATCAATTACTCTCTGAAGCAACGCTCTTGGAATCGTGTTGATTTGGTCTGTGATTCTTTGCTTTAGAACATTTAAATTGAGTGGTAATGGCTTAAAAACCTTCCTTTTTTAGTAGCCATACAAAAAAAAAATCCGAAAATGTTAAATCTAAACTCCACGTTGGCCAATTGATGTCCCCTCAGCATCACTCTTTCAGGGAATAAATCATTAAGAACTATCAAAGAATGGTTTGTGACGTTCGAAGTTGCTCCATCTTGTTAGAAAAATGTATCGCGGCTGTAGCCAATCTGGTTTTGCATTTCTAGAGCCAAAAAAGTCCGAATCATATGGCAATAATGATGGAATTTAAGTCTAAGTGCGACCACAATTATCCTCCAAAAAATAGGGACCGATTATTATTTGGCTTGATATGGTAGCCCAAAGAACAACCTTAGATAGATGCAGTGTCAGCGGACTTTCAGGAGCCCAATATCTGTAAATTTGTTTGTTCACGTGACCGTTGATGTGGAAATTCGATTCATCAGAGAACCATATGTTATTGAAGCTCCTAAAATGGTTTTTCATTGTCCTGCAGAATTCCAGCCGAAATTTTAATTTTTGCGAATAATGTGATGGACCGTGGATCTGTGCAAATTTAGAGAAGCTGCACGCAGCCGTAGCGACTTGTGGATCATCTCTAACAGCTTGGCGAACGCGGTCAACATTCCTTTTCGTTCTTGATGTTCTTTAGCGTCCAGATGATTTATCCGGCATTGCGTTTCCAGTCTCTTCAAACTTGCGCACCCAATGCTCGATCAAATTCGCACTTGGCATATTTCTCATGGTCACTAAATTGAAATGTGTCCTGTACAGCCATCGAACAATAGTATAGAGATTTAAGTAACGATAATAAAGTCACCTTCATGTGCGTACCGGAACACACCAGGATAGAGGGGAATGAAATATTAGACAGGCTCGCGAGGAAAGGGGCTGAGACACTATTTCTGGAGCCAGAGCCTTTCTCTGGAATCACTAGCAGCGTAATGCTGAAAGAACTAAAGATAGAAGAAGAAAGCAAGAGATCCAATTATTTGAAGGAGCTGCAAGGATTGAGACAAGCGAAGACACTTCTGGAGAACTACGACCAGAAGAGATTCGAAGAATGCATAAACTTACGTAAAAACCAACACAGAGTTCTGACAGGAGTCCTGGCGGGGCATTGCCACCTTAAGGGACACCTCAAGAAACTCGGACTGGTAGAAAGAGAAGAGTGCAGATTCTATGAGGAGGAGGACGAAACCTCTATTCATATCCTTTCAGAGTGCAGCGCTCCAGAAAACCCTAGGATATGGTTCTTGGGAACACACCAAATCGATGAAGGGGAGCTACCCACCTTGAAGTTTTCCAACATCCTAAGGTTTCTGAGGGAAATAGGACTGGAGGATCTGCTCTAGCCGATAAGGTAACTCTAATGACTTGGCAGCAATAGGAGGGCACAATATATCTACCAGGTCGCAGTGTACAGACTCCAACTCTACGCATATGCACATAGAATAGGGAACGTTGTTTTTATAAAAGGCTCGCACGCAAAATACGCGCTATGGTCACGCGAAACGTTCCATCTCTACTAGATTTGAAAAGCCAATCAAGCGTTTGACACCACTCCCCTCCCCCCAGTTATCGATATTTGGCTCGTAACAGTCAAAACATTCTGAGATACCCTTTATATATCCAAAATATTTAAAACAGTGTTTATAATGACTTAAAAAAAATAACCTATAAATTATTATTTAAGAGGGTAAAAGAATTTGTTCACCGTGTATGGACCTAAAGTATTTAGATATTTTCTCAATTTTTTCTAAACAGCTAATATACCCGTCGTTTCAAATATCTTTCGGCAATTATAAAAACGACAACCACTAAAAAGCTTCTCTCTGAGAAGACAGTTCTGTATTGTAGGCCATTAAATATATGTTTATATCGCGTTCCATGTATATGGTCGATAATGTTTTGCTAAAATATATGGATGGTAATTCTCACAGACAGTCTCATATATGTAAATTACTGGTGCAGTTAATACAGAGAGTTATTAATGAAAAAATTCATGATAGTAGCTATCCTAGAAATCTAAACAGTTATAATTTGGTGATGTTGCATAACGAAAGGACAC
Source organism: Diaprepes abbreviatus (assembly GCA_034092305.1). Classification (NCBI taxonomy): domain Eukaryota; kingdom Metazoa; phylum Arthropoda; class Insecta; order Coleoptera; family Curculionidae; genus Diaprepes; species Diaprepes abbreviatus. The sequence continues at coordinate 25,231,159 of JASJET010000103.1, forward strand.
TCAGCAGGACTATTTATCTTTGTAAAATATTCAATAACTCAGTCTAAATAAATAACACAACATTGAATATAATTGATATCTGTACACAGAACTTGATTAAATTACTATAGAAAATGCCATTCGACTGCAACGACTGTCGTTCAATCACACAGCCTTGCTGTTAACTGGATTAACAGACATCCACACTGCCGAAGCAACGAAAGCTAAATTCGGAATGGTAAAAAGTGTCGGCACTTTTGACACTATATACACTTTGTCGTTCGGTATATAGTCCAGTCGTTTGGTCAAAATAAAGGGGGTTACCTGGAAAGTTTTCCGGGAGTTTTGGAAGTTGGTAATTTTATAAATTTCGATGTGCTCTTTCCGAATTTCGACTTTGTCACCTCGTATCTCCGCCGTTCGCGCCGCCATATTGGAAAAAAGCACCTAATAACAGTTTTTTTACAATATCTCCTTTCCGACGCATTTTACGACAAAAATATTTATATACAAAATTAAACTGGAAATTTCCTACAATGGCTTCTGATAAAGTAAATTGTTTTATTTGTAATAATCCATTATTAGAAAGTGAAACAATTGAAGTGAAGGACAAACGACTGGAGACTTTTCGTAAGTCAAGTGTTAAAAGAAAAGACAATAAGGTTGAACTTTTGGCGGGACTAAAATCGATAGTGGTTCGTGATGTATGTCGAGAACGATATAATAATGAAAAGTTAGTCGCTGCATCATTGCGTAGAGGAAGCGATGTCACGCCACCTCAACCACTACTGCGATCCTCGCACCCAACATTCTCATTCAAAGACCATTATATTTTATGCGCTGATGAGATAACAGCAGAGTTTATAGCAAAACAAAAACAGACGCTGTTGTGCAAGCGTAATGTTGTGTATAGTGTGCGGAAATTATCAATGAGAAATAGTATTTCAGAACTTGCTAAAGCTCGTAATGATGATTGGGGTCGAGCAATTGTTGAGCGTCTTGAGCATGTGAAGGATTTGGTCGCAGCCGATGCACAGTACCACAATTCCTGCATGAAAAAATTGTATCAAGCACCAGCAGCTGAAGATATAAAAAAAAGGTCCGTACGCAAATGAGATCGATACTGCGATGCAGTTCATTTATTCTTATCTTGAGCAGAATGAGTGTCAGTTTTCTCTGGACGAATTCATGGCCAAAATTGAAGGTGATTACCATCCACACATGAAAGTAGTGGAAGCACAACTCCTCAAAAAATACGGTGATGATATTTTAATTGCCGTCACTGCCAATAAGGCTCCGAGGGTTTGTTTCCGAAATACAGGGTTTAAGCTATTAACGGAAGCCTGGTACAGTCAAAAAAGTGATGATAATGCAGAAGAACGTCGGCATATTGTAAAAACAGCAGCAGAAATTGTTATAGAGGATATTCGCTCTACGGTCTATGAGACAAAACATTATCCTCCATCAGATGACTCTGAGTCAGATATACCTGAAACTTTACGCGTTTTCCTAGATGGAGTGATTTTAAGAAACAAACGAGCATCTTTTGAAAAATGGAAGAAAAAAAGCATTTCTCTCGCCCATTCTATAATTGCAGCAGCAAGGCCGAAATCTTTTATATCATCTTTACAGATCGGGCTAGCTGCATTTTTATTTCATAAGTATGGATCTCGGCGGTTAATAGATGTATTATCATCTCTTAGATTTTGCTCTTCATACACCGAAGTAATGTTGTTCGAAGTTTCAGCTTTTATGCGCGCACCGTTGAATATCGATGATAACGCATTTTCTCAATTTGTTTTTGACAACGCTGATTTCAATACGCAGACATTAGATGGTAATAACACTTTCCATGCCATGGGCGGTATCCATTGTGTAACACCTACAACTGCTATCGCTTCTGATCAAATTATTCCACGATTAAAGCAAATGCCGTCTGCAACAGTCGTTGGTAGTTTAAGTACCATTGCATTAAAAACATTTGTGAAAAAAAAACGATACGGGCTTAAAAACAATAAAGATTCAAAACCTCGGTAGCATTCGTGCGGCTTCGGAAGTATTTATGCCATCCGTTTCAGATTTATTGTGATTATATCCATCGCAGATGATGCGGATGAAATTTCGATCTGTGACGTCTCGATTGGTGCCCAAGACGAACTCACAACGCCTGGTCCATCAGGAACAGCAAAGCGATGAAGATTGCGCTAAATTTCGAAAGTATGCATCACATGTGGATTAGGCCTAAAGGGACACCACAATGGAAAAAAAACGCGCCGCTTACTCTACCTCAAGGTGGTGTGGAAATGAGTTTTTTTCCAAAACGCATACTGAAATGTACTTTGCGGCGCTCGTACGCCAAAAACTATTGATTTTACAAAAAAAATTATAAATACATAAATTGTACGAAATTTTCTCTAGTTTAATTTTATATATAAATGTTTTTGTCGTAAAATGTGTCGGAAAAGAGATATTGTAAAAAAACTGTTATTAGGCGCCATTTTTCCAATATGGCGGCGAGAACGGCGGAGATACGAGGTGGCAAAGTCAAAATTCGAAAAGAGCACATCAAAATCTATGAAATTACCAAAAACTCCCGGAAAACTTTCCAGGTAAAACTACCAAATGAGTGGACTAATATGCAAAAGAACAACTTCGATGTACACCGTCGTAGCGTTTGATAATGCAAGAAAGTAAAATTAGTGCCAATCCTGCCTATTCTGTAAAAAAGACAGAGCGCGTAGTGCAGTAACGAACTTAATAGAGGTTTTGACATTTGTTAGAATTTTCGTTACATTATGTTTTGTATTTAAAAGCATTTAGAAAACAAAATGTTTACGATTATTGAAAATTACATTAAGGAAATTGGAGAAATACTAGTGTCTAATTCAGGTAACAATAAATGGTTTTTTGAGATTTTATAACATTTATTCATAAGTCAAATACCTAAAGAAGCGTCTGTTCTAAGAGTAGTGTCTATTAGAGCTCCATCACCTGAGGTCCTAAAATCACGACGATCATTTTACTGCTCTAAAATATAAAACTACAGCTAAAATTTTAATAAAGTTTTTTAAAATTCGTATAAACCTTCTACCTACTAATTATATGCACAAATAAGTCTTCTAGAAAACTATGTAAAAATTTTGTTACGATTTGAGGAAGAAAAAAGGTAACTTGTTAAACTCACCCAATGAACATAGATATTTTAAACTTTAGAATAAGCTCAAGAATGCATAAAAGTTACATGAAATTTCACAAACAATATGTGAATCAATATTTTGAATTTTTTTTTCAGAAATCAATACATATCTGTGGGTGTCACAAAGCCAGATTCATCTGTTTACAGTCTGATGAAAATACAGGTGTGTAGATTTTGATATCATAGCATAGTTTTTCATGAGCTATCAGTAAAAATGTATTATATATAGTAAAAATATCATACTCTTGTATTTATTTTTCAAGCAAAGGCAATAACGAATTTGAAAATAACTTTGCAACTAAACAAAATGAATCCCAACAATGTAAAATGCTTAGTTATGAAGACACACTTTTCCTTATGGACCTTGTGAAGCAACATGAAAAATTGTTGGAAACTTCAATAAGAACATTATGTGTAACAAAAGCTAACCAATGAAATGAAGAACCAATCAAAAAAACATTATATTGCTATAAATATTGAAAATAAGTCAAAATCTTTAAAACGTACACACAAAAACCTTAAAATAAAATATGCATAAAGTTGCTCTGCAAGAAAATTCTGGGATTAGTTTCAACTAATGGATGAAATAATAGGTCATAGGCCTGAAAAAAAAAGTAACAATGTGCAGCTCTTCCGGAGTTATTCTTCATGAATAAGTGAGTAATGCTGCTGACACACCAGAAGACAGAGAAGTTGCTACCACTGTTGAACATACCCTAAGACAATTTTCAAACGAAAACATGGTCCTGATGTCAATGGCCGTCACCAAGCCAAAATAATGAAGCAAGATGCATTTTTAGAGCTCTTTGAGAAAATAGTAAGTAAAATCAAAGATTATAATAGAGAAATACTAAGGTATAATAATATTTGATAAAATGTAAGATTAAAATTTCATTCATAGTTATAAACTAAAATATACCTTTATTTTCTTAATTTATAAATTATTACTTATGGTACAACTTACCAAGTAAGATTCATTATTAATGGTACATATTTTAATTATTATTTTTGGAAATAAATAATACTGCATGGCATAATTGGTAGTTTTTATTTAATTTTTCAAGGTTTCCCTTAGCTCTTACATTCAAGTCTAAAATCAAAACATATAAAATATGTCCTAGAAAATAAAGTAAATAAAGATGGTCATTATTTAGAGAAATAAATAAATTAAGTTAAAATACAAAAGGAGTTTTATTAATGAATAACCGATGCATTAACAATCTCATTTCTTGTAATTTGTGCTTTCCTGTTTTCAGCCAGCTCGTCGAGATCTTGTACGTTTTATGGATTTCTTAATCTTTCATTCTGAACTTCTTCATTTATATTTATTATCTCATTAAAGTCGTCCTGTGGTAAAATGCATATATTATGGAGAATGCATACTGTAAACATAATTATATAGATATTTTCAGCAATATAGGATTCAATAAACTTTAGTCGTCTAAATCGAGTTTTGACTAAGGCAAAGGTGTTTTCTATAAGTACCACTGCTTTGACGAGTACTTAATTAAAATTTGGGCTTTTGTTAGATACCCATTGTTTTTATAGCCTACTAACATTGAATTGTTAACTTATATGCTAAACCATTCATAAGATGAGAATTATTAGGAAAGTCTTACTACAGTCTTTTAGACACATCAAATTTTACAAAAACAGTAGAGTCGTGTAATGATCCTGCTTCTTCAATACACACATCGGTAAACAACCTACTGCTATTTCTCCGAAATGAACCGATACTAGCGTTAGACATACCTGCCATGTGGGCGCAACCCTAACCCTTATCTCTTCAGTCAATCCGTGTAGGCAGGCGAGTGCGCGCGTGGCCTGTGTACGCAGGAAATCGCTCTACGAAAACCAGTTTCCCAAAAAAAACACTAAATGTGGTGCAAAATATCAATGAGAAGGACAATCGAATATGTGTGAAATAAAAAAATGAATAAACTAGAGCTTCTAAACTCCATCAGGTGCCACGAACAACTTTAAGACGTCTAGCAGACAAAACAGAACTGGCAGCCGATATAGCAACTTGTGCGAAGTTGGGAAGAAAAACTACTTGGACCATTTCTTCAACCTTTATGAAAAATTAATAGATGTGTACAATTTCTCTCCCAACACAATTTTTAATGTTAACGAGACAGGTATAAGTATTGTACCATCTCAAATGCTCCAAGTTCTTAGCGAAAAAGGCAAACGGCGAATTGGCGCCTTAATATCAGCTGAAAGGGGTTCTTTGATAACCTGCGTGATATGTATGAGTGCTGGAAGTTCATTTGTTCCACCTATATACGATATTTCCCCGAAAAAGGAGTCACCAGCTTTTGATGAAGGATGCACCTCCAGGTGCTATACATGAATGTCACTCCTCAGGCATTCCATTGAAACAAACATATTTACGAAATGGCGTCAACACTTTCCATAACATGTAAAACCTACAGGAGAATCGCTGGTTTTGCTTATTCTGGATAGTTCTAACAGTCACACAAGATATTCTGGATTGATAGATCTTGCAAAAAAAATTTGCTATCAATTCCTCCATCACAAAATCCTGCTGCTGGGTAAGTCGTTCATAGAACCGCTGAAGAAATAAGAGCTTTGATCAGAAATAATACTCGGCCACTGACTGATAATATGATGGAAGATTTTGGTCATGCATATTTACGAGCTCAAAACGGAGAGAAAGAGCTGTTAGTAATTTTCGTACAACAGATCTATATCCTATTAACAGAATTGTATTTAAAGGCCACGATTTTATAGACATGGACAGCGACAAAGAATCAATCAAGAAAATATTGTACCAGAATCTGCAACTAGATCTTCTTCAATAGCTAAAGAATCTACTAATATGTTACCCTTCGTAAATGAACATGTTATATGTCATATGGCATCTGATGAAGAAATTCCTGAATTAAGAGACCAGAAAAATACTCCACCTGTAGGGTCTGAACAAATTATGATTCCCGTCAAGATGTCTCCTCAGCCGTCAAGTTCCACAGAGCAAAACTTTATACCACCATTCCAGTTATCCCCGATACCACATATCATCATCATCATCAGCCCATTTCTGTCCACTGCTGAACATAGGCCTCCTCAAGAGATTTCCATCCTCCTTTATTCTGAGCCACTGCGATCCAGATTGTTGCTATTCTTTTAAGGTCGTCTGTCCATCAGGTCGGTGGTCGTCCCTGACTGCGTTTGTCCGCTCCCAGTCGCCATTCCAAAACTCTTTTCATCCATCTGTTGTCCCCTATTCTAGCCACATGTCCGGCCCATCTCCACTTTAACCTTGCAATGCGCACAATGACATCATCCACTTCCTCGTTTCGGAGCCGATCTCTCAGAGATACCCACAGCATAGATCTCTCCATTCTGCGTTGTGTTACTGACAGTTTCTTAGCAATTGTTTTCGTCAATCTTAGTGTCTCCGCTCCATATGTTAAGACTGGGAGAACACATTGGTTAAAGGCTTTCCGTTTCAGGTTTATGGGTATATCTGTCTTGAATATATCCCTGAGTTTTCTATAAGCAGCCTATCTCAAAGCTATTCGTCTGGATAGCTCACACGTCTGGTTGTCCCTGCCAATCCGAACTTCGTCACCAAGGTAGTTATATTTCCCGGTAATTTCGATGATTTCAGTTTCTATTTTTATAGACTCACTTGGAACTAAATTTGTCATCATTTTTGTTTTGTTATAATTTATCTTCAGACCTGCTTTTTGTGTTGCCTGTTGTAGTTCTAGCATTTTTCTGATTTCTTGTTGATCGTCTGATATTAGGACTATGTCGTCAGCGAATCTAAGATGACTCAATCTTTCCCCATCTATAATAATGCCTTTCTCTTCCCAATCCAAAGTTTTAAACGTGTGTTCGAGCACTGTCGTAAACGATTTTGAGGATATTGTATCTCCCTGTCGAATTCCTATTTATTTTTATTTTCTTCGTCATGGTGTGTCAGTTAATTGTTGTTGTTGCGTTTTTATAAATATTGTAGATGATGTTGGAATATCTTTGGTCTACCCTGCATTCTTTTAATGCTCTTAAAATTGACACCAATTCCAAGGTATCGAAAGCCTTATAAAAGTCGACAATGACAAGATTTAGTGGTCGGTTATATTCTACAGTTTTTCAATGTTTTGATACATTGCAAATGGTCATTTATCCCGTAGCCCGAGCGGAACCAAGCTTGTTCTCTAGGCTGGTAAAGATCCAGTTTATTCTCTAGTCTATTGGTGATTATACGAGTGTAAAGTTTATATAGGTGGCTCAGGAGGCTGACGGGTCTATAGTTCTCAAGGCTTGTTTCGTCGCCCTTTTTGTGAATGAGAATTGTAATAGAGTTATTCCGTTGGGCCGAAATAATTTGGTTTGCAAGGCATAAATAGAATAATTTTTTAATTTTCTCAATAAGAGCAGGACTCCCATATTTTATGGACTCTATTACTATTCCGTCTTCTCCCGGTGCTCTGTTGTTTTTCATTCTCTTCAAGGCGTAGTTAATTTCTTCAATTGAGATTTCGGGCATATCTTCGGGACCCTGATTTGTGATTCTTAGTGTTTCGTGTTCGTCGGGTACAAGTATTATTGGTTTTTGTACAATGTCTCGTAGACGGCGTTTAACATTTCTTCTCTGTTAGATTTTATTTGTCCATCTTTGTCCTTTAATTTTATTATGTCTTTTTTGCCTGGTGTTAGCCTTCGTCGAAGTGCTTTCATACTTTTGTTCTCCCCCATAGTTTGCGTTATTTTTTCCTGTTTGTATTTTTTGATGTCTTTCCTAATAGCTTTGGATATTTCTTTGTTCACATGGTTTATTTCTTGTTGGCTTGTATTACCATCTCGTAAAAGTGATCTTCTATTTTCTATTTTAAGTTTCGTCATGGGTCTAATTCTTTCTTCTCTTTCCGTTTGTGTGCAAAACCTCATCTGGGCCTCTGCGATTGTGTGAGTTATCGAATCATTTAGGAGATCTAGGTTATTTGTTATTATTTCTCTTAATGCGTTATTTATGTATTTCTGAAATACTTGTTCATTTCTAGGTTGCGTTCACTTTCTTGTTTTCCTTTTCTGTACCATTCTATTTCGTTCCTTTCTGATGTTTAGCTCTAACCTGGCTCTCACCAATCTATGATCGCTTCCAGTTGTAAACCTGTTTAGCACTGTCACGTCTTTGATTATGTGTATCTTGTCGCTTATTATATAATCAATCTCATTTCGGATTTTGCCATCCGGGCTCTTTTATGTCCATCTCCTCTGTGTTTTTTTGTAAAAGAAGCTGTTCATATAGGTTGTTCTCCAAAAGGTATTTCAGTAGATCTTTACCTCTTTCGTTCCTATCCGGACTACCAAATTTGTCAAGAGCGTACTCAAATCGATCAGATTTTATTCCTCTTCTTCCGTATGATTCGAAGTTGGTGCATAGACCTGCACTACTTTTAAGCTGTATCTCGAATTTTGCACCCAGAAAAACTAGTAACCGAGGCCGAAAGGCTGCTAAATCCACATTGCTGAGTTCAACCCGTAAATAAAAGAATTGCCAGACTCGTTAAAGAAGAAAAACGAAAAATTTCACAAGGCTGCAATAGATAAAGGTAAAAAATAAAAAGACAAAGTCAAAAACGAAGGATGTACAAATATCTAGATCAGTGGAAGAAAATGAACCTTTGTATTGTCCTCATACACGAAGTTCCAGATAGAAGCAATGTTTCTGATACGAAGGATTTGTATTGTGACTTTCTGTATTCTATAAACAGCAAAGGCAAATCATAGATTCAGTGCCTTAATTGTAAGCTATGCTCATGAAAAATGCTCAGGTATTGAGTCTGACATTTTTTTCTGTGAATTTTGTTCTGCAAAATAACAGCTAGTTTATTGTTTGAATCGTTTGTTGGAGTAGCCAATAAACTTACAGCATTTACGGCCAATATAGTCCTGGGCTATAATACCCAACCATGTTTACATTTTAATAATTGTTCAAGTTTACGAAAAATTATGTTTTTAGTTATTCTTTGTATTTATATTGCCTTAAGCTTCTAATTACTATTTACTGATAAGTTCAACGACTGAATTCACCAATAAAGACTGATTGTTCTCATATATTTCGAGTTTTATTTCCAAAATCGCTTTTAGTATGCCATAATACCCGAAACTACTATATCCCTTTCAGTTTATATAGTAAACTGGATATTCGGTAGGTCCTATAATTCTTATATGAGATTCATCTATTGCACCAATTATATCTACAAAAATTTGTCGTTAGATTTTATTTACATTGGCCATTAAATTTTCAAAATCATATGTCTATTTTCCTACCAGGTATATGATGTTTTCCAAAAAATAATTTCTAATGACATTACGTCTATGATGTTAGGGCTACTTAATAATTTACTATCTGTGATTGGCCAAAATAATTACTTTACAAATATGAAGAATAGCAGCCCATGCTGTTGATTATCATACTTTATATCGGGATGCAACACCATTAAAATGGAAGAATATTGTTAGAGTCATCTAAAGTCAATGGAATAGTAATTTCTAGTAGCACTTCACAGAAAAGCTTGGAGTGACCTGTACCATGTCTAGCAAAAATACAGTAAGTTCATAAAGTTTTCATTTTATATGGCAATACTGACAATAGTAACATTTCCTTGCAAATTAAAAACACTTTAGTTTATGCTCACGTCTATAATCAGTTAATATGAAAATCTCAAGAAAAATCAAATGAAATGGATTAAAGATTCACAGACGCATTTTTCACTAAGAATATCAGGATAATTACAAAATATAAATGGCTTATCGAAAGCTTTCAGGATTAACAAGATACCAAATACATATTAGGATACCCTCACCGAATGAAATTTCAGGACGCTTCACCTTGGATGGATGATAAACTATGTAAATTTTTGTATTAAACTTTTAAATGTGTTTGAATCCATTCAAAAATGCCTTTTAAACTGCATATTGTTGCTGTAGATTTTCTGAAAGAAAATTTTTTGTTTCGACGATTTGCCTATTAAGAATCAGAGTCAAAAATATTTCGTAAGAAAAAAATGTTAGAGGTATGTTATATTCATACTTTTAAATACCCTCTAATACCAAAATAAACATCTATTAACTTTTACACTATAAATGAAATATGAAAAATACAGCAGACTACACTAACACAACACCGCACCGCTATTCTGAACTTAGCTATAGAAGCTGATAAATTGTCTAAAAGACAGAGTTCCAGGTTCTGGTCCCTCAAACCTGACAAATTTTATTAAATGACACACAAATAATTAAAGCAATTATATAACCCATTTACCACCCTGTAGGATGAAACAAACTGTCAACTTGAGAGAAAACTGCTAAGTTTCCAGTATTCCAATTAAACATACCTGAGAAAAACCTTTACATTTTAAAGCTAAGTAAGACACCCCTTTGCAGAGGCTGTGAACAAGAAGGCGAAGAAATGAACTTGTCTTATGCCTTTCTCTTTTCTTCACTTCAATTTCAGGTGAACACTTGCCAATTATGGCCGAATTGAGAGCTGCCTCTCTGAGTAATATCACCTTTATTTTAGGAAAAAAGTTTGATTTGTGACCCAATGGGTCCAATAAAGCTTCTGTGTGGTAGCCTACTAAACTACCCTTCCACTAAAACATATATACAAGGGCTATAGAATATTCACTACCAAATCTACAAGAACAAATTACACAGGCAACATCTAAAAAGATTATTTATTGGAAATATTTAAATTCGGTTAACTTAGAACTGCTAAACTCGAATTTGTCGTTAGAATTATTAGATTAGATTTTATTTTGAGTAAACGTGTAGTCGAAGAAATGCAATTATTCATCAACTGTCATAAGTATTAAAAGGCAAAAATTTTGAGTCCGACCTAGTGTCTCTGTTCTTATTGTAGGTAGCAAATTTTTCCAATTAAAATTCGGCAATCAAAAAGTAGAATATCATATAAATATATTAATTTTCCGAAGAAATTCAACCATGTTTTTGATAAAATAATTTTTTTTCTTATCCAAAACGATGAATTACAGCACTGATAAAGACGGGATATTTCCAAGATTTTGGCATACCAGCCGTAAATCAAGATAAACAGTAGAATGAAATGAAAATCGAAGAATATATTTTCGTCGTTCCTCCAATTCGTTCAACGTCACCCTCGGTGCGAAATCAACCTTGATCTTTTACAATACGATAAAAACAATAATGTTCCTTCTGTTATCAAACGGCATTTTTTAAATTTAGTCAAACAACGTTCATCCAACAAACATTTAATCATTACAAATTATCTGTGTTACCTTAAATCCCCACTATCCCACAATACTTTCCACTTTTAAAGATGGGAACTCAGCCTAAACTTTCCATTTCTTTCACATTAACTCCAAACTCTACTCACTTTAAAGACTACTAAATACAAGAATATAAATGATACTATTCACAACATCGCAAAAAGCTTCTGGAAATGTCATGAAAACTGTAACAAGCTATTACTGATTAGACGACGCTTTTTGGATTCCTACTATATCCCTGAACTCTCCAGAAAGGATAACCTTGAATTAACCAAACTTCACACTGTCTTCCTTACGACTGCCTCCTCACCATAAAACACACTTTATTCGACTCTCCAATATATACCAACGTTAGAAATATGCATCATCTTGTAGAAAACTTGATGACAGACATGTCCTTTGATTTCATAAGAGCCAGTCATATCCTAAACTAGTTGAAACAAATCGACCTTTTTAATAAAATCTAGTAATTTTCACCCCCACTATAAAAGAAATGAGAAGGAGCTAAATGGTCTTAGTCACTGACGCGCCTTCAACCAACAAATCACTGAATCAATCAAATTCGTAAGCTAATGAATGATAAATACTTTTGTAATGTACTGCGAAAATATGAAAAATACGCTTGGGTTTTTAGATAACCACACAGGATAAAATTATGTCGAAATCGTGAACGATTTACCCGATAAAGATAATAAATTAGGCTATAAAAATGTCTTTTTTCATCTCATCTTGACCTTTTCCTTCAGAATTGTGGTTCAGTCATTGACGTAACTAAGTATTTTCTGAGAAAGGACTGACTTATTGACAACATAGACATAAGAATGTTCAAAGGAAATTTTTATAATTATTCAGTTATATGTCACCACGCCGAATTTAACCGTTTTTGCATAGGAACGTTGAATTTCATACAATATTATATTATACATATATTATTTCTAAGTCTATGGCAAGAAATATCAAAATATTAAATAAAGGTCGTCGTACGAAAATAGTTCTTTTTGTTGGTTGCTTTGCGCCATTTTATTCAAATTTGTCTTCAATTGTTTTTAAGTCGCAATTCCAATTAGTGAAAAAAAAATATTTTCTAGATGACAGTTATTCAAAAAAGCGATTTTCTTATCTTATGTCTTTGTTTCTCCCAAATTTTTAAAACAAAAGTGAATCTCAAGGGGATATAGCAGAAAATTAAAATGGCTGAAATATTATTATTGTATATTATTATTAAAGGGTGTTTTTTATAGAGGTATAAAACTTTAAGTTGGCATCACTTTTTTAGCTGGCGGCCATTTGGTCAGCTGTCAAGTGATTTGTGTTTAGTTTGGTTTGGCATTTCAACATGAATAGACTGACGCCTGAACAACGCTTCCAAATTATACAAATTTATTTTGAAAATCATGGTTCTGTTCGAAATACGTATCGCGCACTACGTCCATTTTACGGTCAACATAATCGTCCATCAGAGCATTAATTCGATTAACTATGGAACGTTTTCGCACCACGTTTACTCTAAAAGATAATACGCATCCACAAAGACGTCATACAGTGCGTACAGAAGAAGTCATTGCTGCTGTAGAGCGTAGCGTAGAGGAAGACCCGAATCAGTTTATCCGCCATCATGGACAGGAATTGGATATGTGTCCATTCACTTTATGGAAGATTTTCCAGAAAGATCTTGATTTGCGTGCTTACAAAATCCAACTCGTGCAAGAGTTGAAGCCACACGATCACCTAGCAAAGCGTAGATTCGGCGAATGGGCCCAAAACAAGATTGCCGTTGATCCCGATTTTCATAAGTGAATTTTGTTTGAATGGATACGTCAATAAACAAAACTGCCGTATTTGGAGTGATGATAATCCTCAAGTGTATGTTGAGACACAAACACCCAGAAAAACTGACTGTTTGGTGTGCTTTATGAGCTGGTGGAATCATTGGTCCGTACTTCTTTAAAAACGATGCTGATCAGAACGTTACAGTCAATGGTGACTGCTATAGAGCCATGATTACTGACTTTTTCGTTCATCAATTGAACAACCATGATGTGCAGGAGCTGTGGTTTCAACAAGACGGCGCAACATGTCACACAGCTCGTGCCACAATTGATTTATTGAAGGAAACGTTTGGTAACCGCATAATTTCACGTTTCGGACCCGTGAATTGGCCTCCAAGATCGTGCGACTTAACGCCGCTAGACTATTTTCTGTGGGGATATGTGAAGTCGCTAGTCTACGCCGATAAGCCCGAAACGATTGATCACTTGGAGGACAACATTCGCCGCGTTATTGCCGATATACGGCCACAAATGTTGGAAAAAGTCATCGAAAATTGGACCTCCGGATTAGACTACGTCCGAGCCAGCCGTGGCGGTCATATGCCAGAAGTCATATTTAAATTATAATGCCAGAAGGTTATCTTTCGAATAAAGTAAATTTCACGTCAGTTTAAAAAATTCATCTTTGTTTTATTCCATTTAAAAGTTCTATACCTCTATAAAAAAACACCCTTTATATAATATTTTCTCTATAAAATTTGTTAAATAAATTAACTTCAATATCTCTGGAATTAGTCTTGTTTAATTAATACTTATTTGAAATCATTCAAAATGACAGACCAAATACCACGCTGGATAAAGTTAAAAAAAAAAGTCCATCCGTGTAATGATTATACGCATGATGATAGGCCACTGTCTCTGACTACAAACAAAGTAAATATGAAATTTGTCAATATTTTTAATTCAGACATTCCCATTGGAAGGCGAAAGAATGTTTAGTCAACTTATTACAGTTTTTTGGGGATAAAAAAATTTGCCCGATGAATTTTGATAAAGTTTTCGAGGCAACGTTGCCGGGTATTTTTAAAGCCTATAAGCTAATTACATTTGCATAATAATGAGGCAATAAATCGTAATAAAAGGGGCAGGTTTGTAGTGTTTTTAGGCATTTCGTGCGGTCGGCAGGCCCCGTTGTGGTCGGAAATTTCTAAAATCCGGTAATAAAATATAATATACAGGAAAAAGACGTAAATTAATTTATCTTACATCTCTTTTTCTCTAGTTTATCATGCTCTACCCAAATAGGTCTAGGTATTATTTTACATTAGTAGGCATTTCTCATTTTACATGATATTTCAAATAAAAACATCACAACGAGTCAAAAGGTGATAAAAAATATTTAAAGTATGGGGCATCAGATTTGTATGTCAGACATTGCAAAGCAAAATTAGTAGTTACCTAAATATTTGGCATCTAACATGTTCATATTATAAGTATAGAAAAAGAGCTTCTGTAATACATTAAATTAGCATCTCTTATCATGGAAATTTGCGCTTCATTTTGGAATAGAATTGTTTCAGAACTGTATTTTAAGATCTGAAAAAATCTTCACACTAAGATGTGATATTTCCGATTGATGCAGCAATAGATTTAAAAACTGAATAAGTAGTAAAGTCGGATATAATTTAATTTAACATAACCTTAAAAGGATACATATTAACTCTTAGGGACGGCGTCGATGATGTGATATAGTAAAATAATTAATTTTGAAGTAATGTAATCTTACACTAAATCCAAAAAAAAAGTGAATAGTTTTGCAGCAAATCATTCAATAGTAGCTGTTGTTTTCTGTCGAGAAACAAGTCCTTAGGAAATGTACAGTACTGCTGAAATATTTCACCTTGGATATTCGATATTAATTTCTTGCATAAAGAAATTAAACCCTGCGTAAATTCGGATTTTGACCACAAATTTCACATATCGGACCACAGCAGGCCGGTGGCATGTCTGCCACTATTAGTGGTTGTTGCTGACCCCTGATATGCAAATGTGCGAACTATATGGACGGATCGATTTTTTCCCCGTCCCAAGAGGTTATTTTTATTAAATGCTGCAAAGTGAAAAAATAAGAAGAAAATAAAGAAAAATTTGTTGTGAGCTCGATTTTAAAGGCAAAGGTATCGAGAAAAAGGGTACTATGGCTTTTTATTATTAAAGTATTATAAAATCGAGAAATAAAAACCAGCGAAATTCTTGTTGGATACGCATTATGTCAGGGTTCCGTAGCAGTTTTTTCCTTTTCTTGTTTATTTTTCCTATATAAACTTATTTTAAAATCCAAAATATTAGTTTACACATGATTTTTTGATTATTTTTTTATAATTTACATTGAAAATCAAACCTAAAGTTAGATGGTGTAAGCTGCGCTTACGTCGAAAGTGGTATTATAATTTTTAGTTTTGAAGAGAGAAGAGACAAATTATATTAAAAGATAGGCAAACTCCAACATTATTAAATTTAATAAAGAAGACAACATCATATATTAGGCATTTTTAAACTTATCAAAAAAGTGATTAGTTATTTTGTGTGTAGTATTTATTATTTTTTTTTACTCATGTTCCTTCATTCAACTGGTCCCCTCTCTGCAAAGGTCTAGATACGCCACTATTTTTAAGCAAAGTTTATATTTAGCGCATGAGGTGGCCAAATACCAAATGTTATATGACGTGTTTAATTGCATTTTGGAAGACTTATTCAACGATACCCCTCTCGATGGCGTAAGCGAAAAAATTAATTCACTCCTACTTGTCACTTACGGGCAAATACCATATTTTATTCACAATTTCGTTTCACCTTTGTCCGTGGGTTAACGACAAGCAAATGCCTGCAAAATATCATAGCAAAATACAAAAAAAAAAAGAAAGTTACATGACTCTGATATAGAGACGAATGGACAGCAGGACATGATAAAACTATAAGAGTTTTAAGTTGATCACGGAACTTTAAAAAAAAATTGAAATAGTCATTTGTTGTTTTTTGAAGTTTTGATTGAGCTAATAATGAAAATCCAAGATTCAAAACTTTCTTCTGGCTAACATATCATATATTTTTAGATATTTAAAAAGCTCTAAATCTAAAATTTTTAGACCTTCATATTACATCCGCCATATTGAACTTTTTTAAAACAATTCTAAATTCCTTATTAACACTCAGTCCAAATTTTGAACAAAATAGAGAGATGTTAACTTTTTTTCCCGTCTTTTTGAATTTTTCAAACATAATTTTAAAATTCACAATTTACACATTCAAAAACCCCTTTATACCAATTTTGGAAAAATCGAGAAATATAAAATTTTTAATCCGTCATAGTGAACTTTAAAAAAATAGATTTATTATGTACGACCCCGAAAACTCCCCCGCACAAATTGTGGAGAAAATCGAAATTTTTTTTTTTATTCGCCATATTATCTGCGGCATCTTGGATTTTACCGAACCAATTTCGGCCAAAATTATATGGGATCACCGCAGCACCTTCCTGAACATAATGCAAAAATTTAATTCAAATTGGTGCCGCCGTTCTTGAAAAATGAACGTATATATGTTATATAAAAAAAATATGACGGTAGAATTTAGAAACTCCTTCTATTAAAAGTCTTTCTTTCGATAAAATCAGTCCAAAACCTTCGAAATTTCAATCGTGTAAGAAACTTATCAGAATTAATTTTGCAAAAACTCCCTAATTTTTCTGTTCGTTTTCTTATTCCCGGCGATATATCAACTCAGTTACACCCTTATCGCACTTTTTATATTTTTCATGCTTATCGCTGCCCTAATAAATTCTTGGGACTTTTTAATAAATTAGTTCTCGTGATGGTATTATATTTCCAATTACAACTTAAGCATTAAAGGGATTTTAAGGTCCGATAAACACAAATAAAAGGGGTAAGTTTGCTGATAAGAGGTCACAGGTCTCCCAAGAGTAGACAAAGAAATTGTGAGAAAATGTTATTTATATCACAGTGGCTTTTGCTTCAAATACTTAATTCAAAATTAATAGCATTACCAATTACTCGCTTAACGGGTGTTCTTTTAGGCATACATTCACGTTTGGGAAATTCAAATTAGAGATGGTATTTCCGTGCAAAGAAATGAATAAGTCATGAATTAGTCCCAGGTGAGTAGAATCGGAAAGTAAAAATTGCTTTTCATAAAACAGCGATACAATTAATAATATATTTAAATAAAAAAATTATATACCACATTCTTAAAACGAACTAAAAAGTATAAAATAATTTCCCCTAGCCCCACACAGATTTGTAACACCATATAGATTCCTAACCCCATACACATTATCCTGAAAATTTGTGATTGTGAATTTTTAATAGCTATAAAAACATTTGTAAGATTTAAAACGAAAAACGCATGGTTTATGCATGTTAAAATGGTAAGAAGTGTAGAGAGTAATTGTCGTTGAGAAAACTCACACAATTTTAAATCTTACAAGTATTTTCATAGCTATTAAAAATTCACAATCACAAATTTTCAGGATAATGTGTATGGGGTTAGGAATCTGTATGGGGTTATAAATCTGTATTGCACAAGCAAAAATAATTTATACTTTTTAGTCCGTTTTAAAAATGTCGTATATTAAATTTTTTTATTTAAATAATTATTATCTGCTTTTTATTCTTTAGTTTAAAATTGATTACGAAATATGCATCGAACAGACAAATAAACAAACAGACAAAAAAGCGAGGTTAAATTGCGTTGTTATCCAGTTCTGAGCTATTTATTTTATATACTTATACAATAACCACAACCAAAAAGAAGGAAGTAAAAACACAAACAGAAAAAAAGATTGATTGATTGATTCATATTAATTAAGGACACATCAACCCATGGGGGTTTTTTTGGTGTCTACGGAAGAATGGCTGTAAAGCAATTCTATACTGTCTTTTGATTCTTACGTGTGCTATTTAAAAGAAAAACGATAAAACATGTATTAATAAAAACAAAGGACATTAACAAAACAAATAAACACTGAAAGAACTAACATACTAGTATCTATATGAACGGATACGTTTGGGATCTATATATGGGACAACAAGGAAGAGTCCCGGAGAAACGAGAATATTTTCATGGTATTTTCGTAAGAGAGCTTTTCTTGATGTCGTGGTCTATCAGAATGCGGGAGTATTAGATTTAAAAATATGTTCCGTAGCAATAGCCCATAGTTTTTTATGGGAACTCTTGATTATTTCAGTGGCCTTTAAGATCGCAAACAATTCAGCGGAAAAGGATAAGGGATGCACGGAGTAAGAGTATTTGTGAGGGGCAAAAAAATAGCTGCACCAACTCTGGATTCGGTTTTAGATCCATCAGTGAATCACATTATATGGTCTATGTATTTAGTGTAAGTTCGGTGAAGTAGTTTCTAAAGAACTCTCTATTGCAGGACTCCCTAGAGTGTTCCAAGAAAGATAAGTCGGCTACAATGGGAGGAGAATTCCACGGTGGAAATGAGAATCTTTCATGAAAGATGGGATCTGGGAATATGTGAGAGGTAGTTTGGCACAGGAAGAGGAATCTTGTATGTGAGCCAGGCGATAGATTATTGGAGGCGGAGGGAGCAAGAAGTATTTGGAATGAGATATGAAGGGTCTAAACTTCAAAGAGTTTGCATAGTTTAGTAGTATGATATTTCTTCTGTGGTGAAGGGGAAGAAGTTCTGACTCGTAGTATAGACTGGAGGTGGGGCTGGTGCGGAAAGCACCCAAAGCCATTGGTATTCCGCTATTATGAATAGAATCAAATCTTTTGAGAAGGTAAGGAGGGGCAGATCAGTGGGCCATAAAGCCGTAATCCAATTTAGAAAGAATGAGAGAGTTGTGGAGTTTTAGTAATGAGACGCGATGAGAACCCCATTTAAATCCAGACAGCATTCTTAGAATGTTGAGATCTTTAGAACATTTGTTCTTAAGGTAGTCTATGTGTTGGCCGAAGTTTAGTGAAGGGTCAAAGTATAGACCTAGGAATTTGTATGCAGAGAGGTTCGGGATGTGATTAGTGTTCAGGAGGATAGAGGAAGTTTTAAGGCAAGATCTACCTTTACAAAAGTGAACAGTAGCTGATTTAGAGGGGGAAATGGATAATCCCAAGAAGGAAGCCTTTTGCTTGAGGTTAGAAAGGCTCGTTTGTAGAGTTCTCTCACTTACCAAATTATCCAAGGAGGTGTGATATATTAAGATATCATCGGCAAATAAGCGGAAGGAGACTTGGGGTAGAATATGTGATATGATGCTATTCATGGCAATAATAAGCAGGGTAGGGCTCAAGACTGATCACTGTGGGACGCCAGATGATTGGAGAAAAAAAAGACACCAAGAACAACACGAAATTGCCTAAGTAAGAATGAAAATTTCAAGTTGTAACAAAAGGAAAATTAAAATGTGTAAAAAACTATACGGTCTATGTAGGCAATTTAGCGTTCAAGTTAAAATAGGTAATACTGAGATTCCCGCATCCTTAGGGGTATTAACTGAGTCATACTTCTTAATGCAAATCATTTCTTGCATAAGTCTTTTATTGTAATTAGGTTGAATACTGATAAGTTCTATATTACCAAAATCAAAAGTGTGGCCCAGAAGATTCTTAAATTTAAACACAGTTGTTTTTGCACCCTCAATTCTTCCCTTCACCTCTTCATCATATTACTACTTTTCATTTAGGGTAGCGCCAAGATATCCAAATTTTGCAACACATTCAATATTTTTTCTGTTGATGTCTACTTATCACCATCATTTTTATTCTGTATTAGTGTGTAGCCCGAATTGTTCACCGCACTCGTTGAATATTGTCTCTAGGTTGTTAGCTAAGACTGCAGCATCATCTTCATAGTGAGTAGTGTTTATTTAAATGCCATTAACTTTAATACCTCGTGTTTCTTTTTCTAATGCTAACCCAATGTAAATATTAAACAGGACAAATGACTGTACATGTTCCTGCTGGACCTCTTTCAGTATGCCGAAGACCTCTATTGACAGATCGCCATTAATATGGATTTCAGCCCGCTATTGCCAATATATTGTATTTCTTTTATTGTTCTAATATCTTTATAATCCTGTAATCTTTCCAACAGCAGCTCGTGTTTTACATTGTCAAAAACTTTCTGCACAAGTAATTTCATTAAGAAGAGAGAGGCTTGAGAAAGCCGAATTGTGTGTCGCCACTCATATCTTCAGACTTTTTGTATATTCTCGAATCAATAACTCGAAAGGACGTTTAAAGCGCGTGGCTTATCAAGCTTATGAGCTTGTAGTCTTCGCAGATTTTCGGGTTTATTTTCTTTGAAATGGCAACAAACGTAGACTTTAACGAATGCAGAGTCGTATTGTATGTCACATTAGTGAGATATATAAATTGTTTAATATCGACTTGCTTTACAACTTCTGTATATATATATATATATATATATATATATATATATATATATATATATATATATATATATATATATATATATATAATATAGGAATTAATTTTTTCTTGAACCATTAAATATATTTTTAGTTGGTAATTTTCTTGGGAATATGGTTCATTTTTATATTGAAACTACATATATACAGTAGTCATACTTATTGTATATATATATTTTTATTTCTCAGGACGTTTCGATTCTTTCGAATCTTTTTCAACTGATGCGGATGCTACAAAAATGTACATTTTTAATATTATTATATATGGACAAAGAGGTTAAAAACTTACCAGAACAGAGATTTTTGTTTTAAACAATAGTTAATTACATCACAAACCAATTGTAGTCACTCACTCTTTTGTATATTCACTTTTTAAAAGTATTTTTAAAAGGCCAGTTTAAAAATACTTTTAAAAAGTGAATATACAAAAGAGTGAGTGACTACAATTGGTTTGTGATGTAATTAACTATTGTTTAAAACAAAAATCTCTGTTCTGGTAAGTTTTTAACCTCTTTGTCCATATATAATAATATTAAAAATGTACATTTTTGTAGCATCCGCATCAGTTGAAAAAGATTCGAAAGAATCGAAACGTCCTGAGAAATAAAAATATATATATACAATAAGTATGACTACTGTATATATGTAGTTTCAATATAAAAATGAACCATATTCCCAAGAAAATTACCAACTATATATATATATATATATATATATATATATATATATATATATATATATATATATATATATATTGTAGTGATCTGGACTTCTGGATATTTGTACGTTAAACTCTGAAAAATGTCTCGGCATAATTCTTCCAAGTTCCTTTGGTTCGTCGGAATCTAAAATCGGTTTTCTTTGTACATTTTTATTGATAGTAATCCAGTTCTTCTATTAACTCTACTTGTTTCTTTAACCTTTCTATAGAAGTTAAAGGAGTCATGCAGCTAATGAAGTCTTTCAGCATGGTCACATTGTTCTCTTGTCCATTTCTCTTTAGCCTCCCTTACTTTTCTTTTGATAGTGCGATTTAGTTCGTTATATTTATCATGCTTGTTGTTAACAAGCTGATGTTCAGCCATAAAGTTTAATATTTCGCCTGTCATCCATGGTTTAGTTTTTTCTTGTCTTGGTCGACCAAGAACAGTTTCAGTAGCTGCTTGGATGTTCGTTTTCAGCCTAATCCAGATTTATTTTATTAGCTGTAATTTCTTGACTAGGATTATTTTCTTGGCAAAGTTTATATATTTCAATTTTCATGTTCTCTTGTACTACTGGTTGTTTCGCGGTCTACGCCTTTTTGATAGTAGCTTACATCAAAAACAGAAGCCTGCAATAAGAAGATTATGATCTGAGCTGATGTTTACTCCAAAGTAGCTTGCAACAGATATAATGCTGTTTCGATATCTTTTATTGATCAAACTGAAGTCAATTGGATGCATGCAGTATTTTCCTGTCGATCTTGAGGAGACTTTCAGGTGTAAAATCTTCTATGGTGAAGTTTATAGAAAGTATTATACTAGTTAAATTTTTTAATCCTATGTACAACACTGGAGAAATATCGGAAGAATTGCTGAAATCTGTTTTTATAACGCTGCCAAAAAAACAACGTGCCAAAAAATGTAACGGATACAGGTTAATAAATCTCATAAGTCACACCTTGAAGGTTTTCCTAAGTATTGTTCACTGTATAATAAGGAATAAATGCGAAAGCGGCCCAGATGAGACACAGTTTGGGTTTAGATATATTCTTGGTACTAGAACAGTGCAATTTGCTCCAAATATAATTCTCCAAAAGTGTCGAGACCAACGTAAAGACATTTTCGTGTGTTTTACCGAATATAAGAAAGCCTTTGACAGGGTACAGCATGTGAAACTCATAGTATGCCAAATTCAACAAGGCGTTAAATTGGGATGTATTCTTTCTCCACCGCTGTTTAATTTCATTCCGACAAAGTTTTTAAGGAAGCCCTACATAACAAAGTATTTGGAGTTAAAATCAACGGCAAGCTAATCAACACGATTCGTTATGCCGATAATACGGCCATCATAAGTCTTCAGGGTCTACAACTCTTAGATTTTGTTACTAGGATTGGGAAAGAAATGGGACTCAATATAAACGTTGCTAAAACTAAATTTACGGTTTTCAGTCATCTACCATTTCCAGATGCTTAGCTGCTAATAAATGGATAAATCGTTGAAAGAGTCTCCCACTCCAAGTACCTTGGATGTTATAAAGGGTGTTTTTTATAGAGGTATAGAATTTTAAGTTGGCAACACTTTTTTAACTGGCGGTCATTTTGTCAGCTGTCAAGTGAATTATGTTTAGTTTGGTTTGGCATTTCAACATGAATAGACTGACGCCTGAGCAACGCTTCCAAATAGTGCAAACTTATTTTGAAAATCATGGTTCTGTTGGAAATACGTATCGCGCACTACGTCCATTTTACGGTCAACATAATCGTCCATCAGAGCAATTAATTCGATTAACAATGGAACGTTTTCGCACCACGTTTACTCTAAATGATAATACGCATCCACAGAGACGTCGTACAGTGCGTACAGAAGAAGTCATTGCTGCTGTAGAGCGTAGCGTAGAGGAAGACCCGAATCAGTCTATCCGCCATCGTGCACAGGAATTGGATATGTGTCCATTCACTTTATGGAAGATTTTGCGTAAAAATCTTGGTTTGCGTGCTTACAAAATCCAAATGCAAGAATTGAAGCCACACGATCACCTAGCAAGGCGTAGATTCGGTAAATGGGTCCAAAACAAGATTGCCGTTGATCCCGATTTTCATAAGCGAATTTTGTTTAGCGATGAAGCTCACTTTTGTTTGAATGGATACGTCAATAAACAAAACTGCCGTATTTGGAGTGATGATAATCCTCAAGTGTATGTTGAGACACCGTTACATCCAGAAAAACTGACTGTTTGGTGTGCTTTATGGGCTGGTGGAATCATTGGTCCGTACTTCTTTAATAACGATGCTGGTCAGAACGTTACAGTCAATGGTGACCGCTATAGAGCCATGATTACTGACTTTTTCGTTCATCAATTGAACAACCATGATATGCAGGAGCTGTGGTTTCAACAAGACGGCACAACATGTCACACAGCTCGTGCCACAATTGATTTATTGAAGGAAATGTTTGGTAACCGCATAATTTCACGTGTCGGACCCGTGAATTGGCCTCCAAGATCGTGCGACTTAACGCCGCTAGACTATTTTCTGTGGGGATATGTGAAGTCGCTAGTCTATGCCGATAAGCCCGAAACGATTGATCACTTGGAGGACAACATTCGCCACGTTATTGCCGATATACGGCCACAAATGTTGGAAAAAGTTATCGAAAATTGGACCTCCAGATTAGACTACGTCCGAGCCAGCCAGGGGGGTCATATGCCAGAAGTCATATTTAAATTATAATGCCAGAAGGTTATCTTTCGAATAAAGTAAATTTCATGTCAATTTAAAAAAATCATCTTTGTTTTATTCCATTTAAAATTTCTACACCTCTATAAAAAACACCCTTTATTACTGAACAGTTTGACTCAGATAAAGAAGTTAAATGCAGAATCGAATCAGCCCGCACAATTTTTCTACAAATGAGATCGCTTGTCTGCAATGACAATCTAAATTTAAAACTTTGCCAGAGAATAGTTAAATATTACATCTAGTCAGTATTGTTGCATAGAGTGGAGGTGTGGACACTGCAGGCTGCCACGACTAATCATTTGGAGGCATTTGAGATGGAGTTGCATAGACGAATGCTACCCTGGTTAGCAATGCAGACTCATATAACGGTTTTAGATCGGGCAGATGCTACTCGTGAATTGTTGTCAACTGTAAAATGTAGAAATCTAGCATATCTTGGCCATGTTCTCAGAGGGGATCGGTACAGAATTCTTCAACTGATAATGAAGGGTAAGATCGAGGGTCGTAGAGGTATTAGAAGGAAGCAGATCCCTTGGCTGAGGAACATCCGAAAGTGGATAGGAATACACAGTGCTGAACAACTATTTAGAGAAGCAGAAAACCGTGATCAACTCGCCATTTTAATTACCAACGTCAAGGAGACCTGATACGGTACAAGAAGAAGAAAAAGAAGAAGTAATTTTTGATCACCAAATTTTCATCACGACAGAACTGAATTAGCATTTCACCTCAATCGTTTCTGTCAAACTAACCCAAATACTCGGTTACATCTTCCAATGTCCATCAACCGACATTTCCCGTGAAATCACCCATCACAATATTGATATCTGGAAGTTTTAATAACTGCACAATTATTCAGCTTTTGCTTCCTACTTGTCGCTCCATTAACATATTTGATCTAAACTAATATTAAACGGTTTTTTAATTTGAAAAGGTATAAAAATATCTAACAATTTTTTAAATATTTTGTTTTTCTTAAGATAATCACATCTGTGCTGTTAAAATTCCTGTAGATTTTTGTAGCGCCGCGACGCCACTTTCAGAGTCCCTGGCTCGCGTCCAACCAAAACACGGCAGCGCCGCACCGCCAGACAAAATATTAGCCCGCGATGGGTGTCGCCTGCTGTCACAGTTCCAACTAAAATATGACACTTCGTTTAAAGGCCTATAGATTTATAGAGGGGCCGGTATACTTTTAAAATAACTACAATAACGGCAAAATATTCAATTAAACCAAAAACGTTATTACAAAAAGGACGAGTCATTAAAAATTTTACACCAAATTCTAAAAAAATTTAATAAACTATCACTTCTGTGAGCTTTCATTTGGCCAATTTTTAGTTTTATTTTATTTTTAGACTGAATAACGGAAGATGCTACGTAGTTCAAGTTAACCCCTAATTTCTCAACATAATCTACTGGCATACCAAATTATAACAATATCATTAAGAAAACTAAATTAGCTGACTAGAAGATACATGGCAACTAGATCCGATTTAAAACTTAACAACCAGATTAACTAAAAAGGTTTAACTTTTAAACTGGATCTAGTTGCCATGAAAGTTAGACCTTCAAGTTGGACAATTTTGTTTTGGTTATAATATTGTTAGTGTAATAATTTCTGTATTACCCATAAAGCAAAGGTGAACTGTAAGTAATAAATAACACTGTGACATTTTCCTTAATAATTAATACTGTGCTTATTTTACAATTTTTTTATTCACAACCTTTTTAGTTTCTGAACATATAACATTCACAATACATTAACAAATTTCTTTAATGAAAGATAAGTTTTTTATTTCGTACAACTTCAATTTAAAAAAACAGAAATATATTTGAAAATCCAGGTTTTTGGGTTTAGACCGTATCAAATTGGAATTATTATCCTACGTTTCGCCTACGATTGCACGAGGTATCTTCACGTCACACACACTGAATTCAATGTTCTAATCTCGTGGAGTCAAGATCCCTGAAAATGCATCGTGCAATCGTAGGCGAAACGTCGAATAATCATTCCAATTTGACATGGTCTAAACCCAAGAACCATGATTTTCAACTGATCCAAAGCCGTGAAAGCTTTCGTTCTTTATTAGAAGAATATTTGGTTAATAAGGAATGTAACACTAACCCATGGATTGCACCCATACGCATAAAAGTTAGGTATATAGACTGCGGATACTATAGAAGCAAATTGGCTTACGGTAACAAAAGGGTAGAGTATTTTCGATGAGTAGTACCTCTCTAATGGCAGACCTATGCTCGATACTCCAAACGTCATTGGATACCCCCTGTCACCTGATCACCATTAGAAAAAGAGCTACTACTCATCGAAAACGTTGTGTTTCTTTCTAAGCATGAACCAACTTGCTTCTATAAAATCCTTTAGGAACTTTTATATCTATGATTGGACCGAACTAGCAAATTATCTAACCCTTTAAAGGTAGAAATAAAACTGGATTAATTAGGTTTTGAAATACTAATATGTCGATTAAACCGAGAATGAGAAATAACTTCTACCTCTTACGAAAGAAAAACAGAATTTGTTTGACGGAAATACAGGAATAAGAAAACGTGACCTAAGCCGTGCGGAACAGTGCAATTCAGTCACAGTAGATATCTGACTTTTGACTGCACAGTCGCAGAAATAGCAATCTTGTTCTCAGCTTTCATCTGATTTTGCTCCCAGCTTCGAAGCTCCTCTTTTGTATGGGTTTTTGGTAATCCACAGAAAGGTTTCGGGCCCTTAAGAGAAGATATTGACCTTTCTTTTACGAGGCTGTCCGCTTCCTCATTTTCTTTGATTCCCTTGTGCTCTGGCACCCTCATCAGGGTTACACTTTTGTGCATTGCCACTTGTCTATAGTATCAAATCAACTTAGACTCGTAGGTGTTTGACTTGTGTTACCTCCAATTATAATATGAATAATAAATGTGTTGTTATTAATTTCAACTTTATCCCTAACAAAATAAAATGTATAATTGTGTGAAGGATATTATTTTTCAATTTGCGTCCCCTACAAATTATTGATAAAAAAAAGCTCAGGGGGTTCCAATCTAAATTTAGAAAATCTGTTATAAGGAAGAAACAGTGTGTGTGCAAAATAAAAATAAATGATTTATTAATAATAACAAAATAAAAATAAATGATTTATTAACAATAAATATATCTGTAATGATTGTAATAAAATAATAAAATACTGCAACATTAATAAAACCCAAATCGTGCAAAACTTATCACACAATCTGTATAAAAAATTCAAAGCTATTCAAAGCATAGAAAATTATTGGGAAAAAATAAAAAAAACTTCACACCATTAACGAAAAATAATTTTATTGAAGCTACCAAATTATGTTTAATGCAAACCTTTTTTCGCTTTCAAGATTCTTTCTTTTCACAAATCTACGGTGTTGCCATGGGTTCACCAATATCTGCAACAATAGCAAACCTCGTCATGGAACTTCTAGAAGAAAATGTAATTAAACAACTAAATTACAAACCTTTTTTCTTTAAAAGATACGTTGACGACTGTATATTATGCATACCGGAAGACAAAGTTCAGTACACCCTCAATAAATTCAATAGTTATCATAATAAAATAAAATATACATTCTTCTTGAAGTGCCTTCTCCATTGCGGAGGTTGGCAATCATAATAGCTATTTTAATTTTTGAGGCAGTTGCTCTAAATAGTTATTTTGAACTGCATCCAAACCATTCCCTTAGGTTTTTTAGCCATGAAATTAGTCTTCTGCCAATTATTTTGCCCTGGATTATGAGCCGTAAGATGCTGTACTTTTCTCCTCGCATAATGTGTCCGAAATATTGCAGTTTTCTCTGTTTTACTGTTATCTCGACTTCCTTTTCTTTCCCCATTCTTCTCAATACTTCGGCATTCGTAACTCGATCCACCCACGAAATCCTCTGAATTCTTCTATAGGTCCACATTTCAAAAGAGTTAAGTCTTCTCATTACCTCTCGATTCAATGTTCATGCTTCCATTCCATAATATAGAACACTATATACGTAACATTTAGTCAGTCGTATTTTCAGGGCTAACGTTAGATCTTTGCTGCAGATAACCTTTTTCATTCTAATAAAGTTGGCACGTGCTTTCTCGATTCTGGCTTTTATTTCGACGGTATAGTCATTATTTTCTGTTATTAGGGTTCCCAAGGAAGTGTACTTCTTAACTCTTTCTATGTGCTGGCCTCCTACCATTAGGGTTTCATTATTATTGGTATTGTTTTTACTAATTATCATGAATTTGGTCTTTTTTGTGTTAAAAGAGAGTCCATATTTTCCACTAACTTTTAATATTTTATTCATTATCTTTTCTAGGTCTCTCAAACTATCAGCTATTATTACGGTGTCATCTGCACACCTAATATTGTTGATTAAAACTTACTTTTATCCCTGCTGTTTCAGATTCAAGACTTTCCAATATGACCTCTTCAGAATAAGCGTTAAATAGTAAAGGTGACAATATACACCCTTGTCTGACTCCCCTTTGTATTTCCACATCTCCAGATATTTCCTATCCAAATCTTACTGCCGCTCGTTGATTGTAATACAGATTTGATATCAAGCTTAAATCCTTTTCATCCAAATTTTTGCTTCTGAGAATCTCTCAGTTTGTCATGTTTGACCCTATTAAAAGCTTTGTTGTAATCTATGAAGCAGACATAGAGGTCCTGATTGATATCTAAGCATATTTGAGTAAGCACATTAAAAGCAAATAATGCTTCTCTTGTACTCACCCCGTTCCGGAAGCCAAACTGTGTGTTACTAATATCCAGCCCCAATTTGGAATGTATTTTAGCGTGTACAATTTTTAAAAGGGTTTTCAAAGTATGTGACATGAGACTGATTGTTCGATAGTCACTGTATTCTTTTGAATTTGCTTTCTTTGGTAAACATATGAATGTTGATGTTAACATTTCTCGGGGGATAGTTCCTGTCGTGTAAATTGTATTAAATAATCTCATCAATAAATCTAAATTTTTGTCATTGATTAGCTTCAACAACTCACCTGGCATTTCATCTGGACCAACAGCTTTATTAGTTTTTATCGACCTTAATGAATAAATGACCTCTGCTTTAGTAATTTCAGGCCCTATGTCACCGCTCAGACTGTTTATAGAAAAATTTTCGTGTCTTTGATCTTCAAATAGTTTTTCTATGTATTCTTTCCATCTGCATAATTTTTGTTGTGTCTCCATAAAAATATTTCCCTCTTTGTCTAGCAATACGTTTGAGGTTTTTCTCTTTTCTATTCCAGCTAGTTCTTTGACTTTTTTATGCAAGTTGAAGTTGTCGTACTTGTTTTGCAACTCCTCTATTTCCTTACATTTTCCAGAAAGGTACTCTTCTTTTGCTGCTCTTATTTTTCTTCTTATTTGAATTTGCAACTGTTGATATCTAATTTACATTAGAAAAAGAAAATAATAAAGCCATTAATTTCCTCGACATTACTATTCAATATGATCACAATGGTAAAATAAAAACAAACTAGTACACAAAACCGGTATGGTCAGGGAGATACCTAAATTACAATTCTGTAGCACCTATAAAATACAAAAAGAGTGTGGTCACAGCACTAACCGATAGAGCTATCAAATTTTCCCATCCACAATTTAGACCGCAAAATTTAAAAAAAGCTAAAGACACTTTAACGAAAAACAATTATGCAAAGAAATTTGTCGAACCCATAATAAAAAGCCGAGTAGAAAAACTCTATAACAACAATCAACCAACAAAAAGCAATGTTCCACCAACCCAAAAATACGTATCATTGCCGTATATACCAGAAATTACTAATCCCATTAAAAAGGGGTTAAACCATATGATATTCAAATAGCTAAAAAACCTTCGAATAATTTCAAAAACCTTTATACAAAACTTGCTTAGATTGCAACCAAACATATGTCGGTCAAACCATGCAGTATTTAAAAAATTGAATACAAAATCACAAATACAGCATTAGACATCACAATAACGATAATAAAACCGCATTAGCCAAACATGCAATAGATAACATGCACAACATCGATTTTTAACGACATGGAGATTTTAGACAAAGAAATTAATTACAAAAAAAGAACAATTAAAGAAATGATCCATATTAAAAGAACACCCTGTACAATAAATTTCAGAACGGACACAAATGACCTGAGTAATGTATATACCAATCTAATAGGGCAATAAAATTGCAGATTGTCCAGAAACTTTCAAACCCTTGGGTAGTACTCTGTCAAAAGCAAAACAAACCAGATGTCTAAAAAATGCATTCAAAAAATAATAGTTTTCTATATTTATATTTATATTAAAAAAGAAGTTTTTAATTATATTGTATTAAAGAAATAAAATAGTTAAATGTAAGTTTTTCAACATTAGGTAAGAAATTAAAATTTTCAGTTTATATAACATAAATTTACATATTCCTTTTCATATTTACAGTAATTCTCTGAAGATGGTTTAATCAATAAAATAAACCGAAACGTCAGAAAAAAAAACATTTGTTAATTTTTTATAAAGTAATAATATGAATTAATTTTTCTGTATAACGGCTTGTTTATTATCATAAAATTATAACAAATTTATCATAATTAACACAAAAGTAACCAACTAAAAGTTTAACTATGGCAACCAGATCGGGTTTAAAAGTTTTAGCGAATCTAGTTGTATTAAAATGCAGGAAACATCTTAATATTAATAATTTTCTGGCTTAAGGATAGTATAATAGAACTGAGGCTTTTATAATTTTGTTGCAAATTGAATACTGATAATAAAATAAATATATTACTACGTAACTTATGAGTGCACCCTGGCCTGTATTATTTTCTAGTAGGTACAGTAGTTAGAGAGATTGAAATTTAAATCAAAAGCAAATAAACCTCCCGCATCCAATTGTATTCTATTTTTTGTGTTCTATTTAACTTCTAGCTCTCATATTAAAAATAAGTTAGCTTGAAATATAACTTATATTAACACTATTATAATGATATTATGGCATAGAACCACCAAGCACTCATATAACATTGTTTATATTCTAATAATTAAAGTACCATAACTCCGTATCAAATGATATAATATATTGTTGTAGAATAATAGTGAGATATTTAGAAAAATGAAATTGTCTTAATTTTAGAAATGTTATATTTTGTTCACCAAGTTTTGTTTTAACAATTCAGTCTGTGTAATGAAAAAAGATCGATTTCACTGAAAAATTACAGATATCTGAAGATTTTAAATCATAAGGGGGCCTAGTAAACGATAAATATCTAAAGAGGTACTGTCGTATCGGCTCTGTTTTATTATAAATAACGGCCAAAGTCGAAAAATTCGATTTTTCGCCCGTAAAATTTTCCGATGACATTTTAGAGGAATGTTGTATTAGTGAAAATTGTAGGTATTGAAAAGAACTTTAATTTCATATTTTGTACGTCAAAATCTATAAACAATTTATTGAGATAATGTCGCAAAACTTTTTTCCACTATTTTGTATATGTTAATAACTTTTAAAATAATGGCCGAAATTGATATATAACTCCTTGATGATGAGGACATTATAGATCTATATAAGTGTGCGAAAGTTCAGTCAGGTCGGACGAATAGTTTGAAAGTAATGTCAATTGTTTATTAAAAACACCAAAAGTTTAAACAATTGTTACTCAGAAGATAATGCTTCTAGAGACATTTTTAAAAGCGAAATGGTTTCTTGTAATTTCAAACTACAAGGAAAGTTTAAAAAATAATATATTTATTCCAAAATTGTTGTTAAAAAGTAGAATAAAAAGAGGTGTTTTTTACTTATAAACAATTAGAATATCTTTATTTTTTATGGTACAGACTTGTTATTAGGTGGACTGTATAGGTGGTTGAACACCCCAGATTTCAGAAAAAAAATCCTCTTCACGACCAATAGGACCCATGATAGACATTTGATTTCACCAATACCAGGTAATAGAGCACGCCGTATTCTGGACAAAAGAATACAAATAAATTATCACCGATGGCGAAAAGCCCTTTTTCTGGATGAAGCTACACAACGCTACGAAGAAATCAAAGCCGAAACTTTGTCAGATGATTATGAGCCAATTTTCCATAAAATAGATAACATATGCAACAGGTTGAAAGAAAATATGGCGAGGAAACACCGAAATAAACTAGAAAAACTAAAATCACATCAACAACCGACTCTACCTGAAACACTTCAAGAAAAACCATCATAAACTTATCTTCAAGAATACTTTCAACAGCAGAAGAACAACTACTAAGCAAGGGGCTTAATTTCGCAGTAACACCAAAAAGCATTCCTGTTCTAGACATCATAAACTCTGTAGAATCTATACAAGTCGACGAAATCCATTCCGATGAGTTTAGGTGGAAACAAAATCAACTTTGGAAGACAAGAAAAATCCAGTTCAAGATCTCTCCAAGCTAGAAGCATCAGCCTTAAAAGAACTTCGTAAGGATGAATCCATAAAGATTTTACCAGCGGACAAGGGAAATGCAACTGTGATAATGGACATCGTAACGTACGACCAAAAAATCGAAGATATCCTGGAAAAAGAAAAATATAGACAATTACCTCGTGACCCCACTAAATCTATAGAGTCAAAAATCTACAGAACACTAAGGAAATACCAAGACCATATACCTGACAACCTACGATCGGCACTCACACCACACGACAGTAAGCCACCACATCTTTACGGACTCCCAAAAATTCATAAAACGAACATACCATTGAGACCAATAACCAGCTCCAGAGGAGAGCAACGGTGAAACATGCGCAAATGAAATGTCAGCCGCTAAATGACATATTTGACGCGCGGATTTTAAAAAATAAAGTAGTATTAAACATTTTTATTTTATTTTTGATTGCTCAAAAGAATTCGTGATTAAAAATAATAATATGATAACGAACCGTTTCTTTAAGACGTTTTATTTTTTAAATAAACAGTTGAAACTTTAATTAGGTGGTACCCCGATATTTTTAATATTTTCAGATTTTTTAATAAAATATCCTTAGAAAGTGCAATATGTCTCGCAAATATTAAGCAAATTTGAGATTACAGGTATATAAAATTATTACAGGAGATTCTGTTCATAACTCAATTGTATGAGCGTGGTATTTAAAAAAGTTTTTCTAGGGCCAGTTCTGCTTATGGATTGAACATAAATACTTGTGTCCATAACAGCCGAGTATCTTAGTTTTAAACAGTTAAATCTAACATAATTCTTTTCACGACACAACTTATAATAAATTTGAAAAATCACAATTTGTAAGCTATCTGAAACTTTTATTTAAATAAGTAACACATTTTATATTTAAATTATGTTAACTGCAGCACTTAACTTAATTAGACTGTGTTAAACACTATACGACACTACAATTAAATAAATATTAAGATTATAATTTAGCGAGACATATAAATATAAACCCTACAGGCCAACGAATGAGGTCCTTCAGCATAAAGACCTTATTTATGGTACATTTGATCTTCAAGTCTCTACAAATCTTTATAAAATAAAAAAATATATATTTAAAGTTGAATATGAGATCCGCCAGTATCTTTAATGGACGTCTTCTGTCTGGTCTTTGGTTTCGGTCCCTGGTCATAAACAGTTTCACTATCATTGTTCAAGTTTCAGGTTTTCTTTCAAATTTACTTGTCAGGACAGGACCTCTTGCAGTAAGAGGCTGAACACTGAATTCATACAATAAATAATTAATTGAATAGTTTCCGTAGTGGATTGGAATGATGGCTTTTAGTCATACTACGTAGAGTTGTAATTTCCACCGTTTCAAGGTTTATCAGTGCTGACTTTCTGAAATTACTGTTAGTATATTACTTTGTATATATGATTGCTATTTTTCTTGATATCCCTTTTTCTTTATATATTAGAATCTTAAAGTACTTGTCTCTTTGTGTGCACAGCACTATTTTTTTACTTTAGACGATTAATTTAACGTACCAAAACTAGTTTTTGCCTAAAATGGCAACCAAACATACTACGTACATTTTCGGTCTGACAGTTCAATTCAATCTGTGATTCATTTTATTTTTTGAAATTCTCGGGTTTTAGCACGTTCATATCTGGCAACATTGCCTTTTCAAGAATACGGCTTTTACTGTCAAAAAGTTCACATCGCCATTCCCATCGCCACTCACATCACCTTTCACATCACACTTTCGAGGATAGGGGCCCAAATTGCTTAAGAATTTACATACATATATAGTACATCCACTCATAGTGTACGCAGACTTATCCAACGTATTTTTATCGTCAACTTTCTACATATATGGATAGATATTAAGGTTGTTAAAGGAAAAAAATATTTTCTTTGTACTGTTTTAAGATGTATAGATGAATATTTAATAAAAAACAAAAAAGGTTGACATTTGGGTGAGTTTGCACAATGCAACTTAACATAATTATATTGTTTACTACATGTACGCAGACTTTTGCAAACCACTGTATATGTACGAATATTACTTAATTTGGTTTATTAAGGACATGCCAAACATTTGCTGATAAATATCCAGAGAAACAGAAACCGTCATGGAACAATGTTAAACGAATATTGCAAAATTTC
The DNA here is from genome assembly GCA_034092305.1 of Diaprepes abbreviatus. Classification (NCBI taxonomy): domain Eukaryota; kingdom Metazoa; phylum Arthropoda; class Insecta; order Coleoptera; family Curculionidae; genus Diaprepes; species Diaprepes abbreviatus. Next base: position 25,265,912 of record JASJET010000103.1, read on the forward strand.
AAGAATTTTGACACCGTTAAGGCAAAAATACATAAAATGAAACCGATTCTCAACGATGAAAATCTCGAAATTGTAATTCTCAGTTATTTTGCGACATATCCTATGATATCGTTAAAACAAGTGGCTCTACAAGCAGGAATATCAAAGAGCTCAATACATAGAATTCTGCTGAAACACAACTTCCACCTTTTTTAAATTATGTATTAACTTTTGTAGAAAAAAGATATTTAAATGTTCTAGAAGAGTTAAACAGTCAATATTTAAACAATTTACCTCTGACGCATTTTTTTTGTTTATTTTTTTATAATATTATTTTTTTATATTTTTATGCACTTGTCAAATTTTCCTCCAGCCGATAATATCCGAAAGTGGATATGAATTATTAAAAATTATAAATTGGCCAACTTCTTAGTTGATAAATGATAGTTGTTAATTTTTAGTTCGGACTATGGATAGATGAAAGTAAAGTGTATCATTTAACTTACAAGTGAAAGTTGATAGTGTAAATTTTAGTGATAGTCCATAATTTTTAGAAGTATGAACTGACGATTAGATTAAAATTATTTAGACAACCATAACTGAAAAGCAAAAAATTTACTTTTTACTTTTAGGTTAGAATAATTGTGGACGATTTTGATTGGTCATTTTTACTAATTGTTAAATTTTGAAATATGAACCATTCATTTTTATTTCGTAATGTAGGTGTTAGTTTAATGGAAATTCTTAATGCTGGTATTTTTTATAAGTATGTACCAACCATTATACTATTTTAAATCAGTCCTGAATATTATTTAATTTAATGTTTATAGCATATGCAAATAGGAGTTTAATGAACAGCCAGATTCACTAAGAAGATTTAAGACTTAGACCCGATCTAGTTGGCGCAAAAGTTAGGTCTTCTAGTTGGCCATTGTGTTTTGCTTATAACTTTATTATAATTTGGATTACATCCCACACAGCACTAGACGTCTTACAGACGTCATTTTTATATCCAGATTATGTCTGAACGTCTTAAGACATAAATAAGGCGTCTTATAGACGTTGTTTTTATGACGTCTATATACAACGTCTTTAAGATATCTTTTAAAAGTCTACATACTACATTTTATATGAAAATAAATACAGCTGTGTATAATTTAGTTGATAAAAACTAAAAAGCATTTCCTTCCCTATGGATTTTGTCGCAGTTGTGTAATAAGTTTGCAACGCCGCACAGAGCTCAACTGAATACAAGTTGAGGTTAAAATATTTGATTGAACGACAAATTTTTAGTAGCCTCACTACGACCTTGGTTAATAGAACTTTTGCGTGATCTTTTTTATCAATACTTTGGTGCTTTTTGTCAGATTGTTTGATGTAGCGATAACAATAACAATATGATGCCAGCGAAACTATAACTTTAAAAAACCCGCCTTTTGTTTCTGTCAACTGTCATTTTTCAGTTTTGTATTTGTGTTTCGTCATGTCGTTATTCATTTTTAATGTTGTTGGGGTGCCGACTGTGAAAATTTAGCTTTTGAAAGAATTTTATTAAAATAGTTGATTTATCTATGTGCCTCTGAAAATCTTTTTTATTCGTGTTTTTGTAATACTTAAGGTAAAATCGAGAATCATATGTACTTAGAAAAAACAGTAACGTTATTTATAGGTTGTGTTACAGGAAATTCCCGAATGCTTTACAGCTTATATTTTTGTAGTAACTCTATGTTATTAGAAGTATGAAATGAAATCTTCAAAAATATTATCTGTGCGAAAAAGGCTTGCACAGCTCATCCAGACCCGATCCTAAATATTACAAGAAATATTACTAATGAAGTGGAAGGTGAAATGTTTGTTTATGGAGTGCTCCACTAATGAAACTTGTAAGATTTATTTTGTTCCTGATGATTGGTTTATATTTAAAGAACATAGAAAATAGAGTTTTCTTAATTACAAGAAGTAATTTTGTTTAAGGTTTTAGAAATTTCAAATCTGGAAGTAGGGAGCATTTATGACTTTGTAAAGCAAGCTTATAAAATTACCATGTACAGTTGATTAGTACGAAAAGGAAAGAGAAAGTTCTACGATTCCAACTTGGCGAGACTTATTATGAGTAAGTTCTGTCTTTCATTATACATATTAACCTTTAAATAGCATAAGTCACGATTCTATAGTAGAGGACAATTATAAAAATTCGCAAAAATATCAAAAAATTTACTTCCACAAATGATAAACTTTATCCTATAAAATTAAAATCAGTTTGTTATTAGGATCTACAGAGACAACAGGACTGGCAAAAAGTCGGAAGAATGAGGAAATTTCAATCCAAACATGGCTGAAAAGGGCATCAGACCAGATTTGTTATTCGACTAAATAAAAATTCTTGTTTTTAAAACTATTTAAAGATTTGTGTACTTTTTATTTCAATAAACTTTTATTTTGTTGATAGTCTACCTTTTAGAGTTATTATATCATAGGGATAAACTAAGGCTTAAATTTGATAGGTTCACTTATAGTTCGAACAGTAGTAGTTCTGAAAATATTTGCTCTTCTACCTCACTTCTTAAAATTCAAATTAGAAAAAGTTTACATTATGCTTATGTTATGTATTTTTTTGTATAAAGAGATTATGTTGAAGATATTTTTTAAAGCAAATTATTCATGCGGAACTTGTAGTTATTTAAAATGGTAGTGTATATTTTGCTTTTGATTTTTTCTTAATTAAAGTTATTTCTTGGGCTTTTGAATAATTACGGTTTGACTTTGTAAACAAGACAAACAAAAAAATTAAAGGGACCCTTTTTAATACACATAATTTTATTGCTGGAATATGTTGTTTTGATGTTGGGAAGGGACGTCCATAAGACGTTGTAAGCAAATGTCTTAAAGACGTTACCTTTCGTAACATAAGACGTCTATACAACGTCTTATGGACGTCATTGGTCTTTTATGGACATCCATAAGACGTCCTGAATGTTGAGATCAAACGTTTTATGGACGTCTTTAAGACGTATTTGTGCTGTTTGGCATATGTCAATCAATAAACACATATGAGGAAATAAAAAATAAAAACCTAGAAATAAAAAAACAAAATTTTCTATTTTGACGGTTTGGTGTGTTTTTGTATTTTAAGGTTCAAAACTTATTTGACTTATTGTTGCACTTGTCACCTTCTACTGTCAACTTCAAGTTAAACCATGTTGATGAAATAGGGGGTAAATGTCTGACGAGCCGCCATTGTATAGTTTATGACAAGTGTAATTATAGACTATAGGAAACCATAAATACAATAGAGTAAATTTTATGTTGCCTACGTATGTAATTTATTTATCGAAAACTCAGATTCGATCCAAACAAGATTTCGACTTACGAAATTACAAATGTCATGAACAGCTGATTTTAACAGCAGTGACGCATAACAAAATTCCCAGAAGAAAATTAAGAAAACCAAAAACGAGAAAAAGTTTTACAAAGGAAAAACAGTAATATTTTATATGTTGTATTTAATTGTGACCTTTTGGTAATGTAAATATCATAGAAGATGAAGATATTGTGGTTATCCTTTTATATCAGCTTATACGCCCTTATTGTATCCAGTAGTGACATTACTCATTTGGCTTTTGGAGGCTTTACGGATGGAATGCCCGCGGCTTTTGGTGATTTTAACTCCGACGAACTTACTGACGTATTCGTAGTCTTAGGTAAGAAATTAATAAGTATTTAATTTTATTATTTGGCCATGCTACATTTGTATATTCATGGAAAATTAAATAAAAATGTGCTCAACTAAGCAACGTAGAAATAATGCTGGTTTCATCACTTTTGAACATTTTTTAATATAGTATAAATATTGAAGTATTTGTAATTTATTTCTGTACCAACTATATTTATTTTTCAGTTACCGTCTTGTCCAGTTTTGCCCTGTAAATTTAATTTGTTTCAATTATTTTGTTTATAGACAATAATAAAGCTGTTGAAATACTTCTTGCTCATGAAGAAGAACCACTTCTAAGAACTGCTAAACCACGGCTAAAATGTATGTTTGGTAATTCCCATATAACAAGTGTGGTACCAGGAGATTTTGATGGAGATGCCCTTATGGATGTGATGGTAACTACCACACTTAAAAGAACAGGTAAATTTGAATATTACAGCAAATATGAAATTCATAGATGGTATTGATCAAGTTTTTGCCTGTACGACCTAAATTTACACTAATATAACAAAAATATTTATTGCAAATATGTTGTCTTGAAACAAAAAATTCAATTAACTTTTTTTTACAGAAAAAGACACCCATGAAGTATCATTAACTAATGTTTATATCTTTTGGGGTGGAGCTAATCATTTAAATTGTACCGATGAAGATAAACCTATTATACAAATGATTGGACAACCTTTAGCTATGGATTATAATCAGGATATGATAATAGGTCTGTGAAATATATCCTAGTTAATATAAACAGAAAAATATCAATATATCAACAACTTACAAGGTAGATTAGAATTAAGAATTAAAAAAATTCTTATGAACATTTTTAGATCTATTTGGTCAAGACACTCAAAAGAAAAGAATGTTTTGGATTTTTGGAAAAGACAGAAAACCTCCTCGTGCACAACCAATGGAAGATAATCAAAGTGGAGAAGAGTTAAGTAGGCCACATGCCCATGCTTATTTAGGTAGGCTATTTATTAAAATCTGAGGAAATTTAAGATGTATTATGCATAATGTAATATAAAAGTTCCTATATGTAGAAAAATTTTCTTATCAACCTTGTATTAAAATTTTATACATACTTATATACATTCTATTACTAGATTTAAACCATGACTACATGGCAGACTTATTCATTACTACACCCCATTATTTTGAAGTATGGCTCGGAAAACAAAATAAAGAAAATGAACCAAAGTTTGTGTACAATAACACAATTAAACACCCTGATAGGGCAAAAATAATTGGTCAGTCACTTTTCATTGATGTGGAGTTGAAGGGGTCTATGGATTTAGTTACACCAGTATGTTATGGACAGGATGGGGATGGAAACTGTAAAGAAAGTGCTTTAATGGTAGGTTTAGTAGTTTTTGTAGGTAATATTAATAAAAACAAGTAATAAATTACCTAGAAGGTATACAAAATCTCTCTCCTTTGAATTTTGCAGACTTGGATTGATGTCGAGCTCTCGACGCGATTTTTTCACAAAACCCTTGTTTCTTCGGCGGCCGGCGTTAAAGGAGATAATAAAAGCATCTGGGATACAACAAGCCAATTTGATCATATTTATTGTGTTGTCGGTCTCACTGCAAAGCAATTTTATTTTTTTAAAGAGAGTGTTATGAAGCCGTCCAACTAGATAAAAAAATTCCTTTCAGTTCACACCAAAAACCGACAGAAAATGGATCACTGCCAGCCTCGGTCGCACTGCTCGCGATCAAAGAAATATGACTACGCTTTTATCTCCTTTGACGCCTGCCGCCGAAATCTGAAAAATTCAAACTAGGCTCGTCTCGCCATGTTTATATGCACCTTAATATATTTCTAAAGAACATGTACATCTTACAAATAAAAACTTTGCCCAAAAATTATAAAATGTAATTGCAAGTTGGAAAATTAAACATTTTCTTTGAGTTTTTTTTTAAATTATCTCTGAATTTATCAGCTTTCAGGTGTATTTTATTTTCTATGGTTGTATTTATAACTTTTTACGATTCTGTCCAGGAATTGTTCAGTGACCACCACAAGATGTGTTATCTTAATAAACAGGAGTTCATCGAATTCTTTGTTCTTGTGGTAATGTGCATGAGGAAGAAACTCGGAGGTTTGGTATTTACTAGACCTATAGAACCTTAAAGATTTATCAAAAAAGAAAAATTATTTAATTTTTCCTTGGTCCTCTAACTAGTATTATTCTATCAGTATCAAATTTTGTTTAATAAAAAATTAAGTAATCTTTAAAAATTATTAAGACACTGCAGAATAAACATTTCTGAAGATATTTTAAACAAAGCTGATTTCTTATTTAACCTTACCATGGTAACTGTCATTCTATATTTTTGAACTTCTTAGGTTTATTCAGATGGACAATGGATTAATATACAAACTAACTTTAAAGATGATTCTGGCAATTCATGGAGATTTTATTTAAAGGAAGGTAAAAAATTATATTCTCGAATAACTATATTTTTCTTCTTCTAACATATTGTTATTATAGGAAGCAGGTATACTAATGTTATTACTCTCAGAAGTGGCGATTTTAATATGGATGGTTACCCTGATATTCTTGCAACTTTAGCCCAAGAAGGCGATGATCATCCTCAGTCATTTTTACTAGAAAATGTTGCTTGCCAAACAGGATGTGGGAAATTTAAAAGGTATGTTTCAAAAAAGAATATAACTTAGTTAATTATTGTCCACCATTTTTCCTTTCATATGGATCTCTCTGTCACAGTTATTTTAATAAAACACAGAGTCCATTTGCAAACTTACAAGTGCTAATAATAATGTAATGAACGAAAATAAAATACAGACACAAAGAGACTGAATATCTACAAGTAACTACAACTAAACATGACAAAATACATTGCAGTAATGTATTTTCAGAGAACCAGACAATTAATTAATATTTATATATTTAAACTGTGATAAAAATTCCCTACGCATAGAGAAAATGTTAAGTTTGGGCTAAGGGTTAATCAGAGAAGAAGTGTACGAAATGAAAGAGTTCACACATTGATGCGAAGAGTGTCTTATTACACATTATAACGAAGGACTAGGAAAATTTGGCCGAGTCCTTGTAGGAATATTGTAATGAAGAACTGGAAAGTTCAGACATTTCTTTCTTCTTCTTCTGTTGGTGCCTATCCTCTGTGGATGTTGGCAATCACATTGGCCCATATGACCTTATTGACAGCTGTTCTAAATAAATGTACCGTCGTCATTCCTGTCCATTGTCTGATATTCCTCAGCCATGATGTTCGTCGGCGACCCTGAGTTCTTTTACTCTCTATCTTACCTTGCAAAATTAACTGAATTAGTTGGTATTTCTCATTGCGCATTACATGCCCTAAGTATGATATCTTTCTGATTTTCACATTTCGCATAATTTCTGGGTCTTTTTTCATACGTTGCATCACGGTGTTATTTGTGACATGATGGATGTATGAAATTCTGAGCATGCGGCGGTAACACCACATTTCGAAGGCTTCCAGTCGTTTAGATGTTGTTTCTGTCAAAGTCCAGAAGTCCAGGCTTCCACTCCATATAGAAGAGTTGAAAATACATAACATCTCAAGACTCGTGTTCTTATATCAATGTTCAGGTGCATATTGCACAAGATCTTTCTGAGGCGGTTGAAGACTAAGAACTCTCGCCTTCTCTATGCGGCATCTAATCTCCTGTGAGTGGTCCCATTCTCTGTTCAGACTGCATCCTAGATACGTAACTTTGTCAACAGTTTCCAAAGTTTCATTATTTGCTCTAAATTGGTGGTGTATTTCGTCATTTTTGCTTACTATAAGGATTTTTGTCTTTTTACAGTTTAATTTCATGCCATATCTTTCACAGGCTTCCACTACGCGGTCTATCAGTGTTTGCAGATCCTCTGCATTATCGGCCAACAGAACTGTGTCGTCTGCATATCTTAAGTTGTTAATGCTTTCACCATTAATTCTTATGCCCTCTCTCATTCCACTGATAGCTTCCCTTTTCTTTATAGAAATATTATATTGATTAGTCATCATTATTAGTCATGTTTCTAGTGAAATTCTTGACTTTTTATTGAGTATATTATATAGGTTTATATAAAAATATAAATAGGATTTAAGCGAGTAAGTATTGGAACTGTGGAAATGTTCACAAGTAGTTATTAAAGAGTTGAAAGTAACTAGTAAAAGATATTATTTTTTTGGGACCTAGTGATTAAAAATATAGGAAGAGAAAATCCAAGAAGAATGGGAATAAATTTCACTAGACTACTGTAAGAATCTTGTAAAACATATGAAGAAGAGATTACAAGCCATTAAAAAAGTTAAACGCTTATAAATAAATTACACTGGACAACACTCAAAATCTATCTAAAATAAAATCCACTAAATTTTACCATTTTTGGTGTGCTACAACCGAAACTAAACTTGTCTTTTGAATATTATCTCAAGTTTTAGAGATGCATGATGTCATATCTCCCTTTATATTAACAATGTAACTGCAAGAATGTACGTCATATATTTGTATTGTTATTAAGAAACTTCTTCTTGAAAATTGCAACTAAGTTTTTAATTTCATTGTAATTTTTGTGTTCAGCGCCCCAAAATTAACAAAAGAGTGCACTTTTCATATGAGATACAACAAATAAACTAAAATTTCTGCATAGTTATTATTACAAAGTGTAACAATTAAGATTTTAGCTCGGTGGAAAAGTGGTTTGAAAATTTTTTCTATTTTCATACTTGTAATTCATACTGTGTCATGTATAAATACTTAATAATAAATTATATACAGGGTGTCTCAAAAGAAAGTACACATTTGTTTTGCTTATTGCGTGAATGCAACTATTCCGAGCGGCGCGGGGGGTATGTCAATCGGTAGCCTGGCTCTTGGGAATTTAGTCGCTATGGAGCGTTTCTCGGGAGCGGACCGTGCTTTGTTCGTACGTGAGTTTTACAAAAAACGGTAATTCGGCGACTGTAGCGCGTAGAAAATTCTGCAATTTTCGACATATTCGTCACTTAAATGATGCGCCAAGCGCTCGGCTTATTGGAAAATGGGTCCAGAAGTTTGAAGAGACCGGTTCAACACTAGATAAACCAAAATCCGGGCGTCCGAGGTCTTCGAGAACGGTCGAAAACGTAGAGAGTGTTACTCAGTCTGTTCGTGACGACCCAAACGTTTCGATTCGTAAGCGTGCTGTTGCTTTAAATGTGCATAGGTCATCATTATTCCGCATTTTACACAAAGATTTAAAGCTGAACCCCTATAAAATTCAGTTGGTGCAAGAATTGAAGCCTCAGGATGCTGGTCAGAGGCTTGACTTCGTAAACCAGATGACTGAACGTTTTTCAACGTTTACCAACATCTTCTTTTCGGATGAAGCCCATTTTCATCTTAATGGTCATGTAAACAAGCAAAATTGCCGCTATTGGAGTGCAAACAATCCAACACACAAACATCAGAAACCTCTACATTCGCCGAAAGTGACTGTATGGGCTGCGATGTCGGCGCGAGGAATTATCGGCCCGTACTTTTTTGAAGATGAAAGGGAACGCACAGTAACAGTGACTTCAGAGCGGTATGTGGAGATGTTAGACGACTTCTTCGTGCCTGAACTGCAAAATTTTCCTGGCTATAACCAGAGAACATGGTTCCAGCAAGACGGAGCAACTTCACACACGTCCAACATGTCTGTGCCACGAGTGCGTGAAATTTTTCCTGGCAAATTGATCTCAAAGAAAGGTAACATAAGTTGGCCTCCACGCAGTCCTGATTTATCACCTATGGACTTTTTCCTATGGGGTTATGTCAAATCAAAAGTTTACACCAACAAACCGACTTCCCTGGCACAATTAAAAGAAAATATCCGCAACGAAATGGCAGACATCACGGAGAATACCTGCCGAGCCGTCATGGGCAATTTTAGTGCTCGATTAAATGAATGCCGTGAGCGCAACGGATTACATTTGGCCGATATCATTTTTAAAAAATAAATTCCCAAACAATGTATTTTAATATGTAATAAACATTTTTTCAATAAAGTCCTGACTTTTTTTTAAATCGATTTTTTAAATGTGAACTTTCTTTTGAGACACCCTGTATAATGATACATCTTTAATATTAATAAAATAAAAATAAATAAATAAATATTATTTTCATTTTCCTATCCATGTATTAATTTCTTAGAATAAGTAATATTACTAAGAACTGGATCAGTATTGCACCATATTGTGTATAATTTTTTATTATATTTATCTATTAGTTATCATCATTAGATCAGCATTTATAATAAACTATCTTTCTTTGAAAACGGTAACAAAATGACAATATTTCTGTAAAAAAAATATGTTTACCCCATCTCATTACACCTTACAAATAATTATTCATTCTTTGAACTTTTAATTTAATATTCCTAAATTTACATTTCAATTTAATATAACCTTTACAGATCCTATGCAATCAAATGGAATGCCTTAAGTCCTTTCCGTAATGGTACAGTTATGGCGGCATTCTTTGACTTTTACCAAGATGGTATTTTGGACTGTATCTTAGTTACTTATAATGGCAAACAGTATCAAGCCGGTGCTTTTAAAAATAGCTTAGATTATGACGCTAATTTCATTAAAGTTATGGTATTGACTGGTTTGACAAATAAGAATAATCAGATGATTATGGGAAGAGTTGGAAAAAAGAGGAGGACTTATGGAACTAATTTACCTGGTAAATAAGTTTTGTAGGAAGTATATTTTAATAAAATAAGTATCCCTTTCCGTTACAACTTAAAAAAAAACTATATTTTTTTGGCATTGCTGTTCAGTTTAATTATAGATAAATGATAACTTTTAATCAAAACAAGCCTTTAATCGAGTGTTTTATTGTCCATTTATTTTAGGACCTTCAATTTCCTATAAAACCACAACTCAGGAAGGACATTTGAGACATGGAGTAGCTGCTCAACTGCCCCAATCGGCTCACTTCAGCTTAAATCTACCATATAGTATATTTGGTTTGGGTCGTACACCAAATTTCGTGGACTATGTTACAGTTGGATTGTCAGATCATTCAAAATGTTGGACTCAGATTATACCAAATTCACAAATGGTGAGAAATTTTGAATAAAAACTAATATGTGAAATATTTGGTAATGGCATTTTCAATTTTTTTAATTTAAACTTATATATTTATTTACATATCTATAAACTTCATGTCCATTAATTCACAGAGAATATATGTATATTTTCATTATTATTTTTTTTTATGTATATAGGTTGTCATTCCATGGCCAGTACATGAACCATCGAAATGGAAAGCTCAGCTGTTTGTAACTCCCAGCAAACTAATCTTGATGTCTGTAGCTGCTTTAACTGCAGTGTGTGGTATGATAACTGTGATAATAGGAGTACTACATTGGAAAGAGAGGCAGGAAGATAAAAAAGAGAGATTGTCTGAAAGTCACAGGTTTCATTTTGATGCCATGTAGAAAGAAAATCTGTTTTTATTACTATCAAATGTGAATGATTGATGTAAAAGTAAATTTAAAAAAAAAAACTTTTTTTATTCGAAACCAACAATTATTTGACAGAAGTTAAATATATTAACATTAGAAAATACTAGTTGTCAGAAATGTATTAATTAGAAATTTATTTTTTAGTGAATGTGTAAAAATTTAACTTATTTAAAATATCATAAATATGAAAAAAGGGAAAGCTTGTTAATAGAGCACTCATCACTTAACTTAATTTAATATTTATGTACTTTTCTGTAATGTATCCGATTCTGTTAAAATAATCTGAGATTTTGACACTGAAACTTATTAATTTATTAAAAATGCCCTTGTGCTCCAATCTATCCCATGAATCCTTGGGTATAGTTTCACAAGGTATAGTTGTGATATTAAAATATTTGTTGTTGTTATTATTAGTAGTGGTATTTTTTAGAACATTTGTATATAAATTTTATATAGAGTGACGCAACCAAACTGGATGGAAATTTACCTCTGAAAATACACTATATTGAGAAATTTTGTGAGACAATCTGAGTAAACTGACATACTGGGTAGATCAAACAAGTAAGATAAAAATATGTAAACCCTTTTAAAGAATAAGACTGGCAAAAGTTATATGAAATAGTTTTAAACTTTTATACAAGCCGTTTTATTTTTTGGGATATTTGTATAATTGAAACTTGTATTTGTAAAAAATATATTCATCCAAATGTTGGAAATTTATTTTATTGCTGAAAATGAATTATTTGCCTGACGTTGGTTGTACCACCCTATATACATACAAGTATAGACATGTCAAACTTTGCCCATTGTATTCTATCAGATATAACATTTTATTATTTTTTCTTATCGATGCAAACTCATATATTTTATTTTCAAATATGGATCTTTTTGAATAAAATGTTACAAAATACTAATATATTTTATTTATATTAAACTAACAATGCCGTGCGCACAGTAGAACTAAAATAAACAGTAGGTGCTCCCTGCCTCGCGCCAAACGAAGTTTATGATTAGCGTGAGAAGGTCAGCGGAAAACAGTTCAGCAGACCTATGCCTGTTCTGTTCTGTTCGAAGAATTTCCATGACCTCTTACTTGTCGGCATCCAATCAATTTCAACTATGCAAATTATATTAAAATAATCAGAGGTGTTGACATATATATATATATATATATATATATATATATATATATATATATATATATATATATATATATATATATATGTTGTGTCAGATATTCTCAAGGGTGTGATGTGTAATCGAAGGTTTTCGGGCATCCCGTGTATGCGCTGAGTCCCTCTCAGGACTGTAAGGCAGTTGACGTTTCGGTGAAATCTCATTCTCCATTTTCAAAGCTCACCGTATGGCGTCTACGAGCGAACTGACGCCTGCGACTCGGATGCTGGGTCCCGTGTGTACTTCGGACGCGTTCGTTTTCCAAATGGTTCTGGCCAATCAGATTGCGAGACCTGCTGCGCGTCATCGGCGCTGTTGCGAGTGTTTGGGCTTGCGTTGCCGAGTCGTAATCTGTTTCGTTACTACGTGGTACTGGTTGAAGTTTTCTAAGCAGATTTTTCCAAGTATTAGGCACTCGCTGGATATCATCTCTGTTATTTAAATTGTTGGGCCTCTTTGCAGTTTCAATGGCTTCTCTGATCTCTTGTGGACTGGTTTTCACATCTCGATAGCATTTTTGTTCCAGAGAGATTTATCTTATGTCCTGTGTTTAACCAGTGTTGGGCCAGTGCACAAGAAGTTGGTTTTTGTTTGACAGCGTTTATATGTTCGTCTCTTCTGGCGCTTATTTTACAGTTGGTTTGGGCTTACGTAAGATGAGCTGCATTCTCCGCCTGGAATTTCGTACACTCCCTGGTTTTCTAGAGGGATTCTTTCTTTATGTGTTGGCAAGAGATCCTTCACTTTACGGTCTGTGGTGAAAATGGTTTCAATGTTGTGTTTCCAGAGAATTTTTGCGATCTAGTCTGTGGTGCCTCTTACATAAGAAACAAAAGCTTTGGAGGTATTCTCTTGGTTTTCGCGATTTCTCGGGTCCAAGTGTTTGTTTTTTAGAGCCTTGTCTATATGTTCTTTTTAATAACCGTTTTTTGTTAGGACGTCTTACAGTATGTTCATCTCTTTGTGGTAATTTTCTTGATCTGTAAGGGATTGCGATCGAAAAACAAGTAATTTCACTACTGTAAATAATTGGGCGGGGTGGTGATGTGAATCGGCGTGAGGTATCTGTTGGTGTGAGTGGGCTTTTTGTAGACAGTGGGCGAGAGCAAGCCATTCTCTTTTCTTTTCAGTAGGACATCTAAAAACGGTAGTTTTCTTTCCTGTTCTGTCTCCATGGTGAATTTGATTTTTGGATGTATACTGTTTATGTGATTCCATGCGGAGAATGCAGCTCATCTTAAGTAGGCCAAACCAACCGTAAAATAAGCGCCAGAAGAGACGAACATATCAACGCTGTCAAGCAAAAAACAACTTCTTCTGCACTGGCCCAACACTGGTTAAACACAGGACATAAGATAAATTTCTCAGGAACAAAAATGCTATCGAGATGTGAACACGTGTCCACAAGAGTTCTAAGGGAAGCCATTGAAATTGCAAGGAGGCCCAACAACTTAAATAACAGAGATGATAGCCAGCGAGTGCCTAATACTTGGAAAAATCTGCTTACAAAACTTCAGCACGCGAACTCCGTAATAGTATAGAAAAGAAACTTCTTTGTTATTTCTTTTTATTATGGAAAATCATTCAAACTTACTCTATAAGCACATTCGGCAACGGTCGGGTATGTCCGGACAAGCAATCGTGCTATAGAAATAGAAAGAATCTTTGGCTTGTTGCTGTTCTTCTATCTCTCTCAACGCAATTTAAATGCTGTGTATTGTCTCATTTATTTCCTGATTTACGGTGTTTGAATTTGTGGTTATGTTGAATATGAGATATATTTGTTCCTAAGAGCCGTTTTACACACATAAGAATTATAGTCAAAATTTATCTCATAATTATGTTGAAAATTTTCATAAAACTAATTTGCTGTTTTACACATTAAAGAATTATTGTCAAAATTTTGGTAAAAATTTTCGGCATAAAAATATAGAACGTGTTTTATATTTTTATGACTAAAATGCAGAAAGTGCGCGAAAATCGATGCAGAATAAAATATGTGAATTGACAACCCGCGTTTGGTAATCGACCTAATCTCAGTGTTTACTCATTGTTTCTTGCACAAAATATCCCTTATTTTATGGTTTTTTGATTATATATGTTTGGAAACTTTCATATTTATGACATTTTAAGGTTATTCCCAGATTATTTAACTGCTTGAACGTCACATGTTATGAAAATGCGCATGAGCACCGACAAAATTACCACCAAAATTATATTCAGATTTCTTGTACGTATCAAACAGAGTGGTATTTTATTGTAAAAATTATCACCAAAGAATTTTCGGCAAAAATTTGCTGAAAATTTTTGTTATAATTTTCGGAATAATTCTTGTGTGTGTAAAACGGCTCTAAGAATGAAATGAACTTCATAAATATGTTTTTATATTTTATTTTATATATTATTTATTTACACGTTATATAAGAAAAAAATATCAAAATAGCAATAATTATTTTTATTTCTGTTTATTTCTTAACGTTTAAATTCAGCACAGTAATTAATTATTAGGGCTGAATTAAAACAAAAATAAATAAATATATACATATATATCCAATTTAAAAAGTCTTTAATTCCGTTTTACTGAGCTGCACAAACTTCTGACAGGGTTTAGCTAAATGTCTGTTGAGCCCACAAAATGTCCCTTTACTCTCCAATATTTTATACAAAATACATAAATATCGGATCCATATTTTCTAAGGTGATTTATTAAAAAAAAGTCTAGTTAAATACTTTGAAATATAATACTGGAGATTTCACGATAAAAATTTTTGGTCAATTAACCTAAAAAATTACAAAGTAAACATGTTTAATATTTTTTTCTTTTAATTATAAAGTCCCTAAAAAAGATAAATGTTTTTAGAGATGGTAGTTTGTAGTTATTTCTATGCGAACTAGCCCGAAGTTTTAAGGAAAATATCCTAGAGAGTAGGTTTCGTTGATAAAAAGAAATTTTCTTTCTTCTTTATTTCTTTTCTGTTTCTATTTCTCTCTTGTTACGGAGTTCACGTGCAGGTCTCGCAACTTGATTGGCCAGAACCATTCGGAAATCGAACGCGTCCAACGTATACACGAGACTTACAGCACCCGAGTCGCAGGCGTCAGTCTAACCTGAACTAACCTTTTTTCTTGCAGGGCGTCAGTTCGCTCGTAGACGGCATACAGTGAGCTTTGAAAATTGTGAGTGAAATGAGATTTCACCGAAACGTCAGCTGCCTTATATATATATATATATATATATATATATATATATATATATATATATATATATGACATCCTTGAAAAAATTTTTATGACCACAGTAAAAAATTTTCCGGATCCGCCCTTGCAAAAAACAAAATAATCTCCAATGTTTCAGTACGCTGCGACAACTTTATAGGCACGCTTTTAATCAACTCACAGAGACAGACATGTAATCAAATTTCAAGAAATTTCAAAAAAAAATTAACAACGCCAATAATTGCTACGGAATCCTAACATTATGCGTGTCCTACACGATCATGTCAATCATGTGATATAGGGAGATCGAAATTTCCCTAGATCAGTAAATTATTGAAGTGTTGTTGTGTTTTTTAATACTTTAATCTTTTACGTCATTTATTTAATATCTGTAAGTTGAATCATGGTATATAAAATTGAGAACAAAATTGAAAGTCAGGTCCTGAAATTTATACCAACCTGATACCAACTAATATAATTTATATAAACCAGAACCACACAGGTCTATCATTAATGTCATATGGTATTTCTAAGTTTATTCAGTAGTTTGACTATACAATATTTTCCCATTTTTGATTTTTATGTTACTCACGACCTTTCCTCCAAATGTTAAAGGTTTTAAGAATCATATTTGCTCTTGCCTGTTCACCTCCTTTTATTTTATATCAGGCATGAATTTCCCCTGCAAATATTAACTAGTGCTTTTGTCACTGTTTGCAAAAAGTGTCGAGTGCAGGTTATTTAAAACAAAATGCAAAAGAAAGACAAGAATTGAATTCCGGTTGTTCCCTAACTTTCAAAGAAATCCACAGGCAGTTGAACAGTGATAACCATTATTTAACCTATGATGATGACCATCTTAAGAATTTCCTTCAGGTACTTAGTGATTTTTCATTAACCTCTCCTGTTTGCCCTAATTATAATGAACCGTGTAAACTTTATGGTTTTCGATATGGCTGTACCAAAAATGTTCCAGCCAGAAAGAGCAATTCCGAAAGGATAAAGTGCCGTTTTACGATCGGGGCAAACAGTTAAGATTAGTTTCAGTTTTCTAAACTAACTAAAACCAAGCTAAACCTGAACAAAAATTTCGAATGGTTTAATTTTACACTTGTTTCACATTACAAAGTGAAACTATGTTGTTGACTGAGATGGACAAATTTTATAGTTTTTTTTTTAAATAAAAATATAGTATAAACTTTTATTTCACCGCTGGCAACACCCAGCGAATATTTGACGTTTTCAGAAATACCATAAAGTTTTCGAAAATTAGCTTTAGTTTTTTGTCAAAAATACAAGATTTTCTAATTTTGTTTGATAAAACTTGTGCAACAATAGTTGATATATAGTACAAATAATGTATTTTAACTAGTACTATTCAAAATCAATACGAAAATTTGGTGTTTTCTTCAGTACTAACAGTGACCTTGTGAAATAAAGCGTTCCAGGAATAAAACCTATTGTTTCTTGTTTTACAAAAAATTACAGAAAACCAAGGCCAGACTCGTATTCTACGACCTCGAAATATAGGATAAGGATTTTTCTTCAAAAAAAGTCGTTTTCCTAGATTTCACTAAATGGACATAAATAACAAATTTTTAAAATTTTTGTTTTTTTTCATACAAAAATTTACTGCCAATTTTAGTTATTGCCAGCAGAAAACACGAAAAATTATTGCCAGTATTGTTTGGAAACGATCATTTTTATGGAAGTAAGCACAGCCGATATTTGATTTGACCAATAAAAATTAAAATAACTTGTGTGATAAATTTTACAAGGTCTATAGCCAATTCGTTTAGTCGATGTAAAGAACACGCCTATGAGAAAATTATTTTTTGAATGTTGGCGATATAAAATGAATAGGTTCGTTTTCAATTTATTATCAGCTGTCGTTTGCCAGGATAATCAAGGGCCAATGAACTTTCACAAGATTGTTCATGTGACCGAATTGTAAACATTCCGTTTTACTCCTATCGAGTAGGTTACTTCCCATAATAAACCGAACACAGTTGAAATAAAAAATAACTGAAATATCCCTAAATTCCCGTCAGTTTTCTGTCATATCTCTCTCAAAAATCCCGTTCCTTCCCAATTTTTTTTTCCCATTTTATATTGCCCGTCGCCATAATTGCGGCGAGACCGTGCTAGTGTTTTCCGGCAAATTTGCGTCGGTACCGACGACAGGGGAGTTTCCTGCTCCCACACGACTTTCCACCGTTTTTCACCCACCTTTTAAGCCGTTATAAAATCGGAAAATAGTAAATATTTGACGATTTTTTTTTGTGGTGATTAATAAACATGGCTTTTTAAGATGTCTACTTCGAAATACTGCGTTGCTGCCACTCCTTTTGGAGGAGCACCAAGCTTCCAAAAAACCTTAGTTTTTAAGACTGGACGAGATGGAGAAAAAAGGGAATCGCAATACACTAAATTCTTCCAGGGGATCCTCTGGCACTGATTTGAAAAAAAGTCAAGGTAATTTTTTTAGTCATGGTTCCTTTCATAAGTGGATCGAACTTTAAGGAAGTGCGCATATGCGCTGTTTGTTACGTTTTTTGTGTGGTCTTTGTACATTACTTAAGATTAGATAATTAGGTATGTTTTTTTATTATACCTTTACCACATTATTTATTAAAAATTAGCATACAATATATTCAATAATAATAACTTGGAACTACGCATTTAAATTTTTTTTAAATTTAATTTAGATATTTCAGTAATTATTTCGTTTATGTAAAATCTAGGAAAACGACGTTCTTCTGAGAAAATTTCAATATATACCCCCTATTTCAAGGTCATAAAACACACTTCTAGCCTTGTTTTTCTTCAGTTTTCCGGAAAACACAAGAAACACTTTACAAGGTCAGTTTTATTTCTATAAAAAATGCGAACTTTTGTATTTATTTTGGATAATACTAGTTAAAATACATTGTATATTATATTTCAACTATTCTTGAACAAATTTTAGCAAAAAAATTAAGGAAAACTTATATTTTCAAAGAAAAAGCAAAATAAGTTTCACAAATTAAATCCATTTATTATTGAAAGCACCAAATATTCCCTACGACGTTGCCAGAGGTAAAATCTTTTCATTGTGTAAACATTTATTTTAACAAATACATAAAATTTGTCCATATCAGTGGGCAACATAGTTTAATTTTTGTAATGTTAAAACAAGTGTAAAGTTAATCATAACGGACCAACATTTTTGATTAGTTCAGGTTAAATCAGGTTTAGTTCAATTTTAGTTACTTTGGAAAACTGAAATTAACCTAAACTGACCTAGATATATTAAATAAAAAATGTTATGGTCCAGCAGAGACCACATGGAACTGGGACAATTTCTGCCAGAGTTATTAGAGAAACAGTTGGTGGTTTAGTACTTGCTCCAAAAATAATATGACTAGTAAAATTATTAAGACAAGATGTATAAAAATGAATTAGGATTATATATTCAATGGAAGAAGGGTATTTTTGGCTCCAGAACAATAGACGAAATAGGTGCAAACAGAAATATCCAATAAAGGCAAATTATTAATATTTTTCCTCATTCTGATTATAAGAAGGGGAGAAACCTGTTCCATGTATCTAAAAAAGTCATAATACAATTTCTTCTGGTCAGAATATCTTTTCCTAAACAAATGTTCCACCAAATAGCCATGGAAGTGTTCTTCTCACCAACCAAACATGTTTTCCGGTTTTTTTTTTACAGCCTTAATAGAAAGAAAAAAATATATATATTTTTCATAAAAATTTATTTATTTATTTATTCATTGTATCAACAATTTTTACATAGCCAATTACAGATACAACTAAACTTAATATACCAAGACTACAATCTAAACTAGAACCTAAATAAAAAGGCACTACAATTGCCTACATAACTCATTTCTCACTTCCCTTCTAAACCTGTTACAACTTTGGTTAAAAATGTCAATGGCACCACAATACTTATTAAAATATGAACATAATCTTATTAATGGGGAATTTTTATACAGGTTAGTCCTAGGGGCATTAATATAAAATAAATTTCTGGATCTGGTGTTAACTCGGCCTATTTTAAATGGAAGCTGTTCTAAAAACTCTTTATCATCAATAGTGTTCCCGATCAATTTAAACAAAAACACAACACCCGCTTCAATACGCATGTACTTCAAACTGGGAAAGTTGAATAAAGAACACAAGAGCTTCTGATCAGTTCCTCTTTGAGGGTATACCGAGAATGCCTTGTAATGCAAAAACTTTAAAAATCTCCGCTGAATCACCTCTAAGCTGTAAATTTTATTTTCATACTGTGGATCTCAAATTACACAAGCACATTTATGATAAGGCAACAGCTCAAATTATTTCCGTATTAAGACAAGTGATGTCCCCGTCAACTGTAACTGTAGATTTAGTTTTAATTTGTTTTTTAATCATTTCTCTTGATTTGTCCGATTAAAAAAGTACAAAATTATGAAATTTTATATTGTACAGAGATTTCTGTTAGCGTGAAATTTGTGGTTATAACAAAATTTTAACGATTTAGTGCAAAAAATTGATCCTAAAGAAGAACGAAATAAATAAATAAATAGTAATTTTCTCTGTTTTCTGGGAAACTGAGGAAGAATCGTGAAAAGCTAAAACCAGAATCATGTTCTACGACCTCAAAGTAGGTGGTATGTACCAAAATTTTTTCAGAAAATTGTTTTCCTAAATTTCACTTAATCAAAATATTACCGATATTTTACTTGAATTGATATCTCCATAAGTATCAATTACAACAAAATATTTTTTATTTCAGATGTTGTCACAGGGAAACAAGGGCCACGCGGCGCCTGTAGGCGTCGCGAGCCACCCTGTGGCTTTTCTAAATCAAATGAATCCTCTCGTAAACCCCAACCACAACGTAACGCCAAGGCCTCTGATAAACGTCCAAAACCACGTGGATATTATTACACAGGTAGTTAAAAACTAAATAAATAAATGATGCTATATTTACAGACCAAATCCATTTTACAAAGTACAATGGTAGTACATAAAGATTACAGATCATCCATCAATCACAATTTATCACACATGTCAATCTATATAAAACAATATTTTTTTTAATTGTTTTGTGAATGACATAGAGGATACTATAGTCTTGCAGATGTCTTTATATGCTGATGACTTAAAGTTGTTGAAGGGTTAGAAGACTGTGTGGCCCTACAGGGTGACTGCAATTTCATGCAGCTTAATTTAACAAAATATTCTGCCATTACTGTCTCAAGGAAAAAGGATTGTATAGTTTGTAATTATATATTGTACAATACAGTGCTGACTTGCTCAAATCATTTAAAGGATCTTGGGGTGATATTTGATGAGTCTTTTCTTTTGGCCTGCACATTTCGGACCATGATTTGAAGCTTATTGGTTTTATTAAATGCAAACTGGCTGATTTCAGCAGTATGCAGTGTTTTAAATCTGTATACTGCTCAACAGTTCGTTCAGTCTTGGAGTATGCATCTCGTCTGGTCACCAAGCTTTGAAATTTACAAAAAAAAAAATCAAGAGGGTACAGATCCGTTTCTTGAAGTTTGTTGCTTTTAAGCAAGATGTGCCATTCAGCATAATATGGGATCATATGAGGTTGTTATCATTATTCAATAGACTTATCTATCTTGACCTAATATTATATGCTCCTGAATTGTTAGGGGCTGTTGGGTTCTCTGTATCTCAGAGGGTGCTTCGGATCCATGATCTTTTCAATGAACCATACCATAGGCCAAACTATGCTTTTAATATCCCTATGTCCAGACTGAGTAGGGAAATGAATTCACTGCCTGGGAATATTGACCCATTTATACTCTCTCTGAACTCATTTAAGGGTAGTATTAGAGAAGTTTTAAGTAATTAAATTTTATACATAACAAACTGTTCTTAAGTATTAACAATATTATTGTTTTAGTCGATTGTTATTCTTTTTAGTATTGTGTGTATTTTGTGATTGTTTCGTTTTAGATTTTTTATTCTTATAAAACATATATAAAATGGAATTTGTATGATTTATTGCCATTAATAAGCCATTATTCTTATTATTTTTTTCTCATTACAGTTTTAAATGAGCCCAAAGTTAAATTAAACATATCTACATTATTACAGTATTTATTTGCCAGTAAAGGTAACCATTGTCAGTTGTCGCTCAGGAGGAATTATTTGTATGATGTGAAACATAAAACAAGTTATGGCTATGAAGTTTTTTCCGTAGTACTTTTATTTAAATTTTGTCCAACAGTTATGGACAGTCAAGCATATGAAAGTTCCTCAGTAGTCACTAAGAAATTTTAAATATTCCTGATAATTCTATACGTAAGAATTATTTTGCCTTATACAGTTGTGTTTGTCAGGATTTATGTTTTTAGGTGCTGTATCTCGAAATGAGGAGACCTGCCTAGAAGAATATGAACCAGAACTGGGTTCAGTTTTCTCACCAGGTATATTAAACATGAATTCCCTTAGATCTTTAAAAAAAATCGTATTTAGAATTAAAACATCAATTTTTCTACTTGTAGGAAGTAAAAAGCAAAGCCTGAATCATTTATTGAATTTTTCTTTCGCTCCAAGGGAAAGTTATCAAGGAAGTTACCAATCAGAAAGGAACGGAGCTACTAAACAAGGGGAAAAATGGTTGGTTACAAAAAAGCATAAATATAACAAAGAACATTTCTTACAGGCTAAGTAAGTTTATTAATATATACTTTAGAAAAATAGTATTTTTAACTGACTTAAAAAAAAAGACAGCATTTCCTTTTAATAAGAAAAGATTCCATGGAAATATTTTCACACTAGGGTAATGCAAAGGGGTTAAATCTTAAAAAAATCTCTGATGAGAACATTTTATTGTGCATACCTTTTGAAAGTGAGATATTTTCATTTGATTTTCAGCATGTTTAACATAAATATTTATTTACTTAATTTCAATTGCTCAATAAACTACCGATGTAAATCACGCGATGGTACAAAATATCTTAATACAAAAGAAACAATATTATGTGGAAAAAAGTATCAATTGGCCTAGAATTAATTTTAAAATAACCGATTCCAAAAAATTACTAAATAAGTGGGTTACTTTATATGTATTAAATTACTCGCAACACAGAGCAATTGTAAATTCTTTTTAGTGTGATTTTTTTTAAACTAGTTTAACCAGAAAAAAAATCTGCTATTAATATTAAATTTCAGAAATCAGCAAAAATGAAATAAAAATAAG
The DNA here is from genome assembly GCA_034092305.1 of Diaprepes abbreviatus. Classification (NCBI taxonomy): domain Eukaryota; kingdom Metazoa; phylum Arthropoda; class Insecta; order Coleoptera; family Curculionidae; genus Diaprepes; species Diaprepes abbreviatus. The sequence continues at coordinate 25,288,727 of JASJET010000103.1, forward strand.
AGGTAATTGGAAAACTGTTTTTAAAATAAAAGCTATTTTAACAAAACCTTATCTTGATTATCTTTATAATTTTTTTTTGTAGTTGTCAGTTTATTGTTAATGAAAGAGGTGATTACAAGCAGTATATGAATAACCCAGATGCCTTGGTTAACTGGGATTTAATTGAACAAGTGGTAAGTACTCTGTTCAAAATTTTTTCAAAAATTGAGCATACTACCTTTCTAGGATTATTAAATATATGTTAATTTTCAAAATTAAATTAGTCTAAAATGAACAGGTTTGTCAAAAAATAATATAATAATATTTATTGATATTTTTCCAAAGAGTTGAGTACACATTAACTGTATGTTCAGTAGTTTTGTGAAATTTCATCTTTGGAATAGTAAAATGGGTTTTCATATAATTTTTACATTCGTAGTGATGTAAAAGTACCTAAAATCCTAACAGATTTTTAAGTTATGTTTCGTTTTATCAGAATATAAGAATTATGTTAATGAGTTGAGAATGGTACTGGATAAATTTAAGCTTATATTCTAATCTAGAATGTCCAAGTGAATGAGCAACCATCATGTCCTATATGTTTATATCCTCCTGTGGCGGCGAAAATGACCAAATGTGGTCACGTTTTTTGTTGGTCGTGCATTCTACATTATTTGGCTTTATCTGATAAACAGTGGCGCAAGTGCCCTATTTGTTTTGATGCAGTAAAAAAAGAAGAACTTAAGAGGTAAGTACACATCTTTGTCTAACCTAAATTTCCTAACTTAAATGTTATTAGAAATGGACAAGTTTTTTTTTATAATCAGTTTCATAAAAAATGTCTATAAATTTCTTTTTTTGTTGTACTACTTTTTTGGTAAAAAAATAACTAAAACTGAAAACTTTTTAAATTTGCTTTTTAAAAGAGACAAAATAAAGTATGCCTTAACTAACAAAAAATAATATTAATAAATTTTAATTCAAAAACTCACTATGGTAAATATGGTTAAAATTAAATATTCAATTTTTCTTTAAATTGTTATACAGTACAACCCAAATTGGTAACATATGTATTACAATATGGAAAACAATAAGATTAACAATTAAATAGGGAAAGTTTCTGATAATTTTGTTTATAATTTAGTTGTGTTCAGAGCAGTTCTCTTTGAGCTTTTTAGATATTTTTAAAAATTGGATAGTTGATTTTTTTAAAAATCTTTATAAATATTAATATTTATTAGTAAAAATAACTATTCCTTTTTCATTTTTGATTTGCTTAATACTAATTTAGTGCTCCAGATAAAGTTTGTATCTTATTAAAATGTTTGTTTTTTGGGTACTATTTACTTATACACAATGATCAATTATTAATTTGCTTTTATTTTGTTAAAATGGCAAATATCCTGGCAATATTTTCTTGTCCAGTCCATTTGTCCCGTTTTTTTTTAAAATGTTCTGGTCACTTTAGATAAATAGTATTGGATATATTATAAAGTTTCACAGTTTTTATGACCATTGGATCATTCTAATGTAGCGTCGGACGCCATATAAGAAATGGCGTCTTTTTCGCATTCGCTAGAAGAACGTTCTATTTTTTGTGATGTTATTCGTTGGGTCACGAGCTTACACCAAACGAAAGTGCCAATGAAAACCCTTGGTGTGGACATAGTATCCCCTAAATATAAATAAAATAATAAATAAAAAAATAAATACTTTACTTTTTTTATTTTTATAACTTTTTATAATATTTTACGAAAGTTAATTTTTGTCTTCATCTTTAATTTGCTGAATTTCATTGTTGATTTTATTAGACTGTAGAAATGTGTTATGTTTTATAATATTCAATTTTGTGTTTCGCTTTTGATATGTGTTAATGAAAATAGGTTTTATAAAATACTTATCAATTTGTTAAAATCTTCATATTTTCATATTCTTGCAGCCAGTGTTTCATTATGCAATGTTGCAAAATTTATTTATAAAAAAATATAATTTTTGATTTTTTTTTTCATAGGCTAGTTAAAAAAGTTGTTTCCAAAACTATTCAAATTTAATGTTTAAATTAAAATTTCACCAAGTATCAGAATAAAGAGATATTATTTATTATAAAGTTTTTTCCTACAATAAACCATAGTCCAATTTGATACGTAGTAAGAATGATACTATGAACTTTGTTTTATATTTACTTTGTTTTATACTTACTCTGAGGAAAAACATATTGGAACGAAAAATACTAAATTTCAATAATTACAACTATCTCTAACATCAGTAATAAGTTCCCCATTTGTAAAATATGAGTTCATATATATATATATATATATATATATATATATATATATATATATATATATATATATATATATATATATATATATATTTATATTTATTTATTTATTTAGTGTTATTGCGATTTCCCACAAAACCTTCAAGATAAATGACACCATAACCTTCAAACTAATGAAAAGGCAACGTGGCAGTCTTACCGCTTATCCTGCCGACACCGAAGTTTTACCAGAGACTATGGTTTTTAATATACTCGATAAAAACAAGGAAAATTGTTATTCTAAATTGTTACTAGCTAATAAGGAAAATATTTTGGAAATTCTTGACAGAGAAAATACAGAGTTAGAAGTACTGATGGCGGAAGATGAAAATTGTCCGGAAAGATGTTTTATGGAAGAGGCTGTGAGGTATTTAAATGAGAGAAGAGATGAAGTTTTAAAAAATATTTCGAGTACTACGATATCTAGTAAAAATTTTAATGAGTCTTTAATTAATGTTGAACCTAACAAAAATTTAGAAGTTTTGAATGATAAAATTGATAACACATCAATTTCTGAGTCTAATTGTGATGATTTTAAAAATGGTAACAATGTTGAAGGAGAATTCTGTTTGACTGATGCTGAATGTGGTCCTCAGGTTCCCAAGTTCCATTATTTTTATCAAGGTATGCAAAAATTTTAAAAAATATTTGCGCAAATGAACAGGTTCACGTAATGCCATTTATAATACTCGGTTAAATAAAAACAATAAGCTGTTTGATTTTCAAATCCCCTAACGCTGACTACGCGCCAACCGATGTCGAGCTTTCTATGTATATTTCGCGAACGCAGGATTGAAAATTTGATACTGTAGATTAAGTACAACGCTGTTATAATTGCAAAATGGTGTTGTGTATATAATGTTAATTTTATAGTGAAGATAATTTTGATTTGCTACAAATTTTGATTGTTGTGAAAATAAACGATTATTACGTAGCTGGCCAACTAACATAGGCAGCTAGTCCTATTCTAAATAATGTAAATGGAGGAACAATGAAATTATACCGTCCATATACCTTCTGATACAAAATTTATCTATGTTGTGATCTCAAAGATGGATATTTCAACAGTTCTTATTTTAACAGTGTTGTTGCTAATGAAACAACATCATAGTCTTGAATGAAATAGCTTTCAATTTAGATTTGTCAAAAATAACATTACCATCTTCATAGCCAGCTCTATATCTTGAAAACTGGTATCTAATCAGAGAGAGGATGAGAAATTTTTCGCCAATTTAAATATGTTCAAATCTAGAATGGTCGAGTTATTTTTATTGAATTCTAAATTTAAAGTAGGTTAAGTTGAAATCAAGTTAAGAGTTATATGTAATTTTAGTTGCTGATGGTCAACATATCTACTTGCACGCAATCAATGCTAAAATGTTAGAACATACCTATGGATCTTTGGAATTTGGACCAAAGACTCTTACAGGTAAGTAGCTCTAATCAAAAAAAAATTTTGTGTTTATTCATTAAGCTAATTTAATAAACGTATAAAAGTTAATGTAATTCAAAAACTTTTGCAAAGTATAAAGAGTTGGGAATATTATCTTTGTAACAAAAGTTCTTTTTTAGGAAAAATACTGGAAAAAGAAGGTGGGTCAATGACAGAAGAATTACGTAAAAAATTGAGATATTTGCAACATATGCCTGTTACCTGTCAATTTGAAGTGGCTGAAATTAAGCTTTATGAACCCATCATTAACAAAGAAACATTAGAACATTTCAAAGGTAATATAATAGCACAAATAAATGATTAAAATTTGTGTTTTTTTTTTAATTAGTACAATTTTATTATTAATAAGTTAAATCTTAAATAATTTGGTATTTTCTAGACCTCTCGCTATTTTCTTTCCCTAATTAATTCGTATATTTTAGTAAAATAATAATTATTTTTCCAGAACAAATTGAAATAAGGAAACGCAGGCGTCAGCGCAGGGCTAAAGAAGAAAAGAAACGAGAGAAAAGAATTGAAGCTGAGGAAAATAGAAAAATTGGGAAATATTCCACCCCTAACTTACATTTGGAGAGTAGAGATCAGTTTCCAGGTAAAAACCCTATTTTTTGTAATAGTTTAAAGTCTAAGTCATACTTCAAAACATGATTAAAATGATATAAGTGAGAAACGACGAAAATTATTTATTTTCCAGATGTAAAGGATTCTCACTACATGTTTCCAGAGTTCTTAGATCATAGACAGAGAAGTGAATCAGAATCCACCTTCCAAACTTCAAGTGAAAGAAGCACATCGCCAGATCTCTCTTCATCTATGTCTAGTATGTCATTAGAGAGTGGTTATTCTGGACCTTCTTTTGCCACAGTAAGTGCTTACTATATACGAAATTCAAAATCTCTTGTTCTCCTTTTAAACATAAAATGATTTTTTCTCTGCCAAATCTACGCCAAAAGCCAAAATAGGATTCTGATTGAGGAAATAAAATTAATTCCACCAAAAACATGAATGTGAAAAAGGGATGCAGCTCTCTGCTACTCCGGTTTGCTTCAATGACATGAGTTCCAAGTTCTGTTTTAAAATAGAACATATCTTTTAAACTATCGCGATTTATACTCGAGTTCATTGGAAGTTAATATTAATCGCGATTCACTTCTTACGAATATAGCTGCTACTGAAACTTTCCTTTGGCAAGTTTCTATTGTGTGATTTGAAACTTAACAGAAGTTGAAAATTAAAATAGTCGGGAGTTTTCTTATGGCTACGTCAAGATATAAGTATTATCATTGACGAATTATACTAAGACGGCTCATTCTTATGGGAGGATTGGAAGCGCTAAGTATTAAAACTCGGTCATTGATAAAAGGTAGTTTTTACTATAAGTAGTAAAACGGCAAGGAATGATGTATATGCAGTGTTACCGTATTGGATAGTTGATCTAAACTATGGGTACAAGTTTTTTTATCCCTTGGTTTATTATATTTGTTAAAGTTTACAAAGGGAACGTTGTAATGATCAAACCTTTCAGTAAAACTTCGCTAGGCTGCGGCAACTTTACGTTTAAATCGAAAAAAGTATGAGCTTACCCCTCTTAGTCGGTAGGAAGGGATATGCATAATTGCCACGTTTTCAACATAAATCCGAAAATTTAAATCTTTTATACTTGTTTCTAACAAAAGCATGTATATCACATTAAAATAGTGATGGAAAGTAACGATACTAATCGTTACAAAACAACAGTTACAAACCAATCACTAAAAGTAACGAGTCCTCTATTTAGAAAAGATTTGTGTCTTGGCAATTGCTTACTGTACCGAAACACTGTTAGTCCTGGACGAGAACCGAAATAACTAAAGAAATATAACTACTATTTTATTGTCGCGCAGCCAAGCCAGACATGGCGGTCTTCTTTAGTCACTAAATCGCTGACTAGAGGAGTAGGCGAGGAAACTCGAGGACAGCTCCGCTCGGCACTAGATTATTTTACTTATTTATTAGGCATTTGAGGTGTCGGCAATTTCGAAATTTAAGTTGTTTTCCGATCGGCAACCCACAGTTGACGTTATAGCCATTATTATATAGGATAGTTCAGTTTTAAACTTGGTACGTTTTACGTCTGCCCATTTACGTTTGTTATTTACTTGCCAGTTATTTCAAGTAGGGCATACAAAAGTAGGTTGTAATATATTGAAATATTTCCAATTAGGTAGGTGGTAAATAATAAATATATTCTGAATTTACTAAACATAGTAAAGCCAAATAGGTTTAACGCACGATAAAATATATTGAGCAGATATAACAAAAACGTTTTTAGCGTTGAGAAATGGAAACGCAGAAGAGAAGTTCTGTTTGGATTCATTTTACATTATTATCTGATGCCAAGGCAAAGTGTAATATTTGCAAATCTTTATATTCCTTTAAAAAGGCAATATTTCAAACTTAGGAAAACATTTTAAATCGAAACACCCAACAATGTGATTAAATGAGCGCTGAAAAACAAATCACTCTTTCAAAAATTATCCTCGTAGTTAAAGGGCTCATGTCAACGTTGGAGGGAATTAAACTTAAAATTACAAGTTAAGTGAGAGAAGATTTGATAATTTTCTTTAGATTCACTTGCTTCTCGTTTTGAAGACCCAGGAAATAATACAACAATGGGTAAAACGACGTTTCTTGATCCAGATTTCAGAACAAAAAATTTTGTTAAAGAAGATTGTTTGAAACAAGTAAAAGATGAACTCCAGGTTGAATTAATTTAATTAATATAATAAAAAAGAAATATGGACAAATTCCTGTAGGTGAGAGAAATGATATAGAAATATCTGAAGAAAAGACAATATGGGAAGAAAGCCCAGATATTATTTGACAAGATTTTGATAATTCTATAATATCTTTCGAACCTGTAAGCAGTTAACCAATTGCAGAAATACACTTGTACACAGAAAAGGCTAATTTGTTAAGAGAAAAGACCCTGTAGTTTGGTGGCATGGCAGAGAAAAAATATACCCTTGGCTATATCAACTGGCAAGGATATATTTATATATAGTTGCCACATCCGTACACTGCGAGAGTTTTTTTAAAAGCTAATCAAGTCATAACCGAATGAAGAAATCGTTTAAAGACGAAACACGTCGAAAAAGTATTATTTTTATACTAGAATAAACATATATAACATTTTTGTCTGTATTTCAAAATGCATATATTTTTTGTTTTTGTTAGATACGGATTTAAGAGTTTTTTTTCTAAAAAATGTTCGTTTTATTTTTATCTGTTTAAATAAATCTTGTTATTCTCGAATGGTATATTCGTAATATATTACCGTTTAGCACTTATAATTTAAATACCTTTTAACACATAATTTAAACCAGTACATACTTAATATTCAGTATTAAATTTCATATTTAACATAGAATATAAATTATTCAATTAAAGACCTAAAGTATATATCGTATATCACTTGCAGTATTACTTATTCAAATAAAAGTAACTAAAGTAACGATTCCAAGGTAACAAGTGAGACGAAAGTAACGAGTAGTTACAAGTCCTTAAAAGTAACTAAACTTTCCATCACTACATTCATTAAAATACTGATATCTAATCATTGACAATATTGTAAATTGCTTTTAATGAATGGGACGGCGTACCAGTTTGCGTACTATTTAGGAGCGTCAAAATTATAGTACAGGATAGGAATTCTTGGTATATTTCTTCTATGGTATTACCAATGAAGAAAAGAGTGCCTAATCTAATTAATAAGTTAATAGTTAGGAATAGCTTTTGTTTAATAGCCTTTTCTAACGAACAATTTTACAAGTAACTGTTCATGATTTGTTTTCTTTTTCTTAATTTGGTGCAACAACTGACATAATTTAAGAATTTGTGATAACTGAAATATCAACAGATATTAATCATAAAGGTATTATAACTTATCCTTTAAAGGAGTTTAAAAATAAATTAATTTATTTCTGTGAAAATGTTAAAATAAATATTCTAGGAATATACTACCTACTCAATTAAAAACTTTTAGAGTACAAAGATATTTATATTTATAATCTTAACTGTCACATTTTTATTATAATAAAAAATTGTACTTCAAAAAATATGTACACACCTCAACCGCTAACCAATGAAATTGACGACAATTCAGTCACCATTACGCCGCGAAGATAAAATTAGTCTTATTTAAAACATAATGAAAATTCAAGGTTATTTTATGCAGGAATGCTTAAGGAGTAGCCTTAAGAAGGTCCAATTGCTGCCCATATTAAATAAAATATAGTAGATCATAAGGAAAATCAATTTTTTTATAATGGTTTAAGTCGTACTATACGCGATTAACTTTACTATGTAAATTTTTTAGAATTCAATTTTCAAAAATGTAAAAATGTGTACAGAGTCTAATGGGAAATCAGGGTTTTGGCACGTTCCTTTGAATTATACAACCACTTGTCAATTAGGTGAGGTTAAAAAAATTAAAAATTTGCTCTTTGAAACCTACAGATTTCTTTTTTAAAATATTTAGCTTACCGAGGGTATACTGAGAAATTAATTTAAAAAAAATTACATAAAATTTATGATTAAGTTGCGTTAAAGTGGAGTCAAACTTATTTATTATGAAAGAGTAAGGTTAGACTACTGTCTCGAAGATAAGCATAAATAGCAAAAACACAATGCTGCCAAATCACACACTAGTTATGACGAGCTGTTTTAAATGAGTCAATAAAGTTCAGTATTTAATTATTTGTTTTTTTTATAATATTTACTGTTTCAACGATAAATGCCTTGCAGACTATTTTTATATCTTATTATTTTTTTATTTGCATTTTAATTTAGTTTGTCAAAAATTGGATACACTTCATTTGACTCACATCGAAGTGAATGGACCTCCTTGATATAAAAACACTATTTATCTATACGCCACTATTATTGAATATGATAAGCACTAAATTTTTATTACAGAACTGGTTTTCAATGCCATTTTGGTATGCGTTTAGTGCCAGATTATGGAGAGGTTAATTAACCATAATATATACTTACTTAAATTAGGGTCAGTCCCCTCCCAACATCTTTTACCCAAAATGAATATTAAAAACACATATTTATAAGGTAATACTGAAATATTGAAATACGTTTTCTTGATTCACAGATGCTTGCTACTGAAAAGAAACCTTCATGGCCTGCATTGCAACCATCTCGATCAACTAAACAGTTTTCGTCAACTCCCGTTAAGTTAATCAATGTAACAGGCTCAAAACTGACCAGCTCAACTGCCAGAAGTATCAACAAACATGAAAATAGCGATCCGGAGCCTTTGGATTACGAGCCCGTACCCGATTTTAACAGAAGTTTTGGAGACGCTCTTGCTCAAGCATTGGCAAGGAATATGGAAGATAATGGTGATCAAGATACAAGCGGTAAGATCTTGTGTACGCTTGTTATGAGATCACGACCTTCCAAAAAAAAGTTACTTTACCACGTTGTAAAACTGGAAAGAAAAAATGAATTTAATAAAGAATTACAATATAAAAAAAGTGGTTAAATTAAAATTACATTTCTAGAATCTATTATAAATAAACTAAAAGTAATAAATAACCAGCCCTTTCATTAAAATATAAACAACTCTTCGAATTATGAACGAATAACGTTTAATAGCCCAACCAAATAATTTTTGCTCCGATTATCTTAAAACAAAATCACTTCTCTTATTGCATCCGTTCAAAATAAACACTTACAGTTAAAACTTGTTAAAATTAATCACTCACACGCCAATTAATTGATATATATGTATATATATATATATATATATATATATATATATATATATATATATATATATATATATATATATTATAAGAAAAAATCACCAAATCACGGATATAATGAACGGACTTAATCACAATGTTACAAATGTAAACAATATGGAAAATTACATACGGTTTACTTGTCCACTGCGTTAAAATAGGGAACGACGAATCTCAGAATTTTATTTCCTTATGCCTCATAAGCGAATTTATAACCCTACTTGACTGCCTTTGTTTAATAATAATACTAATATACTAATAATTTATTCATGTCAGTATCACAAAATGCAATGTACATAAGTCAAGTGAAAATCAAAATTACAAAAGTTTGCCTTTATTTAATTGTGCTCAATTTTTGTCTTCAAAAATACCTCGGTTGATCTGTTGAGCTTTGCTTACAATCCCGTTTTACTTCTTTTTTTGTCACCAAACAGATTTTTATTTATAAAAATTAAAGCTAAGAAATAGGAGATGCAGACTTAGGCCGAGTAAGGAGGGTAAATGTTTTTCAATTTTAAACTTGTTTCATTTTTAGCGATCTAGTAGTGAAAGAAAACGACTTTTCTATTTTTGTGAATTCGGAGTTCAAAGCTTAGTCGACTCTGGTTGAATTTTGACAGTTCAAAATTTTATTGGTCAAATAATAAAAATAATTAGGTAAAAATTATTCTATCCAGGGTATAGGATGCTATTTTCCAAAGACGTTTTAAATTAAAAACCTCTGCTATTTTCTAAATAATATTAATTTTTCCCAGTTTTTATCAGTATTTTTGATTAAAGCATTGTTTAGCGGCACTAAATAAAAACAAAAAAGTTTTTACCCAAAAGAGTATTTCAAAAATTAAACGCTTTGATTTTTGGATATTAAGATGTCTGGGACATAACTTTTTATAACCAACACACATTATTTTTGACTGATTATTGAAATTTTTCCCAACAGTTATGTTATAACTATAGAATTAATATTAAATACATGCTTACCATAAATTCTGTGCATAATAAAATTTATAAGTGGAACAATAAAGAGTAAAAATTGAGTGAATATAAATATTTTATTGCCTATTTTTCATAGAATATACAAGATATAACAACTTCTGAAATATCCAAATTTACTCCCTATACAATTTTCTCTTATTATTATTCAGACCTATAGCTAAGTTGACAAAAATGTCTTTATTTTCTTCACATTTAATTAGTGGGAAGTAAGCACTTGTGTTTGCAATTATACAAAAGTAATAGGCAAAACGAATTAATAATAAAGGTCCCTTACATCATTCATTATCAATAAACTGTTAATACTAGATAGTTTAAGCTTTTTGTCACAGCTTTAAATCTTTATGAAATGGTTAATAATCTTGTGAAACATTTAATATATTATAAACAACAAATCACTTTAGAGCTCTTAGACCCGATTCTGTGAGCATATTTTTTGATATTTGTGCTTGTTATTGCTTTCAGAACAGGGATATACTTATGTATTATTACAAATACATCAAAGATAAAGGTGTTTTTATTTTGATATTCTCCCAGTCTTATTTTTTTATCTGATGTGCCACTTGATCAGGCTCTTGTGCGAGTTTCGCAAAAGTGAAGCTGTGTGAACCATATCAGAAATGGAGTAATGGCGTTTTTCCTTTTTTTTAAAACATGATTTTTTTTTGAGAAGTGTAACCATGTCAAATTTTGTGCTATGTGAAAACTTGCGCGTTGACCTGTAACTGCACAATTGAACTAGAGCATGGAGGCTCTATAGTCACATTTTAATATGTTAAATTGTATTTTTTGTGATGTATGAACATATAAGCAAGAATTCATATAAATTTTGATTTTATTTTCTGTTTAATTGATAGCCGGGCTATATATGTATTATTTTTCCAGATATTATGGTGCCCGGCAAAAAAAAGAAGAAAAACAAACAAAAATTGCTTTTCTCAACTCATATGGCTTTTCCAGGAAACTAGTGTTTTTATTTATGTTGCGGATTGGAAATTTTAAAATTAACAATAGGAAAAAAGCTAGAAAAAAAATTGATATTGTTTCAACCGCAGACTAATGATTCCTTTAATTATGTTTCTGTAATTTTTTATTTGTATTTATTTCTTGTTAGTAGCAGAATAAATTTGAATAAGTTATATCAGTTTGTTTTATTTATTTTATGAAAAAAAGAAATGTCTAGAGTCGCGACCCATAATGTTAATTAATCAGGATGCACTTGCCTTAGGTTAAGATATAGATAGTCTATCCTAACTCATAAATTTAAATCTTATCATTTTAGGATTCCGTAATTTCGTCAGATCCGTTCTTCTGCATATTTTATCTTTGTAACTTTGCCTTTTCCCTCTGTTGCGATGAAATTTTGCAGGCATAGTTTTTCAATTATTTGAAAGACAAACGCGAAGCGAAATTCCGCAAAAAATTTAGGGTACCTTCCCGTATATGGAAAGTTGGCATGACTTTTTTTCCCGCCCATCGAGTGGATATAAGTTTTCAAGAATAAGATTACACATATATGATACAACTCATTCGCGAAATAACCTGCAAATTTACTTACAAAGTGCCCCTCTCCAGCCTTTAATTTTCCAATTTAGATTGTAAAAATTCGATGTAACAGCACTTTTTAATACAATGAACATGTCTAGTTTACATTAAAAAAAAGTCATTTATGGTATTTTTTTGTTTTAAAGACGATATTTTTTAAAACCTGTTATTTTGGTTTGTAGTATATAATAATAATAGTATATTAATGGATCAAGTAAATACAATCAATTTCAAAAAATAAACACTTTTTAAAATAACAAAAAACTTACAAATCTAAGTATGCGTTAAAGTGCTTCAAAAGACAAGTATTGACCGTTGACAATATTAACTAGTTTTTCAAGAATTGTAAAATTTTTAGTTTAAAGACATTAAGTGGCAAATGAAAAATATCAATCTCGGTGGGAACTGAATTCATTTCCCTACACATTCGAGAAATAGGACTGTTAATGCTATAATTCGTTCGGTGACATATCACCTCAAACAAACTGTGCGCTCTAAAAGCTCTTTGAGGAACCGTTAATCCAATATTATTGAGTAGTTCAGGAGAATCAATACAAGAGTTAACAATCTTATAAAGTAGAACGAGGTCAAGATATATGCGTCTCGCACACAATGGTAGCAACCTTAAAGCATCGGCAGTATCATCGTATACAGAATGCTTCTGCTGCATTCCCTGTTTAAAGGCAATGAAACTTAAAAACTTTTTTTCTACTTTTTCTTTGTATGTAAAATAATGAGGTGACCAAACTTTGGACGCATATTCTAAGATTGATCGAACTACAGAGCAGTCTACACTATTAAAATCTGTAAGCATTCTCTTCACCAACCCGAGCAACTTCAAACCCCTGTTCACAATATTATCAATATGTGTGTTGAAGCAAAGGGCCCAATCAAATGTAACACCCAGATCCTTGACACATTCAACACGATTAATCATGTTATTATCAAGAAAGTAATCAAAAGTTATCCAATCCCTTTTACGATAAAAACTTATAATGGAACATTTATTAACATTGAGGTGCATAAAATTTAACTTACACCATTCAGAGAATCGAGCTAGATCCTGCTGAATGCCCTCGCAATCGTTGCTACTCCCGACAACCCGAAATATCTTTAAATCGTCTGCATAAAGAAGACATCTACTGAAAGTTATGATGTCCTCAATATCGTTAATAAAGCAGGCTCAGTCAAAATTTGCCAAGAAATAATTCATTTCCAAATAATTGCAGTGTTTAAAATCATTATAGTAATATTCAAAATTAAGTTCATCAAATTTTGTCGGTAGCGGAATTTCTAAATATAGAGCTGGATGATAAACATCACAACGCGTAATAGGTTCTGTAGAAATGACAACTTTAACATCTGAACTACTGCTAAACACCAAATCTAATATGTTGCCCGAGACATTCGGGAATGAATTCAGTTACTACATATTTAAGTATGCTGACAAATCTGATAAAAGTTCTGATTGTTTATTTAAGTTTCCCATGGGAATCGCTCCAAATTCATTATTACTCCATAACAAACCTGGCAAGTTAAAATCACCACACATTAAAAAGTTATCACACTTGTACTCCTACAAAAAATAGTTCACAGATGAACAGTACTCCTCATACACTTCTACTTGTGATAGTGGAGGAATATATACACAACCCAAAATTAATTTATACCGATTTATGGTGACCATAACAAAAACCTGTTCGACACCTCTATTTGGTGATTTGAGCTGGTAAGATGAGAGATTTCTTACGGCAATCATAACGCCACCGCCACGTTGACTAACACTGGTATCCTTTGAACGGTCACATCGGTATACGTTATAGTCAAAGATTTTTAATTCACTATTGTTAATAACATTCTTTAACCATGTCTCAGTAAAGAAGAGAATATTGTATTCATCAGTGACTGCTGAGGACATCAAGTGCAATGTCTTATTATTTACACTTCTTACATTCTGATAGTATGCTGTTATAACGGTCTGCTATTCATTCATACATATACTTTTAATTTCGCCATTGATGTCTTCGCGAGTGTGTAGCTGTGGGTCTAGAGAAGGACGCCCGGGCCTCTTTTTTCAATCTAACAAAGGCACTTGATTGTATATCATGTGATATGCTGTTGCAAAAATTATCTTTTTATAACTATCACCCCAAATCAATTCTGTTAATCAAGTCTTACCTATCAGACCATGTTCAATATGTTTCTCATAATGGAAGCAAATTAAATAAACAGTTTAACAGGTCTTAAGGTGTCTTGAACTTTGTTTTCAATGTAATATTCTATAGTATTTTATTATGATAAAATTTGTTTTTAATTTTAGACTTAAATCATTTTATTAGGTATTAATATATTTGTTTGTATTATTGGATCGTCATTATACCCATTTGTTTTAGATAAGAGGTCTTTATATATTTGCTTTTTATAGATCTCGTTTTTAATTGTTAATTTGACTTGGAAAAGGAACATCTTGGGTATATGTGAAACTAGATTACCTGAAGCAAAAAAGTATCACACTAAACTCAGGCCACCTTCTGTCTCGTAACAATAGAGAGGAGGACCTACACATTAGCAGAATAGTGACAATGATACATAAGAATATTAAACAGCTTGTTACTAAGACGAAATCCATATCACACAGTCATTTATATAGTAATGAAATTATCAAAACAATATAGTATTCAAGTGATTCAAGTATACGCTTCCACAAGCTCTGCACCTAACGAAGAGATAGAAAACTTTTTGTGTAAATATTATGAATAAATTATCCGTATATCTGCCCATAATAACGTTCAAAATATTTTTCATTGTAAAATATTTAGTAGGAATACCGCCAACGTTCTCTCACAGCAATTTTTAAATGCCGTAGTTTACAGTAATTACGATTGCGGCAAGTAGGTTCTTCTGACAGAAAAACACAAAATTCTTTTAGTAAATTTTTGAAATTTTAATTTAGGTCATAATGTCGGAAGTCAAAAAGCTTTCTTTTTATTGAAAAAAAAAAGTTATAAAGAAAATTTAAAATCATTTGACAATATTTTATGTACTTAGTCTACAAAATTGGAACAAAATCAGTTCAATAGTTTGTGAGAAATGTTCAACCATGCATCCAGTCACAATTAATTAATACTTAAAATTACAAATATTTATATCACAAACACATAAATTTATTTTTGACTTACACTAAATTTCCATAAATGACGGTAATATATTATATATATTTTAACAAAAAATCATGTAGAAATTCCATTCACACTGGTGGAGTTCTACGTGCAACTGCCAGGTAACCCTACGAATTTGCTTCTAATATTGGCTGACAGAGAGTATAATTCGAAGGCTTATTTATAACTTCCGTCAATTTTCATCGAATTGATTTAGAATTTTAACTGTATATTTTTGAAGGGATTTTTCAGTGATGGCATTTTATGGTTTAAAGGTGATCGTGAACCACATAGCCGACACCGAAACCTGCCTACCCACGCGGTTGGAAAAAAGTTCACTTACAATGTCAACCTATTGGCAATAAATTGTGCAATGTCTCTTTTCTTATGGATTAGTACTATGCTAGCCCTTTTAGGTGTTATGCTATTCCTTAAATACACATTAGCCAAGGTGCGCAGTAAGCAAGTAACGTGATAGCGATATGGTAATCAAGCGGCAGGTAGAATCACTATAGCATACATGGCGAAATGTTGCTGCGCTTATTAAAATAGGGTGGCGGTGAGGTGATACGTATGTCTTAGTGACTCCACCTGCCACTTGATTACCCCGTCACTGGCTCACTACTTTAGTCCACACCTTGGCAATGTCTTCAAGATAATTTTCCTCCCATTTTATTGATGTCGATACTTATAAATCATCAAAACTCTCATTAAAAAATGCACTCAGTACAATAAGCCCTTAGTTTTCATTTTTGTTGCTTGTGAGAAGGCATTTGACACAGTTGAAATCACATTACCCTTAAAGCATTCGCTGAACTTAGAATCGATTATTGCGATATAGACATTATCAAACCGATACTAGAAGACTCCACGAGGATGCTCCTCACTGCAAGGTAGAATGACGTGTTCGCCACGGAGATATCATTTTTCCTAAATTATTCAACGCACTTCTAGAATACATGTTTAAGCAAGTCAGCATCGAGAATTTAGGTATCGACGTTAACAGTGAAAAGCTCAGTCATCTTCGTCTCGCCTGTGACGTAGTGCTACTGGTGAATTGCCTTGGCGAAGCCAAAAAGAATGAACTAGAACGAGCATCGAGAATATAGTGTCAAAATAGACAAGACTATGTTCATGACCAATTTAGTTATCAGTGTATGCATATAAATACTTGGAACATGAGATGTGTTTAGGAAGCTTCGAACATAGTTTATAGATTTGTTTGAAGGCTATTTATGGTCGTTGGGGGAGAGGCTTTTTTTAATGTTTGACAGACATAAACATGTTCACTTAGCTTTTCTTTCAGTTTAATTGCTTGTCGTGACTGTTTTCAGTGTTTTTAAGTGTTAGAAATTATTATAAATGCGAAGTTTGCAATTAATATTAACATAAAGAGGATTTAAAAACTTATTTTTATTGGTAAATATTGTTAGATATTGTTTACATATTGAAAATAACAGTAATAATAATTTAGGCAATTATAAATTCATACTTTTATGTATTCTAGAATTGACGTACCGATTAATATGATACTTGCTTAAATAATGCAATTAGAAAAGTATAGCATAAAATGTAATAAAAAATGAAATATTGTTACGTTATTCAGCGTTCAAACAACCGGGCCATAGCTCTGACGTTATTCTAATTCTACAGGGGTATGTTCGAAGCTAGGAAGAAATAAACTGACGAGATAAACAATCTTAAGCAGTTCCCCTAATCCACAGTGGTGGATCCAGGGGGGATCGTCTCCCACTAAACGCTTCGAATTAACGAAAATAGACCCAACTCTGCCTCTTACCCAGGAATATGAATGTTGCTGGCATCTCCCCTCCTTCCGTCGAAAACTCGCTTTCTCTTACGATCCCTCCCCCCAAAAGCTTCAAATTCAGAACTGCTGATGTCTCCCCCCGTCGACAACATACTTTCACTTGCCATATTATATTTGTGTAATATCACCGCCCACTCCCCCACCCCAAAAAAAGAGGCTGGATCCGCCACTATATATACATACATGTCAACATTAATAAAATATATACATCTAGGAAATACAAAAAATAATTCAACTGGATAAGTTAGTCAAAATAATTACAAGTATATTTATCAATATCCATTAAAAACAACACGAAATATGTTCAGCATATCTTATTAAAACATATTATAAAAAATCAATGTCTATTAAATACTACCTTACTCTACCCTTTTGAAATGGCGAATAAATTCAACAACTGCTGTTTCATTCTTATATTTCTGAAAATAAACACACTGGTTATTTCATGTTAGACCCCCGAGGAACTAGGAATAGTATCAAGAAATGTAGGTCCTAGTATCAAAACAGACAAGACTAATTTTATGACCAATTTAGTCTACGCATATAAATACTTGGGACTTGAGATGTGTCTAGGACGAAATAATCAAACTCACGAAATAAGCAGACGAATTGGTCTAACTTGGACAGCTTTTGGAAAACTAAGTAACATTCTACCCAAATAGCACACTTCAGTCCACTGGATATCCATCGTTTATCCAAAGCTGGACATACTGGGTATCCATGGGATGTCCAGAATTTGTCCACCAACATCCTATGGATATCCACCAGACTATACGTTTGTCCCACTCATGGACGTCTTTTTGGATTACATATATTGTCCAAGTATGGATCATTTTTGGATATTAATACGACTAATTTTGGATGTCCATATATTGTACATTCTTGACCCGATTGTGGACATATTATCCGATGGTATTGTGCTTTTTGGATAAATAGGTCATAATCTATGGTTCCCTCTTGACGTTCCGGTAACGTGAATGGTAGATATTTTCAGAATTTGCTTAGGGTCCGAGAGCTTACAGTACCTAATTAATCTGCACTTCTGAAGACACAGACCACTCATGTCATCAAAACGTCGATAACAAGTAACCATAGATGGCCCTATTAGTCCCAAAAATTAAACAGATATAAATTACATTAGCGAACCAGGTAACAGGAACTGGATCCACATATTACACTTATTGATTACAATTGTCAAGTTTTTAATACAATACTATATAAGAATATAAAATTTTATAATTAGTCGAATTGCAAGTGCTACAAAATATAGCTTCAATTGATTTAAATTGTTCAAGCTGTAGAAGGATCGCTATGAATAAGTTATCTGGTTCCATAGTAATAGGTACAATTTCAATTGGGTAATAGAAAATATACCAATTATTTAAATAAAGACTTTTTATTGTTACAATAATTATTTTTTTCTAGATTTATTTCTGTCGTTTAATCTCTTCTGCCATTGTCTAATCTCGTCTTCGGCTGTTTTTTATCGGCCCCCTATTCTTCTACCGCAGCTGAAAATTAATAAGGTTTAACGTTAAATGATGCAGTATTTTATGGTTTTGTAGGAATTTAAATATCTCTCTCTCTCTATGTATATATATATATATATATATATATATATATATATATATATATATATATATATAAAACCTAATGCATCGTTATTGCTTAGAGTGCTTAAACCAACAGGCCAGAAAAAAAATTTTAACACACTTTTTATCTGGGTATTATCAGAACAAGAGGATCTGGAGTTCAACGTGTGAAATCTGACACCTAATTTGTTCTTATTATTTACGAGTATGACAAATAAAACAGAGAGATTTTTTTCATCAAATTTTTATATTTAAGTGGTAACTTACCTTCAAATAGTGAACATAAGTTCTTTAAAGGGCACTTTACTGTTCCATCATATGTATAATTCTTGGAAAGGCTATCTGTCATTGTTACAATAAAATATCTTTTAATAAGTTAATAGGTATAATTTCCTCCAATTTTTGCTAATTGTAAAACCTAAAATTATATTACTTTATTGAGATAATTAAACGTTAATTCCACATATGCTAACCTAAGAATATTTTTGACTTTAAGAATCAAAGTAAAAAAATATATATAAAATAATCCTGTAAATTAAGTTTTTTTTTTTATCAATAGACTCATACACATAAAGAAGCATTACTCGAATAAGTTTCAGCTTTTATTTCAGGAGAAGTGTAATAAACTTACTGCATCTTTGAAGTTTAAATTGTCCTGAAGATCTTATGTGACTTGAGGCAGCTGATTATTTTCTTAAGTAAAAGGATAGTTGAACTCCTGCAGAAAATTCTTTGTAGATACTTGTTGTTTTTTCCCTATTTAAGATTACCTGATTATCCTCTCTAATTTGGTACAAATTGGCTTTCACATAGGAATTTTATTTGGACCCATCTGTGGAAAATTCATCTAAAAAATAATTAAAATAAATTAAATTATAAGTCTAAACCTAGAGTCGAACTGTCAAAACTTTATTATATATTTTTAAACAATTATACTGCACAAAAATACACATCAATGTAAACTTTTACTAGCGTTTAATCCAAAATAGTCATAAAAAAATTAATACAATTATTCAAATTTGCTATAGCTTTTATTCCATTATAAATTTTGATAACATTTATTAATGCCAGCAATCTTATTAGACTGATTACTCAATAATGACTTTGTCAGAGAGAATTTTCTCTAAAATTTACAATTTTATTATTACACAAATTTACAACTCTATCTGTGCTCCATTTTAACCAACAAGATACAAAATTCATTGGCCTATCAAAATATTTGCACTTATTTGTAGTAATTTCCATTTAAATAAGTAATTGTATGAAAAAGTATAGCTACAAAAGCTATATTTTAACATACGTGTTTTGATACTGAATATTTTGTTCACTTTCAAATTTGTGCGAGTTTGATACTAAATTATCAGCTTTTCGTCGGGCATGTCTGTAGTTTCGTTCGGTAATTTTTGGTATAATTAAAAAAATTAAATTAAAAATAACTATACTTACCTTTAACGGTGGCATCTTCTTCAAATAAAAAGCACACTTGATTTTAGCTCAACTAAAACTCCAAAGGTCTTTTTTAGCTCGACGTCAACACAATAATGGGCACTGTGATCATGGCGGGCCGGCGGGTTAAGAAATGACAATTCTACAGGCCGATATAACAGTATCCGATTTTACCGACAACCCGAAATTTAATTAATGGACGTCTGATGGACTTACACTGGACATCCAGATATGGACGTCCATATAGATTACAGGTCATCACATCTAATGGACATCCATAAACGGTCCATGGACATACAGGACATTATATGTACCTATTCTGGATATCCAATGGAAATCTTGTGCTATCTGGGCTATTGTTTGATATTAGCATTTGCCTGAAGAAGAATGTCTTTGATCAGTGCGTTTTGCTTGAGCTGACGTTTGGAACCAAAACACTGACACTTACCAAACATACAGCCAGTAAAATCCGAATTGCTTAAAGACCATGGGGTGGGCAGTTATCTTTAAGAGATAGGGTTCCAAATAAAGTGGTGTGACAAAGCCAATCGTGAAGATAACTAACCTAAAATGGAATTGGGTCCGCCACCTATCTGGAACAAACGATAGGTGGACGGACGTAATACTGGAATGGAGGCCACGCAAAGACTCCTTGCGCAGCAGAAAGAGATCTCCTACTTGATGCTCTGATGATCTTAAGCGTTAGCCTTTTTTAGATGATAATAATTTTCGAGATGTACTTCAATAAAGTGTAACAAAGAATAATCAAAAAATTGTGTTTTAAATATATTAATATTTTGGGTAGAACAGTAAGATAGTATAGGAAAAATGAACTGCTACAGAACCTTAATGTGCGATGTATCCAACACGTGTTTGGTCAGTTTTTTAAACTCTTAAAAGGACATTCCTAACACAAAAGGTTTTTTTTTATATTTTATATTCCCCTAATATATACATATATATCAACATTAATAAAATATATACATCTTTCAAAAGTACAAAAATTAATTCAACTAGCATAAGTTAGTTAAAATAATTACAAGTATATTTATCAATATTCATTAAAAACAACACAAAATATGTTCAGCATATCTTATTAAAACATGTTATAAAAAATTAGGATCTATCAAATAGTACCTTACTCTACCCTCTTGAAATGGCGAATAGCTTCAACATCTGCTGCTTGATGCTTATATTTCTGAAAAGAAACATACCGGTTATTTCATTTAAGACCCCACAGAGGGTAGTATATCTAATAAAAACAAAAAAAAATCCCACGAAGCTAGATCTGAAAGCTCTTAGTTTCCAAAAAATGGCAAAACTTTCGGTTGGCGTCCTCTGAACAAAATTTAAAATATTTAGTCTGTAATGCCTGTCTGATTTTATTCTAGAAGTTAAGATGTGTGCTTCCCGTTCCACCAACATCAGGCAGCTAAGCGCAAAGGCATACTATGAATATGGACGGCCGGATTTTAAATTAATTTTACATCCTAAAAATAAAAAACAATTACTAGATTTAATTATGGCACCCTTTCTTTCGGTGCCTACGTGAGGGAGCACACTCGGCGCTACTTCTAAAACCAGCCCTGGTCCGTTTCTCAGGAAAAAAGCTTCGTCGGTTGTTAAAATATAGAACACATAATTTGTACTTGCTCATTTTGGGCAATCTTCTAAAATTTTTCGAAAATTATTTGTTTACAATTCTAGACATACACGTATAATTTTTTTGAGCATTCTTGTTGATCCAGAATCTAGGATGGGTACTAACCCACCCCATTCCCCCTCTCCTCCACCCAGTGAATAACACATTGAAATATAATAAACCCTATCTCACAAGATGGCCAAAACTTCATCCCTAACATCTAATTTTGTGCAAAAAATGCTAATTTGACCTTTTACAATGAATTTTGCTTGTATAACTTTAGGAACAATAGAAAAAATACTAGTTATCAATTTTAAATGAAATCGCTCCAATATTCTTGGTTCAACAAACGAAAAAGTATATAATTTTTATACGCCTAACAAAAAAACTTACAATAATAAGACCCTCGTGGGAAAACTCGTAAGTTCTAGTTGTTTCTGTACCATCAGGAGCCTTACAAATCGTTATCAATTTATCATCATGAAGGTTAGTTCTGCACTAAAAAAAACAATATTTAAATAACAAACTTTAAAAAATGTCATATGTTAAATAACGATTTGGATGTTATTGCTTTTACTGGAACTGAACGATTCTGTATGGAGCACAATTTTCAGAAGATATGGTAGTTTTAAGAAAAGATATGTGTTGAATTAATTGTTAAGAAACGGAGTGGCGGAATACTGCCGGCTGTAAAGGGGAACCTGTAGGTACAGGAATGTGATACTTTTGATGATGATCTCAAAGCTTTATGTGTACAATCAAGTTTGGATCTGAGAAAATTCCTGTATATTACACAGTTCATTCAAAAAGTTCCGGTACTAATTTTTTTTACGAATGAATATGAATACAGATGTGGCGAGTCTGGCGGATGATGAATCATGGAGACCGACTTTTGGGCCAAAAACGTGTGATAAGTATTGAGGAATGGGCTGGCGCATTGTTATGCAACAGAAACTAGTCACCGGTGCAGTATAATTCCGGTCTCACGCGACGAGTCCGCTTCAAAAGTCGATCCAGGACACTTTTGTAGAATTGTGCGTTCACTGTTTGGTCCGAGGACACGAATTAGCTATGGATAATTCCGCGAGAATCGAAAAACAAAATGAGCATCGATTTGATTTTTAACTTTGTCGCTCAAACGCGATTTTTAATAATTCATATATTTCCGAACCACTTTTTCCCAATTTGAAAAAAAAAATTATTGCGATACGTTGCTCCATAGCGAAAATTGTGACGCATTAAATTTTCTACAAAACAGGGTTAGTAGCAACTTCAAAATGTATTGCCCTTGTTACAAAATAGTTATAATAAAAAAAAATAATTTTTTAAACGATTTTTTCGACCACTTACATTTCTCTAAGGACCCTCATATTTGGATAAATAAAACTTCATATTATAATAAAACAACATGCGGAATTTCGTTAAAATCGGTTTGATGATTTTTACATTATAATTTTGCAATCCAATTTTTTTCCAAAAAATGGAAAGTTTTTCAAATTTGATTGAATAAATGAATGAATGAAAACTAGGGTGGTGATACTAGATCACCGATACCTAGGTCTTTATTGGGCTTTGCCGATCGCCTTTGCGAATCCAAGCAGCCTCGTTACTTGAACTTGCCTAACTGCTACAAAATTGTATCTTCGAAATATCTGTCTCGGTCCGTTGAGTGCTGGGCTCTCTCTGAAGACATGTGTTACGGTTAAAAATTGGGTTTAAATAATAAATATTTTTGTTTACATTTTTCAAGATTAAATTACAGGTTCAAATTACTAAAGTCTTAAATAGATTTTTGTTTTGTACGTAAATTTACAGTAAACGATGTTTTCTACTATAAAACTACCTTTTGTTTTTCATTCATTAATATTGGTTTCATCTATATTCAGATCATTCCTTTTGTTTACATTTTGAAATTTTGATTGACATCGAAACTTAACATATTTCTGTAATTTGTAAAATTTCAGTAGGTACCTCGAGACAATGTATCACATATTGGGAAAAGCGTTTTCTTAATGTTTAGATAAAATAAATAGGATTATTTGCTTTCTTGTGATTATTATTTGATTTTCCTTTTTCAGAAAATATTTGTTTATTGTCACATATCAGCTGTTTGAAATAATCAGGTCCACTCAATTTCTTGAAAAGTTTTTAGGGTTGCCTATAAGATGGCCCATCAGTTGAATATTATCGAAATGCTAAATTCGAAATAAAATAGTATCGATTTTTTTTTTTCATTATGTTGTTTTTAGTTTATTAGTTGAATATTTCTCTTTACTTTACTCGTTAGAATTTTTGGTAATTATAATATTGTAAATTTGACCCTCGAACTAATTCGAACTAAATGGATTTCATTTTTGAATATTTCGAACCCATTAAGTAGGTTGTTATTGGGTATTCATTTTGTAGGACGAGGCAGGTTAGATTATTAAGATATTGGTTGTCTCGGTCTGATTTTAGTACTGGCCAGTTTAAAGTTGAGATAGAAGAATTTTTGCATATATTTTCCGGAAGTAGTTCAAATTGTATGATAAATGTCAAGGGTTCGAGATTATGGCTACGAGATTAAGGTTATTTTTTTTGGATAGATTTTTGATAGACGTTTTTATAAAGTTTTTTTGGTAACTTCCGTTGGAAGAAATGTGCTAGTGATTTGAGAGAAATCGTTCTCTTTTGGCTATCTGACGCAAGAGCGTGAAGATGTGGTTTTAGTTCTACTGCTTTCCCAGGTTAAGGGAATTGGTCATAAAGGGCCGATTAAAGTGACAAAACCTAGTCGGGGTGCAAACAATTTTGGTGATTTTGGTCGTTTCACTCTACAGCCAGTTTGGCGATTATTTTCTTCAGCCAGCCAGAAACAACGGCTTATCAGTTAGCAGATGCCAACATTTTCTTGAGTTCGAGGTATGTACATATTTCTTTTGACACAATCAGTTTTTGTGTTTAAGCAAAATTTAGCTAGGCTTTGCGTAGGCCTTTTGTACGACTGATTGAGTAGGAATTTTTATTTCTTTATTTTAGGGTCTTTGGAATGAATATGTCTTAGGAATAACTACAGTATTGTCTTTGGGATAAGTACAATATGTCTTTGGAATAATTATGTCTTTGGATTTCTTCAGTCTTTTTTGGATGGATATTTATAATGTACAGATTGGGTTTTCGTGCTGCACTTCTGGGATTGTGAGCCTCTGAAAGGGACAATCTCCATATTGAGCCAGGTCAACGTCTTTCTGGGGAAGCCGTCTATGTCACAGACCTTGTTCAACCACCAGTTTTAAAGTGATTCAGCTAAGTGCCTAACTTTAGCCAAAGTATGTACACAAGAGGTTCTGACTGTTAAGCCTAATGGGTATTAACCCTGTATTTTGCATCGTTTAGTTATCTAAACACAGTTTTCTGTTCGATTACCTAGAGGGCTAACAGGTAGGGGATTCTTGTGTATATGTTTTTGAACCTTACTAATTAATAGATTTTTAATATCTGGACTTTAATATTTGTTTTTTAATGATATTTATCTTTTGGTAATTTACCATATCATATATTTGCGGCGAACCAGTAAACTATGTAAGGTGAAACGCAGTCGACTTCGTTGCGCTACAGCCTCAAATTTAAATGTTTTATTTTTGCGATACTTCACAGTAATTGAGGTTTTTTTTTATGGTTCTGTTTTAGAGTCCCAGAGTGGCCAAGTACCCATTTAATTATTGTTTGAAATAATGAATATTATAGTGACACATTTATTGAAAATTTTAATTGCTTAACAATTGAATATTTTGGAAACTAGTTATTTTGTACAAATTTGTAACATACTTTTCAGTAAAATTTTATTAAGATTTTCACCACTTGAGCGACAGTTATAAGTTGATTTCTATGATCTAATTTTTGTAATTATCTATCACTTTTTTGTAATTTTATATTGCTTATTTTTTTTATTACTGCAAAGTTGATAGTCTCCGGCATTTGGGCTTATGGACCTTCATAGTCTAGTTTAAAATAGAGTGTGTTATTTTCTTCTATAACTAGGCTATGTCGACGTAAACCTTCCAAAGGTAGTAGTTGATTTATTTACTTTTTGGATCGGTTTGCCGTTCACTGTGCAGGACACTGTCAAGTTTAATTTATTCTTTTGTTTTAAATATTCACATTTTGCTACGTCATAGAAAGACAATAACTTTCGACTAAGTCAACAAGTTTTTTTATTGCAATTTAACATTTGTAATCGCACTTCTATTAGATAGCCCCATTAGAGGAGCTTGCAATAATTCACATGGTGATAACTTTTTCCAGGAGTGTACTTAATATCTGGGAAGGGGTATAACGTGAGGAATAAATGTATTGGCCTCTATTTAATTGGTTTTATTTCCTATAATTTTAAACTAGGATATTTTTAAGTACTTAGACTCTGCGATTTATTTACTCGGATATGACATATTAAATATTTATTCTTTTCCAAGTTTTCTTTACTACAATTGCTCGTAGTATAATCATTAGGGCTCATTCTAAAGTAAAATTTGGTGGCGCCTTTTTCCCGATTTAGACATTTATAAAACTTACACAGGCAATATATTAAAAATAGTGGAAAAATATAAAAACAACGAATCTACCCTGAGATGAGCTAGCGTATAGGTAAACTCCAGTCAGCATTAGGACAATCATTAGGTAAGTCTGAACTGAGGTACCTTACAGGGTGTTGCCAGGATTTGGTAGGACGTTCATAGTTGGTAATAATATAGTATATTTCTTGGTAAAATTTTGAGATTTCATTAGAGAGCAAAAATTCAGAGTTTCACTGGCGCCCACGGGTTTCTTTTTCCATTATTTTTTTAAATAGATTGTGATTTTTGATTTTTTTTTATATAAAGCTGATTTTGGTAAATTTTGCTGTTGTAAGTTTACTGGATTTGACATTTTTTGTTATGGTATAGTGATAATATTTGATATATTGGTCTTATATTTGATTGATTTATTGACAATTGATCTTTGATTGAGCATATTTTATTTTTGATTTAATTATTTTTATTAGAATATTTTTGTAAATATAACATATTAAGATGTATAGATTAAATGTTGACCGTTTAACCAAAGATGAACTAGAATACGAAGTTCAGGTTAGGGGTATAGATCCTTCCGGTACGGTAGATTCCTTAAGAAAGTGCTTAAGATCTTTATTAAGTTTAGAGAAATCTGGGAACATAGTTCAAAGTTCAGTAGTTCTTGATAATGAGCAGGAGATTGCAGAATGCACTCGGAAACTTACAGAGTTAAAAGATTTTATTTCAAATTTTTCTGGAACTAGCAAACAAATTTCGAAAATTGAATCAAAATTTGCCCATTTAGTAGGTCGAATTAATAGAATTTCAGATGAAGATGTTACTTTTAAGGATAAGCGTTCAAAATTATTAGTCGAATTAACTTCTCTTTTAACTGATTTTGAAACTAAAACAAAGCTGCTTTCTACAGATATAGGATCAGAGCCACCATTAAATCCAAATTTTTCAGATCAATCGGGTACTAGTAATTTAGCAAATTCTACAATGGCTTCTGGTCAAAACTCTCCAATACCCAATGTTAATATTGTTAGCAACCAGTCATCTACAAATAATTTAAATTTTAAAAGTGTACCAGTTTATAAATGGGGTATTAAATTTTCAGGCACTTCAGGGTTAAGTTTTAATGCGTTTTTGCAACGAGTAGATGAACTTTGTATTTCAAGGGGTGTTAATAAAATAGAATTATTTCATTCAGCTTCTGATTTATTTGAGTCAAATGCATTAAATTATTATCATTTAATTTCTAAATATGTTACTGATTGGGATTCTTTAATAAAATTAATGAGAGATGAATTTTTACCAGCTAATTTTGGGGATAAATTATGGAATCAAATTTTAAATAGAACTCAGGGATCAGATGAACCTATAGGTATATATGTTGCGGCAATGACACAGTTATTTGATAGAATGCCAGCTAAGGTGTCTGATTGTTTACGTTTAAAAGTTTTACGCGCTAATATGTTACCTTTTTACCAAGAACGACTAAGCTTACATGAAATAAATACTCCTTTTGAATTGATTGAATTATGTAGAAAATTAGAAGAAACTAGGTTACGCGTAGAAGAGTTTAAGCCGCCAAAAAAGGGGAATGTCTCTCTTGAACCAGACTTAGATTACCAACCGGTAAAACGTGATTTTACTAAACCAGCTGCTAGTGGAACTGTTAGTGAAGTTCATTTTTCAAATGTTGATAATTTTTCACAAAACTCTAATGCAAATTTTAATAATTTCAATTTTAGAAACAATAATAATAGACAAAATGATATTTCTCAGAATAGTAGATTTTCTAATTCACAAAATAATAGAAATAATTCACAAAATGTTAGGCAAAACTTTCATAACAATAATGGACATAACCAAAGAAATTTTAGAAATCAAAATAACTTAAGAAATAATTCTCAAAATCAAAATAATTATCAAAATTTTAGAAATAATCAAAGTAATGTTAGGAATGTTAATGCTTCTTGTAATTCTAATCAAAATAATTTTAGAAATAATAATTCTCGTTTTTACAGTAATAGCAATCATAATAATTCAGGAAATTTTCAAAATAATTCTAGTAATAGACAGAATATAAATAAAGATTCAGATGTAAATTTATGTTTCAAATGTAATCAACCTAATCATTTTGCTAAGAATTGTACAGCTAAAGATAAGAAATGTTTTAATTGTGGAAAATTGAACTGCACTAAAAGAACGTGTCCTAATTGTAATAGTACTCAAATTTCTAGTCAGGGAAACGGGTCAAGAAGTCAAGTTTAGGTCGAGGTTTGACTTCAGACATACAATCGACCACTAATGATTTGGATTTTAAAGATAAAGTTGTTTTGGATTATGTATTGACACATGTAGGTCCTGGGGAATGTCCTTATTTAAGAGTAGATATTTTGGGTTTAAATTTTTATGGACTTTTAGATTCTGGGGCAAATAAAATTTTTGTAGGTAATAAAGGTTGGGATAAATTGAAAACTTTGGGAGTTAAATTGGATGTAAATAAGAGTACGCTTTGTAAAATAGCTAATGATAGTTCTTGTGAATGTATAGGCATAGCAACCGTTCCAGTAAAGGTTAGGGATATAATTAAACTTGTAGATATTTATGTGGTACCTGAACTGCGGCATGAACTTATTTTAGGTATTGATTTTTGGATAAAGTTAGGTATTGTTCCGGACATGCGCAGAGGCGAATGGTATTTTTCATCTGAAGTTTTAGGTAGTCCAGAGATTTCTTTGATGCAGTGTGAATCAGACTTGACAGAGGAGCAGAAAGTTCGGTTGAATGATTTAGTCACAGCTTATTTTGATAAAATTGGGGATCGTTTAGGTTGTACCTCGATGGTTAAACATAAAATTATTACAAATAGTGAGCCTATTAAGCAGAGATATTACCCAGTTTCACCCTTTAAGCAAAAACTTATAGACGAGGAGGTAGACAAGATGTTAGCGAACGGGGTCATTGAACCTTCAACTTCTGCCTGGTCATCTCCAGTGCTTCTGGTGCCCAAAGAAGAAGGAAAACAGCGCTTTGTAGTTGACTTTAGGAAGGTTAATAATGTCAGTCAGAAAGACGCCTATCCTTTGCCCTATATTTCTTCCATTCTAGATAAATTAGGGGGAGCTCGTTATCTTAGCTCGTTGGATCTTCAAAGTGCGTATTGGCAGGTAGAACTAGAGGAAAATAGTAAGCAGTATACAGCGTTCACAGTTCCTGGACGAGGACTTTTTCAGTTTCGTAGGTTACCTTTTGGTTTGCACAACGCTCCAGCTACATTTCAGAGATTGATAGATACAGTTTTAGGTGCTGACTTACAACCTTATGTTTTTTGTTATCTGGACGATATAATTGTAGTCACTTCCGATTTTGATAAACATTTAGAAATTTTACAGCTCGTTTTTGATCGTTTAGACAAGGCAGGGTTAACCTTAAATAAGAAGAAGAGTAAATTTTGTCGAGCAGAATTAAGATATCTTGGTTATGTTGTTAATAGACATGGTATTTCAGTTGATCCCTCGAAAGTTGAAGCCATCACCAATATTCAGACTCCAAAAACAGTAACAGAAATTCGCAGAATTATAGGAATGTTATCATGGTATCGTCGTTTTGTTCCAAATTTTTCAGACTTAATATCACCTTTTACTCGTTTACTTCGTAAAGGCGCTAAATTTGCTTGGGATAAAAATTGCGAGGTTGCTTTTCAAAAAATTAAAAATGTCTTAGTTTCAGCACCCATTTTAACTTGTCCAAATTTTGATCATGAATTTATTCTTCAGACAGACGCAAGTGCATATGGTGTAGGCGCAGTTTTATATCAATTATACGATGGAAGAGAACACGTCATCTGTTATATATCTCGCAGTTTGACTCGTCAGGAAAAAGTTTATTCTGCTACAGAAAGAGAATTGTTAGCTGTACTTTTTGCAATCGAAAAATTAAGATGTTATTTGGATGGTGCAAAATTTTCTGTTGTTTGTGATCATTACAGTCTTCAGTGGCTGGATAATCTTAAAAATCCTCAGGGTAGATTAGGTCGTTGGGCTTTGCGGTTACAACAATTTGATTACAAAGTTATTCATCGTAAAGGCAGAGAAAATATTGTTGCGGATGCTTTGAGTCGTTCTGTTCCAGAATGCGATGCCTTGGAGATTTCTAATATTGATCTACAGGAAGTACAAGACAAATGGTATATTGACCTCAGGAAACGTATATTGAAAAATCCTTTAAATTTTCCGCGTTGGAGAGTAACTGATGGTAAGATTTATAAGTATTTTCAGCTAGATTTTCCGGACTTGCGTGATACTACGGATTATTGGAAATTGGTTGTCCCAAAGGAAAAGCGGCGTGAGATTATGGAATCTTGTCACAGTTCTACAATTGGAGGTCATTTTGGGGTTCAGAAAACTTATTTAAAAATTTGTCGTTTATATTATTGGCCTTGCATGAGAGCTAACATTACCAAATTTGTTAAACATTGCTTAGTATGTCAAAGAGTAAAACCTGAACAAAAGTTGCCTAGTGGTTTATTACGCGATAATTTAATTCCAGAACATTGTTGGCAGGTTATTAGCATGGATTTATTTGGTCCATTACCAAAGAGTAAACACGGTAATATGTATATTTTTGTAGTAACTGACGTTTTTAGTAAATTTAATTATTTCTTTCCTATTAGAAAAGCAAATTCAAAAACAATAGTTAATCTTTTAGAAGAGCGTATATTCTTGGTTCATGGTATACCACAGGTCATTAGGTGTGATAATGGGGTTCAATTTAAAAGTCAGGAATTTCAGGGGTTAACAAAAAAGTATGAGGTTAGAACACTTTTTAATCCAAATTATCATCCATCGCCGAATGTTACTGAAAGAGTTAATAGGGTTTTAAAATCAATGCTTTCAGCTTTTATCTCAGATAATCAAAGAATTTGGGATGAGAATTTAGCAGCATTAGCTTGCGCAGTTAATACCGCCGTTCATGAAGCTACAGGGCGTACGCCATATTTTGTTAATTTTGGTAAAGATATGATACTTCATGGTAGTGAATATTCTAGGGTAACAGATGTAGGTGATCCAAATTTTAAACAGAATAATTTTTCTAAAAGAGTAGAAGCTCTTGCAAAATTAAGAGATTTTGTAAATAAACGTCTTCAGCAAGCTCATCAAAGATCAAGAAATCAATATAATCTTAGACGTCGTGATGTACAGTTTCAAGTAGGAAATTTGGTTTGGAAAAGACTTTTTGCATTGTCGGATGCTGGAAATTATTATTCAGCTAAACTTGCTGGTAAATTTGAAGGACCTTTTAAGATAGTTAAAAAAGTTGGTTACAATGTTTATGAGTTACAGGATATGAATGGAAAGTCCAAGGGAAATTGGCATGTTCAGGATTTAAAGCCATACTATGATCCCAATGATAATTAGGTTATTTGTGTAAAAAAAAAATTATTTCATAATTTTTTTTTCCTTAGAAAAGGGGGTGACTGTTACGGTTAAAAATTGGGTTTAAATAATAAATATTTTTGTTTACATTTTTCAAGATTAAATTACAGGTTCAAATTACTAAAGTCTTAAATAGATTTTTGTTTTGTACGTAAATTTACAGTAAACGATGTTTTCTACTATAAAACTACCTTTTGTTTTTCATTCATTAATATTGGTTTCATCTATATTCAGATCATTCCTTTTGTTTACATTTTGAAATTTTGATTGACATCGAAACTTAACATATTTCTGTAATTTGTAAAATTTCAGTAGGTACCTCGAGACAATGTATCACATATTGGGAAAAGCGTTTTCTTAATGTTTAGATAAAATAAATAGGATTATTTGCTTTCTTGTGATTATTATTTGATTTTCCTTTTTCAGAAAATATTTGTTTATTGTCACATATCAGCTGTTTGAAATAATCAGGTCCACTCAATTTCTTGAAAAGTTTTTAGGGTTGCCTATAAGATGGCCCATCAGTTGAATATTATCGAAATGCTAAATTCGAAATAAAATAGTATCGATTTTTTTTTTTCATTATGTTGTTTTTAGTTTATTAGTTGAATATTTCTCTTTACTTTACTCGTTAGAATTTTTGGTAATTATAATATTGTAAATTTGACCCTCGAACTAATTCGAACTAAATGGATTTCATTTTTGAATATTTCGAACCCATTAAGTAGGTTGTTATTGGGTATTCATTTTGTAGGACGAGGCAGGTTAGATTATTAAGATATTGGTTGTCTCGGTCTGATTT
The DNA here is from genome assembly GCA_034092305.1 of Diaprepes abbreviatus. Classification (NCBI taxonomy): domain Eukaryota; kingdom Metazoa; phylum Arthropoda; class Insecta; order Coleoptera; family Curculionidae; genus Diaprepes; species Diaprepes abbreviatus. The sequence continues at coordinate 25,321,259 of JASJET010000103.1, forward strand.
TAGTACTGGCCAGTTTAAAGTTGAGATAGAAGAATTTTTGCATATATTTTCCGGAAGTAGTTCAAATTGTATGATAAATGTCAAGGGTTCGAGATTATGGCTACGAGATTAAGGTTATTTTTTTTGGATAGATTTTTGATAGACGTTTTTATAAAGTTTTTTTGGTAACTTCCGTTGGAAGAAATGTGCTAGTGATTTGAGAGAAATCGTTCTCTTTTGGCTATCTGACGCAAGAGCGTGAAGATGTGGTTTTAGTTCTACTGCTTTCCCAGGTTAAGGGAATTGGTCATAAAGGGCCGATTAAAGTGACAAAACCTAGTCGGGGTGCAAACAATTTTGGTGATTTTGGTCGTTTCACTCTACAGCCAGTTTGGCGATTATTTTCTTCAGCCAGCCAGAAACAACGGCTTATCAGTTAGCAGATGCCAACATTTTCTTGAGTTCGAGGTATGTACATATTTCTTTTGACACAATCAGTTTTTGTGTTTAAGCAAAATTTAGCTAGGCTTTGCGTAGGCCTTTTGTACGACTGATTGAGTAGGAATTTTTATTTCTTTATTTTAGGGTCTTTGGAATGAATATGTCTTAGGAATAACTACAGTATTGTCTTTGGGATAAGTACAATATGTCTTTGGAATAATTATGTCTTTGGATTTCTTCAGTCTTTTTTGGATGGATATTTATAATGTACAGATTGGGTTTTCGTGCTGCACTTCTGGGATTGTGAGCCTCTGAAAGGGACAATCTCCATATTGAGCCAGGTCAACGTCTTTCTGGGGAAGCCGTCTATGTCACAGACCTTGTTCAACCACCAGTTTTAAAGTGATTCAGCTAAGTGCCTAACTTTAGCCAAAGTATGTACACAAGAGGTTCTGACTGTTAAGCCTAATGGGTATTAACCCTGTATTTTGCATCGTTTAGTTATCTAAACACAGTTTTCTGTTCGATTACCTAGAGGGCTAACAGGTAGGGGATTCTTGTGTATATGTTTTTGAACCTTACTAATTAATAGATTTTTAATATCTGGACTTTAATATTTGTTTTTTAATGATATTTATCTTTTGGTAATTTACCATATCATATATTTGCGGCGAACCAGTAAACTATGTAAGGTGAAACGCAGTCGACTTCGTTGCGCTACAGCCTCAAATTTAAATGTTTTATTTTTGCGATACTTCACAGTAATTGAGGTTTTTTTTTATGGTTCTGTTTTAGAGTCCCAGAGTGGCCAAGTACCCATTTAATTATTGTTTGAAATAATGAATATTATAGTGACACATTTATTGAAAATTTTAATTGCTTAACAATTGAATATTTTGGAAACTAGTTATTTTGTACAAATTTGTAACATACTTTTCAGTAAAATTTTATTAAGATTTTCACCACTTGAGCGACAGTTATAAGTTGATTTCTATGATCTAATTTTTGTAATTATCTATCACTTTTTTGTAATTTTATATTGCTTATTTTTTTTATTACTGCAAAGTTGATAGTCTCCGGCATTTGGGCTTATGGACCTTCATAGTCTAGTTTAAAATAGAGTGTGTTATTTTCTTCTATAACTAGGCTATGTCGACGTAAACCTTCCAAAGGTAGTAGTTGATTTATTTACTTTTTGGATCGGTTTGCCGTTCACTGTGCAGGACACTGTCAAGTTTAATTTATTCTTTTGTTTTAAATATTCACATTTTGCTACGTCATAGAAAGACAATAACTTTCGACTAAGTCAACAAGTTTTTTTATTGCAATTTAACATTTGTAATCGCACTTCTATTAGATAGCCCCATTAGAGGAGCTTGCAATAATTCACATGGTGATAACTTTTTCCAGGAGTGTACTTAATATCTGGGAAGGGGTATAACGTGAGGAATAAATGTATTGGCCTCTATTTAATTGGTTTTATTTCCTATAATTTTAAACTAGGATATTTTTAAGTACTTAGACTCTGCGATTTATTTACTCGGATATGACATATTAAATATTTATTCTTTTCCAAGTTTTCTTTACTACAATTGCTCGTAGTATAATCATTAGGGCTCATTCTAAAGTAAAATTTGGTGGCGCCTTTTTCCCGATTTAGACATTTATAAAACTTACACAGGCAATATATTAAAAATAGTGGAAAAATATAAAAACAACGAATCTACCCTGAGATGAGCTAGCGTATAGGTAAACTCCAGTCAGCATTAGGACAATCATTAGGTAAGTCTGAACTGAGGTACCTTACAGGGTGTTGCCAGGATTTGGTAGGACGTTCATAGTTGGTAATAATATAGTATATTTCTTGGTAAAATTTTGAGATTTCATTAGAGAGCAAAAATTCAGAGTTTCACATGGTCAACAGTTTCATGCTCCTTTAAACACCATCTGCGCATCGGGTCTTCTTCGACACCGATCTTATGAAGATGGTCCCTCAGGTAACAATGTCCTGTCAACAATCCCACCACAATTCGCAGCTCTTTCCTTCCTAAGAAGAGAAGCTCCTTGGTACGCCGTGCGCTAAGTCCAGTTATATGTTCGTTAGCACACCTTATTCCAGGAGCTCCCCTCCACGATTCAATAAATTTGCTTTCCAGAAATGATTTGAATTCCCTTTTGACAATAGCAGTTGGGACAGATAGAATTGGTTGGAGTCCTTATGGTTCAGTTGTCGAACCCAACTTTGCCAGACGGTCTGCTTCCTTATTCCCGCATATGCCCGAATGGCCCGGGACCTATACGAGTCTGACTGTGCAATCGTTCCTTGTCATACCATTCAGTACGTCCTTGCACTTAGACATCAGTCGCGAACTTACGACACTTGACTTCAGTGCCAATATCCCGGCCTTACTGTGGGAGCATATATTTATTATCCTATTCCTGTCTATATCCCTCTCACAGAGATGGGCACACTGCAGAATAGCATAAATTTCCACTGTGAAGATTGTCGCACGTTGTCCGAGAGGGTAACACTCTCCGACTCCTGCTCTCCTGCCGAACACTCCGGCTCCAGCTCTTTCATCTTGTCGAGATTCATCAGTATATCACCAGGATCCATTTCTCGGAAGATTTTGCTCCCCCTACCAATCCTCTCTACTTGGCAGAAATATCTCCAGAGAGAGGTTGTATTTCAAAAGCGGCGTCATGTAATCTGTCTCCATGGGGAGTGATGGACCGCGTTTTCTCAGACACCTTAGTAGCCACCCGTTCCATTTCCAATATGGCCTAGGCAACTGAGACGATAAACAGTCTTCAGGGCCTCGTTCTCTATGTATAAATAAAGAGGAGACAGGTTCACCAGGACTTCAAGAGCCGTGTTGGGAGCAGTCCTTCAATTTTGATTAAGAATCAAAAAGTCACATACTTGAAATTTCAAACGCTTTTTTAAAAATTAAAATCGAATAATTTTGGCCTCCTCAGGAATTGTTTAAAGTTATTGTAACATTTTTTACTTACAAAGAAATTATCGAGAATTTTAATTGAAAAATTTTTCTGAAAACAACTTTTTTTACATAGTTTTTTAAAATTGATTTTTTTGTTTTTTATGTATACAGTACGAATAAAGTAATTTCAGAACAATTTTTTCTTCATATTTGTTTAAGCAATTATTATTTAAACAATTTTAGAGATTAAAATCAAATGTATTTGTATTCAGTAAGTAAACTTTTTCTTTAAAACCCCATATACCACAGGTTACTGTGTGCAGTGCATATAATGCATAAATGAAATAATTTGTTTATAACAAAAAGAACGTATAATGGACACTCAGTAGAGTGATGTTTGAACTCATCTACTCACATGACATCAGTTTAAACAAAAAATGATCAAAATTGCTCTATTAGAAGCCAAGATAATGACATTTTTTTGCACTTACGTATTTTGAACCTACAGATTCAATTTTAGAGCGAGAGAGCCACCCATCCTTTTTGTCTTTTTTTTCGCGCGTAGATGATTTTCTTTTCCATTTTCATTCATTGCCGATAACGTAAACGTGTGAAAATTTTTGTTAGAAAAGTACTCGGAAAGAAAGTTTAAGAGTTAGCTCTAACTTGTTTACAGATTCACTGTAAAGCCTGTAAACTTTAATACCTTGTATCTCGATAACCAGTTAACAAGATTTAAACTTTTTTTTTAAAGAAGCGTCTCTCCGAGAACTTACGAACCTTGTTTTCAGAAAAAATTTTCTTAGAGATATTTAATTTGTTTATAAGCAAAAAATTTAACGATTACTTTAAACAGTTCCTGAGTAGACCTTAATTATCCGATTTTAATTACAAAAAAGGGTTTGAAAGCTTAAGACCTATAGTATATGTGGAAAAAATTTCAAGTATGTGACTTTTTCAGTTAAGACAATCAAATTTGAAAAATTTTCCGTTTTTTGAAAAAAAATTGGATTGCAAAATTATTACGCAAAAACTATCGAACCGATTTTAATGAAATTCAGTACGTTGTTTTATTAATACGTGAAGTTTCATTTGCCCAAATATGAAGATTCTCAGAAAAATGTAAGTGCTAGAAAAAAATCGTTTAAAAAACTTCCTTTTTTTTATTATTATTATTTTGCAACAAGGGCGATAAATTCTTGTAGAAAATTTAATTACGAAACTGTTTTCTCTCTTCAACTTTTCTCTAAAGGGAATACTTTCAAAGTTATAAGGAAGAAGAGGAGGATTTTTTTTCACTTTTTGTTAAATAAATAAATGAAGCGGTATTTTTGAGAGGGAGCTTATCTCATTTATTGTTCTGGGTATTATTCTAAAGGGTTTAGAGCAAAAATTAGCTTGCACAGCTCTCAACAGCCAACCAAAAACAGATCAGTCTCGGTCGACTAAGGAACACTTGAATTGCACTATGTATCCCTTAATGTAGCACTTTTAAAATAACCCAATTACTGAAAATGAGGTTAAAGTAGCTATCAGAAAATTAAAATTTAACTGGACTATAGATTCAGATGGATACCCATGATATAGAATAAAGGGATGGAGTGTTTTTTAATAGATCCGCTGCTGTATCTTGTTAATTTTAGTCTGAACACTTCTACTTAACCTGAATCCTAAAAAAATTAAGGCAATTCCTGTTTTTAAAAAGGGTACCAAACAAAATATTCCTTATTATCGGCAAATCTTAACACTCAGGGCTCAGTCAAACGTTTTTGAGATAATGTTGTTCAACAGAATTTATAGTGAAACTAAATAAAACATAATATTTCAACGGCATGGTTTTCTAAATCGACCTTAACAAATCTTGTGTCATTAGTGCAGTCTTTGCGTGAAACGATAAATAATATATTTCGAGTAGACGTTATTTACACTGATGTGAAGCAGGCCTTCGATAAAATAAAGCACAGTATTGTTGTTCAGTCTTTAAAATCAATACTGAGAGTCTGGTCAGCTTGGTAGTGTCCTGTTTGTGCCACAGGGAATAGTACGTGGATACCAAGAGTGCTAAATTAAAACAATGTAAGAGAGAGAGAGAGAGAGAGAGAGTTCAAACCTAGGGCCACTGTTATTTAAAACTGTTGTCAACAGAAAATGTGGAGTGAATAAAAGTTTTAAAATCTTGCCATATGTAAATGATTATAAACTGTTTTTGGAGGTGTTTATTTAAACTAGATGGAGGTAAATGTGTTTCTATGACTTTCTCACTAAAGAAAAATCCTTTGAGTAGAAATTATATAATTGAGTCCAATGTTCTACAAACAGTTAATACTCATAATAACTTGGAATTTTTTTGGATGGTTGTTTAAATTTTATTGGCCATATATCAACAAAAATAGTTGATGTGATCAACGGGTTTTATTATCAAATCGACCAAGTATTTTAATGCTGGGGTAAGTCTGAAATTGTTTGACTGCCTTATAATGCCTGAGCTGGAGTATGGGAGTATAATGTGATCACTCCAGTGTAAAGTGTGGATTAGGTCACTCGAGAAATTATAATGTATATAATAAGTTTTACAGTGCAGTGCGGAGTTACGATCGTCTGCAGTTGTTGAGACTTTTCAGCAAATTGTCGCTGGGAAATCATAGAATTAAAGTAAGTGTGTCGCGTATATGACATATTGGCTCCACTTCTATTTTCTATAAATAATGGAAATGTGAGGAACAAAATAATTTTCTTCATGAAATTTCCCAGGACAAACATGTATAAAAATTCACTGATGCAAAGAATGTTCCCCTTGTTTAATTAGTTTGTTGGGGATGTAAGCTTGGATACTACCAGTTAAGACAGTTCATATCGATTGTGAAACATAAACTGTGTTCAAGCTTAGATTAGTTCAGTGGCGTAGTGTAGATTACTGCCGCCCGGGCACATGCAAAATTGCTACGAGGGGCAGATGCTAAATTGGCCGCCCGGGGCATTTACATCCTACTATAGCTGCAGGTCATTCGAGGCCGATTGCTTTGCGAATCCAAGGCACCTCATTAATTGAACTTGCCTAATTGCTTCCGGTAACAAAATTGTATCTCCAAAATGTCCCTGTCTCAATCCGTTGAGTGTTGGGGACTCTCTGAGGACATGGTCAACAGTTTCGTCCTCCTCCAGATACTATCCGTACGTCGGATCATCTACAACACCAATCTTGAGAAAATGGTTCTTCAGGTGACAATATACTGGCAACAGTCCCACCACAATTCGTAGCTATTTTCTTCCTAAAAAGAGAAGCTCCCTAGTAATCCGTGCGCTAGGATCAGTTGTATGATCCTAGGCACACCTCATTCCAGGAGTTTCTCTCCACGATTCAATAAATTTACTTTCCAGCAACGAATTTAATTTCCTTTTACCAACCGTAACTGAGACAGGAAGAATTGGTTGAGGTTCATATGGATCAATCACGGACCTCGCCTTTACCAGATGGTCCGCTTCCTCATTCCCGTGATGCCAGAGTGACCCGGGTCTCATGCGAGTCTGATTGTGCAGCCGTTCCTTGTCAGACTATTCAGTATATCCTTGCACTTAGACACCAATCGCAAAGGTACGGTACTGGACTCCAGTACCATTATCGCAGCCTTACTGTCTCATCATATATTTATTACCCTTATTCCTCTTTATGCCCCACTCACAGATATGGCTACACTACAGAATAACATAAATTTTCGCTGGAGAGATCGTCACACGTTGTCCGAGAGAGTAGAACTCTCTAACTCCCATGGTACTGCCGAACACGCAGGATCCAACTCTTTCATCTTATCGAGATCCAGGACCTACAGAGCCCTAGTGGGAGCAGTACTCATCGCACTCAATATTAACCACACAAGCCATTCTTTGAACTTAGTCAAATTGAAGAAGATGTTTGCGCTTTGCTGTACTAAACCATCATACAATGTGTGTACGTTATCATGGGGCGGATCACCATAGATATATACCCAAAATAGCATTCGAGGTGTCAGCCTCCATGTGAATCCAAAGGCTCGTTTACAAGCCCAAAAAGCACATATGGCCTCCTTGTTTCGAGTCTCATATGGTCATTCCAGCTCAGTCGTGAGTCTAGAATTACTCCCAGGTATTTAACTGTACCCTTGTATTGAAGAACCCTTCCCGACCATGTAATTGTGGGAAGTCTCCCCGTTTTTCTCTTTTTTGTAAAGAGTACCACTTCGGCCTTATCCGGAGAGCCCGCTTCATTGGCCACCCTGGTTTCGCATATCGCGACTTTGGCATAAAATGACCTGATCGTCGGCGTAGGCCTGTATATACAAACCAGCCTCATTTAGTTCACTCGGCCGGCTGTTCACCACAAGGCTCCACAACAAAGGCGATAGAACTCCTCCATATGGACAGCTCCCACTTGACAGTACTTTATCCAAAGATAAAATGTCTAGAAATTTTTGAAATTTTCATTGTTTTGTATAGAAAAACCGATGATTTAAAAATAAATTCTAAATTAAACAAAATTTGCTTAATGTAAACTGACAATTTTTTAACAGAAAATGTACTTTCATTCATGTATCAAAATTACACGATTAGCTTTATCTCAAAATTACGCAAAATGACTCATTGACGGGATACCTAGAGTTATCACCTGACGAATTTTTGACCGGGCAAGCTGGTTGTTCATCATCGAGGTTAGCAGGTGGTTGACTATCAAAAAAAGTCCGTGAAAATGAGAGGAAAGAGCACTCACTGATGAAAACTGAATTATTACAAAACTATCTCTGAAGAAATGGCTAAGCCATTTTAATATTTTAAAAAAGAAAAACAAGATATTTAAAATGTATTAGATAAAAAATAATATAGTTAATTAGAAATTCAGTTTAAGTGGCAACAGAATCGAAAAATTTATTAACTCCATTTCTTACTTTTAGAACAGCCGCCGGCATAAATTCTTGATACTCTTCGCAAAGTCTAAATTTGTAGGTAATAGTCCGAAACATTGTGACGGTAGTGATGGTCCACTCTCCTTCATCTGAAGTTAAAATTTCTATAGTAGGATTTGATGAGCACATCATTTTTCTGGGTATATAGGGTACCCCTAAAAAAATGAAAAAAATCAACGAATACTCAAGAAAATCTGAACTAACTACTTTTTTTTAATTGTTACTCCTAAGAAGTTTGTCGTGTACCAATGACAATGTGAAAAATCCCCATTTCTAACATGTACTCACCCGATGCTTTAAAATAATTGTCCAGATTCTCACTTTTGACATGAGCATATTTCCCTACCATTTTCACCATCTTGCACAACTTGCGTCAGGATCTGGAATATAAATAATTATGTTACTAAAAGGAAGGTGATAAATTCACAGTATAATTATTATTGTAAAAAAAGTCTAATCATTAGAAACAGGTTTAGATAAAAACGTGAAATTATAAACAATCTTATCAGCTTGCGTGAGCCTTCAAAAATCAGCTTAGAAACATATTTCTCGCATAAAATTAAGTAATAAAGTGACTGTGGAAATTCTCGAGACTACTATGCAAGAGTTTTGTTTCTACGCCTAACACTTTTGTTTTGTTTTATAATAGTTTTTATACACAAGTTTAACACACTGAAAATTGCCATCCTGTATAATGTTGAAATAAAAAATTTCAAACAAATAGAAGGTTATATTGACAAATACATAAAATTTATAATCATTGTTTTTCGAAAAGTGTTCGTCATTTAGTGAAGTAAGATATATTGATTTCTCATCCTTTTTATTTTCAAGATTCTAATCTTGTGGAGTTAAGATCGTTGAAGGTAACAACAAATAAACGTCAAAAAACAAATTCAATTTAATGTTGTCTAAATACAAGAATCATTCTACCCAATACCTGTAATTTCATTATTTTTAACCGACTTCTAAAAGAAGGAGGTTCTCAATTGGACCGCTATATATATTTTTTTATGTATGTATACAGATTACTCCGGAAAGGCAGTTTCCTATTTGAATGAAATTTTATACGTTATGTTCAGAAAGTGGCTGCGGTAGTCCCGTATTATTTTGGACGATATTGGTGCAGTAAAATCCAAGATGGCGTTGATAATATGGCGGACAAAAAATTAATTTTGTCCAATTTTCTCTAAAATTAGTATAGGCGAATTTTCCAGGTTGTACACGACGAATCTAAAATTATTTTTAGAAAATTCAATATGGCGGCAGATCCAATATGGAGAGGGCAAAAAACAATCAGTTTTGTCATATTTCCTCCAAAATTAATACGGAGGAGTTTTCGGGATCGCACATAACGAATCCGAAATTATTTTTTAAAAATTCAATATGGCGGATCCAATATGGCAGCCACAAAATTATTTCATCCAATTTTTTCCAAAATTGATATAGGAGAGTTTTAAGGGTCGAACATTACGAATCTGAAATTATTTAAAAAAAAATAAATATGGCGAATTAAAAATTTTACACCTTTCGGTTTTGTCTAAAATCACTATGGGGGGATTTTTATAAGTGTTAATTGCGAATTTCGAATTATTTTTGAAAAACTCAATATGACGGATTCAGTATGGTATCCTAAAAATTTTACATCTTTCGATTTTCTACAAAACTGATATAGAGGGTTCTTGTGGGTGTAAATTATAAATTTAAAATTCAACGTGGCGAATCTAATATAGCGGACTAAAAATTTTACATTATTCGATTTTGTTCAAAGGAGGGACTGGAGCGTTTTTGAGTATGTAAATAACGAATATAAAATTATTTTAAGAAAATCTAATATGTCAGATGCAATATGACGGTCTAAGAATTTTAAATTTCCGGATTTCATCCAAAATTGGTACTAGCGGACCTCCAAGGGTTTAGATTTAGATTAGATTAAGATGTTAAAATAATTTTTTTTTTAATTCAATATGGCGGATCCAATATGGTGGGTTGAGAATTTTACCTTATTCGCATTTTTTCAAATTTGGTATTAGGGGGTTTTTGAGGTCGTATATTACGAATATGAAGTCAATTTTTTATAACTTAATATGGCAGATACAATTTAAGGGACTGAAAATTTTACATTATTTCAATTTTGTCTAAAACTGATACTGCGGCGTTCTTGGGACATATACAAACTCAATATGCAGGATAAAATATGTTGAGCTAAGAAATTTACTTCTCAAGATCTTTAAATGTCGCTATTGGAAGATTTTGGGGCCTTTAATACTAATCTAAAATTAATTTAAAATTTAAGATAGCTGATTTACTGTGACAGACTAAATATTTTGTTTGATACAATTGAATTCAAAGCTGGTATTTGGAGAACTCTAAGAATTAAAGAATTTTTAGTTGTTCATTTTAGGGTGATTTACAACTTCGGATAAAATGGATATTTTTTGCGACTTTGGACTCATTACGAGGTACACTAATCTCGATTAGTACTTAATTCAAATAATTTATGGATATCACAATGAATTCAAAACTAAAAATCGAAAAATAAAATCTTTATAAAAAATTGAATCGACTTCTAAAAATGCACTAAAAAGTGAAAAATAACAATATAAATTTTTATACGAAGTTGAAATTTTTGAAGTCGGCGCCAAATTATTTCTAAATGAAACAAATAACTACTAATACGAGGTATATACAAACTAAGGTAAGAAAGCAATTACAAAGAAAGTATTTTTCGATTTATTTATGCGAATCAACTTTTATCAGTTATTTGTTTGACGTCAACTTCAAAAATTTCAATTTCATATAAAAATTTGTATTGTTATTTTTCACTTTTAAGCGCATTTTTAGAAGTCGGTTCAATTTTTTATAAATAAATTATTTACATTCAGGAATAAAATTATGGCATGGGAAAAATTTCAATAATTTTCAGGTTCGAAAAGAAACTTTTACTAATTACACTTGGTATTTCTTAAATAGAGGCAAGATCTATGCACAGTTTTAACAGTATTTCAATTTATATTATAATCAATTTTTTAATCCAAAAAAAAATATATATTTTACAGTGATGGAAAAATGAGACAAATTAAAATGAAAACGTATTTTATGTGGCAGAATATCAATGTTATCACTAGCCGCAAATCAAAAGGTGTATATATTAAATATTGTAACGAAGGGCTAGGAGAATTCTGCCGCGTCCTTATAAAAATATTATAGCGAAGAACTGTCAGAGTTCGGACGTATTCTTATAGAAATATTATATCGATAAATATTATATCGATTATTCATCATTGCTATTCATATTTCTAGGGGAATTGACTACTTTTAATCAAGTATATTCTATACGTGTATATAAATAACTAAAATGATTAAAGTTAGCTAGTGGTGATTTAACAGTGAAAGGGTTAGCAACTAGTTAATAAAGAATGGAAAATAATTGATGAAAACTGATGTTACTTGGACATAGCGAGTGAATATAAGGAGAGAGAATCGTAATAATGTTGTATTTAAAACACGAAATGAGGACCGCTCATAGTTTCCAAATTTAGCGACCTCATAATGTGCGTTGAGCGTAATCTTATTGTTTGATAAATAAATATGACATAAAATATACGAGAACAACAACGACTTCAAGCGAAAAAGTCAGACCTTTGCCAAAAATAGAATATTTTTCAACCTTTTACATATTTTCTTGTTCTGGGCGCTTACCCTCAAAAACAAAAACGATTTTTACCGGTAAATTGCAAGGAATACTCCAGAAAGGCATAACGAAGTCCAGAATCACATAATTTGCAAGAAAAAAATTTAAAAAGAGCTTTTTTAACCACTGGGAACAGGCAACCATGGTTAATTTTAGTAATAAAATATATATAAAAAATTAGGAATATATTATTTCTAGTAATTCTTTATACTATAGTTCGTCAATATTTTCAGTTTTTTAAATTATTCGTATTTTGGAAGCGTATGTTGTAAAAACTGACATGTCGGTACATTTTACCGGCATGTTCCGATCGAATATGAGTTCAAATATTTGTTCCAAGTATAGAAAGCATGACAAGGGTATATGGGTAAGGTGCCAACGGACCCACTGATGAATCCAACCGTCGGCACCATGGACGAAACACCGAATTTTTTGTGGCTTTTCAGTTCGTATATCGTAGTAGCGACTTATGAATAGGACACAGAACATAAATTACAATCATGGTAATTTTTATGAAAAACTTATTTTTTGACACATTTTTTTCCTTCTACTCTGAAATATATATATATATATATATATATATATATATATATATATATATATATATATATATATATATATGTAATTTCCCATTTGTGTGTTCCTGTGATAAGAGATTTAAGGACAAGGTCTCGACCAGCTGTGTACAGTCATACCTTAAGTATGATTTCATATTTTGGAGTTCATGGCCATAGACGTATGAACAAAGCACACCACTAATATCATGCAAGTCCCTACAGGGTTTCCCCTGCTTTTCTGGGGATATAAGCTGAAAAATGCTCGAGCACGGCAATTTTTCCGAGAGAGACTCATTTTGCATCATCATGCACATGACAAAAATCTGAGATAGGATATATTCTTATATTAAAGTTCACCATTTGGAGCGACAAATAACTAATAAAGCCGTGGAAATAGCTGTTTTGGGGCACATTGCATTGCATAACAGCCAAAGTATCCACCAATTGGTTACTTCCTCAGGCGGATTCTCTTCCTTTATGCATAGAATATTAAAATACATATATATATATATATATATATATATATATATATATATATATATATATATATATATATATATATATATATATATATATTATATTATATTCTTAAACTCAAATTATATCATGAACTTGGTGATATACTGCAAACTTACAAACAACTTTATGGGTCCGACGAGAACCCCCATTTGTTTCGAGAGATTCACACCTAGCATCCTAAAAAATTGATTGTCTGGACTGAGTTACTAATAAATCAACTAGTCGGGCCAGGAAATTTTACAGGTGAAATTCATTTAGACATGCTGGAAAATGCCATTGATCAGTTAATAACACAAATAACAGAAAACAATCTTACTTTTTTCATTCGCAGTATATACCTGCTGAGAGTTCTTGAACAATCGATTTCCAGGTCAGTGGGTTGGCAATAAATTGCCCCTAGATCTCCTGATCTAAATCCTTTGGATTTTTTTCTTTGAGAACACCAAACAAGTGTTTTGCAGCTCAACCTAATTTTCTCGATGACCCCGGAGATACTTACCAATGTCAGAAAAACATGTAAGTAGAATGTGCCTCGATTTCGAAATTTGTACTAGGCGAAGAACCACTGAAATTCTATTAAATAAATTGAACAAAGTACACACTTGTTACCGGGTAACAGGGGACATTAGTGTTTAATTTCGGTGTTTGTATTCGTTTGAATAAATGAATTTAATGAACAAAAAGTAGTGGTACTTGATCATCGATGCCTAGGTCTCGTGGGACCCTTTGCATCCCACCATGATTGTAACTTCTTCGAGACAAATTGCCTTTACGAATCCAAGCAGCCTCGGTAATTGAACTTGCTTAACGGTTTCCGGTGACAAAATTGGATTTCTGAAATATTTCTGGCTCAATCCATTGAGTACTCGGCACTCTCTGAGGACATGGCCAATAGTTTCATCCTCCTCCAAACACCATCTGCACATCGGGTGATCTACGACAATAATCTTATGAAGATGGCCCCTCAGGCGACAATGTCCTAGCCACAATTCGCAGCTCTTTCCTTCCTAAAAAGGAGAGCTCCCTAGTAAGCCGTGCGCTAGGTTCAGTTATATGTTCCTAGACATACTTCATTCCAGAAGCTCCTCTTCGCAATTCAATAAATTTACTTTACAGCGGCAATTTTAATTCCCTTTTACCAACGATAATTGAGACAGGTAGAATTGGTTGGGGTCCATATGGATCCATCGCAGACCCCATCTTTGCCAGACGGTCCGCTTCCTCATTTCCGTGTATACCCAGGTGACCCAGGACCCACACGAGTCTAATTGTGCGGCGGTTCCTTATGTCAGATTGCTCAGTACATCTTTGCATTCAGTCGCGAAGTTACGTCACTAGACTTCAGTGCAAATATCGCAGCCCTACTGTCTGAGCATATGTTTATTATTCTATTTTTGTTTATTTCCCTTTCACAGAGATGAACACACTGCAGAATAGCATAAATTTCCGCTGTAAAGATTGTCGCACGTTGTCCTAAAGAATAGACCTCTTTAGCTTCCGTGCTTTTGCAGAACACTTTAACTACAGTTTTTTTTTATCTTATTGAAATCCATTTGTAAACTACCAGGATCGGTTTCTCGGAAGATGTTGCTCTTTACTTGGCAAAAGTATCTCAAAAGAATGGTTGGGTTTCAAAATCGGCGCCATGTAATCTGTTTGCATGGGGAGTGATTGACACCGTTCCATCACGGTTTTTCAGACACCTGAGTAGCCGCCCGTTCCAGTTCCGAGATGACTTAGGCAACTAAGACGATAATGCCTCGTTCTCTGTGTACAAGTGGAGAGGAAGTAGGCTCCACAAAGCTAGATTATTCTTTATGGCAGGTTCAGCAGGACCTCCAGAGCCCTAGTGAGGGCAGTCTTTATCGTAGTCATTATTCTCATACAAGCCATTCTTTGAACTTTGTCAAGCTGAAGACGGTGTTTGAACTAAGCCACCATACAATAGCGGTGTACGTGATCACATGGGCGAATCTAGCCTCTCACTTTTTTTTTAGAGGGAGAGGCGATATTACAAGAGCAAAGAAAAGATCGAAATTAACCCCACTCCATTCGCATACAAGACAGTACAGTATGACAAGCGAAAGCGAGTTGTCAGGGGGAGGGAAGGATATCTACGTTCTTAAAGCAGCAGGTAAGCGAGTCTATTTTTTCTGAATGCAAAGCTCTTAGGGTAGGGGGCAATCGCCTCCACCGCCTCCTCTTGAATCCGCCCCGGTGTGATCATAGGGCGGATCATCATAGTATTTTGTGTTTGTTTTTGTTTGTCCTTAGCGGTTCAAAAAGAAAAAATTAATTTAGTTTTAATTATTTATTTTGTATTATCGAGGTATTTACATAATATCTATTTTTCTTTTTCAGTCTGTTTTTGTTTTGCTGGTAAACATAGTTTTATTTGCCTCAGTAACTACCAACAAAGTTAGATTTTTAAAAAATTCTTTTAGTGCGCTCTTTTTAGAGGAAAAACTCAAACTGAAATATTTGAGGTTCACATAAATATTGGTTTTAGCTTTTCTGTGTTTGATAATATAAACATAATGAACACTTGGTATGTAGTATTACTATTCTATTACTATTTTAGGCTTATAAACTTTCGAGCATACACTACTGGAGGCAGCATACACTACTGGAGGAAGCATATACTACTACAGGAAGTATATACTACTGGAGGCAGCAATCACTACTGGAGGCAGCAAACAATACGGGGTCGTGCTATCTCTCTCGCTCTGATCGATCGCAAAAATTTAGGAGCGCGCGCCGCGCCGGCTAATTGCGATTCGGAGCAAGAGAAATAGCATGATTCCGTATTTGCTCTCCCTCTTCGCCGTGTAACGTGCACGAAGCATTTTATTTTTTGAAATTCCTGATTACAGGCCACCTCCAATAGTGGTAAACTGCAGCAGTAGTGTGTGCTCGAGGCTATAAACCAATCGTTTGATATCCGACTACTCGGAGAAATTTATAACACATAATTACATCTTATGATAAAATCTTTGACAATGTTTGTTTGTAAGCTTTGATTGACGAATAAAGTAAAGTCTTACTGTTTCCACAGATTTTAAAGAAATTATCTGTTTTTATTAATATATAGTTCGAGTCCAGACCTGCAAAAAGTAGTTCCAATGAACTAAAAAGTCGGCTGTCGAGTCAATATAACCCTACATATTACAACCTTAAAAAGTCAATTGGTGAACATTTTTTAAATTTCGTTTTTATAGAAAACTGGCTAGTAAAAGTGTTACTAGTTTATATATATTATTAAGTAATGGACGAACCTAAAGAAAATAGAGAAAATGTAAAAGAATCTGAAATACAAGACGAATGGATGGTAAATATTGTCTTGCAAAATCTTGGTTTCATTTCACGAGATCGGTTTTTTGGATAAATTCTGATTAAAAGCATACAAAATTAGACCGAAAATAACCAAACCTAATTTTTTTATTCTTAGTAATATATTTTATTTGTACCTACTTTCCTTATAAAAACTGAATTCTTTAATAATCTCTAGATTCGGAAATGTTTCATGTATGATGATGAATACAGTGACTGCACTTCAATCAAAGCCAGATTTAACCAATTATTTATATTTGGAAAAACTATAGACTGTACCCATTGGAAAAGGGATTCAGTGAATTGTTATAAATGGACTGATGAGCACGATATTAATGCAGCAGTAAGTATTTATAAAGAACCTAGTTCAAAAAATTAAACACCTTTTTAGTTTAAATGTAGAGGCTGTTTGTATTTTACTGATTTTTTAATTATAATTGTTATGATGCAAAAGTAATTTCTGAAGCTATAGAAAAATACTTAGGATTGTCAATTTATCATCAGTATGAAATATGAATATATCAAATATATAAAAAAATTATTCTAATTTGCAGTTCAAGGATTGACTAGCATTTATAAAAGTCGAAAAATTATAATTAGACTGTAGCTCATATAAATTTTTTTTGTAGATGTATTTTTGTTGATTTGTAACAAACTTTTAAGGATTTGTGTAACTTTCAAGTATATAAATATTTTAAATAAATTCATATTTTATTTGTTTTAATAATACCCACACTATTCAGTAAAAATTCTAGTCTATAGATTTTGGAATAAACACTGATAATGTAGCATAAGTCTCTGATATATATGATTATCGTTAATGCCATATAAAATATGAAGGGTTAAGTGAAACAAATTTTTAATATGCAATTCCATCATTGTTGTCCCTTTCAGAAAGAATTAATTCAAAGTGAAAAGGCACGTAGAAAAGAGAGAATTCTATCACAATATAAAAATGATGTGTGGACAAAAAGAAAAGAACCTCCAGAAAATTGGAATGCCCCATTACCAGAATATCTACAAAAGGAATATGAAGGAAGTTACCTTTATTTAAAATCAAAAGAAATGAGAGGAGAGATACCTCCTGCTTTTGATCCAAATGTAAAATTTTGTACAATTTTATGATGTATAGTATTTTTAGAAGCAAAATATACAAAATATGTAGTTTTGTAGAAGGTTATTTATTAGAACTTTTATTTTAGATTGTTGTTTATTAAACTAATAAAATTTAGTAAAAACTAATTGTGTTTTAGCCTTAAAATATTACACTAGATGTAACTATTTATTTCATATGTTCAATACTTTTAAATTCAGAAATTTGTTTTCCAATATTAAACAAAAAGTCCTTAGCTGAATCACTACTATTATTATCAATAATCTTACTGCACTTAACAATATAGTTTTCCAAATATTTTTCTTCATTACCTTCTGAATTAGTGTCAGATATAATATATTTATTGGTAAACTGAGCCAATTTGGAAAATGCTGAGCTAAAAGCTTCATCTAGGTCGAATAGTTCAAGACATGGAGGGGGCAACTCTCGGAAACAGGGTGGAAAAACTGCTGCTTGCAGTGCAGGATATGGCGCCTCAAATTTTGGTGTTATAATCTTTAAGGGAGCGTGCTTAACATTCAAGTCATTGTATAGTTTCAGAGTTTCTGGAACAAGACTTGTATTTATCGAATAAACTTTATGATCGAACAGTTTTGTATAATCAATAACCGAAGTATTACTAACAACATCTGTAAGACATAGTTTAGGCTTCTCGGCAAGTTCTGCAGTTTCAGGCACAATATTTCTATCAGTAACTTCAATGTCATCATGATCTGTTGGCAGGAAGTGAGCTCGTTCATTGTTATTTAAGAAATCTAACAGTATCTCTCGGAATTTATCATTATTTTCTTGGTCCAAATATTTATCAGCAAACATATAACCAGAGCCTATTGCAGCAAGTTTCCCGCCAGACTTTTCATTGTAATATAAGGCTCCCAAGGGGCAGTCAACAGGAAATGAAGCAAAGCCACTTTTAAAACATATTACACTTGGTTTCATTACGTTCATAGTGCACCCAAAGGGATACACCAATTTTATATCATCCTTACTTTTATTAATGGTGGCATTTATTTGGCTATCTGCAATATAGCATTCCTTGGGGTGGAAATATTTGTAATAATGTGTTCGAATAAGGCAATCAAAATTTGGAACTATGCCAAAATTTTCTAAAAGAATGTTTATATTACAAGGATCATTGGGACTTCCTTCTGTAAGAATAATAAGCATTCTTCCACCAGTTTCAATATAGTTTTGCATTACTTTCAGTTCGTTTTCCTCAAAGATCATTTGCGGTCCAGGTAAAATCAATAAATTGCAATTCTTCAACAATTCTGAAGTTATTTCATCCCTATTCACCATTACTTTTGAAACAGATTTTATTTTCCTATAAAAACTTTTATAATTTTCATTTAGCTTAAATAAATCTTGTTTTGAAGAATTAAAAATTACCAAATTTTTGTTTAAATCCATGCCAAAATCTTCTGTGACGGGTGCCATTTTTGGATATTTAATTGTTTGAATTTAACTAACACCGTTGCTAGGCGACACATCCACCGTTGCTTAGCAGCGGATAGGGATAGCAATACACTTGTAACACGCAATTTATACCAGAGCCGGGTTAAAAATTCACAAAAAAAACTTCTAACAGAAATAAACTAAATAATTTGAATGCCTAAATAAATGTAAAGTATAAACTAATAAATTTTATATTATTGTAATACTTGGTAATTATTTAAATTAACTGAAATCTAAGAAAACTTTTTTTTTTGAAAAAACATCGTTTTATACCCCCTATCTCGAGGTCGTAGAACATGATTCTGATCATGCTTTTCCATATTTTTTTTTGGAAAACACCAACAACACCACGCTTCCCATAACAAGGTCACTTTTATTTCTGTGCAAAACGCTGAACTTTCGTATTTATTTGGAATAGTATTACTTAAAATACATTGTATTTTAACAAACAATTTAAGAAAAAATTGTAGTTTCACGAAAAAGCAAAAACAAGTTTCATAAACTTCATCGATCCTTTTGTTACTAAAAACGCCAAATATTTGCTGAGCGTCGCCAGATGTAAAATATTTTCATGCAATATACTAATTTTAATTTCTATGTAAAAACACATGTAGAATTAATTTAAACCAATCGAAATTTTTTATTAGTCCAGATTCGTTCAGGTTTAGCTTCGTTTTAGTTAGTTTAGGAAACTGAAGCTAACCTAGACATATTAGTTAAAAATTGTTAAAATAAATGATTTGCTAAGTAGTTGTGGAAGTTTTCTTCGTGCCGACCAAATCGCGGAATATTGTCACGTAAATCTCTCCAGGCTTTTTTAATGTTGTAAGTATGGGCTCCACTACCTGGATCTACGAAATTTTGTGCATAATTAATGGTCAGGTTAGTTATCGACCATATCCAGCTTTAAATAACATAAAAGTCTCCTTTGACCGTTCCGCAATGGGAATGAGAAAGAGCTTCTTTATTTCTCTTTTTGTCGCTCCGAAAATTCACTGTCCGTTAATTCTCCTATTGTTTTTTTCTTGCTCATCTGCTATTCATTTATTTCAACAATTTTCCCATCTCCGCCCAATTTTTCAGAATTTTCTACAACTTTCCCATTTCCGCCCAATTTTTCAGAATTTTATACAATTATACCTATACAAATTTTCCTGCAAAAGTGTGCCCAATTAACCGTCGGTAAACCTAATCTAATTCATTCATTGACCAATCCATCAAAAAACAAACTCGTAAATTTTGGCTCATGGTAATAGTACATTTTCAAAAAATGTTTTTTTTTTTGTCCCGATCGTAAAGTAAAAGAGCACTTTTTTTATTGAAATTATTCTCGTTTTTAAGGGAAAAAATAAAATTAAAGGAGGGGGGCAGACAAGAGCAAATATGATCCTTAAAACTATTAATATTTGGAGGGAAAATCGTGCGTAATATAAAAATCAAAGATGGGAAAAATACGTTTTTTTAGGTCCTCTTCCTTATAGCATTAATAGAAAGAAAAGAATCAGAAATCATAATTATACTCTGACAATAGCGTAAATTATTCCCTTGTCGAAACAAGTTTGGTCAGTGACAGATGTAACCGGCAATTTTGTTTTGGTCGTTTTTCTTGATTGTTCCGACTGAAAAAGTGACAATTTATGAAGTTTTTTATAATACAGAAGCTTATACATACGTGAAACTTGTAGACGTAACAAAATTTTATCGAGTGCAACAAATTTGATCTAAAGCGAAGAGAACTTTTTCGTATTTTTTGGTAAACTGAAGAAAAATTGTGGAAAACCAAGTTAAGAATCATGATTTACGATTTCGAAACAGGTGGTATGTAAAGAATTTTTTTAAATATCATTTTCTTAGATTTCACTTTATTTAAATGATTACTCAATCTTTTAAATTAAAGATTAATACGTTTAAAAGATTTTTTCCGAACATAATCGCTATTTTTCTCGTGTTAGAAGTGATGCTTTCGAGCATACACGCCTGGAAAGAACATTCAAAATTTCGCGCGTTATACGACAGAAAAAAAAAGAGAGGTAGAGAGAGAAAATGCCAGTAGCAGTACATCTTGATAAGGAGTAGAAAATACAATAAACGTACGGAGCGACTGAGATAGCATTCGCCCTCTTCTTCTTTGTACCGTGTAACGCGCACGAAACACTATCCCTATTGGTATATGTTCAAATGTAGATATTAGGGCTATGCTTTTGAGTCATTATCACTTTCACTTCTATCACTTGAAGTAATCATGATCACTTCAGCCCAATGACAAGTAAATGCATATTCAAAAGAACATGAAGTTATCAATTTCACTTTGTTCAATCGATAATTACTCAAAAGAATATAGCCATTATTATCATAAAGAACATATTTCTTTAGACTTTAACCATGTTGTACGTTTTTGTTTAAGAATCACTGGAATTTGGTAACTTTCTTCTCTTCTTGCCGTTTTGATGTTTCACTACCGGTGGTTCGTAGCCAACTTCACGCTGTGAAACCAAACCCAAAAAAAAACATTTGATCCTGTGTTTGATTCTGACAGATGAGTTCCCGAGTGAGTCATTAACCCATTTACTCTGTTAATGTTTTGTTTTTATTTATCACAGACAATTAACAAATTTAAAAGGAATAAACATTGCGCATTTCCCTCCTAATATCTGTTTTTTATAGTACAAAATTACATATCAACGCCTATAAAACTGCCGATTGTGTAACCATAGAGTGCCGTGTGTGAACTGTTTTCAGAGTTGTGATTTGTTTGTAAAAACTGTATTTTTTGTAAAAATGGCAAATAAAGACGATTATTTGACTGTTTATCGTGAGTTTTTTGAGCATTTCGCTCAAACGGTAAATCCAAACGATCAACTACCTGTCAAGTTAGCTAGCTATAAATTGCTGAATGTAGAAGTTGTAGGAGGAATAATAGACTGGACCACTCAGTATTTAACACAAAAGTAAGCATAAAAAGTAAATAAACGTGCTGATAAAAAGCTAAAAATAAAAGAAATCAGCTTACCTTATGATTTGTTTATAAGATGACGCCGGAAAACAGCAATCTGTTAAAAAAACAAATAAAAGTGCGGCTGCGCCAGAGTCGTATTTGTAAACAATTTGGAGATAATTAATTTTTTTTTTCATTTCGAACATGAGACAATTAAATCTATTTATTTTAATAAAATATAATTTTTAGTATCATAAATAGTAAACAGATCCCTGAAATGTTAACTACTTAAAGGGAAAATTGTTCATTATCATGAAAGAGCTAATTATTACTGTCAATGTTTATGTTATGAAAGTAAATAAATAAGTGTGGCATTGTAATTATCTTAATATAAATGTCAGTTCATGATTATAAAAATTTGTTTAACCTATTAGTGCTACATGAGTGTTTCCCGCTTTTATCATTAAAAATTTCTGCAAATTAGTTTAGAATGGATGAGGAAGGACATTATGTTAAATCCCATTCTGCAAATTGAAAGCTAAAATTTGCAATTTAATCTACTAAGACAGTCAAACATGTAAGACTGGTCTGATTTTAAAATAAATACATTACGAATCAGACATTTAAAACATAAGTTAACAATAGCTTTAAACCTTTACATTTGAGGGTTAGTAAAATCATGTTTTTTTAGAACCACTTAGAACCAAAAACTTGGTTTAATAAAATTTTTCTTTTAACAAAAACACATTTGATTATTAATTGATTAATGTAGGGAGATAATTAATCTCCTTACCTTTTTCAAAGCAATACAGTAGAGTTTTTATATTTAATTTGCTTGAATATGGGTAATATAGGGTATATTGATAATATATACAGTAATAATTGAAATATAATCAATGAAGATTATTTTCATAGCTGCATGACTGTTGTCAGAGTGCAGGGATGTTCTTAACAGCCTGTCAAAGAATGGCTACACATCCACACTCATGTGGGTCCCAGGTGAGTCAAGTATCACAGAAATGAGGAAGCTTTGGTGAATCATGATAGAACTACTGACAGGATATTGTCACTTACACCTGGTATATAGTTGAGATCTAGGGGGGGGGGGTGTAATGGCTGCTCATGTTTTTAAAGAGTGGCTAGTAGACAGAGACAAATACATTTTTATGGTATAATATTATTACCCAAAGCTGTCGAGGAAGTTTGGATTATGTTGCTGCTCAGACTTGCAATGGAAATCAGCTTCCAATGACTTGTGACTATGGTGGGATGAGGCCTAGCTTCACAGATCAAAAATCACCACTCATATTTGTTCATTCTTCAATAGCTAAATAAAACTGGTAAATTAGATGATCTAGTCCATGATAAGTATATAAATTTTAAGATTTCAATATTTTTAGTAAAGCAAGTATTATTTGATGTATGCACTATATTTTGTCCATCCCTGTATTTTAAATTATTAATGCGCAAGTGTAGAATTATTTTTAAGTATATGGGGGTAGCAAGGTTGTAGAATTAAATTGTTTTGTTAATAGTATTTTCAAGTTATTGAATGCAAATGCTTTAAAACTTCAAATTGTCTGTTTTAAATTTTAGGTAAAAACACCTAGCAATAGGCTGAAAAATTACCTTCCAAAGTATACCTTAAAACTTAGTTCTTACTATAGGGCCGCTCTAGATATGCTCTCGGTCTGGTTAAATATTCTTACAGGAGAAACAATTAACCTATTCACACTATCTGTTTCGCGGAGATTGCGATATTGTAAACTTTTTTTCATTTAAAAATGTTTTATCGAACCGAGAGCGGCACTATAGTGAGAATCGAGCTTAAAGCAAATTATGTCTTTTACTAATTTTGTAAGATAGAAACACAGTAGTTAAATGAAGAAAAAATACTAGACATATGTTGATACCATTGTTACATCACTAAAAGTACAGTAAAAATACCTTCCAGTAAATAATCCCTATGTTTTAAAAGCATAATCTTTTCTGAAATATGTTCACATAGCCCTCAATTGATAGGTTAAAAAGTGGATTACATTCCACTGGTAAAGTTTAATTCTTTATTTGTCTGTCAATTTGACAAAGGTCAAAACTCCTGTGAAAACAACTATAAAAATAAATCTGGAAAAAACAAAAAAAATCTTTAACAGGTTAAATTTTAGTTCGCGAATAGTTTAAATATGAATAACAAATTAGCTTAGTACCGAGATTCCATTTTGTTATTTTAGAATCTATTAACAGCTGCTAATAAAGTATCGTTTTCATATGTTTATGTAGGTGTTATAGACACCAAGCATCAAGTTAACTCTGTGTGGTTATAAAGTAACATTGAACCTACATCCACCCTACAATCTGGTTGAATAATCGATAAATTGTTATAAATCCGCCTCTGTACCGAAAAATTCTAGTCCCTGATTGGTAGAAAACGGTGGTCGCGCATCGTCGATAATCACCGAAGGTGATCGCCCAGAGTAGATTATTTTCTTTTCTTTTTCCAAAATCCTAAGTTAAACAGAGATAACAATACGACCTGGGTACCTTTTTGTAAAACCCCTATTGATTTATTTCGCAGGGTTGCCACTCATGCGCGGACTTTCCCAAAGATTTTCAGAATTGAGAAGCTGACTAACTGCTGTCAAAATATTTTATTTTCGAGAAATTTGGTTCGTTTTTCCATTTTTAAGGTAAGTACTTTTCCTTTTTTCAATGAGAAATATTACGAATTTACTTTCTTTTGTAGTTTTTCTGTATAAAACACAATAATATCAAAGCTAACCTAACTTTTTCTCTTTAAATTTTACAGATAGCCCACAAGACAAAAATGAACTGGAATCAATGGCATCCACAAGAAAGCGTTCTAACTTCAGTAAAAGATGTATTACAAGAGGCTCTAATTCCAGACAGCGAAATCCAGAAAAACGTCCAAGAAAAAATCAACATTATACAGAACATGCCTGACTTTACTTTTTATCTTTTGTACATTCTTGGAAATTCATCTTATGCTGAGGATATTAGATCACTGAGTGGAATATTAGTAAAAAATAATCTCCAGACAACGTATCAAACACTAGCTCAAGAAAGTATATTAAAAATAAAACAGGAATGTCTTCATCTTATCATGGATCCTTCGAGGGAAGTAAGAATAAGTATATCAAATGTTATAGTAATCATTGCAAGAGATCACCTTAAAAATTGGCCAGAATTAATCCCATTCCTTCTTAAAACATTTGCTTCACAAAATGAGTATAGCGAAATTTCTTTGACAACCTTGTTTAAGATTTGTGAAGACCTAATTAACAACCAAAAAAGCCAGGATGAAATATATCGTGTCACAAAAGAAGTTTTTCCAAAATTTGTCGAATATCTTTCTAAAGATGATTGTATGATGCACCAAGAGATTGTGAGGCTTACAAATCAATTTTTACAAGATTATTTTCATATTATGAGGCAGTCTCTCGACTTAGCTTTGTATTTAAGAAATGTAATTCGTTTAGCAAATACCGATGACATAGAATTGCAAAAATATGTGTGTCATACATTTGTTATTTATGTTGACAAGCAAGAAGATTCTTTATTGCCACATTTGCATGATGTTATAATGTATTTAATAGAAAAAAATCAACATGAAGATAATGAAGTTGCATTACAGGCTTGTGAATTTTGGTTAGCAACAACAAAGTTACCAACATGTAAAGACATTTTATCTCCTTATATTGATAAACTATTACCAACATTACTAAAAAATATGAGGTACTCTCAAGGAGAATTAAATATTATTAAAGATAGTCTAGGAGCAGACTCGAATAGTAAAGATTTAGCAAAAGATATTTCACCTTTTCATATGAGGGACAAAAATAGTCAAGGAGATGATGAGTGCTTTAGTGATGGTGATGATGACACTGAAGGACAGGGAGATGATTTTGATGATTTTTACATGGGCTGGACATTGAGGAAATGTAGCGCTGCTTCACTAGATTCTTTGGCTGTCAAGTTTGGAGATGATCTTTTGCCTGTACTTGTCCCTTTTATTAGTGAAATGCTTAATCATTCAGATTACTTAGTCAAAGAAAGTGCAATTTTAGCTCTTGGAGCCATCGCAGAAGGTTGCATGAATGGTCTTAAAGGACAATTGCCAGAGCTTGTAAATTTCCTTCAAACATCCATGACTGATGAACATTCAGTGGTTCGTGTGATTACCTGTTGGACTTTAAGTCGTTATGTTACCTGGATTGTAAATGTTAAAC
This sequence comes from Diaprepes abbreviatus, assembly GCA_034092305.1. Lineage (NCBI taxonomy): Eukaryota > Metazoa > Arthropoda > Insecta > Coleoptera > Curculionidae > Diaprepes > Diaprepes abbreviatus. The sequence goes on from JASJET010000103.1 coordinate 25,347,403, forward strand.
CTGACTCTCCCCACATGTACTTTGTTCCCGTCATGCTACTACTTTTGAAACATTTTGTCGATGTGAACAAGCGGGTGCAGCGTGCAGCTATATCGGCATTCTGCATATTCCAAGAGGAAGCTCAGATGAAACTAGTTCCTTATATAGGTGTTATTTTGGAAGGATTTTTATTGGGATTTGAGAGATTTCAATGCAGAAGTTTGTACTTATTGTATGATGCTATTGGAGCACTGGCACAATCTGTTGGTAATCATTTAAGTGATCAAGAGTATGTGTCCAAATTATTGCCACCATTGATGCGAAAGTTTACAGAAAGTGATAATTACTATGATGACCATTTTATTGCAGTATTAGAATGTTTAGCCAATGTTATTCCTGCACTGGAAGTTTCATTTTTACCTTATGCTGAAATAGTATTTTGCCACTGTCTTCAATTAATAAATGATACTTTAGTGTCTTGTATTAACTATCAGGAGCATCCAAATGAATATGATCCTCCAGATAAAGAACCCATGAGTGTAGCCCATGATGTTTTGTATAGTATGGCTTTAGGGTTAAAGACTCATTTTGTTAAATATGTTACTAACAGTAATTTGTTATATTTACTGTATACAACAATGCAAGATAGTTCCAATTTAATTAGACAGACTTCAATAGCTCTTTATGGTGAATTAGTAACATTATGCTATCCCTTTTTGTCTTCAAATATTAGTGAATATATTCCTTTAATTGTCAAAAACCTTGATGAGCATACAGATGGGGTATGCAACAATGCAGCTTGGGTTATAGGGAAGTTATGCTCCGTTATGGGCACAAATATCCAACCATACATACCAGATATTGTACAAAACTTTGTACATATTTTAAGGGACCCTGCCGTTGCAAGAACGATGCACCAAACTGTTGCTATTTCATTGTGTACAGTATTTTATGTGTGTCCTGATGTCTCTGTTCCAGATCTGGATATTGTTATTAAAAATTGCTGCATGCTCATTAGAAATGTTAGGGATTCTGATGAAAAAGATTTGGCCTTTCGTGGACTTTGTGAAGTTATAATTCGCCATCCAGAATTTAACAAAAATCACTTCATTTTCTTTTGTGATGCAGCAGCATCATGGTTTAATATTCGATTAGATTTAAAAGATCTTATAAGAAATGTACTGATGTCTTTCAAACATCAATGTGGGGAAGAAAATTGGGCCCAATTTTATGGTCAGTTTCCCGATCCACTCAAAGCAAGGTTGCATGATTTATACGGGGTGTGATAAACTGTAACTTTCTTAGGGGATATATAAAAATGGGTGGGAAAGCTTGAGTGCACCTGCCTTGAGTTTAACCTAACTTTCTCTTTATCGCGCGGGAGGGAACATTTCAAAATACTTAGAGTCACGCGGATTTAAACGAGAAATAATAATGATTTGACTTATAAAATTGGGCCCCCTTTACTTTTCTATACTCTAGCATGCATGCCCTTTTTTGAGACTAATAATTCACTGTAAAATATTTTTAATTGTTGACCACTAGGTGAATGTTATTTGTTTAGGAAAATGATAAAATAAAAATGGGGTTATATTTTTATATAAAATAAATAGCAAAGAGCCTATAAAAGGAAAATGTCAAATAAGAATCCTTTTGTTTTGTATTTTTTACAAAAACTAAAAGCAGGGTAGTAGCAAAAATAAGGTATTTTTGTTTATTTGTTTATGCTTAATAAAAGTTTTTTATAGAAGTTAAGAATGTTTTTTTTTATGTTCACTGGTCTAATATGATATAGGATTCAAACTAGACAAAGTTTCAAAATGCAAATTTTGGTCATATTTTTTGTAAAGGAATTGAAAGGATCATTTTGGAAAATCAGCCGATAGCGTGCCCGACGCGCATTACGTTAGGTTTCTTTTTTTATTTTTCCTTTATTATCTTTTACTTTCCCCCAAAATATTAACACACGGCTTTGTTATTTTTTTATCGGAAAGTCTATTGATGGAGATTAAATTTTAAACAGTTTTTCCTATCTTATAAATTAAATAATGGAATTATGCCTGTGTTTGTCGAAAGTTAAGTGCATTATGTCAATTTTTCAGATCATTGAAATCTATCATTGAAAAGTTATAGGGGGAAACATTGTAAGCTTATATTTCGGGAATGAGGCTACTAAATAAAAAATGTAGTGTGACTTATTTAATTGCTTTTTTGACGACCAGACAACTTTCGAGTTGATGGGATCAGCGAGAACATTAAGTTCCATACATATTTTCCATAGGCATACCTTTTTGTTGGGGAAATTTTGCTTCTTATCTGTCTTGGGTTAATCAATAACATACGCTAGCAAAATTTCATCGCAAAAGAAGGAAAAATTATGAGGTTACCAAGCTGGGACACTCAGATGGATATGATGAAATTATAAGGGTTCCTATTTATTGGTCGTGGAACCCTAAGAAGATAATTTTTACATTGTGATAGTTTCCTTAACTGCGTATGAGTATAATTAGGTTTTTACATTAGACCAACACAATGATTATTAATTTTAGAAATTTTTAGATACAAAAATTGCCTTTTTAAATTTTTCAATATTGTAATTTTAATAAATATTTTTAGTAAGCATAATATTTTGTAACAAATAAAAAGCTGGTTGTTCATTAAGGACCACTTTTGTAAGTTCAGATTGTAGTTCAAACTAAGTCTGGAATTAAATGCGTATATGTCTCAGGACAATTTTTTTTAGAATATCTTTTGGCTGAAATAAAATTTTAAATTTGGTTGCCATCGATTTGTGTATAAGCGTGTCTAAGATGTAGACATAGGGAAGCTGATCAATAAAAATTATTTTTTTAAGGTGGAGGGTTGCAAACGTTTCTGACCACATATATATTTTAAAATTACTTGTTTTATATTGGAATTACATATTTTCTACAAAATTATCGTGGAATCTGAAAAACCTTATAGAGGGCTATAGTTTGGCATCAACTAGCAACTTACTCTCATTTCACTTCAGATATTCTGATTAGGAAATACGAGTCAAGGTTATTCTGGAGTGATGTTCGCTGAGTGAAAAAGCTTTTTAAAAGTGTAGAGAAACCATGTTTTCATGCAAATATATACAAGACTTAAACCTCGAGTTTTTAAAAATTTCCAGGCTTTCGGGCGTTCACTTACTTTTTAGTTCCATATTAAGAGAATAGTTCTCTTTAAAGTTCAGTAATCTCAGAGAATACTTACAGAGTTTGAGATATGAGAGCAATGATGATCAAAGAGCTTTATAAAGTATTAAAAGATCTGCGGTGTATGCGCATATTTCAACTCGAAATAGTGTTCTTTATTTAAGATATTACCATTAGTACACCCACAACGTGATTGTGTCAACACATTTTAAATCTATACCCAACGAGGTAATTGGCGAAGAGAATAAATTCGATTATTTGGACATGATTATGCTTTATTTAAACTTGGAATCTGAACCAGTCTGGCGCTCTGTTGGCGGCATTTTTAAAAGTGTTCATTAAAAATTTAAAATTTTCCTCACAACATTCGGCCCTTTATTTAAAGAAATATAAATTAGACTTTTTTCTTAAAAACTCAAAAAACATTATGGGTTCTATTTGAATCGTTACAATTTTAAATTAAAAAATTCAGATCTAAATTTTATAGTCGTTTCGAAAATTGATAATTTTTCTTATGCAAAAAGATATATTTCTTTGCAAGCCAAAGCAGAGTAACAACATTTTTATTGTTTTTTCGAAATAATTATTAGATAGAAACTGAATAATTTTTATTATCTAATAAGTGAGAAAAAAAGGAAATATAAATGTAGTAAAAAACAGACAACTCGTTTACATTCTAAGCACATTTTTGGCCTTGATAATTTCTATAGTCAAGGATGTAATGACATAATCACATCTATATATACTGCTTCCCATTATTTTTTATATTAAATTTCTGTGTAGCGTATCTTAAAAAAATAGTGTGGGTATTCCTAGCTCAATTTTCAGCATCTACTTGAAAATATCAACTACTAGTATAGCTGAAATTAACCGGAAATTTTGAGTTTTTTTAACACAACTCCCAGTTTGCTGTAAGATGTTTTCGTTGGAAAATTCAATTTATTATAGCGTACTTTTTTTTTATTTATAAATTGTGTTGTAAAACTTACGAGTGATATGTTTGTAAATCGTGACTGACTGGTACTGGGGGGGGGGGATATCACAAGATTACATTATGACAAGCTAAAGTAAGTTGGTTGTCTACGGTTGGGGTGCCAACCTATTTTCCTGAATTTGAAGCTTTTGGAGGCGGGGTGCGATCGGACACTATAGTAAGCGAAAGCGACGGAGGGGGCATCTATTTTATTGTTGGAGGAAACAAAATCCATTTGAAAACGCAAATAATTCATATTGAATAATTATTTTACAAGGAGTAGTCAACTAATTATATTGTATGTCACCGAATAAAATGTATATTGGAAAAATAGTACTTTGCAGGAGAAAATAAAACGGCGAAATCCCAATATATATGGAATAACGAAAATGAATATGTTTAAATTTCATATGATTGGATAGATAATAAAATTATCTATTAAATAAAATAAATTTCATACTAGTTCATACTATATTACTTATTGCCTGAAAATGGGAAAACCCATTTAACTTCATGTTCTCGTTGCAACATTGTCATGTGTTACATAATAATATATTGCAAATTATTCGTCAGAAAGAAAAACACTTGTAGTCTATTATGAAATTTAAATTATGATTTCCCTTCTTGAGGTTTGAATATTTTCTGGGTAATTTGTTTAGCTAAAATTAAAAACTAAATTGGTTTTATCTAGGATGGGAGCAGGAGCGGATCCAGCCTCTCTTTTTTGGGGGGATGGCGGCGGCGATATCACATGAGTATGGGGCATGGTAAGAGAAAGCGAGTTGTCAACGGGGAGGTGCCAACGACATTCACTTTCCTAATGCAGCAGCTAGGGGCAGGTTTATTTTTCTGAATTCGAACCTCTGAGGGAGGGGGCGATTACCCAATTTGGAAGGAAAAGCAAGTTTTTTACGAGGGGGGGGGGGCTACATTCGCATTCCTAATGCAGCAGATAGGGCAAGTCGCCGCCACCGCCCCTCCCCTTGAATCCGCGCCAGGATAGAGGTATCCAAACTTTTTAGCCGAAAGAGCCACACTAACTTCTCCATGAATTTTCAAGGGCCAAGACTTGGCTAGCGCATCATACCAACATATTGTAGTTTGGAATTACGCACAAATTTTCGTATTAAGACTAGCTGATGAGCGAGATATATATGGCGCGGAGGTGTACTTCGCTACGTTGGCAATTTCGTTTGATAGGTACTTACGGGCAAGTGTCAAGGACATTTCATTGCGGTGGTGATTGTCGATGCGCGTGTTGGGTATTACTTATTGTTACTGCTTACGAGCATGCTAAGTGTATAGTAGCGACATCTGCGGACAGTAGAGAAGTTAAATGTACAATGTGGTAACGCGCTACTATAATAACGCGCTATCTTGTCGGGAGTGGCAGAATTAAGCAAAAATGTCAGGTAGTTTTAGCTGGTCGATATATACAACGCCATTTTGTAGCGAGTAACGGAGCATGTTCTGGGAAAGTTCTGCTACGTGATCACTTGTCTGGAAGATTCTAGTACTTTCGAGAGTTTTCGGATATGTTCTACACACCGAGGACGTGTGATATCCATACGAGAGACAATCAAGAGATAAACAGTTCCCATTTGAATTCGAAGCAACGAACACAATCCAAAAATCGAAATGTAGTGCTACGAGAGTATTTTGTAACTATTTTCTTAGTGAAAATACAGTATGTTTAATATGAATGTTCAAAATGTAATTAAAAGTGCTTTAAAGATAAATCCAGTGTATTTTGTTTACTTAGTGGATAGTGTCTGTAGTTCGGCGTACTCCTCTCGAATGCTGTCGTTTGGCTATTCTTGAACCTCGGATTCTGACTGTGGCTCAGGTTCGCCATCTTTTGTATTTCATATCATCCTGTTAATGTCGAAAATGACTAATTTTTTGTTCTCCTTCATGGATGCGCCCTAAAGCCGAATGCATTACGGCAAATTTAAGCCTATTGTGCTCACTCTTGATTTAGTGCCACTCTGTTAACGTAGCCCCCTGAATCAATCTGCATAAGTCCGCTAAAGAGTGACTTGGTATTTCATTCGAGTCCAAATTTGTTGATCCTAAGGTTTGTTGTCTTGACCACAAAGTCTACAGCTAAGGTCTACTTTGTAAAGGTTCATTTTTAACAGGTAAACTTTGACGGCCACGTGTTCCATCATTATGCCTCTGATTGCCCTTAATTGGTTCTTGTGCATTTGCAGTAGTTTGTTCATTTCGGGTCAGGATTTCCAATAAATAGCTTACTATGATTCAATCCCTGTTTGGTTGTCCAGTGATTTGTGTGCTCTTTTTGATCTATTATTTGACGGCTTCTCGTGCCGTACATCGTGGCACTCCAAGAGCCGGTTCTGGACCAATATATTGAAATGATGAGTCAGGTCTCGCCACCTCATCAGCTTTCTCATTTCCATGTATGTCTTTGTGTCCTGGTAGCTACTTTAACATAACTCTGTTATCCCTTGCCAGAGTTGTAAGTTCACTCTGACATTCCCAAACCAGTCTAGACGATACCTTTGTACTCTTAAGGACCTTCAGATCTTCTTGGCTGTCGGAATGCATGGAGATCTGCTTCCCTTTGTAAGCTCTTTTTTTATTCCATCTGCAGATTGTAAAATTGCATATGTTTCTGCCTGGAATACTGTTGAGTAGTTTCCTAAGGGAAAAGTGATTTCCCTTTACATCGATTACTCCGGAAAAGCGGTACCGCTTTGAATGAAATTTTTTACGTTATTTTCAGTTGCTGCGGTGGTCCCATATCATTTTGGATGAAGTTGGTATAGTAAAATCCAAGATGGCGCTGATAATAGGGCGGACAATAAAAATAATTTTGTCCGATTTTCTCCAAAATTGATATTGGGAAGTTTTCAGGGTTGCACATAATGAATCTGAAATTATTAAAAAAAAAAAAAAATTGTCGGATCCAATATGTCGGATAAAATTTTTTTTTTTCTGATTTTTTTCGAAAAATTGGTATAGGGAAGTTTTCAGGGTCGCACAGAACGAATCTGAAATGATTTTTAAAAATCAATATGGAGGACCCAATATGGCGGACAAAAAAAAAATTAATTTTGTCCGATTTTCTCCAAAATTGGTGTGGGGGAGTTTTCGGGGTTGCACATAACAAATCTGAAATTATTTTTTTAAAAGTCAATGGGACGAGAAAAAAATATTTTCCGATTTTCTCCAAAATTAGTATAGAGAAATTTTCGGGGTAGCACCTAACGAATCTCGAATTATTAAAAAAAAAATTAAGTATGGCGGGTTAAACATTTTACATATCTCGAGTTTGTCCAAAATCGGTAATTAGGGATTTTTGGATGTGCTAATTATGAATTTAAAATTATTTTTGAAAAATCAATTTGGCAGATCCAATATGGCGTCCTGAAAATTTTACTTTTTTCGATTACCTCCAAAATTGGTATAGGTGCGTTCCTGAGTGTGTAAATTATGAATTTAAAATTATTTTTAAAAGATTCAATATAACGAATTTTTCGATTTTATTCAAAATTTGTACTTGATCGTTTTTGAGCGTTTAAATAGTGGATTTAAAGTTATTTTAAGAAAATTTAATGTTTCACATTCAATATAATGATCTAAAAAATCTTACGTTTTCGGATTTTGTCCAGAATTAGTACTAGAGGGTTTTAGTGGACGTCAACTTCAAATATTTTATGAATTTTATTTCAAAAGCAGTGGCACTAATCTGGCATTTATCATTTTATTAATATTATTTTAGTATTTTGTAAACAGTTTTTTAATAGTAACTTAATAAATATACTGGTAGCAGAAATTAGAAATGAAAACTTTATTTTCAGTGATTCTGTTATTCCTTTTTACATGTGTAAAGCCAAAGTCTCCATGATCAGTTGTATTTACACTTAGAGCCGTTTTACACACACAAGAATTATAGCCAAAATTTATCTCATAATTATGTTGAAAATTTTCATAAAACTAATTTACTGTTTTACACATCAAAGAATTATTGTCAAAATTTTGGTGAAAGTTTTCGGCATAAAAATATAGAACGTGTTCTATATTTTTATGACTAAAATGTAGAAAGTGCGCGAGAATCGGCGCAGAATAAAATTTGTGAATTGACAGCCCACGTTTGGTAATCAACCTAAACTTAATATTAACTCATTGTTTCTTGCACAAAATATCCCTTATTTTGTGGTTTCTTGATTATATATGTTCGGAAACTTTCATATTTATGACATTTTAAGGTTATCCCCAGAGCAAGTTAACTTTTTAACTGCTGGAACGTCACATGTGATGAAAATGCGCATGAGCATCGACAAAATTATCACCAAAATTATATTCAAATTTCTTGTACGTATCATACAGAGTGATATTTTATTTTAAAAATTATCTCAATAGAATTTTCGGCAAAAATTTGCTGAAAATTTTTGTTATAATTTTCGGAATAATTCTTGTATATGTAAAACGGCTCTTAGTGTCAATCTTCTCATTATCATCTAAGTCTTATTGCCAGTGTACATTTTAATGTAATTGGAATAATTCCTTGCTACGAAAATTATTTGAAACTTAGAGATACTGGTATGTGTATATTTTCTCTATATTTTTTAAATTTTATTTACAAGTTGAAAATAAAAATAGATAATCAAAATCTGTCGAAATTAGACGATCTTCGATAATTTTTTCAAATTTCGCCAATATTTTTTGATTCTAGTCTGTATTTCTATTTTTTTTCTTCTAGGAAGTGCCCTCCACATTTATTTTCTCCCCTGATCAAAATAATTATAGAAGAAATTAGAAAATCTTGCAAGAAACAACCTGTCAACTGTGGCTTTAATTCGACAGATAATGGTGAGTATGTGTACTACTAGTATATAAGCATATGTCTGGTAGGTAAGGTTCTAAAAGATTTTTACTGTCAGTTCGTAAGAATCTTTATTGGAACCAACTCGCTGTACTTTTCAGCACTCATATCTTTGCTTTGGAGATAAGTAGAAGCTTTAAACTTCCATTATCAAGAAAACTTGGATTTCCTCTCATAGTTTCTGTTTTTTTTAAGTTTCTAAGTCAGTTGACATACATACTTTTACTTCCTTTTAATATACAGTTACATCTTATTTAGACAAGGTTTAGATATTTAATAACAATATTAAAATAACTTAAGATATAGAAGCTTTAATCTTATAGAGACAATATTAAAATAACTTATTAATATAAAATAAGTCTACGTCTTAACTTGACCTGCTTGATGGAAATGTTTTGTTGACTTTTTCATCCTGATTGTGCCTGCTTTCGAGCATCCTATGCGGCTGTCGTGGACAACAATGGCAGGAGGAAACTCTGGAATTGTGCCATCGTATTGCTGATTAGTGATGCTTTCATCTGGCTTTGCGGGTGCTGTTACTTGTTGTGAGCCGTTGATGGTGGTTTCACCTATATGGTATGGCTTTGTTCCTTCGTGTCTTGGCTGCGGCGTTTTGGAACATCTGAAAATGCAGGGTGTGAATCTTTCCCGTTGCACAGTGAGGTATTTGCTTTTTGGTTCTTGGTATTCCGACCAATGATATTTCTTGCCACAACTGACGCAACTGAGTCAATTTACACTTTGATCTATAGTAGTACTGTTTATGATGTACATACGTAGTGTGGTCAGTCAGTCAGTTTAATTGTGACTGTGTGCTGTTATAAAATCTCTTACTAAAAAAGGTTTAAGAATGTACGGATACTGTTTACAAATTCTTGTCCGTTATTTGCTACAGTTAAAAATTGTCCAACGTTATTTTGATGGGTACGTGAATCGTCGCAGTCGTTTAAAGCACCAAAAAGCCTGTGGCCACTATTTTTTGAGACTGCCAAGGCATCCTACTGATAGACTTTAAAAAACGAAATACAGTCGTTAACGGCGAGTATTACTCTGCTTACTACAGCAGCTGCGCCAGAATATTATCGAGTAACGATGAGGAAAGCGACCGAGATGTTCGGTGATTCACGATAATGCTCCGGTCTAGATCGGTAATTCACGATAATGCTCCGATCTAGATCGGTGCGATTTACAAGGCAACTGTTCGAGACTGCAATGACACTGCACTCGGTTGTCCTCTACATAAGCCCGACCTCGGCCTCTACGACTTTTTTTTCGATAATGATGAAATTAAAGAAACCGTCTATGAGCAGTTTGTTTTATTTCAACCATCTATGTTAGAACAGCAGAGTTTTGTTGGGGGTAGGTCCACGGTAATCGACTTCCTTGCTTATGAACAGTACTTGTTGGGCGCAAGAGGATGTGTATATATAATATATATTGATTTCTCGAAGGCGTTTGACAGAGTAAATCACAGATAACTTTTCCATAAGTTGCGGGCTTTAAGCTTTAGCTCTTCAATTCTGAAATGGATATCAAGCTTCCTGCCTGGTCGTACCCAATACGTGCGTATACATAATTTTATATCGAAAAAAAATTCAGTACTTTCGGGAGTGCCATAGGGTTCGCATTGTGGTTCTTTGTTTTATTTTATTATTCATTCCAACTTTTTAATGTTTGCATGTGATCTCAAGCTTTTTTGGACTATAGAGTTTGGGCCTGCAAAGCTCATTTTTGTGATCACTGAGGAACGGTTTGAATCTCAATGTGAAGAGATGTTTTTCTTTTACTTTTAGTCATATAAATAATGAGAAATGAGATAGATATAGTTTGATATTATTATTATTCTAACATCAGTCTCTGAGGTTCATAGAAACCATATTAATAAAATTGTTAAGGAGGATTTTAAAAGATTGGGATTTATTGGTAGATATAATAAATATTTTTCTGCTAATTCATTTAGGGTACTCTACTGTAATTTGGTTCACTCAGGTCTTAAGTATGCCTCTGTGCTTTGATCGCTGGTTTATCAATGTCACATTGAGTTGATCGAAAGTGTTCAACTTAAGTTCTTGCTTACATTAACCTTCAAGGGAAACACAAATATTTATCATAATTTTGATTACTGATATAACAATTTTGATTACTGGATTAATTTTGGTTCTGTAATGAACTGGCCTAAGACCATTGAAGGGAGCGACGATATTGCATGGATGCGTTATTCATGTTAAAACAGAGTTCGGAATTTGCCTATTTTTTGGCAGCGTCTAATTACTCGATTTGTTCAACTTTGGTTAAAGAAGGCTTTCATCTTTCATGCGAGAGTGCAGGCATTTTGTTAAAAAATTCAAATGTGCAACTTATCACTGCATATCGTACACCAGACGGTGATTTAGACAAGTTCTTTAACATAATGGCAAATAGTCTTAAAAAAAAATTGATATACACAAATCTCTTATCATAGCAGGAGATTTTAATGTTCATTTTAATGAAAAATACATTAGAGCTCTAAAACTGTGTAATTTTTTTCGCTCATTTAATCTAAAAAAAAAGTTAAATTCAACACTCGTGGTGATAGATGTCTCGATAATATCTTCACAAATATTGATGGTATTGCAAAACCAGTAGATCTCACGCACATCTCAGACCACAAAGGTATTTTTTTTCAGACTAACTATTCATCCACAAATTTTCAAGCTAGAGCATGTTATAGGCCAATAACAGAAGATGGCCTCTCCAATCTATACCAAAGCATACTCAAATACAATTTTAATTTTGTTAATGATGATAATTTGGATATTGACCTTAAATTCAAAATGCTAATTGATGCGTTAACACATTGCATAAATATCTCTTCCAGAAAAATCAAGACTATTCAATAAAAATTATCGCAATAAAGGAGTAAACTGGTTCAATGATAACTTAAAAGAGATTCTATTACCATGCCAACGAGTACCATAATTGAATATAGAAAAAATTACAGAAAATCAATTAGGCTTGCAAAAATTAAAGCTAATGACGAATTTATAAAAAAATCCAGTAACCCTCAACAAGCTATGTGGAAACTTATTAATAACAAAAGCAACAATAATATCTCTGACTCTAATTCAAAACCAAATGCAAATGATTTTAATAACCACTTTTGTTCAATTGCTGAATGTGTGATGAATAAACTTGAAAGTTCTCAACAGCCTTTTGAAGATTACTTAAAATCTATGCCACTGAAAAACATCCCGTCCTTTAAATTTCAATCAGTTAGTTTTAGTGATGTCGACAAGGCCATTTCAGAAATAAAAAATAGTAACCACAAAGGTATTGACGGAATTAACACAAAAATTATTAAAAAAATTAAGGATATAATAGTTCAGCCCCTAACAATATTGATAAATCAATCTATAGCTTGCAGTACATTTCCTAAAGTTTTCAAAACTGCAAAGGTGGTACCCCTCTTCAAGAATAAGGGCTCCATTGATGACTGCAACAATTATCGCCCCATATCTTTATTACCAATCTTGTCAAAAGTTTATGAACGAATTTTGAAAAATCAGGCTAATGATCACTTTGAGTCAAATTGTTTGCCTTGAACCAGTTTGGATTCCGAAAGAACAGGACCACAACTTTGGCTATTGATCACTTCACTAGTAATGTTTTACAGGGCTTTGAAACGTATCTTGACACTCTTGCATCCTTTTTAGACCTCACAAAGGCATTCGATTGCGTTACACATAGCATTCTTCTAAAAAAACTACCATTCTACAATTTTCAGGCTGATGCCATTCAACTACTTAATTCATATCTATCGGATCGTGATCAGTATGTTCACTTTGGGCAGTGTAATTCTAAAAAACAATCCCTAAGGTATGGTGTACCTCAAAGGTTGGTATTAGGTCCCATCTTATTCCTCATCTATATAAATGACCTGGCATACTGTAAGGGCAAAGGAGTCAATACTGTTTTGTTTGCTGACGACACAACGTTTTATATAAGTTATCACCCTTCAGAGATTGACAGTCTTGATTACAAAACTTCCGAAAGAGAACTATTTCAATGGTTTCGAGCCAATCGCCTATCCTTGAACAACTCCAAATCACAAAGTATTAACTTTACTTCTAAGGAATAACAATGAAATTGCACAGTCCTTTCTACCTCAATGTGCAATGGAGGTCAAATTTCTGGGAGTACACCTAGATGCAGGATTAACCTGGGAACAACACCTTGTTAATCTCTCAAAAAAACTATCTCAACAACTGTTCCTGTTCAGGAGTCTTGTACGGGTAACTTCCAAAGAAACTCTTTTGACAGCATATCACAGTAACTTTCATTCTCCTTTGGCTTATGCTATTCTTTCCTGGGGTCATTCTTGTCATACTGATAAGGCGTTTGGACAACAAAGAAAATGCATTCGTATTATCTCTGGGCTTGGTTATAGAGAAGACTGTCGAAATTCGTTTAAGAATTTTAAAATTTTAACTTTACCTTGTGTGTACATTATGCAGTGTTTGTTGTATGTTAAACAAAATCTTGATCTATACAGATCACACGAAGATATTCACAACTATCCAACAAGAAACAACAACAATCTTGTACCAGACTTTGGCCGGCTTGAGAGATCCAGAAATGGTTCAAGATATTTGGCAATAAAGTTCTATAACTGCATGCCAGCTAGAATTAAAACTCTTAACTTCTATCAGTACAAAAAACAAATCAAGAGCTACCTTGTGCTGAACGCGTTTTTTTCGTTCGAGGAGTATTTCGAATCAAATTTTAATCTGTAGTATTGTCTTTGTCTGTTGTCAGCTTCTCTTAGCTTTTTTTACCAAGACTTTCTTCTTAAGGAAGAATCAATATTGTGTAATGTTTTATTTGTATTAATGATAATAATTAATCGACAAAATTTTAATATTTTATTTATTTGACTTGTAAAAGTACTATTTGTATATTTTTACTAATAAATTACCTTATCTTATCTTATCTTATCTTATCTTATCTTATCTAGTCTACCGTAAACAAAATAAAGTGTTCATGTGTAGTACAAACGCTTCAAAGAGAACCGCGATGACGATGAGAGTTAGAACAAACAAATTAAGAAATTGATACAACTCCTTTAAAGGAATTTTACCTAATGTTTGGAGCATGAAACGAGTCGTAACCAAATTTGTACTAAAACTGGTGAATTTTTAGCGAAATTACACTTTAGAAATACTTTAATGGACATGATCCCTATGCCTTTTTCCTCTGCTCAAAAATAAAGCAGACAATAAAACGATAACGACCATAAAGGCTATACCGAAAACTGTGTTCAACTATGGGGATTACTTTGAAAGAGATTAGATGAATAATGATGAAGAAATTAATATGTCTAGAAAAATATAAAAATTTCGGGAATTTTATGATGAAATTTCATTTATTACATAAAATTATTTATATGGCAACAAACATACTTGTATGTAGAAAAAACGTGTTGGTCATTTGGGAAACCCTTCGAACATACCCTTATAGAATTAGCATAACGTCACAACTAGGGCCCGGTTGTTTGAACGTTGAATAACGTAAAAATATTTTTATTTATATTTGAAAAAGTGTTGATAAACAGTAGATATATCATTTCTTGGTACACACATACCGATTTTATGTTATCCTTTTCTAATTGCATTATTTAAACGAGTATCATATGATAATCGGTACGTCAATTCTAGAATACATACATGAAATGGTTGCCATTATTATTATTGTTATTTTCAATATGTAAACAATATCTAACAATATTTACCGATAAAAATAAGTTTTTAAATCCCTTTTTAGTTAATATTAATTGCAAACTTCGCATTTATAGTAATTTCTAACACTTAAAAACACTGAAAAGGGTCACGACAAGCAATTAAATTGAAAGAAAAGATAAGTAAACATGTTTATGTCTGTCAAACATCAAAAAAGCCTCGCCCCCACTGACCATAAACAGCCTTCAAACAAATCTATTGTTGTATAAATCTCTAGGGTATGATCGAAGGGGAAAACCAAGCTGCTCCCCTCCCTCTCCAATAACGTTAGTCTTTTAAAGGTCTGTATTTCAGTAAGAAATTGATCCTTTTTATGTAGATACGGTTTCCTAACAAGACTCAAAATAATACAGTTTTACTGTCGGTGTCATAGAAAATTATTTAAGAAATTTTAGGATAAAATTTCTTTGGGTTTATCAGTTATAAATAATAATTATACTATTCATTTCAATGAGTAGAATATAATTAAAAAGGAAACTTTACAGGCGGTCAGGTTTTGTGTTTTTTAGTATACTCTTAATCATTGATTGTATTGTATTTGTTGAGTTGGTATTTAGGTATATTCGTTGCTACAAAATTTGTTTGTAATTACTATTATTTTACTTTAAGTGATCAGGGGATGAACCAAAAAAATGCACGAAATATTGAGGAAAGGCAGGGAAATTTAATTCGGGAGAAAACTGACCACTCTGTAATATAAATTTCAATACTCGTTAATTTTTTAATAAGCGTAGAATATAATATAAAATTAATTATTAGATCACGTCTAACTGTTAATCACACAATTTCATGATAATTTTAAAAAGGAAGTTTTCTTCCGCCTTGGTAAACATAAAGTACAGCGTAATTTTCCTTATCAGATGAATATTTGAATTATACCATCATTTCTAAGTATAGTTAGTCTTAAATTGTTTGTAGGGTTTTACAATAGTTTTGGGAATGTTTTTATTTATCTGTTACAGTTAAATAAAGGTATGTACTCCTAAGAATATACTAATCTCCGATGTCTAAATCTCTGATGATTTTTATTTCAATCTGGTTGAAAATACATGACAATACTTTTTAAAAGTTTCGCTAAAATCTTAAATGTACAGGGTTTATTTAAAAACTGAAACTGAAGGTGTGGCTAGTTTGGTTTTCACACACAAATCTTATAGAATTCTGGACAACTCAGGAATATCCTAAAAATTAGTTAGACATTTTCAACAAGTCTATCTGGGACTCAATAGCGCCCGCGTTATGAGTATCTATTAAGTGTTAACCTTTATTAGAACCAACTCGGCTTCCTTTCGATCACTCATCTTTACACTGAAGTATAATCTTTTCCAGTCAAATTCAATGCGGAGTTTCACTATTTTGACACACGTATTCACACATCATCAAAAATCAAATATACTTCCCCCAACTATTGAAATTTGGCATGTAGATGGCGTTAAGAGCACAAAGAAAAAATTTAAAAATGTGTTATATTTCTGCCCTTTAATGAATAAATGATGATATAGATATATTATTAAATAAATGGAATAAAATCCCATTAAAACATACCCATAGAAAACGGGGTCAAGTCTTGTTGACTGTTCAGCCATACAAATTAGAGAAATCTCGCATGGAATCAAGTCCATATCGATATTATTAAGTCTAAGACTTGCATTTGTATCAAATTTCTACGTCTTAAGTTAAATAACATTAAGTAGTGACTTGGTAGTAAAGCAGGATCAAAATATGATACTTATCACTTATATTTAATGATGTAACTGTTAAAACACATTAAGTTGTAAGAAATAATATGTTTTAAATTATTGGCGATTAATCTTGTAGACTTATTCATCATACTCTTGTTATCATTAGCAAACACATTCTTGTCCTGCATAACTGTCAAGTTACTTAATGTTATTTAAATTAAAATGTTGAAATTTGTAGAGATTGATAAATGCAACTTTCAAACTTAAACATATGAATTCTATAGATTTGGCTGCATATTACATCGCGCTAATTTTTATGGCCGAACAGATATTGTAAAAAATGTTTATAGAGCGTTGGTATATATTTGAAAAAACTCAGTACTCTGTTTTCTTTTTTAGCTTATGAACCCCTAAAATTAATGCAGGCAGTAATGGCGAAAACAAATGAAGTATGCTTACGCTATCTTGACAACAGTATGTTATGTTCCTTGCCCACTCCCTCGAATAACTGTTACGAAACGAGTATATACGCTGTTCGAAATAAACGAAGAAAAATGGAAGACCGACATGTTGCTATTCATGATTTAAATACTATGTTCAATATTCAGGTAAGTTAATTCATATATGTATGTTAATAAATCCTTGACCTTCTTTATCAAGTTGGTTTGCCAGGATTCAATGAGCGCGAATGATACAAGTTGGAGTTTGGCGAACTTAGGTACGATGCAGGCTAGTTGAAACATGGTAACATTCACAAACACGTATTGTATTTGATGTAAGAATTGATTGAAAAGATGAAAATATTTTCCTTATATTAATTTACTGGATCCATATTAGAATCCCTACAACATGTGAAGACCACCGATTTATTAGTCTCATGAGTCACTGAGTGAATTCTTTTTTTAAAATAATTCACAAGAGATTATACAAAAATGTGAGAAGAAATCTGGCGATACTAGGTTTGGTTTCAAAAATGGCTTAGGTACTCAAAAAGCCCTATATTCTATACAACTACTGGGAAAGAAGCAGGCATTGATGAGAAGAATATCCAAGTCATCCCCAATCTGTACTGGGATCAAATGGCAAGCACTAAAAGATCTAGAAAAAGGAATTAAAGTAAATGGTATTTCAATCAATAATCTATGATATGCGGATGACTCAGCAATCTTAACTGAAAATGTGCAGGAATGTGCGACTTTCCACATTTTCTTTTATTCTTTTATTATAAGGATTTTCCCAATTTTCTACAGTAACTTTTTTCAAAAAAATCTTTTTAAAGTTCAGTGAAATTACTAATTTTGTAAGTTGTGTTATTTCTAGCAAATCTACATTGTACTTGAGAGAGCTATTTCCTTCTCCAACGGACATTTTCCGGACGATCTATAAGAACAGATTTCCTATCTGGTTTGTCTCAGCAAAAATTAATTTCGCTGAGCAATTTCCAGAGCTCAGTTCTTTTAATTTCAGATAAATCCCGATCTTCACTGATTTTAATTAGAATTTTATCGACGTTTGGGATCTGCTTCTCATAATAAAATGTATGTACAACTTCTTTTATTGCAGTTTACATCTCTTCTTCCGACGAGGTTTTTCGTCTGCCTGTGATTGAACGTGCTTTGGGAGTACTAACAATTCCAGTCGTTTTTTTTCTCCTTCAATATTCGGTACATAGTAGAATTTCCAACTCCTGTCATGTTGGATACGTCTCAACAGAGCTGTTAACATTATTATCTTGATATTGATATCTTAAGGCATCATAAACATTCATCGTAATAAGTTTTTCGTTGAGGGAAAAATTCCCTGGTTTAACGATTTTGGAATAAATATAGATGTGGAAGCCATATCTTTTCGGTATCTCACTAATGTCAAATAATATATAAAAATAAGTGCAAACAAGATAAAACATTAAGGACGCACTGTAAGGTGTATTTTGCTCACTGACAAATTAAATTGTACTATCAGAAATTTTATTGTTGCAGTAAATTTATAAAAGCTTATAATACTTAAATATCTTCTTCTTCATGTACCTTCTCCGTTTCGGAGGTTGGCTATAATCATTGCTATTCTGACCTTGGAAGCTGCGGCCTTGAATAGATCAGATGACTTGACGTTGAACCATTCTCGCAAATTCCTAAGCCAGGATATTCTTCTTCTTCCAACAGATCTTTTTCCCACAATCTTTCCCTGGATTGTGAGTTACAGAATCTTATACCTTGGACCTCTCATGATGTGGCCGAGATATTGCAATTTTCTCTTTTTTACTTCATATAGGATCTCTACGTCCTTCTTCATTCTTCTCAGAACCTCCAAGTTGGTCACATGTTCTGTCCATGATATTCGCAGCATCCTACGGTAGGTCCACATCTCGAAGGCTTCTAGTTTCTGCTCGCAATGTAAGTTGAGGGTCCAAGCTTCTACACCATACAATAGGACTGGGAATACATAACATTTAAGCATCCGAATTCTTAGGTCCAGGCTCAGATCGCGACTACAGAGCAGCTTTTTGATCTTCACAAAGGATGCACGGGCCTTCTCAATGCGAATCTTTATTTCTGAACAATAGTCCACGGAACAGTTGACACTTGTACCCAAATAGTTATATCTCTCGACTCTTTCCAACCTTTCGCCTTCGACAAACAGATGTTCATTGGGTACTTCACTTTTGGTGACAATCATGTATTTGGTCTTCTTAACATTAAGTGTCAGACCATATTCTCGACTAGTTGTGGTGACATTATTCAACATATTCTGAAGGTCTTGCATGTTTTCGGCGAGAAGTACTGTGTCGTCTGCGTAGCGCAAATTGTTCAGTGGAATGCCGTTAATTCATATTCCACCGGTGTCATTTTCGAGGGCTTTGGCGAAGATTTCCTCTGAGTAGAGGTTAAAAAGGAGTGGTGAGAGAACACATCCTTGTCTCACCTCTCGCTTGATCTCCACTGCATTCGTTAGTTCAGATTGGACACGGACAGACGCACTTTGGTTTAGGTACAGTTTTACAATTATTTGTATATCTCTTGTGTCAAGGTTTTTTCGTTTCAGCGCTTCTATTAGTTGTTTATGTCTCACTTTATCAAATGCTTTATTATAATCAATAAAACAAGCGTATACATTTTGGTTGACATCGAGACATCGCTGCATCAAGACATTGTAGGCGAACAAGGCCTCCCTAGTGCCACATCCGTTTCTAAAGCCAAACTGAGTATCTGCTATATTTTCTTCCAGCTTCTTATAAATTCTACGATGGATGACTTTGAGAAAGATCTTTAGTGTATGGCTCATTAGGCTGATCGTACGGTGTTCTTCGCATTTTCTGGCATTCTGCTTTTTAGGAATTGTGACAAACGTTGATTTATGCCATTCTTCCGGTATTATTCCTGTTTCATAGATCTTATTAAATAGAGAAGTTACAGCACTTAAATTTTGCTCTTCGATCAAATTAAGCACATCTGCAGGTAGATCGTCCGGGCCAGGGGCCTTTCCATCTTTAGCAGATTTTATTGCTACTTGTATTTCTTCTTTTAAAATAGGTGGTCCAATCTCATTATTTGTGTTGGTAGTTATTTCCTCTCTTTGGTCATTGAAAAGGGTTTTAATGTATTCTTCCCAAAGAATCAGTTGGTCTTTAATATCCAACACAGTGTTTCCTTCTTCATCTGCCAGGATGTATGATTTTTGCTTCCGGCCAGTTCCAGTAAACTCTTTAATTTTCTTATGCACACTGTGGGAGTCGTGTAGTTTCTGCAGATTTTCTATTTCAGTACACTTCTCTTTTAGCCACTCCTCTTTGGCTTGGCGACATTTATATTTGATGTCCTTCTGTACTTCTTTATATTTCTGTCTATTTGTATCTTTTTGGTTTCTTCTTTCTTCCATAAGCACTATTATTTCATCCGTCATCCAATCTTTTCGATTTTTCCGTTCCTCAGGTTTCAGATACTTCTTACAAGATTCCATAATAGCCGATTTAAAAATTTTCCACATGTCTCCAGGTTGGCTCTGAGTTGTCGAATAGGTGTTTATTGATTTACTTAAGTTTTCATTTATATCGTGGTACACCTTCTCCTTCATGGCATTACTTCTCAGAAGGCTGTTATCAATAGGCCTCTGGTTTGATAAAACTTTCAGCTTCTTGAGCTTCACCATAATCTCTGCCACAAGGAGGGTATGATCCGAGCCCACATCTGCTCCTGGGTAAGTTTTGGCACTTTTCACTGCATTCCTGTATCTATGGTTGACAAGAATGTAATCGATCTGATTTCGGACTATACGTTCTTCGTTGTCTTGTGGCGATTTCCATGTGTACAGGCGACGTTTCTATTTAAATATAATTATATATTATTAGATTTACGGCAGTCTTCAGTTATCTGCGGCACTGGAGCAGGTACGTTGGAGGCTTCGGTAACAGTTTTATTACTCTCTCTAGTTCTTGAATAGAGTATAGGAATGTGTATGCTTGCGATCGCTCCTCCCTTTTCCAAGAGCTTTGAGTTGTGCCTTTTATATTAAGAATGTGTATGCTGCTGGTACCCCCCCCCTTGTGATAGCCCCCCCCCCCAAGAGCTTAGAGTTCGGGAAAATAAACCCGAT
The DNA here is from genome assembly GCA_034092305.1 of Diaprepes abbreviatus. Taxonomy (NCBI): domain Eukaryota; kingdom Metazoa; phylum Arthropoda; class Insecta; order Coleoptera; family Curculionidae; genus Diaprepes; species Diaprepes abbreviatus. Next base: position 25,368,432 of record JASJET010000103.1, read on the forward strand.
TCTGCCTCTAGTACTTGAAATGTGTATGCTGCTCGCATCCTTCTCTCTGTCGGCAACTTGTTTCTTGTGGTTCTCCCCTCTCCAAGAGCTTTAAATTCTGGTGTCTCCCCCCCCCCCCCCGCCCTCGCCGATAACTTGCTTTCGCTTGCCATACTGTACTTTTCTGATATCACCGCCCCCCCCCCCCCCACACACACACACAAAGAGAGAGGCTGGATCCGGCCCTGGAACTTACAAAGAATAGTAGAAGGTATTAGCGTAGTAAGGAACGAATATAGTATCAGTATAAACATTAGCAAGACTAGGTTAATGATCATGAACAGAGAAGGGCACGAACATGCACACTCTACGTCAATAGTCAATACATTTAGAGTCAGTAAGTTTAAGCGTCTGGGTACTCTGCACTCAATGATAGGTGAGGTAGCAACGAATAGGTCAAAATTAAAGTAGCAGTGGATTGAAGTACATTGCTAAATTCTCACCATCAAGAAGTGCCTTTAACTCTACACTTACTAGTAGTAAAGTATTTCATATGGCCTATAGTTTAATGAGAGAGCAGAAACTTCGTCGCCTAAAGTCAAGTTCTTGAATACAATTGAGGCCTTTGAGATGTGATTCATAAGAATAAGACAACATACCATTAATGAGGACTTTTACTCCGTGCAAACGTCATATTTAGAACATATCTTACGAGAAACTATGTACAACCTTCTGAAAGCTATTCTTGTGGAAAAAATCAAATAAAAACGAGGACCAGACCGCAAGTAACACTCATGGCTTAGTAATATTCGAAACTGGTGTAATATCTCGGATGTTGTTTAGGAGAGCTAAAGAGCGCACGCTTATCATTGTTAAGTAAACACGTGAACGGCAATGTGCTATTTAAGCGCATGACATTACAAGAAGAACTGAATAAATTAAGTTTCGCTTCGAAAAATTGGCATAATTAAACAAGTCGACCAAATTTCGTCGACCTTCATACCAGGATTAGAATCTGAGGTCAGAATTGACCTGTTGTTTTGGGTTTTTGCGAATATTTACTTGGATTTATATCGATATATTTTTTCATGTCTATATATCGTCAATTGATTTTTATTAGTTTGGCCTAATAACCCGTTAATAACCAACCGTCCAATTTTGGATAGGTTAATTTCCTTTTTTAAAGAAGTAATTTTCTCGTCTATATGCCACCCTGCTATTTTAAGAGATGATCTTTCGATTGGTGACCACTTTTTTCGTACAATCCATGAAAAATTTAATATGGCTGGCTGGTCAAAGTTAGGGTTTCTGATCAGACATTCAAACCCATCTTTTGAATTGAAGTGAATACGCCATCTTAAATATGGAAATTTGATTTGATTTCCGTATTCTACGTCCTCAAAAACCCCTATGTATAAAGTTCTAGGTACAAATTCGGGTTTTTAAAAAAATTTTAGTCCTCTGTATTGAATCCTGCCATCTTGGAAATGACAATTTTACAATTTTAGACATGAGAAAATATATTATCCATATAAATCCAAATCCATATGATCCACACCACTAACCACCATGTCAACATCTGTAAAGGCAACATCCAAAAGAGAACCGTTTAGTAACCTCAGTAAGTTTCTCCACTAGCTGACTGAAGCCAAGTGCGTCCAAAAAATCAACAAAACTATGACACGCATGTGTAGGTAATAACAGGTTCAAGTTAATGTCACCATAAAGGATCACCTCATCTACCATGGGCAGGAGACCTGACATCGAATTTTCTAACAATTCTTTAGCATCTTGTACCTTTTGATTTGGCGGCTTATATACAACAGAAAATCCAATATTAATACCACCCAACTTCACTTTCAGCCACAACTGCTTCAAGGCGACACTTGCAATGGAAAACTCCAATACAATTTCAGACGAGGAAATGATTTTGTGCACCTCTGCGACCATCGTTCCTTTCTACGCTGCAAAATGAATAACTTGGAATATCTGCAACCCCTGTATTTACCCCGCCATCCAGTCTTGTTTCAGTTATTGCTAAAATATCAAAACTGTCACGCTCTAAAAGAAGCTTGGTATCAGAGAACGAATATTTACATGCCCCATCTTAATAGTATTATATAATAAGAGATGCTATTTTGTCGGACAGGGGATTGCGCAGGTGGTTGAATGATATACTAGCCCACATTTTGATTTTGGCCGAAAACTCTAATCCATTTGCCTTGGTTGCTTGTATAATTCACCTGCACAACTTTATTTTGTTGTACACATGCTGCGGCCGGCCTGCATAATCGTGCCTCTGCAGATCGGCCAGAGAAGTTGGCCCCGACTTGATTTTAAAATGGACAGCAATATATATATATATATATATATATATATATATATATATATATATATATATATATATATATATATATATTGCTGTCCATTTTAAAATCAAGTCGGGGCCATATATATATATATATATATATATATATATATATATATATATATATATATATATATATATATATATATATATGTGTCTCAGGAAGACGGCAAAAACAATTATGTCATCATATTTCTAGTTAGATAGCCAAATTCCTCATCTTACTAAAATCTAGTGATTTGATGAAATTATTGAGAGTGAAATAATCATTTGACTAGAAATTTGCGAAATGTACATTCATTTTTCATTTTAGGAAGCTAGTCCGTCCAGTTACTATGCAATATTTGATGGTCACGCCGGCCACGATGCAGCGGCCTACAGTTCTGCTCATTTGCATCAGTTCTTGGCCGAAAATAAATGTTTTATTAGTAATCCAGAACAGGCCTTATTAGATGCCTTTTGTAAAACAGACGCTTTGTTTTTAGAAAAGTGCAAAGTAGAGGTAGGTTCAAAGAATTGCTGAATTTATATTTTTGTTTAACAAATGTTTTCTGTCTTTGAGTTGTTTAGTAGAAGTAGCTTGGAAAGTATATTTTCTCGAGAGGCAAGTTTAAAAAACTAGTATTCTTTATTTAAACGGTAACAATTGTATTATTTTTTTTTTTAGAATTTAAGTGGTGGTACAACTGCCGTAGTTGCCTTGTTACGTCCTAAGGAAAAAACTTTATATATAGCCTGGGTTGGTGACTCATTAGCTTTATTAGTAAAACAAGGGAAGATTCTTCAGTGTGTTAATCCCCATAAACCATGTAGACAGGTAAAAATGTTTTTTATTTATTTTAGCTTCTGATTTTATCAATAAGAACTTGAATTCAGACACATAAGATCATCTTTAGTGACGAGGCTCACTTTCACCACAACAGCTTCGTTAATAAGCAGAATTATTAAAGCTAGGGAGAAAAAAAATCACATGCCTTGTAGGAACTTCCGATGCATCCTCACAAAGTGAACTGTTTGATGTGCCTTGTGGGCAGTAGGTATCTTGTTTCTTTGGAAATGATGAAGGTGCCTCAGTGACTGTCAATTTCTATCGCTACCATGGCATGTTGACAAACTTTTTTTTGACAAAAATTGGATGGAATGGATGTAACAGATAGGATTTTAACAGGATCGCTTCACCTGACACACCATACGCGAAACAATGACATTATGGCAAATAAAACTACTAAGTCGTATTACCTATCGTTTTAAAGACTAAAATTACATGGCATGTTGATAAAATTTTTTTTTGACAAAAATTGGATGGAATGGATGTAACAGATATGATTTTAACAGGATCGCTTCACCTGACACACCATACGCGAAACAATGACATTATGGCAAATAAAACTACTAAGTCGTATTACCTATCATTTTAAAGACTAAAATTAGTCGCCAAGAAGTTGCGATTTAACCAGTTTGGATTTCTTCCTCTGGGTTTTTTTTTTAAAAAGTAAGGTCTTGCGAACTATACGATTCAAGAATTTAAAGAAGAAACTGAACGTCAAATTTGTGAAATGAAACGGTGCTTACTCCAAAAGTTATTCAGAAATTTCATCAGAAGATTACATACATGCTAAGGGAGCTATGGTGACTATTTGACTGACATTTTATTTCATGTGTAATGTGTATAATTACTCGGTATATATCAATAAAAGTTTCTGAGAAATTAATTAAAATAGTATGTTTTTAAACTTATGTGAAATTTAAGTTCTTGTTGAGATACATTTGTGAATAGTAGTTGGTGAACAATTTGTTTCGAAATGTTACCAGTTGAAATTTATTAGAAAGGCATTTTGCGAACACCAACAACCTGGCAAAGCAACTCCAGTCGCTATGCCATGTATTTTGAATTAAAAAACAAGTTAAATTGAAGTATATCACCTAAAATAGCCAAATTACATACTTTTTAAGTGAAAAAACTCCATGCTCTGTAGTTATTTTTGACTAATTCTCAGATGGGATGCATTATTAAATAAAAAAGTTATAAATGTTTTATTTTGGCTGTAACTTAAACAACATTGTTTATAAGATTATGAAAATAGTATTTCAAGGTGTGGATGGTTGCAAAAATGTAAAAGAGCTAAACAGATGTTTCACGTTTATGTAACAAGAAATGGGATTGGGGATTACTTTCCCAGGTTGTCGGTATGTGTTTTGTACCTGCACAAAATGTTTTCAAAACTAATTATTATAAAACATTTTTAAAAAATTGTCCACTACCTTATGCTTAATTACTGAGAAGTTCTGAACTCTAGGCCTGCTGAAGCAAATTACATATTCTGGTAGATTCTTTGAATATTAAGCCAATAACCTAAACCGGACTGTTTCTGTTTATTCAAACTACCTGGTAGTGCAAACCTCATTAAATTATGTAAATGATTTTTGGGTATTTCACGTTCTTTGTTACTCCAATTTATGTCCATTATCTTATCTCAATGAGAAAGTAAGCAGGGATGTTTGCTATAACATTATGGGTTCTAAAATATATTTTACTATTAAATTGTCTTTTATACGATTGAACCGCCTTTTTTTAAATAAGGATGAGCGGAAATGGTCATCCTGTCTCTATTTTTTCTGCATAACTATAATTGAAAAATCTGTTAATTTAGTTCAATAACAAATAATGTCCATTTTGAATATGTATTTACTACACCCACTGGACCCACAGTTCCCAAATACGACGGAGTTGCATATAGTTGTACGTTCATCATCAGGCCATTGCATTCGGTACAAACCATCATCTCGCATCTGTGTCCTATAAACAGATTTTACAGTTGAAAAATAGTAAATAAGACAGTGGCGATATCTAGATGGCTCACTCAATAATGGCCTGATGAGTCCCACACTAGGACGAAACAGCGCTGTCGTGATTTTTCGGACCCAGAGCTTTTCCATTATCTTGGAGATCTCCACACTTTTTAACATGAGAGTAATATTTATCAACAGTCTTTGTCCGCATAGCCGAGATTTCTAATTTTATTTTAAAATTACACCGACGATAGCTTCTCTTTTTTTTTATATATGTTGGCTTAAAGACACACAACAGCTCTCTTAGGGAGATCGTTGGTGCGATACTTTACTTAAACTGTGGAATTCATAGTTAGTTTGGTTGCCGATGCCGGATAATCTGACCTCTATCCTTAGAGTAGCAAGTTTCGTGTGTCGAGTTTCGATATATTTCTTGTTTTATTTACTGTCGCGCCACCACATGGCGGTTTTATACAACTTTGTTAATTTGTGTTATTCTTATGTTATTGAGTATCGCTCTGTCGTCATTTTTCGGACCCGGAGCTTTTCCATTATCTTGGAGATCTCCGCACTTTTTAAAATGAATATTTTTCAACGGTCTTTGTCCGCATAGCCGAGAATTTCTTATTTTATTTTAAAATTACACGGACGATAACTTCTCTTTATATATATATTGTCGTAGTAATGCCCCTGATGTTAAGGGCATATAACTAACGAACTATTTGCGACCATCTAAAATGTACGGATGTTTCGTCCCGATACCGGTGGAATCCACCGGTATCTTTCCCAGACATCCTTGAACTTTCCACAAACTTGGACCTCTATTTAAGTCCAGTTTTGCCGGAAAACGGTGGTAAGATGTTGGTTCCACAACATGCCCCCCCTAAGGCATTTGCTTTCCGGCTTTAAACTGTCGGACAGTCCAAGCCGTTAGAAAGCACAGGCCTGAAAAGGAAGTGGAACGACCACCTAAAATGTACGGATGTTTCGTCTCGATACCGGTGGTGGACTCATCAATGGGATCCACCGGTATCTTTCCCAGACATCCTTGTACTATTCACAAACTTGGACCTCTATTTAAGTCCAGTTTTGTCGGAAAGCGGTGGTATATATATATATATATATATATATATATATATATATATATATATATATATATATATATATATATATTTTCTTGCCTGAATATTGTAATGATTTTTGCAGCTTGGCAATTCTTATACCAGTTGCCACTCGTGTAAACTAAGTTTTTAGAAACGCTCACTGCTTGATTTTAGCGATAGTAAAATTTATTTTGTAGGATGAAAGGGAACGAATAGAAAAAGCTGGTGGCTGTGTCATGTTGTGGGGTACGTGGAGAGTTAATGGACAACTTGCAGTATCAAGAGCAATTGGTGAGTAGTAAAAAAATAAAAAGCCGACAATCGAATAAGACAAGACTTTCAGTTTGCTTAATTTTGTTGGTAATATGTCTTAAACGACAATGTCACAATATATATTAGTACAAAGCCAAAACTATTTTAAAAAAGCTCGTTGCCATTTGTTTAAATCTTTTTGCACCAAAAATTTCATCTAAATGTTAAAGATCTTGATAATTATTTTGTTATGCCACAACACGCCAAAATAAAAACGAAATTTCGCGAAAACTTTTACTTTTTGAAATATTCCGTCTTAAAATGTTGATACTTAGATGATTGGATTTTCAATGTCTTATTTGCTATTTTCCGTTCTTTTCCGTTATAGACGTCACATTGATGTAGTGGTTAAGAAATTAGTGTCTCTTGCCATTAATGGTTTTTTCCAAGAATTTTTTCCCGCAAAACGAAAAACAACACTCTAAAAACTTAACATTAACAAACTTTTTCAAATCCTTGAATAATGCAAATTATAATTACGTTCAAGTCACTGACGAGCTTTTTCTAAATTATTTCAGCTTTGCATGGCACAACTACGCTAGAAATTTTTAAAAGTGTTCATCTTTTCTTCTGTCTGGGCCAGTGGCGTAACTAAAGGGACTTGCGGGCGCCTCTGGATTGGCTGCCCCCCCCCCCCCGCACTGTATTATTTATGCCACTGGTCTGGGCTGAAAAATACCACACTGAAGACAACCAAATTGTATATGTTGTATATATTATAGAACATGAATTGTAAAAACATATTAATGATTAATAAAGAACATTTTAAAATGAAAATAAGTCTGTTCGTAGAAAAATCACAAACCAGTCAGCGCCAACTTAAATTTACAAAAACGTTTAGGTGACAATTTGCCAACTATTTTTGGACGATCTAATTGGCCCTGACTAGTTTCTGATTGTTGGGCGAACAGAGGTATTGAATGAGTCTCTCACGGTGCGAAGCGGTTTCGATCCCCATACTCGCTTTTGGTGTTCTATGTCGTGCATGTTGAGCAAATTGAAATTATTTGTTCTAAAAGTTTACCTTGTAATTTAATAAATTTCGAGGCCGAGACCCTAGAAGTTAAGGTCAAAAAAGGAATAAGAGTAAAATTTTACCCCCTAATTCACTAACGTGGTCTAACTTTAAAACCGTTCCAGATTGACAGCAGAGGATTTAAACTGACAAGGACAACAATAAGTCGTGCAAGTTTTAAATTCTAAAAATACAAATTAAAAATCATTTTCTTTTATTACTAAAACGGCAAAAATGGAGAATGCGCAGAGCTCCTTTTCGTAGGGCAAGAAACACCCCGCTCACCATAGAGCACGCGACCACGCACAAACTTCACCCCTTGAACACCAGACCCTGTAACGAGCGCTCCCCCAACACCGCACAATCAGCCCGGACTCCGTTTTCGTCCCCAATCGTTCCAACCTCGTTTTTTCTTGCTTACCGCAAGCGCCACCCGGTAACGTGTTGTCTATTCAACAACCAAAACGGAAGCCATCTTATATGTTATATTTGTGTAGATAATGTGTTGACAACATAACCTCTAATGTGAGAAGGATTCATAAAACATAAAAGTTAAGTATATAGACTTTAGATCCTATAAAAGCCAGTTGGCTCACGTTTAGAAAGAGACAGAGCTTTTTCGATTAGTAGTACCTACCTTGTTAATGCCGGAGCTAAGCATGATGTCTAAAACGTTATTGGATACCATTGTCACCTGATCGTTAGAAAGAGAGGTACTACGCCTTGAAAGCGCTCTTTTTCTAAACGAGAGCCAACTTGCTTCTATATGATCCGCAGTCTATATATTTAACTTTTATGTCTATGGTTTGTTGGTTAGTTTTTTTTTTCGTTTATAATATTGTGTTAATAAACAAACTTTTATACAGGAAATTGATGAAAGGAATAGTTATCACCCGGAAATAAGCAAAATTTGCTATTTTACCGGTTTGATAACAAAAAAAACAATTTTCATGGATCGTTAAAATTCCAGACTACATTGACTTAATAATACACTTGTAAGTTTAAACCCAGTATAACTAACCAAAAATACCAAAAGCTTTTCATATGAAAATGTCGGCAGAATTTCTGTCCTAACGTTCTATCAAAATTTGGTGAATGTGCAAGAATACATATTCTTCAGCGTACGTTCTATTCTGCGTTAAAATTAAAATAAATAAAAATATAAGAAACTAAAAAAACAAGTATACCCAGATATGACTTTATCTTTTTGACATCTATGATTCTAATATAATACTTGGCAGAACTAATTAAGTCTCTTATATAACAGATACAACTACAAGAAGAGAAAAAATATTCGATTTTTTTTCCACCAACATAATTAAAAGTCAGCCTAGTTTACATTAGTAGAATAAGTTATAGATTAACAAGCACAGTTTTTCTAAATGCCTCTATTCTGCTAATACTGGTAGCAGTGGCGTAACTAAGAATATGTGCGCCCCCCACCCAGGAGATTTTTGAAGGTTCTCTACTATTTTGCACCAGTCTTGATCCTTGGTATTTATTCATTTTCATCAAGGAACTTGAGGGCGCCCCTGGATTGGCTGCCTCCCCCCCCCCCCCGCACTGCGGTGTCATTATTTACTCCACTGACTGGTAGACTAACTTTCTACACAGAGCCGGTAAATGTGGCAGAGGTTTGTTACAATGAAAATCGCACAACCTCGCCATCGCGATATCATAAAAAATAATATGGATGAGTGCGGCTTGAACCAAGGAATGAATTAGGAGCATCTACAAACCGTTTAAGAAAATTGCTTCTTTCCAATATACTCTGCTGTATTTAACGTATTTACACAAGCAGCATCAATTCTAAAACACGTACGTTTCGCTTCTTGCCAATATACTCTGCTATATTTAACGTATTTACACAAGCAGCGTTTCGGTAGAGTAGGGTGAGAAATGTAACGGGGAAGAGTGGGAAGATACTGCTGGCCCGCATGTGCTATCTATTCTACTTTACCGACTATCTTTAATACTCTACTTTCACTTTCTCAAAATGTTGTATTATATTAGTAAAGAGATAGTATGTACTCTATCTCTGCATTATACTAATGAAAACTAGGCTTTCAAGTCAGTTTCAACTATAAATTATAAGTTTTTACGATCTCACGATGACGACGCCGTGCGGCGTTCATCGTAACAAGTTTAAACTGAACTCTTTTTCTGGTTTTATATCTGTGGCTTTGTGTGGACAACCTCTTTACCAAAACTAGTAGAGTAGAGGGATTTGGAAAATCAATATGCTAATGTACTCTACTTCTTGCTCTATTAATGTAAACTAGACCTGAGAATAAGTAGTAGAATTCATACTTATCTTATTGCTACTATGATATAAACATAAAAACAAATAAATAGAAGTGGCAGCTTTTGAATCAATCATAGGGATTTCTAAGGAATTTTTTTAAACAATATCTTTCGCTAAAGCTGCTTAAAATTGATCTGGTTCAACATTTTAAAATTATTGCTTATATTCTCCTTCAGGCGGTTAAAGGAAAACCATACAATTTTTTCCTGCAAATACAACTCTGGTTTTACCTCCATACGCGTTTCGACCATCTAATGGTCTCATTAGTGGAGCTGTAACGATTAAGAGTAATATTCATAGGAAACATCTGTCTATATAAAATATGAATTCCGATATATGCCGCATGATATTAAACTTGCAGACTTTTTCGATGTCAGACTGAAAAATATCGCCGGTCAAACAACATCTAAAATACACCGGAGTAGTGCGAAGCTTGAGAATTATCATTTCAGTAAGAAATAAGGAAATCTTTACTGCTGTGTTTATTGAGTTGCCTATTTTCTCATTTAGGCAATTAAGGAAAAATATACAGATAATTTATCTCCCGCGAATATAGCTCTGGTCCTGTCCATACACTTTTCGACCACCTAATGGTCTCATCAGTAGACCTGTAATGAACCAAGTAACATTAAGGGAAACAACTGTGTATATAAAATATAAATTACGAGATATGTTAGCAGGATATTAAACCTGCAGGCTTTTTCGATGTCAGACCGAAAAATATCGCAAGTCAATCGAAAACTATTCATACACTGGAATAATACGAAGCCTAAAAATTAAAATTTCATTAAGAAATAAAGGACTCTCTACTGTCATGTTTAACAAGTAGCCTATATTCTGTTCGTTACAGCTCCACTGCTAAGACCATTAGGTGGTCGAAACGGGCATGGAGAGAGGACCAGAGATGTATTTGCAGAGGATAAACTGTCTGTGTACTTTTCCTTTAACTGCCTAAAAGGGAATATACGCTACGTGTTATACATGGCAGTAAATATTTCTTTATTTCTTACTGATATTTTAATTTTTAGGCTTTGCACTACACCGGTGTATGAATAGATGTCGTTTGCTGGTAATATTTTCCTCTGACATCGAAAAAGTCAGCAGGTTTAATATCCTGCCAACATATGTTGAAATTTATATTTTATATAGACCGTTGTTTCCTTTCAATGTTGCTCTTGGTTCATTACAGCTCCACTTATGAGACCATTAGGTTGTCGAACCGCGTTGTATTTGCGGAGATAAACGGTTTATATATTTTTTCTTTAACTGCCTAAAGAAGAATATAGGCAACGTATTAAACATGATAGTAAAGATCTGTTTATTTCTTATTGAAAGTTTAATATTTAAACTTGGCTTTATTCTGGTGTATTTATAGATGTCGTTTGGCTGGCAATATTTTTCAGTCTCTAATCGAAAAAGTCAAGATTTAATATCTTGCCTACATATCCTGAAATTTATATTTTATACAGACAGTTGTTTTTTTATAAACGTTGTTACAGCTCCACTGATGATATCATTAGATGGTTGAAACGCGTATGGAGGGAGGACCTGAGTTTTTGCATGAGATAAAATGTCTGAATATAGGCAACTTGTTAAACACGGCAGTAAAGATTTATTTCTTACTGAAATTTTAATTTTTGGACTTTTAACTATGTTTAAGAACTTATTATGATATCACAATGACCACACCATGCGATTTCCATCGTAATAAATTTTAAACTCTCTCCTGTACCATATTTACTGACGTGGTGTGAACAAGCCTCTCTACGAAAATTAGTCGAGTAGAGGGATTTCCATAAGAAGTATGCCAATGTACTCTATTACTCATTCTACTGATTTAAACTAGGCTTTGTTATATCAAAAATAGAGTTTTCTATATAACCTCTTCTTACTATTGATAAGTAAGCATTCGTGATATTGTAGTTTTTGTATTTGTACCTTCAATGTGATTTTCATATCTTCGATATTGTCCAATGTCATCTGAAATAGGTATGCTTTTCATCAAGCTCCAGATATATTCAGAATTGTGGCAATCATCACCAAGAGATACTTACCGTTTGGTCCTTACCTTAAAAATATTAGTGCATTTCTTAAGAATCTTGTGTGTCAAATTTTTTGGGTTTTGTCGCTTAGTACCTTTTCCTCTTAAACAATCTTGATGTTTTTTTATTCGTATCAATGTTTTAATGACTGATTTATGTGACTAAAAAAGAGATATATCTTCTTTTTTACTTGCCTCCCCTAAAAAAATCTGTTCGAAGACTTAAGTAAATTTTATATATTATTTAAAATTTTAATGTTTTTAGAATTCCATACCATAAAAGTAAAAGGAACATTTACGATGAGTCTTCAGTGCCTGTCTGTCTATATTGTCCCATCTTACTTTGAAATTTGGCTTTGGTATAAAATTTTCTATAATACATTTAGTTCAGGAGCCAAAAAAAATAAAATGTGTTACTTTTTTTTAAAAAAGGGTATTAAATTTTTTTCAACTAGGGCGTGATAAAAAACCTGACTTCTTATTCATTCTAAAACTGGTTTTCCCTCTCTGCCTTATCTCCGAAGTTTGGGCGCCGAAAAATTTATAGTTTAATATTTCTGTGTTGCCTATAATGTTGGATAGTGCCGAACCTTTACCGCATGAATTACACTCAGATCAGTTTAACTATTTTTTTCAGGTGACGCCGACTATAAACCCCATGTGATAGCCATTCCTGACGTCCGAGAGATCTCATTGGATGGCGACGAAGACTTTTTAATAGTAGCATGTGACGGCCTATGGGATTTTTTGACAGAAGACGCAGCCGCACAGGAGGTGTACTATATGATAGCTGAAAATCCAGGTAAGTACAATTTATGTAAGCCTAAAATGGAAAGAAAAAGTTTCTCCTCTATATTAAAGATAGGTGTTTGAAGACTTTTTGGAGCACAGCCTTATTTTATTTATGAAAGCCGGGGATTATAATAAATACATTTTTACAATATTTAAAAAATGTTTCTTCCGCATTTTTAGCTTTGACGTTTTCTTAATAACTCCTCGTAATAGCTAGATTTTGAAAAAGCTTAACCTAGTTGTCGACTTTAAGGAATACGTCAAACCTACCGTGGATGTCGCAACGAAATTGCTTGCAATGCGAAGGCAAAATATGAAGCTATATTTTAAATGTCTTACTTATTAAAAAGATTTAATTGTCTATAAGTCACGGAAAGATGATTTTGAAATAGCAGTTGAGGTGGTGCAACTTTTTAAGTGCATTGGGAGATCATGTAAATTTCCCTGTTTTTATTCGTAAATATACTGTTCAAAATCTTTACAATTAACGGAAGCAGTGCCAAAACTCCTCCGATGGCAATGACCTACACGGGATCGGCCTGATGTGTCGTGTGCCAAAAGCAAAGGCACACCCGTGTCTGACGGGGTTGATTTTGGTTAACGTGCTGGCCGTCTGTTTAGGTGTTTAAATTAATTGGAAAGCCGCGAACAAAAAACTAACCATTTTTTTCCAGTCTGTTCTTGAGAATTTTAGCTAGTTGCATGCTTGCTAATAAGGACGTTTTTAAAGGAGAGTTATATTTATAGAATTGACCAGTCTCCTTTCATGATTTAAGGTTACTGAAGCTTTTATTTTTCTATTATTCACGGCCACTACTTTCTTAATTATTGAGAAGTCGACATTTTCATTTATCAGGCTTTAAGAAGGAACATACTTTCTATTCTATATATTTGGTTGTATATTTCTGTTTTTATATTGTTTGTTGCCTATTTTCGTCACATCACATTCATATGGTCCATTTCACTAATGTCTCTATTCCACTGTTAGTTATCTTCGTTAGGAAATTCTAATCTGGGGTTTTGATCTATAAAGTTTCCTTTGAAAGGACGAATGAGTTGCGTCGAGGATAATCGGTTTCGGTTGGTCAATTGTTTTTAGAAAGTATTGCAGGTGTAAAAGGAAGATTTACAAAAAGAAAATAAGATAGATTTTAATTAATAAAGATGAAATAATGATGGTTCCATTTGAATTTTGGTTACTTCGCGTAAAAAAAAATGTTTTGCATATTATCTATTGCTGTAAGTTTAGAGATTAAATAAAATAAAAACATGAAGACTCAGTCCACATACACCATCACGGATGGTAGTTACATATGTAGAGTATACCAACCTTGTAAAGTAGTATCTTGAAAATATTACAGAATGGAACAAAACTTTTTAGCTATTTCTTTTGATTTTTCGAAATCGGTGTTATATCCGGTTGTTTGATGCTGTTCAAATAAAGCTGAGGGTTGTCTTTTTATTTTTGAGACTATTTCTGTGCTGAATTCTTACTGCTATTGTTTTTTTGTGGTTTAAATGTGGGTTGTATATTTTGTTTTCTTAAGATTATTCCAATTCTGTCCGTGATTCTTTTTATGTGTGGGATGATGGCTTTGTTCCTTGTTAGATCTCGGTTTTTGTTAGGGTCTTCTCTTGTCTTTTTAGGGCTTTCTTTATGTCTGATTGCGAGAAACAATTCCGTTCTAGAGCTGTTGAGATGTGTTTTATTTCTTCTTGTTTTGTATCCGGTACTGTTAGGAGGAGAGATCTTGATATTAGTGCGTTGATTACTGGCTGTTTTTGTGAAGGATGGTGATGTGATTCTGCATTGCGATATCGGTCACTGTGTGGGTTTTCGATATACGCTGAAACCCAGGGTATCATTCGGTTTTCTAGTTAGTAGCAGGTTCAAAAAGTTTTTTTATCTTATGGTGTGCCATCTGTTTATTTGTATATCTCATGATATATTTTGAACAAGAGGCATTGCAAAAGGCACCTTTGAAATCGAAATTTTGGAAACGCTACGTGGATGACATTTTTATAATATGGCCACACGGAAAAGAACACCTAGACGATTTCCTCGTATACCTTAAAAACATCCACTATATAATCCAATTTACGTTAGAAATAGAGTAGGATAAAAAACTTAATTTTTTGGATCTGTTGCTAAAAAGAAAATTGAACTTGAAAATTATGGTTTTTAAGGCATCCCATATGCAGATTGCCATCAAACAACATAGGACAAACAAGCAGGAGCATATCAGCGAGAAGTTAGTCTCAAAAACAAACAGACAATCTCAGCTTTATTTCAACACCATAAAACAACCGGACATATCACTGATTTTGAAAAAGCCAAAGAAATAGCATCAAAATATCGACAAAGGTGGAGTTCACACTCATTTTCGAAAGCAGTGAGCAGAGGTTTTACATTTGACCCCTATGTATGTAGTGTGATTTGTTATTAGGAGAAAATAAAATGCAAAAAAATATTTATCTATTTAAATACATATGAGTATACTACAGAAAAAAATCTATTAAGATATATAGTAAATAAACAAAATAAACAATTTTAAGACAAAATACACACATACTATTTTATCACTATGATGTCTGGGCTGCGATTCTCTAAAAGGAAAGTGAAAGAGAATGTCATAATAAGGATCTTCCATCTTTGTTTAGTCTGTAGTAATACATAAGTATGTCACTGTTCTAAAAGAGATAAGGAAAAAGAATGTCAAAAAATATGCTTACAGAATCGGGGCTCTGGTAGTACATTTTATTGTTATTAAAATAAATTATTGGAATATCATATTTTTGTATAATAATTTTAATTAGTAGGGTTCTATAATTACCGAACACAGACTGATGAAAACTATATACAAGTGAGTTTGAAACCACTTCTAAATAAATAAATTTTTTCAAAAATAATTTTTTTATGGCATTATTCATAATTGAATTAAAACCAGAAAAAATTATTTAATTTTTTCAAACATTTTCACACTTTTAATAAATTGATTTATCTATGAATATGGCAGTCAATATAGGATATAAAAAATCTTATTAGTTACCAACTAGAGACGGTAACCACACTCTTCATACATTATTTTCTATTTAAAATAATAATCAATATAACCTGCCATATATGCAATAATATTTTTGCAATATTGTGGATGTGCTTGCGATTTTTCTTCAAAGCAGTGGAAGTTACAGCTTTGGTGCGGTTAAGAATATTAAAATAATTTTATTTTTCTGGGAGTAACTTCAATATCACTACTAGAGATACGGTTTATCAAAGGGCATGACGTACAAATTGGAGTTGTTGACAGAACTTTCTCGGAAAATTCGGATGTAGATATGTTGGCTCCTGGCTCAGTGAGATTTGATGTAGCTTTATCACAATGACCGATAAAACTTGTATTTTGTGAAGTATTGGTAATTCATTTAACTAAATAAAAAAATATTTAAAGGTAAAAAATATTTTTTACCTTGTATAGGCTAGGATCCGTATTTTCTCTCAAGCGGTCATAACATTTGAAGGTTCTATCGAAACAATTTTCAGCAAAATGCTTAGAACAAAGCATACTATATTTTGTGAGATACCACCCTTTACTCATTACAAATCACACCCATCCTTCAGGGTGTGCAAGATATTTTGGAAATCTGTCATTAATAAGTTCATTTTAAAACAAGAATACGTTACGAAATCTTTGAAAAACTGTAAAATATTTTTAATTCGGGTCTGTTTATTGTTTATACTAAACCACGAAATATGATTGCTGATGATTGTTTTTTATCCACTCCGTATCGGCAACTGCGCATAGCACAACTAACCATGTTTGTTTTTACAAAAAGTAAAATTCTGGTAAAATAGCAGAAATAAAACACAGAAAACCTCGAGGTTTCACCTCATGATTCACGAAGCGAATATCACTTAACGGATAGAAATGTGGAAACAATATGGCGGACTCGAAACCCTCTTAGTAACTTGATGTCCTCTCCCCTTCTTTCTACTTCATTGTTATCTATACATTACTACTTAAAACGGAAAAATATAATTCCTGTTGATTGCTTTTTACCCACTCCGTATTAGCGGCTGCGCATAACACAATTAACCATGTTTGTTTTTATAAAAATAAAATTCTATCAAAATAACAGAAATAAAACACAGAAAACCTCGACTTATGACTCCATAAAACGAATATCACACAAATGACAGAAATGTGGGAATGATATGGCGGATTCGAACGTCTCTCAGTCACGTGATGTCCTCTTCCCTTCTTTGTACTTTAATGTTATTTATACATTTTAGGTCCATATTACAATTTTACTTCCTACTACTTAGAACAGAATTTTTGTCCAGCAGTGTATATACATATATTCATACTCCTCGTCTTTCATATGCATATAGAAAGCACATAAAAGAGGATGTGTCTTGACACTATAAATAATTATATGAATCTGTAAATTGTGCTATTTTAAAGCCCACTTTTATTGTAAATTTTACCGACCTTGATTAAGAAGAGGTTGTTAACATTTTCTTAGATTTTTTCCTATTTTATATAATCGCCATACTGCATGACGGTCTCAAGGCCGCTTAATTATATTCCTTAGTTTCTTTGATTATTATTCCATTTGCGAAAAGTAATTTTAAGCTTAGCCGAGATTTAAATTAGAGTTCATGCTTATTTTATAAATATTGTTTATTATAAGTTTTCTTCGCATTTTATTAATATCTTGTCGCTACAGTGGCGTATCTACGACATTTGCAATGAAGTCATGGCCTATGTCTTATAGACAGTGCGAGAGGAAATTAGAAACTGCTGATTTGAATTGCGTGAACTAATTCAGAGAATGGATGAATTATGGTGTTTACTAAGCATTAAAACTCAAAAAATATATTTTCTTCACGAGTTATATGTTGTCCAAAACTGTAACATTTTATTTAAATTTATAGGTAAAGTTTGTTTGTGCCCGAGATAATCTCCGGAATTACCGAACCGGTTTAGGAAATTATTTCACAGTTATATTTTATTTTGTTTTATGAAAGGGGGTGGCGCAAAAGGGTCTGAAAATGAAGAAAGTAAGAAAAGTCTGGACTTCTGCTCTCTCATTAATCTTTATCAGACGATGCGAGTAGTAAGGTGAATTTTAACATAGTTAAAACTCGATTTAGTTGGGTAAAATCAGAATTTCATTACTACTTAAGATTGTGTTCATTGTTTTCAAGGAATTTAAAATTGAAAGCATTCACGTAGCGAATTTAAAAGCATTCACGTATCGAATTTAAAAGAGAATAAATAAATAAATAGCAACACAGTTAATACTAATAATAATAACGACTTTTATTTAGGTATAAATCTTCATATACAAAATATAAACTTTTAAAAAGTTATCTCTTTAAATGTGGCATCAACAGGCGAAGTTTAATTTTTGATTAGCTATTCTTACACTTAACCTAGAGATGACACTCAAATTAGAGTTAGTATGGAACAAGTATACAATACTAAAAATGGAAAATCACAAAAGGAAACATAAAGTATTAAACTAAAAATTAATAAAACATACAGTATTAAATCAAAACCAACAAGAAATAAAATAAAAAAGCTTAGCAAATTTTAACAGTTTAACAAGATTGAATAAGTAAAAAAAATTGGCCTAAAGAAGTTCAACAATATCAAAATATGTTAACGGAACAAAGAACAAAAAAAATTGTTCCCATTGACTAACCGAACATTTCGAAAAAAAAACAAACCAAAACATACTGACCAAAGTCTTACTTCTTTTGGCTGTTTAGTAGCATCTTTTTATATATATTTTTAAACAGTATAAGATTTAAGTATTTAATCTCATCAGGAAAACTATTGTAAAGTATAACTGCCCAATATGACAAATATTTCCGAAAAATGGCAATTTTGTGTCTTGGGATTGAAAATAATTGACTATCTAGTATTTAGTTTATGCAGCTCATTTCTCAACTGTAATCTTGTTCTTAAATAAGTGGGGATTTCAGTAGACATAATCTTGTGAACAAACCCTGTAGAGTGCAGTTTTCTGCGGTTAGTCATGCTTAAGTCTCCCAGCTCAGCCATTCCAGTGGACACGTGATCAAATCTGAGACGAGGAAAAATAAAATGGCAGCAAGAGCTTTGCACTTTTTAGATACGATATTGTTTCTTGACATCAAGGAAATGGTCATACACACGATTAGTGTAATTAAAAAAAAAACATAATACAAGGACTTCTGGACAACAACCCATTGTTACTGTACCAGAGTTTCAAACTTATAAACGACTTTGGCATGAGACTAGCAATATGGGTGCCAAAAGTCTAGGTGTACTCCCAGAGATTTAATACAACCCCTCACTGACAGACGTAAATCATTAATTTTGAGTTGCATTGACTCATCAACATTAAATATCTTTTTCCCTTTAAAGTAAATGACAGAACATTTATATGGATTTAAAAAGAGATTATGTTTTGCAGATAGTTGTGTTAAAGCATTCATATCCTGATTTACTCTATATTCTGCCAGATGATGTTCATAAGGTAGAAAATTAAATATCAGTTGGATGTCATCTGTATATATTTGGTAAGTGCAATATTCAATGCAATTTAATAGATCAGCCGTGTAAAGTAAAAAAAAGCAGAGGCGCAAGTTGACCCCTGTGGCGCCCTCGACGCAATAGGGCACACTCTGGAGGTTTTACCATCCATCACCACACACTGCCAATGATTCACCAAATATGAACGAACTAACCAAACAATATCCACTAAAAAACCATAATATTGTAGTTTTGAGCAAAGCAATCTATGATTTATGTATCAAAGGCCTTAGGGTAATCCAGCAAAACCAGAGCTGAGACTCGACCCCTGTCAGTGTCCGTGACGATAGAGTTCACAACCTCAGACATTGTTGCAGAGGTGTTAAGACGTCCCCTAAACCCCGGTATAATACCACATCCTTCCGCAAAAGCTGCCATTTGGCTGCGGACTATCATCTCAAGAATTGTGGAACGAACAGTTTACAGACTAATCGGACGAAGATCAGACAGAGACTCGAGGCAATTGACTTTGGGGACCGGTTTCACAATAGATATCTTCTATCACCCAATCAACGTGCGCCTTTTTTGATTTGATTGATATATATATATATATATATATATATATATATATATATATATATATATATATATATATATATATATATATATATATATATACTTACAGAAAATGAAAAATTTTTAAACACATCAAAAACAATTTTGGTAACAAAATGGAAAATACAATGAGAACTGACTATAATGGAAAGGCGGTGACGTTATCTGATACGATGCTCTTTCTGATAATGCGCTTGGGTCATAGACTGAGCTGGGATTAATGAGGTTGCTTTTGGGGTTGCCAGATTTGCTTATGCTTTTCGGATTATCTCCAGGATTATGTGGATGCTGCTGTTATAGCATACCATGTATGTATTCGATCCAGACTGAGGTATGGATTGATATTTTGGGAAAATTCTTCAAAAATTGATAGGTTCATGGTGTTATAAAAGCGTTGTGTTCGAAATCTGTACGAAATGAAACAATCAGAGAGCTATCGACAAGTGTTTATTAATAAAAAAATTTTAACTGTAATAAAGGTTTACATTCTGTATTTGGTCCTGTTTGTAAAAGATAACATGGTTTGCTGAATATAACCTTAGTTATGATCATTACACTAGAAGTAAAGGCAAGCTCTGTTGTAAAAATACAGTTTTTCATATATACAGAAAAATGTTAAATTCTCATTAATTAAAAATATTCAATTAATTTCCTGAGACAATTAGGGTGTTTTCAAAAAATAAACTAAAGATACGACTCTCCTCGGCAGCCGTGTTATGTTTGCTAGTATTTTTCACGTATTTAATAAATTTTTTGATGCGAAAGTAAAATATAGGCTTGTAAAATGATACTTCTACTTTCAGAACCTTACAAAATTAAAATCGGATTATTCATGAGGCATCTGGACGCGTGAAAGATGGGACACTAAAAATTTCAAATGACAGTTGTGCAAAAGCTAATGAACCGACAGCTCATGGTTTTGACACGCATAAAGTACATATAAATTACTATTATTTCGCTATAACTTAAAAAATGACGGGAATATGAATTTATGAAAAAATACTGAATTCTCATGTTTTGCTCCTTTACTAATGACCCGATTGAGTCGATTCAGAGCTCATTTTGTTGGCATTCTTATTCTCTACAGTTCGTCTGTTTATACTATCAAGATTGCTTCATTAGTTTTGACTTTATAGGCTTATAGGCAAAAAAGGAAAAAAAACAGCAATTTTTGGTTTAAATTGTTTATAACAATTTAACGAGATAGAGAATGAAAAATATAACAAAATATCACTACGGATTGCTTTTAGTGGGATGGCACAATCGGGATCTATGATAGTATTTTTGTCACAGTAGCATTTATTTATTTCTGTATTGATGCGCCTAATAAAAATAAAATTATAAGGCAGCAAATTTTAAAATCTGGAAATATTTCCTTTAAAACTGGTGTCAAGTTCTGACCAGGTTGTTGAACAACTTTGCGGAGTTTTAGAGCAATCTGTAAAATAATAGAAGGTCGTCAGGCTGATCTAAATATATATATATATATATATATATATATATATATATATATATATATATATATATATTGTATTGACGCGTCGTGTATATTGTACTCATTTTTGAATTCTACTCGAAATTCTATGTACCATAAATGGTTTGATAAAAAAAATATTAATAAATATTATGCTTCTTTATTAAAACGGTAGATCGGCTAGTCCCTATTCAATATTTCTCGTCTGTAATTTTTTCCCAGTTCACTTTCTAATTTTGTTAAAAAACCGTATTTATCCTATTTAGGTCAATTTAATAGACAACAGTATTATATTTAGAAAATCATGATATTTAATGAAAATTCAAATCCGTTTTTTATACTTCATCACCGCAACTAATTGTTTAATGAAACAGCTCATTATTTTTTATAAAACTTATCGACGTTCATTAAATTGTTAATTACGGCTTGGCAAATTCGAAAATTGCCAATAAATACCCCGTTAATTGATAATTACGGCGGTATTTATTGAA
This sequence comes from Diaprepes abbreviatus, assembly GCA_034092305.1. Lineage (NCBI taxonomy): Eukaryota > Metazoa > Arthropoda > Insecta > Coleoptera > Curculionidae > Diaprepes > Diaprepes abbreviatus. Next base: position 25,390,241 of record JASJET010000103.1, read on the forward strand.
AGACAATTGTTCAAAAGTCCTATGTCGTTTCGGATGATGTCCTGTGTTTATTTTGGTAATAAATGATTAATTACATGGGCCTTCTTTCACGCCGATAATTTAAACTACTGATGCCTAAAACCCCTTATTGCGCTGTCGCAACTAAAATTTAAATTTTCATTGTTAAAGGGAATTAAAATTTTGGACAGACTCCCTTTTTTTTTGAAATTCAAAAACGGAGAACTAAATATAAAAAGTAAAAGTGTGGGTTTAGATGAAATATTTTAATAGGCTACTTTATACAGTCTGGTTTTACACTTAAAATACAGGGTGTCCGGTAAGTACATCCTAATTTCCCGGGAGCATACAGGGGAGGTCAAAATAACCCTATTTTGTCATAAAAAAAATTCCTAGAGTGCCCATTAATGGAGATACAGAGCCCTAAAGCGATTTACCGTATCGGTCTTGAATCGACTTGTATAATTTAATGAAATTTTAGTATTTTATAGAGGCCATAAATACTCATTAAACCATACTATAGTAGATGTTTTAGATCATCAGAGAAGTCAGGAACGGACTTGTAGCCACACTCGTTGGGCTTAATTTTTGAAAGGTGTCATTTTACAGAGCCGAAAACTGATTTTTCAAATACGTTGGTCATTCCTCTTCAAAAAGGTACTTTATTTCGATAAAACTGATGGTTTTCGAGATAAATCCGCTTTTACGCGAAAAACTTCAAATTTACTAATGCTAAACACGAAACAGGTAAAAATAAAATACGCAGGGTGTGTTGATGTGCTTTAATTTATGGGGAAGCGCTGTCTAACTCTTCGAAGCCAAGAACATGTAATGCTGAAAGATTTCCGTCTCAGACATTGTCAAGTCCACGAACCTTTCAAAAGCTTGATCGGGCCTCAATTAATTTACAATGTTATTAAAATGCAAAAATAATGAAAACGTTTAAATATTATTTTGGCAAATGTTTCTCAGTACATTTTCTTATTCTTCGAATATTTTCCCTCTGCACTACAAATAATATTCCGGCATTATTACGGACTTCCTTAGAATGCTGTGCTATTCTCGCTAGTAGTTTTTCTCTAGTATTTACTGGTGTTGACTAAACTAATTCTTTTACATGACCCCAGAAGTAAAAGTCTAAAGGATTTAGATTTGGAGACCTTGGTGGCCATATAACAGGCTCACGTTGACCTATCCATCAAGGGCCAAAACGTTTGTTAAGTGTTGACGTACTATACGGTTAAAATGAGGTGGAGCATCATCACCATGTACCATATTTACATTCTTCTCTCAAGAGGTACGTCTTCCAATAAATTATTTAAATTTTGCTGCAAAAATTGTAAATAAATCTTGCTATTGAGTCTTCCTTCCAAAACAAATAGATCTATAAGATGAGTTCCTCCACTCCACACATTTACAATAAACCTTTGTTGGTGTTTGTTTTGAATTATAGTGTGCGGATTTTCATCAGTCCAAAAATGTAAATTGTGTGAGTTTATTACGCCATCTCTTGTGTGTTAGAAAAATTTAGATTTAGGTTATGTTGCGGATAATCATCCAGGGACTAGTGTGAACTTTTTCAACGTGATACGCGCGAAGTAAATGTTCTGTTAGAGTTTCAAGTACAATCCATTTTGTAACATTGTTTTGTGTCGCGAGCTTTCTTATGCTGTTTGAAGTAATATCTTGCAAAATTTGTTCCTCTACGTGAGGGTCTTGTGCTCTCCTGGGAGGGCCCTCACCGCCACATCGCGCCAATAATGACCCTGAGTAAAACATGTAAAAAATTAATTGGTTAACTTTAATAATTATCTTCTAATCATCTTTTACCTGTTTCTCTTAGGCTTCAATCAACCCTTTGAAAGGTTTTTGGACTTGGCAATGTTCGAGCTAGAAATCTTTCAGCATAAAGTCTTCTTGCCTTTGAAGAATTTGACAGCGCTTCGCCATCAATGAAATGCTTATCAGCATACTCTGCGTAAGAATATTCTTCCATTTTTTAAAATTATTTTTACTTGAAGGCGGTGTTGACAAGTTCCGTTAATTCATTATGTAGGTATTTACAATAACAACGTGATTTTTACTTGTTTGTGTTCAGCATTAGCATAGAAGAAATATACCAAGAATTCCTATCCTGTGCTATAACTTTGACGCTCCTGAATGGTACGCCAAACTGGTACGCCGTCTCATTCATAAAAGGCAATTTACAATATTGTCAATAACTGATATCTATATCAGTATTTTAATGTGTTATACATACTTTTGTTAGAAACAAGTATAAAAGATTTAAATTTTCGGATTTATCAATGACCGAGTTTTAATACTTAGCGCTTCCAATCCTCCCATAAGAATGAGCCGTCTTAGTATAATTCGTCAATGGCATTAGTAACTTTGAGTGTTTCGCATAAAAACCGATTTATCTCGAAAACCGCCAGTTTTATCGAAATAAATTAAGAATGCCTTTTTTGACGAGGCATAAATTATACAAGTCTGTTCAAAACTTTGCCAGTCAGCTAAATTGCTGGGTACTCCTTTAAGGCTCTGTATCTCCGTTAAAGGGCACTTTGGGATTTTTTTTCTATAATAAAGTAGGGTTATTTTGACCTCCCCCGTATGCACCCGAGAAATCAGGAATTACTTACCGGACACCCTGTATAATGCATTAAATTACGAAATAAGATCATACATGATTAATTAATCTTTACAGTTTCTCCTCTTATGTTTGCGACGTCCTTAACGACAGGAGTCACATCGATGTCAGCTACACTGATTTTCACAAGGCTTTCGATCAGGTTGATCAGTGCATTCTACTGAGGAAGGCATCTGATCAGTTTAGTTTCTCTAATGCCTTTCTTAGAGTATTAAAATCCCACCTCCTAGACCGTCGCCAGTAGAGATTGAGGGTTTCAGGTTTGCGCTAACGTCGGGTGTACCTTAGGGTTCCAATTTGGGGCCACTCCTATTTAATATATATGTAAACGATTTTCTCGCCGAGATAGATTGCAAAAAAACAGCCTATGCTGGCGATATCAAAATTTTTCACCGCATCGATGCAATCGCTAACTGCGGGTTCCTTCAGACCAGCGTCGAAACAGTTGGTCAATGGTGTGTGTCCAATAAACTCGATCTGAATATTCCTAAGTTCATTGTGGCGTCTTTCAGTCGCACAAAGGATCGTATACTATTGAATTATTCAATTAATGCTTCTACCTTGAGTGGTCCCATATTATTTTGGTCGAAATTGGTTCAATAAAATGAGATAGCGCTGATAATATGGCGGACAAACAAGTTAATTTTATCAAATTTTCGTACATAACGAATCTAAAATTATTTTAAAAAAATCAATATGGCGGTGCCAATACGACGGATTTTACATTTACAAATTTTACACCTCTCGATTTTGTCCAAAATAGGTGTAGGGGGTTTTAGGATATGTAAATTACGAATTTAAAATTATTTTTAATAGATTCAATATGGCGGACTAAAAATTTAACTTCTCTCGATTTTGTTCGAAATTTCTTGCTGGGAGGTTTCTGAGAGTGCAAATAACGAATTTACAATTGTTTAAAAAAGCAATATGAGAATATGCCGGTCTAAAAATTTTATATTTCCGGATTATGTTCAAAATTAGTACTGGGGGTTTTCGACGGTGTAGGTTAGGATGAGATTAATAGTTAATTTTTTTTTTTAAATAAAATATGGCGGATCCAATGGTGGGTTGAAAATTTCAGTTTATTCATTTTTTTTTTCAAAATTGGTGTTAGGGAGTTTTCGGAATTGTAGGTTGCGAATCTGAAGTTAATTTTTTACAATTTAATTATGGCAGATACAGTATGGGAGACTAAAAATTTTACTTTTTTCCTATTTTGTCCATACTGATATTGGGGGTTCTTGGGGAGTATATTACGGGCCTTCCAACTCAATTTACAGGATAAAATATGTAGAACTAAAAAATTTACATTTCTCAAGTTCTTTGAATATCGGTATTACAGAGTTTTGGGGGCCTAGATTATGAATCTAAAATTAATTTTTTTAAATTCATCATAGTGGATTTACTATAGTAGACTAAATATTTATTTGGTACAATTTCATTCAAAGCTATTTGGGGAATTCTCATAATCATAGAATTTTTTGTTGTTCAATTTAGTATGGTCTACAATTATAGATAACATGTTTCCTTTTTTGCAACCTTTGAAACTTAACTCAGTACAGAACTAAAAATTTAAATATAAAATTTTTATAAAAAAAAATTGAACTGATCACATAAAAACGAAAAATATAGAATTAAAATTTTTGAAGTCAGCACCAAATGATTACTAAATGAAAAAAATGTTACAAGCTACGGTAAGAAAGCAGTTACAAATAAAGTATTTTTTAATCTTGTTATGTGAATCACATTTTACAGGTATTATTGATTTGACCCCGACTTGCAAAATTGCAATTTCATATAAAAATTTATATTGTTATTTTTCGCTTTTTAGAAATCGGTTCAATTTTTTTATAAAAAATTATAAAATTATGTATATTAAACAGAAAATGTTAATACTATAATACTTACTTTGTGTTTAAGCATAGATTCAAATACCTTTGGCATTTTTATTTATCGTCTGACATGTTTTAGTAGGTTTTATTTACTGTGAATCCGATTCCTTAACTTTTACCAGTTTATTGGATTTAAATCTGGCAACTATGACAGCTAGGATAAAATTTCAGTTTTCCTCCTTTGGACATCGGCGTAAGGTAGCATGTTTTTTTGGCCATAATATTGTTTATACAAAAGAGAAAACATTGTATAGCAGAGTATAACAAAAACGAGCAGACTTAACAAAAATTCCTTCATAACTTCGTCGGGATTTTTATGACCTTGACTGGAGCTATAATGAATGGATCTAAAAGTAAATTACACCATAAACGTGTGTTTTTAGGTTTTGTGAGATAACATCACCACTGTAGATTCTAGATTATGGGTGGGTTGTTAAGGCTTTCCTTGCTCTTCTACAGCACTTCAACCTATACGATCTTTTGTATGTGAACTTAATCTAATATAATCCAAGATATTGAGATTTTTCGCGAAGTCTATTTGGTTTTTTTTTGGAGGCAAGTGCCTTATTTCTTCAGGTGTCAGGGTGATCCCTTCCAAAAATTTAAGTCTCTTGCAGATTAGCCATTCGCATAGCACGTGTTCCGCTGTTGTATTAACGGAGTACGGTTTTTTTTTATTTATTTTTTTAATTTTCGCAACGTCAATAACAATCATGTCCCTTTTTGCGTTCCATGTTGTATTAACGGTTTTTGTTTACCAAATTTTAGTTAATTTTTTCCAGGAGTCTCTTTCAATTACCTTTCGCAATTTTAACTATTTTTCGATTTTAGCGAGACGTCACTCATCCTCTTAGTTAACTTTTTATTCACTTTTTTTTATTCAGTACTGTTTTGCGCAACTCAAGTTCGGGATTATTTTACTCTCCACTGTCACATTCGGGTTTATTTGTCAAATCGAGATTTTCGTAACTTTATACCCAACATGATGCCGATTATTAGTCGCAATGTCAATATCAGGTTGTCTCCACTTTGTCTCGTTTTGGTAATTATTTTTAAATCAGGACGCGTAGGTTAAGTAACTCGTATGCCCCGCTAACCTCGCTTTTTTATCAGCGGTATCAATTTCAGGAACCCGTAATGTCCTTAATTACGCCGCTGCCTTTTCTCTTTTATAGTAGTGATGACGTAGCGCTCTGAATTCGGAGAAGCACCGAGTCAAAGTGCCGCCACCGCGCCGTTTTCGCAATCGGAGAATTGTAGTTTTAGCACTGTATACCGCATCATTTATTTTATTTATTTAGGGAGCTGGGGACATATTAAATCTGAAATTTAATATTTTGTCGTAAAATAAACGTATATTCACAACACTGTTTCGGCTGTACGGGAGCAAAAACGGAAAATATCGTTTTCGGTTTTGCTTATCTTTTGGAGATGGTACCTCGCGGGGCAGTGCCCTGTAAAGAGATTTGTTGTTACTGGAATATCCTTTTTTGAGAGATCGAGAAACATTCTTGCTTACTCTCTCTTGACTGTGGTGATTGCCGCCGCTTCTTTGCCGATAGATGCAGTTGATAATTCCGCTATCTGGTTAGAGGAGGCTCTATTCGTCTTGCCTCTAGAGTTCTAAATATGCGTTCACGTGGGGCGTTATCGATGGGTAAGCGATAAAAAAATTGACTTCAAATTTTCACATACCGGACGTGCCTTAAATTTCATTCATTCTTTGAATGAATTAAAAGTATATGCCTGCTAAAATCATCGCAAAAAAAAGGAAGAAATACCAACTTTCAAGGCTGAAACTTACAGATGACGAAATTATCACTATTTCCAGTGGGTGCCCGTGGAGAAGAATATCTACAAATAAAGGCCACCCTGTAGTGAATACGTTTGATACAATATAATATATATATATATATATATATATATATATATATATATATATATATATATATATATATATCGATGATAAAAATTTATTTTCATAATTAAACACGATTTATTCTATTTACACTGAATATTTGATTAATTATTTTGCATTTATAATAAAATAAAATTCAAGTAAAAAATTTAATATTTTCTTCAAGAGCAGTAATAAAAAAATGATTAAAAAGTAAACAGTTTTCATTCCTTGACGGTCTAGATAACACCGTTAAGTGTACATTGTCCTGGTTTAAGATTGTTATTAAATATAACCATAATTTGGTTCAACTCAACCATGCCATATTGCTCTTTTATAGCATAAAATATTAAAAGTAGATTTCTTTTTTTAAATACAATGTAGAGGAATTTCACACAAGAATGTAAATAGTACTCTTTTCTTTTATTTTTATTACTTTTCTTTTGGGTCGTCAAATTCACAATTACAGCTTTTTGTACTTTACTATTTCTTCTTTTTATTTTTATTTTGTTGACATTATAAGACAGACTCGTAGTCAGATATTGTGTTTCTGAAAGTGACACTAAATTTGGGGGAATACAGGGTGTCTCACAGTAACCATCTATTGAAATATGTCGGGAAGTAATGCGATTTGAATCGTAGAAATTTGTATAATAGGGTTTTCTGTGACGCTCTCTTCAGATGAAGGAACAGCGATCTTGTGCGACTTCCAGTTATACCGGAAGTTGTCAGAAACTTACTTATTTTAAATGGATCATACTGTATGTTATATATTTTTTGTATTCTTTTCTTAATTTCCTGTAACTTTCACACTCAAAGTTTTTTTTGCCTTACTTAGCCATTTTTGAGCAAAAAACCATTTTTTCCAATTTTTTAATTCTGGCTGTCGCCTAAAATTGAATATAGTTTCAAAAATAAAATCGTGAAACTCGGAATTCCGGTTGTGGCTTAAGATATCATTGGGCTCGATAATCAAGTGTCTGAAAATCGCATTTTAGATACAGAGAAGTGGAAAATTAACAAATTTTTAAGCTCTATCAAAAAATGTTTAAAAATATATATATATATATATATATATATTTTAAATATGATGCTACGTTGTTGATTCGTTCAGTAGATAGGCAAGAACATTCCCTATTTATCCGTATAGAGTGTCCCCATACCTAGCTAGAACAGTCTTCAACTTATTTGCAATTTTTCGCAAACTCCTTCTATATATCAAGCAGTTTTAATGATTTCTGGCAAGAAGGCTATGATAAGCAAACTAATACTATTTTTTTATGGTGAAGCGTGTTATTGTCAGTTGCAATTAATTATACAGCCACACAAAAAAATTTCTTGCCTGGGGTTCTAACTATGTCTACTATATGTTTTTGGGGTCATTATTAAACGCTTTTAACCCAAAACCAATGCTGTTAAACCTCTAACAACCCTATGACCCAAAAGCCTCATAACCTAATAACCCATGACTTTATAATCCCATAATCATTATACTAAAATCATTACACTCAATCTCTCATAGCGGAAGAACTTGTGGTCATCTCAATTTCTTTACAGTACAGCTGTTGAGCTCCACAACCCAATAACCCCATGACCCTATGACTGCATAACCCTATAGCCATGTATCTGAAATCATTACACTCATTCTCCCATAGCGGAAGGGCTTGTCGTGGCCTCAATTCCTTCAAAATTTGGCTGTTGAACCCCATGACTCTATAGTCCTATAATTATATTACTGAAGTCATTACACTCAATCTCCCATAGAGGAAGAACTTGTCGTGGCCTTAATTTATTCAAACCATGGCTGTTAAACTCCAAGATTTCATAACCCCAATGATTTTAGATAGAGTTGTGGGGTTATGGGGTTATCGGATTATAAGGATTTTGGATCATGGGATTATTAGGGATTTAACAGCATTCAATAATACTTAATAGTCTGAGTTTTGGATTTTTTTTAAATTAAATGGACCGAAAATTCGAATTCAGCGAAAACATATAGTAGACATGTCAGAACCGCATGTCAGATTTTTTTGTGTGGCTGTACAAGAGCATTGGCCTGGGGTTCTGACTATGTTTGCTATATGTTTTTGGGGTGGTTGAATCCGAATCTGTCATCTATTAAATCACATCACGTCAGGGTTTTGCCATAATGTCGGAAAACCCCTAAACTCGGATTATTAAGTATTATAGACCGCTGTTAACCAAAATCATTGCTGTTAAATCCCTAATAACCCCATGACTCAAAGACCTCATAACCCGATGAGCCCATAACTCCATGACGCTATAACCCCATAATCATGTTACTGAAATCATTGGGGTTATGAGGTCATGGGGTTCAACAGCCATGGTTTGAATAAATTAAGGCCACGATAATTCTTCCGCTGTGGAAGATTGTGAGTAATGTCTTCAGTAATATGGGGTTATGGGGTTATCGGGTCTTAGGGTTTAACAGCCATAGTTTAAAGAAATTGAGGCCACCACAAGCTCTTCCGTTATGGGAGAATGAGTGTAATGATTTCTGTAACATGGTTATGATGTTATAGAATCATGGGTTCATGGAGTTATATGATTATTGGGCCATGGAGCTCAACAGCTGTAGTTTAAAGAAATTAAGGCGACTACAAGTTCTTCCTCTACGAAAAATTGAGTGTAATGATTTCAGTATCATGATTATGGGGTTATGAAGTCATGGAGTTATGGGGTCTTTGGGTCATGTGGTTATTAGGAGTTTAAAAACATTGGATATGGGGTAAAATCGTTCAATAATGCTCAATAGTCTTAATTTAGAGGTTTTTTGAGGTGATGGCAAAACCCTGACGTGATGGGGTGTAATGGACCTCAGATTCGGATTCGACGACTCCAAAAACATATAGTAGATATAGTCAGAACCCCAGGCCAGAATTTTTTTTTTGTGTGGCTGTGTTATTTATCGACGATTTACAACTGTGTTTGTCCACGAAAAATATTGCCGAAAAATGGAAAATAATACGTATATAAACGCTGACATATTAAATTTATTTTTTATTCATGACGAGTGGAACAAAGTTACAAGTCGAACATACAGAGTTTTCAACGAAAGATATTGCTTGACATTTGGAGGATTTTGCGAAAAATTATAAATAAGTTGAAAACTTTTCCGACTAGTTATAGGGATACCTTATATGGACAGAGAGGGAATGTTCTTGCCTATCTACTGAATGAATCAACATCGTAGCATTGTTTTTGAAAACATTAAGTTTTTTAAAATTTTTTGATCGAGCTTAAAATTTGTTACGTTTCCACTTCCCTGTACATCTAAAATGTGATTTTCAGACAATTCATTATCGAGCCCAATAATATCTAAAACCATAAGCGGAATTCCGAGTTTCACTATTTTATTTTTGAAACGATATGAAATTTTTTCCTCACAAACGGTTAGAGGAGGGCAAAAAAAATTTGAGTATAAGTTATCGAAAATGAAGAAAGGAATACAAAAAAAGTAAAATATAGAGGGTGATCCATTTAAAATAAGTAAGTTTCGGATAACTTCCGGTATAAACGGAAATCGCAGAAGGTCGCTGTAACTTCATCTGAAGAGAGTGTCACCGAAAACCCCATTATACTTTGCAGGATGCAAATTGTATTATTTCCCGAGATATTCTAATGGACGGAAACCATGAGATACCCTGTATAGTATATTACGAGTAACAAAAGATTTGTAATTTGTGAAAAACAAGGGTACTTAATATTTTCTTGGTCTATTCTTTTTCTCAAAATATTTATAGGCAATGCATATTCGAAAAACCATAATGACGAATTAATTAAATCTATTTTCTATCCACTAATGACATGAAAATCCTATATACTATATAGGATGGCGCAGCACATTTCCGGTTTATATACCGAGAACAATAAAATTTTTTTATAAGGGTGTAGGTCTGTTGGGACTACTTTTTAAAATTATTTTGGAATATACACAGTAGCTCAAAAAAAGCTTCATACCAAAGTTGTCAAAATTTAAATGAAATATTCTGATATTATTGCATATTTTGATAGGGCCAAATAAGGGTAAGTTACTGTTATTGTTCATATACATAGGACAAGTCGTTCTAGAGATATATATCTATTCTTGAAATTGTAGACCAAACTTTAAAAGACATGCTTGCCTTGCCTATTCCAGCTAGATGTTTCAAATTGTATTGTTTTTTTTTAGTAAAATCATTACAATTGATTGTAAAATGACAATGATTTCAAAAAATTATACAGGGTTGATAAAAACAGTTAATTTTTGTTATCACTAAAGTCAAATAAATTTCTTATTTTAAATAGAACCGTCTGTATTTAATATTAAAATTATTTTCTAATTTTAACCCGTAGTATTGGAAGAATAATAAAAATGCACAAATTTCTCCCATATCGCATTTAATTACATTAGGAACTTTCGGAAGTAGATTAGTTTGTCGTGTGTCGGTACGGCTCGACCTGTTGTTTTTTAGTGGTTAGTACACACACATATATAAGGGACCAAATTCTCGTTACGTCTACGTCCGTTGAACCTGGGTAATACAGAGCACGAATGCTCTGTTCGGTTGTCCACCCTTTCGGTTTGGTGGATGAGCTTGATTACAAGGGTATTTTGGGGGATGAACACCGATTTTGCGTGGATGATATAACATGCTGGGGCAATACTCATCGTGCATAACCTGGACATTTTGGAGATGTGGGGATTAGTTGCTTGCCTTTATAAAGACGGTTAGTTCATTTACTTTCCGCTATCCAGCTTTTTCATTCCAGATGGATATTCAGTTTTGCACCCCTCCTCGAAAACTTTTCATTTTTCGGGGTTGTACCTATAAGAGTTTTTGTTCAGTATGAATTGATCTACAATCTCCCGGAATTTGGACCGATTTGTCCGATTAGCCTTTCCCGTACAATGGGTCCTTTTATAAGTCGATATTCTTATGCGTCAAATATTGATTCTGAAAGTCAATGTATTTTACAAGAATAGAAAATAAAATCGGTCATGTTTCTTATGCTATGAACATTATTTATCTTTGATTAAATATTTCGTATATTGGTCTGTTACAATATAGATTTTTATTCGTATTTTAGAAAACAATCATAGGTACAATATTTGGCAAGCATTGCCAAAAGTAAACCCAACTAACTTTTATCCTTCAGTTTATTTAATAATTTTTCATAATTTCACGCCAAAACCTTTGATTGATGTCACGAAGGGGGTACACCCCTGACAATCAAAAACTCGACCTACTGATACAATTAATCTTAGTCAGTTTAACTTGAAACTAATTCGACTTGACAAGAATAAGGGTGCTTGGTATTACAAATTACGTTAATAACAAATAGACGGGTTTAACTATTAGATGTGTTTATTAGTTTACCGTAGACAGGTTATAGGACCCTATCATTAATTATTTTTGCTAGTTTGTCACCTATCGTTTATCATCGCCTTTAAGGTTCTAAACTATATGTATTATTGTTACGGAAAAATAATTAGGTCAGTATTAGTCCACGTTGTTGCTGCATGTCATATCTAGTCAATTGTTTACGAGAAAAATTGTCTAAACCACATTTCACATACATACTCTGGCCATCTGTCCTTATTTTAGTAACTGTACGTAGTATAACCACATGTTTTGTTCGTAATTAATTAGGATCTAATATTAACAGGAAATAAATTGAAACAAAAAATTTTATATATTTTTCACCTATGTATAGTGGACGGGTACGTGCCCTTGTTTTAGAAAACGGACAGCTCAACAAACACTACACGAATTATAAATATTTAGGGATAAAAATTATATAGGCTAGAATACCTAGTGAAGACCAAGGTCATTATTGGGAATAGTGGAAATACCCAATTTTCCCAATTATGGATGATTTTTTACACACCTCATATGTTCAGGTCATGGAACACGAAAATGAAGTTTTTATGGTGATCTCGCATGATTTTTCCAAAAAAAAATTCTCTGTTACTCATGTAACTGTCCTTAAATTTTGACCACTTCTAGTAAAATTCACAAACAAAACACAATATTTAATTTCTTTTTTAACAAAATTTACATAAATAATTGCGGAAAAATGCGAATATTTCATAAAAAGTAAGAAAACCCTTGGCTTGTCATTTGATCTTTTTTTTTTGTGTGCCTGCGACTTAAGCCGATATTCCACTATCAAAGATCTTTGACCAAGATCTTTTATAAAGTATTTTATTACATTTCCTTTGACGTTCATTCTGTTATATCTTAAATTTGTTTATATATATGTGCGTAGAATTAGGGTTTGATCATTGCGACCTAATAGATCTATCGTGCCCCCTCCTGTTGCTGAGTAGTAGGAGATACCTTACCGACAAAAGCAGGTCATCTAGTCCTATTTCCCTCAGGAACCTTAGGATGTTGCAGGGCTTCAAAGTGGGTAGCTCTCTTTTTTCTGTTTGGTGTGCTTCCAAGATTTACATCCTAGAGTTTTCTAGAGCGTTGCACTCTGAAACGATGTGAATAGAGATTTCGTTCTCCTCCTCGCAGAATCTTTACGCTTCTCCTTCTGCCAATCGAGTTTCTGGAGGTGTCCCTCCAAGTGACAATGCCCCGTCAGGATCCCTGTCAGAATTCTGAGTTGGTTTTTATTTAGGGTTCCTTGAATCTCTTTTGATTAGAGTTCCCAAGAACTATCTTCACTTGTCCCAATCCTTGCAGCTCCGTCCAATAAGTGAATCTCTTACTTTATTCTTCTCTTTTTAGTTCTTCCAGCATTACTCTGCTACTGATTCTACAGAAAACCTCTGGCCCCAGAAACGATGTATCAGCCCATTTTCTCGTGAGCCTGTATACTATTTCATTCCCCTCTACCCCGATGTGACCCGGTATCCCCATAAGGGTGACCTTATTGTTGTTGAAATAAATACATTTCCTATGGCATGTATTTCTGCCTAGAAAATGTTTGGTGACTTATCCAAGCTTCTAGTTCCCTCCGTTGTTTTGGAGCCATCTCTATACCATTTAATGGATTTCTTGTTGAGTTTTTCAATGGTGTTTCTGTACCATTTGCTTTTGCGACTCAACTTTGTGCTGAAGTTTTTCACAAAGTTGAATTTCTGTTTCATTTCATCTTGGGGCATGGCCCAGATTTGTTGATTTTTGGATGAGAAATGGGAACTTCGCTTTATGACCTCATCTCTCTTTATCCTATATATTGTCCTCTTCGTCATACTCTCCACAAGTATATGTAGAGATGTAAGGTTTAGGATTACTTCCATGGCGCCGGTTGGACAGGTTTTCATTGCCCTGGTTATATAGGCACAGGCCAATCTTTGAACTTTCGAGAGGTTAGCTCTTGTATTAGCCAGACTGATTTTTTTGCTGTCCTCTATGTGATGATTAGTCTCACTATTGCAGTGTGCATCTATTGCAGGATTTTTAGGTTTGTATCCTAGCTTTTTCCCGCAAAGTTTCTACATACTTTCAAGGCTTTTGTAGCCTTATTAATTACTTTATTTTTCATGCTTGTTCCAGAGAAGTTTATTATCTAGGGCCAGTCCCAGATATTTAACTTCTGACTTTCACTCAATAACGTTCCCACCTATTTTGAGATTGAGGTTTCTTTTCCTTGTGAGGGCTACTAAGGTGATTTTGGTGGGGTTGATGTTTAGTCCCATTATCTGACACCATTTCCTAGTGTCTTCAAGTCCTCTTTGAACTATGTCACAGAGGGTATTCTCGAATTTGCCTCTTGCGATCACGACCACGTCATCGGCATAACACTGACAAGCTATGCCGAGATCAGTCAGATCACAGAGGAGTTGATCTACAATTAAGCTCCACATAAGGGGAGAGGCTACTCCCCCCTAAGGGCATCCTCTGGTGGTACAGAGGGCGATAATGTCCTGTCCTATCTCAATCTTAAATTTAGACTGTTTCACTAGAAAATATATTTGTCATTTTTTTTTTAATTTTTCTGAAATGTTCAGAAAAAAACATCTAAAATTGAAAATGAACATATTTTTGCTCGTACAAGTGCTATAAATCCTATAGTGACAATGTGTTTCGTGCCAAAAAAACACAAAAACCACGTATGTAGGTGAAACCGTGGGTGCAAGACGCGATTTCAAAGGAATTTATTAAAGTTTAGTTCAAGAATTAATAAGTGAAAATTCTAAGAGCTACAAAAACTATTTAAGAGCGGATGAAGATTCTTTTAAGTTAGTGCTCCAACTTTAAAGCTCGTTATAATCTGCAAAATGACTATGACGATTTAATTTTTAATTAGTACTGAACATTTTGGGTCGAAATAATTTTAAAATTTGGTTTTTGTAATGTACAAATTATGTTGGTATATAAATAAATTAGATTTTAAAGTTAATTTTTTTTATTATGTTGTATGTAGACCTTATACTTTATATAACATTTCTGTAATCTGTTTATCTCCTTACAACATGTATCACGAAACCTCCTCCCACTCGAATATGATCTACTTTATTTAAACAATAAATGACTAGCAATCAAGAGTACTTATTTTACTAACATTCCTCCTCTTCCTCTACAAAAACTAGGCTCCGAATTGGTCACCTAAACAAATTCCTATTCATCTCTGTAAAATTTGTCAAATTCACTTATCGGTCAAATACACCATAACCTCATGCAAAAAAATATGAACAACACCCTTTTCGCCAGCAACATAACAACACAATTGAAACTCTCCTTTCTTATCAAAACTCTAACAATCTAATTATATTCATTAAGGACGTTAGAATACACAATCTAATATAAGACAAAGAAGAAATATAAAAAAGGAAACAAAATAATGGACGCTAAAATACCCAGCAGTCGATGCTCTGACTCACCTAGACGATCGCGATTCTAACAACATCTATAATAATAATCTGTTATTTTTGTTCCACTCCGTATATTCTTAAACTATTTCTTACGCAAAATCAATTAAATCTAACGGCATTTCTATATCTTTAAAAAATATAGATTATGAAGTATGCTGCTCTTGAACTCGTGGGCCATAACTTTTGCGATTCAATAGACGCTTAATTATGGATCAGCGAGGGTCCGTCTTCCCACGTGAAACTAACCTACAATAACTATCTTGTATTCTTACACCTCCATAACTAGAGAGTTTTTGAAGACGTTTATAGTGCGTAAATATGAATTTATTAACGTGAATTTTGTACCAAAATATAATATTAATTTGTTGCATGCTTGGCCTGATTTCCACGAACTTCTATTAAAAACTATGAAAAACGATTAATTCGGAATCTAATCATATTCACACACGTGAAATTTTGAGCGTTTTAGGCAGGTCATTTAGGAGAACACGTGTTTAGTGCGTCTATCGTACACGTGTTACGTTAGGGTTCCGTAGCAGTTGTTATTCCAATCTTTTTTATTTTTTCTTTACTGAAAGTATATTAATAAAATATCAGAAATTAAATTTTAACCGATTTATTAGCATCTCATGAATTAGCAAACGTAACAGAACTGTAACAGTTTTCTTTTAAATTATTTAGTAATAAAAATGGTCCCAGGTGTACCTCACCGAATTCCTTTATTTTGTCATATACACCTATTTTATTTTGTTCGTGCTAATACTGACTTTTAAGGGGTGAAAGCCACTCCTAAGGCATACCGCCGAAATTGGATTTTGAATTATCTCTGTTATTATCTAAAATTTTCTCATGAAACAAAGTGGATATTATCACTGATAAATAGACGATATTATGTGTGGTATTTTTACCCGCATTAACAACACCCATATTTTTAATAAGGGCGAAAGTGGGTTTTCCCACGATTACTAAAACCATCAGTTCCATTAAGTTTCCATAAAAATAATGTTATTGAACAGAGAATTGAAAATCTGTTCTTTTAATGTCAAAATAAGGCGTTTTTTTTTAGAAGTATACAATTTTAAAATGATAAAACATGTATAAATAATGTTAATAGCTATGGTTTTGGTTTTATTTAAAAGATACTTGTATGCCATTAGTGTTTAAATATGATTTCGGGCATATGATCTCCACGCTCGACCACTTTAGCGAGCTGCTGGGGCCGTATATCAGCAATTACGGGACGAATGTTGACTTCCAAGTGGTCCAACGTTTGTGGTTTATCGGCGTAGAGTAGTGACTTAGATATCCTCAAAGAAAGTAATCCATAGGTTTGAGATTACACGATCGTGGAGGCCAGTTCACAGATCCATTACGCGAAATTATGCTCTCATTGAATGTTTCTCGGAATAGATTGATGGTGTCGCGCGCTGTGTGGCATGTTGCGCCATCTTCTTGAAACCAAGGCTCTATCACCTCAATACCATTCAACTGAGGAACGAAAAAGTCACCAATCTTGGCTTTAAAGCACACCTCAAACGATTTATTAGCATCTCATGAATTAGCAAACGTAACAGAACTGTAACAGTTTTCGTTTAAATTATTTAGTAATAAAAATGATCCCAGGTGTACCTCACCGAATTCCTTTATTTTGTCATATACACCTATTTTTTTTTTGTTCGTGCTAATACTGACTTTTAAGGGGTGAAAGCCACTCCTAAGGCATACCGCCGAAATTGGATTTTGAGTTATCTCTGTTACTATCTAAAATTTTCTCATGAAACAAAATGGATATTATCACTGATAAATAGACTATATTATGTGTGGTATTTTTACCCGCATTAACAACACCCATATTTTTTAAAGGGCGAAAGTGGGTTTTCCAACGATTACTAAAACCATCAGTTCCATTAAGTTTCCATAAAAATAATGTTATTGAACAGAGAATTGAAAATCTATTCTTTTAATGTCAAAATAAGGTGTTTTTTTAGAAATATACAATTTTAAAATGATAAAACATGTATAAATAATGTTAATAGCTATGGTTTTGGTTTTATTTCAAACATAATTGTATGCCATTAGTGTTTAAATATCATTTCGGACATATGATCTCCACGCTCGACCACCTTAGCGAGCTGCTGGGGCCGTATATCAGCAATTACGGAACGAATGCTGACTTCCAAGTGGTCCAACGTTTGTGGTTTATCGGCGTAGACTAGTGACTTTACATATCCTTAAAGAAAGTAATCCATAGATTTGAGTTCACAGATCCATTACGCGAAATTATGCGCTCATTGAATGTTTCTCGGAATAAATTGATGATGTCGCGCGCTGTGTGGTATATTGCGCCATCTTCTTGAAACCGAAGCTCTATCACCTCAATACCATTCAACTGAGGAACGAAAAAGTCAGCAAACTTGGCTTTATAGCGCACCTCATTGACGGTAACATTCTTGCCGACATGATCTTTAAAGAAATATGTGTAAATGATTTTACCTCCC
The DNA here is from genome assembly GCA_034092305.1 of Diaprepes abbreviatus. Taxonomy (NCBI): domain Eukaryota; kingdom Metazoa; phylum Arthropoda; class Insecta; order Coleoptera; family Curculionidae; genus Diaprepes; species Diaprepes abbreviatus. The sequence goes on from JASJET010000103.1 coordinate 25,408,008, forward strand.
CATGAAACAAACGAAACAGTAACTTTTGATGGATGTAAGGGCGTCTTAATAAAGGCTTCTGGGTTTTCTCCACTCCAAATTCGGCAATTCTGTTTAATAACGTAACCAATCAACCAAAAATGAACCTCATCGCTGAAAAAAATTTTTCGTTGAAAAAGACTATCAAGCTGATATTATTTTCGGCTATTCACCGAATGTACGGCACGCATGATGGTTGCACGGTTTTAACTCTTGCACAAGCTGGATCTTGTAAGTTCGTAATCCAACATCTTCCACAAAGTGAATGGACACAGCTCCAATTGTTGTGCACAATGGCGTATCAACTCATTCGGGTCTTCCTCAACACTACGTTCCACAGCACCAATAACTGCTTCTGTGCACACTGTACGGCATCTTTGTGGATGGGTATTATCAACCAGAGTGTACGTAGCAGGAAAATGATCCATGCTTTGCCCAATAAATTGCTCGGATGGACGATTATGTCGACCGTAAAATGGACGTAGCGCAGGTTAGTTTGGCGAACAGAATCATGATTCTCAAAATAAATTTGCAAGCGTTATTATGGCGTAAGTCTATTCATGGTGAAATGATAAAACGTACTGACTACAAATCAACTGTCAACTGTCAAATTTACAGTCATTAGAAATAGCGTTGCCAGTTTAAAGACCAAGTCTCTAAAAAAATACACCTTTTAGTAGGTGTTTCGGTAAATAATGTCGACTAATACATTTGTTAGTATAAACTAATAACATCTATGGCGTTTCGAAAGGTAAAAAGCCAGTTTGTTATCAGTTGTCTTTGTTTTTTGTTTGCGGCGGGGAAATCTTGCAAAGACGTCACCACGAAGTGTGGAGGTAGTGCTGGATTCTTACTGACTAAAACCCCCCATAGATTAGATAAGGGGGAATAGATAAGCCACTCGATATCAATTTCTGTGACCGCGTTCTGCGCCTTCTGATGAAATGTTCGCCTACTAGCAGCTACCTAGGGAAAAAATTAATTGATCCACGTTTATGACGTAATGTAAAAAATATGTGAAATACATAGAGATGGGTAAAGATCAGCTGTTTTTCGCCCTCTCGGGCACAACTATAAAAAAGTTATTTAAGACATTCTTTTGTGTTTATATTTAGTTCAGTTTTTAAACTTAACAATTATATTAAAATTGTATGAAAATTACCCTTGTAGATTGCATAAATAATTTGTGCAACATGCAGGTTTTTTTTTACCATTTTCAACTTATTGATTATATCATTGTAGGGTGCTCGACAAATGAAAATATTTCTTTTGTTTTGTAATACAGTCAGTTTAGGGTTGTATGTGGATACAACGTCACTTTCCAGCTAAACTCCAATAATTTCCCATGAGTTACTAAAGATAAGTGAGGCTGTGCATTATAATGATAAAACATAATTTCGTTGTGATTTACCAATTCTGGCTGTTTTCCTTTGATTGCTTCATCGATATTCATCTGAGCTTCTGATGACGTATAAAGATTGCGTATAAATATAGCGAGCTGAGGGCGTGACGTGCTCGTGACAAGGCTGCCATGAACTTGCAGCGAGACTTTGATTTTTGCCAACTTCTATTGATGTCGAGCGCCTTAGATGGCAGCCGTCAAAGGAGGTAATAAATGCATTTGGGATACAAGAAGTAATTTTTATCATATTTCTATTGTTTGCGAACAGCGCGACCGAAACTCACAGCGATCCATTTTCTGTCGATTTTTTGGTGCGAATTCAAGGAATTTTTTTACCTAGTTGGACGGGTTTATATGGAGTGGTCTGAAGAAAATACGTTGAATTTAGAGGAGAGGTGAAAATAATTCCATAATTTGTAAGTTAAAAACAAACATTTTAACAAAGAAAAGAAGGCGGATGAGTGGAATGAAATTGTCTCAAAAAATTGCTGTGGCCAGCGAGAAAAAAATTTCGAGATTGTCAGTCAAATGGAAATTGGCAAATGAAAATATATTTCTCTTTTGGAAATGACTTTGGAGAAATTCTTGTATTGTCCTTTGATATGATTCAACTTTAAATCTGATAGAAGTTCCAATCCCGATCGTTTCTTATACAAGGTAGTGCGCCATTATCGCCGAGGTTTTCATTTTTTATTTAATAAATTTGATGTCAGTTAAACCCCACTACATAAAACTAATAAAGCTGCTGTTTGTTCTTCGTCATCAATAAGTCCGATTTAAAAAAAGAAATAACTTTAATCTTGGTCATATTTTTTAACGAAATTCTTTGTAAAAATGTACTACGAGACTCGCTGGATAAAAAATTTCATCATCGGTGATGCAAAACATATTTGGTGGGAAAACGCAACCAATTTCGAATTATTAAAATCTACAAATATATATTCATTTATCTCTATCCTTTGTTAGTTTTCACCGCCCAGGCGCTTTTAAAATTTCCTTTCACACCGACCGCTGAAGGCACTAGTGTTTAATGATAAATTTGCATGGTGCTCGTCTTCAATCGAACCGACAAAGTCCTAAGGAGGTTCGCACTCGGCTCGCCATATTTATACGAATCTTTAGAATACGAATTAGTATTTTAAATGTTCAAAATCGCGAAATCTCTAGAATGGTGATTTGTTGGAAAAAAGGATAAGAACAATTTTTATATTGAATTACATGATCGACAAATTTATCTAGCATATTTTTGCGATGGCCCATACCATTTACGAGAAAAATGCGAATTGATATTTTATTGAAATAGTGTATTTAGAACATCGACCAATTTTTAGCTATAGGCGAATTTTTGCGAAATTAAATGGCTATTTTGTCTGGATTATTAGTGTCTACAGTACCTTAAAAATACAGCTAAACCGTGCTCTATTTTATGTAAAATTCAAAACACTGAGTTATATAACCGCATAGACTAACATTAAATTTAAATATATATATATATATATATATATATATATATATATATATATATATATATATATATATATATATATATATATATATATATATATTAAGTAAAAAGTATCAAACTTGGGATTTTTGTCACACTAATTCGGTGTGTGTACCGGTAAAATAAATAATTTTTGTTTATTTTCATTCACAAGATTTTTTATACAATATCTTCGGTTTTTACATGTGTTTTTTCTTCGATGATTTGCAATTTTTCTCTGGCAATAGCCAAAAGTAACCTCCTTTAACCACTAAATATCCTTGAGTAGTGCGCGTCGAACGGTGTTTTTAGTTCGGTCTAGTAGAGATGGATAGCCATAGGCGGCGATCAGAAATCATCGAGATTAGATCATAATGAAAAATTCCATTTGTGAAATAATTTAAATAACCAATATTAATATGTTTTTTTTTTTAAGTTTTAAATTGTTTGTAAGGTCAAATTTGTTCATGAATCGTTAGACTTTTAACACCGATATCGGCTAGGTGAGGAGGCAAAAACAAGGTCTTTCTATTCGACATTATTTTAGGCAATATTTTTATAAAATCATGTTGATTGTATATGTATCGAAAGTCAAAGCTCTCCGATATGAAAAGCTGCCAAGTTTAAATACAACTAATGCTGAATTAAATATAATTTCCCTGATTTTTTTTATTCTAGAAATAGGTTTGATTGATTGCCAACTCTTGGCAAAAAAAACTTATTTTGTTGAAAACATAAAGACAAGTCTAATATTTGATTTGATTGGATCTACATAGAGAAAAAAATTAACTCTTGGCAAAAAAACTTATTTTGTTGAAAACATAAAGACAAGTCTAATATTTGATTTGATTGGATCTACATAGGAGCGCCATTATGTTTTATAAATTTATTTAAAAACAAATTACACTAAGCTTAATAAATTTCACTGAAAAAAAATCTATAAAATTACCTACTGTTTTAGTTATCAATTAGTTTAGTAACCGTGAATTAATGCATATTAATTTTTTTTAAGTCGGCGCTATAGTACTTGAGTAGGTTATTCTAGGTAGATTGGTATTTTTGCCATATTATATTACACTGTTTATATTGCGTTTAATTTGCTTTCCGTTTCATTTTTCCTATGAGTTTTTTGCAGACATTTTTTGTAACTTTTAAAGGTCGCCGACCCTTTTTCCTCAGTTTTTAACCCCCTTTCAATACCTCCCCCAATTACCTTTGGTAAAAGGGAATTGAAATTGCTACGGGAAAGTAAATTTATTGGAGAGAGGCTCCTGGAATGAGGTGTACCAAAAAATATATAATTGGACTTAATGCACGTCTTACCAGGGAGTTTCTCTCCTTAGGAAGGAAAAAACTGCTAGTCGTGGTGGGACTGTTGACAGAATATTGTATAGGGCCCAGCGAGTCCTAGGCATTGATCATCAAGTATCACCACTTTTTATTCTTTCATTCAACCTCCTTGCAATAAACTTACCAGGGATTTATTTTTACTGGACCCCCTTGCAACCATGCTCTTTGTAATTCTGTAAACCGAATTAAAATATCTGCTTCTTATCAAAAATTATACGCAAAGACACGCTCATTAACAATTTTTTCAGGTTTTAGCCTCTGCATAAACCTATCATAGAAATATTTTTATACGATCCCCTTTTGGTTTATCCTTTAGAATGTAGTGAAATCTTCAAAATATCTCACTGCTAGTACAAGTTGTGTGCAAAAAAAATCGCTAACCAATATCTTTTCTTAGTGTTAACCCCTGCAGCCATAAACCTTGAAAATATTTTTAGCATCACCCCTTGGAAGAACTCGCTTCGATCAAGAACTACAATTGAGCGAACAAATATATATATATATATATATATATATATATATATATATATATATATATATATATATATATATATATATATATATATATATATATATACAAACAAATAAGTTTTCGTCCGTGTAATTTTAAAATAAAATAAATGCAATTTGTGTTTCTCTTATGTTATTGAGTTAATCATCGAGATCCCACCTTTGTTGCGTTGTTTGCTACTGTTTTTTAATTTTAAAATCAGCTTATAGGGCACAAATGCGAGGTTTGTACCGAATGCAATGGCCTGACGAGTTCCATATTAGGACGAAACAGCGCTGTCGTAATTTTTCGAACCTCAAGTCTTTCCATTATTTTGGAGTTCTCTGCACTTTTTAACACGAGAGTAATATTTATTGACAAATCTTATGTCCGCTCAGCCGAGATTTATTTTATTATATATATATATATATATATATATATATATATATATATATATATATATATATATATATATTTAGATACTCGTTTGTTCTGTTGAAGATAATAGTCTGGCAGTGCCTGTAGACCAGGGGAGAATCCAGCCTCTCTCTTTGGAGGGGGAGGGCGATACCACAAAAGTACAGTTTGGCGACTGGGAGGGTGCCAGCCACAGTCCCGTTCCTCATGTAACAGGTAGAGGCGAATTTATTTTTCTGAATTTGAAGCTCTTGAGGGGGGGGGGAGCGATTGCACAGGATGGCAAGCAAAAGCGAGCTGTCGATCGAGGGGCATCTGTTTTTCTGAATTCTAAGCTCTTAGGGGGCACAGTATGGCAAATGACTCGCTTTCATTTGCCATACCGGGAGCGGTGCGTCTATTTATCTGAATTCGAAGCTCTTGGGAGGGGGTGATGGTCCCCGCCGTCCCCCTGGATCGGCGTCTAGTGTAGATATTCGAGAATAGTGGATTGGGAAACATTCAATGGTGTTGCCGGTTATTGTCATGTTTGAGTTGAGTCTTCATCTAATAACTCTTGCAAATCTGCATCTTTAAAATTTTCCGGTTGGCCTGGACCTTCCTTTTCTTTTAGATCAAAATCACCACTTTTGAAACGTTTAAACCATTGTTCACAATTTTTTTGGCTTAAAACATTCTCACCACAAGCTTCAACCAACAATCGATAACGCAAAACTTCTTTTCCTGATACAAAGTTCGATATTTTCGGACCTATAAAAAACTATCTTTTTTGCACAATGACAATTGATAATAAACTGGCTTTTAATGGCATGCTTTTCGAAACGCCATTAGTATATACCAACAAATGTAGCAGTGACTCCATCTCTTTGTAAAATCGACATTACTAACCGAAACATGTCATCTTCAGTGAACAAGACGGAATAAGATCTCTTAAATTAAAAAAAACATCATTCCTTGTAATTTTTTTCCATTAATTCATGTAAATTGCCTTGCGATCAGAAACCAAAAATTGTCATTTACTAATTGTATCTTTTTGTCACAAACATTTAACAGTTTAGGGGCAGAACAACTTAATTAAGTCTTTTTCTTCTTCTACTTGAGTACAATTATTCCTGTTTTGGTACAAAACTGTACCATTTCTGAAGCACTTTCTCTAGCGTTTTAATGCCTGACCTGGAACTCTTTTCCGGGTGGTTTGTGTCCTTTAGATTTCTTTGTCAGTCTGTCTCTATTTTTTTATGGGCTTACTCAAAAATTTTCTTTATTTTTCTCACAAATGATGACACGTCTTACATGTTACCTTGTTCCCTCAGATCTTCATTTCTTATCCTTTGTTAATTTTTTTCACCTATCGTTGTTCTTGTTTCCATATCCGTTGTTCTCATAATTTTCGTATTTTTTGTGTCCGCTCTGGTTTCTGCGCCATATGATATGGTTGCCTGACGATAGTTTTATATTATAGTGTCTTACGATATGCAGTCATGTATTTATTACTCCATATTATGTCCCTCAAACATCCTAAGATTATTCTTCTTCTCTAGAGTGGTTTTCTCTATTAACAGTTTAGATTGTAGCTATTCTTTTGATATTACCATGCTTTTTCTTTTTTCTGGGGTTCTGTTGTCTGATTGAAGCAGTGGATAGGTCTGCAGAATGTCTGCCATCAGTACAGTGTCATCCAGGCTCGGATCTTGGGAGGGCGGGAGGATCTTCCTCCATGAACTTCGAATTTAGAAAAATATACTCGCCCATGTCTACTGCTTTAGGAACGTGAATGTCCCTGTCCCCCACCCCCTGTGCCCGTCGACAACTCGCTTTCGCTTGTCATATTGCACCCTTGTGACATCATTGCCACCCCCAAAGATAGGTTGGATCTGCCCCTGGTGTCATCTGCGTAACATATGATGTTAAATTATGTATTTCTTATTCTATAACTGTAGTATTTAGGTAATTCTTTGATTATTGTATCCATAATCAAGTTAAATAACAAATGACTGCGAATTGCCTTGTCTAATGCCAGTGTGAATAGGTGTTTTGTTGAGTTCGTTGTTGACTAATATGTGTTGTGCATTCAACATTCACATTTTCTATAATTTTTCTTCATTGTTTATCAATACATTTTCTTCTAGTATTTTCATTATACAGTGTGACCAGTAAAGTCCACATCATACGGGATTTTTTTATTAATAGCTTTATTCGAAATTTGACTTTGGCAACAATTTCTGCTTTGATCGAGATGAAAATTAACCAAAAAAAAAACAGTAGTCACGTGATTAGCATTATCTGTCAAATTTTAATTTTTTTTTTCAAAAAAAAGTCCTAATTTGGGCTATATATCAGAATCTCGAAAAAAGTTATAAGAAAAAGTTTTTCTAAATGCAATTTTTAGCCCAGATGCAAAATTTCAGCTGTATAAGATGATTTAGATTTTTTGCCCATTTTTTGTAAATTGCACCACTGTTGCAAAATAAGACTCAACTCAACCTATATAAAACGTCTTAGTTTTGACAATGCTTCGTCCTAGACATATTTTGTTTAAAGTAGCTTCATATTAAATGTGTGTTTTTCTACAAAATCCAAATAGGGCTATTAACATGTATTAATTTATTAATACTAAGAAAATAGTTTAATTGAAAAGACTCAAATTTTCTAATAAAAAAAACATAATATGAAAAAAAATAAAAATTTATTTTCCACCTAATGCAGACTTTACTGATGACACTTTGTACTTGTTTGTCTTGGATATAATATGTATTACTTTTAGACACAAAACAACGTTTTCAAAAATAATTATTTTATGAAGTTACCTTATACAGAGTCAGAACAAATAAACTTTGCATCACATTTGACCAAATTTTAATACCCCTATTTGAATTTTGTAGAAAAACACAGATTTAAAATATGGCGCTACTTTAAACAAAATATATCTGGAATAAAGCATTGTCAAAACGGAGAAGTTTTATGTAGGTTTCGTTGAGTCTTATTTTGCAACAGTGGTACAATTTACAAGAAATGAGCAAAAAATCTAAATCATCTTATTGAAATTTTGCATATGGGCTAAAAATTGCATCTAGAAAAACTTTTTCTAATAACTTTTTTTGATATTTTGAGATATAACCCCACTGTTGAATTTTTTTTTGGAAAAAAAATAAAATTAGACAGATAAAAATAACTACTAACTACTACCAAATTTTTGATCTCGCTCCAAGCAGAAATTGAAGCCAAAGTCAAACTTCGAATAAAGCTGTTAAGGGGTTTTTTAGGTTACAATTTTTCAAGAAAAAAAATTTTTTAGTCATTTTTTTTAATAGAAAGAAAAGAGATATCATTTTATAATTTTGCACATATATTTATTCGTACTTTAAGTATACAAAAAATTTTTTTTTGGATTTGTTTTATGTATTTTTTTACCCATAATAATTAAAAAAAAAAAAACATCAGAAAAAGACGGCGGACGTGACTCCAGGTGACTGAATCGTCTCAAAAAAAAAACAAATTAATCCTTGTTCAAGTGCCCATGGTCAGGTACCGGAATGATTTTTTTTCGTCAAAAAATAACGAAATGGCGGCCATTTGAAAAAAAAATCCATTTTTGAGGGTGAAAAATCGGGTAAAAATCGGAAAATTTGTTACCGATCAAAGTGATTCCGGTACCGACCATGGGCACTTGAACAAGGATTAATTTGGTATTTTCTTTTTTTTTTTCAGACGATTCAGTCACCTGGAATCACGTCCGCCGTCATGTTTTGATGTTTTTTTTTTTTAAATTGTTATGGGTAAAAAAACCTATAAAAAAATCAAAAAGTTTTTTTTTTGTATACTTAAAGTACAAATAAATATATGTGCAAAATTATAAAATGATATCTCTTTTCTTTCTAATAAAAAAACATTAATAAAAATTTTTTATTTTTGAAAAATTGTAACCTAAAAGACCCCTTAATAAAAAAATCCCATATGATGCGGACTTTACTGGTCACACTGTATTTACTTTTATTTTTCTAATACTTTAGTCATGTTCACAAAACAAAACATGCTGGTCAGTTATATTCCACTGATTTTTCTGAGATTGTAGACCTATTTTATCTGAAGTCCTGCTACTCTTCGCCAATCAGTGTAATACCACTGTAGTTTAGTATTTATTCAGTTATATTATTCCTCTATAGTTTCACAGTGTTGTTATACCTCCTTTTTTTTAAAAAAAAGGTATGGTAATTCTTTGCTTCTATCCAATTTGAGTAAGAAAGCATATTAAAAAGTCAACAAACAACATACTGTAAGAACTTCTTTGTTACGCTACTGTTTCGTTAAAAGTTAATCAGAAGAAGACTATTTTCTTCTATTCTCGGCTCTAGGAATAATTGCAATCTAACAGCCTTAATATTGTTCTTTTGCTACAGTTCTTTTAGTGACGTGGTTTTTAGACATAATTATCGACGCTTCTTTGCAATTCTAGTGCTGTTAGTTCATTTAGTTGTTGTCGCGTTTTTCTTTACGGTTTTTCATCCGGAAAATTGTTGGATTGTCACCTTATTTGTACGGGAAAAGGTAAGTTTTTGATTAAGTTTCCAACGAATAGGTTTTGATGAGGCATTTTTTATGTTAAAAATATATCTAGGTACATTATTTTCGGAGCTGTCACGCATAAAACATTATTAAATTGCATTTTGTTTGTTATAGTTAAATTCTAAATGCTGTCGAAGAGTTTTTAAGGCGCTCTGTAGCTGACACGTATACAGAAATAGCAGTAACACGACCTTAAGAAGTTCAATTCGGGTTATAATGATCTAAAGATGACTAAGATATCACAACTTGCTATCAGTTACAGTCAGTCACAAGAATCTTCATATACCTTAGTAATTTTTAAACATTAATAAGTAATAAGCCTTAATTAAAAAATATCTTCATATACCTTAGTAATTTTTAAACATTAATAAGTAATAAGCCTTAATTAAAAAATATAATTTTAATTAATTACGTTGATACAATAATACAAAAATTTTATAATTTTAAAGTAACATATTCTGTATTAGAAAAACCACAAGAAACAGATTATTTGGCTCACATACGTTTATTTATACTGAAAAATATTAAAATTTTCATAAGAATTAATAGTCTGTAGGTCCTCGATTCATCAAATTTGACATGTGGAGATATTTCTGTCTACGTAATTTGTAACGCATTGGCCAGAGATTCTTTATTGGTAATATAGTGTTATCCTTATCCTTTGTTTCAATTTACCTTATAAATATTCTATGGGATTCAAATCGGATAACTGTGTAGCTGAGGTACATTATAAAGAATCCATTCACGCACAGTCGGTGCTGGCTGTTTTGGATCATCAGCGGTCGCCAAGCTCTAATTGTCAAAGTACAAGTAAATTGCTTTGCATAATTTGCAAATCCTGTTGACGAACGATTGTACTTTCAATCAAAACTATTTCCTATTCCAGCTGTGCTCATTAAACCCCCACTATCACCACCATGTTTAACAGTTGGAATGAAATTTTCGATTTTCATTTGTTCATTAGCTGTATGCCCAATTTTTTCTTTGCCGTGAGAAGCAAAGATTTGTAAAGAGGGATATTGGCAAGAACTTCTTTTGTCTGTTTTGGTTACAGTTTAGCTGCATTCATCTTTGAGTTCTTCCGTGAGATTCCTGGGATCGTAATACTCTATGTACTGTTTCCGAATTTAACTTTTACCCGTAACATTTTCAATATCTGCTGCAAATTTCGGAGCACTTATGTTTGGTTCAGATTTAATTTTTCCTAGAATTGTATGGACATTTTTGTCATCTCATTTTCTTGGGCGACCAAATTGCTTCTTCTTGCATTAACTTCTATTTTTGTTATAAAAATGTAGGTATGCATATATAGTAATGAGAATTTTACTTAATATATGCAGAGATTTGTGATTATTTCTAATATGTACAGGGGGGAAAATTATTGTCTTACATTTTTTGGTATTCTTTAAATATATTGCTATGATGTGAATGTTAATACTCATATAAGAGAATCAACACTGTAAAGCTTCGAACATACCTCTGTAGAATTAGCATAACGTCAGAACTATGGCATGTTTGTTTGAACGCTGAATAACGTAATAATATTTTTATTTATATTTGAAAAGTGTTGATAAACAGTATATATTTCATTTCTTGGTACACTCATACCGATTTTATGCTATCATTTTCTAATTGCATTATTTAAACGAGTATCATATGATAATCGGTACGTCAATTCTAGAGATGAATGTGTGGTTGCCTAAATTATTATTATTATTGTTATTTTCAATATGTAAACAATATCTAACAATATTTACCAATAAAAATAAGTTTTTAAATCCTCATTTTGCTAATATTAATTGCAAATTTCGCATTTATAGTAATTTCTAACACTTAAAAACACTGAAAATAATCATGACAAACAATTAAACTGAAAGAAAAGATAAGTAAACATGTTTATGTCTATCAAACATCAGAAAAGCCTCCCTCCACTAACCATAAACAGCCTTCAAACAAATCTATTGTTATATAAATCTATAGGGTATGATCGAAGCTGTCATGGGTGGGTCCTTTTGGATTTTTTAATATGCTATCTAGGAAACAGTAAAAGATTTTAAAAATCAGATAAAGTAGTCCCGAGCTCTTTTTTTGAGAAAATTTACAATTTCCTTAAATGTCCTAAATTTTATTTATCAAAGCAACTACTGTAAAACTAAGAATGCATTCTTGAGATACTTTTTCTGTAGAATCCAGTGGCGTAGTCAAATTTTTTATTTCAGTTTTAATTACGGAGATATAATATCAAGTTTCAATTTTTTAAATGGAACACCCTGTTTTTTACATCATTTTTTTTTGTATTTTATATTTTCTTTAAGAATATATTATATTGTCAATATAAATTAACAACAAGTAGGCTGAAAACATATTTTTAATTTTTTCATTAAGCTCACAAACTAGCTCATAAGAGCTGGCGGCTCAGACGATCCAAGTTCTGCATGTCTATATTAACACATTTTAGAAAACTAATAAGTTGTTAAAATACAAAAAAACACACCTAAGCACAACTGAAAAAGGCAAAAAAATCAATAATAAACTAAATTAAATGTTCAAACTGTTATAAATTGTTATCCAGACATAGTTGGCAACGTTTTTGCACTCTTCTGCTCACAGCGTTATGAATATGAATATTAGTAATACTTCGCATAGTCGCCACAAAATTTTCTTGTAATTCTTCTAAATTTCTATTTCTATTTAGATAGATTTTGTTTTTCATAGACCCCAAAAAAAGCAATCTTTGAGGGTAACATCAGGTGACTTAGGTGGCTACCTAATTGGTTCATTGTTTGCTATCCATTTCTGTGCAGATTTAGCGTTAAAGCATTCAACAATAATTCCCGCGTTATTAGCTGGGGCTCCATTGTATTGAAAATACAATCTCTTACTTTCCGCTAAAGGCAAATTATCCATAAAAGGGACGATGTGTCTTACTAAAATCTCTAGGTAGGCTTTTAAATTCCCTTCATATATCTCGTAGGCCATTATTCTATTACCCAACAAAGCAACCCACACATTAAAACCCAAATCGTCCTTGTGCTACCCTATTTATTTGTTGGTGAGGGTTCTGATTTGCCCATAGATAGTTATTATGGCGATTAAATATCACTAATTATTTTTGACTCATCCGTCCATACAATACTATTAAAGAAAAAATCATTTCTCAATATATCCATATACCAATTAAAGAATTTAAGTCTTCATTCAGGGCCGCCATGAAGAAGAAGCTGAGTTTTTCTTGCGTTGTAACATTTAAACTTATTTTCGTTTAAAATTTTTTATGAGAAACCTCAATATCCATTTCAATAGTTCTTCTCGACGTTGAAGGATCTGCCGTAATACGTGCAATTACATTTATAATTTCATTCTCTTGACCTTCTTTTTCATACCTTTTGGCCGTGACTTTTCAAAGAATCCAAAATTGATTAAGTTTTCTACTAGTCTCCTAAAAATTGCCGGGTTGGGTTATTCGCGCTCCGGATACGGTTCAAAATATAAATCAGAGGCTCTCTGCTTGTGTTTATTACACTAAATATAGCATTCTAGCATATTACACTTTTAGAAATTTTGAAAAATTTCCATTTTGAGTTTTTAAACAGACAAATTGCAAGTTGACAAGTTAATAAACCTCAAACTGATAAGCTTTAGTCTAATAAGTGATTCTTTTATTTATCCATAGTCACAGCCTACTATTTTAAAACATAATATAGGTACAATATGTTATATTCATCTAACTTAAAAAGTGTTCTTAGCAGTGACTGATGGAAATGATTTAAGTATTTAGATATTCTTTTTAATCGAAATCAATTAGAATATTTAATATATTATATTATTATATTATAGGTTAAGAAAGTGTGATTAAAAAAATTAACTAGATGATTTTATATTATATCAATATAGCTTCGTTAATCGACGTTTTCTATTTTAAAACGTTTGCATATTTAATAAAAACTGTTTTTAGCTTATTTGTTGTCAATTTATATTGTTACGAACTTTATAGCGTTGTACATTTCATAGTATTAGTTTGTGTTCGTAGTTTGTAGGGTTTTAGGTATATTTTCTAATGTAACGAACTTTGTAGCATTTTATATTTCATAGTATTAGTTTGTGTTTGTAGTTCGTAGGGTTTTAGGTATATGTTCTACGAGTTTATGATTTATTTAAGTAATTTTACCTTTGTTAATTTCCTCAGGAGACGACTATGAAAGAAGGTCTGGAACTTTTTAGAGAATTTGATTTTCTTATTTTTATAACCTGAACTAACCTCTTCTGGATTTGATCCCACTTCTGACACCAATTTTGTTCCGGACGGCCGGTCTTCAAACAAACTATATACACTGTATTATTTTAATAATTTTTTATTGTCAACCTTTCTTTTGACACTTGTCAAATTAATTCAAGTTGCGTCGACAAGCTCTCAAACTACACTGACTAAGAAAGCCGATCTGGAGCCTTTATATACCCTTTTGGTCGATACCGGAAGATTCCCTAATTCTCTAGAAGGATTTCCATACTACATGGGGTAATCAAAATAAGAAAAAGGAATAATCCGGCGATTTCTAGACCTTCTATCATAGGCGTTCCATGTTAAAAATGAGGAAATCGAATTCTCTAAAAAGTTCCAGACCTTCTTTCATAGTCGTCTCCTGAGGAAATTAACAAAGGTAAAATTACTTAATTAAATTATAGACTCGTAGAAAATATACCTAAAACCCTATGAACTACAAACACAAACTAATACTATGAAATATAAAATGCTTCAAAGTTCGTTACATTAGAAAATATACCTAGAACCCTACAAACTACGAACACAAACTAATACTATGAAATGTACAACGCTATAAAGTTCGTAACAATATTGACAATATAATATATTCTTAAAGAAAATGCAAAATGCAAAAAAAAATATTTAAATTAATATATGGTGTTCCATTTAAAAAATTTAAACTTAGTGGTATATCTCCGTAATTAAAACTAAAGTTAAAAATCTGACTATGCCAGTTGATTTGATAAATAATATATAGGACACTTTCGAAAATGGAAAAATTAGAAAATCATCCGAAACCGATCGCGATAGGCCTAATTTGTTTTTGCCATTACAATTTTCTTAAAGAAAGAGCTTGGAACTACTTTTTCAGATTTTAAAAATCTTTTACGGTTTCCCAGATAGACTATAAAAACATCCAAAATGATCCGACCTTTACAGTGTTGATTCTCATCATAACATCATAGCAATATATTTAAAGAATATCACAAAATGTAAAACAAAAATTTTTGTTTTTTCCACTCAGTATTAAAAACAGCTGAATACGAAAGTTATTGCATAACTCCAGTTATTTTTATTTATTGAAAGAAATAGTGATTAAACGACTAAAGATGCTCAAAGTAAACTACGCCCTACTAGTCTCAAATGTCGGTGTGTTTCCTAGAAAAAAAATGACCTGGGTTCAAGAGATTTTATATTAAGCCCTACATGGACAATATATTATGACGATAGACCAGAAATCCTATATAGTAAAACGGATATAGGAAAGTGGATTAGAATTACACGTTAGTGTACATGAAAGTCAATCGGTTCAGAGGGGCTTCTATTATGACAAAGGCAAATTGTCCTGGATAATTTTTACGAAGGTGAAGTAAACCCACGCATTAAACTAAAATAATATTAAGCTCGAATTTATCACTAGAGCTTTTTTCAGCTTAAATGTTGTTAACGTTTTATTATTTCTCAATAGAATATTGTCTAGGATAAGTCTAAATACACACAAAGTTTGAGGAAAAAATGTATTTTCTTTACATATAGTTCTTATTTTAAAATTAATTTATTTTATCATTAAGAATAAGAAATAATTTTAAGGTTTTTTAAGAATATAATAAGCTAGAAACTAATTTAGCTACCGAAACTACGTTCCCATGATATTTCGTGCAACATATATCAAATATTTTAATATAATTTGCTTATAATAACGGTAAAATAAAGTTCTTATTTTGGTAGAATTATCTTTAAGGAGCCTTAAAAATGTTTTCTCCTTAACAATGAAACAAAAATTTAACGATTTTTTTGATAACTCTATTTTTCACCATAACCTCTCTGAACTGTAGCATACTTGCGCTACCTGTCTTCAAATTCCATTAGAACAAAATTTTTTCTGTTGGCCTTTGAATTAGGTATCAATATCTTCATTCAGCTAGTTATCACCTACAAAATAGCACCCTGAACAGACATAAGTCAAACGGGGCCATATCTCGACTACGCGGGAGATAATCTAGTACAGTTTACACTCATGAGGGATTGACTATATTTTGGCTGTTCGCGCATTGTTGTCAAGAAAAAGAATGTTCTCGTGACAGAAACTTGGACGTTTTCAATCAAAAACTATACGTGGCTTTGTTAATATATTATAGTAGGTAACTGCTGTTATTGTAAGGTTTGTACTCAACAAGAACAGCTTCTGCTTGATCTCAAAAAACGGTGCCGCGAGTTTACCAGCTGAAGATTGCATGCGGGCATTTTTTGAAAGTCAAGAATCCAAGTCTCATCGCCTGCCACTATCTCAAAGAAAAAGTTATGATCTGCATCCAAAGATTCCGAATAGTTTTGAGAAATTGACTACCTAAAGAGTTGTTGTTTGGGAGTCAACAGTCTTAGAACACCTTGCTGAAATTTATCAAGTAGAATTATCAAACTGCTTGGTTTAGATATTTTTAATGCTTAAACGATAACCATTTCAAAAGGTCCTCTCTGATAGAAGGCAGTTCTGTGTTGTCGGCCATCCAACATATAGTATGTCTATATTGCGTTTCATATATGTGATCGATAATGTCTTGTCGGAATATTTCGATATTACGTCTCACAAAACAGGCAGTTTCATATATGTAGACTGTAGCTGTGCCTTCTTATAAGTTCAAAAATTTGAATTTAAAAATTATTTTCAAATCCTTTGAACTACCTCAGTGAATAATTCCATATCGTAAATGTGAATGAAATGATGAATAATATAACGAGCTTAGAACATATTTGCTATATTATTTAGACAAATATTTTAGGCCGTAACAAGCAGAAGGTAGTGTTTAGCATAAATTATCAGTATGGTCACATCATATTGTAAAAATTACACGAGCCCACCATTAATAATACCTTTAACATTACGAGCACCCCCCAACCAGCGTAAAAGTCATTGCTGTCGTCTTCTCATCATTAATGACCCGTTTATTCTTAATCATCTATTCCGATACGCTGTCAGCCAGTAACTCCGTGCTAGAATCATCCGCCATTTTAAGGACAATGTTTGTATCATCAGCCTAAGACACAAGGAGAACTGGGAAATCGGAAATTGCTCTATGTAGTTCATTGGGAAAAATAATAAATAATAAAGGTCCCAGAATCGAACTCTGTCGTCACCCATTTCCACCTTCGATGGCTTAGAAGCAACCTAAGTATACCAAAATTCAGCGCGACTTGTTGTGAATACCCTTCAAGATAGGATTGGAATAACACCACGTAGAACACCTGTAAAGTGGTTTATACAACACAATATTTACTTAAATGAATATAAAGGGCTTTAGGAAAAGATGCTTGATCGACGCAATTGACAATTTCATTTACAAATGAGGATAAAGCAGTATCAAGACGTGTTTTCTTAGTAAAATCGTGTGGAGATATGTTTATAACCCTGTGTGTTTTAAAATGTACATTTAATTTATTGTTCATAATTAATTCTTATACCTTTGAAAATGATAAACTTATTGGCCTAATTTTGACACATCTGCTTGATCTCCCTTTTTAAAGGCGAGTTTGATAATGGCAAATTTTATCTTTCAAAAGATTTATTAATGAGGAAAGTTACTGGATTAATAATTCTGGTTTTTATCTCTTTTTAAAATTTTGCTTGATACTCTGTCAAAACCACTGGAAGATAATGATTTTAAGTTATCAGTGTAATCAAGAACATCAATCTCAGTGATGGGAGTTGTTAAAATGACTATTGGGCGATATTAACGTTATTTATAAAATCATAATCTATATTGGAAAGAAAACTACTTGTAAGATCTTTACCAGTTGAGGAAAATAATGAATTAAATTTATCTGCAGTTGCTTTCTCATTAAGAAAATCATTATTTTCTTTTAATAGAGCTATCGATGCAAAGTTCGTTTTATTTGTTGTTTTTTCTTTTATATTTTGCCACGCAATTAGTTTTTGTTGGTTGCAGAATTAATTAATTCCACAATGAGATTGTGATAGTATTTTTTCAATGTTCGGTACAAATCACTGTATTTAGGGTTAGCTTTTGACAGATCAGAAGCTGCCAGAATTTTATCCTTTATATTTAATATATCAGGAGTTATCCAGACGCTGTTCATTTTCTTTGAGTTTTTTAGTTCAAGTGAGTTAGTGGAAAACATTGTTAAAGTAATGCAAAAAAATTTCCAAAAACATCCCAAGTGTCGATTTGTAAGAAATTTGAAAAATTAAGTGCACTGTTAAAAATAACCGTAAATTTAATGAAAATTTAATGTCCATTCTACATTAAATTTTGTACAAAAAATCGCGAATAATTTACATTTACTTTGAATTTGAAGCAATTTATTCAAATATCAATTCGTTGTATATTAAATTTGATTAAATGATATCTTAAATTTCAATAAAGTGGCTGAAAAGATATTTCAACTTCTGTACAATTAATTCACATACCCTCACATACTCAAAGGAATTTACATTATTATTCAATATACATTGTATGAGATTCCGGGAAATGTCGTAACTTTTATTAAACTTTTTGTTTAGTATGATATAAGTTGCTTAAAGGTCGCAATTTTCTTATGGTAAGGTGTATACGTCTGCTCCGTACTGACGGGAACCGGTCTAGATGGCACTGGCTGTATATTTAATGTACTTCGTCACTTTAAAAAGTAATGATCAAACTTTAAATTTAATGTGTGATTACATTAAATTTAATGCATCACATTAAATGCATTTAATAAACGTGTGTAAAATTTGCTTCCAGCACAATGTAAATTACATTAAATATAATGCATTTCTTTTTTTACAATGTATATATTTTTTTAGAAAAATGTCGTCTTTACACCATTCCATTCCCATTCTCACGTAAACGATCAAGTTGACATATAAAGAGTTCACGAAAATTATCAGAAAAAGAAGTGTTCAAGACGCGGGATATAATATTTAAAAGTATGTTTAAAAATTAAAAAGTTGTCTAAGCAACTATTTTTTGTCGTAGATATTCGAGTTGGAATGTCAATAAAAATCATATTTTTAAACTTGTAAAAATGGATAATTTCCTTTATTTTCGGGAGACAACTGTTTCTCTTACATATTTCAGGCCTATCTCTAGGTTTTTATTCTTAATATTCCTATATTATTTTTTTTTACATATATAATACAAATTATATGACAAGGCAAAACACTGACCAAGTAGAAGATCTTACTACCATGACAACTAGATCCTGTTTAAAACTTAAACCTTTTGAGTGAATTTAGTATTAATATGGGCTTCATATATTCATAATAATACGGCTCATGTAGAAACTTCTATTTTCTCTTTGAGACTGTTAACTATGAGTTTGATCTTTATGATTCTTTCGAGCAGCTCAGTCTTTCTTTTTTTCCTTTATAGTTGAAAACTGGAGTCAACACTAACCCAAAAACATTTTAAACGTTTAATACTTCTGCAAGTATTATAAAGAGGGGTGGAAAGCAACTATATCAATGCATTGGCCTTGTGTTTTGTTTTTATAGGAGGGTGAATCACTCCATTGCCCAATAATATGCCGTGTTTGAGTCATTTGGTTTCCCCGAATTGGGAACTTGTCACATTTATCTTAATATTTACCCAGTTTAGGAGTGGGATTAAGCTATCCCTTTTTCATAACAAAGTCTAATCCATAAAGAAGCGTACACACGATGCAACGTGTTGCAGGAAGTGTCGCGTTATTATGTTGCACATGCAGCTAAGTTGCTGGTTAAGCAGTCCAAATCCAATACAACATGTCGCGGATCGTTTTTATCATCGTTAGCATTAGCATTTACTTATATTTCGCTACTATTACATCCCTTTCTGCTTTTTAATATTTCTGTTCATATGGATTATAATTTTAACTTAGCATTTTTTATTTTGATTTTAAGATCATATATCATGTTTTTATATTAAAAGTAAATAGAACAAGATGTGACACCCTTTTAAGTAGAAATTTATACTTATGGTTATTTCTCTATGGAAAAGTAAAAAAAAAAAAACATAACCTTGTTCGGATTCAATTAGACCGATCCAATGCAGTCACTTCTACTCGAAATTCACGTAATAAACGGTTCTGATTGAAGTTTCGATCGAGCATTCACTATTGGAAGCAGCATTCAATGGCCCGCGTGCGTTACACAGTAAAGAGAGAGAAGGGGGGGGGCGAATATGGAGATGTGTTATCTCTCTTGCTCCGAACCGCGATTGACTGGTGCGCACTTCGAAATTATGGGAGTGAGAGAGATATATATCACTTCCCCATATTCGCCCATTCTCTCTGCCGTGTAACACACGCGAGCCATTTTAGGTTGCCTTCAGTAGTGTATGCTGGAAGGATGCAATATTTCAACATAGTAAGTGTGGGTATAAAATAAAGACTATTGCTGTAAAAGGCTTTAATTTAAATTGATACATATTTAGTTATTATCACTTCCATTGTACACCCCTTCTCTATTCCTACAACGCTCCATGCGAATTTTCCATTGTTCAAAACAGTACTGGAAGTCTTCTTAACAGAATGAACCGGCGCATTGTCTTGATATAGGACTTGTTCTTCCACAGTTCGGGTCGTTTTTTTCTTATTCGGCCACGGAATTAAACAAGAACCTCTAGGTAGTAATTATTTGACCTTTAGAAACCCAGTGATGGTACACAATCCTAAGACTATCGAAAAAACAATCATCATGGTTTTGAATCTTGATTTGCTGATTCGAGCTTTTTTAGCTCTCGGTGATGTTGGGCCCTTCTAATACATGGATTTGATCTTAGTTTCAGGATCATAAGTGAAAACCAAGGTATGTCTCATGTTATCACTTTTCACCAAGTGCGGTTCATTTTCGATGGCATTCAAAGTATCAGTATCACATTCTTCGTTCGTAGTTAGCCGTCACGACCCCTTATTTGGCCCACCTGCATTATCTTATTTAGTGAGCACTCCTTTGAACCAAACCAACAATGCTTTCGAAATAACTGATACATTTTTAATGCATTTTTGTTATAAACACAAAGTACTTAAAGCTTGTAAGTCTTGAACCGTAACCCTAAGTTTTAAAAGTTTAAAACTTAATTAACAGGTGATGTAATAGCGTGTTATATTAAACAGAATTTGAGCTGCTAAAATCCCTATTAAATTTAATATATGCAAAACGGCAGTGGTTAAAATAATAGGCAGCAAAACTGAACAAGCTAGTTTACAACGTATTTTTTTTATTTGCAATTTTACGAAATAATTTCGACATTTTAAAGCTTGGAGTATACTAGAAAGTTTAGGTAATATCAGCAATTAGTTAAAAGTCCCAGGTTTGAAGTTTCCGGCATTTTAGGTCAAAATATATTTTTAAAATTTTCCGAAACAGATTATAGTAATTTGTCATACCAAGGTCACTTTTCGTTATTTTAGTTACTAATGCTAAACACAAACTCGTAAAAATAAAATAGGCAGTTTATGCTGAGGTGCTTTAATATATGGGGAAGCACTGTCTCACTCTTTGAAGCCAAGAAAGTGTTATAATGAAAGATTTTCAGCTCAGACATCATCAAGTCCAGAAACGTTTCAAAAGGTTGATCAGGGCTCAATTAGTTTACAGTGACATTAAAATACAAAAATGAAAACGTTTAATATTATTTTGACAAATATTCAATATGGGCTCCACTTACTTCAATACATGTTCTGATTCTTCGAATATGTTTCCGCTGCACTGCAAATAATATTTCGGCATTATTACGGACTTCGTTGGAATGCTGTGCTATTCTCGCTAATAGTTCTTCTCTAGTAAGTACTGGTGTTGAATAAACTAGTTCTTTTAGATGTCCTCCAGAAGTAAAAGTCTAAGGAGTTTAAATCTGGAGACTTTGGTGGCTATAAAACAGGCCCATCTCGACCTATCCATCGCGAGTCAAAAACGTTAGTTAAGTGTGTACGACATTTGCATTCTTCTATCAAGACGTACGACTTCCAATCAATTATTTAAATTATGCTGCAAAAATTGTAAATAAATCTCACCATTGAGTCTTTCTTCCAAAGAAAATGGACTTATAACGTTATTTCCGATGATGCCAGCTTGCACACTTACAATTAACCTTTGTTGGTGTTTGTTTTGAATTATAGCGTGCGGGTTTTCATGTGCCCAAAAATATAAATTGTATGAGTTTATTATGCCATCTCTTTTAAAACCGGCCTCATCGATAAAAAAAAATAAAGTTAGAATAATTTAGATTTAGGTTATGGTGCTGTATAAACCAGTTGGAGTATTGAAGTAACTATTGTTTTGGGTCGCAAGCTTTCTTATGCTGTTTGAAAGATTGTCACCAATATCTTGCAAAATTTGTTCCTATTCGTGAGGGTCTCGTGCTTTTTTGGGAGGGCCCTCACCGCCATGTCGAGGCAAAAATGGCCCTATATAAAATATGTAAAAAATTAATCCTTTAACTCTAATAATTATTTTCTACTCATCTTTTACCTGTCTTTCTTAGGCTTCGATCAATCCTTTGAAAGGTTTTTGGACTTGACAATGTTCGAGCTGGAAATCTTTCAGCATAAAGTTTTCTTGCATTGGAAGAATTTGACAGCGCTTCACCTTAGCCTTAAAACGTTTATCAGAACTGTCACTTAAAAGCTTATCGGTCACGAAAGGTGAAGGTTTTCAAAATTTGAAAAATTCAGGAAATTTGAAAGTTTTAAAATTGAATATCTCGAAGAAAAAAAAAGGATTTGAGCACACTCAGTGGCATTTGAAAGAGTAAGAGTTATACTTTAAGACGCTATGTAGAGTTTTTTGAGACAAAAAAAATGTCGCGATGATACATAATCTCAAATACAAGCCAAAATCGCGTTTTTTGCACTTTTAGGTCAGGATATTTTAAAAACTTGATGTGATGTAGCAATTCGAATTTAGCGACTCAAAATCTACAAGAAATGACTATTCTTATTCAATATATAAATTTCACGTCGTGCTTGTGTTATATTTGTTATAACGAATTTCCAAGTCAATGGCACGGTAATAATTGTCGGGCGTCTACTATCCATCCTGCTATATGTTACAGAATCCAAGATATACGTTACATCCCAAGTTCAAAATCGCAGTAAGCCCTAAATATATCGAACATATTTAGAATTATTTGGCTAGGAAGTATAATTTACGTCACTGTGTCTATCCACATATTTGCATCACACGGTTACACCAACGCCCTTAGGCCAATAAGCAAGAAAATTTGACTTACATCACCATAACTTTAACCTCCTTAAATCAAGATTGCAACTTTCATTTTTCAAAATTAAAATAATTGATAATTTAAAAACAATCTAGTTTTGTGAATCTTTCACAACAAAATTATTATTACTGACATTCATAAGAAAACTATGCAACAGAATAGAAGACTTTGTTGTCTTCCATTTTTTTTAAATTGTTGATTAAGAATGAGCTTATCTAAATTTATTGATGTTGAATACCCACTGTATTTCCAGGTTTGTGGGATATTTTTTGCTTTAATAGAAAACTGAGGACAATGGAGGAACTTCAGTGGGAGGTTCAGGGGGTCAAAGTACATAGGCATACTGTGTAATTTATTATTTTTAATTTGTTTTATATGTTAATAGGAAAATCTTCCTACATTAGCTAACCAGTAAGCTAAATGACATGACGATTTTTTTCGTAAAACATAAACATCTTTATGATTTACGAGATGCTGTACTTAATTAAGTTTCCACAGTTTTGTAATATTGATGTCCTGTCAACATTCATGTGGATGTTACAAATTCAAGAGTTATGGATATCTCGATAACCACAGAAAATACGATGTTGGTTACATTGAAGCAAATTTACACAATTTGAGGCTCAATTAAATGCCATTGAGAAAATCCAACTGATTCCGAAACTCTCCGTAAAAAAACGGACATTAGCTATTTCGCTTTTATTTTTACCTGACCTTTATCGAAGAGATATTTTAAAATAAAATGACGTTTTTCCTCCCATATACACACGACCTTTCAAACACTAAGGTAATTTTAATAAAAACCACAATAAAATATGTAAGTTATGCTTTACAACACCTTAATCTTAATCAAAACTTAGACTAACATTTAGTTAAATATATTTAGTTAAAATAAAAAAAAAAATACGTTTTTCGTTAAATTTTTGCTTTGTCAAAATGGCTACCCTTATTCTTAATTATTTGTTCACAAATTTTACTCATCCTTTTGACTAATTTATCGGGGTCCAGTGACTTCTATTCGCGTTGTAAATATTCCCACAAATGTGCTGAGCTCGATGGACAACGATTCTTCACTTTTCGGTCAAGTTCATCCTATACTAACTTAATAGGGGCAAGATCTGGCGATTGAGGTGGCCATTTCAGAACTTGCAGAACTTTTTCGTTTCGTTTTTGCTCTAGGAACCCCTGACATAATTTAGATGAAAGTTTAGGGTCATTGTCTTGTTGAAAAACAAAACTTCGGCTAATTAGATTCATTTCAGGAGCAATCGCATTTTCATGAAGTATTTTCAGATAGCCTTCTTTATTCAGTTTTCCGTTAATGTTGATCATATGGCCGGGCTTATTATTACCAAAGCATCCCCAAACCAGCACGCTATCATCACCATGCTTAACAGTCTGTACAGTACATGCTTCTGAAACCCGTTTGTTTTTTGATTGGCGCACAAAACCACGTCTGTTATATCGAAAAATCTGAAATTTTGACTCATCCATCCAGGACTTTTTCCTAGTCTTCTTGTTTCCAGTTTTTATGTGTTTTAGCTCGTTCCAGTCTATTTTTTTATGAATACTAGTTAATCTCGGTTTTTTGGCTGCTATGCATCCTCTCGGCCCAGCAGACAGTAAACGTCTTTTTATAGTTGTTATTGAAACTGACTTTTTTCGTCTTTCATTTAAAGTAGCTGCAATTTGAGGCGCAGTTAAACGTCGATTTCGTTTCGATAACATTACAACGAACTTATCTTCCTGCTTCTGTTGTAGATTTGGGACGTCCAGATCTCTTTCGGTCTTGATATCCTCCATTAGCTGCTTTTCATATAAGAGTATAATGTACTCCTTTACATGAGACGTTTACCTTTTCTGCGATTTGGCGTATAGAATATTCTTTCTTGCTCAAAGTACAGATAGCACTCCGCTGTTCAAGAGAAATCTATTTCATTTTTGCTATTTTGTGCGCTTATCTACTGTTGTAACTATATTTAAAAGATTAGCCTCCATTTAATATAAGAACAATGACTAAAGCCGCCAATTCTAAGAAATCAACAACTGGCATTGTAGCAATCTTTATGGCCATTAAACACATATGTCGGTCTTTTTTTAAAATAAGGAACAATTGATAAGAAATTAGTAATTTTATTCATTATTGTGGTAAGCACGGCCGTAAAAATAGTAAACTCCAATAACAACATGTTTATTTATAGATTTATTGCAGTATTGTTTTATGTCGATTTTAAATAGGGTGTTCCCAAACTTTTAAACGGTAGTGTATGACGGCATTATCAGTTTTTCAATTCGATATTTTAAATTTTATGGACCCTTATTAACGTTATTTTCTTAAATATGATTGTGTGTACAAATCTAAATTGAATATGTCTGACTCTTTCTGTTAACACCCCCAGGTGTTTGGATAGGGAAAGAAGATTCATATTTCATTCACTATATTGAGCTATTATAAAATTTTAGAAAAAATGAATAACTTCTATAAAGGACAAATAGTCAAATAACAATAATATCAAATCCTAGTGTCAGGTACGAATCAGTAGTTTTTTTTTTATATTTCACAGTTGGTATGCATTTTATAATATTACTATTGGTCATTTAAAATTTGATTCTTAATGTACGTATTGTGTTGGGCTCTAATATTAATGGCTCTAACAATATGAAGAAGCATCTAGTCCATTAATAAATTTAATAGACGCCAATCAATAACGCCTTCCGTAATGACCAGCAGCCAAGATGTGTATCTCATTACGATGCCCGCAGGACAAGACACACTATTCTCTTAGTCATAATGTCATAAATTATAGGTTCAGTTCTTTAAACTAATTTATTTTATTTAATAAAAAGTTGCAGAAGGAGCGGTTAGATAACTATACGTAACGTGAAAAATATTTGCTATATCTTATAAAATGACTCACGCCGAGACGACTTAATACTTTGAATAACATTTTACAAATATGCGCCTAGGCAGGTTTTTATCTTAGTTATTTAATAAAGCAATCTTTTACTTAAAAATCTAAACCAACAATTGTCTAATAATTTTTAACTATCGCACTTATTTCACTACAAATAAATGAACTTTTTTTTTTTAATTTCTCAAGGGATTAAATTAGATTTTGTCGTGAAGGCTAAGTTTTCGGAAGTCTCATTCTTAGCTAAAACGGTTTTCTTACCTGTCACTAAGACATATTTATCACATCGATAAATATTACCATTTCACTGCAAGTCGACATTAAAAGATTTTGTGTACGAATAAACAAATTTATTGATGTGATTCTTCACTATCTTCAAAATGACATCCTTATTTTGATTATATCTCTCAAAATTTTAAAGTAATAAATTTTTTATTTTTAGGGAAAGTGTCCTCTGGTGGCAAGTCATAGAAACATTTTTACATGTGGATGTGACTATTCATTACACTTTATATATCAACTTGATCTATCATTAATAACTTCTTATATGTAATTGAAATTTCTGAAGGTGGCCCATATTAATACTTTAAAAATCATTTATTTCAAATTCTATTTCAAATTTTGCTCCAAAAGGCCAATACTTGTCAGTTGATCGATGTGACGTCACATGTTGCCAAAGATTGGTAAACTGACAAGGAGATATAAAGTTTTTTCGTAATTTTTGTAATAAAAGATGAGTTCTAATTTTTCTATGTGTTGTGTAGTGTACAAGTATTACAATTAAAACATCTGAAAAATTATTTAGAAAATAATAGGAATATGTGCCTTCAGCTAGCTCACAGGGATCCGGCCCTTGTGTCTACACAATTTAAAATGCCTTTTTGTGAAAATCATTTTGATGTAAATATTCATAATATTTGTTTATTTTTCCTATATTAAAAGTTATTATTTTTGAAGTTCTCAAAGATGAAAATTGGAATTTTGAGGTTAGAAATAAAGTAATCAAAGTTGGGTAACAATATTTTGTACTTGTTTTATTTTAGTTGCCGAATAATATGGAGAACTCTACAGAATAACTATGATGTATTCAGTATCGATTTCACAAATAACAATTCTTTGTACATTACTTACATGAAGGTATTCACATTTATAAATTCAGCAGAGCAGAATTTACTGTTTGTTGCGAAGAAATGGGCCACCGTAAACAATCAATTTGCCTTAATAAATCCACTTTCCATCATGAGAAAATATCTTAGAATAGTTTTCGATGAGAATAGTAAACAAATTTCGCAGAAATTGCACGAAAATCACTATAAAATAATGTTAACCAATCAAAGTAGCCCTTGACAGCGATGATATTTAGCATTAGGTGACGTCATGCACATTGTTGACTTGAGAGTGATTTAATGATTTTAAATAAAAATTAAATTCCTTAAACATAAAGGAAAATATTGTGTTTTTTAGGATTTCTATTATGGAAACTACCGTTTCGCGGCAAAGCTATATATGTTTATTTGCATACAGTCAACATCCCTATTGAGTAAAAAAAAAT
Source organism: Diaprepes abbreviatus (assembly GCA_034092305.1). NCBI lineage: Eukaryota > Metazoa > Arthropoda > Insecta > Coleoptera > Curculionidae > Diaprepes > Diaprepes abbreviatus. The sequence continues at coordinate 25,435,656 of JASJET010000103.1, forward strand.
TTTTTTTCAGGGAATCCCCAAAAATACCAGTTTTGAATGAAATTGGATAAAATAAACAAATATTTCACCAAAGTAAATCTGCTGTCTTGACTTTTTAGAAATTAAGTATCGATTCTACGTTTCAGAAAACTCCCGAACGGGGAGATCGGGAAAATGCAACATTTTTAGTGTCATATCGGATTCGCCGTATTTAACTTTTAAAAATGAGTTTTAGGTTCACAGTCTGCTACCTCAAGACCAATTTTGGAGGAAATCGGACAAAAATACATTTTTTTGTCCGCCATAATATAAGCGTTATTTTGGATGAATCAATTTCATCCAAAATTATATGAAACCTCTGCAGCAAATTCCTGAACATTTATCATTCTAATCGGTGAAGCTGTTCCGAAGTAGTCAAAAAAATATGTAGTGGTCCTTTTTTTAAAATAAGTTTTAGTCCGCCATATTGAATTTTAAGAAATTAACTTTCGATTTATTATCTAAGGCCCCGAAAGCTTGGTAATGCCAAGTTTGGAAATATAAAATTTGCGGTTTGTATTAAAAAAATATATATTTTAAATTCGTAATCTAAGGCTCTAGAAACTTTTCAGCACCATTTTTTTTTCAAAATCAGGCAAATGGAAGTTTTGAGTCCTTCATATTGGATCTGCCATATTTGATTTAAAAAAATTGATTCGTAATCAGCGATTCCGAAAACTCCCCAATTTCAATCGGGTAATATTAATTTCTTTTTTGTCCGCCGAATTATAAGCGGTATCTTGCAATTTATTTCATTGAATTTCGCCCAAAGTAATATGGACAACCGAAGCACTTTTCTTAATGCTAAAAAATTCATTTAAATCTGTGCATCTGTGACGAAGTAATCGACGTACATACATACAAACAAATATATAGCGGCCAAATTGAGAATCCCCTTTTTTAAAGTCAGTTAAAAAGTTCACTTGGCACTACCGTCATACATAAAAGATTCGTATCGTCCTTAAATATTGTAGACACCCTATTTTCTCAGCTTTGACTGGTCGTTAATATTAAACAAAAATGACATTAGGACTAGTTCAAAATATTAAAGAGGAGCAGAAACAGTTGCTTTTCTATGTTAAAAAAGCTGGCTGATGACATTAGGATAAGTAAGATCTCATCCAGACAACAGCTGCATCCCCAAATCCGCAAATTTCCAATCTGTCCAAGTGAATTTTACGGTCCCTTTCAAATCATATTTAATTTAGTTCCGCTTCAGTTTGCGGCGTCTACAAACTTGTCGACGTTACTGTTTTATAACCGGAATGAATGGAGTCATCCACAGGTCGTTTGGGCATTCTGTATATCCTATCGATAAATACTGGTTCACTGATTCAAGTAAATTGAAAAATACGTGCCATAACTGCCAGGATAAGCACCATTGACACTTTATCTAAATTATTTTATCTTGAAAAAAACGAACAATGTTAAAAATTTTCGACACGGCGAAAAAGTAATAAATGCTCGGCATTCTGTCTATGGCAAAAGATAAGACATATACTTTTCATTGTAATCAGAGCATCAACTTTTACATTACACATTCTTCGGTGAAATTTCTTCTTTGATGTAATATGAAAGAAACCAGGTCGGTTCGATTTAATTGCTTCTTTTGTAGAGGTCTATGACATTCAGAATGGTTTGTTAATAAAAAAATCGTGCACAAGAATAAGTAAAGTATGTGTCTTTTTTTGAATTTTAAGATTCAAATTTAAGAATGAGGGTGGTCCTGCTTCTAAAATTTAATTGTTTTTTTTTTTAATTTGTAACATCCTCAGCCAAAGCTTAACAGTTCTGCAAAATAAACAAGAAAATATATTTAGCTTGGTTCAAGTGTACTATTAGAATGTAAATAACATGAGAATTAATTCATAACTTAATTAAAAATTCTTATGGCGTCAGCCTACAGACGATAAATAATTAAAACTTTTCGCTCGCCAAGATTTAGTTACAAAAGGAAACTGTAAAATAATGATGTTTTTATTTCTGATGTACAGAGTTTTTTATATTTAGCACTATATAGGCTTTATTACAAGAGATGGAAAAAAACTTTAAATACGAAAGTTATAGGATCGTAAAGTTGAGAAAATTTTTTAAATTTTTAAACTGAACACCCTGTATATTCTCTACTAGAATGAAAGTTCTTTTCCTCCTGATTTTAAAAATGTATAATAAGTTAGTGTTCGGATTATCCCTTATTTAAATATTTGAGTTTAAATTATTAGTAAACTGATATATAAAAAACGGGGAGGTCTGCAAAACTAATGCTTTATTTTAATTTGCATTGTGACGTTTTAATATGGTTTCGAATACTTATTATAACGACTCATATACGCTTTTAAAGTGACATAGAAAACATTTAAAGATGCGTTATTCAGAAGAAGAAAAACATCAGATAATTTGTCTTGAAAATAATTATAATATGAATAATTGTAATAAGATCAACAAGTAGATATTTTTCAATGTAATAAAATATTGGGTACCCAATAATATTAATCAAAAAATTAATTGGGAAAATCTCTATATATTTTCAACATACCCTCCACGATTATTAATACTTTTTAAAAAAAAAATTCTCATTTTGTGATTAATAGAGTTTGAAATAAAATCTCTGTGGTCATGATTAAGCAATATTATTGTACTTTCAATTTTTTCGCTTCATATTTTGGGGTCTTTCATTATAAATTTTATTGTTTAAAAACCCCTACAAAAAAGATCTAATGGACTCAAATCTGGACTATTGATCGGCCACCTAATTATGCCATGCCTTCGAATCCAAAAGTTCTATTGGTAATGTTAAGGTATTTAGTAACTGGCATAACATTGTGCTGCGGTGCGCCATTTTGTTGCCATATCAGATTATTGTATCACTTATGATTAAAATTTACATTTAAAATAATTGCCCTAGTGAAAATAATTTTATTTAGAAACTCTTCATCTTGTCCAGTATAGCGTACCATTTTTTACCAATATTGCAATTGCTGCATCATATTTTCTTCAGTTAAATTCTGCACTGGCATACATTTAAAAGGATGATATTTATAAAACTGCAACGTGGAATAAATTTTATACCAAGATTTATTGAAATGTGATGCCTCGTCAGGAGTAGGTCTTTCCGAATCTTCTAAAAATTACATCAACTAATAATAATTAAAACAAATTATACCACAGTGAAAAATTACCATGAAAATGGAGTAAAATATTTATATAATCTTCTTCATTTCTAACTATGGTGCTTACTGTACTAGTAGATGGTACTCGACGATCAGGATATGTATTATGGTATTCATGTTATACACTAGATATATTTTTATTATTCGAATATTGCGAAAAAATAGGAAAAATTATTTCAAATTACCTGATGCCTCGGTCAAACACAAACTATTGATTTTTATTTTGGCGACCGCAATAGGGTATTTGACTACTGTTGGAAAATTATTTTATATTATTTTTTATTACATTTAATCCTCACTACATGAATTTTTCCTGAAGATCTGTTGTATTTTCGGTAAAAATCAATTAAAAAAAAAATTTCGAATTGTAAAAAGCGCGCTGAAACGCAATTTAAGGAATAACACTGGTCACGTGACACGTATGACGTCACATCATAGTAAATGAAGCAGTGCTAGACGATATTTTGTTTGATTTCTTAAGTTTTTATTTGTTTGCGACATCCATAAATTCCCTAAAAAAGGTGTGTCTTTCTATTTCAATAGAAAGACGAAAACAATGATTAGAACTAACTTGTAGAGACCCTAGATGCATACGAGGTAATTCTGTAGATCTCAGAATTTTGAAATATTTTGTTTCCCACTTCCTGTTTCAAAATAGTAAAACATTTCTTTGTATATTGACAGTTTGACCCAAAGACTTAATTTTGTTATGCTTTCCCTTTACGTCGATATGTTTTATAAATTTGGTCAGCGTTCAGTTTTTCTATGGCGTGTATTTGCTTGTGTCGTTTCAGTCCACGACTTGGCTACCAATTGACGTCTTCTTTATTTTCTTTATTGTATTGAGAATCCTTACTGTGATTTTATTCCTTTTCCACCATTTATTTATTTTCTTTCTCTTCGCCTGATTCTGAAATTTGAAATTGAAATCTGAAAAATACATCTAAATATTGGATGGGTACCATAATTTTTATGCTGCATAGCTTAAACTAAAAACTCATTGAACCTTTTTTTCAAATTTTTGCTCGTCGGCTATATACTTCCGGTCGATACCAGAATTATAATAGCACTCACTTTCACTGTTTTCTATACAATTTTCCGTCTCATTTCATCTGTCAGTGGTACACATACACATAAATGTGATATTTTGCAGAAATATTTAGTAAAATGGTGGTTCCATCTTCAAGAAATAGACAAAGGTATTAACAATTTCTATTCTAAATATAAAATTATTGAAAAACTGGATATATACCACCAACTAGATGGGGTAACGATATAAACAAAAAATAGCAAGCAATTGGATAAACAGAGTTTCGAAATTAAGACTACGTGGAGTTTTTTTGAGGAGGCTCATGTTCAGCAGTGGACGCTAATGAGTAGGGGTGATTTAAAAAAAAATAATTTTCAGAGTTTTATTAGATATTATTATTAACACACGAACGCTTCAGTTGTTAGTCCAATCAAGGTGCAATTTGAAAGTAGCTACTACTTGGATTATATACTAATGAAATACACTAGAACCTTTATTTTCAATAAACCTGAACCGTTATGAATAGATGATCGAATTATTTCGAAAAATATGCCAAAATATTCCTTAAAAATCGGCAAGTTTCAACCTGATCGTCTGTTTTTTTCATTTTGGGACAGCAATGATGCAAAAATTTCACAAACTGACTATACGATCCCGAAATTGCATCAATATATTATTATGTATTTGTTTCCTATTCTACCCCTCTAGAGTCTGATAAATATTTTCCTTGGTCACGTGCCTTTTATATACTTTATATTGAACGCTTATAGGCTTATCATTTTATTAGTTCCTAATACGTTTAGTGGTAGGAGTAATTCAAGGTCTAAATCGAAAACAGAAAAATAGAATTTTTAAAACTTAAGAAGTACATTTGTATAAGCAAATAATTAAAATTGGGTATCGTTCTTTCTGTTTTTCAAAAAAAGACAATTTACGTTTTTGAAAAGAGTTGTTTTTTATTGGTTTTTATTTTCGTAGTTAGTGAGTATTTTGTTATGAAACCTTCGTTTTAAAACATAAATTGATTGTTTCAAAATTCCACTGTAATGTTGTCCAGTTCTAGATTATATATGATCAGGAATTTTTTCATAGTTTGTCGTATTTATGAGACACACGCCACGAGCCACATAGTTCTATTTTACCTTGGTCGATGTGCCTAAAAAAGCGTATTCATTAATATTTCGAAATAAATCCCTAATTTTTGTTGTATTCAAAAATAATTTTCACGTAATTTTACGGCGCTTCGCAGCAATACTGTTTGGTTCAAAGTACTTCTTATCACAGATATTAGAATATCGTACATGTCATACGGCAGAGTCTCAAATGATAGCGAGTCGAGGCAGTGTTCGGAGAAGTTGGTGATACTTGCTGATGTTAATAACACAAATGTACCTAATTAGGCTATATTCTTTTGAGTAATTATCAATTGATCAAAGTGAACAAAGTGAAACTGATAACTTCATGTTCTTTTGAATATGCATTTACTTGTCATTGGGCTGAAGTGATCATGATTACTTCAAGTGGTAGAAGTGAAAGTGATAATGACTAAAAAAAAATGGCCCTTTATTAGTGAATTTTATTTTTAAAATAAAAGTTTGACTATGTTCAGGATTGTCACGAACTTGCATACAAATTTTATTGTATTTCTCGTTTCTTTTATTTTATTATGTTCTCGAATATTTTGTCAAATTAGATGATTTTTGTTGAAACCATGCAAATTTTTTGAAAGCTAACTTCAACCTTTTATACAGTGTGTCCACGGATGGAGTACTGCACTCTTTTAAACTTCTTTATTTTTCATTTTTCGAGGAAAAGTCATTCTTGCTTGCCTTCGGATTACAAAAACAGTGTACAAAGTCATCATAACGGGGTGTTCAAACTGTTCAAAAATGTAGAATTAATCTTAAATAGCATACTGTTGTTTGTATTTTTTTTACAAATATTATTTAACTGAGTTGTTCCGAAATAGAAATATAGTTTAATAGTATAAAAAAACACAAACATTGATTTTACCTTTAATTTATTTTTTAAGCAATGTTGTGAAACCTCAACAATAAGTTTGAAAATAAAAAGATAATTATTTTACATGTTGACATCCTAATAATACACATTTTTCTAAATTCTTCGTACACAGATGCAATAAGTCTGCATTTGTAATTGCAACAGATTCCGCAATTTTTTGCTTTTAATAGTTGTCATTAAAATTATTGAATAACCCCATAGAAAATAATCTCATGGGGTCATATCAGGTGAACGAGCAGGCGAGGCCCATTTGTCTAAAACGGCCAATCTTTTTAATCTGGATGTCAATGTTTAATCAGTTTGTCACTCCTAATGTAGAGTGAACTGCACATCCGTCTGGTTGAAAAATAAGGTTTTTTCTAGGCTTTAAATGTTCATCCACCAGTTGGGTTATAACAAAATCCGGTAAAATTTTCATATATGAATTTTGGTTTAACTTGTCTATTAAAAAATAAGGTCCAATTCTTTGGTACATTACGCCACACCAAACAACTTTTTAAATTTTTGACCATGTTCGACAATTCTAAAATTCGGATTTCTCTGTGTCCAATACCTGTAATTTTGCGAAGAGACTACCTCATTATTTGTAAAAGTTACCTCGTCGGAAAATAAAATATTTCTATAAAAGAATATCAACTAAAATTTTTTCACCCACTATCAAAAACAAAACTGCAAAAGGCGAGCATCATCTCCATCTTGCAATTTTGTTGCTTACTAAAAAAATGTGTTGCTTACTAAAATATTATGAGTATGAGACTTGCTAACTGTACCTAAGGCTGTTTTCCTTATAGAATATATATATATATATATATATATATATATATATATATATATATATATATATATATATATATAGGATTCTGTCTTACTGAGTCAAGAACTACCAACGTGGCAGCGTCATCATGGCTGTGCTGCTTTTTTTTCCTTCTTGATATTTTTCACATCCCCAGTAGCATTACATTTTTGAATTAATTTACGCACGACTTTTCAAGTTCCGTAAACATTTGAGTACCTTTCATTGAATACTTCAGTCGCATATCGGTAAGATACATTTCCAATTCCATAACATTTTACTAGGTAAATCCGTTGTTCTAAGGTTAGCATGGTGAATTTGTTATCTGGTGTAACTATTTTTTGGCAAAACACAAATAATGTGTGATAAGTTGACATTGACAGAAAAGTATCCATTGTCCAATTAATTCACTTGTTAAATCAAAAATAGGAACGTTTATTACAATATAATGAAAATAAATTTTTATTTTTTTATTAAACTATATTGGCTTTGTATCTATTTCGGAGTAACAATACAATTTGTAAAAAAAATACAAGTAAGAGTATCATGACTTTGATAACTGTTTTTGAAATATCAAGGCAAGCGAAACTTTTTATCAAGAATATTTTTTCTTCGAAAAATTTAAAATATTGAAGTTTTCTAGGGTGCGGTATCCCATCTGTATACTAAGGTTTCTGATAATTTTGTTTTTATAAATATTGTAGCTAAAGAAATAGAGAAATAGTTTGTCTGAGACCGAAAAACTTGGGTTGAATACAGGACCAAAACTTAAACGCTATATCTGGTATCTCTTAATGAATACATCAAGACGAAATATTGTACGGTTCAGAATTATACACCATATTTTCTTTGTATTCTCAGCATCTATTCAATACAATTAAAAACAGTTATTTACTTTTAAATAATATTTTAAACGTTGTGAATTTTCTAGTTTAAAACAATGAATTAATTTATATTTATTTATTCAAAATATGTACCTAAATCATATTTAAAAAGTTATCTTAAAACTTCTTTTGCTCGAAACAAGATGACCATAATTTATTACAGTAAAAATCGAATTTAGTAAGAATTGCCGGTTTACAGTGTTTCTCCACAGTTTAAAGAATATTGAACACAACCAATATGATTTTTGTATTTGAGATAAAAAAAATAATTATTATGTGTTAAAATATAAATATTTCTTGAATTTTGGAAAGCTGTCACAACTAAAATGTAATAGAAAAAACTTATCTATGGATGTCGTTTTTAAACTATGCTCCCAATCAAATAAATCTATACCTGATTACTAGGCTCTTTTCTAACAAACAAACAATGTTTAACAAATTGTCAAAACTATTTATTTTATTTTAATATAATCTAAAACGATTATCATTGTTGTTATAATTTAGGTAGCAGAAGAGGAAGTGAAGAAATCTAAAGATAGATTTTGCTAACATATCATCAATCTAAAAATTTTTATTTATCTTTATTATATGAAATACTGAAATTAAGATGTTATTATCTCAAATTGTCTCTTCACCCGATAAATATAAAATTTTACTTTTTTGTTACTACAATTTCAAAACAGTCCTTGTGCCATTTACTAGGAGACGAAAACTAGATATCACCGCTCCATCTTTAAATGGAATAACACTTTTTTCAGTTTTTCTAAAGAGGTTAAGTATCTGGGGGTAATAATAGACCAGAAACCGACCTGGAACAACCGTATAGAAAATATTTTACAAATATATTCTGCAATAGCGGCAAGCTGGATATACGTGGAATATTTGATAAAACCTGGGGTTTCAGGCCGAAAATGATCTTATGGTCATATGAAGTGATCATCAAACCTGTGGTCACATATACCTCCTTAGTATTGTGGCCCAAGATACAACAAGTTGCAGCTCAAAAAAAAAAAAGCTGCAAAAAGTACAGATGTTAGTCTGTGTAGGGGTTATTATACCCCAGGGGGCGATAGAAGCAATGATGAACTTCCTTTCACTGCATGTAGCTATGATGAGGGCGATAGCAACAAATGCCCTCCAGCTGTTTCAAACTTAAAGCCTCAAACCTGGAAATTTTGTTTAGCATACAAAGATTCTGGATATGATTTTAACAGAATTCACATCGAAACTATCAGATGTCATGTCGATTAGGCACGATTTTAACTAAAACTATGAAGTGATAACTGACCGATACTAAACGAATGGAGAAGGATTACATCGACTAAAGAAGGATTAAATGGTATGGTTTACTAACGGATCCAAGATGAAAGAGAGGGTTGGAGTGGGAGTATCAGTCTCAAGTTTTGGACTTGTTAAATCCCTAGAAGAACCCCCCAGCCTTCTTCCCAACAAAAATGCTTGCAGTCCAAAGATCTGCTGATAACTGTCTCAATAGAAAAACAAAGGCTAAAATATATACATATTCTCAAATAGCCAAGCAGTGTCAAAAGCTTTCAGGTCAAACTTCTACGGGACTGCAGGCAAAACCTAAAGCATTTGGCAAGGAAAAACAAAGTGACTCTGATATGGGTGCCAAGGCAAACGAGGAAGCTTCGCAAAAGAAGTGTGAGCCGGAACCACATACAAGAAGAGTTCCGGAGCTGGAAACAAAACCACATAAAATTGAGGTGGAATAAGATGCCTGGTCTTAGATAAGCGAAAAGAATCATAAACCCATCGTCAGAGAACGCAGAAATGCTTCTCTATCTTCCAGTAATAACAAATACATACACAGGGCACTGTCTTATGAAATGGGGTAAAGCCGAGAGTGCCATTTCTGTGCATGGCACTGTTCTACAAAAGACTTAAATTCCTACAAGGCGTCACCTTAGGAGTCCAAATATTTGGAGCTTATATTAGATTGGACTAAGGTACAAAAGATCTAATTGGTCCAAAAAATATTTTTGTGCAACACATTACTAATTTTAACCAAAACAGACTGACTTATCCTAAAATTTACCTTACCCTTAAAAACAAAAGTAGGCAATATCGACAAGTGTGTCGCCACATGATATTGAAAAATGTTGGTAATATTTTATTCCCTCATAATTTGTAATTATCAAATTCTATTTCATTTTAGAAATAAAGATACATTTAAATCTTATCGCCTGATATCAAGATGTTTAAAGTTACCAGTAAGAAAAGAAAATTTTATCTATCTTAGTGTTTACAGTAGTTTGTTAGTTCTTTGAAGTTAACTCGTTTTTCATTATTATTACCATTTTGAAAATGGTGGAATGAAAAGCAATTGCAAATTCATAAATAATTGCGACCCACTTCAAACTAAAAAAGAATTTGGCTGTAAAATACGAGGCATCAAAATATTCACTACGAAAGGTTGTCGAGGTCGCATCAGTCAATGATTAAATATGCTGGTAGATATCCAAAGAAGGTAAATTGCTTTTCAACTTTTCATTAATGTCTTCGCCTCCGCAAAGTAAGTAATTTTCTAATAGTTTTTCTCATCACCTGCTTCGTCATGTTTTTTGCTTATCGATCGAATTTTCTATTAGACGTGCCGAGGAACTGATGATTATCGCGGAAGTCGGGAAAGGATTTAGCGAAACCCGCAAGCAGTCTGGTGATTGAGTTAGAGATCCGACGCAAAAACGTAATGGTTACACAAAACGTTATATTTGCGTACGACAAATTATGAAGCCTAACATAGATCTAATAAACGAAGTTGTTATGTAGTAAGGTATAGTAGCAAATTAAACTTTCATTAACTGTTTGAATTATTGAGTTTTGAGTAGTAAAAATTTGGGATAAAATAACAGATGTCACCTCATATTGTATCTTATATGTAAAAATTCCTTTATGTGTGGTTCCTTCTATTCGTTAGCAAACGGTATTTTTTTGATATTTCTTCCGAATCCTGAAATTGAATATAGATATTTCTGGCTACCAAAGTTAATGGGAAAAATTACGAAGTCAAAAACATCAGCTTTAGTGTAATCAAATTACTTTGAAAATTCACGAGTATATAGAGGTCTGAAAAGTGGATTGTATCCGGGACGATGGTGGTAATAAGTGGTTATTTAAGTGGTTATTTATATATCATAAAAAAAGTTATAGTAAAATTTGTTACCAACAAATTAAGGTGTAAAAAATGTGGTTTTCGAATTGTAGGAAAAACTATAAAGTTTTCTGGAAAATGTTGCATACAACAGCGCTCAAGAGTATTTTAACAAGTATAATTCCGCAGTACAAGAAGCTCTAGGAATTAAGACGAAAGACATGAACAGACGAAACAACAATGTTATATGGGACAAGACACTGGAAGAATAAAAACAGATAAAACAAAAAGCTTTCAACAAATTGCTAAATTGAAAAGATCCACAAGATAAAAACATATAAAAAAATTAACAATCCAAATTTAAAAACATGATTAACAAAAACAAAAACGACATATGGGACAGGAAATGCACTGAACTAAATACACATGTAGGAGGTACAAGATCATCAGAAGCATGCAAATTAATAAAGACACTAAGATCAGACACCACAAGCAAGATTAACCTATAACCAATCCCAATCAAAAAGTGGATAACCCATCATCAAACGCAGCTTACCGAAGACCGACAAGAGTACCTCGTTAACTTCCCAAGAGGGTACAACGTACAAGGCCACTATATGGAGGTAACAAAGGAGATGGTATGTAGGGCTGTGGATTCATTGAAAAATAGGAGAGCAGCTGGACCGGAAGGAATACCTGCTGAACTGTTAAAGAACGGTCCTTTCTTCAAGAGCTATTTAACAGACTCCTAAATAATGATGATCCTATCCCAACTATATGGAAACAAGGCTGGATAACACCAATCCACAAAAAAGGAAGACGCGGCGAATGCTCAAACTATAGATGTATAACTGTAACCAGCACAATGAGTAGAGTATACGGAAAACTGCTTAGAAACATCGTAGAAACAGAATATGGCCCCCAAGAAATTGAAGAATAAGCAAGTTTTAGAGCTGGCCGATCGTGCGTAGATCATGTATTTAGTTTAACCCAACTTAATGAAAAGAAGGTGGCAAGAAATAGAGAGGTTCATCTGCTTTTTGTTGACCTCACAAAAGCATATGATACGGTGCCAGTCCAAAAATTATGGCACGTGATGGAGAAGTCTCCAATTAACAATACAGCGATCCAAGCCATCAAACAGCTATACGACCAAGCATTCTCCAGAATTAAGATCGGCAATAATTTATCAGAAAGTTTTCATGTGACCAAAGGCCTTCGCCAGGGATGTTGTCTATCACCAACTCTCTTTAAAATCTACTTCAATGAAGCTTTCAAGAATTGGAGAAGATCATGCAGTAGAATGGGAATAGCATTAAATATTGACACCCATTTATATACGCTTCATTTTGCAGATGACCAAGTGGTAGTGACCCAAGATAAAGAAGACCTCGAATTTATGACGAGGAAACTATTTAAAGAATACGCAGAATGGGGATTAACCTTCAACTGCAGTAAAACTTAATATATATGGATCGGTGGAGAAGAAACAGATTTGGAAGTGGATGACAATATCATAGTAATATCTTGTTCTGATTATACCTACCTTGGAACAAAGATCAATCAAAGTAGACGAACTGAAGAAGAAATATTGGAGCGAATAACTAAAGGGAAAAAAGCTATCGGATGCCTAAACTCACTATTATGGTCAACAAACATCTCCAAGGAAAGAAAACATCTTTTATACAATGCAATATTTAAAAGCGTTATATTGTATGGATGTGAAACATGGCAGATAAATAAAACTTTAGAACGTAAACTGCTGGCTCTTGAGATGGACTTTTGGCGAAGATCTGCCGGAAAGTCAAGGATCGAACGGATAACCAACGAGAGAATTAGATTATGAGCGTAAAGAAAACTATTCTCGCTGAAATCGAACAACGTCAGCTGGTATGGTATGGACATGTGGAGAGGATGATGGACGAACGTCTACCCAAGCAAATCCTAAAATAGATATCAAATGAAAAATAAAAAGAGGAAAACCAAAAGTTACCTGGATTAAGGGCATTAACCGAGCCATGTCCGAAAGAAACTTACTTCCAGGGGATTGGGAAGACCGAAAACAACGCAGACTGGGAACTGGAAGGCGTAGAAAGCTATGAAACCGGATATATATATATATATATATATATATATATGTATATATATATATATATATATATATATATATATATATATATATATATATATATATATATATATATATACATAATTTTGAAATTGACTAAAAATAAATAAGAAAATACTTGAATCAACAATATTACCTATTTTAAGAAATCTGTTTTTTTTTTACTGGTAGAATAATTTTAATAGTGAATTGTTTAACAATTGGGTAGTAAATGCAAATTATAATAGCGGAGAATCAAAAGTATTTTGATATTACAAATAATTTTATGATTGTGTATTAAAAGATAAGACTTTCTTCTGCCAATGTCAATATTTTGCTGAGGATCCATTGGCCTTGGTGACAACTTCACATCGTACTGGCATCGAATGCATTTAGTTATGTAAACGATTCGAAGGGATTTGATTCCATTAGTTTTTTGGAGCTTCGTATGAAGCTTTCTTATTGGAATAATTTCGGCATCTTACGCGACGATCCAACTCCTCCTATAAATGCTCTGTATGGTTTAAGTCGGCTCTTAACTTGACCAGTCTAGAACTTTGACCCTTTTACGTTTTATGAAGTCACTTACGTGCTTGGATTTGTGCCTTGGATCATTATCATGTTGAAAAAACCATGTTGGTGGCATATTTTCTTTAGCATTTGGGTTTTCAATATGCCAGCTTACAAAAATCGACCAATATTCCCTTCAACGTGAATTAACGATCCCACTCATGACGAAAAAAATATTCCCAAACCATCATATTACTGCCGCCATGTTTAACAGTGGGTATTTGGTGCCGAACATCATATCTTTTGTTTCTAGGATATCGACACTAAATTAAACTTGCTTTCATCACTCCATAATATTATAGATCATTCTGAACTCACCCATAATCTATGGCGGTTTGCAAACGCAAGTCGTAACTTCCTGCTCTTTGCAAATATGAAAGGCTTTTTGGTTGGTCGTCGTTCATATAATCCGAAGTCTTCTAGCTGACCTTTTACAGTAGAAACATGAGCATTTATAGTTTGTTATATATGTAAATTCTCCTTTCAGGCAGAGAATATGAAAAATATATATACAGACAGTTTATTTCCTGCAAATATCGCTCTGGTCCTCTCTCCATACGCGTTTCGACCACCTCATGATCTCGTCAGTGGAGCTGTATCGGACCGAGAGCAACATATTTGCAGGAACTAAACTGTTTGTATATATATTTTTATATTCTCTGCCTGAAAGGAGAATTTACATATATAACAAACTATTTAAATACAGCAGAATGATTTCTTACTAAAATTTTGATTTTTAAAAATTTCACATCACTCCAATGATTCATAGATGTCGTTCGACTGGCGATATTTTTCAGTTTGACATCAAGGACGGTAGATGGCAGGTGCAATATCCTGCCGACGTACCTTGAAATTTATATTTCTTATATCAGTTGTTTCTTTCTAATGTTGCTCTTGGTCCGATACAGCTCCACTGACGAGATCATGAGGTGATCGAAACGCGTATGGAGAGAGGACCGAAGCGATATTTGCAGGAAATAAACTGTGTGTATATATTATTTTCATATTCTCTGCCTGAAAGAAAAATTTACATATATAACAAAGTATTTAAATACGGCAGAATGATTTCTTTATTTCTTACTGAAATTTTGATTTTTATCAATATTTATGTTATAATTTTCTCCCAATTTATTTTTAAATGTCACAGCAATCTTACGGGCATACTAGTAAATATTTTTTTTTTAAGCGATTTTCTTTAAAACATTTTTTTTTAGGGCAGCCACTTCTAGGCTTATTTTCCACGCACTAACGAGCTGCCAAGACATTTTAAAATTCTGAAAGACTTCTATTTGCAACAGCTTCTTTAAAACTACTTGAATCTTCCTTATACTTAGGTATGTTAAATAGATATCAGTATAACGCCATAATGCAACCGTATCTTCGACAAATTGTTACTGAATGATTGTCAAAATACTTGAATCGTCAGTGCTATACATACTTCTTCGAATAGTTGAAGTTCCCTCCCTTTGAAAGTTAAAAATTTATTGCAAAAATCATTTTTCACATGTGTAATACAAGGGTCTTATGGTATAAACTGATTGCTCAAAATTAGAGGTTAATTTTCTTCTGCAAAAAATAAAAAAGAACTCGTTTCAGGACCACTAAAAATTTTTTCAGAGGTTCTTCAGAAAATTGCACACGCATTTATTAAAATTTGACCTTATTCTATGGACCTTGCATAAAAAATTACTTCTACATTATAATTAAATGGTTTTAATCGATGGTTCGCAAGTTTAAATCCCCTTTCTACTCATGGATTTGAACGATTTAATCATGATATATCACAAACTTCGATAAGTGCGTGTGCAATTTTCTGTAGAACCCCCGCAAAAATTTGCAATGGACCTGAAAATAGATTTGTTTTTTCGTTTTTTTTTCCAAAGAAAATTAAGATAAAAACTGTTGAAAATTTAATTTCGCCTTTTTCATTTATTGAATTTGGTACCGTTGAACATTTCTTCTAAAATGCAGTCCAACATGAAATATATTTTTTTTTAGTTTTTGGCCTCATTCACAATATACGTCCTAAAGTTGCCTATTTTACGAGTGTAATTTTGTTCCTCCTTACCAAATTTATGTTTTGAATACCTTGACTATATATTGGCTAATATTTCTTAGTTACGTTATAAGACCTAATAATTATCATTATAAATTATGATATATATATATATATATATATATATATATATATATATATATATAAATGAGTCAAAGAAATCTTTACGGAACATCTAAAACCAATAAACCTATAGAAAGTTGTTTAATTCGAAGAAACAAAGAGCAATAATGAACAGACAAGAGGCATCCACCAACCAAGGAATTTGCACTTCGAGATTTAATTTGTATTAAAATTAGCGAGACGATGGAGTAAATATAGTAAGGTTAGGGGCACCGATATTCAGAAGTTGGATGATTAGATGCTTGTTGAAAATTTACCGTGTACGATATTTTTTATATAGCGAAATGTACAAATGATTACAATATTTATTAATTTTATTAATTTTTAAACGTGAACTGTTAAATTGTTTAAGGAGCATTCGTTATCATATGAGTCATATGAAGTATAGTACCCAATATTTCATAAATTAAATTAAAATGCTAATAAAAAATAATATAATTTGAAAATAAATTGTTTTCAAGGCATTTCTTATTGAAATAGAAAATATTAAAAAAAAACTTCATTTGACTCATTTTAAACAGCTAACTAGTGTGTAATTTGGCAACGTTGTCTTTTTACTGTTTATGTTTATCCCCTAGACAGTAGTCCAAACTTTCTTTGTCATAATAAATAAATTTACAAAATATTAAAATGTTTACTCATAATATTTGAATGTATGGAAAAGATGCTGGTAAATTTGTAAGTCGCAAACGTAAACAATGGCACAGAACATGTATTTATGCGTGTGGAATTGGGATCAGTACACTGCGATCCAATAGATCTATTGTGTTCCCCTTCTGCTGCCAATTTATTAGGGATACCTTGCCGACTAGAGCTGGTCTTCCAGTTCTATTTCATTCATTCATTCATTATCATCTAATATTTTTTATTTGAAATGGGCTTATGCAACTACTAATTGTAATAATCACCACTATCAACACGGTCACCTCAAATTTGACCAATTAGGAAATCCAAGTGAAATTTAAATGGACAAGTAAAGCGTTCTGACAATTTATTGGACCAGTCACTCCAATCTTGAGGATTGTCAAAGTAGTTTGTGAGAAATTCACTTTTTTCAGCAATTCATTATTTGTTTGTGTTTAATATAGTGAGAAAATATAGTGTAAACTAATAATTACGTTTTGGTAAGTATACATTATTTATTGCATTATTCAGGAAAAAGTATATATAATTTTTTAGAAAACATTTATTTTCTGATTGAATAACTTGTAATATTTTTATCGTGGTGGAATTTAATTCTAACATGGTAGTGACAATGTTAAGATATATGATTATTAATGGGGGTCAAAAGGTAATCTGTTGTTGGAAAAAGGGGTCGAAAACACTTAATTTCAATATAAAATCATACAAAAATATAGAATATTTTAATATTAGACCAAAGAAATGTTAATTGAATTCTGGCTGACTAGTTTTAGTGCTTAGTCATTGGGATTAGTATTCCCAAGAAACTATATTAGCAGTTCTTAGAACTGTGCTACCTATATTTCCGATAAATATAATATTTTATATTTATTTGGCGTGAAATACATAGATATAAAATGCAAAAACTAACAGGTAACACATACTCCAGCTCCTGCCTGTTATTATTTATATGTTTCATAATTACTTAAGATTTATTTTTTATTTGTTGTAGGTGTATTTATTTACTTTCTCAGTAAGGAATGTTGCCCAGGTATGTAACAATAATTGTACATATATTTTCGTGTTAATTAAATATCAGTAAAAATTGTTATTTCGCTAATTTACCAGAATATTATAAAAATAAGATTTTTGCGTGATTTGTATCATTTAATCATTTTACTGTTTAAGATGATTCTGCATTTTTTTTTGTTTCATATTAAACGTCGACCAAAGTCAAGCTAAATCTGATGATAACCTCAACAGGATGATGACCTGCATGCGACATTCACTACATTAAGAGTTTATTTAACTTTAAGATGTGTTTGAGATATACGAGGTTTGTCCCAAAAGTATCAAGCCTACCTTCATATCTCCGCATTGGTGTTATTCTGTATCATCCGGTGAGTGACATCCTTCAAAGTAGTCCCCATTTAATTGAATAACATGTTCCCAGCGGCGTTTCCACTTTCTGAAGCAGTCCTGGAAGTCAGTTTTCGGAATTGTCTTCAGTGCATTCATCGCATTAGTTTCAACCGTCTGTTTGTCATCGAACCGGTGTCCTTTGAGCGACATTTTTAATCTGGGAAAGAGCCAAAAGTACATTTTCATCATTAGAAACCATTTCCAAGTGGTCTTGAGCGATTTCAATGCGAAGATTCTTCTGTTTTGCCGTTAGCAATTTTGGGATGAATTTCGCACACATGCGAGGCATTGCCAAATTGTCGGTTAAAATTCTCCAAACAGAAGTTTTTGGTATTCCAAGATCACTTTCTAGTTCGCGTACAGTCAACCGATGACCTCCTTCAATTGCAAGTCGCACACGCTCGTCATTTACTGGTGTTATTGCGCTCGAAGGTCGGCACTGACGTGCGGCCATCTTTAAACCGCTTGTACACTCTTTTATTTTTGCTTTACTCATTCAATCCTCTCTAAATGCCCTTATTCACCATATTAATTGCAAAAAAACTTGATGCAAATTCGTTAATCTATTTTTTCCGTCATTTTTTACAATTACAAAATGCGACGAACGAAAAAAAAAAGACACTGTAAACAAACGTACACCGTTCACGAATTAACATGTCCAGTCGATAACTGTGCACACCAACTAGTTCGTGAAGACTTACTGGTGACGCCCATGCCCAACAGAGGTCGCTTGGAAGTTTTGACGCGGAAATATGAATGCAGTCTCGAAACTTTTGGGACAAACCTCGTATTCCAAAGAATACTTTTATTACAAATTTGTTTTTTGTAGTTATTTGTTAATAATGCTTTTATATGAAATTTTTTATAACTTTTTCAATAATATATATTTTTGGTGCTTTACTCAGATTTTTTTAGATTTCTGTAAGTAGCACTCGACAATTCATACAATATAATGGTTCAAATTTTCATTATTTCAATTTTTTAGTTCTTGCAAGTTAGAAAGGTAATCACAGTGGTTAATTTTTTGTTAATTCTTAAGAAAATCTCATATGTTTTTTTGTAATCAGAGCTAGAATATAATGATTTATTTCTTTGATCCGATACGAAAATTTTTACTAATAATATTTTGTATATGTGTACTAAATGCTACTTAATTTGACTCGTTGGTTATACATATCTGTATCATTACCAGTTCTTCATTTATTGATACATATCAAAGTTTAAATTTTTTTAATTTAGTTATGGCTTAGATCTTATCTAATTAGTAGTTTTTTTCTCTTTAATCTGGAACAGTGACATTTGGTCTCGCTGATCTTGACACGTATTAAAATTATGAAACAAAATTCAGCATTAACTTTTATTTCAATTTAAAAAATAGATTTTAATTTATCAGGCGGGTAATATGATTGAGAGCAAATAATAAAATTCTGATTTTCTCATAGTTAAACTTTGTTCCTTGAACCTACCTTTAATATTTTATTGACGTGTTTGCCACAGGCTGAACTGTGCCTATTGTTTTAATGAATAAATAAGATAGGTAAGGTAGGTTGGTTATATCAACCTTATAGAAATTTGATTTAAGATGTAATACTTAATTCAAAATCTTATATGAGAATTAAAACTTTGGTTGTTGTATGTTGAATTCTAAGCATTTTAAAATTTCTATTTATGATATTGTAATAATCGAATCTACCTAGTTGTGGATAGATGCAGGAATTTAAAGTATGATATACCTGAAATTTGGGTAAAGAGGGCTGACCATTTCAAATTTTAGAGACAGCTTGTTTTAGTGACCAAAATGTACATCACTGTATCATATTTTTTCCAGAAATTTTATATTTTATAAAACTTATCATAACTTTTAAACAATTTTACAATCAAATAGCTTTAATTTGACAAAGTTACTGATTATGTTGATATAATTTCAAGTTTTTTGAAAAATGTGTTATAAATAAATAGAGAAACCAAAATACAGATAGCAACAATATTTTTTTAATAATTATTCTAATAGTTAATTTCCTACAGTTTGTTGTTGGTACCATGCTTCATTACTGAGATTTTTAGAGGCATTTCTTTGCATTTTCAGTTTGGACTTATCAGGATTATTATTTATGATTTCAATAGATTGTAAAAATATAATAAATATAAAACTACAATTTAGGTGTTTTATTTTTTTGCTTCAAATATATATTAATGTTTTTATATTTTATGCTTTTGTTGTATTTAGTTTTGTTAATAAACTGTTCTACTTAATGATTATTTTAATGCAATAAAATCAATATTTTAATACTAACCTAATAATCTATTCCCTTGCGCCTCCGCCATATGCATTAGTTGCTGCCACTGCCATAGAGACAACACTGTGGAATTAGACGGCAGGACTGTTTTGATTAATTAGCGCGTTTATAACGTTTCTAACCAGTTTGTGTTTTCTGGTTATTACATAAGTTTTTACGTACTCACAGATTATTTGTTTTTTCTCAAAATAATCCACGTTGGCGGCTAGACAGTTTTGCATACCAAAACCAGGTACTAAAAATATTTTTCCAGCACTGAAGCTAGCACATATCTCTTCAAATGCACCGATTAATTTGACCTCGATTGAAAAACTACTTAGGCCACCTGCGCCATTTCACGGTTGACGCATGACATTTGTCACTACAAAAGCTGTTTCGTGATTTCATAATATTCCTTTAAATATAATTAAAAAGTGCTAATGCTGGGTTTCCCCCTGTTTTTCAAATATTTACTTGTTTCATATTCAATTCAAATCACATTAGTGAGTTACTTAATAATTATAGGTTATGTTAATACTCGAACTATTTAATTAATAATTGTAGAGATATCCTGAACAAGAGATAAATAAATTCTAGACAGAATCAAAAAATGGTTTTTTCCTTAACAAAGGCATACCCTTTCGGCGCTTCTTGATATAAGGGACAAGTACAAAGTCAAATGACACCAAGGCTGGACTATGGGAAAAATATCCCAATATTTGGTTTTCAATAAGTAATCTTTAGTCCCTCCTACCGCTCGATGTACCAACGTGTTATCTTGATAAAGAAACCTTGTCTACAAGTTAGGGCGTTCATTTTCACAGCTTTAATAACTCTGGAGAGACATCTTTCTGTATATCATGAAGCTGTAAGAGTCTTTTACTAATCAATGGTAACAATAATCCAAATACATATCTTTGTGATAAAAACCGCATTCGTATTTTCCTGCACTGATTCTTGACTGATATTGGATATTCCTGATCTTGTAACACTTACACTTCACTTTGTAATTTGGTGATAACGTTTTAGTGATAAAGCGAAGTTTTGTCGGTTATAACAATTGAGGTAACATCATTTTATTGGCAGTAATTAGACTTTTTTGGACTTGTTTTCAATACTTCATTCTGTTCTAAATAGAGTCGGTAATGAAAATAAAGTTTGCGTATTTGTATGCTCAATTTGAGTGTGTCTTCGACCTGGCTGCGTGTTACATATCTGTTTTCTATCACTAAGTTTTTGTCAGTAGTTACCTGAATCGGTCAACACAACTTTGAATCATCCTCTAGATCAAAATATTTACTTTTAAATTGAAAAAATAAATCTTTTTATCATGTTTATGGATGAGCAAATTTCCCCCAACATTTATAACATTTCTTCGACATTGTTTTTTTTAAGCCAAGCTTAAAAATATTTTCTAAAATACAAGGTTGTAAAATTTATAATGGTGTTGTATTTTTTGTATCCAGTCACATATTAACATGATCGTGAGTCTAGTAACTGTTCGAGAAAACTTATATAGTAACCTAAGTATATTTAAGTTATAGATAGTCCATGAATATGTTATCCACTAAAAGTGAGATAGAACTGAAGCCTTCGGGGCGTTAAGAAAATAATAAGATATTGCACCTTCAGGTATCCACAAGTATTTGGTAAAATTACTCTGTGTATTGGTAGATCCTTAAACTATGACGAAAAGTTGGATTTTTCAATATTTTAATACAATGTTGATCAAGGTTGTGATGTGTCCCTCGCATTTTTCTCGTTTCTTTAGAAAAAGCTGCTATATCTTCATTGTCTTCATACAATGGATAAAGATGTTGCGGTGGGAGAAATAGCCACGTTAATAACTTCAAAATATTTTGAAAGATAATCAAGTTTTGCAGTTAAAAAATAAAATTACACAAAACGTGACAATCTGTTAAAAATTTCCTGTAGCCCTTATATTATTTTCGTTTGAGATTTTTTCAGGAAAAAGAGTTTAATTAGTCCGCGGCAGCATATATATCTCTCTTTTAAAGGTGTGTGAGTGTCATCTCAAAATTGATAAAACTTAGAGAAGGCCAAACCTAAAGAACTTCGTACCCAGTTATTTTACATATTTCACATCACATTCATTCACTTAAATAAAAACTTTGTTATTTACATATTTCTCATGTATAATTCTAATCATGATGCAATGATCGGACACATAAACATATTTACTTATCTTTTCTTTCAGTTTAATTGCTTGTCGTTACTTTTTTCGGTGTTTTTAAGGGTTAGAAGTTACTATAAATGCGAAATTTACAATTAATATTAACAAAAAGACGATTTAAAAACTTATCTTTATTGGCAAATATTGTTATATAGTATTTACATATTGAAAATAATAATAATAATTCAGGCAACCATATATTCATACTTTGTGTATTCAGAATTGACGTACCGATTATCATATGATACGCGTTTAAATAGAAAAGAATAGCACAAAATCGACATGTCTGTACCAAGAAATTAAATATCTACTGTTTATCAACACTTTTTCAAATATAAATAAAAATATTATTACGTTATTCAGCGTTCAAACTGCCGGGCCCTAATTCTGACGTTATGCTAATTCTACAGGGGTATGTTCGAAGATCGGATAGGTAGCTAGTTATTATTATAAAACTTCATAAACACTGGTTGGACTTCGCCTACCCACTAATCAGGACGGAGAAAAGGAAATTTTGTGGTCAACTCATCTTTCGGTACATATTTGTTAGAATTTATTCTTCGCTGAGTTTCACTAAATAGCTTTTTGTATTTGTATACAAAATGGATAACATAATAAACTAGAATCGTTAGGTAAATTCTGGAAAGTTTGGCAAACCTGTAAAACTCATCAATGCGTATAATATTTTCCGGGTATATTGAGGCTGTAATTGAGCCACTGTCGTATTGCAGCAAGATAGGAAAAATCTCACCCCAATGTCAACTTGAGGGTCGTGTGCACACGCAATTATAATTTCACCCTGCGTTGGCTTTATTATGTGAGAGTTTTCTTTAGTCAGCAAAGTAGAAGGAACGTATAACTTTATGCGTATGACGTTAAGTGGGTTTCGAGATAACGTTCAAGTACATTAGGCATTCATGAGTAGTTCTTCTGATAGTGCTTTAATGAGAAAATCGTTCTTTTACATCGGAAAAATGAAGATATAATCTAAAAGGGTTTCAGATGCTGAAAAAAAAGAATTTCTTTTTTAAATATGTTCTACTTTAATTCGATATTTGGATATACGAAAAAATTCATATTAAATTAATATACAGGTGTGGAAAGTCGAGAACAGAACTTCTTAAAAAAAGGGAACTTAACAAAAAGCGACGGACAACCCGTTTAGCCATGTCGAAGAAGTGAAATAAAGCATACTGTTGTGTCGTAGCTTGCTTCCTGATTTCTAGCAAAAATGGCGTCGGGCAAGGACTTTTCGCTAGTTTCGGGTCGTCAAAACACAGTGGATCGAAAGCACGGATTAGATATTAGAAATAAAAATCGCAGACTGAGACTTTAAAATCATGTAAATAAATTCAAAAAACGTCTAATGTGGTTCAACGCTTTAAAAATAAAATAAAAAGAATAATTGTATTTCCATGAATAAAATATTGCGCTTGACATCAAGGTACATTTTAAATATAATACTATAATAATAAATACATGGATATCGATAATCGTTAAAAAGGCGAAAGTATTTTTTCCTCTATGCTTAGGACTTCTTAATAAATACCAATGCAAATAATTTGTAAGTAATATAATATTTATTGATTCACATAAATGAATAAATAATACGACTGTAATAAAAATAATAAAAAGAACTTTTTAATCACTGCCTTCTTTGTTAACAACTCTTTTCTCATTCTCCAATACGTATGAATTATTATCCGAATCCTTACTATGTCAAAAACAGTGTAAGGATCCATCGACGCCAAAAGTTTTGGAACACATCCTCCATATTTTTTTTCGAGAAGATTTTCGGGCAAAATCTAGACGATAGTTTCTTATCAACTTGTCGGTTCATTTTTGTGCATCTGTCGATAGTTTGCCTATCGGTAATATTGCAAATGATGTCTGGTCAATGAAGTAAGTTATTTGTGGATTCCTGTTGGAATGTTGTACCAAGAATATCCTTTGAAGAATAATATTGCCGTTTGAAGTTTGTATTCCCAAAACTTCTTTATTGCAGTTTAATGTCCGCTTCCAATAGTTTACAAAATGACGGGAAACCGGAGGATCAGTTTTCGCTTTACTCTTGTTATAATGGCTGTAGGTTGAAATACTCTGTATTTACTGAGACACAGTATCAATGTTATTGAACTGAGATGTTGTTTGGCAGAGGTAATAACGTTGGACCGCTCCAGCCAAAGCATTCACCTAGCCATCTATCATCGTCATAGATAAGTTGTACTGTACTGAAGCTCGGGTGGCAAAGAAAACTCTATTATATGGTGCAAGTTGTCTGCTTCGAGTTCATAATTTTCTATTTTCGTTAAAGACTTTTGTTCGGTTTTGTTTATAAATTCAAATTTCAGAGGCCCGCAATTCATAGTAGACGAGGGTTTGGAATTGTACAACACGATCTGTTCTTGTTGAGTTTGCGTGTTAATACCTGCTAATTGAAAAGGAATAAGAGAAGTTAGGAATAAGTTTGTATCAGAAATAGTCGGATCAGTGAATTTCATTTTGTAGTGGCTCTGACCTGACGTTCCATCGAAGCCCCATTTGCAAATGAAACTCATATCTACAAATCTAATTTATCGATTTGTTCAAGGGCGTCTAATTTTAAGCAATATAATTCGATCGACTGTATGATTCAGTAAGCCTTGGAATTTAACCTCGGCTTTTGATTTAGTAAAAGTTAGATACTCGTCATATGGATAACATGCTTTTTTTTTGTATTTTACACACCAGAGTACGGCGAAAATATATTACTGCCCTTCTGTTTAGCCAAATTTTGTAATCGTTGATATTTGTTTCTCGACAATCCAATGTTAAATAGAAGAGCGGCGCACAAATATAACTGGGCGTGACGCAACCACAACACTGTTGCCTTTAACCTGAGACGAAACTTTAGAAAAAAAAGACTGGCCGTTCATATTACCGAGGTTTAATAGAAACGTTACTATAGCCAAACTTCTATTTTAAATTTCTTAACTAGAAATTATTTTGGCCGTTTCTCAAATTCTAACCCACTAAGCCCGTCTAACTTCTTTCAGGTAGTTCGGACAGAAGATCGTAGGGAACGCCTACCGCAATATTATCCCCGCTAAATTCCGTGCGACACGAAAACGAGCAGTACCTTGAAACGAATGAGAGGGTGTATTTACTTTTCGTCTAAACTTATAACGTAATCGACGGGATTTGGAATATTTAATGACTATTTGATACATTGATTGTTTTAAATATATCAAATAGTCGAAATACAAAAAATTAGTTTTTGTTGGGCGTTGAGCGTAAAGAAAATTGATATTTCTGTTACAAAATAAACATTTATTCTAATAAAAATACTAGTGAGACGCAATGGTAATTTCTATGTAAATAAGCTAATAGATCACTTTAAAATTAAAAATCAATCTCAAAAATAAACTTTTATTCTGGTAAAAAATAAAAGTAACACGTTCAGTAATTGTAAATAAATAAACAAATAATTAAATTCAATTTAAATCAACAAAAATACCTAAAAGTCTACAAGAGGTGTTCAAACAGGCCTCCACTTTGAGCGAGACAATAACCCAGTCTATTTTAAAATATGGTTCGCGTATTTGCCAAAACTTCAAGGGTTATATCCCTACTAGCTTTAAAATATTCCGAACTGTTTGAGAGTTCATATCAAGTTCTTAGGCAATTACGGTACTATTGCAAGGAAAATTAATTTCTGCTAAACTACAAACTCCCCGATTTGCTTATTCTTCTGTCTTATTCTGATTTGATGAATAATATAGTATTTTCTTTATTTTACTTAAGAAACGTCTGGTGTGGATTTTCCAGACCTGTATATCTACGCATATTATCTAATAGACTTATTTTAGTTAACAACCAAATTGGTTATTTAAAAAACCGAAATGATAAATGAAAAGAAATCAAGCGTAAAGATAATAAGTATTCTACGAGAGTACCGAGCGCGTACCAATCTCTAAAACATGTGAGTCATGCATATCGGCGTATGTCGAAATTCGAATTTTTTTCTTCTTTAACGCGCCGCAAGCAAGTCACTTTACTAGGTTAACAACAGGTTGCACCGTGATTGTACTGCTCGGTAACCATTATGGAATCTTGTTTTCATTTGTACTGTATTGTTTTTATTTCAATTTTGGAGTCAATGACTTAAAGGAGATTCAGTGAAAAAGAATCGTGTATATTCTTTGGTAATATACATATATGTGTTGATTTGTTTTAAAGAATTTACAAACTACAGTGCTACGGTAAAAAATAATTTCGCTATTTTTCAGGATCTAATTTAATTTAAGCACTCTATTTACTTGTTTGGATCAGAACTTTTTAACTTTTGAAAGTATAATAGATGGAGAACTTTGCATACTTATATAGAATACAATGTTTTTAAAAAGTTGCCTTTTACAGAATTTCGCTTCTCTCTCTCTCTCTCTCTCTCTCTCTCTCTATATATATATATATATATATATATATATATATATATATATATATATATATATATATATATATATATATATACAGTGAACTCTCTCTTAACGGACACCTCTATTCAATGGACACCTCTTCTATATGGGCAATTTTTGAGACAAAAACCATTCGTATATACCAGTCTGTACTTTTAAACCTCCCTCCAATGGACGCTCTCAACAACGGACACGGACAGTAAATTATTTATAAAAAATAATTCTAACGGACAAATATTTTACTATTTTCCTTTCAATATTTGCCTAAATTTTAAATTTTATTAAAGACACATTTTATTTGCGTAAATACCCACAAAATAGGCGGCAGACAGGTATATTGGTAGGTAATTAGGGTTTTAGGGTTTTCCAAGGAATTTTATTGGTGCACGTGAATTCTATTAAGCACATTTTACTTTATTATGTACGTATTGTTAAAACTGCTGCGGAAAGGATAATATCATTTTAGTTGCATAAACGTTTTGTGACGCGAATAACATGGCTACCAACAAAAGAAAGTTTTTAAGTTTGGCAGAAAAAGTCGATGTAATCCATTATGCGGATACGAATAAGTTAAGTGTTAGACAGTTAGCAGAAAAGTTTGGAATTGGAAAAAGTCAAGCTAGTGAAATTTTAAAACGTAAGAGTGATATAATTAAGCAGTTTTCTGAGAGCGGAAACACCGAAAAGAAAAGGAAATTTTTGAAAACTGAGGGTGCTGCATTAGATCAAATTGTTTTCGATTGGTTTTGTAAAGTGCGTTCTAAAAACATTCCTGTTTCTGGTAAAATTATTCAAGAAAAAGCATTAGAAGTTGCAACGGAACTAAATTTTGACATGAAGGCTTCCAGCGGATGGCTCGAGAAGTTTTGTAAGCGGCACAATATTTCCTTCAAATCTATATGTGGCGAAGCAGCGGCTGTAGATTTATCAGTGGTTGCTGACTGGAAGAAAAAACTGCTCACTATAATGAAAGAATACTCTCCTCGTGATATTTTTAACGCAGATGAGACTGGACTATTTTTTCGTGCCTTGCCTAACAAAACATATGCTCCGAGAGGAGAAAAATGCACTGGAGGTAAGGCTTCCAAAGACAGACTCACAATTCTGTTTTGCACCAATATGATTGGAAACAAAGAAAAGCCACTGGTAATTGGAAAAAGCAAGAATCCTCGTTGTTTCAAGAACTCCTATGTAGAAAAATTACCTATCGAATGGTATTACAATAAGAAGTCATGGATGACAAGAGAAATCATGACAGATTGGCTAAATAAATTTGACAGAAAAATGCAGAGAGAAAATCGAAAAGTACTTTTGTTCCTAGACAATGCTGCGTCTCATCCACAACTTGTATTATGTAATGTTAAATTGATATTTCTGCCGCCTAATACTACATCTGAATGCCAGCCCCTCGATCAGGGGATTATAAAATGTTTCAAAAGCTACTACAGAAAGTTATTGATCCGAAGACTGCTATCGTCGATAGAAGAGTCTGATTCTATAGGGGAACTTGAGAAGTCTATTAACGTTACCAATGCCTTGATTTGGATTGTAACTGCATGGAAGGAAGTACAACTGAAAACTATCAACAATTGCTTTCTTAAAGCTGGATTCGGTACACAGGACAACGTTGAGCCTGAAGAAGATTCCGAGGACGATCTGCCACTTTCTGAATTATGGAAAAAAAACAAACACTTTTCCATTGATTTATTAAGTTATACGGAAATTGATGGAACTTTGTTGACTGAAAATCCCGATTTAAGTATTCAAGAGTGTGTACGTGAGTTTCAGGTGAATCAGGTTGTTGAAACATTATCTGAAAATGAAAGTGACGACGAAGAAACGAATACTTCGAATATAAAAGACATTAATGAAGCCTACAAAAAACTAAAAGACATTGAAACATTTTTTGTATTACAGGGAAATTCTAACATTGCACAACAAATCTCCCAAGCTGTAAGTTCAGTAGAAACCCAAATTGTTAAAAATAAATTAAATGGCCTTAAGCAAACCACCCTTGAAAGTTTTTTTTTTAATAACAAATGATTTATGTGCATATTTTAATTACATATACATAGGTTATATACATATTTAGTATTAAAAACTTGTGTTTTTGCTAACTAACATTTAAACATTGACTACATATACGTAATATACATGTTTAAATATTTGAAGTTTATTTTATTTTCTCCATTCAACGGACACCTCCATTCAAAGGACACTTTATGCTACACAAGTGCTGTCCATTCAAGAGAGAGTTCACTGTATATATATATATATATATATATATATATATATATATATATATATATATATATATATATATATATATTTTTTTTTTTTTTTTTTTTTGTTGATAGATATTTTACAATCTGGCATTAAGTCCGTAGGTTTAACAGCCTGCCGATACATTACGGAATAATGATATTTAATAAACTGTAAATTTCGCCTTTGGTTTAATACGGCTTCTCTTACAAGATTACTAGTCGAAACGTGTCTGGCATAAGAACTAGAATGGAATTTAGAGAAAATAAATCTCCATATTTTCCTTTAACTGTGTTAAAGAAACTTTTGAGATGCACTTAAAGATCGTAAAGAATATGTTTTTTTATGTGTGGTATATTTGATAAAATCCATTTTCTCGTTACGAACTTTTTAAACCCTTTGTTATGAAATTGTCAAAGGTATATGAAAAAGACAAGACATTATAAAAAAATGCCAATTTACTCTTTTTGTACTGCTTCTCGAAGTCCAAACGATTTAAAATTTAGCACTTTTACAGATTGCCGGTTGCGACAAGAACCTCATTTTTCAAAATTTACAATTTTTCAGAAGCGATTTTAATTTTAAATCGGGAGTAGCAACTTAAGCCGAATGTATTAAAATTCTATATTTGGGAATATCTAAAAGCAAAGTGTTCACGAATAGTTGTAAAAATGAAGAAAACAGTAAAAATGTGTTAAAATGGTTACACTTAAAGAAAAGTAGATTACACTTGTGACATGAGTGTTGTAAAAATTAAAAAAAAAAAACAAAAAAAAAACAAGCAACATATGAAAAAATATTACATTATTGTTCCTATAAAAAATTTAATTTTCACTTTTGTAGAACATAACGTACTTTAACAATATATATTATTATGTGTTATCACAAGAGATTTGAGTAATAGATAAAGCGTACTGGGTAACTAAAGGAACTAACTTTTATTTGACCAAAACAAATTAACAAAAAACGCAAAGAAAATATTTAACATAATAACATACCAACATTAAAAATTATAAAAATTGTGAAAATATTTAGGTATTAAGTTTTTGTAACATAATTCAAATAAATCAGATTTTTTCTTCTTCTTCCTCTTTTATTTAAGACGACGTCTTGTTTTTCTGCTATATTAAGCCTCCTATGATGTTTATGTTCAACATTCGTGCCATCGTTTTGGAGGTCGACCAGTGGGTCTTCTAGTGTTTGGTATCTCGTTCTTAGCCCGTTTTGTCCATCGATCGTCGCTTATTCTGTCCACATGGTCTCTCCAATATCTGCGCGTTGACCTTATGAACCGTACCACATCAGGCACCATGCGCTCTTCCCTTATTTCGGAACTTCTTATTTGATCTCTTAGGGTTACTCCTTTGATTGTTCTTAATGTTTTCATTTCAGCCGTTCGTAGCATACTTTTTGTTTTAGATGTTTCGGCTCGAGTTTCCGATGCATAAGTTAGTACTGGTCTTATCACAGTTCTGTAAATGCGTACTTTGCTCTCTGTGGACATATACTTATTTTTCCAGATTATGTCCCTCAGGCATCCTGATATCCTTGAGGCCTTGTTAGCCTGTGCTCTGACTTCCTGGTATGGATTTTTATTGCTTGATACATCAACTCCCAAGTATCTGCAAGACATGCTTTGTCTGATACGATGGTTCTTCACCACCAATTTGCATCTGACAGGATCTTTTGAAATTACCATCGTTTCTGTCTTTTCTGTAGATATTTCCATATTTAAATTTTTTGATGTGGTCTGGAATCGGTATAGTAGTCGTTGCAAATCGTCTTCATTTTCTGCTAAAAGTAAGGCGTCGTCGGCAAAACATGAGATTTTAAAAGATTTTCGTCCCATTTTGTATCCTCCATTGACTTCTTTTACATTTTGTATTATCTTGTCCATAATTAAATTAAAGAGAAATGGACTCATACTGTCGCCTTGTCGTATTCCCGTCATGATAGGTATTTCCTCTGTTACTCCTTATTGTGTCTTTATGCGTGTCTTATTGTTTTTATTTAGCTCTTCAATTACCGTAATATAGTTGTGGTTAACGCCATTTTCCTGAAGTATTTGCAAGACGTCTTTAAGTCGAACTCTATCAAACGTTTTTTTAAGATCCACTAGGCAGATGAAAAGAGCTTTATTGTATTCTATCGATTTTTCAATAGTCTATCGGATAATGAAAATCGCATCAACTGTCGATCTCTTCTGTTTAAACCTGTGTTGTTCTTCACTTATTGCAATTTTACTCGTTAGTTTTGAAGTCATGATTTTTTTTAATAATTTGCAGATTTTTTCCTTTTTGGAATTTCTACTTTTGCGGTATATGCAAATGTAAATGAAATCTCATTTGCTTGTTTCTTTCTATTTTTAATCACCACTACTTCTTTATAATATATGTCAGAATATGCATATTTTGTAAAATATTGAATCAGGAGACTCTTTATCTATTTTAATTATTTTGGCTTCTGAAAGTTTAATTGAAACAAAATTAATAAGAGCAATATCAACTTGGAATTGTGTGACATTAAAAAAGTTTTAAAAGCACATCTCGTGTACATGGAATGGTTCTCCAGTTTTCAGGGCAATTCTAATTACAGAAAAATAGGATTCATATATATATATATATATATATATATATATATATATATATATATATATATATATATATATATATATATATATATATATATATATATATTCCAAGTGTCCATTTTTGCATCTTTAGTAATAATAATTTTACTAGCTGTATTGCCTAGTTTCCCATTGTGTTGAATTTATGTAATAAAGATATATTTTTCTCTAAAGCCTCTATTTCTAGACAAATGTATTTTTTTCATCGTTCTTTAAAAAATGTACCAAATAAAAAAAATAGGGATCTGTATCTAATAAGCGATTAAAGTGTAATACATTTTGACTTTTCATTGAAAATCATAGTAGAATAATTGAATTTAATTAAATTATATTGAGAACCACGAAAATGCTTTACATTTGTGCAAGTACACTTAAAATGGGCTATTATTCAATATCCCGAAATAATAACTAAATATATAATTTAGTGCTAATTTACTGTTGATTTAATGATTTTACAAGAAAATTAAAATTAATTTTATTAGAGGTTGTTCAACATATGAATGCAATTTTTGACATTAAAACAATTTTCCTTTTTTAAATTAGATTATACAGGTATCATTAAACTAACTGGACCGTAGTACTACGGCGACTTCTAAATTAGCTCTCCACTTTACGACACACGAGAACCATAAAATTATGTACATAAGTAGTAAACTTAGTCCATAAATTAAACAATACATTCTTCTTAATAAAAAGAAAATTAGATATTTAATGATAATGAATGGGAATATACAGAATGTTAGATTTTTTAGAATTGTTATTTCCGAAAGATACATATAAAAAAATGTTTTGCAAAATATAATGTTCTAAATTTATCGAAAAATGAATTCTCGATATTCCCGGAATGTTTCCGAGAAAAGAAAGATGGAAAAATGGACCTTACAGTAAACCTAAATTGGAAATATTTTCACCGGACCCCTTGCAAGTACCCTTTACAACATGATGAGAACCGTATCAAAATATCTCACTCCTATCAGTCCTACACAAAAAAGTGTATTCATTAACAAATCTATACTACTTTTAGATTAAAACTTCCAAGTATGAGAGTTTTTATCTGAATACAAATTGCAAATGGAACAAAAACGTTGGGCAAAACCCCCTCGGACTGCAAAAAACTGGTAAAAATTAATAACGGTATAAAAACAACTGATAAGTTTTTAAGATGATAACGCCCTGAAAACCGAAGAATAAGTTAACATCGAACCCATAAGCTGAAGATCTAATTTCCCCTATTTACTCGTTTTGGGACATATTGATCAGATGTTACAGGCCATAAGACCACCTTCCATTTTCAAGGTTCTGTAGCAAGCAAGAAACCCTTATTACTAGGGATTCTCAGGGGGTTTTAGTGGTTGATCGAGATGTTTGAATACAACAATGCTTTTTTATGTATTTTAACCCACCGTTTACAAATATGGAAGGTGTGCCATCGAAAAATAGTCAGGACAATTTAAATGTTTATAACACCGTAAAATTGTTAATAATTGTGCTATCTACATCAATAACATAATCGTTACTTTTTTTAAAATTGAAAAATGTTAATTAGAAGCCGAGATATTGCAAAATTACAGCATTAGCGCATCACTAAATCGAATTTTATATTATTGTGTTAAACTTAAGCGGAGCATCATACTAGCGTGCTAAAATGGCAAAAGGCAAGAAATTATTCTGAAAAAAGTGGAACTCCATTAAATGGACTTATAGTCATATAATCTATATAGTCTCTATATAAGTCGATGTATATTTTCATAGGAAAAAAAACTTTTTTTTTTTTAATTTAAAAAATCAATTCGAAGCCAAGAAATTGTAAAATTAGTGTAAATATACAATTTTCTTTTAGCCGATTTCTACTCACCTGTGCGTTCTAATTTTGCAATATCTTGGCTTCGAATTAACTTTTTTTGATTTTTAAAAAAGTAACATGAAAATATAGATCGGTTTATATAGCTGTGAAGTAGATTATACTACTCAAAGTCTATTTAAATAATCAAGAAATAGACGGATTTTGTATTTCAGTGTATATTTTATTACTATCGGCCAAGCGCTTTCGGTCTACCTCAGACCATCCTAACTTATTAACTTATAACTTATTTAAATAATAACTTTCACTAATACCAAATGATACAATTTTAAAAATAACCTTAAATTTAATGTCCATTCTACATTAAATTTAATAATTTTGTACTTTAAATCGTGAATAATTTACATGTACATTGAATTTAAAACAAATTCATTGAAATATCATCAATCAATAATTTTCATTAAATGGTATCTTAAATTTAAAAAAAGTAACTGAAAAGATATTTCAACTTCTCTATATTAAAATTAATTCACATATACCCTAATACTAAAAGAATTTACATTATTATTCAATATAGATTGCATGAGATTCCGGGAGATGGCGCAACTTGTATTGAACTTCTTGTTTAGTATAAGTTGCTTAAAGGACTCAATTTTCTTATAGTGAGGTGTACATGTCTGCCCCGTACTGACGGGAACCAATAAGTTCGAAACTGGTCTAGATGGCGGACACTACCTGTGGGAAAAATATCTTTTTCCTGGTAGATTTTCTTAAACTCAAATTCAATTAACACTGGCTGTATATTTAATGTACCTAATCACCTTAAAAAGTAATGATCAGACTTCAGATTTAATATGTGATTACATTAAATTTATTGGATAAAATTAATTTAGATTAATGTAAAAATGATTAAATTTAATGCATTACATTAAATGCATTTAAGCAACGTTTATGAAATTTGCTTTTGCATTTACCTTAAATTTAATGCATTTCCTTTTTACAGTGTAGTACATGAAAAAATCTTCAAAATCGGCGCAGTTTGAGGTCGATAATATAATAATTGAAAATTTTACTGCATTATAAACATTTAAATTGTTAATAACAAATACATCATCAGAACTAAGGCCCGGTTATTTGAGTGCTGAGTACAAAATAATATTTTTATTCATATTTGGAAAAGTGTCGATAAACAGTAGGAGATTTCTATCTCTAGGTACACACACCGATTCTATGCTATCCTTTTCTAATGGCATTATTTAAACTAGTATAACATGCTAATCGGTATATCAGTTGTAGAATAAAGTAAACGTATGAATTTGTGGTTGCCTAAATTATTATAATTGTTGACATGTAAATAATATCTAACATTATTTACCGATTAAAATAAGTTTTAAATCCTCTTTTTGTTGATATTAATTGTAAAGTTCGCATTGAAGGGAATCACGATAAACAAATAGCTGAAATCAGACCTAAATAAAAATATTTATGTCTGTCAAACATCACAAAAAGCTCCTCCCCCAACAACCATAAACAGCCGTCAAACAACTGTATTGTAGTTTGAATCTACTGGGATGATCGAAGGTGTCCCTTCTCCGTAGATATAAAAAATCTAAAAAAGTTCGACACAAATAGCACTCAGTAAATAGTTTTAATGGAAATTGGCAAGGTTCACTAATTTAAAAGATACAATAAAGAAACTGTTTAAAATTTAATCTCCGATATTTAGACATGCTTTTCTATAAAAATTCCATGTCTTGCGATGAAAATTACATGGTACACGCTTTCAATTAACTCAAAGAAAGACGTTGAACGAAATTACAACTGACAACATCAATAACTACTATGAGATCTAAACATAATGCGTATCCGATACTGATATAATAATACGTTTATTATTTCCAAGTAAAAAAAAACAATTACATACACTTCCTTAGCCTTACACAATTTATTGGAAATAAAAGGCTAATTTTCAGTTTTCTGTCAGATGGCAGAAACTGTTGAGACCTATGTAAATTAAACATTTATATGAAATATGAACCAATTATATATATATATATATATATATATATATATATATATATATATATATATATATATATATATATAATAATAATAATCATGTGACTGTTTTTTTTGAATGAATGAATGAAAAAGGGGTGGTGATACTAGATCATCAATGCCTAGGCCTCCATTGGGCCCTTTACATCCCACCATATCTGCAGGTTATTCGAGGCCGATCGCCTTTGCGAATCCAAGCAGCCTCGTTATTTGAACTTGCCTAACTGCTTCCGGTAACAAAGCTATACCGAAATATCTCTGTCTCAGTCCGTTGAGACCTGGGCACTCTCTGAGAACATGGTCAA
This sequence comes from Diaprepes abbreviatus, assembly GCA_034092305.1. Classification (NCBI taxonomy): domain Eukaryota; kingdom Metazoa; phylum Arthropoda; class Insecta; order Coleoptera; family Curculionidae; genus Diaprepes; species Diaprepes abbreviatus. The sequence continues at coordinate 25,471,566 of JASJET010000103.1, forward strand.
CAGTTTCATCCTCCTCCAAACACCATCTGCATGTCGGGTCGCCCTCGACACCGATTCTATGAAGATAGCCCCGGAGGTGACAATGTCCTGTCAACAATCCCACCACAATTCGCAGCTCTTTCCTTCCCAAGGAGAGAAGCTCCTTAGTACGCCGTGCGCTAGGCTCCGTTATATGTTCCTTAGCACACGTTATTCCAGGAGCTCCCCTCCATGATTCAATAAATTTGCTTTCCAGCAACGATTTCAATTCCCTTTTCCCAATAGCATTTGGAACAGGTAATATTGGTTGGGGTCCATACGGTTCGATCGTCGAATCCAACTTTGCCAGACGGTCTGCTTTCTCATTCCCGCGTATGCCCGAGTGACCCGGGACCCATACGAGTCTGACTGTGCAGCCTTTCTTTATCATACCATTTAGTACATCCTTGTATTCAGACACCAGTCGCAAAGTCACGACACTTGACTTCAGTGCCAATATCGCAGCCTTACTGTCTGAGCATATATTTATTACTCTATTCCTGTCTATGTCCCTCTCACAGAGATAGGCACACTGCAGAATAGCATAAATTTCCGCTGTGAAAATTGTCGCACATTGTCCGAGAGCGTAGTACTCTTTGACTCCTGTGGTCTTGCCGAATACTCCGGCTCCAGCTCTTTCATCTTGTCGAGATCCATCAGTATACCACCAGGATCCATTTTTCGGAAGATTTTGTTCTCTCTCCCAATCCTCTCTACTTGGCATAAGTATCTCCAGGGAGAGGTTGGGTTTTAAAAACAGCGTCATGTAGTCTGTCCGCATGGGGAGTGATGGACACCTCTCCACCACGCTTTCCCAGACACCTGAGTCACCGCCTGTCTCAATTCCAAGATGTCCCAGGCAACTGAGACGATAAACAGTCCTCAGAGCCTTGTTCTCTATGTATAAGTGAAGAGGAGGTAGGTTCACCACGACTTCCCTGGTGGGAGCAGTCCTCATTGCACTCAATATTTCCACACAAGCCATTCTCTGAACTTTGTCAAGTTGAAGAATGTGTTTGCGCTTTGTTGTACTACGCCACCATACAATAGCGGCGTACGTTATCACGGGGCGGATCACCGTAGTGTATATCCAAAATAGCACTTTAGGTGTCAGTCCCCATGTACACCCAAAGACTCGTTTACAAGCCCAGAAAGCACATATGATTTTTTTGGTTCGAGCCTCAATATAATCATTCTAGCTCAGTCGTGAGTCCAGAATTACTTCCAGGTATTTAACTGTTCCCTTAAGTTGAAGAGTCCTTCCCATCAATGTAATTGTGGGAAGTCTCCCCATGTTCTTCTTTTTTGTAAAGAGTACTAGCTCGGCCTTCTCCGGATTTATTCCGAGCCCCTCCCTGCGGGATCATCGTTCCGTGATCCGGAGGGCCCGCATCATTGGTTCCTTCAGGTCCCAGACATGATGACCAGGGCACAAAATGGTCAGGTCATCAGCATAGGCCTATGTATACAAACCGGCATCATTCAGTTCACTCAACAGGCTGTCCACTACAAGGCTCCAGAGCAAGGTCGACAGAACTCCTCCCTGTGGACAGCCCCTACTTGACAGTGCTTTAACAGTTACATTGTTAAGCTCAGCATATATTATTCTCTTAGTTAACATTGCTCTGACCCATGCGACTACTGTCGGTTCAGAGCCTTGCCGTTGTAAAGCATTGCATATCGAATCGTGAGACGTGTTGTCGAATGCCCCCTCGATATCGACAAAGGTACCTAAGGCAGATCGTCCACCCAACAGCGCCCTTTCGACTCTTGTTTTTTTTGGTTAATTTTCATCTCGATCGAAGCAGAAATTGTTGCCAAAGTCAAATTTCGAAGAAAGAAATCCCATATGATGTGGATATATATATATATATATATATATATATATATATATATATATATATATATATATATATATATATATATATTGTGCCGTCGTTAAGGAAATGTCTGTGAGGATACAACATTTTCTGTGCATGCGTTTTGATATTAATAGGACTTGACCTATATTTAATTGAATACGTTGTATATTATCCCGCAAATTTTCGCTACAAAATAGTAAGGCGAACGATTTAGTTGGATTTATTTTATGTAAATGATTATTGGAAACATTAAGTAAATTATTTAAATCTTTATTAATTTGATGGTTAGCGATATCGACATGATTTGCTTTCAAAGAAAGATAAATATCGTCTGCATAGAGATGATATTTACTGAATTGTATCGACTTTATATGATTTGGTGTAGTGTCACTTAACTTCAAATGTAATAGTTTTAGTCCATCGCGTGATTTTTTGTAGAATATTCTTCAGTGTGATGAATCATTCGAAAGTTATTGGATGACTTACAATTAAACCTTCTATGGAGAGACGTACTCTCAATTAAATGGAATGGACTAGGCTCAAAGAAAAACATTTTTTCTAATAGAAAACCTATGAAATAATTAGACTTAAATAAAACGATAATTTAAATATTTTAATTAAGTTTATATCAATTTTGATTAAGGACATTTTTCTCGACGGCTGCACCTGTCCACCTGACCCAAACATTTACCAGTTTTTTGTCTCCTCAATTCACGGTATCCGAACCTGTTTATTTATTTTCGAAAAGTAAATCAGCACAATCAAACAAAATTTGCATTTCACATCATTGGCAAGGTCTTTTGAAATAATTACTTAACGGTAAATAGCGTGTAATTATTATTTTATTCGCGTTTTTTTTAAGTTGAAATGAGTCACACTGGAGTGCGGTGTCTGTAATTACAGCTAAATTGCATTGATTCCGGATCTACGTGCCTATTTAATGTTTCCGATGGTTTTCTTATATAAAATACAAAATAAACAGTTTAGAAAAAGTTGTAATAATTATTTTGTTGCTAGGCACAAGACAAACAGGAAACAGAGGAATGCATCAAGTTTTTTTCAAAAATTAAAAAAACCTGTGGTTAGAATGTGCTTTACTAATTTTCAAGCACGGCAATATTCCGTTATACCTACGCATTCTTTAGCTAAATCATAAATTACGACATACCTCCTGTGCAGAGGAAAACAAAAATACAAAAAATTACACGTAACTTGATTACTTCGTGAATATTTATTTTGTCCCCTTCAAACTATTTCCTGTTCGAGGCCGTATAAATATGGCAACTTTTTTTTTCATGAGGGAGCAAGGGTGGGCACCGCCCACCCTACAGAACTCATTGCCCACCCTAGACAAATCGACAGTATTGAAGAAATATACTGTTTTCATTGTTTTTGTCTTGAGAAAAAGATTTTTTTCGATTAATGTAATATATATTTAATATCAATTTAGTAATAAACAATTACTTTGACATTTTTACAAGTAGAAAAATTATAATAATATTAATTTTTTAAATCTAAAAAAAAATATTATATTTCATATATAATAGAATTGTCTAGTAGCCCAGGAAAATCAGTGAAATAGCCTATTTTCACTTATTCTATTGGATACTGATGGGAAATTTTTTTTCCGAAATATCGATACCCAACCAGATAATATGAGATTCCATTCCTATTGGGCGCTCTTGATTTCTTTATAAATAATCGATAAATATCAAAACCAGAAGAAGATCTACGTCGTTGATATCAACAGATAAAATGTAGAGCTTCAAAGAGGTTACAGTTCTTTTTTTTTTGAACATACCTTTACAATAAATAGTTCACTATTAATTAACAATTGAATTTTTTTCTTGATTTAGTTAACAATCGTGCAAAAAGGCTGAAAAATAATCTAACCGTTTGGAAAATTTGAGCAGTTATTAAAGAAGAAAAATTTTGATTTCACATCAAATTTTTTATTTTGAAAATTCGATATTTCAGAGCCAAAAAATGTATTTCAAACTTAAGAGTCAGTATTTTATCAACTTTTTATGCTAGGAGATTCATGTCAAGCTTAAAAAAATCAAGAAAACTGTCGATTAAAAATTGTATATCAAAAGAATTTGTCCTTCCATAGACACCGACAATTTGCGAGTTTAAGGCAATGCCATTTCCAAGAACACTAATATTACACATAATCTGTGTATCTTACTCACATCCGTGAAAACAGAAAAGTGCAGATAGAACCAAATACTTCATTCATCCCGTCCGCCGCCGCACGAGTGTTCCCTAGATGTTGTAGTCTCTATGGCTAGTCTTATCTTACGCTTAAATCCGTCTTAATCACTACACTTAGCATGCAGTAACATGAAATAGTGAAAAACACAATCACTTCTGAAACAGTCTTGCACCGGTTCAGAGAAAAACATAGAAAACTAAAACGTAATCAGCGAATCAAAATTAACGAGAAAATGTCTATGTTTGTCATTATGTTTATTTATTTTGTATTGTTAATGTGTGTCATAAATATTAAATTTTGATAGCTTCTTTATTTATTTTTTAAATATCAATTATTTTATAGCGAACGGCCAATTTCTATTTAGCTGCGTCCCCAGACTTTTAGTTTTAGAGAAAGGCGCCATTTTGAATGAGTACAGTAGTTAACTCCATTATTATAACTATTTCTAATCAGGGGCGGATTCAGCCTCTCTTTCAGGAGGGCGGCAATATCAGAAGGGCAAAAAAAAGAGCGCTTCCATTTGACAGACAGAACAGTACGACAAACGAAAGCGGGTTGCCGTCCAGGAGGGGGGGGGGTCAGTGACATACACGTTTCTAATACAGCAGACAGGCTATTTTTCTGAATTTTGACGCTAGATCCGCGCCTCTCTCTAATCGGATTACCGAAGTTGAAACCTTACGATGGCTGACCGGTTGCCTTCCCCCTCTAGGAAAACTCCCTAGTTACGCCAATGGTTTTTTCAGTCTTCAAATAACCCTGCTTTGTAGTATAGCGTTAAATTCAGTCAGCGAATTTCTTTTTATGGATAAGGCTTGTCCAGATGAAAGAAATACGCTCATAAATCTGTTAGCTTGTGTAGGTTTGTTAACTGTTAATGCATTGTTTATCAGTAGGCATCAATCCTCTTTCTCCGTGGTATCTTGATAGCATGTCACGTACCAGCCAAGTTCGGGGAACATGCCATATGTTTGTTTGCACGAATTATTTCATGCAATATTTTTCACCCCATAACTATTTTTCCCGTTAACGCTAAGACAGTTACATCTTACTAACAACGAAGGTACCTGAAGTCTCCGGCTCCAATTTTAATGAAACTTCAATATGTTATAGAAGGTACAAACATAAGAGATACGTATTTTTTTATCTGCGGCGATTCATTATAACGGGTGAAAACCGCTCCTAAAATTCAACACTAAAAACAGTATTTTTAAAGTATCTCAGGTTCTAATTCAGATTTAAAAAAAAATATTTGGGGTGATTCATCCTCTTTCTCTAGTTAATTTTTACGTGCGCGAATAGATGGTTTATCCTTATAAAAAATAAGGAATGATATTCTTGGGGATGAAAACACCTTAGTTCAACATCATTTCAAATAACAAGTAATTTTCATTTTGTTTTGTAAAGATATCTCAATTAGAACTTGAGATTTAAGAAAAAAAGTATTTGGGGTGGCTCACCTTCTTTTACAAGTTATTTTTAGAAACCCCCAAACCCATCAACTCCTATTACTTATAGTATTCATGAAAAAAAAATATTTTCAAAGAATTATATTAAATTTCTAGAAATAAATTACGGGCGCGAATAGACGGTAAGGGATGATATCCTTACTTACTTACTTACTCCATGGCTTACAACCCTGGGTGGGTCTTTGCCGACTTCATAATACTCCTCCATTGCTGCCTGTCTGCCATGGCATCTAGCGGATTGTCAATATTCATTGCCTTTAGATCTTTGGCAATATTGTCTTTCCATCGGAGGCGAGGGAGTCCCAGTGATCTTTTCCCTACTGGTGCTTCCTTCCACGCGAGTTTGACTGTGCGACTATCTGGTAGTCTTCTTACGTGTACCGCTCACTGCAGTCGCTTAGATTTTCTTTCTCGTACAATATTAGTGTCTCCATATAGATCCTCCAGTTCTTTATTGGTACGGATTCTGTATCGTCCTGTTGTTGCATCCACTGTTGGGCCATATATTTTTCTAAGAATTCTTTAGGGGTAGAAAACCAAGTTTAGTATCATTTCGCACAACAAGTAATTTTCATTTTGTTATGTAAATATATGTCACAACCTGAGATATTTCAAAAATATTGTTTTTAGGGGTGAACTTTAGGAGCGGTTTTCACTCCGTTAAAATGAAACTCTACAGATAAAGAAAATACGTGTCTCTTATTTTGTTCCCTCTACAACATATTAAAGTTTCGTTAAAATCGGAGCCGGACACTTCAGGTACCTTCCTTGTAAAATTCATGTTCACGTAGCCCTTTAAAAATTACATGTTTTCATCTTTACTCGTTTAAGAGTTAGAGTATCACAAAAATATCTCTTATTTTAACACCCTCTCACTGATTCACTCGCTTACCTAAACCTATTAAGTGCTTCTCTCTGACCTAAAATATTGAAATTTGGCCCAAAATTAGATCTTAATTCATAAGAAAATCGCAATGTTCCTACCATGCTTACAGTTTTTATCTAAAGTCTTTAGGACTAAAACATGAAAATTTTAAAAGTATTTTTTCCTTTTGGAATAAAACTTAATACACATTTATTTTTCAATTCTTTTGTTTCCAAAACAAACTGAAATATTATAACTTTTTTCTTAGAATTGTCTCACGTACTTCATTATATTTACAGCATTTTACAAATTATTTTAATCAATCAATCTTTCTATTATTTCAGAAAAATTACATGATTTGCCAATTCGGTTTCCCTTCTCATTACCTCATTTTCTTTGTTAAAAATTTCTTGAATACTATCATAACACAATTTTTACGTGCCATTCAACTCTAATAATAACCTAATAGAATAGAATGTAGGTGTAAACTTTTTTAAGACTTGACTGGAACAAATTATGATGGTTATCAGTTATGTTGCTGTAATGCATCCTCTTACAGCTTAGTGTAAATTACGAAGAGTTTCCGCATAACTCCATAGTTTAAAAACGATTAAACTTATCTTGATTGTAAATAAATTAATTTTATGATTATATCTCTGTATTGATATTGATGGGAACTGATTTTGGAAAAAGTTTTACAAGATGCATGAGAATAAACTAGCAACTTCGTGCAGAATATTGTATCAATTAAAAGCATATCTAATATTGAGGGTAAATTTTTTCACGCAAGTAGATAAGGACTAGGATTTATAAATTTGAGTATTGGTATAATGAGAATCTTAACAAAAATTCAAATAAGAACTCAAATAATTTATTAGGTGCTAATTTTAAATTCCATCTGACGACTGCAGTCTGTAAACAGTGTTCAGTTTTTTCGATATTTTACTACATTTTAAATAAATTAGTTCCAAAATATTTAAAAAAGAAGTATTACGTGTATGTTATTAGAAGTGTGTAAGCGTCATAATTTTAAATCAGTATAATCTAGTATAAAATCCGTTTCAGGGTTGGGAATAGGGATGTTGACTGTTTTCAAATAAAAATATAATTTGCCGAAAAATGGTAGTTTCCATAATAGAAATCCTAAAAAAACCCAACATGTCTCTTTATTTTCATAGATTTTAATTTTTATAAATGTAATTAAATCACTTTCAAATTACGTGACGACAAACACCATGACGTCATTTGTTCGCAAACATCATCGCTCTCAAAGACTATGTTGTTCGGTTAACATTATTTTATAGTAAGTTCCGTGCAATTTCTTCGAAATTTGCTTACTATTCCCTTTGAAAACGATTCTAAGAAATTTTCCTATGATGAAAAGTGAATTTATTAAGGCAAATAGTTCGAATTTGCTGAGAATTGATTGTTTTACGGTGGTTAATTTGCAACAGTAAGTTCTGCTGAATTTACAAATATCAAGGGCTCCATATAAGTAATATATTAAGAATTGTTATTTCTGCAACCGATAATAAATACCTAATAGTAATCATAGGTATTTATAATTTATAAGCTCAACAGATTTAACTGAATAATTAAAGAAAAATAGTGTGATATTGAGGTTATGTTTTGTCTTTTATTAAACAAATTGTTTCAATATGTGGGCTTTTACTTCTAAACTTGTGACATATGAACACTTGTATTGATTTATCTGTTGCTATTGGTTTACACATTATGGCTGAAGTATATCTAAAAAGAAAAGTTTGCTTTATAAGTATTTCATAGTTTATTGTAAGTGTAAGTTCTAACTTTAATCACCAGTTTTATACTGTATTTCTACTACTATTTGTGCACTGTTTTGTTTTGTAGCAAATAAATGAAATACTGTATTTATAAACAGCTGGTATAAATATATTATTTACATGAATTTGGACCTGATTGAATTTTAGCCGTACTTTATGTAGAGTAAGCTTGTTCCATTTCTCTTTCATATTTCGCTGTTGTTTCCAATCTTTGCCTTTTGACTGCGAATGGTCGAGTTGTTACGTTTTCTGTTCGTCTTTTTCTTTCGAGTTGACATCCAAACTTTATTGGCAAACGAGTCCATCCAACGATGTTCTGTATAGTTATCCATATCATTCGGCAACTAAAATAAAACAAGTACAAAACATTGTTATCCAACTTTGATTATTTTATTTCTAACCTCAAAATTCCAATTTTGATTTTTGAAAACTTAAAAAATAATACAAATATTATCAAAACTTAGATTAAAATAATCTTCACAAAAATATCTTTTAGATTGTATTCTGCGGGCTAGCTGAAGCCACATTTTCCTATTATCTTCCGAACGTGGAATGTGAATAAATAACTTTTCAAGTGTTTTAATTGTAGTACCTCTACACTGAGATGTCACACGACTTTTATAAAACTTAAGAACTCATCTTTTATCACAAAAATTACGGATGTTATATCACCTAAGCAGTTTACGAGTGTTTGGGAACATGTGACATCACAGCGGTCACGTGGGATTTAAAATATATGATTTTGAAAGTACTAGTTGTATTTAAAAAATAATATTAAATATTTTGGGCTATATTAGGTACTTATGCATGGTTTTAAACACTTTCGCGAAAAGAGTATATAATGATATTTTATAAAAGAAAATTAATTAAATTAATGGGTATAAATTTATTTTAAGTTGTAAATTACGCATATTTTTTTTCTTCGGCGTTTATGTTTCACTATGCTGAATTAAAATTTCGAAATCCCTACTGTTCCAACTGGCAGTGGTTTGAAAGGGGGAATAAATTATAAGTTTCAATATAGATATATTAAATTTCTCAAGCAAAAGTAATAAATGAATTCAGGAGAAACCAGCTAATTTAAGTTTTATCTGACAGCAAATTTAAGTTTGGAATGTGCTTATAAAGCTGGAAAGCGATCTTAAGAAAAATATTAAAACTGAAACATGAATAAAGAAATTTACAGTCGAAGTTTAGGATTCAGACTATCTGGAAATAACATCAGGAAACTTAGGAAGATGATACTATATGAAGAACAAATATAACAAATCATTTTGGAAAATGTCAAAATCATAATGGTTTCTTAATTACATGTAAATAACGTTAAATTTTTAATTTTGAAATTCATATTTAGTTTATTTTTCTATGGGTCAGATTTATATTTGACATAAAGGTAAGCTTATTCCCGAACTTGCCGCTAGAGGATACTTTACTTAAAAAAAAGTTTATATCTGTCAAAATTTAAAATTTTCGTCGAAAAAGAACAAAACTACCTTAAAGTTGACAGAAAGTATGCACATAATATATCCTTACGTCATATCGATAAATTTCATTTGACGCAAATCACCCTTAAAATATTTCATGTACAAAAACACATGTGTCGATGTGAGGTAAAAGTACATTATTTGATGCAATCTTCATTATCTTCAAAATGTCATCCTTATCGGTCAAAATAAAAACGTTATAAAAGAAATAAATAATGTCCTTTGGTGACAAATTATTGAAAAAGTTTTACTTGTAGATAACACAGTTGATTCGACTTGACACCGTTATGCCTAATATCAACTACATCCATCTAGAACTAAATTAAATAAGAATTAAAAAGTGATCTTGATACAGTGCAAATTTAACAATTTATTTTATTCTTAATTATAACTATTCATAATAAGGTTAATATAAATCTATTTTATAAAATTATCTTCAGGCAAGTCAAAAAAATTTTTATTATCCACGTTTTATATTTCCTCCTTAATGAATGGATGCCAGCAATGTTTTCTTTACCACAGATTAAACTGCACTGTCTTCCTTTAAATTTATTTATAAAATAACAAACTTTTAGGTTATGGTCCCGTTAATAAAAAAGTCTAGCGAATTTTACACTATAATCGATTAATAACCACTCCTTCTTTTACTTTTCAAAATAACAACTGAAAATATTGAGGTCATTTTACCTGTTATGAACCAGACTAATGATGTTTACCGTACAAATGATGGATTTGTATTTTAAAAAAAAATGAATTTTAACTTTTATAGTAAGTGATCACGTGATATAAATTTTTGTTTTAATTTTTTTCTGATTGGTCACTGATCACTTATTTATTAGTTTATAAGATTCATATCTTTCTGAGTCAAATATGTTTATAATTTTTACTTTATATGCATTAATGCCCAACCTTTCACACTAATTTTTATACATATTGACATGTTATTACACAATTGTTGGCATTTTATGTCCTTTAAAAACATGATTCAAATATAAATTCTTACATACTATTAACTAATGTCTATTCTACCATCTGCAATTACCACATAAATACATTAATTAATTATTTATGTCCATTTTTGTTTGACATTTTCATAATCAAAAACTTATCACACCTGAGAAAAGGAGTCTACCTATACAGTACTTACACATATTATTTATTAAATCATTATACATTCAAACTGTTATTTTGTATTTCTCACCAATTTTTTTTTTAATAATTTTATTGAATTATCGCACCATTATCATTGAATCTTTTATCAACTTTATTACTATTAAATAATTTCAAATTTAGTAAAAAAATTTTCTTTTAATTATGAATGTAATTTTTCGTACAATTCCGGCCTCATAACGAGCGGGCATAACTTTTTTATTTAGGGCGTATGGGTTTGGTAGGTCTTTATACCTAAGACGAACCCATAACAAGCGCTGTTGTAACGCAATTCGGCTATACATTTTATTGAAAAAAGGGGATATAATGTGATGTTTATCTCAGATGTTAAAGATTCATCAAATCGTCAATTTTAAGGATAGAAAATATAGGAAATAAAGGTTCTTTGTATGAAATCGGGCAACACTGATTTTAACATTCGAGAAATACCGTTAATAACTATCAAAACCATTGCTTTTCTATTTTTTGCTGAATCTTTATTCTTTAGTTTTTAATCAAAACTCTAAATTACTACGAATAAAGACAAAATAAATTTAAGGAAATGTAACGTATTCCCGTGATATGGTTACTGTAACTGCAAAAACTGTCGATGGAAGTCGTGAACCTAGTTAGGAATTTCTCTTGAGATTTACTAGCTATTGTAATAGTAGATAATAGATAAAAATTTTCTTTGGTGCAATTCAAATTAACGTTCCTCTAGAAAACTGTTTTGAATATGGTATGGGCGATACTGTTAACTAATGAGTGGATTGAGATTTATGGATTGCGAAACAGTCGTCATAAATTTTTAAAGATGGTAATGCAGACATATGATGAAATATATATATTTTGTTAATTCTACATGTTTTTGCATTTTTTAGAAAGTGTTAGATATTAATAGATTATCGGATTTTCATAATTGGGACCACTTGTCTATTTAAAATTTTAGATATTGAGTCCACTGTCATTCAGAGTGGGATTATTAATAATATGCAAATAATACAACTATTAAACGACTTACTGCTAACTTTTTCTTGATTTCTTAAGGATATTAACTGGACGGTATCTATCCCATGTTCTTCAGGACTTACGTTGTACGTTGGTTTTCGATCCAGAAGTTTTGCTTTTCCTAGCGTATTTGTAGAGTTTCGCAAATCTTCCATAGCGTATTCTCTTAGTAGAAGATTGAAGTCTCGTCCTTTTTTAACGATTTCTATTATTCTCATTGGCTGCAGTTTCAAGTTGGCGGAAATAGGTGAACCAGGGTACATTTCCATAAGACGTAGGTGGTACACTCATTAAAACAGCACAGCCTGCTTTTTTTTAAATATGCTGAACTTACCCATTTGTAATTACCCTCTCTGTTACATTTTCTTTTAAGTCTCTTACATTTCTGTTCAGACATTATTTCTTCTTAAATATATATTTCATCTTCTTTTATATATTCCTTATTCTTCTATGTTTCTTTTTGTTTTTTGCTTCCAATAGTGTACAGTTATTTTCAGTTTTAACCTTTTTCGAACTTCTTAATTTCGGAGCATATAACTAGACATAGAGTACTTATTCGCGCTTGGGAGTGGTTTTATGTTCCGCCCATTAGAAAGAGAAGAGAATACGTTTTTCAATTTTCTTTCTCTCTCACACTGTAGATAGGGTCGATATAAGTGTCGCGGAGAGTATATAGCCCATGTCTGTGGTTCCGGATAGCCCCCCTTGTGCTTCGATTGTTTTTAAGGAGGTCCATTCGCTACTACATGAGTCAAATGAAGTGTAGTACCCAATATTTGACAAATTAAATTAAAATGCTGATAAAAAATAATATAACTTTAAAATAAGTAGTTTGTAAAGCATTTTTCGTTGGAATAGAAAATATCATAAAAAAATAATTAAATACAGAACTTTATTTGACTCATTTAAAACAGATTGTCGTAACTAGTATGTGATTTGGCAACGTTGTATTCTTACTGTTTGTGTTTATCTCCAAGACAGTAGTCTTACCTTACTCTTCATAATAAATAATTTCACAAAATAGTAAAATGTACGTAATACTGAATGTAAAAAAAACATAAATTAGAAGAAAATTTCACTCCACAAGATGTGTATGTTCATGTCAATAAACGATTGATAGAAATGAAATATATTGCTGATGATTTGTGGTGTAAAAATTGTGATTTATTAATATCTTGATGACAAACCTTTAAAGAGGAAATTTTAGGGTTAGTAAGTATTTTTCTTGTAATCGAATAAATTTCTCATACAAGTTGTTATGAAGAAGACAATACACATCATCAACGTTTCGACATTAACTTCAGATTAATAATATATTAATTTTTATTATCAAAGTTTTCATATTAAATGAATTCACACATCTGAAGTGCGTGCTCATGCAACGTTGCCAAACTTTTCGACTCCATTTTAATGTAAGTTAATCTTAAGTTTCATGTCATTTTTTTGAATTAATATTTCAGTAAACCCCACCGTAAGATAAATATTTTTTTGCAAATAGAGAAATAGAGAAATCTGTATGTTTCAGAGAAGATTTTTTTTTCAGCCTTATCCAAACGATAAATGTTAGTATAATTTAAGGGAAAATGCCAAGATCCTGCTTTCCCATAAGTCTCTGCACACATTTTTCTTAAAAATTTACACGGTAAAGTTAATCGAAATTTCGCGATAGTATATATTACGACTTAAACTTTATAGAAAAAGTTATTTTCATTATCATCCAATATTTTTTTTCTATTCATGCATAACTTTTGAAAAGAATGACGTATTTTGATTCGATTTTCACATACCTGCAAAAGGGTCCCATAAAAATATTTCCATGGTTTTTCTGAAGACTAATTGAAATCAAAAACATGAAATAAATTATTTATTTTTTTTAATTAAATCAACTTTAAAAAACTACACTAAAATAAAATATAATTGTCATTATTATTTTGTGTGTAGATTTACTAATTTAAACACTTTTGTGAAGTCGGAATAACCTTAAAATTTATAGAAAATTCTAGCAAACTAAACAAAGATACTCTTAAACTAAGACAAAAAGAAATGAAACACAAACGAAAATCTTTATGAGAAATATAATAATTATTTGGAAATAATACCAAACCACCAAATATTAATTGTGAAATAATTTCTTCAACTACTGCGTTCTCAAAAAAGTGGTAAGAAATATAATGTTATTAAATTATTTGGAACAATGGTCGGAGTCTGAAGCCACTCTGGAATTTTGTGAGTGGCAAACTTCACTCGAACAGTATGCCATCTGAATTGTTCTTGGAGAAGGAGAGCGCGGTCATGGGTTCTAGGGTTGCTGAACTTTTTGATAAATATTTCAGAAAAGTGTACACTGATGTAACAATAAAGTGCCCGATGGCTGTCTCAGCTGATATAAATGGCTCCAACTTCGCCACATCTATTTTTGACATTTACGCCGAGCTGAATGGTCTTAACACTATAAGGATCCGAGCCCTGATGCCGTTCATCTAATGCTACTGAAAAACTGCTCATTCGTTCTGGCTCGTCCACTTCATCACATTTTCAACGAATCGCTTCGGCTGGGTATTTTTCCTCAATTTTGGAGAACGAGTTTGGTGGTTCCTATTCACAAGGCCGGCAACAGGACTGACATTCGGAACTATAGACCTATCAGCATAATTAATAATATTCCCAAAATCTTCGTAAAACTGGTTAATGTCTTTCTGCCCTCTATTTTTAAGCCTGTCCTCATTGAGGAGCAGTTTGGTTTTTGTGCTGGCAGGAACACTGAGGGGAATCTGGTCTTCTATGTGTGTTCACTGATTTCTCGGAGGCCTTTGATAGGGTGCCTCATGGGATTCCGCTGGATAAGCTTCGGATTCTGGGTGTCTCTGGTCCACTGTTTGGTTGGATTGAGACCTATCTGAGTGATCGTTGTCAGGTAGTGCCAGTAAATGATTTTGCATCTTCTGAGATATCGGTATCTTCAGGGATCCCACATGAGTCCATTATTGTTCAACTTATTCATTAATGATGTATCCATCTGCTTTAAGTCAAGCAAATTTTTACTCTTTACGGATGACATGAAGGTGTATAAGGTCATCGACTGTTACAGTGAAAGCTAGGAGCTTCAGGGAGACCTTGATAGATTTGTTTCCTGGTACGGAGTGAATGGGATGAATTTGAATATTCCTAAGTATAAATTCATTATGTTTTCTAAGTTGTGTTATCCACTAGACATTTGCTATCACTTGGATGGTAGGCCGCTGACCTCCGTTAATTCTGTGCGGGACCTGAGAGTCCTTTTTGATCCCACCGAGGCCTTCCTTACATTGTTGACATTGTTAGTAAGTCCCTCAGGATGTTAGGTTTTATTAAACGTTATTCTAAGGAGTTTTCCACAGTGAAGTCCCTTAAAATACTCTATTGCCCAGTGGTTCGAACACACTTTGAGTACTCTTCTTGTGTTTAGAACCCCCACTATGAATCATGTGCACCGGCTCGAACAGGTACAGAGAAGGTTTCTCAGATATATTAACTTGAAATTCAACGGGGGTACTGATCTTGATTATGCTGCTTTGGGCTCCGAGTTGAATTTGCTCTCTCTTGCTGGTAGAAGAAAGCGTAGAATTTTACAACTTGTTTTTAAAATTATAAACAGTATCACCGATTGCCCGAGCCTGCTGTCGAGTGTTGGTCTAAGAGTCACTCCTAGGAGTACTCGTACTTCCCATATATTTCACCGGCCTTTTTACAGAACAAATTATGCAAGCCATTCTTTTATACCAAGGGTGGCTGGATATGCTAATGGGCTGGGTGACTTGAATTTGTTTAATACGTCCTTGAATCATTTTAAACGAAGGCTGTTGGGAATGATTGTCGATTGATGTTTTGTGTTTCTGCTGTTACAGATTGACAAGTGTACACTTTTTTTCTTTTGTAAACACTCTTTTGTTATACTATTATTGATTTCACATTGTTATGTTTCACTCGAGCTCTGTAATTAATTATTTTAAAATGGACAGCGTTGTTCGGCTAAAGTAAATAAAAAAAAAATAATAAATATTTTTCTCCTCTCGTTGCAATTTCTTAAGGCCTTTTAATTTCAAAAAAATAATGTATTCTTGTGATGTGCACCAATTGAATGTTATATATATATATATATATATATATATATATATATATATATATATATATATATATATATATATTTATATATATTGTTCTCATATCTATAATTAAATTGTGTTAGCAATATTTTTCTTATCAGTAGCAACCACAAAATAAATTGTGGGTTAAGTAGAGAACTAAATATACTCATATAATTTAAAATGATTATGGTCTGAGTTATGTCATAAACTTGCAAGTAAATTAACTTTTACGAGAAAGGAATTGCCAGTCACTTGAGTCATCTTGTATTGTACACCCACTTGTGGCGTCTTTTGTTTTAATTTATTTGACAGTCCACTTTCCTTAATTTTGTTCTTGTTAAAGGATAAAATGGACTTTCTTTTTTCTTTTCTTTTTGTTGTCGTAAATATTATTTTACGCTTTGCGTAGTAGTAGTAATGGAGAGTTTTTGATAGCGATTTATAGAATTTTTGCAATGCTAAAATCGTTCTACGACGTAACCACGGCAGTCGTGGTTCTAGCTAGAGCACTATACTAGACAAATCCTCCAATGTCGAATTGGAGGAAAAAACATTGTTTAGGGTACTCAAGTAATCTTATATAGTTGATATATTGACTGGTATTTTCTTTGAACTCGATGATTAAATAAGAAGACAGTGCTTCGTGGATATATTGAGCGGTATTTCCTTGAACTCGACGATTAAGTAAGAAGACAATGCTTCTTTTAATTTTCTTTTCAGTGACAATTCTGTGGTTTAATTGTGTTGATGGTAAAATATTGGATTTGGTAAATATTTAACTACCTGTCTTAATAACTGACCACACCGATGTTGGATCGTTTAGGCTGCCAAATATCCAATCGTCTAATTCTCTTCTTATGTGCAATCGTAGTATCCATGGAGTAAAATGAAATTTACAACCGTAACCGCTTGTTCCGATTTTCAAATAGTATTGCTTGGTTTTATGACATTTTAAATGAATTTTCCGTAAATTGAGTTAATAGATATGATTTATGTACTAGGAGAGGCCAAAAAAAAATGAATTTTTCCTGCCGACTCTTACTTAATCTCCTTAATTTTTAGAACTTAATGAAAAGATTCGATTCTTCACGAAATTTTGATTATCCAAAACGTAAAGTAGTCAACAGACAAGCTCCAAATGAAGAAAAAAAACTAGAAATTTGCTAAATGTTCAAGATTATCCTCATATTAGTAGTCGCCATTAAGCTGCATTGTATAAAACATCACAATCCACTGCGGACCGTACTACCAAAAAATGTAAATATCACCCACATCATCACATGGAATTACACCAAGAATTGCTTGATGGGGATTTTAAAAGCGTGTAAATTATTGCCATAAGATAAACATGCAGATTGAATTCAATCCAGATTTCTTACGTACCATAACGTTTGGCGATGAGGCTACTTTTAGAAGTATTGGATCCGTAAATAGATACAGCATGTATTAGTATGCTACATCAAACTCATTTTGAGTAAAGTGGATGCAACATCAAAACCATTGATCAATTACCGTTTAGTGTGGTATTCATCATTGGACCCTACTTTTTTTATAAACTATTAAACATTTATCTACACGTTTTTCGAGAGGAACTACGCCAACTGCTTCAAGGCCTCGATAAGAATGAGCACGAGAGTATACGGAGTATACCATTGCATCAAGATGGTGCGCCTCCACACTACCGCCATGAAGTTTGTGATTTTCGACCAACGCTTCCCGCGGAAATGGATTGGACCTGAAGATTTTATTCACTGGCCACCAAGGTCTTGCAACATTACTTTCTTAAATTGTTTTTTGTGAGGTTATATAAAAGATAGAGTTTTTGTTAATCCACCAATAGTCGTGGAACATATGCGAACTAGGATTAGGGACCTGCTAAATAATTACGCCACTAATATTGTCTAGGGTCGGGGAAGATATGAAAAAAGACTAAATACATGGGCCGTTTTTTTGAACATTTATTAACAGCAAATAATTAATTATTGGCTATTAATAAATAATTAAATTATCCTTTATAGTTTACCATTTTTTAAAAATAAATGTATTTAAAAGTATTTTATATTTATTTAAAAAGTTAAAATGACTTTGTTTATAACGTAGTTTTCTAATACGATCAGACCAAATCATTGCAGTTACACAAGCCTACTTGAAATTGAAGCAATAAACAATAACAAATACTTTTAATTTTTTTTTTGCTACTCCTATCATACTACCTAGTGGTAGTTTTATAAATTTTCTTGAATAAAATATAACAGAAACAGAAAGAAAATAAAAAATAACAATATTGAATTGGATTAAATTAAATATTTTATTAACTTCCATAAAGGAGAAATAAGTTGACTTTATTTATCTTTTTTTTTCAATAATTGGGCCCATCTACCTAGCTGAAGTAATTTAGAGTTCTTGAAGAGACAAGAACAGCTGACATTTGTTGTCAATAAAATTTCTTTGTTTTATTGTAAAAAAATAGGAATTAGTGAATCGGATGGAGCAGTTTTTGGTAAAAACGCATTTGATTTAAAAAAATCTCCATCCTATAAATCTGATCCGATCGAAATTTTGCTTTAGAAACAAGTGCTGTTTTGTGTTTTTTTTTGTTTTCCTTAGCTACTACGAATATAGAAAAAAAATCGACAAAAAGAATAAAGAATCGAAATATCTCAAAAACTATTAGGAATAAGTATAGGAGATATATTGAACAAAAGTTGTAGGGCTTTTGTAAGTCTATAAAATTCAATAAAAAAATACAGGGTGTACTATTTGAAAAAGGTGATATATATTAAATCAAAATATTTCCAATTTGAACTAAAGTGTTGAACACCCTGTAATTTTTATTGCAAATATTTAGTAAAAATAGTCATAACGTAACCTTGGTCTTGCCTGATAATAAATTTGAATATAGTTCTCGCAAAATTAAGAACGGTATTTACGATTGAATAGACATTTGAAAAAGTTAAGGTATATTTAACCCCTAATAAAAATGTTTCGAAATTATACGTTAAATCGAAAAAATGATTAAAAAAAATACACAACTTTATACTTTTCTCGTTTTTCGGCATACCCTGTAGATTTCCAAATATTTTAAAAATGTACGTACAAGTTAATCAAATAGTACATTAAATATAGTTTCTAGGTAAAGTTTACCTAAAATTCATAAAGTTACTTCATCTAATCGTTGACTTACCTGTACTATCCACTATAAAAAGACTTCACATTAATTTTAAGGTAATGTGCTGGAAGCACGAGGTCAAATCATTAAATTGAATTAATGAATGCACATTAAATTTACCTTAAATCGTGAATAAGTTACATGTACTTTGAAATTAAAGCTTTGTACATTAAATTTAATTGAATTTTACCTTAAATTTCAATAAACAAACGGAAAACATACGAAATTTGATGTATAATTACATTCAATTTAATGTAAAAATTATTAAATTTAATGCATTAACATTAAATGTATTTAATAAACGGTTTATGAAATTTGCTTCTAGCACTTTACCTTAAAATGAATGTGAAGTTTTTCTACAGTGTACACTGTAAAAAAACTTAACATTACTTTTAAAGTAATGTGCTTGAAGCAAATTTCATAAACCATTTATTAAATGCATATAATAATAATGCATTAAATTTAAATATTTTTACATTAAATCGAATGTAATGATACATTAAATTTGATATGTTATCAGTTTCTTTATTGAAATTTAAGGTAACATTCAATTAAATTTAATGTACAACGCTTTAATTTCAACGTACATGAAACGTATTTACAATTTAAGGTACAAAATCATTAAATTTGATTAAGGAACGTACATTAAATTTAAAATTATTTTTAACAGTGTAATTTTTTATTATCAACATTGGTATTTTTCTTATTGTTTTGTTCAGAAGTTATCAGCTTAATAAACGGTTTGAAATAAATTAAATACTAAATGTTGCGTGCCTAATGAATGTTTGATGATATTGTCATACGATTTTCATATCTTACTTTTCTTAAGTCTGTTCTTGTTAAGAATGAAGTGACCTTAGTCTTTATTTTTTGTTTGAAAATAGAATTTTACGTTCCTTGGAATGGTATTTTTTTTAACCAGAAAATACACATTAGTTCCTGTCTAATTTTATACTATATTCTTCCTCCAACTATGGGAGGCGAGGAGCCCTGTTGACCAACTTAAGACGTCACATAAAATATGAAATAATGTGTATAGAAAATGTAATTATCAAAGACACTAAATTGTGCTGACACTTTATGCTTCATAATATAGTTACGGTGTTACATAGTGTGTCATTTACCATCATAGTAGTATTAACTTAATTAAAAGGAAGTTAAAAACATAAAAGGTAATTAGATGCTCATGTTGGCATGAAGTTATTTCCCATTTTATAAACCTTTAATACGAATAATGAATGTGTTTTTTCACGAATTTTATGTATATTTTGGTGTAATAAATGTAAAACATCCAAGATTTATGGTCCTGGGCTCCTATAAGATCGGGTTAAAAAAGGGCATTGGTGCTTCTTTTACAGAAGAAAATAAGAAAAAGTAGTTTAAACTGATATAAGAAAACATTTTTATAAAAATTGTATTAAACTTTTAAATTGAGAAACCTGGTCGTAGGCGCCGTTTTTTTTTATCTTGACAGTTTCGCCAAGAGAATTATTTCGATGGAAATAATTGGGAAGTCTTTGACCTGGATAAAAAAGATGAAGTTGTTATATAAATTAAAAATATGGTTTTTAAAGATATAAATGAACTGGGATGTACAATGTATTTCAAGTAAAATGTCTTACCTGAAGCAATATTTTAATAAAATTTTGCAATTAACTGTGGTAATTATTTGG
This sequence comes from Diaprepes abbreviatus, assembly GCA_034092305.1. NCBI lineage: Eukaryota > Metazoa > Arthropoda > Insecta > Coleoptera > Curculionidae > Diaprepes > Diaprepes abbreviatus. Next base: position 25,492,404 of record JASJET010000103.1, read on the forward strand.
ATTAAGTGACATTTAGGAAAATGAAGTTTTTTTGAAAAATTTCTACATACATATTTCGAGGTCATAAAACACGATTCTGGCCTTGGTTTTCCACTATTTTCCTCACTTTCTCGTAAAACTCAAAAACAGTACGCGTCACCTCACAAAGCTCTTTTATTTCTGAAGAAAAGACAAATTTACGTATTTATTTTGAATGCTACTAATTCAGATCCATTGTACGTAATATGTTTTAACTATTTTTACACAAATTTTAGCAAACAAGTTTAGAAAAACTTGTATTTTCAATGAAAAAGTAACAATATGTCTCATAAAGGTCATCGGCCATTGTACTAAAGAAAACGACAAATATTCGTTACAACGTTGCCAGATGTAAAATACTTTCGTGGTATAAACTATAAAGTTTGTGGGTCTCAGTCGATGACATAGTTTAATTTTTGTAATGTATAAAGATGAGTAAAATTAATCTTAACCACCCAAAATTTTTGGTTAGTTCAGATTTAGCTTGGTTTTAGCTGGTGTGGAAAACTAAAACTAACCTGATCTGACCTAAACTTACGTTAATTTATTAATAAAAAAAATGTTATTGTCCAGCAGAGATCACGTGGAGGCGGAACAGTCTCTGTCAGGCAAGGATATTGAGAAAGGTCAGAGTTAGTAGGAAAGGGGGTAGTTTAGTATCTGCTGCAAAAAAATATGGTTAGTAAATTATAATAGTCCAAGATGTAAAGAAATGGAAGGAGGGTATTATTTGGCGCCGAAATAATAGAAGAGGTAAGCGTCATAAAGAAATATCTAATAAAAGCAAATTATTATTATTATTCTTCCTCGTTCTTATTAAATGAGGGGGGATAAACTGTCTCATGCATTTAAAAAATTTACTGTACATGTTTTTGTGGTCCGAATATTTTTTCAGAAACAACTATTCCGCTAAATAGCCGTGGAAGTGTTTTTCGTACCAATCAAATCGCGGCACATTTCCACGTAAATCCCTCCAGGTCCTTTAAGTGTTTTGAGTGTGGACTCCACTATCGAGATCTACAAAATGTTGTGAATGATTCAAGATCGGGTGTTGAAAACCATCATCTATTAAGCAGTCATAAGCCTTCCAACAATCTGACACAATCGTAGTTTCCAATTTTGAATGACTCCTAAAAGAGTCTCCTTCGATCGTTCCGCAACGGGAACAAGAAAGAGCCTCTTTGTTTCTCGCTCTATCCCTCTGAAAATACACTATCCATCAATAATTCTACCCCTATTGTATTTTCTCCTACCCATTTTTCATTCATCTAATTCAAAATTTTTCCTTCTCCGCTCAATTTTTCAGAATTTTCTTTAATTGTAACAAGGCAAAATTTGCCCAATTAACAAGTCTGACAACAGCACAAATTATTTTTTTTAGTGAAAGAAGCTTTGTCTCTGTCAGTTGTCAGTATTATGTCAGTGATGTCACAGGTGATTTTAAGAAATAGACGGGTTTAATATTTCAGTGTATGTTTTTATTAATATCGGCCAAGCGCTTTCGGTCTAACAGACCATCCTCAGGGCTCAGACCTCGTCAAAGGGCACACCTTAACCCTGCCAGTTTGAGAGCAGTCGCCAGCCGTAGCCTCCACACAGAACAAATTGTATACAATTAAAAAATTTTTAAAAACTTTATCACAAATTAAAATTAAAACCAAAACATTCAACATACTAATACATTAACACTGTTAAAACAATAAGCGTCTTTAATAAAAATCGGATTTTTATTAAAGAGGTTTATTGTTTTAACAGTGTTAATGTACTAGTATGTTGAATGTTTTGGTTTTAATTTTAATTTGTGACAAAGTTTTTAAAAATTTTTTAATTGTATACAATTTGTTCTGTGTGGAGGCTACGGCTGGCGACTGCTCTCAAACTGGCAGGGTTAAGGTGTGCCCTTTGACGAGGTCTGAACCCTGAGGATGGTCTGTTAGACCGAAAGCGCTTGGCTCATATTAATAAAAACATACACTGAAATACAAAACCCGTCTATTTCTTGATTTCTTCGGTGTACAACCTGTTAATAACTTACAGGTGATTTTGTATTGATTTGTTTTTTGGTAATTTTCTTAATTTTTCATATTAAAAAGTGCAAATTGAATTATGAAATTTTATATATTCAGAAGTTTTTGTTACTGGGGAATTTGAAGTTGTAAAAAATTTTTAACGATTTAGTGCAAAAAAATAAACCTAAAGTGAGAACTGATTTGTCTTGTTTTCGACAAATTAAGAAAAAATTATGGACAGGCGCACGTGTCGGAATTTTTTCAAAAACAAAACCTTTTCCGTAATCGAAATAATTACCTTATCTGTATTTAAGAAAGTCATGAACTACCTCGATCAAAAAATATTTTATTTTTCGTATTACAGGGCGTGAATGAAAATTATTTTGTTAGGCCTCCGAAATATCCCGTTTTGTACTTTCCCACCACTTTAGCCATTTTGCTCTTTATAAAAATATCTGAATATCCATGTTTATGGGACAATCATGCAATTTTTTATAACTTTTTTTTAGATTTTTGCTGGAAATCTCTAAGCTAGATTATAAACTAATATCCGTTGGGGAAATTACAAATTATTATAAGTAAACCGTATTATTTTTAACCGAGGATCATTTCTAAATCTACTACCGTATAAATCGTAAATTATAATAATTTAAGATAATCGAGTGATGCATTGACGTACTAACGGAAGAATAAAATTTGAGCTAGCAGTTGAAAAAATCTTCATTACATTATTAAAAGAATATTAAATCGATTTCAAAAAATTAGACCAAATAAATAACTAATTTAACAATCTTTTTAAAGTCGGCCTGCATTAAGTAGGTCAAGGGATCGTTTGTGAATTGATGGGAGGTGGATTAGTATTTTTTCTAAATAATTGTTATATTGTTTATATAGCTTTTACGCAAAATTAGGAGGGTTTGTGAAGCTTGCAGGTATTTGGCGCGGACCATAAAAAAATACTAAATAAGTACTTTAAGTATAGCATTTTCATAGTTCCGCTCCTTAATGCTACGATATTTTGTATAATTAAAAGTTTTGATTTTCATTTAATGTTACGAAGTAAACGTAGGCAATATCACTGGTTGGTCATTCTGTTGCGAAAGCGAGAGCACTATTTTATTCCGGACGTACCCTTATGAGGACAGGTTATTGTCCGATGACATGCAGAAATTGGAAAAAAATTGACTTTAGAAGTTGGTGAAATTAACCTGGGGCATTTGTCGTTTAGCCGCGTGCCATTTTGTAGTTCTCTTTTTGAAGGTCTAAGCCCTTTAGAGGTGACTTTTTCTGAAAGAAAATCCTATACTGTTTTATATGCCTCCTTTTGTTTATTTTAGGATTTTCTGGATTCCCTTGGGTAAATACCCCTCTTCATTCTCCCTATTATCACCTGTTTTTTGGGCTAATGAACGAGAGTGGGAACACGTGACTGATACGGTGTTTTATTGATTTTTTTTGCTTACCACGTTTTTTCTCGAAGAGAACATTCAGCTATGTGCTGGCGTGAAGTCGCATTTTCAAGACACAGCCAGTTGGGCCATTCCGCCAACATCAGAAGAATCGGAGATAAGGCCTGTGTCGTTTGATTTAATTATTTCAAGACAGGAATCGCCTCACCTATATATAGCTAAAGTTACATAGCAACAATTTCTGTGTTTTATTAAGGCTTCCAACCTGAAATTATAACTGTATTTTTTCTGTTTTAACCTTACAAAAATAAAGTGGCGCCTTTATTAAAAGAAAAATGTTTGAATAGGTAAGACTAGAACTTGACCCTTTACGCTTACGCAAGAATGAGCTGTCATACTCACTGTGCTCCTTGTTATCCACTCGCTTGGAAGACTTTCCTATTAAAATAAGTATATATAACCTCCGTTTTTTTTTGAAAATCGGTTAAAAATAGACAGAATACCTTTTGTTCGAAAATAAATGAAATTTTTGAATTTTTAACTGGCATGTTTGTAGAATTGCTTGTGTCATTTTTTTTCAAGTTGGCACACCTGCAGGTGACAGTTTGTAAAAGTTCATGACGCTACAACATTAGTAAAGAAATAAGTTATAGTGGTTTTGGCTGGACGTTGTGCTTTGTGGTGATTTTTGACTTTTCGAAATTAATTGTACGAATAATTTGCATAAAATTTTGCATTTTAACAAAATTAACTTACGTATTGTGTTTCTTTTAAGTTCAATACAGAGGTAGCTGTTTATATTTCGGGAATAACAAAAACAAATATTTATCATTGACAATAAATACACTTTTGCATGCGTTGAAATCAATCCGAAGAGCATTTTTGCCATTGTGAAGATGGTATCCCCAAAACATGGTTATGCTATCATGATGATCCCTTACCTAGATAGTCTCATAATGTCATCTCGTAAACTAATGAATATTTCCATAAATAATAACCTTTAAATAAAATAAATGCTACTGCATAGATATTTTTCTTAGATTTGTTTACTTCCTTTTTTAATACTTTAATTAAATTAAGTTATACAGGTCTTATCTCTGATTCTTCCGGTGTTGATGGAGCAATCTTATGTGGCTGGTAACTCCACGGTAATACGTGGCTAGATGTACCCTTCAAAAAAAAAGTTGGCAAGAAAATCAAAACGCCGGATGGACTATGTATTTCCCACTCTCGTTCAGTAGACAAAAAAAAAACAAATAATTGTAGGGAGAATGAAGAGAAGCATAAACCCAAGGAAATATGGAAGCATGGTAACAAGGAAAACAGTAGCAAGCAAGCAAGCAGCCTAAAATACATAAGAGGGCGGCGTAAATCAATAAGAGATTAGTTTGCTAAAAAAACTCACCTCGAAAAGGGTTTTGACTCCCAAAAGGAAAGATACAAAATGACGCTTTTAAAGAGCCAACAGCTAAACGACAAATGTGCTAGCTTAAAACCACGAGCTTCTGAAGTGTCATTTTCCCCCCTCCAAAAAAAGGTACGCCCGGAAAAAATAGTGCTTTCGCAACAGAACGGATCAAGGAAAGACAACCGACCAGTGGTATTGACTACGTTTATTTCGCAACATAAATTGACAACTTGTAGAAGGAAAATAAAAACTTCTAATTATACAAAATATCGTAGCATTAATGTACGAGAATATGAAATGCTACAACATCTAGCAAGGCTAGTGTTGTCAGTTAAGGAAATATAAACGGCTACCCTCGTATAACAATAATAATAATGGATAATAAATAATTACTCACGGTAGTAGTTGGAACTCGTATACTCACTTGTCTGCAGTGTAAAAGAGATAGAGAAGTTGTCATTATTGGGCTACATGGTTATTAAAACTCGTTTATTCACCTGTATTACACTCATAGAACTCGCTTATTCCACTTACGATTTAATTTCGTTTGTCTACCTTGTTAAAAGTGTTTACTATTCGATTTGGCAGCACCTAAGAGCGGCCAGTCACGTAGTGAAGATGATCTGCATCCCGAACGGACATCAACATCAACTAACGATGATCACATCATTCAAACTAAGGGGATTGTGCTCAAAAATTATCGTATCTTGGTTAGAAAATTATTACATAGGTTAGGAATCTCAAAAACTCAATACCATATGATTTTGATTAAAAAATTGGTCATGAAACGCGTCGCATTGTATTTTCTCCAAAACATGAATCGAATATCGGTCACTTCGAAGATGATATTCAGTGTAGCCAGCGACTCAAACTTCTCGAAAGGCATCATCACCTATGATGGAATGCGAGTGTATGAGTTTCACATGGAAACATCGCGACAATCATGGGAATAGAGGCTGAAAGAAGAGCAAAAACCAAAGAAGAGTACATCGAATCAAGTCAAAAATCAAATCACCGTTTACTCTAATTATCAAGCCTTAAGCCACCAAGAATTCCTGCCTGCATGCCAAATAGTTAATGAGGAGTATTATTTAGTCGTTATGCGCAAAAAACTAGCCAAAAATGTAACTCCATAAGCACTGTATTCTCCTCTCCGTGTTTCCGAAGCTGAAGTTTTGACTATAAGGATATTGTTTTGAGACCATTGAAGACATAAAAAGAAATTTGCTGCGGGAACTTACGGCCCGACCTCCAAGCGCATACGCGACTACAAAAAACATGGTACATGTGTATCGCCCCGAATAGGGAATATTTTGAAGGGTGAAAATAAATTTTTGATGAATAAATAACGTTTTATTGTTGTGTTTTTTCTCAAAGACAAGAAGGTAAACATTTCTTTTGCAGCCAAATAACATGCAGCGTGAATACTTCCGCGTCAATTTTGATTTTAGTATTTTGTTTATTAGTTTTAATATTACTTTCTAGATTATTAAGATAATTAACATACGAAAAAAATCTTAAAAACAACTTTCAAAAAAATATAACAGTAATACCAAGGTTTTTATCCTCTATTAACTAAACGCCGCGGCGCCGCTAATAAAGTTTATTGTTAAAAGAGAACAAGGTTAATAATTTAGGTTACAGTTTGCGATATTACCCAGAATTTAAAGATTTATTGACTTAACTTAAAATAAACACACAAGAAGTGCGAATTTGCAAATTAAACAATGTCATTACATCATGCACTTTTATGAATATATGAAAAAAATATTGACTTTCTGCGAACTGTTGAAACTATTCTTGCGGTTAATATGAATAAGTTTTTCTATGCCATTAAAATTAATGATTTTTATAACAAAGAAAACAACTAGAAGGTATTACTATTTTTATGGCGCATAAGAAGCAGGGATTTAAATTGTCTCCATACCGCGACGTAAAGAGACTTATTGTGAGCTTTGTTACATTGAATCTAGTTAAAAAGGTTTATGTCCTTTATTAGGCTTAGTAATTCACCAACTGTCTTATGGAGGTTATGTTTCGAGAATGAATATCCTCCAGAGGGCTGTTTAGTCTCCAACGAGCTAGTGTTGAAGTATGAAAAATTCCAGACCTTCTTTAAAAATGGCGCTCGCATACCATTTTGACCATGTCATCTTTCTTTTGAGTATTTGAGAGAACCGTTTTATGTTGTTGTTATTCTGCGATTTTATCTAATTTTCAAGTTTTATAGTGTGGAAAATAGGTAGTGCAAACCATGACAAAACGTTAGGGAAGTCTGTTCCTTCACTTATAAGTATAAAAACGTGGGTTGCGGACTTAAACGTGGTTGTGTTCTGCAATATCAATATTCACCACAATAGACGAAGTCGTCCAGAAAGTCCACAAACAGCATTATGTATACCGTCTGTTGCGTTACTTAAAATTTATAATGCGAATAGCAAATTCACACTTATCCCTAACATAGTAAAATTTAGAATTGTATGAATGACATTATTTTCAAATTTGCGTCCGCTATAAATTATTGATCGAAACTTAGAGAATGTAAGGTTAGGAAGAAACAGCGTGTGTGCGAAATAAATGTCAAAAAGAGCAATAAACAATTTATTTGCAGTAAATATATATGATTGTAAACCAGTGATAAAATACTAGAAGGTTAATAACACTCAAATTGTGAAAAACTTATTTTACATATTATCAATAAACAAGAATTTTTAAAATTAACAAATAAATTCATATACTGGAAGATACAATAGTAATAAAATTAGAAAGTTGGTCAGACGTTAGCTGAATACAAGAAAAACAATGGTATGTTTTAACAGATAAAACTGTCTGTTCCTTTTGCTAGTTATATCAAATATATACCTAAAGACAAAAAGGAATTAAAGATATATTCGGGTAATTAATATAAAGCCTGTTGTTTCAAGACGATATGTTGCTAAAGATAGTTTAAGATAGGTTGTCTCCTACTACTACTAAGACACGATAAGATAACAATAATAGTCGAGCTCATTAAACTTGGAATAGACTAGCAGATGGAGTCAAAATTCTACAAATAAGTTTCAAATTAACCAAAGATAAAAGATAAAAATTAAGACTCACCTGTAGTCCTCCTGTGGGAACTCGAATATCCTCTTCCGTCTAGCCCCAATGTGCTGCGTCGAGTGTTTGATAGCCAAGTTCCCTCAGATAAGAATTCACCTCAGGAAGTTGTAGATTACGCAATGGCAAGATCCTTTTAGATATATTTTATACTGGTGATAGTGCTAATCAACATAAAACTAGGCAGTACAACTTCTAACACAAAACTAAGTTGTCAAAACTCTGACAACAGGTAGTTTAGATAAAGCAGGTAGGTAATCCAGATCAGCAACATATCTTCAAGATAGTTTTCACGGATTCAATTCAAGATGGCTGACGTTGAATTAAGAAAAATTGCTGTAAAATAAATATTGTTAAAAGCCTAATAAATGTATACTGTGCAGATACATTTAAATATGTTTAAGCAAAAACAAAGTTAATTTGTTTCTCAGAGAAGATAATCGGCTAAATTTTGAAAAAAAAAATCTAAAGAGAACAAAGAAACGTACCGTGATCTTTCGCAGTCAGCGCACGAAGAAGTAGACCTCATGATTCGGGTCTCCCCCTACAGAAAAACCTTCAAACAAACGATATTTGGCAGATTTTTAAATTTGGTGGAACAAACCAACCAAATAAAAAAGGTGACTAAACTAACAAAAATAATCCAAAATTGTTTTAAATTAAATAAGTTACATTGTAAAAAAAACACCTTTCTTCTTTCCACTAAAACATTATTTTTAACACGCAATCCTGAGAAATACGAAAAAATAGTTTAGTAAATTGACTTTTACTTGCGGTTAATAAATCGTTCAGGAACATTAGATAACTGCTGCTGCTGCTCTTACGGGTTTATAACAGATATATAAAAAAATAGGGTGATGGAGTTGCAAACACATCGTCTGAAACTGACACAGGTAACTAAGATTGAAGAAAGGGCGCATTATATCCTATATGATATATTGGAAATGATCAAATTGTCAGCCGCGTTTGCTGACTCCGAACCAAAACCTGCAACTTGTTATCGTGTCAGAACCAATAGACTTTATGCAGCGGTTTGTTACTGTGAAGGAGTTCTGGGTCCACAACTATACGCTCGAGACCAAACAAGAATGACCATCGCCACCAGTTTTTGGGATACTGAAGAAATCTTGATGGTAGATTATCTAGAAAAGGGCATGTCTATTAACACCAAACGTAATGCTATCCTTTTAGACCAGCTGAAACAAAAACCAAGAAATATTGCCAGATCTAGCGAAGAAGAAAGTCCTCTTTCATCAGGATAACGCTCCCAGCCACAAGGCTGTCATTGTGATGGTCAAAATTCACGAACTGAAGTTTGAAGTTGAGCCACATGCACACTGTTCACCCGAATTGATACCCTCGTTCTTCAACTTATTCCAAAATCATCGCAGCAATGAACGTTTATGTTTTGGATTTGGGCGAAATCACCTACAAAGAGTAGATCTAAGCACTTAGGAAGTGTGCATCTTTAAAATGAGGCTATGTAGAAAAATTAAATAAATTTATGATGTAATTCTTGTATTTTCCTGCTGTGTTCTCACTGGAATCTTTTCATCTTACACTTGTTTGGAAAGCTCTTTCCCCATCATCATATCTTCATTAGGTTATCAACATAAGGGTTATTCCTGGTGGTCCTAAAGGTGTAGGTTTCAGTCCTGCTTGTGACAGTCTAGATGCGATTATTAAAATTATACCCTTATGCATCAGATTAAGCATCAATTTTTCTTACAGTTAGTACCATTGTATTGAGACATGTTAGTGTTTTGATCACTTGGACTCATGTCATTCAATTTTGATAATATTGGGTAAGAATGTGTCACGGTTTAAGTTCCCTCTTACAACTTAGCTTTATTTATTAGGTAAAACTTTCCGTTTATCTTATGAGGAGATCTCTCATGGTTTCTAGAATTGTCAGGAATCGTGATTATTTTGATATTAATTTCACATGATTCATTTCTTTCTTGTAGAATTGACACATTTTTGATATAACTAACAATCTCATTCGATCACTTTCTTCGAATTTTGGGTCTTTCTGTTTGCTTGCCTTCTTCTGTTGAGTTTAACTACCTTTCACCCTACCGAGTAAACAGATTTTTACTAGAATAATCCGGAAATTAACAATTATTTGTCTTCTATTTTGCTATAAACTGCAAATGTGTATTTGAAAATGCTAATTATTACCTTTAAGAATTCCAATTCCAAAAGTTACGACTTTGGTGACTGAGAATCTATTCTTTAAAGTTTAATTTACTGTTTTTTTTTTCAGAAAGATCTCTGTTTTTCTGCCTCCTATTCGAGTGAAATTCTTCCTTTTATCTTTTCTTATGGCAGTTTTCCTACAATTATTTTGGATAATTCCGTAGACTTTGTTTATATTATACTAGATCAGATCAAGTCACCTTTTTTTTGCATCGGTAGGCTATATCGCACCACTAAAGAGATATTCTTTTAATCAACTTTATGTTGTAGGTTGCATAAATTTCGGTTTTATAATTTTTGGGAGGAAATTTGGAAATGCAACTTATGATAATGGACTGATTTATTGAATAAGGATTCCTTCTTTGATGACTTATGTACAAAGGTCTTGCGTAGCTGCACCGAATTTCGTTTAATTGTGCCCAAAATAAATTAAAGTTGGATGGAATAATTTTTCCGAAGCTATTTTACAGCAAAATAATGTTTGTTATGTCTTATTCATTTAGCATCTCCATTAGTTTTTAGTAGTTATACTGATCAACTTGCTCATTTCTGTTTAATAAAGTTCCCTTGACAGGTCTTATTGCACTCATGCCAATACACGTATAACCCAATGGTCATTTGAATCTTTCATCATGGCCGTTTTTTTTTTAACAATTTTTTTACTTTGGAAGGAAAGACATTTTCCTCGTTTCATTTAGTCTTAAAGAAGCTGTGAAGTGAAAAGCAACTTGTGTCCGACATATTTAACTCCATTGGATGGTATTTTTCGACTAGTTGCATTTTAAGCTTTCTTTTGTTTTTTTACCTTACCTTTTGTCTTTGCTGTAATTATTGTTGAAGATTAGTGAGTAACCACTTTTCTGAAGGATTTATTTGACAAGTAAGTATACACGTGGTACAGACTGTTTTGTTCTTAGTTCATTCTTTAAATATATTCGCTGCGATGTACATTTTAGGATTCGTTGAAGACGTAGATCTCAAAACTATGTAGAGGCTCGTGTCTTGACCAGAACTCTCCCGAACAACTTGTGAATCTTAAAGGTTTTTCTTTCTTGGGTTCCTTCATTCTTCCCTTACCTTTTCACGTGTATTTTCCCTTCTTACTGAAAATTCCTTTCTGGATCCACCTTTTATTCAATTAATTATTTTGTCATTAGTTTATCCTCTTCTCTGATCACTTTGAGCCTCTTTTGATACACTGAAATCCTGCTCCGGTAGACCAAATTGGCATCGAGGGATGAGATAAACTTTTTTTATAAAGAACTGTTGGTCTTTAACCCTTAATTAACTCCTCAAAAGATAGGGACTTTTAATATGGCTTTTAATTAAATAAAAAAATATTATCTATGAACTGTGATTGATCGTTGATGGTTTTTAGTTCGGTATTTATGACACGTGACTGATAATTTAATACATTTTAGTTAATTGAGCCTTAATTGTAATGGGATAGAGTTAACGATAAAGCGTGATCACGATTTGGCAAACACCAGAAGTATAAAATTTAGATTTTGCCAATCAATCAGTTGTGTTTTGATTATTATTATTTTTTATGACACGCAGGTTTAATATCTTGTATACAGCGAATAATTTCAAAGGCCTTGATTACATTAGTTGACTCAGTATAAAAGTTGCCTTAGTAAGCTGATTTTTTTTTATTTTCTCGTGCTCATGTTTTAAAATATCTGTATCTATCTTCAAAACGAACTCCAATCTTATCATTAATTATAATTGATGTTTAAATTTAATGTTAAAATTCTATTGAATATAAAGTTATTAGACGTTAGTACGTACATCCAGTTTTTTTTTGAATCCTTAAGTTATTTATTGACTAATTGGGTATTGTAGAAAAAGTACCGAAATCATCAATGTCAGTTTGCAATTCAACTGAATTGCTTTTTTTAGAAGGCCACTTTTAGTTAGTTCTATTTTATATTAAATTTATAAACTTTATTAACTTTAAAAATACCCCTCTGCTTTCAAACAGAAGAAGAGTGTGGCAAATGTATTGAAAAATTAGACTGTTTCTATCTCTCTTATGTAATAAAATATAGGTAGGTAATAAATTAAATTGTAATAAACTATCACGTGGGAGCCAAAACTTCTACTAATTTTTAAAACAAATTTTGATTTTTATACAAACCGTTTCAAAAATGGTTTAGCAAATATTTTGGACAAAATATTTTAGTAACTAACACATATTTAATATTTATTTTAGCACTTTTAGTATCAATAAAACTGGTTGGCGTTGTATCATTTTTAGACTACATCGCATGATAAACCATCGCTGAGGGACAATTTATTCGGACCGAATATTTATTAGTAATTGCACCTCTAGCATTTCATGTTACGCGACGAAGATACAGTATAATACATAATATCGCTATGTGTCCAAAACGTTTAAAAGATCGAGCTCGTTATAATGTGCAGAAGGTCTAAAATATGTAAGTTCGGTTTGTTACAACTTCAGCTTCACTCCGTAAAAACTGTATTAAATATGTTTCAACCAATAAGTTTTTTAACTATGGTAATATTGAAATTTATCGCTTTATCAGTCCACCCTGTATATCTTGAATATCTTCTATGTATTTAGGATAGTTCTATTACAAACAGGTGAAACATAACCCGTCACTATAGACCCGATAATTTAAATGAAATAAATCAAGACTAAATTATAAGTGCAAGCTTAAGAAAAAACGTTTCCACGTTCATCCAGTTCTCATCTAAAGTTTACGAACACGAAGAATCGCTATTTATAACATTTTATCTGTCTCCGTTAATTTAATGTTTCCATCAAGAAATTATGAGTTTTGATGCCACATTTCTCTAAAGTCACGATTTTCAGCCAGATCGAAATAGATAACATCACGACAAGAAAGTAATAATACGAGATTTCAGATCATCTCGGCATAAAGTTAAATTTTAAAGTAAATACACGGGAATTTTTCATTTCCGAGATATCCGTTCATTTCGTTGATAGCTGAAGTTATGTCAGATTTCCTATCTTTTGCCAGGTCACTGATTTTCAAGATCACGTTATTTTTTTATAGTCGGCTTAGTTTGTGATAATGGGCGGTCGATTATTACTTCCTTGCCTTTTCTAGATTATAAGATAAAGCTTTGTAATCAATACTGAACGCAAAAAAAATAGTCTATAATTTAACATTTTTACTTGATCTTTCAGTTTCAGGTTAAAATAAGGTGCACTGGTTTAACAGTATTGGCAAGCCCTATTTACGGCGGTAATAAACGGGTAAAACATAGTCACCTCTCAGCTGTATTGTCCATTGTAGCCGTTAAATTGTGTAATTTTTATTTTCATTCCAACGTTTTTTTTTTTTTTTTTGGAAACACAAAATACTTTTCAATCAGCTGGTTCGACATTTCGTAATTTAAATTATATACCGTACCGTGTTTACCTTTAATCGTGACAGTGATGGGCTAGGAGCACTCCTAACTTTTCTACAGGATTGAAGTAGACATTAATTCTGTTTATTGAATGTTGGAGGGAAATTTCGGGGATAAGGCGTACCAAGGAACACATAATCGGATCTAACGCTTAACTAGAGAAGTTCTCTTCCTGAAGAGAAAATAACTACAATTCATAATAGGATTACTGATAGATGGGAGAGTAACCACATCAGTGTATTGAGCTGTGAGAAGCTGCCTTCCTAGAGCACATTACTTCATTTAAGATTTCTGTCCCTACTCATCTTCAAGATAATGTTCTTGACAGTAATAATTGGCCAGCAGATGTAATGGTTAAGCCTTTTATCTTTCCTAGTACTAATGGAGAGCGTTACGTCAGACGAAATTTTCAAAGGAGACCTCCACAGAATCAGGGGACATGAATGCATTTCAGACCGTTATAATAGCATACTATCAGAATGTAACAAGTGTAAATTATAAGACATTGGACTTGATGTCCTCAGCAGTCACTGATAAATATAATATTCTCTTCTTTACTGAGACATGGTTAAAGAATGATATTAACAATAGTGAATTAAAACTCTATGACTATAACATATACCGATGTGACCGTTCAAAGGATACCAGTGTAAGTCAACGTGGCGGTGGAGTTATGACTGCCGTAAGAAATCTCTCATCTTACCAGCTCAAATCACCAAACAAAAGTGTCGAACAGGTTTTTGGTATGGTCACCATAAATCGGTATAAATTAATTTTGGATTGTGTATATATTCGTCCACTATCACATGTAGAAGTGTATGAGGAGTACTGTTCATCTGTGAACTGCCTTTTGGAAGAATACAAGTGTGATAATTTTTTAATGTGTGGTGATTTTAACTTGTCACGTTTGTTATAGAGTAATAATGAATTTGGAGCGATTCTCATGGGAAACTTAAATAAACGATCAGACCTTTTATCAGATTTGTCAGCATATTTAAATATGTACCAACTGAATTCATTTCCGAATGTTTCAGGCAATATATGAGATTTGGTGTTTAGCAGTAGTTAAGATGTTAAAGTTGCCATTTCTACAGAACCCATTACGCATTGTGATGTTTATCATCCAGCTTTATATTTAGAAATTCCGCTACCGACAAAATTGGATGAACTTAATTTTGAATATTACTATAATGATTTTAAACAGTGCAATTATTTGGAAATGAACTTTTTCTTGACAAATTTTGACTGGAACTCATTAATGACACAAAATAATGTTGATATAATATTAAATATGTTTTATCAGTGTTTGAATTCTTGCTTTGATATCATGTCTCTAAAGCTAAAGCAAAAAATAAAAAATTTCAGCCATGGTTCAGTCCAGAATTGAAGTCTTTGATTTTTGAAAAAAAGAAAGCCCATAAAGAATATAAAATTTCCAATTCCAATTCTGATTATATTTTATTTTCAGAGTTACGTAAGCTATGTAAGTGCACAAATAAATACAATTATCAAAACCATATATCTGGCATTGAAGACTCTATAAAGTCTGATAGTAGGTTTTTCTCTTCCTAGTAGTATGTCACATAATAATTTTAGAGCGGAAGACTCAACCGCTACAGGAGAGCTCTTTAGAGCTTTTTTCGCCACAGTCTACACGCATGAACATTGTGAGACCCGTACTTTTAATTACATGAAAACTGTAAACCTTAGTTTCCTTGAAGTTGAGCTGGTGGACGTGTTTAATGCAATAGATCACTTGAACGGTAAATTGGGTACCGGACCTGACGGGATACCAGTAATATTTGTTAAGAATTGTTAGGGTGTTTTGTCTGCAGTGTTGGCTAAGATTTTTAATATTTCTTTATCAACGGGTGTTTTCTCAAAAGTATGGAAAACGTTACGCCAATCCATAAGAATGGAGACAGAGCTAACGTCGAAAATTATCGTGGAATTTCGAAATTTTCACTATTTAGTAAGATTTTTGAGGGTATTGTTTACCAAAAAATGTGTCCTCTTTTTAGGCATGTGTTAGCAACTTCACAGCATGGCTTTATGGCAGGTCGATCGACTACTACTAATCTGCTTGTTTATGAGTAGTACTTGGTGGAGGCTTTGGAGGGGAGGTGTCAAGTGGATGCTATTTACACTGACTTCTCCAAGGTTTTCGACAAGGTTAACTATCAACTTCTTATTTACAAGCTGGAAGGCTTGGGCATCCATGGATTATTTCTACAATGGATAAATAGTTACCGGTCTGGTAGAGTACAGCGAGTAAAAATTAATAACTGTGAATCATCTGATATATGTGTTACATCTGGTGTTCCTCAGGGTGCTCACCTCGCTCCGCTCCTTTTTAACTGCTTTATTAACGATATTGAGGACCTCATAACTTTCAGTAGATGTTTTCTTTATGCAGATGATTTAAAGATATTTCGGGTTGTCGGGATTAGCAACGATTGCGAGGGCATTCAGCAGGATCTAGCTCGATTTTCTGAATGGTGTAAGTTAAATTTTATGCACCTCAATGTTAATAAATGCTCCATTATAAGTTTTTATCGTAAAAGGGACTGGATAACTTTTGATTACTTTCTTGATAATAACATGATTAATCGCGTTGAATGTGTGAAGGATCGGGGTATTACATTTGATCGGGCCCTTTGCTTCGACACACATATTGATAATATTGTGAACAGGGGTTTGAAGTTGCTCGGGTTTGTCAAGAGAATGCTTACATATTTTAATAGTGTAGAAAGTTTTAAAGTGATATACTCCTCTCTAGTTCGATCAATCTTAGAATATGGGTTCCAAGTTTGGTCACCTCATTATTTTACATAAAAAAAAACTAGAAAGAGTACAAAGAAAGGTTTTAAGTTTCATTGCCTTTAAACAGGGAATGCAGCAGGAGCGGTCTGTATATGATGATACTGCCGATGCTTTGAGGTTGCTACCATTGTGTGTAAGACACATATATCTTGACCTCGTTCTACTTTATAAGATTGTTAACTCTTTTATTGATTCTCCTGAACTACTCAATAATATTGGATTATCGGTTCCTCAAAGAGCTTTTAGAGCGCACAATTTGTTTGATGTGATATATCACCGAACGAATTATGGCATTAACAGTCCTATTTCTCGAATACGTAGGGAAATGAATTCAGTTCCTACCGAGATTGATATTTTTCATTTGCCAGTTAATGTCTTTAAATTAAAAATTTTACAATTCTTGAAAAACTAGTTAATATTGTCAATTGTCAATACTTGTCTTTCGAAGCACTTTAATGCATGTTTAGATTTGTAAGTTTTTTTTTTTAATTCTGACTGTTTTAAATAGTGTTTGTATTTTTTATTTTTGAAATGAATGGTATTTATTTGATCTGTTAATATACTATTATTAGAACATTATTGCTTGCGAGATAATTTTCATAAGATTGACACAGCAAATTTATAGAAGAATGCCCATCACTCAAAAGCCTGAGAAGAAAGAATTTGGGAGATATAATATTATCATCCGAAGAAGCTGAGCAAGTGAGATAACGAAGCTGATTGTATTTACAAAGGCGATCCATTGACTTGAAATGATTTGCGGTCATAGTGAGCCCAACGAAGACTAAACATTGAAAATCAAAGATCGCCACTTTCATTCATTCATTTAATGCTAGTTATTATTTGAATAGTTATTTTGAAATATTTTTGTTTGCTCAGCGCTTTTCATAATGCAAAAAACTTGTTAACATCCTAAAAACTGTTCATCGTTATCCATTTATATCAGATTTTTTACCGACAGACAAAAAAAAAACAAATATATTCCTTCTTGGGCGCAGACAATTTTGTCAACATATCATATGATTTTGTTTGCGTAATACTTGAATGGTGTTTGCTCGTATACTCAAAATAAAAGGGAAAACCGAAGATGTTTTTTTAATCTAAATAATCAATTTGTAGCTTGTGTCACGTGTCTGTCACCATTGGCATAAATAGAATGAAATACTTGTCTTTGAGATTATAAAATTTCAGATACGGACTGGAAAAAATGTTTCATTTAAAATTTATAAAACTGAAAACTTGTCAAGTGAAACTTTCAATAGCAGGCAGATATTTTTTATTTAGTCCACGTATTTCCACACTTAGTTGCACTGCTTCAGAGTGTATATACGTGTTGTACGAAGCTGACCCTTCATTAAATCCCATACATTTTCAGTTGGATTTGCATCAGGTGATAAAGCATGCCTTTCTGTCTTTTTCAGCCCTTTGTCAGGGCTATTACGATATTTCGAATCATTGTTTCCTTACCGTATCCATGTGTCATAATTAAGGCCAAACGAGCGTTCAACAGACTTTAATAATAATTTTTCATAAATGAAAAGTCATTTTCGCTGCACTCGGGTTTTCAGTTAAAAGACACAATGGTCCTAACTCATGTAGGGAGAAGCATACCCACCTTTTAACAATATATTTACTGTGCTCCGAATAATTCTGTGTTGCGCAGTAAACTAAATTTTCTTAACAGACTCTATGTCCAAAATAAAGATTCGTGAGTAAAAATTTCTGTTGATATTCTTTTGTGCCCAGGCTAAAATGTTTTTGGATGAGCTTTTCAGACAGTGAATGTTTTTGCTTTGTTGTTTTATTCTTAATGCTATTTTCATCAAGTCATCATCGAATAGTGTGCCCTTGTTGCAGATTAAAATGAGAAATTTTTTAGAATACTTGAACTACCTTATCTTCATCTTTTATAGTCACGTGCGTTAAACCACGATCTGGAAAATCATTGACATTTTTTCTCGATCCTACTTTTTCACCCACTTCTGTATAAAAGGTACAGATTTTTTCGTGTCTATACAGGAACGTCTTCTTCTTCTTCTTCTTCTTCTTTCTCAGCCCATTGATGTCCACTCCTGGACATAAACCTCTCCGATGGTCCTCCACTGGAATCTGTCTCTCGCCTTCTGGAGCCAGTTTTTTCCAGCAAACTGTCTTATATCATCTACCCATCTGCGTTGTGGCCTGCCACGATTTCGATTCATTTCTCGCGGTCGCCATTGCAGTAATTTACTCGTCCACCTATCGGGCTGTTGTCTAGCTATGTGCTCCGCCCATTGCCACTTTAGTCGTGATATACGTTCAATGATGTCAACTACTTTGGTTCTTGATCTTATTACTTGATTTCGTATTTTATCCCGTAACGAGATTCCTAAAATTTGTCTCTCCATGAAGCGTTAAGTGACTCGGAGCCTATTTGCGTTTTATTTAGTTAGTGTTATCGTTTCCATGCTGTAAGTAGCAACAGGCAAGCCACACGTGTTATACATTTTCCGTTTAAGGTTGATTGGTGTGTTTCTATCTCTTAATACGTACTGCAACTTTCCAAAGGCAGCCCATGTCAGCCCTATTCTCCTTATTATTTCCGCCGTTTGATTTTCTTTGCCCAGTTTCATGACGTGGCCTAAATAGATAGAACGTACTTTTACGATATTTCACTCTTACCATAAATATGTCTGAGAGACTTCACGAATATCATGCTACTATCAGTGCAGCGCTCGAAGTAATTTAGAGCTTTGAGTGTTGGACGTATGGTATTCAAATACGCAGCAACATATTTTTATGGAACTAATTTTATATTCATTAGGATTTAAATCATAACTACTTTTGAGGCCGGAAAATTTGAATATTTGGTCACATAATACACAACTAGAGAAAATAAAGTGAATACTACAGGAGAAAATCTTAGCAAAACGTGGACGAAGCCGAAGATTTTCGTGGTTGAGAAACATTAAAAAGCGTGTTTCTGTATCATCAATTGAACTGCTAGAATAATGGCTTACCTACGGAGTCAATAGAGGTATCTTAAGGAGATGGACTGAAATATGATTAATCAATCCAAATCAATAGCATTTTATCAATGTACCATGCCAGTAATTTATAAATATAATTCTGCTTCATTACAAGTTTGTTAGCGAGGAGGTGGGGATAGTAGTTACAGTTCACAGCATATCGTCATTCATTGATAAGTTACTCATAATATAAATTGTCAAATTTTCGGCAAATATACAATATTTAGGCATACTATTTATAATTAATTCACTTAACTGCAATAAATACTAAAAATATCACGAAAGCACTAAAAAATTACGAAAAATTCTTCCAAGCACGAAGTAACTTTGCTAAACAATGTTCCGTCATTATTCTGTACCCTATAAGATATCAAAAGATTTCATTGGTCGTTCACTTACGATAGTCGTAAAATTCTAGTAGGAGCTACAGGTGTGCCGGATTCTGTTCTAATAAAAAGTTCTATTTGTGGTGGTATCTGGTGCTTTTAAATCGTGAATATTGGCATACTGTTATAAGTTTTAATTACGTGGAGTTTTATCGTTAATTTTTGCCTTTGTTCATTGATTTGTCGAGCAATACTTGCCATCTTGGCTTAATGAAAAAATATAATAAGAAAATGTAATAAAAAGATAAATAAATAAAAAAACTATATACCATGTAAAGTCTATATGCCAACAATATTACATTCCTATGTAATAGGCAGGGAATTCAAAGCTCGGGGGGACTATTGCAAGCCAAAGCGAGTTGTCGGCCGAGGGGGGGGGGTATTCCAACAACATTCATATTCCTAGATAAGAGACAGAGTCGGGTCTGTTTTCCTTAATTCAAAATTTGGGGGGGAAGGGCGATGCCGAAAAATGCTACCTTTATCCTTAGAGTAGCATATTTCGTATGTCGAATTTTGATATATTCCTTTTTTAATTTACCGTCGCGTCACCACATGGCGGTTTTATACAACATTGTTAGTTTGTATTGTTCCTGTGTTTTTGAGTGAGCCATCGAGATGTCGCCACTATGTCGTATTTACTATTTCTTAACCGTGAAATCTGTTTATAGGACACAGATGCGAGATAATGGTTTGTGCCAAATGCAATGGCCTGATGAGTCTCATACAAGGACAGCGCTGTCGTCATTTTGTATGTGTATAATAAAAAAATGTTATGTATAATAAAAAAAATGCAAAGTTGAGTTGAACCACAAAGAAATTAAATATAAGATCATCTATAATTGCATTTCATGTTCCATGTTCATAACTTGTGAGGCGCCGGTGGAACCACTGTTAAGGAAGTCGGAAAGTTTTCACTTTGGACAGGGCTACTATATTTTTCCAATACATAAGGAGCCACAATTTTGAGGACATTTTTTGTGCTGCTCGGGAGCTTGTGTTTTACAAACTTTACATGGTATACATCTATGACGATTACCCTAGCTTCTTCCCTACAAATGTTCATTATACAACTGAATGTTTGTGGTATGGTGCGGCTTTGTTTATATATATATATATATATATATATATATATATATATATATATATATATATATATATATATATTGAGGGTGAGGGCATTGCCTCAACGACCATGGAATTATTTGAACAAATGGTTTAAAATTCATAGGTGGCTTAAAATACGCTATTAATCGCGATACCTGTCAACAAAATTTGGCAATATGGATTGAACGCATTGTTGTCGGCTGTCGAAATGTGGACAAGCTTTGTCCATTGATAAAATGTTGGTGGTTCAAACGAATCAATTCGCGAAACAGAACTTGCATTCTATTTATCTCAATTCTTGAGAGTAGACTAAAGTAACAAAGTACTTATTTACATTTATGATTTCCTTGAACTAACAACGTAATGTTTTGCATGTATCATTATTTGCCATAAATACGTTTTTAACTTTGTGTGTGGTTAGTTACCCCTAAAGTCTATATGTCCGTAATATAGAATCTGCTAACTTAAATTTAAAAAAAAACTCGCTAGTTTAGTAGCATGGTTCTATTGTATTAAAAGCAAAAAATTAATATTGATGAAAGAG
Source organism: Diaprepes abbreviatus (assembly GCA_034092305.1). NCBI lineage: Eukaryota > Metazoa > Arthropoda > Insecta > Coleoptera > Curculionidae > Diaprepes > Diaprepes abbreviatus. Next base: position 25,513,819 of record JASJET010000103.1, read on the forward strand.
CCTTTTAATATTCAAATCAGATCAACAAATTTCACAACGTAAAGCTTTGTTCGCACCGAAAACTCATGAACTCCAAATCCATAGTTTCTGTCAATGCGTCCCATAATTTTTGATCATGTTTGTTATATTCAACTATTCAAGAGTATCTCACACTTAGCTGTTGTTCGAGTTTATAAATCTAGCTTATGACCATTGGTTGCTAACGTAATAAAAACTTCTGAATCAAGATCCTATACACATTATTTTTTATTTCCTTTTTTTTAACTTATTTTTCGAGTAATATCCCTAAATTATATATATTTAAGAATAGGAGGAATATTACACAATCTTTTAATACCGGCCCTGTAAAAGTTGTGCTAGAGCCCGGAAGTATTTTGTATTTCGAACTAAACGCGGGCACATGGCCAAAATTTTTAACCGGTCTATTTCCGGTCTAGAGAAGTTCATCGCCCAAGAAAATAATATTTAGTAGCGATGTAATCATCTTCAGGAATAACTATAAACTATTGTTTTGTCTGAGCATTAGACAGAGTTAATTAATCCGTTTTATTGTAAGAAAAAATAAGTAGGAAGTATAGTATCGTGCACGATTTTGTTCTGGTATTTGGAACTCGAACAGGTAAATGTTACTTTCTTGGTTTTACAGGCAAAAGTAAGGTGATTTCATGCAAGTTAAGCCTCGTATCATGTGGGTTCTACACCTAATTAGGTATAATAAATTTATCATACAATTTTCATTACATTAAGGGTTATTGCACGATCACAATTCTTAGTATTTTATGCTGATTTACTCCAACAAAAAAATTGTCACATTATGGACTATTTCTTTTTTCAAACGCCGAAACTTTCATTAATTTGATGTAATTTTAAAACTGGTCTAAGTTGACAATAAAGGGTTTAAAAGGACATGTACAACAATAAATCAACCAAACATCATTCCCTTTGATTATCACATCAGCAAAACTGGAAAATTTTGTTTATTTTCACAATAGAATTATTACTCTTACTAATTTCAAGACCCATAGATCTAAAAATACTAGATTTAGCTACGCTGATATTTTATGCCAAAACGTCACAATTACGCGAAAAGAAGTTCAATAATTAATAAAAACTAGAGCAAAATAACCGGAGTTCAATTCAAGATTAGTAGTTGCGCCAGCGAACAAAAATGCCAAGCAACCCCTATGCCGGAGAGTAGGGGTGGGTTATTCATATCACCATTGCATTTGTAGCTAGATTGAATACAGAAACCTTCCGCGATATCTAAGGACTAGCTTCAGTCATATAGATACGCAAATAAAAAAAATACATGCTCAAGTTAGCATGTGAGTCAAATAAAATTCGTAAATAAATAATAATAATAAAAATCTTGAATGTGAAACGGTGTTGCTGTGTTGATAGCTGGATATATTATAAATAAAATCTTCAGTATATTTTTCAACTATAAATGATTACAACCTTTCCATCTGTAAAAAATACAAATCAGCTCAGAGTTAAAATTTACTGCTATATAACTATTAAGCTGAGAAATAACTGAAAGCAGAAAAAAAAAGGAAATAAATTAAAGTTAACGAAGATAAAATAACTTCAATAAATAATAATGAAAATATGTTTTACTACAAAGAGTTGATCAAATTAAATTTAACATGTAACACACTTTAGAATCTACCGGCACTAAAACATAACGTAAACCCTGTAGATTCCATGAAGATATGATAAAATGCCGGAAAATTGCACAACGTCTTAGAAAAAAAGAATGGAATACACCTAATTTACAAAATTAACTGGATTGTTATCAATAAATTTTTAAAAAATGCCAAGTTTGATAATTCATTGGTGATACTGCAAGCTATGTGGTCTCGAACAAATCAGACTGCAACTCTGCTTAACTTCGTAGTGATGTGTAGGTACTAGTGAAACATCAAGAAGTAAACGTAAAAAATACACCAAAAACAAAACCAGTAGGAAAAACCCGTGGTAAAAACCCTACAAAAAAAAGAGCGTCTAAGACTACTTAAAAAAATTAACTCAAAAAGCAAATGAATTTATTAATCAACCTTCGCCAAAATGACAAGAAATATTTAAATAATTTTTTTCTATCTAAATTTAGAATGTTAAACTTACTATATATTCGGAGAAAAAAAAAGAATATCGAAGGTGATCTTACAGTTAAAGTATCGAGCCATCAGAGATATTCCAGTGCTATATATTTATGCAACCCAAAAAACAAAAAATGACTTCAAAGAATACTCGATAAGTAGTGGAAAGTAACCTGACAATGTAATTTCGATAGAAATATGACCTATCCCAAAAAAAGTCATAATGTAAACAAAGCTAAGTTTACGGCATTATTCAAAATGGTTTTCAGAAAACTGCCATAAGAAAAGAAGAATTTCCCTCGAAAAGTAGGCAGGAAAACCGAGATATTACTGGAAAAATATAACAGTAAGTTCAGCATCAATAAAAGTAAGTACCAGTCTGGTAAATGCCAAGCAAAACAACAAAAACAGGGGCCCCACTGATAATCAAATGTAACTTAAAACCGTACTTTGTAGTGTCAGAATGTAGTCAAAATTCAGGAGGATAAAATAACCGAATTGGGAAAGAAATGAACAAGAAAGCAGAACTACGGGTTTCGTAGTATAACCAAAAAAAAAAGTGCAACATAACTGACAAATGGTATGTTTTTATTCGAGCAATTTATGAGAGATACTGTGTTTTGCTCATAATGTGAGTATTTGTAACAAAAGGTAAAATTAATCGAATTAGCCATAGTAAAACTAAACTAAAATTGAATCCGTGACAACTCCCACTTTCCTTCAGAAGGAGGGTAGTTTTTTAAAAAAAACCGACAACGACAAATGTAATTGGTAAAGCTCAATTTGTAGAAGAAAGCAATAGGATTTGCAACAAAAAGGTCAAATTAAGCGATTTGACCATAGTCAAATTAAACTTAAATTTGAACGGCGATACCCCATGCTGGCTGTTCCCACAGTGCGTAAGAGGAAGAAGAGCGAAAGCAGTAGTCTCCTTTCTTTCTAATATGCGGAGCATAGAATCACGTGACCACCAAGGGCGAATAATACTCTGTCTGCTTTTATGCTCCGCCCATTAGAAAGAAAGAAGACTACTGCTTTCATTCTTTTTTCTCTTTCGCACTGTTAGAATGGCCGGCAATGGGAACGCTCAATCTAGTATTTTTTAAATCTATGGTTATACCTTACATTAAAGTGTTGTATTAAAAATTAAGGCACCATTAAATTATGAATTGGAAAATTGACATAAAAATCGATAAATAAAAAAGAAATATAATAGTCGTGATCTGTAGTCTATTCCTTTCTTTGGATAGTAAATTTGACACCGCACTGAACTCACGCTTTGCCAAATATGATGAGGGGAATGAAATTAAAAAGTTTTTAACTATTTCCCACAATCCAGGGTAGAGTCTAGGTCCCGATTTTTGTAGACAGAACTCTGAATTTTGATTTTACCTTAAGTTCTTCATTAGTTATGAGTTTTACCAATTTTTCTTCTAAATTTGGTGATTCTTTTGTATCTGCATTTGAGAAAGTATCCAAAACCCCTCCCGAAATGCCGTTTGAACAGAAGAAGTTGACGCACAGTCATTCTTCTCCATTTTCAAGGAAATCTCCTACTGAGTCAAACAGACTACAAAAACTATTCAGATAAATATTTTTAGAGGGCCAACGAACGTCTGTATGAAGTAGCAAGCGATCGAAATCTTCATTACTTTTACTACATGGTTGGCCAAATAATCTCTTACTCAATGAATTGGTTCTGATGTTAGTGACTTCTGTAATAATGTGATGGAGCGATGTGTGTAAGCATTTATTCAGATCCTTCGCAACCAAATGCTGATCATGAATGACACTATATATAGCGAGTACATTTTGCACTGGTTGTTTCTAATGCGCTATGATAGCCTTGTAACGCCCCGTCATTGCTGAAGCATCCTCAGTGGCTGCTGATAAAATATGAATACGCCTCTACTTGTCTTGCCTTCTTTTGTGATGCGGCATGTTATTACAAGTTCCTATATTTTTGTATTAATATGCTAGCTAGCCAGATTGCGTGAATCGCTCATTAGTTGTCATTACCTACAAACTTGCAGACTTGTCACGGATAAAACTAAAGCGAATTATAATGCTAAATATTTATTTTAAAAAATTGCGCGACAACATTAAGGTGAAAAATTCCAAAGTCTATATTATTAATTTCTTCAATACGCGGCTGCCCAACTTGGCCACCTTAATGTACCCCAATTGCCCTTGAATCCATTGCCGCCCCTTTGAAAGGCTTCAGCGCCCATCGGGTCCGCTTTAGGAGTATGTGCTTTATATCTACGTTTTTATTTTTATTTTTCCTATACCCACCACATTATGTGGCATAAGCAAAACAAGAGCCAACTAGAATATCTTACGGCAACTAGATCCAATTTAAAACTGACTGTATATGTTTGAGTTCGCTTGGTTTCTGTCATAAATATATGGAGATTTATCCCAGCCTAAAATAGTATAATTATGCTATGGTAATAAACCACGAAACAAAGATTTTAATACGTTCCTGATGATGGCGTTGAAATTAAAGCAATAAACATAAACATATGGAGAAAACAGTTTACGGTTTGACGCAAATTGCGAAACAATTACTTTTTTACATTATTTATTTATACTTTGGTATGTGAAATAAATTAGGCTAAAAATTGTTATTTCTCATACTTCTTTTGTATTTATTTTTGTTTACCATGTACTATTTTGCATTCGTTTATATAAATACAGATTATTTTTAGTAATTCTCTTCAATTGCTTAGATTTTTTATTTTAACATAGTGGAAAAATACTTTACTGTCTAAATAATAGGTAGTTCGAAAAGTCACGAGACTAACGTATAAAATCACAATTTTTTGTCAAAATCGACTTTACTCATCAACATAGTCTCCTAACAATCATCCCAGCGCTTTTCTAACATTTCTATGCCTTTCTGTAAAACGATTTGTCCAACCGTTCAAAACACGCTTCAGTTTCGGCGAAAACCTTTTTATTGGAGTCGTATCTCTTTCGGATGTGAATTTTTTGATATTTACAAACAAGTAACAGTCGCTGAGGGCCAAATCTGGAGAGTACGGTAGATGCCGAAGCAATTCAAAGTTAAATTCATGCAGTTTGGCCATCATCGCGATCGACTTTTGACATGGCGCATTGTCTTTGTGAAAGAGCACTTTTTCCTTCATCATTTTGGGCCGTTCTTTCACGATTTCTTCCTTGAAATGCACCAGTACCTCCATATAATATTCACTATTGATGATTTTTCCTTTTCAAGATAATCAATAAATATAATCGTAATGCGTAGTTTTAGTCGCTTTGGATGGCTTTTATTTTTCGATGTCTACTCAGCTGAATTTGACTCTGGAGTGTAGTAGTGAATACATCCGCATGAAAAAATACTCTTTATTTTGCTTTTATAGCTCCAAACACCGCTCTGAATCATCAACACATTGTTGTTTTTGGTCAACTGTGAGCAAACGCGGTACCCACTTTGAACAGAGCATATACCCAAATACTCATGGAAATATGATGTATATGGCCTACTGATATCTTTATGATGTCAGCTATCTTACGCGCTTTCACTTTATGGTTATTCAAAACGATTTTGTGGATTTTTTTTATGTTTTCCCATGTTGCAGCTTCATTTGGGCGCCTAGAGCATTCAGCATCATTTGTGTGTGTACGACCGAGTTTAAGTTCAGCAGACTTGCAACAAAACATTTTAGGCCATTCTTGAGTGACGAAATCTCTTTTTTCCACTGTTTTGAAAAGATTAAAAGGTGCGTCAATAAAACTTCAATATCTGATTATTAATGGTCGAAATGTCATCAAATTTTGACACGTATCGTTTGGAATTTAGTACTAACTAAAAATCGTTTGGATATGTTATTAGGGTCACCATCTATGTGCCATTTTCGGGACGTTTCAAACCACCATTATAACCAGGGCCCCTATCCTCGAAAGTGTAATGTGAAAGGTGATGTGAATGGCGATGGGAATGGCGATGTGAACTTTTTGACAGTAAAAGTCGTATTCTTGAAAAGCCAGTGTTGCCAGATATGAACGAGCTAAAACCCGAGAATTTCAAAAAATAAAATTGATGACAGATTGAATTGATCCGCCAGACCGAAAATGTCCGTAGTATATTTTGTTGCCATTTTAGGCAAAAAGTAGTTTTGGTACTTTAAATTAATCGTCAAAAGAAAAAAAAATAGTCCTGTTGTTATTTTTGTGAAGTTATTGATTGCCATTACAATATTTGTACTTTGCCTGGATTAAATTTATCTTAAATTGACACTCTAGAACTGTTAAAGAAAAATGCATACAAAGAGCCAAGTACTTGAAAATTCTAATATATAAAGAAAAAGGGATATCAAGAAAAGCAGCAATCATATATACAAAGTAATATACCGACAGTAATTGCAGAAAGTCAGCATTAATAACCCTTGAAACGGTGGAAATTACAGCTCGACGTAGTATGACTAAAAGCCATCATCCCAATCCACTACGGAAACTATTCAATCCGTTATTTATTGTATGAATTCACAAAGTGTCCAGCCTCTTACTGAAAGATGTTCTGTCCTGACAAGTAAATTTGAAAGAAAACCTGAAACTTGAACAATGATAGTGAAACTGTTTATGACCAAGGACCGAAACCAAAGGCCAGACAGAAGACGTCCATTAAATATACTGGCAGATCTCACATTCAACTTTAAATATATTTTTTTTTTTATTTTATAAAGATTTGTAGAGACTTGAAGATCAAATGTACCATAAATAAGGTTTTTATGCTGAAGGACCTCATTGGTCTGTAGGGTTCATATTTAGTGTCCCGATAAATTATAATCATAATATTTATTTCATTGTAGTGTCGTATAGTGTTTAACACAGTCTAATTAAGTTAAGTGCTGTAGTTAACATAATTTAAATATAAAATTTGTTACTTATTTAAATAAAAGTTTCATATAGCTTACAAATTGTGATTTCTCAAATTTATTATAAGTTGTGTCGTGAAAAGAATTATGTTAGATTTAACTGTTTAAAACTAAGATACTGGGCTGTTATGGACACAAGTATTTATGTTAAATCCATAAGCAGAACTGGCCCTAGAAAAACATTTTTAAATAGCACGCTCATACAATTGAGTTATGAACAGAATCTCCTGTAATAATTTTATATGTCTGTAATCTCAAATTTGCTTAATATTTGCGAGACATATTCAACTTTCTAAGGATATTTTATTAAAAAAATTGAAAATATTAAAAATATCGGGGTACCACCTAATTAACGTTTCAACTGTTCATTTAGAAAATAAAACGTCTTAAAGAAACGGTTCGTCAACATATTATTTTTTTTAATGCGAATTATTTTAAAGAACCAAAAATAAAATAAATTTTTTTTATTAAATTTAATTTTTTGAAATCCATGCGTTAAATATGTCATTTAGCGGCTGACATTTGATTTGCGCATGTTTCACCGTTCGCTTGCCTTCCACCGGGCGAACGAGGATATGAGTGATGAACATTTCAAGAATACGCGTTCGCCACTTTTCACCGTTCACTTCACGTTCCCCAGTTCGAGGATAGGTCCCAGATGTGTTATTGTATTTGGTACTGCAATGATACATTTTTGTATGTTGGTACCATAAAAGGTTTAAAAAAATCCTCAAAAACATTTAAAAAATTTGTAGGAGGCATTTTATATTTCCCTATTTTCCACATGGCGGGAGATTATAGGAAACTATTGATAAATAGAGTTATTTGTAAACCTATTCTTCTTTATGAGGATTAGAGAATCATTGGTAAAGCGGGTTTATTATTTTTTTTTTAATTTAAAAAAGCATTAGTTGATATGTATTTGAACAGTTCTTCATGGCATGGCCTGGTGAGTCACCACTGGCTTGACGATGTCCTTGTCAACTGATAAAATAGAAAAATGAAAATAGGTTTATGTATTCCACAGAGTTTACTGCATATAATATTGCCAAGTTACATAGTACTTCAAATGCTTTAGTGACTATATTACATTAACTTTAGTGTGTAAAATTCACCTATTTATCATTTTAAATTATGTTTATCCGCACTATGACCCAATTTGACGAAAATATCCCACTGAAAAAAACGTTATGGTTGTTTACACTTATGGGAATTAAAATTATGAAGTGACCCGTACACTGACATAAATATCTCGTTTTACTGAGTGAGTCAACAAAAAAACTTGTAAATTTTCGGCGGCAGAAATACTGAATTTCATTTCCTTTTTTAACTATATATATATATATATATATATATATATATATATATATATATATATATATATATATATATATAATTTATTTTTGTATCTTAAACCTTTTGTTAATACTCTTCTTTAATATTTTCTTGGGTATAGATTTTCTTATTTTAAGATTAAAAAACGACAATTCTTCTAACGTAGTACATACCCTGAAAGTAGCTTTGTATGTGTGTTAAAAAAAATTCAATTATTACAACTTGGTCTGCAACTGATGTGGATAGATTACTTTTTATGATAGCAAAAAATAGGAAAAAAGATTATTTTTTAATAACGTTCTTTGACTTTCATGAGTTTATACGAAATCGTGCCATCATTACATTATTTCTAATATTTATTATAGCGTCGCTGCAAGTATATATATATATATATATATATATATATATATATATATATATATATATATATATATGTTTATGCGGCTTTCACGGATTCCTCCGTGTGAGATGCAATAGCAGTGGATATATCCACATTATGCCGTTGTAGTGCTGAAATCACATTCAGCAAACGTACAACTATATGCAGCTCTGTGTGTGAATGAAGTAAAATGCGAACAGTAAATGCAAACTTCGTTCCAACCATATCCTTTCCGTGTTAGAGGTTGCACAGTTGGAATAAATTGCCAAGGAACACAATTCATCCTATTCCACTACCATCGAGATGATGGCCTACCTGTACCACCATACCGAGAAGAAAGTCAAAACTTACCCTCCCCGCCACAGTGATACGGCAGAGGTACATGTTTCGTCTCTACTAGACTCATCAGGGTACCGACATGCACCTGGCTGTGCAAAGGACAGATCGGAAGGAAGCATAGAAACACTGAACGCGGCTTCGCCGACCTCCTATCGGATGGCGTATACATGTTTATGCGGCTTTCACGGATTCCTCCTTGTGAGATGCAATAGCAGTGGATATATCCATATTATGCCGTTGTAGTGCTGAAATTACATTCAGCAAACGTACAACTGTATGCGCTCTGTGTGTGAATGAAGTAAAATGCAAATAGTAAATACAAACTTCGTTCCAACCTCCAACCATATCCTTTCCGTGTTAGAGGTTGCACAGTTGGAATAAATTGCTAAGGAACACAATTCATCCTATTCCACCACCACCACTTAGCAATTTATTCCAACTGTGCAACCTCTAACACGGAAAGGATATGGTTGGAACGAAGTTTGCATTTACTGTTCGCATTTTACTTCATTTACACACAGAGCTGCATATAGTTGTACGTTTACTGAATGTGATTTCAGCACTACAACGACATAATATGGATATATCCACTGCTATTGCATCTCACACGGAGGAATCCGTGAAAGCCGCATAAACATGTATACCCCGGCGAAGCCGCGTTCAGTGTTTCTATGCTTCCTTCCTATCTGTCTTTTGCACAGCCAGGTGCATGTCGGTACCCTGATGAGTCTAGTAGAGATGAAACATGTACCTCTGCCGTATCACTGTGGCGGGGAGGGTAAGTTTTGACTTTCTTCTCGATATGGTGGTACAGGTAGGCCATCATCTCGATGGTGGTGGAATAGGATGAATTGTATTCCTTGGCAATTTATTCCAACTGTGTAACCTCTAACACGGAGAGGATATGGTTGGAACGAAGTTTGCATTTACTGTTCGCATTTTACTTCATATATATATATATATATATATATATATATATATATATATATATATATATATACACATATACATATACATATATATATATATATATACATATATATATATATATATATATATATATATATATATATATATATACATATATATACCGTCGTATTATATTCTGTGATACCAAAATATATAGTATATCTCAAGAAGGAGCTAGACGTCATCGAAATTTTTTTCAATTGTAAGGTTGCATAAGAAAATTGTCGAGAAAAACGCTATAGTTAACGGAAGAGCCCTAGGTCCTTATTTTTTTGACGGTATCCTCACTGGTCCGAGATATTTGAAGTTTCTTCAAAATGACCTCATTCCTGCACGAATAATTTTGAATCCAGATTCACAAGAACCCGATATGTTCCAGCGTGACCTTTTTTCAACTAGATGGAGCGCCGCTCCACTACACTGCAACTGTCCGTGTTTATTTGATTGAGGTTTTTCCGAATCGTCGCCTAGACAGAAGGGGAACAATTGAGTGGCCGACAAGATCACAAAATTTGAACCCCCTAATTATTTCTTGCGGGGATAGTACTAGAAAAGAATAATATTTAGAAGTCCTGAAAGTTCGAATATGCTACAACCGCAGATGTCATTGACAATGTTCAAAAATAATTTATTCATCGAGTGGACAATTGTCAGATTGTTAACGGGACCCAATTTGAACATTTAATTTAGTAATTTTTCTTGACAATTTCCTTATGTAACCCACATCGATATTTACGTTGTTTTATGTAAAAAAAAAGTGATTCTGAAATAAAAAATTGGGGTTTAGAATTGAAAAAAATTTCGATGACGTCGTAGCTGCTTCTTGAGTTACCCTGTATAGTTCGTTATCACGCAAGAAATTCAATATAAACTAAATGGATACTTGTTTGGAAAAACGCTCGAACCCGTCGAGTTTTATTTTTAGTTTAGAGTTTTTTAGTGCTAAACCTAAATTATCGATTAACGATTTTCTTTTCAATTGTAAACCCCATTTTTTATTTTAGAATCACTTTTTTCTACATACGACAAGGTAAATATCGATGTTGGTTATATAAGAAAATTTTCAAGAATAATTACTGTAAAACTCTAAAATTTAAAAAAATGTGATACCTTTTAAATTAAATGTTCAAATTGGGTTCCGTTAACAATCTGACAACTTTCAACTCGATGAATAAATTATTTTTGAACATTGTCAATGACATATGCGCTTATGGCATATTCGAACTTTTAGAACTTCTAAATATTATTCTCTTCTAATACTATTTCCGCAAGAAATAATTAGGGGGTCAAATCTGTTGATCTGGCCGGCCACTCAATTGTCCCCCTTCTGCTTATCCAATGATTCGTAAAAACCTCATTCAAATAGACTCAGACAGGGACAGTGTAGTGGGGAGGCGTTCCATCTTGTTGGAAAAAAAGGTCACGCTGGAACATATTGGATTCTTGTGGGTATGGATACAAAGTTATTAGTGTGGGAATGAGGTCATTTTAAAGAAACTCCAAATATCTGACTCCAATGAGGTTACGGTCAAAAAAAAATAGACCTTGGACTCTTCCGTCAACTATACCGCACCACACGTTCTTTTTTTGAGTGTTTTGATAGTTAACTGCTGTGAACCAATGAGGATTTTCAGTTGCCCAATAGCGACAGTTTTGTCTATTGACATGGCCATTTAAAGTGAATCTTGCGTCGTCAAAAAAATAATTCTTGTTTCAAAATTATTGTTACTATTGCATAATTGTTGCATTTAATCACAAAATTAATTGATTAATTCCGGCGATCAAAATCATCTTCTGACAAGTTTTGAACTAAACATATTTTGGCGGGGGGGGGGGATACTTCGCCTTTTTCAGTATTTTATACATGCTACAATATGCTAGATTGAAAGTTGAATCTGTTTCCATGAGTGTGGACCGGGAAAGAAGAATTTTTCATGACAATTTCTTTATATAACCAACATCGATATTTACCTTGTGGTGTGTAAAAAAATATGTCCTTTCTGATTCTGAAAAATTCTAAAAATGGGATTTACAATTTAAAAAAAAATCAATGACGACATAGCTCCTTCTTGAGTTACTCTCTATATTTCGGTATCACGCAAAAACTCTCAACAAAAAATAAAATTTGACGGGTTTTTCCAAACAACTACCCATATTAGTTTATGCTGAATTTATCCGCTACTTTCCGAAAGCACTATATATGTATATATATATATATATATATATATATATATATATATATATATATATATATTATAACATATTCCAGATTCTTGAACCATAGATTATTACATTTTCTTTTTATTTTTTATTTTTTTTGGGTTTAAGTTCTTTGTTTAACAAAAAAACAAAAACAGTTTGACGTTTCGCCCTTTATTTGAGGCATTTTCAAAAAATTTTTTTATTTTTTTTTTATTTATTGGTCTTTCTAAAAACATTTTTTATATAATAAAAAACATTCATACACCAACATATTTACAATTTTAAAAAATAAATACTTTAAAAAACTATTCAAATTTCTAAAAAAATATTTAATTTTACACAGTACATACCTTGACATTTTGTTTATTTATTAATAATGAAATGAAATTTTAACATCTTCTATTTAGGTACTTAGGATACATGGAATGCGAGTAGTTTTATTTTTTATATTTTAACAATGGACCAAAAAAACCGAAAGAATGCATACATTTAATTTTATGTTTAAGAGGATATTAAATTTTAGATGTTTATTAACAGGATCGAATACTTAATATTTTTCTTTAAATTAGGCTGGTGTAAATGTGGCTCAAATTTCCTATATCCGTTCTGTCATTAACAGTGTTTTTATCTTTTTTAATTTCTATCATTTCCTTTATCTGCAATTTTTGATAATTCATATCTTTGTTTATATATATATATATATATATATATATATATATATATATATATATATATATATATATATATATATATATATATATATATATATATATATATATATATATATATATATATATATATATATGACCACAATATTACTAGTTAGCAAACTGTATCTGTTTCTTTTTAAGCCGTCGCCTTTTTCATTTTATCTCTACAAAATTTCTTTTGTTTTTCACTTGCTCTTAAACATCTTTCATGCACTTATGTAACATTATATCGGCCAGGCGCGGATCCAAGGGGGGGGCGGTGGGGGCGATCGCCCCCCCCCCCCAAGAGCTTGGAGTTCAGGAATATAGACCCGATTTTGCCTCTTATACTATAGTTTATTCAAGAACTAGGGAGAGTTTTTCATTTTTTACCTTTTTTTCTTCGCAAACTACCTGTGTTCTTTAGTCCGGTGTCTTTGGCAAAATCTGTTAGACACATATATTTTTCATAGGAATGGGTTAAAAATTTTATAATCAAAAATACTGGTCTAAATGAACTATTTGGGTTGGATAGGAATAGATATTTGGATGTGTGAAGTGTTAAAAAGGATTTTAATCCTTATCATAGGCATCGAAAGGCGTCAAAAGGAGGTCTATTTTATCGCTAAATATTTATGGCATAGAGTATTATTTCAGTAATAAACTTAAAATAAAAAGTTTTTATACTATTATTTTATTTCTTATGATTTTTTAATAATTTACATATATTAGAAAATATAGATAATTTTGACATATTTAACACAAATCACAACTGTAGTTTTATTATTTTTAATTTTGGCATAGAAACCGTTTTAGGCACATTCAGACTAAAACGTAGCCTTTTTTTCTCAAAAAATTCTAAGTTATAATTTAAATACTTACAAAATACCCATTATCCAAAATACAAGAAGTTAAACATATAAAAAAAATGAATTCGTCAATATAATATTAAAAATTTTTTGGGGCTATCGGTCATTTTATTATTAATTAAAAACATTTTTGGAATATATGACGTTCCAGTTTATTTATTTCTTAAACCATCTGCAGAATTACAATTAAACACTAAAAAGGGATTCAAATGTCATTAATTTTTATATGTTACAGAAAATTTAAATTATAAATTGTGTTAACGCTGGCAAACATTACGTACCTTATTCGTCATCAAAGTCAGTGAAGCTATCTTCGCTCAAATTAATTATAATTGATTCCTCTTTCACCGATCATGAGATCGAGTTTCCACATCTTCTTTTATTCTTTTATTATATGGATTTTTCGCAATTATCTGCAGTAAATTTATTCAAAAAAATCTTTCAAAAGTCCAGTTCAATTATTAATTTTGTAAGTTGTGTTATTTCCAGCAACTCTACCTTCTATTTGAGAGAGATATTTCCTTCACCAACGGACATTTTCCGGACGATCTATAAGAACAGATTTCCTATCTGGTTTTTCCCAACAAAAATTAAGTTCTCCGAGCAATTTCCAGAGCTCAGTTCTTTTAATTTCAGGCAAATCCCGATCTTCATTGATTTTAGTTAGAATTTTGTCGACGGTTGAGATCTGCTTCTCATAATAAAATGTATGTACAACTCTTCTTCCAACGAGGTTTTTCGTCTGCCTGTGATCAAATATAGCTTGGAATAACTAACAATTCCAGTCGTTTTTTTCTCCATCAGTGTTCGGTACATGATAGATTTTCGAACTTCTGTTATATTGGAACACATCTCAACAAAGCTTTTAACATTATTATCTAGATATTAATATCTTAAGGCATCATAAACATTCATCGTAATAACTTTTTCGTTGAGGAAAAAATGCCCTCCATCTTTTGGGGATCTCACTAATCTCAAATAATATATAAAAACGGCAGTTCTCAGTTACCGGGGGCACTGAAGCAGATACGTTGGAGGTTTCGGTAACAGTTTTATTACTCTCTCTAGTTCTTGAATAGAGTATAGGAATGCGTATGCTTGCGATCGCCCCTCCCATTCCCAAGGGCTTTGAGTTCAGGAACATAGAGCCGATTCTGCCTTTTATATTAGGAATGTGTATGCTGCTGGCAACCCCCCCCCCCTTGACAACTTGTTTTTTTTTGCGATAACACCCCCCCCCCCCCCAGGAGCTTTGAACTCAGGAAAATAGACCCGATTCTGCCTCTTATACGAGGATCGCATCTTCCCACCCCCTGTCGGAAACTTGTTTTTTCTTGTGATCGCCCCCCCCCCTCTCTCCAAGAGCTTCAAATTCAAAAAATAGCCCCGTCCCTGCCTTTTACACTAGAAATGGGAATGTTGCTGGTGCCCCCCCGGGGGACAACTTGCTTTCGCTTGCCATACTGTACTTTTGTGATATCACCGCCCCCCCCCCCCAAGGAGAGAGGCTGGATCCGCCCCTGATACCGGCCAGTACACAAAAAGAGTCTTAACCAAAGCGAAATGAAATGGAAAACTGATTAAATGCTATGTAAACAATACAATAATCGTATCAAAATTAATTCGGTTAAAAGTACCTATCCACCTACAATTAGTTTAAAGGTTATCTTTAAGCACTACGGCTCTAATACTAATTGTAAGTAAATAAGCAAATCTACTATTACTAAATTAATTACAAAATAAAATAGTCCCATTCTTACTTTTTGGTGCAATTTTTTGGGGTCAGATGAGTAATTTATTATCTCTTAGCGATTTTGTAGATTTTAAATTATAAATATATTTTATAAAAAATGTCCGAAATAAAACCAGGCAAAAAGGAAGTTTTTTATGATAACATAAAGGTAAGCACGCCATTTAGAAAAATATCAATATTTCAATGGTTTTACAGTTACAGGAAATTTGTCTTGTTTTTAATTCATATTTATCTTATTTCTGAATGACTCCAGTTCATATTGGTAGAAAGGCTACATTTAATGAATAGTCTGAACCGTAAAACTGTTTCCCTAACTAATCATCATCCGATAAGTTACCTAAAAATCAAACATAATTTTTTTTCATAATTAATTTATTTTGACAGATATGATCAAAATAAGTATGCCATTTTGAAGATAGTGGAAAATGTAACGCTCACGTCACATCAATAAATATTTTCTTTAGATGAAATCTGTTAATGTCTATTTCATAATTCCTATATGGACCAATTTATAGGAGGTTATATAATTTATTATAATTTTTTTCAATGTGTATAATTGCAGAATGCCTTAAATTTACAAGAATAAGTTCTTAGCGTTGTGTTACTCATTTTCAAGAGTTAGCTCTCTCTGTATATCTGGGTAATACATCTTAATAACCGCAAAGTTGTATGCATGATATGAGTTTGCAAGGCGTAAAAGAACCCGTCCTTGAAACGAAAATTCACGAAACTTTTTTAATAATTTACACTCCAGTTTTTGACGAAAGTTTTATTGTGTAAGGGAAGTTTTCGGTAGAAACATCTGTTTGAAATTATCTTGTGTAAGTAAATTGAATTTTCTGTATTATTTTTAATTGTGACAATAAAGTTAATTGAAATTTGATAGTAAACCATTCAGATTTCTTTTAACGTGATCAATCGTAATTGCTGCTAATGCTTTCATAAACTAACCACTATTAAAATATTTTCAAGCACAATAAAAGTATTTTCAGTGTATGTTAAATGGGCTTAGTTTTGTTAAGCTTATTGGCGCTTTTGAAGTCTTTCTTGAAAAAGCTAAGACTTCAAACGATATCTAAATTTGGTACAATTTACTATATCTTCAAGTCTTTATTTGGGACAGTTAGTTCTGTTGAACTTTTTGGGACTTGGTAAATCTTTGTTAAAAACTTAGAAAGCTTGAAACAATTTCTACAAATTTAAATCTCTTCCTGATTTACTGGCATTTTTACATTCATAAGCTTTTATTTATCTGCTTATACGTGGACTTATATATTACCAAAGATAATTATGAACAAAGATAATGACAAATGTCAGCTATTGATAAAGAATGAAGAAGATTAGGGGTATTTGGAATAAAACCTGGGGCAGAACGGGGTAGTTAGTAGCTGACCCTATTAGCTATAATAACACAGCATGACGTGAAATTTTTTACATTGATTAGTCATTTCTTGAACTTTGGGTCGCTAAATTCGAATCCGGCCTCAAAATTGCTCCATCACATCAGGTTTTTTTTAATACCCTAACCTAAAAATGAAAAAAATGCGATGTTGGTCTATATTTGAGATTATGTATCATTGCGACATTTTTTTTTCAAAAAAAAAACTATATAAAACATCTTTAAGTATAAGTTTTACTCTTTCAAATGCTGCTGAGTTTGCTCAAATATCTTTCTTTTTCTTCGAGATATTCAATTTTGAAAATTTCAAATTTCAATCACTTCTCGTGACCGATAAGCTTTGGCAAAATAAATTTGTTTAAACAAATTTTTGCAAAATTCGTTATTTGTTAAATAAGTGCTTCCATTGCATTTTACAAAAATAAATACGTTTCAAGAAGTCGTTATTTTTATTACGATATATTTTGTTATAAATGAAGTATTAAATAACAAATTTTGCATATGGGTATACATTCTTAATTATTTTCTAATGATTGTTTGAGGGTTTTTTAAATTGCAAAATTAATTGTGTATGATTTTGTTTACAATAAAATATATCGTAATATCGATAACGAATTTTTTAAACGTATTTATTTTTGTAAAATGCTGTGAAAGCATTTACTTAAAAAAATGAATTTTGTAATAATTTCTTTAAACAAATTGTTTAAACAAGTTTATTTTGCAAAACTAATGATACATTTGGATTGATCGATGCTTTGATAGCCTTAAAACATTCACGGTTCATCAGAATTGTTACTTAAAACCTTATCGGCCACGAGAAAGGTTTCTAAAACTCGAAAAATATGCAATTTCAATTTTTCAAAATTGAATATATTAAAGAAAAAGAAAGATATTTGTACACACTCAACGGCATTTGAAAGGCCAAAATCGCGTTGCCCTTTTAGGTTAGGATATTTAAAAAACCTGACACGATGAAGAAACTCTGAGGCCGGATTCAAATTCAGCGATCCAAACTCAACAAGAAATGACTATTTCTATTCAATGTACCAATTTCATGTCGTGCTGTGTAATCATTGATATTACATACTTATTCATTTCTGTTTATAGTTGTTTATTGTTAAATAGTTCTGTTATTGGTATTACATACACCATTGTATTTTGTGAGAAACAAAAAACAGTTTTAACACGTACGATATACATTATTTTTATTGCCAATTCTATAAAGGTGACATAAAAAGTTGGAGAGTGATGAAATTCACGATGCGGAATTTTTAATTATAAACTAGCTTTATACTGGAAATGGTTTTATTTGTTCGTCGTTGACCTATTGGCTAATACTAGTTCTAATCCCATAGTGATGGCATTTTTGACACAAAGAATGCTATGAATCACATCTTTATAATCAATGCGGCGAATATCTTGTTTTCATTTCATCTACACACAGAGAAATTGAGTCTTAAGTTGAACATTCCGAGTTATTATTATTTCTGAGTGAATAATGAATATTAATTAAAAATGAAACAATAAACCTAATTCATTAAGGAGATCCATTCGCTATCACGTGGGTTAAATGAAGTGTAGCACCCAATATTTGATAAATTGAATTAAAACACTAATAAAGACTAATATAATTTTAAAACAAACAGGCATTTGTCAATGAAATAGAGAATATTATGAAAAAATAATTAAATACGGAGGGTCATTCGACTCAGCTGGTCGTAACTGGTGTGTGATTTGGCAACGTCGTGTTTTTACTGTTTATGTTTATCTCCGAGAGTAAGGTGAGACTTACTCTTTCATAATAAATAAGTTTACAAATTAGTGAAATATTTATTCATAGCATTCGAATGTCGTGGCAAAGATGCTGGTAAGTCTTAAACCTAAACAGTGGCGTCAGAATATAATGAATGCCAAAAAAAAAAACGTAAATTAGAAGACAATTTCACTCCACAAGAATGATAAAAATGAAATCAATTGTTGATGATTGGTGGTGTAAAAATTGTGATTTTCTCATATCTTTAAGGCTTATCATTAAAGAGGAAATTTTTGGTTTGTAAGTATTTTTCATTCAAAACGCATAAACTGTAATAGTATAAATTGAGTTCATACAAGTAGTCATAAAAAAGATGATACACATCATAAACGTTACGACATTAACTTCAGATTAGCTTTTGGCGAGAATCAGTATATATCAGTGGGTCATGCAGCGTTGCCAAAAGTTTCAACTTCATTTTAATGCATGCTAATCTTAAATTTTACGTCATTTATTCCAATTAATATCTCAGTAAACCCCACTTCAAGTTATATATTTTATTGCAAAAAAAGTCTAGAGATTTCAAAAAAACTAATTTTTTTATTTTTTTCAACTTCATCTAATCGATAAATGGTAGTATATTGTAAAGGAAAGTTCCAAGATTCGAATTTCCCCTAAAACTTTACAAATTTTTACATTTACACTGTAAGGTTAATCGACATTCCGCGATAGTAGAGAATATGTCTTAAACTATTATAAAAAAATTAATTTTCATTATGATCTAATTTTAAAACTGGTCGTTTTGTACCTGTACTCGAAAAAAAGTTATTTTATTTGCAAACCGGCAAAAATAGAAAATTTTGTTTATATTCAGAAATCTTTCTTACCGATTCTAAGGCTTTATTTCTAGGTTTTAATCTTTTTTTTTTACAAGGATATGTTGGTTTTAAATATTGCAGAGAACTAAAAAATTTAAAAAAATATATATATTTTTAAATATTCCGTCTTGATTTTAGATAAAAGTGTTTCATATTTTTATTTTGTACCAAATGGCATTATTAAAATGTTTGTAAAAAATTAAACCTTGGAATTATCCATATCTACGTAGTTTTGGTAAATACGTATCTGTATATTTCATTCCATTTTTAAAACAACTTTTAGGTCTACAGAGACATCCAATATTTTTAGTAGGAGGGTACCTCAGCATATTAAGGAAATAGGTTAGATTTTTTAACCATTTCGAACCCAGAGATGGTAAATAACGGGTGTGTCTACTGGTCGGCGCGTTCGCCTGAACTAAGATTTTTCCAGAGATATGTGAAAGATCAGTTTATTTAACAATCCCTAGAAAATTAGAGGATTTCAATTGTTATGTAGGTTCAGGTTATAATTACTAGTGGAAGTTTGTGGATATAGTATTTATTTTTCCGTATTTTATTATAACAGAAAAGGGTATCCGTATTATACAAGGGAAATCAGAGCCGTAATAAGATTAGACGGTGGATGTGTAATGTCAAAACGTCAAGAAAAGCCTTTGGGTGATACATGGTTACATTTGAGGCGAAAAGGTTGAAAAATAGAAAGTACAGGTCCGTATGTACAAAAACTCAATAGGTATTGGGAATTTGAAGGTCAAATTTTCTAAAAAATAAAAAAATTTTGTAGGAAATATGTTTTCGTGAAGTCTAAATATTTTTTGGAAGATTGACACTTTGCCAACGTAATTTAAATGTGTTCTACAAAATAAAACTTTTCGCTAATTTAACCGGCCTTGTATATATTACCGTTTCAGGGATAACAATAGTATTATCACTTAAATTGCGCATCCTGTATAATACAATTTATAACAAACACAAGTGAAACAGAACTAACCAACTAAAAGATATGACTACCATGATGACTAGATCACTAGATCCTATAAAACTTTTTTAGTAAATGAAGCTGCTACTCACTAACATAGTCTAACTTCAAAACTGCCCTAGGTACAACAAGTCGGCTAAGTTTTGACAAAAAGCGGTTCCTTTTATTACGAAACCGAATATTTCTAACCTAATCTCCAGGTTTTTGTTGGTAATTTTCTTGTATGATGGCGTTGTAAATATACCGGCCCTAGACGAAATTGCTTTCGGGCTGCTATTTATTTATTTTTTAACCAAAGGTAAAGAAATATGGTAGTTATAGTCTCAAAAGGACCATTTTTAAGATCACTGTCAATGTTTTACATATCTCGGTTTTGATTTTTAAATAGGAAACCTTGTATATTTTTATTTTTTGAAATCTAGACAATATTTTACTTATGACTGTAACACTTTTTAACACGGTTGATCTAAGTTTCACTTTTTATTTAAAATTTTATTTTTGAAAATCATTTCAAATGTGATTAATAATTACGGAAACATATATTGACGTTTTATTCGTCATTACTTTGTCTTATAAGAGAGTTACCGAATCCAGTTTAAAATTTAAACTTTTTTAGTGAATCTGGCTGTAAATACCTTTAAAGTAAATCTGAAAGAGACTCATTAAATGTTAAAAATGATTAAATATATACGTGTTCCTATATGAATTACTTCATATCATAAATTAATATCATCCTAACCTTAAACTTGCAAGCATTTATTTGTCTTGACTGCCCTATTTACAACTCTCTAATTTGACAAACAACCGATAAATCAACTTATTAATTTGATTAGGAGAACAATGAAATGGGCGCTTTATTATGTTCATTTTAAATTGTTTAATAAAATGCCCGCCAACCTGAGTGATTGATAAAACTATTTTTATTTGGAGTTCAAGTTTAGAGTTTTTGCATTTTTTAGATGAAACACTCAGTCAGTTGACGTTTTATTTACCTCACTTGCATAGGACTACCAAATGCCCTTTTTGACAACAATGTAACGATGTATAACAATATTAAAGATAACGATGTATTACAATATCAAAGATACTAACAGTGGTTGATAAATTATTATGATTTTAGTAGGGGTTATATACAATACCAGATACAATTGCAAATAAAATCACCGTTTGTTCATCAAAATCAGTGCCTCAGTTCCGAAGATATCGGCCATTAAAAAAAGTTTCTAGAAAAATGCATTTAAAGCTTAGGTAAGGTTTTTGTGGGTTTCGTCTTGTTTCTGTACTTTATCCGTTCTGGATATTGGCTATTCGAGTTCTATTTCTAGCGCTCCAAAAAATTTCTAGATGGTTACCCCGTAACTTATCAACCTGGCCTTGGATTATATTCTCTGAAAGAAGATACCTTTCATTTCGCATGACATATCCAAGGTTATCTAATTTGCGACGTTTGATTATTATTATGGTTCCCGATTGACATCTTATCCTTTTCAACACCTCCTCGTTGGTGATATGTTCTGTGAACGATATTCTTAGTATGCGCCGATATATCCAAATTTCGAATGCTTGAACTCTTCTTTCTGTCTTTTCTGTCGTATTCCAACCTTCAACCAGTACAGCAAATTGGAAATTATCATTTTAATAAATACGGACCTTGCTTCTTCAATTCGGCATTTAATTTCCACCGAATGATCCCAATTTTCATTCAAAGTACATCCCAGATAGCAAAACTTTCTCCTTGCCATTGGTGGCCCACCGATTACAAGATCTCATGACTCTATTTGAATCATACTTATGACCATGTATTTAGTTTTCTTGTCACTCAAGTTGAGTCCATGGTCTACAATGACTTCATAAACTTTATAACAGCATCTGTAAGTCAGCTAATTTTTTTGCTACGGGTACAGTGTCGTCAACGTAGCGTTTTGTTTAATATAACACGTGTTGTCATCAACCACCTCCTTAAATGTTGCCTCCGAATATAGGTTAAACAAAAGTGGTGATAATTTAGCTCCTGCGTTAATCCTCGAGTTATCTTCACAACTTAGACAGTTAATTATCAACTTTTATCGTCGCTTTCTGATTCTAGTAAAGATTGTTTATCATCTGGATGTCCTTGGGGTCAATCTTTGCTTAAGAACCTTAATGGAAAATAGTGCTTCTCTGGTACCAAAACCGCTTCTGAAACCGAATTGAGTATTACTGATATTTTCTTTGCACTTTCTGTAATGCCTGAAATGGATTATTTCTAAGGAGATCTTTCAGAACATGGCTCATGAGACTTATGGCTTTAGATTCGTCATAAGTCTTATTAAGTGACTTGTTGGGAATAGTCACAAAGGTAAACAACAGCCAACTCTACCCGTTTCTAGTCTTTGTGTTAAAAACGTGATCGTTGTGATTTCGCTTGTTTTGGTGTTTTTTAACGCCTGCGCTATATCACTATCAAAAATTTTCCAATTCAGCTTTCCTTTTTTCTCAAATTGAATGATTGACCCCTTAGTTTCAGAACTTAATTACTTAGGACCGCTATTCGTTCTTAATCATTATGTCAATTCCATTATAGTGATGGTTGTCGCTAGTGCAGCATCCAGTTTCCACCACATCTTACTGTTCTTCAAAATATTTAAACCTAGTCTTTTCACTTATGACGTTGTATTGTGGATTTTTTCGGCTTTAAAGATGTACTTTAATTTCCTCATTGGGTTTCAATTTTAAAATATATCAAAAACTATTGTTCGACTTCATAAGTCTGTTAAGTTGTATCGGTACGATAAAGTAGTGACCTGTTTCTAAAAACTCCATAATATTACAATTTAATGCGACTAAACAAAATTGGAACTGCGTAAAGCAGTCGTCTAACATATGCCATCCATTAAAAACATTAACATTATTAAATTGTTAAAACCATTTTAGTGTTCCGTACCATTAAGCCTCAAGCTTAACGTTAAACTAACTTGACTTGGATTAATTCTGGGTTACTGGGTATTTTGTTTTGTACAGTTTTGTTTTCAAACGTCTGTTAAATTTGTTAAGGCTGATATTCTTGATTTTGAATTAAAAAATGTCTTCGGAGGGTTTGTACTCTAAGAAGATTTAAACCCTGTCAAAAAACTATACCTATTTCCAGCTAAAAATTTAATCATAACATATTCCGTCGATTTAATGTTAATTTTAATTCTTATTTTGGTGATGTTAAACTAAATATGTATGAATGATTCGCTAGAAAAATTACTATATATATATATATATATATATATATATATATATATATATATATATATATATATATATATATCCATAGAGTTAGACTGTTTAAAGTTATCGATTTGAATACTTTTTAAATCATGGCAAGATTCTAATACTACCAAAAAAATCCTCCTGCGTAAACATTTCCAGTCCAAACTGTTTTTTTTTTATTTCTCAAAAAAAATTATAAAATTGGGTATATCGAAATAGAAATTTTCATAGTTGCTTAAAATAAACATTAATTTATTAAGATTAAACAGAATAATAAACCAAAAATTTAAAAATATTCATTGTTTGCAGCCTAAACTTTTTTTTCTATATTTCTATTTTCGCTTGCGTAAATCATATTTTATTTCGCTGATTTGAAAAGAGTCTAGATCGATCCTACGGTTTTACAGGGGAAACTGTGGAACTCACTTCTATGAATGATAAATTATAAAGTATGTAAATACTTGATTTATCGCATATTTTCTAAAATAGGGTGCGTTTTTTGTCTATTGAGTTGAAAGTTTGTTTACATATCTATCTTATCTCTATTCACTGCTTCAGGAAGAAGAAATGTTTAATTTGTTTTTTTTTTTTGGAATTTAATAGATTATTATTATCCCCAATTTTTATTTTTTTGGTCTCATCGCATCCTTGACATCACCTCTCTAAATACGTGTAGGCCTTCCTCTTTTTCTTCATTGTGAGGAATCCATTCTAACACTCTCCTTTTCCATATAGACTTATTTGTACGTTTAATATGCATGAACCGTGTTTTTTTAGGCCCAATTTAATATGTCTTTCTCTATGCCCATGTTTTGTGTAACAACCTCATTTCTCACATATCCCGTTTTCCTTATTTGGTCACTTATTTTTAAAAGAATCCATTTCAGTGGCATAGACTTTTCGTCTATTAGTTTTGTTCAGATCCGCACTTCTACTCCATATTTGATTACACTCTGAACAATGGACTTGTATATCCTTAATTTGTACGTTTTCTGATGATTTTGTCCCATAATTATTTGCTTCAATTGTTTTTTTTCCTTTATTTGTACATTCTGGAATTTCATCGTTAATGATTTCGCTTTTAGTCAGAATCACTAATAGATATCTATATGCAGCAATGCCTTTTATATCTGCATTTTCCAAGGGTAAGTTGTTGCAAACATTATTTACAGTTGTCAGATACTCGTATTTGTCGAGCTTTATGGATACTCCAGTCCTTTTGCACTCTTTTTGTAGTTTTCAAACCATATAGCTTAGTTCGTCCTCGTTTTCGGCTTTGACCAGCTGGTCGTCCGCAGAATATAAAGCATCTATATAACGTGTGATCTCGCACCTTAATTTCCATATTTGAAGCTGAATTATTGTAATATTGTTGAATCTCTTGAATGAGGTATGGTTCTATATTGTTGTTTTAATGCATATAATACTTGAGATATTGATACACTATCGTATGCTTTTTCCAAGTCTATCATGGCTATGTGTCAATGTTCCGTTGTAAATTTTTCTCCAGAGTGATTTTAAAGGTCAAGAGGGTGTCAACCGTAAATCTACCAACCCTAATGATTGTTCCTCAAGCTGTGTATATTCTCTTTTTTCCACCACATCTTTTAGGATTCTCGAATAGAATTCGACGGATTGTTGGGATGATATTGATACCTGTATAATTTTCTGGGTCCATTTCGGAGTCTTTTATAAATGGCGGATTTATAAGAAGTTCTCCAATCTTTCGATGTTTTTCTCTGTTAAACATATTTGGTATAAGTCTTTTAGCGTCTGTTTGAATTTTTATAACCCATATTAAATACTTTTCGGGGGCACTCTGCCAGGGCATGGCGAACACCTCAGTTTTTTACAGGAAATTTTGTCCTCAAAATCTTTGGTATGGAGAGTTGTTGATGGGACCGCATTACTAACAGATAAATCGAAAAGTTCCGAGACTGGCACATAGATGGCAATATGTATCAAAATTTGATGATATTTTGACGATAAGTTATAAAGATATTGAATTTTTAGTGACGTATATTTTGATGTTATCAAAACTGTGGAAAAACGAGTTTCGTACGTTGATAAAATGGTGATATTTTGGTGGGAAAAAAATTAAGGATATCTTAAAAGTGTTATATGGAATCTGCTCCTTTGAAAACTACAATTTATCGCTGGTTTGCTGAATTCAAACGCGATCGTACAGTCACAAATGATGCTGAACGCTCTGGGCGCCCAAACGAAGCTGTTACATGGGAAAGGATCAAAAAAATCCACAAAATCTTTTTGAACAACCGTAAAGTGAAAGTGCGTGAGATAACTGATATCGTAAAGATATCAATAGATCATGTACATCATATTTTGAACGAGTATTTAGTTATGCAAAAGCTCTGTTCAAAATAGGTACCGTGTTTGCACACAGTTGACCAAAAATAACAACGTGTTGATGATCCAGAGCGGTATTTGGAGCTGTTTAAACGAAATAAAGATGATTTTTTATGCGCTATGCTGCAATGGATGAAATATGGATCCATCACTATACTCCGAAGTCAAATCGGCAGTCAGCTAAATGAACAGTCGGCTGGCATGGTTATGACGTACGTGTTTGGGAATTCGCATGGTATAATGTTCATCAACTATCTTGAAAATGGAAAAGCCATCAATAACTGCGCTAAAATGGCTCCGAATGCAGAAGAAAAGGTGCTCTTTCACCAAAATAAGACACTATGTAATAAATCGATCGCAATGATAGCAAAAGTGCATGAATTGCACTTCAATTTGCTTTCGCAACCACTTACATTTAGCCCCCAGCGACTAGTACCTGTTCGCAAACCTAAAAAAATGCTGGTTGTAAGGAGATATGACTCCAGTGAAGTGGTGATCGCCGAAACTGAAGTTTATTTTGAAGCGTTGAACGAATTGTTCTTTAAGAAAAGCATAGAAACGTTGCTGAAAAGATTTAACACTTTAAATGGAGACTATGTTGACGAATAAAGTCGAATTTGGCAAAAACCTATGTTTTTATATGTTAGTCTCAGTACTTTTCGAACCACCTGTTATTTGCGGTTGTTTCTGCACAAAGTGGTCTATTCTCTATTACAAGATAGGTGCGTTTTCACGTTTTTTATATTTCAAGATATGACAGTTAAGAAGGGAGTGAAAAAGTAAGATAGGGGAAAAATAGAAACAAATATATCAAAAATCTAAATGAAAGAAGTTACTAAATTAAAGCTCCAGTTACAAATAGAAAACGATAAAAAACGTAAATACTGAATAGGTTTCTAAAGATTAATGAACTTGATAGTAGAAACAAAGATTGTTAAAAAAAAAGTAAAAATTCTAGATGAGAAGCAAAATGGCGTTTTGCATTTAAAGAAAAGACATGTTATTACGAAACTACCCATTTCTTAGATTTTTTTGTTAAAGTGTAGGCGCAAGCCTAGCTTTACATATTTAATGTAATCCATATCATAAATTAACAAGGTTAGAGTTAAAAACCTTAATTTTTTTCTTAAATTTCAATGAATTTCCCATGTTTTCACAGAAAATATATGAAATGTCTTAGCATGTTACAATATTTCGATATTTTATAACGCTATAGGCATGTTGAATAGCAAAATCCAAAATAAGTTCTAGACCTACGCTGTTTATGAAACCTCATTTATCCTTTTCTCTGTCACTAAACAATTTTTCTTAGCTATACTCCGTGCTACACAAAGTTATTTTATGATCTGAAAGTACAGCCTTAATTAAAAGCTCCTTTTATTAAAACAAAATGTATGTTATCCGTAAATTGAATTATGTTCAGAAAACAATGCGTCTCGATTAAAGCCCTCCAGAAATCATATTTTACTGATCGTTTGGATTAAGAGTGCTTGTTAGAAGGAAATGGGTGAATGTTTTAAAATTATTATGAGATATAGCTCTGGGTAAAAATAATTAAATACAGGTTGTTTTTTTAGACCTGAGTTTGAATAAAATCAAATAAATCCTAAATAGCTATGTACAATTTACATCTCATGAATACTCGGTGACTCAGCGTACGTAATATCAATGGATTTACCTTTCAATTGTACTTCAAAGTACCCCTAATAAAATTGTTTTATTAAGTTGGCAAAAATTTGATGCTTAATTGAAAACAAGTATACCAGTATAGCGGAATAAAGGTGTTTTTTACATATGGGAGCACTTGACCAAATTACATTCCAATTTTTTTAAACCAAAAAATTTCTGAAAAGTAGTTATGTTTCAATTATGATTTCCTAGTTCGATCCTAATCTTGTCCCAGTCAGTCATTTCTTGTGCCAAATCTGAAAAATAAAATTGATTCAGAAGGCGTTCGTAGTCTAATGTTACCAATTTGGCTGTCACAATTATTGCTGATGAATGAACGGTTGCACTATTTTTCAAAAATTCGTCTTGAAATTGATTCCGTAATGTGATATAATAATCTCATGTGATAGTGTTTTTATAGTAGTCAGTTAACCTTGTGAATCCCAAAAAACTGTGACTATGATCTTCCTGTCGATGAAAGAGTCTTTGTTTTCATGGGAGCACGTTCGCCGAGTATAGTGATGAGGTGAATCCATGTCTCGTCAATAGTGACTAGACATCGGAGAGGCCCAGTTATAATTATACATATCTAAATAATAGTAATTTATGTGATTTCGTTTTTGATGAACTGTGAGTTGATAGCTTGCTATATCCAATATCCAAATGCTCACAGGGGCAGATCCAACCTTTCTCTTTGGGGGAGGGGGGCTGTGATATCGTAAGAGTACAGTATGGCAAGCGAGAGCGAGTTGTTGATAAAGGGGAGGGAGAGTACCAGCTACATTTACGTTCCTAATGCAGCAGGCAGGTGCGAGTCTATTTTTCTGAATTCAAAGCTCTAGGGGGGGGGGGAGATAGCATTATCTGACAAGCGAAGCGAGTTGTCGACGGGGAGAGGAGTGCTCGCGATATTTACGTTCGTAATGCAACAGACAAGGGCTAGTCTATTTTTCTGAATTTGAAGCTCTGGGGGAGAGGGCGATCGCCCCCCACCGTCCTGCGTTCACGTCTCAATGCTCGTGTAAGATATTAAAAAACTTGGCTATCTCGTGTGTCTCCACTTGGCGGCCTTCGAGTACGAAATAAAGAATTTTGTAACACAACTCTATAATTTCAGCTGAGAATATTGAATATTCAAATAACGTTCAACAAAGATCCTTAAAGAGTTTTGTCGAGTCGGTAACGATTATTTTGATCGCGGGTACCTTCATACATGACTGATTTTATGTTTAAAAACAATATGTATAATAGCAATATTATCTTTTTCTTATAATATATTAACTGTTTAATTTTTCATGGCCTGTAGCTATTGTCTAAATCAACCTTAGACTGTCAGTACCCTATTAAAATTATTAATTATTTCCTAAAAGCGAATTGTTTGTTTATAATAATATATATGACTCAAGACAATAAATACAGACTAATATGCATTCGTGTTGTTTTTTCCCGCTATAAAATTACTCTATAAACACTTCTATTTGCAGCTATTGTTTCGTTCCTTTATATGGATCTTCTCACGAATAAATTATTACTTTTGTTTAAATAAATACACTGTAATTTAAAAATTATGGAAAGAAATTAGATTTTTCTTTAAATCTTTATAGCGTGTTTAAAATTTAAAATATGTTCTTAATCTTTCTCCTAATACACTCTATTGTTTTAGAAATCTGATAATGAAATGTTTAAGGCTAAATTGCAGAAATAACTGCTTAAAATTAATTGTTAGTTGATAGACTTACTGCCAGTCACTCAAATTCGCACTAAGCTATGTGGCGTCAGAATTTGCATGCATCGGTGAGTAATACTCAAGGCCAATTACTGTTTATTTACTTTGTTAAAAGTTTACCAAGGTTGACACTGCAATGATTTTAGTGCAATGTGTTAGGCTCAAAGATCGAAAACACTTACCGAACGAGAAAACCGACCACAGTGAGGGTTGACTTCGAGAATTCATCCCCAAGACGATATTCGTCTTTTGGCATTGCCAACAACTCTCATAACGCGCTTTTATAAATTTGAAAAGGTCCTTCGTATTGAAATTATACTTGATATTCGATCGGAACCCCGTCTGGTACTAAAAAAATGCTTTAAAACGTTGTTTACATTTCTCGATGCTGCCATCAAATAATGTACATATAAAAGATGTTGATATTCGATCGGAACCCCGTCTAGTACTAAAAAATGCTTTAAAATGTTGTTTACATTTTTCCATGCTGCCATCAAATAATGTACATATAAAAGATGTGATCGCATCTATGGATTTTGTTACCGTCTGTTCCGAATATAAACACTTCATTAAAGACATTGTGATCCTAGAATGTAAAAATTTGTACGTTGATTACGGCCATTAAAAAGACTACTTCATTTTTAGAAAATTCATTAGGCTTAAAATTCTCAATGTAAAACTAAATCACCCATTATTGGGTGCCATTGAAGAAAGCTTTGTTTTTTTTTTAAAGCAGTAGATTGCACGTTATTAGTTAGGGTTTAATAAAGAATGTAAGTGCAATATTAATCCTTATTATTGGGCTGCCATATCACGTAGCTGCCTTCATTAACACATCTACAACGGCACTTTCTTTGTACCATACCACATACTGATTGAATATTAAAGGAACCTCGACATGAAATTCGCTTTATGACATTTTTGAATATACCCGAAAAACGTTAAGAAAATTTTTGAAATCGCCACGAACAAATTTTGTATCTGAGAAGATCAAACACATTGCTGTGGGTTTTCACTTAATATATATTTTTCAAGTATATAATACACAAAAATCAGATATCTATCTTGGCGGACCTATAATAACCCTTAATTGGCTTTGAAGTGACTTACCGATGGCAGCCAGGATAGCTTAAGAAATAATCCTTCACGTATTATTAACATATGGTGCAGAGATACTGCCATTGACAAAGGACAATATTAAGGGAATTCAAGTCATGCAACGAAAAATGGAAAGATCATTCTTAGGAATTGCTAATCTGAAATAATCTGCGTTTGAAATGAGTAAATTATGCTGGAATGACAGGTGGTCTATAGACAAAAATGATAATACAATGGGGGCCAAAAATATCTGCATACAAAAATAGAAGAAGACCGCACACTAGGTTGGGTGATGATATAAAAAGGCTCATGAGATTGGAGACTGTTACTACAAGACAGATAAAGACTACAAAATCTAAGAAGCTTTTGTCCAGCAGTGGACAGTGCATTTTGGTATGGCCTAGTTACTATATAAGTACTCACAGCTTATATATTTTTTCTTATTGTCTCTTGCTTATGTCGATATTAGGTAAAATGATAACACAGTGGGGGCCAAAAATAGTAGCATACAGAATAGAGGATGACCACACCCGCTGGAGTGATGATATAAAAGGACTCATGAGATTGGATACTCTTACTGTTGCCAGAACTCAAGTAGGTTGAAAAATTCAATTAGTTGCTTCTTAATATAAGATAAAAGAGGAAGAATTACCTAATCATTTTTCATTTTATTTTCAATAGCCAAGTTTCGTCGGCTATATGCATTGAATTGACGTGATTTGATTACCAGTAATTAAATTTTTTTCATTCTTCTGTACCATTTCATTCTACTCTCCGACATAGTGTCAATTATGAAATGTGGTACTCAAAGTTAACAAAGTTTGCATGTTAAACTCGTGAACAATGTGGTAAATAATTGCAAATTGAGTGTTTCTCGTATCTCTTTCCTAACAACAGTTTTCTATCACTCCCGAAATTTTTGTCAATAGTCACTTTAACCGTCCTGCAGGACTTTGAATCATCATCTAGATCAAAATTCCACGTTGAAATTAGGAGAACCGTGTTTTTTTTTATTTTTAAGAATGTATAAGTTTTCCCCAATATTTGTGACATTTGCTTGACGCCTCGTTGTTTTGTTAAATCACGTCTGAAATTATGCAGTATTATCACCTGAACATCGCGATAAATAAATTCCGCCGTAATAATTTTTCCAAAAAATCTTATTAAAAAGAGTAAGTTTATTTTGAACTTAAATGTATTTTAGTGTTAAAATGGTTGGTACAGCCCTTATAAAGTTTGGTTAGCTCATCATGTTGCGGCGGCTAGAAGATCGTGGAAAGAATAATTCAAGTTATCTTTTTTTATGTGGAGGCCGTTACTTAATTTTACAAAGAAAAAAAGAAAAACTTACCGAATAGTCTCTTGTTGGAAAACTTCAAAAAGATTTAAGTTTAAAATAGAGAGTGTCAAGCCTATTCACAACCATGTAATTGTTTACAGTCAAAATTGTTATAAATACGTGAAGAAAAAACTATATCGTGTTATGCGTTACAATAAAATTTGATACTCCACCACGCACCACATCTTCTTTTAATAGATGCATGTTCTCCACACATTTATTTATTTTTGCAAATTGCACAGTATTTTACCATTGATCTCAATCTAATTCACTGTGTTTGACAAAGACAAACAAATATTCTTATAATAGCACTAAGAATCGATTAAAATTAAAATGAAATCATGAGTGGAAGAAAAAGGAGCAATGTCAATTGTCAGAAATTACAGCATAATGACTAATGCTGGGTTATGCAGTTTATCTGGAGAAGTTATAATAGATCCGTTCGTAGAGAAATCTCAAACTAGTCAGCGCCAACCAGAATTTGAAAAAACAGCCAGGTGACTGTTTGTTAACTTTTTTGAACGATCCGATTGACGTTGACTAGTTTCCGATTGTCATGCGAACGTAGCTAATGTTACGAGTTCTGGCTATTTGCTGAACAACTATTATAGGTAGAAGTCAATGACTTTTAGGTAAAGGCAAAGTTAAAAAATTATGTTCGTTCCAGAAATAACATTATTTAATATGTTATATTTAAGCTGGGCCAGATCCACCCTCTATCATGGGAAGGGGGAGACGACATCACAAGAGTGCAGTATGGTAAGTGGAAGCGAGTTGTCGACGGGGGGGAGGAGACGCAAGAAACATTTACATCCCTAATGCAGCAGGCAGGGGAAAGTTTATTTTTCTGAATTCGAAGCTCCGGAGGGGGGGGGGGCAATCGCACAGTATAGCAAGCGAAAGTGAGTTGTCGACGGGGGGGGGGGGGAGTGCCAGCCACATCCACGTTTTAATGCAGCAGACAAGGTCAAGTCTTTTTTCTGAATTCGAAGCTTTTGGGTGGGGGGTTAATCGCCCCCACCAGCCCCCTTTGGATCCTCGGCTGTATATAGTAATTAAAAAATGTCAATAAATAAAATTTATTTTAATCCTAAGAACATATTTTCGTACAAACATAGCGCGTATTCGACAACTAGGCAAATCACCTAGCGGTTACCATAGCATAGCATTTTAGACATTGTTTTTTTTTTGTCTGTGCCTATCTCTGTTTTAACTTAAAATATCTTTGAAAACTTCAATAGCACACAAAGATAGTACTACGTAATTAAAAAGCTATATCAAAATATGTACAAACTGAATTAAAAGATTTAAAAACTGTCAAATAAAAAAGAATCTTCTTACTCAGGGAACCTTACAATTAAAATAATTATATGGGGAGATATATGCTAAAATTTAAAAGAAATAAAGGCTTAAGCATAGGAGATTTTTATTTTATCTATAAAAAAGTAATTTTCAATAAAGTATATAGATCTGGTTAGTGGTTTATACTCAATACTGTGTTGCTCAATATATCAGGAGTCCCAAATCATCATCATAGACAGACAATTACAAAGGTTACAGTGTAGTTCTAGGCAACTGCATAGGCTACTGCTAGAGGTGAACTTCGTTGCCTCGTTATTGCAGGAACCTCAAATCACGGTCACCACTAGTGTTACAATCTCATGATAACATTTTGTAAGATTGGCCACCAAAGAAAGATAACTAAATGAGGTAAAGGGAAAAGAAGACGTAAAATCAAACAAAACATACAACACTAAAATTAAGCAAAAACTCACATAAATTGCATAACAAAAATTTACCACATTTAAAATAGAACCATCTCGTCTCTAAAAGAGTCACGGTTTCCTAAAAGGTAAAATGAAAAAGTAACCTTCTGATGCGTTTAAAGACTAACAGCGGAAATACGTGATTTTTACTAAATTTTTAACCACAATTATGACATATACAGTGGTTCACGTCCGCACTTGCCCCGTTACTTTCAAGAAAGCTGCAGTTAGATCACAAGATTTGCATAGAATGGAGAAACGGGGACATAATAACATGGTAGAATAAACAAAAATAACCAAAAACTGCAGAAAAGAATAAAAAAAATTAAAACATGTACGTAACATATTTCTTTCTGATTACACAATATATCCAAAAAAAACTGTAGCCTTGGTATGGGAAAATGTGAAAAAGCCTCACTGTATATATATATATATATATATATATATATATATATATATATATATATATATATATACGCTAAAGGCTAAAGTCACCAACGTAACCACAAATCATGTTCATAACAATAACAATAATAGTTCATTCTATCATAGACTTTATGTTAAAACAAAAAAATTTCTCAAAGACAATCCTAATATTGTTTTGATCAATTCTGATAAGGGTAATGTGACGGTCATCATGAGTAGAGAACAATACTTTCAATTGTCTAATGATTTAATTATCAATAGTACTTCTTATGTTCAACTTCGTGATGATCCCACATTGTCCGTGCTGAGAAAAAGCAATGAACTCTTAAAGAAATTAGCTAACACTAACCAAATAGATATTATTACCAAAAAGAAACTGACATGTTACAAGGGTGTATCCCCTAAGTTCTATGCTTTACCCAAAATCCATAAACCTACACTATCTGTCAGACCAATAGTTGCATCTATTGGTTCTCCTACGGAGCTTATTGCTTCCTATATCACAGAAATCTTAACTAAAGTTTACGACTATAATAACGAATATTTTATAACGGATTCTTTTCAAGTTAACCCTTTATTTAACAAAATGGTTTTACCTAATAATTATGTTATAGCTAGTTTGGATGTGGTGTCCCTTTTTAGCAACGTTTATTTAGATGCATGCCTAAGAACTGGAACCGTATAATAAACCATTGCAACATTGATGAAGAATCCTTTATGGAACTAATTACCTTTCTATTCAATAATACATATTTCTCTTTTGATGGCAAATTTTACAAACAAACTTTTGGCACTCCTATGGGAGCATCCATCTCCCCTGTCTTAGCTGCATATGTGATGGACGACCTGCTGGACCGGTTCTTCCAGTTTTCTCATTTAACCTACATTTTATAAAAAAATATGTTGATGATATAATACTTTCCCTTCCAGAGGATGGTATCCAGGAGATAATTGAATCTATTAATAGTTATGACCCTTACATACAACTCACTATTGAAAAGGAAGATGAGAATCACTCAGTACCCTTTTTAGATACTAAACTCATACGTTCCCCTGACAACACAATCTTAATCGACTGGTACTGAAAACCATACAGTTCAGGTAGATTCCTGAACTACAATTCGTACCACAAACAGTCAATAAAAATGAATCTAATTAAACAAATGAAAAACAGGGTCCTAAAAATCTCTGATATATCCTTCCATAAAAAAAACTTAAATATCCTCTTACAGCTTTTCACAGACAATTCCTATCCCCCAGCTTTAATTAAAAAACTGCTGTTTAGCACGTCGTCATCACTGACAGAAACGATTAATGGTGATACAACAATTCATACTATTAACATGAATGATAACATAAATACTGCTGTTTAGCACGTCGTCATCACTGACAGAAACGATTAATGGTAATACAACAATTCATACTATTAACATGAATGATAACATAAATGTACACAATGATCACCAATCTATAGCAGAAGAAGTTCTAACAAACACGGTTAAATTCACCTCATTGCCATATATTAGGGAGATAACACTCAAACTTTCAAGAATTTTCACAAAGATTAATAATATTAAAATTGCTAATAAATCTATACTTACAATAAGCTCTATGCATTCAAAACTAAAAGACAAAACACCAATTGGTTTTCAATCCAATGTTGTTTACAGCATTCCTTGTGCGGATTGTGACAAAGTGTATATCGGTCAAACTTCACAATCACTTAAAAATAGAATTACATTACACCGAAGTGATTGTATACAACATCCTGAAAAATGTGCACTTGCTGAACATGCAAACAATCATTTACACAATATGGATTATGGGTCAGTGAGGATACTTTCAACTCAGTCAATCATTGCCAAGAGGCTTTTCTTGCAGATGGCCCTTATCTCACAAGAACCGAATAGTTTAAATAAAAAAACTGATATTAAACATTTGAGTGAAATTTATTCTTATCTTTTATTTTTGGATAACTCTTTATCTAGCTCTACAAATATTACTAAAACAATAATGATCATAGTTTTCCTTAGATATTAACGATTTAATAATTCAGTATGGCTGACCAAACATTGCATAATTACCTTTAATTACGATCTCAACCTAACAAAATACATTAATAGTGGACAGCCCTACTGACTCCTAATATAAAGGTAATTGTTTCAGTAAATTTTTTTCATATTTTTGGAAGGGAAAAATAATTTTCATTTGTCTATCCTAATAACTTCAGCATGACTCGACATTTACTGTATAGTTAACCTTAAATGCAGTTCATCCGAACTAAACTTAATATTATTGGGATAAGGTTGGCAGCCCTACTGACAGCTGACAAATTTCCTAACCTCACAATTTTCAAATTCATTTTACAGTTACATGTGGCTGAGGAAGGAACAAAATGGTTCCTCCTGTTTTAAAATTTTTTTATTTTCATTTAAATTTTAAAATCAATTTGATGTAATAATTTGTTGTGAATTGGTCTGTGACCGTAGTAAGTTATCAATACTATTAGGGAAAATTTATCTCACTAATTTTCCCTTTTTTTGTAATTTTTGTAGTCTCACTGAAGATGAAAATGATAATAAAGATTTTCGAAAGCTTGGATTAAATTTAAAGAGTACTCTTTCACTTGCTGCACACCCCAATATTAACTAGTTTATCTATATATATATATATATATATATATATATATATATATATATATATATATATATATATATATATATATATTTATTTATTTATTTATTAAAAAGATAGTTTATTCGCTACCAAACAGTATTAATTTAAGTTAGATATTGTTTAAATAATTAATTAAATTTAATTCGATTTCTGAAAATAAGTAGCAGCTGAGGACTTAGTTTTATATCATTGTTTCTATTTCCAAGGGCTAAAAATGTTAAGTGGTTTAGACTCGGTCGATACTCCGGTAATTGGTTTAATGCCTAAACAAAAGAGTGCTGATCGAGATATGGTTTTGAAAATAATGAAAACAGATTAAATTTATAATAGTAATCTAGTTAAGGCGAAAAACCATATTAATCATTTTGTTTTTGACATCTGGTATTCTCAGTGGTATAAACTAGATCTGTTATCACTATATGGAACTTTAAAATTGTGAGAACTGAATTTGAATATATGGGCAACATATGTATGTTGTATATAATTCTTAGAAATTTTTAGTACTCTAAAATATTTATGCTTAAAATCTGTTGCTGGGTTTAGGTGTACCTAAAAAATCAATAGATTAGTAATAAAGGCAAAATTGGATAAAAAGTTCATCGACTTTTTATTTTATGTAAACAGCCCAATTCTTAACTGTAAAATGTTAAGCCTACAATTATCTTTTTTCCAAAAGATTTTGAAAATAATTTCCATTTGTTTATTGTTCAATAGTCAAGTAGTACTAGACTATACATATATCGAAGACTAGCCTATTTATGCATATCTGGAGTAATGAAAACGTCCCGAGAGGTCGCTATGGAATAAATTCTAAACCTCACACCTCTACACATATTAGTGGAGAATATGATAAAGAAATGAACATATAGAATGGTAACTTTTATCTAGAAATAAGCAAATCTGGGACATGCATTAAGATGAAATGAAAAAGAAATTCTGGCTTCAGGAAAGAGTTTGACAAAAGGTTGAGTCATAAAAGTGAATGTAGCAGAAATACCATTAGGAAACTTAACACACATTTCATTAAATGGTGTACAGACGGTTATAAAACAACGGAAGAAATTGGAGGAAGTGTACGTACCAGAAACCACAGGCTTCAAAAGCTTGGACAAATCGCCAATTATTTCTCAAGCAGAAATTTACGCTAGGAGAACAACACGGTTACCCCAATATGGCTGCCGGACACATGGAGACGAAGAAAATGGAATAGTCGACAAACTCGCAAAGACGAGGCTGAAACACCATTTCTGGGGCCGGAATCTTTTTAGGAAATTTGTAGCAGCACATTACTGGAAGAACTAAAAAGAGAGGGAGAGAATAGAAAATACAGTTATTGGACAGATCTTCAAAGACTGAAACCAGCGAAGATACTTGTGAGGAGCTATAACCAGAAGAAATTGAAGAAACGTATTAGCATAAGTAACAACTAACTCAGAATTCTAACAGGACATTGCCATCTGATGGGGTACCTTAAGAGACGCCTTGCGGAATCTTAGGATTTATTTATTTATTTATTTATTGAATACAGCATCCACAGCAGTTAAACCAGTTACAGATACATTTCTTAAAGTTAAAAACATTAAACTAACATTCCTAGTTAATATTATTGTCAATATTACATCTGAGCCTGAGAATCTAGCAATTTATGGTCAAGAATATCCTTATATCTACGTAAAGTAATACTACTTAAATCTACATCACTAACGTATGTATTAAAATAATTACACAGTTTATATAGGGGCGAATTTTTGTAAGTATTTGTTCTAGGAAATTCTAGATAAAATGTTGGTCTTTGTCTTGTTCCATCATTATTTACCATAAATGGAAGTTGCAGCAATAGGTCTGGGCTATTTATTTTATTTTTTAAGATCTTGTATATATATATATATATATATATATATATATATATATATACCAAACATATTTTTATACGTTTGTTTTCCAATGAAAGTCTTTTAAATATATTCAACAAGTCTAGGTGATTATAACTCTGAATAGGATAGTATCCAAATTTTTTAAAAAACATATACTTCAAAAACTTTCGCTGGACACGTTCTATGGTTCTGCTCCACACTTCATATTGTGGTGACCATATTATACTACAGTATTCAAGTTTTGGCAGTACAAGACTGTCAAAAAGTATCATGCAAACATCAACATCAAAATGTCTAGTAGATCTAGTAGATCTGATGATACGATTCCTAGGACCGTATCGAATAGAAGAGGGAGATCTACTCATTCAAAACATCCATTCTGAATTTCCTAGGAAATATAGGAATAGAGAACCTGCTTTAGTGTTGGGGGGCGTCCGCAACCCTTTAGCAGCCGAAGGGGAGCAGAATATATCTTTCAAGTCGCAGTGCACACATCCGCATCTT
Organism: Diaprepes abbreviatus; assembly: GCA_034092305.1. Lineage (NCBI taxonomy): Eukaryota > Metazoa > Arthropoda > Insecta > Coleoptera > Curculionidae > Diaprepes > Diaprepes abbreviatus. Next base: position 25,553,047 of record JASJET010000103.1, read on the forward strand.
CACTTACATACATACATACATACATACGACAAGTTAATAGTATTTTTTTTTACATTTGCCAGCCCAAACGCAGTTACATTTTTTACTATTTGAAATTTTATTTATCGGATATACGTTGTTAAAATAAAGTATCGACAGATGCTACACCTACCGTATAAGAAATACTTTTTTTAAGTAAAAAAAATTAAACGTTGATTAACCAACATTTAGAATGGATGCGCCAACAGTTATTTTTCTCCTTATCCTTCCATTTCAGTAACAATCAACCCGTTCGGGACTTTCACAATGTTAACGACCGATTATCGATTTCCAGCGTTGCTTGCGATGCTTCAATGGGCTCACTTTTTTTTTACCAATCCCGCAAAGTAAAAAGTAAACAAGAGTAATTTTAATATTAATTAATTACCGTGGCGAAATTAATAGGTAACAGAACAGAAACTTGTAGTAGTATCATTATTTATTATTGGCTAGACTGGAGAATCTAATTATTTTGTTTAGAAAAAGTATGGCAATGACTTAATCGGAAAGCTTTTTTTTCGGCATTGTAAATTGGCACCCTGTGGATTTACATTGTCAGTGTTTTTAATTCCCATTATTTTTGGTGTAATAATGCCAAATTCGTTTAGGAAATGTCATGTTTTTTATTCGTTGTCTCCCCGGTTTTGATTTATTATCACAATATAACAAAGTAAGTTATGAAATTTTGATCTATATCATATAAAATTGACCTCGCATTAATTTTCCTCCGTTAGCTCAACTTTTTGATATATAACAGTTTTTTGTTTTGCAAAGATGAGAGGGCAAAACTTAAACACAAAATTTGTGTTACAATACTTTTAATATTCAAGTAGAACGCGTTTTGGTTATGGAGATATGCTTTGTGAACTTTTATTGATGTAGTCATGATGCGTTGATACTCCAATCTTTTCTCTTAACCTTTTTTACGAAGTATAAACAATTTATTTACGATACTACAGTTCTACAGTGTAAACATTGTGTCCTAATTATGGCTGGTAAGATATCTTCTCATATTCCCTCACATCGGTTAAAAGGTGTTGTTATGGCTACTAAATACAATGTTATAATTCTTGGTACTATTTTATATAACTTAAATATATTCAGGGCTTATTGATGGTTACGCTTTTTTTTTATATCGCTGATTGTACATTTTTTGTAATATTCCAAGTCTAAAGATCTTCTCTGTATTGCAGGAACATTCTGATGAAATCATTCACTGTTGCTCAAATACTGTACCCTAATTTTGTGGGGAACAATCAAAACAAAAATGAATTTTAATATGTTACTGCATATTTTATGATGTTTGCGATTATGTATACCTTTGAATGATTCTGCAAGTTATTTCTCATATGCAATACACTATCAAAATGTTTGTCATTACTAGTTTACAAATCTGAAAATCCTTTCTCTGATTCAACGTAGCAGAATTTGTTCGGAAAATTAATACATTTACTTGATATATTTGCATCTTAACAATCGAAAAGGGAAGGGACAGTCCGCTTGTTCCAATTCAGTCGGAAGACAAGAAGACTACTGACAATTATTTTAGTGTGTAATTAATCTAGTATAACTAAATTGTTAGATTTTTTGGTGTGCTGTCAGCGTACGTAGTTTTGCATAGAAGTTGTTATTGATCAGCAGGAAGGCTTCTCTATATGTAAGTCAACAATAATTGTAGTTAAAGGGTTTGATCGTGTATCACCAGTTTTCAACCTGTGTGGCGCACCCCACTTAGGGTGGCGTGATATTACCAAAAGTGGAGGAGGTGTAATTATATTACTTGTAAGGAGATATTGAACTTGTAAGGGTGTATCGAGACCAAATAAAAAATAAATTTGGTTATGGCTCCGGGAAACCATTAAAACAGAGCGCAATTAAAACTAATATGGGAACTCGGATCGCACATTCGAGAAAGTTGAAAAACACTAGTGTATGCTATGCATATATCTATCAGGTTTGGTACAAGGTGCACATTACCCCTCTCTACCCGTTAATCTGTTCATGATCATGTTTAATTAATTAATAATATTACTGATATCGCAACCTTGCAGAGCGATATGAGCAGATTTGCACTGTGTGTCACTGTAAACGGCTTGAAGTATAATGGTATAAGTTTTTTAGAATATTAAGACAAATGGAGGGTGATTACAGCAATGATCAAATAACATGTGATCTTAAGGTGATTTTGGACTATCGATTACTAATTTCTTAACAATTTTGTGATGTGGTCACCAAAGCTACCTTATTTGGTGAACTTTTAACAACTTCTCTCTTGCTTTTCTGGGCACTGGTACGGTCGATAATGGAGTATTCTACTGGGGTTTGGTTTCCGGGAGGCATAAATATAATCTGGAGAAAGATCAAATATATTTCCTAGAATGCACGTTTAAATTAAATATTATTATTAAAAATTATAATTATAATCTTATAAGGAATTGAATGGATTAGTTTAGAATATAGGTGTGTCTGATACGTGTTATCTTAGAAAAATTATAAGGGTTGTATGGCTTGTTCTGATCTTCTATGCCAAATTCTTTTAAATATTCCTATAAGGGATCTTAGATGTAACGGGGTATTTTATATTGTTGATCATAGTACCAACTATGAATTTTATTTTCACTGATTAGGACCATGTGATTTATTAATCATCCAAGCGAGTAAGATATCTTCTCATATTCCCTCACATCGGTTAAAAGGTGTTGCATATTATGATGTTTTGTCTGATATCGTTCATAATATTGTAAATGTGATATGTAACTTTAATTTAATTGATATTTACCTAGTTTTGAATGAACTATTATTATTGTGATTTACAAGCCAAACGGCTTCGCACTCCCTCCAGGGAATATTGACTCATACCAGGTACACAAAGATACCAAAAGTATGAAGCTCTGTGGGAACCCTTTCCATGTTATCGGATCCTAGGTGACGTGGTCTGCTGTATTTCCTACGAACTCTCGGACGGTTCGCGCGGTTGCTAGGAGAATTGCTTTCTGCATCGGCTTATACAGATGCTCACTAAGGCCCAGTCCCTTGATGTTCTGCAGGAGGTTCTTTGGTATCACTCCAGTTGTTGACAGTATTATAGGAATCGTTGTATTTTGGCCTTAGGTTGTTGTTGTTAGGTACAGCAATGTCGATTAGTGTAGTTCGCCTAGAAATTTTATTTATTAGTACAATGTTTGGTCTATTATGAGCAACTGTCTGATCCGTTAGAACCGTTCGGTTGCGGCTGAGTCGTGTCTTTCCTTATACTCGGTTACAGCAAACGCTTGGTATCCTCCAGTTATGTGTTGGATTGTCTCTGATGTTCGACAGCCATATCTGCATTAGTCATTTTCTATTGAGGGATCTCTAATGATGAACTTCCGATAGTTCTTCGTCGGAATAACCTGGTCTTGGATAGCCAACAAGAAGCCCTCTGTTTCCGGAAACATCTGTCCTGAAATTAACCAGTAGTTCGACGCTGAGTTATCGGCATTGTCCTGATTGACCTCATTTGGATGCCGTCCATGAAGTGGTTTCCGTAGCCAGGTTTGTAACTTCTCTTGGTCTGTTTGGTCGTGAGAAGTAATATCTTCTTCCCTCAACTGTAGCGTCGTTGAATCGTCTGCCTCGCATATTGCTCGATGTAGTGTGGAAGAGTCCGCTAACCTGTGAAATATGAACGTAAGTTTATTATCTGTTGGTCGAGCTGCTTACCAATATCCACCAATTTTCTTCCTCCTTGGTGTCTTGGAAGCATTGTACGTTCAATAGCACTCAGAGGATGATGTTTTTGTGCTTTTGTTAGGAGTGTCCTTATTTTTCTTTGCAGGTTTTAGATGTCCATCCTGCTCCATTTTACAGTTCCAAAGGAGTAGCTCAACGCAGAGCAAGCATACGTGTTGGGCGCCTTAAACAAATTTCTACTATTTAAATTAGTTCGTAATACCCGCCTTACCCTCCTGACAAATTCGGTTGTCAATTCGGCCTTCAAAGTGCCGTGGTCAATTCTTTTAGCCTGTTTCATACCTAGATATTTGTATGTTTGGTCTGCTTCCATTGCAGCTATAGTTTCACCGTTCTGCATTTCAAAAGCCTCCGGTTGTATCTTCCCTTTAACGATATTCAAAATATGGCACTTGTCAAGTCCAAATTGCATTCCGATATCCCCGGAGAACTCTACAATTTTAAGCATTTGTTCCAGCTGGTTTCTGGTAGCAGTCATCAGTTTAAGATCATCCATGTATAGAAGATGATTCACTCTGACTACCTCTTCGTTGTTATTTCTAACACCAAATCCATATCTGGTGGAGTTCAAACGGCGTGATAGTGGGTTCATTACAAGGCAGAACCACAATGGGCTAAGTGAATCGCCCTGAAATATTCCCCTTCGTATCGGAATGGTGTTAGTTTCGATGGTGTCGCTAGATGGCACTTGCAATTGGATCCTAGTTCTCCAGGTTGACATGATTCGTTATTATTGTAATTATAATAATATAATTAGATGTACCTATATATTTTGTAAATAAATAAATATATAAAAAAGTCACCATATTCAAAACAGTTTTGTCTACTAATACATGCGACAGATAATGAATTTTTGGCTAATTTCTTCGACTAGCCACTTGTTTTAGAAACAATAGTTAGCTCAAAAGAGCTTTGAATAGAAATATAAGTTATACACAATATTGCACTTAATCTGAGAGATTAAAATTTTGAATATTTATTGATGATTGTTATTTAAAAATCCTTTAAAACAAACTGAAGAATGAAACTAAATTGTGCCACTTGGTTTATTAAAAACATTTACTCTTGAGAACATTTATACTTTATAAAAAATATTTACTTTCTGGTTTACAAATCTGAAAAAGTTTGGCTATTAACTTGTGGAATAGATTATATATAATAAAATATTATTACAGTAAAATCCACTTAAGACTATTCTGAATGGACCCTGCAAAAAACGCATTTTAAGCGGGAAAACTTATTTAGCGTCAAAGGAAAAAAATACAGTACATACATACATAGATAAATGCGAAATTATTATATGTATTTTTAAAGTTATGTTATAAGGATCATATTTTCGAAGTAGGCCACTATACATATAGTACAATTATTTTCTTATTACTTAAAGTAATCACTTGTTTTGGTTTGGCAGAGAGATTTTGACGCATTAGTAATTACAGCTACAACCATTTCCCATCTGTCACTTAACAAATGCAAATGGTCCAATCAAAAAATTGCCAAAAATTAATTCATTGGAACTGATGTTGATGATGCGAAACAATAGTTGCATGAGGATTTTCATTAGCACATACATATGAGTTTTGTAAATTTATGATACCATTTTTGGGAAACCCTGCTTCATTTGTGAAGAGAATAGTGCTAATGAAGTTTACATTATTTCGCTGTTGATCCAATAGCCAGTTTGCAAACTGCATTTTACGGGGAAAATCTTCAGGAATCAGTTCATGCACTTTCTTTAAATGATATGTTCTTGAAGAACTTCATGTACTATTGTTTTCGATGTGTTAAACTGCGCTGATAATTTTCTAGCGCTCATTGAAGGAGTGTCAGCTACAGCATTTTAAATATTTTCCTCTAATTGCGGCGAACGTACTGTTTTTCCCTGATCAGCATCAGCACTTTTTTTCCCAAAATTTCCTAAAATTATGAAGAAGTTTAATAATATTACCATTCTCCCTTAGACGTTGGTCAACTCGTTGAAATATTTTCTGAACTGGAAGAGTACGATTAGGATATCTATATCTATATATATATATATATATATATATATATATATATATATATATATATATATATATATATATATATGCAATACCATACATCAGATGCATATCTGCATACTCAATAAACGTGTATTCCATATTTTTAATCATTTCAAATTAATGTCACCACGAAATCCAAAAATCAATAAATTAATATCCAAGTAAAGAATCAATGTGTCAGCGATGTAAAAGTTGACAAGTTCTAAAATGTAGGAATATTATTTTTTTCGTACCTTGCAACGTTTGCAACAACAATAGGTTATTTTTGGTACCGATAAAATAAAACGCACATTTTTTACAAACCTGGGTTGAACTTCAATTCACAGAATTAGACGAAACTAAAGATATAAACTCTAATTTTTGATCGAATTTTTTTTTATCATAAGGTTGAAGGTTGTATATTTCATAGGAACAAAGGTGTGTCTTTTGTCTAAATAGGCCATACATGATGGTAATAGAATGACGTTTTTTCGAAAACGGTTAGGATTAGCGACATAAATAAAGAGTACTTAATTTTTAGTTAATAGTTAAAGGTATATAAAAAACGTTGTCCACAGTTCTTATCAAACAGGACGTAAAAAAAATGGGGTCATGAGTTTCACAGCTAGTCCGTCCCTGCAGCTGTGAGTAATTCACAACACTTTCTTGGATATTAATTTGAAGGGCTTTAACTGGTATACATCATTAAAAAAATCGAAATATGCCTGGTGTTCAATAATTATGTGTAAAAAACTTGATTACATTGCAGCTCTTTGGGAGCCCATCATTTCTCCGAAGAGGGGGCCTATACGAAAAAAAATATATGAACTTTTAGTATTCCTTTCACGTGTTTTTTTCATATCCGGGATACTCTGTATATTTTTTTTACGATTCCTGCTACCCGCGGCCAAGCACTCCCATGAAGCTTGGAGTTTTTTTTATGATGTTTGGAATATTCGAATCGTTTTTTTTTTTCAATTCCTGGTTTAGTTTCATCAATTGGTGTTTATAACTAACAGTTGTGACCGTTTCACCTGGTTTCAGCAACTCGTAGTATACCATACCTTCTTAATCCCACCAAACACACAGCATCACCTTTTGAGTCTTAGATAGAGCCTGTTCACCATAAGCTTCTGGAAGCCAACGATGACTTTCAGCAATACTTTTTCTTAAAACAAAAAAGCAAGGCATATGCTGTTTCGTTGGTTCAAAACCTTACATTTTCGATATTATAAAAAAAGTAGTGTGTACAAGTTCAATTCAGTCTTAATAACTAAATATTGTAGATTATATTCGATGTTTCAAGACAGTGTAGTTGTAGTGTTACTTCTATGAAAATAATACGCCATCTTATATAAAACTGCGAGAATTAAGTTTAAAACCCAGTGAATGCACGATTTGAATATATTTTTAATAAATATAGCTCTCAAAATCAGATTTTTGCTTTTGCACTCAAAAACTATATATATATATATATATATATATATATATATATATATATATATATATATATATATATATATATATATATATTTAAATTAGACATGCCCTATTTGGATATTAATTCTAATTATTGTAATTCAGCCTTTTGCATTTAATATTAATTTTTTAAAATAAATTTATTAGCAATAATTATTCTAATTACATGGGCAACTAACCTGTTTAATTTATAAAAATTACGTTTTATAGCTAAAGTTGCTATTAAAAGTGAGTCAGATCAATTTTGCATTCACCGTGATTTGACTACTTTGATTTGGTTTTGATAAAACTTGTATAGATGGTAGTTTTAATATGGTTGATTAATAGGAGGTTCTTTTTTGCAGCAAATATCAAGTCACGGCACGTTCCAGACAACAGGGAACGTGATACTTTTAATAGTTACTAAAAAAAAGATTCTCGTAATAAACAATATTCCAAATATTGTCAGCAATCAATGTAATGTACAGAATGTATCTGTTTTATTAACTCTTAAAGTTCTAAAATCAAATATTATTTCATTTGAAATTTAAGATTTAGCCTATAAATTTTTGTTAGTTATGTTTTTAAGTGTATACCAAAATTTATACACGGATAGATCCATGGATTTTGGATCAATTGGGGCTATGAATTTCTAGATTTGAACCAAATATCCATCCTCCAAAAACCCATCAATTTTAAGCCGAATCAGCCCATAAATGCTAAGACATTCTCCATCTTCGGTCCGCCATGTTATTAGGTTTTGATAAATTTAATTTTCCATGAACAACTAACACTGTCCGTGTTCCTAGGGCTTTACAAAAATTGGTTAAGGACCAGCCTTCTTTCTATCTTTCTACATGATAAACTTATCGTATTCGTTGTTCCAATTAATGTTGGAATTAATTCTCGAAAAGTTATGTTTTTGTCTGTCTGCCGTTAGTTTGTGATTTGTTTACATTTGTACGAGGGTAGTTCAATAAGTAAAGTAAAAAAGGAATAAAAACAACGTTAAAGTTCAACATAGCCTCCTTGGAGCTCTGTACACTTGGTCTACGGTATTCCAATTTCTTTATGACTTCTAAAAAGTAGGAAGTATCCAAATCCTCAAAATAGTCTTCTACGGCTGTAATAACCGCTTCTCCTGATGAAAATCTCTGTCCTCCGGATCACTTTTTTTAGGTTAAGGAGAGAGAAAAAGTCACTAGATACCAAACCGTAATTCTTTTAATTTTGACATTGCAACTGTACAAGTGTTAACTCGAGCGTTGTCTTGATGAAAAAAAACTTTTTTGCGCCATACACTGTAAAAAGGAAATCCATTAAATTTAAGGTAAATGTGCTGGAAGTAAATTTCATACACGCTTATTAAATGCGTTTGATATAACGCAGTAAATTTAAAAATATAGATTAATCTAATAAATCAAATGTAATCATTTCATCACTTTAAAGTTTTGATCATTACTTTTTAAGGTGACTATGTACATTAAATATACAGCCAGTGTTCATTGAATTTAAGATATGTTATCACATATTTAATGCACCAACATTAATATGAGGTCAAAAAATTCTGCTACCAGGAAAAGGTGAAAATTTTCCCGTAGGTAGCGTACCGTCATCTGTAGACCGGTTTCGAACTCATTGATTTCTGTCAGTACATGCAGACATGTACACCTCATCATAAGAAAATTGAGTTCTTTAAGCAACTTATATCATACTAAACAAAAAGTTCGATACAAGTTGCGCCATCTCCCGGAATCTCGTGCAATATACCATGAATATTAATGTAAATTTCCTTAATGTTAAAATACATGTGTATTAATTTTAATGTACAGAAAGTTGGAATATCTTTTCAGTTACTTTATTGAAATTTATGATACCATTTATTCAAATTTAATGTACAACGAACTGATATTTGAATGAATTGCTTTAGATTTAAAGTAAATATAAATTATTCACGACTTTAGGTACAAAATCATTAAATTTAATGTAGAATGGACATTAAATTTGCATTCAATTTAAGATTATTTTTAACAGTATAGTCTTGGACGTTTTTTTTTTCAATTCTTCATCCAAGCGGCCAAGAGGTATTGCGTAGTAATCTCCTGTGATTGTTTGATCTTTTTTTTTAATAGAAAGTAAATATTATGCTTGGATGATCCCAAAAAAACAGTAGCCATAACCTTTCCGACTGAAAACAACTTTCGCCTTTTTTGGCACATTCTCCTCAGACGTCCTCCACTGTTTTGACAGCTGCTTCGACTTAAACGTGTAGTGATGGATCCAGGTCTCGTCCAGAGTCATGTATCTGCGCCAGAAATCTGCAGGATTACGTTTAATCATCGATAAACACTGCCCAAAATTGTTCTTTCGGGTTAGTTTGTTTTCAGCTGTCAGCAATCGCAACACCCATGTGGCACACAGTTTTTTCATACACAAATGTTGTTGCAAAATATTTTCTACAGTACTAATTGATATGCCTACACAATCAGCTATATGACGAACCTTTATTCATCGATCGGTGTCATCAATACGATATATTTTTTCAATCATTTCTGGCGTAGTGACCTTAACTGGACATCCCGAGCATAGTTCGTCTTTAGATGATTTTCAATCACATTTAAATTCGTTTATCCAAAAATAAATAGTTTTTAAAGTCGGTGCAGAACTGTTGTGAACAGCATCCAACTCAGTTTTAATGTGAGCAGCTGTTTCATATAGCAATATTTAATCACTGCTCAAAACCGTCGTTTTCCATTATTTAAAGCAGTGGTGTGATGACCTTCAAATGACGGCCACACAAACTAAGCATCGAATCATACTGAAATTTTGTAGCGGTTCCTCCGAAGAGTACAGCTACATAATTATAAGCATTTAAAAATAACAGTGATGCCATTTATGACTAATTTACCTTACTTGTTGAACCACCCTCGTAAAACAAAGTCGAACTTTTGTACCATTTCATCCAACACTTGAAATTTAGCCCCTCTAGATGCGCTCATGCTGCACCCTGCAGATTAGGTCTAAAATAGTTTTTGGACGTATTTAGATCACATTCTAGAATTTTCAAAAGATAAAGAATGATGTCGCTCTATTTTTGTCTGAAAATCGTCCTGAATGGCTCGAAATTTGAAATGTGTAAAGTTGAAACTTGAACGCTCCTATGGTTACTCACTGTCGTATCTTTATTAGTTTACGCTTAAGATTGCAATTACTTCGCTTTGATTTTCATCTTAAATTTTGCATTATAACTGCAAGCATTTTAACGGTTACATAAATCTTGTATATTAATGATATAATTACAGGGCAAACTTTAAAAAATGTATGAATATAATAACGATAATGATCAAATTGTAGAATGTAGACAGTCGAGTAGCTTTAGGTACAGTTTTATTTCCTATTTCATGGTCGAAATCCCACTAAAACAATAAATTATATTCTAATCTGCTACACTAAAGGCTCCGTTTTTTAAAGATGTTAAAAATACGCTGCCCAGTCAAACTAGCGTTTTACTTCATTATTATAATGTAGTCGCGGCCCCTGGGGTTAAGCAAGCGAAACAATAATTTTCCTAATTTATTATTAATATCATAAAATGTCGTAAAATATTTTCTGTAGAAATTATCTAATTTAAAAATAAACCAGTAAAGTGTTCGCAGAAAACTCATGGCTACCGAGAATTCAAACAGCTTAAGGCACTACACCTTTTTTTATATTAAACTAGGTTTAACAAAATTATAATTATATTCCTAAATTCTTTTCTAAAAATATTTTTTATAACTCTAAAATTAGGGTTTGATGAATCTTTGTACATATTTAGATATATGTTTCAATATTTTCGAAAGATAAAGCTTGATAGCGCGTTATATTTTCTGATCTGGAAGAGTACGATTAGGATATATGTCGTGATATAACCTCCTGGCTTCCAAAGCATTGCAAGATGCAATACGATACATCAGATACATATCTGCATACTCAATAAACGTGTATGCCATATTTCAACTAGGTTTAACAAAATTATAATTATATTCCTAAATTCTTTTCTAAAAATATTTTTTTATAACTCTAAAATTAGGGTTTGATGAATCTTTGTACATATCTAGATATATGTTTCAATATTTTCGAAAGATAAAGCTTGATAGCGCTCTATTTTTCAGAAAATCTTTAATAATCGTGAAATGAAATATTTTTCTTGCAATTTGGAACCAAAAATCTAAATAATATTTTTTAAGTTTTTCCGAGCCTATAAATACGGTGAGAAGAACACAATTCTCGAAAAAAATCTAAGTCACTAATTTACTAACATGGTGTAACTTCGAAACTGGTCTGAGTTGAGGGTAGAGGGTTTAAACTGACAAGTGCCACAATAAATCAAGCAAGTTTTGAGCCTTAAAAATAGAAGAATAAGAAAATAATTTTCTTTTATTATTAAACCTGTAAAAATGGAAAATTTTGAAAATTGTGTTTATTATCGGGAGCCAACTATTCTTGTTACCAATTTCGAGGCTTTTTGGTTAGGTTTTTATCCTTAACGTCCCCATATAAACATTTATTTGTTGAAATATATATATATATATATATATATATATATATATATATATATATATATATATATATATATATATAATTATAACAAAACTGGACGACAAGGTCTAACTTCCATGGCAACTAGATCGGATTTAACAATAAGTCACACCTTCTTAGTAAATCTGGCTGTAATTTTTTTTATAATGTATTTAAAAATTCCTGCAATTCATTTATTAAGACATTATCTATGTAAATTAAAAAAATACACAAACAACATAATAAAAAATTTATCTATGGATATGTTAGGATAATAAAATAATTATAAAGGTTAGTTTTATTATTTTGTATTTCTAAATCAATGTTTGCAAAGTGTTCCCGAGATATTTTTGAAGAAATTAAGGTGTGGGCTTAAAATTTGGTGTATCGATAAAACACAACAGCAGAATAATTAGAATTACTTTTAAGTAAAATCATTGCTAAAAGAAATCCCAAATAATAAAAAAATCAAGTAAGAATAATTGTACGTTTGCAAAGTTTATGTTTAATTTAAACTATAAGTAGCCCAATGATAAGCCAGGAAGCCCGAAATTGTAAAGAGTAAGCAAGAGAGACTGTAAAAAGAGTTTTTCCTGAAATTGAGTCAAATGTAGATAAAACCATGAAAAGTGGAAGAATGTCTTCTTTCTTCTTCTTCTTCCTCAGCCACTTCCTGTCCACTCCTGAACGTAGGCCTCTTTCATCTGTTTCCATACTGTTCTGTCCTGTGCTATTTGAAACCATCTTGCTCCTGCTTGCTTTTTGATGTCATCTAGCCATCTTTTCTGCGGCCTGCCGACACTACGCTTTGTTTGTCTTGGTCGCCAATGCGTTAGTCTTGCCGTCCATCTGTCCTGAGTCTGCCTAGCTACATGTCCCACCCACTGCCATTTAAGTTCTGCGACACGCCTTATTATATCTGTGACTTTGGTTCTTCTAAGAATTTCCTCGTTTTTGATTTTATCCCTTAAGCTGATTCCAAGCATAGCTCGTTCCATTGCTCTCTGCATCACTCTAAGCTGTTCCGCAATTTTCCTCGTCACCGACATGGTTTCGAGGCCATAGGTTGCCACCGGCAATACACAAGTATCGAAGACTTTTCTTTTAAGGTTCATTGGTATGGCACTGTTTCGGAGTATGTAGTCCAACCTACCAAAAGCTGCCCAAGTTAGTTTTGTTCTGCGTCTGATCTCAGCTGTTTGATTATCCTTTCCTATTTTGATGATGTGCCCCAAATATGTGTATTCTTCCACATTTTCTAGGATTGTGCCATCCATATTGATGTTTCCTTCAGTGTTAGTAATTACTTTGGTTTTGGAGAGGTTCATTTTTAAACCAAATTTTTTTGATGTTCTGTTTAGTTGTTCTAACATCTCTGTCAATTCACGAATATCACTGCTAATTAGGACAATATCATCAGCAAAACGTAGATGGTTTAAATATATCCCGTCAATGTTGATGCCTTTAGTCTCCCACGGTAGTGTTTTAAAAATGTTCTCTAGGGCTAGAGTAAATAATTTTGGAGATATAGTGTCTCCCTGACGCACTCCTCTATTGATCTTGATTCTATCGGTGACTAAGTCGTCGTTGATCTTTACGTGAAATGTGGCATTTTCATAAATGTATTTTAAGAGATTCGAGTATCGGGAGTCGATTCTAGCGTCGTCCATTGCATTCAAGAAAGCCCATGTTTCAATAGAATCAAATGCCTTGTGATAGTCTACGAATGCCAAGTGGAGGGGCAAATTGTATTCGGTTGTTTTTTCCATTAATGTTCTTACTGTTTGCAAGTGGTCCAGGGTGCCAAACCCTTTTCGAAAACCTGCTTGTTCCACTGGTTGATAGGCATCGAACTTGTTTGTTAGTCGATTGGTGAGAATTTTAGTCAGAAGTTTATATAGGTGCGACAAAAGGCTTATAGGACGGTAGTTCTCTATATTGGTATTATCACCTTTTTTGAATAGTAAAACGACTTCTGCATTTTGCCACATATCCGGTATCCTTCCTTGGCTTAAACATTTATTGAGAAGCACTTGTATTGATTCTTCCAACACATCTCCTCCCATTTTCAACATTTCACAAGTAATTTTGTCTTCCCCAGGACTTTTGTTATTTTTCATTTGCTTGAGAGCTGCCCGTATTTCTTGTTTTGTTATCTCGGGAATATCTTCTGATCCAACGTTACGAATAAAGGTGTTTGAAATTTTTGGATCAGGTATAGTAGAGGTGTAGAGCAAGGTGTAGAACCGTTCAATATGTGCGGCGATGTCTTTGTTATCTGAAATTATGTTACCTTGCTGATCCTTCATGTTGGTGATTTTATGTTTACCTGGAGATAGTTTTGATTTTAGAACCTTCATATTTGCATTTTTTTCTATAGCATTTTCGATTATTTTGGTGTTATATGTTCGAATATCTTTTCTCACTTCTGTCAGTCACCGGAAATGCTAAAGCAGTAATACCAATGAATTACCTGAAATAATAGAAGTAAAAAAAAACATATAAGTTAGAAACAATTTTGGCCGTAATTTCTAGTAACTATGAAATAAATGTCAATTTGAAAAACATTGTTTAATAAAGTTATTTTAGTGAAAATCTATCGCTTCATGTCCACTACCCTTCATAAAATATTATTGCATGGTCCACAGCTCATTAAATATGCAGCTGTTGCCATAGGACTTTCAGAATAAGCTCAGGAATTTCAAAATAAAGATGTTTGAGCTTTAGAGGTCATTATTCCCGAAAATTTTCAAGAAACGCAATATTAATAAACTAAAAGATGATATATAGATCTTCTTACAGTTTTTTGTTTAATTTTTCCATGTTAAATTTATTTATAAATGCCACGGAATATTTAATTTGACAGATGTGACAAGGCGTTCCTACCAAAATCAAATTTCGTAACCTTGCTTGCCTCACAATCGGCTATTACCGTGGGATAAAGTGTAGGAATTTGAAAGAATACGTTCTCAGGGGTCCTCCGATTTGTCCCATTTTGTGATATGTTGGAGTATACCAATATTCAACACATATTTGTTTTTAATTTTTACCCCGTAAAAATGTAGTTCAAGCCGTAAAAAAAGTGTTGGACATTTTTTCTTATTCTCCAACATCTCATACCAACGTTTGCTGGTTAATGTTAAAGTAATTATCTAGATCAGTGGTTTCCAACCTTTTTCTTCTTGCAAACCCCTCCTAAAAACCGAAATAAACTGGCGCACCTCCTGTATAGTCATTATGAAAAGAAAATGAAATAGTAATATTGGGTTGTTAAAATTTATTTTCCATATTACATGACAGTTCATAGCGAAAAAGTAAAATATAATCTTAAAACATTTACAGACAAAAATTATTAAAACTAAAGTGATAGCTTTACCTAGAATTAACACGAAATGAATACTAGAAAAATGCCCTCAGTGGGATATTTGTGGCTGTTTTGTGTAACAAAGAAATTCAAGATTCGATATGATGTCTGAAAGTTTGAACTTTAGATCAGGTACTGCATTTAAACTGTTTCTGTACTTATCTTTCAGATAAGTATATGTTGAAAATCCTTTTTCACATATATATATATATATATATATATATATATATATATATATATATATATATATTGTACAAAAGAACAATAAAACTTTAATGGCTTTTTCCGCCAAAACAGGATACTCATTTTTTACATTGGGCCAAAAATCAATTAAAGAGTGATCTTTAAAACAGTTTTTAGGTAATTGTCAGAGGAAAAGACAATGAGTTTTTTTTCAGTAAAGTTAAAGAACTATCCGAAGTTATGAATGAATGAATGAATGAATGAAAAAGAGGTGGTGATACTAGATCATCGATGCCTAGGCCTCCATTAAGCCCTTTACATCCCACCATAGCTGCAGGTTATTCGAGGCCGATCACCTTTGCGAATCTAAGCAGTCTTGTTAGTTGAACTTGCCTAATTGCTTCCGGTAACAAAATTGTATCTCCGAAATATCTTTGTCTCAGTCTGTTGAATGCTTGGCACTCTCTGAGGATATGGTCAACAGTTTCATCCTCCTCCAAACACCATCTGCACGTCTAGTCGTCTTCGACACCTATTCTATGAAGATGGCCCCTGAGGTGACAATATCCTGTCAACAATCCCACCACAATTCGCAGCTCTTTCCTTCCCAAGGAGAGAAGCTCCTGAGTACGCCGTGCAACAGGGCCAATTAAATATATTCCTTAGCACACCTCATTCCAGGAGCTCCCCTCCACGATTCAATAAATTTGCTTTCCAGCAACGATTTTAATTCCCTTTTACCAATAGCAATTGGGACAAGTAATATTTGTTGGGGACGATACGGTTCAATCGCCGAACCCAACTTTGCCAGACGGTCTGCTTCCTCATTCTCGCGTATGCCCAAGTGATCCGGGACCCATACGAGTCTGACTGTGCAACCATTCCTTGTCATACCATTTAGTACATCCTTGCACTCTGACACCAATCGCGAAGTTACGACACTGGACTTCAGTACCTATATCGTAGCCTTACTGTCTGAGCATATATTTATTACTCTATTTCTGTCATGTCCCTATCCGATGTTATATCTCCTTAAAAAGGATCACCTATCTAGTTTTTTGATCCAGATATAATTGGTTTACTAGGAAAATACTCCTTGAATGTTAGTTTAAGTTGTTTGAGATGTTCAGTAATAACCCTTTTGATATTTTTGTCAAGTTAAATTATGTTTTCTAATAAAATGGTGCTGAGAGAACCAAAACATTCTTATTCATTCCCCTGCGGACAATGGATCCGAAAGTAGAACTTCTTTAGCATGGCTGCTATTCTATCTTGCACATTTAAAATGGTGCTACATGGGTCTTCTATATACAGATATAAATCATTTAATTGGGGAAAAATGTCGGTCAAGTATGCAAGTTTTTGCAGCCAAAGAATATTGGAGACACAAGAGGACAAATGAAATGGATGGTCAAGAAAAAATGCTTGAACTTCAGACTTCAATCAAGAAAGTCAATACCTTCTTACGAGAAAGCCATCTAACTTCTATTTGAAGTAGTAAAGAAACATTGAGGCTTCTAAAGTCCCCTTAAAGCGTAAGGAATAGACGAGAGTTTCTAGCACGCGATTTTTATAAAATTTACATTGGATAACTTTGCAGGCATGCGGGTACATGCCAGTGCTTATCTACGAATACAGCAGTAATTCCATTCAATATTCTCGTTGATCTTCTTTACCCGCACCACAAGACCACAAAATCTTCGAGTCATTGATTTTGCACCATCAGACCAATAAAGACAAATTATACCTAGAGGCTTTTGCTAGTTTTTTTTTTTAATTTTCACCAGCATTCCGCGATCTCCGTATGTCTCTAGCCTTCACATGTATTGACGTATTGTTATTGGTTTTATTATAACCATAAAACTATTATTTTGGTAAATGTTATGGACTTATTTAAATGCTATGCATATGAATAAGAATCTTTGTTATATATTTAAAAGTAACTAAGATACTTATCCATAATATTTTCTCAGTGATTTATAAACTCAAAAAGAAAAAAGGTAAATAAAATTTGTGTTTACAGAAAAAGACTCACTCAAAAACCAACAGAAAGTAATCAACAAAGTCTATAATTTTATTATAACACAATAAATTGCTTAAATTATATAATGGCAGTAAAAGCATAAACATGATTACATTAATATTTTTAAAATTACAGCAAAAAAAAAACAAGTTATCTACAGCTACAAATTTTATATTGTTATGGGTAAAAATCGTATTTTTATAACTTTTAATTTTTCTTGCGCAACTTTTCATAGTGAATGGCCCCAAACTTCAAATATAAAATAAATGTCAATAAAATGCACAAAAATTTTGATGTTGATTGTGACACTAATTTGAAAAAGAATATTATTATACAGTTTGTCTTAAAAAGTTGTCCACCCTGTTGTCTGCGAACGCACGGCACAAAACGTGAGGCCGGTTGCCGGCCGCAGAGCAGGATCGACGACGGGCTTTCATTTCGTATTTCGTTGCGTCGCGGTGACTCATCGCGAGACCGGCAAATTCAGCCGAGTTTCCCCGTTGCTTTTCTGCTGCCGACAAGACAAGTTTGTTTGAGAGCTTTCGAGCTTTTTTTTTGTTCGCGAAAACACGGTGTTTCGGTGATTTTCCTAGCCATCCTCAAGGATATTTGTGGAGTTTCCACTTTTGTGGAGTTTTATTCGAATTTTGATAAAAGCCAGGTATGTCTGTTTTTATTTACTTGTTTTTTGTAGGTGTAGAATATCTGAAAAGCCGGTAAATTCGTGAAAACGATGTTTTTTTTCAAATGAGCTAAGTTGTTACTACTTCTAACTTTAATTATAGCTTTATCAAATATAAGATTCGACATAGTAATGAAAAAATCTTATTAAAATTAATGACTGTTAAGATACTAAAATGAATATGTAAAAATTTATGTGGGGATATCCAAAATTTTTTCGTTATTTTTCTGACGTGGACAGATTTAAACTTAGAGTTTCTAGTACATAAAAATATAGTGTTTCTCTTATTTTCCGATCACATATATATTTTTAAGTCTTCTCGGTTGTTCATTTTTATAATATCATGAAAAATATTGTTGCCGTAATTACTGGTTTCGCTTGAAAACTAAAAGCCAGTATATATCTTTCCCGAATGGAAAAATTGAAAATGATTTGCAATAAAAATTCAATTTTATTTATTTCATAATATTTTTAAGAAATTTTCCGACGGCATATGAACATTCTGCAATTCTTATAATCCGTTGGAGTTTGAAGGGAACTATAAAAGAAAATTTGAATTTCTGAGACATATTTTTTTATAACTTTCTATATGAAACAATTTTTTTAAAGTAATATAATATTTATATTAAGAAATGGTAAATAACGGTAATCTCAACTTTGTAAGTCTCTTAAGATATATAAACAAGGTTGCCTTATATTCTAAAAAAAAATAGAATTTTTAATTTTCAAAAATTTTGTTTTGTCCTTTATTATAAGAAGAAATGGAACACATAAAAAATATTTTTTATGTCGTTTTCAGTATGTTCTAAGTGGGATAGCGTGGGATGGAATTCATCCCGTGCGGCACTTTGCTGGGTGTGGCAAATTTCGGAAAAAACATGTTATTTTGACTAGAATTTCTTTTAATTTTTCCGTTGATAAAGTGAATACCCCTATCGTAGATAATTATGATTATTCCGTTCTTTTACAACCAACCAACAAGGTCTTTTTATAAAAGAGGAGTATTGCCATTTATATCAATATATCCGTATTTGCACGGATTTTCGGAGTTTAATACAGATAATTAAAGGATACTGATTTTTATACGTATTGCCCGATTTACATTTTTAAAGATTTTTGTTGTTGATCTAAATTTAGTTTTAAAATTATCAATTTTTATAAAATATATGTGCAAATATAATCGAAGGATTCCCAACGATGTTTTGAAATAAATAACACACTTTTCTTTTATTTTTAAAGTTAATGTTAAAAGTAATTTCCTCAAAGAAAAAAATATTTCAGTAATATTGTTTATGATTTTCAATTAACAATATATTTTTTTGTTATTATGTCGTTTTTAATAATCGATTAATATAAGAATTCCAAACATATATTTAAAATTACTTTTTTTTTGATTTTTTTAGAATATTAAATTTTTGAGAAAAAAAATTATTCATAGTTTTCAAATTTACAGTAGAAGGAAGGCAATTTTTGCATCTGCCTCTGGCGATAAATTTTTCTCGTGGTGGCCCCTCAAAATACTTCCAAGGTAGGCTTATTGCCAAGAGGTTAAGAACTGAATAAGTTTGTTAGTTAGAGAACTGTTTCACCCACAACTTCTGATTGGAGTGAGATATTTTGACACGGTTTTTAGTATATTGATCAGGGAAACTCGTAATAATATTCATCTCGTAGGTTTATTGCAAAAAGATTAAAACAGAAAAAAGGTATTGGTTTGCTAATTTTATCGCGTTTCTGTGACTTTTTGAGCCATTGTCTTTTGTGTCTTATCTGGGTGTAATTTTCGCCTTGTTTTTTAAATTAACCGAACCTTATTATTAAATTACACAAAGACATTCTTAATTGAGGCAAAAATAAATGGAAATTGTATAAAAAGCTTTGATAACAATATTGTTATAATATAGAAAAAATGCCAATCCACCTAGAATAACTTTAAAAACGACTTCCGACTTAAAAAAAAGTGTAAGCTAAATAAATGTAGCGATTCTTAAATTAATGGTTATGTAAGTAGGTATTCCTTAAAAGAAATTACTGTAGTGCAAAAACGCTTCTGGGCTAATTTATTTTTTTGTTTTTGAATAAACCTTAATATTTGAAATTTTTTAAATAAGAAGTAGCTTTTAGACTTTATATCTTCAATTTTTGAGTAAGATGCTATTTTTCCAACATTTGTGATAAACCCTATAAAATAAAATGTCTTTCGTTTATTATATATATATATATATATATATATATATATATATATATATATATATAGTTTTTCATTTATCTATAAAATCAAAAAGTACTTCAGGATACGACTAGAAAAAGGTAATATATCATAATATATACGCAACACTTTCTTCCCCTCACGTTTTCAAATGCACTTCATTGATTTCACGATCTATAAAAATAGTTTTCGTCGTTCCCACTCAAGAAACAAAAATAAAACATAAAATTAGTAAGCATATTCGTATAAAATTGTTCCGTAATTATAACTTTTTACTATGTCCCACGTAACTTTAAGGGACAGCAGGTGTTAATCTAGAGGAAAACAGAAAAGAACCCTTTGTGTTTGAATGTTTCTTAACCTTGACTACATCCGTTAATATACTGTATTATTGTAAGTTCTTTATTTGCCATTTTATATACAGGGTGCTGCACATTTAAAGATTATTATTAGATCCCCTAAAACGGTGAAGCAAAGTTGCCTTATATTTTCTCATAAGGTTTTATATTTTATAGTTTGTAATTCCGGTAATATCTACTCTTGGTTCATATGGACCAATAAATAGAGAAAAAAATAAGTGATTTTGTGATAAAAATACTCTCAGGTGTGCGCCATCACACTAAAAGCAATCTGTAGTGACATTTTGTTAATTTTCCACTCTCTACTATGATACATTAATTTGTTATAAACTATTAACACCAAAAAGTTTGTCCGTTTTTTTTTTCGTTTTTTGCTTATAAAATCAAAACTAATGAACCAATCTTGGTGGTGTAAAGAGATGAATTGTACAGAATAAAAATACCAACAAAAGGAGCTCTAGATTAACTCAATCGGCTCATTAGTATCGGAAAAAAAAACACCGTTTTTTTCAAAAGTCCATATCTCCGTTATTTTTTAAATTGTAGCGCTGATCCTTCGCGAAATAATAGTAATTTTTATGTACTTCATGCATGCCGAAACAAATCGCTATTGGTTCATTAATTTTTGCACAATTCCCATTTAAAAATTTGAGTGCAGTCTCTTTCAGTGCCCCTAGATGCGTCATGGATTGTCCGATTTTAATTTTCTAAAAGGATTTTGAAAGTAAAAATATCATTCTACAAGCCTATATTTTCATTTTACATCAAAAATTCCGTAAAATACGTGAATACGTATAGCAGACATGACCGAGAACGGTAGAGCGCCTAAAAGTAGAAGAATAGTGGAGACAGCGCGGCTATCGAGGGGAATCGTATTTATATAGTACATTCACAGACTTTTTGATGCAAAATGAAAATATAGGCTTGTAGAATGATATAGAATGTAAAAATTTTTTTACAAAAAAAATTTGACCATCCATGACACATCTAAGCACACTGAAAGGTAGTACACTAAAAATGTATGCAAAAACTAATGAAACGACAGCACTTGGTTTTGACATGCGTAAGTACATATAAATTACTGCTATTTCGCGAGGCGCTGCAACTTGAAAAAGGATGAATATATGAAAAAAATACTGGTTTTTCCTATTTTTCTTTGTTACTAATGACCCGATTGAGTCGATCTAGGGCCCATTTTGTTGGTACTTATATTTTTTACCAAACATCTGTATGCACCATCGAGATTGCTTCGTTAGTTTTGATTTTATTAGCAAAAAACGAAAAAAATCGCAATTTTTTGTTTTAATTTTTTATAACAAATCGACGGATTATAGTAGAAAGTGAAAAGCAACAAAATATTACCACGAATTGTTTTTAGTACGGTGGCACAGTCGGAATCCTGATCGGTATTTTTGTCGCCCTTGTGAACCATGTAGAAAGCTTTATAAGAATGTGCTTTCGATTTAAATACATTTATCTCTGTTAACAATAAAGTATAAGAATTAGAGGAGTCACAAAGTTTTTTTTATATATTTAGAAACGCTGGAGACGAAAAGGTAATTGTATAAACATTTGCAAATTCGATTTTTGCGAAACAATATTGGATCGTATTTTCTAAACGATTCTAAACAAAAGAGTTACTTATTAATTTGTTCGAAGAGCACTAAGTTTCCGCAATAAACAGTGTTAAATACTTAAAAAATGGATTTTTGCGATATTGGCAAGTTAATCTCTTCACTAAATAAACCTCAAATCAAGATCTACAATCTACAATATGCTATACGATAAAGTTATGTTCTAAATGTTCTCTATAGCTATAAACCCCAACAAGAAAGGCTAGTTCAGCTATAAACAAGTTACCTTTCGCCGTTTATGTATACGTGCCGCCTGTGTGGTTCAAAGAGGGAAGCCTACTTCTAGGTGAACACTCTATATATAGCCGAAAAAAGCTATTTGTTTATAGCCAAAAAAACATTTAAAACGAGAGTTTTTCATATAGCATTTTGTAGATTTTGATTCGAACATTCAATTTCTGCCAACCGAATTGACAAATGTTTCATCAATCAAAAGTTATTAACTTTCTAAAATCCCATTTTTCAAATGTTTTAACATTGTTTATCTTGAAAACTAAACGTCATATGAAAATGAAAAGAGTAAAGGACCCTTTCGTTTAAAAGAATCGTGTTCAGTGGCCTAAAATACATAAAAAACTTTGATGTATCCATGTTAATTAAAAAGGCAATTGAGACACCTCTAGTTTCTAGGCTACAAGATAATAAGTAAAACATTTTCTCTTCCATTTTTTGCTTCGAAATTTAAGTTTTTAGTCTGTCTAATATTTGTTGTCCTTGCTTTTTAACTATAAGGTCATAATTTTCAAACCTCAACGTGACGATTTTTTAAAAGTACCGAAAAATAAGTTCATTCAGTAAAAATGTATAGTTCTGGTTATCAAGAAATACCATACCTATCTATATAATATATATATATATATATATATATATATATATATATATATATATATATATACCCATCGCGTCTTCGCCCGCAAAATAATTGTTTTATCGTATAAATAAATGGATTATAGATTGTAGAAAAAGTTTCGCTCATATATTCACGACTTAATTATATTTAGAATAATAAAAGCAATTACCCGTCGCGGCTTCTTCCGCAAAATATTTGTTTTATCGTATAAATAAATGGATTATAGATTGTAGAAAAAGTTTCACTCATATATTCGGGACTTAATTATCTTTAGAATAATGAAAACAATAACCCCTTGCGGTTTCGCCCGCAAAATATTTGTTTTATCTTATAAATAAATGGATTATAGATTGTAGAAAAAGTTTCGCTCATATATTCAGGACTTAATTATGTTTAGAATAATAAAAATAATTATTCGACTGAATTAGTTGAGTGCTATGTAATACCATCCCAAAAATCATGTAATTTTACACATTTTTTGTCATTTTCACCCTTTCTAATAAAGATATCGCAAAATCCTTTCTTATTATTAACCTATAGCATATCACGAATGTGTGCGCAAAATTTCAAGTGAATATCTTTAACGTTTAGGCTGTACGTTGATCGATCAGTCAGTCAGGACTTCTTTTATATTACAGTTCAATATTTTTCGAGGAAAAGGATTTCAAAAACAGTGATCAAAGTCACAATAACCTACATATACAAGGTGTTTAGAACATACGACTATGTTAAATTAATCTTAAATAAGACAGTGTTATTTGCAATCTTTTTACAAGTTTTATTTAATTAAGTTGTTTCGACATAGAAAAATAGTGTGTTAGGAAGAAACACAAAAATTAATTTTATCTTTATTTCTTTTAATGTGGTAAACCTTAACAGTAATTTAAAAAAAAAGAAGATAATTATTCCTCATCTTACATTTTATCACTACACATTTTTCTAATCTTTTTCTGCATTCTTCGTATAGAAATACATACATCATACACATACATTTATAGTTGCAACAACTTCCACAATTTTTTCCGGATAACAATATTTCAATGGTGGCATTAAAATCATTGTAAATTTTTTTCTTTAAATAACCTCATGGAAAATAATCTAATGGTGTTCGATTAGGCGACCGAGCAGGACAGGCCATGGGTATATATATATGTATATATATATATATATATATATATATATATATATATATATATATATATATATATATATATATAAATGTATGGTAACTTCTTTGGATTAGGTTTCCTATTAACAATACTATTCTGTGCTTTACGTTTCGCTCAACATAGTGGGCTTTTTCAAAAGTATAATCTAAAATAAAAAGCAAAATACAACTAACATGGTCACAAACGTACACTAATATGACTTAAAATTAACATTTAAACGATAACAATAGTATTTAAAAATATCAATCTATAAAATAATATGAATTAAAAAAGAAAAATAAAAATTATTTACAGAAGTTACCGTACATTTATGTAGAAAGATGGTTTAAGAAAAATTTTGGAAATTATAAATATATATATATATATATATATATATATATATATATATATATATATATATTTGATATATCTCGATATTTTAAGCATGGTATTCTTTTTAAGTTAAGATTGGTAATAAGACTTTTTGTTAAGTTCTTGAAAATTTAAATATGCGAATAATGTAATGGTTTTTGGCTCACTTGCTTAAAATGTAAGTCCATTTTACAACCTTGTTTTAACGTACCATTACGAGAATTTACATATTTTTACTCAATCCAGTTCCGGATTAAGATTTTAAGAATGCGTTTGCACCGATTAGGAATTTAAACAATAAAAAAATGCGGTGCATTTTACCGCGTTTTCCGTTTTAAACACATGGCTGATCGCGATGAATGCAACGCTAACGTGAAAACGACACAATTTGTTGCCATTAAATTTGCATTAGGGTTGTCAAGCAGAAAACTATGTCTAAGTTTCTTTTAATGATTGTGCAAACTTATATTGAGTATGTTAGTCATTGAATTAATTCGCTTGGTTTATAAAACGAATGACCGCGAAATGTTCTTCACTAACATGATTACAAAATGAACATAAATATATAAAAAATATATTTATTAATATATATTATAATCTAAATTCATCTATATCACTTGACTTTCTTCTCGAGTTTTTTTTACCCGACCTCCAAAAAATTTGTTAATAGGGGTGAGTTATTTTGATACGATTTTCGGGAAGAAGACCTTGATAAAAAATTATCACAGGTCCTTCATGTCTGGGGGTTCAGGCGAAGAGTTTGCGACTCGTCACTAGTAAAAAAGTCAAAATGCAAAAAACCCGGAAATTTGCTTCGGAACACGGACAGGAATAACAGATGACGCCCCAAGCTACGGACAACGGACATGAGATTCGGAACATGGAACGTTCAGGGATCAAACAAAAAATGACAAATGATATCAAAGAAGTCGATAAATTGAACCTAGACTGCATCGTCTTAACAGAAATTAAAAAAGAGAGGTTCTGATTTAGAACATTGTGGAAAGTACATACATACTCACATCCACAGTGTGGTTCCAAAAAATGTGCGGGATGCAAAAGGGGTAGCAATACTGGTAAAGGATAAATTTAAAACAAAAAAAAACTACAAATGGGGAAGTGATAAGTGGACGAATACTGACCATGACTATGTACCAGGTAGGAAATAGAATAACTGTGATAGGAACGTATGTCCCCACGGACGATTCGTCAACTTGGGAAAAAGATCAACACTTTCATAGTCTAAATGACGTTATAACTAGTACACGAAACAAGAAAGAAATTGTTTTGATGAGAAATTTAAATGCAAGAACTGGACGAGCAAACAATAGTCGATTAATTTGTTAATATAGAGAAGCTGTGAGGAACAACAATTGATATAGACTAATCGATCTATGCTCGCAGAATAATCTGAAGATTATGACTGGGTATTTTGATCATAAAGTACATTCATAAATTCACCTGGCATCAAGAAACATGACAATTGAGGTCCATAATTGACTATATTATAACCAATCAAAACATCATATTGAAGATTAAAGACGTTCGCATATATAGAGGGCAGGAAAGTGGAAGCAACCACTTTTTACTGGGATCTAGGATAAAAATGCAATTTCGAAACAATAGCAAGAGAGATAAAAACGACAAAGATGAAATAGAAAAGGCGAAGAGCAGGAGATATAAGACCTACCTATTGAAAGACTGCACCATAAGACAACTCTACTAAACACGATTAGAAGCTGCTAGACTTTCAGAACATAAGAATGTTCCCAGAGCAGCTCTATGTACGTATGATGAAGACTCTAAAAACTATAGCAAAGCAAGTGTTGGTAGCGATGGATCCAGGGAAAAGAAACCATGGTGACTGATGGAGCACAAAACTAGAAGAATAGAAAATAATCAAGTAGAAACGTATCAAAAATGGTTGTGCACTAAAAGTAATGAAGGTAGACTTGAATATAGAAAAGAGTTGTTGATTTTCAAACTTTGTAAAAAAACGAAATGCAGAAATCAACACCTACCTAGGGGGCACGCAATCAACGGAATCTTGGAAACTCATAAAAACTTTTCGGCCAGATAAAGTGGAGAAGACGAATATACCAATAATTAATATTGAAAAATTTAAGGACCATTAAAAGAAAAAGCTAAATGAAGACAGGTCTCTCTGTATGTCTATGTCCCCAATCACATATAAAGCTCAAGATATCTACGTTAGTGTAAGTACGGAAATGATCGAGAAAGCATTAAGTACGTTGAAAAATGGAATATCCACCGGGCTAGAAGAAATTCCAGTTGAACTGATAAAATACTTAGCAACCAAACCAAAGGAGATACTGGCCTTTTTGTTCTCCTAATATACCAACAAAGGAGATATACCAACACTGTGGAGAATGTCATGGATAACACCCATATATAAAAAAGGAAAAAAGGATGTTTGTGGCAACTATAGATGTATGGCGGTCATAGATACTCTCAATAGACTCTGTGGAAAAGTACTAAAAAATCTGATCGACTAGGAACATGGCGCTAATGACATAGAAGAAAAAGCCGGTTTTAGAGCTGGACGCTCATGTATTGACAACATCTTTCTTATCACCCAAATTATTGAAAAGAAGACTGCAACTTGCAATGACAAAATCCATTTGCTGGTCGTGTATCTTACTAAAGCGTACTATACCGTACCAATTAAAAAATTGTGGGCGATACTGGAAAGAAGTCATATTAATATAACACTGATAAACGCAGTGAAACAGTTATACAATGGCAGCTACTCTAAAATAAAAATATGACAAACACTGTTACAAATACTTCCAATAACAAAAGATCTCAGGCAGGGGCATTGTTTGTCTCAAACACTCTTAAAATTGAGAATACTTATCAGCGAAAATCGCACTTTATATACACTGCACTTTGCTGACGACCAGGTAGTACTTGCCTGCTATAAAAAAATCTGGAAAACATGTCTTGAAAGTTAATCGAGGAGTACAAAAAATCAGAACTAGGAGTAAGTAGGCAAAAACAAGTATTTGAGCGTTGGAGGAGATTTAGATGACTTAGACCTTGATAATAACAGAACCATTGAATCCTGCGAATACAGATACTTGGGAGTGAAGATCACCAATAGTGGATCATGTGAAACGGAAATTCAGTATAAACAAAGGCAAGAAAGTCATTAGAGCATTTAATTCCATCTTTTGGTCGAAAAATATCACAAACAACAGAAAATCACAAATATATAATATGATTATCAAGAGCATAGTGCTGCATGGTTCGGAGGTATGGCAATTAAAAGAAAGCAAAGAAGCAAGCTATTAGCAACTAAAATGGACTTCTGGAGGCGATCGGCTAGAATATCACGGTTACCTTTTGACCTAGCAACCTAAATTGTAGAAGAGTGGTTTGGGTAATTTAGCCATACAAAACACTTCAACCTATTAGATCCTTTGTATGTGATCGTATTTTCTCTTCGCGGAATCAATTAATTTCCAGGAAAATTCCTTAGGCGTTAAAATGGCATATTCAAAATAGTTTTTTGCAGAAAATGCCATGCACTTACAAAGCAGATATTCCGCTGTTCGTGTTACGTTATCGCAGAAAAGGCTCAGACAATTTTTTTAAGCAATGCTGAAGGATAGTGTGCCGTAAGGAGACTTTTTACCAGTAGAAGTTCCCTTTTATGAAGTTCAAGAAGCATTATTTGGCAATGGATTGTGCCTTTGTTTCAAGCCAGGCGTGTTGCTTTGGTTTTATTTCCAGGTTCGATACTCTTCTTTTATGCGGGTTTTTAGTATTCTGTAGAAAGGAAATGTTCCTTCCATTTTTCCAATCACCGTCTTGTTTCTAATAGATCCCCCTGTGATATTTTTGCCAATCATCGCCAGTTCGTTTCAGTTGAGTCTGCGGTTTCTTTTTTGTGGCTTTCATTTAATTGCCTTAAAGCAATATAGCATGATACTTTTAATGATCGCGCTATGTATTTATGGGATTCAGTGCTCCGACGGCTTTTTCCCTCTTTATTCTTTCTTCAATCTTCCTCTTGCATTGTCTATTGTGGGTGATTTTTACCCCTAAGTATGTATATTCTTCTTCTAGGTTTAAATTTTCAGTATCGCCTACTCGCACATATATTTGGTCTTGTTTTTGTTCACCTTCAGTCCTGATTTTTCTTACTTTTCAATTAGCTTTCGGAATATGTATTCTAGTTCTTCTTTATTGTGAGCAAGTACTATCTGGTCATCAGCGAAGTGTAGTATATGTTTTCGCTGAATGGTATTCTCATTTTTAAACATTTCCTTCGTCAGTGTCTTAGTGCATGTGAAGGGTACATCTTGAATAGGATTGGGGATAAGCACCTCCGCTTAAAGCAGTTAAGTATTGTATGGTGACATATCAAATATAACTACGGAAAGTTCTGAAAATATACAGCTAAATCTATATATCCACTTTTAAAAATGTTTTGACGTTATATTACGAGCCTGGGTATAGTAAATCTTTAGTTTCCAGAGAGACGTTAATAATGAGAACATGAATTATTTGTTTAAGCCGTAAAGTAACGCCTGAGGATAAAGTGTCTGTCTTCTGGAATACTATTCTAAAATCAGCAATGTAACCGAACAATTTAAGATGAGCAAAAAGAAATCTGTTTTACTATACAAAAGCATTTGCTTGCAATCATTATGATATTTTGAAAGCAGAACTTTTAGAAATAATTATGATGATACGCAATGACTCGGTGATTAAAAAATTGTTGAAAATTAGTGCATTTGTATTTTAAAAGACTCCATCATTTTAAAAATGCATCAACATTTATATTTATCTAATTTTAATATATTTTTGATCTGCAATATACATTTGTTTTACACAGTTATATGGTATTAAATTTCAATTCACCTATATATTTGTAAATTTTCCGTCCCCTTGAATCTTGAATAAAACATCTGATTTTTCGACATGAAGCAAACCTCTAACTGATCGATTGTGATTTCTGAGATTGAGACGAGAATAGTCTGAGACGAGAGGAAATCATCCCTCTTCCTCATCTTATCTCGTGTCATCACTACATCTAAATAAAAAAATAAATATAATTTTTTTTGTAGTTCATTTTATGTTTAAATTAAATATTGTTTTAATAAGGATGAAACTAGGTATATATAGCAAAAAAAAGTTGATTGAACATCAGTTTTTTTCTTGAAGTCAGATGCCGCGTGTAAAATGAGTTAATAATGGCTTTTAGGTAGTTAAACAAAAGCTTATTTTATTTCTATAATAATGAGTGAACAACCAACAAACTGACGCCTATCTTCAGTCATTACGTCAGTTTTTGCATCGGTATTTCTTGTATTCCACGAAGTTGCATGATACTGTTTTAGGTTTTCATCGCAGTTACCTCACACACATATATGGCCTGATTTTTTCTAGATGTTAAATTTTTGTTAATAATAGGAACGGGTTTATCTTTATACTTTTTCTACTGAATGAAAAGAACCTTTATTGCAAAGAGCACATAGAACGATGCCGTAAGTCTTGTCTATCACGTTCTCAATTAACTCACCAACAGTAAACGTGGTCTAAGTCGTTATGGTCGTAAACAAAGACCAGAAAGCTACGTGTTTGATGTTCTACGTCCTGTTAATAATGATGATAAATAGGGTATTTGGTAACATCCTCAGAAAATTTAGAAAGATAATTGATTCTATAAGATAAAATAAAAGTCATTTAAAAAATGGCAAAATCTTGGTAGTTTCCTACGAAGGATACCAAAAAAAACTACCTGGCCATAATAGAAACAACTGGGTGTGTTGCCTAGTAAACTTTCCTTCTACTTGAATGCCAAACTTGATTTCAATTCATTCGTTCATTCTTTTGTGCTTTATGAAGTTTTTACATTAAAATATAAGTTTTGTGAAATTAGAACACTGCAGTATCATCAGATTTATAACAAAGAAATATAACTGCTTAAAAAAATATTCACAAACGAAAGGTTGCCTTAAAGCATAAATTAAAACGGTCTTTATGGGGTTATAATTCCTTTGAATTTGACCGAAAAAGATGACTCAGTTGAAATTAATCCTGATGGTTGCGTTAAAATGGATAGATAAATAAAGAATTCTACATATTTGTATGTGGCATATGAGAGTAATTATTGATCATTTATATTACTAATCAGTCAAATCCTTACCTATTTTAAATTATAACATATAAAACAATTAATCAGTTGTCATTTATTGTTAGGTAGTAAAAAAAAACATTTTATTTGTTACAACACAGAGCGCTATTGCGGCATTTAGAATTACAAAGTAATCCTGATGACTTGCAAGCGCATTTCTTTGACAAGCATTTTTTGAATCCTTGTCCTCCAGTCAACGACAATTTTCCGATCACTTCTCGAAGACTCACTTCTTTATCTGTAACAACTTTTTCTATCTCTATAAAATCTTCAGAGTACGAGGATTGACGAAATTGATTCTGTGTGTAAAGTGGCTTTAGTACTCCAATTTTGGTAGCCAGTTGGTAAAACTCATTGTCCTTTACATCTACTACAACTGCAACAATGCTTTTCGGGCCAGTTTTAGCTCTGTCAATATCAGGTACTTTCAGTCTTACATTTTGGCCAACCTTCACATTTGGATATTTATCAACCGTCATAGCTTTCATTTTTTCAGCTTGGTTTTTCAAATTCAATTTTGTCTTTTTTCTTATTGTCTGGATAGATCTTTTTCGGTATTTTATCTTCTTGAGCTTGAATTGCGTTTTCTGTCTCTGAATCGGTATGTCTCTGAATCGTTACATTAGGTATCATTGGTTATTTGCTTCTCCTTTAACTTTTCAGTTACAATAATTTCGTTTTCTTGTGTTTTATTCCTCACATTGTCACTGTTTATGTCCTCTTCTGACTCATTTTCAACAACGTTGTCTTCCTTGTTCTGTTTAATTACCTTTTTGACGTTAATATTTTGTTCCGTATTTTTTTGCGAATGCAACAAATTCTCTGAATCTTCTTCAGATCTTAATAGTCCAATCATATCTTTAAGAATTGCTGACATCGCAATGCCCATTTTCATTGGACTACCAAACATTGTTTCGTAAAGGGAGTATTTAATTCCCTCGTGATATGCTCAATTTTGCATGGCCTGAATGAATATCAAGCTCTCTGACCACATTGACGACTGATTGGTTTTCATGACGTGCTGAGCATATTTTCGATGTCTTGATTAGTATACTCCACTAATCCTTAACTCTGACTATGTCTTGGCTTTCCACGTACGATTTTAATATCCGACCATATACAGCATAAGATTTCAATTACTTGGTCACAAAATTCCCGACCATTATCGGAATGAAAGCTGTTCGGCACTAAAAGAGTGGTGAAAATATCCAAAAGATGGTATGCAAATTCGGCTGCGCGTTTAGTTCGAAGTGCATGAAGGATCACAAATTTAATAAGATGGTCTTGGTAAACTAATATGAATTGATAATTTCCGTCAGGGCTGGTTTGTAGATCTATGAAATCTAGTTGACAGCGTGAGTTCATTTCACTATGAAATATAGGCTGGATGACAATGTCCTGTTTCAAAGTCTTCTATTTCTTTTGACGAGGTTGGCCTAGCTTCAAAAATATGACAGACAGAATAAAAACAGCTTATATCATTCCTGACAACCTCCTCTTTATGTCTATAGAGTTTTATTCTTCGAACATACCCCTGTAGAAGTAGCATAACGTCAGAACTAGGGCCCGGTTGTTTGAACGCTGAATAACGTAATAATATTTTTATTTATATTTCAAAAAGTGTTGATAAACAGTAGATATTTAATTTCTTGGTACAGACATGCCGATTTTATGCTATCCTTTTCTAATTGCATTATTTAAACGAGTATCATCGGTACGTCCTTCGAACATACCCCTGGGTACGTCAATTCTGAAAACAAAGTATGAATATATGGTTGCCTACATTTTTATTATTGTTATTTTCAATATGTAAACAATCTAACAATATTTACCGATAAAAATAAGTTTTTAAATCCTCTTTTTGTTAATATTAATTGTAAACTTCGCATTTATAGTAATTTCTAACACTTAAAAACACCGAAAAAACTCACGACAAGCAATTAAACTGAAAGACAAGATAAGTAAATATGTTTATGTCTGTCAAACATCAAAAAAGCGTCTCCCCCACCGACCATAAATAGCCTTAAGACAAATCCATTGTTGTTTATATCTAGAGTATGATCGAAGGTTTTATTAAACCGAGTTTAGCCGTTTTGAAGATTATCCGGTGCAGACAGACAAAAAAAAGCAGCCTATATCACTCCTGACAACTTATGTCTCTAACTTTTGAATGGAATCGGTTCAGTCGTTTCGAAGATTAGCCCGTACAGACATACAGAATAAAAAATAGCCTATATCATTCCTGATAACTTCATCTTCATGTCTGTAGAGTTGCATCGAAATTGGTTCGACCTTTGCGAAGATTATCCTGTACACACACACACACAGAAAAAAGCAGCCTATATCACTCCTGACAACTCATGTCTTGTAAAGTTTTATCGAAATCGGTTCAGCCGAAGATCCGCCTCTACAAATAGGCAGACAACAGGCACTGTATAGATGTCTAGATTCCAGAATTATATCATTTCCACATAATAGCCTTCTCATTTTTATAAAAGTTGTTCTCGCTTTTTATATTTGTCGTTTACTTTCTTCTGAACTGTTGTTCGTTTTATCTCCCATTTTTATAAAAGTTGTTCTGGCTTTCTATATTTGTTGTTTAATTTCTTCTGAATGTTGTTCGTTTTATTGATGCTGGTCATAGATAATGTATTAATGTTGATTTTATTTAAAGAATGTACCAAGGATGTTATAAACAACTTTAGACTAAAAGATTCCTTTGAATAGCTGAAGTATTAAAATTTTTTTCTTTCTGTGAAATTTTGAAAATGCACTTGCAAACAGTTTATACTCAATTTTGCACTATCACCGATGATAGGATATGCTCATTTGAATTAATTTCCTCTGTAAAAAAAGTTCAGTCAACAAAAACTTAGTCATAATTTCATGTAGTTCATCAATATAGACAATGGTCCGAGGGGATTTGTAAGGTGGTCCATTTAGTCTACTAATTCACTGCAACACAAAATACATTGACACTTCATCATTACATTTTATAGGGTTATTGTCACAAGGTTTTCGAGAATAGATTTTCTATGTTTTGTAGAATTATTATCCTATCTAAATGGAATATTACTCTTATTAAAAATTTATCGATTCAGTGCATATCTCACAAACGCAATAATAATGTCGATATCAAATAATCATATCGCTAACATGTAAGCTTATATTGTCGGTCCGTTTTAACTTTACAATATCTCTTAACCTAAAAATAAGCCTGGAGATATCGATATGATATGAATTTTATTGGAAATATAATATCAGTTGTTTTATAAAAATATAATGCATTAAATGGTGCTGTTTATTTTATGATGCATATACGTACAGTCACAATCAATAAAAATCATACTTAAAAATAAAGGACGTTCAAAGTTGGACCCAAATGTTTTTTTGCGTGTGTGATAACATAACGTTTTGTCAGATTTTAGAATGTATTTAAATGTTCGGGGTAAAAACAATTAAACAATGTTATCTTCCTGCCATCTTTCTATTACAGCAGAAGAGTCAGAAACTAGTCAGCGTAAATCAGATCGTCCTGAAACGGTTGGCAAACTTTCACCTGGCGGTGTTTGTAAATTCTGGTTATCGCTGACTGATCTGTAATTTTTCGACGTACAGTTCTAATATGACTATGAAACAATTTTTTCGAAAAAAACAATTTGACTGTAGTCTCTTATCGACGTATTTCAAGTTTATACCCTCCTTTATTTATTGCTATTGAGCCTAGCTTATTGAAATTGGCTAACTGGCTACTTGTGCACTACCTCTTAAAAGTATTTGGCCACCCAGTAAAAGGCATTTTGTAAAAGTTTGAATAAATGAAATGACTTTCAGAGTAATTTTAATTATTTATTAGCAATTCTTTAGGCATAATAACAATACTGTTTTTAAATTTTAGATTCATCTATGTGTGCACCTTTGTTTTTAATCACCGCTTCACAAAGCTTCGGCACCCTAGCCACTAATTTTTCCAACGTGTTGTCTTGGTTAGTTTCTGCCATCCGTATTTCAGTTTTCTCCAGAAATAGAGATGTAGAACAACGTTTTTGTGCCTGACTATCAAACTAGTAATACTATAGGGTTCAAGTCGGCTTTAATGTGTGTTTAGGACCATTATCTGGTTAAAATATAAATCCAAGACCAATTAAACGGGACCTCGAAGGCACAGCACTCTTCTCTAATATGTTTTTGGAACCTCCTTTCTTTAAAATTCCATCTATTCGCACAAGATCCTCGACGGCGGTAAAACAGCGTCAAAACATTACAGCCCCTCCACCGTGTTTAACTGAAGCCACGGTACATACCTAGTTCACCATTTCGTTCCACTGTCGCCGGACTAAAACTCGTCGTGTGGATTAAAAAATTCAAATTTTGATTCGAGTCCAGTTGTCCAATTCTTGTGTTCTCTAGCCTAATTAAATCTATGCATCACTTAAACCTTCATCAAGAAGTCTCCTTTTGACTGTAGATATACAGACAGGTTTATCACGCCCCACATTGAACTGTACTGCTATTTCTGATGCAGTTAAACGTCTATCACGTTTGTTTTTAACCACTATGGTTAAATCTTCACTAGAAGTTGTTGCTTTTGGTCTGATCCTTGACTCACAAATTTCTTAACAATATAGTCGACAGTTTATCTTGGTATTTTTTGTAGTCTTGAAATCTTTCTCTCATGCAATTTTGGGAAAATGTTGGCAGCACTATGTGGATACCCACCAAGAAAAGATTTTTCAAAATTCTCACTCCAAAAGGATGAAAAGAGATAAATTGTCGCATGATAAATTTATCGATATCTCTTGATCAAATAGAGATATCGACCTGATTTTGGTTTCAAAAGATAGCTCATAACAATATCTAAAAGCGTAATTCATTATTTTTCAATATTCGCATGTTAAAAGGGAAGAAAGGCGTAATACGTCGATTTTACCATTGCTTATAAATTTCTTTGCGAAAAATCACCATACGAACATGATTTTTGGCTTCATCTATTCTTCATATGATTATCTAAAAAATGATTTCTGCATTTTTTGAAGTTCCGTTTTATATATGAAAAGGGTTAAAATGTCTTTTTAATAATTTGGCAAATAACGCTAAGACTATTGCATAGATTTTATTCAAACTTCATTAGTATGTAAAGGCTATTTGCAGAAACAGTATCAAATTTATTTCATATAAATATCATAAATAGAAGCAGATTAAAAGAAAAAGTAAATTATTTATTGTGGCGTAATGTATTAGTCATCCAAAACCATTCCTCAATATCCCCGCAGGCAACGCTGCGACGGATAACTCTCGTAATTATAAACATTGAGCAACAAGCATACTTTCTTGGCACAGTCCCATGGATGTGCTGAGCTTTTTGAAATATTTATTGCAAATTTTTAGTGGAACCGTGTTTTTGTGGCCAAATTAGGTGAGCTTACAATTTCTAAGTTATTTGCGTAAGATCTGTCCCCGTGTTAATTTTTCTTGTATAAAACTCTCCATGTCTTGCAGAAGTCTGGGATTTCACCATTAATTGAAATTTGTGAGAAAAAATTTGCTGGGCTAAGAGAATAAGAAAATTATTCTTATTAATTAATACCAACATTCAATATATGTCTTGGCTCATTAACTGCATTAATGAACATATTGATGTAAAAGACATTTCAATAAGACCAAAAGAAATATTGTCAGTATGAGCAATAAATAATCCTCTCTCCGTGTCCCAATTAATAATTTATAAATAACTGTCAATAAAATTATTTATTTCATGTGACGACATACTTTCACGAAGTGCAGATACAGTCCCATAGCGACGTGCATATTAAAAGAAATACATAAACTTATATGTACGCAGACATTTTGTGAATATTAAGAGGTTCCTGCAATTGTTATATCGCGAACGATCTTAAAAATAAAAGGCACAGTCTAACTAAACATTTATTGTCGCCACAAAAAAAAACTTGCTACTACTTTATTTGGAAGAAGTATTCTCTTCAATTTAAACCGCCCAAGGGTTGCAAGCTCAAGGCGAGATGTAGATAAAAAGTTATAAAGTAACAAAACCAAAAAAGGTAAGGCCTTCTATGTATCTATCTGTATATTACAGCTATTTTTCTTAGAAACTACACACATGCTATCGAAATTTGGCTTAGTTATCAATCTTGTTTGTTTGTCTAGTGATGGTCTAGGAAGGGGATCGAAAGGTTTTTTTTCTACTAGGTCAAGTGAAGTGTTGTGGATGAAAATTCACTTTTCACACATTCTAAAACTTCTTTTTTATGAATCGAGATAATTTGTCTCGTTTTATCTCCGAAGTTTGTAACCAAAGAAATTCAAAATTTGTTTATTTTTGTGCATTGAATTATTACTACATTTTTAGTGGATACTCGTAAGAGTACTGCTAATATGCGTTAGAAGCGCTGCTAATTGGCCATGACTTAAAATACATGAAAAAAATTCATAAATATCAACAATATAGTTATGTTATATAGTTCTCTAAGGGTGGAAAAACACTAATTTTTTATGCTGAATTCGATTGTGAGTTCTGGACCAAAATAGGCCTGTCTAGCTACTTTTGACGCATTTCTAAAATAACTCGTGAAAAAAATGTTGCCGACATACATTTCTAGTTCGATTGTAAAGGGGAAAAATTGCTTTCATGGTATGAGAAGGATATCAGAAATATAGCTTCCTAACTATGTTAGAAACAACTGACTGCATTGCCTGCTAATGTTCGACAGTGACTACTCTTTCCTGCTTATGTGCTAAATTTGTTTTTAATTCGTTCATTATTTTGTGAAATTGGAACATGGAGAAGACGTTTTGTCACTCTTTCAAGTAAAATTTTATTCAAAACAGTTTCAGTGAGGTAGTGAATCCATTGAGATAAGATGACCTAAGAAATGTAAGGCCATCAGATGGAACCAATTCTGATGTTTGCAGGAAAGTGGATACAACGGTTCTTAAAGATCGTCGTTTGAAAGAGTCTTCTATTACTAAAGCACTAAATGCATATATCGAAGATAATTATGTACGACGAGATTTTAGTATATTATTTGGATCCAGAAATAAAATAAGAATCCATGCAGTGGCTATAAGAGTCCTCCACTCCCAGTATAGACCCGCACAAAATTAGTTGGGAAGCTCTGGGCCACTGTCTTAGGACCAAGGCATGACAGTAACAGCAGTTACCTACGTTAATACATTATTAAAATTATCTACGACTATTGATCGGAAACGTCTGGCTTGTGTTACAAGAATGTCCTCCTTTGCTACGTGACTTCACAAAGCAGCAAAAATCGCAAAGGTAACTTGGTGGATATAAACCAAAGAACAGGTGCTTTTTGGATCTCAATAATTTTTTAAATAAAAATTAGTAAAAAATTGATATTAAACTTCGAGAATTTTGGACACAGATATTTTACATACACATATATCAGATACTTTCATGGATATAAAAACATTTTTTATTGATTATGTCTTTTAAAGAATTTTGTTAATCCTGTTCGCGAAATAATACTTTTTTTTATTTTCTGATATTCTCTACTGTTTTTAAGGATAATAAGTAATTGAAGACTGGTGGAAACAATAGAAATGAAAATCATTATACGAATTGAAGGGATAGGGTCAGAAATACAGACATAAAAGCACGTGTAAAGTAGAACATATTAATTAGGGGACACAGAAAAGAAGAAGATAATGGAAAAACAATATTAGTAGAATGACTATAGAGAAAATATTAAGAATACCCAGGACCCTTGGCGATAAGATGTTCTATCGGTCGCCTCAAAAACCGCTGAAATAATGACTTATCCGAAGCAATCGGAAGCAAAACTGTCAGAATATTGTCTGTATAATAAAGAAGAAGAAAACGTATTTAAACCAATTCGAGTTATACTTCGTATAAGAGAAATATCAATCATTAATAACTAGCTGTTCTTGATCTTATAAGTTTCTCATTCTTAATTGTAGCACAGATTAACATTACAGTGTAAAAATAAAGAATTATATAGTTTAAGTTGTAACAGATAAGGATCAAAGAAATTAGTGAATGAAGCGACTTTTTACGGTAATTATCAACAGTGGTTATGAATGAAATTAATTAAATATTGTTCCGGTCTTCTAAAACGGTATATGTATATATATATATATATATATATATATATATATATATATATATATATATATATATATATGACATTATTTACTGCACGTATATTTGAATGATATATTATTTTCAAACTATAATTTATAAAATATATTGCAAGATCGCGTTGCATTCAATGAATCGGAACTAAACCACTTGACTGTCCAGCAGTGTTTTTATAAATTAATATTATTGGAAAGTTTATGTACTTTGATACAGCTTATTCATTTAATATTCGATCAACGTAATAGTAATCAGTAGCGGCACGGTAAGTAGTGCAGATGATGGTAGACTGTACACTGTGTCGTATAAAATTGCATCTTTGATACACGTATTTTTTTCTTCTGTTCTGTTCCTCCCCACATACTTGAAACTTTACTTGCTTAACAATGTTATTTTGTCATTTTGAACTTTAACGTGACAAAACCGTTTGAAGTTTTATAACTCTTCCATTACTTGACGCAACCAGTTAGTCAGAGTAAAATTGGTATGTACATCCTAACTGGTGAAAAGAGTTTTTAGGTTAAAGATTGTATGTTGTCAAAGCTGTGGATAATCAGTTAAAATAATTTGAAATACGAGTTTAATTACTTTGTAGTATTTGAACCACTTTAATGTAATTGCGTTTTATTTAGAAGGTGTTGATTAGTTGACTGCAATTACTTTAACTAGCACAATTGCTTCAAAAGTAATTAAAATGTATTACTTTCTATCATGTGTGGTCGTCACACATTTGTTCTTTCCACTACGAAAACCATGCTTCATTTTGGTGATCACAGAAGCAAAGGTTGGACTTTACCA
Source organism: Diaprepes abbreviatus (assembly GCA_034092305.1). Lineage (NCBI taxonomy): Eukaryota > Metazoa > Arthropoda > Insecta > Coleoptera > Curculionidae > Diaprepes > Diaprepes abbreviatus. Next base: position 25,592,761 of record JASJET010000103.1, read on the forward strand.
ACCGTATTATGTATTATACAGTTTAAATATGCATAACGACGATTTAGGTTTGTTTTTTGAGTTGCTCATATTTATATTATGTGAGGTGATGTAATGAAATTGATAATTGTAATTGAACTACTTTTCTTCAGTAATTACGAACACACGAACAACAGCGAGAAAATTATAAAGGTTTTATTCACTGGTCGTAGAAAAACTAGATTTATCTGTTCTACTAGCATGACAATCAGGATGATAGAATGATACTAGCGTTACTAAAATGAACAACAAGAGCTTAAAAATCTGCCTAATTTTATCATTTTGATTTCTGTCACAAGCATTGTGTTCGTATATTAACTTCATTCCATCTTTTCAGTATTTATACCAGCGATTCTCAACCTGTGAGATAATAAATAATAAAAGAGGGGAGGCATAATTTGACTACTCGTAGGTAGATAATGAACTTGTCATGGTGTATCGAAACCACAAAATAAAATAAATGTAGTTAGAATTCCAAAAAACCGTTCAAAGATGGGCGCGATTAAAACTGCTATGGAAACTCGGGTCACCAATACTAATAGGTTAAGAAACGCTGATTTATATACACTACCACTCAAAAGTAATGAGCCACCTGCATTTTTCTTTATATTACAAACAATACATTTATTAAAACCATTTTATTAAGTTTCATTGTTTGTGTCTCACCGCAAAATACGTGTCTACAATAAAAAGGTACACAGCTTATTGTTATTTGTCTGATCATAAAACTAAAATAGTGTTATCGTAGGAATTTCTTAGAATTTCAAGTGGCGCTTTTAATTTGATAAACGTATTGAGTAATAAACATAAATAGAATTTAAAATAACTACTAAAAAATATTTTGCATTACTTATCTGATGTCATTCGACTGAAAAACATACATTCCCATAGCCCAGTATCTTAAGTGTAATACTATTTTCTTGTTTTTTACTTGTTTACCTGTTAGTGTATCCACAATCAAAAGAAGACTTCTTGACACAGGTCTTAAGGCATGCATAGACTTAATTGCAGCTAAGAAGAGGTCTTTAGGATTGATGAATGAAAATTAAAAATTTTTGGATCCAAACAAAGAGTTTTCGTCTAGCGGTAATCCAACAAAAGGGTGAACGAGGCATGTACTGTGGCTTCATTTAAACACGTTGGAAGGTATGTGTGGTTTAGGGCTGCTGTGGTGGTTCGCTCGTCGGGGATGTTGTGCGAATAAAAGAAATTTTAAAAAAAGGAGATTACAAAAATATATTAAAGAATAGTACAGTGCCTTCTGAGACCCGTTTAATTGGTCCGGGATTTGTATTTCAACAAGATAATGATCCTAAATATACAACAGGGCTATGCAAGAATTAAAAAAAAAATAAATAAAACAACAAGTGTTGAAAATCATAACTTGTTCTCCACAATCACCGGACTTGGACCCCATAGAATTATTGTGGGATTAGCTTGATAGACAGGTACGAGAATGTTGTCCTACATCTCAGGAAGACTTGTGGAGAAAACTGCAAGATGAATGGCAGAAGATAACCAAGACGACATTGGGAAAATTAGAGGCTAGGTTACCAAAGCTTTGTGAGACCGTCATTAAAAACAAAGATGGGCACATGGATGAATCTAAAATTTAAAAACAGTATTGTCATTATGTCCAAAGAATTGCTAATAAATCAATAACATTACTATGAAGTTGTTTCATTTATTGAAACGTTTACAAAATCCCTTTTTCTGGGTAGCCAAATACTTTTAAACTGTAGTGTAAATAATTTCCAAAATTTTTGTTTGTGGTATTATGATATAATGAATTGTTTTTTTTTTTAAATATCAGGTCTCGTGGAGTGAAAATACAACAGGAATGATGCCTGTCGATATCCAGGTAGGACCTGTGCCAGGACCGGGATTTTGTAACAAACATAAGGAACGAGATTGTTTTTATAATTATTTTAATGTACGATAATGGTCGGTTTATAGCAAATAAGAATCTTAAAAATAAAACTTATTCATATTTATTAATTTAAAATCGAATGTCTTAATTTGAAAAGTTGATTTAGAAATTTAAAATATTCATTGAAGTAGAGCAAATGTTTCTGCAAAAAAATGCTTTATATAATAAAAACTGTTTTATATCAAAACTATATTTCAAAGAAAAAAATAAATTCTCAAAACAAGATTTATAGTGTGTAGGAGTCGTCAGTCAGCCAATCTTTAGTGACTTCCATTAACTAATAAGCCACGCACATATAGTTTTGAATCATTAGTCGGTAATGAAGGTGATGATAAGCTAACATGAAATTATTTTATTAATATTTAGAACTTCTGCACTGAAAACATTTTAATTCATGTTGTAAGTTCAGAAAAACTACGGAACGAGAATCACTCGAAACACAACCATGAAATGACGTAAAAATGATAACTAATGTTTAAAAATTATGATTTTATAGTTGGTAAAATAAAAAGAAAATTCTACGTTTTTAATGAATTTAAAATAGTGCTCCTTTGAGTACCCGCAAAAGTGATAGGAATAGGAATTGGTTATAGAATACAAAGAATCCAAAGAAAATAGGATAATTACCATTGCTCTTTTCTTATTTATGTTACAAAATTCCACCCTTGCCTACGATTTACTTATCAGCGCGTGACCTTTTTTAGCTGAAGGTTACCATTTAACTGTGACTAAGCGATTAATTTAACCCTAAGCGTTGCAATTTTGCTATCTTAATACTACTTTTTTTTATTAATACCTTGTGTTATTATTTATGTGTTTTATCTTGAAATTAATTTATTTCGAAGTACATTGTGCAAGCTATATAAAACTTATTTATACAAAATAATGATATATCAGATTACAGTTACACTCAAATTTCTTAAAACTGTATGAAATTGTGACTTATTTTTGAACGGATGACAGCATTTCTCCCGTTAAAGTTTATATACGAAAAATATTTTAACCGCGACATCATACGCTTTTTATCGTGATTCATTACGTTTCGCTTCATGTCGAGCTATTTTGAGCCGTGTACATACTTTATTTCCATCATATATGAATTTATTTCACGCGTTTTTACGCTCTTATATATAGGGTGTTTCCGCGATCATACGGTAGAGGATACTGTAATTACAACTATTATGAAAGAAATGCGATTAAAATTTCGGTTTTAGTTAACAAAAATACAAATTCTACTAAATCTTCCACGATTGAAGATAAGTTCCTAAGTCAGATTTTTGTACAAATAATAAAAAGTCACTTTGTTATTGGATGGAATTTCCTAATTCATTGGGAACATGAAGTAAAGGGACTCAGTTCAATTAAGAAATTATTCTGTCTTATGTAAACAACGCAAATTATTTATTTGCAGGACACAGGATTGATTATATATGGATGATGACTATCCTATAAGACATATTAGGACAACCTTTAAATATTTTACAAACGACCACTAATGTAACGCTACTGAAATAGTCATTAGTGTTTTCGAAAAATTTACCATTTGTAAGTGTAAAAACAGTTGCAGGATAAAAATAAGCCATAGCTAGTAGTTTATTTACAGTTTCAAATTCAAATGGTATATTTCCACAAATATACATAGTATATATTGGAATTGTCAGAGATAATTAAGAAGACACAAAAGAAAAAAAAAAGAACAATTTGACTAAAATAACAATCAAAAAGTAAAAAATGTATCCATTGAATAAAAAGGATTAAGAGCCAGTAAGATCTTCCGAGGTTTCTTACAAGAATTTTGGTTATTTATATTTTTTAAATGGAGCTGTAAATGATTATAGATTTTTAAAGAGGTAATATCAGGCCCCGTTTGAACCGATTGTAATCTTACCCCAGGTATATAAAGTTGTTTTGCATTTCTCGTCTGGTAGGCATTAATATCATCACATATTTCAAAACCATCAGATTTACCATAAACATAACAACTGCATTGCAAAATATACAAATTTATCACAGTCAGAATTTTTTCCTGAACTCTAGTTTCTACATCGTTCTTAAAAATTGTCTTTTGACTGATTAAAACTCTGCATAGGTGGGCCCCATGGCTCCAAACCATACGATAATATCGAGCTTATGGCTGAGTAATAAAGTATTTTAAGAGTTTTAACATCTTGCAACACAGAATAATTTTTTGAGGACAGCTTCCTGCTTCCTATAGATAAAATCAATATGGGAGCTCCATGACAAGTGTTCATCAACCACGATGCCAAGTAATTTAACAGCATCGCATTGCTCCAAGTAAGCTCCTGTCATGGGGCACCCTAATGGGCGTAAAGACCAACAATGTGGTTTTAGATGAGTTTAGGCATAAACCGTTCATCAGGCATCAGTCCGCTATGTCTCGAACACACTGTTATAACCGCTCCCATCTACAACAGCCGATGTATCGTCAGCAAAAAGTGTTACGTAACTGTCCTTCACAAAGAGAGGCAGATCATTAATCAAAAGGAGAAACAGAATAAGTCCCAAAACACTTCTCTATGCAACGCCCGTCTTTATATTTGCCCATTCGGAAAAAATTGACCTATTATTAAATGACACTTTGACAGCATGTGTTCTATCAGTTCTGATTTTATTCATCCAAGGAAAATACCCATACTCAGAAAAAAGATTGATGAAATACGTCAGCGGGATTAGAATGTTTTGAGCACAATCCTCCAACAGGTTGCATGGAACTTCATCGTGACCGCAAGATTTTTTGTGCGTCAGTCTCAGAAAATGGTGCCAAGAAAAGGCTTTGTGAATCCAAAACTGGCAAAAAGACTTCTTGACTTTGGTCTGTATGACCCACCAGTCTGTCAACAAATTCAGTGAAATATACATTGAAAGCAGTTAGCGTTTAAGAAAAGGAATTTTGTGAAAAAATGGAAATTTCAGGTGAAGGTTTCGTAGGATAATTTTTTACGATTTTAGAAAAAGCCTAACTCAACAATAATGCATAGAATCGCCTCGTTCAACTTGTGGTAATGAAGCACCTTCAGAAATTGGTATGCAGAATTTCATGCGTGTGTCAGTGATGAATTTTGTCGGGTCGATCAAAATCGGTTGTGATTTCAACAAATATCTATGAATGAAGATCGGCATGTAACTTACCGTGAGATTGAGGCGAAATATCGAAAACTGTTATTCGATTATGCATGAACAATTTAGCTGTGAAATTTACCAAAGCTCAAAAAAATACTTGTATTTTTGAAAGGAAATACTCAAAAAATTTTGACCAAGGCACTGCAAAATCCGTATATAAGATCGTAACATGTAACAAAACTTGAATATATTAGTATGAAACGGAAACTAAGCAAGAGTTCACTGTTGTTCGTTTACGAAGTATTTAAAAAAAATTAACGCTTGTTTTTTCAATTGTACTGGACACATCGCAGCCAGAGAATCGGAGAACACTTAACGCTAAATGATACAACATTTTTTTTTGTCAGAAGTTATTGACGAAATCAGGAAAAATAACCGTAAACGTCACATTATTCTTCATTATGACTCTCAACAGGACGTCAAAACATTGATTAATTATTTGAGGAAGAAAAAAATGTTTCGAGAATTGATTCGAACTCAAACAAAACAAACAAGCAGATGTTTTGAAAAGCAATAAAACAGTTCGTTCCAAAAAAAATTCCTGGTTTTTGTAAAAACTTTAAGTTTGCCCTCGTATTTAGAGTTGTTAATTTACATGATTCAAGAAGAGGCGATCGGTTCTCGTAAATTATTTACGTAACTACTAATGCACTCTCCAACAACGACAGACATAAAAATATAGAAATATACGGCTTTATAAAGCCGTATGTTTGTAGTGGTTACTCATGCGAATCCTTAATAAGAACGGCACGTATTCCAGACTTCCCATGAGATCATCGTTTAAATCAATAAAAATATTTTAAATGACAAAGTTTCTAAATTGCTACTGTAAAATTTTAATTACAAATTTATTTAACTTCTTTGTTTAGTAAATTAATTTTATTTTATTAAAGAAAATGCCCATGTAGGCATATATCTTGCTATTTTGGTTGTTAAATATTTAATCTAGAGTAAAAATGTATGTGTTAATAGGAGACTAATTGCCTATCACCACTGACCTAGCTTAACAAAAAAAAACGCATAAAAGCTCTAGAGCAACATTTTGGTTTTCTTATTTTTCTGTGATATGTAAATAACAACATACATGTGTATATATATATATATATATATATATATATATATATATATATATATATATATATATATATAATTTTAATTCGTTTTCTGTTTAAATTAGTTACTGTTTTAAACAAAACTTAGGGCTAGGCTTCATAAATATAATATTGTGGAAAGTGGCACCTTATGCTATGAACGAATATATTCCGTATAAAATAAATTTTGTAATGACCTGTCTCGAGCTGATGTTGGAAAAGGATAGATGTCTGTGTATTATGTTCGTCCAGCTCTGCCGATATTTTTCTGTTGTTTTGGTCTATATATATATTTTACTGGAAGTGCCGCTATGGAACCTCATAGAAACACCTCAAAAATAGAAAAGTTTTTAAATAAACTTGAATAAATCCACTACAAACGAGAAAACAAATGGGCAATACCTAACAACAAAACAGTCTACAACATATCCAGTAACCATCTAAAACCGAGAAATGAGTTTTAGCTAAAGTTTTTTTTCTTCAAAAGACAACCACGGGGCTGAACAAATACGGCAAGATCGGTCAAAAATCCTCGGACCATCCAATCTCCCGAAATAAAACTTCAACATATTAAGCATACAGCTTTATAAGACCGTAACAAAAACGAAAGTATTATATTATTGCAATTGTCAACATAGTTATCAGAAACTATACTGCACAAATTAGAGATATCCTAAAAGTTCCCGCCTACAAACCTTTGCCAAGAGATCCCACCATATTGTATAACTTGAAAAACGACCAAGACTAAAATCCCGGATTCATTCAAAAATCCAGCAAGTATCCAAAACTCTGGTGTCACTACATATTTAAAATGTGGCTCCATGGTAAACAACAGCTTTCCTGCTTCCTGAATTGTTTTAACTCGAACTGAAGAGATCATTCTATGCAACGTAAAGAAAGTAATCAGCCTTGGACATCCTAGTAATAAGAAAAAGGATGGACACCTGATACACATAGTATAACGAAAACCTACCTATCCATGTGGGCATAAACCTCAGTAACGATTCTTTCCACCTCGTCACAAATACATAATTATATATATATATATATATATATATATATATATATATATATATATATATATATATATATATATATAGGGTGGCTTATAGCAATGTGCTTTTAAAAAAAATCAAACAAAATTTGAATTGTAATATTATTTATTAAAATTTATTTCTAAAAGACGCATAAACAACTGCAATTTATCATTTAAAAATAAAAACATTTAATGATGCTCTTGACGAGTATAACATTCCTCTAATCTGGCTGGTAAGTTTTGAAATACGCGCTGAAGTATTTGTCGTAAGATCGATCTCATTTTCTCACTGATGTTTTCCTTTAAGGCACTTATTGTTCTTGGATTGCTGTCGTTTACTTTGCTTCTTGAATATCCCCATAAAAAAAATTTGGTAGTGTGAAATCTAGACTCTTAGGGGCCCATTTGATGTCATCTCTACGAGAGATCACCTTCCCAGGGAACATTTCTTTTACCACTTCCATACTAGTGCCTGATGGGTGACAAGTTACCCCATCTTACTGAAACATTATACGCGTATTGTAACCTGACATTCTCACATGTTCTAGTTGCAAGAATTTGCGAAGCATCTCAACATAGCATTCTGAATTAACAGTTATATTTTGGCCCTTCGAGTTTTCAAAAAAAATAAAGTCCTTTAATTCCCCGACTAACTATCGGAGACCTTCGAGGAATGGAAAGGTTTTGATGCTTTAGAAGAGAGTTTACATAGCTCCAATATCGACAATTCTGTTTATTAACAAACGCACCAGCTGTATTTTGTATGGGTGAAACTTTAAATCAAGTGATAAAATTCGTTGTAATGAAGTTCGAGACAATTCCAGTATAGCCGAACGTTTCCGAGTTGACATGTAAGGATTTTCGTGCACCGATCTCTTCTTCTACGCGTACGTTTGTACGAGATGTTCGTTGACGGCCTTTGCCACGATGTGAATACAAAAAGCGTTCCATTACCCCATGAACTGCTTCATGATGATAAAATTGGCGCAAATGCAGCTCTCTGTCAACGCCATTCCAGCTCTCGCTCGTAATCGCGTCTCAGAGAAAAAGTGATTTGAAAAAAGTACATTACTATAGGCCACCCTGTATATAGGTATATATACATTTACATATACACACAAAAATCTATAGATAGATTCGTCGAATATTTTTAAATTGAATAATATAATTTATTTAGCATCACAAGAAAAATAAATCATCTATTTTTGTGGGTATCATAGACCGAGTATTCGCTACTTAATAAATAAAACGTGCTAAACGGTTAGGCAGACGTTGTTATAAGCAATCAGTTGAAGGACTTATTAGGAGTTATTAGCAGGCAATTTGGATTTCAGTGGACAACTGTACGTTAAAAACTTAATATAAATATTACTTAAAATTAGTTTTTATGTATTGTTAGCATAAAAGCTTGCTCATCTCTGGCCAGCAAGAATGTAGAAACTTAGGTTAAATATTTTCATTATTATTTATAAAAACGATAGTAATAACAACAGAAACGACATCTATGTTTGGACTGGCGATACTTTTCAGTCCGACATCGAAGTCGACAGGTTCGCGTATTGAGAGAGGATCAGAGTTGTATTTGCAGAAAATAAACTGTTTGTATATATTCTTCCTTTTTTCTCTGCCTGAAAGGAGAATAACATATAGGCAACCATTTAAACACGGCCGATATAGATTTCATTTATTTTGAGTTTTATAATTACTAGAGAGAGACAGCTATTTATTTGCGAAAATTCTCATTTACTTTGCGTTTTCGAACGCAGGAAATTGACAATTTCCGAGCACCCGACTAGAAAAATGGCGCGTGAAACTTGTGGGACAATATGACTATTCGATTGTACAAACATAATTAAACAACCGTGAAAAAATCAGTTGGTTGGTAATTAAAAAATCATGTATACATTATTTTGACACAAAAGAAATACGTGTTCATATTTATTTATGACCAACCAGTTGATTTTTTACAGTTGTTTAATGAATATTTGTACAATCGAGTGGTAATATTGTCCGACAAAATTATACACACGATTTTTCCAATCCGACCTTCGGAAATTGTGAATTTCTCGCGATCGAAACGCAGCTTATACGATAATTTTCGTAAATATAAAAGTTGTCGGACTTGTTAAAGTAAAGTCACTCACAAAGTTTCAGAAGAATAGTTAGTTATCATGTTGAAATAGGGGTTACATCCAGTGAATTCTTATTACAGAATCGCTGCAGATTATAGATAGTGACAGTATTAAATTTCAAATTGACACTGTTTTTCTATTTAAAAATTTTCGTTCATTTCATTTTTAAAATAAAAGAGCTTGTCCTTAATTTACTTCCCTATTCTGTGATATTGAACTTTTAAAATTTATTTCTTGTAGGGCAAAATGCCCTAAAAAAATGCCTTATAGATTTTAACCTAGATCTCCAAAAATCTATAGTTTTGGTCGAAATCAAGGTAATTTTTAATATTATTCCGGAATGTGACATTTTGAATTTTTAAAATACAATTGTAGATGCGACTTTGCAATTTTATAAATACTAACCTTGAAAAACGACAGTAATATAAGAAAAAAAATATATTATATGAAATCAGGTTTCGTATTTCGTGAACACGTACTGTTTCCACGCTATTGATTGTACCTCCACACAATTGTCAAGCAAATAAAGAGACAAATCTGATCTAGAACGTCATATTAAGTTTGCCATATTAAATTTTTCGAATGTGGGATATTTCTCTTCAGTCTTAGGGACCTAGCAAATATCACGTTTCTACACAATCAAAAATAACAAAAAATGTCTCGTATACTTATTGTTCACCGTTCTGACGATAAAGAGAATAACAAAAATTTACATTTTGCCTTATTTTAACATTTTGCTTGTATTTTATACCTATATAGATTACAAAAAAATCACTATTTTATAACCTCAAACTGGTCGAAAAATAAACTCTTTTAAAATACTGTTTAATTATATGTAACTAAGAAAATAACAAAATTCATCGTAAAAGTGAATAATTACTATGCAATAAATTTTAAATTGTTATTATTTAACACCAAGAAGTAATAAATAACTATAAGTATCGTAAACAATATAAAATTTTAAATGGATTAAAGAAATGATTAAAGGAATCACAAAATTATTCATGAATTTAGAAAATAGTTTTAAAATATAAATGAGCCGAAAATATTTGATGCAGAACATCCTGTTTTTTATTTGCAGGCAATTTTATTTAATTATTCTATTAAATTTATATCTACAGATAAGAGAATAAACATAATTAAAAAATAAGAATATGTAATCCAAAGGTTAAAGATCTTCAACGGACAAACAGTTTCCGAGATATTCATGAACACTCTTTGATTGTTATTCATAAATAAATTATTTTTTTCCCAAATTTAAAATCTAAATTTAGTAGAATATTTGAAAACCGTTATTTTTTATGTTTTTATAAAATTGTTGGTGAAAATTGTGCATAGTAGATTTAATTATTATTTTTTTTTTCAGGTAAGGATTCCTAAATTATCAGGTGTTACTGACGTAAGTATTAAATTTAATATAATTTAATTATAGATAATATGTAATGCCTGCCCTGAAAAACTTATTTTTTTACCTAAATTTTTATGTTTCGCCTGCTGTTATTAAAATAAGAAAATACAGTTCCACTAAACACCTCATATTTTAAATTTTTCGTTAGTTTGGTTTCTTGTGGACAGTGGCAAACATTTCGCCAAAATATCACTTAGCATATTATGTGTTGGTTGGTTGAAAATCAACTAAGGAAGTTTTCATATGGTAGCGTTGTTGGCAGTTGTCAAAATTAATTTTGTGTTCTGCTCGTAATTTTCAGGCATGCTTTAAGCGTTGATGTAATTTTGAGTTTATTTTTAGGCTTACAAGATCTGTTTTTTTTTGTCTTGAAAAAACTTTTAATTCGTTTTTCAAAAGTCTTGAATTTGTTAAAAAAAACCGAACATATCAGCCTTTAAAAGAGGCCTTTCTTCGAAAATTTTGAAAATTGCTGATTTTCAGAAGGCTAAAGCAAGTACACATATTTTTATCGGTATCTATGCCTTTTCTTGAATGTAGGAGAAACACGAAGTAAAAAAGAGTGACCGCAAAGATAGGTGAAAATATGTTAGGAAATCACGGTCAAATTTTTTTAGGGTCAAGTGTCATCGAAATAAATAATTGAAAAAAAAACATTCCATCTCAACTACAAGGTTGGAAATAAAAAATAAAATTCTAATCTGAAATAATAAAAATAAATTACTTCATGTCGTCCCCACCTTTTTAATTCGCTTTAAGGATTAGTTCATATTAATTCATCTGAAATGCTCTTAACGTTTGGGGGTAGTTTTACCCTCTTTAATAAGGTGTATTTGGGTTGGATGTGATGCAAATATCTCGTTCATATTTCTCGTAATTTATTTGATGCAAAAATAATTTTTACAAAAATTTTATGAATATTTTTTGGCTTTTTTAATTATAAGGGATTATTTTCACCCCCATAAGAGGATAAGTGCCAATAAAAACCAACCATAAATATATGGCGATTGCTGTTCTATGATCAGCTTAAATTATGACTTACGAACAAAATTTTTTTCTGATATTTTATAATTTATTTCCATTTTTCTTGCATGGAGGTAGTTTTACTCTATTTAAGGGGTGAATTATACAATTTTTTTATGTTACTGATATTTTTTTGGTATCTTACGTAACCCAAACTGTAACATGAGATGAGATAAACTTGTTTATCTTCTTTCAGTGTCGAGATATTAGATTTTTAATGTCAAAACTGAACACATTACGCAGCTCAATTTCGTTAACTTTGATAATTAAATTCTCAAAATTGAAACAGATGCTCATCTTGAAACGTTTTTTAGAGCATTATCTTATCATAAACTTTCAATTTTGTTTTTATACGAGGTCCTCGAAATAGGCTAATTTTATGGTCACTTTTTGATCTGCCGTATTTGGGTATTTATATTTTTTTTTTTCGACTTGAGAATATCGGTTTTTATCCATTTTTACCCTTTTTTCCATTTTCTGATATTACTTTTACAAGTATAAAGACATATTTCTACATTTCATGTCTTTAATGTTTTAAAACAGGGGAAACATGAAACATACAGTGAAACCGTTAGCGTAAAGTTATAAATTTAAAGAAAATTTGTAGTTAATGGAAAAGTATACTAAGATTATTGAGTATATTAGTTGAGAAGTATGTCTTACTCCACTGACACACCAAGATAAGAAAATTAAACCTTATGAGTCAAAAAATAAAATAAAAACTTAAGATTACATGAGGTTTTAAAGCATGCCCGAGACTCACAAAAAATAACAAAAACAGTACTGCGTAAAATAAAAAATACGATTTTAATAAAAATATATAAAAACTTTGCTAATTTTTAAGATCAAGAAAACGTTTTTTCCCAAATTAAAATCGAGTTCAAATAACAGAATTGACAAGAAATATTATTGTAAAAATAATCGAAGTGAAATGGAAAGAAAGTTTAAAAATGGGAAAAAATCGATAATTTCAAGTTGAAAAAAAAATACAAAGGCACAAATATGGGTGCTCCACTTTTTTCCATTGTTTCTTTTGCGTTCAAGATAGGGTATACAAAATAAGCCATTTTGAAAATTTTCGAAAACAAACTCTCCTTTAAGGACTGATTGATACATCTGGTTCTTTTTAACCAATCTGAACTGTTTAAAATAGGAGCCAAAAGTCATTGAGTCAAAAAATAAGAGCTTATAAGTGAAAAAAGAATCAAAATGGAATATTTTATGAGGGTTTAAAACAAAGATTAGCAAAAATGGAGTTCTAAAAATGATATCGTAAGAAAGCCAATTCTCATTAAAAATATAAATATTAATCTAGGAAAAATCGAAAAGACAAAAGCTATATTTTTTTGCAGTGTTTCTTATGCATTTAAGTAGAGGTTTAGGCCTCTAAAATAAAAAGATTTGTTTTTTTTTACATTCATCTCCTGAAAATTAGCAATTTAAAAAATTTTTAAAAATAGATGTCCTTTTAAAGGCTGATATCTCTCTGGTTCTTTTTAACCCATCTTAATCTTTTAAAATAGAATTTAAAGGTATTTTAAGGGATCAAAAAATAATACCTTGTTAGTTAAGAAAGAAGCAAAACTATTATATTAGGGGGTAAACTTACCTAAAAATCATAAAAATGTACAGAAACAGCGCTACAGGAATGGTGTACAAAGTTCATTCAAGTTAAAAGATTGTAATGAACTAACGGGTTTTGAAGGTCTTTTTCAGACAAGGAAAATGCTGTTTTCGGAATTCATATCAAGCCAAAACTGTAAATTAGGCGAGCATTTGAAAATATGGAAAAAATAGACTAACGCGAGCTCAATTATGACTTCAAATGGGCATTAAAGGCTCAAATTTGGCATCAAATCTTTCCTTTAATAATACAATACCATATATTTTTTGGAAACTTGGATATATATATATATATATATATATATATATATATATATATGTAATATTTTAAAGAAAAGTATTGTCTGTAAAAATATTGTATTTTTCTTGTTCTATAAAATTACATTCTTAAAATTTTTGTAAAAAAAATTTGTAATTACCCATATCTATTTTAATTTATGTGAATAAAAACCTATATTTTTCGTGTCTTTTCTAAAAAACAATATATATATATATATATATATATATATATATATATATATATATATATATATATATATATATATACAGGGTGTCCAAGATAAGGATCCTAAGCATGGGGATCTCGGAAACAGTTGGAGATACGAGGTCGGTTAAATTAGAGAAAAGTTGCGCAATTTAGTGCTAAATTAAACGCAGTTAAAAAAATTTAAAAATTTCAAACACTTCCGGAGATTTCCGGAAAAAAACGAAATTTGGCAAAATCGTTTTTAATTTTTGCAGGCTTTATTTAAAGAGATATCAGAAAATAAAAGGTAGATTCTCATTGCCACTTTTTATTTTTTATAATATGGTCTAAACAAAATTTAAATCCGACGTTTCGTTTCTGAGATACCATCATGAACTTTCATTTTTTATATGGAACAAAAAAAAGTATCCCATGTATTTGATAGCATTTTTTATTACAAATTCAACGATGTATCACCCTTGCATATCGAATACGTAGTTCAAGTACTTTCCATAAGAGCTCCATGAGAGCGAGAGAGAAAGGTATATCAGTTTTATAAAAGCCAATGAACTACACACTTGATATGCAAGTGTGATACACCGTTGAATTTGTAATAAAAAATGCTATCAAATACATGGGATACTTTTTTTGTTCCATATAAAAAATGAAAGTTCATGATGGTATCTCAGAAACGAAACGTCGGATTTAAATTTTGTTTAGACCAAATTATAAAAAATAAAAAGTGGCAAGAAGAATCTACCTTTTATTTTTTGATATCTCTTTAAATAAAGCCTACAAAAATTAAAAACGATTTTGCCAAAATTCGGTTTTTTCCGGAAATCTCCGGAAGTATTTTGAATTTTTAAAATTTTTAAATTGCGTTTAATTTAGCACTAAATTGCGCAACTTTTCTCTAATTTAACCGACCTCGTATCTCCAACTGTTTCCGAGATCCCCATGGTTAGGATCCTTATCTTGGACACCCTGTATATATATATCTGTCATTCAATTTTATTTAGACGATTTCTTTTATGTCGAGATCAACTAAGAAGAATATAAATCAATAATTTATTCGAAAAAGCTAATTCTCTCAAAGTATTGGAATACGTGTTTTCTCAGTTTTTATATTTCTTAAGTATTATTACTATGGAATGAAGGAATGAATAAATAAAAGTGGTGATTCTTGCTTTTCAATGTTTAGATCTCGCTGGACCCTTTAAATCTCACCATGAACGCAAATCATTTGATGTCCTTACCTTGGTAAGTTCAGACAATCTTGTTATCTGAACTTTTCTTTCATATTCGGGTGATAATATTGTATCCTCGAAATGCCTTATTGTTCCTATAGGGCACTTTCTGAGAATATTATCAACAGTTTATCCTCCTCTAGATAACATCTGCATACTGTCAGTCTTATGAAGATGACTTTCAAGCAATAGTCTTAGTTGCCTCTTTTGGACAGTAGTTAGAATAAGTAAGATTAATTGGGATCCAGTTAGTTCGAGCAAGGGCCCTTGCCAAATGATCTACTTCCTCGTTTCCGTGAATACCCGAGTGACCAGACGAGTTTAATATCTTTATCAAGGTTATCCTATGCAATCGGTGCAGCTATTGACATATAAAATATCTTGATTGTTATTAACTTTCTTATCTTCTATGAAATTTAATTATATCTAACTTTGGTTCTGCCGCCAAGTTTTTGCAGACAATTATTATTTAAATTAAATTACGTATTGTACTTTTCAAGCAGTAAGATTTAACGAATACCGGCCCACCCAGCTGACTGTGCCTATCGTGCGCCTCACCCCCGCGCGCTAGAAAACAAAAAAGTCCGCATGGGCGCGCCCCAATCCCTCTTGGGTAAAGTGTACATGCGAGACGCGCTGCCCACGACCTCTTGCGTTTAAATTGGAATTTTAATTAGGGTAATTGTTTTTCAAGAACCCCACGATAGGCTTTAAATTATGAGATTTAATAAACTTGTTAACTGTGTTAATGGTTTGCGTGCGAATTAACAAAATAATTTTTATGCTCAAAAAGTAACTCTAGGTCAAGCCTTGTAACATTAAAACAATTACATCACCCGATATTGATTCTAGGGCTGGGCGATCTGAATAGCAGGTATCGATAAAATCAATATTCACTTTGTATTGAGACTGTTAGGAATATGCTTTAAAGGTCACAATGAGATTTGGTGTAGCGAAAAATATTTTACAGCACTTTCTAAGCAAATCTCCTTAGTGTCGGTTGTCACAATATCGCCTTCTGTAGATAAGTATCGTGTGAAATAGAAGAATAAGAAGAACGGACGTTCAAGTTTTAGAGGTACTCGAAGTTAATAAGATAAATGTGTGACATTTCTATTTATTTGCCACTGGTGAACTGAATGGAATTCGTCTCCACTTCCTTCAACTTGGCGATGTGGATCTATAAATAAGTAATTTTGGGTGTTTTGCGTAATTCTAGCCCTAATTTTTAGTATCTTCCAGGAGTCTATCCGTCCTGTTCTACTTCATTTCTTATACCCTGGCAATGACAGATGGTACGCAACCTTTCTATTCCTCCACTGGAAAATTTCACACTCGATCCTTAAATCACTATTTTTAATATTTTATTACTGAAATCAACTCCACACTTTACCTGGTCGTACCATTTTAAATGATAAAATTTTACCGAAAGTCTGCATGTTTTGAAACACCGTATAGATATGTCTTTATGAAAAAATGTTTTTGTTCGCACTTTCCTCTATGCACCCGTTTAAAAATAAATTATTTCAAAGTTTATATGTTCTTGCAATTCATTAACCGCAAGCTTTGATAGCATCTCCACTCCATCAAGACGCTATTTTTTATTTGTGCAGTGTAATTATATAAATAGTATCGCCATTCTGTTGGGCAATTATAAATAGAATCCATTAAACACTGTCATGTCGTCTACCGCCTCTTGGGTGTCCAAGATACTGCAGAGAAATTGATATGGGATCGAGAGAATAATATATTAAAAGTTTAGGGATGGGCAACATTATCGATTTCATTAATCAATACACATTGTCTTTTAGTAACATGCATGCTCCGTTTTTCCTTTCTCGACGGTAATTATTAAAATAATAGTAATAATAATCTTTATATATACTGGGTGTATAAATTAAGTAATGAGACTGGCAACGTAGTGTTCGATCTAACAACACTTGGGGCGCGGGACTTGAGTGGGCGAGAGGTGAACATGTGATATACTTTCAGAACAAGTTTGAAACCGCTAGAGTCATTTGGTTATCCGCACCGATTTTTTTCGTGAAACGTTTTTTCTAGTGTCTTCTAAAAATGAGTGCTATCGGATTTTGCTTCAGACTTTGAGCACAGTGCAATGGAAAATTTTACAAAACTTCAATAGGCCTACGGAGACGATTTCTTGTCAAGAGTCCAGGTTTTTCGGTGTTTTAAAGCATTTTCAGAAAAGAGACGATTGAAAATGAACGACGCAGCGGAAAGCCTTCATCTTCAAGAACCGATGAAATGTCGACATGATCCGGGATCAGGATGGAAAGATGCTTTGAATTTTTGGAGTCGACTGAAAATAATCTCCAGTTCGGCAAAAAATTCCGTTACACTGTGCCTAAGTCTGAAGCAACACCTGATAGCACATTGATATTTGAAATTGATGTCACTCATTTTTAAAATGCTTTAGAAAAAACTTTCATGAAAAAAATCGCTACGAACAACCAAATGACTTTAGCAAGTTCAAATACCATTTCACATTACCTAATATACACACTAATATATATATATATATATATATATATATATATATATATATATATAATGTTAAAGTAATTCGAAGCTGGGAAACTCTCATGAGATATTACAAGTATAGATTGTAAATCTGTAAATTAACCTTTTTTATTACAAAAGTAATCATTTGCAATTTCCTTTTGTGATATATGTATTTATTATAAATAGAATCAATTAAATAATTTCGTCGTCTGGCGCCTCTGAGGTGTCAAACGTATCTCAGGTAATTGATATGGAGTCAAGGTAATAATAAACTAAAATTTTTAGAGACGTATAATATTATCGATATAAAACACTAATGATTGTTTTTTTTGACTGAGAACTTTGTTGTTATATGTAAATAGGATCGTTATACTCATAGAGAGTTACCAGCAAATGTCGTTAAATCATGTGACTCTTTGTTGGGTCTCCAAGTAATCATAAAGAACATTAAAATGGAAATCAAGAGAATAAATAAATAAGTGTATAATTTTAGACTTTACATTAGCAATATTGCTTTAGGCTTATTACACCCAGTCAACTTTGATAGTATCAAAGTTATACGAAAGCTTTGAACGGGGTATGTATGATATTTATATAGTGAAAATTGACTTTTGTATTACCGGCATAAAAGAGATCAAAAATAACTATAATAATTTATAGACTAAATGACATTAAAATGATATTGATTTATATATTCAGTTAACAAAAATGGTTGTTTATAACAACATATTGTGTCACGTAGTGTTACTTTTTTAAGACTAAACCATCTTGGTATAGTATTTGATATAAAAGTGCCGAAAGCTAAAAGCTATCAAGGAATTTTACACAGAATTTTTTATTAACAATAATAGTAGTCTTTTTTTCGTAACTCATTATTCACAGTGGTCTGTGGCAAAACTGCAAAAAGGTTTAAATTATTTCAACGCTTATCAGGTTAATCTTTCATTCATTTCTCACCCAAGTCCGTTATTAAGAAGAACAATCGTTTAAATAAAAATAAAGCAGCAGCGACAGAAACTAAAACTATTAGCAACTATAACAATTTAAGTAACTGTAAGTGATGATATTTCCCACTGTGTCCTTATCCACCATTACTTGCAATTGTTTTGCACATTTCTTATTTCGCATTGTAATTCTTTACGATAGGAATAGGAATGTAGTCGGAGATCGATATTACTCGATAATGGAACGTGAAGCTACACTGTTAGGTTACTAAAATAATTTTTTATTTCCTTAGACATGGTTAAAGCTGATATGACATTAGGTATTTGCAAGTTCTCGAATTAGCACTTTTTACTTTTAAATTTTTGACACATATGTACACATTTTAAAAACTTTTGAGTGCATCAAAATAACAGGATGGTATGAAACTATATTTTTTTTAAACACTCTGTTTACATTTTTATGTGTTTTATAGCCTATTAAAAACCTTTAATTTTTGTTAATCTTGTCCAATATTTACGTTCAATAGTTTTTGAGGTATTTTAATATTTTAGGTTATTGATTGGTTTTGTAAAATTTGTAGCTCTTATTATTAGCCATGGACAACTGGGATGATAAAATATTATTTTAGAAAGATACTAGCTTATGGATTAGCTAGAAAGCTGAAAAAAATAGTGTTTCCCCAGCACTAACTAGTCTTGTGTGTGGGTATTTTCTTTTGTTTATGAATAAAAATTCTCAGGATTGTTATACTATAAAATTTGCCGGTATTTTATAGATCTTCTTTCATTACAAGTTACATTTATGGATATAGAGCTGTAGTAAAATATCGATATTTTGGTAGACATGTTGTTACCGATAAATTAAACTTTTGATCTGAAAAGTACCTTATCCGAAAGATTTTATTTGTCCAAACCTGATCTGATAATTTGCGTCAAATTTCTTAAGAACAACTAATTTAATAGTGTTAAAGTGTCAACTGGTGTTTTAATTACTAAACGTAGTACAAGCAGTAGGGTATATAAGCATACTACAACTGAAGTAACCAATAGGTTAACTTGTCTTCGCATCAGCCGAAGTTTTCAGTGACCTCTAAAAGGAATAACCCAATTTCTAGATCGCAAACAGTTAAGTTTGTATCACAGGCCACGGCGACAATTTCAAATATAGTGAATTCTAGTGGTCACAATTTTTCACATCCCGTAAAATTTTTTTACATAATATTTCATATAAGACTACGGTAATTATTGAATTAGGCTATGCTACGCCACTAGACGTATATTGCGAAAACTAAAAAGAAATTTCCTGAAAATGTTCAATTTTTAAGATATTACCTCTTAAAATGTACTTACTTTGGAGGTTATATCGTAAATGCTTTATTTTTGATTTTCTCCCTTTACTGCTACATTTATCCTTTTTTTGGTAAAATCATAGTCTCTTATTCACTTTATAAGCATTAAAGTTTTAGAAAATAACACATTTTCATGCGAATATCGTTTTTAACTTTTAAGGCAAAGAATTCAAGATGTTAAACATTCGCCACAGCAAAAAAACTTCATGGTATTTTTTTTATTTATAGGTATGGAGCTGTTCAAATTACATTTGATTGTATTTAAATTTAGAGATAAGTGCATTCGAATTTATATAAAATGTCGCTAAAAACAGTACTGCCAATAAGGAAAAGAAAATCCTATTTTTTTTTTGCGAATCTCTTTTTACCTCAAATTTAAAAACAATAATTGAATATTTGAAACGTCGACGAAAAACGATTTTTAGCATAAAATTATAAATACGGGGGGTCCAAGAAGTAATGGATAACCTGTCAACCGCGGATGGACCACATCATAATCTACCAAATATCCAATTATGACCTTAGTGAAAGTGTTACGGTTTTCGTTTCTAAAAGTTTTAGTATTTTTTGTAAATTACTACCAGTGCTCGGTTTTTTTCATGCCGTTTTTGCTAATGAAAACTTTTTGTCGTTCTGTTTTACTTATTTTTATGTTAAATGTTTCCTGTATCGATAGAGTTTAATATATTTTCAATAATTACTTTAAAACATTAGAAAAAAAAATCAAATTTTTGATTCAAAATTTTTTCAACCTTCAACTTTGACCAGCCTTGGTGAAAAAAAAACCTTGCGTGATATGTTCGTCATCTTAAAAACCTATTTGCTTAATGGATATTCTAAAATGATATAAACGTTATTACTTTTATGTTTTTTTGTCTTTGTTATCGCTATATGAATAGCAAAGGGTGCGTTTTCGCACCTTTCTCAAACTGTAGTTCTGAGAGTAAAAATACTTTTTTAAGTTGTGTTAATACTGGGCGATACAAATAAACACCAACAAATGTATTTACCTATTGTTTTATTATAAAAAAATACAAAATATGTTCAAAATGGCATCTTTCCGCTATAATGCACAACTTGAACCTCTTAATAAAATATTTTTAAATTCGGCGTGGATAACCCTCAATATTTATTTGGTCGGCGGCTGAGTGTATTTGTTCTCGCGGTTGTCCGACCGTAGAAATTGGCGTTAGATACGTCAGCAATTTGAGACAGCCCCAATAAAAAAGTCTAATGGATTTAAATCCGGGAATCTAGGTGGTCATAGAATTGAACCTCAACATCTAATCCATTGTCATGGATATTTTTCCTTTAACATTTCGCCGTAATTGAATGGCATAATGAGCCGAACATCCATTATTTTGTAGCCACATGCCATGCCTCATTGTTAAAGGCACGTCTTATAGAAGCTCGTATAAATAGTTTTCAACGGGCCCTGTAATTTGACCATTAATGATCCGTCTCCTCACAATTAGCATCAACGGGCGCTAGAAAATCCACATTTTATTAGAGAAGACCGTTTCCAGATATAATTTAAAATTAATCTGTGAACAGGGATCCACAGATTAATTTTAAATTGTTTCTGGGAATATAATTTGCACATTTTGCATCAATGAGCGCTAGAAAATCCACATTTTATTAGAGAAGACCGTTTCCAGACCTAATTTAAAATTAATCTGTGAACAGGGATCCACAGATTAATTTTAAATTGTTTCTAAGAACATAATTTGCACATTTTGCATCAATGGGCGCTAGAAAATCCACATTTTATTAGAGAAGCCCTTTTCCAGACATAATTTAAAATTAATCTATAGTCAGGGATCCACACATTAATTTTAAATTGTTTCGGAGAATATAATTTGCACAATTTGCATTAATGGGCGCTAGAAAATCCACATTTTATTAGAGAAGACCATTTCCAGACATAATTTAAAATTAATATGTAAACAGGGATCCACAGATTAATTTTAAATTGTTTCTGGGAATATAATTTGCACAATTTGCGTCAAGGGGCGCTAGAAAATCCACATTTTATTAGAGAAGACCGTTGCTAGACTTAATTTAAAATTAATGTGTGGACAGGGATCCACAGATTAATTTTGAATCGTTTCGGAGAATATAATTTGCACAATTTGCATCAATGGGTGCTAGAAAATTCACATTTTATTAGAAAAGACCGTTCCCAGACACAATGTAAAATTATTCTGTGGACAGAAATCGTTGATGATCAAATTATTGAGCTCGACGAGCTGCTAGGTACATTATATGGCGAGATGTATTTGGATTTCTTGAAAAATCATCAACTAGGCAGGGCTTATGGCTCCAAAATAATGATTGCTCATTATGCCATTCAAGTACGGCGACATTTAATCGAAGGATATCCACGACAATGTATTGGACGCTTTGGTCCAACTTTGTGGCCACTCAAATTCCCGAATTTAAACCCATTAGACTTTTTTTGGGGGCTGCCTTAAAGACGTGGTATATGAAATGACAGTTTCTACGGTGGAGCAGCTGCAAAAAAATGCATACATACAAATAAATACTGAGGGCCATGCACGCCGATTAAAAAGATATTTTATTAAGAGGTGCAGAGTGAAAGGACGCCATTTTGAACATCTTTTATATTTTTTTTAATAAAATAATAAGTAAACACACTTGTTGTTGTTTATTTATATCGACCAGTATCTACATAATTTAAAAAAATATTTTTAATATGAAAACTGTAGTTTTAAAAATGTGCGAAAATGCACCTTTTGCTATTTAAATAACAATAACAATAATAAAAAAAGCATACCATGCCTTTCTAGAATCTCTATTAAGCAAGTTAATTTTTAAGATGATTGGCACAACACGTGTGGCATTTTTTTTGAACACGGATGGCTGAAGGTTGAACAACACCATAAAATTTTTTTTCTGAGGTCCTAAAAGTAATTATTGAAAATATATTATATTCTATCGATACAATAATCATTTAAGATAATGATAAATAAACCGGAACGAGAAAAAGTTTTCATTTGTAGAAACGATATGAAAAAACCGAGCACTGGTAGTGATTTTCAAAAAATACTAAAACTTTAAGAAAACTCGAAAACCGTAACACTTTTACTAGGTAGACCATGATATGACCTATCCGCGATTGACAGGCTCTCCTTAACTTCTTGGACGCTCTGTATAACAATGCAGAAGGGAAAATGAAGAAAGGCAACCAAAAGAGGTACATTTTAAATAATATCTTTCTATTTTCGCAATTTATGACCCAAAATAGGTCTTTTTCAATAAATGGTTAATTTTAGTGTAGTATAACCAAATAATTAACGAAACCACTAATTACAATATTGTTTCAAAAATAAACAAAAATAGTCGCATAATTATGTCAATATTATCTAACAAGGTCTAACAGAGAACGCACGCCTATGGTGTAATCGTAATTCTGGTTGAAATTCACTCTTCGCAGCGCCGACCGAGATTACAGAAAGCATAGCTACTTTGCGAATGAATTTGTGTGGAATGAGAATTAAATTTAACAGATAAGCTAATATTCCTCTATGCTGTCATATTAAACCAAACTCACATCAATGAAATCACTTTATCATAGTACACTGTGGGCGCGGAATCGCCTATGTAACGTTGTGGTAATGCTAGCAATAAATCTACCAAAGATTAAGGATCGTCGGTAAGTAAACTAATAGGTAGCAAGCCATCTTCGGTTTAATGACGGGTAATACAGATCCAAATATCATAAAATGGTAAATGGATTTTATTCATTCATGTAAAGTACAATAATGTTTTTTTCCTTTTAAAAATAATATTTTTTCATCTATTGCTTTTGAGATCCAAATGTATTCACTGGCACCAACAAAATTGTTAATCACTGCAAATTTTAACGTCTCACTTGTCGAGCTTTTTTACTGACAAACTCTGTTAATGAAGTAGATAAATCAATATTTTGAACAAAATAATTCATTGAATAGATCAGCCAAACCATCTGTTTATGACATTGTTGTAGTAGGTTATTAAATAAAATTTTTATTACCCATGATAAAAATACATAATATCTAGTTGCTCGCTGCTCCTCCGCGTCCGAACTCGTCCTCCTCATAAAGCCGTCACTGCTGCTGGTCGTTGATTTAGTTAAGAATACATTTTAATTTGCTAAATATTCGAGAATGTACGCAAAGTACATGATGATATTGCAAAATATCTGAAGTCCAATCAAGCAAATAGCCCGGCTTTTGATAATAGATAGTAGTATTTTGTCGAGCATTTTCACGTGCCTAAGTAATTGAACATTAGATAAAAGTTCGATTACTGCAAAACGAACCATACGTCCGTCAAAAGTAAAAACCCCATATTATATAAGATTAATTTTATATCTTATTAGTCTTATTTTTAACATTTTTTTTGAAAAGTCAAAAGTTATTTACTTATGTCTACACAGTTATTTTATTGTTTTTTTTTTAAAATCGGTTGAACATATTTTATAGTCTGATACAGGGGTTGGCAATTGGAGGACCGCGATCTGGATCAGGACTGCCAAGGGTACAAAACTGGACCGTTTACCTTTCTGTCTGTGTATATCCATTTATTTCTAATGTACTATATAAATGATGTGATACACCCTACGCTCCTATTTTGATATACAGAGAGTGATGGGTGACAATTAGATCTCGTGAACCCCATATTTGAAAACAAAATGTGTGTTAATTGAAAGTTTGTGATAGGATAATACTCTAAG
Organism: Diaprepes abbreviatus; assembly: GCA_034092305.1. Classification (NCBI taxonomy): domain Eukaryota; kingdom Metazoa; phylum Arthropoda; class Insecta; order Coleoptera; family Curculionidae; genus Diaprepes; species Diaprepes abbreviatus. Next base: position 25,617,430 of record JASJET010000103.1, read on the forward strand.
GAAAGTTTCAAGTGGAGCATCTGTTGCAATTTTGAGAAATTAATTATCAAAATTGAGAAAATTGAGTTGCATAATGTGTTTCAGTTGAAAACAAGTTTTGACATTAAAAATCTAATATTTCCAGAATGAAAGAAGATAAATAAAATGATTTTATCCTATTTTTAAGCTTAGATCATGTAGGATACCAAAAAAATTCAGAGACATAAAAAAATTGTTAAATTCACCCCTTAGACAAGATAAAACTACCCACATACAAGAAAAATGGAAATAAATTATAAAATATCTGAAAATCATGAGTCATAATTTAAACTGATCATTAAGTAGTAATTGCTATATATTTATGGCTTGTGTTTATTGACATTCACCCTTCTATTGGGGTGAAAACAACCCCTAATAGTCAAAAATGCCAAACAATATAAAAATTTGCAAAAAAAAAATATAAAAAAAGATATCTGCATCAGATCCAATACAAATCCCCTTATAAAGAGGGTATATCTCTTCGATGAACCTGAACTTTTTAATCGATTAATATCATCGAAAAAGAATATTCGCCAGTGGTCAATTTTGTTTGCGAAGTTTGTAAAAAATAGTTCCGAAAATATTTTTTGAGTGTGTAGGGCACTTCAGGTGAACTAACGTGAACTAATCCTTAAACCGAATTAAAAAGGTGGGGATGGCATGGAATAACTTATAATTATTATTTGAGGTTAGATTTAACGTTTTTTTTTCGTCAGTTATTTATTTCGATGGCATTTAACTGCAAAAAAAGTTTAGCCGTCATTTATAAACTAGCATCCCAGCTTTAATGCCAAAAATTAGGGTGAATTTAGCATTTTATTTTTTATTTCTGATCCTGTAGCTTAAGGTAAAAGTTTAATTTTCTTCAATTAATTATTTCGATGACATTTGAATGTGACTCAATCTTGGTCGCTATTTACGTATAGGAACTTATCATTGGTGCCCTAAAATCGGGGTGATATCGACAATAATATATCCTACAGGGTCGGAAAAAAAAATAAAATTCTAATATCATCCCTATTTTATTGCGCTAAGAATGGGTTAATAATAGTAAATCACGGTCAAATTTTTGCGTTCCAGTATCATGGAAATAAATAATTGAAGAAAAGAAACGTTCAGTCTAACCTACAGGGTCGAAAATAAAAAATAAATCCAATTTTACCACTATTTTGCGCTAAGGGTGGATTTTTATTGGTAAATCAAGATCAAACTTTTTTTGCAGTCAAGTGTCATCGAAATGAATAATTGAAGAAAGAAAAACGTTCAATCTAAACCATAGGGCTGGAAATAAAAAAATAAAATACTAATAAAATAAATTACTTCATGCTCTTTTAATTCGTTTTAAGGGTTAGTTCACGTTAGTTCATCTGAAGTGCTTCAAACGCTCAAAAAATACCATTTTTTACCAACTTCGTAAACATAATTGACCACTGGCGAATACTCTTTCTCGATGATATTAATCGATTAAAAATTCAGTATCTGTATTGGATCTGATGCAAATGTCTTTTTCATATTTCTTGTAATTTATATGATAAAAAAATATTTTTTTTCAAATTTTTATAAATGTTTTTTGGAATTTTTGACTGTTAAGGCTTGTTTTCACCCCTATGGAATGGTTAATGTCAATAAAAACAAACCATAAATATATGACAATTGCTACTTAATGACCAGCCTAAATGAACATGATTTTTTTTTAAATATTTTATAATTTATTTTTTTTTTTGCATGGAAGTAGTTTTACCTTATCTGAGGGGTAAATATAACGATTTCTTACGTCAGTGATATCTTTTGGTATTTTACGTGACCTAAACTTTAAAATGAGATAAGATAAACTTGTTTGTCTACTATCATTCTTGAAATATTAGATTTTTAATGTCAAAACTTTTATTCAACTGAAACACATTATGCAACTCAATTTCCTCAACTCTGACAATTAATTTCTCAAAATTGAAATAGATGCTCATCTTAAAACTTTTCTTAGAGCATTTTCTTATCATAAACTTTCAATTAGCTCACATTTTTGTTTCAAATACGATGTCCACGAAATAGGCTAATTTTACGGTCATTCTTTGCTTTTAATTTTTTTTCTAGACCCTCAATTGAAGCATTTTAATCATCCGAACTCCACTTGAAATTAATTGCCGACCCCTGCTCTAATATAATAATTTATTCGAAATCGAATTAATCTCAATTATTTCTGGAAATTTTTAATAAAGTAACTGAAAATTAAAAAGCTCGAGTACTGCAAAATAAACCGTCAAAATTTAAAAATATTGTATATTATGTTAGATTATGTAAGCTAATTTTTACCATCTCATAGCAAATTATTTAAAATCAAATTAATCTCTCTGGAAATACTTAAAATGTCAGTATATAATTACTATTATCATTCATTTCTATTTTAATGAATAATCCCAATTAACAACCCTTTCGTTCCGTGGCTCATATATTCCCATTCTGTAATGAACCCATTCCGAAGTTTCAGTAAAATTAGGCGTTTTGAATTAAACTTCAACACCCTAAAATTTACAATTTCCGCTAGGAAATGCCTAAAGCAAAATAATTTGTATGAATTCAGGTTGTTACGGCTTACACGTATAGCTGTGTCATAAGTTTTCCGTTCATCAGTATGCCCTTTTTTCATAGAAGACAAAAAATTCTTCATATTTTGTTTCATCATGTCCAAACTCAAGTTTAAAACTACTCACATGAAATAAAATTGCTGCATTTATAATAGACCGTTAACGGCATATTAAATAACAGTTGTAGGTTCTTACCTCCAAACTATTCCAGAGTCAGTGTTCAAAATAAATTTAAACAACTTCCTGGAAGTCTATAATATGAAAAGAAAACAAGACTGTTTCAGATCTTTACTTTTTGCTTTTTTTTATTTACAATTATATTTTAAATATACATGATTTGTTCCGTAACACTGCTACTTCGTCAGATGTCGAATTGGTTATCAGGGTATTCAGACATCTATTTTAAAAATTTCTGATTTGAAAATTTTTTTATGGTTGTGCCTTAATAAGGAGAAACTAGAGAAATTCGTATTACTACATAAATTTCAAAATGTTATCTGTATTCTTAAATTCGTTAATCTCTAATGATTCTAATCAAGTCAACTTTTTGTTTTAATTTCGGTGTCTTGTATTTTGAAGTCTACATCCATTTTTTTTTCACCTCATACTGCTTATCTGCACTCTCTCTTATTAATTTTGCTGATTTTCTTAGCCAGTTACTTCTCACCAAAATGAAATAATTATAGATTTTTTTGGCCCTGTCTTCCTTTTTTTCTTAGGATGAATTTTTTTAAATATCTCTAATTTTGCGTTCATCATTTCCGCAATCCAAATATCGAAAAACAGAAGATAACCATGCCACTGAAAATTTCGATCAGCCACATCAGAAGAAAAAGTAATTCCTTCAAATATGCATAATTAAATTGAAAATAAAAATTATTAAATTGCACAATTGATAATTCCAAGTCTCATTGTTTAATGCTTTAAACACTTTGAAACTTTAGAAAGTAATAGTAAAATTTAAGTTCTGTTAACAAGATGATTATTTATGCCCAACCCATGCCAAAATACTAATATGTCGTTCACTACATTTAATTAAAAGCATGCTAAAATGTTTGTCATTGAAGTCTTGGCTAAGTTTCAAGAATTTTACATCTGGTTTAGAAATTACTTTATTGCACAAAAAATTTAAAAATACCTAAACTAACTAAACTAACCATGGTTAAGCAGTAATTATATCCTGCCATGCTAAGCTGTTATAGCATTTTTATCTGAATAGCTACAGCAGAACATTTCTGCTTAAATGTACACAAATATTGCAAGATGGTTGAAAACTGGAAAAATTGTTGACATAATTCGTCTAACTTTGAATAGGATTTAGATCTTTTGACAAAATTTTCAACATATTTTGGGAAGTTCTCCAAAGTGATTCCCTAAAATATTTTAAAGATTGGTTTATTGCAAGGGGGTGGAAAAGTGAAAAAAAAACGTTGTTAAACGAAATTTTTAATCAACTTCATTTACATATAACTTTTGATAGAAGTATTTTAATATGATTTTTAGTATATTGTAGAGAGTACTATTATGAGTAATCCTATAAGATAGGTTTATTGCAAAGGGGTGGAAATCTAAAAAGATTTGTTGATCAGTGAACTTTTTAATTAACTCGATTTGCATATAACTTTTGATAGAAGTGAGCGATTTTGATGTCGTTTTTAGTATATTGTAGAAATTATTACCAAGGGGGATTTCGTATAATTTTTAAAAAGAAGTTTGTGACCTATCACGTAATGGCGGCTTTAGGTTCGACTGCGCCCTAGGCCTCCTCCGATATGGGCATTCACTTCACAATTTCTACCGTTTAATGACAAGAGACATACGTTTCTTTATGTTGAAAATGCTTACTGTTTTTGATTTTGATACTGACCTTGGACTTGTGTTTCAGGGTCATTTTAAGGTTAACTGTTTTGTTCGAATAAAAATCTCTTTCTGTCATATAGGGATTGACCTTCAAATGACCTCTAGATGTGAAAGAGCACATGCCATATTTATATCTTTTTACAGGGAATTTTCCCTACTCCCTCCCCATTTCTGAAATAAAAAGTAGTGGATACTATTCTGAAAAACAAAGTTCTTGAAATTCATGTTCAAGGTCCGTTTCAAAGTCGTAAATATTAAGCTCTTTCAACATAAAAAAACTTATTTCTGTTGTCATTAAAGCCTCGTCTTTTAACCGCTTGGTTCCTAAGATTTTATGCGTTTTTCTGTCAGACAATTGCGATTGCCTTTCAAACGATGTGAAAAAGCATAAGACATATTTATATTGTGGGACTGGGAATTTTCCCTAATTTCCATTTTTGCAATAAAAAATAGGAGTTACTATTCGTAAAATAAAATTGACATTGAAATGCATATCATCTTTTCAAGGTCAAACATTCTAAAATCAGGACCTTTACGTATTTTTCTATTTTGATATTTTTTTTTCATTCAGTTCATTATCTCTTTTGTTCACATATTTCATGCCCATTCTACGATAGTCTCCTCAATGTTAAACGTTCTAGCGTCAAAGTCATCACGTACTTTCTTTAATTGAATAATTTTGGTACCGAGTTCACTCCCTCTTTTATTCACATAATGCATAATCCTCCCCTCGACGGTCTGCCCAACGTTAAACATTCTAGGATCGAGGTGACTACCTATTTTTTCTAATTTGGTAATTTTTACATCGAATTCACTAACTCATTTCTTTACATAATTCACCAAGTCTTTATTAAGAATATCAGCCATCTGTATGTGGAGTCATGTTCAACATCATTAACGTGAAGTCCTTTTAACATAAAGAAATTTTTTTCTTATATTTTTTTTGTAGAACACCCTTATTTTCCGAGATTTTTGAATGTCAAAGTTAAAACGGGACATAATTTAATTACACCACATTATTTGGATTATATTTATTTATTAAAAGTTCCACTGGAACAATAGACACTACATTTTCGACTGTGTAACTGCAATTACTCGACTGAGTGTGGAATCCAGATGGTGTATGTTTTGTATGTTTTAAGTGACATACAAAATCTACGTCTTTAAATTGAAAAAATATGAAGCATCTTTCTGATCAAAAAGATCGTTGTATCTGCTGTATCGAACCGAGAGCAACATCCGCAGGAAACAATTGTCTATATAAAATATAGATTCCGAGACGAGAATACATATAGACAACCAAGTTTATCACTCATTTTTTAAAACTAAACCCTATGGTAGAGAATACAATTTTTGTATTTTCTTGGGATAATCTGAGTTTAAAATCTATCTGTAAAGACTAAGCATTCCCGGAGCCCTGGTATTGTCAGTTTTGAGCTACAGATGGCGTCTATAATTTGATCTCTAGGAAAGAGTAACTTCAGAAAGTGCTATTTAGTTTTTTGCAATAAGTACCTAATAAACCCTTATTGCTATAGCAAAAGAGCTAGCTGACTCAGGTACAGTGGATTTCTCATATAATGGAAATCAACATCGTAACATAATTGCATTTTACACTATTCGCCATTTCAAGTAAGTAAAAAGTTATAGTAATTTATTTTTTACTTTTTAGTGCAGATGCTTGAAATCGGTTTATTCTTTTTGTAAAAATAATGTATTGTTCATTTATTCATTGAATATTAAAAGGAAAAACAAAGAAATTTAAAAAATGTCGCTAAATTAACAAAACTTTTCTAAAAAATGAAAAAACGTGTAAGGTCCGAGAGACGAGGATAAATGTTGAAGTAATAGCTAAATTTTTGTTCCTTAAATTAAACCGATCTGACTTACAGAATAGTAAGTTTTACGGTTCGCATGAATCAAAGGAATCTATTTTTTATGTCGTTACGGGATCTTAGTTCTGATACCTTGAATTCGGAATTTGTTTAGTATTCTCTAGCGTCTTAGAGATATGTAAATAATTAAGAGATCATTTTTTTCCACGCTTCGCCGTTCATTAAAAGTTTGCATGATTCAGTTTTTGCAGGCATAATTTGTTTTAGTCTAGTATTACGGTGAACATACCTATTAAACTCATATGTCTTTATAATGCATTGCTCTGGCAAAACATGTACAAAATAGACTTTAATGCACATTTAATTGTTTTTGCATGTTTATGATGCGTAGTACAAATTGAACATTTTTTACAGTCCACGACCTCCCTAGTCGTGTGAATCCGGCTTGTTTACAGGGACATTCATTTGTAGAATAACGGCACAAATTTTACATGAATTTGCTACAACACATTTAAAATAAATAAATATTTATAGTTAATTGAAAGAATCATATAAATATTCCTTTATACTCGAGTAAGTTAATAAAAATTATTTTATGGTACTACTGCTGAGAGACATCTTTACGTTTTATAGTCATTGCTTTTTATGACAGTGGATTTTTTCAATGTTTGCTAAAGCCGGAAAATGTAATTGAAATGGCTAGACAACCTACCGTCGGATGTTTAAACTAGTGACGGTACGACCTACCGGTCGCACGTCTAATTTAATGACGAAGGCGTTTACCCTTCCATAAAGTATAAATTGTTTTTAAATAAACTAAATCTTTCATATTGCAAAATATTAACAACTATTTAATATTGCAATGAATTTGATAACCATAGGGTTATTTCAAGAGAGGCGCATCTCATTTATGTTGTACTATGTAGTAATGCATCTCTCCTTAGTCTCATGTCAAATCCACTGACACAAGGCAGATATTTATATGGCTGTTCGTACTCTCTTCTCCCAATTTCAATAGCTTGAGCTTTACATTCAATCAGCTTTGGAACTAGTAAACTGTCGTTATACAGTTTGCAGGTATGAGAGATGTTTAAAAAGAGAATAAATTTAGTTCATATACTAAAAAAGGCTGTGGTTCGAAAGGAGACACAGAAACGCCTTTAAGTTCTTAAATCAATACCTATTTTTTCAGTTTACGTGTATGTATGTGGAGATGGGGATGTGTACAATGCGACCTGAAGGATTTATTGTGCCCCCGTCTGCCATTAAATCATTAAGAACGCATCGCCGACTAAAGCATGTTCTCCAATCCTATTTCTTGTAAGAAACTCAGAATGTGGGGCGGCTTCAAATTGGTTAGATCTATCTATTTTATTTGATATGCTCCCATATATCGCATCCCAGAGCTTAGCAATGCATGACATTCTGAAAGAATGTGTATAGAGGTTTCCTCCTCTTCCTCACAAAAGCTGCGTTCTTCTCAGGTGACAATGCCTTATTAGGATTCCTGTTAGAATTTTAAGTTGGATCTTCTATTATATTTCTATCTTTTTAGTTATTTCAGTATTGGACTGTTGCTTTTGCTTTTTCGAGTATGTCATATCATTTCCTTGTACTCCAAGGTATCCTTTTACCCACCTCCAGCCATGTTGCTCTTGCCTAGTTCTTGCAGTTCCTGTAAGCATTCCCAGACCATCTTGGAGCTGATTACATGAGAAGTTTGCGCATGACTATTTCACTATCCGACATCATGATGATGTTTGCCAAAGCTTTTTTCCTTATTGAATTGAACCCATGTCCTAATAGTGTTAATTTTTACTTGGAAAATGCTTGGTGCATTGCTCAAGCTTTTCAAGTGTCTGACATCTGATCCATACACTTCTATTCTTGTTCTCTTTGTTGTTTTAGAACCGTCTGTATACCCCTTAATGAACTTTTTGTGGAGTTTGTCAATGGCATCTCTGACCCATTCGCTTTTATGTCTTAACCTTGTGTTAAAGTCTTTCATGAGGTTGAGCTTATTTTTTATATCATCTTGGGGCATGTCCCAGATGTGTTTGTTTCTAGAAGAAAAATGAGGCCTTCGTTTAATGACTCTATCTCTCATCATTCTATATATTGTCTTCTTTGTCATACTCTTCACTAATATGTGTAGATGTGTTAAGTTCAGAATTAATTCCATAGCTGCCTTCGAACATACCCCTGTAGAATTAGCATAACGTCAGAACTAGGGCCCCGTTGTTTGAACGCTGAATAACGTAATATTTTATTTATATTTGAAAAAGTGTTGATAAACAATAGATATTTAATTTTTTGGTACAGACATACCGATTTTATGCTATTCTTTTCTAATTGCATTATTTAAAAAAGTATCATATGATAATCGTTATGTCAATTCTAAAAATGAATTTATGATTGCCTAAATTATTATTATTGTTATTTTCAATATGTAAACAATATCTAACAATATTTATCAATAAAAATAAGTTTTTAAATCATCTTTTTGTTAATATTAATTGTAAACTTTGCATTTATAGTAATTTCTAACACTTTAATATACTGAAAAAAGTTACGACAAGCAATCAAATTAAAAAAAAAGATAAGTAAACATGTTGATGTCTGTCAAACATCAAAAAAGCGTCTCCCCCACCGACCATTCTTTAGTGTGCTCAAGTCCTCTTGCAACTATTAGCAAACATTTTTAGACTGGTTCTTTGTAATTTTGACCACGTCATCGGCATAGCCCTAATAGGATATGCCGAGATCAGTCAGATCACAGAGGAATCGATCTGCAATTAAACTCCACATAAGAAGGGACGCTACATCCTCTGATAATATAGATGGCGATCATGTCGTGCCCTACCCCTGCTTCTGTAATTCTGACGGAAAGAAGTTGTGACTTCCTGTTAAGTAGTGCCTTTTTAACGGCTTCATGTGGAGTATTGTCAAAAACCTCTTCTATCCAGAAAAACTTATACTACAGTTTCCCTGTTTTAGGATTAACGCTATAAGGCTGATGGGTTGCAGGGATTTAGGGTGTATAATGTCCTTCTTCTTCGCTTTTGGAATAAAGGTGACACAGATCTTTCTCCAAGTTTCTTGTATATAACCTGGTTCCAGGCAATTTCGACTAATACGCACTATATGTGGTAGAATCTCTTACTGTCCCCGTTGAAGCAGGATAGGGGGTATGGCATAGCCTCTTGGGGTTTATAAACGGTTAAAAGATGTTCATTGTCCATTTTATACGATCGCTACTGCATATGTGGCAATCCGTATTGCATTTCTGGTAGGTCTACTGTAATATTATATAATTCATGGAGCTAGGTTTGCTCCCCGGAAAGTGAGTGTTGAGTAAGAGCCATACTCTTTCCACTTCACTCTCCGTGAAGCTGGCTTTCTAAGTGCCATTACTGTACCAACCCTACCCCGTGCCATGACTTTGTGCAATCTTGCTGCGGCAGGTATAGATTGAATATCTTTACTTAATTTCGCGAAGTTGTTTCTTTTAGCTTTCCTAATTTCTTTGTTCTAGCTCTACCAGAATTCTTCGTTGGTTGTACCTATACCTCCATATTGCACCAAGGTGCGTCCCTACAATTAAAGATTATTATAGCTAAGGGTAGCTATTATAATCTTCACTACAACGTTTGCGTCTTTGTTTAGGACACCTGGATTCATAAGCGCCCAGTATTGCCGAGTATTTTTTCAATATGTTGAGATGTAGGCGAAACGTCGTGACGATTTTTCTACTGACGAACAGATTGAAAAGCGGAAAAACACTATTGCATACATACATGTATATATATATATATATATATATATATATATATATATATATATATATATATATATATATATATTTATATTCCAGATTCTTGAACCATACATTAAATAATTTTTTTTTATTTTGTTTTTTCTTGGGTTTAAGTTCTTTATTCAACAAGAAATACAAAACAATTTGACGTTTCGCCCTTTCTTTAAGGCAAAAACATTTTTGTCTTTTTATTTATTGATCTTCCTAAAAATATTTTTTATAAAATTAAAAACATTCATACAAAAACATATTTACAATTTTTAAAAACTATTCACATTTTTAAAAAAGTATTTAATTTTACCAATACATACATTGACGTTTTGTTTATTTATTAATAATGAAATGAAACTTTACATCGTCTATTTAGGTACTGAGGATACATGGAATACGAGTGTGCTTTATTTTTTACATTTTACGATGCACCAAAAAACCGAAAGAACGCATACGTTTATTTTTATATTTAAGAGGATATTCAATTTTTGATGTTTATTAACAGGATCGAATACTTAATATTTTTGTTTAAATTAGGCTGGTGTAAACATACCTTCGATTATAACAGTAGCATAATTAAAAACAAAGATATGAATTATCAAAAATTGCAGATAAAGGAAATGATAGAAATTTAAAAAATTTGAGCCACATTTACACCAGCCTAATTTAAACAAAAATATTAAGTATTCGACCCTGTTAATAAACATCAAAAATTGAATATTTTCTTAAACATAAAAATAAATGTATGCGTTCTTTCCGTTTTTTTGGTGCATGGTAAAATATAAAAAAAACAGTCGCATTCCATGTATCTTCAGTACCTAAATAAAAGTTTCAGTTCATTATTAATAAATAAACAAAACCTCAAGGTATGTATTGGTAAAATTAAATACTTTTTAAAAATTTGAATAGTTTTTTAAAATTGTGAATATGTTTTGTATGAATGTTTTTAATCATATAAAAAATATTTTTAGGAAGATCAATAAATAAAAAGGCAAAATTTTTTTTTGAAGATGTCTTAAATAAAGGGCGATACGTTAAGTTGTTTTGTATTTTGTGTTGAATAAAGAATCTAAATCTAAGAAAAAACAAATAAATATATATATATATATATATATATATATATATATATATATATATATATGTGTGTGTGTGTGTATGTGTGTGTGTGTGTGTGTATTAAAGGTTTTTATGAGACATCTTCTAAAAAAGACCCTCCTAATTTAAAAACCTAAAATTTCCATACCATTTTATGTTTATTACATCAATAAGTAAAAGTTATACGGTACACTTTTTGCCGATTCGGGCTTAAACGCATAACTTTTAAAGGACTAAAATGTTTTTACGTGTCACGTAAATTACATTTTTTACGACTTCATAAAATGGAGTTACAGCTACTTATGTCACACCTCCGGGACATTTTTAATGAACAATCCTTAATCTTTTAATCAGTGCAACCTATGCGACGGTACTAAATAAGAAGTTGTCGTCATAATTTAATACGGAATTAAATTATAATTTTCTGATTAAACTTTTTGCGACTGACTGGTTTGCAGAATGTTAGCTTTTATTAAACTGTATAATATTTTACGGGTAATATTTAATATTATTTTTGGGAGTAATGAATCTTAGTTGTAGAAAGGAATAATTTATTTTTAGTCGTTTACCTCCCTGTTGATTCTCCTGTGTTTATTCTTTTAATATATTTCCCATTACTGCTTAGTCAGAATCTCACTTACTAACACAGACAATCAATCATTAATTTCAACTATCATGCGTAAACGTCATCATGTGAAAATGCTGTCTCACTGTTAAATGACATTAATATTTATTCAAAATTAGGCAACCAACTATTCACGCGAATATTTGAAACCTAGGAGGCAGCTTTCAATGTCTGGCTCCCAACATCGATTGTTTTTTTAAGGACAGTACATGACATGGGTTATTTATAATGGTAGTATTTAAAGAAAAACAGAAATGCCATTACTGATAATGATGTCCTAGTCGTAGAGAATTTATAATGTGCAGCGTTCCATTTTCAACAGTTGTTCAACATATTATTTTTTTTTAACAAAGGGCAACGTCTACATCTACAAAATTTGCAACATGTTATTGTTTTTTATTATTTTTTTAAGTATTGTTTCAGCTTCTCAAGTTTATTTTTTCAACGCCTACATTCAATGTAAATCAAGACCTATTTTCGGATTGTGAACCGTGAGGAATGCGTTTATACCCGTTTATATATCGTCGGAGAAAATTCACGGCTGTGATTTATATCCACAAATATTTATGTAGCACTTTCTTTAAGTCTGGGAAAAACGATGATTTAAGTGCGTTCGAAAATGACAGCGTTTACTGACTTTAAGAAAAATAGAACATGTTCGGTACTAATAAAAATATTTATTTAGTAACAAAAAGAATAACGTATACATCCTGTACGATCCCGAGAGACATACATATATTGAAGATGTTTAGAGATATATACATATTTTATTAAATTTTCTGTCGACATTATCTTCGCTGTTGTTGCATACGGCATTGCAGTTGCAACTGAAAATAGAACTCCCGGATGTCTCATAGAATCTTTGTCGGCCCTGATCATATTAAGATCTACGTAATATGCTCGTAAAGCTTGATTATATAGTCCTCGTCGGGACAGGGAAAATAGGTGCATTAAAAAGGTAAAAAAATATTGTCTCCCGTTATTTTTCAATGAATTTTGTTTATGTGTACTAATACCCATTAAACATTTATTCTAATTGATTAATTTATCAAAGCCATTAAAGGCTATATACAAAAATTGATTGTATATCTAGTACTATATAAAAAAGCAAGATATAGATTTTCTTCATCGCATAAGTTTGAGTAGACTCGTCTAAATAGCAGCTAAATCTCAGGTACTTTCATTCACAAGTTATATAGAGGTAAGCTTTAAGAGAAAGCTTAAAACCTTTGTCGCATTTATAGACTTAATCGCCGCGTATAAATAACACAGTATCGAAGCAGGATATTCTCTACAAACTTATTCCCGTCATTCCTTGTAAGCTTATTCTCCGGTTTATGAACATGTTAAGTGATAAAACTTTTCAAGTTGCAAGAGACTCTACAAGTAAAAAGAAAAAATTAAACAATTGTCTGCCTCAGGGGTCAGTACTAGCCCGATTTTTGTTCAGCTTTTACATAGCGGACGTACCCGAAAATTCGGATATGCTGATGATGTAGCTGTAGCAAATGGAAGCAAATTCATAGAGGAAAGTGAGGAAGCTCTTACATTTTACCTGGACACCTTGAGAGCCTTTTTACGCGTACGAAGGTTGCAGCCAAACGTAAATAAAACAGAAGTAACGTGCTTCCATCTTAACAATCAAATAGCGAATAGAGAACTAAATATAATTTACGAAAACAGTCGCCTGCACCACAGTAATCACTCAAATTACTTAGGAGTTACCTTAGATAGAATGCTTTCCTTTAAGAACCACGTCGCAAGAACCGTAGCAAAACTCGCAACAACTTCATACAAAAACAGACAGGTAGATCTTCCGCCACAACTCTTCGCTGTTCTGCCTTTATATATATATATATATATATATATATATATATATATATATATATATATATATATATATATATGTATATATATATATATATATATATATATATATATATATATATATATATATATATATATAGATAGAGAGAGAGAGAGTTAGTCTACATATTTGTTATACACACTGAAATGTTTTTGTTAGTTCTTTACTCATCGAATTGTTATATTAACTTTGTAAGCTAAGTAAAATAAAATAACTGTTAAATGTAAATTGTAAGTTTTCAATTCCTAAAGTAGTCTTTGGCTAGAAAGAAAACCTAAGCATAGAAAACGTACGTATATTATTAATGTTAAAAAAATAGTGGTAGAGAGTTAACGTTCTTCTTCTTCTTCTTTCTCAGCCCATTGACGTCCACTCCTGGACATAAGCCTCTCCGATGATCCTCCACTGCGATCTGTCTCTCGTCTTCTGGAGCCAGTCTTTTCCAGCAAACTGTCTTATATCATCTACCCATCTGCGTTATGGCCTGTCACTATTTCGATTCGTTTCTCGCGGTCGCCATTGCAATAATTTACTCCTCCACCTATCGGGCTGTTGTCTAGCTATGTGCCTCGCCCATTGCAACTTTAGTCGTGATAAGCGTTCAATAACGTCAACTACTTTGGTTATAGGTTAGGCGTTAACGTTAGTTGAAAGAAATTTAATAATCAAACTACACAACAAAAATAATCTTATTGAGAAATCGCCAAATTAATAGGCAGATGTAAATTTATTGTAAAAACTGTTTTGATGTATAAAAAAGGGAACAGAGTTGAAAATAATGTTTGTTCTGGACGTCCACAAAAACTATTTATAACAATAGTTGATGAAAATCCACCCCTAACTGCCTCTAAAATGGCAATGGCAACGATCTGTTAAAAGAGCTGGTTTAAAATTTTGTAATTCTAGAAAAAAATAAGTAGAGTCAATTGAGAAAAGAGGATTAATTTTTCAAAACAGTCGTGAGAGTCATGAGAGTAAATTTAATATATTAGGATGCGATGGCATCAAAAAAGTATGAAGAGAAGCTAGATAAGCATATAATCCTAAGAACACTATCAAAATAATTAAGCATGGAGGTGGAGGCATAATGATATGGGGCTGTAAGACTACGTCAGTGGTTGAAAATTTGATAAGAGTTAATGAAACTATTTATATCATATTATATACGAAATATTCTTCTGAAAATCACTTCAATAACGGTGAAAGTGTTCTGGAAGGTTTCTCAGACGTAGAGACCGACGCGGTCAAGGAACTTCATTTTTTACTACGAGGATAGCCGTCTATATTTTGGGAATAACAATAAAAAACATTAAACATTAAAAATGGTTTTATTGTTTTTCAAAATATTCTCGACTATGATCAATATATCTTTGCATATTTAAACACCAATCTAAAAAGCATTTTTGGCACTGTGACGATGGTATCTCAACATGATTTTTGGACGCATCAACAACTGCTTTTTCTGATGTGCAAAATCATCGACCATGCAGTTTGTTCTTCATTTCTGGGAACCAAAGAACCAAAAGAAATCATTGGGTGCTACATCTAGCGGCGGATCTAGCATCTCTCTTTGGGATGAGGGGGGGGGTGATATAAAAATTCAGTATGGCAAATGGAAGCAAGTTGTCCACGGGAGGGACCCTAGAAGTTCTGAATTTGAAACTGTTGGGGAGGCGATCGCAATCGAAAGCAAGTTGTCAGCGTAGGGGGGGGGGAGGTGCCAACAACATTCACATTCCTAAGTAAGAGGCAGGGTCGGGTCTATTTTCCTGAATTCAAAGCTTATACCAGGGGGGGGGGCGATCGCAAGCGAACGCGAGTTGTCGACGGAGGGTAGGGGAGATGCCAACAGCATTCATATTCCTAGTGTAAGAGACACTTGCACTATAACCAATTGTGGATGACATTCACGCTACTCGTCCATGAACGACGGCTACGATTGAATTCACAGTGGTTTTTGTAAGTGTTTCATTGCCGTATAGAAAATTAAGTTTATCGATGCACTCTTGTTGAGGTAAACCACGTCGAAAGTTGTGAAAAATAATTGCACGAAAATGTTTACAAGTTAATTCAATTTTTTGACCAAGATGGATGTTTGAAGTTATTAAAAACAACGCAAACAACGTCCATACGTCAAAATGTCGTACTTTATAATGAATATATCAGATAGCACCTAGCAACACCAATGATGCCAGTTCTTAAAATACAAACGGCTACCCTCGTGTGTAGAGATTACTGAATTTTTAGTCAGTTATGATTTCTCTACGAATATACTTATTACGAAGAATAAAAAAGTGTGCTTTTCTTGTAATATTTTGTTCGCTATAAAGTCAAGTTTGACGTGATATTAGAATTCCATATTATTAAAAAAGAAATATGAAAGTCATTCTTTAACGTAGCGGTTCACTTACAGTACCTGTTGAACGAAAAGTGCCTCTCCGAACATTTACAGTCGACTTTTATATGTTTGGTAGGCAATTTTCGTGGCTGTCTGCTACTTTGAAAAATGGTTACTTACGAGGTTATAAATACCGCAAGGCGCGAACGACTCGGAGAGATATAAAATTTATATAAATAGATTAACTTGCCCGTTGTAAGAGATGTTTTATTGGACATTTTCTTTATGCAGGCTTTCGGAGAAGTGATAAGTTGAGATGGGGGTTGACATTCCGACCATATGGTTCAAATTGTTTTGTTTTTTTTTTAATTTAATTTTGCTTTGAGAAAAATTTTATTTTCAGAAATAAAAGGGGACAGTCGTGCAGCTAGAAAATATATTTAAAGGCAGGGGAATTACGAATTCCGAAACATTGATACACAATGATCATTTTTAAAAAATGTTAATACCCTTTTAAATAGCATTTTAACAATGTAGTTCTTTGGTATTAACTTAATTAGTCGATAACACAAAAATATTTATAATTTATTTTTATGAGGTTAAGTAACTTGATTATCTGAGTAAATATTTAGAAAGTTCGGCCCCTTACGTAAACAAAGTACTCCCATCTGTTATATGTAAAATTTATTAGTGAAAGGAAATAGTAAAAGGGCACGTTACGTCCTATCTTTAATGTGCAATGTTAGGAAACATAAGCCATGTGAAAGCTCATGGCCCAAAGCTCACATCGTTTATTTTATATATGTGATGAGCTTTGTGGGTGGATTAAATTGTTGCTGTAAATTCTTACGATAATGCTCGGAAATTATCTAGTAATAAAAATGATCTATAAATCTTTTCTATTTAGTTTGAACCTTTATCTGAGCATGAATAATTTATCAAGGTGGACTCGCAACTAATTCGACACAATGCAAACCCTGTATCTCAATGGGTGGGCTTTTGAATCTGGATAGATACGTAGGACATCACCGACAGGATCAGCTAAAAGAACAGCAATAAAATTTAATTTAAAATACTTAATGCTAACTTACGGACTAATGTTATTTACCACTCGCTAAGAGCAAAAATGCATAGTTAATCCTGTTATGACAAATAAAATTAAGTTTGTTATTGTTTAAGGAAAGTTGTTAAGGTCAGTACAAAACATACAATATTAGTCATTCTTTGTAAATATGCAGCTGCCATAATCTCGTAATGTTACAGTAGTGAAAGTGCAATCATTATAGTTTATTGTAAAATCCATCTGTAGTATATATTAATTTTGCCATAAGTTATGTTTACAAAAACATGTTGTACAAAAGAAATAATAAAATAATAAAAACTAAGAAAGATATATACAGGGTGTCCGGTAAATACCTCCTAATTTTTCGGGAGCATACACAGAGGGTCAAAATAATTATTCTTTCTTAAAAAAAAATTCTCAAAATGCTCGTTAACTGAGATACAGAGCCCTAAAGGTGTACCCAGCGATTTACGTTATCGGCTCGAAATTTTGAACCGTTATGCTGAAAGATTTTCAGCTCAGACATTGTCAAGTCCAGAAACCTTTCAAAGGGTTGATCGGGGCTCAATTAAGCTACAATTGAATATTATTTTAGCAAATGTTTAATATGGGCTCCACGTACTTCAGTACATTGTCTTATTTTTCGAATATTTCCCCTCTGCACTACAAATAATATTCCGGCATTATTACGGACTTCGTTAGAATGCAGTGCTGTTATCACTAGTAGTTCTTCTCTAGTGTTTACTGGTGTTGAATAAACTAGTCGTTTTAGATGTCCCCAGAAGTAAAAGTTTAAAAGATTTAGGTCTGGAGACCTTGGTGACCACAAAACAAGCCCGCCTATCCATCAAGGGCCAAAAACGTTAGTTAAGTGTCGACGTACTATACGGTTTAAATGACGTGAAGCACCATCATGCATATACCACATTTGCATTCTTCTATCAAGAGATACGTCTTAAAATAAATTATTTAAATTTTACTGCAAAATTATAAATAAATCTCACCATTGAGTCTTCTTTCAAAACACATTTACAATAAATCTTGTTGGTGATTGTTTTGAATTACAGCAGGCGGGTGTTCATAAGCCCAAAAATGTAAATTGTGTGAGTTTATTATGTCATCTCTTGTAAAACCGGCCTCGTCGGTAAACAAAGTAAGGTTAAAAAAAAATAAATCTAGGTTATGTTGCTGTATAAACCAGTTGGAGTATTGAATTCTTGCGGGATAATCATCCGGAGACATAGCGTGTACTTTTTTAACGTAGTACGGGTGAACTAACTGTTCTAGAATTTCATGTACAATTCATTTTGTAACATTGTGTTGTGTCGCCAGCTTTCTTATGCTGTTTGAAGGGTTGTCAGCAATATCTTATAAAACTTGTTCCTCTACGTGAGGGTCTCGTACTCTTCTAGAAGGGCCCTCACCGCTACGTCGCCGCAAAAATTACCTTGAATAAAACATAATTCGTTAACTCTAATAAATATTTTCTAATCATCTTTTACCTGTTTCTCTTAACCGTGAATTAACCATTTGACAGATTTTTCGACTTGGCAATGTTTGAGCTGGAGATCTTTCAGCATAAAGTCTTCTTGCCGCGAAGAATTTGACAGCGCTTCACCATAAATTAAATGCATATCAGCATACTCTGCGTAAGAATATTCTTCCATTTCTTAATTATTTTTACTTGAAGGCGGTTTTGACAAGTTCCGTCAATAGTAATTCATTATGTAGGTATTAACAATAACCTGATTTTTACCTGTTTGTGTTTAGCATTAGTAACTTTTGAGTGTTTCGCATAAAAACCGATTTATCTGGAAAACCACCAGTTTCATCGAAATAAATTAAGAGTACCTTCTTTGAAAAGGAGTGACCAAAGTATTTAAAAAATCAATTTTCAATTCTGTAAAATGACACCTGTCAAGAATTAGGCCCAACGAGTGTAGCTGCAAGTCCGTTCCTGACTTCTCTGATGATTTAAAACATCTACATGGATGGTTTAACGAGTCATTATGACCTCTATTAAATATTAAAATTTCATTAAATTATACAAGTCGGTTCAAAACTTAGAGCCAATAAGGTAAATCGCTGTGTACCCCTTTGGGGCTCTGTATCTCCTTAAGGGGCACTTTATGATTTTTTTTCTATGACAAAGTAGGATTATTTTGAGACCTCTGTATGCTCCTGAGAGATTTGGAGGTACGTACTGGACACCGGACATCTTTAATGACTTCATATTTAATAAAATAAATTCAAAATTGATCCCCTTTTACTCTACACTCTGTATCAGAGAAAAGGAACCTCGTTTTTTTGCCTGGTTTCCGAAGAGAGCAGCTGGGGCTTTTCTTTTGGCCAATGGTACTGTCGATTAACTGTTACATTTAAGTTATTTGTAGGTCTTCGGTAGTAACCTTAAACCGTTTTAAGCAGCCCGCCCACTGGTTCGGTTCGGTTCAGACCGCTCGGCTCCGCACAATCGGCCAGTTTAGTTTACAAGAAAATGAATGAGAGCCCTCTCACTGTTTCCGACCGGCCAGAACGCTTCCGCGCTTTCAGCATCGGAACCGGTGAGCGGGCTCTCATTTATTTACGCGTAAACCAAAACTGGCCGATTGTGCGGAGCTGAGCGGTCTGAACCGAACCGAACCGAACCAGTGGGCGCGCTGCTTTATACTACTGTTTTGCGTGAAGGGAATGCGAATGAACAATTTATTTCTGAATTTTGATTTATTTTGAAGGAAAATTTAAGCTGAATGTTACACTAATTCATTTCAGTCTCGCTCGATACCTCGTGGTTAATGCAATTAAACCAAAACCATCGGGAAGTATGCAAAGCCTTACAAAGTGGTATTTTTATGTTCGCACTCAAAAAGGCCAAAAAGTTTCGTCATCGGAAAATACATCTTTGGTTCAATCGCGATCCGTATTTTCGGTGACCCAAGCCTTGTATTTCTCGATGTGTTTCTCCAAAAGCAGAGGTTTTATTGTCGTAGGACGATAAGATTCATTTGCGTCCTTCAAATGCCGTTCAATGATCTTCATGCAGATGTCTTCTCTTAACGAGAAGACTGCGAGCCTGGCGCAGTCGTGGAGAAGAAGTCCACTCAAGCAGCTGGAGAATCGCCTTCTGCTGCTTGCTCGTGGTCGTTCGCCTCAAACCCCGATTGGGAAAGTCATCAACATTTGTGCACACTTTATATTGCTTGTTTCATTTCATAATGAACTTTTTCTTTTTTAATCACTTTTGAAGTTGCGGAGTACAATAATTTTGACCCTTTTAAACGCGAACATAAAAATACCTCTTCGTAACTTTTTACATAATTCTTACTCATTTTTATTTAGTTGCTTTAACTGCTAGGTTTTGAGCCATATTGAAATGAATTAGCGCTGGCGTCGCAGTCCTCTGGTGAGACAATTACGCCACAACATACAAACAAGAATAAATTTTTCACTTTTCAAACAAACGTGGTTCATTTTTTTCTGACTCAGACTATATATGGTTTTAGCTCTTTATAAAGGCTTTAAATTCTGAAATATCCAATGCTTTCTTAAAATCAAAAGGATATCGACGTTTTTTCGCAAAAATCTAGCCATGTGAAGTGAATACTTCACTTCCCAATGAGCTTGTCACGAAACTAGAATGATATAGTTTTTTCGTTAAAACATATTCTGAAGTTTTCGTTTGATTGTTTATTGATTAACTAAATGGTATGGCAGGCTAGAGTTGAGAGGCCCTGATACGGCAGCGTAATGACATTTTATCGCCTGTTACATCTATTCTATGTGAGCGGGTTAGTTGCCTTATTCACGTTTAGCAGCCTGTTCACTAGTTTGTCCTCTTAGTATATGAAGGGGGTTCGCGACAAAATATTGTATTAGTGGAATTTTAAATTAAACATCGCAACAGGCAACAATCTGTAACTCGACGAATCGCTACGCCGCTGGCGATGCGAGTACATTCTCTAACGAGCCGGCAACTTCTACTTCAACGAACCAAAATTTTTCCTGAATGCGCATGAAAAAAGGAGAATAACGTCTGCCGTTAAAAAAACACCGCAGTCACATATAAGGAAGAGAAGAGTCGAACTGAATCGTACGATGAGCCTAAGAACCTCGAGTGATTGTAAAAAGATAAATGAGTTAGTAGTTAATGCATATTGTATACATAAATATTAGTAATGTAAACCAGTTTAGTGATTTCTTTACATATCGCACGTGCGCACGTCGAACGTGAAAGTAAATAATTATTGCTTCGTAAATGTATCATTGGTTAAAAACACAGCAATCAATTGTTTCTTCTACTTCAGTCTCTGATTTGGATCCAACATAGGGTGTCAGTTATAGTGAGCTACCGTCCCGCTAGATTGAAAGCAAAGCAAAAATAGGCGAACACAGTGAGAAAAAAGGAAAGAAACGTAAATATAAATTAATTTATAAATTTACAAATGGGGAAGAGTCAGAAACTAAATCGTTTTGTGTAATCTGCAATGAAATCCTAGCCAACAGCACTTTAAAAGCATCTCTTTTTCATAGACATCTTGAAATCAGGCATCCGGATCACAAGGATAAACCTATTAAGCATTTTAAACGAAAATTGGTAGGTAATAAAAAGTCTAGTGTTTCTTCTTTTCTAACAGATTTAAACGAAGATAGTAAAATGGCTGTCGAGATATAATTTCGAGTTAGTTGAAAAACCACTGAGAACCTATACGACAGGTACAGCAATTTTCGATATGACCAATTTTGTCTTGATGGTGCAAAATCAATGACTGGGATATTTTTTGGCCTTGTGGTGCAGATAAAGATCAACGAGAATATTGAATGGACTTATTGCTGTATTTATAGACAAGCACCGGCATATAAGCGCGTTCCTGCAGAGCTACCCAGTACTTTACACGCTGTAAAAATTGTAAATTTTATAAAATCGCGTTCCACAAACTCTCGTCTATTCTGTGCGCTTTGTGAGGACTTTGAAAGCCACCACGTTTCTTTACTACTTCTACTTCATACAGAAGTTAGATGACTTCTTGACCATCCATTTCATTTGCCCTCTTTTGTATCTGATATTCTTTGGCTGCAAAAACTTAGCCGTCATTTTTTCTAAGTTGAATAATTTAAATCTATCCTTACAAGGCCCTGGTATCACCATTTTCAATATGCATAATAGGTGAATGAGTACGAATGTTTTGATTTTTTCAGCATCATTTTATTAGAAAATGAAATTCAATTTAATGAAACTATTAGAAGGGATATTACTGAACATCTCAAAAAACTTCAATTAACGTTCAAGAACTGTTTTCCTAATAAACCTATTATATCTGGATAGAACAACTGGATACGTCCTTTTGAAGGAGATATAATTTCGGATACTTCTTTAACTTTACTGGAAAAAAAAGCTCATTGAGTTCTCCTCTAACAATTCCCTTAAAACTATTTTTAAAGATCACTGTACGAAATGAGTATCTTGTTTTGGCGGAGAAAACTATTAAAGTTTTATTGCCCTTTTGTACAACATATCTATGTGAGAAAGGATTTTAAACGTACACTTACCTAAAAGATAACTACAGAAATAGGTTAAATGTAGAACCTGATTTAAAACTCACACTTTCAGATATCAAATCAAATATTGATCTTCTTTGTTCCACCAAATAGACACAAATATCCCATTGAGGAAATTTTTGAACTTCTGTTTTACTGTATTTATTTTGTATTAATTCTTTTTTGTAGGTCACTTTAGTTTTACTAATGTTTGTCTATAAATGTTATACGATTGTGTCTTAGTTTTTCATTATGAACTGCTATTCAATAAGGAAAATGAATTTTAATAACCCAATTTTATTGTTTCTATTCCTAATGACTACATAGGGCGTTCGCCATTTTATTCTGGTATTTAGACGGGGTTCCCAAGAAGGAAAAGGTGGATACGTCTCTTGCGGTTATTTCGGCAATAGTTTCATACATGAGCGGTAACATGGGCGAGGTCCATTAAGTAGCGAAGTTGGTAGATCTACTGGAAGATTAGGACAAAACAAAAAATGAAAAAAAAAATTACTTACAGAGTAAATTTGATCACTTTAAAATAGTTGAGTAGTGACAAATTATTGCGTAAAGGCCAATAATTTGCTACGACAATCAATTTTCTGGTAGAAACCTTGAATTAACGATGAAATAATTTAAAAAGTAGTTTTAAAAATCTTTTCGAACTTATTTTATTTTTAATTTTAGGACTTCTATTGTTAATAAAAGACACTCGTGTTGATAATTTTTTAACCAATTTTCCCTTTATAATTTATCTAGTAACTAGTACTAGTTGTTGGAATTTTCAAAAAATAAGACTAAATGTAGCTCTAATTTAATCTACCCAAGGCTTTCGGAATTGTGAGATTATAATAATAATCCTTAATCCATAAAATATAATTTACCAAGATTATTTTAAGAATACCAAGAGAGATACAATTCAGATGTTCAGCATTGAAAAACAAGAGACGGTTAAATTATTTAAATCGTTATACTTCAAAATATATCTTAGATCAATTTTATATATAAAATATTCTGTATTTGTTTCTTACTTATTAAACCCAACAAAAACTTTTTTTCTTTTTTAAAATAGCAATATGATTCAGTCACGACTTGAACATTTTTAAAGAATGCGATAAGAAAGACAAGTCAATTTAAAAAAATGTAAAAATTGTTTTCATTCCTTACTCCGCAATTATTGCAAAATGTTATCAGTCATTTTTGATTCGATTATTTTTACGAGAGTTTTTTCTTATTACTCATTAATAACTCGATAAATGTGTCGTTCATATTTATTTACCTTCAAATTAGGTCTCTGCTTCTAAGAACAATACACCAGGTTGTCCCTCAAGTGCACATATCACGTGGCGTATCACACATGCCAGATCAATGCTATGTGAACAAGTTGGTGCCCTAATCAGGTTTAGAAGCCTGTTTATTAGTTTGTCCTCTGGGTATAGACCTTCAAGATTGATCTCCCATAGGTTAGAATTTCGCATTCGAAGATGATGTGTGAGACTGTTTCGTCTTCTTCGTCACATTGTCTATATGTTGGTTCTTCATTATAAATACCCATTGTGTGTAGACGTCTCCTTAAGGTGAATTGGTCGATTATCAATCCTATCGCCAGCCTAATCTGTCTGCTTAAAGGTAGGACATCGCGTCTTAGCTTGCCGGATGCTTTGCTCGGCAATAGTTTGCTGTGCCTGAGTCGCGCCATGTTTTTGGTATTGTTGATTTATCCATCTGCAAATAGTCATTTTTAATGATGCCAAATACAGGTATGATCCTATAAATGTAGTAACAGACCCTTGTCTTTCAAATTGGTCTGAATTTTCATTGTTTAGGGTCTCTTTGTGTCCTGGCAAGGCACTAAGGTTTTAAAGACAGTCCTAGATCCGTTCAGATTTTATCTGATGCCTAACTATCATAAAAAATAACTATGGTTCTGCTCCTGTTGCCCCTTTTCAGACTTTCTAGAAACCATGTATCAATTGGATGAATTTCTTCCTGCAGTACAGTGATTTACTACCCCAGTGTTCAAGGTCTTCTAGGCCATGATCCGAACCTCTCTGTCAACCACACAAGGTTTAATCCCTGAATCCGTGTTATATTGAATCCTGCCTTCCAATCAGCCTGAATAGGTATCTCAAAAGACCTATATTTCCTCTTGATTTACTTAAGTACAGACGGATTAAACGGAAATAGTTTCATAAATACCGTTAAAAACATAAAATCTCTAGTAATTCATCATAAATGGGCACACATAAATATTACAAAATTCCTTTGCTGTTGTATTAATTTAATTGAACAACTATTAAGAATGTATGTAATTATAGACAAAAATTACTTTACCATTTATTCTTCTAATCGTACGCATTTATTATACTCGTGTCTTATGTACAACATTTGCGAGAACAATTAACGAAATTGATCATAGACAACGTTAAACTTTAAAGCTTAATTTACCAATTTTTTTCAGTTAATTAACTTATTGTTTTTGCATCTTTTCTTAGAATTCTGCAGAATTTTTTCATAAAAAAATCCTTCAGATCTTCAAAATCAATCAAATTATTCGACACAGGTTTTGCTCTGCTTCGCTTACTTAACCAATTCGCTATTTTTATTTTTCATTTTATTACCTACTACTGATCCGTCCTATTTCACACGGATAGAAGGAGGGTTCCTAATAAGAGTGAATAATCATAATGTTTTTGTATGATAGATATATAGGTAATGTTTATTTGCTACGCTGGTTTTTAAGCAACGCGCGATACCTCACAATGAGGCAAAGTTATTTAAATTAAAAAAAAAAATAGAGTACAGTTGAAGGTTAGTAGCAACACCAGCGAGCAACAATGCCGCGCTAACCCTCTATACCGGAGAGTAGGGGTGAGTTATTCAGGGCGCCACTGCATCGAACGCTAGGTTGAATGCAGAAACCTTCCACGATGTTGTTAGGAATTAGCTTTCAACTTTACTCCATAGCAAACACAACTAAACCAATGAAGTACAAACGCAAGTAGCATGTGGGTCAAATGAAACTCGTAATAGATCGTTATAATAAAATCCTTAATTACTGTCTAAGCTAGACGTAACATAAAATTGAAAGAAAATCGAACTTGAATCAATTTACAAAAAAAAAAGGAGGAAATATATTCAATTGGTTAACAATTAACATCATACTATATAGCCTACTAACTTTAAAATCATAAATTAAACCCATTTTTTTTCTCTGTGATCATAGATAACGAATTATTGCGCAACGCCTTACAATAATAGAATATAATTCTGGTTAATAAATAAATTATTATTAGATTATTAATAAAAATAAATTAATTTAAAGGATTGCCTGAGTTTGCCAGTTGTTTAATTTTTCAGTCTAACGGCGTAGGTTTTGTCGTGCCAACCACAGGAATACTCAGGACGCAGCAGTAACAATAAACCCTAAGAGTAGTATAATATATCCTGACGGTGGATTACAGTAATGAGATAACCAGAATTCCTTCGTTGACACGTGCAAACTGCCGAAAATCTCTGTCTCCAAGTTTATCCCAGTAAAAAAGAGCCATAACTGTCAACCAGGCAAAAGATACGGTACTCCAAAAACCCAACAAAATTACCTAGAATAATTAACGACTTTCCATCTCAGAATCTCAGAAAAATTGGCAAATAAAAATGGGAATGAAAGTCTACAGCTGCTTCGGCCGAATCAAACCAGGAGAAAGTGAAAACGAAAGCAAAATGGCCTCCATTTATAACCATGGCCCAGCTTGCGCACTAGTTGGCTTCCGTTAGGGGCGTTCAATTGCCACTTTTGAAAGTAGTGACAACTCAAAAAGAATGACACTGGGAACAGCAGTCGTATGAAATATATTTATTATATGAGCCAATCCGTTAATCATTAACATTTTCCGCTCAAAAAAATCAAATACTTATCCCGATAGTTATTTTTAAATTAAAGAAATACGTTTCGAATAAAGGACATAAATTTCCTGCAACCCAACATACATACTATTCCACTCAAATATTAATGACAGGGAAAAACGAGACTTATCTAAATAAAAAAACGTAGCTGTAAGTTCAATATCGATAAGAAAATATCCAAGTACAGTGTAGTGAAATATCGAATAATGATCAAACTGGAAAAATAAAATTAATTAAAACGATACTTTATGAAATGTTTTTCTTCAAAGAATCCAAAGCTATAGTAAACTTAAGCGGAAAATTGAATCGTGACATATTTATTGTCTTATAATAAGCCTTAAATGAGGCTGGTTTTTATACACAGGCCTATGCCGATGATCTCGGGGGACCAATGATGCGGACCCTTCGGATCGCAGAGCGATGGTGCCACAGTGAAGGGATTCCGAATAAACCCGGACAAGGCTAAGTTGGTACTCTTTACAAAATAGAGAACAACGGGGAGACTCCCCACAATTTCATTGATGAGAAGAATCCTTCCCCTGTAAACGAGCCTTTAGGTGCACATGGGGACTGTATTCGAGAATGTTATTTTAGATATACACTATGGCGATCTGCCCTGTGATAACGTACGCCTCTATTGTATCGTGGCCTAATATAACAAAGCGCAAACACCGTCTTCAACTTGACAAAGTTCAAAAAATGATTTTTGTGGGAATAATGATTGCGATGAGGCTGAAAAAATATTCAGCGAACTAAAATCCGAGAGTAGCACAGGACCAGATAATATTTACCCCAATTTTCTAAAAAATACTCCGGCATTACTAAAGCCTTCCATGTATTTACTTAAAAAGTCCATTGAATAAGGAAAAATTCCTGAGAATTGGAAAAAGTCAATTATCATACCAATTAATGAAGAAGGTAACAAAACCGACGGCGAAAGCTATCGCCAAATAAGCCTTACATAGGTTCCCTTTAAGATTGTGGAGAAACTAATTGTCAAACACCTTAGAAAATTCGTTGTGGATAACAATATATTTCCGAAATGTCAGCATGGTACGCTTAACAACTTCCACCCTCCCTCAGATCATAAACAATTGGATAACCTCATTGGACAGAAGGAACCCAGTGGACATAATATATATCTGTGTTTCCAAAGTACATTTGATTTGGTATCACACGACAAATTAATACAAAAGCTGAAATATTACAGTATGCGTGGAAACCTTATAAACTGAATTGAGGACTTTTTTACCCATAGGACACTTTCTGTAAGAGTCGAAGGTGTAACATCTCATAACTTCCGGATTGCCGCGGGAGTACCGCAGGGATCATATTAGCACCAATATTGTTCATTCTCTACACGTGTGACTTAACTGATGACGTGGAATCATTTGCATCTTTGTTTGTTGACGACACAAAGATATTTAACAATTCACTCGTAATCTGCGAAAGTCTCAGTAGATACCTTGAGAGAATCGAATTGTGGTGTCCTAAATGGCGACTCCAGTTAAACGGAAACAAGTGCTGAATCCTACTTCTTGGTTCAAAACACCCTGTTTATTCTTTGACAGGCGGTAAACCCTTTCGATCGCCAAGAAAACTGTTCCTCTGAACTCCTAAAGAAAATCTAGAAAATCTTATGACTCAGATTATTCAGCACCATTATGGAATCCCCGTTCCACCAGAGACATTGATACTCTGGAAAAAATGCAAAGAATAACAAAGCTTTGTCCTGCTATATCCCACCTGACATATGAGGAGAAAATGAAGAAACTAAATTTGCCGTCTCTGCAGCAAAGAAGACTCCGAGGCAATTCATTTGAAATATTTGAGACCATCACTAGATATTAATAGACTTAAGTTTCTTTACCTTCACTTAAAACCAAAGACTAATACAAATGCTCCAAAAAACGTCATAGAGAGCACTTGTGCAATAGAGCAAGCAGGAACTGGAACTGGAACAACGTACCAAATGTATACGACTCTCTTAGAATTGCAAATAACCCTTAAGAAACAAGACTGTCTTGAAAATAAGTTCTAAAAAACCCTCTTAAACAAATTATAAGACACAACAAAAAAAGAACAACAGAAAATACTAACAATTTGATGGGCTCCGCCGCTTAAACTGCATTTAATAATAACAATATTTGATTGGAGCTAATTATGGAGAAAAATGAAGTACAGATTTGATCAATTTTTTATTCTCTATCGATCATGGGCTGCAAAATTTTCTTCTGTATTATGTATACTATGACGGACAAACGCTACTATCTTCATTACTAATTAGACTCTAAGTTTCTACAAAGAGGTAGGAATTCTTTAAATAACGTTGATATTTCTTATACTTTGACCACCTATATCAAATATCTCCTTAGGAAGAGTAAGAAGAAGCTCTTCTTCGATACCGCCTGCCACCTGCAGATCCTTTGCAGCGAACGGTAACTAAAACAGGGTTTATTGAACCGCATGTTTTACGGTTGGTGGCTGAGGGTACTGACGCAGTAGAGGTACTGCGAGGGTCCCTTGCCAAAATTACATAGTTTTAGTTTCATTTTTATTGTCATGTTATTAAATTACAGGTTTGTTATACGGTATTTACTTTAGCTGTTTGTGACAGAATTATTTATTGTTCAGAATACGCTGTTATAGAAAAAATATCGGTTGTGAAAATTAATATGTTTATTTAGGGCCCTTGCGTTTGTAAATTTATAAAATTACTTGAGAAGTATACAGCGTGTCCGGAAAATACGTGTACAACGTTTGATGACATACTCTTGACGTTAAAATAGGTCGATTTAAGCCACCTTAGTTATATCCGATACTGCTTCGTTTAGGGAGTAGAAGACGTCAAAGTATTAAGAAAATATTTATTTTTCCAAAATATCTCAAAAACGTTGTAACTAAATTTATTGATTTTTGGGGACATTTTCTACTGGTATAGTGACCTCCTAGAAAGTAGTGTATGGGTTATAAAAGTGACGTCACTCTTCATATTTTTTATGTCTCAGCGTTAAGACAACCTAGATATTTCTATCGGATAACCGTATGTATTTACCCAAACATTTATCCTAAACTTGTGCTGATGGTGTGTTTTTTCATAGCATATGAATTTCCATCCGCATAAATATGTTCATTGTTCTGGTTGGTGACTCCAGATCTGGTAAAGTATGCCTCATCAGTAAACAAAACTTTTCTACCAAAATTTGGAACACGAATTCTTTTGTTTCGAATAAATTCACAAAATATAAGGGATTAATCGGTAAAAGTTCCTGAACCTTTTGGACGTTATAAGGATGTAACAACTGTTACGGCAGGTACTAACAGTCGGTTTTTCATTCATTCCTTTCCAAAATTTCCCCTTGTTTTGGACTGTTCGAGTTGTTCGAATACGACCACTACCTTCAATTTTTTTCCAAGCTGTCTGTTTCTCGGAGAGTACGCTCAATATTGTCAAATGTTTAATAGTTTGGTATTATGCTATTAGGAAATCTCTCCATGTAAACCATAACACTAGGACGTCTATTTCCTTCACAAAATCCATACAGGAGCATGTCAACCTTGGAGTGCGTACAATTGTCCATGTTTAATAGTAAAATAGCCTTAGAAATTTAGAATGTTAATCTTGCTTTAGTCGACTTCTTAGACAGTGATGGCAATTTGTCAATAGTCAAATTATTAAATGCCATAGCAACAAAGTCACTTAAAAAATTATTGTTACAAATATTTTTTATTAATTGGTGTACGATTGTAATTGAAAACAAATTTTTCCCGGTGAAACCGCTCATCCAATTTTTCACGGAAAAGTAATTATTGATAAAAATTTGTATTTGCCTTCGAATTTCAAAAACAGTAATCTAAGTCATGATAACTTATACAGGGTGTTCAGAATAATCAAAAAATAGAATTAATCTTAAATAAAATAGTCTAATTTGTGATTTTTTTAGAAATTTTATTCAACTGAGTTATTGCAAAATAAAAACAAAGCCTAAAAGTTTTTTTTTAAATAATTTTTTTGAAATAACGCATTGCAAATAAACATTCCTGTTTTTGATTGCATCTGTTTACGAAGAATTTAGAAAGAGATTAGAAAAATGTGTACTAGTAGAAGTGTGGAATAATCATCTGGTTATTTCAAACTTTTTGTTAAGGTTTCACAACATTGCTTACAGAAAATAAATTAAAAGTAAAATTGATCTTTATTAAACTATGTATTTAAGCTTTGTTTCTATTTCGGAATAATTTAGTTAAAATTTGTAAAAAAAAAATACAAATAAGAGTATTTTATTCAAAATTAATTCTACATTTTGAATATTTTGAACACACTATATACGTTTTCGTGACTTTGACCACTGTTTTTGAAATCCGAAGGTAAGCAAAACTTTTTACAGTAAGCTCATTTCAGCATTTCCTTGTCTTCCCTGTATCTCCAAAATAAATGTTTTTTGAACTCTTTGTTCTAATTTTTAGGCAGCTATTAGAGATGAAAAAATGGTTAAATGTTTTTTTAAAGCAAGCAATTTGAAATGAAATGAACAAAAAAAATTAAAGGTGACAATATTACATGCTTCTGTTTTCGAGAGACATCTTAGAAAATTTTCTATAAAACTTTTAGTGTTTTGGCACAAGAAACATCATTAGAAATGCAATTTCAAAGCACTGTTTGCTTAATAATTTTTTTCATAGTATACTCCGCGCATGTACCAAAGATTAAATGATATAAACAGCTGCCAGAAGTAAACTAAACAATATACTGCGTTCAAATTTAGCATCAATAACAAAGACAGTTATATCAATTTTAGCCAAACAGGAATTTTAAAATAGCTTCAATCCCTATGCTTTAAATAAGATTTTTCAGTTACTTGTTTCTCCTTTCTATTAAATTATTATCATTTACTACCTGTAAATCTAAGATTAAAGTACCTTATTAAAGTAAGATTTTTATCTACACCTCAAAATCAGATAAAACTTTGATTATACATTAATCTGATGATCAGCCCACTCTGTTAACCTCTTCGTATTACTTTTGACCTCAGATCCCGACGATAATAACCTACATTAATAGCTAAGTACCGTCTAAGTACTACGAGGAATACCAACATGGGAAGGTGATCGGTCTACAAATGGTATAATTCTTGGTAAATTTACGGTGCAATTCCGAACGTGTTGGAATCATTATTTTATAGTCACTCGTAATTACTGCAGTCGCCAGGCGGTAGAAAAAAAGAAGACTGCGAAGTGGAGGTGTTATGTTACATGATAACGGGGGCGGGAGAAGAATTTTCGCAATTAAGTTGGTTCTTCGTAATATGAAAAGAAATACTAACGACCCGATTTCCTAAAAAGGTTTAAACCCAATCTAGTGTCCATGGAAGTTAAACCTAGTGACTCAGATTTATTTTGCTTATGATGTTAAATAGGTCAACAAACAATCCTTTATATAGGAAAATTAACCACAAAAGCTTAGAGATGAATTAATTGGAATGTGTAAGAGAAATAGTTGTCTCCTGAAAATAAAGAAAATTTCTTTTATTTACCAGTTTGGTAAGAACGTAAACCGCTTTTTTTTTGTTGTATTTTTAAGGTTCAAAACTTCGATCACTTTTTTGCCCTTATCGGTTTAAACCTTTTATTGCCAGAACCTAGAGAAGATAATCTTATGATAGGGGGAAAAAGTAACTAAGGCCCTGAAAGTTCTTTAATAAATGCCTCCCTGAAGGGAGAATTTCATCCCAATGGTCAAGTATATCCGTAATTAGTATACATAAAAAGGATGACATAACCGACCTCGCAAACTACAAACAGATTAGCGTCCCTAGTCGCATATATAAATTATTTACCAAAATACTCACCAAATGTCTAACAAATAAGATCGACGTTTAGTTTATAAAAAAGAACTCCTAATATGGGACAAACAATTATCTCTTCACAATAAAAGTCCTGCTAAAAATGCATTGAATAAAATAATCCTCCCATGTTCATATTTATAGATTGTGAAATGGCATTTAACTCAATTCACCAGAACAAACTTCTAGAAGCCTAACTAAATTCCACATTGACCACCGAATTCTGCAACAATTACGTATATCTGTGAAAATGCTACAGCACATTTCAAAATTTCGCCAAAGGAATGCAGAAAGAAATACAAAATTGGTAGAGCAGTGAGACAGGGAGATAGATAAGCTCTCTCCTAAGTTATTAGGACTAAAAATTAATAAATCTAAAAGCTAATTCAGAACAAATTTAGTATTAAGTGATTCTATAGAACTAAGCAAAGAAAGAATTGAACAAGTACATGAATATAAATACTTACGACATGAGATCTCGGTCAGTCGAAATAGACACATGAAATCCAACGCAGAATAGGCAACTTTCGATAAATTCAGATCAACTCTTAAATCTGATTTTCCAATATGTCTAAAAGGGAACTTTTCGACATATGTGTACTTGCTGTTCTAACATGAAGCAAAGCCACTTGACATCCTAAATGACAAAATTTCAAATGTGGCAAAGAACGGAAGTAAGAGATGTTGTTAAAACCATTCTACAATTAAAATGGAATTGGACCGCATGTTGCTGGAGAGCTGTATTGTAGAGATCTAGACACGAAGCTTATAGGAACAGAGAACGAACACAGGAAATTGGACACAGGTAACACAAAACAGGGAAAAAAACAAGTGTTAAGATAGACTTTTGTTCATCAGTGGACAATATAAGACTATTAATGATGGTGATAATTTTACCAACCACTTTTAACGTTAGAATGTCTTAGTGAATTATGAGATAAAAGTTTTGTTCGGATCTCTTCATATAAATGTTTCTTTTTGAGAATGGACATTTGAAAATGATTCCATAAATTTAATTATTATAGTAAACTAGCGACCCGCCCCGGCTTCGCACGGGTGCAATGCTGATACTAAATACACTACAGAAAAACTGTGACTATTTATTTTATTTTTACAACAATTATTACATCGGCCTCCGACGCGCTATTTATAGGCACGCTGCCGCCGCCCCGGTCGGCCAGTACCGCCGCAAGCGCTACTTCCCGCAATTTTAAATCTGTAATATCTTCGAAAATGTTCATTTAAATCTTGTGCTGTAAAGGACCATATAGATCTATATTAAATCAACAATGTATTTAGGCTATTTAATTGGATAAGGATTAATGCTGTATTGGTTAAAATCGCTTCAAAATTTGCCATTATTTGTCGTAAAAAGTAAATGACAAAAAAATGTTATTGTGGGATATCCATGAGAGATAGACATATACCGTCGCGGAGTTTTCTGTAGACCTTTTCAATGTGTACAAATAATTAGTACATTATTTTGATAAATCTCGTAGGGTTCAGCCTGCGTTTGCAATGTAAGCGGAAAAAAATATGATAATTAACATCACATTAGAAACCTCAAAAATAACAGTATTTCTCCACTATTTAATGGATGTTATTATACATATAAACCTTCCTCTTGAATCACTCTATCTATTGAAAAAAACCGCATCAAAATCCGGTGCGGAGTTTTAAAGATTTAAGCATACAAAGGGACATAGGGACAGAGAAAGCAACTTTGTTTTATACTATGTAGTGATGTTTTTTTTTATTTTATTTATATGTGGATCACATTATCCCTAATTAAACAGTCAAAAGGTATAGAAAAAAAAAGAAGTGAGAATCAGGAAATTGGAGTTAAAATTGGTATTCGCGGATTTATTGCAACACAAAAAAAATGTATTATTTCTTCGGCATTGCTAAAATGTTTTTAAAGTGGCTGGATCGAATAACATGATGAGTTGAAAACTTGCTGTCCTCATCGATTTTCAACATCCGTTCGTTGCAAAGAAACAACCCATTGTGTAATTTAATATAGCACACAGGGTTATATTGCAAATAAACAAAGATAGATTTTTTTTAAATAGGTGGATACTGGTATCAGATAAGTATTTTTAAAGGAAGGAAAAAGTACGGTTCTTGTTTAAGATTTATATCTGTATAGATAAATATATATAATATTGTTGTAAATTATTTTAAAAAACTTCACTTTGATTTTTTACCATTATCTTTAGTGGAGTATCAAAGAAGATAGAATTTATTTAATGGGTTTTATCTCTGTAATTATATAAACGACATTATTTCTAAAAAATTGTTAAATTGAGATTAATACTAATAAATAATAAATAAAATCCATACTAAAGAGAAAACAAATTTAGAGATACAGGCCACAGTCGAAGACCTAAATGGAATAAAGTAATATGATAACAAGGGAAACTATAATGGGCTTACTTTATAGTATTAGAGGCAGGGTCCTCCAATTCCGGCACATGAATTATTTTGTTTTATAATGTATCATTTTTGGTCCGTATGTAAAAAGTAGGTGATCAAAGATGAAAAATGATTGGCCATAAGTTGTCTGGTACTTTTTTGAATACAAATTTTTAATTTTCACATGCTTTCTTTGTTTAATGAAATATTTTTAGATCTTAATTACTTTTTAATGTCTTAATATAATACTAAAGCCACAGTTTTATTATTTTAAATCACATGGACATTAAAAATTAACTCATTTAATAGTTAACGACTGAAAACGAAAATTTATGTTATAACAATGTAAATATGGTTCCAGAGCCGACTAGTTTTTCGTTCAGTTGGTTTAACTTATAACAATTTGACTCTATATTATATTTAAATTATATGTAAAATACTTAAAGGCTTACTTAAGGGCATTTATACGCTATGAAAAATTTGGATCCGTTTTTCACCTTTAGCTAGGTCATTTCCCAACGAAAGTAGGTAATATATTTGTATATAATGCTTATGATTTCAAATTGTGTTGGAGACAAAACAGAGATCTTGATTTATAAATAAATAAATAGTATATTAACGGATCAAATAAATACAATCCATTTCAAAAATAAAAATACAATCACTATTTAAAACAGAATCAGAACTAAGAAACTCACAAATCTAAGAAAGCATTAAAATGCTTCAAAAGACAAGTATTGACAGTTGACAATATTAATTAGTTTTTCAAGAATTGCAATATTTTTAATTTAAAGACATTAACTAGCAAATGAAAAATATCAATGTCAGTAGAAACTGAATTCATTTCCCTACACGTTCGAGAAATAGGACTGTTAATGCCATAATTCGTTCGGTAATATATCACCTCAAACAAATCGTGGGTTTTAAAAGCTCTAGGAGGAACCGATAATCCAATATTATTGAGTAGTTCGGGAGAATCAATACAAGAGTTAACATTCTTATAAAGTAGAACAAGGTCAAGATATATACGCCTCACACACCATGGTAGCAACCTCAAAGCATCGGCAGTATCATCATATACAGACCACTCCTGCTGCATTCCCTGTTTAAAGGCATTGAAACTTAAAAACTTTCTTTGTACTCTTTCCACTTTTTCTTTGTATGTAAAATAATGAGGTGACCAAACTTGGGACGCATATTCCAACACTGATCGAACTACAGAGTAGTATATCACTTTAAAACAGTCTACATTATTAAAATCTGCAAGCATTCTCTTCACAAACCCGAGCAACTTCAAACTTTTGTTCACAATATTATCAATATGTGTGTCGAAGCGAAGGGCCCGATCAAGTGTAACACCCAGATCCTTCACACAGTCAACACGATTAATCGTGTTATTACCAAGAAAGTAATCAAAAGGTATCCAATCCCTTTTACGATAAAAACTTATAATGGAGCATTTATTAATGTTGAGGTGCATAAAATTTAATTTACACCATTCAAAGAATGGAGTTAGATCCCGCTGAATGCCCTCGCAGTCGTTGCTACTCCCGACAACCCGAAATCTTTCAATCATCTGCATAAAGAAGACATGTACTGAAAGTTATGATGTCCTCAATGTTGTTAATAAAGCAGTTAAAAAGGAGCGGGGCGAGGTGAGCACCCTGAGGAACACCAGAGGTAACATGTATATCAGATGATTCACAGTTGTTAATTTTTACTCGCTGCACTCTATCAGACAGATAACTATTTATCCATTGTAGAAATGATCCATGGATGCCGAAGCTTTCCAGCTTGTAAATAAGAAGTTGATGGTTAACCTTGTCGAAAGCCTTGGAGAAGTCAGTGTAAATAGCATCCACTTGACAGCTCCCCTCCAAAGCCTCCACCAAGTACTGCTCATAAACAAGTAGATTAGTAGTAGTTGATCGACCTGCCATAAAACCATGCTTTATGTTGATTAAACCTTTTAAATAGTTTAAAACAATATTTGACGAAATTATAGCAATAGGTTCAATAGCATAAATTGAATATTTCTCCGTTTAAAAACTGATGAAATAAACAAGTAAATTATCGTAATAAAATATACACAAAAATAGAAAAAAAACTGAAAGTTAAACTTATTATTTTATAAAACAAAAATAATAGGTTAATAGGGCAATAAAAAACTTCGGCATAATGAACAATTGAGCTTCATTTATATACAGTCGTAGTCTTATAAATAGTAGCCTGTATTTTTCTTTTTATTCGGAAAATGATAATAAGCAACATTTTTCAGATAGTTTGCATCTTACTACATCAGTTTTAAAGATGTTGTTTGCTGCTGGATATATAAATAACACAGGTTCAAATATTTCGTTTTATTTGGCAGTATTCCTTTACTTTTGTTCAAAAATATGTAAATATTATTTATTTAAATGTATTACTCCCGTATTATATCGAATTAAGATTGTAAGAATTTTAAGAGGTAGAAACAAATATTGTGTTCCTGAAATACAAGCACTCGTTATGCAGTTAAAAAATATTTATTTAAGTGTATTGGCAATTGCAGAAAATTTAAAATGTATAAGGAAACTCATTTACAGTGGTCTAAATTCATGTAATTATACTAAGTCAACAGAAAACTAAACTGAAACTCCAAAAAAACAGAAACTTCAAAACAAATGGAGAGTAGATTCAAAGAATTACCAAAGCCAGTACTTTTTAAAATTATTCCCAATTCTTGAAGCAAGTATTACAACAAAATGGCATGTAATTGACAAATAGAACCTTAAGATATGTACGAGTATGAATCAAACCTAGGAGGATGCATTGCTTAAACAAAACCTCTCGGATCCAGGAAAAACAAGGAAAAAAGATTGAAATTTATGACAAATTGCCCAAACACGTTGATTTAAAAAAAAAAAAGTGATTTTGACTGATAACGCCTAGATTAATTTATTTGGTAATGAAGAAAAATGTTGTATTCGCCGTCCGCCCAATAGTAGCTTTGATCTATGTTATACCATAAAACCCATAAAGCACGGTGGACGATCTGTTATAGTTTGAAGAGCAATGTCACGGAAAGGAGTTGAGACTATTTTTCGAATTGAGCTTATAATGGATCAATTTCTCTGGAAAAAACATCCTTCATAATATGATGGAACCACGTGCTGAAGAATTATGTCTAGCTACGTAAAGTTGTATGTACCATAACAACCCAAACCAAGCAACAAATTTGTTAAGATATATCTAGAAGACAATATGGCCCCGATTTGAATACAAATATAGATGCTTTGTTGCTGCCATATTCAAGAAATCTTTCATTCCAGATAACCTATGGAGTCAATACCTCTAAGCTAACGGTTGTGATAAAAAAATAAGAGTTACCCAACAAAATATTAGTTGTTTGTTAGAATTTTCATGTTTTTTATTAGCTTTGTTAAACTGTGCTATTTATAAGTCCAATCGATTTTTTAATTTAATACATTTTGTCACAATTACAAAACATGTTTAAATTTTGTATTTATCTTTAAACTAAACAATTTAAATATTAATATAAAAAAAATGGGTAATTTACTTTGCTGTTCACAAAGGAAACAATGTGAGCCACGTCTGTAATTAATTATATATATATATATATATATATATATATATATATATATATATATATATATATATATATATATATATATATATATATATATATATATATATATTCTTATAGGTTCCTAAATTGTTTGTTAAATTAAAGGCTATTTAACGTTTTGTCAATTGTGGTAGGTTTTATTAAAAATTTCTTTTTTTTATTATTTTTCACAAGCACTGTTACAAACCTACAATTAATTGCATCCATTAACATTTTTTAAAATACACTAATAAAACTTATTGACATTACAAAATAACAAAACACACAGATCCATGGTAGGTGGTTATATCTGATACTGGTTCTTCCAGTGTCAAAAAGTACAGTTCTTGAAAATTAACCGCTTTTTTACATCCTTTACAATAAAGCTTTTCTTGTCAGATTAAAAACATGCAGCCAATTAAGTGATGTAAAACTTTTTTACAATCCATTAATAACGAACGTATTCGATTCTCCCCAAAATACATCGTATGGTTTAATCATATTTATTACCGGATTATTCTTTTAATATTTAAGCATAAATTAAAGGCACAACAGATACAATCACCGGATTACTCCGAAACACAAAATATCTATAACCTACTTAAAACAATAGTTTCATCCCAAAACCCAAAGGTCCATATCGACGAGAAAAATCAAGAAGAATACAAAGTCGCATGCGGTAACTTCAGTAAAATGAACATAGCCAAATCAAACTTAGCATAAGAAATAAGTAGACAACAGACATTTTTCAACATCTGACCGAGACAAGATACAAAATTAATTGTGACTACTGCCAGTAAATCGCCAACATAGAACGTTAAAAAACAAGATTGATTCGCGAATCCATTGAAATTGAAATGAACGGAACTCTGAATAAGAGAGAGGACAAACTTAATTTTCTCTATAGCAGGAAAACCCATCTCAAATGAGGCCACTGTAACGACATGCGGCTTGGGCCCAAATTGATATCACTAGCAGCTCTCAAGGAGGAGGTGAAGTCAACGGCAACCAATAAGTATGCACTACGACCGGGTGTAAAATCACGCTGCACGTAAAATTCCCTCAGTTGATATTCAATAGCAAGCAAAAAAAGATGCTACATGACAAAATTTCCGAATGAAAGAAACTTTGTTTCGTTAAATAGTGTATCGAAAATAGAATTAAATTAAAACTATTATTTACACGACCTAAGTTTCGACAGTTAAACCGATTTTATGAAATTTCCAAAATATGTGTCTAGATATGTTCAGAAACTAGTACTACCTAATTTTTAAGTTACCAAAAAAATCAACGCCTAAAATTTCACAAAAAAAAAATAGGAAAATTGTACCGACTTCTAAAAAACAAAAACAAACAATATAAATTTTTATACGAAATACTTAACAAAATATAATTCACTTGAAAAGATTGAGAAGTACTTTATTTGTAATTGCTTTCTTACTGTGAGTTGTTTGTATCTCGTGTTCCCGTGTTTATTTAGTAATAATT
Organism: Diaprepes abbreviatus; assembly: GCA_034092305.1. Lineage (NCBI taxonomy): Eukaryota > Metazoa > Arthropoda > Insecta > Coleoptera > Curculionidae > Diaprepes > Diaprepes abbreviatus. The sequence continues at coordinate 25,657,315 of JASJET010000103.1, forward strand.
TGACGCCGACTTCAAAATGTTAATTTCGTTAAAAATTTATATAGGTATTTTTCAGCTTTTTTAGAAGTCGGTTCAATTTTTTTTATAAAAATTCTATTTTTCGATTTTTAGTTTTGAACTCCCTGATAAATTATTTGAACTAAGTACGAGTGAGATGTGTAGTGTACCTAGCAATGTTTTTAGAATCGCAGAAAGGTACTCTTTTATTCATAGTTGTAAACGACACTAACTGAACAAAGAAAAGCTTTGATTCTGACAACTGCCATAATATATCCGCAATCTTAAATTTTAAGAAATTAATTTTAGATTCGTAGTCTAAACCCTCAAAAACTACCTAATACCGATATTGAAATATATATATATATATATATATATATATATATATATATATATATATATATATATATATATATATATGAAGTAAAATGCGAAACAATAAATGCAAACTTCTCTCCATCATATCGTTTCTGTGTTAGAGGTTGCACAGTTAGAATAAATTGTTATAAAACAAAGTTTATCCCATTCCACCACCATCGAGATGTTGGCCTACCTGTACCACCATACCGAGAAGAAAGTCAAAGCTTACCCTCCCCGCCACAGTAATACGGCAGAGGTACATGTTTCGTCTCTCCCTAGACTCATCAGGGTACCGACATGCACCTGGTTGTGCTAAGGACAGATCGGAAGGAAGTATGCAACACCGAAATCGGCTTCGCCGACCTCTCGCCAGATGGGGTATATATCTTTATACGGCTTTCACGGATTCCTCCATGTGAGATGCAACATCAATAGATATATCCACATTATGCTGTTGTAGTGCTGAAATCACATTCAGCAAACGTACAACTATATACAACTCCGTATGTAAATGAAGTAAAATACGAAACGGTAAATGTAAACTTCTCTCCATCATATCATTTCTGTGTTAGAGGTTGCACAGTTAGAATAAATTGATATTTTATCCCATTCCACCACCATCGAGATGATGGCCTACCTATACTAGCATACCGAGAAGAAAGTCAAAGCTTACCCTGTCCGCCACAGTGATACTGCAGAGGTACAACAGCATAATGTAGATATATCTACTGGTATTGCATCTCACACGGAGGAGTCTCTGAAAGCCGTATAAACATATATATATATATATATATATATATATATATATATATATATATATATATATATATATATATATATATTACACTCCTAATCTACGTCTTCAGAAACTCCCCAGTATCAATTATGGACAGAATCCATAAATGTAACATTTTTGCACTGCCATAGTGCATCTGCCATGGTGATATTTTTTTTAAATAATTTGAAATTCGCTACTTACTTCTTCAGAACCCCTCCCCCTCTCCCCAGTGCCAATTTTGAACAAGATCGAGAGAGTCCTCGATATTGAATTTGTCATATTAAATTTTTTAAAAATAATTTTAGATTCGCAATTTACACCCTCAAAAACCACCCATATACCATTTTTGGACAAAATTAATATATGAAAAAATTTTTAGAACACCATTATGAAGTTAATAAGGTTCAATTATGGTTCCAAAATCATTCATTAAATTGTCTAATCGTCGCTGTTATCAAATTTTTGTTCATTTGCTAGGCCAAAAATATAAATTTCATTTTATTATTACTCATATGTAACATGTAGCTTCTGGAATACAGTAGATTTTATTTGAATTCCAGTTTCGTACCCAGTACGTAAAAATCTAAATTTATGTTAATCACCTAATAGATTAGCGTTAATTAAGTTTATGATCTAGATGATAATAAATCTAATGCCTCTAGCTGATTTAGATTTTCTTAAATTTTGCATGTATCTAATCCATTCTAATTATCCCGCAGTCCAGCGTGTCTAATAAATTTCATTCGATCATGGCTGATCTAAGCCGACGAGAAATAATTGCACTTTTCATAGCTTGTTTCGCCACGTTAAGTCAAGTCGATTTCAGGAAGCTGATTAAGAGTTGCTGTGCTTCAGTAAACTATGTGAAACGAATTAAAATTAAATTTATTGTTCCCGCAACTGTTCTACTTTAAAGAATTCTTTATCTTAGCTTCTTATCTACTTTTTTCTGCTGTGTTTTATCCCACTGTACAGCCATCTTAGGGATTTAAATTTTTAGTCTTTCCCAATGACATTTTATCGATGGACCCTGCCAGTCGTTTATGAATAGATTTCAGTCTCACACCACACAAGTTTATTGGCGAGGGGGACGTGGGGGCATTAGTTCACAGTATATCGTCATTCATTGGTAAATTCCTTACCATTTACCTTTGAAATGTAAATTTTTTTAACAAACCGTCAAATTTTCGGCACACTACCTAGGCATACTGTTTATAGTTAAATTATTGCAACAAACGCTAAAAATATCACGAATTCTATCTCGATCCTTTGATTTAAAAAATCATAAACCTCAGTTCTTTATTCTTGCTTCTGATGGGTTATAGAATATGGAATGAAGAGACTGTGAATTTTATTAAAGAACTACCTAATGAATCTGATTATGGTGCTAAAAGTATAACATTACAATCTTATTACAAAGGTAGTATGGATAATATTACTCTTATTGTTATTAATTTTAAGGATAATTCATTTGGTTTTTATATTAATAACTAATATGTTATTGGTGACATTCTGTACCTGCTGGTTGAGGTATGGAGGTTGGAAGAAGTATAAAGACAAAGAAGGGCAAGTAAATGAGAAAATAATTTTTAGTGACCCTTACATCTTCTTAAGAATGACCCTTACATCTTCTTAAGTTGACTGTTTGATGCGTATTTCATGCTGGGGGCGTTATTGGATCCTATTTTTTAGTTGATGGTGCTAAAAATTCTGTTATCGTTGATAAAAGTTATTGTCACTCGATGTTAACTGAATTTTTTTGTGCTTTTTATCATTAGGACGTCTTAGAATACGTGGGAAGAATCGATTCGTATTAGCTAATTTTTGGCTTATTTTGGTACGATGTTTAAGAGGGTAAAATTTTGTTTTTGTAATGACTGGATGTTTTTTTAATTGCATTATGACTAACATTATAAATGACAGTATAATTAAAATGAATCCTAAATTTTTTGTGTGATTGTTAACGTCTCGAATAATTTGCCTTTAGACTTAAAAGAGGGAACCCGATTTTAATAAAACTCTAATATGTTGTAGAGGATGCGAATATGTAGAGGATGCGAATAAAAGTAATGTGTTTTGTGTCGGCAGACATTTATTTTAAGGGGGTAAAACTCGCCCCTTAAGTTCACCCCAAAAAAGTTCTAATTAAGATATCTTTACATGACAAAATGGAAATTATTTGTTATTTGAAATGAAGTAAAACTATGGCGTTATTACCCCTACGCATATTCTTTTTAATATCTCCAGATTTATTCATAGGATAAAATGTAACTTACTTATTATATATATATATATATATATATATATATATATATATATATATATATATATATATATATATATATATATATACATAGTTTTAAGACAACTGAGGATTTATAAGAAAATTCCATTCTTCAAAACTCGATAAAAATATGAAAAAACGTTAGTAAATGCCTTTTTTTTTGCAATTTTCACTACGTTTCACCCTTTTTAAAAATCTTAAAAAATTCATGGACATAGTTTGGCGTCTAAAAAACAACATATTTTTTTCGGCTCTGCTATTGTCCTAGTTTTTATTCTTCCACTTATCGACAACCCCAATTTTGTTTATTTGTTTTAACAATTCATTTCATTCTTTTTTGTTATTGTTAGTATAAGTCTGGAACTTTAATTTGTGTACCCGCAGATCACAGTACGACCTTTAGATCGCTAAGAATAAACTGCCAAAAAAAAAACATAAAAATTTATAAACAAATTCCCTATTGAATATTTTCACTTGAAATTTTTCACATATGTTGTATGCAAGAAAAAGCTCCTTTAGTTGTAGTATAAAGTTAATGCAATATATTTTTCTATTGAAAAAACAGCCATTTTAGTAGGTTTTTTTGCAATAACTAACAAACAAATTGTCCGATTCGGATGGGCCTCATTTTGTAGGTATTTTCAATGTGCACAACTTTTGTTTAAGCCTTTTTTACTGAAAAACAATAGCAATAAACAAATTGTTGCACTTTTATACATTTTAATCATAATTATAATTTTACCGTACTTACGTGCTTTTCAAATTGCGAAAAAATTAGTACCCTGGTCAACAGTATACTATTAATTAGGAATATTAAAAATTAGATTGATTTTTAATGTACCATTAATATTTATCGAGATATAGCCTGAAACAAATTTGTTGATACCATTATTATTTTTTGAGATGTAGAATAAACTACTTATTGTAAGCGATTATCCAATCGAGAATTGTTGTAATATTACTTTCAAAGACAATGAAAGTAATAGGGGTGAAAATAATTATGATTATGATAATAATGATGATGTCGATGATGATGATAATTATGTCAATGATTAGAGTGATGATGATGATGAGAGTAATAATGATGATGACGATGAGAATGATAATGATGATAATTGTACTGATAATAATGAAACCGCCAAGGGTTTCGAAAATGAGTATTCATCAATATCTAAGAAATGAGAACGGAATAAATATTTTGTATAGATTTAAGCAAAAAATATGTATGTTACTATTACAACATCAACAATTTTGAAATAATTGAGTTGAAAACTGCTGCATACAATAGTTTAACCATCTCTCTATGAGTTCCTACTTAAATAAATCCCTTAATAAAAAAAACAACGTAGCAGCGATTTTTCAAAAAAAAAATCTCAACTTCTAGTGGTCGTACAGAATGTTCCAAAATCTTACCTATCACGTCCACTTATCGGCATTTTTATATGAACAATTGCCCAAGAGTTTGTGTATAACGAAAAAACCAATCCCAACTTTGTTTATCTGTTTCAACAATTTAAAATCAACAATTAATTTGGTTCTTTTTTGTTATTTTTAGTATAAGTCTCGAGCTTTCATTTGTGTACCCGCAGATCACTGTATGATCTCTAGATCGCTGAGAATAACCAATCAAAAAACATAAAATGTTATAAACAAATTCACTGTGCAAAAAACTATTGGATATTTTTACCTGAAATTTTGCTTACTTTTTGTATGCAACAAGTGACTCCTTTCGGTGTAATATAAAGTTAATGCAATTTATTTTTCTATTGTTTATTAACAATTGAAAATATAGCATTAATTTCAACCGTCTCTTTGTCATCGAACCGGTGTCCTTTGAGCGGCATCTTTAATCTGGGAAAGACCCAAAAGTCGCAGGGAGCTACGTCAGGACTTTATGGATGCTGGCGAAGCTGTGCGACTTGGTGATTTGTTAAATATTGCTGCACAAGGTTCGATGAATGCGCTGGCGCATTGTCATGGTGAAGCAGCCAATCACCGCTTGTTCAAAGCTGTGACCGTTTTCTTCTGACTGCGTCACGCAATCTTTTCAATACTTCAATGTAGTATTATTTAATGATCGTGTGACCTCTCGGAGCATATTCGTGGTGCACAACACTTTCATAATCAAAGAAAACAGTTAACATTGTATTCGATTACAAAATGCGACGAACGAAAAAAAGACACTGTAAATAAACGCACACCGTTCACGAACTAACACGTCCATTCGATAACTACACACACCAACGAGTTCGTGAAGACTTACTGGTGACGCCCATGGCCCACAGAGGTTGCTCGGAAGTACTGCTGCCAAGACATAAGGGATACCTTGCCGGCTAAAGCAGGTCTTCCAGTCCTATTTCCCTAAGGAACCTTGGGCTGTTGGGACGGCTTCAAAGTGGATAGCTCTCCTTCTTCTATTTAGTATGCTTCCAAAAACCGCATTCTAGGGTTTTCTAAAGGGCTGCACACTGAAAAGATGTAAATAGAGGTTTCGTCCTCCTCCTAACAGAATCTGCATTTTTCTCTTTCTGCCAATCCGAGTTTTTTGAGGTGTCACTTCAAGTGGCAATGCCCTGTCAGGATTCCTATTAGAACTCTGAGTTGGTTACTTAGGCTTGTGCATTCCTTGAATCTCTTCTGGTCGTAGTTCCCCGGAAGTATTTTCGCTTGTTTCAATCCTTGCAACTCCCTCCAATAATTGGATCTCCTGCTTTCTTCATCTCTTTTTAGTTCTTCCAACATTACACTGCTACTGATCCCACGGAAAGGCTCGAGCCTCAGAAATATGTTATAGATTTGTTTGTCCATTGAATAAGAACACATAAAAAAACATTATCAACAATATTTTAATACAGTAGACCAGTCTACACGTATTTTGCTAAGGTTATGTTACAATTCACAAATTTTAAGTAAAATTATCATAGAAAGGGATGGATTGATTCGTCAGTGACTTTGTGACAATATTGCATTTTCAAAATGTAATTAAACAAGATTATACTTTTTCACAGTAAACTACATCTTCAGACGCGTCTGAAGATTTAGGTGTTACTGTGAAACGCCCGTAATGATAAAAATTTAATATATGTTTCAAATAACAAAGTATAATCTTGTTTATTTTACATTTTTAAAATTATCATAGTTGGAACAAACCTTTTGTCAACAGGTTTTTGTGAAACTAACTGTATATATGTTTGCGGCACTAATTTAGTTTTATTTTCAAGAAATAGTAATAACAAGAAATAGTCAATAATTTTGTCCATTTGTTGTGACCAAAAACTAATAGTAAATCCATTTAATCATCAGGTTGAGTCAATAAAAGTTATTTATAAGTGGCTCGGGTATTGCACCATTAAATGCAACAAACATTAATTGCACGGAACATTTTCTCAGGCTTACAAAAACCTTAATGATGGTCACCAATACTATAGTGGTTTTACATTCTTATAAATTCCCTTGTGATGTTGATTAATAACTTTCTCTATACCATTTGATATAACTGAAAATAATGCAACGGGTCGATAATACATTCATTCCATCAGTCAAATAAAAAATGCCGGTTCTTTTGAAATGAATACTGTGTCTAATGAAGCACAAGATATTTTAACATGGATTTTTTTTGTAACATTTTGAATAGTAATTTTTACCTTTCTTTTAAACTTTCAAGTATTTAATGGATAGGAATACTATTTTTTAGCCACCATTGTCATTTTTTTTAAACCAAGCCATAAATTTTCCCCCGTTAAGCAGAAGGCATAAAATTTACGACGTCTTACTAAGAATCGTGTCCACACAGCTCTGTATAAATTGAACGTTTCGATATCAACAAGTTTAAGAATTAACACTCGCCCATTTCAAAGTCAAAACCAATTTTTTTAATAGAACTTGTCACCTGATTAGAACTATTTTTTTAAAAGCACCGTAATAGTATAATTAATATTATATATAATAATAATAATATTTTTTGCATGTTTCTGGTGTAATAAATTAAAACCAAAAATTATATTTTGCGAAATATTTTGCTATTCAAAAATATGAACTCCTCAAATGAAAAAGGACACCATTCTATTGTCGTGATAGGATTATTTGGAAGTGTGTAATGATGATTTTATACACCTGCATTTCGGCAAGCGTGGAAGGGTTCAATGGGTTTGTTTCGTATTTTCAAAGAGATTTTAAATTAATGGAAACCGTTAAGACTGTTACAAACCACAACAATTTACAGTCAATGTTGCTATAAATTTCGCGGAGAAAAAATTATATCGTTTTTAGACAGTACAACACAGTCTGGTTCTCAACCACGCACTTCTTTTTTCAGGAGATGCGTGTACTCCACATATTTATTTATTTTTGCAAATTGCGCAGTATTGTTCATAATTTAATTGACGTGGTTTCACAAAGACAACCCAATATCTTTAAAATATCACTAAAAATGGATTAAAATTGAAATGCAATATCGAGTGAAAGAAAAAGAAGTGGTAATTGTCACAAATTCGAGCACAATGACTAATGATGGACAACATTGCCGTGTTGCGATCAATTTCCAAACGCCTGGGGAACCTCTCGCCTTATTTCCATCCACAATCATGGCATACCCAGAAACCAACTTAACAACTACCGTCCCATCTTCCTAACAAATCAATATTTGTCATGCCACTCCCATCTCACTGTAAACGATATTATAACTGATTGTTCTCTATATACCAATGCTAGAAATACGCACCACTTTGTCAGTATTTTACCACAGAAATGTCTTTTGAATTAACCAAAGTCAAACATATTTTTCCTAAGGCATGTTGGCCTACGTGAAAAAAGATAATATACCCCAACCTCACAACCGAAGGTGTCAAATGGTCTAAATAACTGACGAGCGTTGAACAATTAAATCAATGGATCTAGCTGTTTGTTGGGCAAACATTATAGGGAAAAGCTAAAATATTTAAAGTAAAAGCAACTGTTTATAGGTCGAAACATTCTATACAGTCCAAATATTACATTATGTAATATCTTATGATGTCTGTATATAGGAATGGGGATCGATGTACTGCGACCTAATAGATCTATTGTGTTCCCCTTCTGCTGCTGTCATTAGGGATACCTTGTCGACTAGAGAAGGCCTTCTAGTCAGATCACAGAAAAGTCGATCTACAATTAGGCTCCACATAAGTAGAGAAGCTACTCCTCCCTGAGGGCATTCCCTGCTATTCTAGTGGAGATAATTCGCGCCATCCATTTGAACGTCGTTCTGTCTACTCCCCTGTCATCAAGTGCTCTTTTGACTGTCTCATGTGGAGTGTTGTCAATCTTATGGTATTCAAATTATTAAAAAATTGGCAATAAATAATAAAAGCTTTAAATCCTAAGAACATATTTTCTTACAAACGTAGCTCGAACTTAGCAACAGGACAGGTTATCGCCTCTCGATTACCACGGCTGCACGAGTACTCATACACTACATGTTTACATAAATCGGGAATCTTGGACATGCTTTTTCTTGTCTGTGCTCGTTTCTATTTTAACCTAACATCTCTTTTAGTATTTTATTATTTTTTAGCACAGTTTTTCCCAGTATTTTGTTTTTGATTTGTCAGTTTATTTACCTTTAAATCGGTTTTTATTTAAACTTTAATTTGCTTTGGACATAAATCTGATATTTTACACTGCCCTTCTTAGTACATTTTAAGTATCTGAAAAATTCGTCATAACAGCATTTGATACGATTAAGTTACGTTTACTGATTTATTAAACACAAAAAAAAAGTTTAAAATTTAATCTTCAGTGTTACACTAAACGCCAGTAACTACAACGGAACCCTAACATAATGCATGTCAGACTCACATTTGATCTGTTTACTGTAAAAGAAAGCATTATCAAGCATATTTACATAACTGGGTTGGTTCCTGATGTATTCGATGATAACCTGCCGGTATTCTTCATAATCAATGCTATAGAGAAAGAAGAAAAGAACTAAAAATGTCTACTATGCCATCATTTCTATTTTATTGGTTTTGTCTTGCTCCAATTACATTACCTGACTGGTACGAAGAAATTGATAAAGTAATATACTTTTATATAAAGTGATGTAGACTCGCTTGGTCGCACCAAAAGAATTATCTCTTCCTCGGTTTGGCGTTACAGAAAAAAAATTATAGTTGAAACATATCAGATAATTATTTCTATTTAGGTCAATAGAAATGTATGTAACTGTCGGGTTGTTTTACAGAGAAAGGCAATAGTAAATTTTCATTGATTTATACCTTATTTAAACGGCTTATGTCTGGCGGATATGCTTGACAGGTGGATCCGTTGTTAGACACTACATTGCACATTTAATTTTGGAATGGCATTTTTTATGTAGTTTTGCTTAATGAACCATGTCGAAAATGAAAGCTCCAGTTATTTAAAGTCAGTCATTCCACAAGATCATTTTTATACTTCGAAAGGATTGATGATGTTATCTGTACATCAAATGTTAACTTCTTTCCAAAAAAATGGTCTAATACACTCTCTTATTATACCTGTAACGCCGTAGCTATCCAAAATCTTCTGAAAGTTCTATGATCTGAAATCACAGGATATGCCCGGGCGTCTTGTAGTGCGATAAGAAAATGATTATACTAATTTTATTATTTTTTAATGTTACTAAAAATGTTCTGGTCATTGTTTTTGCCTGAAAAGAGAGAGTTTTCTGTTTGCATATTAGACATCATGGGCGTCCAAATATAATTTTTAAGGGAGGCGACAAGACTAGTTAAAATAAAATGTTTTGATTTACCCGAATTTTTACCGGCATTACGTATTAAGAAAAAATTTTAAGAAAAAAGAGCTGCAAGCAAGAAATTGTAAAAAAAATTTAAAAATACAATTTGCTGCTATACTGTTTTACACAGTTATTTTTATTTCCTTCTCTTAAAGGGACAGGAGCCTCTAACCCTCTATGGAGAAACTGTCTATGATCTAATAACTCTTCCAGAAGAGATTTATGTCGTGATAGTTTTCTTTTCTGAGAAAAAACATTTTAATATTAAAAAAAAATCATAATAATTTTTTTGATAATATTGTTTTATATCTAAACGCGAGGTTGTGTCTTAGCTAACTTGGGAAACAAATGGGAAGGCGCACACCGCGTGTCTATTTACATTTCAAACATTTCTTTCCACGTCCCCCATAATCTTTTCGCTTTTAAGCCGAAGACTAACAAGTAACCCTACCCAAATGTCACTCAGCGATTAGAATGAAACTTTGCAGATCGAACAGAACACTAAAAAAATATTAATCCCATATTTTTTATGTTTCCTCAATACGTCTTTTGGGGAGGGGTGAATTTTTAACGTCAAATTTCGACACTTTAATCGATTTTTCTGTTTCTCCTATTTTCTCGTTTTTATTTTGCACAAATAGTTGAAATACCCAAAAAACTAATATTTGCTACGTTTCATGATCCAGAACCACCCCTATAGATCTTAAAAGAGGCGAAAAGGGTAAAAATAACTCAAAAACAGAAGAAACTCCAGATTTTGAGTTTCTTAATATTTCAGAACATTTTTTTGAGAATGCCTTTATTTTAGAGTGAAAATAATTCTCACCAAGGTTCGTCGTTCAACACTACCCCAAAATGGTTTTACCAGGGATGAAAAATTAAAAATTGGAGAAAAAATCGAAAAAATAACCAGAGCGTTTGAGTTTCTCAATATTCCTGTAAAATTATTTGGGAATATTTTTAATGTGGCGAAGACTCAAATCCTACCAAGTTTCAGCATCCGCAATCACCCCTAATGACCTTACAAGAGATAAAAAGAGGTGAAATTTACACAAAAACCGGTAGAAATATTCAGAATGAAATTAATTGATTATTAGTTTAGTTTAAATAACAAATTATTGCAACGGAACTCTGGCTCTGCTCACAATAAGAATGTGCATGATATGAAAAACATGAATTTTTAAATGTGCAAAGAATTAGTTTAGTATATATATTCTTTTTCTTCCTGTGCCATGTCAGGTCCCCCTGACGTTGGAAATTACAGTGACGGGATAGTCACGGTTCTCTGCAATTTTAAATAGCTGTTCAGCACTGTGTATTTCTGTTCATTAACGGATGTTCCTCAACTAGGAGATCTGTTTCCTTCCAACACCTCTACGACCCTCGATCTACCCTTCATTATCAGTTGAAGAATTCTGTACCGATCCCCTCTGAAAATATGGTCAAGATATGCTGATTTCCTACATTTTACAGTTGTCAGCAATTCACGAGTGGCATCTACACGATCTAAAACCGCTATATTAGTCTCACACACTACATTTCAAATGCCTCCAAACGATTGATCGTGGCAGCTTGCAATGTCCATACCTCCGCTCCATACAACAACACTGATCAGATATAACATTTAACCATTCTTTGACAGAATTTTAAATTTAGATTGTCATTGTAGATAAGCAATCTCATTTTTAGAAAAGTTGTGCGGGCTGATTCGATCCTTTAATCTCTTTATCTGAGTCAAGCTGGTTAGTAATATAACATACAAGGTACCTGAAGTGGGACACTCAACGATTTATCCGTTTATTAGCAGCGAAGCGTCCGAATATGGTAGAGACTTAAAACCATAAATTTAGTTGTAGCCACATTTATGTTGAGCCCCATTTCTTTCCCAACCCTATTGACAAAATCTAAAAGTTGTAGATGCTGAAGGCTATCTCTTATGATGGCCGTATCATGGGCATAACGAATCGTGTTTATTAGTTCGCCTTTGATTTTAATCTCAAATACTTTGTTATGTAGGGCTTCTTTAAAACTTTACTGTATATATCCCGTACAAATATTATTTACTTAAAACAATATAGATCGGAAATGGCTAAAGGATAAAGGTTTTCATCAGGCCTACGGACTCGTGCAAAAAGTGTTATCAAAAATAATTAATAATATTCGTTCATTGTCGAGATGATCAGTATAAAAAATGCAACATTTTAATATGGGTTATATGGAAAGAGCAATAGTTAGTGTAGCATAATCATGTATAACTTATAAACTTTTAAATATATTCTTCTAAAAATCTAATATTAGGTATATAATGTTATAAGGCATGATATACTACAAGATGGGGATGCCTAGCCATGCCGTTATTTCACAGTTTTAATATAAACTTTTATTATTTTTAATTTTTCATCCTCTCTGAGATGGTTTTGGCAGATGAATTTTGGTGGACGTTATCTTCACACCTCATAGAAATATTTTTAAAAAATTGTAACGAAATATTGAGAATCTCAAAAACTGGATATTTTTATTAAGTTTTTTAATACATTTTATCCATTTTAAGCCTCGTAGGTTTCGGACGATGAAACGTCGTACAATAGTTTTATGGGGTAATACAACTATTTGTGGAAAAAAAACAATAAAATACACGAAACAAAAAAGTCGAAAGAACTGTCGAGCTCTAACGTCAAAAATTCACCTGGGATAGTTCCCACTCCGATAAAGTGTATTGAGGAAAAATAATAAACAAGGGGTTCAAGATTTTTTAGTGTTCTATCAATGTGCAAAGTTCCATTCCACTCGGTAAGGGGCATTTGGATAGTGTTACTTGTAAGATTACGCAAGTTAGGAAAAATAGTTTATTTTAACACTTACTTTTTCACTCGTTCAGACCTATTGAGTACTTACCGTTGACTAGAACATTGAAATTTGAACAATTTTAGACCTTAAATAGGTCACAAGAAAGAAGAAATCTAAAAGTTACAATTTTCCTACCACTTTCATAGAATTATAATTAAACAAACTTAACTTTTCCGCTATGAAAAAGTTTTATCAGAAAGTATATTATAGTTGCTAGGAAACTATCCTATACATTTTACCTATAAATCCTATAAAATTAAAAAGATGGTTCATTATATCATTTTTTAAATTAATAATTGCATCTTAATTATTTCAATAGCATAAAAACTCGTGTTTAATTGGTTTAGACCTTGTCGAGGGTTATTAATAAAATTGTTATTAATGATCATTTAGAACGCTGAGCTTGGAAATTAATAGCTTTTTAGATAGACAAAAAACTAGTTGTTTCTGTTCGTAGCGCCTATACTTAGATTCTAAGTTAATTTTCTCATGACACATGATACGTAATAAAATGAATTTAAAACACAAAAACGTTATCGGCTGTATCAATTGGAAATAATGATATAGGAAATTTTCAGATAAGTTTTTGTCTTATTGAATCATATTAAATAGAATAACTTCCACCTTTATTGTCATTCCAAAAAAGCTAAACGTGAAGATCGCTGACTTATTAATTATTCTTTTGAGTCATGTGCTCAAGGCTTTCCTTTAAATTATTCACAAAAGGATATATCGGAAATGGGAAAAAAAAATGGTTTTATTCAGTTTGCTTTAAAAAATGGCCTAGGTACTCGAGAAGCTCTAACATTATGAGCAGAGCAAGAATGTATTTGTGTGTTTTATTGATTATCGGAAATCGTTCGATAGCGTATGACGTGTCTTGTTACTACCAATCCGAAAAGGAACAGACATTGATGAAAAAAATATCCATATCATCCATAATCTCTACTGGGATCAAACAGCAAAGCTCAGACTCCCTGAGGCGTGGTATGCAAAGATTAAATTCTAAACTACCTCTTCGAGTTAGGTTTATTAAATAATAGGTAATTCAAAATTGATTATCACTTCTAACATACCGGGCTATACATTTTTAAAAATAGATTTCTATTTACACTACAATTAGAATCATGTCTAGCACTCTACACTAGCTTGTCACTAGGACAACTGATAGTCATTTGGCTCTTTGACGCATAAAGCGCTGTTCATCTTTCATACCAGCGCAGTTGGCAGACCCCGCATTAACCCTATATATGCCTACAAATCTATAAACATTCAAAATATCCTACAGTCGTGTTGAAAAAAGCCGAGGAATCTTAGTTGTATAAGACGCTACAACAACCATCAGCTATAAGAAAAAATGTTCAATACAGTAGTGGGCGTGACAATATATTATCAGGGCCAGAATTCAGTGGAAGTAATAAAATATATAAGACCTAAGACAGGATTTATATGGTACATTTAATGTCCACTTATTAGCCGTCATTCGAGTGGACAAACGGAATACGACGTCAAGGGTTCTCGAGCAACATTTAGAGTAAGGTGTACTACATGATCAACATGAATGATAACATCTCTTTTCACCCACCGGACAAGGCGATATGACAATATCCTTCAGACTGACTTACCAAGTGACTTGAGGTGTGAAAATTTAAAAACTTGAAAAAAAAAACATTTTTTAATAATTAATTAATTTTTCTAGTTCAGTAAGCAAAAGAAATATGAAATAGAAAAAAAATTAGAATTTTTTATGTTGTTAATCAATCCAAAGTCATATTTTTACAATTTCCACTTTTTTTCTATTTATCGCTGGAGTCCAGCTCTTTAAGACCGGGATGTATCACAGGGGGAATAATTTAAAAATATAATATTTCATAAATCAGCGCTTCCAAATTCAATTAATCTTTCATTTAAAATTGAAATAAAAATAAACTTTGTTACCTTTAATAATTTTATAACCTTCATATTTTTAAAGTAATAAATATTTTGTTTATTTACTGGTCATCGACTGTGCAAATTGATCAAATCAGCAAGATGACTTTCCGGGTCATGATGAACCAAGGTTTGCTAAAGAATGCGAACTGTTGACTTGATGAAAAAACAAAAGAATGATAAAAGGACGGACACGCTTGAGATAGGGTTTAGTCAGTCTGGGGTGAGGTAGTCGATCTTAGGTTGATCAGTTGATCTGAGAACAATCAGCGATCAGTCCGAAGCGTGTCCACCAGTAGTTCTAGTGACTAGCCAGTGTAGAATGCTAGATATGAGTCTAATTGTAGTGTAAGTAGAAACATATTTTTTAAAATGTTCAGCCCAATATGTTAGTAGTGATAGTCAATTTTGTATTAACCATTTTTTAATAAACCGAACTCGAAAAGGTAGTTTAGAATTTAATCTCTGCAAACCAAGTTTCACGATTCCTACGTCCCTAGTCATAAAGAACCTCAAAATAACCTAAGGACTCTGATAAGGTTGCATGCTCTCACTGCTGCTGTTTAACATATATATTGCACTAGAAGATCAAGAAAAACCAATTAAAGTAAATGGCATCCTTATCAGTAATTTATGATACGCAGATAACACGGCTATCCTAGTTGAAAACATTATGGATACTACACTTAAACCATAGGTACGCTAAACGACAAGGTGGTCAGAATTAGAGTAGCAATGGTTCGAAATCCATTCGATAATTTCGTAAGTATCAACTCTAGGTTTACGAGTGGTAAAATACTACATATAGCCAATAGTGTTATATGGAGCAGAAACTTGATCAGAGTCGTCCTGAATAGAATTAAGGCTTTCAAGATGTAAATCTTTAGAAAAATTTTAAGAATATCTTTTACCCAACACATCACTAATGAGAACATTCTAGGCCTTGCAAATACTGAACGGCCGTTGTTAGATATTGTCATACACAAAAAAAAACATCGTATCTGGGACAAGGATCTATATTGATTAATATTGATTGACTGAATGATTATAGCAGGAAACTTTGCTTAAAAAGGCTGAGAAAGGCACGCGTATGATCGGTCATTAAACATTTGAACGCTAACACGTTATATTAAGCGTATGACATCACAAAATGAGCAATAGAACAAACTGAGAAAAGAAGACAAACATATAGATGCTAATATTTTCCATGATATGCGTTTTCGTTGACATCCAGTTCTATGGGTATACGATTCTGACTTTAATTGTTGTTTCAAGATATGTGGCAAGGATATCTTGACACAAGCTCGTAAACAGAGTCTTTTAAGATATCTCTCATTTTTGTAGTATAGTCTTCCGTATCTGTGATGACGCTTGCATTATCTTCAGCTGCTGGTAATATTATGATGCTATCATTTTTGTTCAGATCTTTTAAGGTTGTAAGTTCTGTTCTGCCGAGGTTCTGTTTCGCAGAATTCAAGATTCTGAGGATTTTTGGCATTTGTCCATACTCCTAGTTGCCCTTAGTAAAGAGTAGAGTTTACTCAGAGATAAGTGAAGTTGGTGGAGTACGTGTTTTGTTATTCTCAGTTGTATCCTTTTCTGTCGTATTCCTTCTCTAAAAATGGTAATGCGAGATTTTTTTCCATATTGAAAATGTTCTCCTTGTAATGGTGTGATAAGTTATCCTTGGTAAAAGTTGGTTGTACGTTGTTGTCTCTACATCTTATTAAGAAGGTGTGGTAGCATGTAAAAACTGGGCCTCCTAACAGTTTAAATCCTTTTTTATATAGAGCCATGTCTTCTAATAAAATACTGAAACATCTTATTAAGAAGGTAAAAACTGGGTCTGTTAATAGTTTAAATCCTTTTTTTTGTAGAGACAAGTCTTCTAATAAGATGCAGAGACATCTTATTAAGAAGGTGTGGTTGCATGTAAAACCTGGGTCTGTTAACAGTTTAAATATTTTTTTATGTAGAGTCTCCCCAGCTTGCGGTAAATAAAATTTGATTACCTTTTTCACATTGATTAATTAAATAATATATGGAAAGAAAAGGTCTGTGTTATCATGAATTAGTGTTTCTCAAGGAAGTGTTTTTAGGCCACTATTTTTAATTTTTTTTTGAATGACTTACCTACAGTATTTTTAATATCCTAGTTACTGTTGTTACTTAACTGATGATATAAATATTTTAATCTGAAACAAAAACATACATTGCTGAATAATTGCTGAGGACAACTCCTTGTATAAAAAAAAGGCTTAACGACAACGTACGCATTCTAAACTCTGTGCATGGTTTTTAAAATATCACAGAATAGAAAAGAAATTCCTGATTGCCTAAATATAGAAAACTCCAATACAAATATCGCTAACAGTTGAACTGAGATTCAAGAAAATATCAAGATATTTAAGAACAAATCTTTCGTATAACATTTTACGTTTTGTCAGCGTTACGTTTTTGGTGTAATTTTCTGGTTCCTCACAACAAATTTCGATAAAGTTTTTATCTATTATCAAAAGAAACAATAAGAATATTTTGAATCTTAAGCTTTCTTCAAAGTTGTCAAGGATCATTTTATTGTATTTCTCGGAAAGAATTCCCAAAAAATTTGCGTATTTAATTAGACACGTAAATTTTTATATAACCATCCCAAGTATTTATTCAATGGGTTTAACCGAAAATAACTGCCATTATGCTACGATAATCTTTTATAATAAATTATCCTCTCATATAAAATGCGTGAATAATATTAATCATTTTAAAACTATTGTAAGTTGTTTGACTACATCAAAATAGTATTGGAGCCTTATTGGATGCGAGAATTCCTTACCGTTAAAAATTTAAATATATAATGAGAGGTATGTAAGTTATGTATTGTTTGTGAAAAATTCTTACCATGTGTAATCTGCTATTTTTTTTACTAGCGTATTTCAAACTTCCTAAACTTTTACAAACATGTTTTGAAATAAATTACCTGGCAATTACGCAGGATATGAATGTGGCAGCTATTACTTATATTGAATTAGGTATGAATGGTATGTTGAACTAACTCATAATATTTATCTCCAATATTTTGCACAATACTGTTTCTTATAACTTAAAAAGATTAACCGTTACGCCATTGAGTGTAGATAACTGTCACCATCTTAATATGTGTGTCTACCAAGTCACTTAATATTATTTAACTTAGAATGTAGATTCCCAAAGATTTGTGAAAATGTCAGACTTATTACAAACAATCGCGCAGGGTTTTCTCAGTGGCATAATAGTAAATAATACAGGCGTATATATACACTTATCCCCCATTAATTGATTATTTATTTATCCATTAAATACTATGTCCATACTAAATTTTAAATTTATAGGATCGCGGGAAGTACTTTTGCATTAATTTTAAGTGATCGATAAGTGAATTCCAAATAAGGAATATTTGCATCTATTTAACTAGAGGGTTATTAGACTACAATATATTTAGTATTCCTAATTAGAAATTAGGAAACGAAGGCATTTAGAGCATGACAATTTCACCGTCCTTAATAAGGATCCTAAATCAGTCGAAGAGTGATTGCGGAATGTACAACAACTCCGATAAAAAGATGGCTAGTCCTAGCCGTAGTGACTGATGTATGAAAAAAAAAACAAAAATGAAATGCTGGACAAACAGCATCATTTAACCATCGTATCTAATATTATTGTTTAAATAATTTGCATTCCATAAGTATGGCATATCTTTTTAAATATTAGAAACATATGATAAAACTTCCTTTTCTTTATTTGCGATTTTCAGGCGTACCGATAAAGATTTCTCAGCTTGCGTCTCTTTCATAGAGATGTTATAATTAGAGCAATAATTATAGTAAAACATATTTTGAAGAAAATGTGCGAAAATAGGTAGAATCTTCATTCTATATGAAAAATGACATATAAAGAAGAAGTTCTCACGCGAAGACTCGAACCTGCAGACATTTGACTGCGAAGAAAACCCCTTACGCATTCGGTCACCATAATAATTAATATTAATGCACAATATTTATGATTTTTGAATTTTCGGCTGTTTAGTCGTCGATATATTATCTCGTTAAAATAAGCAGTGTTTGGTCTGCACCGTGCGTTGATGGAACGAGTGCTGTATACTAATTATGCGGTATTGAAAAGGGATAGAGATTTTATTTTCTTTCTCCCGCTCCATCAGCGTAACGTCTCTTACATGCGGCCATACTTTACCTAAATAGCTCTATGGTCGCTCCTAACTTTGACAATATCCAAAATACTATTAAACCACAATAAATATTGTCCTAATTAAGACCCTCATTAAGTACGAACGCATCACCGGACCGTCCTAAGTATGTCCCTAACTGTCCTAGATCATCATTATCATCCTAAATTCAGTTGCTAACTTAGGAAAATTGAATATCGCTGCTACTCATCTCCAGTGCAAAGATCTAGTGTGTTCAAAACTATGTTGATTCCAGTATAGGTATCCTGGAAAATGTTGGAAATCTCCCGAATATGAGAAAAAAACACGTGAAAGGAATACTACAGTTCATTTAAACTTTTTTCGTATAGGCCTCCTCTTCGAAGATATAGGCTTCCAAGAAGCTGCAATGAAATCAAGTTTTTTACACATAATTATTGAACCACCAGGTATATTTCAATTTTTTTTATATATGGTGTATACCAAGTAAGACCCTTCAAATTACAATCCAAGAAAGTCTTGTGAATTACTCACAGCTGAAGGGACGGACTAGCTGTGACACTCATGGCTCCTTTTTTTACGCCCTATGTGATAAGAAGTTTTGACATTTTTTACATACTTTTAACTATTGACTAAAAATTAAGTACTGTTCATTCATGTCGCTAATCCTAACTATTTTTGAAAAACCGTTATTTTATTTACACTGTTAGTCCCCTAACTTTTGTCGGGTCGAATATGAAAAAGGAATTTTCCTCTGTCACCATAGTTTCAGCAAAAAGTTAAACTAATTGTTTAGTTAAAAACTTCGTAAGATGATTCAACATGGGCTCGGTGAAGTCTGCTAGACTCACGGGCACGACAAATTGCTGTACCCGCCACATTGACTCAGCATTGTTCCTTATTTGATCACCATAAAACGTGATTCTTCGTAGAAGTTTCTCCCTACTATCGACCGGAGTGGAATACACCAAGGTTTTGCGGTGTCCCCACAGGTAAAAATCCAACGGCGTTACGTCGAGAGATCGAAGAGGTCAGGCAATAGGTCATTTTCTACCAATCCGGTTTAGATAGACGTTATTCAGGTGCTTCCGCACAGCAACACAGAAATGAGGTGGTGCCCATCGTGCATGTAGTACATGTTTCGGCGGATTTCCCTAATTTTGGATAGAATTTTTTGAAGGTTCAACATTTGATTGGAACATATGTATATTTTATCACAATACGCCAAATACATAATGTAAATAAAATGGCGTTTTTTCGAAAATGGTTAGGATTGGCGACATGAATGAAGACTACTTCATTTTTAGTCAATAGTTAAAGGTATTTAAAAAACATTGTCCGAAGTTCTTATCCTACAAGGCGTAAAAAAATGGGGTCATGAATGTCATAGCTCGTTCGTCACTACAGCTGTGAGTAATTCTCAACACTTTCTTGGAAGGGTCTTACCTACATCATATCAAAAAAATTGAAATATATCTGGTGGTTCAATAATTATGTGTAAAAAACTTAATTCTATTGCAGCTCTTTGGGAGCCCATATCTCCGAAGAGGAGGCCTATACGAAAAAAGTTCATATGAACTAGTAGTTCCTTTCACATGTTTTCTTCATATCCGGGAGATTTCCCACATTTTCCTAGACACCCTGTATAGTCCTTGATCGCCTTGGCGTGGGTACTTTCATGTCCCCAGATTTTTAATCAGAAGTATTAAGTCAAATTGCTGATACTTTTAGTAGCGCTCTGTATTATTAAAGCACACAGTAAAACAGCAAAACAAAATAGTATCTATACCTCGCAGTGATGATTTATCCTACAATATTAAAAGAATAAAACAAAAAAAAAAGTTTACGCATAGAATTATCTCCACACACTGTTATTAAGATAATACATACCTTGTTCTTCTACAATTATTCATACTTACATGATAAATGTTTTTGAGCGCCACAAGAATACCTTTTAGTAATTATCACATGATTGAAAATGTATTTCATTCAATTTTTTCTTAATGATTACCTCACTTGGCGCATTAATAAAAAACCAAAATAAACAATAATTGGAAAATATGGGATGGGTTAGTACGATTATTAGAATAGCATTTAAAAGTATAAAATATAGATTAGATAGTTACATTCTGTCAAATCGTAAAGATACGTTGTGAAATCATATTGCATATATCCTCAAATTTACTTTTAATAATAGTTATAAACTAATAGTGAACTTATAATATTTATTTCATTTGTGACCCAAATTTGTTTGTAAGTAATTGTACTTATTTCAAGTTAAACACGAACTATTTTATTACCTGCTAATAGCCGGAGACGTTTTATGATCTAGTGTCATCATCATTAAACATGATTATACCCCTGAAATTTCATGCATGTCTTGATATGTCGACAAACGAATACTAAAGTTTAGAAAAACAAAGGAAAAAATAATAGTGAATATAATAAATATAAAAGCTTTAAATATATTTTTTTACATAATGATTTTAACAACTTTTTTTGTTGTTTCAGACGATACAGAACGAATAAGCAAACATCTAGTTCAACTAGCCCGCTACCAAGGATCAACAGACAATATCTCGGTTATAGTGGTGTTCCTTAGGGAGCCCCACAAAATAGCAGCGGAGGCCCATCGCTGGGCCACCAGAAACGGCCCACCATTAACCACAGATAATATGGAAGCGGGCCTGGATAACGCAAACAATCCGTTCACCAACTCGAACGGATCACTAAAAAATTTGGATGTAGAGACTGATAATATTCATTTGCAAAAAGGTGGTGGTGATGGACTATTGTTAAATTTGACAGATAATTTTAAAGCGAACGGTAAGTAGTACATTTTTAAATTAATTACTAGTTAAAAAAATATGCTTTTAAGACTGGGAAAAAAATATTCTCTAGATTTTTCCTTTGCTCCTTAGATTGGAGTGTAGGTATATTTTCGCCGCTTCCGCATGTAGATGTAGGTAAACGTCAATTAAGCGAGGAATCCTTTTCAATCAATTTATTTTCTTAATATTAATTATTAACAGAACAATCGAGATTCAAACGTTCTCTCACTTAAACGTTCCTTATACCTTAATAAAAACAAGTAAGAGGTTATGTTATTTCAACTAATAACACCAATTAAAAGAATTATAAAATAATGTTAAAAGTCATTTTGTCTACATCCAAATAAGAAAATAATCAAACGCAGGCCTGGTTAGATTTTAATCTTAGGAACTAATTACTTCAATTTAACCACTCCAAATAGTCTTATAATACCATATCGTATTGTAGACATAGCTTTGTTCTTAGTGTTGCCTTTTGCAAGTTGTAAAGAATTAGTTGAGTCAGTTAATCATCAAATATGAAAAATGAAATCTACTCTCTTTACGTTAATATTATCAGTACGAATCTGTTAAGCCAAGTGTGCAGTTCATAAAAATTTGCAACCTTAAAAAGTCACTGCTACTTTTTAGCGATTGTATATTACAATTGACTCCTGACTGCAATATATCAGTAATCAAAATTTTGGCAATTTTTACTACTAGGTTATCTATTAGAGTTGGGTAGCCAACTAGGAGTCCTTATAATTTTATCATGTTCGTACGTCCATCGGCATGTCCCATCTTTGCAACTTCGTAATTTTTTCCATTTTTTGCGATGATATTTTGCAGGCTCATACTTTCAATTAAGCCAAAAACAAATATGAGATGAAATTTCAAAAAAAAAATTAGACTAACGCCCCAATGTGGAGAAATGGGGTTTTGCTCACCTCATTAAGTGGGGTATTATTAAATAGGTCTTCAAAAATGCAATTAAAATTGGATCTAATAGCACTCAGCTGTCAATGGAAATTCGTACAGTTAAGTTATGTTTATTAATTTATGAGATACAAAAAACTGTTGAAAATTTAATCTTCCATGTTTAAATATGTTTTTTGATGAAAATTCCATCTTCTACAATACAGTTTTTTAGATACATGCTTTCAGTTAACACAAATGTAAAGCGAAATTGCAAAAAATGAACAGCCAACAACCGCTTCGGACTCCTAACGTAATGTCTGACATGTCCGACAGGTCCTTGGCCTTTTTTTTTCTGTTCATATATCACTCTGATTGTGTATACTTTTGTGACGTCACACTAGTGGAGTCCATCGTTGCAATTATGCAAATATTTACAATTTGTATGTCCTTCTAGACTAGTAGATGGATGTGTTTAGGTATTTTATATTTTTCTTATTTAAAGAATGATTATTTTCTATTTTAGGAACTGACTTTACTCAAGAGATTTTTGAGAAATCAAACGGCACTAAAAAATCATCTTCAGACATTCATTTTGACGACGAATTGGGTCCAGAAACAGACGTAGATACTGTAGATGATGCGTTTTCGCCAGTAGAAAAAACTAAGACTTTCGCAGAGTGCTTAAGTAAAGGTAGGTAAAATTAACACATAAACATTAAAATTATATTTGAGTTATAAAAAATATGTAGAACGAAATTGAAACAACAGATAATATTAAAATTGTTCTTTACGATACAATTAAATTAGCAATTATGAAATGGAACTACATTTTAGTTGTGTAGCTCTATCCTTATATATTTAATTTATGGTATATTTTTCTGTATTTTAGGTTTTAATGATGAAAGTCTTCCAAAATCCTTTAACGACGAAGTAAAAGCTTTTACTGAAGGCCTTGCAAACAATAATCCACTTGGGGAAGATTTCAATCCATTTTTAAGTAAAGAAGCCGAAGACATCGATAAGGAGGATAAAAAAGACGACGACTTTGAGGAACACGGGGGTGATAATAGAGAGGAGACGCCAACACCACCCGTAGATGCAGGTAAGCTGTTTGAAAATTTTTATCTTTGTAATAATCTAGATAAATGTCACAAGAAACTGATTAAATACTTTTAGTGTCTAATTTATCCAAATTTCAAATAGTAATCTATAACCAAGAGGTATCAATATTTTGCACTTTTTCATCATAGTGTTTTTTTCTTCTTTGGTCTGCTATGATGTAATTTTATTAGGTTTATTATCATTGCATTTTGATATATAAATTGTAAATTATTACAGACTCAGTAGAAACCCCGCAGAGTCAGGTTGGTTTTATTGAAAAACAACCTGTAACCATGCATTAGGTAATATCGAAAGTGACATTACTTGAGGAAAAAATGCATTATTTAATTTTAGTGACTGCATTCACGATATATATTTCTTCTATATTTGGATTTCCAAGTTTTGCGTAATACCTACTTTTCCTTAATAAATTAATGTCGTACAATCAAGTTGACGAGTCTCAGGGCATACGATTGAAATGGAACTTTCTCGACGTATTTGGTATAGGTGGGTTTTTTAAATATTTCGTTAACATTTTAGTGGCAGATATTTTTAGTCTTTATTGCTATACAGGGTCTGTATTGTACGATTTTGTGTCCAATTATTTAATACAGCCTCGATTTTGAATTCGCCGTTTCCATTGCATAACATGTAAACTCTATAATTTCTACAACTTTGCTGAAGTTACTGAAATTACATTTAGCTAAACTTAAGATGCATGGTAGGCTCCCAAAGTTTCCAGCCTGAATGTATAAAAGTAGAAGAAAATTTAAAAGTTTTTTTTACATAAATTTCTTATTTCAGTGCATTTTTCACAACGCTTTAATAATACTTCTGTACCCATAAAAAATAGTCGCGGCTCTTTTCCTCAAAATCCGCTAAAGCCCGCGGACTTCACTTTATTATCTATGTAATTTTTTTCCTTAGAATAGATTTTAAGTATAAGAATAAATAATAATCGCTATGAACTGGATAAGGGCTATACGATACACAATTGAGTTCAGTGAAACCACATTCCTGAATAGCAATGTTGTAAACATTTCAAACATTTTCTGCTTTTCGCACAGCCAAAAGAAATTTCGGAGCGCATCTTCTTGCCTATGACTTTATTTACACCCAAATAATCTTCTAGAATTCTCTAAATTGTTACTTTGGAAAGACCACTTCCTGTGTGTTCCGAATTCTACTGTATTTAGTTCTTCTTTCTTCACTAATTTGATGTTTTCGTCCGTAATCGCTTCAGACAGCCATCGTCAGGGCGCGATTGGTCTTGTAATTGATTCTCTTCCTCAACGGAACTGTTTTGCCCATATTTTTACGGTGAAGTACGAATTCCTCTATACTCCTTCTAAACGTTGCTTAAACTCTAACGACATTTTTCTTTTTTATACTACACGACAATCGATTTTGGGAATGTTGAGATTTTGTTCAACAACTTGTATTTACTAAATGTTATTTCAAGAGGTAATCGGACTAAATATACTTATTACCTATAAGTAATGAACATCTTTTGAGTGAAAGATAATATTAGGTCTTGCAATAAATCCTTTTACTTAAGCCCATATTAGTTCTATTGAATTTAATTCGCAATGATAAGGTGGCAACCGAGGAACAATTATAGGACGGTCAATAACTTAACTATTTAATTTTAATCTATTTTCACAAGACAATCATTTTTTATTTAGTCAATTTATAATATCACCTTTTCACTGGCAGGATAAGGTCAATCGCTCTGATAGTACAGAATGATAGCTGACGTTGTACATAACAGTGACGAAATTTTTAGAAATTGACTTGCCAGACAATCTTCAAAAACTTCCGCAGTCATTTTAAATGGAATTGAAGTAAACCTCCATTTAAAAATCTTTCGTCTCTTCCAATATGAGTTAGAATTAATCTGTGGTTTTAGAGAAGTCTAGCGATAAGTTAGAATATTTTTATCCTGCCAATATTTATTCACTGAATGCCTTTCCCCACATTTCATCCAAGTAATAAATGTTTCGTTATTCCCTCCTATACTTTCTGATATCTCTTAGATTGTCTTCTCCAACATATTATTTCATCTCTATCTATTATAACTAATTTTCTGTTGTGCTTCTGCCAACAAACTTCAACTCGTGCATTATTTCCCACAATTTTTTTCTTCTCATTTCTTGTACATTTTCGTCTTCCCTTTATAGCTGCTAAAATTTTATTTATTTATCTATGGTTGATATCTCATTATTCAAATAAAAGGCATTTACTTTTTGTATTAATATACTGTTAGCTGGTTCATCAATTTCCAACAACTTTCTACCAGGAATTATCTTAGGCAACTTCACACTGTTTTCATTTTTCTTTCACTAAGAAGTCTGTAGATTGTTGATTGACTTATTACTGTCATATTGGCACATGCAGTGACTATTTTCAAACGGTACTTATAGGCGTCTGATGCATAAGTGCATTATGTACGTATGGTACTTGGTCCTTGCTTTAGATTAAAGATCCTTGCAAAATACAGTATTAAAATTTGACAGCATATTCACAATTTAGTATAGAGGAATCACGACACTACAAGAGCAAAAAGAATGCTGAAGAAAATTTAAATGAATTACTATTTACTCACGATACGCCTACAGATGGTATGCTATTGGACAGGTTTATTGCTATTTTATGGTTTTCAACCCTTACTCGTGCTCCTACTTGAAAGGAAATGAACTTTAGCCTTTGTTTTGTGAGTTCTAAAAATTCAGAATCAATCGCAATAATACACCAACGCAAATTTAATGCATTTCAAGTTTGCTTGAGGTATTTATTTCAAATTCAATGCATCCTGGGGTCAAATCAATCCTAAATTTTTCCTGGCTTGACTTAACAAACTCAAGCCGGCTTCAAATATAATATAATCTTACTTGTTTAATTTGTTATTTCTAAGCGGCTTGTAGAAAAATTGAAGCTTAATTATTTGTTTAATTAAACATTTTGGTTTGTTTTTTGTGGTTTATTTATAAAGATTGATAATCAGTCTTATTCAAAGAAATATGAATTATATACTTTCTGGCCTTTAGCAAAGGTGACTCATTCTTACGTTGTCTAAAATACTCTTTGTTTACTTCGTGAAATAGAAAAAAAACTAGTCAATATTATGAACATAGAAATCATGAGTAACGCTCATTTTAAATTTGGAATTACCCACCACAAAATTCGCTAAGCTCTTGTTTTTATTATTTTGGAGGTTCAAATTGATTTTTATTTAATCGGGCCTTGGGCTTGGTAAAAAGTATTTTAAAAAAAAACGCAATTTTTAAAGTCGCAGAAATCTAGATAAATTAGCCACTATAAAAATCCTGCCTTTTTTACATTTTTAAAAATTTTGCCGACACTATTATTTAGACTCTAGCAAGTCCGAAGCAGTGACCCTGCAGTTAAGACATTTTACTAAGGTATTGGATGTGGTTCGATCTCATGCCGGGTCCCACCTATTGATTAAGAAAGTTGGTTCGGATTGTTAATAGACAGGCACGCAGTTGATAGGCACTAAAGTGTTAGAATCCGTACCGAGAGGTGTGCCTTTACGGGCGATGAATGATTATATCCCAAAGACCATGGATTAAAACCATTCTTTTTATTTTGTGAAAGAAATAGTTATTGTACAAAACGAGAAAATGTGAATCCCTATTCAGTTTTGGTACTAATTTTAAATTCACCAAAATTGGTTAAAACTAAAATTAGGATTCTAGTTGAATTTATTAAACAGAATAGAAACTTTTATTCTATAAACTTTGTCCAAAAATACTGGACACGAGGGTTAAGGCAAATACAGTTAGTTGACCCAGCGAGAGAAAACCCCTGCGTCATTAATAATATTCGTCTGAACTAAATCAGAATTAATTAGTCAATACAACATGTATATTCATAAAGATGTGCCTATTGCATTGATCAACGGAACTAAATAGTATATTGAAAATTTCGTTATATTTTCGGATTCGCTATCAGGAAACAAATATATGTAATAAAAATTTTAAAACCTTACACTAATCAAGCTTTAGAAAAGACTCAGTAATAAAGCAATAATATATCAGACCAAGAGACCAAAAAATACACATTTCACAGTTCGTCTAAAAAAACTACTCTTGGATAAGAACTATTGAAATTTTCGATATACTTTCAAAGAAAACGAGCTCTGACAGAAACAGCACATGTTCTTTCAATTAATGTTTTTCTCTTGTCAGTATTTTTGTATTTGAATCTCAGCCCCTTAAGTAAAATACTTAAAAACAATTTATCTAGAGGCACACCCTCTTTGTTGGTGAGTTCAGTATTTAAGCTTTTTATAGTAATATGCTTTCCTAAAAATAAAAAAGACGTTAAAACTATTAAATATAGGCCAATGATACTACTTTCAAAGTTATCCTATATTATAACAAAGATTATACTCTTACTTTCTTAGTACAAATTGTAGAGTGTATTTCCAACATCCATTTTGGTTCTTTTGCGAAGATCTGTGATTTTTTTTCTTTTCGATGAGGTCTATTTTTTCCAGGAGAGGAAATAATTGTATTATTTTCCTTAGAATTTTTATTTCCAAAAATAAAATTATTTTTTTACGTCTTGGAGAGATGAAACAGATTCCACAGGACCAGTGTTTCTCTTTTCCAACTCGAAATACGCGCACAAATTAAGCACAAGCTGTTGTGCTTGCCTGTGAAGAGTTTCAACATGAATTATCTAAAAAGAAAAATCGACTCTCATTATTTTATTCTAATTTTTAATGTCTGATTATTACAACTGATTAAAGTAGTTCGAAATATTTTAAAATTATATACTTATGTCTGGCATTTAAACACCGGCGACAGATTTGAAGGTTAGAAATGTTTATACGTCTAGGTTTACTTTTTTAATAAAAATAATATATACTTACCGATAATAAATTATACAATAATAATTAATAGCTTTAATATAAAACAATCTTCTATTTTAAATTCACTTGGACGATCAAAATCTCTCAAAACACAATGGAAATAAAACTAAAGGATGAGTGTCAATAAAATAATGTTTTGATTGAAGTCAAAAGAAAGTTTGTATTCATAAAACGAAATGACTCGTTTGTCTAGGTTTTCTCTTTCTATCTTGCTCTACCCATAATGTCATATTTTATGCGACGTATAGCTCGGATTGGAATAATAATGATTTGTTTTCCGTCATTTTATTATTTTCTATACAAATTAAGATGAACAGATCTCAAAACTGTCTGATATGCTCGTAGACTGATGACGCATGAGATTCTCTCACTAGACCAACTGTAGATAATTTTTCACACTATATTTTGCTGAACTAGCATATTTTAAAAATCTTATTTATACAGAGACGCATCAAAAACCTCGGTAATGGGGTAGCCATATTCATTCCGCTTTTAAAAAAGTATCCAATATAAAGTAGATAAAAATTGGTTTGTTTTAATACATAAGCCATAGTTTTTATATTAAATAATAGCAATGGTAATAAAAATAGTTATTATTAGATTCAGTGTTAGTAATTAAGGCCCTAATTAATAAAAAATTCTAACCTTTAAAACCATTACCCGAACTACTAAAAAATTGGTTAGGAAATGCCACTTAGAGCTTACTGTGGGATAAGTAGAAATAGAATATTAGATTAATTACCTAAGAATGCATTTATAACGGTATATCAACTAAATTGAATACAGCAATTAATGATGCTATTATTACTGTGAAAAAGGTATATTTCATCAGTGGAAAGAAAAAATTACAAGGTATTCACAATTTGTCCCAACTCTTCCTAATGAGCATTGGCACAGAAATCTATATGTGTCCAGACGTTATATCACAAATATTAATAAAAGTTTGTCATGCATCTTACCCTGCATATCTACATAAAATAAAAATCTCGCTTGCCGATAAATGCGATACATATTAAATTGTGGCCTTAACCATATTTTCTTTAAATGTAGGAAATACACTGCAGACAGAAATATTTTACGACATTGGCTAAAGAGTGTAATATAAAAGTTAAGTAAGATATAAGGAAATCTTCACGGCCATAGAATTAATCTAAGGAGTTACCGATTTTCTTTTTCAGACCGTTAAAGTGCAATAAGTTGCGTTCTTAATTCACTGCATTTGCTGTCGTTACAAAAAATCCCAATTTTTGATGCATTCTTAAATAAAGTTAATTTAAAATTTTAAGAGAAGGAAATATTCCACTTTAACCTGATTATACATTCGGCTTGTATGAATAATACTCCTAAATAATTGTGAAAAAAGAAAAAAAATAATGTGACATTTTTGTTCAATTTTTGCTAGTTTTATCTACTTTCATGTTAGTACGTGGGACGTACTGTATTATTTGTATTATGTGAAATTGTTATGGAATTGTAAAAAGTAAATGTTTGCCATACTATCAGTTTAGTATCATTTAATAAATAACTAGTTAGTTATGTTCCAAATAACGAAGTATTTGTTAAATAATAATAAATTAGCACGATCAAAAAAGTCATTTTCCCTACCTCACTTTATTTAGAACTTTATTAATTGTTCGAATTATTTAAAAAAAAAAACATGAACAATATTAAAGTTAGAGCGAACCGATAAAATTTTTTTACTTTTAAAAATCTTAAAGATGCTATTATTGATTTTTCATTTGACGTTAAATCTTCAGACAATCATCTACAACTTCAATTTATTAAATATGTTCCTGATCTTCTAATGTTAAATTTTAAAATTCTTTTTTATTCTGAATTCAACAATATATCACACATTATGGTTTAATTACATCACATTCATTTTTGATCGTTACTGAGAAATTTTTAAAGTCCGGACCTATAAGTTTTATTAATATTGTAAAAATAGGTCAAACAATAGTTAAGTATTCTACTATTAATAAATTATCGAAATTCACTTCATAATAACTATAAAATTCTTTTTTTTACTCTGAATTCGACAATGTGTCACACACTATGGTTTAATTAAATGATTCATTTTAGATCATTACTGAGAAATTTTTAAAGTCCGGGCCTATAATGTTTATTAATATTTAAAAAATAGCTCCAAACAATAATTAAACATTGTAATATTAATAAATTATTGAAATGCACTTCATAATAACTATAAAACGGTAATTTAACTAACAACCAATAACTATTAACAATAAGTACGAGAGGCACGAGCACAAACAAATGTACTGCAGGCAAATTCACCAATATCGCATAAACGCTTGATCTCTTTCGGATTGCGTACCGGTTCTACGGGTAGGTGCGTATCAATATCCATTGAGATTGCGCAACAATTTGACAATAGATCAGCGCTAGTTACCGTACCGTATCTCGATTTGTCCTGTAGCACAGTCGTTCTTCTCCACCAGGTTGTATCTCTTGTAATAAATTTTGATGAAGCCTAGGTACCGATAATCCTGGATTAGTTGGCCCTGGGTTAAATTGAACGCTGCTTTCATCTTCGAAAAGCGGAAATTATCTGAATTTCGATTCGAACGAACCTTGACGCAAGGGATTTAAATGAGTTTAAGTGAACAATTGATGTTCGGGTTGTTGAAAGGGGCACCACGCAGGTGGTGCGGGAGACGGCCCACCATAATAGTCCGACCCAGCGAGAAGCCAAGCTAAGTGAATGCCGCAAGTAAAATATTGAAATTTTATCGAGTGTAATGTCTCTGGAGGGTTGAAGTTTTTCTATCTAATTTTTTACTTTTTGACGAAAAATAAGAATATCTTTGTCGTTTATTTTCCGCGAAAAATGACTTGTTTTTTGAAAAGTTATTTGGTTGTTCGAGTATGGGAAAACTCAAGTTATGGTATCAAGGTTTCGCGATCTTTAGTTGCCAGATCCCGTTCCACCGCAACCTTCTTCAGATATACAGAGTATACGCGATCTTTGGCCGAACACAAGTGAATCTGGGGACCCTTTTTATCCTGAAACCTTACCTAGGAGTTCGTAAGCAGGTACTCTTTACATCCGCACTCTATTTTAAAAAAGGGGAAAACCGAGAGACACTATTTAAATCGATCCTGGAATCTTCAACAATACGAATATTCCGCCTTTCAGCTATCGGTATGCAATAAGAACGCCTACTCAGAGAACGTCGGATATTGTCACGAACGGATAGGGGTGTTATAAATGAACTTCCCTGACGCACGCGCCTAACCAATTTTTATCGTAGGTTTAATGACTCTTCTAGAAGTTCTAGGAGGTCTACGCTGCCGTCAGAAAAATCATCGTTGATGAAGTGGGAGACTTGAAAAATCCTGTTTGAAAATCGATCCTTTCCAAATATAGAAGTTTTGGCCAATGAAAACGATTAGATTATCGAAATTAGCCGTGACAACAGCCTTTAGAGACCAAAACTCTATCAGCGATTCAAAGTGTTGCTTTAATCCAGTAGTCCTTCGACGTCGGCTCAGGTACGGCTTCGCTATTGCTGCAAATGATGTTCTTAATGAAACTCGATCTGCTGCTAATTTGCCGCATAAACGTGAGATTTATATAGTGATCGGATCGACACGCCTCAAAATCAGATGATGTTACCAATGGAATGATATGACTTTTCGACGCAAATTTTGAAGTCTGATTATGTCGCCAGATCTGAATATTTCCTTTTGAAAACGCTTTTTGCATATAAAGGGACTGTAGAAAATCAATTTTCTATTGCATTTTCGTTGTTTTTCTTTATAGAAAACATGCATTTTCAACACCAATCTTCTGATATGTGTAGCCGGTGACTCACTGAATACCCCGCCTGTGGTCTTCCAGCTTGGGGGTGGAGCCGAAGGCTGGGAGGGAGGAGGGAGTATGTAATTTTTGAGAGGCTTTTTGAAGAATTAGCGCAGAGATGAAACTTGGCCAATAGTTCACAAATAGTTAAAAGACCACTCTGCCACCACCTTAACTGCGATGCATTAACCGTCTGCCAAGGGTGTCCTCCCTCCCAGCCCTCTGCACCACCTCCAAACTAACAGACCACCAGCGGGGTATTCAATGAATCACTTGCACCACATATGAGAAGATTGGTGAGTTGGACTGTAAATACACACTTTGTGCTCGTGTCTCTTGTACTATAAACAACAAATAGAAAAATACAGACTATGAATAATAATAATAATAATATACGAACATCAAAACAAATGGAATTAAGATTTCAGAAGCTACTCAAAAAGATTGCATTCATTCTTTCATATTTGGCTGAGAACTGTTATGATGTGTTTTATCACGGGACGGCACGGAGTTACTCGTCCTAGGCGGCATTTTGTTTGGGGCGGCAAATTTCAAAAAAAATAACAATTTATTCTACGCCACTGGTGAGAGGAGTAATTTTCTTCAGAAAATCAAAGTTTTATTATTGCAGTTATCAGCTAAATTCCTTAATTGTTAAATTAAACCTGGTCCAAAAATTTTTCAGTAAATTCATTCTACAAAATTTAATAAATAAGGATTTTTTTGTGCTGAATTGATGACTTATTGAGGAAATTGGGTGGAAAATTTTCCCTAATAAGGCGTCAATCTAAACAAAAAAATTCCTGAAACCATTTATCAAAACTCCATTCCAATGCAAAGTGCAAACTAACATAAAGTGCCAATGTATGTATTCTAAAAAACCCCGGGCGAAATGTCACGTCTTTGTCAAGCAATAGCTTAGGGAAATAAAGCAGGGGAAGTTTCCACCCCTTTGTGTATTTTGTTCTAACACTTACTAAGAGGGAAAGCCTATATGGATAGTAGGTCATATTGCATATAGGCCAGTTTAAACAGAAGTATAGTATTTTAAAGGGGTTAGTTATTATGATGTAACGAATATAATTTGAAATCGTTACAAGTGAAGTTGCACTTTGTTTTAATTGCGGTAATATTACAACTCATTCTCTTGGGATTTAGCTAAAAGATAGGACAACTTGAAACTTTGGTCTTTTACAAATATACCATATTGGGAGTATGAAAATTTAAAAATTATTTTTTTGTTATTTAATAACTTATGACTAAAAATAGCAGTTTTAAAGCTTAATGTGAAACTAAACTTCGGCTTGATTGAAGACTAAATGGACAACGTTCTTCACCACTTTAAGTAGTAACAGCGTTATCAGATTGTGAACAATCCAACAAACAATTCTCTAGTACCAAAATGTCATTACAAAACCTTTTCACACTTTTTTTAATTAAAAATCTTTGTGAAAAATTAATAATAAAACATTTATATGTTCATTATTTACTCTTTATTTGTACGTTATTTTATTGTGGACATAACATGTGGCAAGACTGTGTAGGGCAATTTAGCTTCAGCTAACTCTAAAAATGCCTCAAATGTCGTAAAATGCATAGTTCTTTATTTTTGTCCGTACTTTCTAAATTTCAAAGCTTCTTCGAATAACTTTCTAGAATATAGAATAACCAAGTAAAAGTTTTAACTTTTCCGATTATTAAAACAAGTTAGAAACAAATAACTCCACTTTCATCAAAAGATTTTCACTCAGGTAACTGCGTTCTTACAGTGCATACAACGTACTGAAGGCCCTTTTACTAATCTAGCTGGCGAAAAGTCATAATTACGACTCATCAGATATCTTAAAAAAATTACATGTTTTAGACAGAATAGTATGGAATGCTTTTCCATTATCTTGACTAGCGGTTTTGCTATTAATGCAAAGGGAGCCATTTGAGTGAGGAGTGTATCATTTAAGGGGCAGAGCTATATATAAGTTATGCACCCACAATCTTGCCTATAGGCTTATTGTCAGAAGAGATATAAAAAGAAAACATGAGAAATTATAGACAGCATTATGATAAAAAAATTTCTCAAGGAGAGAATATAAAGAACCTAATCCTCGTCTTATTTTCATCAGATTCCAGTATAAGGTCACATAGAAAACTGCTCAACAGAGAGAAAACACCCATCAAAAAGTTTTAAGCTTATTAGAAGATCCAAGCAAGATTTTACTAATTTTAATGTTAGTAGTAACAATAACGATGACGCTGCCAGTAACAATAATAACACTATTGAAAATATGTCGAAAATTTTGCATAATAATGATTTATTGCTGTAAAAATGTTATATCTCTTATTGACTAGAAGGTGGTTATCAGACTTTCATTGTCTTTACTTTTGTTTATAGGATAATTATCAAGTATAAGCTGAAATGATTTTGTTACTACGAACCTGCGAATTTTGCACCCACAAACCAATAAATTATGGTCCTTTTAGCTCTTGTAATCTCACTAATAAACTAGACTTATTTATTTATATATTTATTCTAGTACTTTTGCTCAGGTAAATCCGATTTTGAGACTTCTGTGAAGCGTAGCGTTCAAAAATATATATGTACAAAATATATATTTATTGGTCACTTTTATATTTATATAATTTGTAATAGGAAAAAAGATTATAATAAAGCCTGGCTAAGCAAAAGGAATGAATATCATATAAATGTCGTTATTGTCGATTTATTTTAACATGTTATTATGAAATCGTAGTAATATACTGCTTAATGTAACTTTTAACCCAGTTACTTTAATACTTATTTATTCAGTTCAACTGTTCGCTAAAGAATCCATAGATTTCATACATTCCAATAAAATGCCAGCATGTTAAATCTGCTTGAATCCATTAGTGTAAAACATAGTTGTTCTCGAGAGTAACTAGTCTTTATAATTATTTTATAATGTGTCGTAAATGAACTGACAGAAACAGTTTAGAAACTCGCGGTTGCAAACTGTTGTATTGAACATTTTGTATAACTATGATAATATAAAGCGTACTGTTTGAATAGATTCTTTCCTTTATCTACTTGAAAGGAGGATACATATAGGCAACAATATAAAGCGTGTCACAGATAGGGATGCAAACAATACATCGATGTTTCGTTCATAAATATCGATGTTTATATGAGCGATATATCATCGACAAATTTACTGATCATCGACATCGTTGTTATCTCCCTTCCTACATTCATTCTAGGGATGGACGATTTGATAAAAATAATCGGTTTGGAATTACAATGTCTATTGAGAAGTTGCCAAAAGAAATTTCGAGAGATAATTATAAGATATTTCACTAGTCAGTTGCGTTCTAGAAGCAGTAGTAATATGAAACCTAAAAATGAAATGGTTATTCTTGTCATTTTTGCTATTTCAACTACTCTCGACTCCAGATTTAAGTTCATGCATTTCAAAGATGCTGCGGGTAAAGGTAAAGTAATTAATTACTTAGGTACTTAGGTACGGGAACATAACAGCTTATCTACATTCAGGAATGACACATCTGATGAGTCTGATAAAGAAGATTCGTAATTCGAGATCTGGAAATACCATAAGCAGTTAACACACAAAAATATGAAAAATAAATCATCTTTTATAACTACAGGAATCATCGTCGAAACGGAGCTTCAAATGTATCTGTCATATGCTGTCACACTAATAAAAGGAGACGCCATTGAAATCTGGGACTATACAATTTTTTTTCAAATCCCCATCGTCGCCATGTTTGTGCAGAAAAAAACAAGGATCATAATAGAAATATTTTTGAATATTTAAATGAGAATCTGACGTCGTTTAGAAGAATTGCTGGCACTGAGCTTAACATTCCAAAATCAACTGTTCATGATGGTTTAAAAGATACTGAATACCATCCTTATAAAACAACAATTGTACAAGAACTTCAGGAAGGTGATTTTGATATGTTAGTAAATGTCTACAAAATCTGGTCTTTTCCGATAAAGTTTTATGGACAGATGAAACACATTTCAGTACCTGCGGAATTTTTAATGAAAATATTCACCTTTGCTGGGCGCTTGAAAACCCGCAATTAAGCGAACCCCGAAAATTGCCAAAACGATTTGGTTTTAATGTGTTCTCGGAAGCTGGGGCAACCATCACCCAGAAAAGAAATAGGCTTCAATGGACTAGAATATCTAAGCTTCTTCCCCTTAGGTCCATTTCAGAATTGTTAAATAAATTAGTTAATATTTTGGATTGAAAATGTTTAAACTAAATTGAAAACTGTTACACTGTTATCCCAACTGTAGGTACATTTTATGTGAAATTTCTGATGGTGATGTGAATTTTTCTAGTTCTTATTCGTGTTTTAAAGGTCTGTGATCTTACTTTAAGTCGTGTGATGATAACAGAATCACAAAACATAAAATAAGGTCACGTTTCTAAAACATTTCAAAACATCGGAAAAACATGAATGTATCGCTCTTATGGCCGATATTTCTCAACATCGATGTTTTATCGTGAGAACATCGATGTTTATAAGAACGATGTTACATCCCTAATCACAGCAGGCACGGATCCAGCCGCTCTCTTTTGGGGAGGAACGGTCATATCACATAAGTACAGTACGGCAAACGATAGCAAGTTGTCGACGGGAGAGGAGACACCAACAACATTTCCATTGTTAGTATAAAAGACAGGGTCGGGTCTATTTTTCTGAATTCGAAGCTCTTGGTAGGAGGGGGGGGCCAATCGCAAAAAAGAGCAAATTGTCGACGGGAGGGGATACACCAGCAGCATACAGATTCCTAGTATAAGAGGTAGAATCGGGTCTATTTTCCTGAACTCAAAGTTCTTGGAGGGGGGGATCGACAAAAAATTTCAATAGGGGGGGGGGAGATGTCAGCAGCATACACATTCCTAGTACAAGAGGCAGAATCGTGTCTGTTTTCCTGAATTAAAAACTCTTGTGGGGGGGGGGGGGAGGATGATTCGCGCCTGAGTCACAGAGGAAATGTGGATTTTTTATTTTTACCGTTGTGTCATTAAAATTACGTAGTATTATATATATTTTTCAAAAAAACCCTACACCGACACCATGTTTCTTATTTATAATTTACCATTTGAAAATTACAATATTTTTATATTTACATTCAAGAAATTCTTGGCAAGAAACGAACGTATTTCAACTTTAATAGTCATTAAGTGGGGAGTACGTATATAACGCAATAATCTGATCTGTTCGAAACGAATATATTATTTATCAATCTTCTATATCCTTCCACAAAATTACTCTATCGGATAGACGGTCTCCGATATAAACAAGCTGAGTAATAAATTAAGTTGAATATATTAAATTAATGCCACTGAAGGGCCAATGCAGCAGAGACCTTAAGGTTTTGTAATTTATTTTGACGATAGAATGAAAGAGTAGGCACTAGGAAATAATTTTTAATGCAGATACGCGACTAAACCAACGTAATATTGTCACACTCTTACATAAATCGAAATGTTTTCCTGACAAAATGTTCAATAAAGACTGGTTATCCAATAATACTGATGGTTCTCGTTTTATCTTTGAAAACCCCGTTTCCACACTTCATTTAAAATATTTATATATATATATATATATATATATATATATATATATATATATATATATATATATATATATATATATATATATATATATATATATATAATATATATATATATATATATACTTCACTATATCTTTTTCATTTACTTTCATTGGTGAACGTTGTAACATATAAAATCCATTAATGTTTCTTCATTAGATTTTGGATGTGGACATAATTTCCAATGCAATGCTTAGAATAAAGCACACTATATTTTGTGAGTTGCCAACCTTTACAATTTCTAAAATCCCCCCCCCCCTGCTTTAAAGTTTCATTTGTAACAATTTGTTCAATAAAAAAATAATTCGGAAATATTTGAAGAGCAAAAAAATATTTTTGGTGCGGATTTATTTCTTATTTATACAATCCACTCTATCTACTGCAATAAGTGCGTACAACCTGAAGTAACAATGTTTTTTCAAAGAATAACATAATTCTTACGAAATAGTACAAATAAAACACGGAAAATCTCGACTTCTGATTCACAGAACGTATGCCACACAAATAACAGAAACGTGGGAACAATATGGAGAACCCGAAACTCATTTAGTTACATGATGTCTTCTGCTTCTCTTTTTACCCCAAAGATATAATCGGTCTTAAGACATATAATAAAATATTTTTAAATGAATATTAAATAATACGTTTATAACTTATTTAATGTTGATTTATAATAACATTCCTTACCCACACCACGGATCGTATTTAATAAATTACACACAGGATGTTGACCAATCAACGCGCAACTATTAAAATTTCCTATCCATGTCGTTCATAAATCGGCAAAGCCACAGAACAAAACAATAATAATAATTTGTCAAGAATATAAGTCCTTAATGTCTAATTGAAATTTTTTAGTTTTAATTTTTTTTTTTCGTTTCATGAGATATGAGTTAATCAGAAGAAATGAGTTCTACTCCACCGGAGGTAGCAGAAGTAGTGAAATTAACACCATAAAATATATGACCTGAAAACTTTTTCACCTATTAGAAAATATTTTACTTCCCTAACTGATTAGGTAAAGTAAGACAAACATTTTAAAACTTCCAAAAATTCCACGTTTTAAATGTTAAAATCAAAAAAAAATCTTGTTTGATGAGTATAAAGATAAATTAGAAAACTTAGTTACGGACTCAAATTTTTAGAAAACTCTGTATATATTGGTCGTAACGTACGGAAGTATTATTTTTGCTTGTCATGGTTAGCACTCATTCGAATAATTTCCTGAGTAATCGCCAACATTTTATGCTTGTTGACTAATAACACTCTCTCTATTAACAACTGCTATTAATAAAAGTATCATTTGATATTTGTAGAAAAACAATAAATTATTTATGTTCTATTAAACGTTAATTATGTCTACAAAATCTTCATTTTATTGGAAAATGTATTCAAACAAGGGAATTGTTTGTTCATTACAAAACGTTCGTAGGGCCGTGTCATTTCCATGGTAACATTGGAAAAGCAACGCAGCATGTTTCGAGTTTTATTAAAATGCACTTTGTAACAGCTGAATTTCGCTACAAATGGCGAAAAATACAACAAAAAGTTTTTGTCGATATTAAAAGATTTATATGAACGTTTACAAAGTTATTCAGCCGTAAACATTTATTATGAACGAACTTTTTCTTTAGATTGAATTGTGCCTGTTCTTATACAAAAGTTGGAGATTTATGGATGTGTTTTTATGAAAACTTATAGTTTCTGGGTATAGTTCTAATTCATGACTTTTTTAAATTATATATATATATATATATATATATATATATATATATATATATATATATATATATATATATATATATATATATATATATATATATATTCTTGTTGTTGTGAACTTTATACGTGTATATATCATGCCGTAACACATGACAGCACAAAGGATTACCGGATACATACTAAATATTTATGTAGATGTTTATAAATGTTTTAGTTAGGCTGGTATTTTTTATGTTATCATCAATCAGTTTATTTTTAAAAGAGTTTTCAACAAATATCCTATTTAAACTACATATGTCGAAGGATGACAAAAATCTTTGAAATTTAAGAAAAACGTGAACTTAAGATATTTAAGTATGTTTTTCTAAATTTTGTTAATACGTTAGAGAAATTATGTGATACTAGAGATCCGAAGTAACATTTTACACTTCAATTTAGAATTCTAGTCTTGTTTTTGCACAGTATTTAATCTTTTTATCCCACTGTTACGTTAGGGGACGTTTTTAATAATGTTTTTGTTTAATTAGGGAGTTTTAAGCAATATTAAACTGATTTTTTAATATCTTCTTGTAAAGCAAGCGTGCATTTAAACCCTTCCCCCTTTAGACGGGCTACGTCGCTAATTTACTTTCAAAAAGAATAATCAGAAAACATAAACGCTAGGTAATTTTCCATTAATACCTTTTCAAGAAATGAAATTATGGTAAGTAGCATGTAATGCTGTAATTTATTTTTTTTTATAATTTTGGTATCCTTATAAATCCATATCCACAACTTTTCTGAATCAGAACTTTGCGTCATCTGGATAATTCTTTCTCAAATCTGCAATCTCACCAGTACGGACCATCTTGCGTTAATTCCAAAATTTCCCGAATCTACCCGCATTCCTCAATTTCCCCAACAGGAATGTCATGTAGCATTAACTAAAGTTTTAATGACGTTTTTCGGTTTAATTAGGGAGTTTCGAACAATTCTAAATTGATTTTTTAATATTTTTTTAAAGCAAACGTGCATTTACAATGCCATTCTGTATTTATGTTTAAGGCGATGGTTTACTTTAGTGACCAGGCCATTCCACGTCTGATCATTGATGTAAACCCTCGTCGGGCACTGTTAGT
Organism: Diaprepes abbreviatus; assembly: GCA_034092305.1. NCBI lineage: Eukaryota > Metazoa > Arthropoda > Insecta > Coleoptera > Curculionidae > Diaprepes > Diaprepes abbreviatus. Next base: position 25,698,480 of record JASJET010000103.1, read on the forward strand.
ACTTAGATGGGTGGCCGCTTGAGAAGAACGAGTGACTGTAGTTCGGAACCAACTTTAAACTGTAGGTCTAGTCGCTAAAAGATTTTCGTTACCGATACGAATCATTTATTTGTATTTCTGTTTCTTATTTATTCATCATTGTAACATCATGAAAACAAATTAAACACTTCCCCACCCTGATGTGAATAATTTACTTTACAGAGGTGAAGTTTACAGAAGTGGCAAATTTAGGTATAATTTAAAATTTTCCATTAAAAAAATAGAGCATATTTTCGTAACTCAATACACCATAACTAATACGTTTCCTATTTTAAATAAATATGAGATAAATCAAGTATTTACATATTTTAAAATTCTCATTCACTGAAATGAAATGTTCATGAATATTTTTAAATTTTTAATTTATTATATTGTTAAATTTAAGTACTGCTTAGTTCACACAATGCGTGTTTTGCAGCCTGATTGTATGCTAGAAGCTGTGGTGGCTGTACTGATGGAAAACAACATCAATGCAGGCTCCACTATATGGATGTGGGCATGAATTCTGCGATAGATCATAATCCATTTTTTTTCTGGTTTTTCTAGTGGATTTGAGCGGTAACTACTAAGAAATTAATGACGAAAGCTCCCAACAAAAAATTAGCGCTTTGTTTATGATCGTTTATGTTTATTTTTCAAGACAATTTTTAATGAGTGATTAGTGATTCACATATATTTATAAAATTAAAAATTAATTGTTATTAAACTCTGATTTTAGTAGTAAATTTTAATAGGAAATTCGCTACAATTCAGTATCCTTGCTAATAGATCCCTACTCTTGTAGGCTGTTGGAAGTCAAAAACGACGAAACACAGTCGAAAAAGTACGTTTGTTCACACCGGGCGCCGATCATATTATCGGTATGAGTACTGGTTGGTTTCACAGTGTCACTAGTAACAGTACCGATTCGACGCCATTTTTGTTTTTGCCTTGCAAGTTTTGTGCGATCTAGATGGATTTATGATATTTTAAGTGACTTATTTATTTGCCTCTTATTTAGTATAACGAACTCCTCAAAGTGCATTTTATTACGTTTTGTCAAAATAAGGGCAAATAGCTTTTCGAAGTTCGGTTGTTGGTCAGCTGAATATTTTGTAGTGCGCCTGTCCAAAAGTACGGGGACTATGTTTAGATCTTAATATAGTAAATTTGCCATTTTTGAGGTTAAGTTTTGCGGATCTAGTAAGTATTTTGTTTAGACTACAATCACGTTTACTTTCCAAACTGTAACTTTACCCGCATCAGAACCATCTACAGGCCTAGACCAGCAACGCATAAGTATGTAATCAACAACGCGGATGACCCATCACAACGCATAGTAGCATTACAGCTAATTCTCTTGAAACCCAGCGCCGAAATCCACCATGCAATCTAACAGCAAAACGAGCATCATGTGCAAGTATTAATAGTATTAAATTTTTGTATTATTCTGACTAATAATTTTTAAAAACCAGATCAAGTAGTCGTATTAATTACTCATAAATATATTTTAGAAAATTTTCAAATTTTAAATTTACGTTTTATTAAATTACTATGAAATAATAAACAGAATCCAAAACAAATATCCAGACCACATCAAACAATAACACTGATCTACAATAATTGCATTACCAAGTAATTATTCTCATTCAGAACATCCAATCATTCGAATTATTCGAATCAGGATATTCTAATGGGGATTTTATAATTTAACAACTGTCATTTCTCGTGTCGCATTTGTAATGGCGCCAGAGGCTGAGATGGGGATATAAAATACTAAATCCGAATAATGAATGAAAGGGATGGGGTGAAAGTTTTTAATAAATTTTATCGTTACTTTAAATTTTACCGCAATTGGATCGGTGGAGATAATCATTGGATTAGGAATAAAAAGGAATTGAGTTGTTTTCCAGATCGACATAATTTTGATTAATGTATTTTGGGTTTTACAACAAAAAGGTGTTTTCGTATGTATGAATTTTATTTCTTTTCTTTTAATGCTATCTTGTGATTATGATTAATTTTAGGAAAATTTATTATGCTTTCTTATAGATAGTATCATTTGAAAATAAAACAAGCGTTTGAACGATATTTGATTTAACATTAAATTCAGAAAAAATACTTTTGTAATTCTCATAACTGGCCCTTACTTTTGTTTAAATTTATTAAATATACATGGTTCATTAATTCAGAAGACTAGAATACTATACTTAAATTTCTCCATAATATTTACCACAATCACGTGTTTGAAAGAATACTTCGTCATTATTATATTCACAGAATAAATACAATCGAGATAGGTTTGTGTTGCCGAAAGTTTACATCGGTAAACGTATTAATATCGTTATAAATGTTAGTTTTTAGACAATTCTAATTGTTTATGATTAACCTAAACTAGACTTATTCTTCTTAAAGTTTTTGCACCCTCTCTAATTTCTGTAGGAACTATTGGCATTAATAATGTCGTGTGTTTAGCTGCTTACGAAATATAATAAAAATATACATATAAAAAATATTTTAGAAATATTATAAATTTTAGAAAATTTCCCTGATTTTAATGCAATTATTGTTTTAAAATCTAAGTTAAGATATCCAGAGTTTACTTCTTCTCCTGACGGTAGGACGATAGCCTGTTATTTCCTCTTTCAATCCTCCTGAGATGACAAACTTCCACATTCCTTTCATCATTTTAGGGGTCTTTCCGATGATCCGGTTATTCTGATTGGACCAATTTCAGGGGTCATGCGATCTACATGATCTCACCATTCGCGACGCCTTGACCTTGTTCATCTTCCCACATCCTGTATTTTACCATCGTCTCTAATTGGTGTGTTTCTCACATGGTCTCTTAAACTGACTCCTTGTACTGTTCGGAGGATTTCCATTTGGGATGACGTTAGGATTCCTTTTATTTTTGTCTTATTTGCGCACGTTTCGGCTTCATAGGTAAGTGTCGGCATTATAAAGGTTTTATACAGGGTGTCATGAAAATACTTGTACTACATTTGATGACAGACTCTTGACGTCAAAACAGGTCGATTTAAGCCAACTTAATTATATCCGATACTGCTTCGTTTGGGCGGTAGAAGACCTCAAGGTTTTAATAAAATATCGATTTCTCCCAAATTTCTTGAAAACGTGGCAACTGAATATAATGATTTTTGGTGTGTGGTTTAACACTATAATATGACGTTTTCTCATGGTATAGCGACCCACTATAAAGTAATGTAAGTGTTATAAAAATAAACATCGTTTCTGATTTTTTATGCCATCAACGTTATGACAACGTAAATATTTCGGATAACCGCATGTACTTAGAAGCCAGAAAAAAATATTTTCAATTACATGCAGACACCAATTTATTGTAATAATCAAAACAATTTTTAAAATAAATGTTGGAAGTAGATCTATGAAAGAATGAAAAAACTAGAAAGGAAACATTAATTAGGTAAACGTGCAAAATGGCTGCCATTTTGCTGAATACACTTATTAACCCTTTTTAAAAAATGAAATTGACTCCTTCTAATATTTCAGGATTATTAAAAACGTTCCCAAGATTTAAAATGTTCAAAAATTCTTCTCGGGTGTTCACCGGAGTCTTGTATACTTACTGCTTTAAGAGCGCCCCATGAAAGGAAGTCACATACATTTAACTTTGGAGAACGTGGTGGCCATATTCTCTAGAGATAACAATATCTCTGCGTCTTTTGTGTAGAGGCTGCCATAATGAAGCTCTATGATATTGAGGTGAACTTGTGTGAGAATCATTATAAATCATTCTCTACTAATAGTATGGAGTCGTAATATTTTGATAACTCTGCTTCTCATTTTATTTCTGGCATAAACTTCTTTTATATTTCCGATTATTTCATCCATTATTACGTTAAAGAGTACTGAAATTAAATTGTCTCTGTACAGCATCAGTTAGGCCACCATTTGTTTTTATTTTGGTAATAATATTTCTGTTCAACTCATTTATGCTTTTCAGTATTTTGCTGTTAATATTATGTTTTTGAAAGATTACATCTTTCAGGCAAACTTGATCAAAAGCCTGTTTCACATCAAGAATACATAAGTATTGCGATTTACGGAATTCAATTGATATTTCTACTTCCATTCAATAGGTATTTCTCAATGAAATATGATTCTCTGCTGGATTTCTTTCTGGACTTCTATATTTGATGACTTCGTTAGTTATATCATCAATTCCAGACGCTTTCTGTTCTTTCAACTAAATATTGCTTGTTCTACTCCTGTAGTTATTTTAGGCATATCCAGTTCTTTCTTTGGGGCGTCTGTGTTCATATCTCCATCTCCGTCGCTTAATTTTTGATTGTTCAGAAGGTTTCTAAAGTAGTTTTGCCATGTTTTAGGCGTCATCCAGGTGATCTGTACTTTTTCGTTCACTGGCTTTTTCCTATATCGAAGAATGGTCCATATCTTTTTCTGTCCGCCCATTTCTTTGGAGAATTTTTCCCAGTAGCTCTGCTTTAGTGGATAGATAAAGAGATTCTATTTCTTACTTTTTTCATATATTATACTTCTTTTGGAATTTGTTGTTCCTATATTTTCTGTGTACATTTCTTGTTTCTACAGTCAGTAGTTTTACCTCTAGTGTAAAAAACCATGATTTGTTTCTTGCTTTATTGATGTTGATTCTTCTGAAACCTAAAGCTTGAGCGGCATTACCTTTTATGTTAAATTATATTTTTTTCCAAACCATATATATCGTGTCCTCTTCTATTATAATAGGGTTAACATCAACTTTTTCTTTAAGTCATCGTAAATAAAGATATTTTGTACAATCATCACTTAGTAACTGTATTAAATTTTGACATATAGACATGGTATTCATATTTGCGCAGTACTAAGCTATGTTGTGTTCTGATGTTTGCTGATGTTAGCATTATAATGTCTAATATTTGCTGCCGAGATTTTAAATTATAAAAAAATAACAGCCAGGTGGAATAATGTCTTCTGAAAATAAACAGTATTCTGATATTTTTAGGTTCAAAACTTGATTAACTTACTGTTGCACTTGTAGTTATAAAGTCAGATCATGTAAATTAGAAGGTTAGAGTTTTTTTCATCGCCGAACTGTGTTTATGCCATTTTATACAAACGTGAATTCAATTGTTTCTAAAGTTCACTAATTGAAACTACGATTTAAATATTAACAAAAGTAAACATAAAGTTTTTGTGTGATAGCGGTTATTTAACATCTCGAATTTCTTGCATAAGTCTTAAAAACAATAATTGTATAATAATTAATGTTATGCATTAAAATTTTTAATATTCACAAAGTGAAAGATGGGTAATTTTTATGATTTTATCAAAGAATTAATAAATTTATCAGTTCTAGAAGGAAAACTAGCAAACGGAAACATTGATAGCCAGATTCACTAATAAAAGTTTAAGATTTAGACCCGATCTAGTTACCACGAAACTTAGATCTTCTAGTTGAACAGTGTTGTTTTTCTTATGATATTGTTATAATTTATATTATATATGTCATGAAATAAATGCTTATATAGGAATGGTAAATATAATTGGAATCGGTAGTAGGAATAGTTGTCTATTGAAAATAAATGAAATTCTCCATTTCTGACGATTTCATAATAAAAGAAAATGATTTTTTGTTACTATATTTTCTAGATTCCGAACTTGCTTGACTTATTATTATACTGGTCAATTTAAACCCTCTACTGCCAACACAGACCGGTTTAAAAAGGAATATCTCAAAATCTAAACGTTTTCCAGAAATTTTTTCATTTTCGCAATCCACACCTTAAAATATATCTATTTTGGAAACATTGTTTAGGTTGGCGTTGAAATACAAATACTTTCATGAAAACATAGATATATAAATTGGGGTTAACTTGCAGAATTCGCCGAAAACTTTTGCTGTCTGGAAGCTACAGGTTATTTTAGTTCTACAAATTTGTTAAAGCACTAAGTAAAATCCCTGCTGTAGTAGGGACAGCGTTATTTTACTGACGCGGTTTTAATTTTTCAACTTGTCATTAATCGGTGCCCCACTATCATTATTGGTATGCATTTTTTTCTGAACAGGGATACAGCCCTAGAGACCCGGAGTGTAAAGTTTAATTTGATCCCATAATAATAAGAGCAGAGAATATTATTTTAAATGTTTGTCATGCGAATGAAACAATGATTAATAAGTTGTGCAGTTGGCGTGAAATTTGCCCATGTTATGAAATATCGATTGTTTACTGTCTAATGTCAAAACAAAAGGATACAAAATTTTACGATTTTGATAACCCCAAATTCCTTACTCTATAAATAACTTAATGGCTCATCTTGTTGATTTATTAGTTTTTTATCTCCTAATTATTAGTCGACGTTAATTCAAAATTAATTTAGATAGTCAATGTTCTGGGAATATATTTTTTGGTTATATATTATTTATACCCGGACATTTTTCTTTATTATTTCATATATTTTCCGCCAACTTATCTTTACTCTATGGAATATATCAAAACATCATGAAGGTTGCGGTCTCTTTTATATTATATAGAAAAAAAGAATGTTTTTCCGCCTGCGGTCTAATTTTCATCCTGTCAAAAGCAAGGCAAAGTCTTTTGACTGTTTGACCATACAGATTAGTGGGACCTCATGTGTCGCTAAGTTTAGAAATCATATTATTATTAAGTTTGATACTTTTATTTGCAAAACTCAGGTACTTCTTGAGTAAAATAACATTAAATGACTTGATAGTTACGCAGGATGACAGCTAGTTGTTATATTGAAAAGACAACAATAATATGTTGGACTAATAATAAATCTTCAATATTTTTCTACAATACTATTTCTTAAACTTTATATGACTTAAATATTATGTCGTTGAATGCAAGTAGTAGCTATCACATTCTTGTCCTGCATAACTGCCAACTCATTTAATGTTATTTAATGTAAGATGTTGAGAGTTACATATATTTCTAAATCAAAATGTCTTGATAATGATAAATTTGGTCCCTCATAACGTCTCACCGACTGCCAGATCAGCAAAATGACGAAACTTTATATTTAATTAACTGAGAAACTGGACATTTAGAGATTAACTCTAGTTTGTTAAATTCTCTTGATAAGGAAAGTTTAAACCGTCTATTCATTTCCATTACAAACATATGGGGTGTTCAAAAGTAAACTGATATCTACTACGATGATCAGTGGACCTAAGAGAGTTCCGGAACTACGTTTGTAGTTCATAATTCAAGGACATCCTTGTGCCAAATCGTAGAACTCCTAATACCGTGGAGTGTCTCTGGGGATAAATCTGTCAATTGAACGTAATTTCTCATATCCATGGGAAGAGAGAGAGACAGAGGGGGTATGTCTGTATTGTAGGTATTAGTAGGAAATCCTATAAAAATATTTTCACGGTAAATTTACTGCAGAGCTACTCATTTTAAAGATGTCTTCTTCTAGCCGATGATAATCCACTGCTCGATATAAGCCTCTTCTAGGTTTTTCCATGCATCCCTACCTTGCGCAATCTTCGTCCAGTTTCTCCTAGTCATTCTTTGAATATCATCAACTTAGTTTAAAGGTGGTCATCTGACATTTTTTTTGTCACACGTGGTCTTCATTTCAGGGCTTTAATCATCCACCTGTCTACTAGAACTAGCAGTTTTTTTCCCATTATATCCACGATCCTTGTTCGGTTTTTAATGTCTTTGTTCCTTATTTTTTCTTTAAAAGATATTTTCAAGATTGCTCGTTCTATTGGTCGTTGCATCGTTCTCAGTTTTTCTACTGATTTTCTTGTCAACGTCGTAGTTTCCAGTCCTTATGTGGCTACTGGTGGTATACAATCATCATAGACTTTTCTTTTCAAGAAGACAGGAATGTTTTTTTTTTCAGTTTACTAAAGGCACCTCGTTACCATTATATCTTTCGAACAACTTCAGAATATTGGTTTTTCTTGATGGTGTGTCGTGTGTCCAAGGTAAATGTAGTGTTCCACATTTCTATTTTGTGGTCGATGTTGATGATATTTATGTTGGTGCCCAATATTTTGTTTTGTTTATATTCATCTGTAGTGTTATCTGTTTAAATATCTGTTAGTTGGCTTACCATAGATTCTAACTCATCGATGTCTGAGCTTACTAGAACAATATTATCTGCGAAACTTCAATTCTGCGGAAAGTTTCCTTCGACGTTGAGACTTTTGTTTTCCAAGGCTAAGGTAGCGAATTTTTCTAAGATAGAATCACCGTATCTCACTCTTATTCCTAGGTGGGCTCTGTTGTAAGGTCGTCATCGATTTTAATGTGAAAAGTAGCACCCATGTACATATCATTTAACAAGAGCGGCTATCTGGGAATCCGGGCGTCGTCCAAGGCTGAGAGAAAAGCCCAGAATTCAATCGAGTCAAGTACCTTTTGGTGATCTATGAAGACTATTTTTAGTGGGATGTTGTAAATACTAATTGAAACTGAAAACAATGAAATCGTTTTAAAAAAGTTGTACTAAAAAGTAAAAAATAAATTAACAACTGTTTTATATTGCATTTAATTTTTTCAAGTAGGTTTAATTAAAATAAAAAATTATAAATCTATCCCAGTATTATTAATTTGCAGATTAACCATATTGAATTAATATTATTAAGCTATTGGCGGCAGTGTTATAACATTTTTTATTATCAAATGTACTCATGGTTTATTGCTCGTTGCATTTAAGTACCGAGCCGTAAAAAGTAATAACTATTTAAGGTTGTAAAAGCTTATAAAGATTGTACTACATTACCGCTCTGTAGTTAAGAAGTATTTATAATTTTTATGGTTTAATAGAGAATCCCTACAAAAATAATATAAAAATAAAAAAATCTTTTCAATTTTAAGACGAGGGCAACCTTTTAGATTTTACAAATAACCAGTAGGTGGCGCTATTGAAATATGACATTAGTATATTGTAAGATTTAACATTTGCTATTATGAAAAGAGTGATAGATTAGAAAATAACCGAATAGTTTGTTTACAGTGATCGTTAAAAAAAAGAAATTATGTGCAAAAATGAAAATTTCAAGTGAAAGCTTTTGTTGACCGATTTTTTCGATTTTAGTAAAGACCTAACTGAACAACAATGCGTAGAAATGCTTCCATTAGTGAAGCATAATATTCTCTTGTGATCGTCTTTTTCTTGATCTTGCCAGCTGACGGATTTGCCTTTTTCGGAGCGCGTTCTTTAAGCTCAGTCTTTATTTTTGACTGTTGTTTTGTATTGGACTTGTAGTAAAGTATCTACGTTTTACCAACAATAACGTAACCTTGCAAAAAATCATTGGGATTATGCTGGTACATGCCTAAGCACTACTGAGACATGATCACACGATTTAATTTATTATCGACTATTAGCAAACGTAGCACCCATCTTGTTGAAAGCTTTTTCATGCCCAAACGACCATGCAAAATATAAAATACACATTCAGTTGAGATTTTCACAATATCACTTATTTCACGTATCTTTAAACGACGTCATAGAAGCACAATAGCATGGGTTTTATCAATCATCTCTTATGGTCGTTCAGGACGCTCAGTATCACGTGCGCTCGTACGGCCACAACTTAATTCAGTAAACCACTTGGAGCAAAAGAACACATTCCCCATATTACTTGTTAAAGTTTTCTTCAATTTTTTGATAGCTTTTCCTCGCAAAAAGTAGTGTTTAATAAGCGCACGGGGCTCATATTTTTCTATGATCTTGAAGAGACTGTCAAAAATTTTCTATGCACCAGACTGTCTTAAAACTTTGTATACACACTAGTATGAAATGAGACTTGTGGTACAGCGAATTCAAATTTGTGATTGGAGAGCCACCTGGTGAGAAGTTACGGATTTATCAAACGACTCTCCTACTTCTTGCTGTGGTAAGAGATCTACACTATAATCTATTTTAAGACAACCCGAAGGCGCCAATTTTGATAACAAACATTTTTGCTGTGTATCTTTGAGAATTCGTTCCTGTAGAAGTGTTTCCTGTTAAAATTTTGGATTACTCATAAAACAAGTAATTTCTCTTCTAATTGTGTATTCTATTAACAGATCATGTAAATTTTTAATCGGATACAATTAAATCTCATTAAAATTTTAGTTACTGAGCAATAAAATACTGCGCAGAAGATAAGTCTTATGACTACATTTATAGAATTACATGAGTTTTATACACACAATGCTGTTAAAGCCATATGACTACATATTATAAAAGAAAGTTTCTCTGTCGCGTCTAAAACGACTGAATAAATTTTGATCCGATTTTTATCATTAATTAAATTGTTTCTCGAGGAAAATTTTTGTTGCTTAAGGTATAAAGTAAAATAACCAAGCAATAACAATCATGTATCAAGTTAAATCTTAGAAAAAACAAAGGTGTGTGCGTTTTGTTGGCTTACAGTTACTTTTGAGATACATAACAACAAGGTATGATGCGATTGTAGCTCACACCAGTCTGCGACAGCATACATCTGTCTTTTACGGATGGCCCATAATAAATGTTATTTGTCGGTTACAAACTGATAAAAAAAAAACAGGTAAAACTTAAAGAACTTTAATTAAATTAGAAGAGTTACAACAGCAAAAAAGAACAGTTAGCCGCTCCTGTTCCCACATTGCTTCCCGCAACTATTTTTTAAGGGCTTGCTAATTTATAAGAAGTACTTGATGCCAAAATTTGGACTTCAAATTAAAAACCTGAAACTTTCTTAAAATACATTAATATACATATGACCATTAAAAGCTTTTAACAAAAAATTGCTTAAAACTAAATAAATCAGTCTGTAGACATCTTTGATTAGGTTACGGAAACGTCGTTAATATATTTATCGTTAACATTCTTCATCTTATTTGTCCTCTTCACACAACACAAAACTCAGATCACATTATTATCTTATTTCTCTTTATATCCATAAGAAATTAATGATGTATACGCCATAATTCACATATGTATGCAAACGACATAAAGTTCCCGGTACTTATATTAAAATTATCTTATTTCTCCTTGTAAATACTCAAAGATATTTCAGACTCCCCGTTGCCATGACCGAAGTGTCTTTAAGTGTTATTTTCGAATATACAGGAATGTATTTTTGATTATCTGGGCAGGGCTGTGAAGTTTTTGGTGAATAAACTTAATACAATTAAACTTTTTTTAAGATCATAAGGAAATATTCTGTTGACTGAAAAAAAAATCTTAAAGAATTATTTGGGCAGTACATAATCATATCATGCTGGAAGAAAATCGACTTAAAAAATACCATTAAAAATAAAAACGTAATTACCAACTGTTATTGAAGTTAATTTAATGATCATAGATTTACTCATTTTCTCAGCAGTTTTTCGAAGTCGATGTTTCAGTAGTTAAATGGATTATTTTTAAACTGATTATAGCTGGATTCATATTTTTTCATATCATTCTAATGTTGTTGTGGTTTATTTAATTTTTTACCTTTTGAAATTGGCAAGCCTATTTATGCGTGAAATACATTTAATAGAGAATAAAAAGAAGAAATTTCGGTTCTGATAATATGACTCAAAAAGACACTATGGGTAAAAAAAAGAGAAATTACTCAGGAAAGATATGGCGGCTATTGTTCGGACCAGAATACTTAAAAAATGGGCTTGTTAAAAAAATTGTATTTTTATCTTTTTTTTTTGTCTGTAGGGAAGAAAAAAGAATCTTACAAATAAATGGGTTTAAGAATTGCTGATATATATTCATCAAAATCGGTTAATTAATTTTTGATTTATCATAGGAAATAGCTTGAAAAAGTGATTTTTTAGGAAACATGTTTAGTTTTAATCACGATATTTTTACGAAGATTTTCAACTTACTGTTAATAAGTAATTCCAGGATCACATCAGGCTTCCTCTTGCTCAAACAAGTTCTTTTTATCAGAATTATTCTGAATACCTTTTGACATCCTCTTCAAACAATAAACGACCCAACAGCTGCGGAGCCCAGGTCACTTTTTGGCTGGCGTGCATTTCACTTCATAACCCTCATAACTAAGAATTTTTGAGATTTTTAAAGATTTTTTGTGATATATTATTCACAAAGAAGTGCAAAAAAATGGAATGAAAAAAAATTTGAAAATTTCTAAGTAATGAATGAATATATTCTTTAGAACTTTGTTTTTTATGCAATGTATTACTTTGTTAGTCTGCAATCCAAAGTTTTGATTCTTTCGTAGATATGAACTTATCTGAGATCAATATAACTCACTCTCCAATAATCTAATCACGAAAGTAAAATGATATAATTTTTATATCTCTGAAACATGTTCTGAACATCTTCGAGAAGTGTAAGCCTATATCTTGTTGTTGTGGGAGTAAAAATGTTAGTCTCTATTAGCAAATTCAAATAATGTCATGATAGTATGTCAGCAATTTAAGAAGGACGTAAAAGATACAGCAGAGTACATACAATTTTTTGATTTTAATGTATTTCCTGTTTAAATTAGGCACAATTTTAATTAAGAATAAAACTTATGACTAAACTGTACATTAATTCAATATAACCGTTTTTAAATGCTAGTTTAGATAATAATAGGCAGTCATTGATTAAATCAACTTTTTGCGTATGTCAAATTTACAATTTATATTTTTTACCTTAATAAACTAATAAACTTAATTAAATATTTCCTGTAATTTTAAAATATTTGGTCCAAACGATAAGACCTATTCCTAGAAATGACGACTATGAAGATAAGACCTCAATAAGCCAATTACACAAACATGCTAATGAATAATTATTGTCGGTCTTATTTGATTAATTTATCCACATTATCTTCAAATGCAATTGTTTTCATTTGCATAACATGTTTTTGTCTCATCAACAGAGTTGGCTTAATAATAGTCTTAAAAATGTATTTCCGATCGTCCTTACTGTATCTTAAACATGAAAATATTTCAGTAGTAGAATGCAATAAATTTCATTTCAACCTATTGAATTATCTGTTTCGAATTTAAAAAAAAAAACTTTTTATTCTTATCGAAAATTTTGTATAGAGCCGCCTTACCAAAACCAAAGCAACTTGTCAGAATTAATTGTGTCAAATAACCTCAATGTCATACCCTATTTGACTTTTATACAGACGTCGTGTTCAGTTACAAAGCAATAAAAGAACCACAAAGTAATTTTTATATCCCCATAATACTTGATGGACATGAGTTTATCGACAACATTACTTTACGCGTCTTGTATGACGATGGCAGCACAATTGATTTTCAAGATGAGATATTTCTAAATTGCTAAACAAATAGATTATTGGATGTAGAAGAACAAAAAATAAAAACAAAAATTGAGAGCTCTGTTGCTACCAATGGGCATGATGACTGTAACGAAGAATCACTGAAATTATGACTTGAAGTAATTATATAGGATAGACAGATTCAAAAAAACACATTTATTTTTAGATTACAAGTGAGATTATATTTATTTTAGTAAAAATAAAAACACAAAATATGGAAATCGGCCATATTAGATCGAACACCAATCAGAAGCGCGTGACGTCACGCTTTCGTAAACATCACATCTGTCATAATTGTTTATCGCCTTTATCGTTCGAATTTGTCTTTATTTGCATGGTTAACTAGATATTTTGTGGATAAAACTATCAAGTGTGTCAGTTTCCTGCTATCAAAAGTACAACGTCATGGAACAAGGATTTGTCAAGGCCAATAGCTCAAATTTGCCAAGAGGCACTGTTTTTTCAGTCTGAACAGCTTTACTTCTGAATTCGTATAATATATATACTTGTACTGATTTATCAGCTGATTTTGGAAAAGCGGTAGGTGCTTCTAGATCTTCAATTGTGTGTAAAGCTAAAAAATAAAAATAAGTACTTGTGAACAACTGTAACTATTTACACATTTTTATATACTATAATTTTTTGCAACAGACTATAAGAATATTATAATAATAATAATAGGTACCACAAAGATTGTTTGAAATCATAACTACCTATAATGTTATGATTAAACCGGCTAACAGAAAAGATATACACTTGAATTCGCTAAAACAGGTTACCGGTATAAAAAAGCATTGGGTACGTACCTGAACTTTTTGATGAAGTGCCTGTGAGTTCTAAATGTTTTGTAGGTGGTTTTGTTTGTGCTACATCTTTGTCACTTTCTTCAATTTTTTTTAAGAACATAGGGACGCTCAGCGGTGTCAGAAGTTTGTTTGCTTCTGCCTGGTTAGCATTCAAATTTTGTGGTCATACACCCTGACTTTATGCGCACTTGTAAAACTGAACCCATTACATGGTACTGTATATAATTTTCCATATCATTTGGTAACTGGAAAAAGAAAAAAACTTTTAATTAGGAACTTTAAAAATAATACAGTAATAAAGAAATGAAACCTAACCTCAAACGGGATCGACAGTGTTATTGACAAATATTTACCTTACATATATTTTGTTTGCGAGCTTCGCCACTTATTTATATAAAATAAATACTTACATCAAAATGATCTTCGCAGAAATAAATCACTGAATTAACAGATACAGAAGCTGGGTCTCACCTTGCAAGATTTAGCCACGTATTTCTGATATTTTTCTTCATTGGCACGTTAATAAATAACTTATTTGGAGTTTTTATCAATGTATTATTACATGGAGGAACTACACACCATCGATACACTTTAGAATTCATATTATCACACAAAATAATGGAAAATATGAGTCAAAACAAGCAATTAGATACAACTTGTCAAGTATTTACGAAAGAGTGACGTCACAGACGGACGCCATTACTATTCTAGCGTTTTAGTGCAAAATTTAAATTGTATTTTAAAAAGGTCAATTTTTCCTTCAAAACGTAATTTTTTTTACGGAAATAAGATTTATTTTGTATAAAGTAGGTGCGTAAAAACATCATGGAATATTTTTCAAAATCAATCATCATGCCTATTATACGGCACACTGAGTATCATATATTAAACAATTGTAGAAAAATAGCAAGTCAAGAAAATTTCTATAATAAAAATATTGTAACTGATGAAGCCTCGTGCACTAGTTTTTATTTAAATAGTTCTGCACAGATTGTAGATTGTAAGCGGACCGTTTAGACTTTATTTGTCCCTCTACAGCACTTTGACCTATAAGATCTTTTGTACGTTATACTCATATAAACCCGAGATATTTAGACTTATCACGAAATCTATTATCATTCTGGGAGTAAGTATTTTCTTCAGACATCAAGATGACATCTTATAGAAATTTAAATCGCTTGCAAAATAATACATTCGCTTAGCAGATGTTTCGCTATTTCGGCTGCATGGTTATAAAAACAGCAGATCTTCTTCTTAGCTGTGCCCATTTTTTTTTTTGAGATGGGATCTCAGAGGACTCATATCTCTTTTAGGATATTGACCGGCATTGTTTCCTTCTTTGGCAATGGATTTATAAATTCCTTCGTTTCTCTGGGACCAGACGTAAAGTTTTACCTTAATTTTATCTGATTTTGTTCCCAGCTTCGGAGCTCCTCTTTTATGTGGTTTTTAGGTAATCTCCAGCTCCAGTGTTTTTGTCCCTTCTTTTTTCAGGCTTCCGCTTCCTGAATTTCATTGATTTTCTTGTGTCCTAAGATCCACGTCAGTGTCACTTTATTGTTCCTTGTCGATTGCTTTAGGGCTTGTCTGCAAACCCAAGTCAACTTACACTCGTAAGTGTTTGACCTGAGAACTTTTAGTGCTAATTGGCTATCTGACAATATGTAGTTTTTCTATTCAAACACTCATAGATACCAATTTGTATTATAAGTATTTCTAATTTGAAAGATGGTGGGAACATCTCAAAAAGATATAGCAATCCGAAACCTAACCTACTCCAACTCTTCTTAAATTTTATATCCACTAAACCATACCATTGAATCTTTCTCTGGTCGAGGTAATCTCTCTCCATTTGCTTGATTGCAGTCAGTTATTAGTTCATAATTTATGCCCAACAAAGTTCTAGGTTTTAAGTTTTCTGTTTGGAGCAGCTAAAAGGCTATTGTTGCTGCTGCTTTCATCACAACTATGTGCAATGTGAGGAGGTTCAGAATTGCAGATATGGGGCATGATAGCATTGTCCCCGTGACTCTTAATCAAAGCGCGCACTGGAGTGTGTAATCAAGCGGCAGGTGGAATTACTAAAGTATACGTAATCAAATGTGGCTGTGCTGATACATATGTTTTAATTACTCCATCTGCCACTTGATTACCACGTCACTGGTTGACCACTTTAGTGTTCGCCTTGCTTAGCACAGGCTAATTTTAATATATTTTTGCTGTTTTCCTCGAGCTGCTAGTTGCTGTCTTTGGCCGCCATACTAATTATTTTATATGACTATAAAATTATATTCGGCCTCAAGTAAACCATGTTTTTCCAAAGATTCTACGACTTGTCGCTATTGTCTTTTAGGAGAATATTTTCAATGTTGCTATTGCAGGTCAATTTCTGGACTATTATTATTCCCAGATATTGAACCTCTTTGAAAAAGCTCAGTATTATTCTATTTAAAGTTCTATAGAAGAAAGGTTACTTAATATTCCGTTGAAAACAACTGAAGATCAATAAAAACGTCGTGATTGCTTTATCAATTGTTCAACAAATATCATTTTCTATGGCGTTGAAACACACATTTTAAAAAGCTTCTTTTTTTTTTGGACTGGATTACCCAGGAACGTGTTAACTTTGGTATTGTTGCGCATAGAAACTTTAATTTTTCTCTTGTGTTTTCCGGCATCAGCTCTTTTGAAAAGCACCAGAAAATTTCGCGTCTGAAGTGAGCTTATCAAATTCTGGAAAACTTTAAATCCTTTACGTTAATTTGTTTGTTTATTTGCATCATACTTTCTACAGCGGTAATAATGAGGACCTTTCTCTAGAAAATGTTTTTAGAAACAAGTTTTGAGAATACTTCTTCTGTTGAACGAAATATTATATACATAATGAAAAAAATTTCATTTAATGTTAAAATATCCTATTTCGTAATATTCAAAAATATTGTACAACAAATTTTCGCACGTGCCGAAGTCCGACCCTGGTTAAACAAGCAAAGTGAGTTCATTAACACACAGAGCAAAAGAAGAAATAATAAGGAATGTCATTTCAAAAATAAAATTGTCCCCGACCAACCGATTTGCTTAGCTCGGTGTCTAACGCTCCAACGCGTCTGCCGCGTGACTGTTATAAAATAAATAAATGGAAGAAGAAGATACAAAATATGTAAACCTAGTTCAGATTTACGTTGAAAGGATGAAGAATATATAAATATTTTGTGATTGGTAAAGTAAAATTTTCGAAATTTAAGAAGTTTCTTAAAAGCAACCAGCCGAAATTTGGGAGTACATATCTTCAGAGTGGTGAAGCTAGTTCTTAAAATGTGATTGGTTAAATTTAAAAAAGGAGGGATAGAAAAGTTCCCGCTGAAAAAAAAATAAAAGACGAAAAGTAGATCTTCGTTGGTTGGTGGGTATTAAGGGGTACTCTGACTAGTCGTTTGGTAAATCAAAAAATAAAAGACGAAAAGTAGATCTTCGTTGGTTGATGGGTATTAAGGGGTACTCTGACTAGCCTTTTAGTATATCAAACCTTAAAATAATAAACTTAACCTCAGAAAAGTAATATTTAGTTTTAAAAGGTCAAATTTTTAGGGTATTGCGAAATACCTAGGCATAGTGTTTGCAGTTAGTAAGCTAAATAAACATTTGAAAAAATAATAAACTGGCAAATAAATATTTTGATTTGAGGTCATTGAACCTATATTTTTATTGAATCCCCGCGCGTTAGAAAATTTTGTTTTTTTTTTCAGATTCTCGCGTAGGTTCTTGTAAGTATATCGTAGAATTACCGGATTTAATAATTTTGTTTCAGATTATTTCTTAAAAGTCTTTGAACATTTTGGCAATTTTTAAATTGAAAGTTTTGACTGTATCAGAATAAAGTTAAATGATGCAATTGGAAAAATGGGTATTATAATCCAAAAATGAATTGAGAACAATAATTTAGAAAGAGCAATCGTTTACTGCGGTGATTATGTGAAAATAATTCTCATAGATGTGACTTCAAATATTAAAATCAAATGGAATCCGCAGGAGGGACATATATATTATAAACGAACTATATTGGAGCCAAGTTGCCAACAATAACATAAATTATTCAGTATCAGATGACATTATCATTAAAAGATGATCATCATGTCACCTCTTCTTTTTAAGGTCTATTCACAAATAATATTCCGAGGAAATAATAGGCGGAACGAAAATCAATGGAAGATTAGTAAATAAGTTAACGATAGTGTTTTCACAGCAAGCAGCATAAATGCTTTGTAGGTGATGAACGATCGAGTGGTCACACACTAAAAGATTTGATTTGCTTATGAATGTTATCTAAATGAAAGTAATGCTGTTCTTGAAAACTGCAAGAGACATGATATTAACTGTAATGCCCAACTTGGCCTGTAAGAAAGTAAATAATTTTAGGAATCGGTTCAAGTTCATGAAACTTTCATGGATATGATAAAGTTCTTTATAAGATCAAAACTAAGTTTAGAACTAAAAATAGGCAACTTAAGATGCTACATATTTTCAATACTTCTTTACGATTGCGAGAGTTGGACTATATTATAGAAAAGCAACCTGATGCTTTTGAAATGTTTCAAAAATCATCGCATCCTACGCATATCCTGGGAACAAAGAGTAAGCAATATCGAAGTTCTAAATTCCAGAAAGAACTGCTTTTGGTCATAAAAGAAAGAAGAGCTAAAATTTTGTATGCTCATCTATCGGCATATTTTGAACAGCTATGTCAAAAACTATGCTCGTTATTTGGGTCGCCAACCTTCGGATGGAGATGGCGCAATAAGAAGAAGAAGATACGATTTGTAATGACATGTAAAATATGTACACATATTCAAAGATCGATAGGTATGTAGAGGGCTGAAAAATGTAAAAATTTTATATTCTTTGTTAGCTAATATTTTAAGAAAGCTGAACCTTCTAATGCGCCACTGCTTCGGGTAAAGTTGATAAAAATTTAATATAACCGTCGATATATATAGAGTAAAAGTTACCGCCTAACAAAGAATAAAAGCTAAAAATCCATAATTCTTGGGATTTCAAACATCTGATGTTGCCAAAGCTCATAAACCGTAAAACCCTTCAAGCTAAAGTTGCCTTTACAAGACCTTTTATTTTTTTCTGCGGCTTTAATGAAAAATTCGGCGATTTTTCATAAAAGAACTCTAATATAATATTACAAAGCAAATTAAATTGTACCCATTTGAAAATGTCAAAGCTAAAAGCCCTATTCACGATAAAAGCTTTTTAAAAGTTTGCTCTTTAAATTAAATTTTAGGACACTCGGTGTTATTGTTAACAAAAATCCAATTATTTGAAATTTTTAAATTAAAACAATGCGTATTTTAAATTAAATAAATACAGATTTTGCATAAAACATACTAGGTTTATCTATTTTTTTTTTTTTTTTGATTATTCAGTGATTTTCGACTAATTTTTATATTAGAGTTGTATTTAACACGCTTGTACTTAGTAGTGTTTGTCTACAATCAAGGTTTAAAACGAAAAGGTGAATAATAAATAAGAGCGTATCGGACACATATTACATTAACGTTCCGTAGCAGTTATTTTTTCTTTTCATTTTTATTCAAACATTGGAAATAACATTTAAATTATTTTTTATATCTTACAATTTAATCGTCCCTATTTTTGTGTGTGAATATTTTTTTTAGAAATTTAAAATGTTCCGTGGGAAAATTTAAGAGGAAAGAAATACGGTATCAATAACCTTTTGGAATGTTTTTCACAAATGTATAAGATTCGAACTTAGTAAAAAAGAAAAGCCTTTATTATTTTCTAAAAAAAACGAACAAGTGAAAAATGGTAAAAGATGTAAAAGTTCCAAGGAAATAGGAAACGACCATAACTGGACATGATAAAGCAAAAAAGGTGAAAAAAAAACAGAAAATAAATCTGAAAATAAAAAGTTATAAACTCAAAGAAATAGAATACCAAGAGATATTAAATAAAATATTTGAGAAAATAGATAGAGATAGAATAAATAAATGCAACAAGGGAGTATTATCGAAATACAAAAATAACAAAGAAACAACAATGGTGGACTACGGAAGTAAGACAAATTGTTAAAAAAAAAAAAGATAGCTTAGAAGAAATATATATATACATAACAAGCCTAGAAGATCATGAAGAATACAGGGAAAATGGAAAAAGGTCAGGAGAGAAATTTGGAAAGCAAAACAGAGGTCATGGATGGAATTTGAAGAGAAAATGACCAAGAATTATGAAGAAACCCAAAAATTATTTTGTGGCACCCTCAAAAAACTAAGACAAAAGAAGGAATATAATATTATTAACATAAAGGATAAAGAGGTATACATAATAACAGAGAAAGAGACAATAATGGACAGATGGTGACATTTTTAAGAATTGACAGATATAGATATAGGGAAAGAGGAAAGAAGGGTTGAGGAAAGGATGACACAGAAAATAGGATGAGGAATGGATGATGCCGAATATTAAACCAACATAAGAAGAAGAAATAATAAAGACCATAAAAAAGATAAAATTGGGAAAGATTCCTGGAACAGACAACATAATATACGAAATAATAAAGTATATGGGGAAAAAAGAATAAATTAATAAATTGAATTATACAAGAAGTAAAAATTCCAAAAGAATATAATTGAAGAATAATATTACCCATATATAAAAAATGAGACAAGAGGAATTGTAATAACTAGAGAGGTATTATAGACTTACAAAAGGCTCTTGTAAGAAGAGAAGACATCTGGAGAGCTTTAGAACGAAGAAAAATATATAAGTGAACAATAGAAGCAATAAATTAGATGTATAGGAAGAACACAAACATAGTGAGAACCAATAACGAAGAATCTAAAAAATTCTAAACAAAGATAGGAGTGACACAAGAATATGTGTTAAGCTCATTACTGTTCTCGATAGTGTTAGACAAAACTATAAAGGAAGTTAAGAAATCAATGAAATCACCGAAGATGGTATACTGGCAAATGCAACAGATTTATTTCAGTAGAATGATGTTCACGGATGATGGCAATAATAACCGACACAGCTGAAGAACTAAAAAGGAATCTAGAAATTTTAGATAAGGAAATTACAAAGATAAGTATGATGATAAATATCGAAAAGACCAAAACAATGATAACTGCAGTGCAGGAGAATGACAGAAACGACTAAATCACATGTGAATGCAATCGACATGAGATTTCTAAGAATAGACAATAAAACCAAGAGAGGTAAAATAAAAAATAAGACATACTAACAGAACCTAGGGATCAAATTAATAATGAAGAGAATAGAAGAAGGACAGTTAAAGTGGTTAGGTCACGTGTGTTGTATGAGTAACAAAAGACTAATAAAAAAACTATGAGACGCTAGTGACAAGAAAAAATAAGAAAAGAAGACCAAGAAGAAAATGGAATGATGATATTAAAGAAGCAGTGGAAAGAAGACGGATACAGTGGAAATAAATCAAGACCAGGATAGAAAACGATGATAGGAAAAGTCCAGAAAAATAGAAACTTGGATATTACACCAAAAGGTAGAAAGACATAGGATTAAGTAATTAAGTAATTGAATTTTTAAAGGCCAATTCAACGCTTCACTCGATGAGGTTAATGAAAAAAAAAACAATCTAAATTTTCATATACTAAGGGGTACCCTAAGTTTTCGCTTGACTTCTGTCTTCGAGTTAATTCAAAGTATATACTTGACGAAGTTACAAGACTGTGACGTACGGAAGGGCGGATAAGACGAAGTTATAATTATTCCTAGTGACTTCGGAACCTTAAAAATGAAACGTTTTAACTGTTTTAGCTGTTGCTATTAATATTTTGAATAGGTTTAGTTAACATTTCACCAAAGAGCGTTTTTTAAATAATTTTTTGACTGTTAAAGCATTTTAGAATCAACCAAATCCGTCTTTGTAACGAGCGTGATACGCACAATATTTTTACTTGATTATTCGAGTAATAACATTTTTTGTCACAGAGCCATCGATTTTCTGCAAATTTTGAACTCCTACTTGTTTAAAAGTTTTAACATGTTGTGAAATTTCTAAAACTAACAACTACTTGATAGTGTCGCCTAGTTATTTTGATTTATTGTTTAAACTGTTATCTTTAATGATATTTTTAAAGATTTTTTAGTGTTAAAAACATTTTTAAATAACAGAAACAATAAATTTCTTTATGATCTACTACTCTACCACCCAAGCATTGAATATACATACATTGTGACGTTATCATATTCTAATCTACTTCAGTCTATCCGATAACGCTATCTCGGTTCTTCGCGTCTGCTTTTTGTCACTCTTCGACTGAAAAGACAAAACCAGACTAACGTCCTTTTGGTTTTATTCCTCTTTATTGAATGTTGAGCATTCTTTGAAGAAAACTTTATTCTACGGTTCGATTAGATATAGTATGCAAAAAATCTAATTATTACATCTATTTCTTTAATAGATGCCGAGCTCTCGGTTACGCTTCTTCCCGCAATTTTTTAAGCTTTTTCATGTAAATTTAATAAAGGCAATTAAAATAATAACAGTTACGTGAGTTTGCATTTTAATTTCTGCGTTAATGCGATCGAGACGAGCGCCTTCATTGCTTCATATAATAATATTATCATTAAATCAGGTTTGTTAATGAATACAGGGTGCTGCAAAGTCAAAGTTAATAAAATATGGAGAAACATAAAAAATGTATATATAATTAGTCCACAAAAGCGTGTTAACATAGTACAACTACTTAAAAAGTTAAAGTAAAAAGTCTATTTTGAAGACACTAGATTTCTGTCTAAGCTGCGATCACCTCAATATACAGTCTATTATTATTTATAATTGACTCACATCCTCGAGGCATGCTGCTAACCAAGCCATCCGCATAATCCAGTAATATTTTTTTACATTTAACTGCTTTAGAGTATATACGTTTTTTACGAAGTTAAATCTTTATTAATAGGCGAAAAAGCAGGTCACTCCATGGTAACGATGCCATTTTCTCTTTTCCAATCCCGATAAAGGCGACTGTGGTGTTGTGGATCATTCTCTTGTAGTATCCATGAGTCATAATCAGGTCCAAACCAACGTTCAGCAGACTTTATTAAACATTTTTCATAAACTCTTTTCATTCTTGCTGCGTCCAGGTTTTCAGTAAAAAGATGCCATCACCCAAACACATGGAGAGAGAAGCATCCCCAGACATGCACTTTAACAGAATTTCAAGCTCGAAATTCGTCACTAAAAATAACGTTTTTGGATGCGTTTTTCGGACAGTAAAGGTTTTTGCCTCGTTCTGTACTTAATGTCATTTTAATCAAGTCTCCGTTAAATGGTATTTGGGCCAACACATAGTAAACTAAAATACTTTATCGTTGTCGCAGAATAAAACGTGAATTTTTTTGAACACTTGAATAATTACTCTACCCTGATTTTTGTAGTCACCTTTGTTTATAATTACGATCTAGAAGATCATCTAAAATTTTTTCGATCATACCTTTTCACCCACTTCTATACGAAGGATGGACTTCACTAATATCAAGCAACTGACTATGAATGTATAATGCGGAGTAATTTAAAGCCTTAAATGTAAGACGTATGAAGTAAACAGGCCCAAACAAGTATAATATTGCAATACACAGCAGTACGTTTTTCTGGAACTAATTGCATATATATTTCCATGCTGACAAAGTCGTAACGATACTCTGGATAAGGTAAAGTATCAATGACAGATCTTCTGTTAAACCTGTACTTCAAAAGTTATTAAATGGTATTTACGAAGGTTGATTCCTATGCTCTATCCTTGATCTATTTAGATTAAGAACTGTACCTTATTTTTCCGCATAACTGCTTCCAACATTTTTATGATTTCCGGAAAAAAGGTAATCCAACTTCTTTGAACCACTGATTTGCCATAACATCTTCTATTTTTGGAAACAGGCGATGGTCAATGTGGGCCAAATCGGTTGAATAAGCAGCCAAAATAATACAAAATGAGTGACTGAGTACATTTTTCTTATAGAAGAATACACATTTTGTTAAGTTGTTTTAGGCATAATAAGGTCCTGTTATTGTATATATTTTCTCTAAACAATGGACAAAATGATTGTTGAATTTGAAGGGAGTAAAGAGCTACAATGTTTCCACTCCATACTACGAATTTCAGTTTCAGGGTTCTAGTGATGGACTCATGTTTCATCTATTGATACCAATCTGTCGAGGATATCTTGTCTGCTCTCTCAAAACCTAGCTAAAAGAACCTTTGCAATCACTGTTCACTTTTGGGATATCGGATAACCCGAGATACCCATCTTCGCGGACAATTTTTCATATTTAAATATTTTGTTAAAATGTCATAGATAGTATGGTATGATACGAACTAAGTCTCTTACCCTTAGTCGTCTGTCTTGCAGAATAAGGCAATGATTTTATCGATGTTTTTGATACCGATCTTCGCATGAAGTTGTACCACAATTCCCAGCACCATCATGTGATAAGAAACAGCATAACCATCCAAAGTATTCCTCAAGTCCTCATAAATTTGAGTTAGCGCCACACCTTGTTTCCGAAGATATTTTATCACTATCTTTGATCTACATACTCTATTTTGGTACTAACACCGTTGAATGAAATTGTATATTTTTTTAATCAACTCCAACACACTGCATTCATCAATTTACGCGTCTGCCCTATCTAGCAAAGAACTATTGAGATTTGATATTTTGTATACATGCTTTAATGTGTGTTTTAATACACAATATTAGAAGTGGGGAAAAGGGTGAAGTATAATCCAGCGATTCTCTACCTGTGGGACGCGCGTAACGTTTTCGTCCCTTTTGGGGCGGGAATTCTAGTACTTGTAAAGAAATATTGAACTCGCGATGAAGTGAAAAATTAATTAAATAAATATAGCTAGAAGCCCAAAAAAGCATTAGAAGGGAACGCGAATAAAACTAAAAAATTGGATGGGTGAAAAACGCAGCTCTAACTCTTCTCGTCTATAATTAATCAGTATTTTAATCTTGTGCAAATTTAAACTTAAAAAAGTAACTAAAAATCGACAAGTGTGCTCGGTCATAATTATAAGGTAAATTGGCCTAGGATATAATATCAGTCATAATCTGTTGATTTGAGTATTATAATAGCATAGATTAGGACTTTTTAATAGAGAAATTTATAAAAAAAAAAAGGAATAATTATAATTCTTAATCCCGCCAAGAAAATGAGTGTTAGAAGAATGGTTATGTATGTTTTTTTCCTTGTCTGTTTTTAGGATTTCCTAACCATGCGGAATCCTTAGAATTTTATTATGTTTGTCCTTCTGTATATCACAGTCCTGTAACTTCGTTAATTGTTTCTTTTGCGACGAAATTTTCCAGACATATATTTTCAATTAATCATGGATTAAATGAAACGAAATTGTAAAAAAATACTTCCCCGTATGTGGAAAGTTGGAGTCAACATTATTTTTCGCTGAATGGAGTATCATTGAATAGGTCTTTAAAAACCAGTTACATGCGTTATGTAAATTTTTTTATTTATTCGCCTCATTTGCAACATATGTCTCTAAAATTGCTTATAATGTTGCCCCCTCCTTAACTTTAACGAAGGTAGATTTAAAAAACCTAAAAAGTAGACATAATAGCATTTGGTAAATATTTTTTTTAACGGAAATGGTATCGTTAAGCTACATTCACTCATTTGCGAAATGCCCAACAACTGTTTAAAATTTCCGATGTTCAATTTACTTTCCGATTATAAAAAGAAACTAATATATAAATTAATGTTTTAGATAAGGCAATAAGGTAATATAGATAAAAATAAAAAAAAAAAGATAAAATAAGGAACAATTTATATGGAATCCAAACGAAATGCTTTCCGATAGTCACCTGGTCCGTATTTTCAATACATTTTGTCAAGGATGTGACAGCATAGTGATAGAATCGCCTCGTTTGCTGAGATAACTATTACGGATTAACTTAAATTTATAATTTAATGTTATTATTATTTGAACGAGCTTAGTTACAGGTGGGCGCTGGTATAAAATAAATATACATAATGAAGCTTGTTTAAAATCAAAGTAAACTTTTAATTTTAGAAATCCTTAAGTTATTTTGAGTAATAAAAAAACAGCCATAAAAATAAACTATTACACTTATTTTAAAATAACCTAATTTATTTTAAGATTTTTGTGCAGCGTGCTATATATATATGGTAGTCATTATTTTATTTTGTAAATCTTTTCTTGTTAGCCAGAAAATTTTTTTAATAGCATATAAAAAATATCAATAAAAATGTGGATATTTTGTCATTCAAGAGCCCAGATTAAAGTGTAAATATATAAAACTTATTGTAGATATATAGAAAAATCTGCTTAAGATGATTCTAAAGGGACCCAGCAAAAAACATGTTTTACGCGAGAAAGGAAAAAATGAAGTATATACATACATAAATGAGTAACTATTTTGTATAATGACAAAGTTATGTTATGAGGATCATCTTTTCCAAGTAGTTCACTATCCGAATAGTATAATTATTTCCATAAGTGACTACTTTGGATCATATGGCCTGTGATGATAAGTTATTACTTATTTTGGTTTGACAAGAGCTTTTAATTCATTCTTAATTACAAGACTTCCAGTGTTTGTTTGAAGGTCATAGACAATTATGTTTCTTGCGAAGTCGTAGATATCTGTTGGACTTCCATTGTGTTTATTTTTGCTGAATATCACGACGTTTCGGTTAGTAGTTATCTCTAGCCGTCTTCAAGTGAAACTTGTTGTTTCACTTGAAAACGGCTAGAGATAACTCCTAACCGAAACGTCGTGATATTCAACAAAAATAATGAAAATGGAAGTCCAACAGATATCTACTACTTCGCTACAAGACTTCCATTATAATTTAACTTTTGAAGTACGTCTTCATTATCACCTTAAATCTTCTGTTGACCAAGCCAGAGCGTTTGACAAAATTAGAACTGACTCCTCCTCACTGACATCGTCACTTTTTGGGAGCTATTTGCATCTTTAATAAGATCTTCGATTGAACGGACTTCGTAGATTGCAACGTTGTCATCGGTGGAAGAATATTCAGGAAAACTCTGCAGTATCGCGGGTTCTGCTTCTTCCAACATGATATTGTCTTCGTTATTTCTGAAACCTTCTTTCTTGAAACAATTTTGTATAGTTTCGGGCTTAATTGCTTCCCATACCGCTGCAATGTTCAGTATCGTATAAGGCACATTCAGGGGTCTTGATGTATCAATCGCGTTCTATTACTTTTTTTGAGGACTTCTTATAATGCAGTAATCCTTCGGTTGCAAACATGCTTGATACCCTTAGCCCAACATCTTTCGGATGAATAGGACAGTTATCAATGAATAGAATTATCCATGTACATTTGATCATCTGAAACTGTTAACCAGTTGCTGGCCGCTGCCGTATAAGTTAACACGTAGGCGGTAGTCAGTGTAGCGTGTAGCAGATGGCGTATTAATCGGAAGGCGAATTGAATTAAGCGTAACAAAATGTATGAAAATATGCCCCAAGTTGCAGACACCAGAGTTTTATGCGAGAAATCGTATTAAACGTGTTCATATTCAGCAGGTTTTACTATATATTGCTAAAAGAATAGTTATATGATTCTGAATTTAGACGATAAATCCATCAAAAGTATAAAGGCGAAAAAATGAGCCAAGTTCTGTGTGTGGCTAAATCTTGTAACAATTAAGCTATAAAAATTAATGCGATCTCATATGGAATGAAGTCTATAGCACCCTTATTAATAAGTTTGAAACTTTCATTTACAAGTCTCTCTGCATATCTTAAGTTAAATCGTATTCAGAGACTTAGCAGTTACACATAAGAACTACTTGTTGTCGTGAAAGATTTAAAAATGGTATGTTGAACTAAATCTACAATATTTATGATCGTCACTTTCTACCACAACCAGATTTACATAAGGGCACTCGTGACACTAGTCCAAGACTCTACATTATGAGGCCTCCATACTATTACCTTGATGACATAATAATTGAATTTGCGAGAAAAAACAAGTAAACGTTTTATTTCATTTTTAAATAGTATTTAATAATTTTGCTTGTTTGTATTCAAATAACTTATTTGTTGTCTAATAAATTATCTTTTGATATCTGGGATTTTTTACAGTTGATTCGAGGAATTTTGATTTCCTTGAGAGAGCCCCCACATTATTTATACCTTGGGCCCCCTAAATCCGACAGTGTTATTTCTTACAATGTGACAACCGTTAGGTCGTTGAACGTCATTAGTAACTGTCACATTTTTGTCCACCGAAACTAACTGTCAAGTCACAACAGTAACTTATATCCTAAAGTTAATTATTCTGCCTATGTTCATTAAGTCATTCAACTATAGTCATTCCAACTTATGTAAATTGACTAATAAATAGTATTCTTCGCAATGCTACCTCGTTCAATCACTTACATCCTAATTTACTAACATGATCTAACTTTAACATTGGTCTAAGTTGACAATATAGAGTTTAAATTGACAACTTCAACAATAAGTCAACCAAGTTTTGAACTTTAAAAATACAATAATAAAAAATAAACCAACAAGAAAAGAAAATTTTGCTTATTTTTGGGAGACCACTTTTCTTATCAATTCCGAGACCTTGTATCTAGGTTTTTATAGTTAATTTTTTTTATATATAAAGGTTTGTTTGTTAACTAATTATAACAGTATTCATTGTTTAAATTCTATATTAACTAGGATTTAAAAGTTAAACTTTGTTAGTAGATCTGGTTGTTAATGTTATTTAACTTATGATGAAGAAACTTACAGAGATTTGCAAATGAGCATGTTAGACATCATTCTCGCGATCGTATCATGAAGCATATGGTTATAACGGAAGATAACACTGTGCTCTTGAGTTGATTTTTGTTTGTCAACTTTAAGCCAGTCTGTAAAGAGAGTTTACACAACTTACACTACTGTTCGGCGTCAGCAAGTTCAAATCTCAGTGAAGACTTTTTTCTTTCTTTATGTTTTTTTATTTTTCGCGTCGTATTATATATTGTTGCTATTTTTTTAACTCATTTAATTTTCTTAATAGAATGGTCTTAATGGTATAGACGTATTCATACCGTTATCCCCCATGAATAAGTTAACGAGATGGGACTTATGTAGAAATGGGGATCGATGCACTACGACGGATTAAGTCTATTGTGTTCCCCTTTTGCTGCCAAGTCGTTAGGGATACCATGCCGAGACTATAGGAGGTCATCCAATTTTATTTACCCCAGGAACCTTAAAATGTTGGCTGGCTTTAAAGTGGGTAAATCCCCTTCTTCTATTTGGTGTGCTCCATAGAACCGCATTCTAGGATTTTCTAAATCTCTGAACTCTTAAAGGATGTGGATAGAGGTTTCGTCCTCCTCCTTGCAAAATCTGCACTCTTCTTTCTCTGCCAATTCGAGTTTCTTGAGGTGTGCCTTCTGGGGGCAATGCCTGAATCTCCTACTCACTTCGTTCCTTTTCAGTTCTTCTAGCACTATACTGCTACTGATTTTACAGAAAGGTTCGAACCCCAAAAATGGTGTCCCAGTCCCTTTTCTCGTGAGCTTGTCTACTATTTTGTTGCTTTCTACCCCGGTGTGTCTTGGTACCCACAAGAGAAGGAAGGATATACCACATTCTTTAGTTTTTCCTTTCCGTGTGCTAATTGAAAATATTTAGGGCAGCAAAAAGTGCCTTTGATATTTGTTGATAAGTGAATCAATAAGTGAGTGTAATTAACTTGACTTCACTTGGTTAAAGGCTCTACTACGAGCAATTTGCTAGCTCATCCCTACCCCGCGCTTACACCTCGTTATCCTGCGACCCCCGGGGAGGTTTACATGTATACCCGACTGGGAGATCTATCTGTGGATAGTGGGGCATCTGCCCCCAAAACTTCCGGCAAATCTAAAGATATGATGTTCCCCTCCTCTGGTAGAGACTGTTAGGTGTGACCTTATCTGTCAGCCACATGTCTGCAAATACATCAACCTCAACAAACACGGCTTCACGTATCCTCGTTGTATAAAAGCAACCGCAGCCTAACCAAGGATTGTAGGTTAGAGAATAACTTAGAAACCGGGAATAAGAGAAACATGAAGGTCAATTTAAGTTTGCTAGTTCAGTTCTCTTGGAAGATTTGAATGTTCTTTGCATCTTCATTGCAAGTTAGGGTTGCT
Source organism: Diaprepes abbreviatus (assembly GCA_034092305.1). NCBI lineage: Eukaryota > Metazoa > Arthropoda > Insecta > Coleoptera > Curculionidae > Diaprepes > Diaprepes abbreviatus. The sequence continues at coordinate 25,728,794 of JASJET010000103.1, forward strand.
TAAAATATGTTGATTCCGTTAAAGGTTGCTACATATTTTTTGTTCGACTACACTACCGTGTATGTTTGAGTCGCGTTTGACTAAAAACTACAAATTGTGCAGCGATTAAAGGGAAGCATGATTTGTGGCAAAGGGTAGGATGTATGAAGTTCATTGATATATTTTACCATTCATAACAAATTTCATATTTATATGTGTACACAATTGAAACAGCAAAAATACAATAATTATTAAATTAAGCAGAAAGGGGTTAACATTTCAAAACTTAATTATTCTGCCCATGTTCATTAAGTCATTCAACTATAGTCATTCCAACTGATATAAATTGACTAATAAATAGTATTCTTCGCAATGGTACCTCGTTCCTCAATGGTACCTTCTTAGCAAAGTACTTGGCATTCCATTGCATAATAAAATAGCGGTAGCGGAATAAGTATTACATCCTAACTGTAATCAAGCAATGTGTCGATTAGCAAATTGATTTTTTGATCTCACTGAACAGTTTTGATTTTATATATACGAGTATATCGGATTCCATCGATATATTTCGCTTGTTTATGTGTATATTTTTGTCTATTTTTGCGGCTAGAAGCGTCTTAAAAAATTCTTTAAACTAACCGATGGATGGCATTGAAAAAGAAAGAAAAAAGGCTTTAACAATTTAAAAGAAGATTTTGTAACACGAGAATCATTTTTGACCTCTTTAAAAGATAGACATTTGCAGTCGCGAGCCTATTTGTATTTACTAAAATGGGGTTGTCGGACTTGCATTGTCTTGATTTTTGTTTATTTTTAACCGTTGATACGAAACTATTAAAACTTCAGTATACAGGAAGCCAACACTTACTGGACAACATCTTAATTATAATTCTAAGCATTCTGTTGTAACAAAACGGGGAATTATACGCAACATCTATAATCGCGCTATATCTATATGCAATAATGCCGATTCATTGGAAAAAGAGGTAGCAAACATTAAATCCGATTTACAGCAGAATTGCTATTCTTTAAAATTAGTTGACGATGTTATAAATAACTTTAGAACAACGACAACTGGATGGCAAGAAACTCATTCCTTCTTCACATTTCGGTACCTCGGAGAAATAAGACGAAATTGCCAATAGTTATATAACATAAATAATATAAAAACAGCCTTTAAATCAGGAAATATACTTAGAGCTCATTTAACAAACACAAAACCAAAAACTACCGTTAAGAAAGAAAGTGTTTATACAGTTCCATGTGAGTGTGGTGAAATATATATTGCAGAAACCAAGCGAGCAGTTAAAATTAAGGAACATAAAACTCATACACAGAAAGGGGAAACGTCGAGATCAGGTATTGCAAAACACGCCTGGAATAAACAACACTATATAAAATGACCTGAAGCTGCGGCAATATATATGGAACCCAACATGAAAAAAAGAAGATTTATAGAAGCACCTTACATTAAAAATAATAATGGAATCTTCAGTAAACCCAGTGTTGAGATACCTAATCTTTGGCAACCACTATTTTGTAACATCAAATCATTAGGGTAAGTACATCGAAGCGAAACTTTGCAATTCAATTGAGACAGTCCTTATATAAGCTCATAGACTTAGGACAAAATATTCAGTTTATACTGTATTAGTAATGCCCCTGATGTTAAGGGCATATAACTAACGAACCATTTGCGACCACCTAAAATGTACGGATGTTTCGTCCCGCTACCGGTGGTGGATTCATCAGTGGGATCCACCGGTATCTTTCCCAGACATCCTCGTACTTTCCATAAACTTGGACCTCTATTTAAGTCCAGTTTTGCCGGAAAGCGGTGGTAAGATGTTATGTTCCACAACATGCCCCCCCTAAGGCATTTGCTTTCCGGCTTTAACTATCGGACAGTCCAAGCCGTTAGAAAGCACAGGCCTGAAAAGGAAGTGGAACGGACATCCTAGATGGTCTTTCCAAAGTAAGGTACCGGCTTTAGAACAAAGCCAGGACTCGACGACCTTCCATCTTGTCCCTCCTCGGACGCCATGTCGTAGTAATGCCCCTGATGTTAAGGGCATATAACTAACGAACCATTTGCGACCACCTAAAATGTACGGATGTTTCGTCCCGATCCGGTGGTGGACTCATCAGTGGGATCCACCGGTTTCTTTCCCAGACATCCTTGTACTTTCCACAAACTTGGACCTCTATTTAAGTCCAGTTTTGCCGGAAAGCGGTGGTAAGATGTTATGTTCCACAACAATACTTGATAACGATTAGAGATACAACCTAATCGAAACGTCGTAAAAATAAACAAAAATGAAAACAACGCAAGTCCGAAAACCATATTTTAGTCAATCTTCAACATTGTCTACAGCCTTCAAACAAACCTTATTTGTATTTTTGAAATCTACAATCTCGTTATACATTATTTTGGTATATTTCGAACAGTTTAGTGAGCGTTCTCTCAGAATGTACGCACACCTCATTTTTCTTTCCGTATTAGTTTGAACTCAACGCCTTTGCTCTGCTATTCTACCTTATATAATGTCTGTGTCGGCGAAGAATTTTTGGTTATTGATTCGACGGAAAAAATTACTCTTTATAAAAGTTCTGAAGGGTCTAAAATAAAATAAAGTAAAATTATTAGTGATCACTAAAGTACTTTTATTTTTATCAATATTTAAAGACTGTTGTAAAGCCAGATTGTTTAGAATTGAAAATTAGATTGAAAAATGCATGTCTGTCTAGTTTTAAAAATATAGTCTGGTGATTTTTCCAACAGTGAAAATTGCTGGTACCAGTACATTTCTCTAAATGTCACCTCCTCAATCCCTATAAAAATCCGGCATGGATCCTTCGGGGGTGTAACCAACATGGTTGCATTTCTTTATCTATTAGAAGTAAATTCCATTTTGTTTCGTAAACATACCTCTCTTAGAACTTGGGATATGTAGAAAAACTGATTTTGCGGGCGACATTTTGGGATAGTTTTTACCCCTTCAGATAAAAATACACATGTCTTTATTTTTTTATTATCCATCACCCTAGAAAGTTTCGGACAAATCACCACCAGACACCCACCTTAGTCCCCTTGTCAGTAGGTAAGGTAAACTCACACGCCACAAGCATTATAGCTTTTCTTTTTAAAACAATTATACAACTAAATCTAAAAAAAAATTTCAGTTTGACATTATACTAATGTCGATGGGTACAACCCGACTAAAATATTTTCAACATGGTCATACGCGAAGTAGGTGTTAACTTGCTTATTTTAAATTGAACACTATATATTATTGCATTTTTGGATTCTGCGTAAGATTCTAGGCACATTTTGTGTGTCATGTCCTATACCTACCTACAAGTTTTTGACATATTTAAGTTTTTATGTCAAAAATGCCTTTAGCTGCTCCTAAAACAATTATCAATTTTCCCTATAAGGAAGTCTTTTTATTTAATTTGGATTAAATTCTTGTTAAAAAAGGCCTACTTTATTAAATTTTTATAGTATTTTGGTAACCAATAATACAGGGTGTCCAAAAAATAAGATTAAGTTAGTGTAAGGTTGTCTATGTCGAAAATTTTTAGTTTTCGAAATATTGCCGATTCAAATTTTTATATGGCGATTTTGCTGCGAATTTTAAGTTCAGTTAATAATCTTAGTTGGCTATGACGTTTTAATCATTGCTGGCTATGACGGTATGGACAAACGATTAAATGCAAATGAAATCTATGAAGTTGTGACTTACCATTTAAAAATTGTTAATAATCATGCCGGGGTACTTAAATTATACAAACAAAAATTATTTAAACTTATTTATTATTTATAGAGAATGTAATAAATTTATATTAAGAATATGTGATACAATTACCATTCGATATCTGCAAAAACAGAAGCCATCACATTGCGTTGTTAAACAAATTATCGAAAATTTTAAGAACTTTGGATACGTCAAAATAACAGTGCATGCTTAATTTGGAAATAAAAAAAAACTTACATTAGAGAACTCTAATTTAAAAAAAAAATAATTTATTCAGTAAATGTTCGAACTGACGCCCTTGAACTTCCAGACATTTTTCGCATCGGAGCAGCACTCATCCATGGATCGATTTTCTTATTGACTCAGGACTTAAACTTGCAAAGTCATTCCTCACTCACTCCATGCAATCTTCCATAGTTGTTATAGAAGTGTAATAAATTCAATTTTTAATTGTACCCCAAATAATTGTATTTTGCAAAAAATTATCGATTAGGTAGCTATCATGTGGAGGTGTGTCATCATGCTGGTATAACAGGATTCTATGAACGGCGGGCGGCAAATTGTCTAAATTATCGTTTTCAAAATTATGTAAAATATTCAAGTAGCCTTCACCTAAAAGTTAATAAGTTATATCAAAAATAATTCAAAAACGTCTAACTTACAAATTAAATAAAAAGGCTCCCTTATAGAAAAAAATTGATAATTATTTTAGCGCCTGCTAACGTAATTTTTTACATAAAAACTTAGATATGTCAAAAACGCTTAGGCTTAAGTATAGGACATTATATACAAAAGGTGCCTAGAATCTTGCGCAGACTACATAAAAGCAATAATATATAGGGTGTTCCATTTAAAATAAAGAAGTTGACACCTACTTCCGGTGTAACCGGAAATGTCACCATCTTGAGAATACTTTGGCCGGGTTGCCCCCGTCGACATTAGTACACTGTCAAAGTTTCCATATATAAATCGAATTGGTTCTCGGTGGAACACCCTGTATAAATGTTTATGCTTCCGCTTTTCATTTGGATTGAATTTGAGAAAGCAAAATTAACTTTATATCTGATTTCCATCGACTTGATTTTGATTGTTTTTATGTAGAATTATTTTACCCATTCATGTTTCGAGCGCATAGAAACTATTATTTCCTTGATTACTAGCCTTTGAAATTATTCTAAGAGTCGGTTGTTATAGTAAAAATACGGTCTATTTAGAATAAATACATAATTTAACTTTTATTATGAGATAATTAACCTAAACTTGGAGAACAGGTACATATTATAATGAATTAATTTATCATTGGCTTAACATAATCAAACTTTTAATTAAAATTTAAAAAGTAAGTTTAACAAACTAATAACTTTAAAAAATGTCAGTCCAGTTAGAAAAAAAAGTTGAAAGTAAATTTTGGTAAGAATAAATTTCAATCAAAATTTCCAGTTTAAAGTTTTAATAAATAATTCGGCGATTTTAATTAAAAAATTATATAAAACTGTATGATCAACATAAACACAAATTTTTAGGTTACGAAATTTTAAAATGTCATTGTTTGCAATATTAGGTATATTCTTTTGAGTAATTATCACTTTCAGTTCTGTCACTTGAAGTAATCATGATCACTTCGATCCAATGACAAGTAAATGCATATTCAAAAGAAAATGAAGTTATCAGTTTCACTTTGTTCACTTTGATCAGTGATAATTTACTCAAAAGAATACAGCCATTATATGACAGTGGTATATAGACAATGAATTTATCCATAGAATTACTTACCGTCAGCACTAGGGCCCTTTGTATGATCAGTCACTCAAGTAATGATACTTTTATTTATGTTTGGAAGTGTTTATAAATAGTATAAGTTTTTTTATTTAATAGTACATAGCGCTATCTTGTTCTAAGTGCATTATCTAAACAAGTATAATGTGACAATTGGTAGATCCACTTAGAAATAAAAGCACCCACCCATATAATTTTTTTTTGCCTAACTTATAATAAAGGGTGTCCCAAAAGTTTCGCAAGATTTGAATTAAAAAGGAAACACAGTTTTTGTTTTATTTGTAATTTCTTTATTGAATCTTATGTATAGTATAGCACATCTGATAAATGACCTCCACAGCTTTGGTGCCACATACGCTCTCTTTTGTCGAAATTTTCCCTGACCATTTTACATAATTATGGCTGAATTTCGTTAATGCAGCTTTGAATCTCCTCCTTCAATGCGCGGATTTTGTGGATTTGTTAGCATCGACCTTTAACTTCAAATAACCTAATAGAAAGAAATACAGTAGTGCTAGATCACGAGATTTAGGGGGCGAATATTGATCACCGAAACGAGAGAGTACACGACCAGGAAGTATCTCACGCAGTAATTGAATTGTTTCACGGGCTGTATGGCATGTGGCACCATCTTGTTGAAACCACATGTCGTCGACATCAATATCATCCAATTTAGGCAGATAAAACTCGGTTATCATGCCACAATATCAAGCACCCGTAACAGTCACTGCTTGACCAGGCGAAGAAGTATAGTCCAAAGATGCCTTCAGCCCATCATCCGCACCAAACGGTGATATATTCTGGATGCATTTGTGGCTGAACCCCAAATTTGGCAATTTTGACGATTAGTGAAGCCACCAAGTTGAAAATGTGCTCCATTGCTTAGGATGATTTTGCTCGAAAAATCAGCATCCACTTGTTGATGTTCATTAATCCATTCAACGAACTCTTTGCTGTGCATGGTCATTAGACTTCAGTTCTTGTGTCAGTTGAACTTTGTAAGCTTGGAGACGCACATATTTATTTGAAATTTGCAGTCTTGTTCACGACGCCGAATTGATGTTCTTGGACTGTCACTAACACTTTCACGCACTGGTTCAATATCAACATTTGAACGGCCTATCACTAGACAGCCAGAATGTTTATTATCACCAATTAATCCACTCTCCCTGAATTTTTCAATTACTCTCTTCATAGTTGACGAAATTAAATCATTGTTCCGACCATAATTTCTACGAAATTTGCGAACTGTGGCCGCCAAATTTTCATTATTTTTGAAATATTGTTCAACAATGTAAATGCATTATTGTCTCATATAGTGCTCCATTTTTACTAACCCTAAACTTGCAGCTGTCAAACTGTTTTTGGTTTTGATAGCCAACACTTTACTGTATAAATGGCAGCAAATTCAAATCTTGCGAAAATTTTGTGATACCCTTTAGTATTTTTGATATGTAAATAATATCTGACAATACTTACCAATTACCAATAACTTCCAAACTCGCTTTTTTCATTTTTATTATACATTTGTGTTATTTTTTAACACTTGAAAAAGCTCAAAGGAATCATAATAACCAAAAAAACTGAATACAAAAATAAAATAAAAATACGTATGTCTCTCAAACATCAAAGAAGCCCCCACCGATTATTAATAACCATTTTAGGTAATTCAGTCATTTCATTATTTTAGGTAAAAAACATATTGTGTTTATGTTAGTGCATTTTTAAAATATAAAGCTCCTAAAGATTTCTACCTGAACCAAACGTTTTGATAATTCTACATCATAAGCCTGACATAAATAAAGTTTCAGCAAGGCGGGTTCCGAAATTACTAACTCCCAGACCACAACGGCTTAGGCAGTAAATTTATCAAAATCATTTGGACTCTTTTGGGAACAAACAATAGTTATTCTTATTCAATGCATGCCACAGGGCCCTACAATAGTAGCAGGTACCTACTGTATACAAAATTACGTCTGCATTTGTGTCACAACTGTGTCTTCCTTCTTCCCGACCGTGCGCGATTTCACAAAGCAGCCGAAATTTAACGCATCCTCCGTAAAAGTAATTTCTTTAAGCAAGACTACCCGCCATATATAGTCCAGATTTGACTCGATCTGAAGTTGCATTCATAAATTTGAAAAAAAGACCTCCGAGGATGTGATTTTGAACACAGCAATCAGTTGAGAGAGGATATTTATGCCTATTTTGAAGACCAGCAGGTATTTTTTTTCTGATGGATAAAGGTGTTAAGGAGAAAACTTTTTTAGTGCCCCTCGTAGAGAAGTATTCAATCGAGAAGGAGCCTATAACGGCATTGTCCACTGCGCAGACTCAATCCACCTCTCTTTTTTTACTGTAGCCAAGGACCGGCTTATTCGTGCCCGCTTTAGATGTGGTTTGGGCACGTGCGACGTCATTGAGATCTTTACTAAAGATTTTAACTCTACCAACCTGAACTGCCCTTGTTAATTATATTTTTCGATTTAAAAAAGAAACTAAAAATATTTTAAAAAGCGTCAATATCGGGATTCGAACCGAGGACTCGGCGATTTGAAAACTACTTCATTAACAACGATACGACGAAAATGTTATATGCATGACGCATTGTCTTAATCGCACAGCTCCTGATCACTAACTAGTTTCGCTTCAAGACGCTAGACACTTCCTTTAGTCTCTTAAGTATATAATTTACTGCCTTATGAAATGTATACTTGTTTCCGCCTTTTAAACTATTTTTTTTTTACAGAAATTAAAACATCAAAATTTGACAGTAAATTTCAATGCAAGATTTTTGGAACAGGTACTGAAATAATAAAAAAATTAAGTTTTTAATAGAAAGGCTAGAGACAACGACCTGGACAAGACAAATCTTATATGGATCCTTCTTCAGGTCTTCTATCCCATGACTGATTTAGCATAGCTCTTCATCTTCGTCTGTCCTGCGTTGTCTTTAGTTTTCATATAGTCACTCTTAAACGTTGGTCTATCTCTCCCCTTCTTACCCTTTGTAATTTCTTCAATAATAAATTGTGTAAGACTTTTCTTAAGATACGTCAACCATATTTCCTCTTCTTTTTTTTTCAAAATATTACATATGATCCTCTTTTTTTGAGATCCTGCCTATTCAACAAATTTTCAACAATACCAGCACATCTTGAATGCCTACAGGCAACATATAACTTTTTTCCAAATGTCTTCCAATCACACCCATATAGAGCAACCTTTTAAACATACACCTTCACTAACAGCTTCTCAACACCTATGTCTATGTTGCTTTTGAGACACTATCTCTTAAAGAGAGGCTGTTTTAGCTTACACTACTATTTTCTTTGGGTTGCGCAAGATTCAATCGTGTTTTGTTAATATAATACCAAAATAGTAGAACTTCTTGACCTCTTCTGCTCAGAGTTTTATGTTCAGTTTCCTTCAATGGCTTGTCTCCTGATATAACATTGGTTTTATTGTTTGCTTTCAATTTCCGCTCCTTGAATTTTAATAATTTTTTCTTCCTTGCATTTTCAAAAAAATTGGCAACTAACTCTCACAATTAACATAGAAAAATAATTACTAGTAGAGAGGAATGCCTCGTCATATTTTAAAATATGAAGCGGCTAAATGCAACTAATTCTGGGTCATTATTATGTAAACTAATTTGAAAGAAACCCTTCTCGTTTGGTTCAATAGAATTTGGAAGTGTTTCGTATGGTTTCTAAAAACAGGAATAATATTTTATAACCTTTTTAACATTTTTTTATAATAATATTTAAGAAAGCTATGTAAAGGGTGTTTTTTATAGAGGTATAGAACTTTTAAATGGAATAAAACAAAGATGAATTTTTTAAATTGACATGAAATTTACTTTATTCGAAAGATAACCTTCTGGCATTATAATTTAAATATGACTTCTGGCATATGACCGCCACGGCTGACTCGGACGTAGTCTAATCTGGAGGTCCAATTTTCGATAACTTTTTCCAACATTTGTGGCCGTATATCGGCAATAACGCGGCGAATGTTGTCCTCCAAGTGATCAATCGTTTCGGGCTTATCGGCGTAGACTAGTGACTTCACATATCCCCACAGAAAATAGTCTAGCGGCGTTAAGTCGCACGATCTTGGAGGCCAATTCACGGGTCCGAAACGTGAAACTATGCGGTTACCAAACGTTTCCTTCAATAAATCAGTTGCGGCACGAGCTGTGTGACATGTTGCGCCGTCTTGTTGAAACCACAGCTCCTGCACATCATGGTTGTTCAATTGATGAACGAAAAAGTCAGTAATCATGGCTCTATAGCGGTCACCATTGACTGTCACGTTCTGACCAGCATCGTTTTTAAAGAAGTACGGACCAATGATTCCACCAGCCCATAAAGCACACCAAACAGTCAGTTTTTCTGGATGTTACGGTGTCTCAACATACACTTGAGGATTATCATCACTCCAAATACGGCAGTTTTGTTTATTGACGTATCCATTCAAACAAAAGTGAGCTTCATCGCTAAATAAAATTCGCTTATGAAAATCGGGATCAACGGCAATCTTATTTTGGGCCCATTCACCGAATCTACGCCTTGCTAGGTGATCGTGTGGTTTCAATTCTTGCACGAGTTGGATTTTGTAAGCACGCAAACCAAGATCTTTCCGCAAAGTCTTCCATAAAGTGAATGGACACATATCCAATTCCTGTGCACGATGGCGGATAGACTGATTCTGGTCTTCCTCTACGCTACGCTCTACAGTAGCAATGACTTCTTCTGTACGCACTGTACGACGTCTCTGTGGATGCGTATTATCTTTTAGAGTAAACGTGGTGCGAAAACGTTCCATAGTTAATCGAATTAATTGCTCTGATGGACGATTATGTTGACCGTAAAATGGACGTAGTGCGCGATACGTATTTCGAACAGAACCATGCTTTTCAAAATAAATTTGCACAATTTGGAAGCGTTGTTCAGGCGTCAATCTATTCATGTTGAAATGCCAAACCAAACTAAACATAAATCACTTGACAGCTGATAAAATGGCCGCCAGTTAAAAAAGTGTTGCCAACTTAAAGTTTTATATCTCTATAAAAAACACCCTTTATAAACTGATTTGAAAGAAACCCTTTTCGTTTGGTTCACTAGAATTTGGAAGTGTTTCCTATGGTTTCTAAAAACAGGAATAATATTTTAAAATCTTTTTAACATTTTTTTATATCAATATTTAAAAAAGCTATGTACTTTAGCCAAATGATATACCCAATTTTATAACTTTAAGTATAGTAAGTGACGTCCGATCACTTACAAGTATTTGCGCATTTTTAAATTTGGTTATGGTTCACGGAAGGAAAAGAATTTATTTATTATTTTATTAATAAGGAGAAATTTTAATCTATAATTCACCGCAAAAATAAGCTCGTGTTTGAAATTTTATGGCTGGCAGTGTTATGTCATCAATCATTGTTTCAACTTCTGCTGATTGTCCTAAAAATTTACAGCCAGATTCACTAAAAATATTTTAAACCGAATTTGACAACAACTTTTTATGCATGTATTTTTGTGTTAAAAATTTGATTATTAACTTATTGTTCCACTTGTCAATTTAAACACATTATTGTCAACTGTCAAGAACAGTTTTAATATTATTCCATAATAAAAATTGTAGAAATTCACTTTGATTCTTATGCAATTATTTTTAATCTCGGATTAGATTATAGGTTGAATAACCGTCATCTATAAAAAATTTTGGATTTTATTCTGTGTTGGCAATATAATCATTTAATTATGTATAAATTGAATGGTCCATAAGTGATTAGGTAACGAGGTTATGGTCTATTCTTAGAAAAAATCCACAGTACCTGAGTCAGCTAACTCTAACTGTCGTGGAATTTATGAACGGGCGGAGTTGTGATAATTTACTCGCTACAAAATATAAAAATAACACGTCCGGGAGTTACTCTTACCGTAAGTTCAAATCTGTAGCATAAAACTGAAAAAAAAATGATAACTCCGGGAAAACTTTGTCTCTACAGATAGACTCTTCAGATCATCCAAATAAAATTCAATTTATTTCTATTAAATAATTGAAATTTACTTTAATAAAATGCTCGTTAGCTGTAGTTAAAGCAAAAGGGCAGCAGATACATTGATATGTCAGTTATATGTCAAAGTTATGTTAATTGTAGCTATAAATATTAAAACAAAAATGATATAGATACGTCAATGAAAATTTCAATTTCCTTTACAATAAAATTCTATGTTCTTTTTATTATAAATTCAAATAATACAACTACTTATTTGGAACTGCTAACGAGCTATAGTTACTGGTAGTCTTGAATTAATTGATTACTTGCATACTAGACTGCTCCAAAATGCTCTAATATCCCCTTGTGAGTAGTGCGATATATATGGTCAAGAAAGGATCAGACTCAACGCATTCGCCAACAGAAGCAGTTGGTTTCAAGGAAATATGTAATATTTCTATTTAAAGATGGCAAAGTCTCAGAAACATGGGATAATCCTCGTATAAAACAAAGAACAAAATTTGTCACTAACTTGCAAAAACTTGGATAATAGCTCGCACATGCTAAAGTGAAGTTTGAAATTACTTTAAAAAATTCGTAAATTGATGCGATACATTTTATACAAACTGGAAAATGGTTTTAAAAACTGTTCTATAATTGAAAAATGGTTTGATAGTTGAAAATATGCTGTTCTATGATCGAAAAAGCTGACCTGTAACAAAAATAGAAAACAGGTTTCAGTAATCTGAAAATTTCTTATGAAGTCACTGGCACGCGTAACATGGAAACAGTTTACTTTGCTGAATTCGATGACTTTGACGAAAAATATAGAATGTAGTTACCCGATATAGATGTGGTTTAATCAAAACAAATGTTAAAACACCCAGATGATCACTGATTTTACTTTTTGACAATTCTACATTAATTTTTGCTAGTCTGACCAGCTGCAAAGGACAAATGGCTGAATAACAGAAAGTCAAACTCGACTTCTCGACATGCACATATCAAGAGGTTAAATGTAACAGGAAGAGATGGACAATTTACAGTTACCCATGAGGCAAAAGTACTTATACAGAACACCGAGTCAAAAATATGACTTGATTAAAGGCGATGCCGTTAGATAGCGAATTTGCGAATTACGAGTTTGGGAATTTGTTAATTTAAATAGAATATGCGTAATAGTGAAAACCTATTACAGCAAACATAGCTCTATTTAATTGAAATCGCAATTGTTTTTTTTTTGCTTTGCAGCTAGTATATACAGCTGTTACATAACTTAAAACAATTGCGGTCTAACATATAAATACTCACTTTATAATCATACATTAACCTTCGATTCATTCCAACAATCAGAATTGTTACTCTACAAGTAAACAACTTGTAACACTAGAAACGTTACAGAGCGTGCTAATAGATTCAGTCTTTTCAGGCGCTACCAAAAAAGGATATTCTATAAATGATGTAAATTAAGACAAGTCAAGCTACAAGACGTCTCAATAATATCCCGTTATGACTTTATAAAAATATACCAGATGTGCTCAATATAATTCGATGATCTTTTTCTATCTAAGCGAATAAGAAATGAACAAATAACTTATTGCTCAGTTAGATATATTCGAGAGCCTTTCGTAAAAGCTTATCATGTATGGTTCCTTATAGGGTAGTAAATTTTTATTTCACCAGTAGAAAATCGTGTGGCAAATAGAGATTTAAGTTTACAAAAAGAGCTAATTGGAGCCTGCTTTAAAAAGGATCTCAACTTTTAATGACATTTTGCAGTTTTATGAGTAAATAAATTTAAAACATCGTCTTGAATTATATTTTTCTCAATATCTCAATAAATTTTCTGCTGATATATTCTATTGATGTCTACATATACAGTTCATTTACATGATTTACTGTTTCAGTAACAGAAAAAATACAAAGTATCTATTTTTAAAGGTACAGGCATGCAAGCGTTTAAAAGAAAATATTTACGAATGGTTTAAACGCCTATTTTTAATCTTCTCTCAATTTTGAAGGTTAAACTAGTATATTCAGAAAATTAATCTACTCGGGAATATCATTGTGTATTATTTCAAAATTATTTGGAATACATTTCTGTACAGTTTCGCCACTTTTTATGTTTGTCTGGTCTGTATTTTTTTAGTTTTTTTTTTCAAAATTTTTACTGGACGATTCTGTAACTATAATGGCTACTATTATTGTAGTGAATTGATGTTTTTATTATAACGGCTATCATTAATCACATTTGCGGTGGGGGGGGGGAAGGGGGGAATGTTCCCGACCGAATGATAAACAGAAAGTGGTAGCGGATCCAGGTTTCTTTCAACTTTCAGAATTACATACAATTTTTTTATTTGATTGGCCACTCCATATACCATTGATGTCAACAACTTTCAAATGGCGATATATGTATCAATTATTTTTAAATCTCCAACAAATTTAGAATATTTATTGTATAGCAGCCCTATGGGTAAATTCAACTTTTTAAAAAATATTGCCAATTTAATTTAATGAACTCATATGGTCGGCGAATATTTCCAAAAATTAACGCCTAACACTAAACTACGTCAAGGAATGAAAATGCTTTGTTCATGTTCCAAAATTTAAGAATTAGTAAAAATTACAGATGACCATTGAAAATCGATACTCTAACCTAAGAGTAAAACGTAATTTTTTTGCTTTTGAATTGTGGTTATAACTAATTTTATTCTAAAATCTTTCAACTATTTTATCATACATTTTTACTAAGTTTTATTTGTTTATAATGTTTTTTTTTCTGTTTTGATGTACTTATCAATTTTTCCTCCAGCCGATAATATCCGAAAGGGGGCACAAATTAGGCCAACCTTAAGAATTAAACTAAAAAGTTTAAAATCGACCAACTTTCTTAATTGTTAATTCTTAATTTTTAGTTGAAACTATAAGCAGAAGGAAGTAAAGTGTATCATTTAACTTGCAACTGAAAATAAGTTTTGATGTTCTATCTGACTTTTTCTGATATTTCTGATTTAATTTCAGTGGTATTAGTCTTTTTATTATCGAGTAAATAATTACTTATCGAAATAAAATATTAAGCTAACAGAACGAATTTTTCTGCTTATGATGATAAGATTCGCGGATAGACATAGATCCTTCCAACAAGCAACCTATTTTTTAAACTTTCCCCGAACGGGAGTCCTTTTCCAAATCAACTGTCAATAGGATATTCCATAATTTTAAACATAACCTAACTATGACGGCGCATCCGAAAATGGCTACCATTAACAATAAATCCTTCTATATTATGCTTGCCCTGTAGAAACAAACTTCCTTACCAAAAAATAAAAAGCACCCTTACAAAGTAACGTTACTTCGGAAACTAGCAGAAAACAACCCTGATAGAGCTATGCAATTTTGTCAAGAAATAATGGACTTTACAGGGTACGCCATCTTTTATGTCGACATGTAAACATTGAATAAGTTTGAAAAAAAATTATTTCTATATATGAGGTATTTTTATTATATTTGGTCCCTTACAATTTATTGGGACTAGTTTTTGAATACTACATCGATCAAGTGGCCACCTTTATTGGCCAAGGCAAAATGTGACCTTTTTGCTGCGTTTTTCATTACCTTTTCGAGCATCTCGGGTGGTATAGCAGTGATTTCGGCATGAATGTTTGCCTTAAGCTCTTCAATGGTCTGAGGATTGCTGACGTACACTTTGCTTTTTAAATAACCCCACAAAAAGAAGTCCGGAGCGGTCAAATCTGGAGATCTGGGTGGCCAGTCAAAGTCGCGTCTTTTTAACATCAGACGTCCAGGGAATTTCCGTTGCAGAAATTGGATTGTTTGATTTGCAGTGGGGCGCATCGTCTTGTTGAAACCAGTAACCATCAAGACCTTTTTCACGCATTTGTGGGCAGACATAATGAGCCAACATCCACCGATATCGATTTCCATCGACTGTTTCGTTTTCTTTGAAAAAAATGGCCCAATGATGGTTTTAGCGCAAACGCCGGCCCAAACAGTCACTTTTCGGTCATGCAATGGCGTTTCTGGATCTCGTGTGGATTCTTCGTCCCCCAAATGCGGCAATTTTGCTTGTTAACGCCGCCAGACAGTGTGGAATGGGCCTTGTCGGTCATCAAAATTTGCTTCCAAAAATCAGGTTCAGTGTCAACCATTCGAGCGGCTGTTTGACCGTATTTCAAGCCATATGGACAGTCTGTCGGCAGTATTCTTTGTGTTAACTGCACTTTATATGGAAATAAATGCAAATCATCCTTCAAAATGCGCCGCAAAATGTTTCCACTGACGCCAAAAAGCTGAGCACGGTGACGATACGACATTTTTGAGTTCTGGGCAACTCTCTCTCTCTCTCTGACCGCTTCAACCAGTTCATTGGAACGTCTTGATCGTCGATGGACGATATGTTGACGATCTCCGACTGTCCCGTACTCAACAAAATTGGAAACCAAATGACGGATAGTGTTGTCAAACGGTGCCTGTTGGCCACGATATTTTCGACGATATGCACTTTGAGTTAACACAACTGAACGACTATTTTCAATGTACATTGTCACTATTTCGGCGCATTGTTTCGGTGTAAAGCGATTCATGGTTAAAATTGTACTGAATTGACGTTTCAAAAACACGTATAACCAAATCAATCGGTTGGTAAATGTCAAAGTTATTCAATGTTGACAGACCGACATAAAAGATGGCGCACCCTGTATATACCTAGAACCTGATTTTGTAAACCATGTTTTATATTCTGATGAAGCCACATTCTGTCTTAATGGCTTCGTCAACAGGCACAATGGCTGGTATTGGTCTGTCTATAATCATCATTGACTGATGGAACACCATATGCAACATCCACAAAAATTAACAACCAGATTCAAGGTTTAAACCTTAGAACCTATCTAGTTGCCATGGAAGTTCGATTTTCTAGTCGGCCAGTTTTCTTTTGCTTATGATATTGTCAAATATATATATATAT
The DNA here is from genome assembly GCA_034092305.1 of Diaprepes abbreviatus. Taxonomy (NCBI): domain Eukaryota; kingdom Metazoa; phylum Arthropoda; class Insecta; order Coleoptera; family Curculionidae; genus Diaprepes; species Diaprepes abbreviatus. Next base: position 25,745,304 of record JASJET010000103.1, read on the forward strand.
ATATATATATATATATATATATATATATATATATATATATATATATATATATATATATATATATATATAGTCAACAAGTGAACGCTTATATAATGATATTAAGGATAAAAACATAGCTATAAAGCCTTGAAATATCCATGAGAATAGCTGTATTCCAAAAATAAATTCTTTATTTTTGTCGGTTCAGTAATCAAAAAAAAATTATATTTTTATGCTTGTATTTTTAAGGTTGAAAACTTGCTTCACTTATTGTTGCTCGTGTCAATTTAAACCCTCTTTTATCAATTTGGACCGGCTTTAAAGTTAGACCATGTTAGCGAATTAGGGGGTATATGTTTTGGCAGGTATATTGGAAAGCACTTTAGAGAAACTTTCATCCTTCACAAAAATTTAGCGGCTAATTCCTACTTAAATTTGCCACGAAATAGTATTGTACCTTATTTAATTAATTTATTTCATGATCAACACAAAGATCTGATAATAAAAAACGACATTTAGTATCAATAAGATGGAACGACAGCCGATTAAATGGCCTTCTAGGTCGCCCGATCTAACCCTTTTCTATCTTTGACTGTAGTCTATAAAGAACTTTGAAAACAGAATATCAAATACAGTTGATTTTTCAACATTTTTGGAACGTACTTTCCCAGTTCGATTTTCAGATCAGGATACAACACTACTTGTATATGGTAGTTACACCTAAGCCACTACATCTTGAAAAGTCAAGGAATTTCTTGTTGGTATTTCCAAACGGGCTAGTTCTATTGTTTTTAGTTGGGAGCAAATGGGAGTCACTGTTTTAACTTAAGTATATAATCTTTAACAACTCCACCATCTTCTTACAAAACTTAACACTATAATTCCTGGAATGCTGTGTAGTTACAGGAGAAAAGAATGCAAGGCTCACTATAATTTCTGGAAATTTGTGTAGTTACAGGAGAAAATAATGCAAGGCTCCTTTTATCATTAACTATGGTGGTGTAACTCTATATATCGTGACGAAAAATAAGACTTCATTCATTTAAATAATGAAATACTAGAAACTGTGCAGACAACCGGTTATTTTGAGTAAACTGACAGGTTAGAGCTAAAAACTGGAACAAACTATGTAAAGAGAAAAAATGAATGCGATATAAGAAATTATAAGCCCAACAAACGGGGAATTGTGTAAAGATACCGTCGAGAAAAACGCTTTGTGCGCAACGAGAAATGAGTATATCTTTCACTCCTATAGAAAACTAAAAATATACTGCTAAAGGTTTTCAAAAAAAACGGGATAAAATAGACGGTAGCAGACAAGCAGTGGTAATTGGGTTGCGAACAATGATGGCCGCTTCTTACAGATCGCTTTGACTAATGATCGGTCGGCGGCAATATATTTTTTACAAACAGTAGAAGAATTGCTTTAACTAAGCCACCAAAGAGAACGTTGCTGATTTTAGATTTTGTATTTGTTTTCTACACTTAGACGCGGAGAACTAAAAATACTTATAAACATACAAAAAGTAAAAATGTTTGATTTTCCATCACCAGTTTTCAGAAAGGCTTTGTCACTGTTACGTACCTGAACAAAAACAATTCGAACATTCAATTAAATAGTTCATAATTTAAATTATTGTTTTTTATTGTTTTTATATTAAAAGAGTTTGGATTCTTATACCTTTAATTGTCAATATTTTCGAAACAGTTATATTTATCCATAAGGTATGCATATAAAAATATTCTAAATTTGTTGGAGATTTAAAATAACTGACAACATGCAGAATGTTTGATTTAAAAAATTTATGGGAGTTCGTCATCTGACAATTGTTGACTTCAATGACATATCAAATGCACAATCACCCTTAATTCAGGGTCTGACACATACCGCTTAAAAAGCTGTTTAAGTTTTACTTACCTCTTTACTCCTGGAAGAGCAATGAGCTAGTACCGAAAAAGATTCATATTATTATAAATGGTGCCTAGACAAAAGGCCACTTTAGTAGTTAGATTTTTGGCATAAAAAGACGAGCACTATTTTATTTGAATTTTCCATAACAAATGTTGAATATTGTCGTAATTTCCTGCAAACATTCATAACGTGTAAAAATGACACAGCATTTCTAATAGTTATCTTGATGTATTATCCATATAATGATCTAGCGCATTAGTGCGAACATCAAGTATCCCCACTGCCACCACGTATTGACATTATTTTTTTGTTGTATTTGTTTTTAAATCGTTGTTAAAACTAGCTTGTTTTTGGCAAAATTTTATAGATTTGTTTCTATTGTAAAGTGACTGATTTGTTTCGAGAATTATTATTTTCAACGTGAGTATCCATTAGGTCTAATGCCATAACAAAAGCGAAAAATCTCAGTCAGCAGTTACGGCCTGGACTGAAATGATAGGCTCACTTCATTACATTTACTAGTCTACAAATAAATGGTTTTCAAGATTTACTTTCTCAAAAAATATATAATATATGTACAATTTTTCTTGATTGATTTTCGAAAGTAGACTTTTTAAACTGAATACAACTGTTGGAAGCCAAACTAATTATACTTTTTTCGTGTGGGAACAGTATTGTGGTTTGCTGAAAATTTTCTGGTTTCTTTCAATACCGAAAGTGATTACTTTTCTCACTCGACTGTCAAATTATATCTTAGACTTTAAATATAATCTTATAATAATTAATTACACTTTGCCTGTAAGGATCTTCAAGATATAAGCTGAATTACCTAATTAATTACTGGAGCAACCATTAAGGTCAATGAAATGTTAAAAATGCAGGGCATCACTAGTAATTTTGTACCATTTTTACTTTAGTTTTTTTGCGTTATTAGGTAGCTTATTTTATGTAAGTATTTTTTAAGAAAGCTATTTTTTATCATTTTGTATAATGCTTTATAATTGCTACATATCAGTAACCTAAATTTAAAACCAGTCTTCATAAAAAAGAAAGTAATTCTAATTAAATTCCGAAATATCACCCACACAACAATTAATTCAAATCTGAATAATTAAAAAAAAAAGTTCATTCATTATTTTTTATAATGTAATTTTAATTTATTCATTATTCATTATATTCATTACGTGTGGTCTACGTTCGCCAAATTCGCCTGCAACATAGTAGGCCGTGCAACGTCGCCCGGCCTGCGCTTGCGCCGTTGCCAACCCAGCCCGCCTCGCTCAGTCTTAAACCGGCTTTTATTCTGTGTTGTCCGTGTTTTTTTCGACGTTTTCAGTGCCTAAATAACGAATTATTTTTACTCTTAAGCCTTTCTGTGATACGTTTTTTATTGTCTCGTGTGCGTGGTAAGTTAACTTTCATTTCTATATAAATTTATCGTAGGTACATTTATTTGTTAGCTCATAAAAAAACGAAAGAAAAAAAAGCCTTGTTGCAAGTTCTTCGCCGTTCCTTCCCAGTGAACTTTTTATAATTAGCAAGAGAAACGAGATATTTTCGGCGTAGATGTGAAAGAAAACATTCGTGGGAACTTGGGTTTATATTTATTTACATTTTTAGTCATTATTTTATAGTTTATATACAAGATTTTTATTTACTTAAGCTTCCAAAGCACTTCTCTATGAAGTACTTGAGAAAGGGTACTTTACCGGCTGTTAACTATTTTAATCTCGAATAATAATCTATTTTTAAAGTATTTTCAGCGTTTTAAAATCTATTTATGCATGATGTTCGTCACTGCTGCAGTTAGATAGATAAAAAGGGATTTTGCTGACTTATGAGCTTACTTTTTTTTCATGTCACCTTTTATAAATTGTTTTTACGTAGTTTATTGTTGACGTTCGAGAAAGTTATTATTCACACTTTCTACGTGCTTTCAAGCACAAAAAAAAGGCTAGCGACTGACTGAATTTTGACGTTTAAAACACGTGATAAATATCACAAACGTCAGTTTGATAACTTTCCCGCTTCTATCAAAGATTGTGCTTCTTGTCTTAAGCTGGCTTTACATATGTGAGTTCCTCGAGGGAAGTTACGATTTGACCCTTCGAGCATACATTTCAGCAAAACGAACAGAAGTAACAAATAAAATGCGTTTTTTTACATGTTTTTAATATGATCGACTTCTCATTAAACCAAAATTAAAAGGCCTGAAATTGATTCTTAGTTTGGTGGTTAAATAAGTTCGGGTAAATATGTACCGTACCTTAAAAGCAGCTTTAAGTTTTAAATTTGTCAAGTAAAGCTGTCAAAATAAATTGTAACCTTATTAAAGGAAAATTATCGAAAATTACCAAATTTTCGGGTTCATTGCGAAATATAAGAATTAAATATATAGTTTAAATTACAAACGACAAGAAAATGGGGTTATATACTATTAAAGAAAGGTATGTAGTATTAAATATTAGAATTTGGATCTTCTTTTTTTGTTATTGTTTTTTAAGTACTTACCTACATAAGAATAAATACTCACCGTTCCAATAAAATTTAATGTGCCCAACCTATTGTCTTACATTCCATTTTTTTTTTCTTGTGCTTATGTGGAAAAACTGCAAAGCTAAAGGAAAAGTAGGATGTAAAATTAGCATTTCAGTCTGCCTACTGCATCTCCATTAGTTGTTCTGTATATTGCGAAGGAAGTAGCTTTAAATATTTATTACCTGAATTTATAAATCTTGGTGTTTTATCATCAGTTATGGCATATCTGTCTGTCTGTCGCGTTATAAAGAATGATTCACAGGGGATTAAGCAAGTTGGTTCACGACTGAGAAACAGACGGTTGCTATCCAATTATTTACGGAAGAGTCGGGCAAAAAGAGCTCAAAAAGTAATTTTTTTTAGAATATCTCTTTAGTCACATAAAAATTTATTTCGGATCTGAATCGCTTTATACGGTCACTGATTATTTAAGATGATAAAACTCGGCAATTTTTGGTGGGAATATAGCTTTGAATCACCTTGTTTCTATAATGCTTAATATAAAGTTTTCAGTTGTCTGTTCAAACAAAGCCAGAAACGGCAAACTTGATGGGAGCTAAATTTTGAATTTTAATTTCGGTCAAAATGTTTTTAAAACTGTTTTGATGTGTTGAATATGTGTAAATACCTCCATAATAGATATTCGTGATTGTGAAAATAGTTTGTCTTCCTGTATTTATAAAAAAAAATGTTAATATTGGCGCATTAAGTTCAACAAAATGTTCTTAATTTTGACATGAAGTTTGGGTCTTTGGTCACGCTTGGGAGCACGCATAAACAATTTTAGTTTTATCAGTGCATCTAGTTGACGCGTGACGAGTATGTTTCAAAATATTTTCAGTTTTGATCATTTTTATTTTGTATCCTAAATTAGTATAGGTAAAATAATTACAATAAAAACTTATTTTCATTCTGTAAGGCGTACAATTGACGATAAAAAAAAGTTCCAATATTTGATCTTATATATCATTATACTTTGGTTTTCTACTCACCCTACCGATGTCAGCTCTATATATCATAGAAGGGGAGGGATTAACATTAATTGCGGAGGTCTAAGTCCCACCCAGGTTCCCCTGTCTAAAATACCCCAATATAACTTTAAACTATATCTCTTTGATAAAGAAAAATCTACTAATTATAAACGATATTACTTATCCAACAGCTAGAAATCACCAAATCTGTAAAGAACACTGACCTCTTCCAATACCGAAAATTACAAAATGTTGTAACATTAATGTCGGATCGGGTTACATACCCATTTTGCAATAAAATTAATATTGCTCAACATATTTTTTTAATGCCTTTTAACGTGGGATGATCTATTGACAAGACAATGTCGCGTACGCTCTAGTTTAAAAAAGTATTAACGCCCCAGAACGCCTTCGTTTCAAATAAATCTGAAGAGAAATACGAGAGAACCTTTCAGCGTCCTCCACAAATATACAAGGTTGCGTGGAAAATTTGACCTTTTTAGCGCTTAACTTTTCTTCAATTTAAGTAGTTTTTAAGCTGAAATTATTCGTCGAAACACTAGACCAAAAAAAAATACATTGAGGTGTTAGAGATGGAGGCAAACATAAGTAAATTAATATCAATATCAAAACTGCTTTATCTTATTAGTAACTTTAATATCAATAATATCAATATCAAAACTGCTTTACCTTATTAGTAACTTTTGAATTATAAGTTACCAGTAGTATCATGACAGTCCAGATTACAAAATACATCTAAAAGTATGTTTTATTTCTATAAGAATGGTTAAAAAGTATTGGCACATGTTAATGTGCTACCTAGCTCGGGTAAACACAAATTGCAAGCACTATTTCCGTTCCCATAACTTTGTACTCTGTAAGCCGGAGCTATAAAATTTACTGTATCTTACTAAGGTTCACATCCATATAGTCCTGTAAAAATTACATGCTTTGATCTCTATTGGTTTAAGAGTTCGAACGTCACAAAAATATATTGAATGAATATGACTGTGTGATCTTTGATCTTCGATACTGCTATCTCGTTTAGTTAAGGTGCGTATAAATATGGCGAGTCGCACCCGTGACGAGCCTCTTTTAAATTTTGCCGACTTCGATTCATGCCGAACTCACCACGCGAATTTCTCACGAAACCCTTGTGCCGTCGGCGGCCCGCGTCAAAGGAGTTAATAAAAGCATCAGGGATACAACATGCTAGTTTCATCATATCTCTTGCGTAGTCGGTCTCTCTGCAAAGACAATTTTTACAAAAGAGAATGCTAGATAAAGAAAATCTTTTAAATTCGCACAACAATGGATCACTGCTAGCCTAGGTCACGCTGCTCGCGAACAATAGAAATATGATGACTCTTTTATTATCTCTTTTGACGCCGGCCGCCGAAGTGGGCAAAATTCAAGGGAGGCTAGTCACGGTCGCGACTTGCCATATTTATACGCACCTTTACATCCTACCATGTCCACAAGTCATTCGTGGCAAATCGACTTTGCGAATCCGCACAGCCTCGTTACCACCCAAGCTTGCCTGACTGTTTAGATTAATTAAATTATATTCCAAAAATATATTCGCCGTATATTAAGTACCGGGCATTCTCTGAGAACGTGATCAACAATAATTGTTGATCATGAAATTATTTCATCCTCCTCTCAACAATGTCAGTAGTTTTTCTCTTTGGAGTGCGTTTGATTCGATCACGGACCTCACTTTTTCATCGTTTCCATGTATTCTCGAGGTTCCCGGCACCCAGATAACTCTGGCTGTTCAGCCGTTTGTTGCCAGGCGGTCTCAGCATACAGTCGTTTCTTCATGAAAGACAATCGCATATTGTCCGAGAGACCATGACTCTCTAATCCCTATATTCTTATCGAATAATTCAGTTCTTTCATACTGTTTAAATCCGTCTACAATTCATCAGGACTTCTTTCTCGAAAGAGTTCCGCTTTTCTTCCCAAGCCTTTCTGTGTAGCACAAGTATCTCAAACGAGTGGTTAGGATTAGGAAACTGAGGCCATGCACTCTGTTTGCATTAAGAGTAATGGCATCTTTCCACCCCTCTCTCCCGACCATTCAATAACCGGCAGTTGCGACTCTGCCCTAGACAATAGACTTCACTTCCTCGATTTCTGTGAAACAATAATTTATTTCAACACTCACTCACTCATCAATTCTTCTTCCCATTTGTTAAGAATATTGAAATCTAGCACAAGTTTAAACCTTAAATCACAAGTAAAGGAAAACAAAATTAAAATTATAATTTTACCACCGCTCGTACAATACCAGACAAACTTAACTTTGTCTGTACCTCTATACCAAGACTTTGTGCAGAATGTAGTATATAGGGTGTCCGATAAGTACCTCCTAATTTCTTGGGATTATACAGGGGAGGTTCTAAAGTGCCCCATAACGGAGATCCATAGCCCTAAAGGGGTACACGGCGATTTACCTTATCGGCTCTAAGTTTTGAACCTACTAGCATAATTTAACGAAATTTGTTTTTTCTTGCAATCGCTCCCCCAAGAGCTTTGAGTTCAGGAAAATAGACCCGATTCTACCTCTTATATTAGGAATGTGTATGTTCCAAGCATTTCTCCCATCTTCGACAACTTGTTCTTTCGCCATCACCCGCCCCTCACAAAAGTTTCGAATTCAGAAAAATAGACCTGACTATGCCTTTTACACTAGAAATGGGGATGTTGCTGACGTCTCTCCTCTGTCGATAATTTGGTTTTGCTTGCCATACTGTACGCTGAAAACTGATTTTTTAAATACTTTGGTCATTTTTCTTCAAGAAAGATAGTTTTAATTTATTTCGATAAAACTGACGGTTTCCAAAATAAATCGGTTTTTATTCAAAAAACTCTCTTCTTCTTCTTCTTCTTCTAGGTAGAACCAAGTTCTGTTATCTACACAATGCCTCATCGATCCTCGTTTAAGGTCGAAATCCAGCTGTCTCTCCATCTTTTGGGGGGCCGTCCAGTCGGCCGTTTGGTCTTTGATTTCTCTCTCATCACGGTTTTTGCTAGTCTGTCATCGTTCATTCGTTCCACGTGATCTCTCCACTGCCTACGACGGTTTCGAACCCACTTGACAACATCCCCCACTCCGCTGTCCTCGCGTATTTTTGCGTTTCTTATTCTATCTCTTAAACTTGTCCCCGTGATCATTCTCAGCGTTTTCTGAGACATTGGCAAAACCTATCTATCGAGGGTCAAAAATGTTCTTAAATGTTGACGTACTATACGGTTAACATGAGATGGAGCACCATCATGCATGTACCATATTTGCATCCTTCTATCCAGAGGTACGTCTGCCATTAAATTATTTAAATTTTGCTGCAAAAATCGTAAATAAATCGCCCCATTGAGTCTTCCTTCCAAAACAAATGGACCTATAAGGTTATTTCCAATGATGCCAGCTCACACATTTACAATGAACCTTTGTTCGTGTTTTTTTTGAATTATAGCGTGCGGGTTTCCATTAGCCCAGAAATGTAATTTGTGTGAGTTTATTATACCATCTTTTGTAAAACCAGCCTCATCGGTAAACAAAATAAAGTTAGAAAAATTCTGATTTAGGTTATGTTGCTGTATAAATCAGTTAGAGTATTGAATTCTTGCTGGATAATCATCCGGAGACGTGTGTATTTTTTCATTGTGGTACGATTGAAGTAATTGTTTTGTGTCGCGAGCATAATTATGCTGTTTAAAGGGTTGTTAGCGATATCTTGCAAAATTTGTTCCTTTACGTGAAAGTCTCGTGCTCTCCGGGGACGGTCCTCACCGCCACGTAGCGGCAAAAATTACCCTGAATAAAACATGTAAAGAATTAATCCGTTAACTCTGAATATTTTCTAATCATCCTTTACTGCCAGTTTTATCGAAATAAAAGTACTGAAGAAGAATGACCAAATAAATCAATTTTTGGGCCCAAGGAGTGTGGCTGCAAGTCCGTTCCTAACTTCTCTGACGATCTAAAACATCTACTGTAGTATGGTTTAATGAGTCTTATGGCCTCTATAAAATATTAAAATTTCATTCAATTATACAAGTTGGTTCAAAACTTAGAGCCGAAAAGATAAATCGCTGGGTACCCCTTTACGGCTCTGTATCTTCGTTAAGGGACACTTTAGGATTTTTTTCTATGACAACGTAGGGTTATTTCCACCTCCCCTGTATGTTCCTGAAAAATTAGGAGGTACTTACCGGACATCCTGTATATTAAATAGGTATTACAAAATTTAAAAAAATACATTAAGAGGGAATATTCAAAAATAACACCAGAAAAACATTTTGCTAAAGGACTATTAGAATATGGGAGATATTTAAAGCGCGCCAATTACACCATCTTAAATCAGGACCCTAAATAAGGTGAGAATGATTATTCAGCACGCCAAAACTCCTATATTTACCATGACATCGCTCTTCTATTTCTAAGCACGTAATATGTTTTGTTCTAGTCATGGTGGGAGGTTGTATGAAAATAAAAAAAAAGAAGAGCTGGGCAAATTGCACATCATTTCTGGTGTTTATGTTGAAATAATCTTTATACTTTTTATTCCATAAGTATGGCATATATTTTGAAATAAGAAAAACAACATACAACTTCCTTTTCTTTACTTGCGACTTTCGCGCTGTACCACTGGATCAACCCTTGTGGCTAGTCTCAAGGCGATTAAGTGTCGTACATACTATTAGACCACATTTAATCGTTTCCTAAATGAGTAAGAAAGATCGGCATCGCCTGACCTTCCTAATTAGAGTCTTAACTATTCTAAATCCTATTTCACCACACTGATTTCAGTTCCTAACTCAGGATAACTGAATATCGAATCGTCTAATAGGCTCTTAAGTTCTCTGCTAGTCCAGTTCGCTTCAGTTAAACTCATAAATACTTTCCATTGACAAGTTTCTAAATGTGTCACGTAAACTTTGAATACTTGCCAAGTCGAAATTTCAATACCAAACAAATATTTTTAATTTTTATTTGTCAGGATTGAATCACGATTAATAATGTCCGTGAATTTAATTACTTATGAGTTCAAATCGCGAAAGTTTTTTTTATAACTGCTGATTACTTAGCACCTATTTGAATCTCAATTTTTTTCACCTTTCTTTCATTCTATCTATCTCATCATTGAAATAGTTCCCTTTTTCACATTAACGTTTTCTGCTGGGATACAATTCTCTGTAAATTGTATTCACGGTTCTCCTCGTAGACCGCCTTATTTATAGTGTGCCCGGTATAATACTAAAGTTATTAAGTTACTGATAGTGCGTGAATTTCAACAAATATTAAAAATGACCGTTACTAAAGAATAATATGGGTAATAAATAACTTATATCGATTTTTCTTATTCATTCAATAATTGGATGAACCCTGATAAAATAAATCGAAATGCATGGGAGTAAATTTTATTAAAACACCTATTGTGACCGTTCTAATCAAAGAAACTTGTTTTAAATGTTTTATATTTGGTACCATGTAGATCAAGGCCTAACCACTTGTTTGTTAATGTTATTTTATAGTGAAAGAATAAATCTTACGAGTTAATACTATATTATTCTGGGTTTGTTTCTTATCATGTGCATCGGCACAATTTAATTAGCGCAAAAATGCATATCGACAAAAATAATTAAGTATTTTAAAATTTCGAATTTATACATTTTGTTTTTCAAACGCCGAAGTTTCGGTTAAAATCGTGTAAATATTACAAGGTAAACCGGATTCGAGAAAAATTCTACCGAGATCGTTACATAAGGTCAATCACTTTATTGTCTATGCATGAAAGAATTTAGGATTCTTAAGAAATACTGTGCTGAAAAAAATATATATTTATTTACTTGATTAAAAATTTCTAACTATATATAAAATAACCGTCCTGAATGTTGCCGTGCTTTATCGATTTGCATGTAGTAATAAGGAAGATACCCGAAGCGTCCGGTTCCGATTTTGATGAAATTTTAATATGTTGTAAAGAAGATTCATTTAAAGAAGGTAGAAACGCCTCTAGGCTTCACCCTCAAAAACAGTTTTTTTTTTAAATATATTAAATTCTAATTAAGACACCTTTATAAAACCAAGTGGAAGTTACTTGTTATTGGAAATAAAGTAAAACTACGGTAGTTTCATTCCCACATATATCATCCCTTATTTTTTACAAAGATAAACTACACTTCGTTTAATATTTTAATTCACCACCTTAAAGTGAATCTCGGCCTATAAAAGAAAAACGTGTCTGTGTTTTTAATATCCTCTGCAACATTCGGGTACCTTCCTTGAAAGTTGATATTTTATTTCTTAACACATGGCATAAAATAATCAGAATACATAGAAATTAAGGCATGGTATAGTTCTATTTTCTTCTCTACATAATATTGGAAATTGCTAGCGTCTAATAACTAAAAATGATTTTTTGTTGCTTTTGGGGGATAATAATTTGTACCATAGAAAGTAAGAACGTGACAACACCGCCCCATAACTATTAGAGCAAATTTAATTAACTCCTTGTAAAAGGAGTTTAAATTATGTGGAAACCACGCCCTAGGGCAACACGATTAACTTCCATTGAAACACGTTCATTGCCGAATGGACAACGAGAACATTATTCCGAATTCCAGAATTTCTGCTGTTGCTAGGCATTGAATCGATTTGCCAGCGGAACTCGGGAATTGCAGTGAAATAGAAGATAGGATGGAAAATGGAAATTTTGCACTGTATTATTTTAAAGGAATATAGATGTAGACGGCACTGTTGTATTTAGTAGTGTAACTTTTGTAATAATAACTAAAAAAAAAGGTTCTATTCGTTATGGGCACACTGCTTATTGCAGGACAAATGTTGGATTAAGGGCATGCAAAAATTTTGTAAATCTAAAACTGATCGTCGAACAAAAAAATCTAGAGAATATTTTTGCCAAGGCAATAAAACCTGTTAGCACCGACGCCACTGCCGGGGTGCTAACAGTCTCAGAAATATCAAGGAAAAATCAGTTTAAAAAAATAACACTATTTTGAAAAATAAATCAGTTGCGGAGCTACATTCATATGAACTTTTTTTCTTAAAATCGTACAGGGATTTACACCTGTTAATAGTTTAGCATGTAATTATGAAAGAACAGATATGTATAGGTCAACAAGCAAAAAAATTAAGGATAAAAATCTATTTTTTATTAAGTAACGTCATAAAAAAGGCTGCAGAGACGGGGAAGGCATAGGATAAAAACATAGGAAATCATGTTTTAGGTATATATAAAACATTTTTAAAAAGTTGAATGAGGTTTCGCTACATCGAATACATTTTGTATTTCCAATTTTTAGTTTGCTAACTTCTGTTAAAAGTTTTAAACTTTCTACGTGCCATTTGTCACCACGATGATACTCGTTTTTCCTTATCAAGTCGGATTCGCGGCATATTATGTCGACAAACCGAAGGAAACGCAAATTTGTAAAAAAAAATTCGATAAATGATATTAAGAGATCTAAAATGGCAAATTATACAGTAGCGCTCAATAGAATTTTGACAAATGTGATTTTGAAATTAACCAAAAATAAATAAAAAAACACTCGAATCAACAATATTATTTATTTTAAGACGTCTGTTTTTTACAGGTAGAAAGATTTTAATAATGAATTACTTAACAATTGTAGAATATACAATTATAATATCAAAGGATTCAAAGGATTTTGACATTACAAATAATTGTAAGATTTTTTATTAAAAAATAAGATTTTCTTCTATCAATATCAATATTTTGTTGAATATCCATTGGCCTTAATGACAGCTCCACAGCGCGCTGGCAACGACTCTACCAACTTTTGTAAACGATTCAAAGAGATTCAGTTACATTCGTTTTACAGAGCTTCTTATAAAGCTTTCTTATTAGAATAATTTCGATGTCTTACTCAACGATCCAACTCCTCCCACAAATACTCTATAGGATTTAAGTAGGTACTTCGACTTGGCCAGTTTAGAAGTTTGATCTTTTCACGTTTTATGAAGTCATTCACTTGCTAGGATTTGTGTTTTGGATCACTATTATGTTGAAAAAACCACTAGGTGGCATAGTTTCTTTAGCATATAATGTAATTTTGTTTTTTAATATATCACTCTACTGAACATTCAGTTTATACTTGATAACGATTAGAAATACAACTTAATCGAAACGTCGTATAAACAAACAAAAATAAAGACAATGCAAGCCCGACAACCACATTTTAGTCAATCTTCAACATTGTCTACAACTTTCAAACAAACAATGTTTATGTTATGATTTTCTTGCTATTCATTTTATATTGCCCCAGCAGACTGGTAGATAATTTTTTTATTAAACGATCGTCTTTAAAACATACATTTTTTCGGGCGGCTGCTTCTAGACTTATTTTCCACAGAATGACATTTATTATAAACTTTGTTTCTCGCACTACAAGATCCCGAGACACTTTAAAATTCTGAGCGACTTCTATTTATCGCTTTCCTTCCTTTAAGGCAACTTCTTTAAAGTCACTTGAATATTCCTTATGCTTAGGCATGTTAAATATCAGTGTAATGATAAAACACAAAATTCACTCTGTGATTCAACTGTCTCTGACAAATTATAAATGAATGATTGTCAAAGTACTTTTGAACGTATTTTTTTAGAATACCTATAAAGTAATGAAACAAGTTGAAACTAGGCCCCTTTGAGTAATGTCGGCACCTCGATAGTTAAGATATATAATTATATTTTATGTGAGACCAAGATAATGAAAAATTTGGTCATGTCAAAATACTTTTATGTTTTCCAATTTCTCATTTCATTATAGTATCAAAACTAACAGTTCAAGCTAAAATGTCTTTCCAAAAAGTAAGAAGAAAAAACATATTAACTCATTCTTGAAAAAGTATTTTATCATACCGGTATCTTTTTTCCATTTCTGAATACGGAGTATATTAAAAAATCAAATTCTAAGTGACCAATGCTTGCACTTTCCGTAACATTAATATTATTTGAAAAATGTACAACCAGTGAATATCCTTAAAACAAAAAAATTTTTATTCTTGTATTTTTTAAGTTTAAAACTTGATTGACACATTGTTGCACCACTATTAAAGTTAGATCATGTTAGTGCATTACCCATATACTGTGGTCTTTCAAGAAATAAGCTTAAAGCTAAAATTGAAATATCTGGAAATATAGCCTGTCGTAGAGGCTTTAGTCTTAAATATATTTCCGTATGTTTCCATGTTGGTTTAGTGAATATGCTCTATTTATAGAAAGTCACCTAATAGTTAGTATTAATAGCAAGGTGAAGACGTTTTGTCACGAAATTATTGCCGCCTTGTACCGCTTAGAATAGATTAAGTAATTCTAAATTCGAGGACGCCCCTAAAATAACATCAAAAATATTCTAGGAAGAAAACAGTCTGAAGTGTTATTGTATAAAGTTGTCCCAAATGTTCCGACATCATTATATAGGACTTATATTAATATTGAAAAATAACAAATCCAGTTTTTATACTTTTCTAAGCTATTTCAATTTTTTATTAGAGAAGAACCATTTTTTAAATTGACTCTCTTTTTGGATCACTTATTGTTCATTTTGTATTGTGCTCTTGAAATCAAGAAGTTTGTTTTTAAGCAATAAGGGATCCTTAAAGATACAAAGAAAACACCCCAAAGAAGTAGTGTGAAATATATGTAAGACAAGTTATTGGGATGCGTAAATACGGCGTCGACTCAAATCCATAAACCTACAAAACCCGCATATTCACCTCTTCTAAATCCGACAACACGGCCTTCTTTTGTCCCTCATTTCCTTTATACTCGAATTTCCAAAAGTGCATAAAAGTAGATGAAATCGCCGGGAATACGGCAATAAAGAAAAGAGGGTGGACGGTTTGTACTTGCAGCCCGGTAATGAGCCACCTGTTTGCTTAGAGCCAGCCGGTCCCGGGTGCAGCCCCTACACATCAGCTGGAAATGGTATTTTCGTGGGAGTTTTGGGAAAGTTTAACGAATCTCGTGACGATAAAATGGAAAAGCTAAATAAGATTATAAAATTTGCTAGCTTTGTAAGAAATACTCGTTTCTTTTCATTAAAAATAAATGGCCCTTGTCAGTGACCCGTGCTAGTGATTTATTTTATACCCCGAAGTCGTATCAAATTTTTTATTTAAATAGACCTTCAAATATCTTTTGAATTTATGTTTTATTTTTAATAAAATCGAAAAAATGTATAAACTGCTTATACCTTTCAAATTCCTCCCAGTATTTTCAAAAATATAATAAGTTTGATTGCTCTATCAGCATAATTAAAATATAGGTATTTCAAAAGATCTTAGTTTCTTCTAATTAAATCGAACTAGTATTTTTAACGATTTCCGAGTAGTACCATGTAAATGTAACACCCTGTATTAGTTAATTCGTCAAATGATATGTGTGAACGTCCCTGGACTTTAATATTTCAAATATTTTTCATGACATTTAAAGTCATTATTTTGCACAAACATTTATTTAGAATAACTTATATTATTTCGATAGTTTGGTCGTTAGACACTGTAAATTTCTTAATAATTTACGGAATTTCACAGTGGATATACGCCAACTTGGCCTATATTTTTATGACTGTTATATTTCCTAAATCACTTATCCTTCAAGAAAATAAAACATCGTTTTTCACTTTATCACACAGATTATTTGTCAAATTGTATAAAATACTTCCACTGGTTTCCAAAATTGAAATTTTTGAAAGTGTTCATACTCGAGCACAAATCCGATAAATTATGAGAGATGTTTTTCTTTGGTAAGCAATATGTTCTTTACAGTTCATAGAGTTTTATCTAGCCGGTTAACTTTTGCTTAGAGATGATATGTCTCTCTATTGTCCCAATTTTTAATATACGCTTTACAGCGTGTTCCAAGCGCTCTTTTGGCATCAAACTTCCCTTGCATTTTAAGTCGCAGCTGTCTGTACTTGTTATTTCGATTAATGTGTCCAAAGTATTCAGCTTTTGATTTTTGATTGTTTTTCATATTTTTTTTATATGTTTGAATTCGTTGTACTGCCGTTAGTTAACTTATTCACGTTGGAAACTGAAGGCTCATATTTGCAAATAACGACCTCGGGCTACATGTTATTTATGTCTCTATATCCAGTAGAGTTCCGACACCCTTTATATATATATATATATATATATATATATATATATATATATATATATATAAAGCGACACGATGATCCTGGTAAAAAAACATCATTCACCTCCTCCCGACATTACTGATCCTCGAAGCTGCTGAGGCAACAAGTGTTGGCAAGGAACCAGAACATATTCATACCTCTCTTCAGTATATCATCAAAATGCACAAGCCAGAAACATCGTACCAGCTGATTTCCAACAACTGTTCGGTGCACACAACCGGAAGTTGATCCTAGGAGTGGATTTGAACGCAAAACATACCACATGGGGAAACTTAACAACTAACACCAAAGGCAGAACAATAGACAATATAATCGGTCAGCTTGTATTAAGTATCATTACCCCGGACGATCCAACCTTCGTGAAAAGAGGAGTCCCAGACTTCTTGGATCTATTTCTGACAAGAAATAGCAGCCTGTGTCACTCCACAAGCGTCTTCCGATCATCTCCCAGTGGTGCTCTCCTTGGAAGATCTTTTGCGCCAGGAAGCTAACTTCCAGAGAATTTCTAACACAAATTAGAAC
The DNA here is from genome assembly GCA_034092305.1 of Diaprepes abbreviatus. Lineage (NCBI taxonomy): Eukaryota > Metazoa > Arthropoda > Insecta > Coleoptera > Curculionidae > Diaprepes > Diaprepes abbreviatus. The sequence goes on from JASJET010000103.1 coordinate 25,762,419, forward strand.
TTATTTAAGACTGCTGACCCAGACAGACCCAATCCCAAGAATCACCACCATCAATGAACTGAATTTGGTCACCGAAAACCTCGACAGTGATATCCAAAATGCAAAAAACCGAGCCACCACTACCACCAAATTATAACTCCAAAGACAGGGGAGATCCTATACACCATTAAGAAGATAATTAGAGAGAAGAACAGCTTGATGCACAGGGTCAGGTTCACCGGAGACTCAGCTTCCAGGAGACTGGCTCTCGGTACCCGACCCTGGAATTCGACAATGACAGGTGAAACCAAAAGCTAGAATCCCCCAGAGCAGGAATCTGTTCCCTGTGGAAAATTATAAGGATGCTTACAAAGAGGATTCAACTACCAGTCCTCATCGTATCCGTTACATCAGAACATAACGCGGAGCTATTCGCAGATGTGCTAAAGAGACAATTCACAGAATACCAGATAGTCCGTGATGCTAGAGCGACAAGGACAATTGAAATATACACGCAGATGCCCCTTCCATCCCATGCCCACTGGTTTGTCACTCCAAAGGAACCAAAGACATCATCAAAGGCCGTCCCAAGAAGAAAACCTGAAGACTGATCATGACGGGATAACGAACGGAACGTTATCCCACCTTCCTCAGAAACAAACGACAGAACTGACCAACTTAATCAATAGCATCGTAAAACTGCAAATCCACAAAATAAGCCACTAATTACCGTCCAGTAAGCCTGCTTCCGTCCCTGGAAAAAGTGGTTGAAATAGCCACTCCACGAAAGCTTAAAAGCGTGACCGAGGGCTTCGGAGTCGTCCCACAGGAACAGTTTGGTTTCCAGGAAGGACATTTAACAATCCACCAAATAGCTAGACTGGCCTTCAACAGGAAGATTCATCTAGGCGCTGTCATGCTGAACTTGTTAGTGGCTTTTGACAAGGTCTGGCATGTCGGCCTTGGGCTCAAAATAATAATATTCGGGTACCCTCCACATCTTACGAAGCTGGTCATATTATTCCTAGCAGACAGAACGTTTGTGTCAAGCTGAAAAATCATGAAAGTAGAGATATCCCAAGGCTTGCCTCTGTGCCCACACCTCTTCAATACTTACGCAGCAGACATCTCGAAGACCAACCCAATCAGCTTTCTATTCTATGCAAAAGACACAGCCCGTATCACTCCATACTGCAACACCAGCATATCATATCCAAACTACAAAAGTACCTGAACAGTCGAGAATCATGAATGGATCAATGGAAAATTAAGGCTAATCTTGAAAAGTCAAAGCCATACTTTTCGCTAAGATAAACCAACGCCCGCATGGTCAGCTACAGCTATATAACCGGCCATTCCAGTGGTTTGGTAATATGAAGTATTTGAAGCTGATACTGATGATAGAAGACTGGTCTGGAAGGAGCAGATGAATGCTGCGATCCGAACAGTAACTCAGCTGACAGGCCACCTCTACCCCATCATCGGAAGATGAAACCGAATGTCCCTCAGAAATAAGCAGACAATCTGCCAAACTATAATTAGGCTGGCAATGATGTTTACAGCTCCATCGAGACACTTGTCACAAACACGAAGGAAACGTCTGCAAGCAATAAGTTCCTTGGTATCTGAGGAATATTCAGCTTCATCGAAACCTCCAATTCCACACTCTTCTGGAATACTCGAGAGTTACAGCAATCAAATTCTATGCAAAAATCGCTCTGCAACGTAATCCAGTAATCAGCCACGCTTTTCGGAAAAACCAGATCGGCAGAGGCAGATATCCTCGACCAAATGACCCTCTTCCATGACACCCCCTGCCAAGGCTGAGTGAGACGAACGTTCATACATAAAATAATTATAAGTTTAAATTTAATATAGTTATCTTATATATTTGTTTAATAGGAGTGAGATATTTTGAAGCGATTGTATTACTAATTCAGCTACTCCGGCGCCTACTTCAAAAAAGAGTTAAATAAATAAGTAACTCTACAATTATTAAATTAAATGTATTATAAAACTTAATTTTTTACTTTTTAGTGCAATTTTTTGAAGTCACTTGAATTTTTTTTTCATAATTTGTTTATTATTAAGATAATAATAATCACATAGAAGTGATCGAATTTTTTTTTTCACATAAAATAAATTCTGATGAATTATTTATATTGTACAATTGGTGTTTTCCAATAAATGAAATTTTTAATTTAAAAAGCTACAGACAAATTTACAATGAGAATTACTTTAATTAGATTAAATGAATCAACTGAAAGGCTAAACAGTAAGCTTGACATGGGTCTCGTCTGTTCTACTTTCTTCCTGTTTATATTTAGCCCAAGTATAAATATATTTATGAAAGTTGAAAACAAAACATCCAAAATAGGTAGTCTGCCGACATGTATAAATTTTATCGACCTAACCGTCCGTAAGTTTAAAATTTAATTATGTGACTTATCATCTACATTTAATAATAATTTATCATCAAATAAAACCAATTTATACTACCAAACATAGAATAGCCCTAGGCTTTCAAATAATTAAATCTATTTTTAAAATGTATTCCAACAGTGAGTCACTGTGGCAAATCGGGCATACTGGCCGCGTCTGCTTTTTCCAAATATGGAATATTAGAATATTTATGTTTGCGATTATTCTAATAAGAATAGAATTACTGAACGACGTTGGTAATAGATGTTTTTTATTAGGCTAATTGTGAATATATTTATGCGTGTTGGCTATATTGTTTTTGAGTTCATAAATTACAGTATTTTACATCAATAATGCTCCGTGCAATAATTCTATATATTAACTTTAATTTGCAAATTGCATGTTAAATTCTCGTTAACATTTGCAGAGATTTTGGATTTTATTTTTTCTTAAGGAGTCATGTCTAGTTCAAACATAGAGATAGAACCAAAAAAAAGACGCCATAATCATTTAATAATGCTAAGAAAAACGGTCGAGCTTAGAATGGTAACAATATGGTAGTTTTAGCAAAGCAGGACTAGAATACTACTGACTTTTCATTGAAAATTCTTAGATTTTACTAATTAGTTAAAACGATATGATTTGAGTTTTTTATTAATAAATTTAAACATGCTTTTTAATGGTGCCAATTCAGTCTTTGCTTATACTTATCTATGTATATATATAATTTGTTAGGAAGAGGAACTTATTTATTTAAATACATATAAGTATAGTTACCAAAAATTATAGGCAACTCGACAATGAAGTTGTGGTTTGACGTGATGCTCTATTAATGTTACGCGTTTGTGTGCGATGTGAAAGCCAAATGAATACTTTAATTCTTAATTGGAGCACATAGTATTAATATAAGTATATAGTAAATAAACAAAATATAGCCAAATTTTTAAATCGAAATAAAAGTAATAAAAGGCGTATACCGTAGTAATCAAAAATGTTAGGCCAAACAGTTTTTCTTTATTATTATTAACTAAGTAACTTATACTATGATCAAATTATTTCATGGGTTTGAAACTCTGTTTAATGCAACTTTAAAATATACTGTTCCCAAAAATAAATATTTGCAATACTCTATGTAGCTTCTGAAATGGAAAATTCTATGCTCAAAAGTATTGGACCATATATATATATATATATATATATATATATATATATATATATGGTCTCACTCAGGCGGGACTTCCGAGACAGCGCATGAAATGGACAACATCCATGAACGAAACAGTAATGCGCATTTTTTATAGGGTGACTGAACTAGGACGAGAAACAATCGGCTATAGACAACAGCTTCATGCCGAATTTTGTAGGGAATATCCACACCTACAAGTGTCACAACAGAGAATAGCAGACCAATACAGAGCTATTCTCCGAAATAAACTTATTTCAGAAGCGCAACTTAACATCATCAAAGCGGAAATAGAACGAGAGATAAGAAGCATCGATTACAATGAACAAACCGCAGAACCTGCGCCACAGCGAGACCCAGAGACTCAAGAACAACCAAACAACGGCATGAGAGTTGATATCGCTGTGGATAGGCAACAACCACAACAACTACATCAACACGAGGGCGAGATAACTCCAAGAGCTCTACCCGCCGAAGATGCTGTGCGGGAACCCCAACCAACTCTTACTCAAGCGGGACGACCAAGACAGCGCATGAAATGGACTGTGTCCATGAACGAAACAATAATGCGCATTTTTTATAGGGTGACTCAACTAGGACGAGAGATGATCGGCTACAGACAACAACTACATGCCGAATTTTGCAGAGAGTACCCACACATGCAAGTGTCCCAGCAGAGAATAGCTGACCAGTATAGAGTTATTCTCCGAAACAGCCTAATTCCTGAAGCTCGGCTTAATAGCATCAAAGAGGAAATTGAACGTGAGATCAGAGGCACTGACAATGACAACAATCCGATTGCTGAACCTGAGCCACAACCGGAACCGGAGGTCCAAGAACAACAGGAACAGCTGAATGACCAAACTCAACAGGACAACTCTGAACTCTTTTATCAAAAACTGTCAACGGAAATGAGTGCTGCGGTGTTGGAGTATGATGGAAGCAATCCGTTAAGAAGACCGGCACTGCCAAAAATTAATTCATCCAAAAAACTGGGTGCCATGTTAGACATCATGAATAGTCGGATTTTACCGGCTTATGTTTGAGATGCCTACACTCTGGAGTCCTTACATATGACCATCTACTGTGCCGCGACTGCTATAGCTAGAGCTCTAGAAATTAAAGTTACAACAGAGCGCCGACCAGCAAGAACAGAACCCAACACACCACCATGGGAAAGACGTCTAAATAGGAAAATTGAAAATCTTCGAATAGATATAGGACAGCTGACGGAGTACATCAGGGGCACAAGAACTACTCGACTGCAGAGGCGAGTTGAAGAAATCATGAATCGTGTGCCATGTTAGACATCATGAATAGTCGGATTTTACCGGCTTATGTTTGAGATGCCTACACTCTGGAGTCCTTACATATGACCATCTACTGTGCCGCGACTGCTATAGCTAGAGCTCTAGAAATTAAAGTTACAACAGAGCGCCGACCAGCAAGAACAGAACCCAACACACCACCATGGGAAAGACGTCTAAATAGGAAAATTGAAAATCTTCGAATAGATATAGGACAGCTGACGGAGTACATCAGGGGCACAAGAACTACTCGACTGCAGAGGCGAGTTGAAGAAATCATGAATCGTGTCCGATATCATTCGCAACAAGATCCAGCGAATGTTACTGCTCAGCAATGCCTTAATACGCTGAAACAGAAGCTCTCTGTTATTGCAGGACGGCTAAAGAGGTACAAGACCAGCAATAACCGAAAACGAGAAAATGCGCTCTTCCAACGATCAGAAAAGACTTTCTACCGTAAGTTAAACTCTCCACCTAATATAGCAGATAATAGATATCCCAATAGAGAGCAGGTAGAAGAGTTCTGGGGAAACCAACTTTCCACACCAGCCGATTGTAACATCGCGGCTGACTGGATCAATGAAGAACATCAAATCTGCCAAGATTACATCCAGATGCAGTTTGAGCCATTTACCACCGAGGAAATTTCAAGAATAATCAAGGAATCCCATAACTGGAAAGCTCCAGGTCTCGACGGGATCCAGAACTACTGGCTCAAAAAGTTCTGGTGTGTGCACCATCAGCTGGCTAATCTTATTAATGATGTTTTCCTTAACCCAGCAAAAATGCCATTGTTCTTGACCGAAGGTATTACGTGCCTCCTACCAAAGGACCAACATAACACACATGACCCAGCTAAGTATAGGCCGATCACCTGCCTACCCACACTGTATAAGGTGATCACCTCCTGTTTAACCCAACGCATTTATGCACATTGTGAGCAAAATAACATCATTGCAACTCAACAGAAGGGATGCACGAGGGGAGCAATGGGATGCAAGGAGCAATTGATTGTTGACTCTGTCATATGTAACCAAGCCTGTGCGAACCGAAGAAACCTCTTTGCTGCCTACGTGGATTATAAGAAGGCCTTCGATTCGGTGCCACATGAGTGGCTTAAAACCATATTGAGAATGTATAGGGTCGATAATAATTTTGTTTCCTTTTTAGAACGCATCATGTCAACCTGGAGAACTAGGATACAATTGCAGGTGCCATCCAGCGACACCATCGAAACTAACACTATTCTGATACGAAAGGGAATATTTCAGGGCGATTCACTTAGCCCATTGTGGTTTTGCCTTGCTATGAACCCACTATCACGCCGTTTGAACTCAACCAGATACGGCTTTAGTGTTAGAAATAACAACGAAGAGGTAGTCAAAGTGAATCATCTTCTATACATGGATGATCTTAAACTGATGGCTGCTACCAGAAACCAGCTGGAACAAATGCTTAAAATTGTAGAGGAGTTCTCCGGGGATATCGGAATGCAATTTGGACTTGACAAGTGCCGTATTTTGAACATCGTTAAAGGGAAGATGCAACCGGGGGCTTTTGTAATGCAGAACGGTGAAACTATAGCTGCAATGGAAGCAGACCAAACATACAAATATCTAGGTATGAAACAGGCTAAAAGAATTGACCATGGCACTATGAAGGCCGAATTGACAGCCGAATTTGTCAGGAGGGTAAGGCGGGTATTACGAACTAATTTAAATAGCAGAAATTTGTTTAAGGCGCTCAACACGTATGCTTGCTCTGCGCTGAGCTACTCTTTTGGAATTGTAAAGTGGAGCAGGACGGACATCCAAAACCTGCAAAGAAAAATAAGGACACTACTAACAAAAGCACAAAAACATCACCCTCGGAGTGCTATTGAACGTACAATGCTTCCAAGACATCAAGGAGGAAGAGGATTGGTGGATATTGGTAAGCAGCTCGACCAACAAATAATAAACTTACGTTCATATTTCCACAGGTTAGCGGACTCTTCCACACTACATCGAGCAATATGCGAGGCAGACGTTTCAACGCCGCTACAGTTGAGAGAACAAGATATTACTTCTCACCACCAAACAGACCAAGAGAAGTTACAAACCTGGCTTCAGAAGCCCCTTCATGGACGGCATCCAAATGAGGTCAATCAGGACAATGTCGACAACTCAGCGTCGAACTACTGGTTGATTTCAGGACAGATGTTTCCGGAAACGGAGGGCTTCTTGTTAGCTATTCAAGACCAGGTTATTCCGACGAAGAACTATCGGAAGTTAATCATTAGAGATCCCTCAATAGAGAATGACCAGTGCAGATATGGCTGTCGAACATCGGAGACAATTCAGCATATAACTGGAGGATGCCAAGCGTTTGCCGCAACCGAGTATAAGGAAAGACACGACTCAGCCGCTAAGATACTCCATCAAGAGTTAGCAGAAAAGTTCAACCTATTACAGGTGGGAAAAGTGCCTTATTACAAATACAATCCAGAGCCTATTCTTGAGAACAACCAGTTCAAGTTATATTGGGACCGAACGGTTCTGACGGATCAAACAGTTGCTCATAATAGACCAGATATTATACTAATAGATAAAATTTCTAGGCGAACTACACTAATCGACATCGCTGTACCTAACAACAGCAACCTAAGACCAAAATACAACGAGAAGATCGCCAAATACAGAGATCTGGAGGTGCAAATCCAAAGACAATGGGCAATGAACAGCGTCCAAACGATTCCCATAATACTGTCAACAACTGGAGTGATACCAAAGAACCTCCTGCAGAACATCAAGGGACTGGGTCTTAGTGAGCACCTGTATAAACCGATGCAGAAATCAACTCTCCTAGCAACCGCGCGAACCGTCCGAAAGTTCATGGGAAATACAGCAGACCACGTCACCTAGGACCCGATCACATGGAAAGGGTTCCCACAGAGCTTCATACTTTTGGTATCTTTGGGTACCTGGTATGAGTGAATATTCCCTGGAGGGAGTGCGAAGCCGTCTGGCTTGTAAATCATAATATATATATATATATATATATATATATATATATATATATATATATATATATATATATATATATATATATATACAGGGTGTCCAAGATAAGGATCCTAACCATGGGGATCTCGGAAACAGTTGGAGATACGAGGTCGGTTAAATTAGAGAAAAGTTGCGCAATTTAGTGCTAAATTAAACGCAATTTAAAAATTTTAAAAATTCAAAATACTTCCGGAGATTTCCGGAAAAAACCGAATTTTGGCAAAATCGTTTTTAATTTTTGTAGGCTTTATTTAAAGAGATATCAAAAAATAAAAGGTAGATTCTTCTTGCTACTTTTTATTTTTTATAATTTGGTCTAAACAAAATTTAAATCCGACGTTTCGTTTCTGAGATACCATCATGAACTTTCATTTTTTATATGGAACAAAAAAAAGTATCCCATGTATTTGATAGCATTTTTTATTACAAATTCAACGGTGTATCACACTTGCATATCAAGTGTGTAGTTCATTGGCTTTTATAAAACTGATATACCTTTTTCTCTCGCTCTCATGGAGCTCTTATGGAAAGTACTTGAACTACGTATTCGATATGCAAGGGTGATACATCGTTGAATTTGTAATAAAAAATGCTATCAAATACATGGGATACTTTTTTTTGTTCCATATAAAAAATGAAAGTTCATGATGGTATCTCAGAAACGAAACGTCGGATTTAAATTTTGTTTAGACCATATTATAAAAAATAAAAAGTGGCAATGAGAATCTACCTTTTATTTTCTGATATCTCTTTAAATAAAGCCTGCAAAAATTAAAAACGATTTTGCCAAATTTCGTTTTTTTCCGGAAATCTCCGGAAGTGTTTGAAATTTTTAAATTTTTTTAACTGCGTTTAATTTAGCACTAAATTGCGCAACTTTTCTCTAATTTAACCGACCTCGTATCTCCAACTGTTTCCGAGATCCCCATGCTTAGGATCCTTATCTTGGACACCCTGTATATATATTTATATATATAGTTTTGTGATACTTTGCGTGTGTTTATTTAGTTTTCTTATCTGATCGAACCTAACTTGCTTGATCGTACTTGCGATATTCTGTTCAGTTGATTTAATAGCACCATAGTGAAACGAACAAATATTCAATTGCTGGAGAGTGTTATAACCCTTTCAGAACAACGAAAAGTTAATGATTAGTAAAAGTACTACTGTCAGCCCGTTAATTTCGTACGATACACCCCTAAAAACAATTGCCCGTGTCTTAAACCCATTAAACGCAAGTTGACAATCCGAGAAAAACTGCAAAGGACATTTCCTTAGAATGACGTTTGACTGAGGTTGGTCTTAAGGGACGTGTTGGTGTCTTAAAACCATTACTTTCTAAAAAAACAATAAGGTCTGAATAGAATTCGCGAAGAAATTTCAACACTGGACTGTTGTTGACTGGAAAAAAGTGTTTTTGGATAAACATCGCGGTGGCAACGTTATGGTATGAGGCTAATTTTCTTACGGCGTTGGTCTTTTAATCAAAATTGAAAACAATACCAAAAAAATGCATATTTTAAACAGACAGTGGTTCTAAATATACATCCAGATTAGTAAAGAGTTTTTTCAGAAAACAAAAATAACTGTTCTGGATTGGCCATCGCAGTCTCCAGATCTAAATCCAATCGAATACCTATGGTCATAGCTCAAGATACATGTATACGGTCACAGATTATTGAATAAGAGAGATCTATGGGAACATTTGCCGACAGAGTGGCAGAATATTCCTAAAGAACGCATTACTAATTTAATACACTCGATGCTCCACCGTTATACTGCTCTAATTGCTGCAAATGGAATGTCTACGAAATATAAGCGTTAAAATTACTAGGAAAAGGTTCTTTGTTATTGTATTCTCCGTATTTGGAGCCAATATTGGTATTTATTTATTATCTTTTGCTTTATAAAAAAGACTGAAAACTGCTTTGGCCCAACACTTTTGTTCACTTCTGTATTTAAAATAGATAATGACAATTATATTAACTTATACATAATTAAACCACTGTCATTTAAAAAATACAATTTTATCTATGATATCTTACAGACATTATTCTATTTATATTATTCTTATTGAAATAAATCGTTGGAATGTTTACATATTTTTTAAACATACTTTTAATTAGCAAGGTTCTATGATCATCGGATACAGACTTATGAAAACTATGTACGACTAAATTTGAAACCACATTTTTTGAAATTTAAGATTTTTCAAAGCATTTTGAAATATCTATTTCACTTTTTGAAACTTTTTTACCCTTTAAACAAATTAACATGGCTTTTTTGATGGATAATACAAGCCATTTTTGTTGTTTAAGTTAATAAAAGAAAAAAAACCTGTATATAAATAGCCAGAGACTATACACACTGTTTCAAATAATACCACTACACGACAAATTTTAGTTTATTTGTTGTATCCTACATGAAAAGTGCATTTTTTGTTAATTTTGAGGCGCTGAACACAAAAATGAGATTAAAAATCTTAGTTGCAGTTATCAAGGGCAAGTTTTTTTATTTTATTTTTAACAAAATAATAAAAAAATACATACTTTTATTACTCTTGTAGAGATACTAAATATCCTATTTTTTCTTTTTTTTTTGTCAATTGTTTCTGGAACATCTTCAATAAGAGTCCAACAGTAGTCGGCAGGCATGGAAGCATTCCACTTTCCCTGGTACCTTTTCTTCATTGTTGATATATGCTGATGAAAGCGTTCGCGGTGCTCCTCACTTACAGCTCCGCAGTTGTCAGGAAAAAGTCCAAATGTGAGTGTAGGAAATGGATTTTTAGAGACATATTACAATCAGTTTTTTGATACGATGACAGCATATTTTCAACAAGAGTAACGTAATTCTCAGCTTTTTTATTTCCGAAGAAATTAGTGATCACGAGGCGAAAGTTATTTCAAGCATTTTTTTCAATATCTGATAGAGTACTGTCAAAATGTTTGTCTTCAGAGTATTTCGAATCTGTGTCCCAACAAAAATATTTTCTTTAATTTTTGCAACTGAAGTCATCCGAATAGCAAAACATATATACTAAACTACTAATAAGAGTAAAAGCCCACTTCGTACGTACCGTTTTAACATACCTCACTTGGGGTTTATCTCCTTATTAAAGAAAGAGGGAATTGTGGTCGAATTGTTGACAGGACATTGTCACTTGAGGGGCCATGTTCTTAAGATCAGTGTCGTAGACGACCCGACGTGAGATGGTGTCTGGAGAAGAATGGAACTGTTAACCATGTCTTCAGAGAATGCCCAGCACTCAACGGACTCAGACGGAGACATTTCGGAGATATAATCTTGTTACGAGAGGCAGTTAGGTAAATTTAATTAACGAGCAGAGGGATGTAAAGGGCCCAATGAGACCTAGACATCGACGATGAAATATCACCACCTTTGTTCATTCATTCATACCTTACGTCTTGCCTATTCAATTAAAACGTATCAAGTAAAAGATAATGTGTAGACTAAAACACAGACGTTTTACTTGAACTGAATCAAGACGAACGACCACTTGAAAAATTGATGGGCTATGGCATTGTTTGGCTGATAAAATGATCTTTGTGCTGTATAATTGCAGCATGTAAACTGTGGTCCGTATTCACTGTTGTTATAGCTCACTTCACCTGTATGAACCTGTGATTATATATATATATATATATATATATATATATATATATATATATATATATATATATATATATATATATGTATATGTATATATATATATATATATATATATATATAAACTGAAGGCATCTCTTTAATATTAATCCTAACGTAGCTATTAATCTCTCATAGGGTCTAATTGCCTTCCTTATGTTTTTGTTTTCTTTTTATTTATGGGATTATTAATCGCAGCATATCCAATCTTGTTATTTTATTATTTTTAATTACGCCTCTTCTCCGGTTCATAATGTAATTCTCGAAGTATATTTACCTGAGAGAATCTCCCCACTTCCTCCTTTTTAATAACCGTGAGCGTTGAATTTACTAAACACAATGACATTACCTACAGAAGCAACACCTCATTCATGGTCTGCCATTAAGACTGATTCAAAACTCATCAAAAACACTGCAAACTTTCTGTTTTATACGCCACTTCTCAGATCGTCTTATATTTATCGGATCTTTTCTAATTATGACTAAAAATATATTTTTTTGTTACAGTTCATGATGTTGGTGGCCTAGAAGAAAATCCCGCCGAGAGTGACTCTGAAGACGAGTGGAATTATTTCAAAGGGGACCAAGCAAAACCGGAGACTTTATCTTCACAACCAGAAACGGTGAGCATTTTTATTCATTTGCATTGTAGATAAATGCTTAGCTTGATTTACCTAAGTACTGATACTGATACTGGGACTGTCTTCAAAACCTTATCGCACTGGCAAACACAATAGGGTCACCCTTGAATGGGTGCCTGGGCATAAGGGGGTCTCAGGCAATGAAAAAGCGGACCAATTTGCAAGACAAGGGTCTGCCACTCCATTTATTGGACCAGAATCAGCATTTGGGATTACTAAGGCTGATATTCGTGAGTGGTTGTCCTGGTGGATAAATCAACAACACCAGACCGACTGTAACCACCTTGTGGGTCGCAGACACAGCAAGCTATTGCTAAGAAGACCAAACTAAGCCGTGAAATTCTGCGTCTAAGCAGACAACAAATCAGGCTGGTGACAAGACTTATAACTGGCCACTACAACTTCAAAGAACACCTACATACAATGGGCATCTTCAACGAAGAACCAGTATGTAGACTATGTGATGAAGAGGACCAGATGACCTCACACATCATCTTCGAGTGCAAAGCTTTGGCCTACTGGATCAACCTATCTAGAAGGCTTATACGCAGAGGACAAATTAGTGAGCAGGCTGTTAAACCCGATCAAGGGAACCAACCTGTCCGCCTAGAACGGATATGGCAGGCAATACAATAAGTCTGAAGGCTGCAGTGTAAGGGCTTTACAACCCTAGCCTGCTATGTGATATAATCAATCAATTGATCAATTAACTATAGGTAGAGGTAATATGAAGTACAAAATAAACCTCTAAACGGTAAAATTTCCTGTTCATTGCGAGTCCATATTTTTGGTGTAGACAATACTTCATGCTAGAATTCATCAGCGTCTTCAGTGTATGTTCGTGTTTTGACTTTATTTGTAGAAATGCAGCCATATGATGTCATGATGCTTCACTCTCCTTTAATCATATCATAAAAGTAAAGTAGTCTAGTATTTCCTTCTATAAAACCTGTTCTAAAAGGTTTCAAGCAATGTAAGCCTATATTTCGCCATTTTGGTAGTAAAATTTTTAACCTACAGTCAAAATTTACGCTATATACCTAGATGCGTGTCGCCACAGACCTAAAATTAGCTGAATTATTAAAGAAGTCGGTAAAGGATGCGTCATTATATCAGTAGATGAGCTTTTTTCATCACAACTCGAACCTTCTAGCTTGCATCTACCCTATGGTCTTAAAAATGCACTTGAGCTCAAAAATATGAACTTTGGCAATACTGGCATTTTTTTAAGCATTGGCAAAGGTTTCAACAGATAGATGACACCTATCATTATACATTGAAACCGTTGTAGCTCTGTAAAAGCTGGCCACGGTCATTTTAATTATACTTGTCTGCATTTAACATAAGTGCAGATTAAGGCATCGTGAAAAGACTAATTATCCTTGACTCGCGCTATTTTTATGCTTAAATCAGAGAATAAAAAAATTCTGTCTCGGAATTCCCGTTCTATTTTTAAGTGGTAAACATCACAAGCCAAACCAAGATAAACATTTTTCATTTTTAAACAGTAAAACACTACATGTGTGTTCGTGTAGAGATTTGTATTTCAATTTTTTACTGTATTGCGAGTATGCAGTTTGACGAGTTGGCACATTTTCAGAAATTTTTTACAATTTTCAGTTAAAATATTTAATTCAAAAAATATTTCCTACACTACCTGTTCCAAATTTTAAAATAGATATAACATGACACATAACAATCGGTTATTTTTATCAAGATTAAATTTTGTACAAATTGCGAAAAATAAAAAAAAATAAAATGAACTCAAGTTCTATCGATATACGTTTTTCGTCGAACCCAATATAAAGGAAAAATTTGTATTTCCAATAAAACGGATTACTATAAGTAGTATTTTACTAATAATAAAACCGTTAAGTATCGACACTTAGAGCACATACAAGTTAAAAATTAAATTTTATTCAAATGCTATCAAAAGCCCCTATTTTTCGGATCATTAATCTATGTTTTATTAACTTGGTCAGTTTTTATTTTTTTGCAATGAAATTTTGTAAGCATCTGCTTTACGTTAACCCAAAAACTAAGACGAAATTTTAAAAAATAGTACCTACCCCTATAGGAAAAGTAGGGACAAAAAAAAAATTTGCGGTCACCTAATCATTGGATAGGTTAGGTTTTAGAAAATACAAATAAATGTTTTGTTTCTAAATATATGCAATCAAAATTAGCACGGGTAAGTTACGTTCACTAATAACCGTTGAATAGGTCTTCATAAATGCATTTAAATATCTCGTATAATATTTTTCATACGATCGTCTCATTTACGAAATATAAGCCTCCAAAGTTAAAATTGTCGCTGTATTTTAGAAATGTGACTTTGGTGGATGCGCCAGGTTGTTTGTTCCTAAACTTCTGCGTGGTTTGATCACTAATTATATGTTTTTTTTTGTTTTTGGTCCAGTTCTTTTCAGTGTTTTTTTATTTGATTTGTCAGTTTAATATTTACCACAACCTTTATATCGGTTTATAGAAAATTTTAACTTTATTAACTAGATTCACTAAGAAGGTTTAAGACTTAAACCTGATTTAGTTGCCATGGAAGTTAGGTCTTCTAGATGGTCAGGTATATTTCTTATGTCAACAATTAACCGCGCATATAAGAACATTAAGGATAAAATCTAATGATACTCCTTGAAATTGGTGCTAGGAATAGATGTTTCTCGAAAATAAACAAAATTTTTCATTTTTGTTAGTTTAATTATAACGAAAAATGATTTTTTTATCCTTGTATATTTAAAAACTTTCTTAAATTGATTAATGCCTATTGTAGTGCCTATTCCATTTAGTAGTAATGTAGTCGATGTGTTGATTAAATAGTTTTTAATACCTTTATGTTTGATATTTGGAGTGGACTTTTAAATATTCCACAAGTCATAATCAAAATTAGTTAATATTTAAGCTCCTGAGCTGTCATTATTCAACATCAAACTGATAAATTTAGTTTTGTTGATTATGAGCTGTGGTAGTTCTCACTCGAACGTTTTAAATTATTTTAAAATATCTTGCAGGTAAGAAATTATTTTAGACCTCTGGTTTTCTCATTCAATATGTCACTCTGTCAGGACTCTACTCGAGATTCGACCGATTTTCGCATTTAAAGCATGTCCTCAAAATCTTCAAGAAATATAACCTAATGCCTTACAATTGTGAGAGTAAAATTTTTAATTTACTATAAAGATTTATACTACAAGACTACAACAGCGGTTCCCAACATTTTTCTTCTTGCGAACCCCTTCTAAACACCAGAATAAATTGGTGAACTCCCTCTGTAGTTTTTTAGAAGCAGTACATGAAAGGGTAAACTTGTATTATTAAAATTTATTTTCTTTATTGAATAAGGAAAAACTAAAACATAATCGTAAATCATTTGCAGATAAACACTATTAAAACTGAAGCTTAACCTACAAAAAAAAATAATGCAAAATATGAATACAATAATACAGAACTTGAAAAATACCCTCAGTGGGATATTTCTGCAAACAAAGAAATTGAAAATTTGATTTCTTTCTTACATAAATTTGTTGTATAAAATGGCTTTTTCTGTCAAAACAGGATGCTCATTTCTTACATTGAGCCAAAAGTCAGTTAAAGAGTGATCTTTAGGGAATCACTCGACAAGCTTTTCTTTTTCCAGTAAAGTTGTTTGAGAGGTTTGGTAATATCCTGTTGCAATAATGCTTTGAATGTTTCAGACACATAATTACAAGCTGATTTTTGACCACTAAAAGTATGTGTGTTTTGTTCTAAACGCCGGCGGTGGTTTCGTCGGTGGGTCCGCCGTCGCCTTCCTCAGATACCCATCTATATTCTTACTATAAGTAGCAACTTATATTTGAAGTTAATTCGGGTAGGAACCTGCTGGTAAGATGTTCGTTTTACGAACATGCCCCCCCCCCCCCCCCAAAGACTACCAGTTTTACACCTATTTAAGATTTTGTAATCTCGAACATATGGAAAGCTGGGCGTCTGAAAAGTTTGTAGAAACCCTTGGTAATTTTTTCTGTAGGGTCCGGGTTAATCAAAGCGCACAGACTTGACGACCTTCCGTCGCGTCGCCCCTACTCGGGCACCATGTTGCTATAATGCCTCCGATGTTTGAGACATAATTACAAGCTAAATTTCGACCACCAAAAGTATGGGTGTTTCGTCCTCGACGCCGACGGTGGACTCATCAGTGGGTCCGTCGGCGCCTACCCCAGACACCCATCTACGAAGTTGCTATAAGTCGGAACTTATATTTAAAATTAATTCGGGTCGAAACAGTCCGGTAAGATGTTCGTTCTACGACTCCTTTTTAATATTTTCGTTAAGTTGAATTTTTGAATTTTATTTTGAAAACATTAGTACTCATTCACGTGCAGACATTGAATCCAAAAGTTCTTTAACATGGTTGCACATTGAAAATGGTGATATCTAAGCTTTATAAAGACTGATTTAAATCATTTAATTTAGAATCATTTTGGCTAAGTATGCAAGTTTTTACGACCAAAGAATATCAGATACAGGAGAATAAAAGAAATGGAAGGTCCTTTAACTTCTGTATGAAGTAGTAAAAAAACGTGAAGGCCTCCACAGTCCTCACAAAGCGCATGGAATAGACGAGAGTTTGTAGCACGCGATTTTATAAAATTTACTATTTTGGCAGCATTGCCTAAAGTACTGGAGAGCCTTGCAGGAATGCGCTTACATGCCAGTGCTCGTCTATGAATATAACAATAAGTCAATTCAAAATACTCATTGATCATATCGAAAATTGCTGCACCTGTCATATAGGTTTTCAATGGTTTTGCAAATAATATGCCTTCTTGAATGGAATTCTTAAAAATATATCTAACATAGACCAACAATACTGCGGCATTTGCTAGATCGGTCGGCTCATCAAGCTGAACAGCGAAATAAGGTTCTTATTCTTTTTAAAAGTTCACTTTCAACATGATTTGCCAAATCATTAATTCTCCTCGACATAGTGTTGTTTGATGAGAGTGCAAGATCAATTTTCTTTACTGCTTTTTCGCCAAGCATACACTTCGTGATGTCTTTGGCATACTATCCAATCAAATTTTCTGCCACTGTAGGGTTGTCGAGATCTTGCCGTTCTGTAACTAACTCGAAACGATGCCTCGGAAGCCATTTTACTATCTTCGTTTAAATCTGTTGGAAAAGAAGAAACACTAGGCTTTTTTCTTTAAAAAAAATTTCAACAAGTTTATCCTTGTGATCCGAATATCTTGTTTCAAGAGATGATTTTAAACTGCTATTGGCCAGAATTTCATTACAGATTACACAAAGCCGTTTAAGTTCTGACTCTGTTCGCCTATTTTTTCTTTGCTCGCTACAACTACTGTCCTGTATTGGTTTCAAATCGGACTGAAGTAGAAGAAACAATTGATTGATTAGTCGGCTTTTCGTCAGACTTCACGAAACTACCCGTTTTTGATCTACGATCCATTATACATTTGCGGAGCAATAATTATCCTTTTTCACGTTCGACGTGCGCATTTGCGATTTGTAAAGTTTAGGTGTATGTTGTAATTTATTTACACAAGAAGAAATCACTAAACTGGTTTACACTACTAATATTTATGTACACACTATGCATTAACTACTAACTCATTTATCTTTTTGAAGTCACTCGAGGTTCTTAAACTCATCGTACGATTGAGTTCAACTCGACTGTTCCTTATATGTGATTGTGACGATTTTATATCGGCAGACGTTATTTTCGTGCGCATCTGAAAAAAGTCTTGGTTCACACAAATAGAAGTTGCCGGCTCGTTCGAGAATGTGCTCGCATCGCCAGCGGCGTAGCAGCTCATCTCGTTACAGATTGTTACCTGTTGAATGTTTAATTTAAAATTCCTCTATTGCAATATTTTCTCCGCGTACCCCCCTTTATAAAGCTCGCGAGCCGTCGCTTGGGAAACGCTGCTGTATGGGGTGTAGTTTTGAATCTATAGGGTAATTTTGAAAATCTTCGTTTTTAGGCACATCTCGTATTTCTGTTTCGCGTTAATTTCCCAAAAAGGTCAAGACTCGCTTTTATAGAGTTTTTTACTTTGAGTTCAGTGGCGTAGCCAGTTTTTTTCTAAAAAGTTTAGGTATTGAGATATTAACCAAACTTATGATTTTTCAAAGAGGGCACCCTGTATATTATTTTAGATATTAAGTATAATTTAGGCTTTTCAAAAATATAAAATAGGTTTATTTTATTTTGAAAAACAAGATCAGAATTCGATATTTTCAATAATTTACTTTATTTGTAAGAGTAGACAGTGCCCAATTTATAAGAAACAAAAGGCAGATGTCCAAAAATTTGCAGTTTTGTCAGATTATTATTATTTATGAAATGTTTTTGTTACGTAGGTGTTTTTACTTTACTTTTTATTTATTTTGCCATTTACAATGGTCCTTTATTATAATTATGAAAATTATTATATGCGAGTATGTTTTATGCAAAGCAGAAAATCCCCAAGAAGCTTCTGAGTTATATTTCAATAGGCAATGTGTTTAAAGCGTTATCATTAGGATAACTTCTCATATCTGGCGATCATTTTTGTTCATGTTAGGTATCCAGAAAGAAGGCAACTCTTTCCCGACATATTTGCTAATTGAACGGATCTTTTATTCAGCCGCGTCCTAAAACATACGTCAAAGAAGACAAGGGGAGAAAGAAATAAATGTATTATTTTATGCAGCAGCAACAACTTCATCATCCTATAGAAAAATAGGGGAAGAAGTTGGTGTAACAAATCTAACATTGAAAGAATTTTGAAATAAATTTAAAATAATGCAACATTTACACCGTGGAGATGATAAGCGCCGAATAACGTTTTGTCAGTGGTATTTAGAACAAATCCTCACCAACCTCTTCTGGCAGATTTGTCATCTGATCTGATGAGTTTTATTTTTCAAGTGCTGGAATTTTTTATCGTCATTACACGAGGTATTGGTCTGTAGAAAATCACCATTTAATTTTCGAAACTGCGCTTCATGGTTGGTGTCTCGTGTTTTATTTTGGGCCGACGCATAGCCTACTGGATGTTTGAAGAGTGTCTCACAGCACGTAGATACCTAGAAATCCGTAAGAAAATTATTCCAGAATTGCTTGAAAATGTTCCATTGGCCCATTTCAATTCTATTTGTCTTCAAGAAGATAGTGCCCTAAGCCACAACTCTGAGCCGTTAAGGCCATTTCCGGACAATAACTTTGTTGAAAATTGAAAAATATTAAAATTAACTTTTAAATTTTCTAATCTTTTGTATAATTATTATTGTCAAAATTTTGCATTTGTTTCTTATAAATTAGCCATGGCCTACTGTTATAAATTATTGAAAAAATCAAATTCTGACTTTGTTTTTAAAAATAAAATAAACACATTATATATTTTTGAAAAGCCTAAATTATACTTAATCAATATCTAAAATAATATTTAGGGTAAGGCACAACGAAAATACGAGATATGCGTAAAAAACGAAGATTTTAAAAATCACCCTGTAGATTAAAAACTAAGAGAGCCATGACAAATTTGGCACCGAAAACTTTCATTTCGTTAAAAAGTAGTATCTCTGGAGTTTTGAGGCTTTATTGGCCTACACGACTTCAAATCAACTCTTCATTTCCTGGAATATTTTCTTCAATTTGATAAAAGCGACATCACCGTATTAGACGTAAATGTTAATATATTATACATAACTACGCGACGAGTCATCTAGGTAATTTAACACGATGACTTGGGAAATAAATTTAAATCGGCAAATTAACGTCGGGCTTAATTTTTAATGTCCCGAAACTTTCTATTTATAGTTATTTTTTTAAATAATCATTATAAAAATATTTTTTCCAGGTTGTAGAGACCTCAGAACTGGAAGACGCAATGTCTCAATTGAATCCAAATGCTGCTGAATTTGTACCAGTTTCGCCAACACGTAGCATTCCATCACCGGCTTGTCGGGCCTTAATAAATGATGAGGTAAAAATAAAATATTTTTAATATTTTATAGCATATTCAATTACCTATAATGATATGTGGTGTTACAAAAGGTATAAACAATTAAATACGTCACTGATTTATTTTCAATTTAACAATGTATATAAAGTTAGCAAGACAATTTGCTCGAATCAGAAAGTCGTCCGGATGATAATTTGCCGCTAAATAGTCGCTAATTAATTGTGAAAGAAAAAAAATTTTCATGCATTATTTTAAAAAATATTGCATGTTTGCTAACTTGCTATAAAGTTATTGAAACCCCTAAGGCGATTGTCATCAAAAAATCTTTTTTAACAATAGCCGGCTAGAAATTTGCCGTAACAGAAAGGCAGACTGATTTCGCCATGTATTCGCGGTTATTTTTGCTGACATTCCTGAGAAGTTACTACTTGGCAAGACAAATTGCTAGGTATCGAAAAAGCATATGGATGATAATTTTTTTTTAAATAGTACATGTTTTGATAACATTGTATAAAGTTAGCAAAACACCTAAGGCCATTGTTATTGTTCTTCAAGTGCCATATCAGGTCCCCCTGACGTTGGCAATTACATTGGCAAGTCTTTCACGGTCCTGCGCTAGCTGGAACAGTTCCCCCGCGCTACGTATACCTGTTCATTCACGAATATTCCTCAACCAGGAAGCCTGTCTCCTTCCTACCCCTCTACGTCCCTCTACTTTACCCATCATGATTAGCTGAAAAATTCTATATCCCTCCCCTCTGAATATATGTCCAAGATATGAGATTTTTCTACACTTCACAGTGTTTAATAGTAAACGAGTCGTGTCGGCCCTATTGAGTACCATTTCGTTGGTCTGCCTAGCTGTCCAAGGTATTCTCAGCATTCGCCGATGTAACCACATTTCGAAAGCCTCCAACCGATTAATCGTGGCAGCCTTAATTGTCCAGATCTCTGTCCATATAGTAACACTGGCCAGACGTATGTTCTTATCATTCTCTGTCGTAGTTTTAGGTTGAGGTTATCATTGCAGAAAAGTGGTTTCATTTTTTGAAAAGTTGTTCTAGCAGTCTCTATTCTACACCTTATCTCTTTATCTGGGTTTAGATTTTCGGTGATATAACATCCAAGATATTTAAAATGAGTCACCCTGTCTGTACTTTTTTCGTCTATTTGTATTGAAGCGTTAAGATGAGGTTGTCTACTAAACACCATAAATTTTATCTTTTTGATATTTATGTTGAGCCCCATTTCTTGACCCTCAGTGTTAACACAGTTTAATAGATGTTGCAGGTCTTGTAGTTCGTCGCGTAGGATAACAGTTTCGTCAGCATATCGTATTGTATTTATATATTCTCCATTGATTTGTACTCCCATTCGTTGTCCTTGAGTAGCCCGTTTAAAGATTTTATCTGAATATATATTAAAAAGCAGTGGAGATAGTATGCAGCCCTGTCTGACGCCTATAGATTTTTAATAATTCTTACGTCTCTGCTGTCTACCCCTACGTTACTTAAAATGTCGATGAATTTTCTGTGCTGTACTCTGTCGAAGGCCTTCTCGTAATCGACAAAACATACGAATACATCCTTATGTTGGTCCCGGCATTTTTGCAGAAGTATATTTAGAGCGAATAAAGCCTCTCTAGTACCTAGGGCGTTTCTAAATCCGATTTGGGTTTCATCTAAATCTGCTTCGCATTTAGATCTTATCCTGCTGTGGATGATTTTGAGAAAGACCTTCAAAGTGTGGCTCATTAGACTTATTAGTCTGTACTCGCTGCATCGCTTTGCTCGCTGTTTTTTTGGGATTGGGACGAATACAGACTTCAGCCAATCTTCCGGTATATCTCCAGTCGCGTAAACGGTATTAAACAGTTTGACAAAGATTCCTATATTTTCCTCATGGATCATTTGTAACAGCTCGGTTGGGACATTATCAGGCCCGGTGGCTTTCCTGGTTTTTGCAGATCTTATGGCAGATAGAACTTCACCGTTTAGAATTTCCGGTCCCATGTCTATATTAGCGTCTATGTTAGAAAATAATATTTGACAAGTAGCTGCTAGAAATTTGCCTTGACCATCGAAGAGTTTCTGGCAATAGGTTTCTTACCGGGGGCATATTATAATAGCTTTGTGGGCATTATTTGTGGATACAGGTACTTTTCAAGATTTTCAGCAGAAATAATCGCGAATAAATGGCGAAATCAGTCTCGACCGAATTCCGCACATTAACATTCTGTCAAGGCAAATTCCTAGCAGGCTAATTGTTGTTAAATATTATTTTTTAATAACAATCGCTTTAAGTGTCTCGCCAACTTTATATCAAGTTAGCAAAACATGAATATTTTTTAAAAATACGAAGCGATAAAGTTTTTCTTCCACAGCTAATTAGTGACTAATTAGCGGCAAATTATCATACGGATGATTTTTCGATTCAAGCAATCTGTCTTGTTCACTTTATATAGGTCATAAAATATTTTTTATTTAGTCGCATCAGTCGTGAAATGTAAGCCTCCACAGTGGCTTTTAAAATGTCCTTTCTAATTTTACAACGATAAATTTTAAAAGTCTGAAAAATTGAACTTAATAGCACTTTTTAAATATATTCAATGAAAATTACTACGGTTAAGTTACTTCCACTAATTTAGGAAATATTGAAAAAAAAAACTGTTTGAAATATAATCGTCGATGTTTCAATATGCTTTCCAATAAAAATTTACAACCAAATACACTAAGAAGGTTTAAAACTTCAACCCAATCTAATGGCCATGAAATTTATCAGCCGGATTCACTAGCATGGTTTAATCTTTAAAGCGTCCTAAATTGACAACCGAGGACAATAGCAACAATAAGTCAAGCAAGTTTTAAATCCTAAAAATGCAAACATAAAAAAATTTTGTTTTATTACTGAACTACAACTAGTGCCCTTACATATTTCAAAGCTTTATCGTAAGATTCTGATCCTTAGTAACCCTATATAAGCGTTTATTTGTGGACATATGTAATATAAATTATGACAATATCATAAGCAAAACAAAACTGGCCGACTAGAAGATTTTAGATCGGGTTGAATTCTTAAATCTTCTTAGTGAATCTGGCAGTAAATTTTCTAGTCAGCCAGTTTTGTTTCGCTTATGATATTGTCATAATCTATATTACATATGTCAACAAATAAACACTTATATGGGGATTTCAGGGATAAGAACCTTACGGCAAAGCCTGGAAATATGTAAGAGAAATATCGAAAATAAATAAAATTCTAAATTTTTGCCGGTTCAGTAATAAGAGAAAATTATTTTCTATGCTTGTATTTTTAGGGAATAAAACTTGCTTCACTTATTGTTGCTCTTGTCATTTTAATCCATCTGCTGTCAATTTAGGACGGTTTTAAAGTTAAATGTTAGTGAATCCGCCTGTTAATCTTTTACCATGAAATTTTGCAGGGAAATGGCAAAAAAAATAGGGTATATGAAAAGATATTGTGAAATTTTTTTCGCTGTATGCCATCCAATGAGGGTACGGTTAAATACTTCAAAAAGGCATGTAATATTCCTCATTTAGTCATATCATTGCAAAGAAGTTAAAGAGAGTAAATTAAATAGTGTATGTATTTTAAGTTGCCTGGTGCGAATCTTTCTGAATTTGTTATTAAAAATGTAATTTTTTATGATTCTGTAAAATTGTTTGTAAACGAGGTATCGATTTCTGACCCATACCATTTTGTTTCAAATTTAATGACAAAGACAACAGAATTTTCAAAATTACAAAAATTTAATTAGAAGCCGATATATTTCAGTATTAGTACAGAATTAGTGTCAAAAATTGCCTGCATGCGCAGCGTTCCAACAGAATGAAGTGACTTCTAATTAAAATTTGTCATCGTATGTTGGCTATTTTTAAAGGTAAAAGCTTACCCTAAGAAAATATGCCATTGGAAATAATTTTTGAATGATGATTAACAAATAGAGATGATGCAAAATCGAAATTTTTATTTTTTTTTATATTGATTAGAACCGAAGTTACCGTAAATTCAATACCGCCTCGTCATTCGTAGCGGCGAGACGAACACGTGTGTGCTCGGCACACCGCCGCTCACTTTTGAAAATCTTCAATCTCATCATCGTATGATGCAGCGATTAAAATGTTATTAAATATCTATACTGTATTATACTCTTCAAAGTGTGTAAATAAGTACATACATGCAATGTTTCCCATAATGATCATGCTAATATATTCGACAATCTAACTATAGCATGTTTCAATAGAAGATGTGCATTTTTTAGATAGTAATAATACATTTATTATCCACCAGTATATACATACAAAATTACATTTGTACAAGAAATATATAAACAATGACAAACAACGGGCCTTAAAAAAAATCAGACATCCATTCGATGCTGCTCAGGCTGAAAATTAACTAAATTACTATTACAGGCCATAACTAATTTTTGCCGAAAAAAGAACTGCAACATTTTAGTATGACAAATTTTGTAAGGAAGCAACATGAAAGGGCAAATCAAGGGATATGTGGTAAAAGGCGAGGAAAAAATAATAAAAGCCATAGTAAATTTGAAATGTGAAGAATAAAGGATACAGTGAGAGACGAAGAACAAGCCGCAGAAGCGAAATTATTCAAGAAAAGAACATTTTTTAATTTTTAAAAGGTATGTTAGAAAGATGAAAATCAACGTTGTCTAAAGAATTTATGAGAGTCACTATATTATATGATAATCATCTTTTAAACATTTCCTTTTGGTGCTGTGGTACCGTAAGTAGATCTTTTCTACGCACATTAATATTATGCACATCTGTTCTAAAAGATTTTTTTTTCACATTGGTAAAGTGTTATTTTATATTTAATAATTTTACAATCGTGACGAGACAAATGTAATCTGCATCTATTAAACATATTAACTCATTTTGATTCAACCAGAAAAGTAGAAATGTCATTTCCCCGCCTAACGCCAATATAGATATGCGCTTTGGACCTTTAGAGTGCAATACTGGTCAGTAGCATCAAGGCAAGGAAAGTACATACACAGCATTACAGTGGTTAAATTGGTAAAGAACAAGTGAATCGCAAAGCAACTTTCGGACCTCTGGACATGTTCCTTGAAACGCAACTTTGAATCTAATATTAACCTAAAACTTTTACAGAAATAAGAAAAGGATAAAGCCATAAACTCAGAGTTTATTTTGATTATGCTTCCGCCGCTTGATGGTGGCCTACCCGTAGCACCACACCGAGAAGAAAGTTAAAAACCTTACACCCTCCACTACAGTGATACGGCAGAGGTACATGTTTCGTCTCTCACTAGACAAATCAGGGTACCGACATGCACCTGTCTGTGCATACAACCTCCAACATGGAAAGGATACGGTGGAGCGAAGTTTGCATTCACTGTTCGCATTTTACTTCATTCACACACGGAGTTGCATATAGTTGTACGTTTGCTGAAGGTGATTTCAGCACTACAACAGCATAATGTGGATATAACCACTGCTATTGCATCTCACACAGAGGAATCCGTAAAAGCCGCATAAACTACAACAGGCTGGAGTGCGCCGCTTTTCCACCAAGCTGCTACGAGTGACGCGGTGTTTTAAATTTGCCATAACTCCGGTTCTAATCAGGATTTTAGAAAAATCAAAATCTGTTAGAAAAATGCAATCTTTTGATACAACTTTTATTAGTCTCTTATAAACAATAAAAAAATACAAACATTTCGACTTTGCATCATCTCGGTTTGTTTATTTAAAAATCATTTGCGATTGCACATTATCTGAGGGGTAGGGGTAGCTTTTTTCCTTTGAAATAAGCTATACAATTATGAAAAAATGCAGCCCGGCCTGTTTAACACACATTTGGACCAGTTTTTTAGTTTCCTTATTTGCTAAATATAAACCTCTAGGAATATGCCCCCTCCTTTAATTTTCAACAAGAATTGTAAATATTTCATTAATGCAAATAATATATTTCATTGCTAATTTTACATAATTTTCTAAGGTTATAGCCCAGTCACCCAAAAGGCCTGTGCCAGTAGACATCAAAGTGCCTAATGAAACAGAATTCGAAACAGAAGTCAAATCAAGACCAAGTGATTTTGATGCCTACAGTAACGGACATGATAGTGATAGTGTAAGTAAATTAGACTTTTTCCGTTTTAAATATTTTTTATTCTGCCTAGTAAAAATTTCATAATTTGTAAATTAAGATTCTTGTGGAATTTAGTTATTTATTAACGGATATTCAATGTACAGACTATACGATACATATACGAGGGTAGTCTGAAAAGTTAATGGCCTTAACATGAAGATCGCAGCACTCGTCAAGCAAAGTTAGGGAATGTGTTCGCACAACGATTCATTTTGCATTAGCAATTATTCTCTGACAATCGTTTTAGTGAGACAAAATCGAGTATCGACCTATCACTCAATATTTGTTTTTGAAAGGAAATACTTCTACACAATTTACAGACGACTTGGGCGCTGTGTAAAGGGACTTTGCATTTACCACCTTGAAATTTTGGGCTGCTGAATTTAACAAGGCCGTACCGGCTTAAGTGATGAAAGTTTGGGATGGCCAAAAACTGCAACCACTGATGATAACATCACTAAATTCACCAAATGGTGCTAGACAATCGTCGAATTAGAATTATAGATACCAGCGGCTATGAACATATCTAAAGTTCGTGTTTCTCACATATTGAATGAAAATTTAGGGATAAAAAAGCTGACCGCGCGCTGGGTGCCGCGATTGCTCACTCTAGACCAAAAACGTGTTCGGATGAACATTTGCAGAGCTCTGTTGGCGCGGTTTCGTTGAATGAAGAGACGATCATCTTCATAAACAACTATTTTGCAGAGAAAAGCGCTAACTACTATTTGGACAGGTTAAAAAGATGGTAGCATCGTTGGAAATGTGTAGACTTAAAGGAGACTATGCTGAAAAATAAAAATAAATTTTAAGAAAAAATGTCTAGCTCCTTTGTTATGTTGGAAACTTGTCAGACTACCCTCATATATTTAATTTAATAATAACAAAAATTTGAATTTAAACTACAGTATTGCGCAGCGCACCAAGTGCAGCAATAAATAAATCGTAAAAATTACAAAGCAACTCACATTAAATAGAATTAAAAAAAAAAAAACATATAAAATACTCGCGCTTCTTACCATACGTTCAAGATTAGTTTTGATTTTGACTTAGAAACATTAACACTAAGAGTGTTATTATTTTTGTTAAAATTGTGTCTGGTAAAAGAGGTACCAAAGCACACTAGCGTACTCTATACCAGATCTCAAAAACGAATAATACAACATATAATTAACAAGTTTCACTTGAAGAATCTTAGAATTTCTAGATATTAATCCCGCATTTTCATATCGGTTTTGCTTAATTGAGTTTGAGCACAGCTTGCAAATAAATGTAAGGGCTCGATTCAGCAGTACACTTGGATCCCAGTTTCATCTGCCCTAGTTAGAGCAGTATTATTAGTGTTGTAGTTATAATAATAATGTTGATGAGATCTATAAAATGATATGCAATAACATTTATCTATAATGAAACTAAGTCCATTCAATTCTGACCAATGTGACAGGCCATCAGCATCACTCTGTAGCAGATTTAATTTATTAAATTCATTTATCACTAACAAATGAAGTGAAAAACAGTGGTCCACCATGGAACTCGTAAGCTAACAATAATCTCCCTAGAAACAAAATAGTATGCGTATCCATTCCAGACCGTGACTGTCAAAACCCTACGTCGCAAGTTTGGCCACAAGCAATCGCTGATCTACTTTATTGAATACCTTGGCGAAATCAGTATAAATAGTGTCAATTTATAATTAACTTTAAAGACATTCAACTGATAATTCTGAACAGCCATTAAATGGATTGACCTATCAATGCAAGGCAAATGCTGCTCTGAGATGATAACACGCCTATGCTCCCATGTTAAAGGAGATGCAACAAAAAAAATCAGGATGCACGTGTCTGTGTAATTTGTTAAAACATTTCTATCACCAAATCTATAAATGGGGGTTTTCAAAAATCAGGAAAGACCCAGTCGTAAAAGGCAAATTAAATATAAAGTTTAGACAAGAAACTTTCCGAGTGCACACATAAGCTTTCAGTATCAAGGTTGTCGGCGTCGGGACCAAAAGAACAAAATCACCTTCATCGCATAATAGAATCAAATAATTTAAATACATTAACTTTTAAAAATTTATATTAACACATTCTTCCAAGTTCCGATAATAATCATGTATATCCATATCTCCAGTTGAATAAACAGTAGAAAAACGCAATCTGCAAACATATCTATAGAATCATTTAAGTCTTCACTGTGACGGTCATTAAGTAACATTGAACAGGGATAACTACTTATCCCCCTTCTGTTACCAAGAAAGCGCCAGAAGCTCTTCGACTTAATCTAAAGATTAGTTTTAACTGAATGAATGTAATTATCATAAATTTTATTTTTAAGATTTGCATAGGTCAGAAATAACTGTTTATCATTCATAAACTTTTAGCAATAAACCACATTTTTGTGAAATGGAAGACAAAATGTGTTTCATATTTTACATATATCATATAATATCTTTTATTTAGTGGCATCATTTGCCAAATATAAAATTCCAAAATTAAAAAAAAAACATATTAGCACTTAAAAGATTATTAGTCAAAAGAACATGCAGAGGCTTTAATTAGGGTGTAGGAGTGCAGGAAATTTAAGGCGCTCCAGTTTACACCACACTGAATCAAGATCCTAAAAAAGAAAGTGGAACTCGCTACAGTCATTAAGTTTAATTTTTTTTCATTGAAATGACAATATTTCAAATACGTAATTTTTTTAATTAAAAATCTTTAATTTAATTTAAAAAATCATAATTCTTTAGGTCTTTTTGATTCTTTTGGGATTTCCACATAAAAACTCATAGGGAGCAAGTCGAGAGGATTTAATCATATTTACAAAATGTATTTTATAATCAAGTTTTGACAAGTAGGTTTATGCGTATATTTTTCTGTTTATTTTTATTCTTACTGGGAAAATTAAGAAATTAAATTTTTATTTTTTATGGATATCTTGCAGCAAAAATTTAATTTATTATTATAAATAATAATCTAATTTCCAAATACTCAATAGGTAAGTATAACATATCTTCGTCAAAAAAAAAAAGTTTTTACTTACTTAATATTTAACACAACTGTATTGTAAACTGCCTAGGTTTTCTAATACTTTTACATTCATACAAATAAAAAAATCCTGGAATATTTTGTTTTTTGCTTTATCGGGACTTGTTTATTTGTCTATAAATTGTTAAGGGGCAATAATTCGTGCTCATTTTGTTATATTACTGTTTATGTTCTGGTTCAGTGGAGTAGTGTATTTTTTATTCATATAATTATTTTTGTTGAAATGGCGGCTGTGCCATATTGGATCGACCATTTTGAAATCCTAGCGTAAAAATTAATTTACAATGAGAAAAATTAATAATTTGACGTGATAAATAATTGTAATTTTTTCATCGCCACGTTGAATTTTGTGAATCAAATATTGCATTAAAATTGAATAGCGTCAAAAATAATTTACTATAGAAAATTAATTATTTGTCAGGATAAAAGGGAACAGAGAAAATTGTCACTTATTCATAGTTTTGGTTGGATTGCAACCGCCATATTGAATTTGGTAAATCATATAATATATTGAAACTAAATAGCCTCGAAAATAATTGACAATAAAAAATTAATTGTTTGGAGGGATGAAAACCGATAGATTGATAAAAGTAGCACTTTTTCATCATTTTATTCGCCATATTGTATCCGCCGTATTAGATTTTGTGAATGTAATGATGTGTGAGGTCTACGACCTTCAGAACATAAATACCAAAGTTCTCAGTGTTAATTATTAAATTTCGTTGCTAACAAATTTATTTATAACAATTATAAATTTGCAAAATACCAAAAATATTTTTATAGTTGAAATACTTAACTATGTGCAAATGTAAAAAACTGCGAGAGTTTGCACGGAATGGAAAAAAAAATGGACAATGGACGTCACTATAATGGGTCTGTGACTGAAAGGGTCAACTAAACGTTACCAATAACAAAAATATAGTGCGGCCCTATTTAAGTTAATATATTTCTAGATGAAATGTGGAGGTTATTCTCAAAAATTTTGCTAATTCGTGTTTTCACCAGTGAGCAAATTAACGTTGTTAATATGTAAATCGGCACATAAATTTTATGAGAATGGTTGCATATCTTTCACTACTAATTGTGACAATAATTCGGTTATCTGACAAATCTAAAAATAATCATTTTATGTAATAGAAAAATTAAGCGACTAAGTTTAAAACTATTTCGAAGAATCATCTTTTTGTTAGGAGTGACATATTTTGATGAGTTTTCAAGTATTTTGTACAGGATACTCCCAAGAGAATATTTCCCCAGTAGACTTATACGAGGTAGCTAAAAACTTTTCTTTACTCGCGCATCACAAACTGGCAAGCCAACAACACAAAACCATCCGTCCCCCCGCCGCACATCGACCGAATACCCTAAATGCTAGGCTATTTGACCACCCTAATTAGAGCACTAACTGATCACTATAATTATTGACCGTATTATCCTAAATGCGTTTATATCACCCTAAATTCAAACCCAAGCTCGGCGAGGTATCCTGAATATCGTGTGTTCTAATAGGCCCTTTAGTAAGTATTTTCAACAAAAATTGATACAGTTCCTGATTTATGAGATTAAAAAAAAAAACTATTTAAAATTTAATCTCCGTTGTATCAACATACTCTCCAAGGGTAAAAATAATAATAAAAAAAAACGTGTACCAAGTAATACTTTTTAGAAAACGATAAGGTTATATAGGAATAAGGTAAAACAACCAACATAGAGTTTGTCTAACACGCACTTAGCTGATTTCTAACATTTGATCAATTTGAACAACAATACATTTGTTTGAAAGCTATTTATGGTCGGTGGGGAAGAGGCTTTTTTGATGTTTGACAGACATAAATATGTTAACTTATTTTTGCTTCCAGTTTTATCATTTGTCGTGACTCATTTCAGTGTTTTTAAGTGTTAGAAATTACTATAAATGCGAAGCCTGCAATTAATTACAACAAAAAGAGGATTTAAAGACTTACTTTAATGGTAAATATCGTTAGATATTGTTTATATATTGATAATAACAATATTAATATTTTAGACAACCACAAATTCACATTTTTATGTATTCTGGAATTGACTTACCGGTTATCTTATTATATTCGTTTAAGTAATGCAGTTAAAAAAGGATAGCATAAAATCGGCATGTGTGTCCTAAGAAATACAATATCTACTGTTTATCAACACTTTCCCAAATATAAATAAAAATATTATTGCGTTATTCAACATTCAAACAACCGGGCGCTAGTGCTGACGATATGCTAATTCTATAGGGTTATGTTCAAAGTTTCTAACCGACCTTTAAAAGCAGGTTTTATATTTGACCGCTATGTATGTTGTTTCTATGTAAATACGGCGAACGGCGGTACGAATTTGAATGAAATTTTTTACATTATGTTCAAGAAGTTGCTGTGGTAGTCCCATATTATTTTGACTTAAATTGGTTCAGCAAAATTCAAGATGGCGCGGGTAAAAAAATTTATTTTGTTCTATTTTGTTTAAAATTGATCTGGAGGAGTTTTCAGGGCCGTACATAACGAACATAAAATTATTTTTAAAAATTCAATATGGCGGATTCAATATGGGGGGGGGGGGGGTGAGAGTGTAAATTATGATTTTAAATTTATTTTTTAAAAGATTCAGTATTGCGAACTAAAAATTTAACATATCTCTATTTTGTTTAAAATTTGTTGGAGGGGGGGGGGGTTCTGAGAGTGCAAATAACAAATTTAAAATTGTTTTAAAAAAATCATTATGACGGCTCAAATATGGCGGTCTAAAAATTATCTCCAAAATTGGTACTGGGGAGTGTTCAAGGGTATATATTAAGATTAGATTAAGAGTTAAAAATTATTTTTTTGAAATTCAATATAGCGAATCCAATATGGTGAGTTGAAAATTTTACGTTATTCATATTTTTTCGCAATCGTTGGTTACGGATCTGTAGTTAATGATTTACAATTTAATGTGACAGATGCAATAAGGGAGACTAAAAATTTTACTTTATTTCTGTTTTGTCCAGATCGATATTGCGTTGTTCTTGGGACGGATATTCGGATCTCAAATTACTTTCTTCAAGCTCGATTGCAGGATAAAATATGTCGTACTCAAAAATTTAGGTGTCTCAGGTTCCTCCAATATCGGTATTGAGGGGTTTTAGGGGCCTAAGTTACAAATCTAAAATTAATTTCTTTAAATCCAGGATGGCAGATTTACAATAGCAGACTAAATATTGGTTTGGTAAAATTTCATTCAAAACTGGTATTTGGGGAATTCTCAGATCAAAGAAATTTTTGTTGTTGTTCCTTAGGGACTCGATTCAAAATTAAAAGTCGAAAAATTATACATATTTCTATA
Source organism: Diaprepes abbreviatus (assembly GCA_034092305.1). Classification (NCBI taxonomy): domain Eukaryota; kingdom Metazoa; phylum Arthropoda; class Insecta; order Coleoptera; family Curculionidae; genus Diaprepes; species Diaprepes abbreviatus. The sequence goes on from JASJET010000103.1 coordinate 25,795,175, forward strand.
TGAAATTGATATTTTTGAATCGACGCTTAACAATTACTAAATGAAAACATAACTACTCACACGAGATACATACAGGCTACGGTAAGAAAGTAATTACAAATACAGTATTTCTCAATCTATTTATATAAATCACATTTTGTCAGGTATTAATTTAGCGCCGAATTCAATTTTTCTTTATTTTTCGCCTTTTTGGGCTTTTTAAAAGCCAATCAATTTTTTTATAAAAATTTTATTATTTTCTCTCACGACCACATATTTCTAATGAAGATCAAAATTTGTTACGTATATTTCTTCATTAATTCAAAAAAATTAAAATATTACCTATTTTTTCGGCACAGAATATAAAAAACCTTAACAATCTTATTTTAGGTGGGATACATGATTGTTGATATGACGCGGACGGTCACGACCACGGCTATTACATTTCTTGTAGTATTTTAGTACACATTTCAGATTTCTCTGGTAATAAGTTTCAATGTGATGGGTGATTTTTTACAAATGCACCTAAATTTAAATTCTCATTTGTAACTGATATAGTTTAATGTTGTTGCTGGCAGTCCTACACAGTATTTTAAGAAACGCTAAATAAACTGTTTTATTTGAGGCACGATAATTTTTTATATATCTTGTAAATATTTTTTTCTTTATCTCATATAAAATTTCAAAATAAAAACAATTTGCAAATAAAATACAGTTATTTTGGTGTGAGCAATAAGCCTTATCTGTTTACTTCCAAAAATTATTTAGTGCACGAAAGGACGACTAAACTTAAAAAAATATTTTTATGTAAGTATTAAGATATATTTTTATTGGTAGGACATAAAGATAAAATTTGTTACTGTTAATTTCTATATTAAAACCAATTTTGCCAGTACTATAGATGCAGAACAATATAGCTTTTGCTATCATTATTCTACTGATTCATCTTACGACCTAAAAATTATTTTATTATTATATCACTGATAATAAGTTAAAAATGGAAATATGATGTAATTAAAAGAAACAGATACCAGAGATTATATATCAACACTAAATATTTATTTTTATTTAGTTTCATTTGATTCAAGATGACTTCAACACTATTTTAACGAAATATCAAATTTTGTGTTAATTCATCAAGTCAGTATAAAATTTAATAATCGATAGTTATAATGATGACTATGTTATTAAAATAAAAACGTCTTTAGAATAGTGACAGTTATTAAAGTTGCAGATTAGTCCTTTTAAATAATTTTTTTGTGGCGCGAATGTAACGTTTCTGTATCTCCCTAATATAGTTCTTCTTACGTTTCCTTTTGGTTAATTTGTCATTGCGACATTGACAGGAAAAATTCAAGTAAGGTAAAAGGATGTTTTTAGAAATATCAATGTTAATAAAATGGGATTGAGCAAAGACTTAATTCCGGTAACATTTATATATATAGCTTTATTGTATCTTTATAAAATCTCATTTAGCACAATTTTTGTATTTTGGATACTTTTGTCCTTTAAACGTTGGTGTAAGAAAAGTGAAGTAAAGGTAAAAATGTTAAAATTCCTTTCATAATGCGAAAAAGTAGAATTTAAATTGATTATTTGATTTTGATAGTTGTGTGAGCCAAAATGTGAAAATGCTGAAGATAAATATCAAAGATTTTTGATGCATTTGTCTGTTCAGTATACTATTTGTGAAGAGATAGACTATGTAGTTATAATCAATTTTTGCTGATTAACGCCTTTATATATTTTATCCCCTTTTATAGTAATCATACATAATATTATATTAATTCAATAAAACTGAGGGGACGGATATAAATTTAGAAAAGATACATGCTTATAATACGCTAGGAGTAATTTCTATTATTAAAAAATTATCTTTTTAGTTTTAAAATGTAAACACGTTAAATTATTGCATTCATGTGACAATCAAAAATCCTAAGATTACGATTAAACAATTTGAACGGTTTTGAAAATATCTTAGAGCAAAAATTATTATATCAGATCACAAAGCTGGGGAAAATTCTTTCCAAACATATTTAAATCCTAAATATTTTTTATTTGGTGGACTCAATCAAAAAGGATTTTGATACATATGGTGTAATCATATTCTTTCGCGATATTTTATTATATTTTTATGTCAATAGAATTTATTAAAGAAATAAAACGGATTTAAATTCATGTCGAGGTTTTAAAAATTTCATAAACAAATAAATAACACTCTTCTGGGGGAGCTAAAAAATTTTTTTTCTCAAGAATATGTTTATTTAACATTCTATAAAATAAACTATTTAAATAATACATCGAACGCATAACAGGCATCAAAAATACTTAATATTTAAACATTTCAAACTTACTTGCCTTCATCAGCACCAGATTTTAAAAATTTTGTTCAGAAAGCACATATTTTCTAGTTATATTTATAAATGTTAAGCAACAAAAAATTCTGTCCGTTGATGCTGATGTAGATTATTGAACGTTAATTCCTTGCCTTTCGTTCCCTGTGTTGAGACAAATTTACACACGTCAAGCAAATCAGTCAGAAGCACTAGAAATCAAGTAGATCTATCATCAAGGATTGAAATAAATTATAATACGCTTGTATGTATTATGTAAATACATAAGAATACATATTATTCAATTTTTTGTATTTAAATACTGGAAGGTACTTAAGTAGAAAAAAAAGTATTTTATAAATACTATTTAAAGTACTAAATATTAGCTGGTTGTGGTAGATCAATATCTATTTTTAATTTATCTTTTTATTGTTAATGACATAGATTGACCTTTTTATATTTTTACCCAATTATAATTAATATTTTTCTATTTAATAGATATTTTTTAAACAACCAAAAAATAAATCTTGATGTAACTCTGTTTTTTCCAAAAAATCGGCCTAAAAGGTTGAAGTTTTGAATATATACTGACCCCCAATCAGATTTGTTTTTTTTTTTATTTTATCACACATTGACCAACTGTCGACTTTTTGGATTCAACTTTCTTAAATAAATAATAACCAGTAACTTCCCTATTCTCACACACATCTTTGCATTGAAGTAAAAGTAGAAGCTTGCATTATCAAGAGTACTTGAAAAACTGGATATATCCTCCAAATTTAAGGTTTTTTTTCTTTTCCGATCATGAAAAATCAGAGGTACTTCTTACAACCTTAGAAATCAGAAATTTGGTATGGTGCAATGTTTAGTGCACAATAAAAAAAAAAAATAGAAATGTGTATCCATTCTCTCTGACCAATTTGAAGGAAAAATAAAATACATTAAAAAATTAAATTTGATCCCATCAAAAACATACCTAAAAAAAACGGGACCAAGTCTTGTGACTATTTTAACATAGCAGCGCCTACCGTTCAAATAACATTGAGACTCCGCAATTAGTAGGACAAGAATGAGGCAGTTAGTACTTACATTCAACGACGTAACGGTTAGGTCATATTAAGTTCTAAAAAAACAGTATAAAATATTGAAGATCAAAATTATATACTTAGTTGTCACATTCGTGTCCTGAATAACTTTCATATCACTTAATGTTATTTAACTTAAGATGTAGAGACTTGTAAAGGTATATAAATGAAAATACCAGACTTAATAGTAAGAATGTGGTATACTGGACTCCATATGAGATCTCACTAATTTTAGGTCCAAGCAGTGGCGAGGGTGGGTCTAGTTTTTTATACGTATGCTTTTCTAGCATTTCTTTTTTGGTAAATATGTATACCAGGTAGAATTTAAATATTTTTAATTTAACGTGGATTTTATTGTATGTTTCTGTGATTAAATTGGTATTTTTGTTTTGTAGGAACACAATATTTCGGGCACAGAACAAATGGAAAATATCCTGAACGGCAAAAGTATAGACGATATTCCCGAATTCCACCCGGGTAGTACTCCAGCGAAACTGCCCCCTGCGGACGAATTTCATTTTGGACCAAACGCTGCACCTTTTACGCCTAAGCCTTTAGATCAGTCAGAAGCTTTATCCACTAAAGTGAGTATATTTTTAGCTGACACAATTTTTTAACATGTTTCTAAATAATTATTTATATAAAAATGGCGGATCAAGTAAACAACGTTTGTGCCTGTTCCCAAAGTGAAAATGAAATTGGAAGGAATTCAGAAAGTATTTTTCATGGTATCATAAAGGGTGTATCAGTCTATCAATGAAGAAGAAATCGGGTAATCATTCGTAGGTCTGTTCGGTTTGTGAGGTTAGGAGACTAGATTTTGGCGGGAATCATCCGTCAGCCAGTGGCTTGAGCTCTAATCATTCCCTGCTCTACTACCATAACGTACGTGGTCTGAATACCAAAATTGAAAATTTTTATTGTGTTTGTTCTAACTGCAAGTATGAAATTTGACTGACAGATTGTGTAAGGGATTCAGAACTTTTTCCAGATGAATATATTGTGTTTCGGTGTGATAGAGTGCATCAAGAGGAGGAGGTGTTGCAGCAGCAATGAGGAAATCTATAGACACTCCACTGGATATGGGTGGGTTTTCTGAGGTGATCCCTAAAGGAAGATTATCATCATTCATTTATGTTTTCTGTCCAGTAATAAGAAGTATATCTTTTTGTAGACCCAGGCAATATAGATTACTACAAGATATTTTCATGTTTGGTCTTTAACTAGGGAAACGTTTTACGATGCAAAAGTTGGAACATACTAGTTAGCCTTATTGATAGTTTGTTACATTGGTAACCATTCATTCTGTCAGCATAACAAATGCCAAAGATCTTGTTGCGCTTGTTGAGAATCAATTATTTTATGAAATCCAATATCTTCCTGTTCATATTCATCAATTTGAAGCCGTTATGATAGTAGTTATTGTCAGTAGTTAAAACAATACTTAGAAACTAACCCTTAAAGAATAACAGTCATTCCTGTCTGCAACTAATATTTTTATCTTCCAGGCCAACTATGGTGACGATACCGAGCAAACTCTAAACACCTCTTTTAATGACTCCGAATTAGCTATTCCACATAGAGATTTGGACGACCCGATGTCAATGTCCTTCTCGGCAGAACGAGGAGAATTGAATCCGTTCCAGGATGACGATGACCTGAACAAAGTCCACGACTTACCCGAAAATCTAGATGAATTCTTGGAGAAGAGCAGCGCCGGCGAAAATAAAGAAAATAGGATTTTGGATGATACAATTTCAGATTTGCCAGAACACGATGTTTTAGGTAAGAATGTGTCAATGACTGAAATTATCCATGCCTATAAGTTCTTAATATATATATATATATATATATATATATATATATATATATATATATATATATATATATATATACAAATTATTTCCAATATATATTAAGAAGCATTTTTAAAGTATTTTTATTGTTCTTGTAGAAAAGGTTCTGGATAACGACCAGGCAGCGATCCAAACAACAGACTTAGACAAAATCTCCCAAGACGACGAGAAAGAATTGGCCTCACCCCTAGAACCCGATCAGGACGATTTCCTAGATGTAGAAAGAAACATAAATGCAGCCTCAAAGACTCCCGATTCTAATTTGCTGGAAGGTTTCGTCGTCGTTCCCGAAAAACTTATGACTGATGACTCTAACATTTCTTCCTTGCCCGATTTAGAGATCATTCCTCCATTACAGGAAGAAGGAGAGGGTGTGTCTCCCATTCCAGAACCGGTAAGAATTAATTCACTAGCTACTTGCTTAGGCCGTGGATATAATTTTAACTGACATATTTTTTATCCAAAATAAATTCCAACAATTGTATTATCTGATACGTCGTAAGATCTACATAATAAAGAGAGATAATTAACCTTAACTAACGCTAGCCTAATTATTTTTTTTCAAAAAGTTTTTCAACAATAAAATTAAACAAAGAGTAATCTGAATGTACACTCTTTTGCCAACGGAACGAATCAACTATCCAAAGTTAATCATTACCCAATTTTTTAGTCACAAGATAACCAATATTATGAAGATTCTAGTTATCATGTGGTAAAAGTGGGAATCAAATCTGAGATCTGTATTCTGAAATAAACTGAATAAACAACACTTTGGCACCTTTTGCCTCATGACTGTTGTTGACTACCATTAAAACTGGCGGATTAAGAGCTGGTGAACGGTTTGTTCAAAATGTTGTATGTCGGCTGAAATTTCCTACAAAGACAATTTGTATACACAGCAGAAACCAGCTACAAAGAAATTCAGAATTAATTAAAAATTCTCCTTGAAAGCTATGACAAAATTCTTTCTTTAACCTCCAATACTAGAAGTGTGACGCATGTTTGCTGCAAAACAATAAAGTAAAATTTTGAGAAATAAAGTTGCGGTACGTCTACACGAAACTCCTACTTCCAACTAACTGTCAGTTGTGTGTGCTCTCTGATATTGAGTACCTGAATTTTTTTATAATTAGAAAACTCATTCGTGGGAGTTAGAAGTTATAGAGGTACTACAGGACATTTTTTACTTCTATTTAATCCAACTCTGCAATCACCTGGAAGTAAATAAATACTAACCTGAACAATTTTTATTTGGCTGCAAAAGTATTTAAAATAGTGTATTAAAATTTTAAGTGGTATAGTTCAATTTAACTGTTTTTTTACAATTTTAAAAAACAAGGGCGACCGGGATTAGTCTGTCAGGATGTCGTTATATACACCAAATATCTAAAAAAATTCAACCAGTATAAAATATTCCGAAGAAATTGTTCACCATCTTTACACCAGAAAACATTCTTTACTAGTGGATCTTAAAAGCAATACCTTGTTGATATTTATTTTGGTTAAAAAAAAACCTCATGTGTCGGTACTTCATCCACATGCTTTTTAATTATAGCGCTTTAGAAGTATATTTGAAAACATGTATTCACTACTGGCCAATATTAAAGGGTTGTTACAAAATTTCAAAACTAGCGTAATACCTATTGGTTTGTTTTTACCAACAAGTCAGTTTGTAAATGACGAAAATTCATAATTTTAGAATGATTTGCGAATTCCTAAAAAAATCTGGTCTCTGATCGGTCTAACATCAATTAGCAAATTGTGAGATTTTACCTAACACAAATTTGCATGATAAAGATAAAAAAAAATCGTTTATATTTCAAGAAATCATGATTTTTATCATTTTGGGGTTCCTTACAAAAAAGACCCTTCTATGTCTGTCCGTCTGTATGCCACAATCGTTACGAGGAATTACATAGGCCATTGACTTGAATTTGATTGGAGCCCATGAGTCGAAATTGAAAAGATATTGTTCTCTTTAAGAAGGAGGTCAAAAAAGAAAGTTGACATTTTGTTCTTTTATTAGATCAAGTGGAGTGACATGAAAGTTGACTTATGCATTCCAAAACTGATTTTATCTAGAATTGCATCGTTTTAATTAAAAATTTATGAAAAATTCTGAGATTTGTTTGCCGACAAATTAGAAATAATTCACACTGATAGTCATCAAGTAAAGATTACGGAAAAATATAAAGATGGTTTCATTGAAACAAATTGTGGACTAAAAAAATTTGTTCTCTCATATCTCCAAAGTTTGAGAACTAAAAAATTGTAAACTTTATTTAAAAAATAACATAAATTTAATGACATGATATTCGATGATACGGAACTCTCGGCGTGCAAGTCACACTCATGCTTGAAACTCTTTCTTGTTTTTTTTTTACGTTTAAAAATTACCTTTATATCACAGTATTCTTTAATTTTATCCAGTAGTGATCCTTTTCGCAGCAATTATCCATAGCTTTATGTATATTGTAATTTGGCCTTAATAACGCCTGTTATAATAGATTTTTATAGCATGATTATGTGTGTGTTTCCAAGGGTTTTGGTAATAATAAAACCAATCTTAATCATTAAAAAATAATCCTAACCGCTATTTTCATACAGGTTTCCTGTTACAGCGCCTTAAAGAATTTCTTGCTATGCTTGTGCTTGAACCCGCGTGATCTCTATAAAATTATCACTAAACCGACGAATAACAGTTAAAGCAGCTTATCAAAATGTTAACCTTGTTGATTGCAGCCATTTCTTGCTTGTTACTACAGCAGTTTTGTTAGACGGTCGCTTCTGTTTTCCTCTTTGGTAATGGTAATTTGGCGATAAAAATTGTTTAACAATCAATAACAAACAATTGTTACATCTTTTTATTCATTTAAATATAGCAACCGGAGTCAAGCGACTTAAGGTTGTCACCCCTACCAGGACAACCGGATATTATTCCAGGAGAAGCTCACTTAGTTTCACCTCCACTTGATATAGTGGAGTCAAAATCTCCACTTCCAGATGAAGTTCTAACTGAGGAATCGAGATTATCTCCTCTACCAGGAGAACCAGATCTTCGACCAGAAGTCTCCTCAGTATCACTACAACCTGATACTTCACTTGATGTAGTGGAGTCAAAATCCCCTCTGCCAAATGAAGCTGAATTATTTCATTCGAAATCACCACTTCAAGACGAAGCTGAACTAGTTCATTCAATATCGCCACTTCCAGAAGAAGCTGAATTACCTCAATCAAAATCACCACTTCCAGAAGAAGCTGAATTACATCAATCAAAATCACCACTTCCAGAAATAGCTGAATTATCTCAGTCAAAATCTCCACTTCCAGAAGAAACTGAATTATCTCATTCAAAATCGCCACTTCCAGAAGAAGCTGAAATACTTCAGTCAAAATCGCCACTTCCAGAACAAACTGAATTACCGCAGTCAAAATCGCCACTTCCAGAACAAACTGAATTACCGCAGTCAAAATCGCCACTTCCAGAACAAACTGAATTACCGCAGTCAAAATCGCCACTTCCAGAACAAGCTGAATTACTTCAGTCAAAATCGCCACTTCCAGAACAAGCTGAATTGCTTCACTCAACATCGCCATTTCCAGAAGAAGCTGAGTTACTTCAGTCGAAATCCCCCGTTCTTGAAGTGTCAGAAATACTCCAGTCTAAGTCTCCAGTTCCTGAAGAAGCAGAAATATTTCATTCTAAATCTCCAGCCCCTGATGAAACTGAATTACTTCCACCGAAATCTCCCCTCCCGGAAGAAGCCGAATTCCATTCAAAATCTCCTATTTCTACTGAACGTGAAATAGTACAGGTAAATTGCCATGTTGCGTATTGCTTCTGCTTATTACGAAAGGAAAAAAGAGTTGGACTCGGCACTTCATTTGGATATAGCAAATCTTTCTCGACTTTCGACAAGTCTCTTAATAGTGTGGCTTATTCTTCAAAAAAACCTACTTAATGAACAGTTTTTCTAAATTTGTAGCTCTAAGATAAAAGGTCTTTTCATGCTAAAGTTATATATATATATATATATATATATATATATATATATATATATATATATATATATATATATATATATATATTATTATTATTATATAGCCAAAGTTATTATTCCCTTAATAGTTTTAGTAATTTTATAAACAACATCATCAAAATCAACTGCCAAGAAAGTGCTGTCTCTGTAGGTTTGCCGCATTAAAATCCTTTTTTATTACTATTACAGTTATTAGGAAAATTGGCATCTGCTATTAGTTTGATCTGGATTGATGTATTTTTAAGTATGTCTGTAGGTAGAGTTTGCATTTTGAAAATGTATGGATTTGTAGCTTCTACCAAAACATGTTTTTGATAAAAAGGTTAATTTGTTATCGATAGGCTTTAAGATAATACCTGGTTTTTCGTTGTACTTCGCACTTTTTCTTCAAAATTTGTTTATGTCTAGTTGCAAAGTATGTAAATTTGCAGTTTTTTTTGCTTGAACAACATATTTATTTTTTCGTCCTCAGACTAAATTCTAATGACTAAATAGAAATTATATATTGTTAAATACCTGTATTATATAAATTTTAAGGTTCTTGAATAAATTTATTTTAGTCACCAGAACTGAGCGATACAAGGTTGTCACCCATACCTGGACAACTAGATCTACGATCAGAAGAAGTTCGCTCAACATCTCCCCAACCTGCCCAATCCCCTAATTTATCTGAGTCAAAATCGCCACTTCCAGAAGAAGGTGACTTGCTAGAGTCAAAGTCTCCGATTCCCACTGCGCAAGAACCAGAAAAAATACAGGTAGATTGTATTGCTTGGCATTTTCATTTAGAAAGTTTAAATCTATTTACAATTCTTGTTAAACTATAGTTCCCGATACTTGAACACATAATATGTGTATAGAAGCCAAATGATGTACGCGCAAAGCATAGATTTCCTAACGGACTTAAAATTGGTTTATACTTATTAACTACTACATAAAATTTTTCGTTGGCAGACCCAAAATTTGCTGTTGACAATTACTACCTTTTTAGGCATTTATAAAGTAAATTGTTGTCAATTAGAAATTTTTCGTGATATTTTATGTTTTTTTTTTAAATATATGCCTTTGCATTCGTAAAGATGTGTCACTTGGTGCCCTAGTAAATTCCCTTATAACTCTGCTGCTCTAATATAAGTATTATATATTTTCAATATTTTGTTTCAGGAATCAGAGTTTAGTGACTCACCTTTACCTGGACAAGAGCTACGACAAGAAGTCTACTTAGCGTCTCCCATATCTGACCATTTTGCTGATTCCAAATCTCCACTTCCTGAAGAAACTGAACTACTTCAGTCTAAATCTCCAGTTCTTTCTGAACAAGAGCCAGAAAAAGTAGAGGTAATTTGAACTACCATAAATTTGAAAGTTGTAGACAATATTCGCTTTAAATACAATTCAGTTGTTGACCTGCCATTGTCTTTATTTTTAAAATAATCACATTTATAGTAGTGTCTATGTCTAGTAGTCATTAAGTTAATTACTAAGAATATGTCGAACTTTTTTTTTGGTAATAGGAACCGCCAGAATCGAATGTTCTGGACGTCAATAATCAACAAGTTGAGGAAGGTCATGCCTTGGGTGAGTTGGAATCTCAGGGTCCAACCTGTGAGTTTATGTCAGGAACGAAGTCACCTCTAGAAGATTTTGAGGTGAGTTAGAACAAGTCATGAATATATAATATATAAAAAGTAATATATTTTGTTGCAATTTATTTACTCTTTGATTTTAGGTAATAAAATCTCCTGTTTGCGAATTGAAACCGACTAGTGATATGCTTGAGACTGAATTTAACTCTAAGAGTGAAGTTGAAGATATACCTTTAGAAGCTAAGAGTCCAGATCTTCCTATCAAAACAATTGCATCCCCTGCGCTTGTTGGTGAGCTAGAATCAACAGTGTCTCCAGTTCCTGCTTGTGAATATTCTGCAGAACCAGCTGTGTGTGAACTTCAACAACGCGAAATTATTCTTCCGGGTAAGATATAAAATCAAAATAGAATAAAATATTACTGTAACGTTCTGACTTTGTACAACACAACATAAAAACAAGTTTTTTGAATATTTACTCCCCTAATTCATTAACATAGTCGAACTTGGGAGTTATTTACCAGAGAGATTTACAGTTTAATTCTCACATAGACAATGTCGCGATCAAGGATCTTAAAATGATCGGCTTTATTAAGAAAAACTCGAAACATATTAAAGATACAAGAGTTCTAACTGTCGTTCGCAGCATTCTCAAATATTTGGACTACCCACTATATGACCCACAAAAGCACACTCGAGAAAGTCCAAAATAAATTCACCATGCTTTATAAGCACCATTTTCCATCACATGGCCTAGCTTATGAGACGAGACGAGGCGTGGGCTTAAAAGTCTGAAGAGCAGAAAACGGAGAAGCTATATTTATGATTCTATTGAAAATATTTAATAACTTAATTGACTGTGACTTGTTACTGAGTGCAATTCCTCTGCGGATCCATTAAGGCAAAATAGGCTGCAACAACTATTCCAGGGAAGTCATCATCGTACCAGCTGCGGCCAGTCGACCTTCATAAACAGATTAATGGTTAACTACAATCGATTCCACATGAACGGTGATATTTCCAAGGACTCACTATCTAGGATTAAAACGATTATAATTAATAAATAATATAATTTTCTGTCGTTTCTTCTTTCCAAATTTTAAATGAAGTATTTTTTCGTTTTTTTTTTACTCAGTAATCTGCCATACTATTTAGACTATCATTCTGTAGTATAAAAATAAATAACTTTAATACCCATCTAACAGCCAACTTAGATGGTTTAGAGGGTTTTAATTTTCGATCAAATCAGTAGATTTAAAAAATAATAAATTAGTTTGAACATTATTTATGGTCAGTGAGGAGGGACTTTTTTGATGTTTTAACAGACACAAATATTTTCATTTAATTCTGCTTTCAGTTTTTTTTTTGCTTATTGTGACTCCTTTCAATATTTTTAAGATTAATGAAAATGTGAAGTTTATAATTAATATTAACCAAAAGAGGATTTAAAAACCTGTTTTTATCCGTATATGTTGTTAGATATTATTTAACGGTAACCAGAAATTCATTTTCAAATTTTATTCTGGAATTAACGTACCGAGTAGCATGTGCTAGTTTAAATAATGCAATTAGAAAAGAATAGTATAGAATCGGTGTTATCAAGAAATATAGCAACTCGCACTATTTATCTTTCCAAATATAAATAAAAATATCACATTATTCAGCAATCATACAATGAGCCCTAGTTCCGACAATATGTTAATTCTACGGGGGAATTCAAATTCATTGGTTTAAATTTACAAGAGCAACAAAAAGTTAAGCAATTTTTCAACCTGATGGTGTACTATTAAATTGTTCAAATACATTGGTTAGTAATAGATAAACAAACTATCATTAATTATAAGTCCGAATGTTCCTCCAAATTTTTACAAACAGGCGCCATACTTTTTCAGTTCCTTCATGTAATTTATCACTAATGTGTGAGCTGCTATATTTCTTGATAACACCGATTCTATACTATTCTTTTCTAATTGCATTATTTAAACAGTACATGCTACTCAGTACGGTATTTCCAGAATAAAGTTTGAGGATGAATTTGTGGTTACCTTAATTATTATTATTATTTTCAATAATTAAATAATATCTAACAACATATACGGATAAAAACAGGTTTTTAAATCCTCTTTTAGTTAATATTAATTATAAACTTCACATTTTCATTAATCTTAAAAATATTGAAAGGAGTCACAATAAGCAAAAAACTGAATGTTCCTCCAAATTTTTACTTTTTCAGTTCCTTCATGTAATTCATCACTAATATGTTCTTCCCATAAATGATCATAGAACTCTTTTTTCATTGGAATGTTTATGTTGCCCATTTTTATTATTGAATCGATAAAACTGAACGGGAAAATACTCTTTACATTACATTAAACGTATCATCATTGTTAAAGTATTTACGTGTTTCCTTAAATTCATTAATATTTCAATCATTATCTAAATTTTCAAAAGAAGTCAGAAATTTTTAACTATCAATAAATACATGGAGAAAAAATTATTTTTATATATCTAAGCCGGCAAAGAAGGAAAATTTTATTTATTTTCGGGACACAACTTTTTCTCTTACCTATTTCAAGGCTTTATATCTAGGTTTTTATCCTTAATATCCGTATGTAACCCTTTATATGCAATATAAATTATAAAAATTTCATAAGCAATATAAAACTGGCCAACTAGAAGATCTAACATGAGCACTAAATCGGGTTTAAGTCTTAAACCTTCTTAGTAATTTGATTCTTACTTATCTATTAACTGGTAATTCCACAAAATGTTGCAAATTTATTTTGAAAATGACAAAAAAATTGAATTGTAGTAAAATATTGATTTTATTTTGACTTTCCCGTTTCAAATATATGTAAGAAAAAGTTTTAGTTTCTTCAAAATTCATTTGTATATTTATCTTAGAATCGCATTCTCCCTTTGACCTACAAGAGCAAAAACAAGATGAAGAAGTCACATCATCCATCAAAGATGATATTTCTTCGCCGATCGAGGCATTGTCACCTGTCAAATCGCCTGAACCAGCTGTTGAAGAATCATTTGCTGCGGAATACGTTAAACAGACAGAATCAAAGCCAGATATAATTGAAGATAGTTTTGTACAGGAACAAGATAAGCCTAAAACAGAGGTAATTGCTATGGCCAGAAAGATTTATATTCATTTTTTTGTCAACTCTAATTTATTTTAGGTTCCACTGCAAGAAGAAAAAAGTCGAGACATTTTAGGAGACTTTTCATGTTCTTTGCCTTCAGCGCAGCCACAAGTTGAAACTGAACTACTAGTCCAAACGCATGAAGTCAATTTATTTGAAGCGTTTGCGCCTCTGGAACCATTCAAACTTACAGAATTGTCCAGTGAATTAGATAAGGTAAATTTTTCTCAGATTTATGTCTATTTAATTAAAATGATGATTTTTGCTAATTTGTTCTTACAATAGGATGATTTTATTAATTTTTTTCAATATAGTAATAAAAATAATTCCAAAATCAAACCATTCAGTATACCATAGAATATACAATTTACATATATTATTTCCTCTTGTTTAAGCTGACGTCGGGAATCAACGAACAGTTTAGTATTAAGACTGATAGTATCAAACCTGAATTTGCTGAATCAGCTGTACTAACTCCTTCAGAAGACAGTAAAGTGATAGATGAAGTTCCTGTCGCATCTCTGGTAAGCTTAAAATATTTTTATGTTAAATTTCGATACATCACCTAACAACAAGAACTCTAAGTAGGCCGTTAGGACTTTCTTTGCCTCTCTACAGCACTTTGACCTGTAAGATATTTCGTACATTACCCTGATTTAATGTAAGCCCAAGATATTTAGACTTTTCATAAAGTCTGTTATTTTTCTGAGAGATAGGTGTTTTACTTCTTCAGACTTCAAGGTGACGTCTTCTAGGAATTGAAATCTTGTGCTGAACAGTGCCATGCATTAACATAGCAGATGTTCTGCTGTTTCAGCTGCCCAATCGCAGAAACAGCAATCATCACTTTCAGCCTTGCTCATTTTTTTGAGACGGTATCTCAGAAGGCAGTGTTCTGTGAAGATATACACGGTCTACTCTCTGTATTTTTTGCAGCTCTTTTTGAACTGCTACTTATGTCTTGGACCACCGTACTAAGGAGGCATTATTTCATATGATCATAAGATCATCAATCCCAGGTTTTCATAAAGATTCTTCGGCCGCTATTGCCGTTTGTAGAATATTTTCAATACTGCTGTTTCTGGTCTATTAGTACGCCCTTATATTTAACCTCTTTAGAAAAGCTGAGAGTTGTTATATTTCGAGTTTGAGCGTTGATGTCTAGTTTTTGTCTCCTTGTAAAAGGCACGAGGACCTTTTTATGGGAATTAACGTGTAGTCCTTCCTTTATGCACCAGTTACGAATTTGGTTTGATGAAGTTTACATAAGGCTTGTAATAGTTCTTACATTCTTGCATCTGATAGTAGGTCATCAGCACACTGTCCACGACCAGAGGTCACAGTGGAGGTAATAAACTCGCCATAGGGGAGATCTAATTGTGGTGTCAAAAGCTCTTTCTATATCAATGAAACCAGTCAAAGAAATCTCTTTTGCTATCAGTGTTTTCCCAAATTACCCACTAGACCATGTAAGCGTTTTACTGTGGATTTCCCGGTCTGATAAGCAAATTGTTTTTGTGGAACGGTTCCTGTTTTAGCGTTTCACTGCTTAAGTGTCGATCGATAAGTTTCTCCATTGTTTTTAGGAGAAAATATGTAAGGCTGATTTGGCGGTACGATTTTGGTTCATCCGATGGGCGTCTTTTCGTTTTCGGTGGAAACGTCACCCTAACCTCTCTTAAGGCGCAGCTGCAATTGAACAGCTCCTTCAGTAAGGGATATATTAGTCCCAGACCCTTTTCCTGGCGATTTGAAGGGTTTAAGGCTGCCAATCGCCTATTTAATTTTATTGTTGGCTGAAGATTCTGCTAGACATCTACTGAATTGTTGGAGCTGTACAACCTTCTTCCTTCTGAACCTTCTGCAGTTCATCTTCATTCAGAGAGTTAAATCTGGGGAAGTGAGTCTGTAGAAGGAATTTTAGACTTCTTCCTGTTTTTTGTATACTCTCGGTTCATCTTTTTAATAAGCTTGATATCATTAGAGTGTTCTTTTGAGGGGACTTTTTGGAGGCTCTATGCAGGTGCGAATTCTGTTATCCCCTCGCACATGTGTTTCCACGTCCTTTTGGAACGCCTAAGTTCTTTATTATAGTCAAAAGCTCTTTATTCCACCGGGGCACATCTCTCAATTTTTTTTGGTTTTAATGGGCAGTTGGTTTCATATGCTTTTATTATGGCATTTAGAACCCCCAAGAGGCTACATCTAATTCCTCTCTCTTTTCAAGTCTCTGATGAGACTTAGTTTATATGCTTCCCAATCAGTTAGTTATGGTATTCTCTGTTCCATAACCTGTGAGTTGGTGATTTAAGTTCGAACTTTCTTTACTGGCGGTCGGCCATTGAGGGGCCATCAGATACATATTAGTTTTGTATAGAAATTGATATAGACGGATCCGCGAGAGTTAAATCAAGAACCTTTTTCCTGATTGCGTGTATAAAAGTGCGCTTATTTATTGCCTAGAAGATACTCATCTCTTGTATATAATGTGTGGTGGGCGTTTGCGTCGCAGCACAGAATGAAAAAAATTACAACTCTGACCCAAATGAGGTCCAAGCTCAGTACTGAAGGAGGTTCTGAGAGATAGTTCTTCCAATGACTTTTTTAATCAACTTATCATTTTGTACGGGGAAGTTTCAAATAATTCTACACTAGTAAGGTTTTTCCTGTTCACAAAAGGAATGATGTGCATTTGAGAATTACAGACTGGTATGTTCCTTATTTTCAAAAATTTTTAAATACTATTATTGGATAGGCTTTTAATGTATTTGAGGGAAAATAACGTTAACAGTGACAAGCAACATAGGTTTCAGCGTTCGGAGTCAACACGATCCGCCATACACTTGCTTTATGAGAAAATTATAAATGATATTGGCGCGGGAGGGAGTCCGGTTGGGATTTTCTGTGATCTTAGCAGGGCTTTTGACAGTCAATCATGAAATTTTGTTGATTTATGTTTGTATTGGAAGCGGCACTGCGAGCATGTGGTTACAAGATTCAACGTGACTTACTATATTATGTTAAGTTTGAAGAATATATTATCAGAAAGAAAGATTAATCTACGCACAAGTTGAGTCTGTTAATAGATATGGGCTTTGCTGTTGGGATGACACAGTCAAATCACATGATGTATTTACTCAACATAAGAGAATTATTAAGATGCATGACTCATATTTTCTACCGGACTTCCTGCGGGAACATTTTTTATACATTTGAATATTTTAACACTGCTAGGCTTATATTTAATTGAACTTTGTCTATACATATTTAAAAATAGAGATCAATATCCAGAGAATGATCATGTACACTCACTTACTACAAGGAATGCAAATGACTTTTATTCTCCTTCATATAAATTACAATTAAAGTCTAAATCTCTTAATATTACAAGTCTGAAAATGGAGGCGCTAAATGGTTCTACTGACGCACCTTTAACCATTAAATTAACTAACTAACTAACTCTGAACATGTTCAGTCATTTGCCAAATGTAATTAAGGATATCACAAATATTAAACAATACAAGTGAAAGTTAAAACATTTCTTTGTTTTTAAGTGTATTTATTTTTTGGATGAGTACATGCCTTAGGCCTGTATTCACTGTAAGGTTAGTGTGCTGGTTTGTTCTACACGTCTTCTGTAACAGATGCGTTCATATTGTATTTTGTTATTTTTGGATTTTGTATTTTGCTTGATTCTCTATTAGTTTTAGTTATTTCAATACAATTTCTTATTGTCATACATAAATAAAAATTTGTTTCTACCTGACAAGGCGTTATACTTCTTCATGTGTGTGTGTGTGTGTATTGGGGGGGAGTCCTTATCAGAATCGCCAGGGAAGTAATCTGAGGCGATGACTAACTGCCTCTTTTTTTAACATTTCAACTATTGTGACAAGGTCTCTTGTAATGAATCCTAGAATTGAAGCTGCTTGTAGTTTGTCATGAGCACTTTGGTAAAGTAACCTACATGAGTTTACTTTTAGTTCTTGTATATGTCCTCTGTACAGGGTTCTTATATTAGCTCTTTATTTAACTGTTCTTTGATAAACCTTCTTGTAAACCCGCTCGTTGCTACTTTTAAATGTTGAAAGTTGATAATAGATGTAAAATGATATTGATTTTTTTAAAATTATCTTAGTATCTTGACAATATTTTATTACTTTTATCTTGTTTTAGTCTGAGGTACCAGTACAGGAACCGCCACAACTAGAAATAAAATCAATAGAACCCACAGAATCATCACAGGAAGCACCTAAAGAACTTCCCACTCTGGCGCCATGGCCAATTGTGCCAGTGGCACCGCAAGAAATAAAGGAAGTCAAAAAGGAAGAAAAGAAAGCCAGTACTGCTGCGCCGGGAAAAAAGCCAGTTGGTAAGTAGTAATTAAATATATCTTTGGTCTTCCTCTACATGTGCACTAATATTTATTGCAGGTAAAGTGGCACCAAGCAAATCTAGTACGACGTCAAAAACTCCAACCGCGAAGTCATCTTTCAAACCTACAGTTGGTTCTCCCAAAACAGGGGTCGCGCCTAAAATTCCACCAAAGACTGGGTGAGTTCAAAAACAAGTTAAAATTACTTGAAAAAAATCAACTGCTATTAAGGAAATCTACTCACTGTCACATGAATCAAATGAAGTATAGTACCCAATATTTGACAATTAAATTGAAATACCAATAAAAACTAATATAATTTAAAAATAAATAATTTATAAGACATTTATTTTTTAATATATATGTACATATATATATATATATATATATATATATATATATATATATATATATATATATATATATATATATATATATATATATATTTATATTAGTGGTGATGTTAGTAATATTAAATTCCAATAAAATTTATCAAATAATTTTGGTGTCTAGAAGGTTTTAAAGGCCCAAAAGTTAGCTTGAATTTTTATACTTCTCCATGACAAAAAATGTTTTATACTTATTAGTTAATACGTTAAGTCGCTAAACTGATATTAACCATTATATATAAATTTTTACAGAACTGTCAAACCGTCTACTACTGCTGCTAAAACAACGAGCACTGCTGCCACTAAACCTTCACCAAAACCAAAGACTGCTCCAGCTCCAAAATTAACTGAAAAGAAATCTCTTACCAATGGTGATGTAAAGCCTGCACCTAGGACAACACTAAGTAAGTATGAAAAACTGGTAAATGGAGCTACATTATTACCATCTTTAAATTCATTTTAACATTATCACTCCCTGAAGAATTAAATGCAATGAAGGGGTAATTGGCGGTTTTTAAGATATTTTATTTACAACTAATTTTATTATATGCATGACTATGTGGGGTTCACAATTGTATTTTTTTATTTCAGCTAAAAGACCATCTGTAGAACCAGCAGCATCCAAAACGACTACTCGACCAGTCACCAGTACTGCAACGAAAACGAGCCCATCAAAAGCGACAGCACCCAGGCCAGCCACGGTACCTAGAACTGCTCCATCCAAGACTAGCACCACCGCTCCTAAACCTACAGCAGGTACTACTGCGGCCCCCAAACCCAGAGTACCATTATCTAGCAGGACGGCTACCACGACTGCTACTAGCAAATTAGTTACAAGCACTACTACGAAGGTAAAATATATATTTTTTAAACTTATTATGCTATTAGTCAGTGTGGATAAATGAAATGTTTCGTTTCTTTGCAGACAACTACAACTACTGCCACCCGAACATCACTCTCACCCAAAACAGCAACGGCACCACCTAAACCTAAAACTCTTACAAGCACAGCTCCCAAGCCCAAAGCACCATTGACTAAAACAATTACAAAAAGTGCCGACGTGGAAAAAGAGAAGAAAGAGAGCGCGAACAAACTAACAGCTAGTCGTACCACTACGATTACCAAGACTACAGGTGGTACTGCAACGAGCAGAACCGCGACTACTACAGTAAAAAAGACAGACACTAAGGTAATTTAAGATTATTTTCACACATAAAATTGTAGAAGTGGATCCATCACCTACAAAAATGTGTACAAATTAGAAGACTCCAAAAATTAAAGGAAAATTATAAGATTTTTGGGAGATAAAAAGCATTCCAATCAACGGGTACCCATCATTAGATGTGAAGTTCTTGCAGAGTTATGTTTAAGATATGTCACGTATGATAACTGATATGAAGAAAATGTATGAAATTTAATAATTAATTTTGTAACCTCAAGAAATTATAAAATTTATTTAAACTTTGGCCAGAAACACATACGGTAGCCAGTAAATCACTTAACACATTTATATTTAATACTGACTGTTGTTCAGGATAATGATATTCTATGAAAAAAATCTCCCCCTTTTAAACCTGATCCCCTCCTATACGGAGGTTTTTTTTATTGATTATCAAAGATATAATAATTATATTAAAAAAAAGAATGTTTTACTTAAAATTTTTAAAAAACGTTAAAACATGTTTATTTGTGATTAAGAGCCTATGCTAATGCTAATTTTTATACCGCCGACGTTGACTGTTTTTAAGATATATGAACCCTATTAAAAAAATTGGCCCACCTTTTTTACATTAGTGCGTAGATGATAAAACCACAGAACTTTTCATTTTTTCGTATAAATAGCGCAGGCCAAAAAGGTTTAAGAGACAAAAACTAGTATACTTTCCTGGAGTATTTTGATGCGCTAAATCCGAATCTGGATTCATCTGCTCAATCACGTCAGGTTTTTGAGATATCCTAACCGGGAAGTGCAAAACACACTAATTTTTCGCCATATTTGAAGTTAAGTAAAATTACAAGATATTTTTTTTTCTCAAAACTAGTAGAAGTACCTAAAAGTATGATCTTTTCTCTTTAGAATCAATTTTAAAATCTCTTTTTTTTCATTGAGATATGCTAATTTGAAATTTGCGTCTCGCCGATTTACTCGAATGCAAGCCAAAAACACTGTGTGTACTTTCCTTAATCCTGTTATTTTAATGAAAATTACTATGTAAGTATTTTAGGGGTCGCTGATTACAAATCCACCGTCAGATTTCGAAAATTCAAAATGACGAATCCAATATGGCGGAAAAAAATTTCAAAAAGTTTTAAACTTTAAAAAAATTTATGTATAGGTTTCTAGAGGTTGTTGATTGCGAATCTAAGGTCAGTGGATTTGTAATTATCGACCCCTAGAAAGCTTACATAGTTATTTTTATCAAAATAACATGATTTAGAAAAGTACACTCAAAGAGGTAGGTTTGTACTATGTTTTTGGCTTGCATTCGATTAGATTGATGAGACACAAAATTCAAACTAGCATATCTCGGTGAAAAAAGAAATCTTGACATTTAAAAATCGATTTTATATTTGAATTTCAAGTGTTCTTACTAGTTTTGTGAAACAAAATTACCTTGTGATTTTACCTAACTTCAAATATGTCGAAAAACAGTGTTTTTTGCACTTTCAGTTAGGATATTGTTGGGAATATACATTTATTTTACTACAAAATATTAAATTGCAGATTTAAGATGCCCCAAGCTCCCTAAATAAATAAAATAATCAAAATAATACGGCACACAGTGCTAAAACTACAATTATTCGATTGCCGAAATGGGAAAACCCAGATAATAAACGGCGTGGTGGCGGCGCTTTTACTTGGTGCTTCTCTGAATTCACAGAGCGACGTCACCACTGCCATAAAAGCGAAAAGGCAGCTGCGTAATTAAGAACATTACGGCTTGTTCTTTTTAAAATAACTCGTCCTTTTTCCGATTGTGCTTAGCTCTCGGGGGCCACGTTGACTGTTTTATTTTTAAGGCAGCTCGTGGTTCTTAAAGTAGGTTGTCTTTGACAACATAACATTCTACAGACAATAAAGATCGGGCACGTATCTTAATTCCTGAAATTGATACCGTCGATTAAAAGACAAGGTTAGTGACGCGTACGAGTTACTTAACCTACGCGTCCTGACTTAAAAATAATTACCAGAACGTGACCAAGTGGAGATAACCTGATGTTGAAATTGCGACTAATAGTCAACTCGATGTTGGCTATAAAATTATGAAAGTCCCAATCTTGGTACATAAAACCCTAACATGACAGTGGAGAGTTAAATAATTCCGAATTTGACTTGCAGAAAACAGTACTAAATTAAAAAAACAAAAGTTAATAAAAAGTTCAAGTCAAGGATGAGTGTTACTTGATAACCTTTTCCTAAATAACTCATTCCCTAGAACTGTTCCCAAACAAAAATAAAACTTAATTAATCTTCGTTAACTTTTAGCTTCACTTATTCCCCTTCCATCCCGGTAAGCGAAAACTTAGATTTTACACAAATAATTGATAATACGAAAATTCTTAAACGATAAATTAATCCCGAAGGAAACGAACTTCCGCGTTTATTTTCTGAAGGATAAGATTATTCCATTAAACCCGGTAAATGCGTAAATGGGTCCATATTCTCGGAGATGAGTACAAAAATACCGAATAATGGTAAGGTACGTTAACATCTCGCTAAAATCGAAAAATAGTTCAAATTGCGAAAGGTAGTTGAAAGAGACCCTTGGGAAAATTCGGTAAAAAAACCGTTATTAAGTCTTGGAATCCGAAAAGGGACATGATTGTTTTTGACGATACGCAAAATAAAAAAAAAATACTCGTACTTCGTTAATACGACAATATCACAAAAACCTGACGTGATCGAGTATTCTGAATCCCGATTCGAATCCAGTGCACCAAAATCTTTCGGGAAAGTATACTAAAGTTTCTATCACAAAAATTCAGTCAAATTTTGTTTGCTTGTGTAATTTAACGGCTAGCTGATGAATTGGTTAGAACTTGTTCTTTATACGTGTGGAGCCGCTTATATTTCGGGAATAACGACTAAAAACACGTATGTATCATTGAAAATAGTTTTATCGTTTTTCAAAGTATTCTCCACGATGATCAATACATTTTTGCATGCGTTTTTGGCTCTATGAAGATGGTATCTCCAAAACATGGTTTACAAAACGCATCAACCGCCTTTTCTGACCTAGAAAATCGTTGACCACGCAGTTTGTTCTTCATGTACAGGAACAAAAATATATCATTGTGTGGCAGACCAAGGCTGTAGGATGATTCATCAATTCCACGTTTTGAGTGTTTAAAAAGTCACTTGTTAGAGCCTATGTGTGGGAGCTCGCATTGTCATGGTTGAGAATGATCCATCGTATCTGATTTGTTCTCCTCAATTTACTGAAAATTTCCGGCAAAGAAATGGTTGTGTGCCATTCAGGATTGACCGTTTTACGATTTTTTAAAGGCTCGGTTGTGACATGGTCGGTTTTTCTAAAAAAAAATAAGCCACCGTTTGCTTCGAAACGCTTCGTGCGCGAGCCACTTTGTTGGTTTTGGCTTATTATGGAAGATCTATAGAGTCGACTGCTTTCAGACTCGTACGCACAGATCCAAGAGTAATCACCTGCCAGGATCGTCTAGATATTTTTGAAGCACCGTGTTCGTATTTTTTGTGCATCTCAACGGTATGTCACATGACGATCTTATCAGTTTACGCGTAGCATCGATGTTTTTTTTTTTGCTACAATCAATGTGGGACGATCTTGTTACGACTCGTCCGTCAGCGAATTGCGGCCACGATTGAATTCACCAAACCAACGATATACATACAGTGGCATACAAATTAGATGGAGTTAAGGAATCACCTTCCACTGTAGCCGGCTACTGGATAAAAAGTTAAAAGCGTATTTTTGGTTAAAATTTGAAAGCTTTAAAGAGAAGTTTGTTTACCAATTTTGAAACAAATCTTTTTTATCGTCAACAAATTTTTACCCCATATTTATGTTTAAAGGTTAACACCCTCTATCTTGTAAATTAAGCACTTGAAGGGTTTATATTTCTACTTCATTTTGCTACGGCTACCACCTGTCGAGGGTTGCCCGTCGAATATTCGGACATCCTGGCTCCTACTTGGTCCAACAGAATTGTGACATTACTGTTTCTTAAAACGTATCGTCTGAAAAAAAAACGTTCTTCTCGGTAATTGGTGCATCGCTCTCGCCTTTGCGATGGCGTTTTAGAGAAATGGATAAAAGATGATTCTCGATCTGCGATGAGCCGTGTCTGTAAGTCATTCCAAGCTAATCGCCTTTGCGAATTCAAGCAGACTACTTAACTTGCCTGACGGCTTTACCGGGTAATCTATGATGCCAATCCTATGAAAATGGTCTCACAGGTGACAATGTGCTGTTGGTCATCTCACCACAATTCGCAGGTCTTTCCTCTCTAGGGAGAGAAGCTCCCTAGAAAATCGCGTTCTAAATCCAATTATATGTTCCTTGACACACCTCATTCCAGGGGCCTTCCTCCAAGTTTCTCTAAATTTACTCTCTAGGAACGGTTTTAATTCCCTTTTACGAACAGTAATTGGGGCAAGTATAATTGATTGGGTTCAACTGCATAAATTTCATACTTGTCCCTTCGCCGGCTTGTACCGAACACTTTCATCTTGTCGAGATCCGTCTGTAAACCACCAAGGTCTTTTTCTCGGAAAAGTTTGCTCCTCCTCTCAATTCTCTCTACTTGCAAAATATCTTGGCTGAGTTTCAAAACCTGCGCTGTATAGTCTGTTTGCATGGGAAGTGATGAGCATCTTTTTATCACGCTTCCCCAGCCACATGGATAGCTTCGAGTTCCATGTCTGAGGTGCATCGCGATTGCCAATATAATTTATGAAAATTAAATAAATACTAAAGAAAAAGTTACCGCTTTTCTCCTTCAGACCGTTAAAGTAAAAGATACACAGTTTATATCCTGCTAATTCTATTCTGGTTTTCTCTTCATATGCGTTTTAACTGCCTATATCCACCGACGAGATCATTAGGTGGTCGGAACTAATATGAAGAGAACCAGAGTGGAATTTGTATGAAATATACTTTGTACGTTTTCCTTTAACGATTTAAAGGCGAAAAACGACAGCTTGTTAAAAAAAACTGTTCACAATGAGTGCAGAAGATTATTTTTTGTTTGTAATGTGTCTTTAGACTTTGCTCTCATTATGGGGCATTAAAAAAATAATTACGTATTCATTTTTATTTTAGCCACTGTCTCGAACTTCACTTTCCAAAACTAGCACCACCACCACTAAAACCACTGTATCCAAGAAACCTGGCGAAGTCAAAAGCGTGACAAAGACAAAAACGACAAAGGTTGAAAAACCAAAAGAAAACGGCGTCGCCCCTACAAGCATCACAGAAGAGATCAAAGAAATCACTGTTATAAAAAATGTAGTCAATGATTCAGATTGCTTGTTAAAAGACAACTCTCCGTTAGACAACAAACTGATAACAGAATCTACTAACGCCCTAATAGACGTAAATCCGGCAGACTGAAGAAAATCAAACAATTATTAACGGTAAACTAACAATATTTTTTAATTTATATATATAGGAAGATAACTATTATATTGAAATCCTATTTTAAAATTTTTTATATAACTTTATTATGCCCCTTAACTGTGTTTATAGAGCTGTGTTAATTTTTAAATCTTGGTTAAGTGGTGTGGGCAGAGACGCGCCTAATGTGTAAAATTTTATATTGTTAAGATTAACTTATTAACGAATGGGTCTCTTAGACCGCAAGATGGAGGCTTAGTTTGGGGTGACACCACGACACCGGTTTTTCTTGATTTATTGTAGTAAGTTTATTGATAAAGGAATATAAATGGTAGAATAAATAAATAACATCTTAAGGGAGAATTTTAGGTTTCGATTCTGTTCGACTATTTTTAAATAAATGAAAATATCAATACCTATTATGAAATTTTTGGTTGGAACTTATATATATTCGTTTCTAAAACAAATGTCAAAAAAAGCTTATACATTTTTATTTAATCCCTCTGCTAAAATTGCAAATGTGCGTTTTTTATAAGAAAAATGCATATGATGGGTTCAGCATACAACTTATGATTTAAAAACACAAATATTTTTCACGTACGCATAAGGGTTTTTATATTCAACTTTTAATTTACTTTTATGCCTAGAAATTTTATTATATTGATTTCTAAATAAAATTATGAAATTAGCATGTTATACTAACTTTAAGTCAATATTCACCTATGCTTAATATTTTTAGGAGTATTAATACATAGGCTATCTATATATGACTAATGGGCTGTTGGCACTTACTTAGGACTACATTTAAGTATATCTTTAATTAAAAATTTCTATCGCACGGATTGACAAACTAACAGTGATTTCAAATGGTTTATTATATTTGACATGGTAGGGTTGACAGTTAAATAGTGGATTACACTTCTCTTGTCAACTGATTGGTTGATGGCTGAAATTTTACGCCATGTTTAATTGTCCACTAAAATCATTCAAAATCGCTCGATACTGATTCAAGAATTTCTGAAAATTTCTTTCACATTTCTTGATGCATAAATCTAATTTTATTGCGAGTAATAATGCTTTAACGTTTACTTTATTGCTTGAAATAATTGAAAATGTAAAAAAAAAGTTTTAGAGTAGATATTTCATAAATTTTGTAAGATGATTATTCGCTTCCCTTTTATCAACAAACTTACTACTTAAAAGTAATAATAATAATAAAAAGCCAATATTAATATTAACGTGGTGGTACTTAAGTTTTTTTTGATATTAGGGGTTTAATAAACCGTTAAATAAAATGTAACGGAATGCTTCCTTACTTTAAAAACATAATGGTGTATTAAGTCCCTAAACAGTCCATGTTTTTTAGAATAATAAAGTAATAATTTTTAAATTTGTAACGTTTTATACAATTTATTATATTTTGTACTTGTAGTTCGCAGAATATTTTGCTATCATTTTAACTAAGTTTATGAGTTGCTGGTATTTTAGAATTAACAAAAGGACTAATAGACGATTGGGCCATTTTTTCCCTCATTGAACATCACGTAGAAATGGGAAAATAACACATACCGTTTCAAATAAATCAGGCCTTTGAAATTAACAAATGGTCCTACAATAAAACATGAAAAAAAAATTTATATACAGGATGTTATTAGATAGGTGTCCCAAACTTTACTTATTCATTAAAAAGAACATTTTCTTATTTCCGCAATACAGATAGTCAAATAAACAATTTTTTTATCATTGCTTAAAACTATATAAAGAAAAATAATTTATCTTCATCGTATGTATTTCAAATTAATTTGAATAGCTCAAACTGATGGAACTCTTAACTTTTCTTGTTATTTAGTTACATAATGGTAGTAATTATAATAAGAAATACGCATTTATAATATTCTATTCTTATATTATACGCTTGTGAAGTTTTGTACTTCTTATTTAATAACACCCTATATGTAATCCTAAGTTAAGCTTTTTTACTGCTTAGGTGTGCTGATGTGATTGCTGTGCACTCTTCTGTATATATTCCAAAGTTATATTCGTAAATTTTATAACTGGGTGCTAAAATTATATTGGCATTTTTTATAATATAATAATGTGTTGCAAAAATTTGTTAACCGATATTTACACTAGGCTTTTTCACTTCTCCTTTTTAATTTTTAACGTTATTATACGTAGTATGATGATTATAAAAGTAGGAATTATTATCCTTACTTAATGTATACTTCACTTTTTTTTACTTAAGATTTGTTTTATGTTAAAATTTTATTATTGTGTTTGTCTCTAGTTTGCTATTTTATTTATTATTGTGAATTATTATTTCAGCACAAAATAAAAACGTTCCGAGAACTATTAGATTTGTTTTGTTTCCAGAAAACATTTTCCACTAAACCTTGTTTTAATTTTAAAAAGATGAAAACCCATCTTATTTTATTTGAGAGGGGTTTTTCACCCTTTCGCTCACTTAATTCAATTTTGTGCAGAACTGAAACATGTTAAAATTGTCGATAGGAAGGATATAGAGTTAGTGCGAGTTAGAACAAAAATTCTCGTAACATCAATAACATTTTGTTGCGTACCGGGTATTAAGCAATAATTAATCACAAATTTTCTACTAGAAAAAATAATTGCTGGTTAAACTAAACACCCCAGAGTTTATCAAAGTAAACTTGCAAACCAAAATACTATTTTATCTGTCTAGCATCGTGCCAACACATATGAAAAGATAATTTAAAATAGGGAGTTTTCTGTATATTTTGCACATTTCTGCCGCCCAGAGTAGATGCAAAAATTACTGCTTTCATTTCTCAGAAATTAAAATTCTTAGAAAATAGAAAACAAAATTCATAGTTAATTGAAAGTCATAAAAAATATTATTAAAATTAGTGTGTCAACAGATGATGTACCACACTCTACTGAATGAATGAACAAAAGATGGCGATGCTTGATCATCAATGTCTAGGCCTCATTGGACTCTTTACATCCCACCATGGCTACAGGTCGATCGCCTTTGCGAATCCAAGCAGTCTCGTTAATTGAACTTGCCTAATTCCTTCCGGTAATAAAATTGTATATCCGAAATATCTCAGTCCGTTGAGTGCTGAGCACTCTTTCAGGACATGGACAACAGTTTCATCCTGACACCAGATACCAATCGCAAATCGAGTCATCTACGACACCGATCTTGTGAAGGTAGCCGCTCGGGCGACAATGTCGTGTCAATAGTCGCACCACAATTCATAGCTCTTTCCTTCTTAAAGAGAGTAGCTCTCTGGTGAGCTGTGCGCTAGGTCCAGTTATATGTTCCTTGATACACCTCGTTCGAGGAACTCCTCTTCACGATTCAGTAAATTTGCTTTCCAGCAGCAATTTTAATTCCCTTTTACCAACGGCAATTGGGACAAGTAGAATTGGTTGGAGTCCATATGGTTCAGTTGCGGACTCAACTTTGCCAGACCGTCCGCTTCCTCGTGCCCGAGTGACCCGGGACCCAGAGGAGTGTGATTGTGCAGCAGTTCCTTGTTAGACTGTCGAGTTAATCTTTGCACTCAGACACCGCACTAGATTTCAGTGCCATTATCGCAGACTTACTGTCTGAGCATATGTTTATTAACATATTTCGGTTTATGTCCCTCTTACAGAGATGGCCACACTGCAGAATAGCGTAAATTTTCGCTGTAATGATCGTCGCACGTTGTCCGAGAGAGTAGAACTCTCTGACTCCCGTGCTCCTCCTTCAGCTCTTTCATCTTGTCGAGATCCATCTATATACCACCAGAATCCATTTTTCGGAAGATTTTGCTCTCCCTCCCAATCCTCTCTACTTGACAGACATATCTCCAGAGAGATTAGGTTTTAGAAGCGGCGCCAAGTAATCTGTCTGCATGGGGAGTGATGGACATCTCTCCACCACACTTTCCCATATACCTGAGTAGCCACCCGTTCCAATTCCGAGATGCCCTAGGCAACTGAGACGATAAATAGTCTTTAGGGTGTCATTCTCTATGTATAAGTGGGGAGAAGGCAGGTTCACCATGACTTCTAGAGCCCTGGTGGGAGCAATCCTCGTCGCACTCAATATTCCCACACAAACCATTCTTTAAACTTTATCAAGTTGAAGACGGTGTCGGCGGTTTGCTGAACTAGATCATCATACAACAGCGGCGTACGTTATCATGGGGCAGATCGCCATAGTATATATTCAAAATAACATATCGGTATGAGCCCCATGTGCACCCAAAGGCTCGGTACAAGCCTAGAAAGCACATATGGCCTTCTTGCTTCAAGCCTCAATATAATCGTTCCAGTTCAGTGGTGAGTCCAGAATTATTCTCAAGTATTTAAGTGTTCCTTTGTATTGAAAAGCCCTTCCCGACAATGTAATTGTAGAAAGTCTCCCCATTTTCTTCTTATTCATAAAGAGTACCACCTCATCCTTGCCCGAGTTCATTTCGAGCCCTTCCCTGTGGCACCATCGCTCCGCGATCAGGAGAGTCCGCATCATTGGTCTCTCCAGGTCCCGAATACCATGACCAGGTCATCGACGTAAGCCTGTGTATACGAACCAGCCTCATTTAGTTCACTCAGCAGGCTGTCCACAACAAGGCTTCACAACAAAGACGATAGACCTCGTTCCTATGGACAGCCCGTACTTGACAGTGCTTTAACGGTTACATTGTTACGCTCAGCAGAAACCGGTCAGGCTGATAGAGCGGAAAGACTTGGGGTTTGTTCCCTACCTTGGGAACAGTGGCGTTAATATCGACCCCGCAGTGCGGGGATAAGGGGAGCGCCGATAATCCAGGGACGCACTCAAGTCCCTTGATGAAAATGAATAAATACCAATGTTGCGCATTCAAAAACCTGTGGGGGGGGGGGCGTACATACTCTTAATTACGCCACTGCTTGGAGATAACGATTATTTTTGTCTCCCTCCACGCCATCGATATGTAACCGAAGCTCAAATATGAGCGGAATAATTTAATCAAGTGACTTATAATAATATCGGAGGAATTTTGTAGTAAAGCTGGAAATATTCCATCCCTACCAGGTGACTTGAAGGGGACAAAAGTTTCCATCGACCAGTTCACCCTTTTATATATTACTGTCGTTTTAACTAACTTTTAGTCATGATGTACTAAGGGGAGTCTTCGTTCTTTAGATTCGCCCTCGTGTGCTCTTAGTAACTTCCGTAGGGTCCCCTCTTCTGTCGTAGTTTGACCCAAGGGCGGATTCAGCCTTTCTCTTTGGGGGGGGGGGGGGGGTCATATCACAAAAGTTGTCGACGGGGAGGAGATGCCAGGAGCACACACATTTCTAATATAAAAGGCTAAAGCGGGTTTATTTTCCTGAACTCAAAGCTCTTGGAGAGGGGGGTGCAAGAAAAAACAAGTTGTCGGCGGCGGGGGGTGGGGGGACTCCAGCGGCATACACATTCCTAGTATAAAAGGCAAATTCGGGTTTATTTTCCTGAACTCTAAGCTCTTGGGGGGGGGGGGGGGGGGCGATCGCCACCACCGCCCCGCTTCTTGAATCCGCGCCTGGTTTCACCGCCTTCAGGAAGAGCCAGTGTTCCAATCCGGTCACCAGGATCTCTAGATAGTATTTTACAGAATCCCTTATTACCCTCTTGCATTCCCTCTGTTTTATATTCTTCCCAGTTTGTTTCAGTTCGGTATTTTAGCCCTTTGTTAAAAATCTTCCGGTAGTTCTCAATTTAAGAGTTACACCGCACTCTATTAAACTTCAAAATTTTTGATTTTTCAAGGAAAAATCATTTTGATAAAAAGTTTTGCTTGCCTTCTAATTTCAAAACCGGGGCTTACATATACAGGGTGTTTAAATTATTTACAAATATAGAATTTATCTTAAATAAAATACTGTCATTTGTAATTTTTTGTATAAATTTTATTTATAAGTTTTTCCGAAATAAAAACGTAGTTTGATGAAAAAAAAAATAATACAAAAATTAATTTTACCTTTAACTAATTTTTTAAGCTATGTTGTGGAACCTTAACAATAACAGAACAATCTTGTCATTCAAATTATTGTTGTAAACCTTTTGCTTTAAGTAAACCCATAGAAAATAATTTAATGGGGTTAGATAAGGTAACCCAGCAGGCCAGGTCATTGGCCCAAAAAGACCAATAATCCTGGAAGTAAATGTTACAAACAAAATAGCATTATACGGGCCATATAACGTACTAATTGAACAGCTCCAGAAAAACTGGAAACATCTTTCATCACAAGAACTTTATGAAGCCGAGAAGTTTATAAGGAAGCTTAATAATATTTTTGAAGCAAATGATGGTAATACGAAAATCATCCAGTATGAAATAAATACTGGTAGTGCACTTCCCATAGACAAAAGCCAGGAAGTTACTTGTAGACAAAATACTGAATAAAGAAGTTATAGAAGAATCGTCTAGTCTTTGATCATCTCTTGTAGTATCGGTAGCCAAAATTATGAAACTAATAGATTTTGTGTTGACTACAAGAAGTTTAGTGACGTCACTAAGAAAGTTCATAGAACCGACGATACTTTGACAACATTGACTGAATTCTTCCGACAATCTAAAATGGATATTGGCAAGTAGGCATCCAAGAAAAGACCAATTTTTCCACTGGCGTTTATATTGGGTACTGATACCCGCAACATAGGGGTAGAAGCTGTATTGTCTCATATACGGGATAGTCAAGAACGAGTCATCTTCTGAACTACAGCTCGGCGAAGTTGTGTTTCTAGATATTTCTGGCTAATCGTCAAAAAGTGTTTTATTACCGTTGTCCTGGTTATCGGCAGTCAGCCAACACAGGGGTCTGTGGTGAGGTTCCTCCAAAACCTCTTAACCAGAATTGACTCTCCGGCCGCATCACCTATCTATTTTCAACGGGGTTTGGGACTAAATCATGCTAGTAACTTTTGAAAATATTTACAAAAAAAAAAGGAGAAAATTATTGAAAAACGTTTTGTAATTTAAACTTTTTATTAAATAATTGGCTTAATAATGTGACTAATTCATAATTAATTCCAAATTAAAATGACCCGTAATTAGAAAAATTAAAGTCGCGTCGGTAAGGAAAACTATTTGGCGACATTGGGAACACCTCAGAACAAGAAAGTGAGAGTGAGTCCACACGATAAGAAAAATCTGGGCGGCAGCGTAGCGTAATAAGACATATGTCAAATTTCAAGCATTGTGATTTGTTAGATTTAAAAAAAAAGGCAAAGACCGAAGATTTCCCGCCTAAATCCGCCTTTTCCAAGGTCATTACGCCAAATGATGTTGAACTTTTCAGCAGACTGCTTTAAAAATGGTGGAAACTGTTTATTTTCAATATTTTGTATGAAAACATAACCTATGTTTTTTTTTTAACTTTGTTGTTTTATTAATATATTTTATTTAGCTAGTTTTGAAATAATGGATATTTATTAATTATGTTAAATTGTTTTAATTTATTAAAAATACTTGTTACCGAAGATCATTACTGCTTGGTCCTCAAAAAAAAACGATTTTTGTTCATTTTTTTATTAATTTTATAACAATTGCAATAATACAGGTGTTCGTTATATAAATTAAAGCTTATGAAATAAAGGCCATTATATAATACAATTTCTATTCAACAACAATCTGTGATATCGAGACGCTAATCCACAGACATGCCCTTAGCTATGGTTACCAGATCAAATAATGAGATTCCCTGACAATATCCCTAATGTTTCTGTAAATATCCGGACATTTTATCTGAATGTTGTATGTTAAGGCAGTGAGATTTTCAAAATTTTTGCAATCAAAGCATTAAATGCCAATATCGAGTGAGTCTTCTCATTAATGGGAGCGTAGTGGACTAAGGAGAGACATAGACTGTCTATATTGTTATAAGTTTTGCCTTTCGCTGCCACCAATGTTATAACTTTGCTAGTTCTGCTTTTAGTTTATCACTGGTTTCGATGAATTCAAATAAATCTTCTAATATTACTTTTTTAATATTTTATTATAATGTTCACTAAATCATGAGGTAACAACAGTTTTTGTTCTTACTTACTAATTTAATGTTACTATTGTAGTTTTTTGATTTTAGTTCCTCTTGTCTCAATGTTCATGTCCTAGTTACATTCTATTCTGTATCTAAATTATATATTTTACAGTGATAGGCGTACTAACAAATATAACTTATAACTATTTATTTACATGATTACTGAAATGAAAAAGTGTGTATTTATGGGACGATGACAATATGAACAAAACTAATGGTCTCTGTAAAAAGTAAAGTTTTAGAGTTTCAGAGATTAAGGCATGCTTTTGTTTGAGCCTATTAGAACATAAATTTACTTAAGATATAACTGTTTCTTAAGGGAGTATTAAATATTAAACTATAATTATCTATTAATCCATAAGAGTAACTTAAAAATATATATAGTAATTTAATAATTAATAATTTGTAGTAATAGTTCGTTTACAACAATGTCTTGTGTTAAGGTTCTACTCTAGACACAATTTAACTTAAAGAACATATCATGTGAAGAATGTCATGAAATAGTTATAAAAGTCCAGTAATTGCCAAAAGAAACATCAAGCAATAAAAAGTACGAAACTAAATTTATTAATATACTAAATTAACAATTCACTCATTTTGTTAACGTTTAATCAATTTATTTTTTTCTCACTAGAATGATTAATAAATATTTTTTCATTACTTATATTTTCCTCTTTTAATTTCAAAAAAATACTGCCAATTGCAGTTTTTTCCTCTTTCTTCCTAACAAGGGACTAAAATTTCAGACATGTCAGGAAAATTCCTGTCGTCTGGTAACCCTACCCTTAGCAAATTTTATATAAACCTATTATAAACAATTAAAAAGTAAAAATTAACATTGATGGAAATTTAATAACAGAAATCCAGTTAGTGTCATACGTAATGTTTTCTTCTAAAAACTACAAACAATTGTAATTATTAAAACGATTGTTAATATGACACTTTATATTGAAACTCTCGTCTTTGAACTCCTTGGCAATTCTTTACCAGGTAGAAGTTTCAAACTTTGGAAATAAAACTTGTTTTAAAGAGTCTCATATTATCGCACAAGTAACATGACTAATTTCAAAAACACTGTTTACCGACTCGGAATTCGCACTGTTGCTTTCACATGCTGATTTCATCAGCTAAATATCACAATGTTTTTTCAAACCTAGTAATAAGGGTATAGCTATACACATTTCAATAGCGTGTTTCCTATTTATTGGCCCAACAACATTTTTTTAAACTCACCAAGAGTAACAGGAAAATATTTTTAAAAAATCAGGATCATTTTCTCGAATTTCTTGAATTAAATCATTAGTATGTCCAAGCCTTTCTCCAATTTCCAGAAAAACGCTCTGAACAGAGTTACTCTTCTGGTGTATGAAAAAATTATGATCATGTCCAATTTGCTTCAGCCCTTGACTTTGAAGTTTCTTATCTCTTAGAAAACTAAAATATTGATTGAAACATTTAAAAATTATCATACATCATATCCATAAGATTAAACTTGTAACCCATAGATTTACAATTTGATTCTAAGGTTTAATTTCAAGTTATAAAGCATTCAATAATAAATAATTATTATTGAATGCTTTATAACTTACTAATTAATTACTAATAAATTTACCAGATGAAGTATTTGCACGTCTTACGATGAAGAATCGCATTTTTTAATATACCAAAAAAAAACCATAAAATTCAAGGTCCAGTTTGAAATTTTCAGTAAAACCATTGACGGTAATATTTTCTTTGGTATGAGGAAAGTGACCCAATTGACTCATACCGATTTAATGAGACTGTGTACACAGTGTTCGTATTAACAGGGTGACATAGAGCTTTAAAGTGAAACTGATTTTTTATTATATCTTGGCAAGTGGACATGACATCAAATTCAGTCAAGAAACAAAATATAGCTTATATGTCCAGTTATATTGTAGCTCTAAAAGAGAATGTACTATGGAGCGAAATACATTTTTCTGCCCTAGGATAAACGAGAAAATTAATATTCTGATTGCGTTGATAATTAAGTATTCATACAAATCTTTCAATATTATGGGGCCTTATTTGAATGAGTAATGATAGAAGACGCCTTCCTCAGAGTCTGAATAATCAACTTTTTGATATATCTCTCCTCTACAAATCTCGTTAAAATGATTTTTATATAGTTACCATGGTTATAGCGGGGTGAAAGTTAACAAATTAAAAGAGCTTAAAGTACTGCAATTTCGGTTTGCTTTAACCAAAATTAAGAAATTATCACCAATTTTAACGGGTTATAGAATGGTTCTATGCAATGATCACCGTTGAAATAGGCACAATCTATAATTAAATATAAATGAGAATGAAAAAAATTGATAACAACTAATCTTTAAAAGAGTGACTTCCAACTTAGGTGAACCAAAGGAGAGAAAATAAAGTACTTTAGATCTATTATACTCTTGCCAAATATTTGAAAGAACTACTTACCATTAATTTTGAAAAATCTGAACATATATCAGTATACCACGTAGAGGATACAATATGTTAACGGCGGATTTGTAGTAGTGGGTATTGATGGTTGAAGTTACCAGACACATTATTTGGTCTTTGTGTTGTTGACCTGGAACTTTAAAAACAGACATTTCTTAACATAAACTATTAGTCTGTAATAGTTTTTTTTTCGGGAAAAAAAATTAACGAACAGTACAAAAAATTGCTCACATATTATGTAATTTAAAAACTTATAAATTTATAAGGAAAGTTTGTGGTAAGCTGTAAAGTTATAAATCATTACATGTTTGTGGTGGTATATAGGTGTATAGTTTTCTTTAGTTACAACCAAATATTGGGAATGGGGAAATGGGATATTTACAAATAAAATTAAACAGTTTCCTCGGTTAACGTTATTAAAACTTACATACAAAAATCATTTTTTGCCTACGTACTTTTCTTGTACAAAAATTGATTACAACAAAAGCTTGAAGAAATGTTTATTTTAAATCCAAAATCTTATCATTTAATAGCACTGCCGTTTTTTCCGCATCTGAAGTATTTCATAAAATTGTTATAAAACATTAAGAATGGTAACAATTGTAGGCCTCAATGTTTTGTTAACAAATTTTTAACGAACTCAAAGACCGACACAAAAACAAGGTTCATGCCAAAATATGCATTTTATTTCTTTTTTTATCTATACGGCTTCTACTTCAAAGGGCAATCAGCAAGCTCATTAGGAGGATTCCCTGATCGTGTATGTACTCCTGGTGATTATTTTTTATTTTTAAAATTCGAGTGCAGACTGAATAATTTAAAGAAAAATTATGAGAGAATATTTGAAATTCTATAAGGAACGATATATTTTTTACTTTTTCCCCTAATAAGTAGTTATAACAAACGCTTTATAATAAATAAAAAAGTTTACATTATATTTTTTACCTTTCTGGCTTTTGCTCCCAAGGATAAAGAGCCAGCCCGTTAGGAGAATTCTCAGGTACTCAGGGTTCTTCATAATTTTGAGCGTTGTATAGTAATAAAATAAAGTTTTTTTTTACTTTTGCTCTCTCAATAGTGCAAATCGATGTAATAACAGACTTAAATGAAGTTTTTTCATTTTTTGTAAAAACAAAAGTTTCGAATTTATGGGACATGAGGTAATTTCGAACTTTATTATTTTTGGTTTTACCAAAATTTTGGATCGATAAAAAATGAAAAGCTAAATTTTACACATTGAGATACTTTCATACCCATTCAGTCTACAGCTTCAAAATTTTTTTAGAAATTTAAGTCGATATTAAAAAATGGTATCATATACAAAGTGTCCCACTAAAAATAAAAAACTCATTTCCACAAAACAACCACCTTCGCATAGAAAAAAATGAAAAAATATGTCAGCTACAAAATTTAAGCGAGTTACGAATTGTTTTGAAAAATAAGGGTTAAAAGTATTTTCATGACAAAATGGTGAATGTAACTAAAATTTAGGTTTAATTGAAAAAAATAGCATCCATATAAATTGGAAATTGGAAACATTCAAGAACATTTGGTATATATTTTGCTATTTATTTATTTTAAAACTTTCTCGAGTGAGAAAATTAAAGGAAAACTTCATTTTCAGTGAAAATCTATTATTATTTTATAAATTTAGGAAATACTTCTTAAAGAACCTATTAATGTAAAACAATAACATCAAAGAGGCAGCTGAAGGTGAATATAGGCAACTTGGTAAATTCTACGGCAGTAAACATTTCTTTATTTCTACTGAAAATGTCGCAAAAAGAAAATTAAAGAAAGTTGCAAGTAGTCAAGAGACGAAAAAAAAGTTATAAAAGAAAAGAAGCAGTTATTAAAAGAAGGAAAATATAGATAATTCAGACAACTCTAAAGAGAACCGAAAACCGATAAGGAAAGACATGGAGAGATACTATATATACACAAATACTGGAACATATCTACTGTATGTCACTTCTGCCCAGGGACGGATCCAGCCTCTCTCTTTGGGACTCGACTGGGGGGGGGGAGACGCTAGCAGCATTTTCTAAATTCGAAGCTCCTGAGGAGGGGGAGAATCGCGTCTATTTTCCTGAACTCAAAACTCGGGGGTATCGCCCCCCCCCCCCCTGGATCCGCGCCTGCTTCTACCAGAATATTCAGAGTACATTATGATTAAAAAGGGAATAAGACAGGACGACGCTCTAAGCCTAAAGTTTTTCAACCTCCGTCTAGAGGATGTTTTCAGGAAGTTGGGTTGGAGAGATAAGCGTATATTATATGAATCAACGGAACAAGATCCACCATCTTCGATATGCAGACGATACTGTTCTCATTGCTTAAACACTTGGGTAACTGCAAAGAATGCATACCAAATTAAATAAATATTGGAAGCAATAGAACTTTGATAAGATAAGTAGTCAAGTAGACTTTCATATCAAAGTGTTGAAAAGAAAGTATATAAAATGTTCAGAACTACATCTCTCTTGGACATATGTTCAAACATGGACTGAAGATGGCTGATGAGATGAAATGAGACGGTTTTGTGACAAAATTGGAAAAACCAAATACTTGCAGAAACAACTCGTGTAAGTTCCTTCGTCTACTCGTACATCCGTTTGTCACGGTCCTTTTTCTCAAAATGAAGAGCTGATAGTTGATACAGTTACGGTAGAGCTAATTTTACGTCCCAAAAAACGACAAAAAAAATTTTAGGTTTAACTCTGTTGGGTATAAAATAAAAACTAATAAAATATGAAATGTGAAAATATAAATTTACTTTGGTGACCGTGTAAAAAAATAACAAGAAAATATTGAAAAAATATATAATGTCCTTAATTACTAGTGCATTGCTTAATATGATTTTTAAGAAAAGAAAAAAAAAATTTTGGCGCCTGCCAAGTAAATCAATAAATAAACTCGTAGATTTTAAATATTTTACGGAACACTTGAGTTCAATTAGCATTTGACGGTTTTTAAAATGAATTAAATATTTAATTACACTTTGTGAATCAACTTACCTTTAATACATATTTTCCAAGGCTTCGGCAACTGTTTCGACCTTCCTTGGTCATCATCAGTGTTGTACGGCTCCGAATAGAGCAACAACAGACAGCTGCTTACTCATTATCATTATACGTACCAAAAACACCTGAAACGTAAACAGCTGCCAAGAAAACACCAACAACTACCACACATATCGGAATCGGTGTGTTCTTCGTTTTAAAAATGAAAACATACTAAAAAAACAATTTGTAATGATTAACCCTGAAAAAAAATAGCAATCCTGAAAAAGATCATTAGTAAAATTTAATCAAACAGTGTTATCAATAGTAGAATAAAGAGATTAAACCTGAAAAAAATAGCAATCCTGAAAAAGATCATTAGTAAAATTTAATCAAACAGTGTTATAAATAATAGAATAAAGAGATTAAACCTGAAAAAAATAGCAATCCTGAAAAAGATCATTAGTAAAATTTAATCAAACAGTGTTATAAATAGTAGAATAAAGAGATTAAACCTGAAAAAAAATTGCAATCCTGAAAAAGATCATTAGTAAAATTTAATCAAACAGTGTTATAAATAATAGAATAAAGAGATTAAACCTGAAAAAAATAGCAATCCTGAAAAAGATCATTAGTAAAATTTAATCAAACAGTGTTATAAATAGTAGAATAAAGAGATTAAACCTGAAAAAAAATAGCAATCCTGAAAAAGATCATTAGTAAAATTTAATCAAACAGTGTTATAAATAGTAGAATAAAGAGATTAAACCTGAAAAAAAAAATAGCAATCCTGAAAAAGATCATTAGTAAAATTTAATCAAACAGTGTTATAAATAGTAGAATAAAGAGATGAACTCTTAAATTCTCAAGCTTTGGGTCTAAAAGGCCAAAAAACTAACTCATTGGTCACTTTATCTGATTCTGAATGTGTTAATTGGCACTATTTTACAAAGCAGTGGTTATTTTGGCCAAAAATCACAACTTCCCTATGAAATAGTGCAAATTAATCAAAGACAGAGTGACCAAAAGAATAACTTTCTCTTACCTTTTTGACTCAAAAATTTGACATTTGATGGTTTATCTCAATACTTCAATATATGCAATTGTGTGCAACATTTGGACTTGGATTTGCAAAATAATGCTAGTTTGTTGCAAAATCTTTAAAAGTAACTGAAGATAAACTCGTTTTTCAATGCAACAAGATTTCAAATGACTGACTGCTTATTTTTAATATTCGGACCCCTAAACCTATTTTCTTATAGTGATTATTCAAGATGTATTAATGCACCTAAAAAAGAAGAAAAAAAGCATTAAACTTCTTATGTGATATATACTGTGAGAATCCACACTGGATTTATAAGGGTATATTATTATTAAACGTTCAAAATTTAAAATAAAAAATTGGCATCTAAAGTAATAATCTTGTACCTACCTCTTTTAAATATTTATTAACTAAATCTATCTTTAAAATGTTTTGTATTTAGACAAAAACCCAAATAGATAAAATGTGATAGTTCTGCACCCACCGGAAGAGGTGGATCCAGGAGGAATATGCTAATTTTTTATTAGTTAATAAGGATTGACCTAACCTGACTCCGTTTTTCCCCTTTAAACAATGGTTTTAATGACCGTAATACTGTTTTAAAGGGTTATTTCTATTGTTTTGAATGGATTAACCTAATTATTCTGAATTAATGAAATAATCGTAAGAAATCAAGGGCAAAAAGGATGATCTGGCAACATGGCCATCGGTGGCCTTTTTTGGTGGATTTTTTGGGTCTCATCATACCTGCTTTCTACCGTCCGCCAGATGCGTCATTACCTGCCTTTTTATCAGGTACAAATGGTTCTATTGTATTTCCGCACCCATCTTTGTCGAGACTTGTCATACATGCTTTTTACCGCTCGCCAGATGCGATATTACCTGCTTTTTTCTTAGGTGCTAAGGGTTAGAATTCGAAAAGAGGTAAAGTATGTTAATTGATATGGTTGATGTATTTGGGTTCTATATATTCCTTTCATGAAACCTTTGTCTGTATCGATTTTTTAATTTTATTGAAAATAAACTATTGCATCGGATTCCGGACTCATTATTATCGAGATTTGTCATACCTACCTTTGATCGCCCGCCAGATGCATCATTACCGTTTCTTTTATTAAGTGCGAAGGGTTAGAATTTTAAAAGAGGTAAAGTATGCATATTGGAATGACTCATGACTTTGAGCTCTATACACATTTTTAATGATACCTTTTTGTTTGTGTGAACAAAAAGATTAAGTTTAGAATTTAACAACTACATGTAATGTTAAAATTCCTTTCTTTAAATTATTCATACCTTGCATTCATTTGATCTGTATTTGCATTGTATAAATGGTATTAGTTAAATAATCATAAAAAATCAAGGAAAGAAAAAAGGATCTGGCAACTTGGCCACTGGTGACATTTTTGAGCCTCGTCATACCTACATGCTATGGTTCGTCAGATGCGTCATTGCCCGCTTTTTATGAGGTGTAAAGAATTGCTAGAATTTGAATAGACATAAAGCATGTATATTGATATAACTAATGGGTTTTGGTTCCATTATCAGAAGTATTATATCACTGATATCTAAATCATTATTCTTGTTGGGATTGCAGCTCGAGGTGTCGATATTATTAGAAATATTAGAGTTTTATATATCATTTTAATAAACACCCTTTCCTTGTATAGACTTTTTTTTATTTCATTTAAAGTAATATTTGGACTATTGAGGGTTTAGTGAACAAAAGAGATTAAATTTAGAGTTTAATGGATTTATATAAAATTTATGTATATACATCTATTTGAATGGTATTAATGTTGACTGTTTTCCCGTATCAATAAGTTTTGTATCGCATTTTATGTGATTTTTGGAACAATTCGAGTTTGCAAGTCAAAAAAGATTAATTTTTAGATATGTTTCTAATGATATTTTGTAACCTTTAAAGTCATCTCCGCTAAATCGGATTGAGAATATATCTTTTTCTGGAAACACACCAATTATTTGTTATAGGAGGCGGGGTTTCACGAGATACATAAATACGAATAAAAT
This sequence comes from Diaprepes abbreviatus, assembly GCA_034092305.1. NCBI lineage: Eukaryota > Metazoa > Arthropoda > Insecta > Coleoptera > Curculionidae > Diaprepes > Diaprepes abbreviatus. The sequence goes on from JASJET010000103.1 coordinate 25,837,128, forward strand.
TGGGATAAATTTCATCAGTTATATCAACTCACTCTTTTAGTTATCAGCAGAAAAAATCATTTTTATTTTTGTACAGTGTAAAAGAAAATATACTTTTTATCCAAATATTTTAACTTATCAAAAACGTCTGTATATGTGTATGTATGTGCGTATGTAAGTGGATATACATATGCGTATGTATGCGTGTATATATGTATGTATACATAGTTGCGTGCGTGCGTGCCTCGGTGTGTGTGTATGCGTGCGTGCGTGCGTGCCTTGGTGGTGTATGAGCGTATGTAAGTGGATATAAATATGTGTCTGTATGCGTATCTGTATACACATACGTGTGTATACATAGGTGTATGTATGTGTATGTGTGTGTGTGTGTGTGTGTGTGTGTGTGTGTGTGTGTGTGTGTGTGTGTGTGTGTACATATGTGTATGTATGTCTGTTAACGATCTTCATTATTTTTTTTAAATATTATAGCTAATTTTTGTTATAATTGTTTGCATATCGTTTCAAGGAGCCGCTCTTAGAATGTTTTTGTGTACCGCAGCATAATTTAATTTTATATTGATTTGTAGATGTTTCAATAATTAGGACGTAACGGAGGATGAACTAAATCTCCCGAACCATAATGGGTTTGTGTGTGTTTCAATATATAGAGCCGAGTTGAACAGGTTAAGTCTGATTCTAATTACTAATCCGATTCAGATTGAACAGTGTCCTTGATTTTTTGGCTATGACACTTCCAATTACAGTCCTGGGGAAGATGATTGATTCATCCTTCGAAGCTCAGATCAAAGTCATAAATATGGCGGTAAAGAATCGCAACTGGAGAAGAGGTGCTAATGAAGTCAATGGTATACTTATGATCGAAGATGATGATGTTATCATCATGAACAATAGCAATTTTTAATTAAATTAGAAATAAAAAACTTTTTAAAAAATTGTAGTGCCTTTTATTTTACATACAAAAACTATTATAAATATTAAAGAAGAGAAAATATTCATAAATTAAACTTCTAAGTTTCAAGACTTTATTAGATTATCTTTATCTCCAAAAATAAAAGCCTGACTAAGGATCACCTATCATATTTTTCATATAACAGCTAGATTTCGCTATTAAAATGTCTATAAACCCGTTAAAAACTTGTGAAGACCTGTACTTGGGGGTAATCATAACCTATCCTGAATTAAATTGAAAACATAAAAGTGCCATTATTAGGCTAAAATTAAATTATATCAATTCTTTGGGTATTAAATATATATATATATATATATATATATATATATATATATATATATATATATATATATATATATATATATATATATATATATATATATATATATATATATATATATATATTGGGAATATTGGTACCATTTCCATTGGTTTACATAAATTTTTCTTAATATTCCCGTAAGCTCGTTTGTATCCTTATTATTTTCCAGCTCATCTTCGCTGGATTCTTCAGATGTTAGTAACATTTGTTTGTTTTGATCCGATAACTAGATATTTTTTAAGGAATGCAATAAATGTGTTTCGGTGGAAAAAAAAACCTTTGAAATAACATTAGCATATTGCTTGCCCTTTTTTTTTGTTCGAATTAATCCTTTTATTTCGGTGAAAGTCTCTTCTATGTGTATGAGTAAATAGAAAAAATTTCCTTATATTTTTCTAAATCATTACCGAAATAATTATCAGATCGTGCATGTGTTAGCACATTCAGTAAACCATCAGTTAATAAAGTACAACATACATTTCCAATTATAAGAATGTGATCTTTCATTTTAATTGATGTATCATCAATAAACCAACTAGAGTTCTCATTTCCAAGACAGAATATAATTTCTTTTGATCGTTCCAAAAGCTAGAATTTGATTTTACAGCTAGCTATCTTAACTTTTTAAAGTCTGGTTTACTAATCACATGTTATTAGTGGGCTTACATATTTATAGAAACATAACAGTGACATAACTCATATTAAGTAGAATTTGTAAGATTTAACTATTGCAAAGGTTTATATGCGATAATAAAATAATTAATTTAATATCAATACCATAATCCCCAGTCATTCAAATGATTGGAAGATACTTATCGATTAACGGTGTTGAAGGCATTTTTTATATTATGTCTCTCTCACTCTCTCACTCACTCACTCTCTCGCACTCACTCTCTCTCTCACTCACTCACTCACTCTCCCTCACACTCACTCACTCACTCACTCTCCCTCACACACTCACTCACTCTCTCACTAACTCTCTCACTCACTCTCTCACTAACTCTCTCACTCACTCATTCTCTCACTCACTCTCTCACTCTCTCACTCTCACTCTCTCACTCACTCTCACTCTCACTCATTCTTTCACTCACTCTCTCACTCACTCTTTCACTCACTCTCTCTCTCTCTCTCTCTCGCTCACCCCCCACTCTCTCGCTCACTCATTCTCTCACTCACTTACTCACTCACTCACTCACTCTCTCTCTCACACTCACTCTCTCTCACTCACTCACTCACTCACTCTCTCTCTCACTCACTCACTCACTCACTCACTCTCTCACTCACTCACTCTCTCTCTCTCTCACTCACTCTCTCTCACTCACTCACTCACTCTCTCTCTCACTCACTCACTCACTCACTCACTCACTCTCTCACTCACTCTCTCTCTCTCTCTCTCTCACTCACTCTCTCACTATCTCTCTCACTCACTCTCTCACTCACTCTCTCACTTACTCTCTCACTCACTCTCTCACTCTCTTTCACTCTCTTTCACTCTCTTATTTTCTTAATTTCAATTTCGTTAAAAGACTCGTTTTTTTCTATTACACCTGTTAGCATAAGGCAATAAGGTTTGTCTGTATTAAACCTAATAAAGTTGATGTGTGTGGATTTAACAAGAATCACTAACAAAATGTTTTTAAAATTTAGACAAAAAAGGCTTTAATCTTCCCCTGTAAACTAATAAATTTCTAAATACGTTTAGAATAAAAAGATGTATTGTTTTACTGCAAAGAAGTTCAGGAAGACGAGGATTGGAGAGGTGGCGGAGACAACGAGACCACTGAAGTCTATGTTTTAATAGAGGAAGAAGATGTAGATTTTAATTAAGTTTATTATATAATTTCAATCATATGACCGTTATATTACCAACTATGAATTTACGTAAAGATATTTAAATGAAAATATGATCCTAATGAATCTTATATTGCCAGAAAGCATAAAAATACACCACAAAACTTAATATCTATATATATATATATATATATATATATATATATATATATATATATATGTATGTATGTATATATTGTAAATTTACTTAGATTCTGGGTATACCCAAGACTATTACTTTTATACACATGTATCGAGTCTATATATGGCGATCATGTTACCGTGCTTTACACCAACACTGATTTGTTAATTTTATATGCTGAAACTAGAAATTTTTATAAGGTTATGTGTTAGAATTTACACAAATTTGGTATGTCTAATTACTCTAAGAACCGCCATCATGTTATACTTGTAAACAAATCTAGCGAAAATTTATCCTGAAATGTCAACTTTCCTATCACATTTGCACGATCTGTATGTCGAAGTTAAAAAAAGGTAGCTATATCATACGCAGGGAGATGACCACTATTTTATACCTATGCTCGAATACACACCTGAGGGTGTCATAGTTTGGTTTTGTAAGAAGAATTTTATGGCAATTAAGATAGGTAACTAACCTGCTCGCATAAAACATATATCACAGATAAGACAACCTTCAGGCTGCAGTATAAAGACTTTTCTACCCTAATGTGCTATATCATTCAATCAATCAGTCAAAGATTTCTCGTATAAAATATGTTTATTATTATGCGTTGTATTAAGCCAAGTTACATTTTTAATACCTATTTTAATATACTATGTCATCCTATATATAAACCTACATGATTCCACAATCTTTACATACTCAGTATACGTTAATTAAATTTCTAACATTTTCTAAAAGAATTTCAATTTATACAAGTCTTCATAATTTTGAAAAAAGAACTTCATTGATCTTTTGTTGCAAATGAAGCAAGTTATGCTTTATTATGTACAAATACGTAGTAGACACGTCTCTGTAAGTTAAGAAAACACATTTCTTTTATACCCTTTTTCGGATTCGGAAGAGGATAGGTATAGGTATATATATATATATATATATATATATATATATATATATATATATATATATATAATATCTTTGTTTTCTTAAACCATCTATATTTATTTTTCTGAAATTTCTTGGGTATGAGGTTTTTTGTTTTTAAAACAATCTAATCAAAATTTGACGTTTCGCCCATTTTTTTGGGCTTTATCAAAAATATATTGTCGGTCAGTCTATGGATAAAATCTACAGAGAAAAACAGAACAATCAGCCATCACTGAAACAATTAAAAACACTTAAAATAGACATACATATTTTATAACTAACACACTGTACGATATTAAAAATGTAAATTTAAAATTCTTTGCTAGATACGCACCCGTTGTAGTTGTGCCGTATATAATTCAACTAAGAGTATACATTGTCAGTATGAAGGAATTTGGTATTATCAGTAAAAGTTTTTTTTTAATATATTTTTATTAATTATTTGTGGAGCAATTATTATATTATTAAAGAATCAGATATTTTTTTTGGTATTTTAGTGTTGTATTTGTTATAATTTTTAATGCAGTTTTTAATTAATTAGGTTATTATAAATTTGGCTAAGATTTTGTATATCTTGTTTGTCATTTACGACATGCTTTTCTTTTTTAATATGAATCATCTCCTTAATAAGCAGCTTGCGGTAGCTTTGGTCCTGGGCTAATATCTGTGTGTTTGCGAAATCAAATTCGTGTTTTTGAGAAGATTCGTGCTTATGTAACGCAGTTGAAGCATTTTTGGTGTACTTGTGACCATTCAGTCTACTATCCAAATATTGCGTTGTCATGCCTATGTATTTTTTTGGGCAGTTTAGACAAGGTACAGCGTATATTACTTCTTTTTGGTTGCTACTTTGCTTTTTAACGGAGTGAAAAGTGAAGACAAAAGATTTTGAGATTTGTGGCATACAACAATATCGTGTTTTTTTAAGGTGTATTTTATTTTTTCTGAAAGTCCTTGAGTGTACGGCATAGCTATGTATTTTTTGTTACCATCTGGGTTCGCTGATTTGTCTATATTACTAGTATTATAAAATTTATGAATTCGTTGTTTAATAATTTTATTAATTTGGTATTAATAATTAAAATTATTAAACAACGAATTCATAAATTTTATAATACTAGTAATATAGACAAATCAGCGAACCCAGATGGTAACAAAAAATACATAGCTATGCCGTACACTCAAGGACTTTCAGAAAAAATAAAATACACCTTAAAAAAACACGACATTGTTGTATGCCACAAATCTCAAAATCTTTTGTCTTCACTTTTCACTCCGTTAAAAAGCAAAGTAGCAACCAAAAAGAAGTAATATACGCTGTACCTTGTCTAAACTGCCCAAAAAAATACATAGGCATGACAACGCAATATTTGGATAGTAGACTGAATGGTCACAAGTACACCAAAAATGCTTCAACTGCGTTACATAAGCACGAATCTTCTCAAAAACACGAATTTGATTTCGCAAACACACAGATATTAGCCCAGGACCAAAGCTACCGCAAGCTGCTTATTAAGGAGATGATTCATATTAAAAAAGAAAAGCATGTCGTAAATGACAAACAAGATATACAAAATCTTAGCCAAATTTATAATAACCTAATTAATTAAAAACTGCATTAAAAATTATAACAAATACAACACTAAAATACCAAAAAAAATATCTGATTCTTTAATAATATAATAATTGCTCCACAAATAATTAATAAAAATATATTAAAAAAAAACTTTTACTGATAATACCAAATTCCTTCATACTGACAATGTATACTCTTAGTTGAATTATATACGGCACAACTACAACGGGTGCGTATCTAGCAAAGAATTTTAAATTTACATTTTTAATATCGTACAGTGTGTTAGTTATAAAATATGTATGTCTATTTTAAGTGTTTTTAATTGTTTCAGTGATGGCTGATTGTTCTGTTTTTCTCTGTAGATTTTATCCATAGACTGACCGACAATATATTTTTGATAAAGCCCAAAAAAATGGGCGAAACGTCAAATTTTGATTAGATTGTTTTAAAAACAAAAAACCTCATACCCAAGAAATTTCAGAAATATATATATATATATATATATATATATATATATATATATATATATATATATATATATATATATATATATTAGAGCACTTAACAGATGCTGGAGTTATACAAAATTTAAGTCTCTTAGTAAATATCAGAAAAACTAACAATGCACTACCTAAAATCTCTGCATTACATAAGATTTTTTTTTATCATGCGTAGATTAAGAAATGAAATGTTTGGCCATATAAAAGACGTACTGTAACAAGTTGAGTCCTATTTCTCTTTGTTTTATTTTTAAAAATACAAGGATAAAAATATCGTATTATTATATTACTACAGCGGTAAAATTGGAAAACTTTGTTTATTTTATTTCTATAAAAGCGTTTATTTGCTGACTTTAATAATATAAATTAGACCAATATTATAAGCAAGACAAAACAGTCCAACTAAGAGATCCAACTTTCTTCGCAACTAAATTGGCTCTAAGTCTGAAACCTTCTTAGTGAATCTTGGTGAAAAAGTGATAATCTAAAAGAACCAAATTTGTTTAGATCATCGACTTCAGAACACTAAATATATAAAGATAGAATATCACTTGTTGTATGAGCTATTTTTTAATTCAATGTATCAAAAAATTTTATTAATGTGAGTAACTATAATCGACAATAAAAAGTAATTTTATATAAACCTACCCCTGTCATTTTTGCTTTTATAGACATCCAAACATAACTTGATATTACATTTAAGTTTGACTAAATCTTTGTCTAGATTCATTATCACCCCTCAGGTATAAGAATTGTTAGAATTTGTAAAGGGATAAAGCCTATTTTAGACTTTACTAACAGAAATATTGTCGCTCTATATACCCTTTTTGATTTACTAATCACGTGTTATTAGTGGTCTTACATTCATAGAAACATAACAGTAATGTAACATATATTAAGTAGAATTTGCAAGATCTATCTATTGCAACGGTTTGATGTGATTAAAATACCGCCTTTAATACTAATACTATATTGAAATGATGCAAGATACTAATGAATTGAGGGTACTGAAGACATTTTTATATTATGTCTCATCACATGGAAAACCAAACCAAAAACAACACACCAGAGAAACAGCGAGACGACAGGAGGTTCAGACCCAGGGAAGCAAGGAAACCAACCAGGTAGAACCAAGGTATAACCTGCGCAAGCGCCAAACAATAAAGAGGCAGACAGAGGACCAGTACTCTTGTTCCAAGCCGAGCAGTCGTTGAGGAAGCATCACTTGAAAGTGCTAGCTATGTATGGATGCTATCACTAATTAAACATTTTAGGTGAAGTTTCATTTTGTTTGCTTAAATGCTCTGGAGATCTAGACTTTCACCAATTTTAAACGTAACCGTAGGTATTAGATTTGTACTGTGAGAGGACTCGGAGTATACACATAATATAAAAATGTCTTCAGTACCCTTGATTCATGAGTATTTTTCATCATTTGTATATAGTGTTGATATTAAAGTCATTATTTTAATACTATATAAAACTTTTGAGATAGTTAGATCATACAAATTCTACTTAATATATGTTACATCACTGTTATGTTTCTACGAATATATAAGACCACTAATAACATACAAAAAGGGTATATAGAGCGATAATATTTCTGATGATAGAACCTAAATTAATACGCTTTATACCTTTTCAAATTCCAACAATTCTTATACCTGAAGGGTGATAGTCTAGACAAAGATCGAGTTTGTCTGTAGAATTTATTAAGCTTAAGGATTAAAATGATCTTTCAAATAAATGGATAATTTAAAAAAAAATACAATTTTAATATTGCGCGTACTTATTATATACAAATTAATTAAATTCTAAACTTAATCTCTTTATTCACTGAAGTAATAGTTGGGCTGTTTTTTTTTGCTTATGATATTGGTATAATTTATATTACTAAAGTCAGCAAATGAACGCTTATATAGGAATAAAATGAACAAAAATTTCCAATTTTACCGCTTTAGTAAAATGATACGATATTTTTATCCTTATATTTTTAAAAATAAAACAAAGAGAAATAGGACTCAACTAGTTACAACAAATCTTTTATAGGACTAAACATTTAATTTCTTAGTCTACGCATGATAAAAAATCATATATAATGCAGAGATTTTAGGCAGTGCATTGTTAGTTTTTTCTGATATTTATGAAGAGACTTAAATTTCGTATAACTGCAGCATCGGTTAAGTGCTCTAATATATAGATATATACCTATTCGTATCCTCTTCCAAATCCGAAAAAATGATATAAAAGACATGTGTTTCCTTAACCTACACAGGCATGTCTACTACGTATTTGCACCCAAAAAGGCATAACTTGCCTCATTTGAAATAAAAGATTAATGATATATCTTGTAAAAAAATATCTAAAAGTCTACGATCTGTGAATAAATGTAATTTATAAACTTATAAAGCAGAGAGAAATAGCAGTTAACTTGTTACGGTAAATCTTTTACAAAATTAGACATTTAATTTCTTAGTCTACATATGACAAAAAAATCAAATATAATCTACGGCAGTTCCTTGTTGTTTTCTCTTTTGAAATTTATGAACATTTGTAAAAATTGAAAATCTTTTAGGAAATATTAGAAATTTAATTAGGGTATATTCAGTATGTAAAGACTGTAGAATCCTATAGGTTTATATTTATAGGATGACATACTATATTAAAATAGGTATTAAAAATGTAACTTAGCTTAATACAGCAACCCTATGAATAAATAAAACATATATTATATGGATAGTCTTTGACTGATTGATTGAGTGATATAGTACATTAGGTTAGCGAAGTCCTTACACTGTAGCCTGAAGGTTGTATTATCTGTTATATCTGCTTTGTTCCAATAGGTTACTTATATGTCTTAATTGCCATAAAATTCCTCTTGCAAAGCCAAATTATGGCATCCTCAGGTATGTATTCGAGCATATGTATAAAATAGGGCTTATCTTCCTGCGTGAGGTAAAGCTACATTATTTTTTCTTAAGTTTGACATACATATCGTGTAAATGTGATTGGAAAGTTGACATCTCAGTATAAATTTTCGCTACATTTGTTTGTAAGTATACCTGATAGTTGTTCTTCGAGTAATTAGACATATCAAATTTGTGTAAATTCTCATACATATCCTTATAGAAATTTCTAGTCTGAGCATGTAAAACTATTGAATCAGTGTTAGTGTAAAGCACGGTAGTATCATCGCCATAGACTTGATCTATGTGTATAAAAGTTATTCGTATAGTCTTGGGTATACTCAGAATTGAAAAACCTATCTAAACAAGTTATATATATATATATATATATATATATATATATATATATATATATATATATAAACTTAATGAAAGTCTACATCACCTTCCTCTATTAAATCATAGGCTTCAATAGTCTAGTTGTCGCCGCCACCTCTTGTTCCCGAAGTTCTTTGCAGTACAAGCCTCTTTTTATTCGAGACATATTAAGAAATTTACTAGTATACAGGGGAAGATTAGAGCCTTTTTTTGACTAAATTTTAAAAACTTTTTGTTAGTAATTCTTGTTAAATCCATACACATCAAAATATGTTCTCCAACATTATTTCATTTAATACAGAAAAACCTTATTGTCCAATGTCAACAGGTGAACAAAACAAGTCTTCTAGCCAAATTGAGATGGAAAAATATATACACACATAATATAAAAGATTCCTTCAGCACCTCTGATCGATAAGTATCTTTCAATCATTTCAATGACTGGGGATTATGGTATTGATATTAAATTCATTATTTTAATATCGCATAAAACCTTTGCAATGGTTAAATTTAGTTAATATAAATAACGTCACTATTATGTTCTATTAATATATGAGACCACTAATAACATGTGATTAGTGAAACAAACTTTAAAGAGTTAAGATAGTTAGCAGTAAAATCAAATTACAGCTTTTGGAACAACCAAAAGAAAATATCGTCAGTCATAGAAATGGGGTGGTTTATTGGTGATATACCAATTAAGTTGAAAGATCACATTCTTATAGTTAGAAATGTATGTTGTACTGTAATGGAACAAATGTTAATTATTTTCATTGTTCAATGTCAACTATATTTTGTTAAAATAAATAATTAAATAATCACTCTGTGAATAGATATGCCGTGGGAATAGGGTAGTTATATTTTTATCACTATCCACGAAGGTCTAAAGGATAAATAAATCAGTTATCGAACTTAACTTTTATGATCTTAGTCGTTTAAATGTTTTCTTAAAAAAAAATACATAAAGTCAGTTAATTTATGAAGACGTAAAAGACCCTCTCTTAGAATTGCCTATAAAGCCGTCTAAGTAATCCTGCCCTGGTTAAGTATATAGGACCAGATGTGATAAGGGTATTTTAACATGTGGTCTGTGGAATACCGTTAAGGTGTTTTAGAGTATTGAACGATTTTCCCATTATTGGGAAACAAAAGAATGATCAAATAAACTCACTATAATGGAAATATATCGTTTGGCCATTTGTAAAAAGAATTATGATTAATAATTGTTTTTTCTATTCACAAGAAATAATGAGTTAAGAGGTTTATTGCCAAAACAGCCAAGAAAAGTGAATAGTTTTTTTTACAGTCTTTAACATATATTCTTTTAGTTATAGAAAGAAGTAGAATAGTTTTATCAATTGTGTTATATAAAAATTAAGCTTAAGATGCTCACAGGTCAATTCGTGAATCAAACATCCGGCATGGTACAGCTAACGCTCTCAGTAAGAAAACTCCCAAATCTTCGAACAGAAGGGTGTCGGGGGGGTGTAAGATGTAGAAATACACTGTTTTAAGGAATAGTAAACTTTAGTTCCAATCTGAAATTCGAATAAGGGTGATCGGTACCATTCCATAAGCCCAGTGCCGTAGTGTATATGAAGGTTTCCTTTCTTTGATTTGTTTTTGATTTAATTCGGGAAATTAAGGGATTATCGTGTGTTATTTTAGTGGGGCATTTCGCGAGTTTCATACGGCTCGATTAAGTAATATAAATAGCTGTTTTTCGCGTTTGATTTTCCTTTTTTGTTTAATATTTTATTAAGCTATTTATACGTGTTTTTTTCAAAATTGGGTTTTACGTTTTTGGTTAAAATAACGGCCGAGAAGAGCAATTATGTTAGTTTTTCGTAATTGTTATTAGTTTTGGGTTTCTCATTGTAAATAGTTCGTTTTTTTTATTCTATTTATTTTTGTTCAATAGACTAAGTTGTTTTGAGAAACTTGTTTTACTCAATTTAATTAAAACCTTCACGGGCGCGCTGTTGCGAGACCTACGAAACAGGAGACGTCTACTGACCAACTAATTAGCAGCCTTTCCTGAGTCCTGAAGATCTGAGTCATGGTTGTGGTAAGCTTTAATAACCGTAGTGTTTGGTACTAAAGCTGCAAGAGAGAAGTTGAACGACTAGACTTCCAGAGTGTCTTTATTACTGTGATATTTAATTGTAGGTTATCAAAATAGTTACTAATTAATATGGGACAAAAATGATTATAGTTAAGATAATTAACGCTACCTCAATATGTCATCGGCAAGAGTCTATAATCAAATTCTGTCACAGTACTTTAACTGATAGTTTACTGAATGTGCTAACACGTGTACGTCCTGATAATAATTTTGGTAGTGATTTGAAAAATGTAAGGAAATTTTTTTACTTACTAACGCACATAGAAAAGACTTTCTCCAAAATAAAAGAATTAATTCAAACAAAAAAAATTCACAAAATGTCAATATTATTTCAAAGGTTTTTTCAACCGAAACGAATTTTTTTCATTTCTTAAAAAATATCTAATTATTGAATCAAAACAAGCAAATGTTACTAAAATCTAAAGAATCCAGCGAAGATGGGTTGGAAGATGGTAGGGATATAAACGAGCTTACGGGTATATTAAGAAAATGTGGGTAAAGTAATGGAAATGGTGCTAATACGTCCAATATATATATATATATATATATATATATATATATATATATATATATATATATATATATATATATATATATATATATATATAAATTTGATTTTTAAAGAGTTGGAAATACTTGGTATAATTGAATTTTAGCCCAATAATGGCACGTTTATGTTTTTAATTTAATTCAGGATATGTTGTAATTACCCCCAAGCACAGGTCTTCACAAGTTTTTAACGAATGTGTGGATATTTTAATAGTGAAATCAAGCTGTTATGAAATAGTGAGTGGTCCTCAGTCAAGATTTTATTTTTGGAAATAAATATCAATAAAGATAATCCAATAAAGTCTTAAAACTTAGAAGTTTAATTTATGAATATTTCCAATTCTTTAATATTTATAAAAGTTTTATATTTCTAAGACACAGCTAAGCGTAATAAATTTAATTAAAAATTGATGTCGTTCATGATGATAGCATCATCATCTTCAGATATAAGTATACCTCAATGACTTCATTAGCATCACCACTCTAGTTGCGATCCTTTACAGCCATATTTATGAATTTCGTCTCGGCTTCGAAGGATGAATCATCTTCCCCAGAACCGTAATTGGAAGTTTCATAGTCGAAAAAAATCAGGGAGACTGTTCAATCTGAATTCGATTCATAATTAGAATCAGACCCATTGCTAGCCTGTTCAACTTGATTCTGTATATTGAAAAAAAAATGGTATTACAACAAAAAATATTTAGTAAACAGTGATATCTAATAATAAACATAAATATATGTAATAATAAGCATTATGTGGTTGTGTTTGCATGCGTACATGTCTCATTATGGTTCGGAAGATTTGCTTCATCCTCCATCACGTCCTAATTATTGAAGCAACTACAAGTCAATATAAAATCAAATAGTGCTGCGATACACAAAAAACATTCTAAAAATGGCTCCCTGAAACGATATGCAAACAATTATAACAAAAATGAGCTATAATATTTAAAAAATTTGAAGATCGTTAACACACATACTACACATATGGATACATACACACACACACACACACACACACACACACTCACACATACATACGCCTTTGTATAAACAAATATGTGTATTCACACACGCATACAGAGATATCTGTATACCCTTAAATACTCCATACGTACACATACACATATACCAATACACGCACGCATGCACGCAACTTTGCATACATACATATACATATACACACGCATATGTATATCCACTTACATACACACATACAGACATTTTTGATAAGTTAAAATATTTGTATAAGTGTACTTACATTTTAGGTGTATTTTGCTACACTGTACAAAAATAAAAGGATTTTTTTCTGCTAATTCCCAAAAGAGCGAGTTAATACAAGTAATGACACTTAATCCAATTTTGTTCGAATTTATATATCTCTTGAAGCCCCCCCCCCTTCTTTTAGAAATAATTGATCTGTTTCTAAAAAAAAATATACCCGGGAATCCGATTAAGCAGAGCTGACTTTAAAGATTACAAATTATCATTCATAACAAATTTAAAAATTAATCTTTTTTGACTTACGAAACCCGTATTGTTCCAAAAATCACATAAAATGAGATACAAAACATATTGATACGGGAAAACAGTCAACATTAATACCATTCAAACAGATGTATATAGACAGATTTTATAGAAATTTATTAAACCCTAAACTTAATCTTTTTTATCCACTGAACCCTCAATAGTCGAAATATTACTTTAAATGAGACAAAAAAATTTATACAACAAAAGGGTGTTATTACAAGGATATATAAAACTCGAGCTGCACTCCGAACAAGAATAATGATTTAGATATCAATGATATAATTTATATATATTCACATAATATTTCTGATAATGGAACCAAAACTCATTAATTATATCAATATACATGTTTTATGTATTTTCAAATTCTAACAATTCTGTACATCTGATAAAAGGTAGGCTTGACGCATCTGACGAACAACTGTATGTAGGTATGATGAGGCTCAAAAATGCCACCGGTGACCATATTGCCCGATCCTCTTTTTCTTCCCTTAGTTCTTTATGATTATTTAACTTATATAGGTCAAATCAATGTACGGTATGGATAATTTAAAGAAAACAATTTTAACATTACGCGTAGCTGTTAAATTCTAAACTCAATCTCTTTGGTTACTGAACCCAGAATAGTCGAAATATTACTTTAAATGAGATAAAAAAAATCGATACAACAAAAAGGTATCATTAAAAATGTGAATAGAACCCAAAGTCATCAGTCATATCAATATGCATACTTCACCTCTTTTAAAATTCTAATCCTTCGCACCTAATAAAAAAAGCAGGTAATGACGCATCTGACGGGCGGTCAAAAGCAGGTATGGCAAGTCTTGACAATGATGGATCCGGAAATCCGATACAATAATCGAAATATTACTTTAAATAAAATTTAAAAAATCGATACAGAAAAACGTTTCGAGGAAGGGAAATATAGAACCAAACTCATCAGTCATGTCAATTAACATACTTTACGTCTTTTCAAATTCTAACGCTTAGCACCTAATAAAAAAGCAGGTAATGACGCATCTAACGAGCGGTAAACGCATGTATGATGGGTGTGGAAATACAACAGAACCTTTCGCACCTGATAAAAATGCAGGTAGTGACGCATCTGGCGGACGGTAAAAAGCGAGTATGACGAGGTCCAAAAAGTCCACCGAAAAATGCCACCGGTGGCCATGTTGCCAGATCCTCGTTTTATTCCCTTGATTTCTTACAATTATTTAATTAATACAGAGAAATTAATTAAGTTAATCCGTTCAAAACAATAGAAATAACACTTTAAAACGGTATCGTGGTTACTAAAACCATTGTTAAAAGGAAAAAACGGGGCCAGATAGGTCGATTCTTGTGAAATGATAAAAAAAATAGCATATGCGACGTTGCCATTTCCCCTCGATCCGGCATTTCCGGTGGATGCAGAACTGTCACATCCTATCAACTAACCTACTCTAGAAGAAATATTACCATTACCGAAATATAATCATATAAAGAAAAAATATTTACACTCATCGTACCCCACACTACTTCTGTTCGCTGCTGGTCCTTTGTTCTTTACTCTTCCTTCACAACACCAAGGTCACACAAATAAATCTCGTCAAATTGTTTCCAATCGTTGGTGTTCGGCACTTTTCACTCACACGCGTTCTGACGCGATGATTTGCCTTTTTACCATGGAAAGAAAGCATGCAAAAACTTACCTGGAACAAAAGAGAAAAACTATTAATTACACAATTAAAATATCATGATCATACAGTGAAGTGGAATAGACAAGGACAGTTTCAGTATCATTCGAAAGCCAAATTAAAAAAAAATCATGAAAGTTTTGCACCTCGTAAAAACATATCCTAAAGTTTGTTGTTTTTAAAATACAGGATTTTCGTTTTTAAAATATATATAACATAATTGAAATTTAGTAAATTTTATTGATTAAAATTAATTTTCCTCGTTTTTACTATCAACGTACGCATAGGGTTACTTTACTAAATTAATTTTAAAAAAATATTATGCTGCTTTTGCTGATCCTAATGAATTATTAAGAATTGTCTAATAAAATTACACTAAAGTGGCCTTGAGCATTTTCTAAAAATGAGTCTTGCAAGTATACATCTTTTCTGTTTATGTAATTTTAATTGATACTATATAAAAATTTATTAGAACACAGTATGTCAGCAACATAGCGGTGTGATTTCAATATTTATAAAAACCAACTATGATACAGAAAATTAAAAACTTAAATTTCTCTGCGGAATATACACGAAAAATAAAGTATCTTACCTTAGTCAAATCTGCAGACTGCCCTAATCCAGCTTGTGTCCCGAACATTTTAAGTTTTCATGATCGCACTTAATTACAGTCCCAGAAACAGTTTCAAAAAACAACTGCTTTTTGCAACAACTTGTCCTAGGAAACCACAATTAAACAGACAAAGGAAACACTGCATTGCTGACCAGATTTAGTTTCATATGAAATCAAGATTAAACTGATTCAAGATAGAAAAATTGTGATTAGCATTTTTACAAAACAAAAACGATTTAGCCAATCCTTTCTGTACGTTAGACTAAAAAAGACTGGATAAAGTAACGCGTGCAAGGTTTCCCTGTCTTATGCCACCCTGAAAAATTCGCGACCCGGCTTTTTACTCTCCTGAAACAAAAAAAAATTATCATTAGTTTTAAAATGTGATTAGATTATAAACAGCGTATGTCTTAGCCATTATTTGCCACTAAATAAGGAAAACTAATTTCTCTATTATCTTTGTCTATGGCTGTATTTATGAAGGAGCATATAATTCGAAAACATTTAAATATAGTTATACAATGTTCATACAAAAAACACATTTTTGAATTTTGAAAAAATCAAAGAGGATACAGCGCGTTTCATGTACTATCTATACCACTGAGACAGAAACATTATACCTTAATGATTTAAATAGATATGCACTTGAAAACTGACAGTTTAAAAATTTGAGTTCAGTTTCTCTACTTTGGTTTTAATAACATTGCTCTATATTTCTTACTTCTGTTTATGGTAATGAATATGAAAGTTTTTTTCTTTTAACATGCCTGACAAAATGTATTTTTTAAAGTTGCCTTTGTCAACACGAACGTATGAGATCTTAGACAATAAAGCATATTTCATAATAATAATAAAGTATATTTTAAATAGTTTAGTTTGGTTTGGGGTAAGTATATATAAGATATGCTAAAAGCATATCTGTGGATTAACGTCCTGATATCAGAGACTGTCGCTGAATAGAAATTTTACCTCGTTGCTTAAACAATGTAATCAGAAAAAACAACTTACAACCGATGGCTCCACAAGGGAATATTTAAATACGCATCTGTTTAACTTAATAATATTATATTTTAGTTACCTCCTTGTCCATCTCCATTTGCACGACAACATTATCTTCTTCCATAACTGATGATGTTTTCTTTCTTCACGATCCTACTCTTCATGGTACGAACAAAACTGGGTGGCGAAGAACCCAAGACAGCCGGCTGCCAAGCCTTTTCCAGACATCCAATTGTCTTCAAAAGCTAACTGTACCGAGCTTTTAAACTACGACGATGTTTAGGAAAAACCCATGAAGATTAGAATCTCCACACGCGCTACGCGCTTTATGTTAAATTTTTACCTACAGAATAAGAATGGTAACACTACACATATTATCTCCATAATTCTGATCTTCAACTTGATCGATTACTCAATATCCACAAGTCTTAGAGTCAAGAGTCATGGAGGTGCTGCGCATAAGGTAGCCATGCTAATCCTACAAGCAAAAAACGGCGCGGTTGTATGCAAATGTATCTGAAACAAATAAAAACATGTTTAAGCAATTATATTTTCAATTCGATGAGCGGGTATTCCAAAAAAAATTATGCCCCGAAAAGAGCATAAGAGAGTTTAATTTTATGGATATGATGTATGATAATTTTTAAATGTTATCAATGTTTTAGTTTGCTAAAAGAAACTTCAAATTCAAGGGCTGAAACAAATTGGCCATGATTATACTTCTTTTATATACCAGATGTTGGTTAAGTCTATTCAGAGCATTTTTGTGGAAATAGTTTTATACAAGAAGATGAGCAAAAAGTTTGTGGTGTGCTTCTTACAAATAAACTGCCTAAAAAAAGCTATGAAGCACTGTTTGATGTGAACATTTTGAAGCAACTAAACTTGGACTTAATAACATACACTGGCTCTACAAAAAAAAGTCCTGAATTTTCAATTTTTCAATATTATTAAGCATGTTTAGAAATTACATAAATTTTACTTTTATGTATTTGTTTTGCCTAAAAATAAAATAATAACCTTTTGTTTGAATATCTTATTAATTTAAAATAAATTTATATTTAATTACTTATTATTTTAAAAAAATAAAACAAAAATTCTGGATTTTAGCTCAGATAATAAGGAAATTTGTGTTGTGAAAATCCTTTGTCAAAGTAGTGAGAAGCTGTGATTGATTACCATTTCAAAAATTCAACTTTAGGAAAGGTCAATTCCAGATCCTCAAACAGTTAAGTAAATGGAAAGTTTGACCTAGTGCAAAAATTAAAAGTTGCTAGTAAATCTTTATGTATATATTTAGATTTAAAATGATTGTATTAATGTAAGAATCCCACTCTTGTATTTAAAATCTTTTTATATTTGAAGTGTCTTAATAAATATTCTTTATTTTACAATTAAATATAGACTGCTCTAACATTTTATCCACTTTGGAGTTTAATTTTTTAATAAAAATGGTTTAGTACATAATAATATTTTACTCCTTTAAATTACAGCTCCGTTATTATGAAGGAAATGTCAACATTTGTTAACTCTATATAAATACCTAACTCATCAGTTTCCTAAAAGTATCGAGGAGAACATAATTTTAAAAAGACCTAATCGAACCTATTTTTAAATAATGAAACTATTACTTTGCGATAGATTATATGGACATTCCGAGACCTTATATTAAACAATATACATGTATATTAATTCACGATATAAAATTTTTAAAAGTAAATGCCTTTATACATTTTTTCATTAAGTTCTTATACTCTATGTCCGAAGAAGGATGTAGACCATACTAATGTTATTTACAAAACTACCCACTGGTTTCCACAATCATTTCCAAAACAGATATTTAAAAATTCACATTTTACCTATTTTGCTAAATAACAGTTTTATTGTAAAAAATAAAATAGAAAAAGCATTTTCATTTATTTATAAGAACTGACTTTTCACGCTTGTTATCTGAAAATAATAAAATTGCAACATATTTATGCTGTTCCAAAGAAGTTTAAAAACATTAGCTTTAAAGAAATTGCTTTGAACACAAAAATTACAATTTTGAGGAAACTAAAAACAGAAATTCAAGTTAAATATTGTTTTACTCAAACAATTATCCCGGTATTTTTGATTGAATGTACTCAATTAACTTGTCAAGTAAAACAAGAAAGAGCGATTTATTGTTTTAGATATACTATAGAAAGAGAGAGTTATTGTCTAAACCTGTTAGTTAGAATAATAGAATTGACATTCATTCACTACACATTCACGCTAATATAAGAAACTAGCAGGGAATTCAATGTAGTCATACAAATCATTGCACCTAATGGCGACCAATAAGAAGGTTCAAAAATTATTTTCATAAGCAGTCAAGTTTTATATGTCATGTTCGCGATTCTACAAAACGCTTTTTTGTTATACAAAGACTTTTGGTAAACTAAAAACTGTAGTAGTATGAATGTAATACTGTGTAACTAAAAATGACACTTTAAGTTTTAGCAAAGAATTGTTGAGCATTATAAGACACTGCTTGTAATATTGAAGTATTAGCCGCAAATGCAGAGTAATATGCCCACCAGTGTTCAAAATAATGGTAGCAATTCACCCCTTATATAAGGAAATCAAAAGCGATCAGATATTTCTTGATACAAAAAAATAAACAATAGTAATAAAAATAATACTTACATTAGTTAGCATCAATGTTCACCCTGAAGAAATGCTCTGCTCCAAGTGTTAATAAACGAGTCTATGATCCAGAAATTTTCCGAGGCCGCCGTAACCATTCCTGGACCGGGAGAAAATTTTGCAACCCGTCGTGTCTCCTCCTCTTTCACCGGCCGTACTCCACCCAACTCTTCTGATGGGCCAACAAAGTGTCTAGGAGTACGACTCAGGGTGTAATAGTCCCTAGGTACCCTCAACCACGATTAAGCCGCTACTGAAGTACCCCCAGGGTTGGTCCACATCACTGGGATTCAGTAGTGCGCCGAGGCTTCGAACACGTCTGACCCCGCGCCAAGGTATAGAGAGTTACTCCTACGTGAAATTGGATTCGTCCGCGTAGCGAAGGACATAATATAAATTTTTCACGTCTGAAAAAGTAAATAAACGTTGTATATTAGAAAAATTTAAATAGGATTGTTGGTTATAGAAAGGCAAGATGGCGATATCAAGTTACTTGATATTGGTTGTTTGCAAAAATAATGTAAAATTGCCCTTAGCGTCAGTTTTTAATCAAATGCATATAAAAGTAATCACTTGGTTCACATTACGTGTTACTATTTTTTTCCAAAACCAAACTACACTGAGATTTTTCAAAATTTCGAAAAAGTTCTAAAAAAGGTGTTTGTAATTTCCTACGAAATAAAATTCGATTATATTTTCAATGAGAAATTGAAAGGAAAATAGAAGAATTATAACCTACCAAGTGTTTGGCAAATATATATTTTATTAACAAGTAATGCCAAAAAAATATTTTCTTTATTTAATTCGAAAACTATTGTTTCTACTAAAAAATATATCATTACAAAATTATAGGCAATAAAAAACACTTTCAAATGCTTATTTGTTTGTTAAAATCCTTTCATTGGTTGCCGAGATATTTACAAAAAATCTGAATTTTTTAATAGTCCCAATCACAGTCACCCAGTTTAACGAGACAAATTGTGCACAAAATACAACAAAAACGGTACCTCTTTTTCGCTTATAAACAAATTAAATAGTTAGTCCCAATTCATAGGTAAAAATTAGTGCTGCTTTTGACGTAAATTCCGAGATGGATGAGTTCTATTCAGGGGTGTTGGGGGAAATGTAAGAACAAACCCTACATAAAATGTAACTGCATACCCAATAATCCTAGCTCTGAATATTGTGTCGTGACTACTTCCCCCTTTATATATATATATATATATATATATATATATATATATATATATATATATATATATATATATATATTATGCCCTCGCCAAAAAATTTCTGGTTCCGCCCTTCTTAATACTTTTTCAAGTTTTCAAAAGTATTAAAAATATTAAAAAATGATACAATAAAAAAATAGATAACACAATTTATTCCAGAACTTTACTAGGAAGGGGGGGTCAAAGCTAAAATATAATTAATCCTTAACTTTGATGCGACTCCCATGCATTAAAACGTGGTAGTAGTCTTGGCGAAAATCTAAAAAAAATTGTATTAAGAATTGATTTGGAAATTTCCCTCGTTCTGGATAATTTGACAATTGAAAATAAATATATTTTTGGCACTTGAAAATGGATTTGAAAAATACTTAAAAAATCTTTGGCTCTTCGCAAACAGTTCCCCTTTGATTTCAAATATATGATGCCCAAAATTTAGAAAATTAAAAAAAATAATAATAATTCAGGTTTAAATTTTCATAAAAATTATTTCAATAAATAATATTAAAGATGTAATTTTCTCTCTCTCAAAGAACAACACTACGAGAAAATTTAAACATAATTGTTGACAAAAGCTAAAACTCTATGATTTAAAAAAATTTTAAATTTAATTTAAAAACTTTTTTGGTATTATCAATTTGTTTTTTTATTTTCATGTTTTGAGCATTTTGAAACAGATTATATATATAAATATTTCCAATTTGAAATGGACTTTAAAAAAGATTTTAAAAATTCTTTTACTCCTTGTTAACCCCCCCCCCCCTTTGATTTAAAATAAAAAATCTGTAATGAAATAACTTTTAAAAAGACTTTAAAAAATTATAAATTTAATATGGCTCCTCTCAATGGACTCTCTTCATTTTTCATTTTTACAAGGAAAAATAATTATATATATATATATATATATATATATATATATATATATATATATATATATATATATATATATATATATTATTTTTCCTTGTAAAAATACGAAGAATCAAGACCGGTGTAAAATAGTAGGAACATTCAAAAATCTGCGGGGGGAGCACATTCTCTTAGTTGCGCCACTGAATATATTATTACTACCATACTAAAATTGCACAGAAAGATCAAAAGAAATATTAAGTCAATTATTCGTATTTAAAAAACAACTAAAATAAATAATACCAATAGTTTTTAACCATCCGCACAAAAAGTGAAAGGTACTAAATTAAAATTTTAATTACAAAATGACAAAATACTTACTAATTCCTTGATGAAAAATTTTTGAAATATTTTTTTTTCAAATAATGTGCCCCTCAGTTTCAAATGACCAAATGAAATAAAAACTTATTTTACCCGTTTTAAAGATGAATGAAATGAGAACTTTTTAAAACCTAAATAAAGATTTAGAAGTTATCAATTTTTTTTTTTATAATTTTTAGTGAAAGATGAAAATTTATCTTCACCTGTAAAATTGAAATAATTTTTAAAAATTTTAATAACTATGAGTTTCTCATAAAGAAAATGAACGAAAACATTTTTGGAATATCAATGAAAAATGTATTTTTAATATTTTTTAGAAAAATGTTTACTACTTTGATGGTTTTTGAAAAATTTTAAAAAATATCTTGCGTTGAAAAAATATATACTAAAACGATAGATTTTTACGTTCTTTTAGTAGTTTAATCCCCATATTAAAAGACATATATTAAAAAAGTACCTTTTCAAAAGAATTAGATAAACTCCTTCTTAAAGTCTTAGTTAAATAAATAAATAAAGAAATAGAATATATATATATATATATATATATATATATATATATATATATATATATATATATATATATATATATATATATATATATATATACGTAGCCTTTTTAATAAAGTACCTTTTAAAAAAACCAATAAATAAAAAAATAGATTATATATATGACTTTCACAAGAAACTATATATATATATATATATATATATATATATATATATATATATATATATATATATACAGACTTTACAATAATCATAAAAAAATTAAATGTTTATTGGACTCCCTGAAGGCGCTTCTTTCGTTTCCCTGTAAAAACACATATAAGTAAATAAATTTAGCGAAGATATAAAAAAAATTATATTTTCAATATTTTTTGAGAAGTATTAACTGGAAACTTCGAAATGGTTTTTTAAAATAAAAATATTCCTCTTCTGTAAAGAGCGTCCCCCTGAGACATACACAAAGCAAAATATAATAAATATATATTAGGTAAAAAAAATCTCTTTAATACATTTTTGAGACGTTTCAGTAAATTTTGTAGACTACAATATTTGATCCTCTTACAAATATCCTCGTGAATAAATATGTAAATAAATTTTTTATTTTTCAGAAGTATTATTTCAAGTTTTGGGCACTTCAAAATGATTTTTAAAAGTAAAAGACACAACCTTTAATAGAAAGCATCCCCCTGGGACACGTATAAAAAAATATATATATTTTTTTTTCAAAAAAGTTGTTTTTAATACATTTTTGCAAAATTTTTGCAACTTTCGTAGACTGCAATAATCTTAAAAATTAAAATCTAAATTTGACTTTCACAAGAAACTTCCTTGGCATCCTCGTGAAAACATATGTAAACAAATTTTGACAAGACATAAAAAAATATATTTTTAAAATTTTTTCAAAAGAATCATTCCAAATTTTTAAAACCTAAATAAAGATTTAGATGTTATCAATTTTTTTTTATAATTTTCAGTGAAAGATGAAAATTTATCTTCAACTGGAACACTGAAATAATTTTTAAAAATTGTAATAAGTTTCTCATAAAGAAAATCAATGAAAAATTTTTTGGAATATCAGTGAAAAATGTATTTTTAATATTTTATAGAAAAATGTTTACCACTTTGATGGTTTTTGAAAATTTTTGAAAAATATCTTGCGTTGAAAATATATATATACTAAAAAAATAGATATTTACATTCTTTTAGTAGTTTAATTCCCATATTAAAAGACACATATACTAGAAAAATACTTTAAAAAAAAACTAGATAAACTGTTTCTTAAAGTCTTAGTTAAATAAATAAATAAAAATAGACTATATATATATATATATATATATATATATATATATATATATATATATATATATATATATATATATATATATATATATATATATATATACATAGATTTTTCAATAATCATAAAAAAATTAAATGTTTATTGGACTCCCTGAAGGCGTTCCTTTCGTTTCCCTGTGAAAACACATATAAATAAATAAATTTAGCGAAGATATAAAAAAATTATATTTTCAATATTTTTTCGGAAGTATTAACTGGAAACTTCGAAATAGTTTTTTAAGAAAGCATTAAAAATAGACTTTTTAGGTTAGTCCAGGTTGCAAAGATTTTTAAACAAAAAATTTTTTTAGCTTTTTTTAAAAATTATTCATATATTTATTTACGAGGCGACGAAAGGGTAGTTGCAGATATATTTTTTATTTAGTAAAACTAATATAAAGTGTGCAAACTAGGAAAAAATTCAAGAAAATAATACAATTTTTGCTTGCATATCCCAGACTGAAAGAAGCTTTTTACCAACGTTGAGATATTTTTTATTTTTAAAAATCTTTTCGAAGTACACAATAGTTGGAATAATTCTGAAAAAATATTGAAAATACAATGTTTTTTTAGTTTTCTCAAAATTTATTTATGTATTTTTTTGACGTAGATAAAAAGAGGCTTGCTGCTACAGTCAAATATATATTTTATTGTTTAAGATTATTATAAAGTCTATAAAACTAGCAAGAATTTCGTAAAATTTATATTCACATATATTTTGTCAAATTTTTTTGTGAGTATCCCAGAGGAAAACTTTTTACTGGAGGGGAATATTTCTTGTTTTTATAAAATCATGTCGAAGTACCCAAAATTTGGAATAATTCTTTTGAAAGAATTTTAAAAATACATTTTTTTATGTCTTGTAAAAATTTGTTTACTTGTGTTTTCACGAGGATGCCAAAGGGGTTTTTTGGAAAAGTCAAATTTAGATTTTAATTTTTAAGATTATTGTAGTCTACGAAAGTTGCAAAAACTTGGCAAAAATGTATTAAAAACAACTTTTTTAAAAATAAATATATAGTTGTTTTTTTGTGCGTGTTCCAGGGGGAAGCTTTCTATTAAGGGGGGTACCTTTTATTTTTAAAAATCATTTTAACGTGCCCAAAATTTGAAATAATACTTCTGAAAATATAAAACAAAAAATTTAAGGTCAAAATTTAGTTATATATTTTTTCGCCTAATATATATTTATTATATTTTGCCTTGTGTATGTCTCAGGGGGACGCTCTTTACAGAAGAGGAATATTTTTATTTTAAAAAACCATTTCGAAGTTTCCAGTTAATACTTCTGAAAAAATATTGAAAATATAATTTTTTTATATCTTCGTTAAATTTATTTATTTATATGTGTTTTCACAGGGAAACGAAAGAAGCGCCTTCAGGGAGTCCAATAAACATTTAATTTTTTTATAATTATTGAAAAATCTATGAATGTAGATTATATATATGACTTTCACAAGAAACTATATATATATATATATATATATATATATATATATATATATATATATATATATATATATATATATACATACATAGATTTTTCAATAATCATAAAAAAATTAAATGTTTATTGGACTCCCTGAAGGCGCTTCTTTCGTTTCCCTGTGAAAACACATAAATAAATAAATTTAGCGAAGATATAAAAAAATTATATTTTCAATATTCAGAAGTATTAACTGGAAACTTCGAAATGGTTTTTTAAAATAAAAATATTCCTCTTCTGTATAGAGCGTCCCCCTGAGACATACACAAGGCAAAATATAATAAATATATATTAGGCGAAAAAATATATAAATAAATTTTGACCTTAAATTTTTTGTTTTATATTTTCAGAAGTATTATTTCAAATTTTGGGCACGTTAAAATGATTTTTAAAAATAAAAGGTACCCCCCTTAATAGAAAGCTTCCCCCTGGGACACGCGCAAAAAACAACTATATATTTATTTTTAAAAAAGTTGTTTAATAATCTTAAAAATTAAAATCTAAATTTGACTTTTCCAAGAAACCCCTTTGGCATCCTCGTGAAAACATAAGTAAACAAATTTTGACAAGACATAAAAAAATGTATTTTTAAAATTCTTTCAAAAGAATTATTCCAAATTTTGGGTACTTCGACATGATTTTATAAAAACAAGAAATATTCCCCTCCAGTAAAAAGTTTTCCTCTGGGATACTCAGAAAAAAAATTTGACAAAATATATGTGAATATAAATTTTACGAAATTCTTGCTAGTTTTATAGACTTTATAATAATCTTAAACAATAAAATATATATTTGACTGTAGCAGCAAGCCTCTTTGTATCTACGTCAAAAAAATACATAAATAAATTTTGAGAAAACTTAAAAAACATTGTATTTTCAATATTTTTTCAGAATTATTCCAACTATTGTGTACTTCGAAAAGATGTTTAAAAATAAAAAATATCTCAACGTTGGTAAAAAGCTTCTTTCAGTCTGGAATATGCAAGCAAAAATTGTATTATTTTCTTGAATTTTTTCCTAGTTTGCACACTTTATATTAGTTTTACTAAATAAAAAATATATCTGCAACTACCCTTTCGTCGCCACGTAAATAAATGTATGAATAATTAAAAAAAAAAAGCTAAAAAACTTTATTATTTAAAAATCTTTGCAACCTGGACTAACCTAAAAAGTTTATTTTTAATGATTTCTTTTATTTTTAAATTATTACAAGATATACCAAGTTAAAAAAAGTTACATTTGGCTGCCGCAAAAACCTACCTTTCGTGTATCATAAGTCTGAACCATATGGAAACATTTTGATTTTGTTTTTGCAGAATTAGAAACTAAAAAATAACCGGACATGTCAAAAAAGTAGTAATTTGTATTTCTATGAATATTATTTGGCGCAAAAATTTGATCGTTTATTTTTTTATTCCTCGAATTTTAGAAAAAAAACCAAGAACACTGTGTAAAAAGAGGAAAAATTAATTCATTTTTCAGTAACAAAAATAATTTTTTAAACGTTCAAGAAATACAAATTTTCTTCCATATGGTACAGACCCTTCCGAGACTGAAATAATTTAAAACGACAAAACCGTCGAGCGCCCCCTAACGGCATCATTTCCAAAAGATCAGGCGCCGGTATGGGGGGGGGGTCTAAGTCAAGTAAAACCGAAGTAATTTATTTTTTTTAGAACAATACAAAAAAAGTATTAAAATTTCAGCGCGATTTCATTTTAAATATTAAAATTATTCTGACATTTAGTTATATAAGTAGGAAACAGTACAAAGAGGAAAATAATTTTGAGATGAAAAATTCTTCAAAAACTGAATTCTTAATACAAAAATGTACTAAAAACCGAATTTATAAAAAATTATCGGGCCCTTTGGAATTTTAAAAATCAAAAAAGTTTTAAAAAAAATATACTTACAAAGAGAAGGAGCAGAGCAGGATTTTATGTTAGGATGAAAAACACGGAAAATTTAAATTAAAATGCTCGACGGTAATATCCGTGACCATCCCGAAATGACCTCCTCTAAGTCGACCCGGGACCGAGCGAGAAGTTGTCCTCGCAACACATTCGATACGAAGTTTCAGGACGCAATGAAGAAATAAATTAAGACCAAAAATAGAAATATTCGCAGCAAAAAACTCTTCATCGAGCTCGGGTTGGTATAAAAACAGCTGAAAAAAGTGACGAATCTCGCCCGTTTGTTTTGGTAAACGAAGGTATCGCGATATTTTTTACCTGAAATTTTATTAAGTTTTGTTCAATTTAGCACTTTATAGATCACAATTTTAATAAATTATTTACCTATAATGAAAAAATTCTGGATAATTAATATGTTTAATTTTACTAAAGGAAATATTTTTCACAAACATTTAAACATTATTCGAGCTGCAAAAATAAAATAAATTATTTTATGCCTCCTATTTTATATTTTGAGGATTTTAAATTAAAATAGGAATTTCTAGATCACATTGCATCTTTTATTTATAAAAATAAAAATTTTCATTTTACAGAGTGTCCGCAAAAAATGAGGCAATTATTCTATTGTACTTAATTTTAGCAATTAAAATATTTTTGGTCAAAAATTTTCGATACTATTTTTATTAAAAATAATATCAAAAATGTAAAAGTTAAGATGGCATGTACAAGGTGGAGCAAAAACTAAAAATATGTAAAGTAATAGTAAAATGAGCGTCTAAAATGTTCATTTTAATGTAGATTCTCATCGGATAATATTCAAGTTGTGCTGTAGTAAAATATTATTATTTAATTTTCAAAGATGTATGTCGAAATTTTAAAAAATCAAATGTTCCAAAGGATACCGTACCAACCTTACGGACAACAGTTCCCCGTGAAATCGGTCGAAATATAGTATGACGTAATGCTTGACTTCCTGATCAAAAGTTTTCATGAAGCCATCGAATGGCTAGTTTTTGAAATACAGGGGGGTCTAAGGGCAGCATGTTAGCTTTAGGCCATGGTTCTGCATCATTTCCTTGAAGTTGAATAATTCGGAAACTAAGCATTCTGGGGAAAAAGTTTTAATATAAAAGTTGTAAATATAAAGCGGGTAAGGTAATTTTATCATCACGCTATTTTTAGTGGTAATCCATATATGTTTATGCAGATATGGAAAGTCTGGGAATATTTGCTCTTTGCGAAAATGTAAGTGAAATGGTACTTACATTTTGTTTTATATTTTTTGAAGTTCAAATGCGTCTTTACTGTTATCCTTTACTGGAAACAATTTTTAAGCAAAAAAGTTGTAGGGAATTGAAGGGAGCAACTTATGGTGACCTTTAGGTTTACTTTGAGAGATAACCATTTGGATAAATTTGATTTTTTAAATAATTTAAGGGTGTAATGTTAACTTGACTTTGAAATGGCCGTGAAGTTTACTCTCAAGGTCAATCTTAAGGTTACTATGAGATGCTATGTTCAACTCCCTCCATAAAGCTTGATTACAAATTTATAGGCGAATTTATTACAGATTGGCCGGAAAATCAGATTAGACCTTCATATGACATTTTACTACCCAAATTACCTGTATGTTGGATGAGGGATCTCCCAGAGTTCCCATTTCTGCATTAAAATATGTTGATTACTGTTAAAAACATAACCTGACCTTGAAATTGCAGTAAGGGTCACTATCAAGGTACACATCAACGTCACTATGACATTATTTATAACTTTTGTACTGGTACTTTTAGTCCAGAACGTTTAGTTTCCGAGTTACGCAAATTCAAGTAAATGAAGTGAACGGTCGCTCATAGCCAACATCTTATCCTTAGTCCGTCTGTGCCTCAGAAAAATTAGTCATATATGAGAGGCACGAGTACAAAATGTGTATTATAAGCAAACTCACCATTGTTCTTATATATGTTGCCGGTGACTCCCTGAATACCACGCCGGTGGTCTAACTGCTTGGGGTTGGTGCAGAGGGTTGTTCACTAATTCTTCAAAAATTCTCTCAAAAATGATACGTTAACATCCTTGGCAGACGGTCAATGCACCGCAGTCGACATGGTAGCCTGTTTTTTTTACTATTTGTGGACCTCAAATAACCTACCAGACAAGTTTCATCTGGGTTGCGATTCTATAAGGGTAAAGGGAAAGAGAATGTCATAATTAGGACCTTCCATCTTTGTTCAGTCTGCAGTAACACATAAGTATGTCACTGTCTTAAAAGAGATAAGGAAAGGAAATCTCCAAAAATATGCTTACAGAATCGAGCTTCTGATGTTTGCTAATTTTTTAAAAAGCCTCCCAAAAATGACATGTTGACATCCTTGGCACACGGCCAATGTATAGCAGTCAAGGTGGCAGAGTGGTTTTTTTTTACTATTTGTGGACCTCAGTCGGTCAGTTGGGCCACTTTCCTCATAAACAATAAAATGCCTCTTTTTGTAAAATATTGTTTTTATTTATTTTATGTGTTTACAAATTCAGTTTCTCTTCGTAGAAGCAAGGTTCATTAATAGTTAACTTTTCAACATTAAAACCTTCGACTACAACAATAGATTTAAACAACAATCAATTTGTTTGACGGCGGTTTCTGTTTGACATATATATTTTTATATAATTTTGCTTTCAGTTTTTTGCTCAAGTGTTTTGAGTGTTTTTAAGTGTTAGAAATTACCATAAATGTGAAGTTTACAATTAACATCAAGCAGAGGACTTAAAAACTTATTTTTAACAGTCAATATTGTTCGAACATTATTTACATATTGATAATACTAATAGTAATTTAGGCAATCATAAATTCATAATTTCACTTTATTCTAGATTTGACATACCGATTAGTATGTTATCCTAGTTTAACTAATGCAATTAGAAAAGGATAGCATTAAATCGGTGTGTGTACCACGAAATAAAAGATCTCATACTGTTCTGAAGATATGCTAATTCTACGGGGGAATTCGTTGATTAAAACAGACAAGAGGTGAAAACATCTTTCGTAATTTTAAAAAAATCCGATTGGTCTAGTAAAATTTTCTCAGTAAATATTCTTGACATAGCGGTGAATGCACCAATTAAAAACACTTTCAAAAATTTTTGAGCCCTCAGTTAATTTAAACAAATCTTGACACTATGGAAAATGCGCCTATTAAAAAGAAAATTTTGTCATGATTTGAAATTTGTTGGGTTAAGAGCTATTTTTAGATTGCATTCATCATATTAAGGCCATGGTGCCAAAAAAACTTATTTTTGTGACAGCACTTTTTTGTGTTTTAACCAACAAAATACGAAATGCTTCACTCGTGAAAAGTTTCACTAAAATTGACAATGGTCACTTGGCTTACTTTCCTCATAAACAATAAAATACTCCTTTTTGTTAAAGATTGTTTTCATATTTTAGTTAATAAAGTATGTAGGGCTAAAATTTCCCGCATGCACCTGTCGCCTTGAACGTAGACACCATTATCTCATATACAGTAATGGAAAAATGAATGGAAATTTTTAATTATGTTCGTATTAATTAATACTAAATTTGTCAAGAGCTTTTTACATTTTGCTAAAATGCAGAAATCCAGTCATATATATAATTATCGCCTTTAACAATCTAAAAAGAAATGTTTATATTTTTTTGCGATAAGGAATTTGTTGCTGGAAACAAGTATGGAAACTATTTATATTTTGGTTTTAAAGTATTCAGTTTCAGTTCAACAGTGTAAAAATATTAATCTATTATGTTAAAACACCATTATTTTTCATGTGATTTTAAACAAAAAATTGTAGATTTATTTAAAATGGGGAGAAAAAAGTCCTTAATTACAAAATATTGAAATATTTCTAAAAGTACCGTAACGAAAATAATACAAAAATATAATAGTCCTGGTGATGTAAGAAATGCGCCTAAATCGGGAAGACCTAGTAAAACGACTACTCGAATCGATAAAACTATTTTAAGAATAAAATCATCCTGATCTGGTTAAGAACAAGCTAAATCCTGATATCAGGAAGAACCTGGCTACGGTAGGGACGGATCCAGCATCTCCCTTTTTTTAGGGGGGAGGTCGATATCACAAGAGCAAAGAAAATATTAAGATTATTTATAGGAAAATAAATGTTACGAAAAATACCAGTATATTAACGGCTTTACTAAAAAAATATCTTAAATGGTCTGAACATTTATAAGGAGAATGGGTAATAGCGCCCTAGAGTCATGTGAAATAACGCCCTGAAGCTAAATGCCCTATACTTAATAAATATTCTCATCAAAATTTTTGCTAATGCCCCAGTCATGAGGTCTGGTTCTCCCTAAAGAGACGGTTGAACGTCATCAGAGTCATCTTCTAATGTGCTCTGCAGAGGATTCATACGAGTTTAAGGGTATGGAATTTCCGATAAACTGATATGACAAATGGTATAGTATAGCTTAACGGTTAAAAGGGAATAGGCATGTTGCCCTAAACTCACTGACTATATTCTCATGGGTCATACATCGGGGCCAAACTAGACTGAATATCTTCTTATATGTAGATTTTGACAACGTTAGGTCGAGGCAGCCCATCGGTTAGGAGGCAAAAAAAGTATTTTTTATCTGCGCATTCGCCACATTGTCAAGATTTGCTTTAATTAGTGAACCACTATAATGTTCCAGACTATGAACTTGCGCATCCGCCAAAGTTTTTTTTTTTTTAAATATTAATTAAAATTTTGTTAAAATTCAAGATGTTTTCATCCCTTAGCTGTTTTAATATTGTAAAGTTAGGTATTAATGAAAACTTACTTCTCCAAAGATGAACTAAACTAGTAAAAATATAAAATAAAGAAAAACAATGTTTTACAAAAAGAAGCATTTTATTGTGTATGAGCATTGATGAAATATACAATTTTCTTTGGTACAACGTTACACAAAATGCATAAAACAGTAAAACCAAAAATAAATTATTGTCAAAATGAAAAGTATTCAGTCAATGTCAAAAATACACTTTCACCATTATAATAAAAACTTCATTGTTGCTAAACCAATTATTTGCACGTAATGACACGGAGTATGGTGGGGTCATTTTTAGTATAGGAGGTATTATACTGAACAGTCCAGTTTTATTAAACATGTTCGTGGCACTAATTAAGTGCTCCCTCGTGTTACACGACAGAAAGAGAGAGTGAGAGAATAACAGTATATGTTATCTCTCTCTCCCTCCGAACTTTTTGAACAGCGACAACATATAATGCTATTCGCTTTCTCTCTCTCTCTCTCTGTTTCTTTTTGTCGTGTAACGCTCGCTAAACATATTTATTGTAGTAAATACGTGGAACGCATTCTATATTCGACTTAACTAACCTAAGCTTGTATTGCTGCGGTGCAAATGATCAATTATCAAGCAATGTATGTTTTTGTATAACTTTTTTTTCGAGGTAATTTTATTTGATATGAATTATCTTATTATTTATCTTTTTTCTGCGAGTTTACGATAGAAATATTTTATAGTATTCTCTTAAATACACATTTGGTTGTTATTTTGTAGAGGATATCATAATAAATTTAAAATGATGGTGCTGATCATAGGTTCAATCAGGCTTATTCTCACTATAGGGCCGCTCTAGATACGCTCTTGATGCGCTCTCGATCTGGTAAAATATCATTATAAGAAACAATGAACTTATTCACACTATCGGTTTTGAGATTTCGATATCGTAAACTCTTTTTCATTCGAACCGAGAGCGGCACTATAATGAGAATCAAACTAAATACTGATAGAACTAAATGGTAGCAAACAAAAGTTATTATTACACTGTGAGAGTGAGTCCACACGATAAGAAAAATCTGGGCGTAAGCGTAGCGTAATTACTGCCCTCGATTCATTGGCATGAACAGCTCGGAGCTGTACAGGTGCAAGAAACGCTTGCTTTATTCAAGTAGTGCATTATGCCTCGGTGCTTGTCAGATCTGCTTTCCCCTTGCCCCTCAAGCACCAATAAAAATATTTGGTGTATAAAGCCCTTGCAGCTATCAGTTATCATTTCTAGATGCTATTTTTTAGGTAAAAAACATTTTATACACGAAATGGAGACACAAAAATAAGATTATTTCACAAGATATGGGACTTACCTTCATCGTCTTTTTTAGCGAATTGCGAAATATTTATGGCCGAAAATGCCATGACACCCGACAAAACTCAAAACTAATAAGTAATAAAATAATAGTTTTACCTTTTTGTCTTCAATTTGTTTTGCTATGCATATTAAAAACACACATTCCAAAAAAAAATAATTTGTAGGTTATTTACTGTTCAAATTAACACTTTAACTGCTTTATTCAGATTTGCTCGGAGCTACTCAGAGTTTGATGCACCTGAGCTTGAAACTCTTGAATCGAGGGCAGTAAATAAGACATATGCCAAATTTCAAGCATTGTGATTTGTTGGATTTAAAAAAAGACAAAGACCGAAGATTTCCCGCCTAAATCCGCCTTTTCCAAGGTCATTACGCCAAATGATGTTGAACTTTTCAGCGGACTGCTTTAAAAATTATGGAAACTGTTTATTTTCAATATTTTGTATGAAAACATAACTTATGTTTTTTTAAACTTTGTTGTTTTATTTATTTATTTTATTTAGCGCGTTTTGAAATAATGGATATTTATGAACTATGTTAAATTGTTTTAATTTATTAAAAATGCTTGTTATCGAAGATCATTACTGCTTGGTCCTCAAAAAAAAACGATTTTTGTTCATTTTTTTTTAATTTTATAACAATTGCAATAACACAGGTGTCCGTTATATAAATTAAAGCTTATGAAATAAAGGCCATTATATAATACAATTTCTATTCAACGACGATCTGTGATATCGAGACGCTAATCCACAGACATTCCCTTAGTTATGGTTACCAGATCAAATAATGAGATTCCCTGACAATATCCCTAACGTTTCTGTAAATATCCGGACATTTTATCTGAATGTTGTATGTTAAGGCAGTGAGATTTTCAAAATTTTTGCAATCAAAGCATCAAATGCATATCGAGTGAATATTCTCATTAATGGGAGCGTAGTGGACTAAGGAGAGACATAGACTGTCTATATTGTTATAAGCTTTGCCTTTCGCTGCCACCAATGTTATAACTTTGCTAGTTCTGCTTTTAGTTTATCACTGGTTTCGATGAATTCAAATAAGTCTTCTAATATTACTTTTTTAATATTTTATTATATGTTCACTAAATCATGAGGTAACAACAGTTTTTGTTCTTACTTACTAATTTAATGTTACTATTGTAGTTTTTTGATTTTAGTTCCTCTCGTCTCAATGTTCATGTCCTAGTTACATTCTATTCTGTATCTAAATTATATATTTTACAGTGATAGGCGTACTAACAAATATAACTTATAACTATTTATTTACATGATTACTGAAATGAAAAAGTGTGTATTTATGGGACGATGACAATATGAATAAAACTAATGGTCTCTGTAAAAAGTAATGTTTTAGAGTTTCGGAGATTAAGGCATGCTTTTGTTTGAGCCTATTAGAACATAAACTTACTTAAGATATAACTGTTTCTTAAGGGAGTATTAAATATTAGACTATAATTATCTATTAATCCATAAGAGTAACTTAAAAATATATATAGTAATTTAATAATTAATAATTTGTAGTAATAGTTGGTTTACAACAATGTCTTCTGTTAAGGTTCTACTCTAGACACAATTTAACTTAAAGAACATATCATGTGAAGAATGCCATGAAATGGTTATAAAAGAACAGCAAATGCCAAAAGAAACATCAAGCAATAAAAAGTATGAAATTAAATTTATTAATATACTAAATTAACAATTCACTCATTCTGTTAACGTTTAATCAATTTATTTTTTCTCACTAGAATGATTAATAAATATTTTTTCATTACTTATATTTTCCTCTTTTAATTTCAAAAAAATACTGCCAATTGCAGTTTTTTCCTGTTTCTTCCTAACCAGGGGCTAAAATTTCAGACATGTCAGGAAAATTCCTGTTGTCAGGTAACCCTACCCTTAGCAAATTTTATATAAACCTATTATAAACAATTAAAAAGTAAAAATTAACGTTGATGGAAATTTAATAACAGAAATCCAGTTAGTGTCATACGTAATGTATTCTTCTAAAAACTACAAACAATTGTAATTATTAAAACGATTGTTAAAATGACACTTTATATTGAAACTCTCGTCTTTGAACTCCTTGGCAATTCTTTACCAGGTAGAAGTGGCAAACTTCGGAAATAAAACTTGCTTTAAATAGTCTCATTATCGCACAAGTAACATGACTAATTTCATCAGCTAAATATCACAATGTTTTTTCAAACTTAGTAATAAGGGTATAGCTGTACACATTTCCATAGCGTGTTTCCTATTTATTGGCCCAACAACAGCTTTTCAAACTCACCAAAAGTAACAGGAAAATATTTTTAAAAAATCAGGATCATTTTCTCGCATTTCTTGAATTAAATCATTAGTATGTCTAAGCCTTTCTCCAATGTTTTTCTCAAAAACAGACTGGACCTAGTAGCGACGACTTTTCCGTTTTTTTAATAAAGAATATATTAATAATGTCCTTATCTTTTGTAATTTTTTCTTTAGTTTTCTTTTTCTACATAACAACATTGCTGCAATTATTTTTTTATTTTCTTTCATTTTAATTTATACATAAATAAATATTATCAAAAAAATCAGAAAAAAGTTAGGTTACCACAAAAAAAACATACACAACACTTTACGACTGCACGATAAAAGTTGCCCGTGTGGACGAGACATTTTTAACATAAATGGGCGTAATACGCCTACGCCGAAATTTTTGTTATCGTGTGGACTCACTCTGAGAGTGAGTCCACACGATACCAAAAATTTCGGCGTAGGCGTATTACGCCCATTTATGTTAAAAATGTCTCGTCCACACGGGGAACTTTTATCGTGCAGTCGTGCAGTCGTAATGTTTTTTTTTGTGGTAACCTAACTTTTTTCTGATTTTTTGATAATATTTATTTATGTATAAATTAAAATGAAATAAAATAATTGCAGCAATGTTGTTATGTAGAAAAAGAAAACTAAAGAAATAATTACAAAAGATAAGGATATTATTAATATATTCTTTATTAAAGAAACGGAAAAGTCGTCGCTACTAGGTCCGATCTGTTTTTGAGAAAAACATTGGAGAAAGGCTTGGACATACTAATGATTTAATTCAAGAAATGCGAGAAAGTGATCCTGATTTTTTTAAAATATTTTCCTGTTACTCTTGATGAGTTTGAAAACCTGTTGTTGGGCCAATAAATAGGAAACACGCTATGGAAATGTGTACAGCTATACCCTTATTACAAGGTTTGAAAAAACATTGTGATATTTAGCTGATGAAATCAGCATGTGAAAGCAACAGTGCGAATTCCGAGTCGGTAAACAGTGTTTTTGAAATTAGTCATGTTACTTGTGCGATAATATGAGACTCTTTAAAGCAAGTTTTATTTCCGAAGTTTGCCACTTCTACCTGGTAAAGAATTGCTAAAGAGTTTAAAGACGAGAGTTTTAATATAAAGTGTCATTTTAACAATCGTTTTAATAATTACAATTGTTTGTAGTTTTTAGAAGAATATATTACGTATAACACTAACTGGATTTCTGTTATTAAATTTCCATTAATGTTAATTTTTACTTTTTCATTGTTTATAATAGGTTTATATAAAATTTGCTAAGGGTAGGGTTACCAGACGACAGGAATTTTCCTGACATGTCTGAAATTTTAGCCCCTCGTTAGGGAGAAAGAGGAAAAAACTGCAATTGTCAGTATTTTTTTGAAATTAAAAGAGGAAAATATAAGTAATGAAAAAATATTTATTAATCATTCTAGTGAGAAAAAATAAATTGATTAAACGTTACTAAAATGAGTGAATTGTTAATTTAGTATATTAATAAATTTAGTTTCATACTTTTTATTGTTTGATGTTTCTTTTGGCAATTGCTGGACTTTTTTAACTATTTCATGACATTCTTCACATGATATGTTCTTTAAGTTAAATTGTGTCTAGAGTAGAACCTTAACAGAAGACATTGTTGTAAACCAACTATTACTACAAATTATTAATTATTAAATTAGTATATATATTTTTAAGTTACTCTTATGGATTAATAGATAATTATAGTCTAATATTTAATACTCCCTTAAGAAATAGTTATATCTTAAGTAAATTTATGTTCTAATAGGTTCAAACAAAAGCATGCCTTAATCTCTGAAACTCTAAAACTTTACTTTTTACAGAGACGATTAGTTTTGTTCATATTGTCATCGTCCCATAAATATACACTTTTTCATTTAAGTAATCATGTAAATACTTATAAGTTATATTTGTTAGTACGCCTATGACTGTCAAATCTATAATTTAGATTCAGAATAGAATGTAACTAGGACATGAACATTGAAACGAGAGGAACTAAAATCAAAAAACTACAATAGTAACATTAAATTAGTAAGTAAGAACAAAAACTGTTGTTACCTCATGATTTAGTGAACATTATAATAAAATATTAAAAAAGTAATATTAGAAGATTTATTTGAATTCATCGAACTAGCAAAGTTATAACATTGATGGCAGCGAAAGGCAAAGTTTATAACAATATAGACAGTCTGTCTCTCCTTAGTCCACTACGCTCCCATTAATGAGAAGACTCACTCGATATTGGCATTTGATGCTTTGATTGCAAAAATTTTGAAAATCTCACTGCCTTAACATACAACATTCAGATAAAATGTCCGGATATTTACAGAAACATTAGGGATATTGTCAGGAAAACTCATTATTTGATCTGGTAACCATAGCTAAGGGCATGTCTGTGGATTAGCGTCTCGATATCACAGATTGTCGTTGAATAGAAATTGTATTATATAATGGCCTTTATTTCATAAGCTTTAATTTATATAATGAACACCTGTATTATTGCAATTGTTATAAAATTAATAAAAAAATGAACAAAAATCGTTTTTTTTTTTTTTTTTTGAGGACCAAGCAGTAATGATCTTCGGTAACAAGCATTTTTAATAAATTAAAACAATTTAACATAATTCATAAATATCTATTATTTCAAAACTCGCTAAATAAAATATATAAATAAAACAACAAAGTTTAAAAAAAAACATAGGTTATGTTTTCATACAAAATATTGAAAATAAACAGTTTCCACCATTTTGAAAGCAGTCCGCTGAAAAGTTAAACATGATTTGGCGTAATGACCTTGGAAAAGGCGGATTTAGGCGGGAAATCTTCGGTCTTTGTCTTTTTTTAAATCTAACAAATCACAATGCTTGAAATTTGACATATGTCTTATTACGCTACGCTGCCGCCGAAATTTTTGGTATCGTGTGGACTCACTCTGAGGGAACAGTGTATTACCTTGTAGTGTCGTCAAACCTAATATGTTTTCTGTCCTTAAGCCGGCCCTTTTTACAACGTTGTCATATTTTTAACAACAAATTTTTAATTTTCTTGTTCTAGATGTTATTAAATAACAGTAATTGTAAGCATCTAAAGAAAAATAGGAAAATAAAAATTTCAACCTTTAGTTTCAATAATTTTCAAATAAAACCATAAATAATATCAAACATTTTTAAACTTTTGAGAACCACACGTTGACACAACCGGCACTTATGCAACTGTCAACAAACATCTGGATTTTATTTGTCAAATTCAAAATATTTATATATAAAAAATTTTGAAATTGACCGTTGAGTTTTTTACCGCCAGAAAAAGTGATACAAACCACAAATAATTTTTACACCGAAATATCGTGATCGATAATATTTGCGATTTTATCATAAAGTTTTACTATTTGCTTATTTCTGTAGCCAAAATAGAAAATGAGTATATTCTCATCACCATCACTCAGAGTTTTCAACTCCGAAAGTAAGTATATTTTTAAGATAGCCTGTTTTCTTCTTAATCATTCACTTCATTTTTCAAGAATACAGATCAAACAATCAATATCATGCAAGTTGGTCAGAGCAACATTTCCATATAAATATTTAATTTTTTAACCTATTTGGAATATTGTTCTTACATATTTATTTCGAACAGACTCTGATACTAGGACAACTATCCACAATACCATACTTTATCAATATTTCAGTGTGTAGATTTTAAAATTGTTGGAGCCTAACTTGCTTGTTCTGAAGTTAGAGCAACTTCATATTCTTCGACATATGTTTAATAAAATTTTTCCATCAATCTGATGCTTTCATACTGTTCGACAATTTAAGGATGTCTGTACTGGTCATTGACTTATACCAACGTCCTTAATAAATTAAAAATTATAATATGAAATATAGCAAAAAGTAAATTGGAATTTTTTCTAGATTCTGAAAGTATGATCCAACGTAAACCCGGTGCTAATCTTTTGCCTGCCAGAAAACCATTTTTGGATAAAACAGTGAATTGTAATACACCAGAGGTTCATAAAAAGCAAAAATTGAATTTATCAATTAAGGAACCAATAAAAGTCACTTCCCCAAGTCTAAAAACCCCAAGTTTGGAGATGAATCCAGAAGATTATTTTTCATATAAAGAGGTGGGTAATGAAGCACATATCTCCAGCAATGATGGCTTGGATGCAAAGTCACAGTTTTATGGACCTTTACATCACCTTATTCTACTTTCAACTAAAAGATTGCTTTTTCAGGTTGAAGACCATTATGAAGACATGTTTTCTTATTCCAGTTGTCTAGAAACTCAGCATGTTTATCGTATTCTCAAGAACTACCTAGATGATAATACTCCACCCCCATCTCCAACGTCAGTAAACATACCTTTTGACTTACCATATATGGCAGAAAACAGCTTTGAAAGTTCTTTTTCTTCGAATAAATCTTACGATGATGATATGTTCTTTGAAATGCCAAAAAACAATGAATTTAATATAGTCCCGGTTGCTGAAATTTTCAACATTGATGATCTCTAATAATGAAAAGCAGGCTTTGTTTTATAATGTTTTCCAATAAAATACTTTACGTTTTCTTTTATAATTGACTATGCAAGTTTAGCTTATTCTAGACTTTGTGTTATACATATTTTTTACTCTTTAGTATTTTATTTAAGCGTTTTATTTGTGTTTTAAAAAAAGAAAATACTTTGTGAAATTCATATTGACATTTTAGTACAGCATGTTGTACAAATAGACCAAAAGAAATTAAATTAGAATAGTTGTGTTTAACATAGTTCAGTGTATTTTGACAGTGTTTGTATTATGTAGTTTATACCCTCTTTTTTATTACACTGTTTATTTATGTTTGAAATAAAGAGGCTTTTTTGTAAAAATTCATTATTTAATTGACCTATTTTACGCGTGCGAATTTAAAGCCTTAATTATTAGATTGGTCTAGAATCCATTCATGAGTTTCAAACTGTACTTCTTTTCCAATCAACTCCTAAAATCTGTTATCTGTTAAAAATTGCAACTTTTGAGATACTGCTTTCTGATGAGGTTCCAAGAAAAAACTGGTTCCAGCAGTTTATATTTTCAACATTTAATAAAATGCTTAATTAACTGTTGTTACCATTTAATTTCGAATTTTAACTGTCGATAAATCGCAAACAGTACATTTAGTTATAGAACATGTGATAGAAAGAAATGTTCAGAATTTTACAGAGACTCTGAAAGGGTATGAAAAATTTGGAGTCAATATTTAACAACTCAAAGTTGATAATAACACAGGTTGTTTTGAGTCATCTAATATATTTAATATAGGAAAAAATTCGTACCAAAAAAGTTGACGTGTCCCAATGATTTTTCAAAAGACCCAGCCTTTTCTACATAATGAATTTGTTACAGACTTTACGTCCTCCTTGTGAGATATAATTTTATTTTCTATTGATTGTGTTATTAATATTATTGTTTTTTCTACCGGTAAGCATTCCTGCATGTAACAACTATTGTTTTTGTAGAGAATATAAATAAATAAATTGTGTCCAAATGATTTTTCAAAAACTCAGTTTATTCTAAATAATGAATTTATTCCAAACTTTACCCAGTGGTACAACAAATTAGAAACAAAAATTAAGAATTAAGCCTAAAAACACCAAGTACATGCACAATTGGATGATTTGATAATCATTATATCAGTCGAGAAGCCCTTAACCCCGACATTGGATAAAACGGTGTCACAATCTTACACCAAACGGTTACATTTCTAGAGCATATGTTTAATGGAGAACAATCCTCATGCCTCGTAAAAAAAAAAGAGGCAGCCCCAAAATTCTCTACTTGATCTTGGGAACATTAAAATTTATTCGGCCTATCAAGGAACAATCTTGAACCTTGGTATAAGCTGAACTTTTTATTTAATATAAGAGGTCATCAAACAATTGGACTGAAATATAAAAATTAATGTAATAATTGTAATTTACTTATTGACATAGCACTATATTGAGGGTTTCACTGCAATAGTTGAAAGAGTTATTTTTTAATTAATTCTAGGTGGATATTAAATAAATGAATGAACAAAAGGTGGTGATACTCGATCATCGATACCTAGGCTGCGTTGGGCCCTTATTTCCCACCATATCCAAGCAGCCTCATTGAACTTGCCTAACTGCTTCCGGTAACAAAATTGTATCTCCAAAATGCCTCTGCCTCAGTCAATTGAGTTCTGATCACTCTCTGAGGACATGGTTAATAGCCACATCCTCCATATGCACATCCGGTCATCTACGACACCAATCTTGTAAAGATAACCCCCTCAGATGATAATGTCCTGTCAACATAATACACAGTTATGTCCTTGCTAAGGAGAGAACCTCGCCCTAGCAAGCCGTTATATGTTCCTTGGCACACCTCATTTCAGGAGCCCCCCTCCACAATTCGATACATTTATTTTCCAGCAACGATTTTGATTCCTTTTTATCAACGGTAATTAGGAAAGGTAGAATTGGTTGGAGTCCATATGGTTCAATCGCGGACCCCATCTTTGCCCGACGGTCTGCTTCCTCATACCTGTGCATACCCGAGTGACCCGGAACCCATATTATGATTGTGCTGCCGTTCCTTGTCAGACTGTTCAGTACATCCTTTCTCTCAAACACCAGTCGCGAAGTTACGGTTCTAGACTTCAATGCCATTATCGCAGCCCTACCGCCTGAGCATATCTTTATTATCCTATTCCTATTTATGTCCTTCTCACAGAGTTGGCCATACTGCAGAATACCATAAATTTCCGATGTAAGGATCGTCGCACATTGTCCGAGAGAACACAACTCTCTGAATCCCGTGCTCCTGCCGAACACTCCGGCTCCAGCTCTTTCATCTTATCGAAATCCATCTATAAATGACCAAGATCCATTTCTCGGAAGATTTTGCTTCTCCTCCCAATCCTTTCCCTTTGACAAAAATATCTCAAGAAAGGGGTTGGGTTTCAAAAGAGACAAGGGCCCTGTCAATGTAACTGAGGGAAGTCTACTTGCTTTTCTCTTTTTTGTAAAGAGTAATCCTCGGCCTTATCCGGGTTCATCCCGAGCCCTTCCCTATGGCACAATCGCTCCACGATTCAGAGTACACGCATCATTGGTCTCACCTCCAAGTCCCCTATATCGCGCCCTGGGACAAAATAACCAAGTTGTCGGCGTAGGTCTGTGTATACGAACCAACCTCGTTTAGTTCACTCAGCAGGCTGTCCACAACAAAGGCTATAGAATTCTTTCCTGTGGAGAGTCCCCATTTTACAATGCTTTAACAGTTACACTATTAAGCTCAGCATATCTTAGTCTCTGAGTTAACATTGCTCTGATCCATGCGGCAACTGTTGGTTCAGAGCTTCGGCGTTGTAAAGCATTATATACATATTGAATCGTTAGATGTGTTGTCAAACGCCTTCTGGATATCGATAAAAGTATGTTTTCGACTCTTGTGACGAGTCGATAAAGTGCCGTGTCTGTTGATTTTACTGCCTTTATAAAAGATATAAGGGACACTGCACCATTACTTCTTCCTTTCCAGTGTCTTAATCAGAAACTGGTCGGGCTGATAGGGCGGAAAGACTTAGGGTTTGTGTAGTCTGCCCTTCCTACCTTGGGAATAAAGACTGCTTTTGTTTCTCTCCATGCTATCGGCATGTACCCCAAGCTCAAACACGAGCGGAATAATTTTACCAGATGGCTAATAATAATATTGGAGGAATTTTCTAGTAAAGCTGGAGATTTA
Organism: Diaprepes abbreviatus; assembly: GCA_034092305.1. NCBI lineage: Eukaryota > Metazoa > Arthropoda > Insecta > Coleoptera > Curculionidae > Diaprepes > Diaprepes abbreviatus. The sequence continues at coordinate 25,880,761 of JASJET010000103.1, forward strand.
CCGTCCTTACCAGGTGACCTTCGTTTTAACTAACTTGTAGTCATGATCAATATTTTTCAAATGAGCCTAGAAAGTGCACTCTTAGTTGCTTCCCTAAGTAGACATTATTATATTGTTTCCATTGATTTTTATTTGGGTCGCATTACTTTTTGTCTTAGTTAAAAGTATCTTTGTATAGTTTTTAGGTATTTTACATAAATTTTAAATTTGACGCAGACTTCAAGAAAGTAATAATCTCCTTGCCATAAATCTACCATTAAAATATTTTACCGACCCCTTTGTAACAAGCTGAAAACCGAACCAAAGTATTTTACTCCTATCAAAAGTTATAAGCATAAAAGTTCGTACGTCAACATTTTTTTTTCAGTTTTGAGCCTTTAGTTCACAGTACCAGGCCCCATTTTGAAAATGATTAATACTCGTCTGAAATTTCGTGAGTGACTTCATTTTAAAGTAACTTTTTATCTGCGAAAATTCTCGAAAAAGGGCAGTTAAAAATGTGGAAAGCGGAAAACATTTCAACCGTTTGCTTTCCACTTGAAACGTAAAGTAATTATATATAAAAACGGAAAATTGAATGGTTATTCTGACCTACAATTTTCATGGGCAGTCTCCTCAGACCTACAACTTAAATAGGTCAGTTTTTAGAGGTTATATTTACTGATGAACAACCATAGACGTAAGAGAAATTAATATTATTTTAATATGGACTGCGGATCCCATAGAGCCGTTTTACTCTCACGAGAATTATTCCGAAAATTAAAACAAAAATTTTCAGCAAATGCCGAAAATTCTTTGGAGATAATTTTTACAATAAAATACCACTCTGTTTGATACGTACAAGAAATCTGAATATAATTTTAGTGGTAATTTTGTCGGTGCTCATGCACATTTTCATAACATGTGACGTTCAAGCAGTTAAATAATCTGGGAATAACCTTAAAATGTCATAAATATGAAAGTTTCCAAACATATATAATCAAAAAACCACAAAATAAGGGATATTTTATGCAAGAAACAATGAGTAAACATTGAGATTAGGTTGATTACCAAACGCGGGTTTTCAATTCACATATTTTGTTCTGCGTCGATTTTCGCGCACTTTCTGCATTTTAGTCATAAAAATATAGAACACGTTCTATATTTTTATGCCGAAAATTTTCACCAAAATTTTGACAATAATTCTTTGATGTGTAAAACAGCAAATTAGTTTTATGAAAATTTTCAACATAATTATCAGATAAATTTTGGCTATGATTCTTGTGTGTGTAAAACGGCTCATAAAAGAAAGTTGGCTAACGCTTAAAACGAGATAGAGCGTTTTCGCTGAGTAGCATCTCTTTTTCTAATTTCGATCAGGTGACAAGGATATCCATTGCCACTATAATAAACATCTTCCTAATCACTAATGAAATGCACTCTATGGCGCAATTACATTCAAGAGACGCTAGATTTGACTTTTTAATTAATTTCATAGAATTAAAGGTTGGTACCATAATTCTGATCGATGATAATTACACATATGGCACGTTAGGTTGTGTAACTTACCTCATATTTTTGGATGTTACTTTTATATCACATTTTGCATTAAAAAATCCTTATAAGTAAAAGTCAATCTATCATTTTTCTTTATATTTATTTTGTAAGCAAACGTAAAAGCACACATGCCTTACAAAAATATTTTTGTCATGAGAGTTGTAATTTTAACAATTTTAAAAGATTCTTACGTATATATAATAGGCATATTTTAAGTAGTAAATAGAATTAAAAATTAACAATTGTTTAGATTAAAAGATCAAAAACTTTTAATTCTAGATATTTTAAAATAAAAACAAAGTCGGAGATGCTTACAATGATTGCAACAAAATATTTTAAGTAATTCGAGTTATTTTTGTACTTAATTTTTTATTATTAAAACGAGTATTCTAAAAATTACAGTATTTTTCTATTCTGGTAATGTTCTAAATCTAAAAATTCAACAAATTTGGAACTATAGTCAATAAAGAGTTATCTTAAATTGTGCGTAAGTACTACTGGAATTATCGTAAGATAATTGTTAAAAAACTTAGACTCTTATGGTATACTATATGTTATAATGACTAGTATAAGGCAAAAACAACCAATTTTAAACGTTCTGTTAAAAATCGAAACAGTTAAAGGAAATTATAGGAAACATGGCAACAATAATTATAAATAAAACAGTCTTTAAAAAATACAAGCTGGTCATAGTCAAAAATATATTGAACAATGCGTGATACTTACGTTCAAATTATATGATGATAGAAATAGAAGTGAATGAATACAATTTCTGAAACTTTTCAAATGAAACTTTTTCTTTAAAGAGAATGTGATGCAACAGGTTAATTTTTTTATTGTTTCAAACTAACTGTTACTATCAAAGGCCTCACTTTTAATCATGCAAGAAAATCATTCTTAATTATGTTTTTGTTCTTAAAAAAAAGTCAACAGTTTTAAATAAAGGCGAATTAGCACAACCAAAAAAATTATAAGAAACTTAAATGCTATTAAAAACATTGAATTTTTCTAAGAAATCGATAATAAAAAACATTTGACTATTTGCTAACTAAATCTGGACACACATTGTTGGATAAATCCCTGTTATTCATTGGTAGACAAAAAAAAATGGACAAACAATTTTGTTCAGATTCAATCTTAATAACATTTTAGGATTAGCGACGATTTTGATCGTTTTTCTGTTACATGCGTTTCATCTTCATTATCTGTTATTGAGTTTGCAAAAAGTTCTAATAGATTTGGTTGCTTTTTGTCCAAAATTTCTGAAATGCAAAATTTTTAAAGAGAACTATGCAATATATCTACAAAAGTAACAAAAATTATATTATATTTTAATCCAGCAACATGGGTATTCTGTTGCGTGGTAACGTTACTAGTATTTATGTTGTTGGTATCCTTCATCAAAAGGGTCGGTGTGCTGTTATTTAAAGTTGTTTTTGTAATATGCGGTTAGAAGATGTTACATGAGCAGAGCCAGACAGCACTATACAAGATGCGATCAGTAGTTTTCGTCAGATCTGCAGTATCAGTGAGATTGCGAGTCACAAATTAGCGAGATGATAATTTTATTACTTTAACTGCTTTACGGGATTGCGGAGTAAGATCTACGGTTATTAGTCGTCGACCTGAACATGTACAATAATTTTTTGAAGAACTGTCCGTTGTAAATCACATGAACAAGGATTAAATTTTACCCATAGACGTCGACACTAAATTGACAAAGAGTGGGAATGAGTGTTATCACAGACGAATCAAATTTTTTTCCGTCTACCGGATAGGCTTGTGTCTGGAGAAGACAAGAAATAACGATTTTCTTTTGAAAATGGTACTAACATGGTGTGGACAAGAATTTTAAAACAAACCCATACAGACTTTGTTGTAATCGAAAATGGCGCTTAACTGCTAACCATTATATCAAAGAATGTTCAGGGAACCACATCATTTCTTTTGCTCCACTGGTTGGTCAAAATTTTTTTAATGCACGATAATGCCAGACGCCATATTGCTAGAGCTATCAATGATTATCTGGCTCAAATAGACATTCAGCTATTAGATTGGCTTTCACGTAGCTCTGATCTAAACCCGATCGAGCATATGTGGGAAATGTTGGAGATTCACGTCTGACCACCAGAAACCATTTCTGATTATCGAATGGCCCGTTTTGAAGATTGGATAAACTGTTTTCAGTTTACCACGTCGTACCTGCAAAGTCGTGCAAAATTTCGTAATATGAAAATGTAAAATTAGGTATTTCCATGAATAAATTCTATAAATCGATATTACATGCAGAAGAATTCACTATAGGTAAGTCTATTGATGCGCGCAAGTGCATGTTATCAATTCTCAAAGTGAACGTCGATGCGCGAAAAAGTCCACCTCCTAAGTAATCGTAAGCGACATGGTCAGTTTAAGTACCATAATTTGTGTGAATTGCCGATTTTCAGTCTGTAAAATGGATTTACCTGAAGAAAGTAAGTATTTTAATCACTTTGATCAAGAAATTCATTTTGGGCTAATAAAATCAATATGTAAGTTCGTTTGTTGACAAAAAATCAACCCTATTTCTCGTAAAAACTGTTTTATTTAATGAAAAAGTTACAAACTCTCCCATAATATAGTGATAAAATTCATATCATCTAATAGTCAAAGAAATCAGGAATCGATTCGTGTCAATATATATCTTGCGAAACTCACGATTTTTACCCTCACCACGCGTACTTATCTCGCCTTTTTATCTTCCTTAGTATCAGTGTTACCAACCCTATTTTTTTACCGGTGTATCCACAGTTTTTCAATGAAAACTACCGTTCATAAGTGACCTACCTTTTTTTCACTAACCGTTTGGGTTATAATTTATTACATGTTTATTTAAAGTTTCACAAAAAACTTTATAATTATTGCATAATATTATTATACTATTTATAAAAGGTACGTTACGGAATCTAAACGATATCATGCTTACTCATTAGGTAGCGTTACGCCACCCATTTAAGTCCGTTGATTTTCTTTAGTTGTTGACCAGTGCACAATAAAAAAGAACATATACAAATTTGACTTTCTACATGTTCATAGAGAGGTTGGTAGAAATTCTGCATGGTCACCTTCATAGTTTAAGCTGCCCAATTAATATTTTTAATTCGGCTTTTCCTTCAAAAACAAAAAAAAAATGAGCGAAGCTAGTGATAATAATGTAAATCAGGAAGTTAAATATAAAAAAAAAAATGAATAAAACACATTTGTATTAATAATGCTTTCCTTAAGTTTAAGGTAATGTTAATGTCTATAATAAAAAATATTAAGATTTATTTATATTCGTAGATGAATGTTGTACATTTTGGTTAATTTAAACTTTACATCCACATATAAAGTTTCATTTAATGTCTAGCAGATATATCGTTTTTTTTTCCGAAATATACCATTTTTCTGAACAGATCTACCAATTTTCTTATGAGGTAGGTTGGCAACACAGTTTAGTATGCAAAAACAGCTTGCGTTGTACTTGCAAGCGCGATATAAAATCGAGTTGGCACAAATTTCCTTTCTAGAATTTACGAAGTGTCATATAAAAAAGTAAATATATTTCTAAATAGCTTATAACATCTATTTTCCAGTGATATTGAAGATGCAGGATTATTAAATACACGACACTTATTTTTAGTAAATCTAAAGACATGGGCGAAGAATATTTTTGTTTTTTAACATTTTTACGAGTTTTACGAGTATGTACAGTCTAAGTATTTTACTTCAGTAGTGGTGCATCATATCGAAAAGTAAAAACCATTTTTAAATAACTGATAATTCTTACTTTCAATGATGTAAGTAACGATGCAATATTATGGAACAAGATGTGAAACAAGACGAAAAAAAATCGAAAGCATGTTATGCCGCATCTATCCTAGGTTTTTTTATTCATTTTTTGTGTGTGCAGCCGGAGGGTTCTTTTATTTATATAGACTGGATTGTTAGTGATGATATGGTATACGAAAGCGATAATGAATGCCAATAAGATTAACGAGCCTAGAACTCTTTTAATTGCTAAAACCGCTTCTTGGACGTAACGTTATTGGAATATTTAATTTAGATTCAGTTTAAACAGCCCTAATAAGAATAAGTTTTTGTTGCGAACAAGCAATTATTTACATAGTTTAGCAATATTCTTTAATTTTGAAAACGATGCAAATTTTACTTTAGATTCAATTTTAGCAGTCGGAAAAATTTATGAGCACAAGGTTTTGTTTGACATAGTTTAGTAAAATTATCGCGTCCTAAAATTTGTAATTTTGAATATTTTACAATTTTTAATTCAGACTCGGTTTGGGCAGCCTCGAAAACATATGAACGCAAATTTTTGTTTTAAGTAAGCAGTCTCAACATAGTTTTGTAAAATTTGATATTAAAATTCGCACTTTTGAATATTTTACAATTTTAGCTATAGATTCGGTTTCGGCAGGCTTAGACATATACATATGAATAAATTTTCGGGTAATTTGTACATATGCTTCTATTTTTGTACGACTTTGCAGGTAATATTAATGAGAGTGCATTGTATAGCATCAGTTATTAGAGTATGATGTAATACGAGGTTTGGGTAAAAAATAACCAAACTGAATTTGAATCGACAAATAGCGCGGGTCTCAGGGTCAAACGCTATATAACCTGTCCCGCCGGCTGTGCCATCGCCTCAGTCGGGCCGTGGCCTCCGTTTGTGTCAGGCTGTGTATCCGCAGCCCGTCGAAAAAATGGTTAGCGTTTTGAAAGAGTAACGGATTAATGTTAAACTTGGACAATTCGCCACAGAGGCCCATTCTTTGTTGAAACAAGAGTACTGTGATGAATGTGACCCTCAACGTCAACAATTGACGAAAACATTGAAACAATTTAACCCGAAAAGACCGTCGGTTGAGTAATCGTGCGGTTGCTCAGATTGTAAGAATCGACCAAGAAACAGTTCGGCAGATTTTACATGAATATATGAAAAGTTTGTTCAAAAATGGTGCCCAAGAACCTTATGCCTAAACAAAAAGGCTATCGAATGAACATTTCTGCTGACATGCTGAAAACCATTAAAATGGCCTTCAATTTCTTAAAAAAGTAATAACATGTGATGAATCGTGATTTTCCATTTATGATCCGGAAACTAAGTGCCTACTAACGCACTGAAAATGTCCCAATTCACCGAAACTGAAGAAGGTTTGAATGTCAAAATCAAAATTCAAAGCAATGACATCTGTGGGATTATTTACGTGAATTTGTGTGCCTGAAGGTCAAACTATGAATAAGCAATATTATCTTCAAGTTTTGTCCACGTTCCGTAAATGAGTACGAAGAAAGCAACCTAAGTTCTGGAAAGACAAGTCATGGATTCTTGATCAGGACAACGCCCTGCTCCTTGCTTATCCAGCCGTTTTTGGCTAAGCATGGGATCCCTGTGTTGGAGCATCCACCTTACTCACTTGATTTTGCTCAGTGTCACTTTTTTCTGTTCATGAAAGTGGAATCTGAACTGAAAGGAACGAGATTCGTGACATTTGAAGCCGTGATAAAAAAAAAGTGAAGGATACAATGAACATAGTTTCATAAGATAACTTGAAATACTGCTTTGACCAGTGGAAAATTCGCATGAAGAGGTATAAGGTTCGTGGAGGGGAGTATATTGAAGGAAATAATTATTGTAAAAATTATAGTCCCGATCCCGCTTTTATTTAACCAAACCTCGTATTGAGTTTTAGTGTTTGTTTGTTTGTTTAAGTTAAATTATCTGTAATGTTTTAAATTTTTGGTTATTGCTTAAAAAAATTATTTCCTTTAGAATAAAGATATTGCTATGAAAAAAAAAGGAATGTTAAGGAAATATGTGACTTAAACATACATCGAATACACTGACACAACATTGTGTCCAATAAAAATATTTGAAAACCCAATACTAGAAAATGATCAAGATGAAAAACTTAAAAACACATTTATGATTGAATCTAAACAATTTTTTTTGTACGTTTTTTTCTTGTCTATAGTCTAAATTAAGTGTTAAAGGTTCGATAACGATTCATGTTTTGTTCACTTCTATTTTGATCCCACCATAAGTTTCACCCAAATTAATAAAAATATATAAATTTAATAATCACTAACCAAATCAACTTATATAAAAAGTAAAAAAACCCTGTATTAATAAATATTTACTATTTTATACAAAAAGCATAAAAAAAGTTCTCACGTGATGCTATAAAGCATACATATCTTAAATATTTTACTATTAAGCTCTAAAAAGGAGTTCAAACAAAATATCTTTACATTCTCATAAAATATCCCAATTTGAAAAAAAATCCTACCATATTTATTGTGCCTTTTCTTTAATAAATCTCAATTTTTAAGATTTGTTGACATTCTCCAAAACCATGGAACACAAATGCAAACAGAATTTCGTAGAAAACTCCTTTAAAAATCCTGAAGAGCTGATCTGAATAATTTCTTCGTTTTTTCGGGCCATGAAATCATCTTCATCAAAATTTTTACAGAACAATAATATCGATAAAGGATAAAAATACTTATCCAAATTTTTTAGCAGAATATCTTCTAGTACTAACACTGGAAGATTATGCGACAACCAAAATTCTATACATTTTAATAAAATATTTTGCATTAAAATGTGATTTTCGGAAAGGTATATCTTTTTAATATAGAACTCTACGATGTGCGACGCCATATCCAACACTTCCTTGGCTTGCTTATTCTTAATTTGCATCTCTTGCTGTCTAATAGTTTTTTCCACCAAATAGTCTTTATATTTTTCATTAAGTCTAGGTACATCCAACTGAGAAGAGTCGCTTTTCTTTATTGATTGTACATAACAAGTAATAGTTTGACGTACGTCGCCATCGCAAGGACTTTCTTGACCTCCCTCCTCACCAAATTGCCTTAAGCTATCCAAAGAAGAGCTAGAACTTAAAATCTTCACTGGAGAACTGCAATTACTAGCTAAGTCCTTGTCTAATTCCATTTTAATGCCTTTGACGAATAGTTCTATTCCCTGATCTTTTTCTTTAACGTCATAGAAATCTTTGCAAGTAAAAAGAGATGGTAAATCAATATCCATTTTAGCTATATGTTTTTTAAATGCTTCTATACTGAAACCTAAACTGTCAACAAAGTGTCCATGCAAAAATGAAACTTTACTCGCTACCTGATAGTTATCATAATCGGTACTTCGCTTAATAATGTTTTCTGCATCATAAAATTCCAGAAAGGCTTGTATTGTGTAATGTAACGTTTTCTGGCCAATTTTTACATCGGGGACCCTATAAATATATCCGAAGTCTTGTTTTTCTGTCCTGTTTACTCTAAGAATTTTGTTTATATCGTTATTGTCTACCTCTAGCAAGTGATAAGGCCTGTGTTTATTTGATAATAACATTTTATGATTAGCTTGATTGAAAGTAAAGGCCATCGATGGTAAGACTGATATTTCTATCGGTAAGTTATTAGAAATGGGGTGAGTATGAGGACCTTTAAATGACCTTTTAGTGCCTTTAAAAATGATGGTACGTTCGTCTTGTTTTTTGCGGATGACGTCCATCGACACGCCTAGGATTGTCTGAAAAAATATATATTAATTAAAAAAAAATATATTTAAATATGATACTTGTCATATGCATAGAGAGTTTAAAAAATCGTGTGACAAACTTCTAGAGTAAATGGTACTTAACAAAATAAAAAGAAAGTTCCTATCAATATAGTTCCAAAAATGCAGGTTAAGGCCTCCCATCAATGACCTACCATCAGCACATAAAGTTCGAACTGAAATCATCGAAAAATAGAGATACCAAAATTAATTGATTGGGAAGAACATAAATTCAAACTGCTCAGAAAACCTTCCATGCAAGACTTAAAACTAGACGAATTATACATAGTGTCATGGGAGCTATAAAATGCTATAATAAAAGCAGCTGCCTATTAAAACATAAAAATATTCTAAGAGATGTGCCTTGGTAAAATAAAGAGCTCAGGGCAACTCTTCTTCCAAGCAAAAATAGCCCTAACTGAATATAATAAAGAACTTGTGTGAGGGGATAATAGAATCTGCCAGCACAGTGTTTACAAAAAGTTTCATCAAAAACTAACGGTATCGGGCTTATTAAAAAAAAAACGGGAGTTTACTGAAAACTGGGAAGAAAGTTTAGGAGCTCTTCTATAAACTCGCTTTCCAGAATCCAGCCTTGTAAATGAAGATAAACTGCAAAAGGCTCAACCGGAAAAGGCTATTTACAGCTCCAGAAATACTAATAGATGCCTAGAAGGGTAAATTTTCACTACAAACAAACTAAAGTGAGCGATTAGAAGCTATAAATCTTTCAAATCTCCTGGAAAAGACGGAATATTTTCCGTTCTATTACAAAGAAGTCTAGAAATAATAGACCCCTATTGAAGGGAATGTTTAAGTTCAGCTGCTCGTTAGGTTTCTGTATCTCAAGCATGGAGAGACGCTAGGTAAATGCCATATCGAAAACATGAAGATGCCCATCGGATGAACCAAACTCGTACCGTCCAATTAGGCTCATTACTTTTCTCCTAAAAACAGTTTGCATACCAAGCTGGCGAAATAAATCTCTTGTAAGTGCTTTCATTGACATAAAGGAAATTTTTGATAACGCCTCACATTAGAGCTCTAGAAGCAAGGAAAATGGAGCCTCCATAACAATACTGATTGAATCAATGCTAAAAAGCAGAATCATCAATGCACATATCGGTAACGAAACGACGATAATTACCACAGTCAAAGGCTCTCCCTAAGAGGAAGGGTTATTGTTTCTGCCGTACTCTGGTCGTGGATAGCTTGCCGAGTCAACTAAATGACTCAGGATCTCTAATTATCACTATCAGAGGCAAGAACGAAGCGATTATTACAAGCCTAATGCAAATTGCCTTAAATCAAAATAGTAACTGTTGAACAGAGAAATATTATTTCCAACAAAACCGTCCTCGTGCTATTTAAAAGGAGACAAAAACTATAAAGAGAATAATAATAGACCAAAAATTGACCTGAAACGATTGTCTAAAAGGAAAGCTGTAAATGCCGTAGAATCTTTGGAAAAATCCGTGGTTTGATCCTATAGCCATAAAAAACGATCATTAAACCCCCAACAGCCCACAGAAGTTAAAAAAATTCCAGTGTAGAAGTCATAGGAGCTATACCAACATGCCTCACAGCAGCAACGCTGAGCCTCTCCACTGGACATGACTGTAACAAAGGAGGTAAATGCTTTAACTAGAAAACCTAGAACTTTGTTGGACATCAAAACTGATGGACTTCATGTCCATAAAGCATGATTTTGACATTAATTATTAAGTAATAAAAGAATGTTACTAAGAGAATTGAGGAGGATTACCTCGACTAGAGGATTCACTGGTATAGTTCACTGATTAATCCAAAAATGAGAAGGGAGTTGGAGTGGGAGTGCCACACCCAATCTTTAGACTTGTAAAATCCTTAGGAAACACTCCTGCTATCTTTCGTCGATGAGTGCCTTAATAAAGACTCTCAGGTCAAACTTCTACGAATCTAAGTTGGCTTAGGACTATCGGAAAGTCCTAAAGCAACTGACAAGACACACTGTGGCAACTTTGACGTGGGTACCAAGACACCATGGAAAACAAGGAAGTAGACAACCCCAGAAAATAAGGCGTAAACCTTTTCTTGGCCCGGAACCTTTCTGCAGATTACCAAAAAGCCACATAAAAAAGGTGTTTGGGAGTTTGGAACAAAAACAGAAAAAATTAAGGTGAGACAATACGCCTGGTCAACGACCCAATATAAAAACATTTTTTTTTTGAATTTTGATCAGTACTATCTACCGAAGTTTATTACACTATTTTTACATCCTGTATATTTTTAGACTAGTTTTCTTTTTCTTTTTTGCTACAAGAAAAATTAACTGACTAAATTAACATTTATGCACCTAATCTGCTAATTCAGCAAAAAATTACGAAAATTAAAAAAAAAAAACTATTTATAAAATCAAAATATACAGTATGTCCGCGGACTGAGTTAAAACGACAAAAACTTTTTATTTTTAACTTTTCCAGGAAAATATATTCTTCAGAAAAATTTTTACTTGTAAAATAAATTGGCAAGTTACAAAAGTATAAAAATGATACGAGACTAAAGTACCTTTATTTCTAATTTTAGAAAAAAACAAGATAAAAATCTAACGAGATCAAGACCTTAAATCTAACATTTGTGCCTAATATCTGCAACCGAAAAAATTATTGGAAGTTGTAAAGGAGGTAAACCCAAGACTATCCATGACACATGGCAACAGTTGGTAATATTCAGTTATTAACTGCGAGCGTTTGAAAACGTTAAAAGATGGTTTTTTAATTTTAGAAGATCAGGTATTGATTATAGACAAAAGAGTTTAAATAGTAATTTGTAGGTAGTTAGAAAACCTACCATTTGAGTTACGGCTAGCTGGATTAATTTTATTAATTCGTTATTGTAAAAAAACGAAAAATGCGTTAAAATTTACGTTTTTTTTAATTACGTAATAGTTACTGCAAAAATAACTTTGTTCGTTTTACTCTTTTAAAACAGAGCCTTCATAATAAAAAATGAGTATTATATTATATACAGTGCCTTCATTTCAAAACGAACCATCCTTAATAACTTTGTTAAATAGAAAAATTTAAAAAAAAAGAAAAAACACGTCAATTTAGATATACAGGGGGAAGTTTAATTTTGCATTTGTTAAAAGTCTGTGAATCACCTCCTCACCTCCAGCTAACCTCACTTTGATATGTCAAATGGGAACCCCCACCTTGTGACACATCATTGTAAGCAGCATAAAATTGTCTATCCAACCGTATAAAAAAAATTAAATCGGTTGACGTACAAGCGAACAGTGTGCAAAAATGTCTTGTAATAATGCATAATATATCGGCCTCGAACTTTAGTATGTCAAATGATTACCCTATAGTGTGATACATCATTTTAAAGGGCATACTATCTCCTATTTAGCCAATAAAAAAAAAAACAAAATCTGTTGATGTACAAGCGACTAGTAAGAAAAGATGTGTGGTAATAATAGACACCTTATCACATTAAACTTTATTATGTCAAATGGCTACTTCATAGAGTAAAATAGTATTTTTAAAATAATAAACAGTTAAAATATTTGCGAGAAAAAAACTAAGCCTGTTTTAAAATTCATCGCAAAATTCATTGCACTCTAATCAATCTAGTGTATTTATTTCAATGATATTTTTTGCGGTACCTGATAGGTACAAAAAATCACTGCAATAAATAAAATTCTTAAGATCTTTAAACACCAGTTGTTTATTATTGTTAAAATTGTCATTGTGACGCCTAGTTGAAACGTGAATATAAATGGTGTATACGCTAGCCGAAAGAATAGAAATAATTTTTCTCTATGGAGCTGAAGATCGGTGCGCTCGTAGAACCGCCAGAGCATGTAACGAGAGGCATCAAGACAAAAACGTGAGCCATAAATATGTACTCGAATTGGTACGAAAGTTTGAAGAAACGGGATCCGTTTGTAATAAAAAATATATTGAGAAAAGGGTTGTAGATGAAGCATGCCAAATCGAGGTACTAGGACAGTTTGCAATAGATCCAACTTTATCCATCTCAAAGGTCGCAGATTTAACCAACATTTCTGCTGGCTCTGTGCATAAAGTTTTAAAACAAAATAAGTTTTTTCCCTACAAAATTCAAATTCTTCAAGAACTCGGAGAAGACGATTTTGATAGGAGAATTCAATTTTGCGAATTAATGTGCCAACGAATTGACGAGGACCCCCATTTACCTAAGAATATCTGCTTTAGTGATGAATCAACTTTTTTTCTAAATGGACTGGTTAACAGACATAACTGCAGATACTGGGATAATGAAAATCCGCACCTGTTCCGAGAAGGGCATACTCAATATCCCGAAAAAATTAACGTGTGGGCAGGAATTTATGGCAATGAAATCATCGGGCCATTTTTTTTGGAAGATAATTTAACTGGGCAAATTTATTTAAACCTTTTAGAAAACACAATATACCCTGCCATTGTGCAATCTTTAGAAAATCAAGTGGATGAAAATGCTGTTATGGTACTAAATGAAAATAATTTTCATTTCCAGCAAGATGGAGCTCCCCCGCACTACGCTTTGGCAATTCGAGAGTGGCTTGATGAACATTTTCCAGGGACGTGGATTGGCAGACGTGGTGCAATTGAATGGCCAGCACGGTCTCCAGACCTAACCCCTCTAGACTTTTTTCTTTGGGGGTATTTAAAAAGCAAGGTTTATAAAACCCCACCTGAAAATATTGACGATTTAAAAGATCGAATTGTTCGGGAATGTAGAGGAATTAGCAGAGAAACCCTTGCCAATGTTCGTGGGGAATTTCAAAATAGGCTTTTTTATTGTCTCGCTAATAACGGCGCACATTTTGAACATTTAATAAAATAATTTTCTTCAACTGAATAAAACTGAATAAACTGCTTATATTTAACACACATTTTTGCATCCTAATTGCCTATAACGTCTATTAACTTAATTTTTTTTGACATCGTTGGATAGCAGATCGTACGTCCTTTAAAATGATGTATCACACTATAGGGTAATCATTTGACATACCAAAGTTCGAGGCCGATATATTATGCATTATTACAAGACATTTTTGCACACTATTCGCTTGTACGTCAACCGATTTAATTTTTTTTATACGGTTGGATAGACAATTTTATGCTGCTTACAATGATGTGTCACAAGGTGGGGGTTCCCATTTGACATATCAAAGTGAGGTTAGCTGGAGATGAGGAGGTGATTGACAGACTTTTAACAAATGCAAAATTAAACTTTCCCCTGTATATCTAAATTGACGTGTTTTTTCTTTTTTTTAAATTTTTCTATTTAACAAAGTTATTAAGGATGATTCGTTTTGAAATGAAGGCACTGTATATATATATATATATATATATATATATATATATATATATATATATATATATATATATATATATATATATAGTATTATAGGCTGTTTTGTCGCTGAGATAGGTTAATGTGTTTATATAGAGATTCTTTTTTTATTAACTTATTGTGGAAGATCTGTGGAAAATCCCTAACTTTTGAAATATCATAACTACAGCTTAAGTTGTTTATCAGGAAAAATTACTATTTTTTTTGACATTACACTATGTTTTTATAAAAAAAAATCGACTTGTCAATAATATTTTATGAAAATATAAGGTCTTGGGATCAAACTGCAGTTTGGTTTTGGTCAAAAAAAGTGTGCTTTTTCATTATAAGTTAATAAAAAAAGAATATCGGTGTAAACAAATTACCGTATCTCGGCAACATATTTCAGTAAGAAATAAACTGTTTCTATATATTCTTTTCTTGAAAGGAGAATACATAAGGGCAACTAAAACAATCCTCATCATTATATATTCTTTTTTTTTTTGTTGTCATAAGGGCTATTTTTTTAAGGAATAAAACTAACCAAAAAGTTTTTTGCTCCACCTATTCCATAAATAAATAAAATTAAAAAAAAAATCGATACTAAAGAGCGCTAAAAAGTGAAAAAGAATAATATATATTTTTATATGAAATTGCAATTTTTGAAGTAGGCACCAAAGTAATACCCGACAAACTGTAATTCATATATAAAAATTGAAAAATACTTTATTTGTAATTGCTTCTTTACCGTAGCTTCTATGTATCTCGGGTTATTTGTTTCATTTCATAACAATTTGGTGACGACTTAAAAAATTTCCACCAACAAATATTTAATCTGCCCTAGTATATCCGTTATCTTGAATTTTAAGAAATCAATTTTATATTCATATCTAGGCCCCTAAGACTTAAGACAGGTATATTTTTTTGTTCGACATATTTTATCCTACATACTGAGTTTCAAGAAATTAATTTAAGGTTCATAATAGACGGACCAAGAAACCCCCAATAACAATTTCGAAGAAAGTCGGAAAAATGTAAATTTTTAGTCCCCCAATTACAATATTAAATTGTAAAAAAATAACTTCAGATTCGTAACTTACGATTCCAAAAAATCCCATAACAATTTTGAAAAAATGTGAATAACGTAAAATTTTCAATCCGCCAAAATGAATTTCAAAAAACTAATTTAAAACTTTTGCTTTAATCTTAATGTATACCTCATAAACCCCCCTGTGCCAATCTTGAACAAAATCGAGAGGTGTTAAATTCTTAGTCCGTCATATTGAACTTTAAAAAAAAAGCTTTCCTTCCTTATGTACAACCCTGAAAACTACCCCGTACCAATTTGGGGAAAATCGGACAAAATTATTTTTTTTGTCCGCTGTATCATCAGCGCCATCTTGAATTTTACTGAACCAATTTCAGTCAAAATTATGTGGCCGTCATAGCAACTTCTTAAACATAATGCAAGCAATTTCATTCAAATCGGTGAAGCCGTTTCGGAGTAATTGACATACATACATTAAAAAACACATTGGTCGAGTTTAGAACCTCTTTCTTTTAGTCGGTTAAAAAAAGGTAATTTTAAGTTTTTTTTGCAGTAATTATATTTCAGTTTAAAAGCCAACATTTTAAGAAGGTAATTAAATATTTGGTTCGAATGGAATAATAAGGCCATATTTTTTTGAAGACACTTAAAACCAGCATACTTATCTGAATATGCTTCAAACTTGCCTATATGTTATTCTCCTTTCAAGGAGAGAAAAAGGAAAGAATATATAGAAACAGTTTATATATTATTTTCTTTTTCTATTTGAAAGTAGAATATAACACATAGGCAACTATTACAGATAGATTTAATCTATTTCTACTGGAATTTTGATTTTTAAAAATCCTTAAAACTTATTTCACTGATAAATTCAGAATTGTGAAACTCGTTTTATTTTCAACATGATGACTCTCCAGCCTATTTCTCTAGAATTGTATTAAATTGGTATTTCCTAGACGTATTGGACAATGGTCCATCTTAGATTTCTACTTATGGGGCGAAAAAAGCAACTTGTTTACACCACGCCCGTGGAACAAACTGCTAATATTTTGAAAAATTGTGTAAGAGAGGCTGTCGAATCAATACTAATATTGTGTAAATGTAGAAATAAGTTGGCTTACACTTAGAATGAGATAGAGCGTTTTTGATGAGCAGTAGCTCCCTTTCTAATGGCGGTCAGGTGACATGGGTATCCAACTAGTTTTGGAGTTTCGTGTTTAGCTCTAGCATTAAGAAGAGAGGTACTACTTATCGAAAACGCTATGTTTCTTTTTAAGCGTGAGCTAACTTGCTTCTATAGGATCCGCAACCTATATACTTAACTTTTATGTCTATGTGTAAATGTAACAGACGACGACTGCCTTTGTCATAAATTTACGGTTTTCATAAGTAAGAAAGGTGCTTGGGACAGTATAGTAAAAAATCCATGTATGGTTAAAATCATTCTTACTAATTTTACGAGTTCTTGAACAGAACAATATTAGAAATTAAGGTACTTTAGTCACGCCATTTATATATTTGTATTTTTCGGTCATTCTTGAAGGAAAATACTTGCTGCCAAACTTATTTATTTTGTAAGCAATAATTATTATGAAGAATACATTATTTTCAAAGAGTCAAAAATTTAATAGAATTACTGTTATTAACTCAATCCGCGAACATACTGTATATAATTTTTAGATGAAATGATCATTTTATGGCTTTGGCCAACAAGGCTAAAATAATTAAATTAAACCAACTAAACCTTAAGCAGTTTCTCTAGAATGGAATGTTTACCTCGATCATAGCTGGTGTTCCCCATGCTAAAACTTGTCCCGTATGATCTATGGCCATTGTATAATCTAGTCCACAAGATACATGAGAGAATCTGTGGCCCATGATACCCTCATATGGGTCCCTTAAGTTAGGATGGCTTAATTCATCATCTTTATTTTTTCCCCATAAAATACGCCCTTGATCCAGTATAGCACAATGGCGATAACCTGAAAATTTATTGAAAAAGTAAAAATTAAACCTGTCATATATTTGCCGAGTCTTATTTAAAATGGTTAACGTACATGTCAAATTTGAAAAAAAAGTTACTCTACTAAAACTTTATCTAAAATGAACCATACAGGGGGTTAATTAATTATTTAGACAGTTTTTAAGAAATAAATCTTTAAAAGATTCTGAGTCAAAAAGTTCATATAAACATTAGTCCACCACAGTATTTTTGAAAGAGCCCGTCAGTCAATGACGAGAGAAATAGACGTCTAGGAGGTCATTTTCAGCGATTATTGCAATTTACTGATTCTGTTAACACTAATTATAAGAAATGTTAATGTTATATATATATATATATATATATATATATATATATATATATATATATATATATATATATATATATATATCATTTAAACTAATCGTGAAAATTACACGTAACATAACACATTTATCTTTTGTTTTTCATATAACAAGGCCTTTCTTATACTTAGTTTTTGTGGATGTGTCACTTTCAAAAAAAAGTAATAGGAATAAGTACTAACGAAGAACTTAAGGTGCAGTTTAGCAAAGGATTTCAGCAATTTTGAATTCAGAGAGACATGCCCTCTACTAATCCTGCAAGGATTTCAGCATGGATGCCAACCTTCTTACAAAAAAAAAGAACCAGATCGGAAATCAAGGACTGAGGAGATTTAAGATGAAATCTGATTAATTTGAAGCCAAATATTGAAAATTTGCTATTAAAGCATCAGGCTCATCACTCCCATTAACTTACAGTATTTCATAACTATCGCCAATGCTTATGGCATGTGAGGAACGATGCGCCGAAAGAAGAAATTGGAGCTGAAGCGATTTTTGTGTTCTACACATCGTCCCCCACCTGCAATAAAATTTGACGAGTAGCATAAAAAAACTGATTTTTAATATTTAAAATATGTAAGAATTCTACAAGGTTTGATTTGGTGTTGTTTTAATTAATAACGATATGAGTTGTAACTCAAACATTTATTTTAATATATTTTCTACTATTTAGTTTACCCTATCAAAGTGCATAGCTCTGTGTCAAGCATTACTCTAGTGATAAAACACGAAACGCGGCGGTGTGCATTGCTCGGCACCGTGTCGGGAATATTTTGAAAAAATTAACAGTGTCTGTTGTTACTTTGACACTTTTCATAATATTTCCGCGTTGTGCGTTCAATCACTAGATCACGACTTCAGTTGTCAAAAAAATGGGTAGGTATACGAAAAACATAAAAAAAATTGGCTTGTGGTATACCAGACATAGAAGTTTGGGCATCTCTAATTTAGCTACTTATTGACACCTTATATAATACATAAAATTTGATATACTCACCTACTGCAACTTGCTTAATAGGTCTTCTTGTTTGGGACTGGTACATTTGTACACTTGATTTCCAGGATTCGTTTTGTACATTTATAATCCCTTCGGTATTTTGTCTTTGACTGGACCTTTGTTGGAAACACCTTACTTCTTCAGGACTAGCTCCCCACATGAAAACTTTCTGATCAGATGTTACAGCCATCTAAAAAAAAACATTTTTATTGGCTCCCTTGAGCTAACGACACTTCCAATATAACAACTATTTAGTTGTTCTCTGGCAATCAGGCATCACTGAAAGCTCTAACATATATATATATATATATATATATATATATATATATATATATATATATATATATATATATATATATATAAGAATTTCTTTCAGTTGATCTACAACCACCAAGCACAGAAGATGCCAAATGAGATTTTGGCGAAACGTCTGCAAACTTCCACAGGAAACCAAACGAACGAACGGATGTATTCCCGGATTAATACTGAATCACATATTCCCATCCGTGAAACACTACGCACCATTATATTATATATATATATATATATATATATATATATATATATATATATATATATATATATATAAGAATTTCTTTCAGTTGATCTACAACCACCAAGCACAGAAGATGCCAAATGAGATTTTGGCGAAACGTCTGCAAACTTCCACAGGAAACCAAACGAACGAACGGATGTATTCCCGGATTAATACTGAATCACATATTCCCATCCGTGAAACACTACGCACCATTATATTATATATATATATATATATATATATATATATATATATATATATATATATATATATATATATATACAGGGTGATTCAAAAATCGATCACGAAACTTAAGGGGGTGATTCTACTTGACAAAATAAGGGTAGAGCTTCATATAATTTTTTTTCAAAATGTCATTCGTTTTCGAGTTACAAGCCGTCCAAGTTCAAGTTTTTATTTTTTGTTTTTTGAATTACTCGCTTACAGGAAAACCGATTTGACTAATATTTGAAAGATAGGCTAAGTCTTCTGCGCTTCATCATTTTAGTAACAATTCACATTGATTGTTTGCCGCTAGAGGGCACTTTACCTACATTGAAAATTGTTTTTTTGTCATAATTTTTTAGTGTTGACAGCTACAGTAGTTTTTGGCATAATTTCTGAAAGACTGATGCCAGGCCTTTAAAAAAGGTGCTCTTTATTTACATCGCTAAACCCAACGGTTTAGACGTAAATCACCCTTAAAAATTAAGTGGTAAATTTACTTTTCTCATTTCATTACCACCAGCTACCAGGTAAATAGCTATCAAAGTATACTAGAGCTGTCAGTTTAACATCAAATAAATTCGCTTTTTAAACTATTTAATTTATAATCTTAAAATAACTAATAATGGCTAATCACCAATATTCAAATATCGAATATTGTGATATCCATTTTTGTTATGGAAAAGCAAATGGTAATGCAGAGTTGGCAAGAAGATATTATATGGAGAGTTTTCCGGAAAGAAATATCCCTCATGCTCAAACATTTTCCAGTGTGCACAGGAGGCTTGCGGAATGTGGTTCCTTTAAAAGTTATAATGGAAATAGGGGAAGACCTAGAACTGCTAGAAACGTGCAACAAGAAGAAAGAGTGCTTGAAATTATTAAAGATAATCCAGGTATTAGTACTAGAAAAATTGGGAATGAAGTGCGGCTCTGTCAGGCTAGTTCATGGAGGATACTAAGAGAAGAACAACTCTACCCGTTTCATTCAAAAAAGGTGCAGGCTCTTTATGACGATGATCGGCCGAGACGGTTGGAAATGTGCAATCAGATCCTAGCTAAGTATGAACACGATAATCGATTAATTGGCGTCATATTATTCACTGACGAAGCTGGTTTCACTCGTGATGGCATAACAAATCTACACAACATCCACACATATGCTTACGAGAACCCAAACAATGTGGTAGAAACGAAACATCAGCGTAGATTTTCACTAAATGTGTGGGCAGGGATAATAGGAGATTACCTTATTGGTCCTCATTTCTTTGATGGCCCATTAACTGGTGACGTATACTTAGATTTTATCCAAAATCGTCTCGCATTGTATCTGGAAGATGTGCCATTGGAAGTAAGGGCCAACATGTGGATCCTCCAAGACGGAGCTCCGCCCCACTTTAGTATACGTGTCCGACAGTATTTGAATGCAACGTATCCTGAGCGATGGATAGGACGAAGTGGACCATTGGCATGGGCAGCGAGGTCACCAGACCTTAATCCTATGGATTTTTTCTTTTGGGGTCATTTGAAACAATTGGTGTACGATATTCCAGTAATCAACGTCGAGGATCTTCGCTTCAGGATAATCGAAAAGTGCCAAATTATTAAAGAAACACCAGAAATTTTTCATCGAGTTAGGCGACATTTTTTGAAGAGTGTTAGGAAATGTATTGAAGAAAATGGGGGACATTTTGAGAATCTTTTTTAGTTTGTTTAGTACTGTTTCATTAATTTTTATCAATTAAATGTATATCGCAATAATCCATAATATGAATATTTACTGATCAGCCATTATTAGTTATTTTAAGATTATGAATTAAATAGTTTAAAAAGCGAATTTATTTGATGTTAAACTGACAGCTCTAGTATACTTTGATAGCTATTTACCTGGTAGCTGGTGGTAATGAAATGAGAAAAGTAAATTTACCACTTAATTTTTAAGGGTGATTTACGTCTAAACCGTTGGGTTTAGCGATGTAAATAAAGAGCACCTTTTTTAAAGGCCTGGCATCAGTCTTTCAGAAATTATACCAAAAACTACTGTGGCTGTCAACACTAAAAAATTATGACAAAAAAACAATTATCAATGTAGGTAAAGTGCCCTCTAGCGGCAAACAATCAATGTGAATTGTTACTAAAATGATGAAGCGCAGAAGACTTAGCCTATCTTTCAAATATTAGTCAAATCGGTTTTCCTGTAAGCGAGTAATTCAAAAAACAAAAACTTGAACTTGGACGGCTTGTAACTCGAAAACGAATGACATTTTGAAAAAAAATTATATGAAGCTCTACCCTTATTTTGTCAAGTAGAATCACCCCCTTAAGTTTCGTGATCGATTTTTGAATCACCCTGTATATATATATATATATATATATATATATATATATATATATATATATATATATATATATATATATATATATATATATATGTTCATACGGCTTTTACGGATTCCTCCGTGTGAGATGCATTAGCAGTGGTTATATCCACATTATGCTGTTGTAGTGCTGAAATCACATTCAGCAAACGTACAACTATATGCAACTCCGTATGTAAGTGAAATAAAATGCGAAACAGTGAATGCAAACTTCGCTCCATTATATCCTTTCTGTGTTAGAGGTTGCACAGTTAGAATAAATTGTAATAAAACACAATTTATCCTATTCCACCACCATCGAGATGGTGGCCCACCTGTACCACCACACCGAGAAGAAAGTCAAAGCTTACCCTCCCCGCCACAGTGATACGGCAGAGATACATGTTTGTCTCTCACTAGACTCATCAGGGTACCGACATGCACCTGGCTGTGCAAAGGACAGATCGGAAGGAAGCATGCAACACTGAACGCGGCTTCGCCGACCTCTCGTCGGATGGCTTATATATGTTTATACGGCTTTTACGGATTCCTCCGTGTGAGATGCATTAGCAGTGGTTATATCCACATTATGCTGTTGTAGTGCTGAAATCACATTCACAATTTATTCTAACTGTGCAACCTCTAACACAGAAAGGATATAATGAAGCGAAGTTTGCATTCACTGTTTCGCATTTTATTTCACTTACATACGGAGTTGCATATAGTTGTACGTTTGCTGAATGTGATTTCAGCACTACAACAGCATAATGTGGATATAACCACTGCTAATGCATCTCACACGGAGGAATCCGTAAAAGCCGTATGAACATATATATATATATATATATATATATATATATATATATATATATATATATTTCTATATGATGGAAATTTCTTCCAGAACTGGAATATACAAATAAATTAAAGAAAACATTTTGGTCCAACGTTTTTATAATCCAACACGGTAACTGGGCCCCTGTCGGTAAAATAGATGACAACTTTGTGGGGAAAATCAAACTCAATATGAAAATTAGTAATATATTATTTATAACGATGTAAAAAATAATATGATGGTGAAGTTTTATAGTCGTAAAGTAATGGATCGTTCTGTTATCATAAGAAATGTAAGAGGTCCTGGCTTACACTTATTATACTGCTGAATGAAATCCTATTCTTCAAAGCGTTTTTAAATTGACCCGTGTCGTTATTTCCGTCCAAATTAAAACATTATGAGCAAAATGTTCAAACTGACACACCCAAAAATCGATGAAGCCACAAAAACGTTGGTATTTCTATCCTTTTGGGGTGCAAAATTTCAATATTTGAGCTGATTTTTATATTTTTAACCTAAAGCTATACTTACATTATGAAAGTAAGACGTAGTTATTTTTTCTACAGGAGTATACATGTCAGGCATAATAACTATCCAAGTTGGTTTAGTGCTTTTCTTGGATTCAATATGGCAATTTTCTAGTTGGGCGAAAACATTGGAACCGAAACCATACACTTTACCATCACAAGTCAGGATTAGACTATGCGCATGGCCTATAAAAAATACCATAAATTTTTTATTCACTTAATTCACTAAAGCTTTTAATTTTCGATCGTGTATAATTTAACAATTTAAGATCTAAAATAGTAAAATAGTTAAGGAAGCTTAACTTCCATGGCTATTAGAACAGCATCAGGTTTGTGAAATCACGTTTGATTTTAGTAGTCCTTACCCTTTTATTTAAAACGGAATGAGATATATTGAGAATAAAGTGGAAAACAACTAAATAGCTAATTTGAGAAACATAGGGTTTCGAAAAGCACATTTCTCAGAACAGAGGAAAAGCTTTGTATTTGTTTAATAATTACTCAAAATACGAAAAAAGGACCCCGCACTTTTCTTATGGAAAATTGACTTCCGTGAAAATGGTCGAATTTTTTATATGTTGTGTATCTCGACTTATACATTAAATGTCTCAATGGATACAAAGTCCCAAACATTTGGAGAAAAAGCTTGCGGAAGTATGAATTATCGTTTTTTTTTATTGCTTAAGACTGGAATCTTCTAGTTCTCTTATTTTACTTCTAGAGGCTTAGATAGGTTCCAAAATTAATCAATTGGAGTGCTATTTTATACCGTGTAAAATGACGCCATCTGATACGACGTCACAGTGCATAAAGCCGTGTCACAAAACGTCAGGATCCATATGATATTCTTTTCTTTAACCTCGAGGGGCTCGGAGTGGTTTAATTACCGCTAACAAGTATGATGTGTATTATCGATGATGGCTAGGAAAAGAATCATTCAATGAAAGTGCGGCGAAGAAAATCCCTTCGTTAAAATTGCGGTGAAAAAAAATTCCTTCTTCTCAGTGCTGTGTAATTATTCACGGCACAGTAAGATTCCTTGCTCATTGTCTGGGAGAGATTATTTTCACGGTACCTATTTAGGGAAGATTTTCTTCGCTGTACAATTTTTTAGAGGAAATTTTTACACCTACGCTTACTGTGTCGGCGTAAAAAATCCCTCTAAAAAATTGTGCGACGAGGAAAAACCTCCTTAAATAGATGGCGTGAAAATAACCACTCTCAGACAATGAGGACAATGATCGACGAATCTTACTGTGGTGTGATTATTTACACGGTATTAGAAGGGATTTTTTTGTCGCAATTTTAACGAAGGGATTTTTTTCGCCCTATTATCGTTGAGTAATTTTTTTGTAACCATCATCGTATATTATGTTATGCCTCACTAAGTCATCATGTCATGACGTCATATCAGATAGTTTTAGGGCACAAAACGTTATAGCGGTCACTTCGATTTTTTTATAATATATTGCGTTCTGTTGCGAGTCATCATGTTATTCATTACTTAATGAGTAATACTTGTCACCAAAAGTCGCCATGACGTGTCAATTCATACTATAGTGCGTGATAGAAGTAATTGCATATCACTTATTAGATTAGAGCTTATTACCCTGTGATATCCTATTATTTCATCTCAGCTTATATTCCTTGGTCATTGAATATTGAAACGATGTACTATATATAACAATCCCTTTCTCAAATACAGCTTTGAAATTTCGAAGCAACAGTGCTGCTAGCATTAGCTTTATCCAGAGTTTATGACGCAGAGGTTTCTTAAGGGAATTCGAATTTTCAGTCACCGTCCGTCTATAATTTTTTGTAATTATCAAGTTACTCAGTTGCGCAGAAAGGTTAGGGATAAAAAATACATGCGCAGAAGGGTTGGAAACGATGTATCTAAGCGCATACGGTAGATAAAATACCCAAGTCGAGCACTACTTAATTACATCAAATATATTAGCATTAGGATTGCTGATAATGATCAACCCGGAAAGGGAGGTTATTTGATAGTTGATGTAGATCAAAATATTCATGAAATGAAAACTCCTAATAAACATTCACCGATTGATGACCAAAATTTGAATAGAATATGACCGACTAGAAACCTTGATTAAAATGAATGGCTTCCACTTAATAACTGGATAACTATAAAAAATTACAGACGGGCGGTCTCCACGTGGTAAACTCTGGGTAAAGCTAATGCTAGCGGCAACAGTTCTCAAACGGTTGCTTCGAAATCTGAAATATATGAGAAAATTATTGTTGAACGTAGCGCATCGTTTAAATATTCAATGATCAAGTAACACAATTTGTGATGAAATAATAGGACAAGTCACAGGGTAATATGCTTCAACAAAAAGTGACATGAAATTACTTCTGTGACACACTGTGGGATGAACTGACCTGATCTGGCGGCTTGTGACTCGACATGCATTCGTTAGTCATTGAGTAATAAATAACATGCTATCTCACAGTAAAATGCAAAATATCATAAATCGAAGTGAACTCTAGGACATTCTGCGACCTGAAATGATCTGATATGACTTCATATGATATGATGAATTCGTGTTGCATGACATAGTATGATATCACGATGATACACACGATATTTGTTAGTGGTAATTAAACCACCCTGAGCCTCTGGAAGTAAGAGAAAAGAATAACATTTGGATCATGACGTTTTGTGACACGGTTTTACCTGCTATGACGACGTATGCCATGTCATCAATTGACATGATATAACATTCTAGTTATTCAACCATGACAGTCATTAGGTATTTTGGAACCTATCTAAGTCCGTAGAAGCAAAATAAGAGCACTATAAGAATCAAGTTCTAAATAATTACAATACATGATAATTTGTATTTCGGCAAATTTTATTTCGAAATCCTAAAGGTTGGGGGTCTTGTGCCCATTGAGACATTTAATCCGAGAGGCGAGATATACAACATATTAAATATTCAGTCATTTTAACAGAAGTCAATTTTCCGTAAGAAAAATGCGGGGTCCTTTTTAATTAAGTTTACAGTTTTATAATACAAAAAAAACAGGTAAAATTAATCTAGTTTATCAACAGTTTCTTTCATAGGAATTTTTCGATGAAAATGGCTAGTATAGAAATTCAAAACAAGGGGCAAAATGGAGTACGTTCATTTCCTAATCCAAAGTTAGTGAATATACACGAATCAGTGAGATATCCGCAAAGAGTACGGATTTGACATTAACTTAAGATTGCAACATCTATAACCTGTGGGGATTCTGAAATTACTGATACAACTGTAAAGATTGTTTGAAGGAAAGTTGAAAACAAAAATAATAAAGTTATTCTGGAAAAATTATTATAACTTACCTGCTGCTACTTGCCTTACAGGATTATCAAATTTCACTAATTTTGGATAATATTCATTATCACTAGTACCATGACCTAATTGTCCGTGTATGCCCCAACCCCAAGTATAGACTTTTCCTGTATGTGTAAGAGCTATGCTATGATATTGTCCTGGAAGTAAAATTATATCCATAAATTTTAGTATGCCGAAAGCTATCGAATATAGAAGCGTACAAAGTATCGCATTATTACCTGCAGAAATATCCACTATCTTTAAATGGGCTACTGAAGTTATTATTTGAGGGTATGGCGATTCTTGTAAATTTGGTCCTAGACCCAATTGACCATGACTATTCGAGCCCCATGCAAATAACTAAAAAAAAGGCGAAGCATAGCTTGTAAAATTTGTCATTGTACATTGTAAAGTAATAAATAGTCTACTGGTAATTGGTAAATTGAATTCGCTTTTAAGGGTGAAGTCTAGGTAGTTATTGTCAGTTGCTCAACATGGATAGCCCTTTCCTAATTGATAAAGCCCCTAATATAAGTTTTCTTTAATCTTTTTTGAATACATGAGATACATAAGAGACAAAAGGATGTTTTGCTTTAATATTTTTATAGTAAAAAACATTCCGAAGGAAGGTTCATTAAGTGAAACATTAAAATAAAAATTAATAGTTAGAGTTTAAAATCAGCCAGTTGAGAATTCATTATTTAAAATTATTTTTCAAGAATATTTTCTTAGGACACCCTAATAATTTTTTGAAAGTGAGACTCTTTTTGAAAGAAGTCGATCTAAATTCAAAATTAAAACATTATTATTGCTACAAAGGTTGTGTAATAAGTTTCCTAACATAGTTAGCAGCTTCCATGATTAGAATGATGAAAACCAGTGAGAGGGTACAGTGATAAGACCGTTCTCATTTTTTTAAATCGCTTGCATATAGTCAGATAAAGTGTAAACAGGCCTGGAACTGCGTTCAAAACCTTATCGCTCTGGCCAAACAAAACAAGGTTACTTTTGCGTTAGCATCAGCATACAAAGATATTCTAGGCAATAAAAAAGCGGATCAACTTGCAAGATAAGGGTCTGCTATTATACTTATCGCATCGGAATCGGTATTTGGCATTAAGGCTATTCGTAGGTGGATAAATTATCAATACCAGACTCAATTGAACCATATTGAGAGCCACAATCACACCAAACTATTGCTGCATGTATGCTACAGTAGCTAAAAAACATCTATACACACAAAGGGCATAAACTATGTGACAATGACCTAACAGCCTTACACATCATCTTCGAATGCGAAGCTTTAACCTACTGGAGACAACTTCAAGGATTAATCAATTCAGAAGGTCTATATTCTAACTAACCTGAACTAACCTGTTCACAAAGAACAGATATAACAAGCGACACAATAAAACTAGGCTGCAGTTTAAGGGCTTCTCAACCCTAGCCTGCCCTATCATTCAATTAATCAATCATCATTAGAATTTGTTTATTCTTAACAATTGCTCGACAGGTTTAGGTTAGGCTTAAACAAAATATCTTTCCAAATAGACAAAATTTAGGTCAATGGCTGACCTCAACATAAAAACAGACCAAAGCTTAATAGACCCTAATGAACTGTATTATTGTTAATATATTCTGTAAAGTAGGCCGACTTCAGTTTACTCGTTACATGTTCCAAACGAATTTCTCATATGGGGCGATTACAAACATATATTCGTAAAAACTTAGCCTGATCTGTTCTTGTTATCTCAATACTATTCATCCTAAGAGGAATGTTAGGTACAAAACGTCGTTTAAGAGATATATTTCCCGTTTCCTTTCATTTATAATTAATTTATTCGGAGAGCACAATTTTTTTAATCTTTCAAGAGTTCGGTTTGTATGTTGAAGAAAAATATTAAGTTATGGCTTATACATAATTAAAGAAGTGGGATCTGTGTATAGGACAATTGTGAAGTTGTTGTCTAACTCAAGGTCAGTTATGAGGCCATTTATAAATAGTAAGAATAAGGGGGAGAGGTCTGTTATAAATAGTAAGAATAAGGGGGAAAGTACACTCCCACATGAGTCTCCATATTTTTGTATTTAGTAAGTTGATATAGTGCTACCAATTTTGCAAGGGGGATTCTAGACTCAAAATCATCACCTTTAAAGTCTAAGACATGCAGCTTTTTTAGTAATATTTTACTATAAATGCAATGAAATGCTCGTGTTAAATTAATAAGTATGGATTCGATCATACCCTAGATTTAAACAACAATCGATTTGTTTGAAGGCTGTTTATGGTCGGTGGGGGAGACGCTTTTCTGATGTTTGACAGACATAAATATGTTTACTTATCTTTGTTTAATAGCTTGTCGTGACTTTTTTCGGTCTTTTTAAGTGTTAGAAATTATTATAAAGGCGAAGTTTACAATTAATATTAACAAAAAGAGGATTTACAAACTTATTTTTATTGGTAAATATTGTTATATATTGTTTACATATTGAAAATAACAATAATAATAATTTAGGCAACCATATATTCATACTTTATGTACCGATTATCATATGATACTCGTTTAAATAATGCAATTAGAAAAGGATAGCATAAAATCGGTATGTGTGTGCCAAGAAATGAAATATCTAACGTTTATCAACATTCTTTTCAAATATAAATAAAAATATTATTACGTTATTCAGCGTTCAAACATCCGGGCCCTAGTTCCGACGTTATGCTAATTCTATAGGGGTATGTTCGAAGAAGTATGGCAACAGTTTATCATTTTGTGAGGTATAGACTCCTTCTTACAGTTTAGTTAAGTTCGCAATTTTTTTTTACTGATTTTTCGGTCTGTTTCGTCCCACACGTCCTAAATTGAGATTTGGGCTTTCGGGCGGCCAAGTCATAACATTTACATTGATAGCAGCAAGATTCGGGTCGTTATCATCCTGGAAAATTCATCCCAAAACTAACATTATTTTCTGTGTATGGAAACATATGATTCCCTAGAATATTTAAATAAATAAAATAATCCATTATGCCTTCTATTTTTACCAACGGACCCATACCAAATCCTCCAAAACACCCCCAAATCGTAACTCCACCACCTCAATGCTTCACTGTTGTTCTGGTATACTCACTCAAGTAATCCCATCTGATTTAAATAATTTATATCGGCTTTCGTCGGAAAATATTACTGTTCTCCATTTTTGAGACCAGATGGAGTCTAGCGCCTCAATTTTTCTTTGGAATTAAGGGCCGTTTGGTCGACTTTCTACTGTGTATACCAGCTTCTGTAAATCTTCGTTTTAAGGCTCGTTAGCGGATAACATTTTAATTTTTTTATTAACAGTACGAACGGTTTTGCGTTTTTTGCCACTGTTAAGGAAGGCTTCTAATGTGTCCCTTGTATTAAAATTGGAAAAATGTAATTTTCCATTCTGAATGTTTTTGACACGTTACTGGATTTACTAACTGCAGGTGATATAAAGAGGTCGGTTATATGTGATGACTTCAATGCGGACTTCGGTAAAAATAGTAAAACCACACGTTTACTGATACATTTTCTTGAGTCATACGGTTTACACACAACAATTAACGAATCTACTAGGATACTTATACGCAGAAATCCTGTATTGCTAATATAATACGCAACATAGACCCAGAAGAATATTCTTCTAGAGTGATACCTCTTAATATTTCAGACCTCTACGGCCAGCTCTTTGAATTTAATTTAGGTTGTAACACTACGCCCCCATTATTCAAACTAACAACGCCTCTTACATAAAAATCTAACATAGTATTTTTAAATATGTTAGGCGGCCTTGAATGCAATTCCATTTTCACTAACGATTTAAACTCAGACAAGTTTTCATTTATGAATCATTTCAGAATCTCCTTTCGGGAAAAACCCACCAAATCTGCAAATGAAATAACTCCTAAAATAGACTGGTTTACGGAGAAACTTAAAATAATTAGAAGAGACTACACATCTTAAAAGAATAGTTCAAAATAACAAATATTTCTACCTTAAAGCATGAAATCGATAAATTTATAGAATTCAAATTCGAAAGTATATGCAAATAGCCAGCATCTTTCTAGATGTAATAATAAAAACAGAGCTACATGGCAAATTATAACATAAAACTTTAAACCAAGTAAAATACAGATTTCGTTTATCTTACATCTGAAAATTTCAACCACTCCTTTACAAATATTGCTTGCACCATAATATCCATTTAATGGATCACCTCCAAAATATGTTCACAAGGTCAAAGTCATCGTCGGAGTCCGTCACTCCCGAAGAAGTTGTTTGGCCTTAGTAATACCCTAATAAAATTTGGACAAGAGCTTATTTTTGAACCTCTTGTGCACATCACTAATCTGTTTTGAAAGCGGATTCTTTCCAAGTTTAATTAAATGTTTGACAATTATTACTTCAATTTATAAAAAGTACCGTCCAATGGAGTATTAAATTATCGGCTCATTTCACTAGTTCTCATTGTCCCCAAAATAATTAACTCAGCCATAAAAAATAGACTACTCACTTTTTGAGGCCGACATTACAGAACCAGCTAAACTTTTGGGCTTTCATATGACTTTAAACTTAGTTAGTCAGCCCACCTTGAAAACATCTCAAAAAATTGTCTACAAATCTATTTCCTATTATGACATATTTTGCTCTTTTCCATACCCATCTACAATATGGAATTCTATTTTCGGGATACAAAAAGCAGCGGTACGAACAATCTAAGCGGAATACTACAGAACTAATTGCAAGCCTGTTTATTACCCAGAGAATCGTTACCTTGAGCTCCTTGTATATTTTCGAATGTTTAATTTATGTAAAACAAATATACATAAGTTCACAATTCACACATATCTGACTCGTAATCGGCAGGACACCGTTATAAGGTATTTACGCTTATTTAAATTAATGAACGGTGTTAATTTTCAGGGACCGAAATTTTATAATCAATTACCAAACACAGAAGAAACCTGGAAATTGTCAAATTTAACTCCAGAATCAAAATTCTGATTTCTAAGGCTTACTATTATAAATAAGATTTTTTTAGGGACAGCATAACTGACACTTTTTGAACTGTGGATAATTTTAAATTCTGACAAAGTAATTAATATACATGTCTTTTATTGTGTTTTTTTTACTGTGTAATGTATTGTACACTATGAATTCTCTTCACTTCCTCTGTTTTATGCTATATTTTAGTTCTGATTTAAGTTTTGACAAATGTAAGCAGAATTGTATGAAACATAATTCGTTGTTTCATTGTATATATTAAAAAGTTGCTCTGCATATGAGGGATAATGCATGTAATGGTGAGTAAAAAGTTATTAAATGAAAAGCGAGTGATAAAGCGTGCACTCAGCTTTTAAGAATTTTTTTTTATCAATTTCTGGAAAATATATGTTTCTTACCCCACAGTCAGTTGCACATAGGGTGTGTTTTTTACCACAACTAACTGATAACGGCGTTACTTTTAAATCATGAAGAGTATTCACTAATCTGGGTCCACTTGTATTGGTTAACATAGGACCAGTCCCTACAAATATTTGTAAGAATATAGGAAAAATTAACAAGGAACTATTTATTATTATTATATAAAAATAAGCAATTTTTACCTAAACATCCTGCTGCGGCTACACCCATAGTATAAACGCTGTTATTTCTTATAACAGCGGCATGTTCGTAACCACAACTTAATAGTTTCAAGTCTGGCAATCTATGTATCACCTCATTTGGTTCTGGCTTGCAATCAGGTATTATAATATCTAACAAATCTAAATCAAAACTAAAAAAGAGCCAAATTTACATATCTTCTAAATTCAATTCAGGTATGCAACGTTGAAATAACAAAAATAAAGGACAGACATCTTCAAAACTAAATTTACTTTCAGCATTGCAAAAAAGTAAAATACAACCATTTAAAATTTTTATATGCACGATATTTGTCTCTGTTTTCATAACATAATTTTCTAGCAAAATACTCCTTCAAAAACAAATTCACTTGATCATGTTTATAAAAATAATTCGTCAAAATATTAAATCATATCTACTCATAAAATAAAAGTTATTATTATATTAAATAATTATTTTTAATGTGTCAACTTACATTATTTTTAGTTTTAAGTAGATCTATCCAACTTTATGATAGTTAAAATTTGCCCTCAAACAGCCCAAATCTGACTTCATTAGAATAAATGTGATACACGAAAGAGGATTCTAGTACTAACCTTATTTTATTTAATCTCAAAGTTAAACTCATTATCACATAAAGGAATGTTTCGACTAAGTCTTTCATCACAATTGTAGAACTATCTGCGCTGTCGTACTCGAACGATTCGACGTTAGTATCAGTAGCAGAGCTGTTCTTATTGTTTTGGTATAAGGCCCTGGAAAAAGGTATGGCACACGGTTGACTAGGATCCAACTGGATAGTAAACCTCTTGAGGATTTCTGTTGGGAAAGTGTCTACGTTTTCGCGGATATATTGAAATATTATCTATAAATTATAAGATTATTACTAATTTTTAATATGTTTTGTGGCTATTTATTTATTATATAAACAACGAACAGTTTTAAAAGAGCTAATCGTTTTAAAATATAAAATATTTAAAACATATATTAGATAGTATATTTATATTTTCTGAAAGGTTCCACTGATATTGTCCCCACAGTAGCAAGAGTTGCTTTTTAAAAATGAAAGTTTTTCTTCGTTAGATTTCAAACTCAGAACTTTTTTTTTTATCGGGAACCCCTACCAGCTGAGTCACAGAAAACCCTGAATTTTATTCTATTAGCTTATCACTTCTTCAGTTTAAATTTCTACCAAATAATACTTTCACACTACGTTTTGCTATGTTTTTTTTAGCAATATTTACTAATTAGATAATTCTCTTTAAGGGAATTCTCTAGATAACCAAGGGTAGGACTTACCTGTGCACTCTGCGGTAATATCAACATGCTCTGTGCCAAACTAGGCTCAGACAATGCGTACAAAAAATCCAAATTGAACGGCTTTGGTATAAATTCATTTTGCAATATTTTTCCAAAAGCTATAATTGCCTCTGGCTGTAATCCTTTGGACTTTGACAGAAGGCTTACAATGTTCCAATGGCCTGCTTGGCAGGCCATGTTCACAGCCAAAATAGGGTCAAAGTGCGATTCGTGTACTAGAAAATTCCTGAAATTGTTTTAATAGACGAGAATTAGATTTTAAAACAAGTTTTTTTATTATTTTATGATATTGAATCTGAATTTTAAAAATTCTGTAACAGTTGTTAAAAATAAGAAGCGATTAACGGACGACCTTCGCCTTGACTTTGAGAGTCACTTTGAACGCCTTTTGAAGTTGGGCTGTTCTTGCTTTCTACAGTAGCGTAAAGCCACTATAAATCTGTATGTTACCTTAAAAGTTATTGCTGGGTTAATGGCGACTTTCGCATTGATCTTGAGTGTCCCCTTGAACGTAATTTCAAGATCAAGTTTTTTGTCGAAAATTCAAGACGGGTTCATTGGTCACCTTCGCTTTGACCTTGTGGGTTACATCTTCAAAGCACCTTCATGTGTAGCTTACAGCAAGACCTTGTGACTGTGCGCATGTCGCCTCTGTTTTATGAACTATCCAGATGACTTCCTGCTAAGTATAACGCTAGATACAAGTAACAGAATTGAGGAAGAACAAAAAGCTGAACGAAATATTAATATTGAAGTGATAAGATGTATTTATTGATCATCGAGATATGAATATATCAAGATATACTGCATACGTACAAATGTATTTATATTATTGAAAAGTTTTGTCCACTTGACCAGAATGGCCCCATATGTACTTTTAAATGGGATACATTCTCACCCACAAAGTTTTAAGGATTGTCGGCAAAATTGACTATATTTTCATTCCATATGTATGTATGTATGTATACATTTAACAACCCGGTTATAAAAACTTTCAATCCGAATAACCCAAAAGAACAATATGAAAATTCTTGTCTAACTTTTTCAAGAAAGTATAGTCAATTTTGGCAACAGTCCTTAAAATTTTGTGGGTGAGAATGCATCCCATTTAAAGTATAAATGGCGCCACTCTGGTCAAGTGGACAAAACTTTTCAATAATATTAATACATTTATATGTATGCAATATCTCTTGATATATCCATATCTCGATGATCAATAAATACATTTTATCACTTCAATATTAATATTTCGCTCAGCTTTTTGTTCTTCCTTAACTTCGTTACTTGTATCTAGCGGAGTCATCTAGATAGTTGATAAAACAGAGGTGACATGCGCAGAGTCACAAGTTCTTGCTGTAAGCTGCGCACGAAGGTACTTTGAAGATGTGACCCACAAGGTCAAAGCGAAGGTCACTAATGAACCGCTCTTGGATTTTCGATAAAAAACAATTTGTTCTTGAAATTACGTCCAAGGGGACACTCAATGTCAAAGTGAAAGTCGCCACTAATCGCTTCTTATTTTCGGTAACGAACGGATTAACCCAGAAATAACTTTTAAGGTGACATACAGACTTATAGTGGCTTTACGTTACTGTAGAAAGCAAGAACAGCCCAACTTCAAAGGACGTTCAAGGTGACTCTCAAGGTCAAGGTGAAGGTCGCCATCGAATCGCTTCTTATTTTTGACAACTGTTACGGAATTTTTGAAATTCCGTCATTTTATTTTCTTTTAACACCCTCGTACAGGTTTATAACTACTCCATCCGTTCCGACTGTTATAATCAGCTGATAGATACATGTGATGGTAATTTATTGCAAGCAAGAGTTCACTGAAGTGAACTAACCTCCCATTTTCTAAATTTAGATTGGGACCCCCCCGAGCTTTACTATCAATAATTTGTAGGGGACGCATATTTAAAATTAATGTCCTTTACACGAGTCTAAACTTTATTGTGTAGGAATAAATTTGAAATTAACACAACAATTTCGTTATTTAAATTATTAAACTTAAAGTAAATGCTACACAACAAAAGCCAGCAATGACATCCAAAGTGACATACAGTGACTTTACGTTACCGCAGAACGCAAAAACAGCCTAACTTCAAAGAGCTATCTATTTAAAACATGAGTTTTTAGAACTTAGCAACCACTGAAACTTTTAATCAAAGAGTTTGATCGAGAGCCATTTCTCAAAATGAAAGTGCAGGGTCCATTACAAGCTCTTTTTAAAATATTAACAAATCAATGAATGCAACCTATAGAACAAACCTAATTAAAAAGAATTATAACACATGGACCACCTCCTAGTAATAAGCATCCTAATCGAGAAAGCCAGCGAATATGACTTAAATTTTTGCTTGTCCTGTATGGATTACAAAACATGTGTTCCTGTTTAGCCCTGGACAATCCTAAAATCCTAAATGGTTTATAAAACACTTGGATAGAGCAACCATATATCTAAATGCTATATATGACATATACACACACATGAAAAGCAACACGAATAATAATCAAAACACAAATTCGACAAGGCGTCATAGTATCGCGAAAACTACTCACCTTTCGAAGAAGCGTTTAAATAACATTAGGTAGAGAAGGAAGTGTCAGTTAATGGCAGAATATTGAATCAGAAGATCTAGAAGAACTGTTACAGGAATTAAATTTTGAAGTAAAAAAGATCAGTCTTCAAATAAATTTGGAGAAAACAAAAATAATTTGTAATCTCAAAATACAAATAATTAACAACATACAGTTTAAAAATGTCAACAGGAAAGAAAATCTTACCATCGAAATATTCTGTAGAAGAAGATTGGTGTGGGCGGCCTTCAGGAAGCTTAAATATCCCTTTAGCAACAAATATGTACCCCGAGACTGATATGGGATGCAAAACCTAACAAAGGGCAATAATGTGACACATATTGGGACAATGTATCTCTAAAAGATAAGAAAATAAATATATGGATCCGACATACTACAAAGGTCAAAGACATTATTGAAATCACTGCCGCCTTTGAATGGAACTATGCCATATAGCTTGATGTAAAGATAATAAATAGACTAACGCTATTCTACACTGGAGACAGGTAAAAGAGGAACTACGCCACATAGCTTGATGTAAAGATAATAGATAGACTAATGCTATTCTGCACTTGAGGTCATACACAGGTAAAAGAGGAAGGGAACGACTAGTGCGTTGGAAAAGTGATCTTATTCTAACATTCTGAAATTAGTATTATATCCTATGTCTATGGCTGAAACACCATTTTTGGAACCTAAACCTTTTTACAGGTATTAGAAACAGCGCAATTTCGGAAGAACTAAAAAGAGAAGAGAATAAGAGATCTAAAGAATAAGACAAGAAAAGATACTCTTAGAATTATAACAGCAATCCTAACAGGTGACTGTTACCCCAGGAGACACATTAAGAAACTTGGACTAGCAGAGAGACAAGAATGCAGATTTTGTGAG
The DNA here is from genome assembly GCA_034092305.1 of Diaprepes abbreviatus. Taxonomy (NCBI): domain Eukaryota; kingdom Metazoa; phylum Arthropoda; class Insecta; order Coleoptera; family Curculionidae; genus Diaprepes; species Diaprepes abbreviatus. The sequence goes on from JASJET010000103.1 coordinate 25,917,899, forward strand.
GAGGGGAATAAAATCTCTATCCATATTTTCAGAATGCATCGCATTGTAAAATCCTAGGATATCTGGGAGCGCACTGAATAGAAGAGGGAGATCTACTAAATTTACGGTAAATATGATAGGAGGATCTGCTTCAATTGGTCGACTTAGCAGAAGGGGGGCTAAATACATCTTTTAGGTTCCAGTGCACACACACATCTTCATCTCTACATACTTACAACAGTTGGATTCAATTGGATTGGAAAAGCACAGAATAGGAGAATAAGGGAGGATTTTAGAGAGGCATATGTTCAGGTTAGCGGACGGTAAAAGAAAGCCTTCGAAACTGAGAGACATATGTTGAAACAACTTACATAAAATCTTTGGTATTATTTGCTTTAACTTGCTCACTAGCACCTCCTCTAAGTAGCAACTCCACATAGGCCATTACAGCCACGTTACCAATATGTATCCTCGTGGTTATGTTCATATCAATCCTGCTAGCACTCAAACATAGGTGAACAAACTTGAGGAGTGTTTTACAATCAGCCGATACTGCTAGTTTCAAAACTCGTTTCAGCAGGTGTACCTTTGCTTGTTTGTAGAGAATTATGCCTAAAAAATAAAGCTTGGTGAATTAGATTTAATTAATAGAATTAACAATAATAACAGAATATAGTAAACAGATCAGGGCCCCTATCCTCGAAAGTGTGATGTGAAAGGTGATATGAATGGCGATGTGAACTTTTTGACAGTAAAAGCCATATTCTTGAAAAGCCAATGTTGCCAGATATGAACGTGCTAAAACCCCAGAATTTCTAAAAATAAAATGGGCGACAGATTGAATTGAGCTGTCAGACCGAAAATGTCCGTAGCATATTTTGTTGCTATTTTGGACAAAAAGTAGTTTTGGTACTTTAAATTAATCGTCAAAAGTAAAAAAAAATAGTGCTGTTGTTGTTATTTTTGTGAAGTTATTAATTGCCATTACAATATTTCTACTTTGCCTAGAACTGTTAAACAAAAATGCAAGAACTACTACAAGATTCTAATATATAACGAAAAAGGGATATCAAGAAAACCAGTAATCATATATACAAAGTAAAATACTAACAGTAGTTGTAGAAAGCCACCACTGATAAACCTTGAAACGGTGGAAATTACAACTCTACGTAGTATGACTAAAAGCCATCATCCCAATCCACTACGGAAACCATTCAATCAGTTATTTATTGTATGAATTCACAAAATGTCCAGCCTCACTGCAAAATGTTCTGCCCTGACAACTAAATTTGAAAGAAAACCTGAAACTTGAACAATGATAGAGAAACTATTTATGACCAGGGACCGAAACCAAAGGCCAGACAGAAGACGTCCATTAAAGATACTGGCGAATCTCACATTCAACTTTTAATATATTTTTTTTTATTTTATAAAGATTTGTGGAGACTTGAAGATCAAATGTACCATAAATAAGGTTTTTATGCTGAAGGACCTCATTCGTTGGTTTGTAGGGTTCATATTTATATGTCTCGATAAATTATAATCGTAATATTTATTTAATTATAGTGTCGTACAGTGTTTAACACAGTCTAATTAAGTTAAGTGCTGTAGTTAACATAATTTAAATATAAAATTTGTTACTTATTTAAATAAAGTTTCAGATAGCTTACAAATTGTGATTTCTCAAATGTATTATAAGTTGCGTCGTGAAAAGAATTATGTTAGATTTAATTGTATAAAACTAAGATACTCGGCTGTTATGGACGCACGTATTTATGTTAAATCCATAAGCAGAACTGGCCCTAGAAAAACATTTTTAAATAGCACGCTCATATAATTGAGTTATGAACAGAATCTCCTGTAATAATTGTATATGTCTGTAATATCAAATTTGCTTAATATTTGCGAGACATATTCAACTTTCTAAGGATATTTTATTAAAAAATTTGAAAATATTAAATATATCGGGGTACCACCTAATTAACGTTTCAACTGTTCATTCAGAAAATAAAACGTCCTAAAGAAACGGTTCGTCAACATATTATTTTTTTTAATGCGAGTTATTTTGAAGAACCAAAAATAAAATAAAAATTTTTAATTCATTTTATTTTTTGAAATTCGTGCGTTAAATCTGTCATTTAGCGGCTGACATTTCATTTGCGCATGTTTCACCGTTCGCTTACCTTCCACCGGGCGAACGAGGATATGAGCGATGAACATTTCAAGAATACGCGTTCGCCACCTTTTCACCGTTCACTTCACGTTCTCCAGTTCGAGGATAGGGCCCCAGGTTCAATTAAATATATTGTACAAAATGTCAACACGTGTTTTTGACCTTAAAATAGTTATATGAATTAAAATATACCTGAATGAAAAGAACCACGGGAAACCATCAAATCTCCACAATGCTCCAACAGTTGCTGTAAGTTAAGATTAAAAATATAAGACAGTTTTTCCGCCTTTTCGAGATCATTTTCCTCCGTTACGTAGTCTATAAATCGTTGTACTGGAGTATGACTAAAAAAAGCAGGGTGTAACAAAAAATATTAAGCAAATATACAAATTTTACTAAAAATTTTGCAGTATAACATTATTCATTACTTCTGTTTCTTATTCGTCAGTAAATAACGTTAGAAATGAATATAGTATTTTTAAATTATATTTCTGAACAATTGTATTTATAGAATATACTTAACGAGCGAGTACAGATGAGAAAGAGACATCATACATAATAATATGTTAACTTTCAGGCATTGTGATTGGTTTAATGAGGTTGTATACCAGTTTATTTTATTTCCAAGTCACCATTCAAAGTAATGGACTGTGAGGTGATATATTTTCCGTTCTCTTCTAATTTTCTCTGACAATTTCTTTTCTTTGTTTACGCAAATAATACGCGCCCAAAATATTTTTTCTTAGTTACCAAGTAACGAATGAAAAGCGCTATTAATTCATCAGATATTAATAAAAATGTTCTCGTCTCTAAGGATCTGGATTCAGAGGTTCTTCTTTTAATTCATATGTAGCCAAAACAATACTTTCACTTTTGTTACATTATAATTTCAAGTGAACATTTGTTTTCTTTAAATATAGGGAACGATCCTAATGAAAAAGAGACCACTAATGTGAACTTTTATCAGTCATATATTTTTTTATACAACCAATCACGACGCTTGCAATTCTGTAGGAATTTTGCTCTATTACTTTCTTTGTATCTAGAGATACACAGTATTCGTTTCATGAGAAAAAATTTAAAAAATAAATGACTTACCTAACACATATTTTATACACAGTCTTGGTAGTAACAACTATACAAGTATCAACGGCAGGTTTAAGGAAACTCATGTCACTTTTTGGTTTAAGTTGCAAAAATTTATTTTTGTGGTGATTTTTGTGAGGAGTCACGTCAACCGACATGTCTACCACTTTGAAAAAATCTATAATATGTTCATTTTCTATGTAAAACTCTGCCACCAACGAATCTTCATTAAACTCCTAAAAATTAAAATAACATTAGGCAGTAATCATCAATCTGGATGATTTTACAAAATGTGAGTTTATATTCGATATCATAAAGCTCTGGTCAGTCAGCGATTGACTGGTGCAAGGTTCCAATCTCTAACTCAAGACTTTGTAACAGTGCTAGGTGTCACATAATATTTCAATAAATATAAATTTTCCAACGCACTACTAACAATACAACTTACCGTTTCTCCTTCTAAGCGAGATTCTGATAATTGACAGCTAATAATCGAAATTATGTTAAACTCTCGATTAAGAGTAAAAATAAGATTGTCAGTCAATACTAACGAATGCGTCCTTGGCATAATTCTGTATACAAAAGTTGGAGCCGTGTCAAAATCGGCAGCGTGAATCTAAAACGGACATAGACATTTTACAATAGTTGTAACTTTTAAACAGTAATAAAATAAATAAGATCAGCATACTCTAATCTTCTTCAAATATTAGTTATGACAGGTTGATAAATTCCTAGAAATGAAGTCTAAAGTCATTTTGGAAATCATGAAATTTTGGAAGCACCCATGTATTTTATATTTATCTTAAGGTTTTATTGACTGATCCCGCACATTTTTTCAAAATAAAATTATGAATTACTAAATTAACTATTAACATAAGCAGTGGTGGCTTATACGGTAGTACCACCCTGCTATGACACTATTTAAGTTTTTTAAAAAAATCTTCTTCAAATTATTTTTAAGTTAAACTCTTCCGAAGGCTTTTTTCCTTTTCCATATTCATTATTTGGATATTTGGCAACAGAGCAACAGTTTGACACATGGGGATTTTCTCTAGAATCGGTAACGTAGGATCGTATCATTTATTGATATGGCACGCTGGAAAGATGAATATCTAGGTAGTCTTAAAATACTGAACTGAATATTATTGACGAATGCCGCTGAAAATCTGTGCCAGACATTGAATGACTGAAATACTATTAAATAAATGGAATAAAGAACACACTTGTGACCGAGTGACGGGTGTTTTCAGTTTTTCATTTCGGCGTTCGTGTTTGTTTATATTTGGAGGTTTAAAAAAAATCATTTTAAATTTATATTTAGTTATTTAGTGTGTATTTACCTAGGTATTAAAATAACATTAATTTTTCTACATCGGTGTGTGATTTTGTTTTATCACTAAAAACCGTTTTATTGGCCGCTATGACTATGAATAAAGTTTTTTAAAGAATTCTTTTTACAGGAAAAACCGAGATTAAAAGAATCACGTCGGCTAATGCCTGATTTATAAATGGAAAACTAAAACGGATGTGGAAAAAAGGTTCACTGTGGCAAATTTAATAAAAATGAACAAGTATGAAAAAAATATTTGGCCGGGCGGAAGTGAAAAAACACATAAGCGGTTTTGTTCTGTACATGTGTTATTTAGAGGCGATGAAACTTAGTTGAAATAAGAAAGAGATAGTCTTGTTTATCTAAGGGATAAAATAAAAACTTATGAAATATCCAGGGTTCAGATAAATATATTTTTTTTAGCGGTTCTATGCTTGGTAAGATAAACATAAAACAGATTTAAATTATACTTGTCATGATTATAGCGTAAGAGAATTGATTTTTTACATATTTTATATTGGCACTATCTATCTAAACGGTAACGAGCTGCCACAGAATAAAAGAAAATTAGTAACAAAATAGAAGTGACTGGTAAATTTTATCTCAAATATTAAGTTATTGGCTATAATTTTTATTGAATATTTACCGTTAAAAGTCCTGTAGGCCTATACAACGCGGAGAAAAAACTTCTATTTCTGCACATTTGTGGAGTAAAAAAAGTATCAACAAATTGGGGCATCAGTTCAGGTCCAGTACAGCTGCTGTTGCTGCAAGAACCAGATGATGTTGCTGATACAGCTGATTGCGTTGACTTATTCGATTGGCTTGACCTAAATAAAGCATGGAAATTTTATAAAATTGTTGGATTATCCATATTTAAGAATGTTCAGTGGTATGACAGTGGTGGGTGCGGAGACAGGCATGGCGTAGGATAAAAGTGTAGGAAGAAAAATGCCAGAAACTTTAGATTAAAAAATATGTTGTTTCCAACATATCTGAAATGAATAAAATAAAAATATCTCAAGGAAATTATATTTTGAGTTCTATAATAAGCCTATAAATGTTTTGAAAAGTTATATTATGCAATTATAAATAACATTTAATTCATAAATAGTGAAAGAGGTCTAGCAATAGTATATACATTTTCTATTGCTAACTGTTTGCTTGAAAACTTCTGTCAAAGTTTTAACTTGTCTTCATGACATGTGCCTACAAATTGTAATAATAAGTTCTCATTCATATTATTTTACTTTTATCACTTCACGACTATATTTTATATTAAAAATGCTATTTCATATAATAAATACTCATAGTTAGTATACAACCTCCGTCTACTACATATAGTTGTAGTGAGGGCGGCAGCAAACTGTTCCGAACTGAAAGCCTCATACTTTGAAATTTTATTGGACATATGACGATTCTGGATACATGACATGAATTAGGAAGTAGTAACTGATTGCTAACAAGCGAACCGAGAGGGATTACCTTGACTAGAGAAGGAGTCAACGGTATGGTTTACTGACGGATCCAAGATGAAAAAAGGGGTTGGAGTGGGAGTATCAAGTCCAAGTTTTGGGCTTGCTTAATCCTTAGGAGACACCCCACCACTTTCCAAGCAAAAATGCATACAATCCACATCTGCACTGAGTGTGTTTTAATAGAAACACCAAGCGCTAAAAGCTCTCAGGTTAAACACCACGAGTTCAAGTTGTCTTGGGACTACAAGCAAGCTCTAAAGCAATTGGCAAGGAAAAGGGTAACCCCGACGTGGGTGCCAGGGCACAAGAGTATTAAGGGAAACGAGGAAGCGGAGAGCCTTGCAAAAGAAGGGGTAAGAACGTATTTTCTTGGTCTGAAGCCTTTCTATGGACTACCAAAAAGCCACATAAAAGAAGAGTTCCGGAGCTGGGAACAAAATCTAATAACATTAAAGTGGAATAAAACGTTTGGTCTCAGACAAGCGAAAAAAATTATAAATTCATCGCCAAAGAACGTAAAAATGCTTCTCGATCTCCTAAAAAAGGACTAATAAAAAATCTCCTCATAGGACACTGCCTTCAGAGATACCATCTCAAAAAAAAAATGGGCAAAGCTGAACGATATTTGCCGTTTCTGTGATCGAGCAGTCAAAACAGTAGAACCTGCATGACACTGTTCTGCAAGAGATTTAAATTCCTGGAAGGCGTCATCTTGACCCCTGAAGAAGCACAGCACCTACCGCCAGGAAAATAATAGACTTCATGAAAAATCTTAACATCCCAGGCTTATATTAGATCAGGGTAACGTACAAAGATCTTGTAGGTCGAAGTGCTGTAGGGAGGCAAAGAAAGCACTCTCAATCTACAATGCACTTCTATTGAGATGTCAGCTATTATGGGTTATATTATTATATTACTGCACCACAATGCGTTGGTTGTACATCTATATATATATATATAAATATATATATATATATATATATATATATATATATATATATATATATATATATATATATATATATATATATATATATATATATATATATATATATATATAGATATCCAGACATCCTTGTGACATCATTTCGTAAAATTTGTCCTATCCTTCTGACATCCACTAACGCTTTGACATCCAAAATTGGATGTAGTTACGTTTTCTATGTTAAATCATCGTGATCAGTTGAAGGGAGTGTATAGAACAATTTTCAAGAGGATGTTACAAAATAAGATTTTTAAAATGTAACTGTTTATTTGTTTCTAGCGTTTATTTCCCAGATGGCGCGCACGAGAGATCGTTTTAGTATATCCAGAGATTTCGCATCTTATTTTATGTGACATCCAACGATTTTTAATGTTTATTAATTTTTGCACATCATACGTTGTGTATTCTTAAAACTGGCAACAGTGCTGTCTCGTTTACAAGGTCGAGTTTTAACACAAGAGCGCGTCATTTTGGTGGCGGCATTCGTAAACCATGTAATATGTGACATCCCGTAATTTCTTTACAAAATAATATTTTATATTTGTGGCTTTTTTAACCTACTTCTAAAAGACGGAGGTTCTCAATTCGTCGACTATGTATTTTTTTATGTATGTACATCGAATACTCCGGAACGGCTGCACCGATTTGAATGAAATTTTTTGCGTTTCGTTCAGAAAGTTGTTATGGTGGTCCCATATTTTTTTAGATGAAATTGGTGCAGTAAAATCCAAGATGGAGTTTACAATATGGCGGCCAAAAAAATAATTTTTTCCCATTTTTTCCAAAATTGGTGTGGAGAAATTTTCGGGGTTGTACCCAACGAATCTGAAATTATTTTTAAAAAATTCATAATGGCGGATCCAATATGGCGGACAAAAAATTTAATTTTGTCCGATTTTCTCCAAAATTGGTATGGAAGCGTTTTCGGGGTCTCACATAACGAATCTGAAATTATTTTTAAAAAATACAAAATGGCGGATTCAATAGGGCGGACAAAATTTTTTTATTTTGTCCGATTTTCTCCAAAATTGGTATGGAGGCGTTTTCGGGGTCTTACATAACGAATCGGAAATTATTTTAAAAAAATACAAAATGACGGATTCAATATGGCGGACAAAAATTTTTTATTTTGTCTGATTTTCTCCAAAATTAGTATGGGGGCGTTTTCGAGGTCGCACATAACGAATTCAGAATATTTTTAAAAAATTCAATATGGCGGGTCCAATATGGTGGACAAAAATCAATTTTGTCCGATTTTCTCCAAAAGCGGTACGGGGAAGTTTTCGGGGTCGCATAAGATGAATCTAAAATTATTTTTAAAAAATTCAATATGGCGTATCCAAAATGGTGGATAAAAAATTAATTTTGTCCGATATTTTTAAAAATTGACATGGGGGAGTTGTTGGGATAGCACATTCCGAATCTATTATTTAAAAAAAAAATTAAATATGTCGGATCTATGATGGCGGATTAAAGATGCTACATCTTTGGGGGATTTTTTTAGTGTTAATTACGAAATTAAAATATTTTTTGAAAAACTCAATCTGGCAGATTCAGTATAGTGTTCTAAAAATTTTACATTTTTCGACTTTCTCCAAAACTAATATAGAGGGTTCTTGAGGGTGTAAATTATGAATTTAATAGTATTTTTTCAGGATTCAATATGGCTAATGCAATCTAACTGACTAAAAGTTTTACATTTTTCGATTTTATTCAAATGTGGAACTGAATCGTTTTTAAGGAAGTAAATAACGAATATAAAATTATTTTAAGAAAATCTAATATGTCAGATACAATATGACCGTTTAGAAATTCTTAATTTCTGGATTTCATCTAAAATTGGTACTAGGGAGCTTTGAATGGTTTAGATTTAGATTAGATTAAGACGTTAAATTTTTTTTTTTTAATTCAATATGATGGGTTGAAAATTTTACCTTATTCGCATTTTTTCAGATTCGGTATTTGAGGGTTTTGGAGTGGTGTATTACGAATATGAAGTTAATTTTTTACAACTATTGGGTTCATAAGATACAATATGAGGGATTAAAATTTTGCATTTTCCGATTTTATCTAAACTTGATATTGCTGGGTTTTTGGGGCAAATATAAACTCAATATGCAATATAAAATATATCGGGCTAAGAAATTTACGTCTCAAATTCTTTAAATATCGATATTAGTTTTGGGGCCTATATTACCAATCTAAAATTAATTTGAAATTTAAGATATTGGATATACTATGACAGATTAAATATTTGTTTGACACAATTTCATTGGTATTTGGAAAACTCGAAGAATCAAAGAATTTTTAATAGTTCATTTTAGGGTGATTTACGATTATGGATAAAATGGGTACTTTTTTGCCACCTTGGAGTCATTGTTGAACACTAATCTCGATTAGTACTTAGTTCAAATAATTTCTGACCCAAATTATTTCTGAATGAAATAAATAACTACTAATATATACAAATTATGGTAAGAAAGCAATTACAAATAAAGTATTTTAATCTGTTTAAGCGAATCACATTTTGTCAGGTTTTAGTTTGGCGCCGACGTCAAAAATTTCAATTTCATGTAAAAATAAATAGTTATTTCTCACTTTTTAGCGTAATTTTAGAAGTCGGTTCAATTTTTCTATAAAAATTGTATCTTATATCTGGATGATATTTGATAATATCATATTTTGATTCTGATTAAGGTAAGTGATGACAAAAATTATTAATATTAGACAACGTAGTAAACTTGAATTTCAAAAATGACTGAAACCTAACCTAACTTGTTATTATTAGAATCATTAAACATAAAGTTTTAGTTCTTTATTTCTTTCAATATGACTACAAGAGGGAAAATAATGGTAGTTATGGTTAGAAAGGTAGACAATGTGAGATTAGGAGAACTTGAAATTAAAAAATCAATATGGGATTCCACGAAAACTTCGGACTTAGAGAATATTATTGATGTAAATGAATTAAAAGATATATCTACTGGACATGGACAAGGTATTTTTTATTATTATACCCTTATATATAAGTTGGTTCATTCAAAATATAACAAAATTTGCATAAATAAAGTGAAACTCTGATTTTCACATTGGTGACGGGAATCTAGATAACGAAAAATAGAAATACGTGTGTTCGTCTGAAATGTAGCCCTAAGAAAAGGGACATGATTATTTTGCATATGAAACCTTACTGATATTAATTAAACATTTTTCAATTTTGTCCAAAATTGGCTTTGGGGAATTTTTGGGGCTGTAACTTGCGAATTTGAAATTATTAAAAATTTTAATATAGCCAATTACCATACGGTGGACTAAAATTTTACATTTCCCGATTTTGTTCAAAATTAGCACTGGGTGATTTCGAGGGTGTAGATTATTAAAAATTTAAAATTACCTTTTAAAAATCAAGTTTAGTGCATCCAGTAAGGCAAGTTAAAAATTTTACATTTTTTAAATATTTCCAATTACGAATCTAAAAGTACTTTCTCAAAATTAAATGTAGCAGATCCAATATGCCACATTAAAAAATTTACGTTTTCCAAAATTAAGATTAGATGTTTTGGGGCATAGATTAAGGATATACAATTAATTTCTGTGAATTTAATGTGGTGGGTAGAATATGTCCTGCTGAAAAATTTACACTACTCAAATTCTTTCAAAATCAATGTTCGGGGATTTTCAGCGGCGTAGATTACGAATATAAAATTAATTTCTTAAAATAAAGAAGATTTATTATGGTGACTAAATCTTTGTTTGGTCCAGTTTAATTTAAAATTTTCTTTTAGAGAATTTGCAGAGTCAACAACTTATTTATTGCGTAATTTAGTGTAGTTTACAATATCTTTGGCTAAAATGGTTGCATTTATAAATCCTTGACCATAACACGTATTAGACTATACGTCTGGATTAGTAATTACAAGGAAGGTACCTCAAGAATCCGGCTCCGATTTTAATAAAACTTCAATATGTGAAAGAGGGTACAAAAATAAGAAACACGTATTTTTTTATCTACGGAGATTTATTTTAGCGGGGTAAAAACCGCCCCTAAAGTTCACACCTAAAATAATAGTTTTGAAATATCTCGGGTTCTAAGTTCTATAAAACAAAATTAAAATTACTTGTTGTCCGAAGTGATGTTAAAGTATGGTTTTCTTTTATCCCCAAGGATATCATCCTTTATTTTTTATAAGGGTAAATCATCTATTCACGCAAGTAATTTAATTCTAAAAATTACGAAATTAAATATAATTATTTGAAAATAATTTTTTCACGAATACCGTAAGTAAATCAAGTTGATATTTTTCGAGGTTTCCCAGAAATAAATTAGTAAAAGAGGGTGAGTCACCCCCAAATGCTCTTTTTTAATAACTCAAGTTTTAATTAAAATAATTCTACAAAACGAAATGAAAATTATTTATTATTCGAAATGATATTAAATAATGTTATTTTCACCCCCAAGGATATCATCCCTTATTTTTTATTAGGATAAACCATATATTTGCGCATGTAATGTAATTGTAAAAATTGCAAAATTTAATGGAAGTATTTGAAAATATTTTTTTAACCAGTACCATAAGTCACATTTAAGTTGTCGTGTTTCGGGGTTTCCAAAAATAAACTAGTAAAAGAGGACGAGCCAACCTCAATTACTTCTTTTTACATCTCAAGTTCTAATTGAGATAACTTTACGAAACAAACTGGAGTTTACTTGTTATTTGAAATGAAGTTAAACAATGGTATTTTCACCCTCAAGGATATCATTAATTTCAGTCGATATGAACGTTACACAACTTACTGAAATCTTTTCTTTTAAATAATAAGAAAATATAAACTTATTTCATTGGTTAAGCATTCATGTCTGTAAATTATTATAATTCATAACATATAGTGATTTCTAATTCCGTAACGTTCTTTTAAATTAAAATTTGAGAATTTTAAGAGCAATAATATATGTATGAAATGATTTTTATAAAAAATATGGAATAATATCCTTGGGAGTGAAAATGCCATAATTTAACATCCTTTCGAATAAAAAGTAATTTTAATTTTGTTTTGTAGAGATATTTTAATTAGAACTGGATATATTAAAAAAGGTATTTGGAGGTGGATCACCCTCTTTTACTAGTTTATTTTCGGAAATACCGAAATACGATAACTTAAATTATCAACAAATTTGGTTTAATTTCGTAATGTACAGAATTAAATTATGTAAATGAATTACAAAATTAACCCTCATAAAAAGTAGGAGATGATATCTATGGGGTTAAAACAACATGAAATAACCTCACTCTAAATAACAAGTAATTTCCACGTTGTTTTGTAAAGATATCTCAATTAGAATTTGAGATTTGAAAAAAAAATTATTTGGGAGTGACTCAACCTCTTTTACTACTTCATTTTTTGAAACCCCAAAATATCCCAACTTGAGTTAATTATGGTATTCGTGAAAAAAATACATTAAAACAATTTCCTTAAATTTCGTAATTTTTAGAATTAAATTACGTGCGCTAGTAGATGATTTACCGTTAAGTAATAAGGGATGATATCATAGGGGGTAAAAATACCATAATTCAACATTATTTCAAACGACAAGTAATTTCCATTTTGTTTTGTAAAGATATCTCAATGAGAACTTGAAATTAAAAAAAAACTTATTTGAGTGTGGCTCACCCTCTTTTAGTAGTTTATTTTTAGAAACCCTGAAACTTAAGTTTATGATATTCGTGAGAAAAATATTTTTAAATAATTCCATTATAGTTCGTAATTTTTAGAATTGAATTACATGCGTAAATATATGGTTTACCCTAATAAAAAATAAGGAATGATATCCTTGGGAGTGAAAATACCACAATTTAATATCATCTCGAATCACAAATAACTTTCATTTTGTTTGGTAAAAATATCTCGCTTAGAACCTTAGATATTTCAAAAATATTGTTTTTAGAGGTGAACTTCAGGGGCAGTTTTTACCCCGTTGTAATGAATTTCCGCAGATAAAAGAAATACAGGTCTTTTATTTTTGTACTCTATAACATAAGTTTGGGGCCTGACACTTCAGATACCTTCCTTGTTAGTTCAAATAATTTAGGGATATCGTGACAAGTTCAAAACTAATAAAATTTTTATTAAAAAATTGAACCGACTTCTAAAGGTGCGCTAAAAAGTGAAAAATAACCATAAATTTTTTATATGAAATTGAACTTTTTGAAGTCGGCGCCAAACTAATACCTGACAAAATGTAATTTGCATAAACAGATTAAAAATACTTTATTTGTATTTGCTTTCTTACCATAATTTGTATATATTAGTAGTTGTTTATTTCGTGTACAAATAATTTGGCGCCGACTTCAAAAAGTTCAATTTCATATAAAAAATTTATGGTTATTTTTCACTTTTTAGCTCACTTTTAGAAGTCGGTTCAATTTTTTAATAAAAATTTATTTTTCTATTTTTAGTTTTAGAATTCATTATGACATTCATAAATTATTTGAACTAAGTACTAATCGAGATTAGTGTACCTCGCAATGACTCCAAGCTGGCAAAAAAGTACCCATTTTATCCAAAGTTGTAAATCACCCTAAAATGAACCACTAAAAATTCTTTAGTTCTTAGAGTTTTCCAAATACCAATCAAATTGGATCAAACGAGTATTTAGTCTGTCATTGAAAATCCACTATCTTAAATTTCAAATTAATTTTAGATTGGAAATATAGGCCCCAAAACCTTCCAATATCGATATTTAAAGAAAATAAATTAATTTTTTATCCACCATATTGGATACGCCATATTGAATTTTTTTTAAATAATTTTAGATTCGTCATATGTGACCCCGAAAACTCTCCCGTACCAATTTTGGTGAAAATCGGACAAAATTGATTTTTTTTGTCCGCCATATTGAGTTTTTAAAAAATAATTTCAGATTATTTATGTGAAGCCTCGAAAACTTCCCCATACCAATTTTGGAGAAAATAGGACAAAATTGATTTTTTCGTTCGCCATATTGGATCCGCCATATTGGATTTTTTTTAAATTATTTTAGATTTGTCATATGCGACTCCGAAAACTCCCCCGTACCAATTTTGGAGAAAATCGGACAAAAACGCATTTTTTGTCGGCTATATTGAATCCGCCAAATTGAATTTTTTTTTAAATTATTTTAGATTCGTCATATGCGATCCTGAAAACTCACCCGTACCAATTTTGGAAAAAATCGAACAAAATTAATTTTTTTGTCGGGCATATTGGATCCGCCATATTGAATTTTTTTAATATTATTTTTGATTCATCATATGCGATCCCGTAAACTCCCCCTTACCAATTTTGGTAAAAATCGGACAAAATTGATTTTTTGATCCGCCATATTGGATCCGTCATATTGAATTTTTTTAAAATAATATCAGATTCGTTATGTGCAACCTCAAAAACTCCCCTCATACCAATTTTGGAGAAAATTCGACTAAATTAAATTTTTTTGTCCGCCATATTGGATCCGCCATTTTGAATTTTTTAAAAATAATTTCAGATTCGTTGGATACAATCCCGAAAATTCCTCCATACCAATTTTGGAGAAAATCGGACAAAATTAATTTCTTGGGCCGCCATATTGTAAGCGCCATCTTGAATTTTACTGCACCAATTTCATCTAAAAAAATATGGGACCACCGCAGCAACTTCCTTTACATAACGTAAAAAATTTCATTCAAATCGGTGCAGCCGTTCCGGAGTAATCGGTGTACATACATAAAAAAAAAATACATAGTCTACGAATTGAGAACCTCCTTCTTTTAGAAGTCGGTTAAAAATACAAAAAAACATTTTTGTAAACGAATCAATTGTCTTCCGAAAAAGCCCTAAAATGCGAAAAATAATATTTGTGTTGTAATAATAAGAGTTTGCTTTTCTAGTTTAACCCAAGTACGACTTAAGTATTTTGTATGAACCACTTACAAAGCGATATCTAGGTACTCGGTATAGTTTATTTGATGGGATAAATTTATTTGTAGAAATTGCTTCCAAAGATATTGAAAACGATCTTGTGGTAAATTTTCATTATGATAAAACTAGTAATGCAGAACAACTAGATGATTTAAATTCTTATAATTCGATTTTTAGTTTTGAATTCATTCTAATTGTTGTAAATCATCCTAAAATGAACAACAAAAATTTTTTTGATTTTTAGAGTTCTCCAATTATCAGTTTTGAATGGAATTATGTTATAGTAAATCCGCTGTCTTAAATTTTAAATTAATTTTATATTGATAATATAGGCCTTAAAAACCTTCCAATATCGATATTTAAAGAACTTGAGACGTAAATTTCTTAGCGCGACATATTCCATCATATAATTTCAAATAAAAATTGTAGAGATTTTAAAAACCTAAAATTTGAGCTTTTGTGCGATCATTATTGCAAAAAGGTCGAAAAATTCGCAAAATCGGCTATTCTTTTAATATCAATTATTTATTTCAAAGTTGACTTTTTTGCACTTTTTGCTCGTCTTTCTGAACAAAATGATATTTTATAATAGCAAATCGGATAATTTGTTGCTGAGATATTGCTAATTACTTATTCCAAGACGCAAAATGTTGATTACTATAACTTTTTTTTGAGTGAATGTTTTGACTTCCACAGTGGTTCAATCCTTTCGTGAAGGCCAACACTTTCATACCTTGTCAGAAACAAATTAAAAATTAATTTTCAACCCCTTAATTACCGCTTTAAAAAAGGGAGTGTTTTTTTTTTATAAAGAAACAAAGCTCTTGCGCACGGAGAACACTGAACTCGCAGCTTTACATCAGCAGCGCTCGGAAAATTTCGTCGTATTTCAACAACGAATGGACCATTTTCTGTGTTTTATGAATATGGCACCACCCCCTTTTTTAGAGCGATATTTAAGGGGTTAGAAATTATTATTTTTTTTCATTTGCCCCCAACAACATATGAAAATTTAGGCTTTCACGAAGAGATTGAAGCTTGTGGACTTTAAAATGTTCACCCAAAAAGAAGTTATAGCAATCAATATTTTGCGTCTAAGCAACATTTTTGTCTAATTTACTATTATCAAATATCGTTTTGTTCAAAATGAAGAGGGCTTCCCTTGAAAATCAAAAGAATTGCCGATTAAGAGTATTTAAATTGTAGGTTTTTAAAATCTCTACATCTTTTATTTGAATTTTTTTTCCAAAATGAATTACTTGGCTTGTAAATTCAAAAAACTTGTTTTAGCCCACTTTGACCGCCCCTCTTAGCCCCAACTTATTCTTACTGTTACTTTTTATGTAGGGTTTGTTCTTTCATTGCTCCGAACACCCCTGGATAGGTCTCATCCATTTCGGAATTTACGTCAAAAACAGCACTAATTTTTACCTTTGGCTGGAACTACAGGGTGATTCAAAAATCGATCACGAAACTTAAGGGGGTGATTCTACTTGACAAAATAAGGGTAGAGCTTCATATAATTTTTTTTCAAAATGTCATTCGTTTTCGAGTTACAAGCCGTCCAAGTTCAAGTTTTTATTTTTTGTTTTTTGAATTACTCGCTTACAGGAAAACCGATTTGACTAATATTTGAAAGATAGGCTAAGTCTTCTGCGCTTCATCATTTTAGTAACAATTCACATTGATTGTTTGCCGCTAGAGGGCACTTTACCTACATTGAAAATTGTTTTTTTGTCATAATTTTTTAGTGTTGACAGCTACAGTAGTTTTTGGCATAATTTCTGAAAGACTGATGCCAGGCCTTTAAAAAAGGTGCTCTTTATTTACATCGCTAAACCCAACGGTTTAGACGTAAATCACCCTTAAAAATTAAGTGGTAAATTTACTTTTCTCATTTCATTACCACCAGCTACCAGGTAAATAGCTATCAAAGTATACTAGAGCTGTCAGTTTAACATCAAATAAATTCGCTTTTTAAACTATTTAATTTATAATCTTAAAATAACTAATAATGGCTAATCACCAATATTCAAATATTGAATATTGTGATATCCATTTTTGTTATGGAAAAGCAAATGGTAATGCAGAGTTGGCAAGAAAATATTATATGGAGAGTTATCCGGAAAGAAAAATCCCTCATGCTCAAACATTTTCCAGTGTGCACAGGAGGCTTGCAGAATGTGGTTCCTTTAAAAGTTATAATGGAAATAGGGGAAGACCTAGAACTGCTAGAAACGTGCAACAAGAAGAAAGAGTGCTTGAAATTATTGAAGATAATCCAGGTATTAGTACTAGAAAAATTGGGAATGAAGTGCGGCTCTGTCAGGCTAGTTCATGGAGGATACTAAGAGAAGAACAACTCTACCCGTTTCATTCAAAAAAGGTGCAGGCTCTTTATGACGATGATCGGCCGAGACGGTTGGAAATGTGCAATCAGATCCTAGCTAAGTATGAACACGATAATCGATTAATTGGCGTCATATTATTCACTGACGAAGCTGGTTTCACTAGTGATGGCATAACAAATCTACACAACATCCACACATATGCTTACGAGAACCCAAACAATGTGGTAGAAACGAAACATCAGCGTAGATTTTCACTAAATGTGTGGGCAGGGATAATAGGAGATTAACTTATTGGTCCTCATTTCTTTGATGGCCCATTAACTGGTGACGTATACTTAGATTTTATCCAAAATCGTCTCCCATTGTATCTGGAAGATGTGCCATTGGAACTAAGGGCCAACATGTAGATCCTCCAAGACGGAGCTCCGCCCCACTTTAGTATACGTGTCCGACAGTATTTGAATGCAACGTATCCTGAGCGATGGATAGGACGAAGTGGACCATTGGCATGGGCAGCGAGGTCACCAGACCTTAATCCTATGGATTTTTTCTTTTGGGGTCATTTGAAACAATTGGTGTACGATATTCCAGTAATCAACGTCGAGGATCTTCGCTTCAGGATAATCGAAAAGTGCCAAATTATTAAAGAAACACCAGGAATTTTTCATCGAGTTAGGCGACATTTTTTGAAGAGTGTTAGTAAATGTATGGAAGAAAATGGGGGACATTTTGAGAATCTTTTTTAGTTTGTTTAGTACTGTTTCATTAATTTTTATCAATTAAATGTATATCGCAATAATCCATAATATGAATATTTACTGATTAGCCATTATTAGTTATTTTAAGATTATAAATTAAATAGTTTAAAAAGCGAATTTATTTGATGTTAAACTGACAGCTCTAGTATACTTTGATAGCTATTTACCTGGTAGCTGGTGGTAATGAAATGAGAAAAGTAAATTTACCACTTAATTTTTAAGGGTGATTTACGTCTAAACCGTTGGGTTTAGCGATGTAAATAAAGAGCACCTTTTTTAAAGGCCTGGCATCAGTCTTTCAGAAATTATGCCAAAAACTACTGTAGCTGTCAACACTAAAAAATTATGACAAAAAAACAATTTTCAATGTAGGTAAAGTGCCCTCTAGCGGCAAACAATCAATGTGAATTGTTACTAAAATGATGAAGCGCAGAAGACTTAGCCTATCTTTCAAATATTAGTCAAATCGGTTTTCCTGTAAGCGAGTAATTCAAAAAACAAAAAATAAAAACTTGAACTTGGACGGCTTGTAACTCGAAAACGAATGACATTTTGAAAAAAAATTATATGAAGCTCTACCCTTATTTTGTCAAGTAGAATCACCCCCTTAAGTTTCGTGATCGATTTTTGAATCACCCTGTATATCCAACGTTTGGAAAATTGCAGTTACTCAATTTACAGCGAAAGTTAAACATTATAGGATTAATTGCTCCTCCCCTTTTCATTCCTTATATTACATAATTTAAAAGTGGCAACACCGCGATGATGTCACAAGGTATGTAGTTATTTTACAGATGTCACAAGGGATGTTAAATAGAAATGTATATTAAATATACAGGGATGTCGAAGAGATAGGAAAATTTTTTTTTTTTAATTTGTGTATGGTTTGATTTTTTTGTTCACAAATGGATACATTATTTGTTTTTGAAAAGTCATATTTTTGGTTTGACGAATTATATTGTTTTTCTAGTGGATGCCATAAAGTCGAAAATTTTACAGGAGGTCACAAAGTACGTTGGATGAGTATATATATATATATATATATATTACGATATAAGGGAATGCTGTTGTACATCTATATATATATATATATATATATATATATATATATATATATATATATATTACGATATAAGGGAATGCTGTTGTACATCTATATATATATATATATATATATATATATATATATATATATATATATATATATATATATATATATATATATATATATTACGATATAAGGGAATGCTGCCAAATTTCTTATTCAGTTGTAGTAGAATCTAAAAAGAGTATTAAAACTGAAATTTTAAGTGTAATGTTTCTTTTCCAATCATACTTTTTTTCTATTTCTGTACATGTAGTATATTAAAAAGAAGAAGTTATAAGTGACAGGTGCTTGAACTTTTCACGAGAGTAATTTTATTAGGAGCTTCTTTCGGACTGTAGCATTAAAGATTGTTTTTCCCATACTAAATAATCATATTTCGAAGTTTTAAAGGTTCCCATACATAATTGTATAAATAACCATTGAATATCCTTAAACATAAATGATTTAATTAGCTCACAGTGAATTATTTTTTCGTCACTTAAATTATAAAAAGCAAAGAAGATGAATGAGAATAGAACAATTATTATTCATAATTAATATTACTGAGGCGACCAAAAGAAAAAGCATGAATATGATTTTTTTATATGAGAACAGTATATCAGCTTCTAAAACTGAACATTTTTTTGTATGCAACAAAATTAGCAAAAATAATGTTTCTTAAAACACGAACTATTAAAAAGTGAATACAAAGTTATTTCTGTGCACTTTTGGATCAATTCTTTACATGTCTCGATGATAATTGAAAAATATGACATAGAAAATTCATGACTTACACAGAGCTAGATTTAGTTGATGAGCTGCATGAGTTCATTAAAGCCTGATCTAGGGATAAAGCTGAATGACCTGATGAAACTGAATCGGTTAGTTCGCCTAGATGTGAGGCCGATACTGCTAATTCAGAGTATTCTGATTCGCTTACTGAATCACTCGGAATGTCTTTTCGTGAACCCAGACGTTGTCTAAAAATGACTTGTCTCAATTATACAGGTTATTTTATACATAAAAGAAAAAAATCAATTTAAGGTCCATATAATTAACTTTTTTAAATTTTTACCTAAGATAGCAAAAAAAATAGTTAGTGATAAGTATTAGTACAGTTGTTAAGTGAATGAATAAAAATTAAATGATTAATATTTCCCCCAAATCATGCAAAATTCAACTAAAAATCAAAAATAACACAATATTTAAAAAATAATATAATTATTAGTACAATAAACATTTGAATATTATACACATTATAATTTTCACAAGCCTAGGAACAATTTATGTCACCCAAAAGTTTTCGGAAAAATATATTGAAAATTATAATCAAAACCTAGTCCTTAAATGTAATTTTTTATATAAATAAATCATATAATTTTTTCTTTTAAATTTATTCAAGTCGGGGTACAGACAATTATTGGTTTTTAAAATGAAAATTTTAATGAACTTTAGTAAATGAGGGTTTTAAATCATGTTTGTTAAAATGAGTGAGCGAGTAGTTTTAATTTTTTAGTGACGGGACCTACAGTTTAACGTGGGTTCCGAGCCACAGTCCTCGACACTCAACCAACCCAGAGTTTTCACTCTTTGTCAGTTTCGTGTCTACCGACTAATGGGACCATTCTCTAATAGTTTGACAACTTTTTTAATAAGTTGCCATGCACGAGAATCGAACTCGCGCTGGTCGTGGTAGTCCTTATCAGTCCTAGCGCCTTAAAGAGTTAGGCTAATAATACGCCCTTGTTAAAGTGATGAAAAGTATTGTATAAAAAAACTGGTTATTTAAAACGAATCTCTAAAATTTTTTTCCGTTAAAATGTTGAAAACCTTTCAATTTTATTACAAGTCAGAAATCTGTCTAAATATTTTGTATCGATACTTTTACAGGTAGTAATAGAATCACGCACTTATAAAGTATATGTACTGATCGTCAAATAAACAGAAAATGTCCGGACCATCCTATGCGCCATTTTGGGTAAGGTGAAGTTATAATAACAGTGAATACACTGTCGCCACTGAAAAATTATAACGACTAAACGTAATCGTTTACCTCCCACTGACAAGGTTTGAAGCAGTTTGCATACCTTTCCGAAATTTCATCGGCATAAGTAGTTGAACGAAACGAATGGTAGAAAGAGATAAAATGACAGGATTACGTTATAACCTTACCCAACTTATCCAATTTGTGTCAATTGATTGTTATGTGTGGACGTCTTTCATACTATTGGTCGGTCGTAAAAATAAATTAAAAATTTTTCTTATATTTTTGGTTGTTAAAAATAACTAGTCCTTAAAAAAGCAATATGTTGACAAACAGTTTCTTCAAAACGATTTATTTTTTGAAAAAAAAGTTGAAATGTTAATTAAGGTAGTACCCCGTTATTTTCAGTATTTTCTAAATAAAATTTCCTTAGAAAGTTGAATGTTTCGCAAATTTCAAGTAAATTTGAGAATATAGGCATACAAAATTATTACACTAAATTCTGTTCATATCTCAATAGTATGAGCGTGCTGTTTAAAAATTGTTTTTCTACGGGTAGTTCTAATTATGGATTTAACATAAACACTTGTCCCTATATCCCCAAACGGTCGAGTATGTTACTTTGAAACAATTAAGTGTAACATAATTGTTTTCATCAACACAACTTATAAAAAATTTGAGAAGTAACAATTTGTAAGATATTTAAAACTTTTATTTAAATAAGTAACATTCAATTTTATATTCAAATAATGTTAAATGCAACATTTTACTTCCTTAGACTGTGTTAAACACTATACTACACTACAACTAAATAAATATTATTGATGACAAACGAGGTCCTTCAGAATAAAAAGCTTATTTATAGCACGTTTGGTCTTCAAGCCCCTACAAATCTTCACAAAATAATAAAAAAAGTATATTAAGGGTTGAATAGAATCATTAATGGGGGGTCTTCGGGCTGGCCTATGGTTCCGGCCCCTGGTCGTACACAGTTCTTCTATCACCGGTCAAGTTTCAGGTTTTCTACTTACTTGTCAGGACAGGAAGTCTTGCAATAATCGGCTAGATGTTTAGTGAATTCATACAATAATTGATTGGTGGATAGCTAGGACGATGGATTTTAGTAGTACTGCATAGAGCAGTGGTTTCTACCATTTCAAGTTTTATGAGTGCTGACTTCCTGCAATTACTGTATATAGGAGGTATGTATTCCTATTAAAGTCAGTACATTGCTTTGTATATATGAGTTGTTTTTCTTGATATGCCTTTTTCTTTGTATATTAGACTCCTAAGGTATTTGGCCCTTTGTATACATTTTTTGTTTAACAGTTCCAAAGTGCCAATTGAAGATAATTTTTTGGTCTATATTTACAGCTAAATATTTGACTGATGGCTTGGTGCATATTACTTGGTTATTAAGTTATTTAAAATAAATTTAATCCAAGGAAAAACAAAGATTATTTCACAATAATAACAATAATGACACTATTTTTTGACTTTTGACGGTTAATTTGACGTGCCAAAATGTCACTTTACCCAAAATGGCGCAGAGCATACTCCGGACATTTTTCGTTTGACAGCTCCATTACCACCTGTCATCCATTTATTTTCAGAAATCCGTGAATAGAATCCACAAATATATAAAAAACTAACCAACCCTTCATATGGATCACCGCTTATCTGATGAAAAATGGCTCGGGGCTGTCAATTTTATTTTATTGAAATGCATATTTAAAGAAAAAGAAGATATAGAAGATAGATCAGAAAAGTACTATATGTATCAACTAAAATTTGTTTGACATTGTATGTCAGATGTAATAATCTGTGGTATCTACTTTACCTCTAACAGTAAGGTAAATTGCTACGAATCATTGTTCTGCATATGTGAGAGTCTAAGAAATCGATATCCAAGTTCCAAATTCGTAATGGCTCACGATTTTAATTTTCCTCATATTATATGGTCTCTTGATGAAGGGGGTTATATTTCTGAAAATGCTTGGTCGACTGCAACTGAGATGCTAGTAGATGGAATGCATTTCCTTGAATTACTGCAAATAAAGTGTTAAGAACAATATGAATAGAATCCTGGATTATGTTCTAATAAATGACGCAATAGTAGCATCGTCAGTTTAAAAATGGACCATGTTAACATTATCGATCCTTTACACCCTCTGCTTCACTTTTAATTTACCATAAATGAAACTAACATTCCAAAATTAAAGCTTGACAATGCGATAAAAGTACATTATCGATCCTTTACACTCTCTGCTTCACTTTTAATCTACCATAAATGAAACTAACATTCCAAAATTAAAGCTTGACAATACGATAAAAGTACATAACTTCATGTTTTTATTATTTTATAAATACTGACTAGTCTTCCTTAGAAAAGAGTATGGATGTAAATGAAGCTCTCAGTATGATCTAGAAATATCATATATTGACTGCAAGCGTAATTTGTGCCTTTTAGATTTGTCGAAGGTAACAAGAATTCTAGCTAATTCGATTATGTATCTACGTAAGCTTTTAGTTAAGAAGAATAAGGTTCTTACGAGATATAAAAGAAACCAGTGTAAAGAGAATTATGATGAATATTCATTCCTGTGTAAAGAATGTAAGTTGTAGGTTGTAAGTTGATCTGAACTGTTTGCTTCTTGCATCAAATACAGAATTTATGATTCCGGAAAGTATAAAATATTTTTGGTTTTATACACATTCTTTAAACAAGAATGCCGGAATCTCCTGCGAAACGAATTAAGGAGATTACTCGTTTTCGACACCAAAAACAGTCACCGGTGCTTTCGCTGATTACTGTCAAACCTGTTTCATTGATTACTCATATTTAGATTTATCATAGGTTTACACCTCATAAGTTGAATTCACTGCAAACGTTTGCAACCACACTTTTATCACTGACGAAATTCTGAATAAAGTACAAGGTCTATATGTGCAAAAAATACCGGATTGGATGGCATACCCATGCTACAACTCATTAGCTGCTCCTCTATGTAACCTTTTTCAGATATCCTTTTATATTGGCGAATTTCCAAAAATTTGGGAAGAATCCTCTACGATTCCAACACTTGTCTGGAGACAAAATCAATATCGCCAACTCTAGAGGCATTTCTATCATATCCGGTCTTTACAGAACAGGATATAATAAAAATTACGAAAGGGCTTAAACCTAAAATGTCTAGCGGGCCAGATTTTGTTCGAAGTTTTCTTATAAAAGACACTATATATAAATTTTTAATGCCTCTCTTAAGCATTATCCCGAGAGATGGAAGGTAGCTAAAATATGTCCAGTATTTAGGAGCAAAAAGAGGACCGAAAGCGAAAATTGCAGGCCTGTCTCTCTGATATGTGATTTTTTCGAAGATCTTTGAGATGCTACTGTATAACTTCGTTATCAACAAAGTCAAGCATTTGTTGTCTACCAATCAGCATGGATTTTTGAGGGGTAGGTCAACATCCACTAATCTGGCGTCTTTTCTGCAGTTTACAGCGGATGCGGTGGATGCGGGAGGCCACGTTGATGTGGTGTTTACTTACTTCTCAAAGGCCTTTGACAAGATGAGCCATAGTTTGATTCTGACAAAGCTTGCGAAGTTTGGTTTTACTGATCAATTTGTACGGTTTTTAAATCATATTTATTTAATAGGTCTCAGTGTGTCCAATATAATGGCTTTCAATCAATGTGTTTTGCGGCCTCTTCGGGAGTACCTCAAGGCTCAAATTTGGGGCCTTTTTTTTTAAATTTTAATGAATCAATTGATGTTGAATTCCTACTGTTTGCTGATGATTTAAAATGTACATCCAAGTTCAGTCGAAGGAGGATTGATAGATTGCAGGTGGTGTGTGAGTAATCAATTGTTATTGAATGTGAGCAAATGTTCAGTAATGTCTATAACTTGTAAAATATCTCCAATTCTATATAGTTATCAAATAAATAATGACCTACTTAAAAGAGTTGATGCAGCTACGGATTTGGGTGTTGTATTGGATTCTAAACTTAACTTTAACCTTCATTATAGCAGAATAGTGTCTAAAGCTAATCAAATGTTGGGTTTAATTATTACAAACTATAGATCATTTAAGAATATTGAAAGCCTAAAATTATTGTTTATAGCACTAGTAAGAAGTAAATTTGAATACCGTTCACTTGTTTGAGCTGCAATTTACAATAAATATGTTTTGGTTATGGAGAACGTTCAGCGAAAGTTTATGAAGTATTTGTGGTTGAGAACTGACGGAGTGTACCCACCGGTCGGGATAGACTGTTGCTGGATAAATTTAGTTTGCAAAGTCTTGAAATGAGATGTAACTTACATTCAGTTTTATTTTTATACAAGCTGGTCAACGGTCAGATTGTTTATCCTCAGCTTTTGGGCGAGCTAAGTTTTAATGTGCCACGATTGACGAGCAGGCATGGTGTATACTTTCATTTAAGGATACCTAGGACTAATGTATATTGTATGTCGCCAATATATCGAATGTGTTCTGTGTTTAATAGGGTGTCGCAATCGTGTGATCTGAGTATGAGTTATACCCAATTTCTACGTTCTTCTTCAGTATTATTGTAGGTCTGGGACTGCTATTGTGATATTATTTCTATTATTTTGTAATAAGTAAGTTTTTTTGTTATATTTTATTACGGCCCTATTAATTATTATTGTTGGGCTTTGATGGTAATAAATAAAATAAAATATCCGCCTTCCAAAAGGTATTTGAAGCTATTATAACAAACGAATTCTTTGAAGCGTTTAAAAGAAAAAAAAATCAAAAAGCAACAACATGGCTTTTATAAAGGAAGATCAACTACCACCAATCTAGTCACTACATAGTTAACGCAGTGGAAACTAACAAGTTGATATCATCTAACAAGATTATGAAGATCACTCAGTTTTGACACTAAAAACAGTCGTCGATGCAATCACACTTTTACCAAGGATGAAATTCTGAACAAAATACAAGGTCTAGATGCGCGCAAAAATACTGGATTGGATGGCATACCCAATGCTTCTATAAAACGTCGTTACAACTCATTAGCTATTCCCCTATGTAACCTTTTGCAGCTATCTTTTAATATTGGAGAATTACTAAAAATAAAAGAATCCTTCAGCGATTTTAATCTTTAAGTCTGGAGACAAAACTAATATCGCCAGTTATAGAGGCATTTCTCAGATCCGCCCTTCCCAAGTTATTTGAAGCTATTATAACAGACGAATTCTTTGAAACGTTTAAAAGAAAATCTAGTTACTTCTTACGACTACATAGTTAACGCACTGGAAAAGTAACAACAAGTTGATGTCATCTAAACAGATTTAAGCAAGGCTTTCGACAGTGATTGTCACTTTCTATTGTTAAAAAAGTGTCTGTGATAGGTGTATCAGGTGTTTACGTGTCATGGCTCGAATCATACTTGATGGGAAGAATGCTGGTTGTTGGCATGAATGGTGTTACCTCAAAAATCATAGCAGTAAAGTCTAGAATCCCGCAAGGATCTCATCTCGGACCTTTATTATTTTGTATATTTATTAATGACGTTGAGACTTGTTTCTAATTATCCTCTTTTCTTCTCTATGCAGTTTTATAATATTATAAACGGTTCTTAAATTTTGCAACCAAATTTAGATTAACTAATAGAATGGTGCTGAAGAAAAGCGCATAGAAATTTTGTATACGCTGGGTTGTGAAGATGTAGTTGGAAGTCATAGAGAAGATATTTTCTTCAAAATGATCTAGTTCCAGCTCTAGATACTCGATTTTCAGATGTTAATGATCCTGACTTAAAAAGTTTAACCTTATGGTTTCAAAAAGACGGTGTTCTTCCGCATTATGCTGTTCACGTAAGGGAGTAATACAGTTATCATTTAGATCACCCGATCTTAACACGTTAGACATTTTTTTTTATGAGGCCTCGTCAAAAATTTAGTTTGTAGATTTAAAACCGACTCGGTAGATATGCTTAAGGAATCCATTCGACAAGTAATGCGTGAAATTTCTCTACAAATAGTAAAAAATGTACAAAAGGGATTTTTAGACTGATTGATCTGCAGAACAATTGCTGGACGACATTTTCAACATCTTATAAAATAGATTCCTTTCATAGTTTGTTGATTGTCTATTTTGTTTTAAAAACCAAAAATATAAATATTTCTAAAATAGTTGAAGATGAGTATGAGTATGTATAAGGTGTACTTAATTAAAAATATCTAGAATTTATTGTGGGTCTAAGAATGTGTTTCATTAAACAAATTTGAGTTGATACACGTAGCACTTTTCTGATCAATTCTGCATATTTTCTTTTTAAAAAATATCATTGACGGGTCAGAGCGATTTTTCATCAACTAATTAGTGTTCCATATAAAGGGCTGATCGTTTTTTTTTTCTCACAAAACTCTGTGTGTTAATTTCTGTTACCTAAACAACACCAATTTCTCAACCCCAATTTGCTTCAGATTATAAAGTTTAGATCTAACCGATTCTTCCAGTTGTGGGTTAGAGTTATCACAAGGCCAAGTGTAACCATTGGCATGGTGTTCTAAGATTAGGCGCCATTGACGTTCTGAATCACCATTTACCTACAAAAAATAAATAAATACAAGTTGTTTATAAGGAAATATGAAAATAGTGATAAAACAAGTTTTAAAATAGGGCAACTCATATATGAAATGATGTTTCTCTTCATAGAGCGAGTGCCCAATAGAAGCTTGTACGAAAAATAGGAGGTTGAAAAAGGTTCAGAGAATCATACAGTTGGGGCAGTAGTCCCAACCGGTAAGTCGTGACACACAAGGGGATCGCTTTGGCTTTTTGGGGTTATCAATTTTACAAACCAAAATTAAATTTAAAATTTAAAGCGATAAAATGTTTATAATTTATTTATGCTTGGCAAAACGAGATATATACGACGCGATTCGTAGACGGCCGACATGTACACTTCTCCTTGTCTGGCGGAACCCGACTGGGGCAAACTAGCCGGGTAAATCGCAGGAATCGCGACATTGCGTCGTGTAAACGAGAGAAGTTTCGAGGACAGCCTGACGTTTTGACGAGCTGAGAATAATTAGGAAAGTACTCCCAACTGATATATAAGCAACGAACTAAGCCGTAGGTGACAGTCTTCAGATATTTTGTCGCGCTCGATAAACTGGTTATCTAGTGTTAAGTAGTTACTGTATTCTTTTGTCAGCAGTAAATGAATAGTTTACTAGACTAACAAAGTCTTGTTTGATCCGAAAAATGTTATAATATTATTGATAGTACGTTACAATTCGTTTTCGATTGGATAGATTGTTCTATTATTTACCGTTTTGGCAAGTAAAAAATATTAAATATTCAATAAATATAAATTATTTCGAAGTATTTTATTTTTCAGATATGAAGGTCAAGTTTCTATAAATCTTTACTAAAAAAATATCTCACAGGTTGAATATGAGTTTGACAGCTTTCTAGCTGGTCTTTGGTCCCTGACCCTACAAAGTTCTATCATTGGACGGGTTTCAGGAACAGGATATAGGAACAGCTTTTGGGGGTGCAGTCGGAGATGCGCGATAGTGTCTATTTTTATAGAATAGGCTGTGATTAATAAGTTTTTTATAAGCTTGTGTGTCGACTGTGATGATTTTAACAAGTGACGTTAGTTTTCCTAGGTGGTCTGATACATGTTGGTCAGTTATGTATAACAACAGAATAATTTGCTACTTAATTAGGTGAGTTATTTGTTTTTTTTTTTAATGTTCAAGTTGATTTCCATAAAATGACTGATTATTTTGTCTTTTTTTAACTTCTCAAGCATTTTCGTTATATCAGTTTTAATTAGTGTTGGATTTTTTTAAGAATCAAATTTGTGTTTGTAGGATTACATCTCTATTTTCTGATTGCTCTTTATTCCAAACATTTGTTAATTCAATCCTGTTTATATTTCTGGGGTATTTATTTGTAAAGTTCATTGCTGCTGTTTCTTAGTAAATTTGGATTTTTTGTATTTATTTTTTTATTTATATTTTTAAAGTGATTATCAGCAGTTGTGTTATGGTTTTTTATGGCTCTGAGTAGGGGAAATGGTTCCTATTATTTTTTGATTTGATTCTGTGAAAATTCCTTGTCTCACCTTTTCCATTTTTTATCACTGACAATCATCCAACTTAGATTATCATCTTCTCTATCTTCAGTCTTAGTCATAATTCTTGCAAGCAAAAATAAGTAGAAAAACTTAATGAAGATTCGAACTTTTTTAGATTAGTGTTAAATATATATATATATATATATATATATATATATATATATATATATATATATATATATATATATATATATATATATATATATATATTGGGTCAGCTAGAAAGTATTTTTGGTTGTTACCCATAGAGAGCGTTGTAATTGTTTTGAAGATCTTCTGTCAGAGTTATGGTTTTTTCCTATTGATGTTTGATATAACTTGTGCGTAATTTTGTTTGTAGTTGTTGGTTTAGCGTAAATTTTAATATAGAGTGCAGAAACGAACATTTTCAGTATATTTTACTTTTTTACTTCCATAAAGGAAAGAAAGATGCTGAGGCTCACAAAGAGATATGTGAACTTTATAGTGTTGATTTCTAATAAAACGCATGATGCAATTTTTTTTTTAATTCCATTTTGGAAATTTTTCACTCAAAGATGACTAACGTTGTGGTTGACCTACTAAAATTGATGCTGAGCAAATTAAAGCCATAATTGAAAGTTATTAATTTAAAACCAAAAAAAGGAGAAAAATTATTTATTAATTTATTTATTTATATATATATATATATATATATATATATATATATATATATATATATATATATATATATAAATATATATATATACAGGTCTGGCAAATCCAAACCAGAAACTCGACGTTGTATTTGTATTTCGACTATTTGATGTATTTAAAACAATTTAAAGCCATAATTGAAAGTTATTAATTTAAAACCAAAAAAAGGAGAAAAATTATATATTTATTTATATATATATATATATATATATATATATATATATATATATATATATATATATATATATATATACAGGTCTGGCAAATCCAAACCAGAAACTCGACGTTGTATTTGTATTTCGACTATTTGGTGTATTTAAAACAATAAATGTATCAAATAGTCATTAAATATTCCAAATTTCGTCGATTCCGTTATAAGTTTAGACGAAAAGTAACTACACGCTCTCATTCGTTTCAAGGTACTGCTCGTCTTCGTGTTGCACAGAAGTTAGCGGGGGTAATATTGGGAGTAGGCCATAGATAAAAATACTATAGGTAGAAGGCGTTCCCTACGATCTTCTGTCCCGAATTAACCTGAAAGAAGTTAAACGGGCTTAGTGGGTCAGAATTTGAGAAAACGGTCAAAATAATTTAGAAATTATTTTGACCGTTAAGAAATTTAAAATAGAAAGTTGGCTATAGTAACGTTTCTATTAAACCTCGGTAATATGAATTTTCTTTCTAAAGTTTCGTCTCAGGCAAAGGCAACAGTGTTTTGGTTGCGTCGCGCCCAGTTACATTTGTGCGCCGCTCTTCTATTTGACATTGGATTGTCGAGAAACAAATATCAACGATTACAAAATTGGACTAAATAGAAAGGCAGTAATATATTTTCGCCGTACTCTGGTGTGTAAAATACAAAAAAAGCATGTTATCCACATGACGAGTATCTAACTTTTACTAAATCAAAAGCCGAGGTTAAATTCCAAGGCTTATTGGATCATACAGTGGATAGAATTATATTGCTTCAATTAGACGCCCTTGAACAAATCGATAAATTAGATTTGTAGATATGAGTTTCTTTTGCAAATGGGGCTTCGATGGAACGTCAGGTCAGCCAGTACAAAATGAAATTCACTGATCCGAATATTTCTGATACAAACTTATTCCTAACCTCTCTTATTCCACTTCAATTAGCAGGTATTAACACGCAAACTCAACAAAAACAGATTGTGTTGTACAATTCCAAACCCTTCTCTACTATGAATTGCGGGCCTCTGAAATTTGAATTTATTAAGAAAACCGAACAAAAGTCTTTAAAGAAAATTGAAAATTATGAACTTGAACCAGACAACTTGCACCATATAAAAGAGTTCTCTTTGCCACCTGAGCTTCAGTACAGTACAACTTATCTATGACGATGATAGACGGCTAGGTGAATGCTTTGGCTGGAGCGAAATCGGTCCAACGTTGTTACCTCTGCCAAACAACATCTCAGTTCAACAACATTGATACTGTATCCCAGTAAATACAGAGTATTTCAAGCTACAACTGTTAACGCTTCACGCATGTATTCGATTCTCCGAATGCTGCTTGTATTTGTCGTATCAACGTGACACCCAGAAGTGGTAAGCCCGTAAGCAGAAAGACAAAGAGGTGAAAGCACAGACAAAAGCTACCATCCAACAGGCCTTTAAGGAGACAGATTAGGACTTCTTGTTGACATGCCAAAGAAAGGGTTAGGAAGCACTAACGATGGCAACACAGCTCGACGTTTCTTCGAGAACAGTGATGAGCCAGCTATTATAGCAAGATTAAAGCGAAAACTGATCCTCTGGTTTCCCGTCATTTTACAAACTATTGAAAGCGGACATTAAGCTGCAAAAGAGAAGATTTGGGAATACAAACTTCAAACAGCAAGATTATTCTTCAAAGGATATTCTTGGTACAACATTCCAACAGGAATCCACAAATTACTTACTCCATTGGCCAAATATCATAGCATTTGCAATATTACCGATAGGTAAACTATCGAAAGATGCACAAAAATCAAAGGACAAGTTGATAAGAAACTATCACCTAGACTTTGCCCAAAAAGGATTCGGATAACAATTCATACTTATTGGAGAATGAGAAAAGAGCTGTTAACAAAGAAAGCAGTTATTAAAAAGATCTTTTTATTATTTTTATTACAGTCGTATTATTTATTCATTAAAGTGAATCAATAAATATTATACTACTTACTATTATAGTACTTTCGTCTTTTTAACGATTATCGATATCCATATATTTATTATTATAGTATTATATTTAAAATGTACCTTGAAGTCAAGCGCATTATTTTATTCATGGAAATACAATTATTCTTTTTATTTTATTATTAAAGCGTTGAACCACATTAGACGTGTTTCGAATTTATTTTCATGATTTTAAAGTTTCAGTCTGCTATTATTGGATCCGATTTTTATTTTTAATATCAAATCCGTACTTTCGTCCCACTGTGTTTTGACGACCCAAAACCAGCGAAAAGTCCTTGCCCGACACCATTTTTGCTGGAAACCAGGAAGCAAGCTACGATACAACAGTATGCTTTATTTCACTTCTTCCACACATCTAAACGGGTTGTCCGTCGCTTACTGTTACATTCCTTTTTTTTTTTTAGAGGTTCTGTTTTGCATTTTCCACACCTGTATATATATGTATATGATTCAGTATTAATCCGGGAACCTATATACAGACATGGACAAAAGTGTGGAAAGATGTTTTCTACTTTTTGCATCCTTAATATTTCGTTATCAATAATTAATTATATATCAAAAAATAAACATATACTACTAAACTGATAACTTTTTATTCAAGAAATGAAAATACAAAATAAAACAATATTCACACTTGGGACAAAAGTATGGAAAGAATATTGTTTCCACAAAAAATAATTAAGTCTGTACAAATTAAAGCAAAGTCCAATATTTTGTTGAAAACCCCTTTGCCTTAATGACTTCCCTACATCTATCTTCCTGGCATTGAATTGACATACATTAACTAGAATATTCCCCCATTCATCTTGTAAAACTTCCCATAGATGATTTTCATTATTCTTTCCCTAATTTTTCATTCCAAGGTGTCCTAAAAGTGCTCAATCGGATTTAGATCTGGCGATTGAGAAGGCCACTCCAGTAAATCAACGTTTTTCCCAAAAAAACAATTTTTTACTAAACGGGATGAATGTTTGGGGTCATTATCTTGTTGATATCTCCGTAAAAGCGGAATTTCTTCTTCAGCTTAGGATAATATAGTATTCTGTAACATGTTGCGGTACATAAATTGAACAATTTTCCTAGTTTTTCACTATCGGCTCCGTCCCAGACCTGAAAAAACATTCCCAGACCATAATACTGTCACCACCATGCTTCACAGTAGGTTTTTGATACTTGATATCAAATTTTTTTCTACAGGCCTTCGAACAAGAGACCTTCCATTTGAACCAAATACTTTAAAATTTATTTTTCCCACTCCAAAGTACTGTATTCCAGTTTTGAAGTGTCCAATTTAAATGTCTGTGAGCAAATTGAAGTCTAGCCTTTTGATTTTTTTTGGAGAGTAAAAGTTTTTGACAACAACTCTTTCAAACAATCCAACTTCACACAAATCGAGCTGTTATGTCTGTATCGAAATGTTTATGAATTTCTGCATTAATTTGGATGGATGACTTCTGTGGATCAGTTATCCAAATTCTTTTATTCCACTTTTCGACATAGGGGCTAGTTTTTCTAGGACAAACTGGCTTTGGCTGATTATTAACATTCCCCCTTAACCAAAACTTCTTTAGAATTTCTGAAACAGCACCCTCACTTAAATCTAAATTTTTTGCTATAGTACATTGCTTTACACCTTGTCTTCTTAACTCAACAACTCTAAGTCACAACTCTTTTGACTTATTTTTGCCTGTTCTTACTATGCTGTTGGTGACAACAGAGGCACAACAATACTAATTCAATGATTTTAAAAATGCACAGAAGAAATATTGTTTCCATACTTTTCGTATACTTTGGATTTGTTCGTTTATCGTTTGGTATTTTTTTTTATCTGTTTGGAAGCTTGTTTGTAAGTTATAAAGTGTTGTAAATTTTGAAGTGGTTTAACCGTTAATAAAATATTTATTTATAAACAAAAAAGGCCGACAAGAAAGGAATGTGTATAGCCTAAAATGTAAACGTGTTAATATTCAATACCTTAACAAATATATAAAATAAAAGGCACAAATTATTATTGAATACAAGACGTGCTGAATAAAAATATTTCCATACTTTTCTCTATGACTGTATATACAGATAAATACGACTAATTATAGTTTGTTAGATCATATTGTAAAAACAGGTGGATAGTTTATTTAACAACTGAATTAATATGTCTGCAAAATAAAGAAAATGGTATGATTAGCAATAAAGCTGGCTCGTTGGTTAATTCCAGTGCCAAAAACATACACACATACAAACTTTTGAGCAAGGTTGAAATTTACTACTAATTGCAATGTAAAAAATTAGTTGAGGGAGAATATTTACTGGATGCTACTAGACACTTTTCAATGAAAAAATGTATATGCATATTTAGTTTAAAAAAAAAGATAATTTTGACTTTTTTTTACTTGTATCTAGATATGACCCTCCAAAAGAAAACATCACACAATAAACTTACCAATAATGAAACGGTTTCTTTAATATTATCCAAACACACATGCAACTGTCTCACTGCTTCAGGTACACTACACTCTCCTAAAACTCTTCCATCTGTCAAGCTGACAAGTAAAATACTACCACTATTAAAACCAACTAATGCATTTTGGTTGCATTCTAGGGTCTGCCACCATACACAGCAAGTTGGTAGAGAATTAGGTGTTTGTGAAGTCTTTGGGAAAGATGTTATGTCTGTTAATGACCATTTGCAATCAATTTTTTGTTTTTTATCTACTATATAGAGTGCTGGAACTATATACAGGGAACTGTCAAGACCTAAAAAATAGAAAAATTTAATTTTCAATAAAAAAAAAAAACTCAAAGAGCTTATTTTTAGAATACTGTAGCTTTCTTTGCATTATTTAAAATAAAACCCTGAAAAGCTTAAAATCTACAACTCAATTCAGTTGTTTTTGTATAATACCTATATAAATAAAAAATCAGATGTTTACTTACAAACTATTAACAGCCATGTTGCTGTAGGGTCAAAACATGCAGCACATATATTTTTGCTACTATCAGAGATCCATGGAATCCTTTTTAAAACAGGGGGCAGCTCCCCATAACAATAATATAACACAATTTCATCTTCCCTAAAAATCAACAGTACCACTTAAACACTTTTAAGTTTTTTCTGATGGTAACTAATTTTTCACAAAAAAATTACAAGGAATGAAAAAGCAGTTTGTTTTATAAA
Source organism: Diaprepes abbreviatus (assembly GCA_034092305.1). Classification (NCBI taxonomy): domain Eukaryota; kingdom Metazoa; phylum Arthropoda; class Insecta; order Coleoptera; family Curculionidae; genus Diaprepes; species Diaprepes abbreviatus. The sequence continues at coordinate 25,953,218 of JASJET010000103.1, forward strand.
TAAAAAAATGTTTGTTTTTGTTTTATAAATAAAACATGCATGTTTTATAAATAAAAAATGACTGTATGTTTGTCAGTAATCCTTCCATCAAAATTGTCGTTTTCTTAAAAAATAGTTATGAAAGTTAGTGGTCATCTAATTTAGAATACAATTTTAATCAAGGTAGTACTTACTCGGTAATTACGGCTAAAATCTGTTTAACACCATTTCTGCTATGTGTGCACAATTTTATTTCTATTGATTTTATTAGGGGTTTTAATTCAAATATTTGTTGTGTGAAAAGTTGTGCCATTTTTTTGTCTTAATGTTCTTAAAATCGTTCACCTCTTCACGCCATGACTAATGCCTTTTTTGATGGATGTAAAATAATTCAATAAACAACTTTTACTTTATTATAAAAATATTTCGACTTGACGTTTCTTGCCCAGGCAATTAAAAACATATGATTTTGACATTTGGCATTGCAGTTTTCTGTAAAATAAACAATGAATATTTATACAAAGAACAATTTATTTTGTGAAAATATATATATATAAGAGTCAATTTGAAATACTAATAATACCCAAAAGAGGGTTAAATTAAATAGAAGAATAATAGAAAGATTTTTAGTTCATTTAATTTACATTTTTTAGTATTTCGATATTTTAAATATCATTAGTGATTACGTCCATCTGTGGGTGGCTCAACGAATAATAAAATTACGTATTTCACTTTTAGATAGCGCTACCATCAACATTTTTAAAGGCAGGGTCGTATTTGACAACTTTAAATACAGGTCAGAATTGCGGAAATCTTAATAATATAATAATCAGCCAAGCTGTGAATAGTGATTGTTACAATGTCAATTGAGTTAGTCCTAGTGACATTTTTTTACATATTTTCTTTCTTTTATGTAGACTATTTAGTAAACTTTCCTTTCATACACAAACTTTATCGATAAACAATGGTTTATCCGCATACTTACCGGACCGAACATAGCGAGACTCATACAACTAACGCTGTCTACGGTGAATATTATGCTGCTAAAGAGAGTAAGAAAATCAAAATTCAGCCCGAACTCCTTAAAATTTTACAATACATCGACTCAAACAGAAATACTTTTTTAAACGATTTAGCGGAAATAATTAAAATTAAATCTATCAGTGGTAAACTAAAGTATAGAGATGAAGTTTATAAGATGATTAGTTTTACTGAAAACTGGCTAAAAAAGTTGGATATAGAGTATGAATGTTTCAATATTGGATTTTACGTATTAGATGGGAAAAAAGTCAGAATTCCTTCTGTTATTTTGGCTTCTTTGGGAAATGATCCCGAAAAGATGACAGTAGGTTTATCTTTTAATACGTTAATTTTATCTACTTAAATATGTCTTTATTTAAAAAAAGAGATATTTATTTTATATAGGTAGCATATTTTACAACACAGATCGATTTTTGTAATTTTATTTGTGTATTTTCCCTTTTGCCATAGATAAGCAAAAATGAAGGCTACGAAATTGTCTACTGATAATAAATATTCTTCATCTAATGTTTTATGCTCCAAAATATTTATTATCAATAATTTCTAGGTATGTGCTTATCTTCATCTGGATGTTCCAGAACCTGATATGTCAAAATGGGACAAAGCTGATCCTTGGACATTAACTAACGTAAACAACAAATTTTATGGGAATGGGACCTCTTGTGGAAAAGGTTAGAATTTGTATAGGACCAGTAAATTCAAAAATTAAAAATTATACCAGAATGGTAGAGTCACATAAAATAAGCCTCACATACGAGGTTTAATCAGAAAGTTCCTTGAACTTCATCCTTTTTCGAGAAATATTAATTTTTATTAATATTTATATGCTTTCTTTCAAAGTATGTTTTTTCCAATCTTTGGAACATTTTTCAAATGCAGTTTTTGCTTAAATGTCCTATATGTAAAATATAGCCAATAATTTACCTGTATATCATAGACACTACTACCGACATCAAAAAAAAAAAAAAAGATAAGCTTAATGGAAAAGTAGTGCGCGAAATTTAAAAATTCGGGGAACTTTTTAATCAAACTGATAACAAAATGATGAATATAAACCCTTTACCATGCAAAAGTATAAACAGTTCTTGCAGGATGAATTATCTAGACTTTGGATATAAAATTCTAGGTCCTCTAATGATGTGGTTGCACGTGATCCAAGCCTTCCAAGGATCAAATATGGAAATTCCTGTCAATATTAAGTTTATTATAGAGTTCATGAATCACGAAAACAGTTTGGGGTTATCTGCATTCCTACCAACTAGAGTGCAAGATTTTTTTGCCGGCATTTACAATGTTGTAGTTTGTGAATCGGAATGGTTAGGGGATAAACATCCTTGTTTAATATATGGATGCGTTGGTAAGAAGTATAGATCATCTACCGGGTACCTAAGGGTTGTTTTTTCTACAGATTACAACAGTTATGTCATACTAGCTGTTATAGACAATGTTCCAAATTACGATCTGTTGTCATGACTTCACATGTTAATTGTTTTACTTACTCTGTTACACGACTTTCACAAGGAAAGTACCTGAAGTGTCCAGATCCAATTTTAATGAAACTTTAATACACAGTTCATTCAAAAAGTTCCGGGACTAATTTTGTATAAAATTTACAATAAGCGTTATCTGTGACTCTGACCCAATGGCAGAACTATGTAATATCATGCCTTAATTATCCACAGTGGAGATGTGAGCCCTGTAACTTCGTTTATTGGCCAGCTGTATCGTTTGAAGTAGTCCTATTTTTGACACTGCGTCACAATTTTCACTATGGAGCAACGAGCCGCAATCAAACTTTGTTTTAAATTGGGAAAAAGTGTTTCGGAAACATTCGAACTATTAAAAACCGCGTATGGTGAGGATTGTGTAAGCTGCAGTAACGTTTTCGAGTGGTATGCGCGTTTCAAGAACGGTCGACAGTCGCTGGAATGACTCACGGGGCGCCCTTTAACCTCAACTACCGATGAGAATGTCAAACGTGTGCGTGTTGCACTCTCTCGTAATCGGCGAATTGCAGTTGAAATGTTGTCAGAGGAACTTAACATCAGTGTAGGAAGCGTGCACCGCATTTTGCACGATGTTTTTGGAAAAAAAGTGTGTGCGAAGTTCATTCCGCACTTGTTATTGAAAGAGTTGAAATTGCGCCGTGTGGAAACTTCACGATTTGATTAAATGGACAAACATGCAAGAAAACTTTTTAAATAAAATAGTTCATGGTATTTTCAATACGATTCATCGACCAAACGCCAAGCCGCTGAGTGGTGAGGCAAGGGAGACGGGCGGCCCACCAAAATTCGAACTACAAAGTCGAAAATTAAAACGATGCTCATTTCGTTTTTCGATTCTTGTGGGGTTATCCAGAATTCGTGCGCCCTGGCCAAACAGAGAACGCACAATTCTACAAAAGGGTCCTGAATCGACTTTTGAGGCGGATTTGTGGCGTGAGATCGGAATTTTACCGCACCGGTGACTGGTTTCTGTTGCACGTCAATGCGCCAGTCCATTCCTTAATACTCATCACACAAATTTTGGCCCAAAAGTCGGTCCCAATAATTCATCGCCGCCCTAATCACCAGAACTGGTAGCTTTTTTTTATTCCTTAAATTGAAAATGACAGTGATGGCAGAACGTTTTGAAGACGTCGAGGCGATTCAGAGGAACGTAACCAAGGCTCTAAAAGCTATTCCAGAAGAGGAATTTTCCAGGTCATTTCAACGGCTATACGAGTGCAGCAAAATTTATATAGAACGGAGAGGAGATTATGTTGAACACTAAATAAAACCTTCTTTCTAAACTCTTATTTTCATTCGTAAAAAAATTACTTCCGGAACTTTTTGAATGAACTGTGTATATGAGACACATTTTTTTTATCGACGAAGATTTATTTTAAAGGGGTGAAAACCGCCTCTATATTTGACTCCAAAAAACATTTTTTTTAAGTATCTCAAGTTCTAATCAAGAAATATTTACAAAAAAATGTAAATTACTTGTTATTTGAAATGAAATAAAACTATGGTCGTTTCATTCCCGCGAATATGATCCGGTATTTTTTCATGAGGGTAAACCTACACTTCCTCCACGTATTTTATTTCTAAAAACTATGAAATTAAATGGACTTCTTTGAAAATAATTTGTTTTGTTTCAGAGTTTTTGAAAAAAAAAATAATAAAAGATGGTGAGTCACCCCAAATACTTTGAAATTTGAAAATGTGTAAAACTATCTTCATCTATGTGGATGTCAGTCTTTATTTTTTATAAGGGTAATTCAGGGGCAAATCCAGTATCTCTCTTTGGGGTGGAGGGGGGGGGGCGATATTACAATATGGCAAGCGAAAGCGAGTTGTCGACCAGGGGGTAGTGCCAATCACATTAACGTTTCTAATGTAGCAGACAGAGGCGAATCTATTTTTCTGAATTTGAAGCTCTTGGAGGGGGGCGATCGTACTGTATAGTAAGCGAAAGCCACTTGTCGACGGGGAGGATGTGGTACCAGCGCCATTCACACTCCTAATATTGCAGTTAGGGGCGAGTCTATTTTTTTGAATTCGAAGCTCTTGGGGGTGACCCCGAATTTCATTCATGTATTTTAATTCTAAAGATTACAAATTTTAATGAAAATTATGAAACCTAATGGAAATATCTAAGAATATTTTTTACGGACATTATATAGTTAATGCGCCGCAGGGTTCTCGAAAACACTAAAAACAAATACTGCTTTGTAATAACTTAAGATCGAAAACAAAATGCAAATTATATGTAATTTTAAATAAAGCAAAATTATAACAGAATAAACGTCCATTTTTAATTCTTAAAATTAACAAATTACTTTAAAAATTAAGAGAATACGTAAAACCTTTTTTTTATAAATAAAATATGATGATAATATCGATGTGTCTTTATAGAACGCTATGTGTGTTGTTATATACTATTTTGTTTTAATTAATAAGATAGAAGTCATTATTTGACGTGAATTATAATAATTTATGAACTAAACTTATGCAAATGCAAAACTTACGTATACTTTATTTAAAGAACAGTGTTAGGGACTGTAAGTAGGACAATAATGAACATCTTCTTTATCCTAATAAAAAATAAGAGATCATATCCGTGATGATAGATTTTCTTCGTTTTAAATAACAAATAATTTCCATTTTGTTTTGTGAAGATATCTCAATTAAAACGTGAGATTAAAAAAATTATTTAGGTTGACTTACCCACTTTTATTGGTTTTTTCGAAAATCCTGACATACGTCAACTTTAGTCGCTTATGTTATTCATAAAAAATATTTTCAAAAAATTCCGTTTGATTTAACACTTTTTATAATTAAATAAAATAAGCCAATGAAGTGTAGGTTTACTATTATAAAAAATACGGAATCACATTCGTTTTATTTCGTTTCAACTAATAAGTAATTTTCATTCTGTTTTGTGAAGATATCTCGATTAGAACTTGAGATATATAAAACAAATTACTTGGGGTGACTCTCCCTCTTCTAGTTTTTTTCCGAACATTCTGAGACAAGTCAACTTTAGTTACTTATGTTATTTTTAATAAATATTTTTTCAAAGAATTCCGTTTTTAAAATTTTTAGAATTAAAATACTTGAATGAAGCGCAGGTTTACCTTTACAAAAAATAAGAGATGATATGCGTGGAGGTGAAATCACCACAGTTTTACTTCGTTTCAAATAACAAGTCATTTCCACTTTTTTTTGTAAAGATAACTTAGTAAGAATCAGAGATATTAAAACAAAACTGCACGTTAAGGGTGGTTTTTCACTCCCTTAAAATGAATCTCAGCCAATAAACAAAATATCTTTTATTTTCGTGTCCCCTATAACACTTGATAGCTTCATAAAAATTGAGCCAGATAGTTCCGGTATCTTCCTTGTCAGTAGTACATGATCACTAAGAACTGATCTATGTCATTTAGAGGTTGTGCGCGAAGATAACACACAAGTTTGTCTCTATCACCTGAACTTGGTAACAAAATGAGTGTCTTTAGGGTTAAAAGGGTTATCAGAGTCACTTAAGCAATTGTTCTAATAAAAAAAATATTGCCATTTAAATGAAATATATATTTCGAAAGTCTTATAACAACGTTTACTGATTAAACTAAAGATTGAGAACAATTTAAATGACTTTGGAAATTATAATTATTTTTTTTTTAATATATTTTGACCACTACTTGGCCGATTCCCACCTACTGCATTCCGCATGAGCCCAATGCCCACACGAAGTGCATTTCCATCAGATTTTTTTTGTTTAAATTCGCTGCACATTAGACATATGTCTTCTGCAATTTGGCATCATCATTTTCATCATCCTAATACAAGTCATTATAATGGCCATTCTCGTTCTCGAGAGACCGATCATCTTGCGAAGTAGTAGATATCTATTGGATTTCCATTGTTTTATTTTTTTTTTGAATATCACGACGTTTCGGCTAGTAGATGTTTTGGTTGAAGGAAATAGCAGATAAATTTGAACCTTAGTTTACAGAAAAGTCACACACACGGGACAATATTTAAACTACTCATCCAATCCCTTCAAACGAGGAATTATAAGAAATCTCGTAGATAGAGCCTTAACTTTTTGCAACTCCAACGAGAACTTGATGAAATAGATAAGTAACATTAAAAATGACCTGAGAGCTAATGAATACCCAGTATATCTGATGGATAAAATTTTGGAACAACGCAGAAATATGACAATATCGACAACGAACGAAGGACGAAAACCAATATTGAACATCCCCTATGTTAGAGGCATTTCGGAAAAAGTTAGAAGAATAGGAAAACAATATAAAATCAACGTTGTTTTAATTCAAGTAACTCTCCGAGAAGTCGGTTCACTCGGGTGGAACCAACAACTCAAAGGGACATGAAGAACTGTGTGTATCAGATACCATGTGAATGTGGCAACTACTACGTTGGCGAAACAAAGAGACCCCTGGACGTAAGGATCAAAAAACATCGAAAATACACATCTCGAGGAGAAACAGAAAAGTCTGGTGTCGCCAACCATGCCTGGACTCATGAACACCACATAAAATGGTCTGAAGCTAAAATTCTACACAGAGAACAACACTGGAGAAAACGAAAATTCAGAGAAGCCGCGGTTACACATCAGAACCCGAGTTGCTTTAGTAAACCAACTTTCGATATAAGAGAAGTGTGGAAACCACTTTTTAATAATTGTAAATTAAAACTAAATGCAGCATAAATGGGACTTTGGCATATCACGCTTGACTGCACCCATCGCACTCACACTCCACTGCATTTACTTTTAGTATAAATAGTACTGTAGCTTAGGAATTTATTTACTACTAGCCGAAACGTCGTGATATTCAACAAAAAATAAAGACAGAAGTCCAACAGATATCTATTACTTCCCAGGAAATAGCGTTGTCCATGACCTTCAAACAACGATCATCTTGATAGAAAGTGAGCGTGGTTCTTACGAAACATCACCCACTTTCTATCACGATGATCGTTTCCTCGAGAACGAAAATAGGTAAGCAGTATTGAGATCAGATACCGAAGTATCATTGGTTCCCTGAAGAACTTGTCTTTTTGCTCATCTCTCCGGTTTGCCATCTTTCCTCTTATCTTTTTAGCGTTAAAGTCACAATTGTAGCTTTACAGTGATTGTTGTTATTACGTTTTCGTAACGTAATAACAACGACTGAAATGTTGATTTAACGTTGAAAAAACACATTCATTTTTAGAGGGTTGCTGCCTTTTCGACTCTATTGTCTATTGAGCGAAGGTCTTCTCGTAGACGTCGGAAAAAAATGTTAGATCTAAGGCATACTGTCTAAGGGCATTTCAGTTTAAGGCCATTTATTTATTTGAGGTTTTTTTTTGGATTGAGATGTCATTGCAATCACAGGTACATGTTCAACTTGTCTTGAGATGCTCGGAATTGTACTTAAATCGTCCAATGTTTCAATTGCTGGCGCTGAAACAGATATAGTTTGAAGAATTTCACCTGTTACAAAATCTTATTCCGTAAACATTTTGGGGTTCAATAATTGTCTCTTGCTTATACTCAAAAGCTATAAAGTGTTATTCTTTCTGCGAGACAGCTCTATAGGAACCAGTCGCATTCTTTTATAAGGTGCTTTTAGAGGTCCAAAAAATGAAATGTCCGTTTTGCGTTCTGTGAGATGTGTGCGGTGGTAGAGACAGCATATGGATAGGTTTTGCTTGTAATGTGCATGGACTAAGAGTGAAATATGACATCTTATTTGTCTAGTATTATCTCTAGATCATTTAGCAAAATAAGTAAAGTGCTGAATCTATTAAAAGAAAAGATTTTCATAAATTCAACCAATATCTGTGCATCTATAAAGTGCTCCCGCTGGTCTATCCATCTCGAGGAGTGAAGCTAATTTTCAATTTTCTTGCGTAAATAAATAAACCCGCCAACAGCACTTGCTGTACATAAAAGGGTGATGTTTTTTCCTCTCTACTATCTACTGATAGACCCCATACTCTTCTGCCCTTTCGCAGCTAACTTTTTTCCTGGGTCTTGGACAGTCGAAATTCCTGTTGCGTCACAATTGTTGATACTCTTCGGACAAAAGCCATGGTTTTCCATTAGTTCTTGTAATAGGTTATAAAACAACTGCATGTCTGCTTTGTTAAAAGCGGTGATTCTACTAATAGTAGCTTCTAGCTAGCTCCCTTACACAAATATTGTTTCTGGTCAAAAACCCTTCAAATCTATTACATCTAATCATTCTCAATAATGGGTTGAAGTGGTGTAAAGGTAAATTTTCAGCATATTTGAATATCACTTCCTAATCTATCATTTTTTTTTGTTTGTGCTAATGTATCTTCTACTTCAGCACTAAATTTAGTTTTCCCTCCATGGCGAGGATTCGACTAAGATCTCTTACTATATCTCTTCTGAAGGCTTGAAAACAAATGTCCATTGCTTTAGCTTACTAAACATCCTTGTTGATTAACAAGCTGCACCGCTTTTTGTAGTCTGTCGGAGAACCAGCCATTTATATTTTAAAGCTACCGTTTAGTCTTCTTCGGTCGTACTTTCGGCATCTAGAAAATTAAAACAAAGTAGGTATTCAACTTAGTAAGCAATCACACTGTGGGTGACTACCACGGTCAGCTGACTCTAATTACCCGAAACTAATTTAATGAGAGAAAAATGCAAATTAAAAAGGCGAATAGATAACAGATAAATGAGTGTGAAATCACAATTTTTAATGTCAGCCTCAATGCAAGTTTCAGCAATGTATTTAAAAAAGTTTGACACTTACCTTTAATTTTACCTGCTGACCTCGATTGCTCACTTCTCCCTTATATGACAAAGGCAAAACACAAAACATCATTTAAAAGTTTTAACTTTTATGACAACTAAATTGAGTTAAAAATTCAGATTTCTTTAGTGAATCCGGCTTGTAATATTTAGGTATTCTCCATTTTGAACTGTCCATAACAAAAACAGAAAGTTCTCCTACAGATATCAGAGATGATATGGAAAAAATTGTAAAGTCTCTTGTTAACGAAAAGGAGAATATATTGATAAAAGGTTTTGGGGAATACGTAGAGCAGATCACACCCGATGAGGAAAAGGTTTATGAAAATATAAAGGATTTTGATCCTGAAGAAATGAGGTAAAAAGTTTTTGAGTAAAAAAAAAATAATATTATCAGATTATCTCAAAAATTATAAATACTATTATATAAAGAATAACAATTATTTATTTTTTGATCGATTTAAGAATGCCATTTATATTATAAAGCTACCGTTTATACATATATAAGGGTTTTTTTTATCATTTTTAGAGACTCTTTGCCAGAATTTAAAAAATCTTGGGATAAAGTCAAACTGTTAATGAGTTTTTGGCGGCTTCCTTCCATTTACATTCACGAAACTCTGGAGTGCATTTGTGAGAAAAAAGATTTCACGAAAATCAAAAAAATGTTTACCATTAAAATTGTGCCTAGACAGGTGGTTGATAAAATTGAAAAAATGGCGAAGACTCATATTAAGAATGTGGTAAAAGATTTGAAAATCGAAAATACTGTTACTTGTGAAATGATGAGTTCGAAAAGACCCTGGTTTGAAAATTTTAGATTGCCTTGTTATAAAGCTGCCAGAAGAGCAATTACACAGGTTGTTCTTTTAATTATATTTCAATCTAATGAAATATTTTCTATCTTTTTAAGATGTCCACTAACTTTTCTGAAGAAATCGGTGGAGAAAAATACTTCGCAACTAATGCAAAAATAGTAAAACTATTAAACATAATAAATCAATGTATATATATATATATATATATATATATATATATATATATATATATATATATATATATATATATTAGTAGTATTTCTACTGGGTTTTATAATATACCCTTAAAATGAAAATGTCATGCTTCAAGTAATCAAGTGGCTACTGAAAGCAAAAACATTTGTTTGTTTTACAAACAAAAAAATGAGTATAATGTTGTTAGGGTATTTTATTAAAAATATCATAAGGAATCATTCTCGATCATTCTTGTTGACGTCCGCTAATTAGGTCTATTAAAAGTTTATGTGATTATTCTTCATTAGACTTAACTATTCGAACTCGGAACAAAAAAATCGTTTATAATACAAGTGAACAAAATGTGTCATGAAATTTAGTTCTTCGAAAATAGTACTAATGAAGTTAAAGTTGCTAACTTGAATATGACATTAATTTTCATGCACCAGTTTTACTTTTGTGATATGGCACCCACCCATTTTGTATAAAAAAATGATTAGAACAAAGGAAACAAAAACAATAAACACAAAATAAAGTTTTATAACTTTTTTTTATAAATATAAAATGATAAGACGTAAAATAAATTTAAAAATTAAGATTTCAGTAAGAAATAAACAAATCTATTTGCTGCCGTTTTTAAATAATTGTTTATATTAATTCTCCTTTTGGGGAATTAAATGGAAGAACATATATAAACAGTTTATTCCTTGTAAATACACCTCTCCATACGCGTTTTGACCACCTAATGGTCTCATCAGTGGAGCTGTACTGAACCAAGAGCCACATCCGCAGGAAACAACTGTCAACATAAAGCATAAAGTTTGAGAAACGTCTGCAGGATATTAAGTCTGCCGACTTTTCGATGTCAGACCGAAAAATAGCGCCAGTCAAACGACATCTATACATCCACCACAGTAGTACGAAACTAAAAAATTAAGATTTCAGTAAGAAATAAATAAATCTATATACTGTCGTGTTTAAATAATTACCTATATTTATATTCCTTTGGGCAGTTAAAGCAAACAATATATACAAATAGCTTATTTTCTGCAAATACAACTCCGGTTCTCTCCCCATACGCGTTTCAACCACCTAATAGTCTCGTCAGTGGAGCTTTATCGAAACAAGAGGAACATTCGTAGGAATGCGAAAATGAAATGTTTTATTGTTTTTTAACGCTATAAATAAAGAGCGTTCTATTAGTTATAACATAAGCACCGCCGTGTATGAAGGGAAGTGGAAATATACTTACAGGTGCTCACCTAGTGCACATACATTTAACTAGTAGTGACCTTGGAAATTGCTCCAGTCTTGCCTTCAAGGTTATTTGAAGGTCAACTTCAGAATTTTAAATGGGGCCCTCAATTTCAACCACGGAAATGAAAAAGGCGAGAAAATTTACCATCAGACATGACCTTGACCTCAAAGTGAAGGTCGTACAAAAGTTGTTGGGTGGCATGGGAGTTAAGTGGTAATGACCTTGAAAATAACCTTGGCCTTTAAGATCATTTGAAGATCGATTTCAAAATTGTAAAGGGAATCTCCCAATTTGACCCCTGGAAATGGAATGACAGAACAATTTAACAGTAAATTCATCATCAGATATGTCCATGACCTCAAGGGCACGATGAAATTGGTGTAGAATAGTTGATGACAAGCCTCTGGGTCCATACTTTCTCGGAGGTAATTTGAAAGGCGCAAAATATCGTGATATTTTAGAAAATCAACTTCCACTTTTGCTTGAAGACGTACTCTTGGATGTAAGACAACAAATGTGGTTTCAACACGATGAATGTTGAGCGCATTATTTCTAATTAGCTTCTAAAGTGTTGGATCGAGACTTCAATAGACAATAGATTGGTAAAGGAGGTCCAGTAAATTGGTCCGCAACATCGCCAGACCTAACGTCACCAGATTTTTGTTTGATTGGAAGAGCGAAGTTTGTAAAGACATGCCAAAAACTCGTGGCAACGAAGCAGCGAATCAAGATAGTTGTGCCAAAATAACACTTGAAATGCTCCGCAGTTGTGTCCAATCTTTTGGAGTGCGGGTCAATAAGTATATTGAAGTTGAAGATAACCATTTTGAGCACTTAATGAAATAAATTCTTATGAAACCTTTAACATGATCGTACAAAATTATGAGGGGCGAGAGGACTCAGAAAACAAGCACCCCGATGGTGAGAGACGATGGGACTCACCGGAAACAAGCACTACGATGGTGAGAGGCGAGGAGGCTTACCGAAAACCAGCACCCCGATGATGAGAGGCGAGGGGACTCATCGAAAACAAGCATCCCAATGGTAAAAGGCGAGGGGACCTACCGAAAACAAGCACCCCGAAAAGAACAAAAACTACTACGTTCACGGCGTTGTTCCTGGATAGTGCCAAAAGTAGTTAATCATGCACATAGTCCTACTAAGTACAGTTTTTGCTAACAACTCTGAACAAATGAATTTCTTCAAATAGCTCTGAAGATCGAGATCAAGGTAATGTTATAGCAACTTTGCAATCTTGCAACTTTAGTATGAAACAGTTTATAAAATAATGACGTTGAAGATTTTGGTTTGACCTTAAAATAACCTTGAGATCAAAATCATATCTGATGATGAAATTACTGTGAAATGGATCGGTCTTCCCATTTCCGGGGCTCAAATTGGGGTTTCCTTTCCAATTTTTGAAATTGAACCCCAAATGACCTTGAAGATCAAGATCAAGGTTATATTCAAGGTCACTACCATTTAGCTCCCGTGTCACCCAATTTTTGTACGAAATATTTCACAAAATACCGCGATTTTTGCTTTGACTTTGAAATTACCATGACATTTTGACCTTCACCTCGAGGTCGAGGTCATATTCTATGGTAAAATTTCCTGTCCTTTTTATTCCCGGGGTCGAAATTGAGGGATTCTGTTTAAAATTCTAAAGTTGACAGTGGTACAATTTACAAAAAATGAAATATTGCATATGGGCTAAAAATTGCATTTAGAAAAAGTTTTTCTAATAATTTTTTTCGATATTTTGAGATATAACCCCGCTTTTGAATTTTTTTTGGAAATATATTAAAATTTGACAGATAATGCTAATCACGTGACTACTATTTTTTGGTTAATTTTCATCTCGATCGAAGCAAAAATATTGATAAAAAAATTCCCATATGATGCGGACTTTACTGGTTACACTGTGTATATATAGGGTCCGACATTTATTTTCAGACAACGGAATATCTCGGTGGGATCACATTTTTTCGAAAAATGTTTTATACAAAAATTATAGGGTGACAGGGGGGCTAAGTAGTAGTAACCTTGAAAATGACCGTGATCTTATCCTTTAAGGTCATTTGGCGGTCAAAGATTTTTAACAAATTTTTCGACAACCTAATAATGTGCAAGTGATTTTACGAGAAAAAATTAGCTTTTTAAATTATTGATTGAAAAATAAACGTTTTTTGCGATGAACTTTGGGAGTCGTTATCACCCCCTTCTTCTTCGTCAAGTGCCGTCTCCTATCGGAGGTTGGATATTCTTACATTATTTGCCGCCGCTAGGAAAAGTTCTGCTGAACTACAGTTGAATCAATCTCTTATCTCTTAAATTTCTCAGCCACGAGACTATTTATTTTCCCTTGTATAATTAGTCTAAGCATCTCATATTGTTGTTCTCTCTTTACGTGTCTCAGATATATATACATAAGTTTGAGTTTCTAAGGTCGGAAAAAGTACCGATTTTATCCAAAGTTGCAGACCACGCTAAATTGGATTTCGAATTTATTTTTCGATTTTTAGTTTTGAACTTGTCATATAATCCATAAATTATTTGAACTAAGAACTAAGAGAGATGTGTAGTGTTTCTAAGCTCGCAAAAATGTACCCATTTTGTGCGAAGCTGTAAATCACACAATAAATTGAACAACAAAAATTGTTTCTCAAATACCGATTTTGACTGAAAATTTACCAAACAAATATTAGTCTGCTATACTAAATCGGCTATCTTGAATTTTAAGAAATTAAGTTTAGATTCGTAACCTAGGCCCCCAAAACCCCGCAATACCAATATTGAAAAAATTCCTGACATGTGAATTTTTTAGTCCGATATATTTTATGCTGCATATTGAGTCTCAAGCATCCCCCAATGACGATCTGGACAAAGTCGGAATAATGTAAAATATTTTTGTCTCCTATATGGTACCTCCTATATTGAGTTGTAGAATGTTAACCCCAAATTTGTAGTCTACGATTCTGAAAGCCCCCTAATACTAATTTTTAAAAAATGTGAATAATCACAATATCCACAATATGGATTTGCCGTATGGAATTTGAAAAAAATAATTTTAAACGTTTAATCTCGAAAACCACCAGTACCAATTTTCGACTTAATCCGAATATATAAAATTTCTAGACTGACATATTTCATCCGCCATATTGAATTTTCTTTAAACAATTTTAAATTCATTACTTACACTCTCAAAATCCCCCACCAATAAATTTTGAAAAAAATTGAGATGGTAAATTTTTATCCTACCATATTGGATGTGACATATTGGATTTCTTTAAAATTATTTTAAATTCGTAATTTACAGTCTCAAAACCTCTTTATATCAATTTTGGACAAAATCAAGAAGTATTTAATATTTATTTCGCCATATTGGATCCGCCATACTGGATCCGTCATATCGAATTTTTTAAAAATAATTTTAAATTCGTAATTAACACCTTCAAAACCTCTCTGTATCAATTTCGGACAAATCGAGAGAAGAAAAATTTTTAGTACGCCAAATTGATTTTTTTTTTGAAATAATTTTAAATTCGTAATTTACACCCAAAAATTATTTATTTTACAAAAAACGATTTTTTTTATTACCTGACCATTTTTTGGGAATCTACACTCAAAATACATCGGTTGCGAAAACTTACTGGGCTACCATATTATAATACATTTATATCTTACAAACTGTTGAAATGATTTTATTCGCCTATTTATAAAGGGGAAGTTATGTTACGAATGTTAAAAAAGTTATTTTAGAAAAAAAAATGTCTTGGTAATAAGAGTCATTTAAGTAATTCTAGTACAAAATTTTTGTTTTGCAGCCTCAAGTTAACTAAATTTATCTATTTTCATCAGTTCATCAAATAACTTTTTGCCTGTTGTATTGTTTAATAAAAGCATATTTGTAGATTTACAAGGAGGAGCCAAACATGATTAGAGAAGCAAGAGGGAGAGAAGCGGTTACAATTTTGGACAGGATTTTGGAGAAAAATATTGTGATGTTGCCTTTGTCTTGTCGAGGTTCAAATCTTGGTGGGCCTAACGAAAATATCTCTAGTAGGAATTATTATGAAGGAACAAAGGTGATAGCAGCGTATTTGTTCCAAACTGCTTTGATTGCAAAAGAGATAAATGCCTAGTTTGATTATAACTTGTTTACTGTACTTTCATTTTATTATGGTACGTATATATTTAATATATTTGTTTATTATAAAGATCTTAAGCATTTTTGTTACATAATGTGAATCAAAGGGATTGTTCTTTAAGGCCTTAAGTATACATTTTTTACTATTTTCTTCAAGTGTCGTGCTCTTTATAAAGTGTAGGCTGCTTTTCGCATATATCTCTGTTGTGTGACGACTATGTTGTACATAGATATGAGGAACCACCGGTTTTTTACTTGCCTTTTGAAGCACATTGGCAAACCTTACTACGCAGAATACTTTACAGTTATTCGCCAATATTTATTTATTTTTGAATAGTGACAGTGTTTACTTTCGAGTAGGCTGTAGCATAGAAACTATGCACCTTTTCAGTTAATACAGAGTATACTTTTCCGCTTCGACCTTATCATTTGCTTTTGGTGGCCAATTGTATGACACATGATTGAAAAAAAAATTTTTAATGTTAGAAAAATTAGCTGTTCGGTCTGCTATTCGATTTTAGGAACTTGTAGTTTGAGATTATATTTATTGTGTGTTATTTTTAAACTAATAATAATAAAAATAAATTAGACAAATTAAATTAACTTTTACCTTATATTTACAAAAAAAAACACTCATGATGTTTGAAGACACGTAGCAAAGCTTGTCACGAACTTTTATTTTAGCGGAAAGTTTCAGGAAAGTGGAATAGTTGATATTTGTAGCGAAAAATTCACTGATGGTCGAAGGAAGAAAATACGTTTGAAACTTACATTAAAATTACAAATTTTTCTTATAGTTTCATACCTGTTTAAGTTAAGTAAACTGAAACTTGCTGGAAGCTGAGAAATGAAGCGGAAAAATCGTTAGAACTTCTGAATCCTCAAAAACAGTAGAGATTTTGATTTGTTTAGACACACCGTGTTTAGACATACGGTGTGTCTAAAAGGTCTGTACAAAAAGTTGGTGCAAATTCCTGGGGTATCAATAATTTACCTTAGTTTAAAAGTTGATAGTTTCTGAAATATAGGTTGTCAAATTGTATTTCTCTAAAGCTTGGACCCGTTCTTAAGCTAGGATAAAGTGTGAAGGGGAATTACGGCAAGTCTTAGAACGCAATAAAACTAGATTATATCAGAATGGGCTGCTCGAATCGACACCTACTGACTAAAAATTTATTGGGAAAATATGACAGAGAATAAGAATTTTCAATTTGAAAGTTAATATATCGATGCACAAAAAAGTTTTAAAGCTTTAGATGTAGAAGCAGTGTTGTTAGAGGCGCCCTCTGCAAAGTACATCTAAACTGTAATCAGATCTTGATTTCTCATTCTTAAAAATTCCAAAGTATCAAATTTATGCAAATCAAGCTATTATTAAGATAAATATTAACAAGAAAATTAAAAAAAAAATAAAACTTTAACACCCTGTATTTCGAAAACTACCAACTTTTGACCAATTGGGCTAGATCTTCATATTTTAGCCTCAGGAATTTACGCTAGCGGTGGGGGCACATAAATATTTATACTGTTTAAATAATAACAACGAAAATAGATCCTTATAAAGGGTGTTTTTATATAGAGGTATAGAACTTTTAAATGGAATAAAACAAAGATGAATCTTTTAAATTGACATGAAATTTACTTTATTCGAAAGATAACCTTCTGGCATTATAATTTAAATATGACTTCTGGCATATGACCGCCACGGCTGGCTCGGACGTAGTCTAATCTGGAGGTCCAATTTTCGACTTTTTCCAACATTTGTGGCCGTATATCGGCAATAACGCGGCGAATGTTGTCCTCCAAGTGATCAATCGTTTCGGGCTTATCGGCGTAGACTAGCGACTTCACATATCCTCACAGAAAATAGTCTAGCGGCGTTAAGTCGCACGATCTTGGAGGCCAATTCACGGGTTCGAAACGTGAAACTATGCGGTTACCAAACGTTTCCTTCAATAAATCAATTGTGGCACGAGCTGTGTGACATGTCGCGCCGTCTTGTTATAACTACAGTTCCTGCACATCATGGTTGTTCAATTGATGAACGAAAAAGTCAGTAATCATGGCTTTATAGCGGTCACCATTGACTGTAACGTTCTGACCAGCATCGTTTTTAAAGAACTATGGACCAATGATTTCACCAGCCCATAAAGAACACCAAACAGTCAGTTTTTCTGGATGTAACGATGTCTCAACATACACTTGAGGATTATCATCACTCCAAATACGGCAGTCTTGTTTATTGACGTATCCATTCAAACAAAAGTAAGCTTCATCGTTAAACAAAATTCGCTTATGAAAATCGGGATCAACGGCAATCTTGTTTTGGGCCCATTCACCGAATCTACGCCTTGCTAGGTGATCGTGTGGCTTCAATTCTTGCACGAGTTGGATTTTGTAAGCACGCAAACCAAGATCTTTCCGCAAAATCTTCCATAAAGTGAATGGACACATATCCAATTCCTGTGCACGATGGCGGATAGACTGATTCGGGTGTTCCTCTACGCTACGCTCTACAGCAGCAATGACTTCTTCTGTACGCGCGTACGACGTCTCTGTGGATGCGTATTATCATTTAGAGTAAACGTGGTGCGAAAACGTTCCATAGTTAATCGAATTAATTGCTCTGATAGACGATTATGTTGACCGTAAAATGGACGTAGTGTGCGATACGTATTTCGAACAGAACCATGATTTTCAAAATAAATTAGCACAATTTGGAAGCGTTGTTCAGGCGTCAGTCTATTCATGTTGAAATGCTAAACCAAACTAAACATAAATTACTTGACAGCTGACAAAATGGCCGTCAGTTAAAAAAGTGTTGCCAACTTAAAGTTCTATACCTCTATAAAAAACACCCTATAGAAGCGCCGTATTTTTGGGATTGTTTGGGTCCCGAGTGGCGCTCACTGTTTTGAAGCTATCTCTCTCGCACGCTGCCCTACCACAAGCATCTCTCTTTCACAGTTCTTCCCCACCTCAAGTTCCCCTGTTAGCTGATCAAGTGAAAAAAATCTTACTACATGGCTGAGTGGTGAGCCGTTATAGTAGACATCTCATGCATTTTTTTTATATGGAAAATATTTTTTGCATTTGTACAACAAATATTTCCGCAAGAACGATATAGTTATTATTTTTAATTGATTCCTTTCAGTCAAGAAATTTTAAAAAATTCCTCGAACATAATTTAAAATTATTGTAATTATAAAATATCTAGTGCCACTTTGTTTCTTCGAAAAAAATTCATATTAATTTCAATAACGCAATTTTATAGAAATATTAAAAAAAAGTTCTTTATGTATCGGGATCCGAACCTACATAAAATGAAAAATATAATTTTCCACACTTCGAGCCTCTCGGCCACGAGAACATTAACAATACATGTTCATTTCTCGTATCAATTCATTTAGGAGGAGAAGCCATCTGCTCTGTGGGTACCAGAACTAATATTTGTAAACATTGGTACCTATGACTGGCGACGATTTCTAACCAAGAACGGCATTTTTGTAAGGAATCTATATTCGTTGACAATAATAATGGTAATTATGGAAAAAATTACTTTTTCTAGGATATTTATTGAAACTTAAACTAGTAAAGTATACTTAACGTACTTTTCCATTTTGTCAATATAAAAAGCTTTAAATTATATGAAAGCTATTCAAAAATTTTCATAAACTAATAATTACGAGTAGGATTTATTAGTATACATTAAGGAATGATTAAAAATGATATATAAAACAAAATTCGAAAATTGTTGTATTACATACTAAAAATTTATAATTTAAATATATAAAAAAATGTGATTACGTTTACTTTTCTATTTAAATCTGACGTATTATTATCACTGCAAGAAATACATGCAGGTGTGCAGTACACTAGTTCTTACGCAGCCCCATCTTACACCGAATCCTGTTTTGCAGGAGCAAAATATGATATTTAAGACTTTGTGCGGTGCTGTTGGTTGAAGCATTTTTACCCTATTGTTCGAAAGTTATTGGAACTTGTAGAGTTCTTAATATGCTGTTTGGCTACATCTTCAGTCGGAGGTAGTGAAATAATTTGTATTGCTTCTATTCTTCCAGGTTAACGTTATAAAACGTTTAAACCTCAATTTATTGAAACGTTTGATCGCTTTAGCACTTTACAGTGTCATAACAAGGGAGTACCTTCGTTGAAAAGGAATTATTCACTTTGATTTGTAACCATGAAAGTTTCAGTTACTGCACATAACTTGTTATCATCACAAAAATTTTAATAAATTGATTTCTACCTTTCCCATCAAAATCCAATGCAATATCACCTCTTGTGAAGGCATGAATAAAAAAAATATGATCATTTTTTATGTTCACAAATTGGTTTAAATTTATTTTCGTTGAATAAACTGTCTTTAAGACATTATTTCTCTTTATCTCTCCAAACTAGGTGGCCTCTGCTACAAGAAATACATAAGGGGAGAAGCAATCTAGAGCTGATTATATAATTAAATGGTCGGTATAAAATTCCTCTTAACTACACTCAAAATATTTTTTGGGTTGGCTCTTCGCATACAAGTTTAATATTTCTATTTTTATTTTTGCTGTTTGTTAAGAACTTTTCTTTATTTTTCTTCACAACTTCAAATAAACAGTTACTTGAAGTATTATCTATGTATCTACGATTGCTCCCAGATGCTGTAGTTATATTATTATATCCATTAAATACAACTTTAACATTGGTGCCATAGTTATTATGTAGATATCTGACGTACTGTTGACAAATATCGGATAATTTATAATTTTATTTCTATTTTAATCACGTAGAAAAAATCATTAACAAAATTAACGTTAATTTTACATTTTTCAAAAATTCATATAGTGATGATTTTCTCGCTTTCTTCATTCCAGCATTATCAAAATGAGAAAAAGGATAGAGTAGTCAAAATATTTCGTAAGTTTCACATTTTTTTTTTCAAAAAGTTGAAATGTCGAAAAATTAAATTTGGATCTACGGCAATTTCATTATTATTCACTATAACTTTGCTGTTCATACTTAGTAAAGATTTAGGGGTTTCATTTACTGTCGTTTTTATATCTTTGATTTTCGAACCTCTTATTTTATTTCTGGATTTAATTCCAACATCAAATGCTTTAAACAGTTAATGGCGTCATCACCTATAATCCCTGTCGAAATTGTTACAACTTGTTTTATGTTAGAAAAAGGTTGTTAATTTTAAAAAATTCTAGAATTTTATTTAAGGCCTTAAAATCTTCACTTATTCTGCTATTACTAGCATCAACATGTTGATACGATGAAGTATATAAAACTTGAATGAAATTAAAATGCTCTCAGTCCATTCACTACGCCCGTTGTAATACTGTCGATTTTATTTATTTAAAAACAACACTTGGAGTTGCTGAGAACAGTCTCCAACGCCAGCGTAGCCTCTACACGAACAAATCATGCCACACATGACTGTGTGGCATTACCTCTCTGTCTTTTGAGTTGTTAATGTAAAAGTTGATTATTTTAATAGTATTAATATGTACATTATTCTGAATGTTTTAATTTTAATTTGGGATAGACTTTTTAATTAGATACGTGATTTGTTCTGTGTAGAGGCTACGCTGGCGCTGGAGACTGTTCTCCAAATGGCAAGGTTAAGGTGTGCCCTTTGACGAGGTCTGAGCCTTGAGGATGGTTTAAGTTAGATCGAAAGCGCTTGGCCGATAATAATATAAAATATACACTGAAATACACAACCTCTCCTTTTCTTGATTTCTTCGGTGTACAACCTGTTGACTTCTTATATATATATATATATATATATATATATCTATATATATATATATATCTATATATATATATATATATATATATATATATATTTTTTTTTGACTCTCATGAGGTTGTAAAAATTGAATTTTTACTAACAATTTTACCTCAACAACCATTTTTTATACGACAGATGCAATAAAATATTTTCTTTTGAATAAATATCGAGATAATCTGGATTTTTTCCATAAATATCATTATGATTGTTTGCACAATATAAATATTTATGCACCCCACAACATTATTTATTATATCAAATAATATGTAAAAACAAAAATAAAAAAAAATATTAAAATCTGAACCTTCACTGACTCAGCTATATGTTAAAGCTGTAATGTAATGAAATATTATTTATATTACAATAATTAAACCATTTTTAATTAAGAATGAAATACAGAGAATAATACAGAGTGTTTCCAAATAAGCACCAAAAATTTTAAAGAGTTATTCTTGAACTAATTTTAAGCATAAAAGTTCATATAAACATAAATCCAATAATGGTTAATTTTTAAGATACACGGTGTTAAATTGAATTATTATTTTTAGTTTTTTAAATTTATACCATTTCTTTTTAAAGATCATTAGGTCAAATTTGGAACACATAACACTTTTTTTCTACAGTTCTCATAAAAAAAATATTATTATGTGAAATAATATAGAGTGGTACTTTTTTCTTGGTCTGTTAAATTTTGTACTCTCGAACTTTTTTTTCGGGCGCTACTGACTCGATTTGACTATTTATTTTAGCTTTCCCATTTTATTGCGAAACTTCAATTAAGTTCTGTAGGGGTGGTTTATTAAGTGATGAAAAGATATAGTAGGCTGTTGTCAAATAAGTTCACGCCAAATTTGTCATATTGTGGTCATGCGTTATAAGTGCGATTGATTTTATGTACTCTAACGTAAAGTAAGCAAAAAAATAGTAAAAATGGCAGAGTTAACAAATGTTGAAATGTTAGATATGCATTTGGTTTATGGTCGTGGTAATGGAAATGTATTAGAAGCTCAAAGGGTTTATGTTGAATTATATCCACAACGTAGGTTACTTCATCATAACACATTTGCTCGCCTTCGTCAGGGTTTGCGAGAAAATGGTACATTTCTCAGACGAACTTCTGATTGTGGATTTCCTCGGGAGATAAGAACTGTAGCGCTAGAAGAAACAGTTCTTAGTTTAATAGAAGAATTTACTAAAACAAGTACGAGAAGAATTGTTAATATATTAAATATAAGCAATTCCACAGTATTCCGAATTTTCAAAGAACACTAATTGTATTCCTACCATATTCAGCGAGTGCAGGTGCTTTTACCTCGAAACTTTTTGCTGTGTGTAGTTCTTTATCAGTGGATACTTCAAATGATCGCCCAATCTCCCCTTTTTTTTTTATTTTGTATTTTGTTTACTGAAAAGGCAAACTTTTCGAGAGAATTTATAAGATATTTTCACAATAATCACATTTGGACTGAAGAAAATCCGCATACACTGCTTAAAGCCAATTATCAACATCGGCTTTCCTGAAATGTATGGGTTGATGTCATAGGCGATTATCTAATTGGTCCATGTTTCCTTCTATTAAGATTAAATGACAACATACTGTCATTTTCTCGAGGAAGAGTTACCTGCCCTTCTTCAAGAGGTTTCTCTTTAAGTTAGACAACAATTATGGTTTATGTTTCACGGATTTTTGCATCTGGGGTTTTCTTAAATCATTGATTTATTCATCTCCTGTTAAAGATGTTGAAGATTTGAGAAATCGCATTATTGCGTCTTGTGAAAGGATAAGAAATATTCTAGGATTATTTCAACGAATATGCACTTTAATAAGACGAAGATCTGATTTTTACATTATTGCTGAGGGTGGTCATTTTTAACATTTTTCGTAATTTCTGTTATTAATATTTTGCTACTATTGTTCAAATTCTGTTACTATTATGTTGTATTTTTTCTTAGTCCCTATTGGTTAAAATAAATATGATGAAAATGATTGAAACAAATACATTATGATTTTTTTATTATGTATTTTCTTTTTTTTGTGGAAAAACTATCGACTTTTAGAGGAGGAGGAGGAAAACTTAAGACACAAAAAAGTTTCACAATAAAATGAGAAAGCTAACTGAGTAATTAAATCGAGTCAGTGGTGTCCGAAAGAAAGGCTCGAGAGGGTAAAATTTTTAAGACCCGGAAAAAAGTGTTATGTGTCCCAAATTTGACTTAATTATTTTTTAAAACAAATTATCTAAATTTAAAAAACTAACAATAATAATAAATTTTAACACCCTGTATCTTAAAAACTAAGTCTTATCGGACATATGTTTATATGAACTTTTATGCTTAAAATTAGCACAAGAATAACACTTTAAAATTGTTCGCACTTATTTGAAAACACCCTGTATATTTATAGAGCTAGATATTTTTTGGCACCTATATGTGTATGGTTAGCTTCTTATTTATTTAGGCACTCTGATTTTTTTACTATTTTATTTACTTATTATTTACTTAGTCACTACTCAGCTTTCTCATATATTCACTAATTTACTACGTAAGCTATTCTACTTTCTAATTAACTATAACTTACTCATTAACTGTAACAATAAGCAGAATTATTTAAAGCTATTTTACACCGGAAAATAATGATTAGAGACAAAAACTAATAACAATTACTCTCATGTAGTTAAGTCAGTGAAGCTTTACATCAATAAGATGTAAAGAGTTTTATAAACGAATAACACACAAGAATATTTGGTGGGCCGTATTTATTTTATTTCTAAAGAAATTTGACTTTCTGTATTCTATAACTGCTCGTACTCTTCTGTATCTTACGGAGAGCGTTAGTGGCTACAAGCTTATTAAAAAAATTAAAATAAGAAACCGATTTCCACTCATCGGGTGGTAAACAATTAATATAACTTAACTACCTGCTAACAATATGCTTCAATAAGTCGAACAATTTTTCTTTTGGTCGGAAGCCTATGGTGTAACAAAAGCAGCATCATTAGAAATAATAAGCTCGTAGCTTCTTCATAGGTGGTAACTAAGTGGTAAAAGGTATGGTAATGGAATCAATTTTAAATGATGTAAAACAGTCGATTTTTTGGTAGGTCGGACGATGAACTTAATTTGCTTTCATTAATATGTTTGAAAGTCGAGGGTAATAACAATTTTTTTTAACTGACCGTAAACCTTAGCTTAAAAATTGATTTTTATTTTTTACGAATGTAAGCTACAGGTCTATATATGGAGGATACAAAATTCAAGTTGAGCAGGTTGTACTAAGCAGGCTTTACTATAATCAACTTAATGTACATTTGAATACCCTGTATCTTTGCACTGCATTGTTAAGAGAACTTGACAAACTGGACTTAACGTCAAATTTCAGGTTTTCAACTTTCACAGGTGGTTGCCGCAGACTTAGAAATTCCAAATTTTGTATGGAGATGGTGTTTGGTGCACCAATAAAAGAAAAATTTAAAAAGAGAAGATACGTGTCTAGATAGGTCTAATTTGAACATTATAAAAATAATAATAATAATTGAGGGAGAAAGAACATTGACAGACATTATCAAATTACATTTTGGTTGAGTTGGGAGAGTTTTTCTCTCGCAAAGCTTAAAATTCGAATCTTCACTAGGGGATCAAGATGGACGACACACACACACAAAAAATTTTGAATGATCAATATGATACTGACCTACATAAATCTGTCTCACATAAATACTGAAGCTTCTAACTGATGGTTGCTTTTTTCAGAGATAAATAGGTTTATGATTGTTATCTAAGATCAAGTTATTATATCAACAATAACACCAAATTTATAATCAGGGATCCCAATATCAAATCAGACAAGTGTAGAAATGTCATCGAACGTCAGAACTCTTCACCTTAGTATGCAATATTCTGCATCAGAAGCTGGCAAATAAGTATGTACTACTACTCAAAGCCTAGAAAACGACTCTTAAATTTTACTGTAATAGGACAATTATCACTGACCGACCAGTAATGGATAATCGGTCTGACATTAAAGCACTAAATCTGTATATTTGCTGTGTCCGACAATAATAATAAGTTGGAACAATATCGAAGAGCTTGGAGAAAAACCATGCCAAGCTGGACCTGCATAGAACTGACAGCCAAAAGCCAGTCATTCTGAATACATACATATATTTTCACATAAAACATTTTAGCCTAAGCCTCTAGCTTAATATCAAGATCTTAACTCACCCACTCCTTTTGATGGTGTACATTTAAGAGAGGTGTCAACGTCCGGTAAGATAAGTAAACTATATGAACTTTGGAATGGATAAATCTAAAACTTACATATCAAGAAGGGAAACATAGTTGATGATAACGTAATAATCTCAAATGGTGAGATCGTTAGCGCTATGGATGAGGAAGCAACCTTTAAATATCTAGGGTTTTAGAAAGCGCTGTTACTAGAAGACAAGTAAGCAAAGACCAAAATTGGAGATCAATTTTGTAGACAATTCCGTGTCTTATGAACTTATGACAGCAATCAATACCTGTATTGATATGTTCCATTGGCATTTTGAACCGATGAACACCGAACTGGAAAGCCTACAACGGACTACTCGCATCATGATAACTAAATATAATGTTCACCATCGATGATTACTATGCTGGTTATCACCGAAAAATAATAAAAATAATAAGGATCTTTTATTTTTAAATTTACAAATAACAGTACAATATTATTGGTACAATCGTTCAAACGAATTCCCTCGTAGAATTTACATATCGTCAGAACTAGGGTCCGTTAAGTGATTGTTGAATAACGTAATAATATTTTTATCTCTATTTGAAAATATGTTGAGTTAAACATTGCAAATTCTTCAATTTTTTGATACCCACAACGATTTTATGCTGTTCTACACGTTTTAGGAAGCCAAACTATTTTTAAAATGTTCCTATGTACCCGCTTTAGTCCCATTAACATACCAGCTATCAAATTTTTCATCGATTTAACGACATAGCTGTAATCGAATGCCAGAAAACTAAGTAGACATCTTATGTATACAAGTATTTTAAAATTGGTTGATAATTCAGGTTAAGGCTGTTGTTAACTTTAAAAAGTTTGTGTACTCTTTTGCATCAATTAAAAAAAAACATGGAGTGACGCGTTCATCTAACAAATAATATGACTGTAATCTCTGTTTCCAAATTAAAAGTCTCGTTTACAGATTTACAAAAAATTTTGATTTCTTTATATTAAAAAGTAATTTGTTGAAATTAGAATGATCGTAACTCTTTGGATTGTAGTCAAGGAAGTCGAAGGGGATAGCTGAAATATACAGAAATAAGTAATAAAGGCCTAAAGAATTATCCTAATAAGCAAAAAATACATGTCAAATATTGACATAAAGGGGCTGCATGGATTTAGCGCTTAAAAATTTTACAGTAAATTTGTTACTGAAATTACATGACGTTGGCAATGAGTTAAACAGAAAACCAGGCTAGGCTTTAAGGCTGCGTCAGTGTCTCGGCGTAGTATTTGGTCCAATCCTTCATTATCGTAAATTAGGTCCTCGATGTTTAAAATTATTTTATTTTTTTTTTGTTGTGACGTGCAGTGCCATTTTTGGAATTTCAAAGTTAGTCTTCATGAATGTTAACAAAATATATGGGGGCCCCTCATTGTTTAAAACAATATATTAGTGTAAGAGTTGTTCTGTAAATCCAATGGCACGATCCTGAAAATTAATTGGTTTCGGTAAATAGCTTTTTTTTTATGTTTTTTGTAGCGCTAAGCGTAAATTTGGAGTCGAAATAAGGATATAATTTCATTTTGTGTAAAAATTTTGCGAATATAAATTTTTTTTTCCGTAATATCTGCGACGCGAAAAAATTTGGTAATTAGACACTACCAAGGTAGCAGATATTCTATTTGTTTTTAAAACAGAAAACACCCCTTTTTTTCAGCGATTTTTCATTAACAAATTTTAAAAAATTCTCATTTTCGATACATGATACTTTACCTTACCTTTACAAAGAGAACGATCCCAAGCAGAGCGCTGTATCTGTTGCCCAACCGATTGTTCAGCCAATTATTATTTCTGACTAAGTCCCGATAAACAAATACAATTATGTAAAAACCCTCTCGCTGTTATCCTTGTATACATTAGATGAAGGGATCTACTGAACTACACGTAGGCGCGTCTATACCCTATCTCTCTCTCTCCCTCTCTCTCTCTCTCTGCGCGCCTGCCATAAGCGCACCGCTTTCCAATTTAAAAAAATCATTTTTAGTGATTTATAACAATTTTTATGTACTTTTTGTATATCAGTATGAAGTATAATTGTTAATAAACGTATTTTATAGGTAAAAAAGTAATTTAAGATAATATATATAGGAAATACGGCAGTCGTACAGTGAACAACTAATAACGTTTAAAATGGACAAAATTGGTCCATCTTTTTACTTTCATCTTTATTAGCGAATCAGAGAAATTAAATTATTTTTTTTATATATGTATATAAAAAGTATTTACTTTCAATAGATGAATTCATTTTTCAAAATCAAATAATTCAAATCGGTGTAATAGAACCTTGTGCAGATCTCTCGAAAGTTGACTTAGTACACAGTAATGGTCTATGTAGAGAGCCTCCGACAAGCATGCACCTACCTAAGCATTGTCCCTTGCCTAGATAAGCATAGTTACACACGCTGTATTTTATTTGACTTAGAATTTTGTCGCGTCACCAATCACTCTAAGCAACTGTACTACACAAAAGACTTTATTTTGCTTATTTTGGCACAATTTTCCGTATGCAGGCACCACTATGCGCAGTTTGAGAGCTGTTGCAGCAAACGACAATGACTCCATTTGGCACCGTTCGCAAAAATTTAAGCTTTCCAGGATGACTACCTGACGAATTTTGGGGTTGAATCTTGGCCTGCACCCATATCAGATGACATTGTCGCAAGAACCCAAACCAAACGACCATCATTTACGTCGAGAGTTCGTAGATTGGGCTTTCGAGACGATCGGAAACAACTTAGATTTTGATTGATATATCATTTTTTCAGATGAAGCGCATTTTTGGTTAAATGGCTTCGTAAATAGGCAAAGTTGCCACTACTGGTACGAGCCAAACCTTCAAATGGTATATGTCTCCATTACATCCGAAGAGAATAACTGTCTGGTGCGAATTATGGTAAAGAGGCATCATCGGGCCAAATTTATTCAAAAAATGTAAATGGGGAACACTATCATGGCATGATAACCAAATTTTTCTTTTTGAAAAATTGATGAAACTAATTCCCATGATATTTATTTTTAACAAGTGATACAGTGGCCGTTGCAATGGATTTATTGGGGGATAAGTTGGGTGAATTGTTAATATCACGAAAATTCAATTAGCAGCAAAGATCCTGTGAATACCATTGGACTATTTTCTGAGGGGCTATGTTATCACAGGTTAATGCCAACAAACCAAGACTTTAGGTGAGCGTAAGACTGACATACGAACCATCATACGTGCCATACCACCCGAAATGCTGCACAGAGTTATCGAAAATTGGCATGAACGGATTAAGGCGTGCAAAAAGAGCCGCGATGCATATTTAAACGATATTTTGTTTATATCATAAATCGCAAAGAATATCGAAACTAATAAAATCAAAATGCACCATATTGGACCAAAATTACTGTATTTTATTTCAACTTCAAATAATATCATCCTTACTACGAAACCCTTTACATCATTTGTTGCAAAATCTTATTATTTAGTGTCTCTTCGCCATTTTATTTCTTTTTCATTTTAATCGACACGCACCGTTAGCAATGAAATTTTAATGGCTAGTAAAGAGGCTTGCAGTCAAAAGAATCGCCACCATTTTTACATTGATAAATGCTACAAATAGCAATATTTAATTTGAAAATAGAGATTTACAATAATGTCATTTTTTAGGTATCATCTTTTACCCCCTAGAGAAACTATCATTTTTTTTATTTTGATGATTGACGTAAAGTAACAGTACTCGGAATCTTTGAATAACAGTAACTTACAATTATAATTGCCTCAAACTTAATCCTCTGCCAATTTTTACAATAACAAAGACAATTATGCTTAAATGTATTTTAGGTCTAAACCGTATTTCTTTCAATGACGCTAATAAATTTTAAATTCATTCTCATTTTTTAATATAATAACGTAATAAAAGGTTTATCAAGTTCAGTCCTGTCTACTGACCTACTGTGCAAGTGTAGTATGACCCCTTTTAGGAGAGGAGTTAGATAATCCAGCAAAAATGTTAATATGCTAATGGTGCTTGTTGAGTTAAAACGAGATATTGCCAAAAAATGACACAATTGAATGGTGATATTTGCAACCAATATTAGTGACATGATGTTTTGTAAAGATTTCTATGATAAAAAAGTTATTCTGAAAAGTAAATCTCATGTTACTTTTTAAATACATTTATTGCAAACACATTAATAAGCAATCTTAATAGTGTAACAGATATGATAGAACCGGTTACTTAAATTGTTTTCCTGTGAAACTTTGCACGATTTTATACGGACAGGTACATAAAATATATATTTTTCTAAATGTAATATGAGCAACGGTGAAGTACTTACCTAATTTTAAATTATGTAATATATTTTATTTATACATTTTTATAATGGGAGGCCTACGGGCATAGGCAAGTTATCTTAATTCTTTATCCATGAATCAGTTAAGAAAACTGTAACGTATATATTGATGTTTTTTTTTTCTGGTTTGAAACAATCATATTTTTTTTAATTGTCTAATATATTGATTGCCAAACTGATCCAGATGAATCTCCAAGGATTAATTATGACTTGCAAGGTGTCCATATTAATGGGAAAAAATTCGAGCTGCATGAGATGTAAATGGGGGTCCACGAAAGTGGATTATATTTTGCCAGATCATCATCAGAATTTAGGCGTTTCGTTATAATGTACCTAAAAAAGATTTTCTCTTTGTTCTTGCGTAATACTTAAAACACAATAGAGAAGAAATTACCTTTTTATTAAGAATATTTCATTAAACTATGCGCTTTGTGATCACCCGTTACCGTAACTTAAAAAAACTTGCGCAATTGATTACAATGTGCACGATAGCAGTCGTGTCTAGAGTTGAATCAGAAAGGCGGCGCAAACTTGCACGGACTTGTTTAATTCGTTTATTATTAATATGAGTCTAATACTAGTATGAATGTGTTCTAGATGTTAAGAAGAAAAGTGATACAAAATATTTACAAAAATAGAAATAGATCTAATATATAAATTGAAGTCAATCAAAATTGTTTTTTTTGTGGGAGTCGAGATAAATAAATATATATTTTATATAACATTCTTGTTTTTGAATTTCTCCGATTTTTTAACTGTCGATTACGACTTGGGGTAAAGGTTAGTCGATATTTTAATCAACTGCTTCCACCGGTATTAATTTTTTAAAATTTTTTGATTATTTTGTTAGTTTTATCGTTTTAGCAATCGTACTTTCTTCTTTCTTTTTTGTCCGAATCTTTATAGCGAAAAGAGCAATGACCGGCATACAGGTTAAAATAAAGTTTTATGCGGGGAATTAATTTCGAATTGATAAGTCTTATCATATTTCTATCTAAAAGAAAATGTGGGTAGTATGGCTTTGATTATTTGAATTTCGGTGTCATTTCATCATTTCATCAAACAGAGTTTTAAACAATGACGCTCTGAAATCATCCAAGTTGGAGTATATAAGAGGGCATCGTGATAAAACAGGTAAAAATTTGAAATACTTTCATATACTGAAAGAAAATCTTCGGAACAGACCCACGGTGGACAGAATGTTCGCCTTAATGATGGTTTGTGGGCATCGTACTATTTCTCTCAACTGATAGCAAAATCAGAAAAGTTGTATACCATTGAGAAATAGCTATTAAAGAGGGTGTTACTTAAATGAATACCTTTGTAACAACATAGTCCAAAGACGTGTTGATGAAATGATTCATAATGTTGAAAGCTTCTTGCGTAATCACCTGCAAATACCCAGTTCTCCAAACAACTGGACGACCTACTTTACCTGGTAATGAGGCAGTGCTATTGGCATATGTTCATCTTGTTATTGACCAATAAATCCACGAAGAACTGCTCTTTGTGAGAACTTTGACAGAAAATCCTAAATGCGAGTTAATATTCAATGTTTAGAAAGATCATTTCGTGGAAAAAGCGATTCTTTTATCAAATATAATACTCGTATGAGCAGCGACATATGGAGCACCTGTCGTGGTTGGGCATTACCGTAGCTTTATAAATCATTTAAAATAAAATGTACCCAAAGTGTTTGAAATTCACAACATCTAGTTGCTAAAATCTCTGTGATTGATTGCATCAATCTCTTCAATTCGCTATACACGCAGTTAACAAAATTCGGAGAGATGCGTAAAATTCTACGCTATTTTTGCAGTTGTGTGGAGGAGAACTTTCATCAATTAATCCTCCATACTGGAATTTGCTGGTTGTTGAAAGGCTTATGTTTGACAAATTTTCTTTTGGTTTTTGAGACTATTTTAAAATTTTGGATGCTAAATATCCGATTTTAAAAGAAAACTTAATCAAATGGATACCAAATATTGTCTATCTAATAGACTTTTTTACCAAATTTAACATGCAGTTGCAAGTCTCAATTTAATAAAAACAATGTTCATCATTGCAGCGTTTCTTGTCAAAATTAACCTTATGAAGCAAAACATTGCACGGCGAGAATTTTGCCGGTTTCCCAATTTATTACAGATATGTTGCCCGAATGAAGACATTTCGATCACGAAAATACCATAGTGGACTATTAACTCATATGGTGATACTGATGAAACGGATGTAGTATTACAAGAAAACTCACCGGAATAAGTACTAACGAAGAACTTAAGATTCAGTTAAGAAATGGATATCAATAATTTTGGCTTGAGAGAAATATACCTAATACCTATCCTACAGTATGGACGATCATAAAAAATTCTTGCTAGCTTTCCCATCTGCATACCTTTTGTTAGCTTTTCCAACTTCATACCCAGCGCGGTTGCCAATCTATTTTTAAAAAACAAAAACCAGTTTGGAAGCCACAAGCCGTGGAGAGTTAAAATTAAACCTGACAGATGAAAAATTTACAGCTTCTTTATTTGTTTTAACGAAAACAGTAAAAAGTCGGGGCAAATGGCCTCGGTTTTAAACCAAATATCAATGCGTGCTTACAATGATCCCTCCTCAAGCATGTCCAAAATTTAAAAGAGATGACAGCTTAAAATGAGAGTCCTTGGGTAACAACAGTAGGCTGAAATAAATTTTGTTAAATAAGCCAATTTAAAAATCATTTAGATTTTCAGCTCCAAATTAAATAAGTAATCCATTAGGGTTTTTTAAATTAATGAAATACATTTTTCGCCAGTCCCTATCGACGTAGCCCAAGTAATGAATGTTTTCTGCCAAATTCATCTCTCACAAAGTTATCGATTTCTTGAAAGTTTGGAGACTCCGCAGACTAGATGTCGTCCCGAACCGACTCCAAAATAAGTGCAACTTAAGAAACTCCTCGAGAGGGGGTGTATTGATGAGAGTCTATACCGTCAGTAAACAGCTAAAAAAGTATTGAAAGGGGTGAAAATTAAACTAGAACGTGGGAAAATTATGACGATTATTACACAATGGCTTCAAATTATAGGATTACAATAGTTCAAAATGGGATAATGCAATAAGCAACACCTTAAAAACTTACCTTCTGTCAAAGTCGACAATGGCAAAAAACCTAGCCAAAAAGAAAACAATACCATAAACAAAGCAAAATCTACGGAACTGATCAAAAGGATTTAAAAAATGCCATATGAAAGGATTGGAAGTAAAAGGAGAAAAATAAAGGAAAAACTACACTCGAACAGTAGGCAAGGAAATCGGTATTTAACTAGAAAAAGGTAACAGTAAGTCCAACAACAATAGAAATAAATACAACCTCCCACAGTCTTGTGAATGACAATCAAAACAACATAAATAGGGTCAAACAGTGAAAATCGAATATAGCATAAAACCGTTACTTTGTAGTGTAAGAATGTAGCCAAAATTTAGGAAAATTAAATATCTGCACTGGATAAGAAATTGATAAGGAAGTAGAAGTATAGAGATTTGTAGTAAGACCAAAAATACAACTAACTAACAAACAGTATAATTTTATTTAAAAAATTTATGAGAGATACTTAAAGAAAAGGATATTGTATCCAACCACTACGTGAATATTTGCAAAAAAAGGTTAAATTAATTGAATTAGCCATAGTAAACTTAAATTGAAATTTCAACCGTAACATGCTGATAACAATGTAAAAGAAGTACCTTATTTTCAATGAGTGGAAAAAAAATATTTGAAACAGGCAAACATATCAAACCTTTTTGTGTCGTCCTCTAGACAAGAAAATGAAGGAGCTTTTTGTATTATTTCATTGTTAATTGTAAAGCCAACACAATTGGTGAAGAAGTAATATTGCCGGCAGTGAAAGGTGTATTAAAAACTGTTCTTGATCATAACAAAGTATCAGACATCATAAGGAAAATTGTATTTCCCTCATCATATTTGGCTGAGCGTAGGTTAAGTGCGGTCGCAAATTAACGTTCCAAAAAATATAAATGATTACAAATCACTGTTGCGACTGTTATTGTTAAATGAAACTCGTTATTAACAAATTGTTAAAACTCCACCAGCCTCAACCATCTCATTAATTTTTTTATGTTAGTTTTCTAATTCATTATAACAATTTTCTAGTATTAATGGTGTTTTAATTTTTAATAAGATATTTCACTCTTGGGTACGACTACTATGGGGGAGGGGAGCATTGCATTTATTTTTTCTTGTGGGTCCAGAAAATATTGGGAATTTATGTGTTAGATTCTTACTTGTTGGAGACAGGCTTATATATACTTTTAAGATTTTAAATTTCTTTTATATGCCAATTTTATAACAAATTATATTTAGTCAAATGCGTGTGTAAGATCAAATAAGATTTAAACAAATTATTAGGCGTCTAAATGACTAACGATGTGTGTAAATAAACTTGTTATCCCAGCACCTTATGATTAGGTAAGAGGCAATATTCTCATAAGAATTTTTTAAACACTCTGGGCAATTATTCATCGATTATATCGGCAATAAAATTTTCGAGGAAGCAAGCAACGGCGTGCACGATCCAGCATAACAAGGGGAAAGATTCAAAAAGATCCAGATCTTGGGTGCTATAAGCAGGCAGGCGGGCCCCCTCATTACACGGTGGGCAGCGATAGTCACGACCTATAATGTGTGTACATATATTCGAGATAATAACTTTTATTATGAACCATCTCTCGGTATTGTGTACGTCTTCTTTTAGCGAGTTTAACTCTTTTTGACGGTTTTATTTTTATTTTTATTTAACGATTTATTTTGTCATGTGGGGATAAAAGGAAATCTAGCTCCAACAAAAAATAAAAATAATAAATAAATTTTAAAAAATGGCTTTAAATTTGCACTAAAAGGTAAAAAATAAATTAACAATTGTTTTATGTTGCAATTAATTAATAATTGTAGATATACATATTTACTTGTGCTAGATAAATAAATCTATAATTAATTAATTTCAATATAAAATAGTTTTTAATTTATTTTTTACTTTTTAATGCAATTTTTTGTTACTCTATAAAAAAATAAAATTTATTACGTTATTTTCTTTTCCACTCAGTTCTTTAATGAGTGCCCAAATAAATTTTAGGGCTATCTTCAATAATCTCGAAATTGAATGAAAATAGAGTTATAATTAAGATGTACCATTTAAAAATGCCAATTGTCTTAATACACTCCTTATCGAGTTTAGGCTTGTTGCTACAAAGCCGTGAGGCATCATTTTCCGGAAGCAAAAGATTGTAGTTCTAGAGCAATAGAGGGTGCCACATAGTTTTAAAAGTTTAGAAACTGAGAAAAACTTAACAAATAACCATAAGTTGGAACTTAATGATTTAGGGAAATCTTAACAGATATTTTATGAATGAAATTTGTTATATGGTGATATTAAAAAAATATAGATTAAGTGTTCAAGATTCCCTAGATCAAATGATTAATTATAATATGTTCGGATTGCTTCACATCTATAAATAAGTTCAGTGATGTTAATAATATCATCAAACTTTATTCTAAATCAACTAGCCAAACCTAACTGAACATGGGAAAAACGAAACAACGAAGAGCCAAAATATGACAAGACAACAAGACAAGATAACAAGACAAGACACGCTAACAAAATAATACATGACAAGACAAGTAGTAATACTCATTACACTGAAATAAATTAGAAAATGGTTTAAACATAATGAACGACTCACCTTTAAAAGGCTGTTGGCCCACTCAAAGGGAGATTTCACAGGGATATTCTTATAGCTTTGACGACAGATATGAAAATGATCGAGTTATTGATTTTACAAAAATCCTAACGACAATTTTGATATTCTCGGATTACGTGGTCATCTTTCACGTTTTTTTTGTTAGTATGCAATAATATGAAAATGCTAAAGCTGGATAATAAAAAAGAAACTTCATCATCTCAAGTTAAACATTACTGAATCCAAATAAAACAAGTTTCCAAAATCTGAAAAGTTTATCAAAATCGGCTAAGCCGTTCAGAGACTACACATGTTTGAAAATTATGCTAAAATTTCTTTTGTCGTTTTCTTGACTAGTAGTTTGTACAACGATTTTTTTTTGTTGTCAATGTATTTACTTTTTAAATTGGATAATATTTTATTGGGGACCAAACTAATGCCTGGAGTACCTATACTGTATAACCTATAAATTTAATCGTTGACAAAAAAGACATATAGTTTCAATGTTAATAAACGTCCATACGTGTGAGAGGGTTGTTTTCCAATTCGATTTTCTAATGCAATTTTTTGCTTTTATTTTGTATATGAAGAAAATTATAACATTGGTTATTCTATATCTTAATAACATAAAAACTTCATAATAAGAAGCAAACAAATACGGTAAATGTTTATTTATCGTTTCTAACTTCACATAAGTCACTACAATGCAAAACGACTTATTAAGAAATACCTATCAATTGCCGATGGTATGCGGTTTGTATGTGGCATACATATCTCACATACGCGGAATGGATAACATTTATTATTGAAAGAAAAGAAATCGAAGATGTAATCTAGAAATCTTTAAGGTTGGCTGATGCTGATAGATTGCTAGTTGGTTTGCCTTTAGCTGTCGATAGATAAAATTTTGAAATAATATCGAGCTACGTAGTGATTAATTTCAGAACATTATTCTTCTACTTTCGGTTTTAAGGAATTTGTTCATTGTTAAATTTCTCTAGTCCAAATTTTAGTAAATAACGAATATAACAAATGTTAGTCGCTCAATGTGGATCAACCATTGTTAAAATACTATTTGAAATTCGTAATTTACGACCCTTTAAATAATACCTAACAAATATGAATTAATATAATATAATACTCGTATATAATAACAAAGTAAAACTTATCTGTTTCTTTATTTTCTCGAGGTAATCTCTAGAACTATATAACCGATGTTCGAATGATAGTATTCCTCGCTTGAATATATATATATATATATATATATATATATATATATATATATATATATATATATATATATATATATATTTTAAATGATTTCTGAGATACAGGTTCTTTAATGTAAATCAACGATACATTTAGTAAAAAAGCTGTAAAAATTGGCCTTGTACTATCAACGTCGGGAATGGAAAAAGCGCAAATTTTACATCAGATATGATTGAGTGACCCTATCTTTGATTTTGCGGTGGCTTTTTTTGAACGATTAATTAATAACTGGGTGAATAATTCATTTATATCAAATCTTTTCTATGATAGCAGTTACAGAGCAATTCTATGCTAGTGACTTAGGCCTTGAGGTCAATCTCAAAATTGAGGTCACGTTGAGATGAATCGTTTGATTTCCTGCAACTTTTGTAGGACAAGTTTTTCTCCACCACTCTTAGTTGTCGAGCTATTGGATAATTTACACCAATCCATGGTATAAGAACATTTGACCTTCAAATGATCTCCAAATGGATTTTACCCTCTATGATATTGTTCTCGATGGCCGGTCTTTATACATAGTTAATTGTTTTTTTAACCTTTTATTTTCATAATTCTGACAACTTGTCAAACAACCTTCCTGCATAGACATCTCATGAGGAAATTAACAAAAGATAAAATTAATTAAATAAATTATGAACTCGTAGAAAATCTTGACGGCAACTGCAGCATTTTTTATCTTTGTAAACAGCAACTCCAAAACAGAGGATACTATTACTCAATCAGATTTCCTTAAGTTTAGCGTAAGGAGCAAAGACATTCTGAAAGTCGCACTTCATCAATGATATCAGCAATATGAAGACGATAGCCATCAGAATCACTGTCAGGAGCAGTACCGCTAGTACAGCGGCTTTGTACATACCCCTCTTGGCCACACTTCCAACAACGAATTCTATTTCTAATATGGAAAGTTGTGTTTTTCTTGTCATGTGTTTTTCGTTTGTTTAAAAATTCTTGTAACTCCCTCATTAGCCTCATGAAGATTTCCTCGTTGGTCTTACGATAGTCCTGGGAAACGTTGACTCTTCGTATGATTCTCCCTTGATTGTTTGGGGTCTGTTTACCTGTTTCAAACTAGAGGGCAAAAGCAAGAGCCTCGAAAATTTTCTTCAGTCGGACCATTCTTATAGTTTGGGTTGCGTAAACCTTCGATAAAGCAATTTACAGCTAACTCTTGCTTTATTTCTTCTGGATATATCGGGTAAGTTAAATTTATTAGTCTCATTATATCCGCCTCATATTCTTGAAGACTTTCCTTGCATTTTGCCTTCTTCCTTGGAGTAGGGTCTTATAAACTTTTTGAAGGTGCGTTTCCCCAAAGCGCATCTCGAGATTAGAAAAATAAACTCGTAATTATTCTGTTTTTCTTCGGGAATGCCACGTAGAACCTCCATACCTTCACCTCGTAGTGATAGAACAAAAACACATGCCTTCTTCGGGGGACTCCAATTATTGCCGGCTTCGAATTGACGGACATATGTAACCCAAGGCACTTTGCCGTCGAAAGTAGGTCGCTTCATCACA
Source organism: Diaprepes abbreviatus (assembly GCA_034092305.1). Lineage (NCBI taxonomy): Eukaryota > Metazoa > Arthropoda > Insecta > Coleoptera > Curculionidae > Diaprepes > Diaprepes abbreviatus. The sequence goes on from JASJET010000103.1 coordinate 25,991,874, forward strand.
CTTGTTGCAGGAGCACCATCTACCTTTATTATACCTGTACTGGCTACCTTCTCGATTTGCAAATGTAATTGTGGCATCTGTTTTTGGATTTCCGTCACCTCATGTTGTATTTCGTCATGTACGTCTTCTTTAAATTTGTTAATTTTCTGTTGCATGTTTTGTTCTATGCGCTTCATATCCTCTTAATTTTTTAAAGTTCCTACTTTATGTTCTCCAGGCTTGGTTTTAGTTATTGTTTTATATCATCTTGACTTATCTTTGGTTCTTTTTTCATCTCTTTTTGGGTTTTTTTTTTCCTTATCTTCTTGGCTTGTTTTCAGTGTCACCAATTCCTGGTTCATATCATCTCGATTTTTTGTTATATCTTCTTTCAGTTTTTGTTTCATATCTTCTTTGTTTTTTTTTTCACATCTTCTTGGCTTGTCTTCAATGTTATATCTCGTTTCAGTTTTTGTGTCATCTCTTCTTGGCTTTTTTTCACATCTTCTTGGCTTGTCTTCAATGTCATATCTCGTTTCAGTTTTTGTGTCATCTCTTCTTGGCTTTTTTTCACATCTTCTTGGCTTGTCTTCAATGTCATATCTCGTTTCAGTTTTTGTGTCATCTCTTCTTGGCTTTTTTATATCTTCTTAGCTTGTTTTCATATCTTCTTGGTTTTTCTTCATATCTTCTTGGCTTGTTTTCAATGTCATATCATCTTAAGTTTTTGTCATATCTTGTTTCAGTTCTTGTTTCATCTCTTCTTAGTTTTTCTTCATATCTTCATAGCTTGTTTGAATCTCTTCTTGGCTTTTCTGTGTTCTAGTTTCTACCGGCATGCAACAACTCACTTTTTTTTCTTTAACCTCTTCTGGATTTTATCGCGCTTCCGACACTAATTTGTTCCAGACAGCCGGTCGTTATGCACACTTTGTTATTTAATAACCTTTTATTCAACTTCAATTCTGACAACTTGTCAATCAATTTATCTTACTTCAAGTATGTCTCTAAACAAACTGTCCACGAAAGTCGATCAGAACCCTCTATATATCCTTTTTGCCGATACCAGAAGATTCCCGAATCTTCGAGTAAGATTTTCATAATACATGGTATAATAAAAATAAGAAAATGAATAATCTGGCAATTTCTACATGTTCTGTCAGGCGTTTCATGTCGAAAATAAGGAAATAGAATTTTCTAAAATGTTTCAGACCTTCTTGCATAGATGTCTCATGAGGAAATTAACGAAAGATAAAATTAATTAAATAAATTATGAACTTGTAGAAAATAAACCTTAAACCCCACAAACTAGAAACACAAATTAATACTATGAAGTGTTACAATATTTGTACTGTGGGATAGGAAATGTTTTCCCCTTTCGATTTCTGTAACAAAAAATGAGGTTTCAATTTAAAAAACTCAACTTGACTTTTGAATAACCCTCTAAATTCACCTTAAGGTCAAAGTCACTAGCAGAGATAGGTGATCCCCATTGTCCAAAACAACTTTTGTCTGAACTATGTTTCTGGCTTACTTACGGAGAAATTTGGTTGCAAGATTAAAATGGCCCACCCTGTATACAAAGTAAATTATGTGTTAAAGATTTGATCTTTGTGTTGTGAACTCGAGAAATATTCGTCACATATTAGAAAGATGTGGTGCTTGAGAGTAGGACGTGCAAATATCTGATCTGGTAAATATTTCATAATCATTGGTAAGTTTTAAAGAATTTCATAATATTTAATTAAAATTTTACCCCAGATCCAAATTGTGAATCTTAAACAGCTTTAATCTTATAAATATGACATATGAAAATTTTTGAATGAGACTAATATTTTAGTTTTCCATAGGACAAAAAACTTCAAATTCAAGGGCTGAAGAAAATTGGTCATGGCCATAATTATTATCAAATGAGCGGATCTGTTCAGAGCATTTTCTGGAAAGAGTTTTCTTATTAATAAATTGCCACTAAGAATACTTCTCTCACATCTAAAAACGGTTTATTTAAGCAACTCGGGTTTTGATGTTTAACCGCGGCTTTTTTAAACTTCCATTTTCTCCAGTTTTGTTCTCGGAGTAGAATTTTTTCAAAATCTTATCCACCAGATTTACTGGATATCCGTTGGCTGTCAGGCCACTTTTAATGTGATCTATTTCTTTCGTCCAGTTATCATTGCAGTTCCAAAGAGTCAATCAAAACTCCATTTACGAGGTTATTCTATGTTCGGTATGGTTGGTATTCATTCAAACAACGCAGAAATAGGAGAAGATCAACAACGTAGGAACGAAAACTAGTATTGAACATCCCCTAAGTTAGAGGCATTGCCGAAAAAGTTAAAATAATAGAAAAATGATATAACGTTGTTTCCAATTCAAATAACTCTGAGAAGTCAGTTCGCTAGAGTCAAACCAACAAGTAAAAGAGACTGGAAGAAGTGTGTGTATCAGATACCATGTGAATGTGGAAAATTAGATAGTGAAACAAAAAGAACCCTTGAACTAAGAATCAAAGAGCATCAGAAGAACAAATTCCGTGGAGAAACAGAAAAATCTGGTGGCGCCAACCATGCCTGGACTCATGGATATCGCTTAAAATGGTCTGAAGCTAAAATCCTATACCGAATGGAGAAAATAGACATTTAAAGAAGTTATGGTGATACATCAGAACATGAATTGTTTTAGTAAACTGTCTTTAGATGTAAGAGAAGAGTGGACCCCAATTCCTAGTAATTGTAAATTAGAACTAAATGCGGTATAAAAAATAGGACCTTAGCATATCACGCTTGACTACCGTCATGTCTGTTACTTTCTATTGCATTTACTTTAGTATAAATGGTTATTTAGCTTAAGAAGTTTCACTTGAAAATGGCTAGAGATAACAACTAGCCGATATTTCACAAAAAATTTGGTACATTGCAATAAATAAGCACTTCTAGAAATTACATAAATTCTGTTTGAAGGTTGTAGACAAAGTTGAAAATTGACTAAAATGTGGTTGTCATACTTGCATTATCTTTTTTTTTGTGACGTTTCTATTAAGCTGTATCTTTAATCGTTATCCTAAGCTTATAGCTTTAAAACAAACCATTCAGTTTATACTTGATAACGATTAGAGAGACAACCTAATAGAAACGTCGTACAAACAAACCCAATAAATTCTGTTGTTATGTATTTGCTTTGGCTAAAAATAAAAAAGCAAATTTTTTGTCCTGATATGTTATTAATTGTAAACAATATATATTTAACTACAAACTAATTGCTTTAAGAAAATAAAACGAAAATTGTTGAATTTATCTCACTTAGTAAGAAAATTTGTGTTGTGGAAATCCCCTGTCAAAGTAGTGAGAAATCACATTGTTAAATTTACAATTTTTTTAATAATGAAAATGACTTTTTTTTAATTTTCCCCGGTCCGTCCTAAAGCCGGATGCACTGCGACCAGAGTAGGCCTATTGTGCTCACCCTAGACATTACAGCCACTCTGTCAATCTAACCCCCTGGCTCAATCTGTACAGTCCTGCTAAGGAATGAGTGAGTATTTCTCTCGATTCCAATCTTACTGACCCGAAAGTTTGTTATCTAAATCTCACCAGTGACTCACAGTCACATATGATATGCTTCACCGTTTCCTCGGCTTGTCCACATAGTCTGCAGCCGAGGTTTCCGTTATATAGATTCAGTCTATTCAGATGTACTTTGACGGCCATGTGTCCCGTTATTATACCCGTAATAGTCCTTAATTTGTTTCAACTCATTTGTAGTAGTTTCTTTGCCAGTTTCGGGTCCGGATTCCAAATAAATAGCTTGCTGTGGTTTAAACCTTGTCTGGTCATCCAGTGGTTTTTATGTGCTCTTTTGATCCATTCTTTGACTGCTTCTCGGGCCGCGCACCGCGGTACCCCCAAGGCCGGTTCTGGACCAATGTATTGAGATGCTGACCCTGCTCTAGATAGCTCATCAGCTTTTTCATTTCCATGTATGCCTTCGTGTTCTGGTACCCACTTTAACATAACTCTGTTGTCTTTTGCCAGAATTTCCAGCTCACTCTGACATTCCCAAACCAGCCTCGATGACACCTTTTGGCCCTTGAGGGCCCTTAGGGCTGCCTGGCTGTCAGAGTAAATGAGGATTTGCTTCCCTTTGTAAGCTCTCCTGTTTATCTCGTCTGCGCACCGTAAGATTGCGTATATTTCTGCCTGGAACACTGTTGGGTATTTCCCAAGGGGAAGGGTTAGTTCCTTCCTCGGTTGTAACCCGTATACCCCAGCTCCAGCACCCTCACTAGTTTTTGAACCGTCAGTGTACCAGATACTTGCACCCGAGGATGTTTCCGGTCTTTCTCTTTTACTTGCGATTCGATCCTCTATTGTGACTTCAAACGGTATATTATAACGGTAGCTCAACTTCATATGATCCGTGTCCATTTCCAACTAAGGGCTCCTGATTTTTTTACATATGTTTTTATGTCCTGACATCGTCATTTGCGATTTTACTGTTGAGTGATTTAGTCGGTGGAGTCCCATTCTTGCCTCTGCCTGAATCACTATGTGTAGAGGAGGCAGATCCAGAATACACTCCATTGCCGAAGTGGGGGTTGATTTCATGGCCCCAGTAATACACAAACAGGCAACACTTTGTATTTCACTCAGCTTTGTCATAGTTGCTCTCTGCATTACCTTGGGCCACCAGACCAAGGCTACGTAAGTGATGGCTGGTCTCACAACCATGGTGTATAACCAATGTACCATTTTCGGTGAGAGACCCCATGTTTTCCCACATAATCTTCTAACAGTCATAAAAGTTGTTTCCGATTTTTTGGTTATGTTTTCCACTTGTCTGTTCCAGGTCAGCCTGGAGTCTAAAATCACCCCCAGATATTTTTCTTCTCTGGCAAGTGGTATTATGTTTCCTTGGAGGATGATGGGACCAAGATCCTCTATCCTTCTCAGTTTTGTGAAGGGGATTAAGATAGTCTTTTGGGGACTTATATTGAGTCCCTCCTGCCTTACCCATCTTTCTACAACTTTAAGAGCCCTCTGAATTCTCTCTCTTACTGTTGTATTAAATTTGCCTTGGGTTAAGATTACCAAGTCATTTGCATATCCCAGGACAGAGTGACCCTCCCCACTCAGGGTTCGCAGAAGCCCATCCATTACTAGGTTCCAAAGCAGTGGGGAGATGATCCCCCCCCTGCGGACACGCCCCAGTCACCCGTGCCATCAGCGACTCTCCAAGCAGTTCTGTATAGATCACTCTGTCTTTTAACATATTTCCAATCCACTTGCAACAGGTCTCTTCCAGGTTGATGTTCCTTATTGCAGTGATGATTGATTGAAAAGACGTATTGTCGAACACCCCCTCTATGTCTAGAAATGCTCCTAGAAGCACTTCTCCATTTTCCAGAGTGTTTTCCACCTTGCTAACCACGTCGTGGAGCGCTGTCTCTGTAGATCTCCCGGTTCTGTATGCATGCTGGCTCCGATGAAATGGACTATTTACCATTAATTCATCTCTGACATGCCTGTCCAACAGCTTCTCGAGAGTTATGAAAATGACTTAATAAATGTGACTTTATTTAGATATATTAGCTTTTATAGACTAAATTAAAATTTTCATTATCCACTTTGTTTTTGTCTTTTTTTAAATTTAAATTATAATTTAGTATATTATTTTACTTCTTTTAAATTAAAGCTACATTATTATGACGAAAATCACAATTAGTATTATGAATATTGTTAACTGTATATAAACACCTAATGTATTAGTACCAAAAGTATCGCCAGGGAAATAATTTCACCTAATTAAAGTCATTTTTAAATGATGCAAGTTTATTATTCTTCAATAGATTATATGGACATTTCGAGACCTTACGTTAAACAATATACATCTTTGTTAATTCAGAATATAAAATTATTCAAAATATATGCCTAAATACTTTTTATTATTAACTTCATACACTAATATTACATACAAAATTTCCAATGAATTTTTAAATACGGATATGTATAAATAAAATTAGTCTGGATTCATTTCTGAAACACTATATTAATCGTTATTTTTTATTGAATATTTTCAATTAACCTGTCATCTAAAACAAGGAACACCAGTTTATTATTTTGAATATATTGTAGAAAGAGATAGTTAGGTTATTTTCTAAACCCGTTATTTAGAATAATGAAATTGACATTTAAACACGATCTATTCACGTCAAATAAAAAAGAAAGGGTCAAAAATTATTTATGTAAGCAGTCCTGTATCATATATCATGTTCGTTACAGTAGGAGATCAGTTATTGCGCCACTCTTTGTCAGAGAGTGCAGAGCTACCAAGTTTCATTTTGCTAGAAATCATCGAAATTAGTGTGCGGATAATTTGAAATACGTTTTATGTACAAATGAAATTAGGACTTGCCTAAACAATCTTGAGCGAGTCTGACTCAGAGGTTCGTTAGCTGCAATATCTATACACGGTTTCTAAATAGAAACACTAAATAGTGATGGATCTGTTATGTTTAGGGATGACATCTACCTTGCCATTCGCACATAGCTGGTTCCTATCTGCATCAGATCCATAAATAGTAATTTTTAATTATTAATTAAATAATTATCACTGTATGCATTGTGATATTTTGCTTGGCCCCCAATCCCATCGAGTATCAATGGTATATTTTGAATAAGATGGTGAGGAATCTGATCGCATCTGAAAATGCCGTGATTACAGAATAGATTTCTTAGGATGTCATTTTATTAGAAGCATGTCCTATGTAATTGCTCTGTCTACTTGTACAAGCTGGTTTATTACTTTTTCTTCTAAGTATTTTGAGACTTTGGTTTCTTCTATTTTTTCTGCGAGTTCTTTATTATGTTGGTAAACATATATATATATATATATATATATATATATATATATATATATATATATATATATATATATATAAATATATTTATTATTTTCTTAATTTCTTTATTAAATTCTGTATGCTCTAGTGCTACTCCTGTTTCTTCATTAACTAATTCCATTCTACGTTTTATTAGATTTCTCATCTGTTTCCTAATTTTATTCTTTGTGATATTTTGATATTTTTCCTTATCAGATACAGCTATTGTATCTGCTATTTTCTTATTTATTTAATCTAGTTGGCCTTTCTGTTTTTAATTTCTTTCCCCAGATTTTTTCTCAAATATTTCTGGGATAGCTATGTTTATTATTTAAGTAGTTTCCTCTTTATTTATTTGCTATATTTCTCATTAATTTCTTTCTTTCCGTTATAGCTAATATTTGTTCGAACTAATCGGTGCTCATTACTTATCAGGAATTAATAATTTTCATAAAGCCCATGTCCATTTTCTGTTTCCTTTTTTTTTTTTCAAATAAAATATGTAAATGTGGCGATCTTCAGCATAGTTGAGTTACTACTACCTATTCTAAAATAACCAATTGATTTTTGTCATCTGTCTAATAATTAGGTAGAAGTGCATCTTGTTCGCCTATTGCTCTGGCATCCTTATGGAAACTTTTCACATATTTTTCTTCATACTTTAAGGTAGATGACTTCAATTTTATATTTATGGGAAATTTTTAATATTGTATAGTCCACTCTGTTAATTGTATTCAAAGAAAATCTATTTTAGAAGGATAATATCTAAATGAACTAACTTATTAGCATATAACTGCCTATTATAGGAACCCCAAATAGGGTTCCAATGTAGAACTCTATGCGAACCATCCGACAATTAGTTTGAACAATGGTTGTATGCTCGACATAAATTCAATATGCCAAAGTAAAGAATGCTTGGAAGCGTGTGCTTGCAATTGTTTGTTGTGTATATAGAAAACAAGAAACAATCGTCATAAGTCACCTGAGGAGTCGTGAGACCTTTGGTGTAAGTTATAAGGATTATAGTCCAAATCAGTGGCGTATCCGATAGAAAATGGTAGAGTTGTGCCAAATATGTTTAAATAAATTTTGAAGCAATCTTAATAGGATGAAAATGTATTTTGGTTATTTTTTAAAACTGTAAAAATGTAACATGTTTCATAAATTGAATAAAAATATGAATGACTTGACTTTACTGTCATTGATAGTAAATACTCTTCTAGCATGACCAAAATAGACATTTAACTTCTCAAAAGTTCGCATAGAGCTAAGAATTGTTATAAGTTTTAAATACACTGTTACAAATAAAATATCAAAAGTTCTCACCGATCCAACGTCTGTTAAAAATTTGATTCAAGGTCAAAAAGAATATAGGTTTCTCGAATTTTTAAGTTTTATAGTAAAATAGGTTTAGACAAAAGTTGTAGATCATACGCATCGTACACTAAAATACGTACAAATTATATTATTCTGAATGAATATATACTCAGTCCCTAATTCCGTTCGCTCGTATAACCTTGAGCAACATCTGTTTGCTACTCCATTGTTCGAGTGGCGACGGTCGTATACCTGCCCTTTTCGGAAGGACCTAAATGAAATAACTACTTTTAGTATTAAAAGTTTCTTTGCAGTGAACGGACATGTTTATTAATAAAATTTTTGATTTCAATTTGTGCCATTAAATAATTTTAATAAAATGTCGCTATTTTGAGATGAGTGCAGTTATGAATGCTACGTTAAGGGCCCATTTATGCTGCATTTAGTTTTAATTTACAATTACTAAGAAGTGGTTTCTACTCTTTTCTTATATCTAAAGATGGTTTATTAAGCAATTCGGGTTCTGATGTATAATCGCGGCTTCTTGTAAATTCCGTTTTCTTCAGTGTTGTTCTAGGTGTAGGATTTTGGATTCAGACCATTTAAGGCGATGTCATTGAGTCCAGACATGGTTGGCGGCATCAGATTTTTTTGTATCTGCACAGGTCAATACCTAAACTATTTATCCAACTACTCCAAACAACACCAAATAGGGAACTGTAAGAAACTTCATAGAGAGAGCAATGACTTTTTGCAACTGGAACGATAATTTGATGAAAGAAATATATCACATTAAAAGTGTCCTGTCAGTCAACGGATACCCAGCTGGAAAAACGCAGAAATAGGACAGAAGATTGACAACGAACGAGGAATGAAAACCAGTGATGAAAATAACGTGTATTTTAGGAATTTTGGAAAAAGTTATAAGAATAGGGAAACGAACTCTCTGAGAAGTCAGCTCACTAGGATCAAACCAACACCTCAAAGAAATATGAAGAACTGTGTATATCCGGCACCAAGTGAATGACGCAACTCTTACGTTGGCGAAACAAAGAGACCCTTTGAAGTAAGAATCTAAGCGTATCAAAAGAACACATTTCTTGGAGAAACAGTAAAATCTGTTGCCGTCAACCACGCCTGGACTCATGAATATCACATACAATGGTTTAAAGCTAAAATCCTACACTGAGAACAACACTGGAGACAACGAAAATTCAAAGAGGCGGCGGTTATACTTCAGAGCGCAAATTGCTTTAGTACAACATCTTAAGATATAAGAGAAGTGTGAAAACCACTTCTTAGTAATTGTAAATTAAAACTAAATGCAACATAAATGGACCTTAGCGTAGCCACTCATTACTAAACTCATCTCGGTCACGCTCAACTCCATTTATTTTTATAAATAGTTGTGTAGTTACAGAATTTGTTCAATTTCACTTGAGAACCGCTAGAGATAAATACTAGCCGAAACGTCGTGATATTCAACAAAAAATAAAATCAGTGGAAGTCCAACAGGTATCTACTACTTCGCATGAAACAGCGTTGTCTATTATTTGCAAACAAACATAAGAATAGTTTGATTGATTGAAGTGTTGAAAAGAATGATTGGTTTCTTGAACACCTGAAAAACAATCAATCTGTGACAATCCATGTGCAGCGTCGTAAAATGTACACTAGAAAGAGTAGTATTGCTAAAGCTAAAAGCAAGATGAAACAAGCCAGTACATCTATGATTATCTCGTATCAAGGGCGGATCCAACCTCTCTCTTTGGGTGGGGGCAGATCCACATCAGGGTAAAAGGTAGCGATGAAAAAGGCAGAAAAGGAGAACTACTTAAAACAAAAATGGAGACAAAAGAGAACATTGATGGCAGACAAAGAAAACCATCATGATTATAGATAGAGATGAAACCATTCAGACAGAGGAAATTAAAGGGACTAAACATAATGAACCTAAACAAAGTAGACAGGCAACTCATATACAAATAAAAGTATCCGACACGGCATATGAAAGGGCACTTAAGCATGTATTCCTAATAGGAGAGAAGGTAGCTAAGATTTTAGCCGCAAGTGAAACAATAGGGGAAAGATGAGACAGATGGAGGATTAGGGAGATGGCGATACTTCCTAAATGTTTTAGGTTCCACAGAGTGGGTCATGTTGTGAACCATTAATAATAGCAAAACCAAATAGGAGCACAGCAATACGGAGTAAACTACTCATGGACGATCGGATGGATGCGGCTATAATTGTAAGAAAACACTAAATATAACAGGGATAGGCGATGGATACACATGGGTGGTAGAAGATTCTTTATCTCCCGAACGTACATCGATTGATTGATTGCATGACAGAGCAGGCCAGCGTTGAAAAGCCCTTACACTGCAGCTTTCAGACTTGTTGTATTGCCTGCCATATTCGTTCTACGTGAACAGATTGGTTACTTTGATCAGGTTTAACAGCCTGCTCACTGGCATATACTCTGGGTATAAGCCTACCGGATAGATTGAGTCATGAAGGTGACTTCAGTAGGCTAAAACTTCGCACACATGTATGAGGCCGTCTCGTCCTGTTCATCATATAGTTTATATAGTGGTTCTTCGTTGAAGATACCTATAGTATGTAGATGTTTTCTCAATCTGCAGTTGCCAGTTATAAATTCTATCACTAGCCTGCTGTGCCTGTGGTCCGTAAGGTAGTCCCAGTGGGTTTGGTGTTGTTAATTTGTCCACTAGGACATCCATCCACGAATGGCAGCCTTAGTAATTCCAAATGTTGGCTCTGGTCTAATAAATGGAGTGGCAGACCCTTGTCTTGTAAGTTGGTCCGCTTTTTCATTGTCCAAGACACTTTGTGCCCACGCAAGTGTGACCCTGTTGTATTTTGCCAGAGCGATATGGTTTTGAAGATAGTCCCGGACTTGTTTTGATGTTATTTGATAACACGCTAGAGCCTTCAGCGCTGCCTGACTGTCAGAGAAGAAGAGAATGGTCCTGCCAGTGTCAGAGAAGATGAGAACGGTCCTGCCCGTGTAACTCCTTCTCAAATTCTTCCGACGACAGACATCAATAGTGCGAATTTCTGCTTGAAATACTGTGGTATGTTGCCTTAGTGCATATTAAGTCTGGGTGTATTCCCGTGTATTCCGGCGCCTATACCATGGTCAGTTTTGGACCCGTCCGTGTCCCGAACGTGGAACTACGATCCATCACAGATTTCCTGGCTGCATTTCGAATGGATATGAGAAGGCAAACTAGAGAAATAACAGTGGGAGGGAACTTTAACTCAAAATTATTTCTATGGTGATCAGATTTTAAGGAACGCAGAGGAGAAATATTATCAGAAGGATTTAAGCAAAATCATTACGGAAGTTTGCAATAAGTTTCTAAAAAGAAAAAGAGCGCCTGTAAATAAAAAGCCTTTGTACTGGTGGTAATAAGAAGTGGCAGAAACACGAAAATTATGTAAAAGAAAGGAAAAAGATATGACTTGGGCCAACAAAAACAAAGATCAAAATCAGAAGCAGGAAGCCTGAGACATCTTCCGTCAAAGTTGCGCTAACTTAAAGAAAGATATCTATAATGTGGAAAGCGATGATTGTAGTAAAGTGGTCGACTAAATAGAAAATGACTTAAGAGGCAAATGATATAGAATTGTTATGGACAAGAATAAAACAACACCACCAATAGGGCTTAGAGATGAAGAACAAATTACAGTGGACTATTTCCCATACACGAAGTTAGAAAGTGGGACAGAATACCAGTCAAAGAAGCAGAAATTCTTTTGTTTATCGGGAAAGAAATTATAGCTGTGACAAGCTAAAGAAAAAGAAGGCACAGGAGTGGAAGGTCAAATTTAATTTACTTGAAGACTTTTATATGTACAAAAATGTTTTTATATTCATCATATTAAACGCAATTAAAGTATCTATACCGCAAAATTACCGTGTTTGCATAAACATAACTCAATATAATTCATTCTAGATTGAAACAAATACACTTACAATAACTTCCTATATGCGCTACAAGAAAGCAAAATATTTCAAAACATTGTTATTTTAAACGGGTCTTAATCTAATAAAAAGCAAGAACGTAACCGACCAATCAAATAACACTTTTACCTGGCAATCATCTCTGATCATTGATTGGTTCGTCGTAAGAAGCGTTTCCCATATAATTAACTTGTAATGCACATTATACATATTGCTAAGCATTTTCGACGATATCTATGAATCCAATCATCGCAGCTTTCGCAGTTTGCCTACATCATACTAACGATTTGATATAGGGAAACAACTTTGTTAATAATTGTTGGAAATAATAATAATTGTGAATAATACGACGTTTAAGGTAATAATTTAGGAGAAATTAAACATATTTTAAAAAAATGGTAATTTTTGGGATCTGTTGTTCTTCTTTGGTTTCTACTTCATTCATGCATGCTTGGTGTTACATTTTTATAATTCATTTTTATGTGTAATCTGTTTAGATAAAATTGAAAATCAAATGTTTTCATTTTAGGATAACCTGTCAACACTGAATCTCAAAGAATTATCTCGTCTATATAACCTAACTGAATCAGAGCGTAGGGCATATCGAACGAAAATAAGAATAATGCCACATTTTTTTGAATTTAGTCAAACTTATTTGTTTTTCTGATATCATTACTTTACCTCAGTTTCTTGTTTCTATGGAAATAGTATCAACAAATTTTTTTAATTTAGTGGTATTTATTAAGAACAAAGCGGAATCTAAATTAATAAAATTTTGACGTGATGTAGGTAAAGGAAGTTACTTCCATTTTATATTTTTGATCAATAACTCACCCTGGGTTGGACAGCAATTTTTGTTTAAAATATTTTACAAAAATTTAATATATTGTTTAAAAAATTCTGAATTTGTGACATGATCAGATTACTACATTTGAAGTGAATAGGACCAATTCCTTATCAGTCAGGTAATTTATTATATATATATATATATATATATATATATATATATATATATATATATATGTCATATTATAAATTTTTACGAATAGTGGAATAAATGGTTTTCCGGGTTTCAATCCGTTCGTTCAAAAAATCATTTTTATGACGTTTCGCCAAAATTTCATTTGGCATTTTCACCTGTGGTTCGTCTGGGAGTCTAATATAGTTACTTTTTAAAATTATTTTCATGTTATACTGGGTATCCCAAAAGCTCTGAAAATGTCAGAGTTGTGTTTTTTTGAACGGAACCTCCTGTATATTATTGCATTTTTGGATTCTCCGATCAAAATAAGTGCCTATTTTAATAGGGATTATAGTACCTAAAACTTAAGGGGTTTTTAAATAATTTTCATTTTAATAAAATCTAATCTAATTTTCATGTTTCAAATACTTAAGAAGTATTTCAGTTATGTACTCAACATTTACAGTGAAGTGTAACAATAAATCATATTTCATCTACCAATTATAATAAACTTGCTACATTAGACAGGGTGTCCAAAAATTAAAACTAATCAAATAAGAACTTTAAGTGGCTATAACTTTGTTGTACCTTTTAAATAAATATCGAATGGTATAAGGGTGTTCTATAGCTAAGTCTTCGCGTTTTCACAGAATACGCCAAATAATCGTTTTCTGCACCATTTTGTGTTTTCTGAATAGATGTTTTAATGTATCTAGTAGCCTATGGTATTTGGAAATGACGGGTAATTTACAACTATAAAAATAATAATCAGGAACATCTTTACAAATGTTCAGAAACTCGAAACGCGATTTACAGTTGTCCAACAGGCTATAACAGCAATAATAGTAATAACATATTGACGATAACACAAAACAGAAGGAAAATTTATAGTAAATGTTCGAAATGTCGACCATCCATTTCCAAACACATATATTCTTTTTTCGAAACCACTGCTAACTTTGGACAACATTTGAGGGGTTACAATTTGAAAAGCGTCTCTGATGCGTATTTTCATATCTTGTGGTGTTGTCGGGGGCGCATTGTTGACAATCCCATTTATGTATCCCCATAAAAATAAATCTGGTAGAGTTAAGTCCGGAGATCTCGGGGGCCAATTTTGAACGTCTCTCTAAATTCACCTGTTTCGAAAGTTGACATTTAAAAATTGCCGAACCTCGCGATGATAATGAGGTGGAACTAAATTCATTTAAAGGTCCTTCAAAAAAGTAGGGTCCAATTAAGTATGGACCCAGTATTCTGGTTTCTCATAACTCCGTATTCATGCGGATTTGAATCAGAAGAGTAACGGAAGTGTCTATTCACGAAACCATTGTTATGAAAAGTACATTCATCACTAAACAACACACTATCAAACAAGTGTTCATTTTCTGCCACTTTATCTAACACCCACAAGCAAAATTCAGTTCGGTTGTCAAAATCATTTCCGAAAAGCTCTCGACAAAGCTGGATTTTTATAAGGATGAAATCTGTATTTGTTAAGAATCCTTGAAACACTTGCTTGGCTCATGTTAGTATATTCGAATATATGATTCTGATTAATATTAGGATTTTCGATCACTGAATCAAGTACAGTAAAAACCTTCTTCATCCTTAGTGATAGGTTTTTTATAACTGACACTTCCACTTTCCCGAAACTGGTTTTAGTCTCACAAAATCGGCTGGTTTAGGATGGTTTCTTTCAGGAAACCGTTGATCATAGACTCGAGAAGCCAAAAAACAATTTTGATGACATTCTCCAAGGATAAACATCATATGAATATGTTCTTCCTTGGGATAAATCTTCATTTTGACAAACCAATAAGACAACAATATTCAAATAATTCAATTCAATACATGAAGTTTCACAGTTACCAAAAAAAACCGTTGTAGACCAAACTGACACATTAAATGAATTATCTGAGGTTTCTAAATGCCATAGGCAACTAGATACATTAGAACATCTATTCAAAAAACACAAATTAGTGCAGAAAACGATAATTTGGCGTATTCTGTGAAAACTTAAAGTTCTTATTTGATTAGTTTTAATTTTTGGACACTCTGTGTAATGTAGCAAATTTGTTATATTTCGAGTACATAACCGAAATACTTCTTAAGAACTTGAAACATGAAAATTAGATTAGATTTTGTGAAAATTCAAATTATTTCAAAACCCTTAAGGTACTATAAACCTTATTAAAATAGGCACTTATTTTGATCGGAGAATCCAAAAATGCAATAATATACTGGGGGTTCAAATTAAAAAATCAAAACTTTGATACTTTGAGAGCTTTTGGGACGCTGTGCATAATATGAAAATAATTTTAAAAACTATCTATATTAGATCCCCATATATCTCAAAAGTTAAACTTTTCGAAAGTCAGGTATTTTGGCCGCAATATTCCGTGCTGTATAGGGTCGATAACCCTGTATATATATATATATATATATATATATATATATATATATATATATATATATATATATATATATATATATATATATATGTTTATACGGGTTTCACGGATCCCTCCGTGTGAGATGCATTAGCAGTGGTTATATCCACATTAGGCTGTTGTAGTGCTGAAATCACATTCAGCAAACGTACAACTATATGTAGCTCCGCGTGGACCATCGAGATGTCGCCTTTGTCGTCTTATTTGCTGTGTTTTGATTATAAATTCAGCTCTATACGATGCAAAGTCGAGATGATGGTTTGTACCGACTGCGGTGGCCTGACGAGTCCTATATTAGGACGAAACAGCGCTGTCGCCATCTGTCGGACCCGGAGTTTTTCCATATTTTGGAGTGCTCCGCACTTTTTAACACGAGAATCATGTAGATTGACAAATTTTCACGTCCGCTTCGCCAATATTTTATTCTATTTTATTTTCAATTACACGGACAAAAACTTATCTACTTATTTATATATATATATATATATATATATATATATATATATATATATATATATATATATATATATATATATATATATATATATAATTTTTTTTGATTACAGAACACTACACTATACGATAAGCTGTTGTAAGCTTTATGTTTGTCTTACCAAACAGATATCGTTGGATGAATCTTTTATAATGTAACTAATCTTGGTACATACTCGTAATTTTATTTTAATGTTTTCACTAATTGTCATTTAGGTAAAGACAATGAAAAAACAATAAAGAAAAATGTAATTGATATTAAAAATTTGTTAGGTGTCGATGTTAGTGTAATTTGTCGTTGTGAGATTTTTCATCTCCCTGACTGTATACCGCCCGCGTTCTATAAACCCATACATATCCATCCACTCAACCATATAGATTTTCATTGGGAATACAAATAAATAATGTAAATAAAAATATGACATATTTAATTGCATCGATGGGCTAAGTAAAAAAAAATTACACACCCGGGAAAATACTCTAGTGTGTCTTTCAACTTCATTTAACGTCCGTTTTTCGGTTAATTGAAAGCATATTCGTATATTGTAAAATTTTATTGTAAAAAAAAGGAAAAATGACGTCTCTGACGTATAGACATGAACATGACGAAGTTTAAGTGGTCCTAGTCTCAATGAAATCCTAAAATCTAATTTTTGTCATTTAAAGATATGAACTGTGGAACTATATTTTTAAGATGCCGACCATATAATTTAATTAAGTTGTAGTGGGGGGGGGGGCTGACGTTTGCATTATTTTTCTAGGTCTCTATCATGCTTAATTATGTTTAAATCCAATAGAAATGCCTAAATATATCCAAGTTAAAATTTTCCATCCGGATTTCGATTTTCAGAGTGACAACAGAATAATTTTTTACAACTCATGGCATTTTATGCTCATATTTTATTATCTATGACTTCCTTTATAAGTCGATACCAAGATATTAATAGGCTGGTAAATGTCCATCCACATTTACCAGCCTATTAAAATTTTTTGTATAGTATAAGCCAATTTTTACCAACTAATAGAGACCAACTAAACATCTGTAATACGGTCTTAAAAGTGAAATTAAGCCTTACTAAAAACATTAATTTGGGATTTGGTAATAGTTTTGCTCAGAATTGTTTTTATTTGGTTCTCGGTTTCCTCGTACTTGAAATATTTTAGATGAACAAAAAACTATAAAAAACCAACAACGAAACTTAAAACGTTACATCTTACGTTGAGTACCAAAACACGCAAAAGTTTATCATAAATCCGTCATGAAGGGGACATTTGAAATGTCATTCGGGGCACGTAGACCTGTCTATAGATAAAATCTCCGACAGTTTGCCGGGATTATGACACGGTTTGTGAATTAAGTTTGGGTTTGCATATGCGGATAGCGGCGTAGTTCTAAGGCATTTTTAAATAAATAATACTACTATTATTATTGCAGTAATAAAGCTAGAAGCGGATATTTATAGTACGGTATGTTCATATACCGGGAGGCCTTAAGATGGGTGGCCTATTCTCTATTTGTGGACAACTATGAAACGTCATAAAATGATCCTTATATGAACTATATTAACGAAAATATCTTCTTAATTTAACATGTAATTTGTAGAATGGGCAAGTGTCAATTCTATTTTTTTTTCAGAGTACTTCGAAGAACTAACATCTATGAAAATAACAACAGGATGATGCAGAGGGGGAAAGTGTAAAATAAGAAAATGATAGCATAAGAGAACAGGAATTAGCAGAAGCATTAAAATATATAAAACGAGGTAAATCTCTCCGAAAAGAACGTAAAAATTCCCAAGAATTGGAAAACAGATGTTATACTTCTTGTCTATAAGGGAGGAAATAGGATGAACTGCGCTTATTACAGAAGAATACCACTCTCATGGCTGACATAGAGATGTGACAAACATATATAATCCAACACTAAAACTACAAAACACAAAAGAAAAAGAATAAATATTTAAAATTGAAAAAAATAACTGAATACATTTACATACATTTAACCATTTACCCAACAAAACGTTCCATTATGTCTCATAGTCAGATCTGTCGGTTCAACTACTTATATCTCTCAAAATTTCTTTCGAATTTCCTAATAGCAGCTCTAGCTGACAAAACAAATTACAACATACGGGATATATTTTCCTTTGTTAACATAATTCAAGATATTATTTAGCCAAGAGAATTTGTTTTAGTATTTTTGATGTCCTATCCCTGTTCATAAACATACCATATGCACTAGCAATGTACAAATTAGAACTGCATTAAATTTAAGGTAAATATGCTGGAAGTAAATTTCATAAACTTTTATTAAATGCATTAAATTTATAACTTTTTACATTAAATTAATTTATTCCATTAAATTTAATGTAATCATACATTATCATTATTTTTTAAGGTGACTCTGTATATTAAATATCCAGCCAATGTTCATTGAATTTAAGATGTGTGATTTAATGCACGAACGAATTCAAAAAATTCTGAAACTACCAGAAAAAGGTAGACATTTTTCCTATAGGCAGTGTCCGCCATCTAAACCAGTTTCGAACTCGTTGGTTTCCGTCAGTACGGGGCAGACATGTACACCTCACCATAACAAAATTGAGTCTTTTGAACAACTTATATCATACTAAATGAAAAGTTCATAACAAGTTGCGCCATCTCCCGGAATCTCATGCAATGTATATTGAATAATAAAGTAAATTCCTTTAGTATTAGACTACATGTGAATTAATCATAACGTACGGAAGTTGAAGTATCTTTTCAGTTACTTAATTGAAATTTAAGACACCATTTAATTAAATGTAATGTACCATGAATTGATGTTTCAATGAATTGCTTTAAATTCAAAGTAGATCTAAATAATTTACGATTTTTAGTACAAAATCATTAAATTTAATGTAAAATGGACATTAAATTTAAGGTTATTTTGCGCAGTGTGTATTTAATACATTGCAACTTCATGAGGTAAAATACAACCTTACACCACAGCATCTAGAAACAATTTTTTAAAACTTTTTAATCTGGAATTTAATAATTGCTCTTTTTCTTTTAGCGGCAAATTTTACAAACAAGTTTTAGTTTCTGGTACTTTAATTAGGCGCGGAGCCAAGGAGCGGCGATCCCCCTCCCCTAAGCGCTTTGAGTTCAGGAAAGTAGACCCGATTCTGCTTCTTATACTAGGTAAGTGTATGCTGCTGGCATCTCCACCCCTGTCGACAACTTGTTTTTTCTTGTGATGCCCCCCCCCCCCAAGAGCTTTGAGTTCAGGAAAATAGACCCGATTCTACCTCTTACACTAGGAATGTGTATGCTGCTGGCATTTCCCCCCGTTGACAACTTGTTTTTTCTTGCAGTTGCCCCCCTCCCCCAGGAGCTTCGAATTCAGATGATTTAATAATTGCTATTTCTCAGGATGAAATCAACAATACATTGAATATTTTCAATTTAATATACACCAGTTCACAGTGTCCCATTTTTGAATACTCTGGTTGTAAGATCCAATGACAATAAAATAATTTTCAGCTGGTACCAGAAGGCAACATCCGCTGGAAGATATATTAGTTTTTATTCTAACCAACCTACTAATCAAAACTATAATACAGTTATTGCAATGAAAACCAGAATCACTCATATATCGAATGATGCATTTCTGAACGAATATTTACATAAATTATTTGATCTGTTTAATAACGGCTACCGAAAATTTATTTTAAAAGCGTTAATTTATAATGCTGGAGTGTACATGTTTCTTCTATACACTCAACCCTCTTTTCAGTTAGCATTTCCTGATAATGTCTTATCCATTGGTTTTGATTGATGCAGTTGTCTACTAAATTTGTAATAGTACAGTTTTTCGTGCATGCAGTGTGAAATATTTAATGTAGTTGATTCTTATGTATTTTGAGTTGCTGAATCCGAATCTTTAACATGATAAGCTGTCACATAGAGAATTTGTTTTTGACAGATATTGCAACATTACTGCAAAAGTAGTGAAAAAATGACATGAGTGAGCCGCGTTCCAACTAAATCAGAAATAAAGTTGTTCATTTTATGACAGCTCATTTTAAAAGTAAAAGCCATCCTAAAATAATATATTATCGAAAAAGATTTTTGAATAATAATAAATTGACACGACGCAAATTCAAAATTGTCGATTTTTTTGTCATCTCAAGTATCCAGAGAACAGAGATAGTGGCAAAAAGATACCTCTCACAAAAATTATATCAAAAGATTTGATTTTTCTTACACATTCAGGATTTCTTAAATTTCTTGTCCAAACTTGAACTTTATGTTCATGTGATACCAATTGATAAAACTTATATAAAGCAGAACCACTCAAGGTGTGTCACTAATGTTATATGTCATTTTTAAGTGTATTCAGTACTCAGTTCGTCATTTATTTATGGCATCATCAAGAGGACACAGCTAAAAATAATTTATCTCAGTATTACACAAAAAAACCCACATCAAACCCACACATTTAAAAAAATAAATAAATACAGTAATACTATTTGAGCTGCTCATATTTGGAATTTAAAAAAACTGGCTAAATTTAATTCTCTATTCAATAAATTACTACATCACTTTCACAATGAACATTAACACTTATCAATATATATTATTAAAAAATTAATTTACTATCTTATATTCAGCGGTGAGTGCAATTTATTGGTAGGATCCTAATCATTTTGTTATTTAATTTTCCAAAAATAACTTAAGGTCGATGAGTAGCTTTTCAAAAAATAGATTGCTGCGTTCAAATGTTGCAATAAATGGTACTGAGTGAATCTCTAACCGAGGCTATATATCGAAAAAAAAGGCATACAAGGAACTAAAACGTTAAAGTGTTCTCATCATTTTATACATTCAGTTGACCACCAAATATGATACAACTCCAAAGTGCTACCAAATTAAGGGGTGCGTTTTCGAGTTTAAGGTAGATTTGTTCACTTTTCAGTGTTTTGAGTTTTACTCGAAAACTATGCATTTTTCTTAAATACATGCCTAGAGAAAAGTTTTAGGTAATGAAATAGAGCCTCATGAAGTCTAAAAAAGTAATTTTTCAAAAAGATACACTCCAAAAAGAAAATAAAAAATGTAAAAAAAATGAAAAAAAAATTTAAAAAAAAATTTTTTTTTTCAAGTGAAGTTAAGTATAGGCATTCCCTCCATGAAAAAGAAATCGCCTGGTAAAATGAGCCTCTACAAGATGTTTATACGATAGAAACTAACCGAGATATGGGGTATCAAACTTTGCTACTTTTCTCGATATAAGCAAATTTTTGCTTTTTTTCCAATTTTCGTTTACAACTTTTTTGTAAGTGAATTTAGGTATAGACATTCCTCCTTCAAAAGAAAGCTGACATTACGCCCTTTAAAATGCTTCCTAGCCGGTTTGTACCATGAATAGTAGTTGAGAACTGAACTCTCAAAATTTTCAACTTTTTACTATTTTTATAACTTTTTACCCGCATGTTATGTAATTTTATATTTTTACGTGAAAATTTTTCTTTATTCAGTGAACAAATTATTTTAGAGCATTTAATGATAAAAAATAAAATATTTTACTTGTGGAGAAGTACTTAGATGTATTTTTGGGTGAAAATGTAAATCTTGAAGACGGTGATTCTTCTGAATGCATCGTAACTTTATTATATGGTTCGAAAATTGAGACTCGAAGCATCTGTCGCTATCAGCTATTCTAGAGGCATTCAACAAGTGTGAAATTTACACAATCTATACAATCGACGTTTCGTGTACTCGATTGTATTAATTTCTGTTTTACTTCACCGTCGCGCCACCACATGGTGGTTTTTACAAATTTTGTTAATTTGTGTGGTTCTTGTGTTATCAAGTGAACCATCGAGATGTCGCCTTTGTCGTCCTGTTTGCTGTTTTTAATTTTAAATTCAGCTTTATAGGATACAAAGGCGAGATGATGGTTTGTACCGAATGCGGTGGCCTGACGAGTCCCATATTAGGACGAAACAGCGCTGTGGCCATCTGTCGGACACGGAGTCTTTCCATACTTTGGATTTTAACACGAGAATAATGCAGATTGACAAGTTTCACGTCCGCTAAGCCAAGATATATATATATATATATATATATATATATATATATATATATACATATATTTTAGTAGGCTACTATTCCCGATACGCTCATAAATAACTGATATATTAAAATGATAATAAAATTTGACCTTGCATCATCTCGATTTGTTTATTATTATTTAAAAATCATTTCCAATTGAACCTTACCTGAGGGCAAGATTTTATTTTTTAAAATTTTAAAAACACCTTCATCTTTGACATTAAATTTAAAATAAACTGTTACTGATTCGAAATTGACACCTAATTTATTAACAATTTTACGGCACTATAAACAATTAAATTCTTACTAAAAATTTCTTTACCACGAGATGGCGTTTAAAGTTGAAAATTCTGATTCAGCGACTTAAAATATATAAGAATCAATCACTAAACTCCATTGATCATAATCAGCCACGAAATCCCTTGGTCACCCAGACTAAGTAGTCTGTTTCACTTTGATGGTTTCATCAAGATTTTCTATACGGTATGGATTTTTTACAACATTTATATTAAAATAAATAATAAGTTAGTTTGTGTCGAAAAAGAGTTTTGTTGGTATTTCTTCTATGGAAAGTAGAATAAAAAATTATGATTGGTCTACGAGTTTCATTTTGAGTAAATTTATTTAAAATCGAAATAACCCAAGACCCCAAAATATATCTACAAATCTTTAAAATGTACTAAATTATATCAAAATATAAATAAAGAATCTACTATAAACGATGGTTAAAAAAGGAGCCAAATAAATATTCACTCATCACATGAAAACCATATACTGACCACGTCAAACCTAGATCATACCACAAATTGGTTCCAATCGGTTTGCGTCTCAGGTGATTTGTGGCGTCTCACTACACGTGGCAATTATAGCTAACTTATCCTAGGTAAATTTTTTAAAACAAATACTATTTCATATATAAATCTTTATATTCAAATTAGTAAAATTATCGATTTGTAATCAGCTACTAAATAGCTATGTTGCCTTCCGGACGTAGTTCTTGAAATTAAAGGACTGAATAAAAAATATATATAAATAATTTTCAATTTAAGTGACAGTTTGTTGACAACATTTATTCATTTGTCCGCCAACGCAGTCGATCGTAATAATAATAAATCGAGGCGCTTTCGTTACTTTTAACAAAAATAGACACGGATCTCTTTTTTTGATCCAATATTATCTCGGATTAAGAAATTAAATTAGTACTTTAAATAATAAGTCTTGTTTCGATTGATTTACTACTACTAGTTTTAAGAAATGGACATCAGTTGACAATAGTAAATCATATGGAAATATTATGTATATTAATGATCTGTGTAACACTGGTTATTAATCAACTGGAGACAGCTAATGCTAAATGGTTGTAACGATTTTCAGATACCTTAAGACCAATCCCACACCGGTTATTAATGATACATCAGATGAAAACTATTTTAAATCAATTTTGATGTCTTAGTGAACATCTCCAATTAATTTTGCATATTAAATCATGTTAATAAACAAGTTTTTTTATGTATACATTTTCTTCCCATATATTTTTTAATATAGAAATTATGGTTATTTGACTTTCTTGAGTGTGGATTTTACCGTTAGATCTTTACTCAGTTTTTTACTACTTCTATCGAGGGATTCATCTGCAATGGAAGCAACTCTTCCAGATAAGTTATTCATCTTCCAGTATTAGATAGCTTATCAGGTTATTTTTTATAAAAAAATTTTGTTCTTTCTACCCTTTAGTGCGAGATTATTAATAAAACTCACTGTATATTTTATAATTATAATTTTTCACATGTGTAACTAGTCTGCAATTTTACCTGGAATGCATTTTAGGTGGCTGGTAGTATTTGAAAACTTAGAACATTGAATCTAATACAATTAGATTAACATTTGATTAAAATGTGGTTGTTGGACTGTGACACATTGTCTTTATTTTTGTTTATTTTTACGACGTTTCGATTAGGTTGTATCTCTAATCGTTATCAAGTATAAACTGAATGTTTTATGTTAAGGCTACGAGCTTATATAGGGACTGTGTCTATTGAAGGGCAAAGTTTCGCTTCACTGCACACACTTCAATAATTTGATGTTTACTTAAGTTTCCATTATCATTTTTAATGTGAGCTCCTTCTACAAATTTTTTTATTTTCATGTTGGGTTCCATATATATTGCCGCAGCTTTAGACCATTTATATGGTGTTGTTTATCCCAGGCGTGTTCTGCAATACCTGATCTCGACATTTCCCCTTGCAGTGTGTGAATTTTATGGGCCTTAATTCTAATTTCTAGTAGTCGCCAATATATATTTCACTACATTTATATGAAACTCTGTAAGCACACTCTTTCTTATCGTTAGTTTTTGGTTTTGTTTTGTTAAACTCTGAGTGTATTTCCTGATTTAAAGGCTGTTTTTACATTATAATTGTTGGCAATTCGACTTATTTTCTCCAAATTTTCCTTAATGTATGGAATTGTGAAGAAGGAATGTGTTTTCTTGCTGTCCACAAGTCGTTGCTCTAAAGTTATTTATAACATCGTGAATTAATTTTAAAGAATAACCTTTCTGTTGTAAATCGGATTTAATGTTTGCTAACCCTTTTTCCAATGAATCGGCATTATTGCATATAGATATAGCATGATTATAGAGGTTGCGTATAATCCCCCGTTTTGTTACAACAGAATGATTAGAACTATGATTAAGATATTATCCAGCATGTGTTAGCTTCCCTTATACTGAAGTTTTAATAGTTTCGTTTGAGCGGTTCACCATGGCATCTAGGAAGGGTAATTAATCATTTACCCCTTTTTTCATGGCAAACCTAATTAGAGGTGGAATGGTGTTTAAATGTCTCAAGAAATCATTAAGTTCTTGATCATTGCCCTTCCATACGATGTTCTACGCTCAGGATAAAGGGCTTCCGATGGGTTCTTCGTTCTCTTCAGTCGTCGCCAGTATATGTATATATATATATATATATATATATGGAATTGTTCGAAATTCATGCAATATAAACTGCAATAGTGAAACCGAAAATCTGGTATGAAAGGGCAATGATCAAGAACTTAATGATTTCTTGAAACTTCTATACACTATTCGACCTTCCAATTAAGTTTATCATGGAAAAATAGGTAAATGATCAATTGCCCTTCCTAGATGTTGTGGTGAACCGTGAACCGTTGAAACGAAACTATACAGTACACAGAAAGTCAATACATACTGGACAATATCTTAACCATAGTTCTAATCATCGTGTTGTAACAAAACGGGGAATTATACGCAACCTCTATAATCGCCCTACATATAAAGGGTGTTTTTTTTTATAGAGGTATAGAACTTTTAAATGGAATAAAATAAAGATAAATTTTTTAAATTGACATGAAATTTACTTTATTCGAAAGATAACCATTCTGCCATTATAATTTAAATATGACTTCAGGCATATGACCGCCACGGCTGGCTCGGACGTAGTCTAATCTGGAGGTCCAATTTTCGATGACTTTTTTCAACATTTGTGGCCGTATATCGGCAATAAGGCGGCGAATGTTGTCCTCCAAGTGATCAATCGTTTCGGGCTAATCGGCGTAGACTAGCGACTTCACATATCCCCACAGAAAATAGTCTAGCGGCGTTAAATCGCACGATCTTGGAGGCCAATTCACGGATCCGAAACGTGAAACTATGCGATTACCAAACGTTTCCTTCAATAAATCAATTGTGGCACGAGCTGTGTGACATGTTGCACCGTCTTGTTGAAATCACAGCTCCTGCACATCATGGTTGTTCAATTGATGAACCAAAAAGTCAGTAATCATGGCTCTATAGCGGTCACCATTGACTGTACGTTCTGACCAGCATCATTTTTAAAGAAGTATGGACCAATGATTCCACCAGCCCATAAAGCACACTAAACAGTCAGTTTTTCTGGATGTAACGGTGTCTCAACATACACTTGAGGATTATCATCACTCCAAATACGGCAGTTTTGTTTATTGGCGTATCCATTCAAACAAAAGTGAGCTTCATCGCTAAACAAAATTCGCTTATGAAAATCGGGATCAACGGCAATCTTGTTTTGGGCCCATTCACTGAATCTGTGCCTTTCTAGGTGATCGTGTGGCTTCAATTCTTGCACGAGTTGGATTTTGTAAGCACGCAAACCAAGATCTTTCCGCAAAATCTTCCACAAAGTGAATGGACACATATCCAATTCCTGTGCACGATGGCGGATAGACTGATTCGGGTCTTCCTCTACGCTACGCTCTACAGCAGCAATGACTTCTTCTGTACGCACTGTACGGCGTCTCTGTGGATGAGTATTATCATTTAGAGTAAACGTGGTGCGGAAACGTTCCATAATTAATCGAATTAATTGCTTTGATGGACGATTATGTTGACCGTAAAATGGACGTAGTGCGCGATACGTATTTCGAACAGAACCATGATTTTCAAAATAAATTTGCACAATTTGGAAGCGTTGTTCAGGCGTCAGTCTATTCATGTTGAAATGCCAAACCAAACTAAACATAAATCACTTGACAGCTGACAAAATGGCCGCCAGTTAAAAAAGTGTTGCCAACTTAAAGTTTTATACCTCTATAAAAACACCCTTTATATGCAATAATGCCGATTCGTTGGAAAAAGAGGTACCAAACATTAAATCCGTTGTGTTGTTTTTTGTAGCCTGAGTGAAGATTCAATTAGTAACGGTTAAAAAAATAAATAACTAATATTATACGCATTAAGTTTTCATTGTTAACTTTATAATTTGTTGAAAAAATTAAATTTTGCTCAACTTGTCTTTGTACTTTAAAACTTCTGTTTCTATGTATTAGTTCTGTTTATTTTACGTTTTTAAACGTTAAATACAGTTTTTGTGAGCTATCCTTAAAATATAGGACTTACTTGAATAACTTGTTTAGATCTACGATCTGGGCATATTGGTAAGGATATTAATCCTGCTTAGGAAGTTCAAGATGACAAAACCATAGTCACAGACGAGCACAATTTTTTCATTATTAGGTAGCTTAAGAAAATAGGTTTATACATTTCAAAGTTTTCCCTCATTTTGCCACCTCACTACAAAATCGGGTCACATTTTAAATTATATGTTCTCGATGTTGGCGCAGGCTTTCTTTGTCGAAAAAATTCATTCGGTACTTTTTTTGGGGACTATATCCGAAATTTAAAGAGCATTTTTGTTCCCTGAAAATAAAAAATTAAAAATATTATGAGTAATACATTTTAACATCAGTGGAATCAAAAGAGCGGAAATTATATATTACAACATATTGTTTAAATACGTTATATGTTGAATCAAAAATGCCTGCAAGCGGTTCGTCAAGGCATCGGGGTATAAGCCTACGGAATATGCAATATTTTTTTTCTGTGAATCGAATTGTTCAGAAATTTGGCAGTCAGTATTTATAATTATTATTTTTGAATGCTGCAATCTGTATGTATATATTTATTCCATGCACAATACTGTCTTTTTGTTTTTGTATTATCGAGCAAACAAATGGACACGGATTTAAAGAGAGAGTAAATTCATCAAAGTACTCGACTTAACTATTAAGGAACGGCTGGCATTTTTTTACATTACTATAGGTTTAAAGAATCACAGATTCCAAAATCGTATTTCGAGGTTACTTATATTTTCATAAACTTTTAAAGGAAGGACATATTCTTAAACCAAAAGTTTTTGCGGGACCAGAATGTAACAAGAATATATAGGATTCAGCCAAAACTGTGAATTAAATTTAAATTTAGTGAGACAAGAAATTCATAGAAAAATTATGCTGTGTAATAGTACATACTTTAAATTATACGATTCATATTTATTATTAATTTTACTGCCTCACAAAAGTTTTTCAACTGTTCTGCAAAATATTACACTCAAATGCACCTTGTTTATTTCCGCAGTATGCAAATGATTATTTGAGAGATAGAAGGTTCAAGGTTTGTATTTTAATTCTTCTTCTTCTTAAAGTGCCTATCCTCTTTGAATGTTGGTCCATATTACTTTATTCACTGCTGCTCTGAACAGACCTGTTGATGTCATTCCAGTCCATGTTCGTAGGTTGCGCAGCCATGATATTCGTCTTCGTCCAGCTGATCTCTGGCCTTCTATTTTCCCCTGTGGGAGTTGGAGCAGGTAATATTTCTCATTCCGCATGATATGTCCAAAGTACTCCAATTTTCTGCGTTTGACATTTGTAAGGTATTCCAGTTCTCCACCGATACGTTGTAAAATGTTTTCATTTGATACGTGGTGTATCCAAGGAACCCTAAGCATGCGGCGGTAGCACCACATCTCAAATGCATCTATACGTTTACATGAAGCATCTGTAAGGGTCCAGGCTTCTGCTCCATATAAGAGAGTTGAGAGTACATAGCATTTCAAAATCCTGATCCGCGTATGTATATTGAGGGATAGGTTGCAGAGTATGTTGCGCAGCTTATTAAAAGTACCTCTTGCTTTCTCGATTCGGCTTCTTATTTCTCGAGAGTGGACCCAGTCCTTATTCAACGTGCAGCCTAGATATGTGATCGTCTCGGCCATTGTGAGAGTTACGTTGTTGGCAGTAAACCGTATATTGCCGACGTCGTTTTTACTGACAATAATCGTTTGCGTCTTCTTACAGTTTATCCTCATACCATATCTGTTGCAAGCTGTCACTATTCGGTCGATAATTCTTTGAAGTCCCTTTGCAGTATCGGCTATAAGAACGGTATCATCCGCGTATCTTAGGTTGTTTATTACTTCTCCATTTACAATAATTCCATCTTCTATGTTGCCCAGTGCTTCTTTAAAGAGATGTTCTGAGTATACGTTGAATAGAAGTGGCGACAGAATACAGCCCTGGCGTACTCCTCTCTTTATATTAAATTCTTCTGTTGTCTCATTCTCAACTCGTACAATAGCCTTTTGTTGTGAATATAGCTTTGATATTATCTCTCTGTCTCTGTCGTCGATTCCTGTCTCTTGTAGGATTGAAATCAGTTTACTATGCTGCACTCTATCAAATGCCTTTTCAAAATCTATGAAGCATGCAAAGACGTCGGCATTGATGTCACGTGCTCTTTGAATCAGAACCTGCATGGAAAACAAAGCCTCTCTAGTGCCAAGTCCCTGTCTGAAGCCAAACTGCGTGTCACTTACGTTTTCATCGAATTTTCTATATATTCGTGCTTGAATGATGTTAAGAAAAGCTTTAAAAGCGTGGCTCATCAAGCTGATTATTCTATGATGGGAGCACTTAGTTGCGTTCGTTTTTTTGGGAATCGGGATGAATGTCGACAGTAGCCAGTCTTTTGGTATTTGACCGTTCATGTAAATTTTGTTAAAGAGGGTGGTCACTAGTTTTATTTGTTCTGAGTTAATTAATTTGAGAACTTCTCCGTGTATCTGGTCTGGCCCGGGGGTTTTGTTATTTTTGAGTCTATTTATCGCTGATTCCACTTCCTTTTAATTAAATAACAATAATATATTATTTCCAGAAATTCCGTAATATGATATTTTGGCCAGTATTTTTACTTTCTAGTCTTACAGGCAAGGATGAAAACCGAATTAAAATGTATTTAATAGTTTTTAAGATTAGCAAAGACATACAGACAGACGTCGTGCAACTTTCTAGTGCTGACGGTTTTTTTTTATCACAAATTTAAAATTTTCGCATGCATATCCTATTAACTCTTGCGTACTTAAGACCACACACATACGATTCCTAGTTACTTACTTAACTAGTTCCTAGAAACTAAATGCTCTGTGATATTTTTGTTAAGTAGGCACATCTTAAATTCAAAATAAGCGCCTCCCTTTCTCTACTACTTACAACGAATCATCGAGAGTTTTTCAAGTTTTTCTACGAATCTATCAATTTAATATTCAACGTGTGCATCGAATGTATGCGTGCTTGACACGTCCTATTCCTGATTATGTATTATATGAGTTTACTTACAATGTTTGCTTTCTTATCATGGAAAATTCAAAACATGTAAAAATTTCACCATTAATTCTATATCAGTACAAAAAAATATTGAAAAAGTATGGCTTTGAAGAAAGTCCAATTATAAATGTTTCTTAGATTTTCCTTTAATTAGATGAAATATTATCCATAATTCTATTGTTAAGGCTCTAACTCTGCGGCTTCTCGGGTTTATATTCTAGCTGTTCTCAAATCCATTTTGTCGTTTTAAACAGATATTGCAGTCTCTATTGTATTTTATTGTTTTACATATACAATGTGCTTACTGGACCAATACAATTTTACTCGTTATCTTAGATTTTATTGCTTTTTGTTATGACATCAACTAAGTATAATTAATAACCTATGTTATCAAGTTAGGCCACATGACATAAAATTCTTATTAATAAATAAATAAATAAATAAATGATTCTTGCTACACTCTTCCTCTGTTTGAAAGAAGAGAGTGTAAAGTGATAATTAAAATTAATTAAGTTTTAATTTAAATAGAGCTAACTAAAAGTGGCCGTGTAGAAAAATCAGTTCAGGTTAGTGGACAAATCTATGACGGCTCAGTGAGAGGAGGTCCGGTAAATTTAGGGCGCTAGCAGTTCCGTAGCAGTTGCACTGAAAACTACCATTGATCATTTCGGTACTTTTTCTACAGCATCCCCTTAACCAATAGATAACGTTAGGATTCAAAATAAATAAAACTGGACGTATATTGTAACATCTAATAACTTTATTCTCGACAGATACTTAACAAAGTATTTAAACAGTTTATTCAAATTAGTGAAAAGGTTGGAGTATGTGTTGGAGATAGCAATATAAATTTCAAAATATACTCAAGTAAATACAAAGAAAATTTAATTTCCAAATGCTTCTATGTTGAGACAACTAACCTATTCTAGGCCTTTAAAGCTATGCGCCGTTTAACAAGATGTTGCACCTATGAACCATAACAATATCAATAGTAATAATCAATAAATAATAAATGATAATAATAATCAAAACACACGAAACTAATACAATTCCGATACGAAGGGGAATATTTGAGGGCGATTCATTTAGCCCATTGTGGTTCTGCCTTGCAATGAATTCACTATCATGCCGTTTGAACTCCACGAGATACGGCTTTAGTATCAGAAATAACAACGAAGAGGTACTAAGAGTGAATCATGTTCTCTACATGGATAAGCTAAAACTGATGGCTGGAAACAATGCTTAAAATTGTAAAGTTTTCCGGGGATATCGGAATGCAATTTGGACTTGACAAGTGCCGTATTTTGAACATCGTTAGAGGTAAGATACAACCAGGAGCATTTGAAATGGAGAACGGTGAAACTATAGCTGCAATGGAAGCAGAACAAACATACAAATACCTAGGTATGAAGCAAGCTAAACACTTTATTGACGGCATCGCACTATGAAGGCTGAATTGTGAACAGAATTTGTCAGGAGGGTAAGACGGGTGTTACGAACTAGTCTAAATAGTAGAAATTTGTTTAAGTCGTTCAACACGTATGCATGCTCTGCACTTAGCCATTCTTTTGGAATTGTAAAATGAAGCAGGACGGATATCCAAGACCTGCAAAAAAATATCTCCACAGGTTAGCGGACTCTTCCATACTACATCGAGTAACATGCGAGGCAGACAATTCAACGCTGCTACAGCTGAGAGAACGGGATATTGCTTCTCCCCACCGAACAGGCCAAGAGAAGTTATAAGCCTGGCAACAGAAACCACTTTATGGACGGCATCCAAATGAGGTCAATCGAAACAATGTCGATAACTCAGCGTCGAACTACTGGTTGATTTCAGGAAAAATGTTTCCGGAAACGGAGTGCTTCTTATTAGCTGTCCAAGATCAGATTATTCCGACGAAAAACTATTGGAAGTTCATCATCAGAGATCTCTCAATAGAAAACGACCAATGTAGTTACGGCTGTCAAACATTAGAGACAATATAGCACATAACTGGAGGATGCCAAGCGTTTGCCGCAACGGAGTATAAGGAGAGATATGACTTAGCCGTTGAGATACTCCACCAAGAGTTAGCAGATAAGTTAAACCTATTGGAGGTAGAAAAAGTGCCTTATTATAAATACAATCCGGAACCTACTCTTGAGAACGAGTTCAGGTTATAGTGGGACCGAACGCTTCTGGCGGATCAGACAGTTGCTCATAATAGACCAGATATTATACTAACATAAAATTTCTAGGCAAACTAAACTAATCGACATTGCTGTACCTAACAACAACAACCTAAAGCCAAAATACAACGAGAAGATCACAAAATACAGAGATCTGGAAGTGCAAATCCGCAAACAGTGGGCAGTGACAGCGTTCAAACGATCCCCATAACTTTATCAACAACTGGAGTAACTGGATAGTAAAAAAACCAAAACCCCTGGAGAACATCAAGAGATTGTATATATATATATATATATATATATATATATATATATATATATATACCGGCTGTCAACGAATCTATTAGACAAGTCATAATTTCTAGAGTATTATGTGTATCAAAATGAGAATTGGTACAGGTAAATGGTATGTGAAGGGGAGAGTTTTCGCATATTTTCCACTTTCCGGTCACTTCCGGTTTCACCGAAAATGACCCCGATTTTGAATTTTTAAATGGAACACCCTGTATATTTTAACATCTTTGGATTTCTGAGACAATTCTAGATCAGAATGTGACATTTTAAAAACTTTTTACGTCTACTTCATTTTTTTAGAGCCACTTTTAAAATTGCATCTAGGTGGCCATGATCGGACGCAAACTAATCTAACGGCCTTAGGTGATGTCAAAAAAATACAATCGCAAAGTCTTAGTGACTAGTATGAAAAACAGGAATTGGATTAAAAATTTAACAAAATTAACAAAAAACTAACAAAATAAACTAATAACTTAGACGACGTACTTAAAATATTTGAAAGTACAGTAGCTGAATTTGTTAAAAAGTTTAGTGTAGTAAATGTTCAAAGTGCATTCCTTCGTTTTTACGACACATTTCAGCTCGTTCAATTGTTTCTCTCAACACGTTTTGTAGCATTTGGGGCGTTATAATTCTAAATGCCCGTAAAATTCTTTCTTCTGATATATCAAGAGTAGCTGGGGCTGCTCCATAGTAAACTCTTTCTTTAACATATCCCCAGACAAATAAATCTAGCACAGTAAGATCCGGTGAGCGGGCTGGCCACCGTACCGGACCATTGGTTGCAATAATTCGATTATTAAAATGCTCTATTAAATTTAAGAACTTCTCTAGTATTGTGAGGCGGTGCTCCATCTTGTTGAAAGTAAATTCGCCGTAAAACTGCTAAAGGTATATCATTGAGATGATTTTCGATTTCATTTTGAAGAAAACCTAAGTATCTAACCCCTGTTAACTGACCTTGAAACAATATTGGCCCAATTATTCTGTTTCCAACGATACCAGCCCAGACATTGACGCCAAATCTTTCTTAAAATTTGCCCTCTCTCATTTCATGTTGATTTTGTTGGGCCCAGTACCGAGTATTTTGCTTATTGAACATACCATTATTTGTAAATCGGGATTCGTCGGAAAATAGAATAAAATCGATAAAATTTGGGTTAACTGTATGATTTTGAAGCAGCCAATCATAAAACACTACCCGTCTATCGCCATCCTCAGTATACAAATGTTGATGTAACTGATATTTAAATGGTCGATATTCATGCTTTTTCAGTATTTTTCTTGCTGATCCATAACTTATCTGCAGTTCTTGACTAATTTTTCTTAACGAAACTGTTTTATCAACCTCAACCATAGCAAGTACGTTAATCTCAGTCTCTTCATTTATGATAAACCTCTGTTCCGCCTCTTGATTTCCTATTTGCCTAAAACGAGTCTCGACATACGGAAAATACTGATGGGCTAGATGTTGCCGATTCGGATATCTATGAGCATACAACTCGGCAGCATTCCTTGAATTTCTATGACACTCTCCAAATATTAATAACATATCCACTTTTTCACTTTGAGTATACATTATTTTAACGAAAATTTAAACTAAACTTAACGAAAATTAAGAAACTTTTACGTCTGTTCTTAGAGCGTATGTCACTGTCATTATATATTTAAGTGACTGCTTTGTTTTCAAAAGAAAACTTGATAAAAACAGTTGAAAATTATTATGCATTATGGCTGTCCATGGCGCACTTGTCATAAGTAAATAAATTATCCAGTATTTTGCTTAATAATATTTAATTTCTGTTCTTATGTCTAATCCAATCGCAAATAAATTAGTACCGTTAGATTCGTCAAAGAATGCTTTTTTCGAAAAGTAGTTGTCAAAAAGGGGTCGCCATTTGAAAATTAATAGTTAGAAATGAAAACGTAATTTTGTCAACTTGTCTTATTCCTGTCTTTCATACTAGTAACTAAAACTTTGCGATTGTATTTTTTTGAAATCACCTAAGGCCCTTAGAATAGTTTGCGTCCGATCATGGCCACCTAGATGCAATTTTAAAAGTGGCTCTAAAAAAATGAAGTAGCCGTAAAAAGTTTTTAAAATGTCACATTCTGATCTAGAATTGTCTCAGAAATCCAAAGATGTTAAAATATACAGGGTGTTCCATTTAAAAATTCAAAACCGGGGCCATTTTCGGTGAAACCGGAAGTGACCGGAAAGTGGAAAATATGCGAAAACTCTCCCCTTCACATACCATTTACCTGTACCAATTCTCATTTTGATACACATAATACTCTAGAAATTATGACTTGTCTAATAGATTCGTTGACACCCGGTATATATAGGCGAAGCCGTTTGGCTTGCAAATCTGGTATTACATCGCAGGCATTTGCAAATCGCGATCCCGTTTTGTCGTAAGTCCATCCTAATACAATTAAGGCTCTATTAACTTTCCAAGCCATAAATTAACCACCGTTAACCACAGTTCATGGATAATAAAGTTTTTCTTTAAGTATTAAACTAAAAGCTGTAATAAAAGTCTCAACCTTTTGGGGGAGTTGATTGACTGTTAATGACTATTAATTGCGAAAAAAAACAAACTAACTCATTAAGCTTATCTGTTTCTTCGTCAAAACTCTGGTCCACCGAAGCAGGTCTTCAGTGTATTGTAAAGGGCTCCAGTTACTACCCGAGTAATTAGAGGTACCTGAGTAAACGTGAATCCAGACAGTAATTTTCAGTAAGGAGATGAAACAAGGAATCAAGGAAAACAAGATCGTAAAAGGTCGTACGTAAAAAACGAAAGTAGAACTAGAAGTAGAACTAGGAGAAGAAAAAGAACGTAGAAAAGAACTTCGAAGAAAAACTTGAATAAGAACCCTACAATAAAACGTGTAAAATACTAACAGGACTCATAGTTTACTATAAAGTTTGAATTAAATTCAAATCTCGCATATTAATCAATAAATTAAAATGTCAAAATATTGACTTTTATTATTTTCATCTCCCCTCGTATAACATTATAGAAATTCAAATTCCTGAATATTAGTTAATAAATTAGAATAATAAAATATCAACTATTATTATTTCATCTCCCCTCGTATAACATTATAGAAATTGCAGTAAATCGTTAGCTAAATTTTAAAATAATGTAAAATTAACCTAAAAATATTAATTGTATACTCAGTAAAAGTCAAAAATAACAAGGTAAGCAAATGAATTTCCCTCAAATGAAATTAATCATTAATTGCACAATCTGTGACTGAAAATATTATTAGATTAAAAGGAAACTTACAGAAAAAAAGATAAATCTATAATCTAGTTTATCCATAAAACAACAGCAAATTAATCTTACAAAAATACACAAAATTTATTATGAAATATGCATGTAATATTGCATAAAACCACATAATTTAATTTTAAATAATGCTATACTGTTATATGCTCTCAATATGAAACCATTTATTAAAAATATAATTTTTTTACTACAAATTAATTAACATTACTTATTTACAAGACATACACAGTTCTGATTTCAAATAAAATTAAGCAAATTTACTAAATAAAAATTTGCAGAGATAATCATATACCTTTAGAAGTACCCCAGAGAAAAAAATAAAAAAATAAAAGAAAGTTACCCACATTTACATTGAAAAATATAGATAAAAATAATAATAATAAATATAACCAAATTAATCAATAGCTAGCAGTCAGCTTTATAGCAATTCCTACATAATAAAATGATAAGTTATCTTAAGATTCAGTT
This sequence comes from Diaprepes abbreviatus, assembly GCA_034092305.1. Classification (NCBI taxonomy): domain Eukaryota; kingdom Metazoa; phylum Arthropoda; class Insecta; order Coleoptera; family Curculionidae; genus Diaprepes; species Diaprepes abbreviatus. The sequence goes on from JASJET010000103.1 coordinate 26,028,217, forward strand.
GTTCGAAAGACTTAAGAGTTCTGGTAAAAAAAGTAGAGCCCCTATAGAGTTTTGAGGACCCTCAAGCCTCCACATATATCTTAACGGATTCTAAAATGCACAGCGGGACGAATAAATTTAAAGAACGAACTAAGGGCAAAAAAAAGTGTGCACAACTTACTTGTGAGATAAATTCTTCAGAGAAGTGCTTACTCAATAATCTTCAACAGCAACTAGAGCAAAGATTAAAGGTAAGGCAATAAAAACTAAAGAAACCAAAATGAAACGATTTCATACTGTGTTGTTTATCACAGGCATGTTTTACACTACCAGATCCCGACGTCTCCCTTTTTTATAAATTCATATCAATATTTTTAATCTTATGGGGATTTTTTTACAAAGCAAACTATAAAATTTATGTGCAATAAAAATAAAAAACATTATATTTTATTTAAACAACAATGTTCTTCTATTGTCTAGCAAGATTACAATTAGCTTTTATGTAGTTTACATTGTTTAGCAGACGTATCAATATACTGTCATTATCGGCTTATTATGGCCTTATCGGCTAACTCCATTAAATGGAATCAAATATGTCGGACATAAGTTGCTTCTCACTTTACTGCTTCATTAAGACTAAATGTATCGAGGAAAATGTCTTTGCTTACTAAGTAAAATAATTGTTCAAAAACAGGAAGGAAAAAAACGACCATGATGAAATTAACCAAAGTGACGACAATCGTACATAGTCCAACATATGAGTACAAATGGACGTGTCAAGGTAACTTAATTAACCAGAAAAAGACAACTTGATCAATATAATTCCCGAAAATTAATGTAGAGACTAGATAAATGAAACAAAACAGAGGTTATTTTACTGCAGAATAAAGTTAATTTAAATTTATTTTGCTACAATTAAATGAAATCCTGTATAATACGCAATAAAGAAGAAACTCTTTTCCACAAGTGGCGTGGGATCTATCTAAAAGAAAAAGATAACGGTAATTCAACATCAGTAAAAGAAGTCAAGCATCGTGTAGTAAAATATCGATATATTGGAAGAATTACGAGGGTTTGTGACATAGTAAAACCAAAAATGCAATGAATGGAATGCTTTTATTGAAAGAATTAATGAGAGATACTTAAGGAAAATGATATGTTTGTCCATACCGTGAGTACTCTAGGGGATACAGGGTATAGTTATAAGGGGTGAAAGTGGCCTATTTTTTTTCGGAAAATTGTCGATATCAATAATACGCTTGAAAATTTGCCCAGTCAAAAATCTGTGATATCACAAAAGTACAGTATGGCAAGCGAAAGCAAATTGTCAACGGGGGGGGGGGGGGTGCAAGCAGCATACTCATTCCTAATATAAAAGGCAGAATGGGTTCTATTTTCCTGAATTCAAAGCTCTTGGGAGAGGGGGGGGGGCCATCGCAAGCATACCCATTCTTATACTCTATTCAAGGACTAGAGAGAGTAATAAAACTTACCAAAACCTCCAACGTACCTGCTCCAGTGCCGCAGGTAACTGAGAACTGCCGTAAATCTAATTATATTTCATTATATTTAAATATATTTTATAAATTTACTGCAACGTAAAATTTCTGATAGTTTAATTTAATTTCTGTCAGTGAGCAAAGTACACCTTACAGTTTGTTCATAATGATTTATCTTGTTTGCGCTTGTTTTTATATATTATTTGAGATTGGTGAGATACCCAAAAGACATGGCTTTCACCTCTATACTTATTCCAAAATCGTTGAACCAGGGCATTTTTTCCTCAACGAAAAACTTATTACGATGAATAATGATGCTTTAATTAGATATCAATATCTAGATAATAATGTTAAAAGCTGTGTTGAGATGTGTTCCAACATGACAGGAGTTGGAAAATCTACTATGTACTGAAGAAGAAAAAACGACTGGAATTGTTAGTACTCCCAACCTACATTCGATCACAGAACGTTGGAAGAAGAGAAGAAAACTACAATTAAAGGGATTGTATATACATTTTATTATGAGAAGCAGATCCCAACCGTCTACAAAATTCTAACTAAAACCAATGAAAATCGCGATTTACCTGAAATTAAAAGAACTGATCTCTGGAAATTGCTAAGAGAACTTAATTTTTGCTGGGAAAAACCAGATAGAAAATCTGTTCCTATAGATCGTCCGAAAACTGTCCGTTGGAGAAGGAAATATCTCTCTCAAGTAAAAGGTAGAGTTGCTAGAAATAACACAATTGACAAAATTAGTAATTTAACTAAACTTTTGAAAGATTTTTTTGAATAAAGTTGCTGCGGAAAATTGGGGAAAATCCAAATAATAAAAGAATAAAACAAAATGTGAGAACTCGATCTCATGATCAGTGAGATAGAGGAACCAATTATAATTAATTTGATGGAAGATAGTTTCACTGACTTTGATTAGGAATTAGATACGTAATGTTTACTAGTGTAAACACAATTTATTATTTAAATTTTTGTTTTTGTTGTATTTAATGTTTAATCTTGTTTATATGTTTTTTTAATTTTTTGTATATTTTTATTTTAGTGTGTCCCACTCTTTAATTTTATATATATTTAATTCTAATTAGCCGTAGGTTTTTTATTATTTTATTATTATATTTGTCTTTTTCTTAAGTGTGTAGAATTAACATGTTTATCTCATTTCTTGGGGCTATCGTATTTCCATATAATAAATTAAATTAAATTAAGATATCAGTACAATAGAAATAAAAATAAGTGGGTCTAATTTTAATTACAACATAAAAAAGTAATTACATTTGAATTCTTTTTTAGTGTTTAATTGTAATTCTGCGGATGGTTTAAGAAATAAATAAACTGAAACGTCAAATACCCTAAAAATGTTTGTAATTAATAATAAAATGACCAATAGCCTCAAAAATATTCCATATTTATTAATATTATATGGACGAATTTATTTTTTTATATATGTTTAACTTTTTGTATTTTTGAGAATGGATATTTTGTAAGTATTTATTTAAATTTTTTGAGAAAATAAGGCTACGTTTTAGTCCATTATTACAGACCGGGATTTTTGATTATAAAATTTCTAACCCATTCCTATGAAAAATATATGTGTCTAAACTAAAGAACACAGGTAGTTTGCGAAGAGAAAAAGGGTAAAAAATGATATATTACTCTCTCTAGTTCTTAAATAAACTGTATTATAAGAGGAAAAGTCGTGTCAATTTTCTTAAACTCAAAGCTCTTGGGGGGGGGGGGGGCGATCGCCCCCCACCGCCCCCCCCCTTGGATCCGCGCCTGGGTCAAATGTGTGTGGTTGCATGCACATAGTAGCATTCCATATAGTTAAAATATTACTCAAAGTAGAGTTGCAATTCTTTACACAACAACTATTACCATAACATATCGTTGGCTTCATTTTTTCTTCCATGTTAAGCTCCTACTCTATTGCAAGAAGAAATTATGTCTAGATCCATGGAATTCTTGTTATTTTCTCTTTAATTTCCTGAACATCAACTGTAAGTAGGATTTTTCCTTTTTTCATTGCAAGTTCTTCACCTCATATCTCTTCTCTTCTAACTTTTTTCTTAAAAGTAAAATACAAACTATATTTTTCCGTTTTTGGCAAATATAGAGCAATATTCATAAAGTATCTATTAAAAAAAAAACCTGGTAGATCACTTTTTTATCCTGTATTTCCTGAGTACTGCTTATATTATTTATAGACATCTTTTGATTAATGGTAATGAATGTCAAGGTATTATTTTTTAGTATAAGCACGACAATAAGGTGAAAGTATTTTGGGTAAGGCAAAAAAGATTTGACTTCTTTCTGTTACATTTTTCTTTATTTGTCTTAATTTCTGTAGTAACGTTGTGTTCATTTGATTTTATAATTCAACTTCATGGTTTTTCTTCACAACAGCAAACAGTGATTAAACACATAATTCTGCAAAATCGCTTTTTTAAAATGTTTAATGTTGTTTATCTCGGAAACTAAGCATCGATAAATAATTACTCAGGATTTTTTGTTTAAAATCATTCAAGAAAAACGATCCAATAGGCATTTCTAGGAAAAATCCAATTTCCAAATGTTGATACAATTATTAGTTTCAAAAATTGTGTTAAGAGGTTTAAAATATAAAAAAACTTGGGTTGATCCACCTAAATTAAAAAAGCAATTAAGACATTTCTGGTTCTTACGCTATAATATTTTCCTTGCTTTTTTCTGCTGGTACGTCCAGGAGTTTTATCGCGAAAACCGGTCAATATACAAGGAGCATTAAAGTTCAACTCACTTTGTGAGTAAGTAATTTTCAATATCCTCATCAAAACCTTGTGGAGATATAATTTCGTTTTCTTCTATTTTTACATACTAAATAACAATTTTTCAAAACTTAAAACGAAAAATATTTCAAATAGTTTTTTTGTGAGTCCAGTATTAATCAGACTTATCATCAAAAATAATTACATAGTAGTTATTAAAAACTACTGTGGAACAATAAAAATTTTGACGTAGTTTTATATATTACAATAAAAAATTATTTTTCAGTAGTAATTAAAAAACTATCGGGATATCATGTAATTTTTGATTCTTAAAACTATACTATACCGAAAACTTTACTAAAATATGATATTAATGGAACAATGAGCGGTTCACTTGTGCAAACACTGTATTTTTTTCGTCAATGATTTTGAGTCCTGCTGACTATAAGTCTAGCTTTCAGTAGGTGCACACAGTGCTAGCGTGCTAATGACTCGACTCTACTTGACATCTCCTACATGTAATGTAAGTATAATAGGTTTTTGAGCCTATCTGAAGTTCTATAAGAACGAAACATTGAAAACTGCCTTGGTTAACACTAATACTCATTGGGTGCGAATATCTCGTGGTTTCCGGCCAATACTTAAGCCTAAGTGCTGACGACGCGGTTGCGTCACGTACGGCCTGGATCACGTAATCCAAACTTACTTAAGCGTGCAAGTTGTTAGTGTAACCTAAACGTGTTTGGATCTCCGGTTTACCCTTCCGTTTCTTATAGAACTTTCCAGGTAAGCTAAGAAGTCTATTACACTTCCATTACATATAGGAGAGTAGAGTCGAGTCATTAGCATGCTAGCACTGTGTGCAGCTGCTGAAAGCTAGACTTGTAGTCAGCAAGACTCAAGACTCAAAATCATTTACGATTTTCAAAATGATTGATCGTCATGTGATAATCTCCACATTTGATGAGTCTAATTGCGGACAAAACCAGCCTAGGGAAGGTGAGCTCCGTTCAAGTCTCGCGTGTCCACACCAACCGGTGCCAGGTGCACAGCAGCAGCCGTGTCAAAAGGCGGCCAGCATGACGGTGTGCCGCGGAAGGGGTAAACCTGAGACCTTAACACTTTTAGGTTACACTAATAACTTGCACGCCTAAGCTAGTTTGGCTTAAACGTGTTCAAGGCCGTGCGCGATGCAACCGCGTATGGGTCGGAGGCCACGAAGTATTCGCACACACTGCGTTTTAGTGTTAACCAAGGCAGTATTCAGTGTTTCGTTCTTATAGAACTCTTCAGATAGGCTAAGAAGCCTATTACACTTACATTACTGTAGTTTTTATAAATTTGTTATGTTTTTCCGCATGTATATGTCTATTTAGTGTTCTTAAACCCCAAGCGAGCGAGCGTGGTGTAGTGGTTAGCCTGTCAGCTATGCATCCAGACTACCCGAATTCGTATCTGGTATGGAACATTGTAATTTATTTATAAGCTCGTTACCTTAGAAAAGACAATGGGAAAATCACTGTGCAGTATTTTTCCGATTAAAAGCTTTCAGATATCATTCGACAGGCCCATAAACACGGTGGTTTCGGCCATCTGCGTACAGCATAATCGACACGCAACATAGATATGTGCAAGAGGTTGTCTACGGTCTGTAAAAAGCACGGCATTGAATTAGAAACCCCAAGAATATGACAGCATGTTATTAAAATTATAATGTAATCATAGAATTATCCGTTTTATCTAAAAATTTCACTTTTATATTGTATTAAATACTTCTATTCCGAAAAAAAAACAAAGATCATAATATGGCAACATTTGATATAAGTGATACATACTAGAGGCGAGATTGCGTATTTCAGATACGATATTAGTAAAGTATTTTTAGTCGACTTCTAAAAGAAGGAAGTTCTCAATTCCACCGCTATGTATTTTTTATGTATGTCCCATTTTCGACACTTTTAGGGGTATTGGAGTTATTATCAAAGATAGAGTATTGCGGTTTGCACTTTAATGTCCTACTTTTTAACGAAACGAAAGATTCCAGTATTAAATTTGTCATGGCTCTCTTAGTTTTTAATCTACAGGGTGATTTTGAAAATTTTCGTTTTTAGGCATACCTCGTATTTCTGTTAATCGTTAATTTGTCAAAAAGGTAAAAACTAATTTTTACAGAGTTTTTTACATAAAGTTCAGTGGTATAGGCAGTTTTTATCGAAAAAGTTTTGTTTTTGAGATATTATCCAAACTTATGATTTTTTTAATAGAATACTCTGACTATTATTTTAGATATTTATTAAGTATAATTTAGGCTTTTCAAAATCGTATAATGCGTTTATTTTATTTTGAAAAACGAAGTTAGAATTCGATATTTTCGATAATTTATTTTATTTGTAACAGTAGGCCAATTTATAAGAAGCAAAAGGCAGATGTCCAAAACTTAACAGTTTTGTCACATTGTTATTATTTAAGAAATATTTTTGTTTTATAGGTGTCTGTATTTCACTTTTTATTTATTTTGCATTTACAATGGCCGTTTTTGTCATAATTATGGAAAGTATGATATGTTATTATGTTTTATACAAGAAGCTTTTCAATTATATTTCAATAGGTAATGTATTTAATGCGTTATCATTAGGATAACTTCTTATATCTGGCGATAGTTTTTGTTCATGTTAGGTATCCAGAAAGAAGGCAATCCTTGTCAGACATAACTTATTGTTTAAAAAGAAATCTAGTTGAACACAGATCTTTTATTCAGCCGCGTTCCAAAACATATGTCAAAGAAGACAGGGAGAAAAAAGAAACAAGTGTGTATTTTTATGCAGCAGCAACAACTTGATCATCCTATGAAAAAATATAGAAAGAAGGTGGTGTAGCAAAATCTGACGTTGAAACAATTTTGATAAGTATCAATACCTTTCATATAAATTTAAAATAGTGCAACATTTACACCCCGGAGATGATGAGCGTCGAGTAACGTTATGTATTTAGAACAAATCCGTACCAACGAATCTCTTGGCGGATTTGTCATCTGGTCTAACCAATGTTATTTTTCAAGTGCTGGAATTTTTAATCATCATAATACGAGGTATTGATCTGCAGAAAATCACTATTTAATTTTCGAAAGGGCAAAACAAGGGCGTTTCTGTGTTGGTGTCTCGTGTTTCATTTTGGGCCGACGCATAGCCTACAGGAAAAAGGTGTCATCGAGGCTGGTTTGGGAATGTCAAAGTGAGCTGGAAATTCTGGCAAAAGACAACAGAGTTATGTTAAAGTGGGTACCAGGACACGAAGGCATACATGGAAATGAAAAAGCTGATGAGCTAGCTAGAGCAGGGTCAGCATCTGAGTACATTGGTCCAGAACCGGCCTTGGGGGTGCCGCGGTGTGCGGCCCGAGAAGCAGTCAAAGAATGGATCAAAAGAGAACATAAAAACCACTGGATGACCAGACAAGGTTTAAACCACAGCAAGCTATTTATTGGGAATCCGGACCCGAAACTGGCAAAGAAACTACTACAAATGAGTAGAAACAAATTAAGGACTATTACGGGTATAATGACGGGACACATGGCCGTCAAAGTACATCTGAATAGAATGAATCTATATAACGGAAACCTCGGCTGCATACTATGTGGACAAGCCGAGGAAACGGTGAAGCATATCATATGTGACTGTGAGTCACTGGTGAGATTTAGACAACAAACTTTCGGGTCAGTAAAATTGGAACCGAGAGAAATACTCACTCATTCCTTAGCGGGACTGTACAGATTGAGCCAGGGGGCTAGGTTGACAGAGTGGCTGTAATGTCTAGGGTGAGCACAATAGGCCTACTCTGGTCGCAGTGTATCCGGCTTTAGGACGGACCCGAGAATATAAAAAAAATAGCCTACAGGATGTATGAAGGAGTCTCACAGTACGTAGATACCTAGAAATCCTTGAAGAAATTATTCCAAAACTGCTTGAAAATATTCCGTTGACAAATTTCAGTTCCATTTATCTTCAACAAGACGGTGCCCTGAGCCACAATTCTGAGCTGTTAAAGCCATTTCTGGACAATAACTTTCCTCAAAGATGGATAGGTACCAATGGGCCAGATGGCCTCCACGATCTCCCGATCTTTCTGTTTTGGATTCTTTTGTGAGGTTTTATCTATAGCGGAACTTTGTGATGCAATTGGTTTCACCTTCCAAACTCTTCATAATAAACCTATGATTCTTTTAAATGCAATTAGAAGAATAACAAAACTGTGCCGATATTGCATTCGAGAGAACGGCGGTCATTTTGAAAACCATCTTTAAAAAAACTCTTGGTTGTTTTCAGTTTTAGTGTTTATTTTTGTTTTTGATACTTTATTTTTATGAAATAATGTTGTTTTTGTTGCTTTGCAATCAAATTTCAATTTTCTGGTTTTATAATAAAAGTATTGTTTAAAGTAAAAAAATATAATAATAATTAAGTGTTCATCAAAAAGGAAATTGAACGAGAGATAAGAAGGATCGACCAGACCTCGACGTTTAAGAACAACCAAACAACAGCATGAGAGAGCACACCGCTGAAGATCAACAGCAACAACAAAAAACACATCAGCATGCGGGTCAAACAACTCCAAGAGCTCCACCCGCCGAGAACCTCAACCAGAGCTCACTCAAGCAGGACGACCAAGACAACGCATGAAATGGACTGTGCCTATGAATGAGTCAATAATGCGCATTTTTTACAAGATAACTCATCCAAGACGAGAGATGATCGGCTACAAGCAACAACTTCACGCTGAATTTTGCAGGGATTATCCACACTTACAAGTGTCACAACAGAAAATAGCTGACCAATATAGGATTATTCTCCGAAACAGCATAATTTCTGTAACACAGCTTAACACCATCAAAGCGGAATTTGAACGTGAGATCAGGGGCACTGACAATAACAACGATCCGATTGCTGAACCTGAGCCAGAGCCGGAACCCGAGGTCCAAGAATAGCAAGAACAGCTGAATGTCGATACTCAACAGGACAACGCTGAACTCCTTTATCGGGAACTATCAACAGAAATGAGTGCTGCGGTGCTGGAGTATGATGGAACCAATTCGTTATGCAGACCAGCACTGCCAAAAATTAACTCATCTAAAAAATTAGGGGTTATGTTAGACATCATGAATAATCGAATTTTACCAACTTATGTTTCAGAGGCCTATACTCTGGAGAAGGCGAACTACATTGATTGACATTGCTATACCTAATAACAACCTAAAACCAAAATACAATGCGAAGATCGCCAAATACAGAGATCTGGAGGTGCAAATCCGCAGACAGTGGGCAGTGAATATCGTTCACATGATTCCCATAATACTATCAACAACTGGAGTGATACCAAAGAACCTCCTGCAGAACATCAAGGGACTGGGCCTCAGTGAACATCTATATAAACCGATGCAGAAAGCTGTTCTCTTTTCAACTGTGCGGACGTCCGAAAGTTTATAGGAAGTGCAGAAGACCACGCCACTTAGGACACGATAATATGGAAAGGGTCCCCGCAGAGCTTCATACTTTTGATATCATTGTGTACCTGATGAGTCAATAATCTCTGGAGGGAGTGCGAAGCCATTTGGCAAATCTGATATCAAGTGTTTATAATTGATAATATAGAAAACATTAAAATTAACTCTTAAAGTGTCTAATCTTTGGTGTAATTATTATTGTCAAAATTTTGCATTTGTTTCATATAAATTGGCCGTAGCCTACTGTTACAAATAAAGTAAAATATTGAATACTGACCATTTTTTCGAAATAAAATATACACATTATATGTTTTTGAAAAGCCTAAATTATTTTAATCAATATCTAAAATAATATACAGGGTATCATATTTGAAAAATCATAAGTTTGGTTAATATCTCAAAAATTAAAATTTTTAGAAAAAAAACTGACTGCGCCACTGAACTCTACGTAAAAAAACTCTACAAATAACAGTATTTATGTTTTTGATAAACTAACGCATAACTGATATACGAGATGTCCCTAAAAAATGAAGATTTTCGTTTCGTTAAAAAGTAGGACACTAAAGTGAACAACCGCAATACCTTTGACAATAACTCCAATAACCCAAAAGTGTCAAAATGGGACAACCGTACTTCGATTACTCCGGAACGGCGGTACTGATTTTAGTGTTATGTTCAGGAAGTTGCTGCCGTGGTGCCATATCATTTTGGATGAAATTTGTTTAGTAAAATCCAATATGGCGGACAAAAAAATATTTTGACCAATTTTGACTAATATTGGCAATTGGGAGTTTTCGGGGTCGCACATAACGAATCTGAAATTATTTTTTAAACATTCAATATAACGAATCCAATATGGCGAACAGAAAATTATTTTTTCCGATTTTCTCCAAAATTGATATTGGGGAGTTTTCGGGGTTGCACATAACGAATCTGGAATTATTTTTAAAAAACTTAAATGGCGGCTCTAATATAGCGGACAAAAAAAAATATTTTTTCGAATTTTCTCCAAAATTTTAAGGGGGAGTTGTCGGGTTGCACATAACGAATCTAAAATTATTTTAAAGAATTCAATATGGAGGATCCAATAGGGCGGACAAAAAAATTTTTCCAATCTTCTCCAACAGTGGTTAAGGAGAGTTTTCAAGGCCGAACATAACGATTCTGAAACAATTTTTTAAAAATTCCGCATGGTTTTTTTTCTAATGTTGGAGCTTTCGAAGTCGCCCATAACAAATCTGAAATTATTAAAAAAAAATAAATATGGCGGGTATTTATGAGGGTATCAATTTCGAATAGAAAATTGTATTTAAAAAATTCAATATAGCAGTTCCAATATAGCGTACAAAAAATTTTATATCTTTCAATTTTCTCCAAAATTGGTATAGGGGCGTTCCTGAGGGCGTAAATTATGAATTTAAAATTACTTTTAGAAGATTCAATATGGATAATCCGGTATGGCGAACTCAAAATTTTACATTTTTCGATTTTATTTAAAATTGTCAGTGAGTCGTTTTTGAGGGTGTAAATGGCGGATTTAAAATTATTTTAATAAAATTTAATGTGTCAGATTCAATATAACGGTCTAAAAATGTCGTTTCCGGATTTTGTCCAAATTTGGTACTAAGGGGTTTTCGAGAGTTTAGATGCAGATTATATTAAGAGGTTAAAATTATTTTAACTGCTTAGTTCTACATATATTTTTACGTCATCTTTATCTGTGTGTAACTATTTAGCCAAAGATAGTCCATAAAATCAACTATTTTCATTTAAGAACCATTAATTATTTGCTTTTTAAGGTATCAATTTAGACAGATTAAAGGCGTTCTAAGAATCATCAAAAAAGCAAAACGAATGAACATTTGGTTAAGTTTATCCCGAAGCCATAAAATCAAGGAAATCTGCAACTGCCATTTAAAAGTGATATATATATATATATATATATATATATATATATATATATATATATATATATAGCGAAATACATTGGGTAATTCAAGAAGGAGCTAATACGCCATCGATAATTTTTTCAATTGTACACCCCATTCTTTATTTCAGAATAAATAAAGGGCGTATTTTCGATGTCGGCTACGTAAGAAATATGTCAATAAAAACTATTGTAAAACTTTAGGATAAAAAAAAAATATTGGTACCATCTAAATTAAATGTTTATTCTGGTGTGAGATATTTGGAGTTTCTTCAAAATTACCTTATTTCTGGACTAACAACTCTTTATCCAGAGCCACAAGAACCCAATATGTTTGAGCGTGACCTACTTTTCTAACAAGATGGAGCGCCTCCCGACCACACTGCCCCTTTCCGTACTTATTTGGATGAGGTTTTTCCGAATAGCCAGAAGAGGGACAATTAACTGGTTAACCAGATCACCAGGTTTGACCCCTCTTGATTATTTCTTGTGGGAATACTTAAAAACTAAAGTATACTTGACCTAGCCCGACAATTTAGAAGTCCTAAAAGTTCGAATACGCCAAGAAGTACGAAACATAACCGCAGATGTCATCGACAATGTTCAAAAAGAATTTGTTGATCGACTTTGATATTGTCAGATTATTAAGGGGGCCCAGTTTGAACATTTAATTTAGACCAATTTTTTATATTTTAAAATGTTACAGTAATTTTCCTTTGGAATGTCTTTATGTAACCAACATTGATATTTAACTTGCCGTATGTAAAAAAAGTTCTCCTTTTGACTGGAAGAAGCATACAAAATTTTAAAAATATACTTAGTCAAACGGCACTTAACATAGGCACGAAACAAATTATAGCAACGTGAAATTACTCTAAAATGGATATATATATATATACTCTGCGGTAGAAGGTAATTAATCATCAGATTTATTTGCGATACGCGGGGCAGAAGATGACCTTTTTAGGACCAGAACTAATGTTTAAAGTTAAATACTTCTTCTTTAGGTGATGTTTCCTATAGGAGGTTGAATATGACCATGGCTATTCTTACTTTATTTGCGGCCGCACGGAAAAGTTCTGCATACAATTGTCTCAAACATGCTACAACAACGCGGACAGAGGAAAAGGCAGCATTATACTGGTTAGTCTACAAGAAATGAGACCCGTTAAAACATTAACCAAATGGCCTGTTGAGTGAAAATTCGTAAACAGCTTCTTAAAAACTAGAAGACAAAATCTCAAAATCATGAATAAGTATACGGATTGTTGATTTTTTAAAGTAGGTTGTATATAACTCGTGTTAGTAGTTATTTGTTTCATTTAGTAATATTTTGGCGCCTAATTAAAAAATTTCAATTTCATATAAAAATTTTCACTTTTTAGCGCTTTTCTAGAAGTCGAACTGAGTTGAGTTTCCAAGGTCGCAAAAAAGTATCCATTTTATCTGCAGTTGTAGATCATAACAACAAAATTCATTGAATCAAATTGTATCAAACAAATATTTGGTCTGCTATAGTAAATCCGCTGTCATGAATTTAAAGAAATTAATTTTAGATTCGTAACCTAGGCTTCCAACCCTCTTCCCCCTAAAACTGATATGGAAAGAACGAAAAACATGTAAATGTTCCCATATTTTATACTGCATATTGAGTTTGAAGCAATTAATTTAAGCCCCAAGAACCCCCCCCCCCCCAATAAACATTTGGACAGAATCGGAAAAATGTAAAATATTTAGTTTCTTATATTGTATTTGCTATATTAAATTGTACTTCACATTCGTAACTTACGATTCCAAAACCCCCTAATACCAATTTTAACAAAATGTGAATAACGTAAAATTTTCAATCCACCTGGTTGGATCCGCAATATAAACTTTAAAAAAATATGTTTAAATTCTTAATCTATTCTTAATTTACACCTTCGAAAACCACCTGTAGCAATTTTGAATATAATCTGGAAATACACAATTTTTAGACCAGCATATTGAATCTGCCATATTGAATTTTTTTAAGCAACTTTAAATTCGTTATTTGTAGTAAAGTTTAGAACAAAATCGTGAGATGTTAAATTTTTAGTCCGCCATATTGAATTTTTAATATAATATAATAGTTTGAAGTTTGAAATTTACACTTTCAAAACCTCCCTGTTTGAACGTAAAATCTTTAGTTCACCATATTTTATTTTTGAAAAATGATTTCAGATTTGTAATTTACATCCTGGAAAACCTTCCTATACCAATTTTGGACAAAATCGAGAGACGTAAAATTTTTTCTCAACCATATTAGATTCGCCATATTTTTTAAAAATAATTTTAAGTTTGTTATGTACGATCCCGAAAACTCCCCATACCAATTTTGGAGAAAATCGAACAAAATTAATTTTTTATCGGTCATATTATTAGCGCCATTTTGAATTTCATTGAATTAATTTCAGCCAAAATAATATGGGACAGTAGCAATTTCTTAAATATAATGCAAACTGCTAACAAAATTTTTGACTTTGTTAAAAACCGTATAATTAATAGGAAATATAATTAAAATAAGTACAAAAAAGTTTTTTGTGGTTAGTTGCGGTTGTGGTACGTTAAAAAATTTCTAGCATGATCCTGGAGTTTCTAAAGATAATTCATTGGGATTTACGTACTACCAAACAAACCTAACTATAATCTCAAACATTTTCAGTATGTATTATCTCATCGACCACTAATGGCGAAGGGGTGGAGGTGTGAGCACCATGCAGAGTTTGGACAATCTCATTACGTAGAGCGTTACTTGCACTTTCGGCCGAGCCCTCAACTTTTAGATGTGCCACTATTATTTTACACTCTGGCAGACGAGATGACGTATAATCGAAATTTGGTTTATAAATTGTGGCTTGTAGTAGTTTTACTACCTGTTTTTTATTTAAAATTGATTCCTAATCGTAATAGTTTTATTTTTGAATTTCGAAATGTTTTCTTTTGTGGAAAACTGTGTATACAGCAAAACAGCTCTATAGAATTCTTAAACTGATAACCATGAAACTCTATTCTCTAGTCTGTAAATAAAGTATATTTTATATGGTAACCATTTCGATAGTTTTTTTATAAAAATATTTCGTTCTTTCCAGCATGTTGGTAAATATGAAGAAAAGTCTCATTAAGATATATTGAAAAAATAATTTATTAAATTTGGTTATGTAACGGAAAGCAAATAGTGCTTTATATTTGGGGAACTAATTCTTCAAAATTAGGGAACATATTTTGGTTTGGCAGATCTACAAATGGTGCAACGTATCTACAGGATGTCAGAAAAATACTCTTGATGTCAAAATAGGTCGATTTAAGTCAACTTAATTATACCCGATACTGCTTCGTTTAGGCGGTAGAGGATGTTAAAGTTTTAGGAAAATACTGATTTTTTTCCCAAATTTCTTCAAAATGTGGTAATTGAATTTAATAATTTTTGGTATGTGGTCTAACACTATAAAATGACGTTTTTTACTGGTATAGCGACCGGCTATAAAGTGGTGTGTTATAAAAGTGACGTTACTTATAAACATCGCTTCTAATTTTTTTTTGCCAGCAACGTTATGATAACCTAGATATTTCTATCAGATAATCGCATGTATTTGGAAGCTCGGCCTGTGGTAGGTGTTGTATGAATTGAGTAGTTCAGCGGCTGTCACTGCTGGTCCCAAGCCCGGGTAAAGGAGGAGGGTTGGGCGTTAGGCTAACAACCTAACCTCCTAACCCCATAAAACCTAATTGTTATGAAACCGAAACATTTGCCTCGGAACCAGACAGAAATAAGAAGACGACACAAGCTACGAAATAAGGACATGAATATTGGAACATGGAACATACTAAGCTGGTATAGAGCAGGTACATCACAAGGATCTAGCTATCCTTGAAGTTGACCAGCAAGAATGGAGGGAGCTGGCATAAGACCGTTTCAGGTGGAGGCAGATAGTCGAGGCAGCCAAGACCCACCCTGAGTTGTAGTGCTACGGAGTCAGTCAGCCAGTCAGTCATTTGGAAGCTTTTGTACCTCTTGAAAAATTTTCGTTGGATGAGCGATTTCGCCAGGAAAAACATGTTTTCAATTACACGGATAAACCAATTAACTCTAATAATAAAAAATACCTCTAATAATAATTTTTCGAGTGACTGTTTCTATACCATTTAACAATTTGACTATCGACAAATTTCCATCATTGCCTAAGAAGTCGAATAAATTAAGTTCAACATTTTAAAATTCTAAATCTATTTTACTCTTAAACATGGTTAACTAGACGCACTCCAACAAGGTTGACATGTTCCTGGTGTATGGGTTTTGTACAACAAATGGGCGACGAAGTGTTAGGCATTACATGAAGAGATTTTCTAAATGCCGAATACCAAACCACGAAAAACTTGCCAATATTTAGCGTGATTTCTGAGAAACGGGCAGCTTTGAGAGAAAATTTGAAGAATCAAAGGTTTGTAGTCGCCGCTTAGAAATATCTATAAAACTATTGTAAATGATATTTAAAAAAAAACCTATTACATCACGTCCAAAAGGTTCAAGAACTTTTACCGATTGATACCCCGTTACATTTTGTGAATTTATTCGAAATAAAAGTAGGTTTTACCGACTTAAATCATTCAGGGGACCACATTAAAAAGCATATAATGTCAGCAAAACATATGAAAAATGTTTTACAATATTAATTTTGGGGACTGTTAACGTAACTGCTCAATTAAGCAACGTTTATCGGAGAGATAGTGAACTGCACAATGAAAAAATTAAACATAATCGATGCATTTTAAATATTATAATTAATTGTGTGCGTTTCTGTGGAGCCTTCGAACTCGCATTACGAGGACATGATAAGTCTACGTCTTCCTCTATTCCCGGGTTTTTTCGAGGTTTAATTGATTTTAGTGCTGAGTTAGATGGTGCTGAAACAACATTTGGAAAAAGCATCGGTATTTTAAAGGTACGTCAAAAATAATTCAATGATTCAATGAAGATTTATAAGCAATATTTATTGTATGCCAAGAGGAAATTTCTAAAGAAAGAAAAGAAGCTGATTATTTGTCTATCATAGCTGACGAAACTTGTGCCGTATTAAAGATCTTTCAAATGCCAATGTCTTTAGATACATTGTACGATGCAAGCCGATTGAGCGATTTTGGGATTTTTAGTGCCTTTAGAACACGACGCGAAAACTTTGTCTTCTGTTATACTAAACAACTTAAAAAGCACGTAAAAGGTAATAAAAACTCATTTCGCATCACATACGATGGTGTATCCGTCTTGAGCAGCTCGTCGAATGTGGTGCAAGCAATAGGCATGATGAATGATTTTGGAAAAATACTCCACGATGTTTTTACGCACCTACTTTATACAAAATAAATCTTATTTCTTCAAAAAATTAATGTTTTGAATGAAAAATTGACTTTATTAAAATACAATTTAAATTTCGCACCAAAACGCTAGAATAGTAATGGCGTCCGTCTGTGACGTCACCCTTTCGTAAACACTTGACAAGTTGCATCTTATTGCTAGTCTCTATTTATATTTTCCATTATTTTGTGCGATTATCATGAATTCTAATGTGTATCGATGGTGTGTAGTTTCTCGATGTAATAATACATCGATAAAAACTACGAATAAGTTTTTTATTAACGTGCCAATGAAGAAAAATATCAAAAATACGTGACTAAATCTTGCAAGGCGAGACCCAACTCCTGCATCTGTAAATTCAGTGATTTATTTCTGCGAAGATCATTTTGATGTGAATATTTAATTTATATAAATAAGTGGTGAAGCTCCCAAACAAAATATATATGTAAGGTAAATATTTGTCAATAACACTGTCGATCCCGTTTGAGGTTAGGTTTAATTTCTTTATTACTGTATTATATTTAAAGTTCCTACCTAAAAGCTTTTTCTTTTTCCACTTACCAAATGATATGGAAAATTATATACAGTACCATGTAATGGGTTCAATTTTACAAGTGTGCATGAAGTCAGGGTGTATATCCACAAGATTTGAATGCTAACTAGGCAGAAGCAAACGAACTTCTGACACCGCTGAGCGTCCCTATGCTTTTAAAAAACAAAGGTGTATAACTGAAGAAAGTGAGAAAGATGTAGCACAAACAAAAACTCCTACAGAACATTTAGAACTTACAGACACTTCCCCAGAAAGTTCAGGTACGTACTCATTGCTTTTTTATATCGATAACCTGGTTTATTGAATTCAAGTGTATATCTTTTCTGTTTGTTAGTTTAATCATAACATTATAGGTAGTTATGATTCCAAACAATCTTTGCGATACCTATATATGATTTACAAGCCAAACGGCTTCGCACTCCCTCAAGGGATTATTCACTCATACCAGGCATACAAAGACACCAAAAGTATGAAGCTCTGTGGGAACCCTTTCCATGTTATCGGGTCCTAGGTGACGTTGTCTGCTGTATTTCCTACGAACTTTCGGACGGTTCGCGCTGTTACTAGGAGAATTTCTTTCTGCATCGGCTTATACAGATGCTCACTAAGGCCCAGTCCCTTGATGTTCTGCAGGAGGTTCTTTGGTATCACTCCAGTTGTTGACAGTATTATGGGAATCGTTTGGACGCTGTTCATTGCCCATTGTCTTCGGATTTGGACCTCCAGATCTCTGTATTTGGCGATTTTCTCGTTGTATTTTGGCCTTAGGTTGTTGTTGTTAGGTACAGCAATGCCGATTAGTGTAGTTCGCCTAGAAATTTTATCTATTAATATAATGTCTGGTCTATTATGAGCTACTGTTTGATCCGTCAGAACCGTTCGGTCCCAATATAACTTGAACTGGTTGTTCACAAGAATAGGCTCCGGATTGTACTTGTAATAAGGCACTTTTCCTACCTGTAATAGGTTTAACTTTTCTGCTAACTCTTGGTGGAGTATCTTAGCGGCTGAGTCGTGTCTTTCCTTATACTCGGTTGCGGCAAACGCTTCGCATCCTCCAGTTATGATGCCTATTATTATTATAATATTATTATTATTATAGTCTGTTGCAAAAATTATAGTACATAATAATGTGTTAGTAGTACAGTTTGTTCACAAGTACTTATTTTTATTTTTTAGCTTTGCATGCAATTGAAGATCTAGAAGCACCTACCACCTTTCCAAAATCAGCTGATAAAGCAGTACAAGTATATATATTATACAAATTCAGAAGTAAAGCAGTCCAAACTGAAGTTAAAACAGTGCACCAGTTAACCTCGCTTCCAGCATCAAGGAGTCGATTCTTGACAAATTTGAACTATTGGCCGTGACGTTGTTGTACTTTTGGAAGCACAAAACTGGCACACTGGATAGTTTTATCCACAAAATATCTTATTAACGATACAAATAAAGACAAACTCGAACGATAAAGGCGATAAACAATAATGACTGATTGATGTTTACGAAAGCGTGACGTCACGCGCTTCTGATTGGTGTTCGATCTAATATGGCCGATTTCTAGGTTTTGTGTTGTTATTTTTACTGAAATAAATATAATATCGCTTGTAATCTAAAAATAAGTGTATTTTTTAGAACTTGTCTATCCTATATAACGTCTTCAAATCATAATTTCAGTGATTCTTTATTACAGTCATCATGCCTATCGTAAAAAAACCTATGAACATGCTGCTTACGTGCATTGTTATGCACATTAATTAAATTTGGTAATGTCAAATGCAATTTACAAGGGATTTGTTCTTTTTCTTTCAAATAGTCCTCAAAGAACCGCAATACTAGATCAAATTGTTAACAAACGCTTACTTCGTTCGGTCCGGAATTTTAACTCTAGGTTTGTTTGTACCATATTCAAAAACAAAGACAGCATTCTAGAGACAATGAAAAAATCTTAGATGGCAGTAGAAACGTTAGTATCACAACCCAAAACATCAGGGTATGTCAAAATTCTCAAAAGCAAGAGTTTCCTTTCATGGTTAAACTTATATTACAAAATAATGAATCAAGTTTATTTATTATTTGGTAAGATTAAAACAAGACATACTGACGCTGTTTTTGCAAATAAAAATATATTATCATTTGAATCAAAATTAACAGAAATTAGAAATAATATTACCTCAAACGATACTGAGCCATGTCCATCTACTACAAAATGACGTAAACTCGATGATTCCGCGCAGTTTTGCCGGGAAGCAAAAGAAGTTTGTGATATATAATTATAAGTCAAGCAAAACAATGATTTAGCTTTACAGGTCACTTGGTGGCAGCCTGTCTTTTTTTTCGGAACAGTATGTCGAATGCAGTACATGTTTTCCAGAAGAAAAATTTAAGGATACGATTAATATTTACGCCTTTTTTATCGAACAGAAACTCCGTACAGAACTGACTGTCATATATGAGACTGAAGAATTTAGATCGATTTCGGAACGTCTTGTACTTTGTGACTATCTTTAGCAAAAGATCGAGCTAAGTGAGACATTTAGTGAAGTTCTAAAACTTTTAAAAATGTTACTGTTCCGATGGCATCGGCAGAAGCTTTTCTACCCTCAAATGGATAAAAACGTTTTTATGAAATACTATGAGCCAGGAAATTCTTTCTGCTTTGGTAATGCTTTCTAAATAAAGGGATCTTAGCGAAAGCATGTCTGATTTTAATCAGCGGTTTATTGATAAGTTTCCTAATGCTAAAGATCGGCTTATGAATTTTCTTTATAAATAATTCACACAGTTATACGTGGATTTTGTTTTGAGTGGTATATTTTTAAAACTTACTTCTTCTTTATGTTTCGTTATTTAAAATACACTGTCTTGTTTCATACTAACTAAATTTTTAGAGACTTATTTTTTTATCCACCGGTGCTTATGGCAGATTTTATACATATCTATGTTTTTAATGTACCATTCGAACTGCAACCCTTACTCTTTTAATGCACCAGCCGTCACTGCAATATAAGCGTATAATATAAATTATGACAGTATCATCACCAAACCAAAACAAAACTGGGCGACTTGAAGATCTAAATTTCATGGCAACTGGGTCGGGCTTAAGTCTTAAATCTTCTTAGTGAATCTGGCTGTATGAATTTTTCTGCCAGACAAGTGCGCTTGATATATGTCATATTTATATCGTTGGACGGGAAATTTTTTCTATTTTCCATTTCTGAAAAAAAAATAGGGGTCCCTATTAGAAAAAATAAAGTTTGCCTTGAAATGGCCTTGATATACTAGTTCGAAGGCATTTTCAAGGCCATAAGCATTTAGTCTCTTTAAAATAAGTATCTATTGTCTCATGTCATTTTTAACGCTTAGTTTCTGAGATTTTTGAGTGGGACACCCTAAACATATAAACTCATGGCTAATCCAGTTTTATTTGAGTTTGATAATTATTGTGTATTTTGCAAATCTTTTGAATGTAAAATTCGGGCATGGCAGTAATCGAATTTTTTAGAAAGGAACTTACTTGTCTTAAACATATTCATGAACAAAAGTTATATAGACGAGGCTTTCTTATATCATATCCGTTTCGCCACGAAGTTGAGTCAGATAATATTTGTTTTGAGAAATCTCAGAAATAGTGTTTTTGATGCAGTTTTATGAGTGCTTATTATGCGTGCGAAAGCCAGAGCATTAATTTCTTTTTGTGTTTTGGTAAATCATAACTTTTTTTATTCGTCATGGTTCATTAAAAATAATCAGTACTTCTTAAGCTTATTTTTCTCCTAAATTGTCTTTATCCACAGAATTCTCATACGCTAGGGCGCCCTGAACCCTGAAGCCCACGAGAATGACTATATGGGCCCCCCTGTGGACGTTCTAATGCCGAGCATGACTGGCGCTTCGCGAGACTATTGTGCGCTAACTGGCCCCGCAGCGGGGCCCAAGGAGCTCGTTACTAAGTTAATTGCGAGAAAATGGGAACGACTTTTAAAAGAATTATAGTTTTTCTTTTAATTTGCTGTAGTTATACAATTACGCGTTTAATCTTTAAAATAACAATTTAAATATATAACTTACTGTTAGTAGAATAAGTAGTCTATTTAAGTTAAATATACTTTATTTTTATGATGTCAGAGAAAAAGTAGAAAATTATTTTTAATGACAAATACAGAAATTCACAAAATTACTACGGAAAATGGCTCCTGATAAAATCGATTGAATCATTGATATTATGTGATTAAAATGAGCTTGATTAAAAGTTAGCACTACCTACAGTAATTAAATAGGCTACCTAACTCTATTAAATATTTTAAGAATTGATGTCATAGACTTTAGCGTAACAGAGCGTATTTTATTTAGTTTCCGAAGATAATATGTTTATATTCCATAAAAAACGTTAATAAATAAGAAATTTTCTTGTTTGAGTGCTTAATGGATAAAGCTCTACGATTGATTGCAACTCTGAGGACGTCACACATAAGTAAATTAACAGGATGATACGCGATATTAACAATTTCTGGTGTCGTCGAGCGGCTTTCAAGTTAAGTACTGATATACTCGTATTTCTTACTAATCTTTTTTAGTTAAGTTACTTTGCAAGCTACTTTATTATTAATATCAAAATGGAGATAAATTTTGTGCAAGCCGACAACAGTAACTTTTCTATATTAGATGCATTTACGATTGCATTTTTGAAAACGGTAATGTAAATATTATTTGCAACTTATATATAGAATTATACCATAAGTGAGTATAAAATCACAATATAGGTTGTCAGCAAATAAGTTGGCATGTGATTATAACAATTTTTCGTTCATAGGTTTGTCTTTCATTTTAATCCATAAGAGAATAATGCCTTTGTCCTGAAACAAATAATTTAAGGTTTATATAGGTCCCGTACACGTGATGAAGCTTTAGAGAAGGAACATTGATCAAAATTTGTCACAGCTCAGCCGTAATATATTGCAGTAATATATACACAATATTTGTGCACTCACATTAAAGTGATCTTTACACATAAAAAACATAGAATTAGTTCCTGGGGGCTCTACGAGCTAGTTTATACGTATCATGTGGCCAGTGTCACTATTCAAATGCTTTTCGGCTTACTTTTTGTCAAAGGGTTTCTATTTCGGTTTAAGCATATCGAAAATATATAGGATGGTTTAAAAACATCCGGTAAAAGTCCATAAATGCTTCATATGAACCCCTTTCAGAATATTTTAAATTAAATTATAGTTAAATTAATGTAATTCCGTAACCTTATTTTTTGGATAATTTTCATAGCTCTTATTATAATAAACCTACAAGTATTATTTAAATTATTTTCATACAGATAATTAAGTTAAATTTTATTCTATATCTATTTATAATCAATTCACTTTTTTAATATATTTGATATTTTTATGTAATTATAACTCAAAAACAACACTTAGGAGTGGGTTGCAGTAATGCTAACTTTTAATCAAGATCATATTATTACATCATATCAAAAATTCGGGATCCCTCGACTTTGAACATAATACTATTGATTAGAAGACACCTAAACAAGCACATGAAGTCGAATTGGCCGGGTATTATTTAGTTAGTAATGTAGTATACATCAACAAAAAACAAAAGATTCACTACAATATAACACGTCATGATGACCCATCTCTCGTTTAGATGTAAACAAGAAAAGAAAACAACAATCCAAATAGCAATCTTCCTTAAATTCCACCCGATGGGCCGAGCGACCTGCTGGTCAGCTCGTCGGTGAAGTCTTTCAAGATACCAGCGGGAGCCGAACCTGTAACACATCCACTCTTCATACAATGGTAATTATTAGCATGACATGATGATTCGGCCAAGAAGAAAAAACCGTCCATCGGATTAAGACGATGAGAATTTGAATTGTGAATTCCAATGCGATCTTAAATAAATCGTTTGTTTATCACGACGCCATTTTTCATACTTAACAAGATTATTGACGTGACGGTAACGCTTTTGTTGTGTCGGCTTTGTATACTTTTTTTTATAATGTTTATATTACTACTTATTATTCTTAATTTATACATTTCAGATTCCTTTGGTCCCTAATTGAAGTGTTCACCTTAAAATAGTTACACTTACGGGGGTGATGGAACATACATAGAAGACTATGAAAACGTTCATGCTAAGGATAGTCAGGGATCTGACGACATGTTTGTAAGATCAGGACTGTTTCACTAGGGGAGTTAGCCGTAAGACTAGTCCCACTGGAATCGCATTTCAGGACAACGGCCCAACAACCTAAAAGACGTTGATGCTGGAAGCTTTAAATGGACCACAATACAAATAAGGCTTCCGATGGGACTGAGATATGACACCTCAAGAAAACATATCCACATGTTGGGTTTATACCAGATTTCATAGTACTTTGTAGCGAAGCGGATGAAACAGCTTCTGTGCAGCTGTAGCTCGCTGGACACTAGACAACTTTCTGGAAGAACTTTTATTATTGGGAGGTAATTTCATAAGCATAACATAGCTAATAAAATAAATACTAGTCTTGTTTACTAAACACAGTAAAACATGACCCATAATAATTATAATCCAACTTAAAGGTTGTATAAGCCACAAAACAGAGCAAACATTCTGGTTACTTTATAAACTATCGATTTAAGGCAATATATTGCTTAATTTCGATGAAATACAGTGGACAGAGACCCTTTAGTGACAAAGCCACTTCAGGTTGACAAAGTTATGTAAACGAAAAGCCTTTTACCATGAACTAATAGAGACACAAAATTATGTCATAGAAATGACATCATAACAGGGTCTGACACTCATCAGGTTAAAATTAAAAAATATTGAACTATTTTTACAACTGAAATTTTTATATAGTGCAGTTCTCATATTCGTGCTTTTATATATTACTGTGCCCACATATAATACATAATTATATTTATTGTCACTGTGGAATCTGATGGTCGACGAGTTTTTGGTAAATCTCAACAATCAAGGCTACGATCTAGTTATATTTATCGTGAAAAAGCACGGCAAAATACTATCGGAACTCATAGAGGGGCTCTAACCATAGTGGGGGAGTGGTGCACTAAGGAACACCTTAGGATGAAGCCTGGAAAAATCGTACTTAAACTATTCACTAAAAAAAACAATCTTGGTGAGTTAAAATTAATAATTTTCTTCATAATATAACTGCAGTTGAGCCACTAGCTTCAACACTTAGGTTTAATCTTGGATGCAAAGCTTACCTTCAGCTTACATTTACAGAAAATTATAATTAAGGATGAAACCTGAGGATTAAAACCATGCATTGATTGTATACTGGTTATACATAAGAGTGATAAGACACATGATAAATTATGACTTGATTGTATGGTGCACAAAAACCAATCTAAACTCTAGAGAGTGACCTGCCTTTGCATCACGGGAGCTATGAGAAATACCTCGATAGTAGCTACGGGCACCTTATTAAATCTGATCTAAAACAGGATCAGCCAGGATGCTTTGTCTTGTTTACAGATGGGTCTAAAAATAACTATTGTACAGGACTTGGAAATACAGTGCCACCTCCAGAGACTGAGGCACTGAATTCCAGGTAGGAAAACATGCAATTGGTAGCTTCTTCGAGAAAATCTGACTAGGCTATTCTCATTTGTTTTGACAGTCAGGTAGCGCTAATAGCGGTTGAATCACATCAAATCTAAACAAATTTGGAACTATCTTTAAAACTTTATTGGTCTAGCAAACACAACAAGGTATTCTTGAATGGGTACCAGGACATAAGGGTATCCTAGGCAATGAAGAAGTGAACGAACTGGTAAGAATGGAATCAGGATTTGACATCAGGCTTTTTTCTATTTGTGGGTGGATAGTCTGCTGGATAAATCTTCAACCGCAGACTAACTAGAATCGCATTACGAGCCACAGGCACAACAAACTATTGTTGAACCGGCAACATAAGCTGCGATGTTCTGCGTTTCAGCAGATAACAGATTAGGCTGGTGACAGGACTGATAACCAGCCACTGCAAGGAAACATTTACACAGAATGGGTATTTGTAATGCAGAAGCAACATATATAATGCGACGAATATGATTAATCAACTTCACACATCATCTTCGAATTCAAAACTTTAACCAACCACAGGTACTTTCAAGGGTTGATCAATCCTGAAGGTCTAGATCCAGAGGATAAACGAGTGAACAAGCTTCTAAATTTGATTAAGACAACCAACCTGTTCACATGGAATAGATATAGCCTGCTATACCATTCAATTAAGTGAAAATTTTTGCCAAATCAATTTGTATTGCCTTTGAACTAACCCTATACAGTTTTTATGGGAAAGTGAAATTATTGAATACTGAAATTAGCAAAATTATACTTTACCGTAAGTCTTAGAAAAATCGCTCTATGGTAGATTACAATAGTTAACAAATACAAAAAAAATTGACTGATGTTATAATGACTGTCCGTGGGAATTTAAAAGATCCTGATTGCGAATTTAACAACGAAAATTTTCCACTAAGTATAGATTTTAAGCTATAGAATGTATCAGTTATTTTTATTTAATACAAACATTTTTATATAATATTTATACATAAGTTCAAAACAATAAAAGAAACAAGATATTTTAAGGATAACAGAATTTATTTAAAAATAAACATGAAAATACATTTATTGTAAGTCTTTTGTACATAACATTTTTGCAAATATTGACTTTCATTTATATTCCTGATCGCTTTCTCTCATAAGAAATCAAGAATAATCCTCCATTATTGCTGGATCCCCATCTGCTTTGGTAGCGTTGCTCCCTTGTCTTGGTGGAACCTTTTTCCTTGCTTGTCACTAACCGCAGCCAAATTTTCTGGGAAAAAATTTAAATTGCAAATGCATTTTAACAGACATGCGACAGCTCTCAAGTAGTTCTTCTACAAGTTTTTCGTAGTTTTCTGCTTATTTGATTTCTAAAAAATCGGGAGCAATTGTTTTAAAAGAACTTCACGCAACTAATTCAACATAACTTAATTTTTGATCAAACTGTTGATCCCTTAGTATTTTTCTAATTTGATTGAACAAATATTCCTTCCATGGTTTAGAAAAAATTCGTTTAAGGTATTTAAACGCATCTCCTTCTTTATCTAATGCTTTAACGAAATTTTCAATCGATCTCAGTTTAATGTGTAATGGAGGTAACATGACTTTTTTGGGATCAATACCGGAATATATTGATCTCTCAGAAGCCATTATTTTGCTTAGTAATGGCTCGGTGTTTCTCTATTATCTCAAAGACAAAGATAACACCAATACTTTGTAAATCCACCTTCAAGCCCTAGTAATAGTTCTACGATATAGGTCTCCACATATTTGCCCTTTATATTTATCATAGCTTATTGCTTGCTGAATTAGATCATTTAATTCAGGTTGTTCGATTAAATGAGGTGCTTTTCCTTCACTTTCGGGAAAATAAGAATGGTCCTTTTTGATACATTATCGGGTTCTGTCTTATCACCATACATTTCTAAATCTTCCTCCCATTTTGCCGGGGGCACTGGAACTGGTAAACTTTCTCCATGAAGAAGCAGTTTTATTGCTGAGGAAATATCCGGATATTCAATATTATGTTTGTCCTTTCTTGAAAAACTAGACACTTTTGTCATAAAAAAAGTAACGGTCGTTAAAATGATTTGTTGGTTCTCGCCAAATTATAGGAACTGCAAAAGTCATAGAAGAGCGTTTGTCATTTTACGAGTTACTTAGATTTGCTGTATAGGTTTGGCAACATATGTGAGGAGCACAGTTTCGATCTTGATCGCTAACAACACATCCAAAATACTAATGATAAACTTGATAATTTTAATAATTGTACTTTTCTGCGGTTTAGGGGTAAACTGACCACATAAGTAGCAAAAACTATCCGCGGGGTTAACACAGCCACGTTTCTGTACTTTGAACTTTTGTACTGTCACGTACGTCGGTTTAGAGATGATATTTTCTAGAAACATTGGTTATTGGAAGTTCGAAAGCGTCGGCGTACTTCTCGTATACAGGGCCATCTATAAGTAGATTCGGCTACGGGACAGAGTGAAATTTGGAATTATATGGGTTTAAATGAATACTTCCGTTATTTTAGCCCCAGGGGGTTGAGACTTCGTGGTTGACTTGTCATTCCTAGACACCTTCGCGTCGTGTTGCCAGATTATGCACAGTTTCTTCAACTTATGAAAACCGTAAATTTGGCAATGCAGCGCTCCGGTATATTACAAATTTCTTTTTAAAATGATGTGATTAAAATACTCATTCAGTTTTGCTGAAAAAATTATAGCAAAAAAATCTAACGTCATCATTCTCGCCTTTTACATTACAGTTGCAAATTGGCTGTAAAGTAGTGTTATTAGAATAAAGTCTTCCCTCATAATCATTTAATTTCCTGGCGTCTTCTACCGCACATAAAAACAAAAAATTCAAACAGTATCAGTACAAATGAAAGAAAAAAAAATTGTGAGGTATAAAATAGCCAAAAGGTACAATAAAAGACCAATAGAGACCAATATTTAAATTGGGTCCATTATAAAATGTATAGCAGCGAGTGCAAGGGAGTGTGACTGCCGATCCTGAGGCTAACTCGGGACTACCCTACGAAACCCGGTCGATAAAAACCGACTCTATATAATTATGTATGTATATACATATACTTAGCCAAAAGCGCTCCGTTAGTCGTTAATCTTTAATACATAATTGATAGGTGCGTGGTGCCCGATAGAATTTTAAAAATGTATATTTTATATTTTAATATCGAGTTGGGGCTTAAGGCGTGTATCTTCAATAAAAATATGTTTGGAGTATTATTGAACATTTAGTTCATTTTAACTTTGTTAAAGCTAAAATTTAAGAGAACAACCTATTTAGTACTGGTTTTGAACTTATAGCCAGGATGTATACGAGCTACAGTATGAAAAGTTGCGATTTAAATTTTAGATTTAAAATATTCGTTTAAGACGCGATATGAAAGTTGGTTATTTGATCCACCTATAATCAACAAATTCCATATTGTTAGGAGATGCATAAAATATTCAATTCTTCTGGCAAAAATCACTAAATTGTAACCAGCACGCATTACAATTAAATATGTAATTCCAGTTATTTGATTCAGACGTATATTTCTTTTTATCAAATTTCTATGCGATACAGCTGCACTGACGAGACCATAAGATGGTCAAAACGCGTATGGAGAGAGGACCAGAGTGGTATATGCAGGAAATAAACTATTTGCATATATTCTTTTCTTTTCTTTGCCTGAGAGGAGAATACATATATGATAACTATTTAAATAGAATGTGTTGTAAAATATCAAAATAGACTGCTGTTAACAGCGATAATAATGATTCAGCAACCAAAGCAAAAGAAGTAACATTAACGTAAAATTTCAAATACAATCATAACATTGTGGATCGATTTGTCAAAAGGGATACAATGCAAAATATAATGCTATCTCGATCAGAGTGCAAAAAGGCATGGCGTTATACTTTCGAACAGGATAATAATGCAAAGCGCTCTTTACGAGTTGTTCAAGAGTGGTTTCAGGAAAACAACGTTCTAGTTTTTCAGTGACCGGCACAATCACCAGATCTTAACTTTCTGAAAATCTGGGGGAAAAACAGAATACAAATTCTTCCAAATAAATAATCGTTGGTAAATGCTCGTAAAATCAATGTCGCGATGTTGTCATCAAGTAGTAAATAACCATTCTCCCTCCAGGGAAAATTCACTCATCCCAGATATTTTCAAATATAATAAGAATGGAACTCTGTGGGGACCTTTCCATGTTATCTGCCTTGTTATGTGTAACTCTGTATGATCTGTAAGCACAGTTCGACACAGTATAGCTTTCGGGCTGGCACGTCGATGCGGGAAATGCTCCTCCTGTTATGTGTTGGAATGTCTCTGATGTTCGACATCCATATTGGCACTGGTCGTTCTGGATCGAGGGTTCTCTGATTAAGAATTTTAGACAGTTGCTCATTAGGATGATCTCATCTTGGATAGCTAGTAGTAACCCTTCGGTTTCAGAAAGCCTTTGCTTTGATGTCAACTAATAACTCGACGCTAATTTGTTGACATTTTCCTGGTTGGCTTCATTTGGTTGCCGTCCATGAAAAGGCCCCTTCACACAGCGCATATTGCTCGGTGTAGCACATAAGACTCTACCAGCCTGTGGGAATATGAGCGTAAGTTTTTTAGTTGTTGATCCAATTGCGTATCGATATCCACTAATACTCTTCTTCCGTAGTATACTGTTCAGTTGCTCTATGAGGATGATGTTTATGTGCCTTTATCAGGAACGTTCTGACTTTCTTCTGCACGCTTTCTATGTCCATCTTGCTCCATTATGCAATTTCAAAAGAGTAACTGAGTGTAGAGAACCGATAGGTATTGAGTGCCTTAAATAGATTTTTACTCTTTAAGTTGGTTCGCAGTTCCTGTATCACCCGTTCTACAAACTTGTTGGTTAATTTGGCCTTTATAGTTCGTTGACCAGTTCTTTGTGTCTATGTCATGTCCAAGTATTTATAGCTCTGTTCTGCCTCCATTGTTGCAATGGTTGGATCGTTCTTCTTCTCAAATGCTCCTGATTTTACTCTTCTTCTAATTGTGTTTAAAAGGCAGCATTTATTAAGACCGAACAGCATTTCTATATCCCCCGAGAACTCCTCCACAATTTTGAGCATTTTTTTCAGCTAATTTCTGGTGGCTGCCATCAATTTAAGATAATTCATATTCAGAAAATGATTTAGATTCACCACTTCTTCACGATGTTCTTAATACTGAAGTCGCATCTGGTGCAATTTCAATGGAGTGACAGTGGATTCATGGCAAGGGAGAGTCATAATGGGTCTAATGAATCTCCTTGAAATATTCCCCTTCGTATTTTAATTATATCTGTCTTGTTATTGTTGCAGGAAGGTATTTGCAGTTGGATCCTAGTTCCTCAAGTTGCCATGAGATATTCTAAAAAGGACACAATATATCTATTTATTCTCAACCAGTCATATGACACTGTGTAGAAGGCTTTCTGATTGTTCACAAAGGCGGCAAAAATGTTTCTTCGTTTGGGATAGTTCTAATTGCAGCCCAATTTGATAAGAAGTAACTCCTTGCAACCCATTAAGCCCCTGGTACATCCTTCTTGCAAAACACAAATGTCTTCAAATAAAGAATCGTTGACAAATTGAAATAAATTAGGTTTGGACAAATCGTCTAGAAAATATTGATCACAATTTGATTGCCTCATTGTGGTGAAGTTGTGTGTAGTAAATAATAATGAACATTCTATTAATTATGAACATAATCCTTACAGCCACCTTAATTCTTATATGTGTTTAATGTGTTTTGTTTTAATACGAAAATTAAAATACTGCTTAATATAATTTTTATTGCTTTACTTTTGTGAATGCAGGTTCTTGTATTCATCGATTTTTATAAGTATAAATATTTGTTAAAATAAATTGTTTTCAAAGTTTACCCAAATTTTGTTAAATATTGTAAGGATATATATATTTTTAACTCAAAGGATCGAAAGCATTTTGTGGTCTTTTTTTTCCCAATAGTAATAGTGTATGTATATAGGAGAACAGCCTTACAAGAACCAAAAAAAAAAGATTACGCGCACCTTTGGCTGGCTTGTGGATGGGACCATTTTACTTTTTTTGTGGTCCACCCAATTCGATCATATATATTATAGCAAATAATAGCTTTTAAGGGACTCAGTTAGAATTTCCATTACATTTCAGGAAGGAATTTTACCCGCGACGAATTAAGTTTAAATTCTAGTGAACTATTTCAATTATTATAAATATAAACCAGATATCGGCAATAATATATTTCTTTAAAAATATTATCGGGTAAAATTACAAATTAATTTTGTAATGGATAATTTTAAAATTAGGAATACCAATCAATGAATAATGATTGATTCACAAAATAGAAATATCAATTATTTCATTAGTTGACAATTTTGAAAATAGTAGGATATTAAAAACCTGCCGACATACTTTGGAATTTAATGTTGCTCTCGGTTCGATACAACTGCACTGACGAGACCATGAGTTGATCAGAACACGTATGTAGAGAAAACCAGAGTTGTATTTGCAGAAGACAAACTGTTTGTATATATTCTTTCCTTTTCTCTGCTTGAGAGGATAATACATATAAACAACTAATAAATACAGCAGATAGATTTCTTTATTTCTTACTGAAATTTTTATTTTTAAAAATTTTGCACTATTCTGGTGGTTGCATAGATGGCGTTTGACTGGCGATCTTTATTAGTCTGGCTTCGAAGTCCGCAGGTTTTTAATATCCTACCGTCATTCTTTGCTTCACTTCAGCTTCACTGACGAGACCATGAGGTGGTCGAAACGCGTATGGAGAGAGCACCAGAGTTGTACTTGCAGGAAACAGTTTATATATTCTTTCCTTTCCTCTGGTTGAAAGGATAATACATATAAACAACTAAATTTTACATGTTTCATTTTATCAGAATTAAAAGCCTTGTAATGCGTTTCATCGTTAAATAGTTTAAATGTGAACGTGCAAATGCAAGCCTTGCGATCCTATTTCTTACTTAAGTGAAGAGCGCCCGGCTAAAGGGCGTTTACTAAACAGCTTCTCCTCTACCAGTCTTCACTGAACTATCGGTTAGCTATCCACAATTTTTAGAATTTTGAGTGGACTTTAAAAGACCGTTTTGAGAAATTTTTTATTGCTCCTGTCGACCCATATTGTTATTTTTCTCGATCTTCTTATATAATAATAATATGAAATTATTTCAAAAACTTTGTATCTAGATGAGATAAACTGTCTTGAATTTGTGGATTGTTTTTTGCCTTCCAGAAATCTATTCTTTGCTTTAATTATGTCGATATTGGAATACTTTTTGGCACGATTGATTTAGCATAAAAATGTTTATTACAAATT
The DNA here is from genome assembly GCA_034092305.1 of Diaprepes abbreviatus. NCBI lineage: Eukaryota > Metazoa > Arthropoda > Insecta > Coleoptera > Curculionidae > Diaprepes > Diaprepes abbreviatus. Next base: position 26,060,754 of record JASJET010000103.1, read on the forward strand.
AAAATCCTCAAAATTATCTTAGACTTTACTAAAGCTTTTTCTTTTTAGAAAAATATTGAAATGTTGGGTTATTCTTAAAGCATTACTTTTCTGTATTTATGAGTTTATGTTAATATCAGTTTACTTGTGATGACTGTTGGAAAAAGTGTGTGTTGTGTGTTGCCGATAACAGCAGCCTTCTTTGATACTTTAAAACACAATGTATTTAACTATGTATCATGCATTTAGAATATTATAATATTGGAACTTGTATATCTTTCGAAAGTGTTGATCTGCATTTATTCGTTAGTATACTTATTTACTTAGCTCAGCTCCAAATATAAAATTTATAGAAAATATCTGTAAATTATTCAATATACTCATAATTAAGGCAAAAATAAATGGAACATACATCAAAAACTATGAAAACAATACATTATTGGTATGGATAAAAAACCAATTTACCTAGAATTATCTTAAAAATATCCCCTTCAATTAACACGGTGCAGACTTCAAAAAGGTGTTAAGTAAATAAGTAAATGTCGATGACTTGTATTTTCGTCAAATATCAGCACAATTTTAATTCCCTCTTGAAGAGAGCATTTTTTAATTAGTAAATAATTATAAAGTAGTCCATATTTTTTGAAAGTGGCATAATGACGTGAAGAATATTTTGTTTACTGAATGAAGTTCAGTTACTTTCTTAGTTACTTACTTGTGTCTATTGCATCCAATGCTATCTTTAATATTATTATCACCATTCTACTATAATCCTATTCTATCTGTTATCCTCCTGTCCCGCATCTTTTAATTTTGTTACGTCTTGGATCCGTTTTCTGGACCGAAAGTTTCATACTGAGTATTTGTCTCTCTATTCTTCATTACGCATTTGCCTCTTTATCATTACTGACTCAAGTTAAAGTCCAGGTTTGTGAGCCGTAGGTACATACATGAAGTTCGAAGATATAGGGGATATTTTTTGTTTTTCAGGATATAGCTTAGTTTCCGGAAGCTACTCAGACAAGTCTAGAATGTCTCTTAACATCTGCTATTTAATTTTTCTTGCTAAGTTTTAAAATCAGTCCGAGGTATATGTAATGATTTCTCTGATCAATTTTTTTCTTGTCTCATCACATCGGTAATATCTTCTACTATATTTGTCATGGATTTAGTTTAAGCGTAGTTCATCTGGAGTCATATTTTGGGCATCCTCATCTAAATCTTGGAACTATTTCTTCTTTATTATCAATATTAGTACTATGTCATCCGCATATCGGAGGTGACTCTAACGTTAGCCATTTATTCTTACGCCCCTCTCACTCCAATTCAGTTTTCTAGCACGTTATTAAATATTTTCCGCCAAATAGTGTCTCCTTATTGGACTCCTCGTTTTATTATTACTGCTTTAGTGTTGTTACGTTTGAAATAAATTCCTTATATCGGTAATTAATTTTGTGTTGTTTAAAGAGTACTGCACTGCCTTCAACTTTGTCAAAAGCTTGTTCAAAGTCTATTAATATAATAAAGGAATCTGATATTCATTCAATCAGAGTTTTTATATTTAACAGATAATTACAAGTGCTGAATTCTTTTCTAAATTCTACTTATTTTTTGGACGATAGTTTTTCAATTTATCTCCTTTTTTGTATAGTAGGATTGTTACTGCTTCATTCCAGGTAGGGATTATTTTCTCAATTTTTATTTTATTCATGGGATATGCTTTACATGTATTATTATTTTAACTCAATTTTTTAAGTGTTCCTTTATAATCTCATCTTTACCAGGTGCTCTGTTGTTTCGCTTTCTTCAATGATTCTTCTTTTTTCCGATTTGCCTATTTCAGATTGTAGTTCGCAGTTTCTTATTTTTTTGTTTAATTTAAATTTTATTTCAGGGGGTGTTTCTCTTTCTATTATGTTTAGTAAAGAATAGAATTGATAGGTTATGTTCAGAATACATTCGGCTTAATACATCATAGTTTCAATGATCTTTTTGATTTGAGTCTCTCATGTTTTTCTTTGTTCTTACTTTATGCATTTCTTAATAGTTTTATTAACTTCTGAATTTATTTTATGCCTCGCTGCCTTTTCTTTTCCTGTTTTTATATATTGCGTTGGTTAGAATTTCATTTATTTTATTTGTGGACATACATCGTATTTCGGTGTTATTTTATTTTCTCTTCGTCTGAAGTTTAAATTTGAATTTGCTTTTGATGGATAACTTTGCTCTTACCAACTTGTGGTTACCGTCAGTGGTAAATCGATTTATTACTGATACATATTTTATTACTTTCTTCTTTGTGTGGATTTCGTAATCAATTTCGTTTCCCGTCTTGTCATTCGGGCAGATATAGGTCCATTTCTTTTTAGTCTTTTTTTATGATAGAATGAGTTCATTGCAAGTAGGTTGCTTTTCTTTGGGAAGTCTATAAGGCTTGATCCTTTATCATTTCTAGTGCCATCTCCATATCCTCTTATTTTTGTTTTTTCTCAGTCTAATTTTTTACCTAATTTGGTATTAAAATCTTTAATTATCATAGAAATCCTGATCCACTGTTTATATAATATAGTTGATAGGTTTTCATGGAATGTATTGATTTCTTCTCTTAATGAGCCATTGTGATTGCATATATATTCAATTTTTTTAAAATGTTTTTACTATTTAATATTAAAATCAATTTGTTATGGAAGTAGTGTCTTTATGGTTAGTCATCATTTAACTGAAGTCAGCCACCAGACTCAAGTCTGTGTCGGCATGCCGTCGTCAGGACCATACCTAGCCTCAGGCAGTAAAGGCTCAGTTTGACAACAAATATGACAGAGAAATCATACATCGTAAGCAGATACGTTCTTGAAGTACTTTCCTACTCCGTGTACTATCTTGAGGAAAATCTCGGGACCAACAAGGAACTAGAAGAACTATTCCCAGATACGGGACATATCAGAAGGCTTCCTGACGACAGAATAATAAGACTAGCTTGGGAGGAAGCACCGACTGGGAGAAGGCCACTGGGACGACCCCGACTCCGGTGGAGAGATACTATAACAAAAGATCTCAAAACTATGGGCATCGAACACTGGATGGAGGTTGCGAGAGATCGAAATGAATGGAGGCATGTCGTAAAGTCGGCTAAACCCACCCAGGGTTGTAACGCCACGGAGTAAGTAAGTAAGTAAGTAAGTACTATCCTTCGGTTTAGGTCGAGCTACGCTCGTGACTCCCAGATTGAAGGGTTCCGTGTCGAGCACTAGTGTTCGACAGATAGCGAGCCGCTTATACCAGTTTCCTCTGCACGCGCTCAGTCTCATTAACTTAGAAAGGCGATGGAAGGGAAGTCTTTGACCATGTGCGCTCAATCTCATCAGTTGAGAAAGCAACCATAGATGGTAGTATGGTTAAAACTGGTCAATGCGATACCAAAACTTTAACGCGTAACATCGCTTAGGCCACAACATCGCCAAAAGTGATTATTGTAGGTAACTGCCGTGCAGCGTAACGCAACTTTCGCTTCGAGTTAACTTTCGCATGGCGATGAAGTTGTGTGTATCAGAAGTTAGGTAATAGTCGCAATGTCGTCTCGTCATTCCTGACTCTTCAGATGAGTGATGTTAACTCGTGACGACGTGTGGTTTCTCTGTCGTTAAAATCAATCGTTTATTAAGTTATAAGTGATTTTTTTTGTAATTGGACTTGTATATCTAACTTCTTAATAAAAATTAAAATTGATTAGGTTTGTAATTATTTTTGGGAATTAATTAGCTTTACATCAAATTTTCTGTGATTTTATTTGGGTGTTCTGTATTTTCCTAAAAAATGAATCAAACAAAAAATTGGAAAAAAAATTGAATGTGTTCTAGAAAATTAAATATTATTAGAAAGAAATGCTATGTTTCGTCATTTAAAAAAAATGTCAAATTGGTTAGTAACAAAAAATTAGTCATCATTTGGTATTATTTTTCAAGTATAAATAAACGATAAAATTTAAATTTACTTAAATCAGCAGTACTCAACCCGTGGAATACGCCTCCCTTAGGGAGACGCTTTGTAACAAAACTAAGGGAATAATTTTATTACTTAAAAGGAGATATTGAACTTGTGATGGTGTGTCGAGACCAAAGAAAAAAAATTAGTTAAAACTCTAGAAAAAGGGGGGGGAAGCAATTAAAACTGACAACTTAGATCGTAAATACTGAAAGGTTGAGAAACGCTGACTTAATTAATAAAAAATACAGACGTATGACACCAACGAAATTAGAAATATTCTTTAAAATATTTTTAACTCTCTTGAAGACAAAATTAACAAAAATTAAATTTTTTATTGCACCCTAAAAATGCAAATCTGTCGTTAAAAAGTTATACTCCTGCGAGATACAAGGAATTATTCAAATGAGAACAAAATTGGACTTATAAATAAATAAATGGCCCATTGTAGAACGGCTGCAGCGAGATTGAATCGCGCCGATCTATCATGTATTGTCACACGGTGCCCAATCGCTCATTGTTCTCCCTTGCTCCTTCATCCATTCATCTCTTTCTAGTCCGAATGGCAGTCCAGAACATGTTTTAATTAATTTTCATTTTTGTTCTGAACCGATTTTACAGTGGCAGGTCATTTTCGACTCTTTATTCATAAAAATATACAACTATTTTCTTAACTTTTAAAAGCCATATTTTTTGCTTTAGAGTTTAAACAGAATTTTAAGGCCTTGCAATTGAGTGAAACCAACAAAGATAAGGGTAAAAGAAAAAAGTACACAACACAAGTTTTATGGATGTCTTGTTTATATCTGAAAGCTTTATGACTTAAATGGATGACTGTATATCTTTTTATAAGCATCCAAAATATTTATATGATTTAGAACATTTTTATTATCTTGCTTCATAGTTATACTGTTCTTCTGATAAATTTCATATTTAAAACAAAATCTAATTTTAGAAGTTGCTTGAGATCTTATAATTAAATATTCCATTGTTGTTGGAATTCTCACAATGCAGTAAGTTTGTTTATTTTAACTGAAATCTTTTTAGAGTTCTGTAGCTACGAGGAACCCTTATAATTTCATCAGATCCATCCATCTGTATGTCACATTACTTCAATTGGAATGTTGACTGTATTGAAGTGAAAAATAGAATTTTGCCGCGAAACGGTGGTTTCCACAATAGAAATCCTAAAAAACACAATATTTTTCTCTATTTTTAAGGAATTCTATTTTTATTTAATCATAAAATTGTAATTAAATCTCCTTCGTGTCACGTGAGAACGAACACTAATCAAAGTGAATGATGTCACATCATCGCTGGCTCTCCGTCCTGATACGGTTGTTCTTTTGAGTCATTATTACTTTCAGTTCTATCACTTGGAGTAATCATTATCACTTCGACCTAATGACAAGTAAATCCATATTCAAAAGAACATGGTTATCAATTTCACTTTTATCACTTTGATTATTTGATAATTACTCTAAAGGATATAGCTGTCACGAACTTGATATATAAATTTTTTGGTTTTATGCCATATTTGTGATTGCTGTCAAGGGCTACGTTGCCTAGTTCATATTTTATTATCAAGTTCATGTAATTTCTTTGAAATTTGCTTACTTTTCCATTTGAAAACGATTCCAAGAAATTTTCTCATGAAGGAAAGTGGATTTATTTACGCAAATAGTTCGAATTTGCCGAGAATTGATTGTTTTATGGTGGTCAATTTCTTCACAACTAACAGTAACTTCTGCTCTGCTGAATTTAGAAATATGAAGACCTCCATGTCAGTAATTTATCAAGAATTGTTATTTCCGCAATAATAATACATAATAGTAATAATCTCTATTTATAAGCTCAAAATTAAAATAAAACGAGTAGTGCCGGGTTAGCTGAAATCCCCATTTCCTATTATTTTCCGAACGTGGAACGTGAACAAATAACTTTTCCGGTGTTTTTAATTGTAATACTTGTACACTGAGGCACTGCACAACACTTAAAATACCTTATAACTCATCTTATATCACAAAAATTATGAAAAAAAAAACGTTATATGTCCTTGTCAGTTTACCAGTGTGACGTCACATCGGTCAAGTCACAAGTATTGACGTTTTGTCGGGAAATTTTAAACGCAATTTAAAATTTATGATCTTTAAAGTACTAGTTATATTAATTTTTTTTTAATATTTTCGGCTACATTAGGTACTTATGCATGGTTTTAAACAGTTTCCCAAAAATAGTCAACATTCCAATTTGTAACCTCGCCATTTTTCCTTCTTCTGTGATGAAATTTTGCAGGCATATATTTTCAATTAACCCAAAGACAGACGTGAAGCGAGATCTTAAAGAAAATTTTGGGGCACCTCCCTATATGTGAAAATATTTCTTATTTAGGCGCTGTAATCGGACAATATAAGTCTCCAAAATTGCTTACAATGTGTCCTCTCTCCATTATGCTTAATACGTATTTGGTCGGGATTTTATGAAGACAGTCCACGGATAAGGATTCTATATGATTTTTGAAAAATGATACTACTCTACAGGCACTCATAAAATATTACAAAATGAAGCATAAAGCACGTTTTTGATTGCCTGTTATTTTTATTTAATACGATTAAGATTTGTACTCAATATTAAAACTCATTAGTCCGCCACTGTTCTTTTAGGATGAGCATGATTGAAAACGGTGGCTTTGTGTTTTTGTCATGTAACTTGATGGTGGTTGTGCTCTCTTTCGGCTGATGGCCCCAAGTATCAACAATAGGAATAACTTCCACAGTTAAATTTATCAAACGGCCTTTATTTTTTTCGGAATGTGATTCTGCTGTCAGGTCGACTTGGGTCCATCATTTTTCTAAGTAAGGTGATGCATTCGTTTAGCGGTAATTATCTGAATATCCCACGATCTGTTTGAGACTTCTGATAGATCTTACTATTATCAATGTGCAATTTATATTAAATTGTAATAAGACAGGCAATGTCTGCTATTTTACTTATAACGGTTGGAACAACAATTCTTATAAAGCTTGTGGCAGCTCATCATGTACGTGGGCTAATATTTCGTGATTTCATGGTTCTAGTACTAACAATATAATTTCGATATTTTATGAGAACAACTTATTTATTTTTTAAATGAATATTTCTTAGGTTGGAAAACCTTAATAAAAAACAAGGAAAGGGTACTGATACGAACTCAAAGGGTCATATTGAAATAAAAACAGTTTTTCCATGTATTGAAAATTTTCCCCCTAATTTACTAATATGGTTTAACGTTAAAATAAAAAGGCGTTAAGTCCGGTTAACGGGATGGCCAATTTGCAGGCGCAATATTTCCTTTCCCGATCCATCTATTTTAAGAATTCTCATTTAAATTATTTCTAAGATAGTTTTCTGGTAGTTTTTTGTTCTTCATTTCTAATTAGAACAAATCACGTCTGTCCTTATATAAGGCTTTCTGCTGGTTTCTCTTATATACACAGAGTGTCTCTAAAACGTGTGTATAAAACGCTAGTTCGTATCTCTTCGAGTTTCCATTGCTGATATAATCGAATTTAACGTTTTATTGCATCATAGGATTCGCCGTAATACCTCAACATTTTATCCAGGGTTAGGACTAGTCCAAGAAATTTGGAGTGTGTTTAAAGATCAATAGACTAACAACAATAAAAATAATAACACGCACAAAGTCAATAAGCAACCAAAACAGAAAAAACTCCGGTATTTACAGGTGTTTAAGAGTTCCCCATAAAAAGTAATCTATAGGCGTTAAGTCCGGTAAACGGGGTGACAATTTTACAGGAGCAACATTTCCTTTCCCGATTCATCTATTTTAAAAATTCTCATTTACGTGATTTCTAAGATTTAATGTGAAGTGTGTGTGAGTTTGTGGTGGGAAATCTTTATCTGCATCCACTCACTGATTTCTGACCATTTCCTTGGAAATAACCGTGAACTAATATCATATGGGTAATTTCTGCGTTGATATAATATTCGATCATGATACATTTTAAAATTAAACGATAAAGGTTTATTAGAATGAATTGTTTCACCATATTCTTTTGTAACTAATAACGATTGCTGTTGTCTGTTAACCTTTAAACACGCTTCAAATTTCTTAGACCAGTCATAAGCCTGGATAAAGTGTAAAGAGTGGCTACGAAGAGTCTCAGTGTACAAGAGATCATTTAAATTCGATTATCTCCGAAACAGTTGCTCATCTTAAGGAAAACATGCAATATCAATTTTAATGTTATTATTAAAATATATCTTTAAAAAAAAAAATTAAGGTAAATTGGGGTAAATCCTCACATTTTAGTCACAGGAATTTGCACTAGCGTTTTGTATAAACTTTTTAAAGACACCCTGTACATGCACATTTATATATACCAGCTGCAAGTATCTTGATACATAATTTATTATTGATATATATATATATATATATATATATATATATATATATATATATATATATATATATATATATGTTTATGCGGCTTTCACGGATTCCTCCGGGATAATGTGGATATATCCACTGCTATTGCATCTCATACGGAGGAATCCGTAAAAGCCGCATAAACATATATACGCCATTCGGCGAAGCCGCGTTCAGTGTTGCATGTTTCGTTCCGATCTGTCCTTTGCACAGACAGGTGCATCTCGATACCCTGATGAGTCTAATAGAGACGAAACATGTACCTCTGCCGTATCATTGTAGCGGGAAGGGTAAGTTTTGAGTTTCTTCTCGATATGGTGGTACAGGTAGGCCATCATCTCGATGGTGGTGGAATAGGATAAATTGTGTTCTTTAGCAATTTGTTCAAACTGTGGAACCTCTAACACGAAAAGAATATGGTTGGAACGAAGTTTACATTTACTGTTTTTTAGTCCTAACTAGAACAGAGTACGCTTGTTTTTTCAGTAGGTTTCTCCTATATATACAACCTGTTCATAAGAGTTCTAAGGGAGTCATCGAAATTGCAAAGAGGCCCAACAACTTAAATAGCAGAGATAACTAGCGACTGCCTAATATTTGGAAAAACTTGCTCACTAAACATCAACTCGTAGTAGGTAGTAAAGAAATGGATCACAACTCGGCAATACGGCCCCAAATAATGGCAGTAGAGCCAATGACGCGCAGCAGACATCGCATCAACTTGCACCGCACTAACCTGAACTAATCTCATTGGCCAGAACCATCAACCCAGCGCCCGAGTCACATGCGTCAATTCGCCCACGGACGCGTACAGTGAGCTTTGAAGATGGTGAATGAGATTTCACTGAAACGTCAGCTGCCTTAGAGTATATATATATATATATATATATATATATATATATATATATATATATATATATATATATATATATATATATATATATATAGAATAATATTGGAAATTTACATGTAGAACGTCGGCATTAATTGAATAAAGACTGTTCATTTCATCTTGATACTGTACAAGGTATTGACGACTCTGCCGATAGGAATTAAAAATTAGGAAATATATAAGGGGGAGGAACTTCTTAATATAGTTTAATAGGATTCCATACCAAATTTTCTCGAATGACTATCAGATATCTAAGAAGATTTTAGAATAGTCGTTATGATTGTCGTATTTGCTCATAGATACGGTGAATTTACTCGATGGTTGCATGTGATGGTTTAAAATCGAATTGATGACACTGTTGTCATGGTACGAAGAAGGCTAATGGATTTGATTAACTCTAGTGGTTTAGCGAAATGTGGAATTAAAATTATCTTCCCTATTTTTCGAACTAAAAAAAGAAACATTCTGTACTTGAAAAATCATTAGATACCTGAGTAAAGAACAGCAACTCTTTTCTTAGAAGGATTTTAATGGTGATAAGATCATATCTAGATTTGGCAAAGTTTGTTAAAACTTTCAGCCTTTACTTTATTACTTTCGTATGAATAGGAGCGGTCGGATATTAGCTGACGATTAATTTTCCTAGTTATCCTCTAGAGCACGGGTCCGCATTTGGAGGTCTGACCTCGAAGGGTATAAATCTGGACCGTCAACGTCTATCCATTTATTTCTATGGTACAATATGCAATATGTAATACATCCTACGTTGCTATTTTAGTATACAAATTTGCTTTTAATTTTTTTTTCTGGATTTTCAAATGAAACATTTTAATCATCCGGACCCTCTGGAAATTAATTGCCGACTCCTGCTCTAGAGAGAGTACGCGATTAGTGAAAGATGTCAAAGATGGTTCCGGAGAGCATCATTATTGACGTTATTTAGTAAAATTTTCATTGTGCTTTGGTGAATATTGTAGTAATAATTTCAATTAAAAGTTTACGGGCCTGGTTAGATATTTTGTTGAATATTTTGCTGCTGGGGTTTTCAGGAATCTTAAACACTACAGTAAGTGATATCAGACTCATTTAATGCAAATCCACTATTCTCTTAACCGTTCTTTAAATTTAGAAAGTCTCATTTTAAAAAGCTATTTTAAAAAAACAATTCAAATATCTCAATTAAACCAATTTTTAATCAATGGTTTGAGGAAGGAAATAATGCTAAACGTTAGAACTTCTTTCTTTTGGTTATGGAAAAAATAGAGTCCAATCAAAATTTTCATTTTTTATTTTTGAATAAAGTCATATTCCATACGAACGAAAAGTTTTCCAGCCAGTTCTTAGGATACTGAAACAATAAAAATCAACAATCTAGAATTTCAGCTAGGCAGCAATATTTTCAGAAAATAAATCTTTTGTGTACTGTAGGTTATCATTATTTAGAAGTAATTCAAACGTCTTTCTATTTCCACCTGGAACCTTTTGTACCGGAGTATAGAAAAACTATGTACTTTCAATATGATACATATCCGACACTGCCGATAGAGTGAGTTTATTGAGTGGCTTGATAATTATTTTACTGAAAGATGAATTGGTCGAAATAATCCCGTAAGGTGGCTAATAAGGAATACCGACTTAACAAATTTAATGTGTTTATAATTTTTGGTTTATTTTGTTACGAAATAATGGGATGTGAAATTAATAATGCATTCCATTCCATTCCATTCCTCTCATAAATTTAAAGTAATATTTACGTTTTATTAATTTTTGACCACCCTGTACGATAAAGAGACTTTTTGTCTACAGTTACTATTTTTAAATAACATTTAACAAAAATTTTAACAAAGAAATGCGTTTTTTTTGATACATTAAGTTTTTAGTCCATTTGTCTGTTTGTAAACCCTATCCAGGTATATACTATATATATATAAATATATATATATATATATATATATATATATATATATATATATATATATATATATATATATATATATATATATATATGTATATATATATATATATATATATATAATTACGAATTTTTCGGATATAAGCCTACAGTAATGACTATTGTATACTCATCAATCTGATAGCTCCTATTATTGTAGATTTCCTCTATTTAAACCTAGCTAAAAATGTTCTTGTTTTTTTGCTTAGTCACAGTGCAAATTTTCTGTCAACAAGCGGACCTTCCAGAAAGAAAACTATATATATCAAAGAGCGTATGATATCAAATCAATTCATTTAACGTCCATCTTTAACAGATACAAGCCAATAAAAATATTTATGGTACCGACACGTACCATATATGGCCGGGAAATTAGCCTTTTTCACCCATAAAATTGCTTATCTTTATGAGCTTGTCAGCTGTTTTTGCGGTGTGCAGTGGTTTGTAATACACAGAGCATGGATAAAAGACGAAATATTTAGAAAATATTAAAAATGATAAGAAGTTGTTTCAACTTTTATTGTCAAAATAAAATTTAAAATGACATCTGTTAACAACTCAAATTAGTTTTAAAAATAATCAAATGATCACCAAAGTCACTCTTGTGCTATTTTTGTTGCCCTAGAAGGTGTTGGAATATTCCAGAAAGATATAAAAGAGTTACTAGATGAGTAAAAGGAAAATAAAAGACGAAATATTTAGAAAATATTAACAATGATAAGAAAGTTGTTTCAACTTTTATTGTCAAAATAAACTTTAAAATGACATCTGTCAACGACTCAAATTAGTTTTAAAAATAATTAAATGATCACCAAAGTCACTCTTGTGCTATTTTTGTTGCCCTAGAAGGTGTTGGAATATTCCAGAAAGATATAGAAGAGTTACTAGATGAGTAAAAGGAAAATATAACTTTGTAGAAAATTTCAGGTCTTCTTTTATAGGCGTTCTATATAAACAAATAAAATAATGCATTGTTCGAAATTCATACCTTTTTTCCTAGTGAAATTATGAAAAAAATGTTAAAGATAAAATTGTTTAAATAAATTATAAAATTAAATAAAGTATATAAAATTATACAGTTTGTGAAAGTATAAAGTCCAAATAGTCTATAAAAATTTGAGTATTTTGTGCCAATATAAAAAAATACGTGTTGGACTAGCATTAGGTTCTGTAGCAATTGTTTTCCCCATTTTTCGTATTTTTCTTATATTACCATTATTTAATAAAATGGTGTTGAGGGAACCAAAACATTCATACTCATTTAACTGCAAACATTGAATCCAAACGTTAAACTTCTTCAGCATGGCTGCTATTCTATCATGCACATTGAAAATGGTGATATCTGGGCTTTGTAAAGACAGATTTAAATCATTTACAATAGGATAAATGTTGGTTAAGTGTGCAAGATTTTGCAGCCAAAAAATATCAGACATTCAAGAGGACAAACGAGATGAATGGTCAAGAAAAAATACTTGAACTTCAAACTTCAAAGAAGTGGGTCAAAACCTCGCCACAAGAAAGCCATCTTACTTCTGTATGAAGTAGTAAGGAAACGTAGAGGCGTCCAAATTTCTCACATTATGCACGCAATATTCTCATTGATCTTCTTTACCACCACCATAAGACTAGAAAATGTTCCCGTCATTGATTTTGCACCATTAGTACATACAGCCAAACAAAAAGGTCAATTTATTTATTTTTTTTTCAAAATAGCCATTGATCATATCGAAAATTGCTGTATCTGTAGTTTTCAGTGGTTTTGCAAATAATATATCTTATTGAATGGGATTTTTAAAAGTATAACGAACATAGACAAGCAATATTGCAGCGTTTGCTACATCAGTTGACTCGTTAAGTTGAATAGAGCAATAATTCAATTTTATTCTTCTTAGTTCACTTTCCACATCATTTGCCCAATCATTAATTTTCCGCGATAATGTGTTGTTTGATAAGGGAACAAGATCAATTTACTTTGCCGCTTTTTCTCCAAGCATACACTTTGTGATGTCTTTAGCACATAGTCCACTCAAATTTTCTGCCACGGTATGTGCTTGTTCAGATCTTGCAATTCTGTAACTAACTCGGAATGATGCCTCGAGAGCTATTTTACTATCTTCATTTAGATCTGTTAGAACAGAAGAAAAAATAGACTTTTTTTTACTTGCCAATTTTCTTTTAAAATACTCAACAGGTTTATTCTTGTGATTCGGATGTATTGTTTCAAGGCTCACGATCCATCATCAGTTTGGCTATTTGTGTAAATTATTTACGCAAGAATAAATTCCTAAATTGGTTTACACTATTAATATTTATGTACACAATATGAGTTAACTACTAAGTCATTTACCGTTTTGAAATTACTCGAGGTTCTTAAGCTCATCGTACCATTCAGTTCAACTCTACTCTTCCTTATATGTGGCTGTGGCGTTTTTATATCGGCAGACGTTATTCTCGTTCTTTCATGCACATTCGGGACAAGTCTTGGTTCGCCAAAATTAAAGTTGCCGGCTCGTTCGAGAATATACTCGATCGACGCTGGCGTAGCGACTTGTCGCGTTACAGTTTATTACAATATTATTTTCGCGAATACCCCTGGGGGTTCGTGAGCCACTGCTTGAGAAGCACTGGTGTAGTTTCTAACGTGGGCAGTAAAATCTCACAGACGGTGCTGAAGCCTTTTAAGGGGGCGGCAGTGATTCCAGGAGCAATTTGGGGGTGTTAAGGAAGTGGGCGGTGGCATATTGAATAATAAACACTTGGAAATTTTTCATCTTAATGTTGTTGTATAGGTTTTCAAAAAATAATTCAGCTTTATAATTAATTTTAGTTGTTTCCATAACAAGTCTTTGCAAGTTTGCAAGTAATGTCGATTTAGTTAGATAGCCTGTTAAGACAAGAATATGGGTGTTTGTAATGACTTGTTTACACAGCAAGTGCGCCGGCTTTATAAACAAACGAAGGCTACTACCTGAGGAAGCTAGAAAGAAGGCGACAGAACATAAAGCTACCGCAGACTGAAAGAATAAACTAAAACGATAGCGAGAGGAAGATGTAATTCCACTGCAAAAACCAGAAGCAAAAAGGAGTAGAGCGGTCAAGGCTATCGCCACCTTCTCTACTTCTGGGAGCTATACACCTGTCTTGGAACTAAAAAAGATAGTCATCCTCTGCAAAACGTTCCCTAAGACTACCCTTAATGCGAACGCGCAGGCTTTATTGGAGGAGGCATTAGTGGAAGGGTGGGAGCATAAGCTCTAGTTCGAAAGCATCCATTTTCGTCCGAGTTTAATCCTGATCGACGGTGAAATATCATGGTAGGCAGAATAACTTCGGGCAGGCGAACGTACCGAATCTGAAAGGCTGGAAGGAAGCAGAACTGATTGAGTGCAAGGGAGATGACATTCCAAAAGTTCATACAGTGACAATCTCGGAAGCTTAAGAACAGCAGCAAAAAAGCTTCTACAGCTAATAGTAGCCCAAAAAGATAGGATATGAGCATTACAATGGAAGGTTGTTAACCTAAAGGATGAAGGTAAAGGTCAAATACTGAGGGAAGGGATCGACGACCTATCTGAAGATTTGAGTACCATCATCAGATGAAATATCACCAGAGGTCGAAGAAACCGAAGGAAAAGATGATAGGAGAGACAACATCTTCATAGGAGTGGACGACACTTTCTCCTAAGAAAAAGAAAATGGCAGGCATTAATACTGCCCAAGTGAACGTCAACCATGCTAAGGGCGCCCCAGAGGTAATCGCCAGGACGTTCATAAAAAATCAGTTGGGGATTGCGCTGATCTAAGAAACCTGGGTCAACAGATATCAGGTAAAAGGATTGCACTGCAACGATGATGGTGGTATATCATGTCAGTAATGGCACACACAGAACATGTATTACGGCAAGGAAAAATATTAATTACTTTTGTCTTTCAGAACTCGTAACAAGAGACCTCGTTCCTATTAGAGCATACCTCGAACTGAAGAAGAAAAAGCAAGAGATCATCGTAACCTTATTCTACTTTGCAGAAGATAGGTCTGTGCCGCCACCAGAAGTGCAAAGATTGGTAGAGTACTGCCGGGAAAAGAAACTGTCTTTACTATTGGAGTGATGCTAATGCTCACAACACGATTTGGGGCAGCAACGACATCAATGAACGTGGTGAGTAACTTTTAGAATATACCTTCAAATGTAATCTTACCATTAAAAATGTAAGAAATACTCCTATATTTGTAACAACGGTAAGGGAAGAAGTATTATATATTACAATAAGTACAATATGCCTAACAGACCTAGTGGGAAACTGAATGATATTGAATGAACCTTCTCTTTCAGATCAGAGAATAATCGTATTCAGTTTAGAAACCGATCCTCCCGAGGCAGTTCTCAGAAGTAATCCTAGGAAAACAGATTGGGGAAAATACAGCACCAATCTGAAAACAAACGTAACACATATTCAGACCAGAAGACGCGCAAAATATCATTTGTATGGATGTACTTTGGTGGAATCATCATCTGTCGATATTACACTAAGTACACCATGTCTAATAGACCTAGTGGGAAACTGAATGGTACTGAATGAACTTTCTCTTTTAGATTAGAGAATAATCGTATTCAGGTTAGAAACCGATCCTCCCAAGTCAGTTCTCAGAAGTAATCCTACGAAAACACATTTGGGGAAAAAACAGCACCAATATGAAAACAAACGTAGCACATATTCAGACCAGAGGACGCGCAAAACATCATATGTATGGATGCACTTTGGTGGAATGATCATCTGTCAGAGCTAAGATCCGAAATACGCAAACTCTTCAATAGGGCTAATCGTGACGTAGAATTCTGGCAGAGCTATACTAAGAAATTTAAAACCTACAACAAAGAAATTTGGAAATCTAAAAGAAACACTTCAAGAAATTCAGTGAAGACATTCAATACACCTGCCGCAGTGAGACTACACAAAATCATGGCAAAGAGTAGGGTTAAAATAGCAATGGCAATCAGAAAGCTAGATGGCAGCTTCACACAGAACGAGGAGGAAAAAGCATTACTCTTACTCAACACTCACTTTCCGGAGAGAAATCCTAGCATCGAGAATGATGTAATAGAATACCACTAAAGACCCATCAGAGAGGCTATAGCAATGGCCAGACACATGTGCAGTAGCGATCGTCTTAAATTGATAATGGGCACCTTTAGAACATTTAAAATACCAGGAGTCGATGGAATAATCCAGGCCCTGCTTCAACGAGGACAGGAAGAAATTTTACCACATATAGTATTAGTCAAAGTAGTTTGGAATTGAGCCTCAAACTAGAAATATGGAGAAGGGACAGAGTCACCTTCATTCCGAATGCGGGGAAAAAGAACACTATTCACTCTAAATCCCTGCGATCTATTAGCCTCCCATCGTTTATTTTAAAAAATATGTAGAAAGCAGAACAGACATTCTTGAACAGGTGTCACTGTGCCCTCATCAACATTAGTATCGAGCGGAAACTGCACTGATACAATTAACAGATGAGATTCAAGATACTCTGAACAGCAAGGAAACTGTAGTATGGCCTTTCTTGATACAGAGGGGGCTTTGTCAAGTCGCTTGCCACTAGCTACAGGTGCTTTAAACGCTTCATAGGGTTGTTGCTATTGTTTATCGGCTTTCGAAGGTCGCTAAAATATATATTACTTGGTGTATTTACAATCTAGGTGCCTTCACGCCTCTAAATTATAATTTTTGTTTAAAATGAGCATTTTGAATTTGTAGGAATCAGTATCTTTAATTATTATAGAAAAGTTTTTTAATCTTAGATCTCGAGGAACTTCAGATGTCATCGGGTATAACAAAAATTACTTCCAATAAAAAATAAACACCACAACGGTTTTCTAGGTAAAAAGTCATAGTCAAAAATAAAGAAACCAATAAAGCATATTTATAGACATCCATGTTTCATCGTTTAGAGAATAAAGATTATATGTTTCAAAATAGGCCTGTAGAAATTTTTTCAGAAAAACAGTAAAAACTAGGGCGCCTTCAAAAATCTGCGAGGAGGCGCACATACCCTTAGTTATGCCACTGCCACAGGATACAGTACAAAGGTGTTGACTAAATTAATTTACCAAAAACTATGAAATAAAAAAATATGGTGGTTAATTGAACAATTGACTGCAACAATTAAGATTCTATCGATTCTTAATTGTTGCAGTCATTAGTTAAAAAGAAAATTTGCTTTTTTAATAAGGCAACTTCTATTTCCGTTCTTTCAAGAAATGCATACCACTGTACATCATGTAGCGTTTCTCACACTAACAAAAGACGGTCATCCGAATTGTCAGCGTTATGCATTGTTCAAATCACGTAGGCTGTACGTCTGTCATTTGTTCACATAGCATCACGCCGCCTCGCACATCATAGAGTGCCGCGAATGCGTATCGCACCCCCGCATCTTTCTTTAGTTTTTATCTTTTTTTCTCGCGAACGGTCTGTGTACGCACTTCTTACTCTTTGCGGTGTTTCATAGAAGTTCTTCGGTTCGTGCAACTAGTTTAACTTTTTAGGAAATGTTTTTTCCGTTTTAAGTAAGGTTGGAAAGGTCAACTTGGACATCATTGTCTCGAAAAAGTCATTTCAGATGCTGATATAAGAAGTTAGGGGCCTTA
Source organism: Diaprepes abbreviatus (assembly GCA_034092305.1). Lineage (NCBI taxonomy): Eukaryota > Metazoa > Arthropoda > Insecta > Coleoptera > Curculionidae > Diaprepes > Diaprepes abbreviatus. The sequence continues at coordinate 26,078,639 of JASJET010000103.1, forward strand.
TAAGGTTATAAATATGCAGGAAGATTTTTTCTGTGTCTTTGTCGGCAATATAATAAAAGTTTAAATGGTAGACATTTAGGCTATATTATACAGGTTTTTGGCGAAATGTTTTTGGTCCACAATCACCAGTGATTTAGGTGTAGATTAGGGAAAATATCAATTTTCTGATCTTTAACTACACAAGGTCTTGTAACCGAGTTTCAGCGATCTTTACACCAAATGCAATACTCTGTATATTTTTGAGTAGTTCAAAAGGTAACTCATTGGTTGTACTAAAATTATATCATTAGAATAATTTCTGTATATGTTTGTGAAAGTGACATTAGGTAGGTCTCTTTGCGGGAGAGTTGTATCCCTTAATGTGAAAATAAGAATGGCAGTCGTTTTTCCAATTCCAAAAAAAAAATCAATATTAAGAGTAAGCACCATTCTAGAATTCACCAGAATGAACGTGTGTTATGATTTCAAAAATCTAATAGAAGTATGCCGGTTTTCACACTTTAAGTATAATATTTTAAAAATGTTCTTAAAAGTAATACATTGAACAATTTATTGGAAAATTGCCGAACATGTTGCCAGCACTTAGTTTGAATTTCGTAATGGACTGGGTATCAGAGAAGTTCTGTTGACATTATTTATCTTTCTTGAATAAAATACGTTTTTATTATTATTTGTTATTATTAAACGTGATGTCCATGTATGTTTCATTGATTCCAAAAAGGAATTGTTAAAATAGACGTAAAGATCTTGCTAAGCTAACAATAGAAATCGAGGATCGGATATCGGAAAAGGCAAAAATAATTAAAGGAGTTAGAGAGGTTTGCATATAGTCACACTTATCTTTAAGCAATATTCAGAAAACATCTAAATAAAATCAATAAAGATATAACTACTAATGTGATAATGACAAATAAGCTCGGCTACGAGGTGTTTTCATGGCAAGTACTGCAGAAGGCCTCCAATATCTATAAAGGGCCCTTTATTATTAATAAAACAAAATATATAGTTATGTCATTACTATGCAATAATTCAGATAAATAACAGACAACTTGAATAAGTGGAAAAGAAAACATGCTTGGCAAGCATAATTAAAAGCGAATGTGATCATTTAGTGGAAGTAAATACCAAATTGAATGTGCAAGTACTGATTTTCAGCGTGTTAGATGTTCAAGGTTTAGCCACGGCTTGAATTTAAATTTTAAAATTGGACTTCTACAGTGTTATATGTTCTCAGTATTTCAATATGATATGGTACTGGAAGCTCAGAAAAAGAAACTAGAAGCCTTCAAAACGCGGATTCACAGAAAAATGTTGATGAAAAATGGTAAGGAACTGGGAAGTTTTAAAGAGAAATAAAGAAAAACAAATAGAAAGAACAGTAAAAACTATAAAAAATGTTTCTCATATAAGAAATCAGAAGAAATACTGGATCTATCAATTTATTATTGAAGAGAAAAATAGGATAGTCAGCATAGTGTTGGAAAGCAATTAAAAAACTTGATTTAACACGATAATAACTTCCGCAGTTGTAAACAAGATTGTAATAGTCAAAATGATAGCCCATCTTCGAAAATTGGATATGACAGAATATGCTACAAGTTTGGTTATATAAGGTAAACAATTCCCATAAAAGTATGTCGAAGTTGAAGACATACAACTTGGGAACCGAAAACGAATAAAATGAAATTCGGTACTGTGTATATTTATTTCTGGTATATAATATAATTCTAAATTAATTTATAAATTAATTATGGATATATTTATTATGATTTGATTGAAAACAACTATATAATGTTTAAAAAGGACGAGAACTGAGTAAAATTTGTATCTTTGTATGTAAATTTTAGACATACCGGGTGTCAACGAATCTATTAGACAAGTCATAATTTCTAGAGTATTATGTGTATCAAAATGAGAATTAGTACAGGTAAATGGTATGTGAAGGGAAGAGTTTTCTCATATTTTCCACTTTCCGGCCACTTCCGGTTTCACCGGAAATGGCCCTGGTTTTGAATTTTTAAATAGAACACCCTGTATATTTTAACATTTTTGGATTTCTGAGGCAATTCTAGATCAGAATGTGACAATTTAAAAACTTTTTACGTCTACTTCATTTTTTTAAAGCCACTTTTAAAATTGCATCTAGGTGGCCATGATCGGACGCAAACTAATCTAAGGGCCTTAGGTGATGTCAAAAAAATACAATCGCAAAGTGTTAGTTACTAGTATGAAAGACAGGAATAAGACAAGTTGACAAAATTACGTTTTCATTTCTAACTATTAATTTTCAAATGGCGACCTCTTTTTGACAACTACTTTTCGAAAAAAGCATTCTTTGACGAATCTAACGGTACTAATTTATTTGCGATTGGATTAGACATAAGAACAGAAATTAAATATTATTAAGCAAAATACTGGATAATCTATTTACTTATGACAAGTGCGCCATGGACAGCCATGATGCATAATAATTTGCAACTGTTTTAATCAAGTCTTCTTTGGAAAACAAAGCACTCACTTAAGTAGATAATGACAGTGACATACGCTATAAGAACAGACGTAAAAGTTTCTTAATTTTCGTTAAGTTTAGCTTAAATTTTCGTTAAAATAATGTATACTCAATGTGAAAAAGTGGATATGTTATTAATATTTGTATGTCATAGAAATTCAAGGAATGCTGCCGAGTTGTATGCTCATAGATATCCGAATCGGCAACATCCAGCCCATCAGTATTTTCCGTATGTCGAGACTCGTTTTAGGCAAACAGGAAATCAATAGGCGGGACAGAGGTTTATCATAAATGAAGAGACTGAGATTAACGTACTTGCTATGGTTGAGGTTGATAAAACAGTTTCGTTAAGAAAAATTAGTCAAGAACTGCAGATAAGAATATGAATCAGCAAGAAAAATACTGAAAAAGCATGGATATCGAGCATTTAAATATCAGTTACATCAACATTTGTATACTGAGGATGGCGATAGACGGGTAGTGTTTTGTGATTGGTTGCTTCAAAAACATAGAGTTAACCCAAATTTTATCGATTTTATTCTATTTTCCGATGAATCCCGATTTACAAATAATGGTATGTTCAATAAGCAAAATACTCGGTACTGGGCCCAACAAAATCAACATGAAATGAGAGAGGGCAATTTTCAAGAAAGATTTGGCGTCAATGTCTGGGCTGGTATCGTTGGAAACAGAATAATTGGGCCAATATTGTTTCAAGGTCAGTTAACAGGGGTTAGATACTTAGGTTTTCTTCAAAATGAAATCGAAAATCATCTCAATGATATACCTTTAGCAGTTTTACGGCGAATTTACTTTCAACAAGATGGAACAGCGCCTCACAATACTAGATAAGTTCTTAATTATTTAATAGAGCATTTTAATAATCCAATTATTCAAACCAATGGTCCGGTACGGTGGCCAGCCGGCTCACCGGATCTTACTGTGCTCGATTTCTTTGTCTGGGGATATGTTAAAGAAAAGGTTTACTATGGAGCAGCCCCAGCTACTCTTGAAATATTAGAGGAAAGAATTTTACGGGCATTTAGAAGTATAACGCCCCAAATGCTACAAAACGTGTTGAGAGAAACAATTGAACGAGCTGAAATGTGTCGTGAAAAAGAAGGAATGCACTTTGAACATTTACTACACTAAACTTTTTAACAAATTCAGCTACTGTACTTTCAAATATTTTAAATGCGTCGTCTAAGTTATTAGTTTATTTTGTTAGTTTTTTGTTAATTTTGTTAAATTTTTAATCCAATTCCTGTCTTTCATACTAGTCACCTAAGGCCGTTAGATTAGTTTGCGTCCGATCATGGCCACCTAGATGCAATTTTAAAAGTGGCTCTAAAAAAATGAAGTAGACGCAAAAAGTTTTTAAAATGTCACATTCTGATCTAGAATTGTCTCAGAAATCCAAAGATGTTAAAATATATAGGGTGTTCTATTTAAGAATTCAAAACCGGGGCCATTTCCGGTGAAACCGGAAGTGACCGGAAAGTGGAAAATATGCGAAGACTCTCCTCTTCACATGACATTTACCTGTACCGATTCTTATTTTGATACACATAATACTCTAGAAATTATGACTTGTCTAATAGATTCGTTGACACCCGGTATATATATATATATATATATATATATATATATATATATATATATATATATAATCGAAGGTTTTCGTGCATCCCGTGTATGTGCTGAGTCCCTCTCAGGACTATAAGGAAGCTGACGTTTCGGTGAAATCTCATTCACCATGTTCAAAGCCCACTGTATGGCGTCTACGAACGAGCTGTTCCCCAGTTTAGTTATAGGGATGTTATCGTAGGCCTTACTAAAATCTATAAATAATATATGAGTATCTTGATTTGTAGAGGATCTTTTTTCAATTATTTGTTTCATACAAAACATGTTATCTTTACAGGATCTACCACCACGAAATCCGCACTGTTCTTTTCCCTCATTGTATTCTTTTTCAATGAGGTCTCTGAGTATTTTTCCGCAGAGTCGACTCATTGAGCTAGTTATCGTTATACCTCTCTAATTCTGGTAATTTTCCTTCTTTTCTTTTTTGTAGATTGAGATAATATACCTCCATTGCGTACGGGATTCTTGGCCCATGAGATATTTATTAAATATCCATGTAAACATGTTAAAGAGTTTTGTTGTTTTAGTAATTCTGTATAGATACCATCAGGTCCACATGACTTTCCATTTTTTAGTTTTTTTATAGCTTTGATGACATCATTACTATCTATTTCGACGTGTTCTCCTTGTGTGTTAATTATAGCTATTTCTTGTGTATACTTAATTCTCTTTTCAGTTAGCAAATCCTGATAATTCATAATCTACTAGTTTTCAGATATTACTTCGATAGATGCTGTTTCCTGTCCCGTATGGTTTTTATAAATTTCCAAGCTTCAGAGCATTTTCTTCCGCCAGTGTATTTGTCTATTTCTTTACATTAATTATTCCACATTTTGTTGTTTCTAAAGTTGATAGTTCTTCTTGCTTCTCTTCTGATTTCCTCATATACATTTTTTGTCTCCTAGATCGTTTGTACTTAACCATTTCATATACCTATGTTTCTTTATTTTTACTATGCTTCCCTTGCTGCTTGGTGCATACTTTCAATAATATTTTGGTATACTTTTGAAAAAAATTGTTTATATTGTTCCCAGTATTTATCTAATCTCCGCTGGTATAAGTATCAAGTGCTTTATCCAGGTAGTGACTGAATCCACAAGTAGCACCTATATATACTAATACATCTTGACCTCTAAGTTTTGCATTTTGTCTTATGATTATATAGTCGATAATGAATTTCTATTGTCTTGTGTGTTATTCCCAATAAATTTGTGGATTATTTGGTGTTAGAAGAATCCATTAGTTATTTCAAGATCGTTAGTTGTACAAAGGTCAATTAGTCGTTCATCTTTATCATTTTTGACTGTTTTTCCAAGTGATCCTATCACTTTATCGTGAGTTTTACGACCTGTTCTACTATTTAGATCTCCTAATATAATTAGTTCTCTAGTATTTCCAACTTTCTGTGCTAGTTCATTGACATTTTCAAAAAAAGTGTGTTTTACTATTACAGGTTTTGTGCATTAATATTGCAACTCCTTTCTTTGCACGAGTATCCTTGGAAGTTCCTCTAAATAGATGCACATACTTTCTCAATGTTTCCGATCCAAATATCTTTTTCTTTGTTTCAGTTATAGTTGTTATATCTATCGTAAAGTTATCCAACTCCTTTAAAATCGCATCCATTTTATTTTTACTGCACTGTACATTCCACGCTCCATAATTCATAAACCTTTTTCTTGATTTATGTCTTTTACCAGATGATCCGTCCAGTGCTCCGAGGCGAAGAACAGAATTTTTAGCAATCCAAGATTTTTACAAATGCTTGATAGCTATAGCTCTAACCCCCTATCAGAAGGGCCAGGTTATTCTTGGTCCAGGTTTTCTTCCTCTAGCCTGTGATGATGCAACAACTAAATCAAGAGCTTAACAAAAAAATAGTATATTTTAGTATATAAATGCCTGTATAATGATTTCAAATGTTTAAACACGAGACTGGCTTATTAAAACTAAATTCATAAGTAAATAAAATCAAATAAAAACGTTGATATCAAATGGGTCAGACTTGATCCTGAACTCCCCGAACGACAAAAAATATGTCTTGCTATGTCCTGGCATTCTTGTCCCTTGTAGTGATTAATATTTCAGTAAATTTCAACAATTTTAATGTAATCCGCCATCAATTCACTGATCTTAAACAGATTCCTATCCGGTGGGACCAGATATCAAAGTGGCGCATCGGTCGCCAAAAAAAGCCCACCTACGATAACAATGGAAAAGTCACTGGCGGGGAATAAAAGCAAACTTTATATAAATTGTACGAATAAATCACACCTTTGAAGTTTTGTATTTAAAAAAAGTATTTTTATAGAATAACATGGCGAGCAACGATAAGGAAACCAAATTAAATTTTTTATTTTTTATTTTATTAATTTTTCAAATATTTATTAAATCGAAGATTTAAATATGTTAAAAACTAAGACAATGACATCGACTTTGGCAGTTAGTTTTTCTATTTTCATTTTATATGTCTATCCTGTATATACTTAAATACTTTTATTGATTAATTTTATTGATCTAAAAAAATATGTTTAAAAATCATTTATCAAAAACTACAGTCACATATGTCGCGAATGAGGCAAATAAATAATGTTAATTTTTATATTTAATTGCATTTCTGGAAAAATGATTCCCATTCGATAAAGTAGGCAAAAAATACCCTCACATACCGTGAAGTCCCCAATTTTTTCTACAATTTTGCTTCGCCTATATCGCTAATTTAAAGAAAATTCCTGAAAAATTTTGTGGTTGAGGAAAAACAATGACGTAGCTAAAAAATGGGCTATATGTAACAAATCATCATAGAAAGGGCCAAAAACATTTCTTCAGATAGCTTTATTTCAAAAAGGTTCAATGTTTTTCACTATGTAATATTTGCATCGCATAGGTCAATGCCGCGCAAGAAGTTACTAACTTGGTGCTAAATAGTTTATCTACACTTTATAATTATACTAGCGACCCGCCCCGGCTTCGCACGGGTGCAATGCTGATACTAAATACACTACAGAAAAACTGTGACTATTTATTTTATTTTTACAACAATTATTACATCGGCCTCCGACGCGCTATTTATAGGCACGCTGCCGCCGCCCCGGTCGGCCAGTACCGCCACAAGCGCTACTTCCCGCAATTTTAAATCTGTAATATCTTCGAAAATATTCATTTAAATCTTGTGCTGTAAAGGACCATATAGATCTATATTAAATCAATGTATTTAAGCTATTTAATTGGATAAGGATTAATGCTGTATTGGTTAAAATCGCTTCAAAATTTGCCATTATTTGTCGTAAAAAGTAAATGACAAAAAAATGTTATTGTGGGATATCCATGAAAGATAGACATATACCATCGCGGAGTTTTCTGTAGATCTTTTCAATGTGTACAAATAATTAGTATATTATTTTGATAAATCTCGTAGGGTTCAGCCTGCGTTTGCAATGTAAGCGGAAAAAAATATGATAATTAACGACATCACATTAGAAACCTCAAAAATAACAGTATTTCTCCACTATTTAATGGATGTTATTATACATATAAACCTTCCTCTTGAATCACTCTATCTATTGAAAAAAACCGCATCAAAATCCGGTGCGTAGTTTTAAAGATTTAAGCATACAAAGGGACATAGGGACAGAGAAAGCGACTTTGTTTTATACTATGTAGTGATATATATATATATATATATATATATATATATATATATATATATATATATATATATATATATATATATATATATATATATATATGTATATATATATATATATATATATATATATATATATATATATATATATATATATATATATATATATATAGAATACAATATCTGCTACATGCCCTCCTTTGGCAGCTCTACACATGAGTGCCCTTTCCATTTCGTTGTGAACGATTTCTGGCGGAATACATTTTGCCTTTAGCTTATAAAGGATATTGGGTTGGAAAGTATAAATTTTGTTCTTTAAGCAGCCTCTAGAAAAACATCGCAGGCAGTCAAAACTGCGGGGCTAAACATTGTTACCGTTCTAGGAACAGTTGTTAAGGAAGGTACCTGAAGTGTCCGGCTCAGATTTTAATGAAATTTCAATATGTTGTAGAGGGTAGAAAAATGAGAGACACGTATTTTTTTATCTGCGGAGAATCATTTTAACCCCTTAGATTTACTCCTGAAAACGGTATTTTTGAAATATCTCAAGTTCTAAGTGATATATCTTTACAAAAAAAAAATGAAATTTACCAGTTGTTATATTATGTTAAACTATGGTTTTTTTCACCCTGAAGGATATCATCCCTTATTTTTTTATAAGGGTAAACCATCTATTCGCGCACGTAATTTAATTTTAAAAAATACGAAATTTAATAAAATTGTTTAAAAATATTTTTTTCACGAATACCATAATTAGTTCAAGTTGACATCTTTCGAAGTTCCCAAAAATAAACTAGTAAAAGAGGGTGAGTCACCTCCAATTCCTTTTTTTTTAATATCTCAAGTTCTATTTAAGATAACTCTACAAAACAAAATGAAAATTATTTGTTATTCGAAATGATGTTAAACTATGGTATTTTCACCCCCAAGGATATTATAACTTTTTTTTAATTAGGGTAAACCATATATTTACGCAGGTAATTTAATTCTAAAAATTACGAAATTGAATAAAATTGTTTCAAAATATTTTTTTAACGAATACCGTAATTAAGTCAAGTTGACATCTTTCGGGGTTCCCAAAAATAAACTAGTAAAAAAGGTGAGTCACCTTCAAATAGTTTTTTTTAATATCTCAAGTTCTAATTAAGATAACTCTACAAAACAAAATAAAAATTATTTATTATTCGAAATGATATTAAACTATGGTATTTTCACCCCCAAGGATCCCCTATTTTTTATTAGTGTAAACCACATGTTTGCGCACTTAACTTAATTGTAAAAATTATAAAATTTAATGAAATTACTTGAAAATGTTGTAGTGTTTCGGGGTTTCTAAAAATAAACTAGTAAAAGAGGGTGAGCCACCCCCAAATACTTTTTTACGTCTCAAGTTCTAATTGAGATAATTTTACGAAACAAATTGGAAATTACTTGTTATTTGAAATGAAGTTAAACTATAGTATTTTCACCCTGAAAAATATCATTCGAAAGATGCTATTTTATATATGTATAATTATCATTAAAATTGCCAAATTTCAGTTAATATAAACGTTACCGAGCTTACTGCAATTTTTTTTTAATTAATAAGAAAATATAAACTTATTTCATTAGTTGAGCATTCAAGTCTCTAAATTATTTTAATTCATGACAAATGGTGATTTCTAATTCTGTAACGTTCATTTAAATTGAAATTTGACAATTTTAAGAATAATAATACATGTATGAAATGTCGGTTTATTTTTATAAAGAATAAGGAATAATACTCTTGGCAGTGAAAATACCATAGTTTAACATCATTTTGAATAATAAGTAATTTTAATTTTCTTGGTAGAGATATCTTAATTAGAACTGGAGATATTAAAAAAGAACATTAACCCTCATAAAAAATAAGGGATGATATCTATGAAATTAACACATTATATAATCTCACGTCAACTAACAAGTAAATTCTACTTTGTTCTGTAAAGATATATCAATTAGAATTTGAGATTTGAAAAAAATATATTTGGGGGTGACTCACCCTCTTTTACTGCATCATTTTTTTTAAACCCCAAAAAATGTCAATTTGAGTTAATGATGGTATTCGTGAAAAACATATTTTCAAACAATTTCATTAAATTACCTGTGCTAATAGATGGTTTACCGTTACAAGAAATAAGGTATGATATCTTTGGGGATGAAAATAACATAATTCAACATCATTTCAAATAACAAGTAATTTCAATTTTGTTTTGTAAATATATCTCAACTAGAACTTGAAATTTCAAAAAGCGTATTTGGGGGTGGTTCACCCGCTGTTAATATTTTATTTTTAGAAATTTCGAAACCCGTCAACTTAAGTTACTTATGGTATTCGTGGAAAAAAATATTTTCCAACAATTCCATTAAATTTCATAATTTTTAGAATTAAATTACCTGCGTCAATATATGGTTTAATCTATTAAAAAATAAGGGATTATATCCTTGGGGGTGAAAATATCATAGTTTAACTTCATTTCGAATAATAAGTAACCTTCACTTTGTTTTGTAAAAGTATCTCACTTAGAACCTGATATATTTCAAAAATATTGTTTTTAGGGGTCAACTTTCGTGGCAGTTTTCACCTCGTTATAATGAATCTCTACAGATAAAAAAAATACGTGTCTATTATTTGTGTACCCTCTACAATATATTGTTAGGGTTAGTATAGCCATCGCTGCTCTGATAGTATGACAGGTAGTCCCATCCTACTGAAACTAAATCAAGTTCAGTGCTTCCAAGGGATCCGAAAATGGTGTATAATATTTGGATGTTGCTCCATAGCGATGGAAGCAGCAGCGGCAGAGTCATCTTCAACATACTTATCAGCAATTTATATTTCCTTCACGGTTTATTCGCTAATTAAATCTTTAAAATACAACTACATATTCGTAATTTATGAGTTTTATGAATTTATGTTGACAAACGTAGATATGCATCGCATTAATAATAATCTCCTTTTTTTCAAAATGGCTTTTTAAAAAAAAATCTAAAAAATTGTATAAGTGTGCCAGACTTCATTTAACACCAAAGAAAGGAAGTTTTGGACAAGACTAAAGTTACAAGGACAAGATGGCAAACTATAAGAAGTCAATAGTTATAAGAAATGTGTTCTAAAAGGATTTTGTACGCCACTGAACCAAACTCCAAAAAACGTCGGCCAAAAAAAGGGGCGCACGCCGCCGCTTCTTGCGCGGAATGCGTCGCTGGTCCAGCGCCAAAACACAAATCGGCCATCGCACATTCAACATTCACCTCGCGGATCGCTCTGCTTTTTATTGCCAGCCAGCTGACTTATGAATGTCTGTGACAGCACGGCCGTTTTTTTATATTGCCATATAATGCGCTTATATGCCCCCTTGTATTCATATTGTGGAACCTATGCAGACCTCTGGTCTTGGCCGACCGAATATAAATTTTTACGATAAATGTATGATAATTTATGATAAAATAAACTTGGCCGTTTTTGTTTCAGTTTTGCTAAACTCTAAACATATGATATAATGTCTATTAAATTACCGAAAGGATTACTATTTTTTTATACTAGCATATGCTTTATATATAGCTACAGCATAATTATATATTCGAATAACTGAAAAGAGGTAACAAAGGTCGAAGTAAGAATAAAACGTTAAGTGGCTATTTCTTACACTAACATTATTTGAAGGTAGTCACACAACCACAGGCGCGGATCCAAGGGGGGACGGTGAGATCCCCTCTCCCAAGAGCTTTTAGTTCAGGAAGATAGACCCGATTTTGCCTCTTATACTAGGAAAGTATATGCTGCTGGCATACCCCCCCCCCCACCCTCCCGTCGACAGTGTTGGGCATTAATCAACTAAATTTTCAATCAATTATTTAATTGACTGAAAATTTAATTGCGATTAAATTAATCTATTTAAAATTAATTGCAATTAAAATATTAATTGTACATTGCAATTAATTTAATTGAATTAATGTATATTAATTGTAGCTCTCAGCTAAATCAATCACAATTAACTTTTTCAGTTGTTCTAAAAATCAATTAAAACTAACAATTAACCCGCTTGGATATAGATAAGATTGTCACTTATTACTATTACGTTATTGACTATCGTCGTGTATTGTAAGCAGCAAGGAAGTGATGGTATTCACTTGCAATATGTGTTCTGTAAAAAAGTTACTCTGTTTTTGTTGACATGACATCAAGTTTAATTAAAATAATTTAACAAATAGCAGCCTTTATTTCCTACATACCTTGATCTTGCGTACATTTATTCGTAAATACTCATAACTTACACTTCGTTTTGGCGCCACTCCGATACAATAGTAAGTTCTAATTGTTAGTTTTGAATCAAATACACCAAAAAGATTGACAATTGATTAATTGTTAATTGGGGAACTAGCGATTAACAATTAATTAATTATTAATTACGAGTTTTCACAATTACAATTGATTAATTGTAATTGCGATAGGCGTAATTAATAATTAATTATTAGTTTTTAATTGTAAAAACAATTAAATTTTTGGCGAACATTGCCCGTCGACAATTTGTTTTTCTTGCGATCGCCCCCACCCTCAAGAGCTTCAAATTCAGGAAAATAAACCCGATTCTGCCTTTTATATTAGGAATGTGTATGGTGCTGGCATCTCTCCCCCGTCGATAACTTGTTTCTTTTTGCGATCGCCCCTCCTCCCCCCAAAGAGCTTTGAGTTCAGGAAAATAGACCCGACTCTGCCTCTTATACTAGAAATGTGTATGTCGCTGGCATCTCCCCTCCTTCCATCGACAACTTGTTTTTTCTTGCGATCCCCTCTCCCAAGAGCTTTGAGTTTAGGAAAATAGACCCAAATCTACTTTTATACTAGGAATGTGTATGCTGCTGGCATCTCCCCCCCTCCCCCCCCGCCCCGAAGATTTTTTTTTGTTGCGATCGCCCCCTTCAAGATCTTTGAATTCAGAAAAGTAGACCCGACCCTGCCTTTTACACTAGAAATGGAAATGTTGGTGTTTCCCTCTCGTCGACAACTTGCTTTCGTTAGCCATATTGTACTTTTGTGATATGACCGCCCCCCCCCCCCCCCCCCCCAAAGAGAGACGCTGGATCCGTCCCTGCACAACTATCATATCAGACATCTTTAAGCCATGTCATATTTCACCACATATCTTTTTTAGAAAAAGAAAGAGAAAACTAAAAAAATAACTATATATAGGGTGTTTACTTACGTTGGCTGGAAAATTATTTTATTTTTACTTTTTATAAAAAGTTTTGCATTGTTTGAAAAATAATTAATTAGTTATTTAAATGTATCATTAAAATGCTACATTACAGAAATTGGGAAATGAAAAAGTCATTGAATTTTCAATTATTTATCATAAATATACAGCGAGTCCACGGATGGGGTATCGCACTCCATTAAACTTCAATATTATTGATTTTTCGAGTAAAAGTGATTCTTAATAAAAAGTTTTGCTTGCCTTCTGATTTCAAAACCTGTGATCAAAGTGAGGATAACGAATACAGGGTGTTCAAAATATTCAGAAATGTAGAATTAATTTTAAATAAAATACTGTTATTTCTATTTTTTACAAATTTTATTTAACCGTTTCCAAATAGAAACGTATGTTAAGAAAAGATAATACAAAAGATATTTTTATCTTTTTTTTAGCAATGTTGTGAAACCTTAATAATAAGTTCGAAATTATTACACATGTTGATCTACTACCACATCTTCCTATTCTTTTTCTAAATTCTTCGTATACAGATGCAATCATATCTATATTTGTAGTTACGCAACAGGTTAATGATGTCGATAAAATCAATGTTGTATCCTTTTTTCCTTAAGTAACCTCATAGAAAATGGAGTTAGATCAGGCGATCAAGCAGGCCAGTCCATTCGTCCAAAACGACCAATTCACTTCTTCTGGAAGTGAATATTTAACCAGTTTGTTACTCGTAATGTAGAGTGAGCAGCACATCCGTCCTGTTGAAAAAAAAGGCTTCTTCTTAACTCTAACAACCAGATTTACTAAGAAGATTTAAGACTGAGACCCGATTTAGTTGCCATGAAGTTAGATTTTCCAGTTGGCCAGTTTTGTTTTATGATATTGTTATAATTTATATTACAAATGTCAACATGTAAACGTTCACCATACATTATGAGGCGCACATACATCAATACAAGAGGTGAGTACCTTTTAGGATATTTATTACGTATATTAATTTTATAAATCCAGGAAAGGGGTTCTTAACTTAACCTTTACGGATCCGTTTACATCAAATTCTATACATCTATGTGACGGCCCCTCAATGGCCAACCACCAACCTACGAAGTTCGAATTCAAACCACTTAACTTACAGGTTATGGAACAGAGAGTAGCAGAACTCATTGCGTATAAGCTCAATTAGAGATGTTGAAGTTCTCAACCCAAGGCTTGAAACGAGAGAGAAATTAGATATAGCCTCTTGGGAACTCAAAAATGCTATAATAGAATCATATGAAAACAGATGCCCATTAAAACAAAAAAGTATATTGAGAAATAGGCCCTGGTGGAACAAAGAGCTCTTCAACAATACAAAAAATTCAGGAAATTCGGAGGAATACAAGACAGCTCTTCCTGAATATAATAAATAACTTAGAAGGAGAGCTCAAGGAACTGGCGCACCGATTCCCGTGAAATTTTGGGGTTTAGTTACTTGGGTGTCAAGGTTAATCTGATCAGTAGTCGTTTCTACTAACATGTCCTATTAAAAAAGTAAAGTTATTCGACGAATTCCACTGTTTTTTCCTTGTAGGATAGAGGAATACGCTTATTGCTTGGTCGCTTTTCTTGATATTGGAGCTCAAAATCAACATCGTCGTCATCTCTGGCCTGTTGTTTGTCTTCAAGCTGTTGAAAATTCATAAATTAAAATATATGTCGCATTAATTAACATAAACTTAGGACACGTATCGCAAAAATTACCAGCGCATCGATAAAATTTTCGTTAGGCACAATCAGCTCTTCCTCTTCACTTATAATACGATCACTTACAAAATCTTGTATGACATTGATTAATTCGGATCCCATAATAAACGATTTTTTAGTTGACAGAAATATTTTGATCTTGTAATCACTTCATAATCAACATGGCATTCAAGGAGATCGTAGCTAATTCACCTTTCTGTATCTCACGAAACAATTCCCCAAATTCTTCGTAAAAGGTTATTTTTGATATGTTTCAAATAAGCGTGTCGCCAAAATACCTAAGGCAAACTTGCTATTCCCCACCCTTGACCCTACATTTTTATTAGGGCATGTTGGCAGAAACGAAACCTTGGTTTACATGTAACTGAACCCCAAAGTTTCATAGGAATCGATATACCCAATTCCTTGAGCTCTCCTTGTTAGACGTTACAAAAGTAAGATCTGGAGACAAATATGTCAGGAGATAACAGAACTTGCCTCAACACAGCGCCTCTAAAAATCCCCTTGAAAGAACATTTTAATGTCAAAGGGCTTATTAAAAAGACGAACGGTCAGTACACAGAAAACTACAATTCTAGTAGACACTTAGTAGAAAAAATCTTGACCTCTAATTAAATAACATGGACGATTAAAAGTTTTAAACCCTTCAAATCGCCTGGAAAAGACTAAATCTTTCCAGCTCTGTTAAAAAGGGGTCGGGAAATAATACAACCTGGATAATTCTTCTTCATTTCGGATCTAGAACAAAGTTAAGGGGATGAGGGTGCACAGTTACAGACTGAGAAAAATATTCTATTAAAATATGGTGTTACATTACAATCAGAGTATGCCCCCAAGAGGGAGTTTTATCACCTCTGCTATGGTCCCTAGTCGTAGAGAATTTTCTGAGCCAACTCAGTGAGTTAATCTCAAGAAAACAGTTTCTAAAAAGAAAAATATATGGGAACACGGCAAGCTCGATATGCTAAAGAATCTTTAGGAAAATTTGGGGTTTTGAGGCCGAAAATAATCTTATGGCTTTACGAAAAGATCATCAAACCTATGACCACATATGTCTCCTTAATATGGTGGCCCAAGATACAAGCAGCGGCTCAAAAAAGTCGCAAAAATACACAGGTTAGTATGTGTGGGAATCACAGGGGTCATGTCATTATGCCTTACCGTAGCAATAGAGGCAATACTGAACCCGTGATGAGGGCGGAAGCAACAGAAGCCCTCAATTGGTTCCAAACTGAAAGTTTCAAACTTGGAAATTTGATTGGATATATGAAGATTCT
Organism: Diaprepes abbreviatus; assembly: GCA_034092305.1. Taxonomy (NCBI): domain Eukaryota; kingdom Metazoa; phylum Arthropoda; class Insecta; order Coleoptera; family Curculionidae; genus Diaprepes; species Diaprepes abbreviatus. The sequence continues at coordinate 26,094,686 of JASJET010000103.1, forward strand.
GGATGCAATTCCAGCAGAATCCCTATCTTAACTAACAGTTATCATGTCTATTACGAATGATTTTGACATGAAATATGAAGTAGTAATTGATTACTACCAAGCGAAAGGAGAGAAATTACTTCGACTTGAAAATGATTCAATGGTATGATTTACTGACAAGTCTAAGATGAAAGTAGGGGTCGGAGTGGGAGTATCAGTCTCGTTTTGGGGTTGCCAAATCGTTAAGAGATACCCTCATCATCTTCCAAGTAGAAATCCATGTAATCCAAATCTGCGCTGACGAGTGTCCTAATAGAAATATTCATATTCTCAGATAACCAACAGCGCTAAAAGCTCTCAGGTCAAACATCTATGAGTCTAAGTTGACTTGGGACTGCAGGCAAGCCCTAAAGACACTCGCAAAAAACAACAAAGTTACTCTGATGTGGGTGCCCGGGCACAAAGGAATCAAGAAAAACGAGGGAGCAAAAGAAAGGAAAAAAACTCCTTTTTTTGGCCCGAAATGTTTTGTGGGCTATCAAAACCTACATAAAACAGAGCTCCGAAGCTGATAACAAAATCAGATAAAATTAAGTTGGAATTAGACCCCTGGACTCAGATAAGCGAAAAAGTTCTTCTCGATCTCCCAAGAAGGGATATTCTAGTAATAACAAATATATAATAGGAAACTGCCTTTGAGATACTATTTTTAAAAAAATATGTTAAGCTGGGAGCGATATTTACCGTTTCTGTGATCGGGCAGCGAAAACAGCAGAATATCTGCTGACCTTGACACCTGAAGAAGCAAAGAACCAACCACCCAGAAGAATAATAGACTTCATAAAACGTTTAAATATCCCAAGCATATTAGATCAGGGTTACGTACAGGGTGAGTCAACGATTGGATGAAGTAGGTTTGTGCCTTTTCGGTGAAATTAACAAAGAAACTATATTTATTGTTTGATACAGTTTATTTTTACGCAGATTTTAAAAATATTTAGGATTCTACAGGGTGAGCCAAAAAACTAGGACAGCATAAAGTTGTATTTTTTTAAATAGAACACCCTATATACGAATCGTATTTTCGATTTAGCTTATAATTTTAAATCTTTTTTATTAAGGGTTTACTATAACAAAACTTTATAGTTTCTGAGATAATTAAGTTTAAAGAAAAAAAGTCACATTTTCAAGCATCAATTCAATCCTAAATAACGTTTTCAATTTTGTGACAAATATATTCAAATTTGGAATTTAGCAAGGCCAAGGACAAGTTAACATAATTTTTACCTAATATTTGCAATAAAAGCTACAGGGTGTTGAACACATCGGCTCAAATTTGAACAAGTTTAAATGAATAAATATCTTTTTTTTTTAAATGGTACACTCTGTATATTTTCATGTTATTTAATAGAGTAATAAAAACCCTAAAAGTTTTGTTCAATATATCCTATACCTATTTATAATAGTTTTTGAGATATTTCAGTTTTTCTTATTTTCCATACTTTTTTACAGAAATAGTCTTCATTATCATAGTAGCCATGGCAAAAACAATGTAAAAGAACATTTTTCTGTGTGTCAAATTTATAACCGCAATCGCTTCTTTGGGTTTTTATGTAGTGTAGTTTGGTTTTTTTTGCATTCATCTTATATTGTAAAATGAATTTTCCAAAGAATGAGTTAATAGATATGATTTATACAATAGAAGAGGCTCAAAAAAATTGCCTTCTTGCTCAAAGAATTTACAAAATGAAGTATCCTGATCGACGCCAGCCTAATACCCATACTTTTCAAAACTTAATGCAAAGATTTGATTCTTCTGGTACTGTTGATTATCCAAAACGTAAAGTGGTCAACAAACCAGTAACTAATGAAGAAAAAGAACTACAAGTATTGTTAAATGTTCGGGAAAATGCCGTCAGTTAGCAGCATTATGTGAAACATCACAATCCACCGCTAATCGTACTACCAAGAAATATAGGTATCATCCATATCACATGGAATTACACCAAGAATTGCATGGACAGGATTTTGAAAGTCGTGTAAACTTTTGTCGTACAATAAATGCCGTAAATAGACGCAACATGCATTATTATGCCACAGAAAACCCATTTTGGATTAGAGAGGTGCAACATCAAAACCACTGGTCATTAAATGTTTGGTGTGGTATTCATCATAATCGAATTATTGGATCTCACTTTTTTAATGAACCACTAAATGGCCATAGTTACCTGAACTTTCTACAAGAAGAACTACCCCAACTACTTCAAGGTCTCGATAGGGATGAGCTCGACAGTATGTGGTTCCAGCACGATGGTGCGCCTCCGCATTACCATCGTTAAGTTCGTGCGTTTTTGGACCAACGATATCCGCAAAAATTGATTGGACGTGGGGGTTTCATTGAGTGGCCACCAAGGTCTTGCGACATCACCCCATTAGATTTCTTCCTATGGGGTTATATTAAAAATAAGGTGTATGTTAATCCACCAACAACAGTGGAAGATATGCGAAACAGGATTAGGGATACCTGTAGAACAATAACGCCACTAATTTTGTCCAGGGTCCGAGAAAATCTGCAAGAAAGACTAAATTTGTGCATTGCACAAGAGGGTCGTTTATTCGAACACTTATTAAAAAGAAATAATTAATCTCAGTATTTAATAGGTAATTTTTTTGTTTCAATTTAGTATAAAAGTAAATATGTATTTGCCTTGTCGTTATTGTTGTGTTAATTTTTTCACATTATGATTAATTAAACTATTGCCGTTGTAATATAACGAATAATGTATTTCATCATATTTAACCACATTCTGTTTGTTGCTGTAGTTTCTTTTTATTATTTTACATGGCTACTATGATAATGAAGACTATTTCTGTAAAAAAGTATGGAAAATAAGAAAAACTGAAATATCTCAAAAACTATTATAAATAGGTATAGGATATATTGAACAAAACTTTTAGGGTTTTTATTACTCTATTAAATAACATGAAAATATATAGGGTGTACCATTTAAAAAAAAGATATTTATTCATTTAAACTTGTTCAAATTTGAGCCGATGTGTTCACAGCTTTTATTGCAAATATTAGGTAAAAATTATGTTAACTTGTCCTTGGCCTTGCTAAATTCCAAATTTGAATATATTTGTCACAAAATTGAAAACGTTATTTAGGATCGAATTGATGCTTGAAAATGTGACTTTTTTTCTTTAAACTTAATTATCTCAGAAACTATAAAGTTTTGTTATAGTAAACCCTTAATAAAAAAGATTTAAAATTATAAGCTAAATCGAAAATATAATTCGTATATAGGGTAATCTATTTAAAAAAATACAACTTTATGCTGTCCTAGTTTTTTGGCTCACCCTGTAGAGTCCTAAATATTTTTAAAATCTGCGTAAAAATAAACTGTATCAAACAATAAATATAGTTTCTTTGTTAATTTCACCGAAAAGGCACAAACCTACTTCATCCAATCGTTGACTCACCCTGTACAAAAGATCTTATAGATATCGAAGTGCTGTAGAGAGGCAAAGAAAGCCTTGACGACCAACTCGCAATTTACAATCTGTAGAAAACCTTCAACGGGAACAAATGAAAATGCAAATTTTGTTAGGCTCTAATGTTTGGTGTAGAATTTGTGGTATTTAAATTAATATTTTTTTTTTATCAGATCCATTAATTGAACCTTTTATTTATGACAAGACATTAATTGGACTAATTTACAGTGCTGAAAAACCAAATATCCAATTCATCATTTTAAGCATTTACAAAAAAGGTGGGCATTTTGAACATTAACGTTTTTAAAATTATTTTTATATCCATATTTCCATTCTTAAAATATTTCAAATATTATGTTATTTAAAAAAAAATTATTTATAAAATTTTTTCATATAAAATATAACTAGTATAACTATATGTTATATTACGTGCACTGTAAAAAAACTTCACAATAATTTTGATGTAATATGCTGGAAGCAAATTTAATAAACCGTTCATTAAATGCCTTTAATGTTAATGCATTAAATTTAATAATTTTTACATTAAATCTAATATAAGTATATATAAAATTTGGAATGTTTTCAGTTACTTTATTGAAATTTAATGTAACATTTAATTAAATTTAATGAACAAAGCTTTACTTTCAAAGTACATATACCTTATTCACGATTTAAGGTACAAGATCATTAAATTTGTTTAAGAAACGTACATTAAATTTAAAGTTATTTTTACCAGTGTAGATGAAGTATTTTGAAAATGTCGATTTTTTTTGATTTGTGCTTTATACATTAAACTAATTATTATTTTATTTTTTATAGGAACAATTAATTGCTTCTTTTGATTCACGTTATACCTAAAAATTTTTATATAGACTTAAAAAAGTTTTTTTTCACCTATATTTTCTATTATTTTACATTTTCAGGTGTGATATTATTGTTGCAAGGCTAAAAAATGCTTCTTTTGAATCAGTTAAAATCCAATATGACTGCCATAAGATGTTCTTATAAATTCGAAAAATTTTCATAAATAAAGAAAATATAGCGAATTTTTTAGAACACAATTTTCCATTTTCCAAAATATCTCATAAACCAAAACGATTAGAATTAATCTGCGAGCGCCATTAAATTATTAACATAATTATCTGAAATTTTATCCTTTAAATGCCTCTCTATCTTGAAAAGTTTCAACACATTCCCTTCCAATTTCGGACATACTGTATAGATCAGGGGTCGGCAATTGGCGGATCGTGAAGGGTATAAAGCTGGACCGTTTACATTTATCCATTTATATCGCCCCCCCCCTCCAAAGAGTTTTGAATTCAGAAAAATAGACCCCCGTCGACAGCTTGGTTTCAATTCCTATACTGTGCAATCGTCCATGCCCAAGAGCTTCGAATTTAGAACAACAGACGTACACTCCTCGTTGACAACGCGGTTTTACATGCTATACGGTGCAATAGCCCCCCCCCCCCTCAAGATCTTTGAAAAATAGACGCTCCGTCGGTGACAGGTTTATGTCGCTTTCTATGCTGTGCGATCGCCCTCCCCCCCCAGAGCTTTGAATGTTACATTAGGAACGTGAATGTGGCTGACACCCTCCCCGATCGACAACTTACTTTCGCTTGCCATACTGTACTCTTGTGATATCGCTGCCCCTCTCCCCAAAGAGAGAGGCTGGATCTGCTCCTGGTACAATATGCATGTTGTCATGCATCCTACGTTCCTATTTTGATATTCAAATTTGCTTCTAATTTTTTTTTCGGGAATCTCGATTCAATCATTTTAATCATCAGGACCCACTTGAAATTAATTGGCGACCCCTGGTATATGATTATGATGGCTTTTTAAATTATTTACCAAATGAACCAGAAATGTTTTTATTTCTAAAAAATATAAAAACGTTTTTCATTAAAAGGTCTAAAATTTTTTGTAAACAATTTAAAATGCTATTGGAGGAGACTTATTTAAATTTCCCGTCACATAAAACATTTTAGACAAAATCCTGATACCCATAATTTAAGAAATTTGACAAGAATTTCTTTATAATTGTTAGTTTACACTGATGTTTACATATTCAGTAGTGAGTGTCTTTTCTTCCCATACTAAGTGGTTATTTATGAAAATTCAAAATACTTTTCTTGAATAATTTATTGTCAAAATGTCTAATGCTAGACATGCTGACCACCAAGAAAGAACAATTTATTATATTGATAACTTCTGAAAATTTTAAAAAACACATTTAAATTGTTGTAAGTGCAAATCATGGAGGCTTTAAATAATTAGTATAAAACAAGATATATAATGAGGACGTAAATTCTGAAATAAATTCATTATTTAAAAATGGCTGGGTTTTTGACAAATCGATCGAACATGTCGACTTTGTTTTTTTTGGTGGGAACTTTTTCCAATGAATTAATTCATACAGGGTGACTCGAAAAAAGCGGTGTTATAATGAACTTTGATTTGTTAAATGATGATCTCCAGTTTCGTTGTAGACTCCCTTCAAAATTCTGAACATTTTTTCTGTTACATACCCTATACCAAAAGGTAACTGGTTTTGATTTATCGACAGTTAACACTCGAAATGTGTGTGTACGGTAACAAGAATTAATTTATCATTTTATTAAGAATTGAAAATGCCTTCCACTAGTTAATTGACATTAACCTAAGTGATTTATAAATTCATTCTGAACATTTATGACTACTTGTGTAGTAATTAACCGTATTTCTTAAATAATCCGATTCTTTAAGTCTGCTATGTCAATTGGTTGAGTTTAAAAAATGTTATCTTTAAGTTAACACTATAAAAAGAAGTCCCGAGGGTTTAAGTCCATCTGTTTGCGAAAATATCGTTTAGGAAGACGCGAACTTCAAATGCGTAATGTGGCTGGTCACCGTCTTGTTGAACCACATATTTTGATATCGTAAATCTAGAATCTCTTCTTCGGGAAATGATGTCGAAAGTGCAGGAACAAGAACTTCTTATGGAAACTGTAAATATCTTTCACCAGTTTCATTTTCATCCAAAAAAAGATCAGCCCTATAACGATATTACTCACCATTCTAGCCCACATATTTATTTTGTCTATAACCAGTATGCCCCTCTCTTATTTGGGTTTATATCCGACCAACGCCTATAATTTTGTATGTTGACATCATGACTTAAGCAAAATGGGGATTGGTTGAAAAAAAAACACATTTCTTGTAACATTTCACAAAACTGAAGACGCTCGTCATAATCATCTTCATAAAGTTCTTGAACGATTTGCATTTTTAACAAATGGTACTTATTAGTATGCGTTTTCGCAATATTCAAGATTATAGCTATCTCCTTACAGTTAATATGGTGATTATCTTGGAGGCTTAACGGAACGTCTACTTTTTTGTCATCATTAGTGCTGGTCGACCGCTTCTTGGGGCATTATGAACAAGACCAAGCCGATGAAAAAATGGTTAAATGCACAGTTCAGATATATGTTAAACAAAAATTATTCAAAGACGGGCCACTCTGGAGCTCCCCAACTTCCATGAGAAGTACCCCAAGAGCAGCAAAGAAATCCCAATGGTATAGGAACATTAACATTGCTTAGTTGTTTATTAACACGAAACACAAAACACGAAAAATTTTTTAAACCAATAAAACATATTGTCCATCTATAATGTCAAAAATACCAAAAGTACTAAACAAAAATTACTAGTAAATCACTAAAAAATAAAACGCTGGTGAAAAAATTGTAAATGTGTACAAGCTTGCGTCTTTTACTCATGGACTCAGAAATCCGTGAAGTCAGCTGATGCGTCAAGGGTCAGACACCCGGAGTGAAAAAGTCTTAAGTGAGAATCAATATGGCAACTTTTATAGCGACTACGCAATTTGTTTTCATGCATCCTGTAGTGGATAAAATAAACAGTATTATTCGTAACGTTTGACTTTAGTTTTAAGTACCTTGAATTTTTTTTATTTTTGGCGTTTTATTGATCGTATTAGCCTCCTAAGGCACATAGTTAGTATACTTTCAACTTTTGTTTAAACATTTTGTTGAAAAAGTATAATATATCAAATAATTATTAATAACAATTTAAAGTTTGAATTTAAAAAATTTCTTAATCTCCAATCGTGACCCAAATACCATATGTTAAAAAACCACATAGTGCCATATTGGATCCACCATCTTAAATGTGAATATTTCGAAATTCTTACTTGATATTCTTAGTTAGCAATCCCAACCTGCTGAGTATAGATTGCGAGAATTTATTGAAAAAAGCGGATCAACAATTAAGTTTATTTCTTTTTCTGTAAACGACTGCCATTTTGTTTTTTAAAGTGGCATCTCTTTGTACCATGTCTAAAATGACTAATTTTAGTCATTTTTACTGATATACAAAATGTCATGGTTGCCTGATAAAGTGCAGTTCAAATTATCAAAAAAATAAGACAAATTATTGAAATAATTTGGACTTCTGAGAATAAGCCACCATTTTATTTTTTGAAGCGGTTCCATTTCGCTTCGGTCATATTTACTTATATATAAAATTTTACGCTTGCCTGAAAATGGGCAGTATCAACTCCATTTCTTGCCATAACAGGTCCTACTATAACCCGATATAATTGTAAATCGTATTGTCATCAAGTCTTATTAATAGTTTAGTTAATTATTTCACAAAACATAGCTACCTTGTATTTCAATTTGTCGGTGGGTTGTTTCACCATGACTGTTAAAATATTTAATAAAGGTATACTTATACTTAAAAGAGAAAATTTACATGTTATGTGCTACTGTGTATTCAATTCAAGCAAAGAATATGAATAGCATTACCAATGCAAATGTCATTCAAATTTTATTTACGAGGACCACCCCTTCCGGAAATACAGGATTTACGTTCCAATCCCTGATTTTAACACTTGATAGTGTCGTACCTTAAACTTTTATTAATCTTTATAATAATAAATATATACATAGTCTGCTAAATGTTTCGTCTATATTAAAATGGTGTATAAATAAAATAATAGAAGAACGAAAGCCAAGAAACCATAAATATTTTATTGCCTACTTTCCACAGAATATATGAAATGTAATAACCTCTCAAAATGTTCAAATTTTGTGCTTACATACTTTTTTATTCATCTAGATGCGTGACTATTGTGACACGCATGACATTTAATGGTAATGTAACTGATGCGTTGACAAAAATATGTTTAAAGCCATCATATTTGATGGTATTTGAAGTAATCTGTTACTTCTAAAATACGCTATAAGTAATAGGGAAGATTATTATAGCTGAGCAGTAGCTATTATAACTTTTGGTAGTAGTCAAAATGAATTAAAATTTGAGCTCTATTAGGGTAAGTACGGAAGAGTTGCCGCGGTTGGAGAGACGACACATTGTTTGTCATTTTGCTCACATGCAATAGATTACGCCACAGATACTTTTATATGATGTAGACAAGTGTATCTTAATGCATAATTCTGTGAGTTTAAACAAACGGTTTGAGCTTTATCGAATTTTTTGCAATTGTAAGTACTTAATTTATCTAAAAAAACTGTTGTTCATAATATTTCTTAGTTTAGTTTATAGAATAAAAAGGTATTTATTACAATGTTTGCTTGTTAGCTCACTCATAGACTCACTCCTGCCTGTTGCATGTTGAAAGTTAGTGTCACTGGTACTCCCCCCCCTCTTCGACAATTCGTTTTCGTTTGTCATACTCTTGTGATATCGTTGCCCCTCCCTCCAAAGAGAGGCTGGATCCGCTCCTGGCCGAGAATAATAGCATGTGACGTCTCTCGCTACAAAAAGGATAGACGCCTCTATGAAAGTTAGTATAGATGCCACATGTTAATTGATTGGTTCAGTCACATAGCAGGCCAGGATTGTGAAGCCCTTACACGGCAGCCTTAAGACTTATTGTGTCGTCTGTTATGTCTGTTCTAGATGAACAAATTGCCTTATTTGGTTTAACAGCCTTCTGGATTGAAAGATCCCTGAAGTTGTCTTCAATAGGTTAAAGCATAGGTTGCATTAGAAGATGATAATGTCTCTTGTCCTCGTCATTACGTAGTCTACATATTGGTTTTTTATTAAAGATGCCCATTGTGTGCAGATGCTTCCTCGGACTGCAATGACCAGTTATAGGTCCTGTCACTAATCTGATCTGTTGCCTACTTACATGGAGAATTTCCTGGCTTAATTTGCCGGATAGTCTGCCAAATAATAGCTTGCTGTGTCTGTGGCCAGCAATGTGGTTTCAGTGGGTCGATGTATCTATCAGGATAACTTCCCATGAATAACAGCCTTAGTAATGCCAAATAACTCCGCCTGCATGGTCGCTGGGTGAATTGAGTAGCTGGTTGCTGGTCCCAAGCCCGGAAAAAAGAGGAAGGTTGCCGGGCCAGGCTAGCTTCCTACCCGACGTAAAAAAGTACTGCAACTCACAGAACCAACACTCTGCCTCAGAATAGGAGTGACTCACGGATAACCAGCCATTCAAGGAAAAGGATAACGGCTTGGAAGGAAAAACAATTGATTCGCTTTGCGACCTGGAATCATTTAATAACAAAGATCAAGAAACTCTAAAGGAACTAAAAGATAATAAGATTGACATATGTGCCCTGCAAGAGACCAAAAAGAAAGGTAAAGGTCAAATACAATACAATGACTATCTAGTGATTTACGGCCGAGTAGAAAAACAAACGAGTGCAAAGGAACGAGTAGCAATAGCAGTATCTAATAAGTACCAAAACAATATACAATAATGTAATTATGTATCTTCACGAATCTTGGTTGTAAAAATGGAAGCAGAAGAACAAACATTAAATTAGTGTCAATTTATTCACCCGAAGATAATAAGCCAAAACAAGAAAGGGAATCCTTCTATGACTCCAAAATATAGTCCAAACAATATACAATAATGCAATTATGTATCTTCACGAATCTTGGTTGTAAAAATGGAAGCAGAAGAACAAACATTAAATTAGTGTCAATTTATTCACCCGAAGATAATAAGCCAAAACAAGAAAGGGAATCCTTCTATGACTCCAAAATATAGTCCAAACAATATACAATAATGTAATTATGTATCTTCACGAATCTTGGTTGTAAAAATGGAAGCAGAAGAACAAACATTAAATTAGTGTCAATTTATTCACCCGAAGATAATAAGCCAAAACAAGAAAGGGAATCCTTCTATGACTCCAAAATATAGTCCAATCATTGTCAAGTGAGCAAAAAATAATAATTCTTGGAGATTTCAACGCCCGCATTGGAAATGGAATAATCCCTGGAACCAAACAAAGGTTCAATGAGAACGTATTGAGTGATAATGCAGAACTTATGATCGATCTATATAAATTCAATGAGCTGCAAATCAACAACACATTTTATAATCAAAAAGAGCAATATAAATTCAGATTCAGCAACACCAGAGGCTTCAGGTCAACAATTAACTATATTGTTACCTACAGATACATCCACCCACTTCAAATATTAGACGTCAAAACGCTGAATTCCGCTGATATATGAGGCGATCATAGTTTGGTTCTTTCCAAAAGTTAAAATAAAATTTAAACGTCAAAAGAACCCAGTACAAGCAACTCAAGAATGGAAAATAAACATTGAATCATTATGAGACTTATCGATTAAGCAACTATATGAGAAAAGATTGAAGAAGACAATTCAAATAAACCCAATGAAGGAAGACAGTATAAATGCTGCCTGGGAGAAACTGAAGACCAACATTAAAGAAGGCGCATATGAAGCTCTAGGCACCCGAACTGTAAAAAATAACACTAGAAAGAAAAAAACTCCATGGTTTTGTCCAGAAATTAAGGAAAAATGTAAAAAGAAAAAATAGCGTACCTCACCTACAGAACATTACGAACACCAGAATCGTATGAAATGTATAGACGAATACGAAAGGAAATAACGGCACTAGTTAGACAAACAAAAAATCATCATTGGGAAATTTTCTCAAAGCGAATGGAGGACGACTACTATGGATTTCAAAAACAAATTTGGCGCTTTATTAGAACTCAAAGATAAGAGATCAATGAGCTAGTCGAAACAAATCAGATAGCAAGGGAAACCTGGGTTAACTATTTAACGAAACTATATAAATCAGAAGTTGAAATTGAACTACTTACACCTGAAATAGTAACAAACGACAACCTACAAATTGAGACAGCCACTGTAAATGCAGTTCCTCGAAAGCTGAAGAATAGAAAGAGCCCAAGGCAAGATTGCATCCCCAACGAACTACTTAAATATGGTGATCAATGTCTCATATAGCAGTTGACAATTCTCATTTGAAAAATTCTCTACCAACACAGAATACCCGATGAATGGAGAACTAGCATCACAATCCTTATGTTTAAAAAAGGAGATAAGAGATTGCCCTCAAATTACAAAGGTATAAATCTCTTAAGCACTACACTGAAACTTTTGTCATAAGACAATAACAGAAAAATCAACTGAATACAACAGACTAGCCTACTTGTTTTTTATTGATTTGGAAAAAGCGTTCGATCCTGTGCAGTTAAAAGACGTATACATCTTCTTTACAACAGGCAAATTCCACATAACCTCATCAATTCAAGCAAAAATAAATGCGGTGCTGACTGAATCAATAGCTGTGGGCCGTGGTAATCGACCGCGGGATTCCCTGAGCCCTCTTCTTTTCAACATCATTATGGATGAAATAATAAGAAATGTACGTTTACTGAAAGGATACAGAATGGGCGACCGGACGATTACTGTTCTATGCTACGCCGATGACGCCGTACTAGTGGCTGAGAGTGAAGACGATCTACAGCGATTATTACATCGATTTAACTGCACTGCAAAATCATTTAATATGATGATATCGGCCCAGAAAACTAAATAAATGACAACGTCAAAAAGACCATTAAGGTGCAAACTGGAAGTTGAAGGCAAAGTTATCCAGCAAGAAATGAAATTTAAGTATTTAGGCATAGAAATCTCAGGTTATGGTGATGTTAAGGCGAAGGTAAGAGAACAGACAACTAGGGTAACAAGAATAGCAGGATGTTTTAATGACATAATGTGGAGGAATAAAAATATTAAAATAGAAACCAGATCAAGAATTACAAGGCAATGGTGAGACCAATTATTACATATACCGCAAAAACTCGACCTGATACAGAGAAAACTAAACAACTACTACAGACAACTGAAATGAGAGTACTTCGTAGAATAACTGGAAAAACGTTCTTGGTCAGAGAGAGAAGTGAAAATATAAGAAGAACATGTAAGGTAGAAAACGTTAATAAGTGGGTGCTGGGTAGAAAAAGGGAATGGAACGATCACATCAGTAGAATGGACGACAGAAGAATAGTCAGAATCGCACGCGACAAATCACCGTTAGGTCACAGGAGTTTAGCACGCCCTCGAAAACGATGGAGTGACAACTTAGCATTGCAATAGGCAGATAAATTACGAAGGAAAACAGGCGGTTCGTCTATATTAATGAAGGAAGAAGAAGAAGAAGTAATTTCAAATATTGGTTCTGGTCCAATAAGTGTGATACGATACTCCCAAGAGTAAACTTGTGATCATGATCACTTCAAATGACAGAACTGAAAATGATAAATACTCAAAAGAATATACCTATTATTGGTTTATGATCTGCGGGTACCCGATGTCGCTACGCTAGTACCCGTAACATTGAGAAGAGATACCTTTTTTTTATCTGGAAGCCACGCTATTAGACAGGCAAACTCTATTGATTTCTTTTTTTTTTTCGACCTAGTAGTCTATTATTTATTTTTGTAACGCGTTGCGCAATAATACTATCATATGATCATAATATGAACGGGTAGGCTTTATGTCTATATTTTAGCGCCATTATATTTTAGAGTGCATTGATCTAGTTTTATTGATTTGATTTATAATTAATTTTTTTTTACCCTGTAGTGAATTTGTTGAAGTTTCACTTTTCTTTTATAATAAGATATCTAGCTTACACTTGACTTTTATCTTTACATTAAAGATTTTTATTATTACTATCTATGCCGAGTATTGTTTGTCCCACATGCTTACTTGCGTTTGTGTTTTTTTTACGTATTCGTTAATTTATAAGGGAAAGTTGAAAACTAGTTCCTAATGACCTCGCGGAAAATCGCTGCATTCGGCCTAGCTTTAAGTGCGTGGACGCCTTGACTAACCTACCCCTGTTTTCCGATATAGAGTATTTTTTCTCCCTGGTGCTGCTAGTAGCCTTTTATAGTACTCTGGTGATTTATTACTATTAATTAATTTTTTTTTCTCGCTTAATTGTGAGGTGTTGCGCCCTTAAACACCAGTGTAGCACAACGACAGCAAATCTCTTTACATCAATCAACTTACTACAACAGGAGATACAACAATTTCACAAGGTTGCAGTGACAAGGCTCTCTTATCTTTATTAACCAATTAGTTAAGCTCAAAATAAGTTGTATACCTTATTGATTTGATTATAGCTAATAATAATAATTTTAAATGCAATGTCGTTGGGTTAATATTAACTTTAAAAATATACTTACCAACCAATTTAGCTTAAATCTATTGTATAACCATCATCTAGAAATGTCCCGGAAACAAAGGTTCTAGATTCAGTAACGATACACAGACCTGTAAATGATTAAAGAAATGCATAGAAGTTTTGTAGTTAATACCCAGAAAGTAAATACCCTAAAATAAATTTCCAATATTACATAATTTAATTTAATTAAATAGTTTACATATGTAACAAAACTGCTATTAGGCCCGTTCGTAGAGAAATAACAAACCAGTCATCGCCCACCAGAATTTAGAAAAACAGTAAGGCAACAATTTGCAAAGTTGTGTGGTCTTGGGATGATCTGATTGGCGCTGACTAGTTTCTGATCATTCTGCGAACTTATCTCTAAACTTGTAAAATAAGTTATATGTACTAATATGTGTTATGTTATGAGAAACTGTAGCATTAGAGTCAAAAGTTTTACTTGTGACAGATTCTGGAGGAATTCCTAGTTTACGATTAATTTTTAATACCAAGGGCAATAGAGATGTTTGCTCTCCAACAATAAAATAAGATATTTACCATTTTTTTACAATTTTATTTATCAACATAACCTCCTTTAACTTCAATTCGCTTGTTTTTTCTCTTCTTTAACAATTTTATCTAAAAAAAATTATCTTTGCTGGCTTTCAATATAATCATCAATATCCTCATCAAACTAATCTGCAAAATTACGTTTTTTGAGGCGTTTTCTCGAATTTAAAAACATTAAGAAGTTAGAGGGAGCCAAATCTAAATTATCAGGCAAATGATTTAGCTAAAGAAGTTACACTCGAAGATGGGTTGAATTTTGGCTTCCTGGAAAAGGAAGGACATTCGTTTGACACCAACTAGATCTATTTTAATAAATAGTACGCAATTTTGCTAATGAATTGCAGTGGAAAATTGTCATTATTCTAACGTCTTTTCGCATGTATTCAACAAGAATAACTCCTGCTTGGTTTCAATGGATGGTAGATGAGCTACCTAATTGAAACTATGCAGGCTATTCTTGGAGGGAGAGAATCCTAATGGAGATATTGTATCTATTCTTATTTTGTTACTAAATCTTTGGGATATACTTAAATCTAATCACCTTTTACTATCTCAGAAAAAAAGTTATGGCCTTTATTTAAATATTCCAAAGCATTTTGAGATTTTTGTTGCCAAAGCAATTTTTGTTTGGAATTCAACAATCTTGGAATCCATTCTGCTGAAAGTTTACTCATGCTTAGTTTATTACATAGAAATGTCAAAACGCTCGGTTCAGATATAATTAATGATTTAGCCATAGTAGCAACTTTACGACTATTCTTCGAGAAGAGAACTTATATTTCCACTGTCCTAAAAACTATTTTAAACAAGATTTAACTGATATACGATAATCAATCGTCCGTGAATATTAAATTAAATTAAATATTGAAAATTGTATGACAATGTATGTTCCAATTTCACGAAACTCACTTGTGTTTATAAAAAAGGTAATAGATAAATTGAAATGAAATATGACATTTGAGTAGAAAAAGGTTCCCACTATTGAATATTACTCGACAACGCACAGTAGATATTTTTTTCTAGTATCCTTTAACTTCAAATTAAGTTTTGTAGTAGTTCGAAAATATCTAGGTATATTTTAAATTTTCCGAAAAAAAAATATTTATTTATTTATTTTTTTTTTCAGAAAATCGATTCATACTCGAAATTTCAAGCGCCTAATAACTGTTGAGTTACTACTCAGTTGGATCGGAGCATATATTAGTGAAATTCTTTCCATAAAAGTTTTATTTTGAATGGAAATTCAAGAAAAAAGGAAATTTAGTCGCAATAAAGATTAACAGTTATATAAGATAAAATTATTATTACTACCGCCGACAAAAATTGAAAATATCCACTTAAACCCGTATCATTTTACGAATGAAACAAGTAGTTAAACCTTCGTAAAAAAGTCACTACCATTTTATACCCACATAAAATTCAAAATACCTCACACAAATTGATTAAATTTTTTTAAAAGAAAATTCCAAGAACATTAGCCGTAAAACCGGTAGGTGACAAGCTTTTTATTTCATTAATTAGACCCAAATAATCTCCAGGAGCCTATTAGCATAAATAGCATCAAACAAAGAATAACAATGCCATAAATCGAAATAAAATTACCATCTCCTTAGCTCCCAGATTTTTTTTGAAAGTTATGTTAGTTTGGTTAGGGAGCTATAAAAGGCACATAAACGCTTTTTTCTCATCCATATGCTATAATATTTTATGACTTTTATTTACTTTAAATTTGGAAGTGTTTAGCGCCTATTTTATAGGCTCGTAATATTTTAAGATGTAATCAAAAAACGTTAAAAACTTTATGTTATTCTGCAGTCTTATCTGGGCGAACTAACAAAAAAAAAATCGTTGAAGTATAGTTCATATATTTTAATAGTTTTGTGTTGACAATCCCAGAGTTGCAAAATTTCATCTTCATAAATCACTGGGCATCAGCTAATTCATATTTAGCTGCTCTGTTTGAGTTTCGGACTTTCTATATTTTTCACTCCTTTCCAGGGTTTTCAAATTATTCTTTAGATGTTTTCTTTAATTTTTTTAAATATATCTTTTTATATTTTGTAAACACGATGATTATCGGGAAAGTAATATATGAAGTTAGGTGAGTTTATTTTTGACTAAATCTTTGCAATATATTTGTAATAATGAAGAAACTTTGGTATAAAACTACTATTATATTAGTAATAACATTTTTATAAAAAAATTGAACCGACTTCTAAAAGTGAGTTAAAAAGTGAAAGAAACTATAAATTTTTATATGAAATTGAACTTTTTGAAGTCGGCGCCAAACTAATACCTAACAAAATGTGATTTACATAAATAGATTAAAAATACTTTATTTGTAATTGCTTTCTTACCATAATTTGTATATATTAGTAGTTATTTATTTCATTTACAAATAATTTGGCGCCGACTTCAAAAAGTTCAATTTCATATAAAAATTTATAGTTATGTTTCACTTTTTAGCTCACTTTTAGAAGTCGGTTCAACTTTTTTATAAAAATTTTATTCTTCTTTTTTAGTCTTAGAATTTATTATGATATGCATAAATTATTTGAACTAAGTACTAATCGAGATTAGTGTACCTCGCAATGACTCCAAGGTGGCAAAATAGTACCCACTTTATCCAAAGTTGTAAATCACTCTAAAATGAACCACTAAAATTTTTTTTATTCTTGGAGTTCTCCAAATACCAGTGAAATTATATCAAACAAATATTAAGTCTGTCAATAGTAAATCCACTATCTTAAATTTCAAATTAATTTTAGATTGGTAATATAGGCCCCAAAACTTTCCAATATCGATGTTTAAAGAACCTGAGATGTAAATTTCTTAGCTCGATATACTTTATATTGAATATTGACTTTGTATACGCCACAATATCAATTTTAGACAAAATCGGACTATGTAAAATTTTTCGTCCCTCCTATTGTATCTTATCAACCTAATAGTTGTAAAAAATTAACTCCATATTCGTAATACACGACTCCGAAAACCCTCTAATACCAAATCTGAAAAAATGCGAATGAGGTAAAGTTTCAACCCATATATTGCATCCGCTATATTGAGTTACAAAAAACTTATTTTAAGCCTTAATCTAATTTAAATCTAAACCCTTCAAAGCCCCCTAATGCCAATTTTGGATAAAAAAAGGAGGTTTTCAATTCATCGAGTATGTATGTTTTTTTTTATGTATGTACACCGATTACTCCGGAACGGCGGCACCGATTTGAATCAAATTTTTTACGTTATGTTCAGGAAGTTACTACGGTGGTCCTTATTTTTTTGAACGAAATTGATGCAGTAGTATCCAAGATGGTGCTGACAATATGGCCGAAAAAAATTAATTTTGTCTGATTTTCTCCAAAATTGGTATAGGGGAATTTTTGGAGTCATACACAACGAATCTGAAATTATTTTTAAAAAATTCAATATGGCGGTCAAAAAAATTTAAATTTGTCTGATTTTCTCCAAAATTGGTGAGGGGGAGTTTTCGGGGTTGCACATAACGGATCCAAAATATTTCTAAAAAATTCAATATGGCGGATCCAATATGGCGGACAAAAAAATCAATTTTGTCATATTTTCTCCAAAATCGGTACGAGGGAGTTTTCAGGGTCGTACATAACTAATCTAAAATTATTTCTAAAAAATTGAATATGGCGGATCCAATATCGCGGACGAAAAAATCAATTGTGTCTGATTTTCTTCAAAATTGGTACGGGGGAGTTTTCAGGGTCGTACACAACAAATCTGGAATTATTTTTAAAAAATCAATATGGCGGATTAACGATGTTACATCTCCCGATTTTGTCTAAAATCAGTATTGGGGTATTTTTGTTAGTGTTAATTATGAATTTAAAATATTTTTTGAAAAACTTAATGTTACAGATTTAATATGCTATCCTAAAAACCTTACATTTTCGATTTTCTCCCAAACTGATATAGGGGGTTCTTGAGGGTCTAAATTATGAATTTAAAAGTATTTTTTCAGGATTCAATATGACAAATCCAAGATAGCGGACTAAAAATTTTACATTTTTCGATTTTGTTCAAAGGTGGGATTGAATCGTTTTTGAGGATGTAAATAGCGAATAGCGAAGTTTAGAAATTTTAAATTTTCGGATTTTATCCAAAATTGGTACTAGGGGGCTTTGAAGGGTTTAGGTTTAGATTAGATTAAGACTTAAAATATATTTTTTTGAAATGCAATATAGCGAATGCAATATGGTGGATTGAAAATTTTACCTTATTCGCATTTTTTTAGGTTTGGTATTAGAGGGTTTTACATATGAACTTAATTTTTTAGAACTAATAGGTTAATAAGATACAATATGAGGGACAGAAAATTTTACATATTCCGATTTTGTCTAAAATTGATATTGTGGGGTTCTTGAGGCGTATACAAACTCAATATGCAGTATAAAATATATCGAGCTAAGAAATTTACATCTCAGATTCTTTAAATATTGATATTGGAAGGTTTTGGGGCCTATATTACCAATCTAAAATTAATATGAATTTTAAGATAGTGGATTTACTATGACAGACTAAATATTTTTTTGACATAACTTTACTGGTATTTGGAAAACTCTAAGAACAAAAGAATTTTTAGTGGTTCATTTTAGAGTGATTTCCAACTTCGGATAAAATGGGTACTTTTTTGCCACCTTGGAGTCATTGCGAGGTACACTAATCTCGATTAGTACTTAGTTCAAATAATTTATGGATATCATAATGATTTCTAAAACTAAAAAAAGAAAAATAAAATATTTATAAAAAAAAATTGAATCGACTTCTAAAAGTGCACTAAAGAGTGAAAAATAACTATAAACTTTTATATGAAATTGAACTTTTTGAAGTAGGCGCCAAATTAGTTGTAAATGAAATAAATAACTACTAATATATACAAATTATGGTAAGAAAGTAATTACAAATAAAGTATTTTTAATCTGTTTATGCAAATCACATTTTGTCAGGTATTAGTTTGGCGCCGACTTCAAAAAGTTCAATTTCATATAAAAAGAGTTATTTTTCCCTTTTAGTGCACTTTTAAAAGTCGGTTCAATTTTTTTATAAAAATTTTATTTGAACTAAAAATCCGCGGGGGAGGGAGGAGCATAGGTTAGGGAAACCCACGTTCTTAATGCAGCTGATAGACGAGTTTATTTTTTCTGAACTCGAAGTTCTTGGAGAGGCGGTCACCTCACCCCTGAATCCGCCCCTGAATGTCAACGGAGAATTGAGATTCGAATATTCTATCACCACCAGCTTTAACTTTCTCTAAAGAGTAAATTTTCACAGAAATTTTTTAATGCGCCGATTGGTCTATATTGTTGTTTTCTCGATCTTTTAGATTTCAGAAGATTTTCTACATGTCCCTTTATATTAATAGCACTAAATTATGTTGGATACGTTGTTTCTGCGTAATAAATACTGCCTTAAAATTGCAGCTTATTTTTCACTTTGAGAAAAAAATTCACTAATATTTTCTTTCGAAATTGGAATATCTTTTATCATGATTAATTCTTCGCAGAAATGTTTAATACATTTAAAATAAACTTTACAACTAAATTTTGGTTTTTATCTTTACTATAAACTTATTTTTAGGAAGATATTAAAGTGTTGGTTTTCTTTTGCCGCATGACTATTTTTCGGAATTTTACATTATCAGTTCATTTGAATTGGTTGTTGGAAATAGTTGTCGCGGGTAACTATAGCTTACTTTGATATTTTAAACTACATATCATACGTTTAGGAGATATATAATTTGTACATCTTTCGAAAGTGTTGTTCTACTATTTTCCGATGGTATATGTATAAGATTTAAGAAATTTTGGTGATCTTACTCAAGGACCATGGTTCTTAGAGAAATTAGACGAAATGTAAATCGGCCGTGCTAATCAAGCTATAAGGATTATAATTGGCTATGTTTCCTGATTTGAGGATTGAGTCCCGTAATAAAATAATATTCACTTAGTTAGTTTTTCAGAATTTGCTTATAAAAATCATTCATCGTAAAGTAATTGAAGTTTTGAACGATAAATTGAATCCTACCACTCAATATTACATGTCGAATACATACAGAAATTAATGATTTTAAAACTACAAAAATTTAAAGCCCCTGTCAGCGACCGAAAATTTATAGTCACATGACCTCATTAACCAAGCTGGGAATTCAAAATTCTTTAGTATCGTATACACGAAAAAACAAAACGACTCGGGTGGAATCCTCGTTCCCAGATGTGATAGCAAGCAACCAACTGGTTTATTAGACAGAATGGTTGACATGGTACCGTGGTTGTATCTTGGTACCATGCTGGCTGGGACTGAATTTAATATGGGTCGTGATTATATGAGAAATAAGTCGCTTTCCTATACGATAGCCTATCAAATAAAATTGGCACACGACATTTCTAGCTGATTTCCAAGTTTGTTTACGTGAATGTAAGAAAATATATGTTTTGAAAGTTTTGATATAAACGCAGTAAATTTAAAATATATTTTTTTAAAAATTACAAATTTTTTTGATTAAAATTTTCGTCTATGGCGTTTTGTTGGAACCCAAAAATCATTTGTTTTTTTTCGATATTTTAGCAGAACTACAAAGGTGGCAAAAAACTTTTTATTTCTAAACTCGTTAGGTAGGGTAATAAAAATGGAATTCAAAAATTTATTATTATCTAGAAATTTTAGTTTAGTAAACCGTCTAAGAAAGTTATATTAATCATTGCCTCATCTTTGTATCTTGCAAAGTAATATTAAAAAAAGAGAGAAAAACCTGTAAATGTATAGAATTTAACATTAGAAAAATATTAGTATGGCCGTAACAAGAAAAAATTTGTGGCGTGGAACAGTTACCACGAGAGTTTTTTAAAAGGACTTTTACTCGCTATGAAAAGTTTCGAGTACTGAAAAATGCATTTTACGGGATGCCAATGTACAAAAATAATATTAGTTTATAAAATTAGTTGCATCTAATGATTGATATGAAGTGTGTCTTAGGAAGGACTTGAATCTGAAATAAATTAAAACCAATTTAGTTTTATGAGTTTTTTTAGATTTTCTTTATTTAAATATTAAATAATTATTGACATCAAATTGGAAATAAGTTGCCAGTCAAATGACCGCTAGTTGGCAGGTTTGTAGGTTTCGATGAAATTTCGGAACACGTTTTGGCGTCAGAGAAGTTCCTAGATACCATCAGGTCAGGGTAAATCGCAAAACTTTAATAACTGTGATTAAGTTAACTTTGTATTTGTATACTATTAAGAATTATTTGATTCACGCCTGAGTGACCAACGCATGAAAACATGACCTTTCCACCTTGAAAATAGCAGCAAAAGTATGATATTTAGGAATGTTTTTTGATTTTTGAAACTCTTACTGTTTGTAATTCGCAGATGACAAGAACGACATAAAGGAAGAAACATACAACTAAGATGCCTAATTGTCATCTTTGGTCCATCTGAAAAGCGAAAAATCTAGCGATTTTAAAAGCATTTTAGATTACAAAGAACACGATTTTTATTTACAAGTTTTTCGAGATTATTTACAACATTTTTGGTATAATTTTCAAAATTCTATAAGTCTTGTGATCTAGAGGTCATTTTTGATATAAAGGCAATGAAATTTCTCATCTTATTTTTAGGAAATATTACTCTGGATCAAGTTTTAGACCTTGAGTTCACGTCCTTGATGAGATATTAAAAGTCAAAGTTGAAAAATTTTAATCTTTAAATTAATTTATCTCTGAAATCAAAATTTTCAAAAACCTAAATCACCCTTATTTATTTGAGAAAATTCGTGTGGAATTGAAATATGTACTTCAAAAACTCAAAAATGCAACCTAACCCTAAAATTTACAATTGCTTTATCTTCAATTTAAAAAGCGTTTGTAGAGACCAATTAGATCATCTCAAAATATGTGTTTGAGATACCAAAATACATGTCTTAGTCAAGTTTGATCATGAGCTTCGGCTTATAACCTATAAAACATTAGTAAAGATTTAATTTATTAAAGAGTAAATAGCTTATAGGTTATAAGGTTAATTAGGTCACTGATCAAACTTAGGTGAAACATGTATTTCAAACATATATCTGAGATGGTCAAAATTGGTCTCAAACAAACATTTTTTAAATAGAAGATTTAGCAATATAATTGTAAGTTTTGAGATTAGGTTACACCTTTGATTTTTTTGGAGTACATATTTAAATTCTACACAAGATATCACTAATAAATGTGTGTGATTTAGATTTTCCTCTCAAAGATAAATTAACTTGAGAATTACATTTTTCAACTTTGTCCTTGAATACCTCGTCAAGGACATCGACATGGTTTAAAACTTACCTTAGAATAATATTTATTCATTCAGTACAATTTTCTAAAATGAAATCCATATATATATATATATATATATATATATATATATATATATATATATATATATATATATATATATATAGATAGATTGATAGAGCGTAAGAGCTCGAGAATTGGTACAAAAAAATTATAAATAATTTTGAAAAGCTAAAAATCGCGTTCTTTGTAACTTGAAATGCTTATAGAATTGTAAGTTTTAAAGCTTTTTAGACGGACCAAAAAAGGAATTTCGTATCTTAGAAAAATATTCCTTTTCTTCTTTGTCATTTACGAGTCTACAAACAGTTGAAGTTTCAAAAACCGAAAAACATCCCTAAATTATACATTTGCTATGCTTTTTTCAAAGTCGAATGGTCATGTGTTCACGAGTTAACCCCCTAGGCGTGAACCAGGTAACTCACATTTCTTCTTGATAGTATAGAAGTTAATCTAACCGGGGTAATTCAAGATTCCTGTTCTAATGAGGCAATTTGGACAACGGATGTGGATTTAGCGTATCTGAGTAAATAGAAGTAGTGGGGCATAGGCATGAAGTTACTCTTAATTCATTGAATGCGAGAAATTATCAATTTTGATGATTTTGGATTATTTTTGTGCATTCATGGCAAACTCCGACCTGACAATACCATTTAGGGTCCTGGTCGGAATTCAGTGCGTCAAATTACAAACCCCTTTGTCCAGTATATCCGATAAGATATTTTATGCCTGTGTTAAAGACCACCATTTATAAAAATAAAATATCGAAAATATTGCACTTTAACCACTGGCTTTTATAATTATTTTTTTTTTAATTAATACGCTCGCTTAGATTCTTTAATCCTATAGTAAATAAAGCTTCCTTTTACCACTCGATTCTTCCCTTTTTCCTAGTATTTCTTCACATCGACACATGTGAGTACACTTTAAATTAGCGCCCGTTAATGTCAACACAGAACCAATACGTGCGATGGTTATACACGCCCATGGTTTCACCAACCAATGGGTAGAAGAGTATGGGTACTGCAGCTTAGGTACATGCAACTATTTACTGCATCACGGGGTCACATTTATATCCGAGGAATGCTGAGATGAAATATTGCAGCGAAAAATAACATTTGAAAATAATGCAAATATAATTTTGGATGAAAATTGCTCTAAAAAGTATATATATATATATATATATATATATATATATATATATATATATATATATATATATATGTATATATATATATATATATATATATATATATATATATATATATATATATATATACATATATCAATTAAAATAATAACCGTCCACATATACCACTACAGCGCCGCAGTAGCTGTAAGGGTTATTTTCAAATTAATTCTTGGTGAATTCATATTTTTTCATCTTATCGTTATATTGTTTTCACACCTATTGATTTGTGTTCCTTTGATTTTTATCTTAGACTAATTCGTAGGTATTTTTTACAAATTTTAAACTTGATTTCGACTTCCAAAAATAATAGGTAAATAAACAAAACTATGGTTATAAACCTGAAAAAAAGGCCTTAATTTATTTTTTACTTGTAAAAGCTCATGATAAAATAAAAAATTAACAAACGCAAGATATCCTAATATTAAAAAAAAACTGAATCAATATCTAAAAAAAAAACAAAAATAACTATATAAGCTTTAATAAAAATTTGGTTCACAATATTCTAACCCACCATATTTCAACATATGCCTAAGTTTGTCTGATACTTTTAAAACCTACTTTATTTATTACTTTTTTCTTTCTGTGGCTAGTTTATATCTCGTCTTGGTACCTGTTTATTTCATTTAGTAACAATTTGAAGTTATTAATCTACACTTTCAGTAAAAATCGCGACTTGTAAAATTTGTTGTCTGGCATGTAAAATTTTAATATAAATAATATTAAATCGTAGTCTACATCATCAAAAACAACCCAATGCCAATTTTGAACAAAACTGAAACATGTGAAATTTTTAATCCGCTATATGAGATCCGCTATCTTATTTTTTTTTAAATAGCTCTATACCCTGGAAACTTTCCCGCGCCAATTTTGGGGGAATTTGGATAAAAATTTTTTTTTCCGCCATAATATAAGCGCCATCTTGGATTTTAGTAACCCAATTCCGGCCAAAATAAGATAGGACCACCGCAGCAACTTCATAATAATACAATGTCATAATACAAAAAATTCCATTCAATTGGTGAAGCAATCATCATTCATATATACAAAGATTTTTACCCCTGCCGCCGTTCTTTTATTAAAATATTTCAAACGGTTTTCCCGATATCGCGTTGTAATATTTCAAAATCCCTGCATCTATACAAAAATAAATTATCTGTTGCAACCTAAAAATATATATTTTTATATATTTTCTATATATAAAATAAATAACTAGGATAAGTAACTTAGTTATGAAATAAATAAATTCATAATATCCCAAGACCGTACAGAGCCTAAGAAATCTACTTCAGACTGTGATTGGGATGGACGATTATTATGAATAGGATTACAACTCAAAACAAAACTAATATTTTTGTCCATTCTATCTTATTTTATATTGCCTCGACAAATACTGTATTGTTCGTAAACCTTAGTAAATAATAACATTCGATACTATGTCTATTCCATATTAACTTGTGTTTAATACGTATTATTAGCGAAATATTTTATGTGAACCCTTTTACTTAAAAAAAAACAAGATGTACTGGTTTCAGAAAGTAGGAACTGATAGCGGCAAGAATCTTAGTATTATTGTATGGGGGAAAGTATGAATAAAATTGTAACTCAAAAGTATTTTACAAAGAATTACTTCAAAGTGAAGAATTCCCTGATGAAAACAAATTGAAAATTACTCTAAACAGCTTTACTATTGAAAATGTGATGAAATGAATATATGTCTGCTTAAATTTATGATTTTTCCTCCAAATTTTAGGTAAGCAGTTGACATCGTTTTTGAAATTCGGCTGTGCACATAAACTAATATGTATTTTATTGTATTTCAATACACGAAGACCACATTAATTCTTAACGGTATGATGGTATTACAAATTGCATGCCTTAACAACTTTTATTAATTCAATTTGTAAATTTTGAAATATTTTACTTTTTTAAAGAAATACTACCTTTACTGATTGCTTTACGATTAAATGTTGTTTTATAGAGGATAGGAATTATTGTTATTTCACCCGTTAAAACCCAAATACCTATACTTACTCACACCCACCAAACCCTAGAAAATTTCTTAATTCACCTAACTAGCTGAACCTAATTAATATAAATGACTTCCAAGAGCTGTTGATTAATGTTTAGAACGATTAATTTAAGTTAAATAAGCCTTTTGGTAGAAAATAAAAATAAAAAACCACCTATCGATGGCTCCGCGGTTAGATCCACCACTTGATAAGCTCGAACATGTGTGAGTTTAGATAGAAACGAGAACAGGGGACTAAGGCTAAGGAGAAGACTGTGCAGAGATGGAGTAGGATTTTATTAAGTGAGGGTAAGTTTTGCAGTTTCTTGTTTTCAGTTTCTTGGCATTAGTCTTATAAAAAATATCTTGAAAGTGTTCATTATTTAATTTTTAAAGTATCGTAATTACTAGTTATTTTTTTTTGTTTAATTACACACATTAACAGTTTCTATTTTTAGAAAGAAGTAGTTGTAAGGCTTTAAAAAGGATATATTTTCTTGCCTATCTTGCCTTACGTAGACCAGACTAGATGTGAAGGGAGAATTAGATACCAAAATCAAATGGTGCCAAAAATCATAGAAATATAAAAGAAATTGCAAAATTTCCAAAATTTGATTTTTGACACTAGCATCTCTATCCCGAAGTGTCGCTAGTGGATTTTCTCCACCGTTCTTCTCGTAAAATGGATGCCGGGTACACAGCAGCATTAGAGTACTTTTCGGCCTACCATATATTTGCACTAAATTTGTTATTTCTATTAATATTGACTCACCCTCATCATTTCATGTTGTCTATGTCTGGCGCTTTTTTGTTTTTATATTTTCTGCTATTAAGCACACATCGCCGAGCGATATTTCAGTAAATTCGGTTATTTCTGTGTGGGATGTTGGTGCTTCCTCTTACTGGCTGATTTCGATGTTGGTTTGTTATTTATACGTCTTTTTAAACTAGGCCACGCACCTTTCAGGGCTAATATTAGTTACTTGAACCTTTTGATTTACAAGTCTTTACAAAAATCTAAGTTGACATTTTCCATATTTTTTTTTTCTGTCCGCCATAAGTTGTCTTGCATTTCTGTAGAGAAATGTTCCCTGTATCATTTTCCAAGTTCTTTTATGGCTTGGTTTGCTCAGTTTCTGATTTCTCTATAGTTGATTGTAATCTTACATTTTATCTACTTCTCTTTTTTCCATCTCCTTTGTTTCTTCAGTGAACCAAGATTTGTTGTTTCTTTATGCTGATTTTTCTTTTTTCTTTTTCTTATGATGCACTTGATGTAATATTTGACTTTCTGTTGTTTTCTTAAACCTTCTTGTTTGATACAGTTTTATTCTACTGTCAGATTTGAAAGTTTTGATGTTGAATTTCGAAATATTTTTTACTCCTTTTTGCTCTTTGTGAAACTAGCTTCACTTCTTTTCTCCAAAAATAATGGAGAAACTTATCGATCAACATCTAAGAAGAAACCGCATCACAGAAAACAGTTTACTTATCAGGCCCGCGAATCCACCGTCAATACCCCACACTGTGTCGTGAGTAATTTGGATAAAACATTGATGATAAAAGAGGTCTCTTTGAGTGCTTTCATTCATATAGACAGAGTTTTGACAACGTCTCTTAAGAATCCATAGCCCTGGTGGTAAGGCAAACAGAAACAGAATCATAACTGTATCTATCGGTAACGAAGAGGCGACAATCACCACAGTCAGAGGATGCCTCCAAGGGGGAGTTTTATTACCTCAACTGTGGTTTTTAATCATAGACAGTCTGCTGAGCCAACTGAACGACTCACAGTTCACAACGCAGGGTTATGCTAGTGACCTAGTTGTCATTATCAGAAGCAAGCATGAAGTAACTATTACAAGCCTTGTGCAGAGTAGCTTAAATCAAATTAGAAACTGGCGCATAAAGGAATTTACAAGGAGGTGAAAGCTAGACATCAACGCTCCAACTTTAAATGGAACAACACAAAGCTTTTTAAATAGATTAAATATCTGGGAGTAATATAGACCAGAAAGTGACCTGGAACAGTTATATTGAAAATATTTTCCAAAATCTGGGTTTTGAGGCCGAAAATGATCTTATGATCATATGAAACGATCATCAAACCTATGGTTACATATGCCTTCTTAGTATGGCGATCCAAGATATAAGTTGCATCTGAAAAAAAGGTGCAAAAAATACAGAAGTTAGTCTGTGTAGGAGTCACAGAGGCCATACTATCATGCTCCACTGCAGCAATAGGTATTGCTGAACCTTCCTCCACTGCATGTAGCTGTAATGAGAGCGGCAGCAGCAAATGCCCCCTCAAGCTGTTCCAAATTGAAGGCCTCAAACCTGGAAATTTTATTGGACATATGACGATTCTGGGTACAATTCCAACAGAATCTGTATGGGAACCAACAGATATCATGTTGCGATTTTAACATGAACTATGAAGTAATAATTGACTGCTACCAAGCGAACAGAGAGGGATTACCTCGACTAGAACAGGATTTAAAGGTATGGTTTACTGATGGATCGAAGATAAAAGAAGAGGTTGGTTTGGAAGTATCAGGCCCAAGTTGTGGGCTTGTCAAATCCCTAAGAGACATCCCCACCATCTTTTTCTAAGCAGAAATGCATGTAATTCAAATTTGCTCTGACGAGTGCCTTAATAAAAACACTAATAAGACCAAAATATACATATTGTAACATAACCAAGCAGCGCTAAATGCCTTCAGGTCAAACATCTATGAGTCTAAGTTGGGACTGCAAGCGAGCTGTAAAGTAATTGTCAAGGAACAACAGGGTAATCCTGATGTGGGTGCCAAAGTAAAAGAAAATCAAGAGAAACGACTAAACAGACCGCCTCGCAAAAGAAGATGCAAAAAACTCCTTTTTTTGGCCTGGAGCCTTTCTGTGGACTACCAAAAAATCACATAAAAAGAAGCTCTAGAGCTGGGAACAAAACCAGATGGAACTAAGGTTAAATAAGACGCTTTGTCTCAGACAAGGGAAAAAATTCATAAATTCATCGCCAAAGAAAGCAAAAATGTTTCTCAATCTCCCAAAAAGAGATATTTGAGTATTAGCAAACATCTTTACAGGGCCCTACGAGCTGAGAGTGATATTTGCTGTTTCTGCGATGGGGCAGCCGAAACAGTAGAACACCCACTATGCATGACACTGTTGTGCAAAAGGCTTAAATTCCTAGAAGGTGCTACTTTGACGCCTGGAGAAGCAAATCACCTACCCCCCAGAGGAATAATAGATTTCATGACAAGTTTATATATCCCAGGCTTATATTAGATCAGGGTAAGGTATAAAAGATCTTATAGATATCAAAGTGCTCTAGAGAAGCAAAGAAAACCTTAATGACCCAATCGCAATCTACAATCTTTTTTGTGGGAATTATTTCTATGGTTATTTATATAGTATGAATTAGATCATGTTCTATTCTATGGCGATTTGCTATTATAAGGTTTATTATGATTTTTTTCTTTTTTGAGTTGTTGATCGAGTAATGGAATTTATGGCTGAACAAATATTGTTTATACGAAATCTATTTTGTACATAGGTTTATTGTCGCATTTCTCTAATGTCATTTAATATGTCTTCATTAAATTTTTGTATTACGCCTTTTAGGTTATGTTGCCATATTTAGAGTAAAGATCCCCAATTATAAACAATTTTTTGTCTTTACTTTATACAGTACTATTTCTTAGAACTTAAGTCTAAACTGTCAAGTGAGATCTAGAAATTTACATAAATCTATAAATGAAAGAGTCAGACCAATAAGGATTTTACAAACTTGGCTATTCATGGGATATTACTCACTTTTATATTAAAATAGTAAAGACATCACTTCATTAATTAAAGTTATATTTTTGATGGGATATTACTGATTATTTCAAATCTCATTGATTAAATCCAATAATTTGATTCCAAAAATATATGTTAATTCCAGTCCTGAACAAGATAGTTAATTAAATAACGAACACGGTAACGAATATAAAAAACAAAGAGTCTCGAAGAGGACACACCAACTAAGTCCTAACAATGTAAAAATAAAACAGAATTAAATGGTATACGAAGAAACGCACCAGTCTTGTATATACGAATGTTCTACTAATGTATTTTTCCAAGAAAACGGGAATTAATTGATTCGATTTTGTTTTATTGCTGGAATTCGAGTTTTAATTGTTGAAATAAGGTATGTTTTGTTTTAAGTGGTTTACATTTTTTAGCTCGTTTTAAAACGACTCAAACGAGGTACATCAATTTTGATGTAATTGAGAAATTAACGAGAAAAATGTGTAATTTCTTAAATAAAATTGCCTGTAATTTACTTTGAGGAAAGGCATTTGGCTCTTGAGATAAGTGAAACGTGGATCTTTAACGAAAGTTATTGATATCTATATCTACTGTGATGGTTTAAAACAGAGGTTCCCAAAAGTTTTTGTCCCGTAGATCACGAGCCAATTTTTTCTTTACGGACGTAGAATTAGACAGTTGCCTTTTATGAATTTTGCTCTTGGTTCATTAGATTCCTACCAACGAGACCATTAGGTAGTCGAAACACGTATGAAGAGAGAACCAGAGTTGAATTTGCATGAAACAAACTGTCTATATTTTTTCTTTAATGACCTGAAGGAGAAAAATACTAACTTATTAACTAATTATGCAGTCTTAAAAATTTTTTTTATATCTTGATGAAATTTAATTTTTAAGCTTCTTATTACTGTGGTGTATATGTAGATGTTTATGGCTGTTGATAATTTATAGTATGGCATCGAAAATGTCTATAGGTTTAAAATCCGGCCGACATGTCTCGGAACTTAGATTTTATATAGACAAGTGTTTTCTGCGGTTTTTGCTCTTGGTTCATCACAGCTCCATTGATGAGACAATTAGGTGCAACTTTTCCATAACTAACTAAAAATTGACTAGTTTTTAGTTTCCAAACGGAAAAAAATAAGATTTTTTAAAAATTTTTAGTCTGATATTGACATAAAAATGTTGGTAAAAGTAATATTTTGTTCTATTAAAAATATAATTCCCTATATTAAGAGATATCTGAGTTTTTAGATAAAAATTAATATTGTTTTTTAATTTAGTTCCATAGAATACTCAAAAAAAAAGAAGGAAAATTCTGATTTAAATGTTAAGACCTATATAATAATTCCAAGTGAGCCAATAGAAGCAATTTTACCAACTGTAAAATTAAGCTTGTTGGTAATATAGAATAATTTAAATATTTGGAAACTATAAGACCAACAATCGTTGCTAAAGTTTTCTTGTAAATTTTAAGTGTATCCCAAATGTGCCATATATTTTCAACAATTTCTTTAAAACTATGTAACATAATATTATAAAAAAATGGTATTGAAATCCTTCAACTAGTTTTTCCAATGACACCCTATAGGAATAAATAAAATTTTTTGGGTACCAAACTTGTTCCTAGGAAATTCACAGAGAAGTCAGTATTTTGCTATGTCAAATGGTCTCCGAAAACTGACTCTGATAGACATATTGGTGAATGTGTGTGTTTCGATAAGGACTTCATTTTCCTTTTGAGGTACGAATTTAAAAAAAGAGAAAAGTAATACCGCTGAATTGATAAAAAACTGTATTCCGTCTTGTTTAAACCCTAATAAGCTTAAAAAAGGGACAAGTTATTCGATGTTGACAGAAACAATGAAAGTCATCGTCCAGAAGCTATAAACTACGATATTTATTTACTTTAAAACTGAAAAAAAAACCATGTTTACGCAGGATGAAGTTGAGTACCAACTACTATTTTACAAATTAAGTACAACGAACATATTAAACAAAATGTCCATTATTCTCGATCCAATAAAGAACCACCTCGAATCCGTTCGGTAGAAAAGAGATGGTCCGATGGTTAGATTGCAGTAATGGTTCAATTTTTAACACCGCGGGATTCCCATTCAGATGAACAAAGGTATGATTATACGGGGACGAAAACACAAAGCCCCTTATACATATATATTAAATTCTTAAATGTTTATTTTCTAACAGTTCACACGATGGACGCCGTTTATTATCTTTAAGTAGCTTAAGATTTATTATCGATTTCCTATTTTTTTTTTCTATGGCCAATTGAATATTGGTAGTTTATTATCTAGATTATCTCTTTGTATTGGGATTTTTTAATTTGTATTGCCATGTGTTTGTGTAATACCAGCAGAACTAAAGACCTGTATTTGTAATTCATTCTTAAGATTTCAAATCGTTTTTTGTAAATTTAGATTATTGATTTTAATTAATTTTTTTATCACTCATTACACACCTATGGAACTAATCGAAATAAATACAATTTATCTTTTGATTGGCTGAATTGTACGTAATTATGACAAAGTTTGCGTTTCCCATATGTGCTTTTACAACAGTCGTTTCAAATTTCCTACATTTTTTTTATTTTATAACATATAACTAGAATTCTACGACTTAGGAGACATCCCGAATCATACTTACGGACACTTTTTTAAAATTAATTAATGACAAGTAATACATGAAGTACTGAGTTTAATTAATTCACCGATTTTAAAGAAAATAGTGCTTCCACAATTATTGGACCAGAAACAGTATTTGCCATCACTAACACTACTGGAACTACATTACGGG
This sequence comes from Diaprepes abbreviatus, assembly GCA_034092305.1. Lineage (NCBI taxonomy): Eukaryota > Metazoa > Arthropoda > Insecta > Coleoptera > Curculionidae > Diaprepes > Diaprepes abbreviatus. Next base: position 26,127,438 of record JASJET010000103.1, read on the forward strand.
ACACATAAACAGCAAATTATTGTTGAGGTAACTATCCGGTAAAGTAGATAACAAATTAGGCTAGAGACAGGACTAATAGATAATACAGATGACGCTGTAATGTAAATGTCGCGGCCCTCACAATTTTAATACTTTTTCGTAATTTTGCTAAGAAATAAACAGTAAAAAGTGCTTCAATTTAAGTTAGATTTGCGGCTAATTAAAGAACTTTGTTAATGTTTCAATACCTAATAATTGAAAGACGCCCGAATTGAATAATTTTGCGGTTCTGAAACTACTCGTCATTTCAACATGGATTTGAAAAAGGTAAAGCTTAACCAAATTAAAGGTTTGATTGAAGAAATTATCAAATTAAAACTGAAGAAAGAGTTTACGCAGGGCCTTGTTGACACTGTAGTGAACTCCATTAGAGAAGTAGGGTAAAAGTGAGAAAGACGCCATATGAGGTGAGATGCCATACCTCCGGAAATTCAGTGAGTAAGAAAGAGATGGCTATATTTCTCATTGTTTTTAACTACTCATAGATGGTTTCTTCTCAACGTGTTAGTTCTTGTTCGTCTGGGCTCGAGTGTGACGTGTGTATGACGAAAAGATTATTTTAGCTCGAGAATTTTTCGACGAAAATTTTCAGTTGCTGCGGTTTCAATGAGTGTTAAATGTAAAACAAAGACAGCGTAAGGTAAGTACTGGTTTTAATGCTTTATTTAGTTTGTTATTTCAACTACATTTTGCAATATATATTAATACCTACGTACTTTATACCTATATGGCATTTCTCCCACAAAATGAGGAGAGATGCAACCTTTGCAAAAGTGTAAATGAAGGCGTATTTTCTTTATTATTTTTATTGTTTTTAGAATGCCGAGAAGAGGGAGCATACGGTATTCAGGGGGCAGTGGAGTGAAGAGAACTTAATTCTGGCTATTGGAAAAGTAAAAAAAGGAGAAATATCGAAAAATGAAGCTCAAAGACTTTATGGAATACCGATTCGTACCTTGAGTAGGCGTCTCATGACTGGTTATACTAAAAAGTCCGGACTAGGTCCTTCAGGTATTTATCAAACTCTTGTTATTAATGTAGGAACTTATTGTTTTTATATGTAATGATATACTAAGTAATTATATTAATTACTATTCCAGCATCACTTGGGACAGAGAACGAAAAACGATTGGCTTCTTATATTAAGCGCCTAGCTAACGCTGGTTTTGCACCTGATAAGTCTACTATTCGGTCTCTTGCCTATCAATTTGCCGAAAAGCTTGGAATTAAGCATAAATTTTCTAAAGAAAAAGAGAAGGCAAGTCAATATTGGCTCTCTTCTTTTCTAGAAAGAAACAAAGATGTCTCAGTACGTCAAGCAGAAAGTTTATATGTTGCAAGAGCCCAGGGAATGAACCGAGAAGAAGTAGGTGCATTTTTTAACTGCTTGAAGAAGAAATGGTAAAGCACGATTTAACTAATAGACCTGAAAATATTTTTAATGTCGACGAGAGTGGAATTCAACTAATAAATAAACCTGGAAAAATATTAACAGCCAAATGAGCAAAGGATGTTCATGTGATCAAACCTCGTGAAAAAGGAGAAACAATTGCTCTGGTTGCATGTTGCAGTGCTGAAGGCCATTTTAATATTATTTGGATATTTACATATTTCGATTGATTCTCTAATTTTACGTTTAAAGAAACCAGATATTGATGCTAGCATCGTAGTTTCTTTTACATTAAAAGTGTGACCTGAGCAATTCTGGTGTTCAGCTACTGCAGATTGTACAATTTGTTTCTTTTTTATACATCTTTTATATTCCTTAAGCCTAGTGGATATAGACCGTTCTGTTTCACCTACATACACTTTACCACAAGAGCACGGTATCTTGTAAACACCTTCTGTTTGAAATGGAATTGCGTCCTTTGCAGACTTCAAACATTGTCCAATTTTCTTACATGTGTTGAAAATTGTCCGTATCTTTGATTTTCGGAGCAATCTGGCAGTCTTGTCGGTGGTTCCGTGTATGTAAGATAAGACAACACTGTCCATAGGAGGTTCATTTATAACCTTTTGTTTAGGAGTTGGGTTTTTATATTTATTAATAGAACGTCTTATATCTTCAGCGCAATATCCATTGCCTCTCAGAGCATTAGTCAGTTTTTCTGTTTCTGATTTCAGTGACTGTTCGTCACATATTGAAAGTGCTCTATGTACCAAAGAGTTTATGATGGATTGTTTTTGAGAAGGATGATGGTGTGAGGTTGCATTGATATATCGATTTGTATGTGTTGGTTTTCTATAAACACAATGTCCTAATTTGCCATTCTCTTTACTCTGCTTGGTTTAACGGCAGCTCCTCTATGGACTGCCTAAAATACATAAAGAAAATGTACCTCTACGTCCAATCGTCAGCGTAAAGGACTCACCAACCTTCAAAATAGGTAAATATCTGGTCAAACTTTTAGTTTCCTTTACAGGAAAAACCGAATCCTTTGTTAAAAACTCTGGACACTTTGTCCAAAGATTAAAAACCATTGAATTAGAGCCCGGAGACATATTGGTCAGTTTTGATGTAGAATCCTTGTACACAAATGTTCCTATAGATGATTCAGTTTCCCTAATATCTGACATATTACGAAACAACCACATGGACTCCACCCTACTAGAATTAATTAAAGCATGTCTGATTTCCACTTATTCTACTTTTCAAGGAACTTTCTAAGAGCAGACTTCGGGGGTGACCATGGGATCTCCGGTATCACTGTGGTAGCCAACATCTTTATGAAAGCTTTCGAAGAAAACGCCTTGTCTTCTGCTCATCTAAAACCTACATTTTGGTGCAGATATGTAGATGACACGTTCGTATTGGCCGCATGGCGCAGATAAATTCCATAATTTCCTGGATCATCTAAATCAACAATACCCTAGCATGAAATTCACTATGGAAACTGAATAAAATGGTGCCTTTCCTTTTCTTGATGTACTAGTACAAAGGAAAAAGAATGGCAAATTAGGACATTGTGTGTACAGAAAACCAAGACATACAAATCGATATCTCAATGCAACATCACACCATCATCCTTTTCAAAAACAATCCATCATAAACTCTTTGGTATATAGAGCACTTTCAATATGTGACGAACAGTCACTGAAATCAAAAACAGAAAAACTGACTAATGCTCTGAGAGGGAACATATATTGCGCTGAAGATATAAGACGTTCTATTAATATATATATATATATATATATATATATATATATATATATATATATATATATATATATATATATATATATATATATATATATATATATATATATATATATATACAGGGTGATTCAAAAATCGATCACGAAACTTAAGGGGGTGATTCTACTTGACAAAATAAGGGTAGAGCTTCATATAATTTTTTTTCAAAATGTCATTCGTTTTCGAGTTACAAGCCGTCCAAGTTCAAGTTTTTATTTTTTGTTTTTTGAATTACTCGCTTACAGGAAAACCGATTTGACTAATATTTGAAAGATAGGCTAAGTCTTCTGCGCTTCATCATTTTAGTAACAATTCACATTGATTGTTTGCCGCTAGAGGGCACTTTACCTACATTGAAAATTGTTTTTTTGTCATAATTTTTTAGTGTTGACAGCTACAGTAGTTTTTGGCATAATTTCTGAAAGACTGATGCCAGGCCTTTAAAAAAGGTGCTCTTTATTTACATCGCTAAACCCAACGGTTTAGACGTAAATCACCCTTAAAAATTAAGTGGTAAATTTACTTTTCTCATTTAATTACCACCAGCTACCAGGTAAATAGCTATCAAAGTATACTAGAGCTGTCAGTTTAACATCAAATAAATTCGCTTTTTAAACTATTTAATTTATGATCTTAAAATAACTAATAATGGCTAATCAGTAAATATTCATATTATGGATTATTGCGATATACATTTAATTGATAAAAATTAATGAAACAGTACTAAACAAACTAAAAAAGATTCTCAAAATGTCCCCCATTTTCTTCCATACATTTCCTAACACTCTTCAAAAAATGTCGCCTAACTCGATGAAAAATTTCTGGTGTTTCTTTAATAATTTGGCACTTTTCGATTATCCTGAAGCGAAGATCCTCGACGTTGATTACTGGAATATCGTACACCAATTGTTTCAAATGACCCCAAAAGAAAAAATCCATAGGATTAAGGTCTGGTGACCTCGCTGCCCATGCCAATGGTCCACTTCGTCCTATCCATCGCTCAGGATACGTTGCATTCAAATACTGTCGGACACGTATACTAAAGTGGGGCGGAGCTCCGTCTTGGAGGATCCACATGTTGGCCCTTACTTCCAATGGCACATCTTCCAGATACAATGGGAGACGATTTTGGATAAAATCTAAGTATACGTCACCAGTTAATGGGCCATCAAAGAAATGAGGACCAATAAGGTAATCTCCTATTATCCCTGCCCACACATTTAGTGAAAATCTACGCTGATGTTTCGTTTCTACCACATTGTTTGGGTTCTCGTAAGCATATGTGTGGATGTTGTGTAGATTTGTTATGCCATCACGAGTGAAACCAGCTTCGTCAGTGAATAATATGACGCCAATTAATCGATTATCGTGTTCATACTTAGCTAGGATCTGATTGCACATTTCCAACCGTCTCGGCCGATCATCGTCATAAAGAGCCTGCACCTTTTTTGAATGAAACGGGTAGAGTTGTTCTTCTCTTAGTATCCTCCATGAACTAGCCTGACAAAGCCGCACTTCATTCCCAATTTTTCTAGTACTAATACCTGGATTATCTTCAATAATTTCAAGCACTCTTTCTTCTTGTTGCACGTTTCTAGCAGTTCTACTCTGCATTACCATTTGCTTTTCGATAACAAAAATGGATATCACAATATTTGATATTTGAATATTGGTGATTAGCCATTATTAGTTATTTTAAGATTATAAATTAAATAGTTTAAAAAGCGAATTTATTTGATGTTAAACTGACAGCTCTAGTATACTTTGATAGCTATTTACCTGGTAGCTGGTGGTAATTAAATGAGAAAAGTAAATTTACCACTTAATTTTTAAGGGTGATTTACGTCTAAACCGTTGGGTTTAGCGATGTAAATAAAGAGCACCTTTTTTAAAGGCCTGGCATCAGTCTTTCAGAAATTATGCCAAAAACTACTGTAGCTGTCAACACTAAAAAATTATGACAAAAAAACAATTTTCAATGTAGGTAAAGTGCCCTCTAGCGGCAAACAATCAATGTGAATTGTTACTAAAATGATGAAGCGCAGAAGACTTAGCCTATCTTTCAAATATTAGTCAAATCGGTTTTCCTGTAAGCGAGTAATTCAAAAAACAAAAAATAAAAACTTGAACTTGGACGGCTTGTAACTCGAAAACGAACGACACTTTGAAAAAAAATTATATGAAGCTCTACCCTTATTTTGTCAAGTAGAATCACCCCCTTAAGTTTCGTGATCGATTTTTGAATCACCCTGTATATATATAAACCCAACTCCTTAATAAAAGGTCATAAATGAACCTCCTATGAACAGTGTTGTCTCACCTTACATACACGGAACCACCGACAAGATTGCCACATGTAAGAAAATTGGACAATGTTTGAAGTCGCCAAAGGACGCAATTCCATTTCAAACAGAAGGCGTTTATAAGATACCGTGCGCTTGTGGTAAAGTGTATGTAGGTGAAACAGGACGGTCTATATCCACTAGGCTTAAAGAACATGAAATATGTATAAATAAGAAACAAATTGTACAATCTGAAGTAGATGAACACCAGCATTGCTCAGGTCACACTTTTAATGTAAAAGAAACTAAGGTGCTAGTATCAGTACCTGGTTTTTTTAAACGTAAAATTAGAGAATCAATCGAAATATGTAAATATCCAAATAATATTAATAAAGATGCGGATTACAGTCTACATCACACGTGGAAATCGATTGTAAAGCTAGATCATGTTTCGCTGAGCACCAGTCAGGTATAAATACCTGGCTGTTGCTCTTCGATAGTCATTCAGTGTTCTAATCTAGTGGAGTAAAGATCCCTGAATATGCCTCGTGCAATCGTAGGCGAAAAGTCGGATAATAGTTCCAATTTGACACGATCTAAACATGATTTTCAAAAGTGACGTGACTTTAAAGAGTTACATATCGTAAATATCAAAAGTAAAAAAATATCTGATAATCTACAAAATTTAAATGAATTAAATAAATATTTTACGGAAAATACCATTTTAGTAAAAAAACTCCTAAATAAACCTATAAAACTTTCAACTATTAACCCATAACTGAAAATATAGTATCAAGTATTACCCCTAAAATAAAATCTAAAGTTAAGGTGCAGACAATTTAAATATAAATCTTATCATATTATGCTGCCCATTTATCGTACCCTACAAAATACATATAATTAATTGTTGTATAAAAGTACTTTCCTAAAAATTGGCTCATGTTATTCCTTTGCTTTAAATAAATAATCCGTCAGAATCCGGACAACTACGATCAATTTCAGTACTAATTACGTTATTCAAGATTCGTGAGAAGGTTATGGATTAGCAATTTAACTCATGTGTAATTCAGGACAATATTATGCCGGCTAAGAATTCGGGGTTCAGTGATGGTGCTACCACACTGTCTGATATATTGGATAGAATGGTGACTACTTGTTTAGCTAGATTATATCAAAGCATTTGATACGATTTGTTTATTAGGCGGAGTTACTTGTTCTAGGAGGTCTATATGATGGATCTTCAGAATTTATCTACTCTGACACTTCTCGCGTAATTGTACAAGTTTCTTCTTTGTCAGGTAACCATGATGACGAAATGGATACTGTATTTTATTTTTGTTTTCTTCGCCGATCCTGATATATTTGTGATACAGAAATATCAATCATCTATGTGATTTGAAGGCTCTCCCCACAATATGGGAACTGTCAACGCATTTTTTTTTTATTTATTATTTAACCTTTCAAAAGTTTGATATAACAAGTAGTACAGCACATATTAGGTGTTCAAGAATTTTCTAAATCTCCGATTCCAAAATCAAAGTACAAATCGTAAACTTTTTTTTATATCTTGAGTAAAATTCTTAAGTTTTCGTACTTATTTAACATCCACAAACGTCACAAAATTTAATTGGTAAAATTTTACAAGATCTCCGTTGCTCACCAACTAGCAGAAAATACTACCTTAATATGTAAAAGTATTATTTTATTTTAATGCTTTAAATTCGTTAATAACTTTGTGGGCAAATAAATACGAAAAAGCTGGATTTTCCAATAATTTAATCTTTTACGCTATGAACTTAATGTCTTTAAATGGAATAATTTTATATAAAATTCCGAAGGAAATTTAAAATCCGGTCCTGAACTATGTACTAACCTGTTACCAACCGAATAAAGTTATAAAGGGTGTTTTTTTTTATAGAGTTATAGAACTTTAAGTTGGCAACACTTTTTTAACTGGCGGCCATTTTGTCAGCTGTCAAGTGATTTATGTTTAGTTTGATTTGGCATTTCAACATGCATAGACTGACGCCTGAACAACGCTTCCAAATTGTGCAAATTTATTTTGAAAATCATGGTTCTGTTCCAAATACGTATCGCGCACTACGTCCATTTTACGGTCAACATAATCGTCCATCAGAGCAATTAATTCGATTAACTATGGAACGTTTTCGCATCACGTTTACTCTAAATGATAATACGTATCCACAGAGATGTCGTACAGTGCGTACAGAAGAAGTCATTGCTGCTGTAGAGCGTAGCGTAGAGGAAGACCCGAATCAGTCTATCCGCCATCGTGCATAGGAATTGGATATGTGTCCATTCACTTTATGGAAGATTTTGCGGAAAGATCTTGGTTTGCGTGCTTACAAAATCCAACTCGTGCAAGAATTGAAGCCACACGATCACCTAGCAAGGCGTAGATTCGGTGAATGGGCCCAAAACAAGATTGCCGTTGATCCCGATTTTCATAAGCGAATTTTGTTTAGCGATGAAGCTCACTTGTATTTGAATGGATACGTCAATAAACAAAACCGCCGTATTTGGAGTGATGATAATCCTCAAGTATATGTTGAGACACCGTTACATCCAGAAAAACTGACTGTTTGATGTGCTTTATGGGCTGGTGGAATCATTGGTCCGTACTTCTTTAAAAACGATGCTGGCCAGAACGTTACAGTCAATGGTGACCGCTATAGAGCCATGATTACTGACTTTTCGTTCATCAATTGAACAACCATGATGTGCAGGAGCTGTGGTTTCAACAAGACGGCGTAACATGTCACACAGCTCGTGCCACAATTGATTTATTGAAGGAGACGTTTGGTAACCGCATAGTTTCACGTTTCGGACCCGTGAATTGGCCTCCAAGATCGTGCGACTTAACGCCGCTAGACTATTTTCTGTGGGGATATGTGAAGTCGCTAGTTTACGCCGATAAGCCCGAAACGATTGATCACTTGGAGGACAACATTCGCCGCGTTATTGCCGATATACGGCCACAAATGTTGGAAAAAGTCATCGAAAATTGGACCTCCAGATTAGACTACGTCCGAGCCAGCCGTGGCGGTCATATGCTAGAAGTCATATTTAAATTATAATGCCAGAAGGTTATCTTTCGAATAAAGTAAATTTCATGTCAATTTAAGAAATTCATCTTTGTTTTATTCCATTTAAAAGTTCTATATCTCTATAAAAAACACCCTTTATAAACTAGAATCACTCAGGCCTGCCGCTAATGGCATATGTCATTTCTAAGTTATTTAAGACTATATCTTGTTTCTACCTATAAAAATGTAAAAAGAAAATAGGTCTGCCTAAACTGCCATAGATGACACATTGAACAAGACTTATTAAACATACCTATAATAGGTCTAAATATTGTTTTGAATTATTTTTTTGATCATTATGAAGAAACCTTATTATTCTTTCCCTCCTTCCGTTGGCCGCTGATAGGTATATAGGTATATTTATAATTGATAGCTTAGACATTTATACAAAAAAAAATCAAGGAAATATAGTAAACAGCAACACGATCGACAGTCAATTTTGCCGCAGGTATTATTTAACATTAACAATTAATTTCTTGAATAACAATTAGAAGTAATTAAAAAAATAAGAATTATTGTGTCAGCTTTTTTATTGTAGGTTATTGTATTTGGTATTGTTATACCGATATTATAGCGGTAGCAATGTCATATAAATAAATGTTTACATAATATGTTTGATCGAGATAACGTTGAATTAAAAACAACATTTGTTATGTTGTAATTTGACTTTTTTAAGGGATTGTCTTGATCTTGTATTGATTTGGTGTGACTATCTTGGAAAAGATCATGAAAGGAGTTTTTGAGGTATTTATTTTTTTTCAATTTATTGTTAAAATATTAATTAATCTATATACAAGTGAAATAAAAGTATTAACTTGTGTTTTTTCACAGTTACTTGTTTAGGGGCACGTTAATCTCGCAGAAAACTAGAAAGGGTGCATACCGAACGTCTGTATTCTCTAAGTTAAAACTTTTTTACCTTTCCCATGATTTTCATTCTTGTATAGTAAGATATATTGCATAAGTTGAAATTTTAAATTTTGGGAACACAGAGAAAAAAGATGCAAGGTGGTGTCCGCCAAGATTGAACTCATACTACCGTACATCCTTTACCCGAAGTGGTTCACTATTATTTGGGCGTCTCTATAATTCAGCTTGGGGAGTATACAGTAATATTTTAAATTTTGTTAATGGAGTTAAGAAATTTTAGTTATAAAACCTTACAAGTTATAAGTTTGTATCTATTGTAGTTTTAGTCGGGGAGCCTAATAGGTTTTCGTAGCCGAAAAAGAGACATGGCTCCACTAAAGTTTTTTATATGTAGTTTGACCCCCTGATCGCGAATAGCTAGGTTGGATTCCTGAAAAACGGGCTGATCACACTGCATTTTGAAGTTGTAACTTCTTGACATTTTTCTGGATTTTTTTTTGTGTCTACTGTAATGTGCTAAATTCAAATATGAGGTCAGTTTTTCTATTAGCAATAAGTTTTTCTGGATTTTTTTTGTGTTTACTGTAATGTGCTGAATTCAAATATGAGGTCATTTTTTCTATCAGCAATAAGTTTTTAGAGAGGAAAGAAGTATATAAAATATGAGAAACCCAAACCATAAGCCATTTAGTGAATTTTCAAAGATTTAAAAAAAAAACAATATAACTTCTTTTTACAAAACATAATTCATTTTGTATTGAAGAAAGTAGAATAGAATTTAATAAATTATTTTATTGTCTTTTTCCGCTTGTACTCGCAGGTATCGGTTTAAATTTTGTGGTTCCAACATTAGACAACTAATTTGTTTGTGGTCTATTTTCCACCATACCGTTTCTCCACTTGAATAATTTGGTGGTGAAACCTTTCCCCATGTTCATCTGACAATGCACCTAAATTTTCAGGGAAAGATTTGAAAAGGGAGTGAAGAAAATGCAGCTTACGTTTCATGTTGCAGTCTAACGTCATGAAAGATTGGATAAGTTCTTCAATTAGATCTTTGTAGTTCTCCGATTTCTTTTTACCTAGGAAGTTGTTATGTACATTTCTGAAGGCAGTCCATACCCTATTTTCTTTTCTCGAAAGTGCTGTTTCAAAATTTTCGTGTATAAAAAGTTCTCGTATTTGCGGCCCAACAAACATCCCTTCTTTAACTTTTGCCTCATTTATACGCACGAATAACGAAAAGCACTTCCTTCGTTATTTAAGGCTTTAAGAGATTTTTTTATAAGTCCTAGTTTAACGTATAGAGGAGGTAAATAAATTTAATGCTGCTCTACTAAGGATTCATTAAGGACGTTTTTTAGACCGGGCATAACGTTGTCACGTAATGGCAATTCTTTAAGGACATAATGTTGGTCTCTGGCTCTGCTGTTCCATTCGTATAAAAAACAACAATATTTGGTGTAGCAGTCCTGTAAGCAGTGCAATACATTTTATATCGGCACAGATATTTAATTTATAATCTTCGTATTTGATGCTTTGAAGTAATATATGCATGTTCTCGTAGGTTTCTTTCATATTTACAGCATGACCCAGTGGAACGGATCGTTGTTCATTTCCATTAAACAATAAAATTGCCTTTAGCCTTGTCTTCGAAGAGGTAATAAATAATTGCTACTCGGTAGGTTTATAGGAAAGGCTAAATTCGTTGATTAAACCCGAAATATTATGATAGTAAACTAAGTCATCTCCCATTGATAAAAATACAACATAGACTGTTTTTTCCAAAACGTGGAAATTTTCACTCCTTTTTAAAGATATTTCACTGCTGTAAACGAGATTCAAGCCCCTGTGACTTTGTTTTGGGAAGATCCAGTACTGGAATAAGACCGTTGAGCTCTTTCTGAGATATAAAATGGGGCCTTTTTGCTGCTATTGTCTTTCTGTGGAAAACTTGGATCAGCTTTTGGTTCAAAATCGTGTAGTTCATCCGATTTTGACTAGATTTCGTATTTTCCTCTAGGCTTAGGGACAGGTATACTAGAAGGGTCATGAAGTACAGGTCTCATGGTTGAGGTTATATTAGAATATTTAATTTTATGTTTGCTTTTATTAGAAAACCTCATGATTTTTGTTAAGCAAAAATAGCAATCATCAACATGCTTCTGAGGTTCTCTCCAAATCATTAGCACACCACACTTTATAGACTTGTGAGCATCCAGTAGCTATCCTGTTAAGGGTATTGAGTAAGTGTGTCAGCGAATTTTGGGAGTCCAAGTTTTTATCTTGATCGCCAAACTTTACACCCAAAATATAACTCGTAGGATTTTCTTACAAGTAGGCTCAAAGTTTTTCGTTGAGCTTTCAGTGTCATTTCGCCACAAAAACAACAGAAACTGCTCGGTCTGTTCACACAGGATCGCGATGACATCGTTTATACACGGCGAAAATAATAGCACTACTACAACGCTATCACTATTCGCTTGTTTTATCCACTTTGCTTGTATATTTAATACTGATGCTCCGTCGACCGGACGAATGCTTATATACTCGATTCATACATTTGGTGTTTTCTAGAAACATCAGATATCGAGAGTACCAGAAGCGAGTACATAATTCCTACATACAGGCTTTCTTCGATAAGTAGCTGACCCTTCGACCACTACGGGGTATGGTGAAATATGGAATTACATGGGTTTTAATGGGTATCTTCGTTCCCTAGGGAGTTGAGAGTTCGTATATGGAGGTCATCACTAGGCGACCCACATGCGGTGTTGCTAGATTGTGCCCTAAACTTAGAGAAAACGTTGATGTGGCAACGTCGCACTCTGGTATACTATAACAACTTATATATTGCATAGGTATACCTGATTTGCAATCAATCAAAACATTGTGTTGATATTCTCTAGTTTGGCGGGGAGGATTTTCATGCAGAACAGTTTTGTTATAAACAAAATAATTGTTAATAATTAACATTTTTTCTTGTAAATTGAAAAATATTTTCATATTTTTCGGTCGATTCTAGGCCAAAGTAATTATTCCGTCCGACGCATAGTTTATGATTTAAAAATCGTTAAATATTTGAAAAATTGAATTTTTTGCCACTTTTCAACATGAATAACTTTCGATTAAATAAAGATTTTCAAATTCTGCACCGAGCCATTTATAGGTCAAGTCAAGAACTATAAGCTGAGATTAATTGCACTGGGAAAATAGGGTTTTAACGTATGCGCCGCCGTGTATCAAGGGAAGTAAAAGTCTATTTACAGGCGTTCACCTAGTACACATAATCCATTATAGCTTTTGTTGATATTGACATAAATATCTTAAACATATTTTAATATAAAACTGTTTTTATTTACTAATTCTAAGCATCTAATTATAAAATAAGCAATACAACAGCATAAGGACCTTCAGTTATAACTATTTTTGCATGTGTTGGTGGGCTGCTTTAGTTTTTTTAAATTTTAGTACTTCCCATTAAGTCCTCTCTATTTCTATTTGGGTAAAGGGGCGATTTTAAAAAGAAAAATGTTCGAAATTACCCTCACCCCACTCGTAAACGGGAATGTGGATTTAAAAGTTTGTGTTTATAGCAATTGCAAACGAGGGCCTAGCTGTTATATGTAGGTTTGGAACCTTGAATCCAAAATTTATTGAGAATAGGGACAGCGACATATTTTTTCTAAATTTGACGCTCTTGAAGGGGGGGGGGGCGCGATCGTATTCAATAAACATAGCTGATATTGAATTAATATTTACTTAAAGTTGTTTAAAACTAAATAAAATATTTGAAGTCTAGAATTATATGCATAAAGTTTGTTATAAAGTAATTAAATATTCTTTGGCTGTTAGCAACAAAACACAATGTCTCGATGCAAATCTACACCGTCGCGTATTCGACACTTTCCTCGGTCAGTAAAGTTTATGCTTTTTTTATTTTCTTCACAGATACTGCACACACAAATCAATGTTAAAAAAAATAATCTTTTTCGGGTTTACTGATATTGCTACCCACAACAATTTGTCTATTTCGAATATTAAAAGCAACTGTTTGCCTGAAAGGAAGTACAGGCAGTAGGGTCATTAAAAACTAGCAACCAGAATACTTACGCTAAGTAACAAATTTTAATTTATTTGTGGTATCTTGTATGAAAAGTGCATTTTTTGTAAATTTTAGGACGCTGAACACAAAAATAACAATGAAATTAAAAACTTAGTTGCAATTTTCAAGAACAAGTTTTTTTATTTTATTTTTAACAAAATAATACAAAACACATACTTTTACACTTATAGAGACACTAAATATCCTGTCTTTTGCTTTTCTTTGGTGAATTTTTTCTGGAGTATCTCTAACAAAAGTCCAACAGTAGTCGGCAAGCATGGAAGGATTCCACTTTCCCTGGTACATTTTCTCCATTGTTGATATATCCTTATGGGTGCGGTCACCGTGCTCATCACTCACAGATCCGCAGTTGTCAAGAAAAAAAGTCCAGATGCGAGAATAAAAAATGGATCTTTACAACCAATTTGATACGATGACAGCATATTTTAAACAAGAGTAACGTAATTGTCAGGTTTTTTATTTCCGAAGAAATTAATGACCATGAAGCGAAAGTTATTCCAAGCATTTTTTCAATTTCTGATAAAGTGCTGTCAAAAAATTTGTCTTTCTAAATATTTCGAATCTGTGGCCCAACAAAAATACCTTCTTTAAATGTTGCTTCAATTAGCTTTAGGAATTTCTGACGCAGCTACTGAAAAGCTGGCCCATCTGTATTTGGTGCCTTAACAAAGTTTTTAATTAGACCCAATTTGATATGCAATGGTGGAAACAAAATCTTTTTGGACCTACCAATGACATATGCTATACATTCTGTTCACCTGGCTCTAACGATTGTCGAACAGATTAGTCTTTCTCGTGTAATGAGGTTTCCTTGCCCGACTGTCTCATTCACATAAAAAATAGCAAAACTTGGTGTAGCCTAGCTTCAACCCCAGTAAAAGTGCAATCGCCTATAAGTTGCCACAGATCTGCCATTGGTACTGATCGTATTTTATATTTGTCAATAGGTACTTCATATTGTCGTATGATTCACATATTGAAACATCGTCTTTTAATAAGTTCCACTGCTGCAGTCTTGATCCTAGTAGCTTTGCTTAAACTTTTGGAAGTTCTAAGTCCCTCACAAGATCATTTAATTTTGATTGGGTTATTTTATGTAGTTGACAGTATAAGGTGCTGAGTGTGAAATCGAGATCTTTTGATGTTGATGGCATATGTTCTTCTTGAGAAATCGTTGTATCGTTAATATCTGATTTGTAAGTGAATGTTTCTGGTAGTTCGGGAATAGAAAGTTCGTCACTATGAGACACATGTCTTATGGCAGATGGTATATTGGATAGTTGATGATCGTCTTTTTCTCCTTGGATATACCTGTGCCTTGCATGAGGTATGATGGAGAAATAGCAACCAATTAATATGATTTGAAGGCCCTTTCCATATCATTGAGACATCAAACAGCATAGATCGTTTTTCATTATTTAACCAGTTTCTCAGACTTGAAATGCATATATTACAGCAGATATGTGGCTACCACTGTTTGTCTTGATCCCCAATATTGCATCCGAAATAAAGCTGATATGCACTTTTTATCAATGAGGTAACAGACCGCTTTTGAGACGTAAATGTCACCTCACCACAAACATAACAGAAGTGATCTGGATTGTTTACATACTTTCGAAACATCTTACATTTTCAACTATTCGATTCGACTGACTAACCTCTCCGCTTTGTAGCCGCCTATATACCCAAATACGCCTTCTACGTTTTTAGAGAATATTCGAGAATTTTCTATTCAATTCCATAATATTCGTAATAGTGGTGTTTGTCATTTGTTTGTATACCGTGGCTGTAGTGTCTTTAGGGTAATGCGATTTGAATGGTGCAAATTTGTATAGTAGGGTTTTGGGTCATGCTTCCTTCAAATAAGATAATAGCGATGTTATGCGACTTCCGGTCATACCGGAAGTTGTCCGAAACTTATATATTTTAAACAGATCACCCTCTATGTAATATTTTTGTATTCTTTTCTTCATTTCCGATAACTTTTACTTAAAGGTTTTTTGTCCTACTCTAGCCATCTTTTGAGGAACAAAACATTTTTTCCCAATTTTGACCTTGACCGCAGATTTAATATAATTTCAAAAATAAAATAGTGAAACTCGGATTTCCGGTTGTGGCTCTATATATTATTGGGCTCGATAATACATCGTCGGAAAACGACATTTTCGGATACAGGGAAGTGGAAAATAACAAATTTTTGAGAATTATCAAAAAATTTTAAAAACTTTTTTTTTTTCAAATACCATGCTACATTGTCGATTCATTTAGTAGATAGGCAAGAACATTTCCTCGCTATTCATACAGAGTGTCCCCACACCTAGCTAGAACAGTTTTCAACTTATTTACGATTTTTTGTAAAATCCTCCAAATATCAAGTAGTTATAGTGATTTTTGGCAAGAAGGCAAAATACAGATCGGTTTTTTGATAAATTTTTATGGGAAAATGACGCACTGTTTTTGTCCTAAACAAAACTACATTTTACTTTTAAGACTATATATTATCATAAAATATAGATAAGTCGATTTTATTATAAAAACATTCCATTTTTAAATGTCAAAAACTATATTTTTCCCTTGTAAACAAATAAAGTTATAATCTCAACTATGACTTGTTCAATATTCTAGTTTCGATATTCTAAAAGCTGGGGATTTTTCGCATGGTAAAAAAAATGCTTTCTATGACCAACAGAAGAAATTCAAACAATTAGTGGGTTCGTTTATAACAATTAAGAAACCGTTCTGGTGATTATTTTTTCTTTTGTAAAATAGTTATTTAAATATATTAAAAACAATTGTCAGAGTAGAGTAGCGGCCGCTGCAAGCATGGGCGATGGTAGGAGTAACAGTGTGCTAGCTATCCAAGAACGGAAATGGCGACTTTAGATCCAAACAGTAACCTTTAAGAAAGCTGCCTTAAGTTCGACTACTACTGCATAGCGTTCCTCATTTGGGGTTTATTGGTTTGCATTTTGGAGTAATAATTATATCAAGAGAGCTTCGAGTTTTACTAGGTCAATTTCTCGTTAATGTTTTTTGGTTATTTTTATTTCTAAAATATTTGAATAGGTCTGAGAAAAATGGTACCGGTGCATACAAGTTCCAGAAGTACGATATTGTATTGTTATATTGTTATTCATTTGGTGGATGTAGACTAGTATAAAGTACTAAATTAACATGTAGTTATCTTTTTCGGTGATCTTATTTGATTTTAATGTTTAAACTTTGTGCTTTAAGTTGAAATGCTACACTGCAGTTTATATGTCTGCATCGGCAACTAAACTAACTATGAATTCCACAGTTTAAGTAAAGTATCGTACTAACGATCTCCCTAAGAGAATTGTTGTGTGTTTTTAGGCCTACAAATATAAAAATAAAAAGAGGAAGTTATCGTCCGTGTAATTTGAAAATAAAATAAGAAATTCTCAGCTATGCGGACAAAGACCGTTGATGAATATTACTCTCATGCTAAAAAGTGCGGAGAACTTCAAAGAAACATGAAAAAACTCCGGGTCCGAAAAATGACGACAGCGCTGTTTCGTCCTAATATGGGACTCATCAGGCCATTGCATTCGGTACAAACCTTCATCTCGCATCTGTGTCCTATAAACAGATTTCCCGGTTGAAAAATAGTAAATAAGACATATTGGCGGCATCTCGATGGTTCATTCAATAACACAAGAATAACACAAATCAACAATGTTGTATAAAACCGCCATGTGGTGGCGCGGCGGTAAATTAATAAAGAGAAATATATTAAAACTCGACACACGAAACTTGCTACTCTAAGGATAGAATACCGGGAGTTTTTCCATGTTAATTTGGAGTTCTTCGCACTTTTTAGCATGAGAGTAAAATTCAGCAACGGTCTTTGTCCGCATAGCCGAGAATTTTTAATTTTATTTTAAAATTACACGGACGATAATTTCTCTTCTTTATATATATATATATATATATATATATATATATATATATATATATATATATATATATTTATATAAAATAAAATAGAATAAAATATTGGCGAAGCGGACGTGAAAATTTGTCAATCTACATGATTCTCGTATTAAAAAGTACGGAACACTCCAAAATATGGAAAAACTCCGGGTCCGACAAATGGCGACAGCGCTGTTTCGTCCTAATATGGGACTCGTCAGGCCACCGCAGTCGGTATAAACCATCATCTCGCCTTTGCATCGTATAAAGCTGAATTTATAATCAAAACACAGCAAATAAGACGACAAAGGCGACATCTCAATGGTCCACTTGATAATACAAGAACCACACAGATTAACAAAGTTTGTAAAAGAACCGTCATATGGTGGCGCGACGGTGAATTAAAACAGAAATATGTAAAATCGAGTACACGAAACGCGCTGCCTAACGGATAGGGGTCGCATATTTCGGTACTGGCAAGCAAGCCTACCGCTATTTAAGCAGCCAAAGCTACGTGCCTCACCAAACGATCCCAGCGTGTTTAAAAGCCAAACAAGTTTCTATTTTATTCTATTTTATTTTAAATTACACGGACAAAAACTTATCTACATATATATTTATATATATATATATATATATATATATATATATATATATATATATATATATATATATATATATATATATATATATATGTTTATGCGGCCTTCACGAAATTCCTCCGTGTGAGATGCGATAGCAGTGGATATATCCACATTATGCTGTTGTAGTGCTGAAATCACATTCAGCAAACGTACAACCATATGCATATGTTTATATATATATATATATATATATATATATATATATATATATATATACCGGCTGTCAACGAATCTATTAGACAAGTCATAATTTCTAGAGTATTATGTGTATCAAAATGAGAATTGGTACAGGTAAATGGTATGTGAAGTGGAGAGTTTTCGCATATTTTCCACTTTCCGGCCACTTCCGGTTTCACCGGAAATGGCCCCGGTTTTGAATTTTTGAATGGAACACCCTGTATGTTTTAACATTTTTGAATTTCTGAGACAATTCTAGATCAGAATGCGACATTTTAAAAACTTTTTACGTCTACTTCATTTTTTTAGAGCCACTTTTAAAATTGCATCTAGGTGGCCATGATCGGACGCAAACTAATCTAAGGGCCTTAGGTGATGTCAAAAAAATACAATCGCAAAGTTTTAGTTACTAGTATGAAACACAGGAATAAGACAAGTTGACAAAATTACGTTTTCATTTCTAACTATTAATTTAAAAATGGCGACCCCTTTTTGACAACTACTTTTCGAAAAAAGCATTCTTTGACGAATCTAACGGAACTAATTTATTTGCGATTGGATTAGACATAAGAACAGAAATTAAATATTATTAAGCAAAATATTGGATAATTTATTTACTTATGACAAGTGCGCCATGGACACCCATGATGCATAATAATTTGCAACTGTTTTTATCAAGTCTTCTTTGGAAAGCAAAGCACTCACTTAAGTAGATAATGACAGTGACATACGCTCTAAGAACAGACGTAAAAGTTTCTTAATTTTCGTTAGGTTTAGTTTAAATTTTCGTTAAAATAATGTATACTCACAGTGAAAAAGTGGATATGTTATTAATACTTGATTTGTCTGTTCTTAGAGCGTATGTCACTGTCATTATCTACTTAAGTGAGTGCTTTGTTTTCCAAAGAAGACTTGATAAAAACAGTTGCAAATTATTATGCATCATGGCTGTCCATGGCGCACTTGTCATAAGTAAATAAATTATCCAGTATTTTGCTTAATAATATTTTATTTCTGTTCTTATGTCTAATCCAATCGCAAATAAATTAGTTCCGTTAGATTCGTCAAAGAATGCTTTTTTCGAAAAGTAGTTGTCAAAAAGGGGTCGCCATTTGAAAATTAATAGTTAGAAATGAAAACGTAATTTTGTCAACTTGTCTTATTCCTGTCTTTCATGCTAGTAACTAAAACTTTGCGATTGTATTTTTTTGACATCACCTAAGACCCTTAGATTAGTTTGCGTCCGATCATGTCCATCTAGATGCAATTTTAAAAGTGGCTCTAAAAAAATGAAGTAGACGTAAAAAGTTTTTAAAATGTCATATTCTGATCTAGAATTGTCTCAGAAATCCAAAAATGTTAAAATATATAGGGTGTTCCATTTAAAAATTCAAAACCGGGGCCATTTCCGGTGAAACCGAAAGTGGCCGGAAAGTGGAAAATATGCGAAAACTCTCCCCTTCACATACCATTTACCTGTACCAATTCTCATTTTGATACACATAATACTCTAGAAATTATGACTTGTCTAATAAATTCGTTGACACCCGGTATATATATATATATATATATATATATATATATATATATATATATATATATATATATATATATATATATATATATTCAAATCCTTCACTCATCTCATTGGCGAACGTTCTTTCGATCTAGTAAAATCATACGATCTCCATTCTAATATATTTTTGTTCCATTAGAAAATATATCCCAGGCATCATGACCTGCAAATTGCCACTTAAATTTCGCAACTCTCAACTACATCACTATACTTCTTTTATGTATAGCGCTCAATGATATGCCCATCATTGACCGGTACATTGCTCGTTTGTTAAGAAAGTAAAATAGACCGCCTTCAAAATCAACTTTAATTATAATAAAATATTCATGATGACACATCGCTAAAAAGATTAACTTCGTCTAATGTCTAGTCGTTGAAAGAGTTCAAATATTAAAAATAGCTGAACGTTGCCAAATTGTTTCTAGATCTCACCATTTTTCATGGCAAAGATTTTATTTACTAACTTTCCCTTTTTTTTAAAATTAATGTTTTATAGATGGAATTTGTTCTAATTGCAAACAAGTAAATTTAAAAGACTTATTGCGGAATGCATGAATACCATTCAGATTTAGGCGAAAAAATATTTGCTCTCGTTCCATCAAAATCAATTAATAGATTTTTAATGTGTTACATTTTCAATTAAAACAAAACATAAAAACGATAGCGGAGCAGTCCAAATGTAAAATTGATGATTTGCTGGGATATTAAAGTGTCCGTTTTCAATTGTTGGGAACTGAGTGGGACCGTGAGTCAGGTGGGGCGCCCCGCGGGGCCCTGCATGAGGTTCAGCCACCGGACCAATCTTCGACAAATTGTAATTTATAGGAGCCCGGCGACCCGCACTGTATTTTCTCGAAATAAATTCAAGTTTTTGTGTGGCCATGTCTTTCGTTTCGTTAAATTTCTAATTCTTGAAAAGACGAAGTTTATGTTGGGATAAATAGAAAATTTATTGCATATGCCTATTAAATTGGCAACATAAAATTAAAACAGAGCTATTTAGTTTAATCATATACGGGGTGTTATAAATAGTTTATTTTAATTTAGTTACTGGTTCATAGTTAAAAAAAACAATAGTGAAGCTGGTTCATAGTTAAAAAAATAGCGAAGAATTTTGGGTACGTACACGATAGGGTTCCTTAACTATTTCATAAAAAGACTAATTTTTCTAGCTTAAAATTTCTCAAAAATAGAATATTCCCAAGACGAGTTGAGAAATCGTTTAGCCATTTATAAGTTAATGTAATTTTTCATTCCATTATAACGTAAAAGCAATGCATTCAATTAGTAATTCATGTAATCTTTTACTTTTAATATAATAATGACACATCACAACTCTTACTCTACTATATCAATTATACAACTTATTAAATAAATAAATATGTACAGATCATATAGATTTCCGATTGAAATTATTAAATCAATAAATATTTTGGAAATGGAGATATTTCGGTAAAACAAGAATTAGATTACTTCGTTGATTGCATTATATAATCAGATAGCGTTAAGAAACTATTACTAACATTGCTTGTTGTATCTCACAGACGAAAGGTAAATTAATATTACTTAATATAGACTGTAGAAGAAAGTCGGCTGAAGTTTAAAAAGAGTTTTCGATGAGTAGTACTTTTCTTTCAAATTTCCGTGAAGTTTAGCTCTGCCATTAGAAAAAGAGGTACTACTCATCGAAAATGCTCTATCTCTTTTTAAGCGTGAGCCAATTTTCTTTTATGGGATCCTCAGCCTATATTAGGTAATATTAATTTCTCTTACGTCTATGTTTTATTTGTTCTTTGTACAGGTTAGTTTCTTCCTTGAAGAGGTCTTCAGTAGATTAGAGGTTCACATTCCAGGATTATGACTGAGGCTGTTTCATCCTCTTCGTACTCTAATACTTTAAATGATCATTACAGAGGTTTGTTATTAGTCTTATAACCAGCCTAATCTGTCTTCTCAGGCACAGGACTTCATAGCCTAGTTTGCCGAATAGTTTTCTCAGGAATATTTTGCTGTACATGGGCGTATTGTGGTTTTACTCATTCTGGTGTTTTATACAGGAATAGTGATTTTAGCAATGCTAAATACTAGTTATAGGGTAATTAATGGGGCAGTAGACGCTTGGTTTGCAAGTTGGTTTACTTTTTCATTGCCAAGGTATTCACGAAAGAGTAGCCTTGTTATGTTTTGGCAGGGCAATAAGGATCTCAAGACGATCCCAGACTTCTTCAGATTTCATCTGATGGCATACAAGAGCTTTCAGTGGAGGTCCTGTCACTAAAACCTCTCCTCTTGCGGACAGTTATCAATTGCATGTGTGCTACCTCACTTACATTGAAAGTGGGAGTGAAACCGTGTGCTCCTGTACCATGACCAGCTTTGGACAAGGTTTCCTGGTTGCCTTCATGTTAAATCAGATCCTGTTTTCAAGTTAGTCTAAATGATGTTGGGTCTTTTGAAGTTGTAAGATCTTATCATATTATGATTGCTTATTTCCAATAATGAGTTTGCTATTATGCCTTTTATACTGGTGTGTACAAGGACAGGTCTAGTTCACCAGATCTGGTTTTGCTCCGGCCTGTAAATCCTTCTCTTCACCTAAGCTTCGATTAGTATATTAAGGGGGAGGGGATTTAGTAAGGTTTCCATGGCTGCTATCGAGTTGTTTCTCATAGCTCCAGTAATGGACAAACAGGACAGTCTCTGGAGTTTAAAGAACTTCAGAGTAGTCTGTTTCTGAAGAGTTTTAGCTTGTCTCTGCTACGTACAATCATAGACAATGTGTAGTTTCAATCCCTAGTGCCCTTTTTGCTGCCATAATAGCCAGTTTATTATATTATAATTTTCGTAGGTGTAAGTTTCAAATAACTTTTGTCAGGATTAATCCTAGGTACTTAATCTCCAGGCTCATTCGCAAGTGTATATCAAACAGAGTTGGCTAGGATTTTTTCTTCTAGTGTAGGGTATAAATGTGTTTTTCCTAGAATGTACCCTAAGGTATTTCTTAGTGCACCACTACTATACTATAGTCAGAGCTTCCTGTATGAGTTCCGGTATTTTGCCACGCTTCCCCACGATAAGTATAACTAGATAATCAGCAAAGTTCTGGATATAATAGCTTTAATTGTTGTAGATTAGTAGAAAATCCTACAGGAGAGAGAATAAAATTCCGTCCTGTGGGTAACTTTTGGCTACTGCCGTATCCACGGTTTTCGCAACATTAGCAGTTTCTGCCCATTTCAGCCTTCTTTCCAACTGAAGATAAGCATGCCAGCTCTTTCCATGATCCATCGAAAAGACAGGGAATGTGCGTCAGACCTTCCTTCTCTGCTCGAACGTTGGCAATCATTCATGAGTTCTAATTCTAAGAACTTAAAAATCAGCTAGCAGTTTTGTCACTAAAAGTGATCGTAAGGAATTGTGACAAACATACTGACGAATTAATACATGAAGAGTTTCGTTTTGTCAATTTGTGTAAAAAGCACTATAAGGCATCCTTCTGGTCTTTGAAATAGGCACAAATTGGAATTTTCTGAGCTTTTTCATCATATTGAACATAGTATAACCGTTCCTTTTCTAAAAAGTTCGATGACAGATAGACAGAAATAATCATTAGGATAATGAGAGTTTTAAATGTAACACACAAAATAAAGATCAATATTTAAATTAATTGAATATATATTGATTTAAAAGAACCGCGATTTCAACTTCCAGTTCCTACTAACTCTCTAATAGCTTACACCATTCTGTCTCATTAAACACTTTCATTAATAACATAATTCTTCATTATATTACATTGTCCTGCATTTTCAATTTTTTTGGCGCTTCCTGATATTTTTTTGGGATGTTGTGTCTCCTGTAACCTGCTGAATTCAAATATGAGCTCGGCTTGTACCAATCATCTATCTATAAGATTTTGAGAAGAAAAGACGAATATAAAATATGAGAAACCCAAAACATATCTAGTGAATTTTCAAAGATTAAAAAAAAACAAAATCACTTTTTTTTTACAAAATACACTTCATTTTGTATGGAAAAAAGTATAATACAATCAAATAAATTGTTTTGTTGTCTTTTTTCCTTTGTATTCGTTGGGATCGGTTTCATGTTTGAGAGTCCACCATACCGCTTCTCCATTTGAAAAATTTGTTGGTAAAATCTTTCGTCGTGTTCGTAGGAAACTGCAGCTAAATTGCCAGAATGAAAAATTTCAAATATGAGTGAAGAAAATGCAACTTAAATGACATGTTGCAGCCTAATGTCTTGTAAGACCGGATAAGTTTTTCAACTAGATCTTTGTAGTTTTCCAATTTCTAGTTACCTAAGAAGTTACTACATACATTTTTGAATGCAGTCCATACCCTATTTTTTTTCCTCGAAAGTGTGGTTTCAAAAGTTTCGTTTTTGAAAATTTCTCGTATTTGCGGTATAACGAACATTCCTTCTTTAAGCTGTGCCTCACTTATAAGTGCGAATGTCAGTCTTAAATAAGGCTATCTAAGGCTCTGACGAAATTTTATAAACCTTAGTTTAAGATACAGGGTAGGTAAATAAATTTTCTGCTGCTCTACTAAGTTTCACATAACGGACATTCTTTAACGACATAACGTTCGTTTCTGGCTCTGCTGTCCCATTCGCATAAAAAACAACAATATTTGGTGTAGCAATCTGCAGTCATGTAAGTAGTGTAATAACTTTTAGATTGGCACATATATTTCATTTATGATCTATGTATTTTATCCTGTGAAGTAATATAGTCATGTTCTCGTAAGTTTCTTTCATGTTAGCATGACCCACGGGAAGAGATGGTTGTTCAGTTCCATTAAACAATAAAAGTGTTTTAAGAGTTGTCTTTGAAGATTTAATAAACAGTCGCCACTCGGTAAGTTTGTAGGAAAGGCCAAGTTCGTTGATTAAACTCGAAATATCATGACAGTAAACTAAGTTATTTGACATTGAGAAAAATATTGCCAGCATAGCTAGCCTTTTCCGAAACGTAGAAATTTTCACTCCTCTTTGTAATATATTCCATTGCTGTAAGTTAGATCCAAGCAGCTGTGACTTTCTTTTGGGAAGATCCAAATCACGAATAAGATCGTTAAGCCATTCCTGAGATATAAAATGGTGCTGTTAACTGCTACTACATTTGTAATCGTCTTTCTCTTAAAAACTCGGACCAGCTTTTCTTTAGAATTATCTAGTTCATCCAATTCCGAGTCGATTTCGTAATTTTCTGGAGGCTTGGTGGAAGGGTCGTGAAGTGCAAGTCTCATGGCTGAGGGGATATTAGGGTATTCAATTTTATGTTCGCTTTTACAAGAAATCCCAAGGATTTTCATTAAGCTCCCGCTCAATCATTGGCATTTCAAAGTTCATAGACTTGTGAGTACGCAGTAGCCATCATGTTAAGATTCTTGAGCAAGAAGCAAATTATGGGAGTCCAAATTTTGTTTTAATCGCCAACTTTGCACCCAAAATATAACACGTAGCTTTTCTTACAAGTGGGTTTAAGGTCTTTCGTTGAAGTTTCAGTATCACTTCACCACATATACCACCTGTTCGGTCTGTTCACACACGATCGCGACGACATCGTTTACACACGGCGAAAATAATTGCACTACTAAAACGCTATCACTATTCGCTAGTTCTTTTCACTTCGTACTTATATCCAAAACTGATCCTTCGACGACCGGTTGTCTGCTAATATAACTGTTTCCTACATCTGGTGTTTTCTAGAAACATCGGATATCGAGAGTACTAGAAACGAAGACATAATTCCTGTATACAGGGACTTTTCGATGAGTAGCTGACCCTGGAGACTATGGGGTATGATGAAATTTGGAATTATATGGGGTTTAATTGGTATTTCCGTTATTTTATGCCCCAAGGGGTTGAGATTTAGAAGATGCCAGCTCATCCTCAGACGCTTTCATGCGGTGTTGCTAGATTGTGCAAAATTTCCCTAAACTTAGAGAAAATGTAGATTTGTCAACGTTGCACCAGGTATGCTATAACAAGTTATATATCGGATAGGTACATCCTTCTATATTCTTTGCAATCAATCAATATATGTTCTCTAAATTTTGCTACGTTACACCACAATTTACAGTCCAGTGTAAGGGTTACATAGGTTGAAATTAGTGAAATAACACATTAGTTTGGCGGGGAGGAGTTTCATGCAGAGAATATATATATATATATATATATATATATATATATATATATATATATATATATGTATATATATATATATATATATATATATATATATATATATATATATGTATATATATATATATATATATATATATATATATATATATATATATATATATATATAAAACCGATTTAATTCTTTTTTTAATGTTTTAATTTTTTTTAATAATAATGTTACAAGAATCTTCAAATACATTTAAGGAGAGAATGCTTATAAAGGAAAATAAATTTCGTTGAGACAAAAGGAATAAACTGATCGCCCAAAATAGAGCGCAGAAAGGCGATAAAATTCGTCAATCAAAAGTCTTTTTCAGTTCTAATCCCTTTTTAATAATTCCACCGTGGTAATATATATATGGAAGCCCCTTGCCAGTACCCCATTCACCATGATAAAAACCAATTGAAAATATTTCACTTCTATCAAACGTCTTGCATCTAGTTGTTAGCTCATCAAGTTTTTAATCCTGTCGCATAGGCCTATGGTAAATTTATGTTACAGAATCTTCTTGAGAATACCCTTTACAATATACCGAGACCGTGTCAAACTGTTCCATTCCAATTAAAAGGTTTGTGCGAAAAGGTTCACTTCTCAACAATTTTTTTCCTTTTTTTTTCAGTATTTAATTTGCAGCAAACCTACCTTGGAAATACTTTTATTGAGCCCCTTAGAAGATGTTGACAACGTTAGCAAAATAAATCACGCCTTCCAAAGATTAAAAAAATCGCGTCGATATTAGAACTTTCTTCTTCTTTTAAAGTATCTTACTGTCGTGTTATTTAAATAAAATTTAGTTAAAACTTTAGTAATTAAAAATTGATATGCTACAAGAAACTTATTTAAGAAATTTGTAATTAAGACATTCTCTTATATCAATGTCACCTTGTTCCTGTAGTAACCAAATTCTGCTAATTTGAGAGTGAAAAATATACTAGTTGACAAGTCAGGCGCGGATCCAAGGGGTGGGGGAGATCACCCCCCAAGAGCTTTGAGTTCAGGAAAATATACCCGATTTTATTTCTTATACTATAGTTAATTCAAGGACTAGAGAGATTAATAAATTATTTTTTACCCTTTTTCCTTCGCAAACTACCTGTGTTCTTTAGTTCGGTGTCTTTAGCAATATATATATATATATATATATATATATATATATATATATATATATATATATATATATATATATATATATATATTTACTAGGAATGGGTTAGAAATTTTATAATCAAAAATACCGGTCTATAATAATGGACTATTTGGATTGGATAACAATAGACATTTGGAAGTGTTAAAAAGGATTTTAATCCTTGTCATAGGCGTCGGAAAGAAAGAGGTTTATTTTATCACTAAGTATTTATGGCATAGAATATTATTTCGGTAATAAATTTAAAATAAAAAGTTTTTATATTATTATTTTATTTCTTATGATTTCTTAATAATTCACATACAGTACAAAATACAGATAATTTTGACATATTTAACACAAATCACAACTGTATTTTTATTATTTTTAATTTTGGCATAAAAACCGTTTTAGACACATTCAGACTAAAACGTAGCCTTATTCTTTCAAAAAATTCGAAGTTACAATTTAAATACTTACAAAATACTCATTGTCAAAAAGAAAAGAAGTAAAACATATATAAAAAAATAAATTTGTCCATATAATATTAAAATTTTTTTTTGGGCCATCGGTCATTTTATTATTAATTATAAACATTTTTAGGAAATTTGACGTTTCAGTTTATTTATTTCTTAAATTAAATACTAAAAAGGGATTCAAAGGTAATTAATTTTTATATGTTACAGTTAAAATTAGATCTCCTTATTTTTATTTCTATTGCACTGGCATCTTAATTTAATTTCCTTTATTATATGAAATATCCGATAAGCTTAAAAAAATAAAATAAACGTGTTAATTCTACACGCTTAAGAAAAAGACACAAATATAATAATAAAATAATAAAGAAATTACGGCCAATTGGAATTAAACATACATAAAATTAAAGAATGGGACATACTAAAATAAAAATATATAAATAAATAAAAAAAAATTATAAACAACATTAAACATTAAAATACAATAAAAACAAATTGTGCTTACATTGGTAAACATTACGTATCTAATTCGTAATCAAATTCAGTTAAGCTATCGTCGCTCAATTAATTGAGTTTCCACATTTTGTTTTATTCTTTTATTATATGGATTTTTCCGCAGTAACTTTGTTCAAAAAAATCTTCCAAAAGTTCAGTTAAATTACTAATTTTGTACATTGTATTATTTCTAGCAACTCTGCCTTTTACTTGAGAGAGATATTTCCTTCTCCAACGGACAGTTTCCGGACGACCTATAAGAACAGATTTCCTATCTTCCAATCAAATGGAGAAGTACGAAACATTCCAGTCATTTTTTCTCCTTCAGTATTCGGTACATAGTAGATTTTCCTGTCATGTTGGAACACATCTCAACAGAGCTTTTAACATTATTATCTAGATATTGATATCTTAGGGCATCATAAGCATTCATCGTAATAAGTTTTTCATTGAGGAAAAATGCCTTGGTTTAACGATTTTGGAATAAATATAGAGTGGAGGCCATATTTTTTCGGTATCTTACTAATCTCAAATAATATATAAAAACAAGCACAAACAAGATAAATCACTAAGGACACACTGTAAGGTGTACTTTTCTAACTAACAGAAATAAAAATGAACTATCAGAAATTTTATTATTGCAGTAAATTTATAAAAGCTTATAAGATTTAAATATAATTAAATATAATTAGATTTACGGCAGTCCTCCGCTACCTGCGGTACTGGAGAAAGTACGTTGGGGATTTCGGTAACAGGTTTATTACTCTCTCTAGTTCTTGAATAGAGTATAGGAATGTGTATGCTTGCGATCGCCCCCCCCCCCCTCCCAAGAGCTCTGAGTTCAAGAAAATAGAATTGATTCTGCTTTTTATATTACTCCCTCCCCGTTGACAACTTGTTTTTCTTGCGATAGCCGCCCCCCAATAGCTTTGAGTTTAGGAAAATAGACCCGATTCTGCCTCTTATAATAGGAATGTGTATGTTGCTGGCATCCTCTCCTCTCCAAGAGCTTCAAATTCAAAAAAAATAGGCACGTCTCTGCCATTTACACTAGAAATGGGAATGTCTCCGGTGTCCCCCCCCCCCCCGTCGACAACTTGCTTTCGCTTGCCATAATGTACTTTTGTAATGTCACCGCCCCCACCCCCCCAAAGAGAGAAGCTGGATCCGCCCCTGTGACAAGTATTGAACTTAATTCTTTTATTCCCGAATTTGAAATAATAATTCAAAAAAAAATCGTTTATTAACTTTTCTGTTGCTCCAACTATTGACAGACGGTAATCTATGCTCGGATACATCATTAATTTAAAACGAAAACACCTTTCCTACTTTGGCGGTTGAATACTGATTGAAAAATTTCTACTTTTTGATTATCAAGAAGCTACAAATAGAACACGAAGTAATTTGTTAAAAGGTTATTAAACCATTATGTAAATCTTTCTATTCTTGGCGTTAATTAATATTCTTTCTTTATATTTATTATTTATTTTTAATGCAAATTATTTTTTTCTATGTTGGGAATCAATTACGGGTGATTTATCATAAGCTTATTATTTATGTTAATACATAAATGTATCGAATATCGAAAATATTTTTTTATTCAAAAGTGACATCTGAGTAGCAATAAATAAAATAGTGATTTACCATTTTGCAGTCCGATCGATTTGAAACATTGCATGATTATCCTCCTAAATCCTTCGATTATTAATTAGTTAAAAAATTTTGGCAATATGAGTATTTATGGAAAGGTCCCTTTGGAATTCTGTTTTATAAGCTTTTAGAGTTCGCGTCAAGTCGATTAATTTTTAATCCTCTGTCCCATTTTCCATAGTTCTAAACTTTGTAGATATAACTATATAATTTCGTCAATTCAATATTTTCATTTTACAGATTATAATCAAAATTAGTAATTGCCGATTAGGGGTTATAGTTTATGAAGGCCTGGCAAATTTAGTATAGCGAATTAAAAATTTATCGTTCTCAATTTCAGTACAGAAATGTAAAATTGATATTTCAGTTTTTTTCTATGTCAAGTTTTAAATAAGTATTTATATTATAGAGCAAAACGATAATAATATATATAGTGTTCGAAAAATAATCATACAACGGTTGGTGATAGAGTCATGACGTCAAAATTGGTCGATTTAAGCCAACTTAATTAGATCGGATAGTGCTTCGTTTTGGCGGTAGAAGACATTAAAGTTTTAAGAAACTATTGATTTTCCCATATTTTTTGAAAACGTGGTAAATGAATTTAATGATTTTTGATGTGTGATCTAACATTATAATATGACACTTGTAAAAATTGCTTCTTAATTATTATGTCATCACAGTTATGACAACCTAGATAATTTAATCGGATAACCCCATGTCTGAAAGATATTTTACCTTCTGAAAAATTTTCATTGTGGTTTTGCCAGAAAAAAAAATTACTCAGTTACATGCATACGTCAATTAGCTGTTATAACAAAATAATTTTTAAAATAAATGTTGGAGGTACATCTATGTATTTTTAAAAGATTGAAGAAACTAACTGAAAGAAAACAAATGTGCTAAATTACCGCCATTTTGTTGGATACATTTATTAACACTTTTTAAAAAATGAAACTGGACTCTATCTAATATCTTACGATTATTAAAGAGGTTGTCATCTTACCGAGGCCATATTGTGTCTTCCAATCCGTCGAAAAAATGGACTGGTGCACCATTATGCATATACCGTAGTTATCACCGAAGTAAACTAGAACTGGTAATGTGTTTTGCAAAATATTTAGATAAATATTTTCATTTATCTTGTCTGAAATCACAACGAGACCAATGTAGCGATCAATAGTATCTGTTCAAACATTTATCCTAAAATTATGCTGATGGTGTGGAACTTAATGGCATATGGATTTTTATCCGCATAAACATGTTCGTTGTTCAAGTTGGTGACCCCAGATCTTATAAAGCACTTCAGTTAACAAAATTTTAATACCAAATTTGGATCATGAATTCTTTTGTTTCGAATAAATTCACAAAATGTACGGGAGAATCAATTAGTAAAAGTTCCTGAAACTTTTAGACGTGATATGGATGTAACAACTGTCTTTTTAAAATATCATTTACAATAGTTTTAGGGAGATCTAACTCACGTTCTAAGCTGCGGGTACTAACACTTGGTTCTTCTTCATCACTTTCCAAAATTTCCTCTTCTTTTTCGACTGTTCAAGTTGTTCGGATACGACCCCTACCTTCAATTTTTTTCTCAAGCTGGCTGTTGTTCCCAGCATTATCTCTAGGTTTTTATCCTTAATATTCCTGTAAAAATGTTGATATGTTGGAAATGTAATAGACATTTTACAATATCATAAGTAAAACAAAACTGGACGACTAGAAGATTTAACCTCCATGACAACTAGACCGGGTCTAAGTATTAAATCTTCTTAGAGAATCTGGTTGTAAAAGTTGAACAGTTTCTAAGATTCCAAACAGTTAATTTTTAGGACTTTTGCAAAAAAATGGATAAACACAAGAGAAAAGAAGGGAAAATTTCTAATAAAGTACTGACAACCTAATCTCTAAAGTAGTTTCGAATAAAACATTGCAAAAATACCCATAAAAATCTCAAACCGATCTTTCGCTATAATCTTGAAGTGTTCGGGATAAAATGGGGGTTATACTTTTTTGAGTTCACCACAAATTTGCATTAGTATGTGAAAAAAAATATATTTTGATTTTACCCAGAAGCACTGATTCATTAATTATAAGTTTTAAAATTTAATTGGAAATGATTGGTAGCTGAAAACATAACAAAAGAATTAAGAGCTATAACGAGTACTAAGTAAGTTTCAATAATAAAATTTTTTAATGATTTTGATGCACTACATACCTTTTTGGCTTAGTTAATTTTTTCACATACATATATTTTTAGTAGAAAAATCTTATTATGAATCTTTGTGCCAACTATTTCTAATATTTGCATTGTAATGAAGGTTTTTTAGTTCACGGTGTATCCAAACAATACAACAAAAGTATTGTTTAAAGGAGCAGAACGTATTAATAAAAGTAATAGAACTGATTTTTGCGTTATCATGCTTATTATATTAGATGAATAGAGAGGTATAACGAGTAATTAGTTGAATAAGCTGATGATTTGTTGTAGAGAGGCAATTAAACTTCTTTTATTTCTTCGTAGACATTGTTTCCTATTGGTTTTTTTTGTTTTTGTTTGATACTTACTCAATAGTGAAAGACAATACCTTGTAAGACGTATTTAATCGGTTCCTAATCGTGCTGTCGTAATAAGTACAAAATAGGATTTTAATTTAGTATTAAAAAAATATAAGCTGGAATGTAATAAGTATAGCAAAAATTATTTAATCAATAGCATCCTTTAAGAAATATTTTATGAAGTAAGTCATATATAGGGTGTTCGGAAATCATATGTTGTTCTGACATAAACGCAGAGTCCAAACTATTAAAAATAGAACTATGATATTTTGGGTGAAGGATGGCAACATCATGTAGGCATCTAAAAGGAAAACATATTTTTAAATTCAGACTCCAAAAGGGTGAGAAGGGGTAAATGGTCATTCGGTAAATGTATCGATATTTCTCGATGAAATGAAGATATGGACTCGATTTGGGCTAGGTTTTACAAAATAGATAATAACAATATCTAAAAACATTTTTTTAATTTTCCGAGATTTGCATTTAAAAGGGAAAAAGGAGCAAAATGTCGAAGTAATTTTTCGCTTTAGATATTCTGCTTACGGTTATCTAAAAAGCTATTCCTGCATTTTTCGAAATTCCTTTTTGCGAGGCTGAAAAGAGTTAAAATGTGTTCTTACTATTTTGGCAGATAACGTTAAGACTACTGTATGGATTTTGTTCAAACTTCATTAGTTTGTAGCGGTAATTTGTAAAAATGGTATCGAATTTATTTCACTTTGGTATTATAAATAGAAGCAGAATAATGGCGGAAAAAAGCAAATTAATTATTAAGGCGAAATATATTAGTCTCCGAAAATCGTTCCTCACTACCGTCTCTCCTTTCCCTTTCTCTTTTCTTAGGTAAGTGAGCACAAAAAAAAGTTAACTATTTCGGGTATATTGTACAACGTAAAGGCACGTACATGCAGCTCCGGGGATTTAAGGACTAATTACCTTTATTGAATAGATATAGTTCATTATTTATGCGGAAAAATACAATAATATATAACGAAGTGCATTAATTAATGACTGTAATGAATTCGAAATGAAGCTAATCGGATTGTTTTGGCGTCATTGCTTATTCGTTTGCGTTTTTTTTTTATATTTAAGGAAACGTGCTAAATGGGATGCACTGAAATGTTTCTAAAGACATCAGCACAAATATATAACACAAGATATAATGCGCTAAGCAGATATAAAAAAAATATATGTGTTCAAATTATAACCCCACGGGATGAGCGGACGAAGCCACGGCAGGTAACTGCTAGTATATAATAAAATAAAAGTAATAGGTTATTTTAAAAATATTAAAATCTCATTGTTTCTAAATATAGATATAAAAATTTAATTTTTTTTTTAATTTTAATTTATTTATAATTTGTTTCTGGATGGATTAAGTTGATAGTTAAATAAAATGTTTATAAAAAAAAATTGAACCGACTTCTAAAAGTTCACTAAATAGTGAAAAATAACTATAAATTTTTATACAATGATAAAATGTTATTCGCATAAACAGATTAAAAATACTTTATTTGTAATTGCTTTACCATAATTTGGCGCCAACTTCAAAAATTTCAATTTCATATAAAAATTTATAGTTATTTTCCACTTTTAGAAGTCGGTTTTATTTTTTTTTATAAAAATATTATTTTTTGATTTTTAGTTTTGAATTCATTATGATATCCATAAATTATTTGAACTAAATACTAATCGAGATTACCTCGCAATGACTCCAAGGTGACAAAAAAGTATCCACTTTTTTCAAAGTTGTAAATCACCCTCAAATGAACCACTAAAAATTCTTTGATTCTCCAAATTCCAGTGAAATTGTGTAAAACAAATATTTAGTCTGTCATAGTAAATTCCCTATCTTAAATTTAAAATTAATCTTAGATTGATAATGTAGGCTCCAAAACCTTCAAATATCGATATTTAAAAAACTTGAGACGTAAATTTGTTAGCCCGATATATTTTATACTGCAAATTGAGTTTGTATACGCCCCAAAATCCTCGCAATAGCAATTTTAGGCAAAATCGGAAAATAAAAAATCTTCAGTACCTCATATTGTATCTTATCAACCTAATAGTTGTAAAAAATTAACTTCATATTCGTCATTCACGACCCCAAAAACCCCCTAATACCAAATCTGAAAAAATGCGAATATTTTCAACCCACCATAATGGTTCCGCCATATTAAATTTCAAAAAAATAATTTTAACGTCTTAATCCAATCTAAATCTAAACCCTTCAGAGCCCCCTAGTACCAATTTTGAATAAAATCAGGAAATTTAAAATTTTTAGACCGTCATATTGCATCTGACATATTAGATTTTCTTAAAATAATTTTTTATTCGCTATTTACATCCTCAAATACGATTCAGTCCCACCTTTGAACAAAATCAAAAAATGTAAAATTTTTAGTCTGCTATATTGGATTCGCCATATTAAATCCTAAAAAATAGTTTTAAAATCATGATTTACACCCTTAAGATCCCCCTCTCCTATCAGTTTCGGAGAAAATCGAAAAATGTAAAATTTGTAGGTTAAAGCCGCCATAGTGAATTTATCAAAAGATAATTTAAATTCGAAATTAAAACTAACAAAAATCCCCAATACTGATTTTAGACAAAATCGAGAGATGTAGAATCTTTAATCCGCCATCTTGGATCCGCCATATTTAATTTTTTTTTGGGATAATTTCAAATTTATAATGTGTGACCCCAAAAACTCCCCCATATCAAATTTGAAAAAAATCGGACTAAATTCATTTTTTATCCGCCATATTGGATACGCCATATTGAATTTTATAAAAATAATTTGAGAATCGTTATGGGCCACCCCGAAAACTCCTCCATATCAATTTTGGAGAAAATAGGTCAAAATTGATTTTTTTCCGTCATATTGTATCCGCCATATTGAATAAAAAAAAAATTAGATTATTTTTGTGCGACCCCGAAAACTGCCCCGTACCAATTTTGGAGAAAATCGGACAAAATTAATTTTTTTGTTCGCCATATTGGATCCGCCATATTGAATTTTTTAAAAATATTTTGAATTCGTTATGTGCGACCCCGAAAGCTTCCCCACATCAATTTTAGCGCAAATCGGGCAAAATTAAATTTTTTTCACCGCCATATTGGATCCGCCATATTGAATTTTTTAAAAATAATTTCAGATTCGTTGTGTACGACCCCGAAAATTCCCCCACACCAATTTTCGAAAATCGGACCAAATTATTTTTTTTGGCCGCCATATTGTCAGCGTCATCTTGGATTTTACTACACCAATTTCGTTCAAAGAAATATGGGACCACCGCAGCAACTTTCTGAACATAACGTAAAAAATTTCATTCATTCGGTGCAGCTGTTCCGGAATAATCGGTGTAAATACATAAATATATGTATATATATATATATATATATATATATATATATATATATATATATATATATATATATATATATATATATATATATATGCAACGAATTGCGAATCTCCTTCTTTTAGAAGTCGGTTAAAAATAAGAAAAAATTCTCGGCTATGCGGTCATAAAGACCGTTGATAAAAATGTTACTCTCATGTTAAAATATGCGGAGATCTCCAAGATAATGGAAAAACTCCGGGTCCGAAAAAATTATGACAGCGCTGTTTTGTTCTAGGATGGGACTTATCAGACCATTGCATTCGGTACAAACCATGCGACCTCCATCCTTGGAGTAGCACGTTTCGTGTATCGAATTTTGATATATTCCTTTTTTAATTTACCGTCGCGCCATCACATTCTTTTTATTTTTATATTTCTTGGCATAAAACATACACAACAGCTCTCTTGGGGAGATGGTTGGTGCGATACTGAACTTTAACTGTGGAATTCATGTTTAGTTTGGTTGCCGATGCCGAATAATGCGATCTCTATCCTTGGAATAGCAAGTTCGTGTATTGAGTTTTGATTTATTTCTTTTTTAATTTACCGTTGCACCACCACATGGCGGTTTTATACAACATTTGTTGATTTGTGTTATTCTTATGTTATTGAGTGAGCCATCGAGATGTCGCCACTGTGTCTTATTTACTATTTTTCAACCGTGAAATCTGTTTATAGGACACAGTACGAGATGATGGTTTGTACTGAATGCAATGGCCTGACGAGTCCCATACTAGGACGAAACAGCGCTGTCGTGATTTTTCGGACCCGGCGTTTTTCCATGTTCTTTGGAGATCTCCGCACTTTTTAACATGAGAATAATATTTATCAACGGTCTTAGTCCGCATAGCCGACAATTTCTTATTTATATATATATATATATATATATATATATATATATATATACTCGGTCTCAGCGAGTAACGAGACGAACGTCGTTTATATATATATATATATATATATATATATATATATATATATATATATATATATATATATATATATATATATATAATACAATTAAATATAACTTCAGCCCATGTCTGGAAAAGTCGCCTTTTCTCCTTAAGATGGTTAAGAAAGGGACAGCCAGTTAATTCTCTGCGATTTATACTCTGGTTCTTTCTCCATACTAGTTTTAACTATGCACTAATCTCATCAGTGGAGCTGCCATGAACAAAGCGCAAAATTCACAAAAAACAACTACCTATTTAAAATCTCTATTGTGTAAGATGTCGCCAAGATTTTAGAAACAGAATAATTCGGGCTGTAATCATTAATAGTACAAATAAGCGTCTTAATATACCCCGGAACAGCAGAAAATTAATAAAAATAAATAATTTCACAGTATAAGCATGAGGAAAAAATCTATTTTCTCCGTAAGATCGTTAACAAAAGGGCAGTTTATTCTCTGCGAATTCCACTCTGGCTCTCTCTCTATTCCATTCAACTAAAAAATATGCGGTTTTGAGTATAAAAATGCTAAAATAAGCTTTTAACAACTTAATTTTGTTATGTTTGAAATTAGAAAAAAGTTGATAAATTCTGGTATTGAAAAAGTTCGTACAAATATAAAATAGATCCTCGTATCGTCAGTTTAAAATAAGACACTACATAAGAAATAACGTATATCAGCTATCTCATCTTTAACAAATAAGTAAATACGAACCAATTATCCCCGTAATTTACAAAACTTGTCCACATTAACTACCGACCCGAAAATAAGTCATTCAAGGTGTGGATGTATTATCTAAAGTGTCCTGGTAAACACTAAATAGTAGCAGCCGCGATGAGTGTAAAACAGCTTATCTTATCACGAAAGCAATGATGATAGCATTAACATTAAGAATCCCTAAGAAACGCAGAGAGTGGTAAAGACCATCGCAAGAATCTGAGTATTTCATGTTTTAGGTCGTTTTAAGGTACGTTTACATTGAAATGAATAAAATTAACGCAGAGTAAAAACGATACGAGGAATTTGCCTGATTCTGAAGTATTCTGAGTAATTTTTTTAATTTGTTTTTTAAATAAAGAATGATATGACTTCGATAACTGATGTTGTTAGTTTTATTTACCCACATTCTCTTATTTTAGCTTCCCCTTGCATTAATTTGTACAAGTCTGCTAAAAATTGTCTAAGAATTTCAACCTGTTACAAACTTTTTTGTAAGAAGATCTGCTCTCTCTTCCTATCTAACTTCTTGTGCAATAACAAACAATATGCTGGACCGTCACGACTACAGAGTGTGTAGGTTAGGTTCCCGTTGGAAAGGTTAATTTTGTACAGACTGTTTTTGACAGTTCCGTGTCCTGTCAGAATACCAATATTTATTCTTAGCCTCTACTTAGTGGTCTAGATATTTTGCGATCAGGGAGTCGTATAAAAAGCTAGCTATAATCCAATCATTGTCAGGCTTCTCCAGTGGTTTTTTTAATCTTTTTTGAGTCATTCTGTAATAAGTTCTGATGTTTCGCACTGTGGCACTCTAAGAGCAGGTTCAGTAATAATATAAAGTTGGTGAATCCTTTTCGGCAAGTTCGTCGTTCTGACCTTCATGTCTTGGTACCGGAAACATGATTTAATTGTCTTTTGTCAGAGATATGCATTTCCCCCCCCCCCCCCCATCGGGAGCTTCGGATTCAAAAAATACACTCGCTTGTCTGTTGCATTAGAAACGTGGATGTCGCGGGATAAGGGTAATTTCAATCTCTTCTTTACTGGCTCGGCCTCTGATGCCAAGACCACCTTCTCACCGGAATGCTGCACTAAAAAAATATATGTAAATTCGCTTTTTACTATTTAGAATAGTGTCGGGAATTTTTCCAAAAAGAAATACAAGTTTTTTGCTGATTGTACTCCCTATATTCCAGCACCAGTAGCGGTGGTCGCTTGTGACTGTTTAGACAGGTAGTTCCAATACGTGGAGCAAAATATAGGATTATAATAAAATATGTAAACAACAATTCCCTTACCTATAGCCTCGGTAAGAAGAATTTAACTGTGCTGTATATTTATCTTACCAAGCATAGAAAAGCTAAAAACATTATTCAAGTGAATTTTAGATATTCTTTATTTTATTTCATAATAGAACAAGATGATTTGTTCCTTTCGTCACCTCCAAACAACATACATACAAAACACAACGGTTTTGTTTCTACACATCATTCTTATTTTTATCATACCTACAGATTTTTATAAAGTTTGCGACAGCAATATTTTTCTCCATTTTCCCATTGTTTTTCAATTTTTAAATCAGACTTTATACTTTAAATGTTTGTTTTAACTACAGCGGATTAAAAGAGTTTTAAACTAACTTAATTCGTAATTATAGCGGTAATACAGTTAAGTCATTTAGTTGCATCTTTTCCGTGCAGATATAAGCCCCGTTCTATTTTCGTTTTTCCACAGAATATAAATGGTCACAGTCCTATGTTACCGATCATAGAAAATCTGCGCATTTTAATATGTTACTCTATTGCCAGATGTCTAAGTTATGAAAATGGAATCATTTACAATTTAATCTATAGCAAAGGGCTGCTAACTCCGAACTTAAGAACGACAAAGACGAATACATTTATATCCGTTTTTAACTAAATACAACGACACAGGTTAACGAAATAAGGATATGAAATGCTATTCTATTATTATCTTTATAAATTTTAATTTTTCAGTTGACACTTGGTACATTTTACTATGGAAAATAAATGGCCATGGCCATAACTCAATTTGTCTTAGATATATCTATATACATAGGTAATAAAAAATTCGTTTCTGTTATTGTACCTTTGCGCTGAGTACCAGTCACTTTTATTGCTGAGGTGAAAGGTTTAACACACTACACAAAAATTATTTTACTTCGCTGTACATCTTTAATCCAAAATCCAAAAAGTCGGCAGTACTATTCGCATCAATTCTATTGTAAAGCTACCCTAATACGAATTCCATCTCTTTTCAATAACAACACTTAAATCTGTCACGATGTCTCCAAGCCTGTCAGACTGCTCCGCTGTCCTAAAACAAAAAAATGCAACGCCTACTTTGACCATCGCTACCTGAGTGTTGCGTCAGAGCCCACTATAAATAACCGCGACATAAACCTTTGTTAAGGTGACTTTACCAACATTGGATTACAGCGAGATGATCCTCTTGAGTTTTATAGTCCAGGTGACAGCATACAACTGTAACGAATATACAGTAGTTCACAAAAAAAGATTCGTAATCAACAACCCACGTCAAAAATATACCCCTTAACTCACTATCATGATGAAACTTCAAAACTAGTGTAAGTTAACTGTAAAGGATTTAGATCGATATGTGAACGAATACAATCTAACTAATCTTAAACATTAAAAATAAAATAATAAGAAAGTTTTTCTTTTTTATTATCAAACCAGAACGACTATTCCTTCCTTAAGGATTCCAAGGCTTTATGTCTAAGTGTATCCTTACTTTTCCAATATATAGAAAATATCATAAGCGAAACAAAAATAGTCTACTAGAAGATCTAATTTCTATGGAAACTTGATCGGGTTTAAAACTTAATAGGTGTTTCGGTTAATAATGTCTGTTTTGCTAAGTGATGGCATTACTTCCATTTGTTGGTATATACCAACGACATCTATGGTATCTCAAAAGGTAGATATACGCGTTTAAAAGCCAATTTGTTATCAGTTCTCATTGTGTTCTTTATAGGTTCAAAACTGTCGATCTTTGTAAGGAAAAGATATTTTGCGGGGAAGATTAATTAACCTTTTTTTTCATTTAAAGAAACCAGCTGCTGAAAGTTATTGATTGTTGGTTAAGGCTTATGATGAGAATGTTCTAACACAAACAGCTTATGAACGATGGTTAAAACGCTTCAGAAG
The DNA here is from genome assembly GCA_034092305.1 of Diaprepes abbreviatus. Classification (NCBI taxonomy): domain Eukaryota; kingdom Metazoa; phylum Arthropoda; class Insecta; order Coleoptera; family Curculionidae; genus Diaprepes; species Diaprepes abbreviatus. Next base: position 26,168,178 of record JASJET010000103.1, read on the forward strand.
TGGTGATTTTGATGTAAAAGATAAGGAGCGTCCAGATTCGCCGAAAAAGTTTATAGATGCAAGGAGCTGTGTATTACGAACTTAAAATCTGGTGAAACAATTACTGGCGATCGAGATTGACAACAACTGATAAAATTAAACCAAGCATTCAAGGAAAAAATGGGACATCCTACCCTACACTAGATTATCATTTATTTCAATCAATATCGCACAGATTTTCAGAACAATATTTAATTCTTTCGAAGAAGTGGAAATTTGGGAAAATATTGTAGTGGAATTCGTTCTTTGGCACAAAGATGGGAAAAATTACAGTCAACGATGGCCTATACTTTGATTACAAAGCTCTAAAAAAATTTCAGACCAGCAAACCAGACCTATGTATTCTTATGTATTTTTAGTTGCTGAATCTGCACGCGTAGTCGAAAATAATCGTATACCGTCAAAATCATGAGCTTCGAATGGGATGAAAATGATATTTGGCTACGAGAGTCATTTTTTCTTGAAAAATAAGAATAATAGATATTATTTTGATATGCGTGTAATGCTTCGTAGTGGAAACCCAGTTTTAAAGTATAGTTAATTGGTAAATATCGAAACTACTGGCATTTAATTTTGAGGTTCTGACGGAGCCAATTTCACAATTATTTTACTTTACTTCAGAATCAAAGAACTTGAAAAGGATCCCACAGGAACTTAATAAATTGCGGTTGAGTCCTAATGGATATAAATAAAAAGATGGGTTTGCAGTTAAATTTTCACGTAGCAAGTACTGCTCTAGTAAAAGTAAAAAAATTGACTTCGTAGTTTACTTAGTGGCGTGCGTACGGATATTATCGTAGGGTTTAAAAAAAATAACTTACAAACTGAAAGTAATTACCAATTAACAAAAATTATTTATATAAAAAAATATCAGAAAAGATGCTCAAAATGTTGTCCCCCTGCTGCAATACAATTTTCAACGTGTTTCTTAATAGATTCTCTCACTCCTGCACAAATTCAAGACATCTCTCGAATTGCCGACATTCCGTTTCACCTTGTTGACGAAGAGTCTGCACGTCAGGAATTTCAACGGAACAAACTATGTTTTTTAAGTACCCTCGTAAGTAATAATCGAAAGGAGGGGGAACGAGGAGGCCATGTTCTTGGCCCTCCACGACCTATCTATTTATTCCGGAACGTTTTATTAAGGTATTATCTCACCTCTCGTCTAAAGTGAGCTGGAGCGCCGTCATGCATGAACCACATCCGCTGGAGTGTTTCAAGTGGGACTACTTCTAATAAAGGTTGCAATTCATTTTGAAGGAAATCCAGATATGTTAAGTCATCTAATCGATTCGGTAGTACTATGGGACCAGTAAAAAAATAGCCAATAATTCCTGCCGAAACGTTTATAGAAAATCGTTGCTGGTGCCAGAATTATATTATTCCATGTCGATTTTCATCGGTCCTATTATGGAAGTTAATTATACTATTCCTTGTAAATCCAGCAAAGTCAATAAATAAGATGGATGAGTGAAACAAAAAGTTCTGGTTGATCTTATTGAAAAACCAGCTACAAAATCTGAGACGTGGAGCATAATCCTCGGCAGAAAGTGCCTGCACCCTTTGTAGATGGTATGGGTATTCGCTGGACAGTGATGTTTTACTTTCTCCATTCTTCCAATTGTTCTTGTACTAGAATCAGGATTTGGCTTCGACCGTCTGAAGTATTCGTTCCTCGAGCTGCACTGTCCTTACATTTTGAGGTTTGCCTCTGAAAGTACAAGGCTTTAAGGAGCTGGCTTCATGTAAACGAGCCTGAATTTTTGAAAAAGTCTTCCTATTCGGAATGTGTCGAACCGGAAAACGTTCATCATACACACGTGCGGCTAACATTGTATTCCCGTTTGCAAGGTCATAAATAAAATGCATATCAGCTAATTCTTCCATTTGTATCAATTAACAAAATTAAAAACGCGTAATGAAAACTTAACTGACAATGACGTTTTATCTGAAAACAAAAATAAACATCATGGTTATATCATACTGGATAATGCTTGTTTTTTCTACATTTTTCTGTGTATACAATGGAAAAAATGTTATATATAAAAGGCTTAATTACGGAAAAATGACAAAAGATGCAAAGAAAACGCAAGAGGAAAATTTAGTTCAAAACAAAATATCAAATTTGAGGAAATGATCAAAAAAAATTTTTTACCAGAAGCGTACGACAATGTTTTTTAAACGCTACGGTAATATTCGTACGCACGCCACTGAGTAAACTACGATCAATTTTTTTTACCGTTGCTAGGGCAGCCTTAAATTAAGCTCTGGCTAAAATTTTGTCCCATTATTTTCTAGCGTTCCAAGGTTATTACACTAAAATGGATTTTTAAAAAAAATTTTTAACATTCTGTAACTTAGAAAAAAATATTCGTAGCGCAAAACTACATATGAAAAAAAAATTACTAAGAAATCCACTGTTTAATTTATTTCCGACCTTTATGTTACACCCTTTTTTTTGTATTTTTTCAAGGTCAAAATACCAAATATTCAAAAATCTAGCTACACCATCGAAGAGCTGAGAAAAAATACATCGAAAACCAAAATTTTCTTCGATTCATGTAAGCTTTGAATTTGAAAACAGTATGATTTTTCAGGTCTATGTTTTTAGTGGGATATTTTTGCAAAGTTTCATTAATGATGTTATTTTTATACCTTTCTCTTTTTTTTTTATTTTGGTATTAATTTATAATATTTAAATTATGCTGTATTCACACGCAAGATTTAAATAAATTGAATGAACATATTACGTCATCATACAAATAGAAGCAACACAAAAAGTAGTCTCCATTTTTAACAAGTAAAAAAGTTGCATGGGGTTGAAAAATAATGCATGAAAAAGTTCGTGTAAATAGACACATGGCATACATCTGAAAGTTTCTTCACGAACTTGGCTAGCGCACTTGTCTGTTTTACAGTAGCTATTCTAGTTTGAGAATGAAACAAATGATTAGAAAAAAATCAAGGATAAATAATTTTTCTATAAATTGAATTATTTTTTTACATCATCTCCTGGGCTATAAATCCAAAAATCGCCGCAATTAAATCACGAAGGGTAAAAGTTAAAAAATCGAGAAAGTTACCCTTAAAACACGATGGAATCCGATGTCCTTTGTCAAAAGAATAAACTAACTTGTCCGTTGACGAAATAAAACACCGGCATTTAAAATTTAATTGACGTGTAGAAAAACGATGGGGCCGTTTGTTGAATTTATTGGAAGTTGTCGTTTTAAAAAGTCGTTTTTAATAATTAATAAGTACACCTGTGTTAAAGTTACTGATTAAGATGGATTTAGGAATTCTTTGATGATTTGATCGATCGTACAGGTATAAAATTGGTTTTTGTAAGAGAAGTATAGGCATTAGGTAGCAAAATATTTTTATAACATACGTTAAGCATTTAATTAAGCTACTATTAAAAGAAATTAACTTTAGAAAGTGGAATCGCAAGGGTCTTGTAAAAATATAAATTAGTGCAATGCAGAATTTGTTTTGTAGCTCAAAAATTATTGATGATAATATTTATCCCATCAAAAACGTTAATAGTCTACAGGGTGTCTCTAAAAGGTGTGTACAAAATTCTAGCACAAACGCCTGGGGCTAAAATATGGGGATCTAGACCAATTTATCTTAATCCAAAAGCTGATAGTTTCCAGAATACAGGGTGTTAAAATTATGTTTTAATTTTTTTTAATATTTATCTTAATAATGGCTTGATTTGCACTAAATTTAGTACCTAAATCCTAAAAAACCGACTACTAGTAGTACATTTTTACGATGAGAAATCAAGATCTGATTACAGTTTCGATGTACATTGCAGAAAACGCCACCAGCAATACTTCACCTACATCTAAAGCTTCAAAACTTTTTTGTGCCTCTAATTAAAAATTCTTATTCCTTGATATCTTTTATCTAAAAAAGTTATACCTAGCAGGTGCCGTCTTGAGCAGCCTTTTTTGAGATAATCAAATTTAAATGTCTTATTGTCTACTGAGATTGAGTGGCCCCAATACATACTTTAGCCAAGACTTAGAACTGGTCCAAGCAATTTGGAGAGTATTTAAAACTCAATAGCTACGATTGTTGTATTTTAAGAGCTACTCTAGCTCTAGAATATGTACCAAAGATATGGAGTCTAACCAGGGTAGCATTTATACCGAAATCTGGCACGCCAAACTATTCATCAGCAAAGGCATTTAGACCAATAAGCCCAGTGTTATTCATTCTTAAAACTCTCAATAAGCTGTTAGATAGGCATGTTAGGAATAACTTAATGGTAAACAGTCCATTTAATCAGAACCAGCATGCCTACAGGACAGGGAGCTCTACAAAGATAGCGCTCCACGAACTGGTCACCTGAGTGGAAAACACGCTGGAAAACGGAAAAGTGCTTCTAGGAGTATTTCTAGACATAGAAGGGGCATTTGGTAACACATCATTCTATTCAATCACCGCAATAAGGAATATTACCGAAGAAAAAACCCGTTACAGGTGGATAAAGAACATGCCAAAAAACAGGGTTGTCTACACAGAAGTTCTTGGAGAAACGTTAATAGCAGGGATAATTGGGGGATGTCCACAAGGGGGTTCTCTATCAACTACTTTGAAACTAGGCAATAGATGGGTTTCGCGAATCTTAAATTTAAAACAATTGTGAGAGAAAGAATACAACAGGCTCTCAGAGTTGTAGAAAAATAGGTAGAACAGGAAGGACTCAATATAAGATCACAAAAGACTTTCTTAATCCCCTTTACAAAACAAAGATAACTAGAGGATCTCGGTCTCATTTTCCTGCAAGAAAATACAATACTACTTTTCTAGGAAATAAAATCTAGGAGTAATCTTGAACTCTAGACTGACCTGGAACAAGCATGTGGAAAAGATAACAAGAAAATCGGAAGCAATCCCTATGATTGTTAAAAGGTTGTGTGGAAAAAGAAGCGGTCTTTCACTCCAGATGGTGCATTGGTTGAACACCAGTGTGGTGAGACCATCGATCAAATATGCGGCCTTGGTTTCGTAGCTCAAAGATAATGCAAATGATAAATATGACGAAACTTTATGTAACACAATTAGAGGCTATGAGTTAGAAATGTACAAAGACTATATGATCACAGGCTACCGCTACAATATACCGTTGGGGGCCACTCCAGATGATTGAAGGGTAAGTAAACAAGTTAAACCGGAACCATCTCCTAGTTCACTTATATGGTACACTAATGGTTCAAAAACTAATGAGGGCATTGGAGCTAGGATATAACGGTTACAATCAAGAATATAAATTATTTTTCCCTTGGGAAAATACTCAGCAGTAGTTCAGGCAGAAACATGAGTAATCTTACAATGTTTAGATGAGATAAAAAGGGAATTTACAAAGGGAAGCAGCTCTACTCATATTCCGTCAGCCAAGCATCCCTGAAGGCTCTCAAGGGTCGAAAAGTGTCATCTACATAAGTATGAGAATGTCAGAGTGAACTTATAACTCTGGCAAAAAACAATAGAGTTATGTTAAAGTGGGACATGAAAGCATTCATTGAAATGAAAAAGCCGATAAGCTAGTGAGACCTAGCTCAACATCTTGCAGCGTCTCCCTTTTTACAGGGTACGGCAACGGATGCGTACGGCAGCTCAATATGTCGGAGGCTAGGTTCGTATCTCTTTTAGAGATAGTTTTGCTCTGCTTTGATTACCCAATAGGCGCCACCTGTTTTACATTACCTGTGTTACTTACCTAGTGATTAAACAGGAAAACACATAGGTATCACACATATTAATTTATTGACTGCTGGTGTATAGCTCCATAATGAAACGACTTAATTAAGACAAAATCACAATTTCATTTTATTCCAAAAATTATTATGTACATAAATCAGAATGGTACCTACAATTTTTTTATACACTCTATCTTAATAACTATTGGCGTTACATCGTTTTTAAAGGTTATATAAAAATTTGGCCACAAACGTTCTAGAACCTTTAATTGCTAAGAGTACAGAAAATAATTATTATAACGAAAGTTATCAAGATGTTCTTAAATTTTATATTATGTGAAATGTAAATATGTTATGTTTTATTTGCATGTAAAAAAATTGATGTATAGTTCCAATTCTCTAATGTAAAGTTTTCTTCTACTTGGTCTATGCTTATGTGAACGATACCTCTCACTTCTGTTTATTTGATCCAGCGCTGTGGCTAGGATTCTTGTGCTTGTTCGTGGATGAATGGGGTTTCACCAGGCCAATCCCAACTCACCAATCAAATGCAGGATGAGCCTAATTGTGAAGGTCAAAATCGTCGTGGTAACACGGCCAGAAAAAATAGAGCCAGAAGAAAGTCTTATCAGCCGAGAAAATCGGAATTGAAAAACACAGTAAACGGAATGAGATGAAGCCAAAGATGAAAAAGAACTTGCGTCAGATAGCCCTGAAACAAAATGTTATTTTTACCACCTGTTCGTAAAGATAAGGGGCAAAATCTTCCCTCATTGATTAGTGGACTTTAACGAAAAACACACTTGACCGTCTGCCCTTTCAAATCTAATGGCAGGATTGGTCTACTGCCTTCGACGGTTCAACAGTAAAAGAAACGAAAATGAAAATCTCTCTCACAACCAGACGTGACAAATCGGATATTTGTTTTAACTTTTGCCAACCTTATTCTCAACCTGGAGCAATATAACCTAGTTCCGAACTTATATATATATATATATATATATATATATATATATATATATATATATGTTTATGCGGCTTTCACGGATTCCTCCCGTGTTTGTTTTTTACTTTTGCCAACCTTATTCTCAACCTGGAGCAATATAATCTAGTTCCGAACTTACATATATATATATATATATATATATATATATATATATATATATATGTATATATATATATATATATATATATATATATATATATATATATATATATATGTATATATATATATATATATATATATATATATATATATATATATATATATATATATATATATATATATATATATATATGTTTATGCGGCTTTTACGGATTCCTCCCGTGTGAGTTGCAATAGCAGTGAATACATTCACATTATGCCGTTGTAGTGCTGAAATCACATTCAGCAAAACGTCCGCGTACTGTTCGCATTTTACTTCACTTATACACGGTGTTGCATATAGTTGTCCGTTTGCTGAATGTGATTTCAGCACTACAACGGCATAATGTGGATGTATCCATTGCTATTGCAACTCACACGGAGGAATCCGTGAAAGCCGCATAAACATATATACGCCTTCCGGCGGGAGGTCAGCGAAACCATGTTCAGTACTTGCATGCTTCCATCCGATCTGTCCTTTGCACAGCCAGGAGCATATCGGTACCCTGATGAGTCTAGTAGAGACGAAACATGTGCCTCTGCCATATCACTGTGGCGGGGAGGGTAAGTTTTGACTTTCTTCTCGGTATGGTGGTACACGTAGGCCATCATCTCGATGGTGATGTAATTGGATGGATTGTGTTCTGCAACAATCTATTCAAACTGTGCAACCTCTAACACGAAAAGGATATGATGGAACGAAGTTTGCATTTACTGTTCTGATTTTACTTTATATATATATATATATATATATATATATATATATATATATATATATATATATATATATTTCTAAGAAATAAAAACATAAGTCAATAACAAGAGGATTTTCTCGTTGGTTTCAATGTAACATCGCTTTTCATGCAAATACCAGTCTTTCTGTAATAGAAAAACAAATATATCATCGAATTAGCTAAACACTTTATCGATAACACCTATTTTACTTATAAAGGCCAGCGATATAAACAAGTCGAGGGAGTTCCTGCACTCGCTAAATTATTTATGGAAGACTTTAAGTCAAAAGATTTAGAGATTTCCTCACTCAAACCACGACTGTGGCTGCGTTACATAGATGACACATTCATTATCTGGCAACATGGAGAAGAAAATCTTAAAAATTTTCGAAACCACATAAACAGTATACACCCAAAAATCAAATTCATCATGGACATAGAACAGGAAAGAAAACTACCTTTTCTAGATATCTCACTAAATAGAAAAAAAGATGGCTTGCTTTCACACACTGTTTACAAAAGACCTACTCACATCCACAGCTACATCAACGCCGATTCACATCATTACCCCGCCCAATTGTTTTCCGTAGTGAAATCACTTACGTTTGGATCTCAGTCCTTTACAGATCAAGAAAATTACAACAAAGAAATGAACGTACTGCAAGATGCCCTAACAAAAATAACTGGTTATAAAAAAGAACATATAGAAAAGGATCTAAAAAACAAACGCTTTGCACCGAAAAATTACAGACAAAATCGCAAAAAATCTCAAAACTGAAACCATTTTCACCACAGACCGTAAAGTAAAGGACCTTTTGCCAACACCTAAAGAAAAATACCTCGAGAGAACCAGGAAGTATACGAAATTTCATGCGGAAAATGCAGCTCATCTTATGTAGGTCAAACCAACCGTAAAATAAGCGTCAGAAGAAACGAACATATAAGCGTTGTCAAGCAAACAACAATTTTTTCTGTACTGGCCCAACACTTGTTAAACACAAGACATAAGATCAACTTCTCAGCAACAAAAATACTATCGAGATGTGAAAATTTATCCACAAGAGTTATAAGGAAATCCATCGAAATTGCAATCCGTCTCAACAACTTAAATAGCAGAGCCGACAGTCAGCGATTGCCTAATACTTGGAGAAACCTGCTAATGAAACATCGACCAGTAGTAGGTAGTAAAGAAATGGATCATAACTGGGTGACACGATCCCAAACACTGGCAACAGAGCCGCTGACATGCAGCAAAACTCGCAATCTGAGTGGCCAGAACCATCCAGTCAACGAATATATATATATATATATATATATATATATATATATATATATATATATATATAATAAAATAGAATAAAATATTGGCGAAGCGGACGTGAAAATTCGTCAATCTACATGATTCATGTGTCAAAAAGTGCGGAGCACTCCAAAATATGGAAAAACTCCGGGTCCGACAGATGGCGACAACGCTGTATCGTCCTAATATGGGACTCGTCAAGCCACCGCATTCGGTACAAACCATCATCTCGCCTTTGCATCCTATAAAGCTGAGTTTACAATCAAAAAACAGCAAACAAGATAACAAAGGCGACATCTCGATGGTCCACTTGATAATACAAGAACCACACAGATTAACAAAGTTTGTAAAAGAACCGTCATATGGTGGCGCGACGGTGAATTAAAACAGAAATATGTAAAATCGAGTACAAGAAACGCGCTGCCCAAAGGATAGGGGTCGCATTTTTCGGTACTGGCAACCAGACCTACCGCTCATTTCAACAGCCAAAGCCACGTGTCGCACCAAACGATCCCACCATGAGCGCAACGTTTAGCGTGTTTCAAAGCCAAACAAGTAAATAAATAAATAGATAAGTTTTTGTCCGTGTAATTTAAAATAGAATAGAATCAAACATTGGCGAAGCGGACGTGAAAAATTCGTCAATCTACATGATTCTCGTGTTAAAAAGTGCGGAGCACTCCAAAATATGGAAAAGCAAACCTCATAAAAAAACCCATTGAAACACCGCCTTTCCATATCAAAGATCTACGATCTGTAACCGTTTTAATTCAACACTGCCTTGCCCGGCACACTCGCCAAAACTTACACCCGTAAAATATGAAGAAAAATTGTAAGGTTTATATTTCGTGAATGAGTAGACTATATAAAAATATTATATACATGTTTAATGAAATGTTCAAAGATTTATTCAACGGTACCCCAATCGATTGGATAAACAAAAGAGGTAAAATTAAATTAATAATAGTTTTCTTTTATATTTCATAAATTAGTTGACGTAACTTACCGTGATGACTGATATATCTGCACAATTTTATTGAAAAAGATTAATAATTGACGGAGTTATATGGCGGTGACATATAGACGAACAAAACGAAATTATAAGAATTCCTACGGGACACTAATAAAAGGATAAACTTATCTTTTATTAATTTTAATTAAAAATAACTCACTTTAACATTACTATTCAAGATAAATTACTTTTAAACTGGTATTGTAAAATGACATCGTGAAAAACGTTCTGAAAATTGTAATTAAAATATTCCTTTTTAATTTAAATTAATTACACGGTCATAATATTACAGCAATGCGTTTACAAGCGTATTTAATAAACTTAATAAAATAACAACATTTTTTACATGCCTTGTTAGTCGTTTAACCTTAAGGCCTAACAACCAAAACATATATTTTTCCTAAATTTCCGAGAAACACTGCACGTAGCACGAACATTTTCGAAAGCAATAGTCATATTTTGTCGTCCATGAACCTGTCTAGCCCAAGTCATTAAATGCTTGAGTTATTGTGGCTTGTTTGACACAATTTGGGCCCTTAAAACTGTCCCTTCACATTAGGATGGTCCGTTATGGGCAAAATTATTGTTTTAGAGAAGCTTTTTGTTATTTTTCAAGGTAATAATTTTTAGTTTTTGTTTAAATAGAGCCGCGGGAGACAGGTAAAGTTTTGGCAATGAATACTGATTCGTTAAGGACCTTATGAGATCAACAAATCCCGACTTTTTTTGCATGTAAAAACGATTAATAAAAATAATAGACCTAGAGTTAAAAAGGGTTAAAAAAAACTTTAAGAGGTGATATATATATATATATATATATATATATATATATATATATATATATGAATATGTCTTTAAGAAAAAGCTGTTTGAAAAATTGATTTAAATATAGTTATAAATAAAAAGTGATGTATCATCAAAGTAAATGTATCCCCACTACGAACAGACTCTTGTCTCTGACTATTTAATTAAGGATGTCCAAATTAAAATATGAATAAAAAATTATATAATTTAAAAATAAATAGTTTACAAAGCATTCATCATTAAAATAGTAAATATTATAAAAAAATAATTAAGTACGGAAATTCATTTGAATCATTTAAATCAGCTAGTCATAACTAGAATGTGATTTGGCAACGTTGTGTTTTTGCTGTTTATGTTTATCACCTTACTCTCATAATAAATAATTTTTCAAAATAGTAAAATTTTTTCTCATAGTATTCGATAATCGCATCTACTTGAAAGCCTTTTAACCTCTTGAAAGATTTTCATTGGATGAGCGACTTTGCCAGGAAAAAAAATATTTTCACTTAACCAGTTTGCTATAACAATAAAACAATTTTTAAAATAAATGTTGAAAGTACATGTATGTATTTTAAAAAGATTGGAAAAACTAACTAAAAAGAAAACATTAATTAAACAAATGTGCAAAATGGCCGCAATTCTGCTGAATAAACTTATTAACACTTTTTGAAAAATGCAAATGGACTCTATCTAATATCTCAAGATCATTAAACAGGTTTCCAGCGTTTAAAATGCACATCAAAAATTCCTAGCGTGAGTTCACCGGAGTCTTGTATATATACTTCTATTTTAAGAGCGCCCCACAAATAAAGTCACACATATTTAAATCTGGAGAACCGTGGTGGCCATGTTACTGGTGCTTCATTCCTTCTTCCACTCCATCGGTTGAGATATTGGTAGTGTAAATATTGCCGAACAGCAACGGAAAAACGGGGTGCGGTACCATCATGCATATACCCTAGTTCTCGTCGAAGTAAATTAGGCAAATTTTCCGGAAGAACTGGCAATGCATTTTGCAAAAATTTATATAAATATTTCCATTTATGCTATCTGGAATCACAACAGGACCAATAAAGTAGCGATTAATAATACCTGCCCAAACATGTATTTTAAAGTTATGCTTATTATGGTGTGCAACTTTACTGCCATATAAATCTTAATCCACATAAATATGTTTGTTGTGCAGGTTGGTGACTCCAAATCTTATAAAACACGCCTCGTCAGTAAATCAATTTTTTCTACCATAATTTGGATCACGAATTCTTTTGTTTCGAATAAATTCACAAAATGTAAGACGTATGGGGGGATCAATCGGTAAAAGTTCCTGAATCTTTTGGACGTGATGTAAATTGTTGTGGAACCTAACATCTTACCACCGCTTTCCGGCAAAACTGGACTTAAATAGAGGTTCAAGTTTGTGGAAAGTACAAGGATGTCTGAGAGAGATACTGGTGGATCCCACTGGTGAGTCCACCACCGGTATCGGGACGAAACATGCATACGTTTACTACGGTGGCCGAAAATAGATCGCTAGCTACATGTCCTTACTACCAGGGGCATTGTTATTTGCGACATGGCGCCCGAGCAGGGACGGCGGCACACGAGGGTCTTAACCGCCGTAGGCTTTGATTAAGCCTGACCGGGCCATTGGAAGACCACCGAGGATGTCCGTTCCACTTCCTTTTTAGGCCTGTGCTTTCTAATGGCTTGGACTGTCCGACAGTTTAAGCTGGAAAGCAAATGCCTTATGGGGGCATGTTGTGGAACCTAACATCTTACCACCGCTTTTCGGCAAAACTGGACTTAAATAGAGGTTCATCTTTGTGGAAAGTACAAGGATGTTTGGGAAAGATACCGGTGGATCCGACCGGTATCGGGACGAAACATCCATACGTTTACTACGAAAATAGATCGCTAGCTACATGTCCTTACTACCAGGGGCATTGCTAATTGTGACAAAATGTAACAGCTGTGCTTTTAAAATAGCATTTACAATAGTTTTAGGGATATCCAACTCACGCTCTTATTCTAGGTTCTTCTTCAATTGTTTCAAAAATTTCCTTTTCCTTTTCGACTGTTCGAGTTAAATGCGACACCTACCTTCAAATTTTTTCTCAAAGCTGCCCGTTTATCGGAGATAACGCTCAATATTAGCAAATGTTTGATGGTTTGGTAATCGGTGGTTAAGAACCACCATTTCTTTCACAAAACCCGTACATCAGAAGCATGTTAACTTTCTAGTTATGTAGTTGTCCATGTTTAATAGTAAAATAGACTTAGAAATTTATAATGTTAATCTTACATTAGTTGACTCCTTAGAGAGTGATGGCAACCTGTCAGTAGTCAAATTATTAAATGACAAAGTCATTCGAAAAATTATTGTTACAAGTATTTTTTATTATTACAGTTAACTGGTGTATGCATGTAATTGAAAAAAAATTTTTCCGGGCGAAACCGCTCATCCAACGAAAATTTTTCAAGAAATAAATATATATATATATATATATATATATATATATATATATATATATATATATATATAGGTTGTAATAACGATGATGACATAAAAAATCAGAAGCGATGTTTACAATTAACGTCACTTATTCTATATTATAGCGGGCTGTTATAAAACGTCATATTATAGTATTAGACCATACATCAAAAATGATTAAATTCATTTACCACGTTTTGAAGAAATTTGGGAAAATCATCTTTTTCTTAAAACTTTGAGGTCTTCCACCACTTAAACAAAGCAGTATCGGATTCACCAATTTTCATGTCAAGAGTCTGTAATCAAACGTTGTACACTTATTTTCCGGACACCCTGTATACTCATATATATATATATATATATATATATATATATATATATATATATATATATATATATATATATATATATATAAATATATATAATCAAATTTTTCCGTAAGGAAGTTGTGTAGGACAATGGGGGTTTACAAGGTTATTCGAAGATCAAGTTGAGTTTTTTAAATCGAAATCCCCTTTTTTCATTGCAGAAATGGAAAGTGAAAAATATTTCCTATCCAAAAATCTAAATAACAGGGGTTAAAATTGCATCTGGCGATCATTTGAAGGTTAGATATCCTTATTGCATGGATTAATGTAAATTTTCATTAGAAAATGCTATTAAGCAGGACAACTAAGAGTGATGGGGTAAAACTTGTCCTACAAAAGTTTCAGGAAATCACACAGTACATCTAAAAGTGACTTAAAATTTGACCTTAACCTTGACCTTGAAGGTCATTTGAGGGTCGGTTATGTTTTTCAATGGAACCCATACTTTCAACGTCAAGAATGAAAAGAGCGCAAAATTTTACATTCAAATATGATTATGAGTGAAGACAAGGTAGCTGCATTAGCTGAATATGTTAAAGGTGCGTTGATTCGATTTGTACATGCCTGCGTAATTGCTTTCAAAAATATTTATTCAATTGAAGTTAGGACTATGAACTACAATGTGATCAAGTGAAATGAAATTTACACTTTTTAAGGGTGCAAAAGATGTTGTTATAAGGCATGTGGAGTTCCCTGATCAAGAATTATGCTTGTTGATGAAGCTTATTATAGATTGCACCGTCAACTTCCAGTTGTTCTCAGAGCTAGTTTATGAGCTGTCCAAAGCAGTTCTTGAGTCAGTTGGTTTTTGTGAGCATCAAGGTGTAAATTTTTTATCAAAATTTGTTGGAGAGTCTTGCGGTGAAGACAGTGGCATAGTTAGGTGGGCGACTGCCCCCCCTTCTGCCTCGCGCATACTAAAGAATAGTACTCCCTCAAACATTGATTCCTTGATTTCTAGTGCAAATTTCTGAATTTTTGACCTTTATTTAAACATTAACACAGAGATTTGATGACTTTTTTCAAGAAGCAATAGCGACAAAAAATATCGCTACTACTGAAGAAAACAGAAAATCTTCTTAGTATGTATGTATTTTTTAAAAATATCATTTTCCAGGTTATTTATTGAAATGAAGAATATAAAATGAAAACTGAAAAAACTTATTGTCTTAATTTACAAAAAAAATTGAGTTAGCTTTTTCTAATTTGTGCAAAATATACCAAATTTTTAAAACTATTGCTACAGACACTGCAACAGATGAAAGAAGTTCTAATAGATTAAATCCTATTTAAACATTTAATAGATCGACTAAGGTTGAAGACAGATTAATAAATATAATTTACTGAATATTGAAAAAGACTATTCAACTAATAATGATTTGTACTATGTGAAAAACAAATTTAAAATCATTAAAAGTAAATGGATTATTTTGTAAAAAAAAATAATAGACTCTCCAAACTATTGCCCGCAAATCAATATCGGCCCTCGAGGACTATTAATCCTGCCTTCCATTATTTATTTTGATTACATTGTAAAATTTACAATGCAAGTAAATCATATAAAGTAATCATCAGATATTTTTATTTAACAACTAATTAAGGAACACAATAACTGGTAGACATAATGAAACTGAACATTTTAACTGTAATTAATGATATGAAATTTATCCCAAAAACTTACAATAAGAGGCATATGTAAATAATTCACATAATGAAATTTAATATTATAATTATGATTAATGAAATTTATGTAGTTGTAACTTTGTACTGATAATTCTTTGAAGTTGTAAATCAAGTTTACTAGTGGAAATTATCAGCAGCGACTTCAAATGTTCATTAGTTTTTTTGGAACTGTAAATATTTTTTGTATATTTCAATTTGGAGAATGTTTCTTTACACGCATAAGCAGTGGCGAAAGCGGAAAGAAAGCTACAAGAATATTTATGTATCTGATCAAACTGTGTAAATGGAAGATTCTTACAAAATTCCAGAGATAACAACTAAATATTTTTCTTTAAAAATATGGCTACACTGCAAATTAAGTATTTCCATTTAAAGTTCTGGGGGGAGGTTTCTACATCGGCGTTAAGATGATCTTGAAAAATTTAGATGTTGTTTGCAATTGCATCAAAATTCGGAAACAGATTTTGTTCAGTTGATATTGAAACAAAACTATTTTTTGTCTAAAGGATTTAATGTGAATTTATGAACCAGGGAGAAGCTGTTTTTCCCCTTATAATTTTAAATTAAAACTATTAATGTTATAGTTTAGTTTAATTTATATAAAATGAACTTCCATAACGACTCATTATTTTGTAATTCAGCCAGGAGATGATTCCTTTCATTTAAGAAAATTTCGATTGTTTCTCAAAGCTCAAAAAAGTTTTAGAACTTTTCCGTAGCTAGGCCAGCGTACTATAGTATAATAAGGTAAATCATTTTTTCCAATCTCTTCAATAAACTTACGAAATTGACGCATGCAATTTGATACTATTAAAAGCTGACATGGCTGATTTTGATACGAAAGC
Organism: Diaprepes abbreviatus; assembly: GCA_034092305.1. Classification (NCBI taxonomy): domain Eukaryota; kingdom Metazoa; phylum Arthropoda; class Insecta; order Coleoptera; family Curculionidae; genus Diaprepes; species Diaprepes abbreviatus. The sequence goes on from JASJET010000103.1 coordinate 26,184,312, forward strand.
GACGATACTTTTGGAACTCTTCAACTCTTGGTCGTGTCCCGCATTTTTACCACACACCCTCGGTGCGTAGAATATGTTCGAGAACTCTCTAGAGTACTGGAATTTTTCAAACATGATCACGCAGCAGAACTTTTCCAACACATGCTCTAGTTCTGCTACTCGCTACAAGATTGTACCACCGTAGCTTTGCCAACTTTTGCACTTGACTTCTCTAGTCTCTGCAAAATGTCACTAATATATATTTAGCACAGTCGTAATTAATCGTAACAAGACGAAACGCACAGTACTCGCATTCATTATCTCTGCGGCAATGAAATATCCTTTACATTTGCCCATAAGTATCAAACGAAATTGTGAATGAAGCAGAGTTCACCCTCGCGCCCTGCGTCGTAGATAGCTCACTCGCTGACTAGTACCTAGGTTTTGGCCCTTGGGACTTAGTGGAGGAGTCAATGTGACCCTCAGGCTAAAAAGTTTAGTTATCACCACTTTGGAGTAATTATTTTTAAATAATATAATAGTTTCTAAAGAACATAGAGTATCCCTTCTCAATGTTGGGAGCGATGGAAGTGTTTAGTTGTTCTGTGACACTGATATTCACAGCCTCGATGTTTTCAGCTGGCTGTTCAGAGCGATGAGTTAGATTTCTCTCATTTTTCATTGAAATCTTCAAATAAAGTTTCTTGATTAAATGTTTAATAGAGGAGCCGCGATAGTCGATTATGCACACCAAAATAATCACGTATTTTTCTATTTCCCTATGATCATTTGCTTGATCCGCCAATGATATAATTTCTTGAAGATTTCAAATTTTCCCTTATATTAATCAAAATAAAGAAATACATTAGTAGAATAATTTCAAATATTTAAAATTATTTACCATTATAAACATTATTTTCGACAAACAATTAAATGTGAAAATAGTTTATTTAAATCACCGCTGTGTGACACATTGAAATAGTATTGTCTCTAGCTGTAGTTAATGGGGTTTATCTGAGGATCGAGCTGGCAGCAGACGACGACGACCAGGCTGCTGCTTCCTAGAATCCTCCGGGCCGGTTGACAATTTATTTTATAGAGGTGGGTGTGTAGGATGCACAGGTATGAGAGAAAATGAAATTTAACGATACGAGGGAAGTAGAATAAGAAGATATTATTTATTTTGTGAGAATAGTTTAAATAGTGGAGTCAAATCATAGAAAAGCACAGTCTGCTCCACTAGTATATTGAAAAACTCTCAATTATTCATCTATTTATGTTTCGATAGTATAAACTCCTCATCGGCATATATAGAGGTATGCTCACTAGTTTTAACCAAATAAACTCCGCCCAACATCTTACGTGTCAAAAACCTACAAGAAATGCATTTCTAGTTTTGACATTTAACTGTCAGATTCACTAAAACGGTATAACTTTTAAACTCGATATAATTTCCATAAAAGTTGCATCTTCTATTTGATCAGTTTTATTTTTTTTTATAACATTATTATAATTTATATATCCCTTTTCACTGGTGTGTTAATGAAATAAAACGATTACTTATTTCTGTATTTTTATGATGCAAAACTTGACTGACTTATTATTGTACTTGTCAGTTTAGACTTTTTACTGTCAAGATAATCAGTTCTAAGGTTAGACCGTGTTAGTGAATTAGAGAGATACATTTTTAAAACTTATATATGCTAACAATCTCAGAACAAAAATAATAGTTCTTGTATTAAAAATGCTAAACCATAAATAAATGTGTGGTTCTATGCCAATACAATATCTAATTCCTTTAGAAAACTAAATAAATAAGTGATAATTTCAATAGCTGAATCAGAACAGGATATATATATATATATATATATATATATATATATATATATATATATATATATATATATATATATATGGCGTTGGCTGCTTAAATAGAGGTATGCTTGCTTGCCAGTACCGAAAAATGCGACCCCTTTCTTTTGGGCAGCGCGTTTCGTGTACTCGATTTTAGATATTTCTGTTTTAATTCACCGTCCGCCACCATATGACGGTTCTCTTACAAACTTTGTTAATCTGTATGGTTCTTGTATTATCAAGTGGACCATCGAGATGTCGCCTTTGTCGTCTTATTTGCCGTATTTTGATTATAAGTATGGCTTATACGATGCAAAGGCGAGATGATGGTTTGTACCGACTGCGGTGGCCTGACGAGTCCCATATTAGGACGAAACAGCGCTGTCGCCATCTGTCGGACCCGGAGTTATTCCATACTTTGGAGTGCTCCGCACTTTTTAATACGAGAATCATGTAGATTGACAAATTTTCACTTCCGCTTCGCCAATATTTTATTCTATTTTATTTGAAATTACACGGACAAAAACTTATCTACATATTTATTTACTTGTTTGGCTTTGAAACACGCTAAACGATGCTCTCATGGTGGGATCGTTTGGTGCGGTACGTGGCGTTGGCTGCTTAAATAGCGGTATGCTTGCTTGCCAGTACCGAAAAATGCGACCCCTATCTTTTGGGCAGCGCGTTTCGTGTACTCGATTTTACATATTTCTGTTTTAATTCACCGTCCGCCACCATATGACGGTTCTCTTACAAACTTTGTTAATCTGTATGGTTCTTGTATTATCAAGTGGACCATCGAGATGTCGCCTTTGTCGTCTTATTTGCCGTATTTTGATTATAAGTATGGCTTATACGATGCAAAGGCGAGATGATGGTTTGTACCGACTGCGGTGGCCTGACGAGTCCCATATTAGGACGAAACAGCGCTGTCGCCATCTGTCGGACCCGGAGTTATTCCATACTTTGGAGTGCTCCGCACTTTTTAATACGAGAATCATGTAGATTGACAAATTTTCACGTCCGCTTCGCCAATATTTTATTCTATTTTATTTGAAATTACACGGACAAAAACTTATCTACATATATATACATATATATATATATATATATATATATATATATATATATATATATATATATATATATATATATATATACATATATATCTAAGTATCAAGATATGCGTTTAAAGCATAAGATTCAAGATCAATTAAAAAGTTGTGTAATAGGTATATAAATTTATAATCATTATTGATCATAGTCAATACGAAGATCATTAAAAACTCTAATACACCCCTTCAATGATCTTTTCTCAAAAAGGGAAATGCGGTGCATTCGAATACTTCAAATCTCACTATTTCTAATAAATAGAGCACAGACGCAAATGTTATTTAAAAGTTGCAAACTAAAAATGTCATTATTTATCCAAATGTTAAGAAAGGTATTTGAATTTATATGAATATTCCTTCGAGCATAAACTCCAGGAGGCAGCATGCACCCGCGTAGGTGTAGAACAAAACTAAAAGTTTGTGGAGAGAGGGAGAGAGAGGGAGAGAGAGAGAGAGAGATGGAATTTGCTCTTATTCGCCCTCTATCTTTGCCGCGTAACCAGCCCAGTACTTTGTATGCTGTCTTCAGAAGTTCATACTCGAATGGATATTGTAAATCCAAAGGTCAGTGTAAAAATTTAAACTTTTCTTTTTTCCCATATCTTGCAAAAATAAATATATTTCTTTCAATTTATATTTCTCTCGAATTCCATATAAAAATCATATAAGAAAAGAAACATTGCTTTAAAATAAATAATTTCGTTAAGAATACTGAAGGATATTCTCGCACTTATTCATATTTCCATTTACCAAAAATATTTATTCCTCGGTCAAAATGAAACAATAAGCTAGAAAATGCTCTTATTCTTAAACTCTTCATGTAGCCTTAGAAACGAACTTTTCGGGGGATAATGTTTAGTTAATTAAAAAACGCATTCTTTTAAATGAGCCTTTGTAGCTTTGATGGTGTGGCGAGCTCAGAATGATCCTAAGAACTCTTTTCTTGTAATACGCCGTAGATTTATATCGAAATAAAAATAAAGTACTGTAAGAGATAGCAGATTGTACACATGCAAAATATAACATCTTGATACTATGCACATAGACCTGCCTTTCATGTATCGTATTACACAGCTAGATTTATGCATTCTTGCTAGAAATGACCCAACTTACTAGACCCAGTCAGATCACTATCTATAGCACTATCTCAAGAAAGTTTACGGAATCGCACTGTTTCCTGTAGTGGATACGGACACACAAAGATTCAATTATAGTATATCTATTAAATAAAATATAAATTAACGTGCTTTTTCATTATTGAGAACAATTCTATTACAATGGCAATAATCAGCCACTGTAAGAGATATCAGATTGTACACATGCAAAATATAACATCTTGATACTATTCACATAGACCTGCCTATCATGTATCGTATTACACAGCTAGATTTATGCGTTCTTGCTAGAAATGACCCAACTTACTAGACCCAGTCAGATCACTATCTATAGCACTATCTCAAGAAAGTTTACGGAATCGCACTGTTTCCTGTAGTGGATACGGACACACAAAGATTCAATTATATTATATCTATTAAATAAAATATAAATTAACGTGCTTTTTCATTATTGAGAACAATTCTATTACAATGGCAAAAATCAGCCACGTTCTGTGCTACAAGCGATATCTTTTGAGACAAACTGGTTTAAATACTAAGTATTGACTTATATCATTGGCAAAAATTGCAAACAAAATTGAACACAGAATCGATCCCTGAGGAACATCTTTTCTGAGTGATAATTTTTTAGAAAAACAAGCAGAGGCAAAGCAGACGTTGAGAGATCTATTACTTAAGTAAGACCTAAAATGCCACTACCTACACCACATATGCCAATAGATTCCATCTCTTGTAATAATAATCTGCCATCAACCAGATTGTCTGCCTTACTAAAAACAACAATCAACAATCTTGAAGATTTTCAATTCCTTAACACACATCTTAACAAGTTTCATGCAACAAATATATCGATTTCTGAAAAGACAGACATTTAACTAAAACATCTTTAAGTTCATGCTAATAGCATGTTACTTCGAAAACAGATATTATTTACTTTTAAGTTATTTCAAACATGATTCTATATTTAATAAACTTCTTACACTTTACTTTATTACGCCATTTAAACCTGTTTTACTCCCTATTATCTTAACTTCAACTATTCTTCTTGCGGTATTTTAAAGGAAATGTATTGCAATAAAATTATCAATACAAAATACCTAAATGTTTCTTGTATTCAAAAAATTGTTAACCGCAGATACCCACTTGCACCGACTGAATATTTTAAAGTAGTAAAATAATCATCAGAGAAACCCAATTTGGCTTTGACTTCAGAAAATGCTTACCCAAATTATAAATAACATTTTAATTTAAATATGTAAACAATTCTGTAACGATCGACCCCCGTAACGAAGTAAAAACAAAGATAAAGAATCCAGATAGCACGGCAATTGGAATCCGTGTCTGAGATTTTCGTTACAAGTTGTACGCCACTGTTATTTAAACTCCCCATAAAAGGATGCATAATTCTGTTTCCCATGCTGCGTGATTTCATTAAAAATATAAATAAAGGCTCATGCTTGAAGACAGTCACTTTAAGATTTTATGCGCTTTTAATTAGTGACACTTTGATCTTAGTATGCTAATATAATCTTTAAGAATACGCTGGTTTTTGTGACAATGCGATGACATTAATAGCGGCACAAACATATTTTGCCTAATTTCAACAAGATTTTTTTATAATCAAAAAAAAGGTGAATAGGTAGAAAAGTGCAACATTAATATGAAGTCTTTAGCTTTAATGAGGTTCAAGTTCTATCTCCTGCAAAAATGTCAATTATGCATTACGGATTCCAGCTCTTATAGATAGGGAATTATTGTTTTAGATATATTAGTAGGAGAAGAAAACTATACTGGGCTTTTAAACCTATGTCCAAAGTGCAAGCATGTCCTCGAAAAACAGGTCAAAATATTTTAAATTTTCTTAAAAATTGACAATGCCACACGGCCCGGTTTCTAATGAAATTTATTTCTTGTCTGATTAGTGTGTTAAGAATTTTTTTACAAAGAAAAATATTATATAATTTCAAATGTTTTAGCATCAATTTTTTAGTTTTGCAAAAAAAGAGGAAATCTTATTTATTATTCTAGTTTATTGTCAAAATTAGTATTACTAGCACTAATTTTTCACATCAAAACACATTTTAAACGATTTACGTCATATAAAGAAATACATGAACATGATATTTATTAGATTAAATGCTTAAAATATTTGCCACTTAAGACTCTGCAAGCCTGGCAGTGTCTTTAACAGTTTTCACAAATAGATTGAAAAACTCCTGGCATATTTCTGATGTGATCGGCAACAGCAAAAATACGTTGCAAAAGATTTTAATTCCTTACTTCAGGGGTATAAACCAGATTTTTCATATAACAACAAAACCCAAAGGATTATGATCAGGAGATCCGGCAGGCCAATGATTATGTTCATTTCTTTTCATTCATTTGTTTTCAAAATTAATATTTAAGTTCTCGATAACCCCAGTGCATATTCAGACGCAAATAAGGGCACATTTTTTAACAAATTTGATTTAATTATTCATTAAAAAATTGAAATAGTGCATCTATGCGATAAAACAAATAGCCCTATAAGCTGATTTCCATTGTTTTAAAGCATAACTTAATAGAAAATTCATGTCAGATATTTCATAAAATATTGAATACAAAATTTGAATTTTTTTGGTTTTGGCAATTAATCATTCACAATATTGTTGTTTGGTTGTAAAATCCGTGGACGATGTAATGCTTTATGCCATTTGTACATGTAAGAGTAGAGTAATTCCTCTTTATGGTTTTATTATAATCCAATAGAAAACTCCAAATCATTGCAAAAATCTTCGAGTTCTTTTGGTAGAACAACCTTCAACAAGATGTAAAATTTGTTCTTCAGTTTCCAGATCAATTTTTGGCTGCTGCGCGATCTAACAATCTTAGACCCACACTATCCGTTTCCAAAAGTCTTTGAGAAACTTGTACGAATATTTGCCAAACTGAAAATAATCTTTATGGGTATTGTTAGCTGTAAATATGTCGAGCCCGTTTAGAATTTTGGAGAGCTTTTCAATAAATAAGAAACATATCGCGATATTCGCGTACAGAATATATATTTTGTTTCAAATCGAAACTAAATACAAGCACTGCCTGACGCTATATTTATTTACAAAATTGTGTAACAATTCAATAAATCCGTTTACTAAAAACATGTAATACTTCTCTGGAAACAAAGAAATAAGAAGCTAAATTAGTTATATAGTTCATGTTAACTCTATTAAAAAGGACAAATCACGAATTTTATTTGCGGAAAGAAAATTCATAACTTCTATTAAAATTGTACCGCGGTCAATAACTACTGAGTGTACCTATGATGCTAGTCTAGTATACAAAAATTTGATATCGTTGCACTATCTGTAGAAAAAATGCGTTTTGCAAACAGCGATATTTTGTCATTTCATTCGATTTATGGCTTTCGTACCATTAAAAAAGAATAGTATATTTCTGATGTTTACCATAATAGATATAACAATCAAAGCTAAGGTGGGGATAGAGGCATACAGGCTGAAATAAAGCAAGGTCTGGAGCACCGGATCTGCCCTCAGAACTACCAGCATTAAACGCAAGATGACACCCTTATTGTTGGAGATAAGCAATGACACAATAGAAGAGCGACTCTGACAAGCTTTACACCATTTAGATTTATTGGAAGGTAGAATCTGATCAATCACTAAGTCAGCCGGGGAACCTTGTTTGGCTTACTGATGTATCCAAAACTGATCATGATGCAGGAGCCAGAATACACGAAGCCACATCAGACTCAACACAAGTGAGGATCCTTCTTATGTTCTCCGACAGTCAGGCGGTACTGAAAGTGCTCGCATGTCATCGGATAATATCAAAACACAACAAGGTTACTCTTGTCTGGATGCCAGGAGACAAAATAAGGGTCTGCTACCACATTTATTGGACCGGAATGAGTATTTAGCGTTACTAAGGCTATGATTCCTGGATGGTTATCATCAATATAAAACCAATTTGAATTACATTACAGGCTACAGGTAGATCAAACTATTACTGAGCAAATTAAGTTGCTAAATCCTGGGTCTAAGTAGACAACAGGATGGTGACAGGACTAACATAATAACCGACCACTTTAACTTAAGGAAACATCTACATATAATGGGCACCTATAGTGAAGAAACAACATGTAGACTAGGTGACGAAGAGAACGAAACAGCCTCACATATTATCTTTGAATGCGAAGCTCTAATTTACTGCAGATACTTTCAAGGATCGATCAATCAAGAAGTCTTATACTCAGAGGACAAACTCGTACGGGCTGCTAAACCTGATTAAGGAAACCAATCTGTTCACATAGAACAGATATAACACGCGACACAATAAGTTATTAGGCTGCAGTGTAAGGGCTTCTCAACCCTGACCTGCTATCATGTAATCAATCAATCAAATATTAGTTATAAAACTTGTTATGCTTTATTGTGTATTTTAATTCAAAAACAACAACTAATTAATATTTACAAGTTTTACTTGAAATTTTCGATTGGTTATTTTATATTTGTTAATTTTCTTTTTGCGAGACACATTTAGTTAAAAATCCTTGTGAGAAACTTTTTCCATTAAATGCTGTGCAGAATGATTGGTTATATTTAAGAAAATTATTTTCCTAAACCATGTATTTTTGTCACGGTTATGGCATATTTCTACTAATTAGATGAAGATGACTACGGCCATTTATGACATGTCAAGATAGACATATATTTTAGTTTTATGTTCCTAAATATATTTTGTCGTGTTTGATTTTAGTACAGACTCGCTATAGATTTTCATGGTTGACAACTGGAATTATTTTAATTTGAAAAAATTGACTGCTGACAAATTTGAAAATTTTATTGGCCACTATCAAATCTGGTTTATATTAGGAATTTTTTGATGGATAACCTTGATTAAAAAATATTATTTTAGATTGTATTATTTATAAATCAATGATGACAAGTCATAAAATAACCGGTCAACTTCACTAATTTTTAAATGAATGTAACTTTTTAAATTTTAAACCAATTGAAAAAAATGTTTTGTTTGGTTGCAAATTTTTTTTGCTTTAATATTTTAGGAGTCTGTCCTACCAAATGCCTCATTTGTTCTTTATGTAGTGTTGTTAATAGTGTAGTCACAATTTTGATATAAAAATAATATTTTCGGCAAATTAAGACATTTCGGCATTTTTGTCACTTACTTAACTTAGAAATAAAACCACTAACAGAAGATTACGACGTACAATAGGGTATACATTTCAAAATATATGTATAACAAATTTTCTTAAACTTACATTAGTACAAAAAAGGGCGATCCAAAAACAAACTACTACTTTTTCTAAAACTACGTCTAAAAATAAAATAGAAATGATTACTTCGAATATTTATTTTATGTACATAAAATGATTACAAATAATTATTTAAATAAAAAGGAATTTTTAATATACCGCGTTTTTGAAACGGAGTATAAAATAATTTGTCACATTTTCCGAAAAATTTGTTATTGTGAATTTTTAACAGCTATGAATAATACTTTTAAGATTTAAAACGAAAAACGTCCGGACATGCAATCGATTATAGTAAAGAGTGTAGGGAGTAGCTGTCACTGAAAAATCTCATACAACAGTTGTTATCTATTACACCCCACATTTTTCATTTTATATTTTACAACTATTTTCATAACTATTAAAAGTTCCTAATCATAAATTTTCAGGACAATGTGACAAATTATTTTATACTTTTCAGTCTGTTTTAAAAACGTGGTAAATTGAAAATTTCTTTTTATTTAAATAAATATGTTTGGTTTTTTAGTCACTAAAATCGATTGCAAAATTTGTACAGAACAGACAAATAAACACACAGACAAGAAAGCGAGTTAATATTGTGTTGTCATCCAATTCCAAGTTATGTTTAAAATTTCAAGTCTCTAGTTCATCGGGAATTTAGTTTAAAATCGATTGTAAAACTTGTACCAAACAGACAAATAGATGGACTAGACAGTGAGTTAATAAAAAAGTGGTATAAAAATAAAGTTGACTTAAAATATACGTTTAAAGTCAGATTCAAGGTCATAATATTTCATTGTTATCGGAATTACATATATGGAACAAATTTCAACTTGTTTGGATAATCGGAAGTGAAGTTGACCTTGAAATATACGTTCAAGGTTAGTTTCATAGTTATAATATGGCATTGTCATCGAGTTTATATATACATAGAAAATTTGAGCTTATTTGACTAATCGGAAGTGGACTTGACCTTGAAACGACCTTGAGATATGCATTCAAGGACAATTTCAAGGGCATTGTATTGTATTGTATTGTAATCGGGTGTATATATGTATATAAAATTTCAGCTTAAGTGAAATATTTGTTCAAGGTCATCATTGTTAGTAATATTTTAATAAAATTATAGACTTTTAATCGAGTATATTCTATAGGAGTATATAAATAAGTAGAAGAGGATTTATTTTTCAGTTGTACTTGAACAGTGAAAGTGTTAATCAGTAGTTATTAAAGTAATTAGTGAAAAGTGTCATTTTTATTTGAACCCAGTGAGTAAATATAAGGAGAGAAAATCGTAATAATTGGTTTCAGAAAATTCTATCAGTAAATCAGGAAAAAGGGAGAAAAACGGAAATGACTGTTGGATTTGTCAAAAATTAAGAAGAAAAGACTAATTTTCGATACAGTTCTAAAACGTTCTAATTTGAAACTCAAAAAGATAGCGAAAAACTGATTTCACCAACGAATTTGTTACCAAGGAAGAAGCTTGGAAACAAATCTTCGACAAAGTTCTAGAACATTCTATTCAAAAACTAGGAGAGATAGCGAAAAACTAACTCCACCGTCGGATTTGTTCTCAAGAAAAAAGTTTAGGACCGAATTTTCGACAAAGTTCTTGAACATGTTATTTCAAAACTAGAAGTTTGCCATCAAATTTAACATTAAGGAAGAAGTTTAGAATCGAGCAAATAAATAAAACATTGGCTAATTTTTTGGAACTTATAGAAGAACGGGCCCTTAAATACAAACAAGAAAAAGAATAACATAGCCTTAAGGAGAAACAAGAAAAAGAAGCACGTCGCCAAAAAGAAAAACAGGAAAAAGAAGAACGTCGCCAAAAACGAATATTGTTGTCTGAAAAAAAAATATGAACAAAATCAACGGCGCGAAAAAGGGAAATAGCAAGAAGAAGAACGTCGCCAAAAAGAAGAACATGGCATTAAAGATGAAGGTAAATTTTGCAAATGCATACAAGAGGTTATTGTACAAAGACAGCAAAAATTCGATGAAATTGTACTGGGTCAGTTGCAAAAATTTAAGAAAGAAGTGCGACAAGACATAGGGAAAGAGCGAAAAGAAGTAAAAGAAACCATAGACGGGATAGAATCCAAAGTACGTCAAGAAGTAAATAGTACTGAATCAAAAGTAGATGTTATAGAATATAAAATAAAGGACCTTCAGACAGAAGTCAATAAAATAAAAATGCATGGCTCGTCTGATAAAGTAATAATCACCAGTCAAAATATCAAAACCTCAACTTAAGACGGTCAAACATCTTGGAGAATATACAAACATCAATTTGAAGCTGCCGCTAGTGCTTAAAAAACTACAATAGTCCAATTTTAAAATCAAATATAGACCAGGAAGACTGAATAATAATGCAGATGCCTTGTCAAGAATACCATGTATGGAAGAATGCATATATTGCAGCAAAATAGATCAAAGAGAAGGGTTTCCTATTCGGAGAGTCCAGAGTGGAATACAGCTTAGATGAGAAAAAATTAACTTGAAAGCAATGATCTGGAACCATTTCTTTAACTTAAAAATATTGAAAAGCATCATAGTTGGAAGGATATCTCTGATACAGAACTCACATTTAAGGCATTTTGGGATTAGTGGAACTAGTGGGGCTATTGAATAAAGATTAAGGCACTTTGAGGTCAGTGGAACTCGCTGTTGAATAAACACCAGTTACTAAATACATCCTGGCAAAAATGCCGATGGAAAGGAAATCAATAAAAAGTTTTACAAGAAATTTACCATGGAGAGTCTGGAGCTCATTTAGGAGTTAAAACTCTAGACAAAGTTCGACAAAGATTTTACTGGGTTAACTACCGTCAAGGTGTGTGCAGTTAGCCAAGGTATAAGTACAAAAAAGAGAAAAATAAAGACTTATAATGTTGGAATACCATTTGAAGGGATGACTATTGATATAGATGGATAGCTAGACTATTTCCAGAAACAGATGAAGGCAACAATTGAATACTTCAATAAATAGCTGTAATGCCTAGTTGTAAGAAAATAAAGCAGTGCTTGACGAACAGCACCCCGGATAATATCAGGAATATATGATATTTTTTTCTTCCGACTTAAATCTCCCCTGACAGCAAGTAAAAAAAATATTTTAAATAAATATTAGCTAGATACAAGGTGACGTGTTGTTTTTATTCAAATTCTATTTTTTCTAAAAAAAACTAACAGTTAAAAATATAAAATGGACAATCCTGAAATTTGATCAAAATTGCACTGTTTGTTTATCGCCATTACAAAATATACCTTGATACCATAAAATATGTCCTAGAATGTTGGAAATCACATTTAAATACTTTTGATATTACATCGACAAGTAAGAAGTTTATTTTTCAAATTAAAAAGGGATATTTCTTAATTTAGGCCGTCAACCGAAAGTTTCAAGACTTTTATTTTTTTATCATATGCACTATTTTATTTAATTTTGCATCTCCGCAGCAAACAGCAACATATCCGATATAAACAATTCTAGTTGTCTGTATATGAAAGGAAAAGGTAGCCAGATGATACCCGATACCAAAACCAATTTTCTACAACTAAATATCAACAATCAATTAATTTAGTGGAAGATTGAAACGAATGACAAAAGAAGACAAAAGAAAGACTAAACGAATCGTGGCTGAATTTAATGGATCGTTAATCTTTGTAAAAAACGTCTACCTTTTAAATTAATTTTGTTTTAACATTTTGTCGAGAACAAGTAGGCCGGGAAAGGAATGTATCGTCAGCATTTGTTTCGAATTTGATTTAAACGTAGCGATATGAAATGTTAATAAAATTATTAATTGTAATTTTGATAATTATATTTAACGTTTTATTATTATTTCAAATCATTTTATTATTGAAATCTTTCTATATTGTTTCAAATTTTAATAAAAATATTTTAAGTAATGTAATTTTTATCTGACCACAAAATATTTCAAACAGTGGACAAATGGGATTTGTAAATTAAATTAAAAACATGGTAACATTGTCAGCTGGAATCATTTGATTGTAATGAAGCACTTTAGCTATACTTGGCTATTTAATTTTGAAAAAATAACAAATAAAACGAATGAACACCTTATTGGTTAATTTCAAGGTCAGTTTACACTAAGATGTTTTCTTATATGGATTGTTTAAATTTTTAGATTTGACACAATTCTAACTTTTAAAATACCAAAAGTTTTTAAATACAGTAGCCAGCAAAAAACATCAGAATTTTAAAAAATAAAAGTGTATATAATATGTACCTCAGATGAAATTAAAAAAATAAATATATAGTCGAAACGGTATATATATTTACCTCAAAATTTAATAAATGCACAAACTAGTGGCATTCTTTTTTGACAACTGTAACAGGACCGAAGTGGTCCCATCTACTATTTTTTTTTCAATTTCACAAGAAATTTGTCGAATGATTCATAAGCAAGTTTCCCAAACTAAATGTCCTTAAGAACGAAAAATGTTATACACAAAAATTTTAAAATCGAAATTCTTCTTTCTGTACAGACTTATTCATAATTGTATATCCCGTTTGTATAGGGTTATTTGAAGAGGAGTTTAAATCCTTATTATGGGTTAGTTATTTTAAGTGGACTTTTAAATATGAAATGAGAGATTTTAATAGCGGATTAAAATAATTAATAAAAACCAAACTGAACATGAAGTAAAACATGACTATAAATAATGTTTTTTTTCTAATTCATTGTATATATAAGAGAAAGAACCAACGGGTAATTAATATTCCTATTGAGTAGGTTATAGAATGTTTAATTAATATATCCCTACATTCTATAAAGTTCGAAAACCACTAATTCGATTTACCTGCGTTTCTTTTTCATTTATTACTTTAGTGTTTTTTTTTCTGCTCTAAGACTTTATTATATCTGTCTGTAATCTAGATATTTTACTGCTGATGATGAAAATTTGTGCTTTCGTCAGAACTGAACTAGAGCTTTTTAACACACTAGTGGAGTAGAAAAACAAGCACTGTAAAGTGTTTTTTATTACGATATAATGACAATAGTTTAAAACCTACAGGTATCCAGAGTTTAAAGTCACAAACACTAAACACTACATTATTAAATAGCGGCACAAAGTGTCTAAACTATTTTATATCTTAATATAATAAGAATATCACAACGTTGTTGACAAAGTATGTAAAATGTGTTTAATAATATGTTATAACCGTTATTATACAACGACAAAGTAAAGACGCCGTTAGTCTGAGGTGAGGTTAAACATTAAAATTCTTCTCAAAGAAAACAGCTGTTTTTTGTGTTTCTTCTATGTTACGGCCTTGTGAGGCAATTTTATCTCTTTCATTAGTATTGATAAATACAAGGAGAGAAAACCACTCAATGTTTTAGTATTTTACTACTCCTACTGCATCTGGACTAGATAAGCGTGTTAACCTTCATATTTTTATAAAAATATAAACGGGACACTTTGTAGTAGAATTATTAGATTTTAAATAACAAAACATGTTAAAAATTATAAAACAAATAGAAATGTTGATTAAATTTTAGAAATAAGTTATTTTTCTGTATGCCGAGAAGAAACGAGTAACATTTTTTTTTGGATGTTATAATTACTAAATTTTTAAAGATATACACCGTTTAGACTATAGTAAAGGTTCAATATTACAACGGTTTAATAACAATAAACAAAAAACATTTTTTCGAAAACTAATACAGAATTTGAATTTTAAATGCCTAGTAGGCATTTTGAATGAAATTAAATATCAATTTATATCAATTAATTAATACTTGTGTTACTTATTCCGCTATATTTTTCTATCCATCAACTAAATTTCTTGTAATTTACAAGGTGCCTGAAGCCCGTGAAAAATGTTATATAGTAGCCATTCACGTGCAATGAATGCGGTGTGCTTGTAATTGTCTTGCTAGAAATAGTAGTCACTTTTCTGCAATCTGTTCGAAGACTTTCTGCACTCTGTTTTAATTTCACACATTTACATTTTAATCCATGGTTTCTTAAATTATTATCAAATTTCTAAGATCTAACCTTACCATATAGCCCCATACTATTATACCTCCTCCTCCATGCTTAACAGTCTTTGTTTGAAGGTCATAGACAACGATGTTTCTTGCGAAATAGTAGATATCTGTTGGACTTCCATTGCCTTTATTTTTTGTTGAATATAGCTTAGGGATTTATTTAGTTTCACTTGAAAACGGCTAGAGATAACTACTAGGCGAAACGTCATAATATTCAACAAAAAATAAAGGCAATGGAAGTCCAACAGATATCTGCTATTTCGCAAGTCTTGGAAGTGTTCTTCGTATTAAGTCCTTTTCCTGTTTTCTTTATACTTTTTTTGATGCTGTCGAATTTAAATATATTAAGTTTATTCTCATCAGTAAACTCAATTCGACTGAGCATCTTTTTGATGAAATAACGAGCAAAAATAATCTTGGAGAAGTTTTAGTTGATGGAGAACAAGACATAAGGGGAGAAGTAACATAAAAGTGGGTGCAGGCTTTGCTAAAGCATTTTCAAGACGTACCTAATTTAAGAGGTTACCCTGCCAAGTATTAATTAATTGATATCTTATTTAATTTAATTAATTAAATGCTTACTAAGTATTTTAAATGCAAATTTTTATTATGTGCTTAGACTTTTACGAGCCAAAGAATGTATAAATTGTATAATTTGTAATAATTCTGTAATAGTTTTCGAAAAAAAAATGTTTTGTGTTTGCTATTATTAAACTATTGTAACATTGAATCTTGGTATAATTATTTTCTTGATTTTATCTACGATTCATATTATACACATTTTTTTTTTAAATAGTGGTGTGTCTAGACTTTTGTTTGCTACTGTATATAAGCATTTTTAACTATTATTCCTGCTCTTGAAACCATCTATATTATTATTATTATTATTATTACTGCTTGTTTCCAGAAAAGAAAAATACAAAAAAACCTGGTAACTTAACTTTAAAAAAATATATATTAGAGAATAATTCACATTACATTATTTTACTTACGTTTCAGAAAAAATCTGATACTTGAAATGTTCCTTCTTAAAATGTATCTTTCCCAAACGTTGGGTTACAACAACTTAATTCCATGTTTCCTTTTCACTGAAACGGATATTTATTTCCAATTTTGGATCTTTTTCCTTCACTTTGCAAAAGAAAATCTTGCACCTTGACTTGATCTACTTGTCGAGAAAAGTGACGCCATAAGCAACATGCTCTCTATAAAAGAATTATTAAAGTAAGTCATTTTTTTTGTTGGCGTCATTCTGGCCCAGGCCTACTATTCATTATATTAAGTATGTGTTAAGAGTGGGTTGTTTATGCTTTAAAAATTAATACAAAATTAGAATCATTTCAAATTTTTTTCCAAAAAGAAATTTTTATAATATTTTTTAAATACACAAGTTATATAAAAGTTGGGTATCTTGAAGTGCTGTAATTAGGTGTAACAGAAAATAACAATTTTTCTTTTTTTAGTTTATAACTTTTATAGTTAGCGTTTTAGAGTTAGGCTTTCCTCAAATTCTGATTCTACAAGTCTACAAAAAATGGGATCATGATTGTTGTTGGTAGCCGCGGGTCATTTCCGAAGTAACTTACTGTGCAGATTCCGAATTCGAGGTCAACTGCCCCATTGCTCCATTATGCCAGAATTTTGAGATATTTGAGGTTATGTTGTTGAAAGATATCTTTTTTGGCTACTTTTGAGGTTATATGTCCTGCACAAAATTTTTTTTAGTCCCTTTTTCTAGTTGCATCATTTAATACTACTCTTACCCTTCAAAATAACCTATTAAGCGATTACCTATTTTTTTCTTGCAAAGTTACGGCCATTTTAAGTACGGGTTAGTACATTTTTAGAGTATCGTTTTTGCAAATTTCTATTCGCATTTTGAATCTACCATCTTAAAAATAAAAAATTTCTATTTTCTGACATAAATTTTTAGATATCAATATAATTTTTTGTAAATTATAATGCGCCATTTTGAATCCGTCATCTTGAAAATGAAAATTTCAATTTTCTGACTTCATATTCATACTTAGCGACCCCAAATGCCAACAAGTACAAATTTTCGATGTATGGATACAGTAGAAAAATATATACCATAAAGAGTTAATGTGAATGCTCATGATGTTGATGGGATAAAATATATTTCATATTTTAAAATAGCAGTAACCTTGCAAGAAAAAATCATACGTGATCAACCAACAGCTTATTTTCAAGGGTAAGAGTAATATTAAATGATGCAACTAGAAAAAAAAGACAAACAATTTTGTGCATCCTGTACATGACTTTTAAAGTAGCCAGCAAACCCAGTTTTCGAGTTCATTACTTCAAATGTCTCAAAATCTTGACGTTATAGGTCAATTCTGACCTCGGTTCAAATTCTACGCAGCAAACTACTACAACATACCCTTGGAGACCTGTGTTATTAACCGACTTCTGAATTCGACCATTATTCTTTATGTATGTACTTTGATTCCTTGATTCCTTAGGAACGGAGGCACAAATTTGAATTAAATTTTTTGTGTCATGTTCAGGAAGTTGATGCAGTGGTCTCATATCATTTTAATTGAAATTGGTTCAGTAAAATCCAAATTGGCGCTGATAGTATGTCGACAAAAAAATTAATTTTGTCCGATTTTCTCTAAAATTGGAATGAGGGAGTTTTCGGGATCGCACATATCGAATCAAAAATTATTTTTAAAAAATTCAATATGGCTGGTTAAAAATTTTACATCTCTCGATTTGGTTCAAAGTTGGTAATGGGAGTTTTTGGCGAAGTAAATTACGAATTTAAAATTATTTTTGAAAAATTCAATATGACAGATCCAATATGGCGACCTAAAATTTTTTTATCTGTTGGCTTTATCCAAAATTAGTGTAGTAGTTTTTCAGGATATAAACTACGAATATGAAATTATTTTAAAAAAAATTCGATATGGCGGATCCAATAGGGAAACCTAAAAATTAAATATCTCTTGATTTTGTCCAAAAGTTGGTATAGGGTTTTTTGTGTGTTTATTATGATTTTTAAGTTATTTTTAAAATATTCAATATGGTGGATCCAATATGGCATCTTAAAAATTTACCATTTTTCGATTTTGTCCAAAATTGGTATCCGAGAGTTTCTGAGGATGTAAATTATGAATTTGAAATTATTAAAAAAATTAATTTGGCTGATTCAATATGCCGGACTAAAAATTTTACTTATCACGATTTGGTACTGGGAGACTATTGAGGGTGTAAGTAATTAATTTAAAACTATTTTGAAAAATCTCAATATGGCAGATGCAGTAGGTACGTCTAAAAATTTTACATTTCCAGATAATGTCCAAAATTGATATTAGGGGGTTTTGGAACTTGTAGATTAAGATTAAAAAAAATAAAGTAATTTTTTTTTAATTCAATGTGGCAGATCCAATATGGTGCGTTTTATGTTATTCATATTTTTTAAATAATTTTACTAAGAAGTCATAGGATACGAATCTGAAGTTATTTTTTAACAATTCAATATGGCAACTATAATATAGCGGACTAGGAAGTTTATACTTCTCCGGTTTTGTTCAAAATTGATATTTGGGGTTTCTTGTGGCGTATATTACGGGTCTTAAAAAAATTCTTTAAATATCGGTATTGAGACCTTTTGGGGATTTAGATTACGAATCTAAAATCAATTCCTTAAAATACAAAATAGCGGATATACTATGGCAGACTAAATATTTGTTTGGTATAATTTCATTCCAAATTGATAATTGGAGAATTCTCAGAATCAAAGAATTTCTTGTTGTTTAATTTAGTGTGACTTACAACCTTGAATAGAATGGGTACTTTGTTACGACCTTAGAAACATTGCAAGCCACATAACGCATCTCCCTTAGTATTTAGTTCAAATAACACTGGACAACAGCCAAAATGTATTTAAAATAAAATTTTTGGTATACTAGAACCTAAACTTAACTTATTTTTTTAACATTAGTTCAAATTTTTACGTGATCCCATGTCTCCCTACATATTAACAATGCAACCGCAAGAATGCACATGATATATTTGTATTGTTCTAGAAAATTGCAACTAAGTATTTTATTTTTATTGTCATTTTTGTGTTCAGCGCCCCAAAATTAACAAAAAAGTGCACTTTTCACATAAGATACAACAAATAAGCTAAAATTTGTTGCGTCGTATAATTTATGAAGATCATAATGAGTTTAAAACTAAAAATCGTAAAATAAAACTTTTATAAAAAATAACCGGCTTCTAGAAATGCGCTGAAAAGTAAAAAATATAATTTTTTTATGAAATTGACATTTTTGAAGCCGATTCCAAGTTATTAGTAGGTGAAACAAATAATAAATAACACGATTCAGATACTAGCTACGATAAGAAATCAACGGCAAGTAAAGTATTTCTCAATCTTTTATGTAACTCACATTTTGTCAAGTATTAATTTGGCGCCGACTTCAAAAATTTCAATATCATTTGAAACTTTATATTGTTATTTTTCACTTTTTAGCGCATTTTGTTTTATAAAAATTATATTTTAGTAAAAAAATGTGTCCTATTACTATTACAGTGAGATACCTTTGAAATAATTTTCTGTAAACTTCATGTCGCGATATATCGGTAGGATTTTACACTTATCTACATTCTAATGCCTGAATAGAATATCAGCAGTTAAATATCTGTAAGGGTGTCCCATTTAAACACTTTTAGAGGGTATTGGAGTTATTATCAAAGATAGAGTGTTGCGGTTTTCATCTTAGTTTCCTACTTTTTAACGAAACGAACGATTCCGGTGTCAAATTTGTCACGGCTCTCTTAGTTTTTGATCTACAGGGTTATTTTGAAAATCTTCGTTTTTAGGGACATCTAGTATTTCCGTTATGCGTTAATTTATCAAAAAAGTAAAAACTGATTTTTATAGAGTTTTATGCAAAGTTCAGTATTGCAGTAAGTTTTTTTCTAAAAAGTTTAATTTTTGAGATATTAACCAATTTTATGATTTTTTAAATAGGACATCCTGTATATTATTTTAGATATTGATTAACTATAATTTAGGCTCATCAGCTGTGCCGATATTGCGTTCGAGAAAACGATTGTCATTTTGAAAACCATCTTTAAGAAACTCTCGGTTGTTTTTAGTTTCAGTGTTTTTTTTTGTTTTGTTGCTTTAGTTTTATGAGATAATCTTGTTCTTATTTCTTTGCAACTAAATTTCAATATTCTGGTTTTATAATAACAGTGTTGTTTAAAGAAAAAATGCAATAATAATTGTTAACAATTGAAAATATAGAAAAAGATTAAAATTAACTTCTAAAGTGTCTAATCTTTGATATAATTGTTATTGTCAACATTTTGCATTTTTTTCTGATAAATTGGCCATGACCTACTTTTACAGATAAAGCAAAGTATTGAAATTATACTTAATCACTATCTAAAATAATATATGGGTCGTCCTATTTAAAAGAGCATAAGCTTGGTTAATATCTCAAAAACTAAACTTTCCCGAAAAAAAACTGCTCCACTGAACTCTACGTAAAAAACTCTATAAAAATCAGTTTTTACCTTTTTGATAAATTAACGCATAACAGAAATTCGAGACGTGTCTAAAAAAAACGAAGATTTTCAAAATCACCGTGTAGATTAAAAACTAAGAGAGCCTGACAAATTTGACACCGGAATCTTTTGTTTCGTTACAAAGTAGGGTATTAAAGTGAAAACCGCAATACCATATCTTTGATAATAAACTCCAATACCCCCAAAAATTGTCGAAAATGGGACACCCGAAACATATAAAATTAAATAAAATAGAAAGAAGTTGAGTGTGTTTTACAGGTTGTTTTTCTCCTAGAGAACGTAAAAGGAAAGGTGAACAGTTTATTTCTCTTTCCTGAGACATTATGAACACCCAACAGTATCATTAGTGGATTTGCATCAAGTCAAAAGTGAAATTCACAGAGCAGAATTGCCTTTTTTAAATCCCCATGTCGGCAGGACATTTTTGCTGTAAATAAACTAGACAAGTGAGAAGCTTGAGAAATATAAAGAATTTTTAAAGTCGCTGAGCGGGTTTAACAAGTTGCTTTTTCTCTTTCAGAACGTTAAAATAAAAGTAGAGAATTTATTTTCTGTGAATTTCAAGAGAGTTCTCTCCTCTTACGCATTTTGACTACCTAACAGTCTTATCGTTGGACTTGCATCCAGCCAAGAGCGAAATTCATAGAAAACAATTGCCTTTTCAAATTCCCATTCCGCGATATGTTGGCAGAATGTTAAACCTGCAGAGACTTTTACTGATAGATTGTTAAATATGAACCGACAAAAGGCATCTCTAAATAAAAAGGAAAAGTTATAAGCTAGAGAAATTAAATAAAATATAAAGCATTTTTAAGGTTGTTGTAATTAATAAGTTGCTATTTCTCCTTCAGCACATTAAAGAAACATAGACAGTTTATTCCTCAATAAAACTAATCCTCCCTATAAAGTTTGACTTCCTAACAGCTTCGTGAGTAAACCTGTATCGAGGCAGGAGCCAGAAAATAGTCACCTTTTTCAAATGCTATGATGCAAAGATTTGTACATACACCACAGAAATGAGAAGGTTGAAAAATTAAATAAATTATTAAGAAATTTTTGCGTCGTTGAGTATTTTTAACCAGTTGCCTCTTGTCCTTCAGAACGTTAAAAGAAAGATACATAGTTTATTTCCTTCGAAGATTGAAAAATTAAATAACATGTAAAGAATTATTTCCATTTTTGAGTATTTTTAACACGTGGCCTTTTGTCCTTTAGAACGTTGAAAGAAAGGTACATAGTTTATTTCCTTCGAAGATTGAAAAATTAAATAACATATAAAGAATTATTTCCATTTTTGAGTGTTTTAACACGTGGCCTTTTGTCCTTTAGAACATTGAAAGAAAGGTACATAGTTTATTTTCTTCAAATTTCAATCAAACGAGATCGGAGAAATGTGAAGATTGAAATATTTAATAAAATATAAACAAATTTTCGTTCAGAACGTTAAAGAAAAAGTAGGTAGTTTATGTTTATTTCCTAAGAATTTCACTCTAGTTTCCTCTCCGCATTTTGACTCTCTAACATAACAGTCTTATCAATTGACCTGTATCGAGCCAAGAGCGAAATTCACAGAAAACAATCGCATATGTCAAATTCCGATTCCGCGATATGTCAGCAGTTACCCCTGCAGGAATTTTGATGTCAGACTGTCAAATATCAACAGTTAAACAACATCTGTTCATACAGCAGAGAAATGAAAAGATTGAAAAATTAAATAAAATATTAAGAAATTTTACAGTCGTTGAGAGTCTCTTTTCCTGTAGATCGTCAATGGAAAGGTAGACAGTTTGTTTTCTGGAACTTTCATTCTAGTTCTCGTTCCAAAGTAAAATTCGCAAAAAATAAGTTATTTATTTTTCTTTTACCGGTGTGAAAGAAAAAAGGTAACTTGCTAAACATGAAAAATAACATAATTGCAGACTGACTAATGAATCTTGAGTTATCTGATATAAGCCTTAAAAATTTTTACTTATAAATAAATTATTTAACCGTTGTAGAAAAAATAATATAAATCACAAAATGGATTTTTTTTCATAACTTTAATGCTACCTGTATCATAAATATTACCTGATCCCTCTCATTCACACATATTTTCTAACTTAAATATTCCAATATTCACCGGTGTCAAAATATAACGAAATTTATGAACTTTTATAAGTTTTCCCATACCTACCAAGTTACCCAAAATAACTAAAACAAAGTCATAAAGTGTTCTAAGATAAAATAAAGGCAATTAATTTTATTTTATAGAAAAAACAGTTAGGTATTCGAGATTTAGGAATTTAAGATTTGTAAAAGCGATATAAGGACTAAAAAGGATAAAAATCAGTGGGTTGTTAGCCCTTTTCGTGTAAATATTTTTGGTAGTCACCCATTCATTAATTTTGTGGTTCTTAGAAATGTTCATTCTTGATATTTTACAACAAAAATATCTTGAATATTTTGAGAAATGTAGGCCTACCCATTTTACTCTATTTAGTGTGTTTTTTTCTGACACTGAAGCATATTAGACACAAGAATGTAATTTTCAGCTTTGTAATGGGCTTTACATGTATAATATTTTAAATTGCTTATACTTATAATCGCAAATATGTTGTTATTTACAATTTGTTCAACTTACAATATATCATTTAAAAATAATAAAAATAGAAGAAATCGTTATGTATTGTTTATTAACCATAACCCTATATCAAATTTCGGAAAACCTACGCATCTATTAATTAAACTAGATAACAGCTCAAATGTGTCTAAAATAAAATTAGTTCATGTTTAAGAGATACGTAACAGCAATAATGCACGTGGTCTATTTGTATTGTTATAACAACAGAGGGGTGCGACGTTGTCAAATATACGCTTTTTTAAGTTTAAGACAATTTTGCGCGACTTGGCAACATCGCATTGAGGATCTCCAAGGATATCTGCTTTGTACCGAACAGCCCCTGTAGACAAACAAATGATAAAGACCACTATTGCGAATGTTATGGAATTGAATTTTCGAATATTCTCTAAAAATGTAGAAGCTTTATTTGGGTATATAAGCAGCTGCAAAGCGAATGGGTTAGTCAGTCGAAGTTAGTGAGTCGAATCAAATAGTTGAAACTGTAAGATGTCTTGAAACTGTAGAAACAATCCAGATCACTTCTATTATGTTTTTGGTGAAGTGACTTTTGCGTCTCAGATGCGGTCCATTACCCCACTGATAAAAAAGGCATATCAACTTTATTTCAATGATAAAAAAGGCATATCAATTTTATTTGGGTATCAAGACAAACAGTGGGCGACACATATCTACTGTAATACATATGCTTCAAGTCTGAGAAACTGGTTAAATAGTAAAAAACGATCTATGCGGTTTGCTGTCCCAATGATCTGGAGAAAGCCTTCAAATCATGTAAATGATTGCTATTTCTGCATCATATCTCGTGTTGGGCCAGGCACAGGTATATCCAAGAAGAAAAAGTCGGTTATCAATTACCTAAATATACCATTTGCCATGAGATTTGGGCCTCATAGTGACGAACTTCCAGAAATATTCACTTACAAATCACATAATAACGATACACCGATTTCTTAGGAAGAAGATATGCTATCAACATCAAGAGATCCTGATTCCACATCTGGCACGTTATACAACCAACCGCACAAAATAACCCAATCAGAATTAAGCGATCTTGTGAGAGACTTAGAACTTCCAAAAAGTAAAGCAGAGTTACTAGAATTAAGATTGCAACAGTGGAACTTATAAGACGAGGTTTCAGTATGTTTTTGGTAAACCTAGCACCATTTTTAACATGAAAAAGAACTTGGTTTTCTGCAATGACATGAGCGGTTTATTGGCGGCTACAAGCCAGAGGAATGGAGATTTTTTTATAGACAGATAAACATTGAGTTTAAAAGCAATACTATTACTTATGGAAAAATTTTTACTGTCTATTCCTGTTGGATATGCAGTTCACATGAAAGAATCATACCACAATATGAAGTACCTATCGACAAATATAGAATACGAAGAGCACCAATGGCAGATCTGTGGCGCCGTAAAGTTGATTGCACTTGGGTTGCGGCTAGGCAACACTAAGTTTTGCTGTTTTTTGTGTGAATGGGACAGTGAGGCAAAGGCGATTCATTACTAGAGAAAGACAGGTCCATTCCACAATCATTAGAGCAAGGTGAAAAAAATGTACAATATATGTCATTGGTAGACCCCAAAAAAGATTTTGTTGTTAAGACAGTAAATATAGATGGGCCAGCTTTTCAGTACCTGCGTCAGAAATTCCCAAGGCTAGGTGAAGCAAAAATGAAAGAAGGTATTTTTGTTGGGCCGCAGATTCGAAATATTCTGAAAGACAAATATTTTGACAGCACTCTATCAGATATTGAAAAAACGCTCTGAATAACTTTCGCTTCGTAGTTACTAATTTCTTCGGAAATAAAAAAGCGGACAATTACGTTACTCTTATTGAAAATATGATCTCATCGTATCAAAAAATGGGTTGCAATATATCTCTAAAGGTCCATTTTCTACACTCGCATCTGGACTGTTTTCCTGACAACTGCGGAACTGTAAATGATGAGCATGGCGAACGCTTCCATCAGGATATATCAACAATGGAAGAAAGGTATCAGAGAAAATGGAATGCTCCCATGCTTGCCGACTACTGTTGGACTCTTGTTAGAGTTGCTCCAAAAACAATTCACAACAGAAAAGCAAAAAGACAGGATATTGAGTGTCTCTGTAAGTGTAAAAGTATGCATTTTTTATTATTTTTTTTTTAAATAAAATAAAAAAACTTGTTCTTGAAAATTGCAAGTAAGTTGTTAATTTCATTATCATTTTTGTTTTCAGCGCCCTAAAATGAACAACAAAGTGCACTTTTTATACAAGATACAACAAATAAATTAAAATTTGTTGCGTTGTATTATTTGGTATAACGTTCGGTGGCAAATTTAAATCTCACCTCCATTTATTTCCTGCACACCTTCGTACAAAAACATCGTGAATTGAGCAAAATTTGATTTATCAAAAAAATTTTGAAATTTATGTTTGGAATACTTTATTCTGGAGTTTGTCAATATAGCAAAGTAATTTTTGTTCAGTTCAGAATATATCTTTTTAAACATTAGATAGTGATTTTTAATTAAATGATTATAAATAAAACTGTAATTGGTCTTTAAATTAAGCTCTCCTACATACAAGAAGTAAGGGTACACGTATGGACACCACATTCTATTTTACGCCTGTTCGGTACCCAACTTGTATACTTTATCACGTTATCAACTCGGTTTCTTGTCTGTTTTGTTTGTTTGTCTGTTTGGTACAAACTTTGCAATAGATTTTAAACTCCCGATAAGTTAGAGACTTGAAACGTTAAACATGTCTCAAAACTGAATGACCATGCAAT
This sequence comes from Diaprepes abbreviatus, assembly GCA_034092305.1. Classification (NCBI taxonomy): domain Eukaryota; kingdom Metazoa; phylum Arthropoda; class Insecta; order Coleoptera; family Curculionidae; genus Diaprepes; species Diaprepes abbreviatus. The sequence goes on from JASJET010000103.1 coordinate 26,210,640, forward strand.
ATTAACTCACATTCTTGTTTGTTTGTTGGTTTATCCTTTCAGTGCAATCGATTTTAAACTAATTTCTCGATGAATTAGAGACTTGAAACTTTAAATATAGCTCAGAACTGGATGACAATGCAATATTAACTCGCTTTCTTTTTTGTTTGTATGTCCGGTACAAATCTTGCAATCAATTCCTTCCCTATAAGTTAGAGATTTGAAACTCTAAACATTGCTCAGAACTGGATGACAATGCAATATTAATTTGCTTCTTTGTATTTTTATTGGTTTGTCCTTTTAGTACAAATTTTGCAAAGCAAGAATGTTTCTTGATCTTTCAAATAGGGATATTCGAATAACAATGAATCTACTAACAGAACACCACTCTATGAGATACAATCTCAAAAAGATGGGTAGCCGAAACAGCGAAACACCTGCTCTACGGATGCATGGCAATATTCTACAAGAGACTAAAATTTCTGGAAGACATCACCTTGATGCCCGAAAAAAAGATACTCACCACCCAGAAAAATAATAGACTTCATGACAACTTTAAATATCCCTGGCTTGTATTAGATTAGTGCAAAAGTTCTTGCAGGTCGAGGTGCTGTAGAGGTGCAAGAAAATCACTCACAATCTTATGAACTCGTTCCATTTAAGATTATTTTTTAAGGAGATATGTTCCTTGTAACTTTTATTTTTTGCTTGTCAAAGCACGTTAGAGCGATTACATGCATATACTTTTGAATCATTTTCACTTTTAATTCTCAGTCTGAACTGATTATGGTAACTTTTATAAAATAGGGGTTAAATGTGTATTGAAACAAGAAGTTTTCGTTTTTACTTTGGACATTTTGGTCATTGTTCTGCATTTTGAAATTTGTTGTTGCTCCCTGATATTTTTTTGGGGTTTTTGTCCATTATAACGTGCTGAATTCAAATATGAGCTCAGTGTTTACCTATCACCCATAAGTTTTGTTGTGAATACACGCTTATTTTACGACAAAATATTAAATTTCAGGTTACAATGCTAAAACTACATTTTTTCGATTGCCGAGACGGGGAAACCCAGAGATTAAACGGCATGGTGGCGGCGCTTTGACTCGGTACTTCCACCGCTATAAATGCGTAAAGGCAGTGACTTAATTAAGGTATGAAGAAACGATTAACCTTACATTGTATGCGAAATGTAAGGCGGTGCAATGCAATAGGTGCAACAGCACCTGGAGTAGAAACACCAAAGCGTGATGATAGGAGGTTTACAAGGCTACGGCCCGGAAACCGATGGGACACTCACAGTGTACTTTTGTAGGCTATAGCCAACCCAAGTAGATCATGGGGACCTTTGGTCCAGGGGGGGGGGTTAGCCGGTAGGAATCTGGCACTACCTTCACACTTCGTATTAGTGTCTATGCAAGATTTCCCCTCCTCGGAAAAAAAAAACGTAATTAAGAACATTACGGGTTGCTCTTCTTGAGATAACTCGTCCTTTTTCTGACTGAGCTTAGCTCTCGGGGGTCGCGAGGTTGTTCCCTTATTAGGACAAATTGTGGTTCTTAAAGTAGGTTGTCTTTGACAACATAGATTCTTCTGACAACAAAGATCGTGTGCCGAAAAAATGCGTCCTGACTTTAATATAATTACCAGACGGTGACCATGTGGAAATAACCTGATATTGACATTGTGACTAACAGTCAGCTTCGTGTTGGTTAAAACGTTATGAAAATTCTGGTTTGACAAATAAACCCAGTGACAGTGGAGAGTAAACTAATCCTGAATATGACTTCCCTAGAAGTATTCCCAAACAAAATTAACACTTAAATCTTCGTTAATTCTGAGCTTCATTCATTCCCCTTCTATCCCGGTGAGCGAGAAAAAAGGTGAGGCGGCTAGAGTTCTCATTCTAGTCGGGAGGTTTAGCGGGACTTCACCAATAACCTCTGATTTGTGTTCAAACTAAGGTTTTACACAAATAGATAATCCGAAAATTCTTAAAATAAATTAATTCCGACGGAAACGAACTTCTCGCTAAAATCGAAAAATGGTTCAAACTGAAAGGTAGTTGAAGAGAAGAAATTAACTAAAATTCGGTAAAAAAAATCGTTAATACAACACTGAATCTAAAGAGGGACATGATTGTTATTGACGTTGCGAAAATTTAAAAAAAATACTCATACTCCTTAATACAGTTTTTAGAGAAGGAAAGAAGAATATAAAATATAAGTCCAAATCATAACCAACCTGGTAAATTTTCAAAGATTTAAAAAAAAAGAAAATCACTTTTTCTCACAAAATATACTTCATTTTGTATTAAAAAAGTATAATACAATCAAATAAATTACTTTGCTGCCTTTTTGGAGTCTATTTTCCAAATCTTTCGCCGTGTTTATCTGAAAGTGCATCTAAATTATCAGGGAAGATTTCCAAATGGAAGTGAAGGAAATGCAACTTAAGTGACATGCTGCAACCTAACATCTTGTATGATTGGCTAAGTTCTTCATCTAGATCTTTGTAGTTCTCCGATTTTTTGTTACCTAGGAAGTTGCTACATATATTTTTAAAGACATTCCACTTCCCATTTTCCTTTCTCGAAAGCGTAGTTTCAATATTTCGTCCTCAAAAAATTCTCAAATTTGCGGCACAACGAACATTCCTTCTTTAAGCTCACTTATAGGTGCGAATTTCCGTCTCAAATAAAACTATTTCCTTTTGTATTTAAGGCTTTAACAAAATTTTTAATAAGCCCTAGTTTTATGTGCAGAGAAGATTAATAAATTTTCTGCTGCTCATTAAGGACGTTTTTCAGATCGGGCACAATGTTTTCACGTAACGACCATTTTTTAACTACGTAATGTTGATTTCTGGCTCTGCTGTCCCATTCGCATAAAAAACAATGTTTGGTGTAGCCACTTTGCAGTGCTGTAAGTAGTACATTAATTTTGAGATCGGCACAGATATTCTATTTATGATCTTCGTATTATATGCTTGGAAGTAATCACTTCATAGATGGGAGGTCATCTTCAGACGCCCCTTATGCGATGTTGCTAGATTGTGCACAATTTCCCTAAACTTAGATGAAACGTAAGTTTGCCAACGTCGCACCCCGTATGCTATCACAACTTATATATCGCATAGGTATATCTTTATACCTGCTTTGCAATCAATCGCAACATGTTGATGTTCTCTAGATTTTGCTACGTGATACGACAATTTACAAGTCGGTGTAAGAGCTATATAGGTAGAAATTATTGAAATAACACATTTTGGTTTGGTGAGGGGAATTTTCATGCAGAATAGTGTAATTGATTTTAAAAAATGCGGATTTCGTTTTGATGTAATGCTTGATTTTTGGCGCAAGCAAAATCAAAATTATTAACGTTTTCTTAGACAAAGAATTTTTTTTTTAACAGACTACCATACATTTCTATTGGGTACGGTATAATCTGACACGGTACAGGAACGTCATTGAATTCGCTTTTTCCATATTTAATAATGGAACCATCATAACGACAATGGAAGCACCTATAATAAAAACAAATAATATTATCGCATACATAGATCAAAGTATAATTTTGTGTCCCTTGACATTCAATAATTTAAAAAGTTAACATTAAAACCACAGTGGGACTAAGTGAAGTAGACCGAGGAACATACATAGATAATGCGTTTTGTTCATCATTAAGATAGTATCTAGGGCAATTTTATCACGAAAACTTCGTGTATTTTAATGGGTCGATCTAACGTATTTTTGTCTGGTTGGGTGTTGTGTCTGTTTACAGGATTGGCATTCTAATTTTTGCAATTATTTATTTTGATTTTTAGTGTCCCTTAGTATAACAATTAAATATTGTTTAGGGAAAAATTAAAAAGGAATTACTTCTATTACTTTACTATATTTGAATTTTTTTTACTCCAAATTAATTTAATTTTTTAATTAAACTACAAATGTTAAAACTAGTCCGTCATTTTTTATTTCTAAACTTAAATCACATACTGATATTTAGAGGCACCAACATATCGATTTTGAATTGAACACGACCATAAATGATAAAACTTAACCGCTATACTGGAACAGTTATTTTGATTTTTTAAATAAAACTGTCAAAGTATGACTTCCTTGCAGTAAACGTATCTTGAAAATATTTTTACGAGATCACCTGGGAGAACCCCTTCGTCTATGTTCAAAATTTCATCAAAATAGCTCACTCCTATCAAAAGAAACAAAAAATATACATAGATACGTCATACTGATAACCGCCTTTTCTGGAAGTCGGTTCATCAAGGTAGCAAGTCATTTAAACCAATGTCAAACCCTCACAGATTTCCCATGTGAAGTGAATACACTATTTTAAGGGTGGTCAAGAATTAAGGACGTAAGAACGTAAAGGTGGAGGAGGTGAAAAATCGTTTAGATACGTCGACTTTATTTTTTTGGTACGAATTTTTTTCAATATATTAAATCAAACTGAGTGGCTCGGCTCGAAACAAGCTGTGCTATAATTAATTTTAATTTGTTAGATAAAGAAACCAATTAATGAAAATGCCTCCCAATGGTTAATTGGCAGTAACTTAAGCGATTTATGAATTCATTCTGAACATTTATGACTACTCTTGTAGTAACTAACCGTATTTCTTGAATAATTCGATTCTTTAAGTCTTCAATATCAATGGGCTTAGTTTGGAAAACTTTACTTTTAAGATAACTCCACAAAAAGAAGTCAAGAGGGTTTAAGTTTGGAGACCTCGGCCGCCACTTAATAGGACCCTTTCTCATCCATCTGTTGGCGAAAGCATCATTGAGAAAGGCATGAACTTCTGTTGCGTAATGTGACGGGGCACTCTCTGGTTGGTTAAAACCAGATATCTTGATCAATCCAGATTCTTTTTTTCAGGAAATAACGCCGAAAGAACCTGTAAATGTTTTTTGCCTATACCGAACGTGTCCCCCTCTCATCCAATTTGGGTTTATATTCGACCAATACCGATAGTATTGTGTATTGACAGCACCATTTAAGCAAAATGTAGGTCGTCGGACAAAAATGTTTTTAATAAAAATGATTCTTTCTCTTCGCGATCTTCCAGCTGCTCTTCACCAGAGATCCACTTCCGTAGCTCTCAAGGTTGATGGACTTGTTTTCTTCAAAGGCCCGCTTCACCGCTACATAATGTAATATTCTTCACTGTTGTCTCACATATTCTCTTTTTGTTGTTTTTATCAATTGTTTGAGCCCATAAGATATTGTTTAGTAAATTTATGGTTTTTCTTCCTGCTGTATTTCTGCCTTTTATCACTTTGTCTAATGTTCCATCATGGGAGATATTTGTGGCTAGGTATTTGTATTCATAGCAGTACTTTATTGTAATTTCGTCGTTTAATACCAAGTCTTGTTGTTGTCTTCCAATACACATGTAATTCGTTTTATTTGTATTTATTCGTAAAGCCCAAGTCTTGTATTCTTCAACAAGTTTTATTGTCATATAATTTATGTCATCGTAATCTTGGGCCACTATTACTTGGTCACCTACAAAGCAAAGTATATATAACAGGGGTCTGCTATTGGTATTCTCTTTGCTCTACTTTTTGACTTCTATTTACTTAGAACGCTGTCCCGAAAGATCTTAAACAAAGTGGGGGACAAACAATATCGTTGTTTCAGGCTTTTCTATGTAAGGAACCCTGGTGTTATCCTAATTCCAGCATTGATTTTTGTTGTAGGTTGGTCGTAAAGTTTTTGGGCAGCTTCAATGAGTTCTGTATTAATGTTTGGGTTTTTCACTGATTGCCACACTTTTTTGCGGGGGGGGGGACACTATCATATGCTTTCTTTAAATCAACAAATACTAAGTGAGTTTCTTGGTTTCTTGCCATCTTTTTTTCTTTACTTCAATTAGAGGAAAAATGTGGTCTGTTGTAGAGCTTCCCGTGCGAAGACCTGCCTGTTCTTCGGCTTCATAGATTTGGTATTCTTTCTTTATTCTATTTTTCAAAACTTTTCCATAAATTCTACATTCCATTCCTTGAGGGCTACATTTGTACTTATAACTTTTTGGAAAAACTGTTCAAGGAGTTCGTATAATTTCTTTGTTCCATACTTGAACCACTCTCCTCTAACATATATATGCATGTGCATGTCGGTACCCTGATGAGTCTAGTAGAGACGAAACATGTACCTCTGCCGCATCACTGTGGCGGGGAGGGTAAGTTTTGACTTTCTTCTCGGTATGGTGGTACAGGTAGGCCATCATCTCGATGGTGGTGGAATAGGATAAATTGTGTTCCTTAGCAATTTGTTTCTAACTGTGCAACCTCTAACACAGAAAGGATATGATGGAGAGAAATTTGCATTTACTGTTCGCATTTTACTTCATTCATACGCGGAGCTGCATATAGTTGTACGCTTGCTGAATGTGATTTCAGCACTACAACGGCATAATGTGGATATATCCACTGCTATTGCATCTCACACGGAGGAATCCGTGAAATCCGCATAAACATATATATATATATATATATATATATATATATATATATATATATATATATATATATACATATATATATATATATATATATATATATATATATATATATAAAGTTTTCGTTCATGTAATTTAAAAAAAAATAAGTAAAAAGTGAGGAGATCTCCAAAATAAGGGAAAAACTCTAGGCTTGAAAAATGACGATAGCGCTGTTTGGTCCTAGTGCCACTGCATTCGGTACAAACTCTCATCTCGCATCTGTGTCCTATAAACAGATTGAAAAATAGTAAATAAGATACAGTGGCGGCATCTCGATGGCTCACTTAATTACACAAGAGCAACACAAACCAACAATGTTGTATAAAACCACCATGTGATGCCTCCACATTAAATTAAAAAGGAATATATCAAAACTCGATACACGAAACGTGTGAGACGTCGCATTATCCGGCATCGGCAACCAAACTAACTACGAATTCCGCAGTTTAAGTAAACTTTCGCACCGACGATCTCCTTAAGAGAGCTGAAATAATTCATTTCGATAAATCTTCATGCAGAAATTTCTCGAAAAATAAAACTATATGCCTATTTGTGGTTCTCAATAAAAATAATTATATTGTGTGTAAAATAACAGGTTAAAAATATAATAAGAAATAACAAATGGGGGTAATTTCCACTTAATAAGCCTTCTAATTTAGTTAGGTTTTATTTCGCAATTTCTTCATTTCTGTCGTAATAAAAAAAAATTAAAGCAAAACAGTCACTAAAATGAGTTTAAATTAAATTATTCCCTTTTTTCCCGCTAAAATAGAAATTAGTTTTGGTTAATAAATAATTTGACTTCAAAAACAAACTGTTGAATCATTTAGCAATGTCGTCTTTACCGAAATTTAAATTAAAAATTATTTCCGTGAAAATAATTTTTTCACCAATCCTGTACTTTTTGGCGACAAATTTTTTTGTTAATTATAATAAAATTAGAGAAACCGGTAATTTCAGAGAAGGTTTATTATATACAATTTGTAACGCCATCAGTTCATACGATTAGATCACTGATAAGAGCCTTGTGTGAAAAAATATTTAAAAAGTAATTTAGACACCCACGAGGCTCAAATAATTTTGTTGTTACTAGATACATACTATAATGATATGATTAAATATAGAATAGCAACGATTTTTTGCATATACGGTGTATTCCAAAAATTATTATTCTGTGGCGTACGAGTAAAGTAAATTAAAAACAAAAGTTAAATAAAGGTTCTTGATGACATGAAAGTGTTATTTTCATTTATTTAGGAATAAAAAAAATTGAAATTACAATTATTTTAATATATTGTGAATAGCGCTATTTTTTTACATAAATTATTTAGAGAATGTGAAGACAAAAGCCTTTTAAAGAAAAACTCTTATTTTGATTTTTAACGATCAGCAAGCTTTTGTTATTGTAGGCACACAAGCTATCCATAACTTAATATACAACAAAGCAGCTGGACCAGACAAAATCCCGTCAGAAATACTCAAACTCCTAGATGAAAGAGGTGTTGCGGCATTGCATAAAGTTTTTAACATCATCTACAATACGGGTCTCTACCCCAAACAATGGCTTTGTTCTACTTTTATCCCGTTACCAAAGAAACTCAATGCAAAAAGATGCTAAGATCACAGACTTATCAGTCTAATGTGTCATACATTAAAGCTTTTCTTAAAAATAATACACCAAAGAATATACAAGAAATGTGAAAGAGACGTGAGCGACTCCCACTTTGGAATTAGACAGGGATTAGGTACAAGGGAGGCGATAGTCACAACTCAGGTACTGGTTCAAAATTGCTATGACCAAAGAAAAGATGTGTGCCTCTGTTTCATAGATTATGAGAAGGCTTTCGACCGTGTTCAACATCAAAAGTTAATACAACTCCTCGAGAGGCTCGACATCGATCAAAAGGACATCTGATGCATCCAAAATTTGTATTGGAACCAGAATGCACAGGTAAAAATTGAAAATGGTATGTTCAATACTATACAAATTGAGAGGGGAGTGAGACAGGGGTGCGTACTATCTCCGCTCCTATTTAATCTATATTCGGAGACAATTTTCCGAGAGGCCTTAGAAGATGTAAAAAGGGCAACAATATTCGTTATGCCGATGACACGGTCCGAAAATATAGATGATCTACAACAAAGAGTAAATATGGTTGGACAACACAGTGCATCTATGGGTCTAAACATCAATACTAGGAAAACAAAGTTTATGATCATCTCCAGAAACTTGAATGCATTACAAACTCCGGAATAACATTTGCGCCCATTGAAAGAGTTCAAATACCTGGGAACATGGCTTTGTGAGGATTGGACATCGGACAGAGAAATAAAAAGCCGTGTTGAGCAAGCCCGACAGGCTTTCCTGAAGCTTAAAAATGTGCTTACCTGCTCAGAATTCGATAATGACTTGAGTGTGAGGTTTATGAAATGCTAGGTATGGTAAATGAGTAATATCAATAAACTGGAAGCCTTCGAAATGTGGCTCTATCGCAGAATTCTTAAAATCTCATGGACGGAGAAGAAGACAAATGAGGAAGTTCTGGGACGTGTAGGAAGAGAGCGTGAACTATTCGAATTAGTTAAGAAAAGAAAAACAGCTTATCTGGGACATATGCGAAACGAAAAATATGGGTTCTTACAGTTGATGGTTGAGGGTAAAATTGAGGGCAGAAGGGGAATGGGGAGGAAGAAAATGTCTTGGCTTCAGAACATAAGACAATGGACAGGGTTATGTGATGTACAAACATTGATCCACACCGCCCGAGATAGAGAAGCAATGGAGCATGTGATCGCAAATATCCATTAATAGATATGCATCCGAAGAAGAAGAAGGGGCACACAAATTGGTATTTTAAGTACTAAGAGTAATAGTACACGATTTAAAACTTCAGTTTCTGAGTAATATTTATATGTTTCAGTTCTGCGGGTGGAGAGATTTCTCGGAATTTCGTTTTTGTTTTAGCCATACTACTTCATCTTCATTATAGCGCGTTCTTTATCGATCAAATATACATATATCGGTGAGCGATAATGGTGTGTTACTATTATAATAGTTTCAGTTATGATAAGCCTGCTTTCTCGCACTTATCCATAAAAAATGAGGCCCTGGAGGCTGCTTATCGTCTCAGTTGCCTAGGGCATCTAGAAACTGGAACAGACGGCTACTCAGGTGTCTGGGAAAGCGTGGTGGAGAGATGTTCATCGCTTCTCATGCGAAAAGATTATATGGCACCGCTTTTGAAACTAAGCCACTCTCTTGTTACTTTAGTCAAGTAGAGAGTATTGGGAGGAGGAGAAAAATCTTCTGAGAAACGGATGCTAGTGGTTTATAGATGGATCTCGACAAAATAAAAGAGCTGGAGTCAGAGCGTTCGGCAGGAACACAGGAGTCAAAAAGTTCTACTTTCTTGAACAGCGTGCCACAATTTTTACGGCAGAAATTTATGTTATTCTGTAGTGTGGCCATCTCTGTGGGAAGAACATAAAAAAGGAGAGGATAATAAACATATGCTTAGGCAATAGGGCTGTGATAATGGCACAGAAGTCTAGTGTCGTAACTTCACGACTGGTGTCTGAGTGCAAGGATATACTAAACAGTCTGAAAAGAAACGACTGCACAATCAGACTCGTGTGAGTCCCGAGGCCCTCGAATATAAATGGGAATGAGAAAGCGGACCGTCGGACAAACATGGGATCCGGAATTGAACCATATGGACTCCAACCAATTCTATCTGTCCCAATTGTCGTTGGTAAATGGGAATTAAAATTGTCGCTGGAAAGTAAATTCGTTGAAATGTGGAGAGGAGCTGTGCCAAGGAACATATAACTGGATCTAGCAAACAGCTTACAAGGGAGTTTATCTCTTTAGGAAGAAAAGAGCTGCGAATTTTGGTGGATTGTTGACAGCATTATCATCTGAGGGGCCATCTTCACAAGATTGGTGTAGTAGATGATCCTATTTGCAGATGGTGTCTGGAGGAGGTTCAGACTGTTAACCATGTCTTCAGAGAGTGCCCAACACTTAACGAACTGAGGCAGAGACATTTCGCAGATTCAATATTTTCCAGAAGTCGTTAGGCAAGTTCAATTAACGAATCTCCTTGGATTAGTAAAGGCGATCTATCTCTAATGACCTGCAGCTATGGTGGGATATAAAGGGCCCTACGAGGCCTAAATATCGATGATCAAGTATCACCACCTTTTTCTCATTCAATGATTCATTCAATTTCTTTTATCAATGAATCATTTTTTATGGGTTAATAAAAGACTTGATTTCCTTGATAAATTACTATATATTATAAGAATAAAGGCGTGGAAAGCAATAGAAATAATTACAAAAAACTATGAAAAAATAAAAATGGTTAATAAATAACAGGTTTAATGTTCAATAATATTACAATATCCAGGTATGCTTGCAAGGCCAGATGAAGCGTGTATACGGAAAAATGAAAATTTGCAGAATAAGTCAGCTGGGGTTAAAATCTGCACTTATGTGGTATCTGGCCACCTGCATAGTCCCTAGCTCTTAGTCAAATCTCAGGTTTCAAGAAAAGATGGGTATGGGCTTATTTGTCACAAAATGGTGTCATTACAATCGATGCAAATCTTAAACAATAATAAATGTCTCTTTTTCAATTTATTCTTTTACTAAAATACTGAAATATTTCATATTGATCTTCTGTGTTTACATAAAAAAAATAAGTCATCAGATCATAAATAGTATATTAAAATTTACAGATTTACAATTATAAATCAAAAAATAAATACAACAATAAAAATGTAACCGTGTCACAATATTAACGTGCTTATAAAGACCTAAATAGAACTTATAAATTATTATTACGGGAAGTGATATCGTCCACTGTGTATGGGCTTAAATTATTTAGATGTCCTCTCAATCTTTTCTTGAAACAACTAATAGATCCTGAGTTAAAAATATCTCTCGGCATTACATTGTAAAACCACAATAAATTAAAAAGCTCCTCTCTGATAGAAGGTTGTTTTGTGTTGTCGGCTATTTTACATATTCTTGTATAGCATTTCATGAATATGGTCGATAATGTTTTGTTGGAAAATATCGATATTACACCTTACAAAACAGACAGTCTTATATACATATGTAGTCTGCAGATGCAGTTAATACACAAAGTGCCAGAAGTATACCTCGGTAGTCTTGCTTTCTTCTACGCCCGAACATTGTTCCAATTGCATATTTTTGTGATATAAAATCGTTTGAACTGCCCCGATGAATAATTCCATATTTGGATGAGAATGAAACGATGAAAAATATAACGATATATTTGCAACTGTATTTAGACAAAGATTTTAGGCCGTAACAAATAGCAAATATTTGCCCAAATTATCCTGTGATCCCATGAAAACGAAATTTTTGACATTAGTCCTGGAAGATCTAATGACATTTCTCTAATAAGCTAATACATCGAAGAGTTACTTTGGACACACCGTTAAGCTGGGTAAGGAAAACCAATATAATTGCTCGGAAGGTAAAAATATTATGAACTGCTTTGGATAACTGAGCCTTATACTGAAGGGAAGAAAAAAAATTACGGAAGAAAAGAATGCATGGAAACCTGGAAGAAGAAAAAATTACGGAAGAAAAGAATTCAGCAGTGGAGTAGTATGGGACAGAAGAATAAGAATAGCATTTAGTATACTTAGTCGACGTGCAGCAAGGATGTGGGCTAATCCAGTAGGACGGTGTCGCGCGAAAACGAAGGGTAAAAAAGGAAGTTGTATAAATGGTCTCGGCATTTATAGAGAAGTGCCATACTTATGCAATAAAAATTGTAATGATTATTTTAACATAAACCTAAAAAACACTTCCTTTTTTTATTTTCATACAAATAGCCACTACGACTAGGATAAGGCCTATTTTTACATGCTTAGAAAGCGCGGCGATGATAAATATCGGAGTTTTGGCATGCTCGACATGTTTCCTTTGATTTAAGATCTTCCTAAAGAACAGTATAATTGGTGAGTTCTAAATTACATTATAGTTAGGAACCCTAAAATTCTGTAGTTTAATAGATCTTATTTTAAACAAAACATATTTTTATAAGAAAAAAATGGAATGAGTTAAATAAAACTTCACAAAGTCAATAAATATAATTTTCCATAAACTAATATTAAAGTGGTCCGGTAAAAAAATACAATAGGTATGTTGACTATTTTTGGGAAAATTTTTAAAACCATGCATAAGTACCTAATGTAGCTCGAAATATTTAATATTATTTCTTTAATAAAACTAATACTTTAAAAATCATGTATTTTAAATTCCGTTTCAAATTTTGCTTCAAAAAGCCAATACTTCTCACATGGCCGTTGTGACGTCACATGTTTCCAAACACTGGTAGACTGATAAGGTGATATAAAATTATTTTGTAATTTTTGTTACAAAAAATGAGTTTTACGTTTTGTAAGTACTACAATTAAAACACCTGAAAATTTATTTATTCATGTTCCACGTTCGGGAATTAATAGGAAAATGGGGCTTTAGTAAGCCTGCAGGGATCTGGCACTTATGCGTACACAGTCTAAAATGTATTTTTGTAAAGATCATTTTGATGTAAGTTTTGATAATACTTGTTTATTTTTCTCATATTAAAAGTTGGTATTTTTCAAGTTTTCAGGGATGAAAATTGGAATTTTGAGGTTAGAAATAAAGTAATCAAAGTTGGTTAAAGACGTTTTGGACTTGTTTTATTTTAGTTTGCCGAATGATATGGAAAACTGTCCAGGATATTATTTGATGGGCTTCGTATCACAGGTCCGAATAAAAGCAGGTTGTTTGCCAACTAAGTTTGGATGTCAACGTAGAGACATAGAAAAGTGATAAAGAAATAGAATAAGCTTACGCTACACAAAGTTCCAAGGCTCAACCAGGTCCAAGCTCAGGTAAACAATGTACTTATAACACTTGATTATAAACACAGTATTTTATTTATTTGCTGTAAAAGAAAACAACAGTGTACAAATAGTAGTAGAAATACTGTATAAAATTGATAATTTAAGTTAGAACCTACATTTACAATAAACTGTGAAATACTTATAAAACAAACTTTTCTTTTCAGATATACTTCAACCAGTAGCGTGCAAACCAATAACAACAGATAACTCAATACAAATGTCCATATGTTATAAATTTAGAAGTAAAATCACAAAAACTAAAACAATTTGTTTAATAAAAGACAAAATGTAACCTAAAAATCATACTTTTTTAAAAATTATTTAGTTAAATCTTTTGAGCTATTATTACTATAATATATTCATTATCGGTTGGAGAAATAACAATTCTTGGTATATTACTTACATAGAGGTCTTCATATTTCTAAATAAGCAGGCAGAAGTTATTGTTTGTTGAGAAGAAATTGGCCACCGTAAAACAGTCGACAAATTCTAATTATTTGCCTTAATCAATCCACTTACCTTCGAAGAAATTGCACGGAAAATACTATTAAATAATGTTAACCAAATAACGTAGCATTTGAAAGCGATGAGGTATGGGAACAAAAGAGGTCATTAACTTTCATTGGTGTTTATTGTCACGTGACTTGAAAGCGATTGATTTATATTTGGATTATTAAATAAAAATTAAAGAAAAATATTGTTTTTTTAGGGTTTCCCTTATGGACACTACCGTTTCGCATCAAAATTATATTTTTATTTGAATACAGTTAACTCCCTATTTATGACGAAGTTTGAATTGATCGTAGATTTCGTCTCTTGAGCTGTGTTATTAGACAACAATGTACAGTTATTTGTTTGGTTTTAGTTATATCACTGCGATAACAACTTTCTTTTTCGAAAATATCGGAAAAATAGCGAATACAAAATTGTTGGGAAAACTGATAAGATCTTACATATAGTGAACAGCTTCATTTTAGCGACCAAACCAAAACACTTACGTTAAATAAAAAAAAATAATGGTTCGAAATAAAGGTACTTTTAATATCTCCCTTATATTAATAAATATAATGGCTTTACCTAATATTGCATAGATGACAAAGATCTCGATCGATTTTGACGAAGTAAAAAGATCTTTTAACAAAATCCTGGCAGTGTTTATTAATCGATTTTTAAAATTTTTGATACTTGCACGCTACAGGAATGTCGGTGTGTGTGAAAGTTCTTGGGGTAGTATAAACAAAAAGCGAATATTTTTTTGAGCTAACAATTCTTACGAAATTTTGCGCGTCTTCCATTGGTTTATTTTTCAATATAAATTTTTTTTTACACAAAAATAGCCTTGGTACATTCATACCAATGTTATCTCTAAACTAAAAGTTTTGGTTAAAAGATCGAATTTAAATGGTCGATTTGTCATACCTTTTGATCAAAAAGTACCCAGAATTTCCCATTCAAACAAACCGCGTTTGAGATGTTGTCAAAATATTTTTTTTCTGGGTTGGTACATCTGTCATCTGGTGCTCAAATATCTATTTGAGCGGGATTTGTCGGGAATTCGTGCGTGATAGCTTTGTAAACAAATCAGTGTTTGTTGTGTTCTGCGACTTTAGTAAATGTCGAATTTAGTTGAGCAAAGAGTTTGTCTGAAATTTTGTGTTTCTAACAAAATATCATGTGTGAAAACATTGTGATTGTTAACGGTAGCCTACGGCGACTCGACGATGTCGAAAACATCAGCGTATGACTGGTATAAAGAGTTTAAAAAGAGCTGTGATTGATGATTTGCCTCTTTCCGGTCGTCCTTCCTTCAGTGTGACTGACGAAAACATCGAAAAACTTAAGAAAATTGTCCACGCAGGACATCGTGTAAGCATCAGAGAGATAGCAGTCGATCTTGGAGTCTCGTTCATATTGGTGCAGAGCGTTATGTACGATGTTTTGGGCATGAGACGTGTTGAATCCAGGATTCAGAATTTGTTGCAGAAACAGCATCAGATTGATGTCGGTAAAGAAATGCTTTCTTTGGTCAAAATGTTATCGACGGTATCATTACCGGTGATGAAACATGGGTCTATGAATATGTGATCGAAACTAACCCACAATCATCGGAATGGCACTTCTCAGACGAGCCAAATTCCAAAAAACCACGATAGAGTTGATCCAAAATCAAGGTTTTGTTGCGGTGGTGTGGTCCACTTTGAATTTCTTCCGCCAGGTCAGATAGTAAATAAGGAGTATTACCTGAGCGTATTAAAGCATTTGAAGGAAAAGTTTGTCGCAATAGGCCAGAATTTTGGAGAAACAACTCGTGGTTCCTTCACACATCTCATCTTGTATTCGACTATTTCACAAAAAAACAACGTTCCACAAACTCCGTATTCACCCGACATGACTCTTTATGACTTTTTCCTATTCCCACGACTCAAGTTACAACTTTGCGGAAAGCGTTTTGAAAAGATTGAGGCGATAAAGGAGAATTCGCAGGAGCTGAAGGCGATTCCAAAATCGACCTATGAAAAATATTTTCAAAATTGCCAGAAGCTTTGGAATATGTGTATTGCTTGCAATCGAGATTATTTTGAAGAAAATAAAATTAATAACGATGAATAATAGTACCGTTTTCATTTTATTGAAGAATTTCGGGTACTTTCTGATCAGAAAGTACATATACCGATAACATTCAATAATAGTCCCAATCGTAATTTTAGTTCTGTTCTTGATAATGTATAAGCTCTAAGTAAATTGACAAATAAAGGACAAACACGTATCATTACATACATGCAGATTTTTTTGTCAGATCCACTTTTTAGTATTTAAAGGTCACAAAACGGCAAAATTAGTCGAGATTTCGAGATCGAATTTATAGATAAATATTTTTTACCTGCGATTCCATCCGCGTGAAACTTGGAAAACAAATGTTGGTTGAGTTATGAGAGTTCTCTATTTTTATCTAATCGGTAGAAACCGGTTTCTATTGTTTATAACAAATTGAATTGTTATAAAAAATATTTAATCATTAAAACTAATAAAAGAAAATTCTACGATCTTAATCACATCCAGTGACGATCTCTTTCATCTTATCGGTAGAAACTATTTTTAATTTTTTATAATAAATTCGGTTGTTATAAACAATATTTAATTGTCAAAACTAATGCACAATCGTCTACAATCACATTCCGGCAACGTTAATCTTATCTGATGATAATTTTTTCCATCTAATCTGTAGAAACTATTTTTAATTCTTTGTAATAAGTACAATTGTTATAAACATTACCTAATTATCAAAACTAATGATAAACCGTTTACAAGCATTTTCCGGCCATGTTAATAATATCCGGTAATTATTTTTCTCATCTTATCGGTAGAAACGACTTTTCATTATTTATAATAAGTACAAACAATAAACAATTAAAAAACGCAGTCTATATCACTTCTGAAACCCTTCATCAAAATCAGTTCAGCTGTTTCGAAGATTAGCGCGTACATACAAACAAACAGACAGACAATTCGATTTAATTTATATGTATAGATAAACTCAATTTGGTTTCCATTCCTTTGCATATTAAGCTAAAATATGTTTAGTAGTAAGTGGCGCCTGCATTTTAAAAATCATGTTAAAATTTCGAGTAGCTTTAATATTGAATATATATTCTTTTCTTTCTGAATCATTTTAAAAAATTAGCTATTTTAATCATTTACCCATGGAAAACAAAAAAGTCTATTATGTTCGACACTATTAAATATAGTAAAATATACTCCATTTATCTTTTAATTTATATTAAGACCACAAGTAAAATGTGTGATAAGATATTGCGAACATACTACTAAAACTTTAGAAACCCTTTAGTATAATCAGGCACAAAATATTTCAACTTAGATGTGACAAACGACGTTCCTAAAGATTAATCCTCTCAGCGTACTCACGCAGTCACGCACGCCGTTGCCTCGCTAGACCGCTTGGCTGATACCAAGAAATCTTCTTTAAATCTTCTTCGTGGTACGACGCGAACGGGCGGATATCTTCAGTACTACCTGGTGATTGGTCCGATGCTTCCCAGCATCCATGCTGCGCTGGGAGGAGCACTCGTCAACACCAACTCGGTCGTACCGCGGAATCCGCGGTCGTGCTGGTACCATGAAACACGCGGAAGGTGTCTCCGCGTTACGCCGATTTGACGTACTAAATATATTGTTTTATTTGGATATTTTATGCTTGTGCAATGAGAATTGAATTTCAGCAAGAACAACTAAAACCTTAAACGAAATTGTGTAGCCGTATTATTATATACTACATTCAAATACATTTACAATACAAACAAATAAAACGTGTATTATATGAAGTCAAAATTTCTAACAATTATAAATTTTGGAAATATTGAATGCTAAAATATAGTGATAAACTAAAAATACTCTTTTTTTAGTTTCATAGGACTTCTTGCTATTATTTCAGACTTTGTCTTTCTTTTGTGTTTATCTCAATTATACGGTTATGATCATTTCGTATTGTTGGAGAGTACTATATAACATACATGAGATTATGAAAGGGTGTTACAATTTCCTGTTTATAGCAGAGAATTTTCTCGACAAACTGTCATAACATTATAAAAAATATACGCATTAAAATTAGAAAAATTCAGGTGACAACATAAATACACATATTAACTTCCTTTCTTTTTTGGCGGAGGTTACAAAGACTATTATTTTTACACAAACTTATAGAAGCAGAAACAGGAACTTACGACCATTTATCCAAGTAAAAACCTATAACTGCTTCTTCAAGTATAAAGAAGCATTTAAATTTTCAAAGATAGGTTATTTATAAGCCAAGTTCTAACGGTCCACGCGTGGCCCGGGGGCTAATTACCAACCGCGCATACCGAGATAAGATCGAAGATCGCCGCGAGATAACGCTGGCCACCGGAAGGAAGCAGATGCCAAGAAGCACCTGCCCACGGCCCAGACGTAGTGACCGGTGACCGCCAAATTGTGTGTTTGTGGCGTAATGCTTTATGATGTTTCAGTGAGAAACTTATAAAGGTAAGAAATTGAATGACCATGAAGGGGTGGGGGTGGTACTTTATAGAAATGATTCATATTACTTTTTGTTTTATGGCATTTGGATAATAATTAATAAAAAGTATTCATGGGGATTGACTGACTGATTAATTTTAACCTTACTTAGGTAGAGGGCCTCGACATTACAGCCCAGCGAGTTTATTGTATCTTCTTTTATAAATTGGTTTATGTAAAGAGGTTTTTTTGTTGGTGCCAACTGTAACAGCCTTCATATTAAATTTTTCTGCTTCCTGTCTTCATCATGAACTTTATTTCTCATTACGTGAGTGCGGGACATTCAAAAATAATATGAAAAGCTGATTCTTCGCCCTCTTCATATAGCCTATGCCTGAATTTCTCTTTGTAGATTTTCAGAGAATGCATATTCTTTTTCAAAAAAGTGTGGGGATAAGGGACCTCACCCTTCTGATTTGATTTCTGTTTAAATTCAGCATTTCAGACTCATTGCACGAAGTATTCAGTATGGTTTTACTGTGTTACTAAAAATGTGTAACCATTACTACTGGCGTTGCTATTCAGTCCATACAACCACACAATGCTGCTTCTAGTATACTCAGAACTCACAAATATGGCTGCGAAATTATTTTTGGTCTGAGAGTTCGCATCTCATTTTCCTGTATCCCCCCGAATCTATGCAAGTGTTACTTTATTATGGTACCCAGACTAAAGAGACGGTCTTAGACTAACATCAAGATTATACGCTTTTTTGCCGTCTATTATAATATTCTTCTCAGGTTATCTCGCAAGCATATGTTAATAGCGTGAAACTCCCCATGAAAAAAATGAATTTCCCATGTTCCCCAGAGGAACAAATATTTTGAATATGAATATAACTTATTTGTTTCTGCATCTCCTCTTATATCAGTTTTGGATCCGTATATCATTTCAGGCTGATACTGTGAGGTATAATATTCAGTATGAGTATATAAAAGTAAATGCTACTTCTTCCTTTAAGGCCTTAAATAAGTTCCTTGTACCCATTTGTTTGCCCGCCTCATAGAGTCGATCCAGCAATACTTGGAAATACTCAATGCTGTCAGACAGGGCCACAGTATCATCAGCATATCTCAAGACCATTATTTTCACCATTTATACTTTTATTCTATAGGGCTGTAACTCTATAGCTGTTTTAGAGATTAAGCCTGAATATAAGTTATATAGGGTCAGTGATATGACACAACATTTTCTTACTCCCCGTTTAATAGGTATCTTGTTAGTTTATTTCAAACTAGAACGTTGGTCTCTTGATTCTAGTATAACTTCTCTACGATACAGAGATCCGTCGCCGTCAACATCCGAGATTTTTTATGAAAATGACTAAGTTACATAATATGTTCTAACTGATCAAATACCTTCTCGAAATCCACTTCTACAATAACATATTGAGATCGAATAGAGCGTTCCAAAGGACTTCGTGAACCCAAAATGTGTATTTTCGAGGACTTGGTCATCAGACTTATTAGTAGGTAATCAGGGCATATTTTCTATTCGCCTATTTGGGAACAAATGTAGATTGTAGTCAATCTAACAAGATATCTCCGCTGTTATACACAAAACTAAATAGTTTAATGGAAATTATTTTTATTAAATATTTTTATGAGGTCTGTTGGTATTTGATCTGCGCCAAGGGCCTTTCTCGTTTTTGAATATTTTAATTGCGTATTCAACCTTATAATTGATTGAGTAATTCCTGCTAATGCATTGCTCAGCCAATTTAGACATCACACTTTTGAAAAAATACCAGAGTTTTAGTTACGATTCAAAAGGTTCACAACTTTTTTATGAAGTGATTTTAAGATGAGTCTTTTGAATACAGTGACGTTAAATGCCGATTTTAATATTACTGCAATGGGTACTGCATGCAACACATTTCTTGTGGAAAAGATGTGTTATCCATAGAGCATATGATAGAAACCGTAAGATTTTCGGATCACTACCAAAGACATAAAAAAAAGTAGATAATTTGGTCAATAGTGAAATAAAATCAGCTCCGAAATCGAAACAAATTTTTCAGCTAAATCTTGTTTCGATAAATTACCCTGTAAGTAAGTTTCCGTATTATCTGGAAGTTGGAGTTTGTTTGTAATTAAGAGAAAATGTATATTCGTTAAAAAATTTATCGTTTTTTTTTAAGATCGTATTATTTTTTATAAAAGTTTTTGTTATGTTCTTTTCTTTATTAAATAATTTTTTCAAACAACTTTATATTATTTTATGTAATTATTTTTTTTTCATCAATCCTTAATTCTAAAAACTGCACAATATTTAATATAGTTTAACTAATAATTATACAAAATAACTATATCCAAATGCTTTTTTTTTAATTATGATTGTTCTGTATATAAAAAAATATTGCTTGTCAAAAAAAACTGGATAAAATAGCAAGTATTAATGGACTTTTTTTCAAATATTGTTATGTGTTAACGAAAGGGGTGGTTTTTTGTACTTTTTTATCAAGGTCATTTTCACCTGTTTAAAGGACCTATTGAATAATGTTTAACAACAATGAAAATTCCGAGATGTTGATGGATCTTATACTGTCAAAATGTAGTTCGGAATTGAAAGCCACCGCTATAAATTAGAAAGTGTTAATTCCTTTTGATCTGCTTCTTAGTTTTTTTGAGGCAGTTTTTTTACTACTTATTCATCCGAAATGTAGTTTCTTGTAGGCTCAAAAAAAAGAATTTTGTTACGAGCTTTTTCGGTAGTTACGTAAGCTTTTTGGTGATTGAGGCTACTTTTCCCCCTATTTTAAGGGTTTGTTATAAATCCCTTGTATGTACGTTTGTACTTAATTATTTCACACATGCCTTTAAATTTAGAATCAATTCGACTCTGAGATGAAATAGCAGTTCTAGAAGCTCAATGTTATTTTCAGACTTTTGAGGTTTTTTCGACTATAGGGGATGATTTTGGGGGTGTACTTTTAAATTGAACTTCAAATTTGATTTCAGTTTGAAAACATACTTAGCTTACATTAGCCCATTTCGTTGATGTAAACTCTTTTCTTTATACGAATCCCTATAATACAACAACGAATAATTCATTTGCTTATACTGCAAAAAATTATAAAAAATAGTTCTTCGAAAATACTTGATAAAAAAACGAGTAACGGCAATTTTCTTGAGCAATGATATGCTTTTACCAAAAGAAAAACTCACTTCTGATAGTGTACCACTTATTATTATTTTTTTTTCGCAGATCAAATTTTAAAAATTAGCAGGAATTACTCATATATATTCTTCCTCGCTCTTTGCTCTTAAATAGTTCTTGAATATAAGTTTGTCATGTTCTCAATTATTTCCTTCTTATTTTACCTAGACAATACCTTTACACTGTTAAAAATAACCTTAAAGTTAATGCAAATTTAATGTACATTGTACATTAGATTTAATGATTGTATTTTAAATAGTGAATAATTTACATTTACTTTGAATTAAAAGCAAATTCATTGAAATATCAGTTCGTTGTACGTAAATGGTATCTTAAATTTCAATAAACTAACTGAAAAGATATTTCATCTTTCTGTACATTAAAATTAATTATTATGTACCTTAACATTAAAATAATTAACATTAATATTCATGGTACATTGCATGAGTATTCAGGAGATGGTGCAACTTGTACTGAACTCTATTTAGTATGATATAAGTTGCTTAAAGGACTCAATTTTCTAATGGTGAAGTATTCATGTCTGCCGATGCGGACGGAAACAAGTGAGTTCGAAATCGGTTTACAGATGACGGTAAAATGTCTATGGAAAAAATTTCCACCATTTCCTGGTAACAAAATTTTTTGACTTCATATTAATGTTGGTGCATTAACTATGTGATAACATATCTTAAATTCAATGAACACTGGCCGTATATTTGATGTACATAGTCTCCTTAAAAAGTAATGATCAAATTTTAAATTTAATGCAAGATTACCTTATATTCAATGGAATACATTAATTTAGATTAATGTAAAAATTATTAAATTTAATGCATTACATTAATTGAATTAAAAAATCGTTTTATAAAATTTGCTTCCAGCACATCTACCTTAAATTTAATGCATTCGATTTTTCCAATATAGTTAATATGTTATTATATTTCATCCTTTATATTCCTTTCTTTTCATTTAAATTTATGGTTCATTTTTATTTTTTTATCTAACCGTTACCTAAACAATTAGTTGCTATATAGTTTTTAAGCAAAATATTAAACTATGCGAAACAAAAGCATAAGTGCTGTATAAAATTTATTGATATATTTGTACTCTTCATGTTTCTTATCGGCCCCTAATTTATCTATGTATTGTTGATTTTCTTAATTCACAAAAATTTAAGATTTTTAAACATAATGATAAACTGTTACATCTCACAACCAAACAATTCATGTATATACATAAAATTGATTTACATTCTATCGTAAATAAGATCATAAAAATAAATACAAAACCCTTAAGCTTTTAATACTAGTCGATTATTCCGAAAATTGTTATTGAATAAATAGGTCTTTATTAAAAGAAAACATAACCATTGCAGTTACCAAGTTTTAAAGAACCGGAAATTCTTTTTTAAGTCCCATCTTGCCTAATTAGTATAAATGTTAAAAATTCTCTTATTTTAACTTTTCAGCTGGATAACTAAGTTCAAAATAATGTTTTTGTAGGTCTTCTTTTCTGTACGCAGCCCCTCCATTTTCCTATTCTGACTTATGTTTACCTGTTTAAATAAGAAGCCACTCTTTTGTTTCGTAAACTCCATTGCAGAACAGTTTCCTTTGTTTCACGGACCAGCGAAACTCATGGCTCGCCATGACATGTTTTAAAACAAAAGCTATCGCGTGTTTGAAATAAATATGGCGCCGTAAATTAAGATCGCGTGAGCGCGCTTTATGCGGAGCCCGGCGACATACGTCATAGCGGTCAGTCAGGCCGCTGCTGCTTATGGCCTTACTGCCTATTCAAACATTACTTTGGTATAATATATTGCCGTGCTTAACGTTTAATACGTTTATTTTATATTTTTACTGTTAGTTTTTTTTTCTATTTTATGGATATTTTTTTTCAGGAACATTTTAGCAGTAAAATATAATGGGCTGAAGTATTTTGGGAAATAAGTAACAAAAAATTGGGTTGCCTTACGACTGAAGGTTAATGTCTAACCTTTAGTATTTAATACTAAAATATCTGACCTCAATCACACAAATTTTATTGTAATATCAATTAAATAAGTCAGAAACATATATCCTACCAAGATAATAAATATAGAGAAGTTTGCTAGGTTGTTTAGTTTTGCAACTGAACTGGGATCGTTCACATATATTAGAAAATAAAATCTCTTCTGAACCAACCCTTTTTGTTTTTAACGAAATAAATTTTATTTGGAATATTTTTGTATACAGCAATGTGTATTTAATAAAAAGATGTTTTCGAATATTTTTTGTGATTTGTTACCCCAAGTTTCAAAGACAAACAATTTTATACTCTATAAACGGAAAACTAGCCAAATGGAAAAACCAGAGCCATATTTTATAGCTTAAAGTGCAATTTAAAAGCAATTCAGTGTTGTAGTCCGAGGAGATATATAACAACATAGGCGTAGAACATGAGATTTTTGTAACATTAACAGCAGTGATAAAAAAGTAGTATCCATATGCAAAATGTTATCATACTTATACAGAAATTGCTTTCTTCGAACATCTTAGTAGATAAAATTCTGAATTTTACTACACTGAACCACCTAAGAATTAAGTTACCATTTAAGATGTAGTGAAGGGCTGTAGTGGTGCAGATCTTTTTTGACTATCAAAAATATGCAAGAAGAACACCGTGTTTGATACAGTATATATCGAAAATTACCTCCAGCGAAATCAGAAATTACTTGGTTAAACCGTTTACAGTTGGTCCAGTGAGAGAATACCAATGCGTTATCAATCTACGAACATATTAAAGACAGTTTTAAGAACTGTTCATCTTAATTTGTATAGAAATAATAAAAGACAGGAAAGCAAAACATTGTTCTTCTAATCCAAGCCGTACATCGTAAAAAATCTGACGTTATAGGTATAGCAAGATAGAAAGACACAACCGAGAAAATCGAGTTTCGTTTTATGAATACAAACTTTCTTTGGAGAAATTTTGATTATTCAAGTGAATTTAAAACAGTAGATTTTTTAATATAAAAGCTATTAATTATTGTTTTATAATTTATTACAGTTAAGTATGGATTACTTTTATTAAAAAACTAAACTTAGACTTATAAATATTTCTAACCTTCAAATCTGTTGTCGGTGTCTAAATGCCCGATACACGTATGTAATTTTAAAATGTTTTTCGCACCAATTTAATCAGTTATAATAATCAGGCATTAAAAATTAAAATAAAGTAATGAGATTCGATTTGTCATAATGCGTAGTAAAACTCTTAAGAGAAAAGCTAACAGCTTGTGTGTAATTTATGTCAGCATTTCGAGTTGATCTCTTCAAGAGGTAAAAAAATAATTTTATTTTTGAAAGTAAACATTTTCAATTAAGTACAATTAATTTTAGAGAGTAAACACTGCCCTTAAAATTTCAAGGTTATCTTATATGCTATTATAAAAAGGAAAGAAAACAATTCAGGCATTTTCACTCGTGGAAAATATAGGCAGATCACAGATCTTCATGAAAGAACCAAAATGGAGGTTCGAGACACACTCTAAAATATGTACTAAGAAAATAAGAGTATAATCTCTATTATAATATAAGCTAACCTTGAAAGTAGTAATATCATTGGTCTATAATGATCTTAAGGTATTTTTATTTTTAGAAAAGCTTGTTACTTTAAAAAGCTTAAATACTGAATTCATCAACAAAGAGATTGTTGTGATACAATAAGGCTGACAAGAGAAGAACATTGATTGAGAGAACATGCATTTTTTTATATGAACTGTGAAAAATTTTTTTATTGTATACTTTTGGTCTGATATGTTATTGCTTTATTTTCCAAGGCTTGATCAGTGTAATGTTTTAAAATTTTTATTACATATATTTTTGATTGTAATTTAATGTTATTATAAATTTACAGACCTATTTCTTGTGCACTGTACTGTTTGGGCATTTTCCTGGTATGTACTTAAATAATAAATGAATAAATACTTTTTTTTCATGCTGTTTTTAAGGATTATTATTTTATTTGCACACACAAGTATATTTTATAAATATTGCGTTCAAAAGAGCTATAGAAAAAATTATAAATAAATTTTCATAGTTTGTATGTACCATTATAAACACGCTTATTTCAAGTATATGCAGGTAAACCTTATTGTGTTATATTTAATGTTCTTTTCGATCTGCCTTTGGGTTTTGTGATAATTCATTCGTTTTCAATAAATTTATTTATTATTATTATTTCACAATGTCTTCACTCACCTAAGAAAGTTGAAAATTTTCCCTTTTCTTGGAATCCGAAAATATAAAGGAATTTTCAATATACTATTAAGTTCCGTTGTCGGTACAATAGACGCGTCTTTATGAATATAAACGGTGTATTGCCTAATTATTTTAATTCATATTTTAGCAACATTATCAGTGTAGAGAAAATTATATTATTTTAAGAAGCGACATTTCTTCACAAAATAAAATATATACGTTTTGTCGGAAATTTATTTATCAATTGAATATTTCGAAAGTTCAATGACTGATCAGTAGAAATTTTAAAATTACAACACGAGTCTCATATAACTAATGTGTGTTCCAAACTGTTAAACAAATTCTGTATTAAACAAATGACAACGGTGAATTTTTAGTCAAATGCTGATAAAATGTCTAGTAGATGCTAATGAGAGTTATAAATATTATTTGGAGCATTTTAATTGACAATATTTTTAGGTATTTTAATAATACTAAAATATCCATAAATTTTGGCAAAAATCAATAAATTTACCTTTTTGCTGTTGTGAAATGAAATCAGTTCTTTTTATACTTGATTGGCCACTGAAATATTTTGAAAAGTCAAAAAATTCCAGTTTTTAAACGAGTTCTATGCATCCAATATTTTTGCTTATTTGTGTTGGAATCTGTCTCTAAAGTATTCAAATACTGCGAATCACTTTTAATGACACAAATAATGTTTTATTTTTTCCACTTATACATTCAAAGATTATAAAAATTAAAAATAATTAAAGGCTTTATTTACAAACCGCACTGTCACATTTTGCACTACCAATTAACCATACTTTCTTTCTGTCAAAAATAGAATGATTTTGTTTTCACAGACGACTCGATTTTTTCGGGATATACACGGTCGCAGTTACAAAACCCGGTTATGGGACATAAATATCAAAATATTGATAATATTTTAATTCGCTGGCCTTTTATTACATTTTCTAAAAAAAATTCATTCGGCGCTTATGATTTTTAGTAGGGGGTGGAACCCTTTTTCGTTTATCTGATTTAAAAAGCGCGGAAAATTTATTTCGCTTCGACTAAAATTTATAGCGCATTCTTAAAGTTGGCCACGGATTTCTGGACATTGTTTTGCTATATTTTATATAAAGTAGAAGATGTAGTCCGTGGCCCACATTTTTTAGAACGAAATTTATAAATTGATGTTTTGACTAAATCGGTAATTAAAATTAGCTTCTCACATGCTATATTTGTTTTTATAATAGACGTCATCAATTAACATCTCTTCTTGTGCATTTGCATTGAATTTAGCATCTTCGGGTTTTGTGATTTTTGTCTAATAAGCTTTTTCTTCATTCAAAACTTACTTAAGCTTGATTTTTTTGAGATGAGAGAGAGAGTCCTTATAAGGCCTTAGCAGTTGGTTCTTCTAAATATGCCTTTATTTATAAATACCATCTGCAAGTATATCACTTTATCATCTATTATCTAAATAGATCTCACAGGAAATTTCTCAGTTCAATTTGCATGAAATTTTTGAAGATGGCGCAGCTTGTATCGAAGATTTTGTCTAATTTTTTAAAGGATTCACTTTTCTTATGGTGAGGTGTACTTGTCTGCTCTGTACTGATGGAAAACAATGAGTTGGAAACCCGTCTAAAGATGGCAGTGCACTACCAACAGGAATAGTTTCCACCTGAAGTAGTGCTTGTTATTTCTAATTAGGACAAAGCACACCTGTCCTCATAATATAAAGCTTTTTCAACTTGTTCCTCTAAATATGTATTTATATATATGTATCGTTCCCCGACACCCTGCTACTTGAATCGGGAAAAGACAATTACCACAAAATCAACGCTTTATACCTCGGAAACTAGAAATTTTTGGACCTTGTGCCCATTGGAGCTTTTAATCAGAACTCCAACAAAAAGGATATACTGAAATTTCAGCGAATTTGACCGGGAAATCGGTTCCCCGACAACTTGACTAATTGAACGGAGGATAGCCTACTCGTATTACCACAACTTTGACGCATTGTATCTCGGAAGCTAGGAATTTTCGGACCTCGTACCCATTGGAGCCTTTGATCAAAACCCCAAGAAGAACAACATAGCGACGTTTCAGCGGATTTGACCGAGAATCAATTTCCATAAGGTTGGTGCGAGTCTTTTGCCAAAACTTTTTGACATTCGGTTTAGAGGAGAAACATATCGAAAGGAAGTAATAAAAATTTTTGCAAACTTTTTAGCAGTACATTACTAGAAAATTAGAATTTCTAGTTAGCTGAGGCTTGCTTATAATATACACTAGGACAGTGAAGGCTGTTGGCATCGCAGTCCCCTCCGTCGACAACTTGTTCCTGCTTGCAATCATCCCCCCCCTCCAAAAGCTTCGTATTGGCGACCACCCGCCTGTCGACAACTTGCTTTCGCTTGTCATAGTGTACTTTTATGATATCATCACCTCCCCGAAGAGAAAGATTGGATCGGCCCCTGCAGAGTGGTATTAAAGTTCCGAAACGGTCGACTAATTCAAAAGCAGAGGGTTATGGAAAAAAACTAAAGTTTTAAGAAATCGAACGGCGCATTTTGTGGCGACCTTTTCTTGATCATGATCTTCAGGGTCATTTGAAGGTCAAGTTATATTTTTTTAAATGGAACCTCCTTTTTATGGCGGAAATGGAGAGCGGGAAAATTCCTTATCAAATAGTATAAATACATAAAGGGTCAAAAACCAATACTAAACGCGATTTCCCTTCAATTATCTGGGAAAGGATTGTTGAAACAGGCACTCCACTCACTGTAAATATTCGCCAGCCAACTAAGGAATAACATGAGTTGTCGAAATTGTATTAAGCAACAGCAATAAACGTTGGCGATTGTAGCTTATTAGTGAACGATACAACATTGGTCAATAAAAATTGGCAGTGGTCAATTAAAGTAAACGCAGGTCATCATCGGTCTTTGGTTACTGGCTGTCAACTAAAGTAGTTTTTGTATAATATCGTTTCTTTAGACGACGCATATTTTGAACTTAAAGGTAAGGTATGCCGACACAATTTTCGATATTGGAGTAAAGAAAATTTCCATTGGTGACTTGAAGCACATACACATACACCTAAAAATTAAAATGCGTGGGTTGTTCTTTATGGCGATCGAGTGTTCGAACCTTTTTTATTGATGGAAATATGGATGGTTAATAATATTTAGAACTCTCACAGACCGTGTCAGATTGTTGGTAATGATTCTTGTTTTATACCATTTTTGTTCCGGATATTTTCCACTAAGGCTTGAAGTGTGTATTCTTATGCTTGACCTTGATATGACCTTCTGAGAACAAAAATTTCTTAGCATTATTTGTTTCTTTTCTAAAAAATTAACTTAGGCTCGAAATCATCTTGAAGATCATGGTCAAGATGAAATCCAATCCCAAAAATTTACTCCTGGTGAGTTGTTTTGCTGCTCTGATATTTGATCTTGATATAACCTTCAGAAGTTAGAGGTTTAAATTGCTCGTGGTGATATTTGAAGGCCGTTCTTTTCATTTACAAGGTCAAAAGTATGTATTCCCATTTTTTTTCGGCCAAATTTACACCAATTCATTAAAAAAGTACATTTCACCTTCAAATGATTTTTAGATGTGATCTGACTTCATATGTTATTTATACCATTGGATAGAAAATATTCCCCGCTACACATTTCTTCAATAAGGAATGCACCGTTTGATTTCCTCAAATTTATATTAAAAATTTTTCTCCATAGCCCTTTGTTTTTGATTTATGCGACCATCCAATACTTTAATGCCATCCTGTATAATAATATAATTTTTATCGTATTTTCCACTAAGCAACTAATTTTGAGGTTTTCTTATTTTTAGTATCAATGAAAACCGCCTAGCCTAATTTTCCATTGATATATTTATGGATGGATTAATTTTGACCATTTAGTCTCGGTCTAAAAAAACTGAAAAGAACTTATGTCGCAATTCATTGGATGGCACGACCTGCAGCATGATGCATAATGTCGATAAGAACAAGAATTTGGAGTTCTGACTTGATATTTTAAACAAATTTTATACATTTGGAAATTTGTAATTCTAAATTTTTATTGTTCCGATTATGGAAAGCCTGTCCTCCATCTTGTCAAAACGACAAATTTTGGAAATATTTTTTGCTTGTGTTGTGGACAGCTTGGTTTGTTTTACATACGGTCGGAATTTAGTCAGCTTAAGTAAATTTAAATAAATAAAATCTACAGAGGTGGCTAGGGTCATTCTTTTTGCTTTTCCTTTGTTGCGTCACTATTTAGAAATTTTAGCTATACTAATATAATTGTTGATAGAATTATATACAATTAATTGTGTTAAAACGTTAACATCTTAGTAGCTAATCACAAAAGGGCATTCTCTCTCTCTCTCTCTCTCTAACTTTCGTACTGATCTAAGTTGGCAATAACTGCCAGACTCACTAAAAAAGCTGAAATAGGAGGAGGAATAGTTGTGTTCCGAAAATAAATAAAACTCTCCATTTTACCACTGCGGTAATGAAATAAAACGATTTTCTTATTTTTTATTTTATTTCTAAAGTTCATAACGTGACTGAATTAATTTCATAAGTTACCGTTTTTCTTTTTAGGTCATTAAAGAAAAAGATGGATAACGTATTTCCTGCAAAACCAATTTTGGTTCTCTCTCCTTCAGTGGAGATGTAACGAACCAAAAGCTTATACTGTCTAAATAAAAAAGCCAATTTAACCAGCTTCAAAATTAGACCGTGTTAGTGGATTAAGGAATAAAGGTTTAAATTATCAAATGCAATAATAAATCAATCACCTTAAAATACAAGAATTTAAAATTAGTTTTCTTTTATTACCAACGCGGCAAAAATGGAAAATTTTGTATGGCGGATTAAAAATTTTACATTTCTTGATTTTGTCCAAGATCGGTATGGATGACTTTTGGAAGTGTTAATTACGAACTTAAAATTATTTTTGAAAGATTCAGTATGGCGAATCCAATACAGGAGACTAAAGATCTAACATTTATCAATTTTTTTCAAAATTCTTACTGGGTCGTTTTTGAGGATGTAAATAGCGAATTAAAAATTATTTTAAGAAAATTTAATGTCAGGTGCAATATAACTGTCTCAGTATTTTAACTTCCGGATTTTGTGCAAAACTAGTACTAGAGGGTTCTCGAGGAAGTAGATTTTAAAATTATGTGTCCGATAAAATAATATGGTGGGTTGAAAATTTTTCATTATTCACATTTTTTCAATTTAGTTATTACGGGGTTTTCGGAGTTGTAGATTACGAATCAACAGTTCATTTTATATAACTTAATATGGAACATACAATACGGGGAACTAAATATTTTACGTGTTTCCGATTTTGCCCAAAATTGATATTGGGAGATTTTTGAGGCATGTACAAAGTCAATATGCAGGATAAAATATGTCAGACTAAAAAATTTAAGTCTCAAGTTCTTTAAATATCAGTATTGTGAGGTTCTGGGGAGCCTATATTATTAATCTAAAATTAATTTAAATTTAAATATAGTGAATTGACTACGGCATACTAAATATTTGTTTGATACAATTTCATTCAATGCTGGTATTTGAAGAATTCTCAGAACTAAAGAAATTTTTGCTGTTCATTTTAATATGGTTTACAACTTTGGATAAAAGGGGAATTTTTTTGCAACCTTGGAATCATTGCGAGGTACACTAATCTCGCTTAGTGCTTAGTACCTAGAGAAGGACTAATATCACTTTCTGACTTTAATCATTTATAGGTTATTTCTAAGAATCTTCGAACTTCGAACATACTCCTAGAATTAACATAACGTCAGAACTAGGGCCGGGTTGTTTGAACGCTCAATAACGTAATAATATTTTTATTTATATTTGAAAAAGTGTTGACAAACAGTAGATATTTCATTTCTTGGTAGACACATACCGATTTTATGCTATCCTTTTCTAATTTCATTATTTAAACCAGTATCATCTGATAATTTGCACGTCGATTCTAGAATACATAAAAGTATGAACTTATGGTCGCCTAAATTATTATTATTGTTATTTTCAATATGTAAACAATATCTAAGAATATTTACCAATAAAAATATGTTTTAAATCCTCTTTTGGTTAATATTAATTGCAAATTTCGCATTTATTATAATATCAAACACTTAAAAACCCTGAAAAGAGTCACAACAAGCAATTAAACTGAAAGAAAAGATAAGTAAACATGTTTATGTCTATCAAACATCCAAAAAGCCTCTCCCCCACCGACCATAAACAGCTATCAAACAAATCTATCGTTGTTTAAATCTGTAAGGTATGATCGAAGGTTCTAGATACCTTTATAATGCTCCTGCCATTCTTAACGGCAGTTACAGCCACGACAGGTTCTTGGCATCTAAAAATTTGAAAATAAGGAAAGTTATTCGTATTTACGTTAAAGAAGGGATAATGGTGACTGGTCCTAATTATTCCAGTCTTAGTGCCCCTCACAACCCGAAAAAAATACTTGTTACATTTACATTAATATGCAAATAAGTATTATTTAATAAGTTCTTACGACCAATCTTTGCAACATATACTGATTACAAAAGAAACACATAAAACCGTTTTATAAATATTTCATCTTTAAACAAATATCTATACCACATTATCGCTGCGACTGTAAAACAATATGTTATGTCAATCGTTACTATTTTACTAGTTGCTGGTGTACTCTTTAGTTTTTAGTTGGACTATGCTTTAGTTGATGACAGTATTGGTATTTTTGGCTAAACGCCAAAAGGTTGCGAAATTTGACCTGGCTCTTATTGTCTCACAGGACACAATTCCCCCGTCTCCCCTACTGGAAATATAGCATCTCAGTGTCAGGTCGAGATACGCAATGTTCATTTCAAAAAGTAAAGCCCTCCGAAACTTTGAATTCTTATAAACACCAAAATCATTTCCCTATAGTTGTCCAAGAAGAGACTACATCGGTCTATGAAAACTTAACTGATGCTGAGTTGTTGAAACGTTGTTTGGAAGAATAAATGCAAAATAACAATGAAAATACACTCCAGGATTACTGCTATTACATTTAATGACATGTACACCATTTTGTTATTTACGATGGAAGTGTTAAACCTAAAAATTGACCAAATGGACCGCTAGCAGCAGAGAACTTAGATGTACAAAGGACCACGATAACCAACCTGTGAGCCCAGCAAGATAAGATAAGATAAGATAAGATAATTTATTAGTAATAATATACAAATAGTACTTTTACAAGTCAAATAAATAAAATATTAAAATTTTGTCAATTAATTATTATCATTAATACAAATAAAACATTACACGATATTGATTCTTCCTGAAGAAGAAAGTTTTGGTAAAAAAAAAGCTAAGAGAAGCTGACAACAGACAAAGACAATACTACAGATTAAAATTTGATTCAAAATACTCCTCGAACGAAAAAAACGCGTTCGACACAAGGTAGCTCTTGATTTGTTTTTTGTACTGATAGAAGTTAAGAGCTTTAATTCTAGCTGGCACGCAGTTGTAGAACTTTATTGCTAAATATCTTGAACCATTTCTGGATCTCTCAAGCCGGCCAAAGTCTGGTACAAGATTGTTGTTGTTTCTTGTTGGATAGTTGTGAATATCTTCGTGTGATCTGTATAGATCAAGATTTTGTTTAGCGTACAACAAACACTGCATAATGTAAACACAAGGTAAAGTTAAAATTTTAAAACTCTTAAACGAATTTCGATAGTCTTCTCTATAACCAAGCCCAGAGATAATACGAATGCATTTTCTTTGTTGTCCAAACGCCTTATCAGTATGACAAGAATGACCCCAGGAAAGAATAGCATAAGCCAAAAGAGAATGAAAGTTACTGTGATATACTGTCAGAAGAGTTTCTTTGGAAGTTACCCGTACAAGACTCCTGAACAGGAACAGTTGTTGGGATAATTTTTTTGAGAGATTAACAAGGTGTTGTTCCCAGGTTAATCCTGCATCTAGGTGTAGTCCCAGAAATTTGACCTCCATTGCACATTGAGGTAGAAAGGACTGTACAATTTCACTGTTATTCCTTAGAGTAAAGTTAATACTTTGTGATTTGGAGTTGTTCAAGGATAGGCGATTGGCTCGAAACCATTGAAATAGTTCTCTTTCTGAAGTTTTGCAATCAATCTCTGAAGGGTGATAACTTATATAAAACATTGCGTCGTCAACAAACAAAACAGTATTGACTCCCTTGCCCTTACAGTATGTCAGGTTATGTATATAGATGAGGAATAAGATGGGACCTAATACCGACCTTTGAGGTACACCATACCTTAGGGATTGTTTTTTAGAATTACACTGCCCAAAGTGGACATACTGATCACGATCCGATAGATATGAATTAAGTAGTTGAATGGCATCAGCCTGAAAATTATACAATGGTAGTTTTTTTAGAAGAATGCTATGTGTAACGCAATCGAATGCCTTTGTGAGGTCTAAAAAGGATGCAAGAGTGTCAAGATACTTTCCAAAGCCCTGCAAGAAAGGGCAAATCAAAAAGACTTCACATATGGTCCAGGAATCGCAGATTAGACGTAATTTAAAAAAAAATAATGATTTGAAGATGCTGCGCGTTACTTTTTTTCTTTTGGGTTTTTCTCGAAACAGCTTTTTAAATTGGCGGACGGACAAAATATGTCGAGATCTACTAAATCGATTTTGATGAAATATTTATTGTTATCCTTAATAACATTATCTTCAATGTGGCGTACGATTTATTGGATTGGATGTCGTTCTTATTCATTTTTAATCTTAAAATTTAGGCAAAATATCAGATTTTTCACAGCCACTATTTCTACAAAAATCTTTTTTCTTCGCTACAATGAAGCTATAAATTTTATTTAGAAGAAAAAATGTTTAGGCGATTCTGACCGGAAAAAAATCCACTATTAACTAGGATTTTCATGCAAGGGTCCTATAAAGCATTACATATCTCGGCCATCTTTTATTGTTTTTAATTTGTTTTCTTTCTTATTTATTCATGAAACTATAGTGCATTTGCGAAAAATAAAATTTATTTTACCAAAAAAAAGTATACTTGTCGAGCGCCTGGACAACCTAACCTCTCCAATGACTTATTTCCTCGATGTTATCATATAGAATCACCAGCTTAGATTTGCCGAAGTTTTTTCCACCCTGTATATATATATATATATATATATATATATATATATATATATATATATATATATATACATATATATATATATATATATATATATATATATATATATATATATATATATATATATATATGTACCCCACTGTTTCCATTATTCCGTCCGTTTCATTAAGAAAAATTAGAATATTACCTACTGCATTTGTTCATATGTTGTCGACTGAATCTGTAATAAGTTAAGTAAAAACTTCAATAATAATATACTATAATCGTTAGCTATTAGCAAAACGGTATATTATACAATCTTAAAACGCACACACATTAGAAACTTAAGAGTATTTTTAAAATTTACACAAATTATACCCACAACCATGTTTTAACGCATTAAAAAAAATTAAAAGGCGGTCATTTAATTTTACAAATAATACCATTAGAAGATATAAATTTAATTGTTGTAGAGTAACACCGGAATGATATACAATACAATATAAAAGATTTAATCACCATTATTTCTCGGTTTCCTCCTTCTAATTAAATAATTACCAGAGTAGATAGAAATTACTGAATTACATAAAAAAAGTTATCATTGTAGATCTGAGTTTTATTTGTTTTTATAGTGTACCTTTTACAGGTTATAAACTGCTGTTTAATAGCTCGATATATGTCTATAAAAAAAGAGAAATCCATTAGAAAAAATTACAGCAAAAATAGCTTTTCTGAAAATTTATTTTTATAAAGTAATTATAATCGAAGGTCACCTTTATATTGAAAAATTCTTCTGGAAACGGTGACATTCGTGGAAATATTCAAAACTCAAGAAGTCAAGTTCTTTTTAGTTAATTTTTTAGCCAACTAAAGAGATAAAATCAAAACCAATTCTAAGTTTAAAGTTCCTGCCGAACTTTGAAAATGAGATCTGTTCAATAAGTCGTTAGTATTAAAGGTGCGTATAAATATGGTGAGCCGCGCCGCCCTAGACGAGCCTGCCGCGATCCTCCTTTGAATTTTGCCGACTTCGATTGATATCGGGCGCTTTTGGCGACCGGCGTCAAAGGTTTTAATAAAAGTGTCGGGGTACAACAAGCCAGTTTCCTAATATTTCTATCGTTCGCAAGCAGTGCGACCTAAGTTTGCAGTGATCCATTTTCTGTCCTTTTTTGGTGCAAACTCAAAGGATTTTTTTATCGAGTTGGGTATTGTACGCTCTACAATTTACATTGCAGCGACACCGACGATGCGATAAATATGATGAAATGGGCTTGTTTTATCGCAGACGCTTTTGGTATCTTCTTTGACGCCGGTCGCCGAAGCCACAAGAAATTTTTTGAGAAATTCGCATGGTGCGCTCGACATCAATAGAAGTCGGCAAAATTCAGAGGAGGATCGCGGCAGGCCCATTACTGGTGCGGCTCGCCATATTTACAAGCAGATGTTTCAAGTAATTCAATTTTTAGATCTTTTTTTAAATAATAACTGTTATTTTATGGCTCTAATTTTAAAATATGAATAAAGGAAGAAAAAGAACTAAACTCCCATACCAAGAATATTTTCGGCTGAGCGGACATAAGATTGTTGGTAAACATTACTCAAGTGTTAGAAAGTGCAGAAAACTTCAAGACAATGGAGAAGCTCTAGGTCAGGAAAATGACGATAGCGCCGTTTCATCCTCATATGGGACTCATCAGGCCATTGCATCCGACACAGTCTATCATCTGGCAATCTCGGAGCTTCTTCATTATCTTGGAGTTTTTCACATTTTTTGACAGGAGAATAATGTTTACCAACCAATGTTTATTTTGTCTTAAAATTTTGGTATTCAGAAGATTATATTTTAGATTAGTTTCGTGTTTGTGCAAAGCAGTAGACGCTTTTTGTGTATACTTGAATTCATGTAATCTATTATCTAGGTATTGTGTTGTCATCCCTAAGTATAAGTAAAGCAATTCATGCATGGTATGGAATAAATTACGTTAGATTTTTTTTAGAAGGGACTTTACTTTTTAAAGGTGTAGATATGTGATTTTCAGAAAACTCACAAACATACAGTATTTCAACATATTATGTACTGTTATGAGTCGGAAAAATTGTGGGGAAAATTTTTTTGTTGTAGAATCTAAAAATATATTGTTTGATTAATCTATTTATTTATTCTTCCAAGAATTAGTTTTCTTTTAGTGTTTTCGTAACTTTTTTCAATGTTTCAGGTCGATATTCTGGTGAGGTTAAAGTTAGTGCCCTATCTGCTAATCCTATGATTACACTGTTTTTTTGATACGTAGGATAGTGCGAGTTATTATTAAGGTAACGACCTCACAAGGTGTTTCTTGTGTACCATTTAATTTTAAGATTTTTGCTTTCCTCATTTCTGATTAATGTCAAATCGGGAAAACTAATCTCAAAGATTTTAATGTGAAGTGTGATACACTGTAAAAAGTAAATGCATTAAATTTAAGGTAAATGTGCTGAACGCAAATTTTATAAACGTTTATTAAGTGAGTTTAATGTAATACATTAAATTTACTAATTTACATTGATCTCAATTAATTTATTCTACTAAATCTAATGTAATAATACATCAAATTCAAAGTTTTGACCATTACTTTTTAAAGTGACTATTGCCGTAAATGACAACGAACTGGAAAAAGCATGAATCACGAAAGGCAATGACGTCACAAATAACATCTTACCGACACGTTCCGTTGCTGAATAACTTCAAGTATTGGTTCCAAATTATGATATAGTATGTCAACACAGGGTATCTGAGAAAGGTATCAGCGGACCCACTGATACGCCTGTAATTTTTTGTGATAATAATCAGTTTGTAATTCCGAGCATATGCAGAGACATTTTCGGTCCGGTTTAAAACACTATGTACATTAAATATACAGCCAGTATTCATTGAATTTAAGATATGTTATCACATATTTAACGCACCAACAATAATATGAGATTAAAAATTCTGCTATCAGGAAAAGGTGGAAAATTTTCCCATAGGTAGTGTACCGTCATCTGTAGACGATAGGGCTATTCTTTTGAGTCATTATCACTTTCAGTTGTATCACTTGAAGTAATTATGATCACTTCGACCTAATGACTAGTAAATGCATATTCAAAAGAACATCAAGTTATCAGTTACACTTTTTCACTTTGATCAATTGATAATTACTCAAAAAAATACAGCCCAGGTTCGAACTCATTGGTTTTCGTCATTACCAACAGACATGTACACCTCTTCATAAGGAGTCCGTTAAGCAACTAATATCATACTAAACAGTAAGTTCAATACAAATTGTGCCCTCTCCCGGAATCTCACGAAATGTACCATGAATATTAACGTAAATTATTTTAATGTATATGTGAATTAATTTTAATGTACAGAAAGTTGAAATCTCTTTTCAGTTCTTTATTTAAATTTAAGATACCATTTAATTAAATTTAATGAATAATGAACCGATATTTGAATGAATTGCTTTAGATATAAAGCAAATGTAAATTATTCACGATTTTAGGTACAAAATCTTTAATTTTAATTTAGAATGGACACTTAATTTACATTAAATTTAAGGTTATTTTTAACAGCATAGTATTATACAAACACTGTGTGTTTCGTCGGTTTGTAGTGTTAATTAGTTTTAATAGTGTATTTAAAAAAATGTTTTGATATATTGAGCACGTTCTAAAGGATTCGGTGATCTCATGAAAATATTTCACGTTATAAATAAGCCGATAAAAAATTTGTTGATTAGCTTTTTTTTTTCGCATATAATTTTTGGTAGGAGTGTGATATTTTGATGCGGTTTTTAGTATATTGTGGAGATTTAAAAGGTAAGTTTATTGCAAAGAGACTAAAAACTGAAAAAAGAGAAAACAAAATTATTTAGCGACTTTTTTGTCTCTTCTGACGTTTTCTTCTCATTTTTACTTGAGAGGTGCATTTGAGTTTCTTTACAAAAATTGCTAAGGAGGTTAGGGCAAGGTTGTAAAAAAGTACTGCCCTAAAAAAATAGGTAATGATGCATATATTTCTACTTAATGTATTAGCATCCATTTTTAACTAATACCGGCATCATAAATTCGAAATGTTGAGATTTAGCGACAAGCTATTGGGAGAACTCTTTGAAATTTACAGCAGCAACTAAACAAAAGTTTTCTTTATGCCTTATAGAAGGTTTTACACAAATTTATAACGAAAATGAAAATAACAATTTAAAACTGGATTAATATAAGTCGCTTATAAGTTAAATATCCTGTAATAATTAAATAATTTCCAACTTCCTAAAATTATAATAAAATGGTGATAGCCTAGAGGTGATTTCGGGTGCTTTAATGTGTCATAATTAACCATTTTGACCGCCATATGCTGAAAAACTCTAACGGATACGAATATGCTAATCATGGTATAAATTAATATGTTGTTCACATGCATATGCATTTTGGTATACGTCCTGTCCAACTATAGAACTTTTTAGTTGGTTTTATGATAGTACTAAGCCAAGTATAATAGTGGATTTGTAAGTTATCTCCCTAATAGGTGCAAATGTTCATTAATATGATAAAAATTTAATTTTCGATGACAGATTGATGTTTGAATGGGATATATTTTTAAAACTGTGATGGATGCCATGTCTTTATGTCTTTTATTTCGCTTATTAGAAGGAGTCTTTCTGAAAGTTTCAGTTAACGCGATTCTTCATTTCAAGAATAACACAAGCAAGACAACGTCGGTAAAATAAGCAATAGAAATTGTTTATACCGTACTGAAAAGTTTAGTTCTAAGAAGCAATAAGGCGATAATTTTGCGGTTTCACCCTTTACATGCAAATTGTATGGTATAAAAAAGGATTTTAGAACGTGAGTGGGCTGTTAAAGCGTTTCTTGCTTCTCTCCAATACTTTGACCTATAAAATATTTTGTACGTGACCCTAACTATTTACGCTAGCTTTGGAGGCTGTCTTTAAAAAACTAAATTGGGATGAGAAAGGTTTGAGAGTCGACGGTTCTTATCTTAGTCATCTTCGTTTCACCGACGATGTTGTTGTCATGTCTAGCAACCCAGAAGAACTAAAACAAATGCTTCAAGATTTCAATGAAGAGGCGAGAAAAGTGGGACTTAAGATGAACTTGGGGAAAACTAAGTTAATGAGCCCTGACGCAAATGTACAAATAGAAATTGAAATCATAGAGAATGTCTAAGAGTATATCTATTTAGGCCACGTCATGAAACTGGGCAAAGAAAATCAAACGGCGGAAATAACAAGGAGAATAGGGCTGGCATGGGCTGCCTTTGGAAAGTTGCAGTACGTATTAAGAGATAGAAACACACCAACCAACCTTAAACGGAACGTGTATAATGTATGTGTCTTGCCTGTTGCTACTTACAGCATCGAAATGATAACACTAATCAAACAAATCGCAAATAGGCTCCGAGTCACTCAACGCTCTATGGAGAGACAAATGTTAGGAATCTCGTTACGGGATAAAATACGAAATCAAGTAATAAGATCAAGAACCAAAGTAGTTGACGTCATTGAACGCATATCACGACTAAATTGGCAATGGGCCGATAGGTGGACGAGTAAATTACTGCAATGGCGACCGCGAGAACGAACCGAAATCGTGGTAGGCCACAACGCAGATGGGTAGATGATATAAGACAGTTTGCTGGAAAAGACTGGCTCCAGAAGGCGAGAGACAGTTCCCAGTGGAGGACGATCGGAGAGGCCTATGTTCAGGAGTGGACGTCAATGGGCTGAGAAAGAAGAAGAAGAAGAAGACGTGACCCTAACCTAATGTAACCCCGGGATATTTGGACTTTTTACGAAGTCTATTATTTTTCTAGAGGATCTGTGCTTTATTTCTTAGAGCGTTAAGGTGAGGCCTTAAGGAATTTTAAGTCTCTTGCAAAACAGTGCCATGTATGAACATAGCAAGTGTTCCATTGTTTCGGCTGTATCGTACTCAGCTTTGCTCATCTTTTTAAAAAAGTGTCTCAGGGCGAAGTGTAGTCTTGACCGACTAGTTAAACAATACGTCTTTAAATTTTGGTGTCGGTTCTAGTTTTAGGCTTTAAATAAAAAACATGCTTTTAAGCTACACCACTACGCCAAGCTTTCGATAGTTGTTTATTGTCTTCTGCAGGGCTACGGTATGTGGACATTATATAATACAAGTTAAAATATTATTAGTTCTATTACTTACTTTACATACACACAAATTTTCATATTTGGTTAAATAAATGTTTATACCCGGTGGAGCTATTAAGCATTACAATTAATTATTATTAATAAAAAACAAAATATATTGTTTCCACGGCGGAGAGCACATTTTTGTATCTTTTAAATGGACATGACAGGAGCGCCTGGAAAAATCATTTTTGTATTTTTTTTATATAAATTATTTACCAAGACTAGGGCATTTCCAGTTTGCAGATATTAAAACTCCTCCTTCTTGTAATTAGTTGTTAATTGTTATAGTGTGCAAATGACACTGAAATCTTTCAGAGATTGTTGCCACTAAAATCTTTCAGAGGTTGCATTCATTATTGGGTGGCAAATGGTTTATATTAATTAGATAGATAATTTGAGGGAATTTCCGGTTTTACACTGCCAGATTGAATGTGTTCAACTTGATATAACTAGAATTTTATGAGGACATTCATTATTACTACAATATATCTTTTTGGGAGATCAAGAAGCATTCTTGCGTTGTTTGGCAATGGAGTTAAAAATTGTTTTGCTTGTCCTCTTTTATGCGGCTTGTTGATAATCCACGGCAAGGTTAATGGCCGAGAAAAGCAGTTTTTGCCATTTCTTTTGCGAGGCTATCCACTTAATTGATGCCTCTTACATCAGGGCTTCTTTGTTGTTCTGTGCCAACTTCTTTAGAGCTTGTCCACAATTCTGAGTCGGAGATTTTAGCGCTGCTTGGCTACACAGGCCAACAATGGTTAAGCTACAGAAAATCTAGTATACTTTCGCGAACGATTTTGGTGCGCTGAATCTGAAGCTGGCTTCAGAATTTCTCCGGCACGTCAAGTTTTTGGGACATCCTACCCTAAAAGTGCAAATAAATAACACTGTTTTTCGTCATATTTGAGGTTACTTAAAATCACAAGGTAAGTTGTTTTCATAAAATTAGTAGAAGTACCTGAAAGTATGATATGCTAATTTGAAGTTTGCGTCTCACCGATTTACTCGAATGCAAGCCGAAAACAGAGTACAAAGCTACCTCTTTGAGTGTATTTTTCTAAATTCTGTTATTTTAATGAAAACATAAGTATTTCAGGGGTCGGTGGTCTACCATTAGAATTTGAAAGTTTAAAACTTTGAAGCAACCCCTAGAATGCTTACACAGTTATTTTCATCAAAAACACAATTTAGAAAAGTACACTAAAAGAGGTAGTTTGTACTATATATTTGGCTTGCGTTCGAGTAGACTGGTGATACATAAAATTCAAATTAGATCTCGGTAAAAAAGGATATTTAAATATTTCAAAATTAATTTTAAAGAGAAACGATTATACTTTCAGGTGATTTTACTAGTTTGGTGAAAAAAAATTACCTTGGGATTTTACATAACCTCAAATATATCAAAAAAGAATTTATTTTGCACTTTTAGGTTAAGATGTCTCAAAAATCTGACATGATGGAGCAAATTTGAAGCCTGATTCGAATTCAGCGCACCAAAATTTTTCGGAAAAGTATACCAGAGTTTCTGTTAAAAAAATCAGTCAAATTTTGTTGGCCTGTACTAATTGACAATATTTTGAGCTTCTTAGTGTTTCTATGTAAAAACTCGTCGGTACTGATTTAAATAAAAACAGCTTATTTATTTGTTACATTCGGAAAAATACCTTAGCCAATGCTAATTGTGGGATACTTTATATTACAATCGGTTAATTTTTAATCTCAACCGACAGTTGAAGTAGCTGATCTACATAATGTCAAATAATGAGTTTAGCTAAACTCTTGGATGATTATAGTCTAGCCTATGGTTCAATTTTATAGAAAATATATTTTACTATTCCTAAACTTCCCGTTTCCCGAGTTGTGCGCCGTCAGAGGAATCAATTCCAGTGGCGTGTGCGTTTCAGAAAATAATAAATTGTGAAATTACGTGGAAATATGAAAACATTTTTTTCAAGTTAAATTTATTTTTTCGCATTTTTATCAACCTTTACAATTACAAAAGATAGAGTTGAATTCTTACCAACTGAAACCCTCCGGAATGACGGTCCTAGCGATTTTCCCTAGTCTGCCGATAACCGTGGCTACTGGCAGTCCAAGGTTATTTAATGAGGCCTCCAGTTTCCAGGCAAGTAAGCTTTAACAAACCTTTGGTATTCACTCAGTGTAGCTGCGCCAGGTGCCGGTTGCACCCATTGATTCGCACTCTTCCTACATTTTGGTCACAATATGGGGTTGCCATTTTAAAATACTTTATAAACACTTTAGGTGCCTTTAAGGTATCTTATGCCAATTAATCGAAAGTTTGTTACTTATTTGCTTGTCTGACTGGCGTCCAGTGCATTTCCCTTCTGATATGTTCGTTTCCGAACAACCAGGGTGCTTTTGGCGTCATCCTCAGGAGTGTGATATAGGTAAT
This sequence comes from Diaprepes abbreviatus, assembly GCA_034092305.1. Taxonomy (NCBI): domain Eukaryota; kingdom Metazoa; phylum Arthropoda; class Insecta; order Coleoptera; family Curculionidae; genus Diaprepes; species Diaprepes abbreviatus. The sequence goes on from JASJET010000103.1 coordinate 26,254,309, forward strand.
GTACGTCACTTAGCTCATATTGATTCATCGGAAGACTTGCTGTCAAGAGACAAATCTGAATCTGAGAAACTATCAGCTTCAGAGGTGACTCTTAATGGTTCAACCACTGCCTCAACGTGAATGTCCAAGTCCCACGTTCTTCGTTCTTTTTTAACATGATCGACACCTTTTTTCCAATCACTGGCCATCACATTAGTAATTACCTCGTCCAACAATATTTTGACATATGCTAATTTTTTATATCCCACTCACTCTTTATTTGTGCCAATAATAATTCGACTGGTTTAAGTTCACAATAGTGCGGTGGTTGTATCAACTCTGTTATAATTTCTCCCGAGCCATTTCATCAACAGCATATCTGATATACTTTTGTTTATCTACCCTCACTGAATCTAGCATTTAAACATTGTTTCGTCAAATTCAATGGTTTTTGAGAGGAGGCATTATCATATCTCCGCTTTTTTAGACACAGAAGACGGAATTTTTTCTTGGCCTCTATTATGATACGGAGCGTTGTCCATTATTATTACCAAATCGAGTTTTACAAGGTTTAAAATCGAAGAAAATAATCGCTTAAAAACATCGGCGTTTATGTTTTCATGGTAGTCCCCTGTTTTTTGAGATTCGAAAACGTCAAAACTACCATCTAAAAAACCAGACGCACTTCCAATATCAGTTATTATAATATGACAATTTATTCTACTAGGATTGTGAAGTCGTTTGGAAAATCCTTCTATAAATACCTGCTTCAAACTTCTAATGTTCAGATCTTGTCCTATCTTTCCAACTGTGTACCCTTCACTATGGGCTATGTTCCGTCAGTGTAATCCAATTTTTTCTCTTTTTCCAGAAACTCCCGCATATTTTCCAAAAATTTTCACCGCCATAAAACAGTTTCATTCTTCTCATTTAGTAAGCTTTTTCGATTCCGTTCAAGATATCTAAAATTAATTTCTTTTAAAGTTAATTTCAAAAGTCTTAATGATATTTTAGGTAAAGATGTATAATTATTAATTTCTGTCTTTATTTTTTTTAAATGCTGGTATTTCATTTTTGAAAAAGAAACCATAGACTGTGACGAATGATGTATTTTGTATCATCGTCTAGGATTATTTTTTTCCGTCCTCTTGTCTGCTTTGCTTTCTTTTTGGTCAACTTCATTATAATGATCATTTAAAACCCTAAACACAGTGCGCGAAGAAATTTTCGTAAAAGTGTCACATATTTCTGTAACATCCAAAGTGGTTATTTCAGGGTTTCGTTCCCGGATGCCATGGTAAACATTTGTAATCATTATTCGTTCTTTTAACGTCAGTTGAGAATTTTTTTTGTAGGCTCACCTGTTAAAGGTTCGTTAATATCCACAAATATATATACCAAATATACACTATAATAAGCTTTTTTCTCACAAGAAAATATCTATATTTAAAAAAAGTATAGTAATTATAATGTGAATCAAACAGTGCGAAAACCCAATCAAGATGATAATTTTCAAGTTTATTCCAGAAGGACATTCCGTGTATATGTGTTGCCACATCCATTATCATCGCAATAAGAAAGAAAGTACATGTTGGTCGGCGTCATCGTGCTATTTTAAATGCTGATTGCTATTTACGGCTCGCGAAATATGACAACAATGCATTTTAAACTTTTAGTCCCTACCCTGTTAATAGAGCGGAAAAGTTTTAAAACATTTATATTTGCATGATATATTTATTCCCCCGCTTTGTCGCTGTGATGACCGGAATTAAATGAGTCATTGACAGAAATTATGGACTTTGGGTATAAAGATTAGCTTTTCAGAAATACTATCATACCTAACAGTGAGATTTAGCTCAATGTATTTGGCATTAATTCGATAATTCGGAATTGTGTGTAGAATATTGCACTAACGTGAACCAACCTGTACAACAAGGCTTAATTTTATTAATAATATATTTTATTAAAAATTAGTTTTTCAGTAATACAATAATACTAAAAGTAAGGTTTAGCTAAATATATTTGGCGTTATTTCTATGTATAGAACAATAAAAATTTCAAACAGTAAAGAAAAACATTTCTTTTACCCGAGTTTTCAGTACTGTTCTCAAAAAACTAACGCAAAACATTTTTTTTTACCCGAGTTTTCAGTACTGTTATCAAAAAAGTAACGCAAATTTTTGGAACAACCAATATTTTTTAAATCCCGGTTTTTAGTAAAAACTGAGTCCTGGACACACATTGCAGGCATATTCCTAAGACAGCAATCTTAAGTATAAGCATATAAGAAGTATACTTCGTCAATAATATAAGTTATATGTTTAAAAGAAATTTAAAATTCAATACTGTGACCTGTATTTTGTTGATTATTTCTAACCTTTTTAATAGCCCATTATTCTACTATTTTTAATTTTTATTTATTTTTTATAGACATTTTAGTGTCTGTGGCTATGTATTGAATAAATAAGTATATAATTAACCGTAAATAGAACATGGGTGAGAATATAAAACGAGTACAGATTAGTGCAAATTGGAAGTTATTACGTGTTACGTAAACAATGCAAATCTTTATTGTTGGAAGCAGATAGTCATTCTGTTGATATTGTAGATATTTTAGTTGTAATTATTTAATTTGTCAAAATTCACATTGTTTTCTAAAAAATTCGTCTAACGTCAATAAAAATTCACTGATATATATGTATGAGAGAACAATTTTCTTAGAGGGAGCCGTTAGATTTCGATTTAAAAGAAACATCAAGTAAATAATTATTTAATTTAGTTTGTGATAAAATTTAATTTTCTAATCTTTGAAAACTCAGAAAGTTGGTTTGAATTTAGATAAACTCAGGCATATGACAACAATTTTAGAGCTAAAATAAAGATTCTGTTGTTGGGCAGCTGGGGATCATTTCCGAAGTAATTTGCTGCGTAGAATCAGAATTCGAAGTCAGAATTGGCCCATCACGTCAAAATTTTGTCATGTTTGTGGTTTCATAATCGAAAAATGTTTTTTGGTTACTTTTAATGCTATGTACAAGGTGGACAAAATTTTTTTGGTCTTTTTTCTAGGTGCATCATTTCATTCTACTTTTTTCCTCCAAAATAAGCTATTGAGCGGTTTTTTCTGGCCAAGTTGCCGCCATTTATACTTATGAAGTATATCCCAACAACGTCATGGGCATTCACATTAATTCTTTAAGGCATACATTTTTCTATTGTATATATTTTTCTCGAAAATTTGAACTTGACGGTTTTTAGATTGTTGAGTACGAATATGAAGTTAAAAAATTGAAATTTTGCTTTCCCAGATAGCGGATTCGAAATAACGCATCAAAATTTAGAAAAAATGATATTGGTATCTAAAAAAATTCACTTGGGGTTGTATAAAAAAGGTAATGATATCTAAAAACCTAATAACCTGAATTTAAAATTAAATTTTGCATAAAAAATCCTAAATATTTTATTTTGAAGGATAAGAGTAGTTTTAGATAGTGCAACTAGAAAAAAAGACCAAAACAATATGTGCATCCTATACATAACCTCAAAAGTAACTAAAAACCCCATTTTTCGAGCACATAACCTCAAATATCTCAAAATGATGACATGTTAGGCCAATTATAACCTCAGGTCAGCAAATTTCTTCAGAAATGATCTCCAACTACCCAACAACAATCATGACCCCATTTTTTTAGACCTGTTTATTTTTACATTACAATTGAAGTAAATTTCAGTTTATAGTTGTTGTATATATAACATATATATATATATATATATATATATATATATATATATATATATATATATATATATATGTTGACTTAAGCCAATGCTAATTGTGTACGTTTAGCAGTTAATTGTAAAAAGTATCATAGTGTGTGTATATACTTAAAGAGATTTGTAAATGCAAGTATCAGACTTAATAATAGTGATGCTATACATTTGCTTAATTAAAAACTTCGTAAGAGGGTTCAACATGGGCAACGTGGAGTCTGATACACTCGCGGGCACGACGAATTGAGGACTGCTATACCCGCAACATTAACTCAGCATTGTTCCTTATTTGATCAAAATGAAACGTGATTCTCCGCAGAAGTTCCTCCCGCAATGGATTACACTAAGGTTTTGAGGTGTCCCCACAGGTAAAAATCCAACGGCGTCGGATCGGGTGATTGAATAGGCCAGGAAATAGGTCCTCTGCTACCTATCGAATGATTTGGATAGACGTTATTCAGGTGCTTCCGCACAGCAACGCTGAAATGAGGTGGTGCTTCATCGTGCATGTAGTATATGTTTCGGCGGGTTTCAAGTGGTAAGTACTCTGCTAAATCGTGAAAGAACTCCAAATAAAGTTCTCCATTCAGTCGTGCCGGCAGTATGAATGCTCCAATGAAAAAATTGCCAGTGATTCTTGCACAGACATTAATTGATTGGAAGTGTTGTTCATGATGCGAAATAATAGTCGCCTGAGGATTTTCATCAGCCCATACATGTGAGTTGGGTAAATTTATGACACAATTTTTGGTAAACCTTGCTTCATTCGTGAAGAGAGAGAGTTTTTTCATATCCGGGAGATTTCCTACATTTTCCCAGACATTCTGTATGGTGCTTGTAGGAACTGGTTGGGACAGTACCATGCCCCTAAATATTATAGTTATTTTTCTTTCCGTCTCATTACAATCAAAATTGTGCATAGAATTCTATTAATTTCTTTTATTTATTTATATTGATCGAAGTTTGAATTCATACCAATAAAATTACCTTTTCCAGGTATAGCATCTTGTGTTAGGTCTGTTTCTTGCTCTTTTATCCGTTCATTGTCACCATTTTCCAAAGCTGTCATTAAGTTTTTCATCATTTATATATACAACATGTTCTGCAAATTCCGATTTGACTTGTGTTATTCGTTTCGTGCGTTCTCGAAATTGTTCGTTTCTGACCTTGCCTTTCAATGTGACACCCACCATTTTACATAGCCTTTGAGTTATTTCCGGTTTCTCCACTGTCTGCTTTGTAATTATCCTTGTCTGTGATGCGCTTGTTATTACCAGTATGACATATAAATCTTGCCAGTACATGCTTGGAGATCTTCTTGTTTGTTAAAATATGCTGAAAATTGCAGAAAATGATCCATCTCAGTCTTATTTTTCTCTTAATTTCTGCCTCTCTATTTTTCTGAGTGTTAGTTTGTGTCCCAAGTATGTGTATTATGTAATGCTTTCCATTATTTTGTGATTCATAGTTATAATAGTATTCTCGTGAGATATTTTCTAATTATTTTCTTGGTTATTTTTAACCTTACTATTCTCTTTCCAATCCTATAAGCATATTTTCCAAATCGTTTTCCTTGTCTGAGAAGAAAATCATATCATCAGTGAATCTTAAGTGATTTAGCGTGTTGTCATTTAGGTTTATACCACATCTCGACCAATTTGGTTTATTGAATACTCCATCAAGAGCCAGGTTAAGTATTTGTAGTATTTGTAGGGCGCTTTGTCTTATTCTTCTTACAAACTGGAACGCATTTGTGTTTTCGTGTAGATTCACTAATGACGATGCTTAGATATTTTTAATAACTTCTTTGCAACGGCCAATTCCTGCATTTGTTTAGTTCTTCCATAATCACGCAGTACTCTGTGGAATCGAAGGCCTTGTCATAATCTACGGAAGCCATATAGATTATATTTTGTGGCTTTTCCAAATAAGACTCTGAGAAGATGGTGACAAGTGCTATAGCATTTCAAAAAGCTCCATCTTCTTGCTATTGTTCTAGTTTGAATTTTAGTCTGTTTGTAATTATTCTTGTCAATAATTTGTATATTTGCACACTTATCGGTTTTATAGTTTTGTAGCAGTGTAACATCTTTTTTTTCGTATATGATATGGCATTATTCCATTTCTCTGTTATTACTGTTTAGAATATCCAGTTTAGTAATGACAGTGTTTTCAGCCCATTTTATCATCTCGGTGATGCTACATTTTCACAATTCAAGTTTCTTTGTGCGTGATAACTGAGGAAGAAATAATATATTCGCTAAGAGGCATGATGATGATGAAGTAACTGAGAACAACCAAAACTAAAAGTTAACCACAAATAAAACTATATTTACAACTCTGCTCCTGGTATCTTTCTGTGTTTTTGCTTATTGATAATTATTAAGTGGAATTTTATATTTAGATAGAAATATAAAATTCGAGCTCATGAAAAAAAAGCAAAATAAAAGCAAAATAAAAGCAGATTTATATTAGCATCTTTTTGTTGATGCTTGATATTCATACCATCATAACTCGAAATAAAAGGTCTATTGCATCTAGACAATGCTCTACCACCGTCGAAAATTCACTTGCACGAACACATATACATAATTTTCCTTCTCTCTGCTGAGTTAGTCAAGTTTAAAGATCGTTAGATAATTTTCAAAATTAACACTATACCCATAGAGTGACGCTTGGTACCCTGACCCCTTGTTTTTGTTTTGAATAGATGGAAACAAAGAGGAAATAGACTGATGGTTTTTGGAATTTGTAACAAATTTGTGAACAGTTTAAGTAGTCAGTTTAGTATTAATGGAGATTAGTAGGGCTTTAATATAAAGAAGGTGCATAATTTTACTAATCTGAAAAAAACTTGCACCCTTGTTGTTTTAACTTATACAGTAAGATGTTAATACATCCAGTTTGTAAATCATAAAATCGGTTTAAGAAAATGAATTTTTTTTTGCTACTGATGTTTGAAATCCAAGAGTTATATCAAGAAGTTACCTGCAGTGCGTAAGCTTGCTAGTTATTCAAAAAAAATAATAATGACGCATTCACAAGGTAAGAATAACTGTTTACCCTTTCGAGTTCGTCCTTTATATATTGTTTTTCGTTGTGCACAAGAGAATGTGTTAATCCAGCTAACTTGACTTAGTTGTAGTAAGTGGCAGTTGTTTCGCGTGAACAAGCATTTGTTTGCGCTCTCGATCGGTAATTCGCGTGCGCCATAATGTACCCCGTTTAACGTTACAACCCCGAGGCGCACGAATATTGTTTCGAGGCACGCCACCCGTTATTATTGGCTATTTTTATATAATTTATAATTTTCAAGACAGATCGCGCGTTTTTGTTTTGTTGATCGCCGGATAAGGGATTTTATCCAGCTAACGGCTTTCCTGTCTTATCGGAACCTTGATCGGTTCGAGCCTTAAACACTTTAAATTGATTTTTCCTTTTACAATTGTATACGCGTTTATGTTTTAATACACTTTATGTTCTTATGAAATCGTAATTTTAAATTTAATAAATAATCTTTTAAGTGAACTTGGTTATACAAAATGTACATGAGGCTAAAGTTGACACTGCTAAGTGGGGGCACATTCTAAGCTCTTAATGGAATGTTTTGTAGTTGGCGCTGAATCAAAAAACGGAACTTAATCGGTAAAACTTCATCTATATTGTTAGTTCAAACCATAGGTAAATATAGTGACGTAAATTTCGAAATGAATGAGACCTGCTGAGGGGTGTTGGGGGCAATGTAAGAACAACTCTACATAAAATGTAACAGAAAAAAATAGGTTAGGGCCGAGAGGGGGGTCAAAGTTGGCTAAAACAGAATTTTTGAATCTACAAGTCAAAGAACACATTTTGGAAAAAAAAGCTCCAAATAAAAGTTATAAAGATTTTAAAAACCTACAATGTGATCTTTTGTGTAATCATTTTTGTTAATTTGTTATTGCAAAAAGTATAAAAAACACTCAAAACCAGCCATTTTTTTCATATCAATTGTTTATTGCAAAATTAACTTTTTTTGCTTTTAAAGGGAAGCCCTCGTCTTTCTGAACAATATGAAAGTTTATAATAGTAAATTGGATAATTTGTTGCTGAGATATTGCTAATTGTTTATCCCAATACGCTATAACTTTTTTTTGAGTGAACATTTTGACCTCACAAAGGTTCAATCTCTCCGTGAAGGCCTAAATTTTTATATCTGTTAGACGGAAATGAAAAAATTAATTTTCAACCCCTTAAAAATCGCTTTTAAAAAGGGTGTTTTCTTTTATAAAGAAAAACTGAACTCGCAGATTCAAATCAGCAGTGCTCGGAAAAATTCGCCGTATTTCAGCAATGAATGGATCAATTATGAATATGGCACACCCCCTTTTTTGAGAGCGATATTTAAGAGGTTGAAAATTAATTTTTTCATTTGTCCCTAACAAGATATGAATATTTAGGCCTTCACGAAGAGATTGAGCCTTTGTGCAGGTCAAAATGTTCACCCAAAAAAAGTTATGGCAATCAACATTCTGCGTCTTAGGATAAATAAATACCAACAAATTATCTGATTTACTATTATAAACAACATTTTGTTCAAAATGACGAGGGCTTCCCTTTAAAATCCGAAAAGTTAAAAAAAAATAAATTTTGCAATAAATAATTGATATGCAATTTTAAGGATTTTTTGGCATTTTTGCAATAACAAATTGACGAAAATTATAGTTTTTTAAAATTTTATTTAATTTTTTTTTTCTAAAATGCGTTCCTTAACTTGTAGATTCAAAAAATCTGTTGTATCCAACTTTGACTCCCTCCCTCTTAGTCCCAACCTATTTCTTGCTATTACAATTTATGTAGGGTTTGTTCTTAAGTTACCCCCAACGTGGTATATGGGATAGATCTCTCCATCTCGGAACTTACGTCAAAAACACCACTAATTTTTACCTTTGGCATAGACTATATGTATTTGTTAAGTTTTATGGCAATAGTTTATACCAACTGGCCAGCAATTATCGATACTATATTTTCTGTTTTAATTTGTCAAAAAACAAGCTCCCCGAGGAAATATGAAATATATTGAGTAAATTAACACTAAATCTTCAGTTTCGTCCTTAAAATCACTCTTTTCTACCACTTACACAAATTATGTAACGGAAACTATCAATCTTTATCTGAAAACAAAATGTATCACATTACATTTTCCATCAACATAACCCCATTCTATTTTAGTGACTCTTGTGACGTTGGTTTAAGTTGTATCGGCTGATATTTTTCGATATTAATGGTTAGTTCATATTTCTAAAAATTATCAATTACCTCTAAGCATTTCCACTAAACTAACACTTTCACCACGAAATAAAAATGTAAAAATTATATATATTCCAACCTAAAAGTAAAACGTAAATTTTTTGCTTTTGAATTGTGGTTGTTTACCTAATTTTGTTCCAAAGTATTTTTACTGTTTCATGACAAATTTTGACAATGTTTTATTTATTTTTAATGTTGTTTCTTATATTTTTATTCACTTGTCAAATTTTTCGATAGCCGATAACATCCGAAAGCGGACACGAATTATGCCGACTTTTTAAAAAGTTGAAAGTTGACCAACTTCTTAATTGATAATTGATAGTTGTTAATTTTTAGTTGTGACTATGAACAGATGAAAGTAAAGTGTATCATTTAACTTGCAAGTAAAAGTTGATAGTAAGGGGTATTGCTTTAGATTCAGAAATTTTATGTCAAATACTTTCCTTATTAGTATATTGTAAAAATTTTTGGATAGAGAAGGCAGAGTACAAAATATAGTAGCCAGTAAAGTAGAGTGGATAGCAGAAGTGGAATAATATATTCTACTTACCCTTTCTCCCATCACAATTCTCACTGTACTCTATCGGAACTTTATTATTATAAGGAGGTTAATTTTATAGCAGTACAGTGGTAGGACGCAAAACATGTGTGTTTTAGAATTATCGATTCTTAAGTCTGTTTTCTTTGGGATCTTCTGCAACCGGTTCTCTTAAAAGTGCTGTAGGCAATCCTAACGTATTTCCTTTTGTAATCCATTTTTTTACCTATATATCTTTTTTTCACCGCGTTTTACGTTTTATAACCAGAACAATAGTTGACACGTAGTTACGCAATTTAATAGGGTTTATTGTATATTGAAATGAAAAAAAAATGTGCAAATTACTATTCAAATTAACTAAAACGACACAAAATTAAGTCTAGTAAATCCCTACTCTACTCGTAAAATTTAATTGCAATTGGAGGACGACGCGGAGACCGCAGAAATCGCTGCAATTTCCATTTTTTTTTTCGGTGCATTGTCTCTCACCTGTCATAAACTTTGGCGATAGTTATAATTTTTTTTATTGGGAAGATAAACTTAATACTTTTATAGGAAATATTCAATATTTGAGTTAAATTTGTCATGTTTTATTATAAATTTCCTGTGATTTTCAGGTTTCTTTTTTTGTAAGAAGATTGGCAACCGCGCTGAAGCTCATTTCAAAGAGGTGTAAAGATGGAAAAGCTATCAAAAACTTCCAATCAATGGTCCATAATGTGAGCATGTATGTCTTTCTGAAGCCAAAATTGCTGATACCCATTCCTAAACTGCAGTTGAAGTTCTTCGTTGCCAAATATCATCATTTTGGCAGCATATTTGTGACAAGTTGGGGAACTGGAAAATTCTCACAATGATGGACTTCGTTTTTAATAAATACAGATTGTCACTTGTGTGTTAACGTAGTTAAATTTGGTAGACAAATCTGTTGAATAGGTAATGTATGATTGCTATTCGATTAAGTATCCTTTTAAAATGACATCTTTAACATATAAAAATTCTAAAACAGTGTCAAAAACGACACCTAGCGTATTTTAGTATGAAGGAGTAATTGATAACTGTGAAAATAACCTGGAATTTAATGCATTACTCAGAATTTTATTAACTTTGTCTTTGTCTTTTTTTTTGTTGAGTATCACGACGTTTCATCTAGTAAAAGTAAAGACAGTGGGGTGTCACCGAGATGACTGCAATCATGCGTGCTATGTTAAGGCTCCTATCTCTAAGGATGGTTCTCGGTGTAGGATACTAGCTTCAGACCATTTTATATGATGTCCTTGAGTCCAATCGTGGTGGGCGGCATCAAAATATTCTGTTTCTCCACGAGATCTGTTCTTTTGGTTAAAAATTAAGATTTCAGTAAGAAATAAATAAATCTTTTTTTCTGTAGCGTTTAAATAGTTGCTAATTAATATATATTCTCTTTTCAAGGAGATAAATGGAAAGAATATATTCAAACAGTTTATTTCTTACAAATACAACTCTAGTTCTCTCGTCATACGCGTTTCAATCACCTCATGTCTCGTCAGTGGAACTCTATCGAACTGAAAGCAACAATCGCAGGAAACAATTGTCTACATAAAAAAATACAAATTCCGAGACATACCGGTAGGATATTAAAACCTAGTCGGTAGGTTTTAATATCCTTAGAGAGTGTCCTTTTGGTGTTCCTTGATCCTTACTTCAAGGGGTCTCTTTGTTTCGCGAGCCTAGGTGTTGCCTATTCTTCTAACTTTTTCCGAAATGCCTCTAACATACGGAATGATCGATACTAGTTTTTCTTCCTTGTTTGTTGTCGATCTTGTCCTCTTTCTGCGTTGTTTCAGAATCTTCTCCATCAGATTTAATGGATATCCGTTAGCTGTCAGGTTACTTTTAATGTGATTTATCTCTTTCAACAAGTTCTCGTTGCAGTTACAAAACGGCAGTGCTCTAGCTACGAGGCATCTTACAATTCCCTGTTTGGTGTTGTTGAAGTGATTGGATGAATAGTTTAGGCATTGCCCTGTGTGTGTGGATTTTCTGTAAACTGAGGTTCGAATTTGCCTGCCTGGTAACTTATTTTGTACTTCTCTCTCTATAATGAGTTTAATGATTGGGCTAATATTATTGAGATGAGAAAGCAAGATTTGAAATTCTTCCATTCCTGATAATAAGGGTATCGTCTACAAATCTAAGCCATAATTTGGGCTTCCTATTTGCAGATTCATTGCAAAGGTCTCGAACCATTCCATAAAAATGTTTGCAACCACCGGCGGAAGCGAAGATTTCATTGGTAGGTACTCCGTCATCCTGAATGAAAAATTTTTCCTTTTCTTGGAAATAGGAATTGGTCAAACAATATTCCAGCAAGTCTATGATGGTGTGTGATGGTAGAGGTGTTCTTTCTGCTATGGTTTGGTCTTGAAGTACCTTCCGTATGATCTTTAGTGACTCTTTAACTGGAACGTTGATGTATCGGCTTTCTACGTCAAAGCTAGTAAAAAGGTCTTCTGGATGTACTTATATTTCATAAATAATTTCTACGAAATGTTGGGAGTTCTGGACTAAGGACTATATATTTCCTTGCAATGGTTTCAGGATTGGAAGAAAGAATTTGGCAAACTCAGAAATCGGAGAGTTCCAAGAATTCATGATAGATCCAAAAGGTATGTTTTGTTTATATATCTTTGGGAGTCCATAAAGATGTTTAGTTTTGCTGTGGTGTGGCGTTAACTTAGTCCTGGTCTTCTCAGGAATATACCGTTCATGTTTCTTAAGAACGCGATATATTCTTCCTTCAATTGTATATATAGGATATTCAGCAAGAGATATATAGATTCTTTTCCTTAAAACTTAGTCAGTTTTTGGTAGTATGTCTCAGCATTCATTACTAGTGGCATTTCTTTTCTCCGGTGGTAGAATCTTAATACTGGAATCTTTCTCTAGGTTCTCTAGGGCAATTTTCTCGTCTTTGCTGATGTTTGTTTTCGTTTTTCCACTTTCCATCTGAACTAATCTAAATAAGGACCTTCGGTGCTTGATTAATCCGCAGCACTAATTATCTGAAGAATGGGAACCTCTTTCTGAGCAATCGTGAAGTTAAAACCTTTGGCAAGTAAAGAGTTTTTGGATTGAAATTGGTTAGAGATAACTATCAGCTGAAACATACTGATATTCGACAACAATAAAGACAGTGAAAGTCCAACAGATATCTACTTTTTCGTAATCTCTTCCATAGCTGGTAAGTTCAGTTCGTTCCCGATAGTATGGGGCTCGTTAAAAAAGTAAAAATGGAATCAAAACCATTAAGTTTTATAATTATGATCCTTTGGTAAATCAAGATATATAAGAAACAAAATTTTCTAATTATTTTTTTTTTATAAAAAATACTGGAAGCCGTTTTTTCTTGTCAGAAACCTAATCTAGAAAAAATTCTTTCCATAGGTTATATTACTTTTCTGACGCAATATATCATACCTCCTGTGTTATTAATTGCCAGAAATCCTCGATATTTTCCGGTTTCTTTATAAAAATGTTTAAAGATGATCCCATAAAAAAATCTAACGGATTCACGTCTGGTGATTTTGCTGGTTTCAGTAGTATTCCTTCTACCATTCCATCGATTAGGAGAAACCACATCCAGACATTGCCGCATATTTTGGGCACCAACTTGTTAATATCATGTCCTATAGTCATGCAAGTATGGTTCCATTTATTTGGGAATAAGGTAGTCAAGCGCGGATAAGAACTTAGAAAATTTAAATATATATCCATTTAGATTTCTTTTAACAAATCTTGGTCTTTGGGTATAACTCTTTCGTGTTCAATAAGAATTTTTTTTATCTGTCGAGTAATGTGACCACTTAAGGGAAAAGTTCATTCACCCGAGAAAAGTACCTATTCTAAAGAAATCTGATTTAGATCAAGCGACTTAATCGTTCATGGACAACTTCCGTAAGCTCTTGATAAAGGTACATTTTATATTCACGCGTTTTGACAGAATTAATCACTTTTAATATGATTGTATGGCTGTTATTATAGTGTTATGCTAATTGCCCAGCAGAAGTAACAATATTTGCTTGAAGGCTAAATAACATATTTAATTTGGTATCCTCACAGTAGGAGTCTTGTGTCTTGGCATATCCCTCACGTAATCTAGTTCACGATATTGCGTGTCAATTTTATTATACTTGCCTTGTGAATGGTAAATCTAGATATTTTTCCTGAAAAAAATTAGCTACTTCCGCTTGAGTTCGCGAGCCATCACCCATACATATAAGGCATTATATATTCCATTCCTTTTTCAATGAATAAATGAATGCAACCATCCATAGGCCAGTAATATTTGTAACGATAACCCAACACAACTAGAACATTTTTACCAAACATTCATCTTCGCAAACGATGCACACATTAATAATATGCGTCAACAATAAAACGAATTTTATTTAATTCGTTAAAAGTTCACATGTGGCTACTACACACTAGTGATAACATTTAACTTTAATACAACCGACTGAACACCGTTCGAAGGTTAAACAAAAATATCGGATAGCCGCCATTATTTTTGTCACTTTATTAATTTAATTTTGAACAAAAAACACTGCATCGACACAATGTCTTTCTGATTGGTTGAATCGCAATGCAATTTGTAGATTCGCTTTTGTTTTAAGGACAATAGGCCACTATCGCAAATAAAACAGGCAAATTCGGATGATGGGCCATTGACAACTGATAGTGTAGGCAGTTGTTTTTCTCTTAATTTATCGAAAACGGCAAAAAGTTCAGGTTGGTTAGAGATGTTAGCAATTTTGTATATAATGCTTGTTAGTAAAGCAAATTTAACTTTTGTGGTAACTGAGCCAGTTCGTGTAAAAATATAATATGTTAAAAATAATGTTTTATATTAATTAGTCAAAATAATTTTGATGTTAAAGAGTACTAAGAAAAAGGTGGGCTACATCCATAACTTCTCTAATACAAAATTTCTCGATATAGCCACGGCCCGACGGGCTTAGCCGTCGCTTAGATTTCTTTTAGTCTCCGATAATACTATTTTGGAACAACTTCTATAATATATCATTAAAATGACATTGCTGGATAATCCCAAATTTCTAAGGAGGGAAGAGCTTGAACATAATTTTTCCTTTTATAACATATTTATTACTGCGTTAAAGTAGTTGATAAAACATGCCCAAGATAACTAGCCTTGTACTGTGTATGGCATTTTCACCAATAATATAAGCATTTGCGCTAACAAACCATAATTTGAAATAAAATAAGAAAAACAACAATAATTATTTCCCCAAGAGACAAAATAGTAAATTGGATCTGGCAACATTGCATCATATCTGTAGTGATTTTTAGGTTTTCGCGCTGGCTTGACGTTTGTCGATCGTGGTTTGATATTGTTTTTTTTTACATTTAAATAAACAATCTTGAAACATTACAAGTTTTAATAATTTTTTAAATACTTTTAAGATACCGATTTTACCGGAAATGGCTTAAACAGTTCGACAGCGCTGTTTTCCAACGCCGGATAAAATGGCAAAAAGCAATTCATCGCGAAAGTTTTGTCCTGAGTGACAGTAGCCGATTATGTGTTCTTTTACACTGACAAATATCTCAACAAAACCCCAAAACGGGTCAGATCATTTTTTTTTAAATTAAATATTTCAGAATTAAACGAATACAACGTACCAAGTAAATTTTACAATTGTCCAAAATACTTACGAAAAACTATACCGCATCAATAAAACAGAGAGGAAAAGCTTAAAGAAATAGATAAAATCCGATTTCAAAAATCGATCAAGAAAGCAATCGCGAAATTTTAACATATAAAATTTTTTTATGAAGTTTTTGAAGGATTTAATAATTTATTTAAAAAATTTAAAGGAAGGGTGGTTTCCCATTAATGAAAAACTCCTAAGGCTATTTCTCGGATTGAATATTTAATAGGTCCTTATATTACCTGGACCATTCAAATAAACAATTATTGAGAAATAATTACGTACTTATGTGGTAACCAGTAAATGTATAAGGTAATAAACAAAAGCGAAATTTGTCAAGTAATTTGGATGAATTACGAAGTTCACTGATGGTTCAATATATGTTCAGTAACTGGTTAACTGAAAACTTAAATAAATATTTATACCTATATCCCAATAATTAAATTGAAGAACTTGATATGGACAATTTAAAAGAAGAAAAGCCCGTGTTCACTTATTTGGGAGGATTGCAATTCCAAATCCAGCTCACTGATATGCGATAAATAACTTTTTATTGAAGATAATTTTAACCTCATAATTAACTTAAGCAACGGGCTTACTGCAATATAAGCGAAACCTTGTAGTTGAAATAATTATTGTTTTATAAGCTAACATAAGCATATATTTTTTCTATTTCTGTGATTACAAATGTCATCTTTTGTAACAAAATAGACTGGAAATAAATAGAGATTGTTATTTAAATTTCCTGTTTAGTTCAGCAGGCGAACACAATTTGTAGATGGCACTACAAACTTGAAAAATTATTGATACTTTCTTAAGGGAATAATATATATATATATATATATATATATATATATATATATATATATATATATATATATATATATATATATTGTGACGATTACGGTGGTAGTTGCACATGAACTGCAAGCTATACGCACCCGCACAAAATATTGCCCGGTTAAAAAAAATTAGGTAACTTAGTTATTATTTATTTCTGAATTTTTTTTTAATTTTCAAAATATTGCAAAAATTTAATTAAAAATGTTAATATTTATTTGTTGAGCGCCAGGTAAAAATAATTATAATTAATTACAATTATTTCTTACCATTTTGAAAAATTTTAAATTTTCATAATATTCTATATAAATATAGATGTGTTCCTACCTGTTAACTGACTCTTTTCTCAGGTGAGTTCAGTTTTTATTATAAGATCTCAATCAGACAATCAATACACAGAATGATCAATTTTAGTAATTATTCACTTTTATTTACCATGCATCGACTTTTTAACAACCTGTATCACAAATTGGCAACGTTTTAGTTTTTAGTTTAGCAATCGTCTACTAGATGGTTACACTACAATTTAATATGGAAAGCGTGGTTGATTTTACAAAACTGATATTATTTTAATCAAATTGTCGTGTGCTGTGATATGTGATTCAAGTGGTTAATATAGTTTGACATCTACTATTAATGACGAATATTATTTATATTTTAACAGGTTAGTATTACAAACTATAACTTATTAGTTTAATTATTTTTATCTTACGAAAAGTTAGGTTATTATTAACTGCTATTTTCTTAATGTCTACCAACAATTAAAAGCTTTCTACTGCCTAGTCTAGTATAAATACCTTGTTTTGTTTTCTGTTACTTAGTCCCAATATTATAAAATACAATTCCAGTTTTTTTATTTAATTTCTTTTCTTCTTTAAAAATTTTCAGATGTCCAAAAATTATCGCTTCCTATAAAGTAAGAAATTGACAAATATTTATCCAAAGTCTCTTTCTATTATTTTCTTCTGTGAAAAATTCCAATTAATTTTTCTTATATTCTTCCAATCACAATATATTGTATTTGTTGTTGTCTGAGAGTTGAAAATTTACTTTACAGGACAAAATTTGAAACTTTCTAATTACTTTTATTAAATTATGAAATTGTTTTAATTAACAACAACAAACACATAAACTCTTTCTTAAAATAAAAACAAAATATTTTGCTTTTGTTTTCAGGTGACGTATGAAAACTTCCATTTCATTTTAAAACAATTGAAAATATGAGGTTATGAAAAATTTCAGGAGCACGAGAGACGCAGTGCTTTCAGCAAAAAGATAACTTCAACTCTTTTGAAATTCCTACGCCTCGGCTTTATATATGCGGCCGAAACATATGAAATTTCTGCAATCTGATTGATTAGATTTTATGACACCTGGCAACTTGATAAATTTAACTACTTTGAAAAATTGCAATTTATGACTTTTACCAATTTTTACTAGAATTTATTATTATCCTATTGTTAAACAAAATTTTCTTAACATTTTAGTACTAAATTTGCTTAAAAAACTTAAACCTACCTTATAAATTAATTAAATCTATACTATATTTTACAGTTTTGCATAATTTATGGCTTTTAATCTCTTCATAGTTTGTTTAATAATCCTTAAAACTATAACATTCTTCTTGCATACTGAACATTAATGTTTATTTTTCACTAATCACAGTGTCCTTGTTCGAATTTTGCACTAATTTTCCACTACACGCACTTTTTGTGTCTTATGAGTGATTGTTTTTATTGGGACCAAATATGATGTGTTACACATTATTATTAGTTCTTTAAACGCATTCACACACTTATTTTCAATCAAAAATATATATTTGTTTATAATAACATTTCCTCTATCTAGTTCAATATTTTTTACATAGTTTTTTTTTATTGAGCTTTAGTCTTTATAGAGGAAAATAAGTCATATATGTTCTAAATTATTTGCTTAGTCAACAATTTTGGAATATATTGGCTTTTTCTTAAAACTATATCTATTTAAATATACTATAAATTAAACAATACATCCTAAACTATGCTCAATTCTCATTTTTATCCTAATCTAAACCATGTTTACTGGTTTATTATCCATTATTGCTTCATCCTAACCCTTCTGTGTCACTTATTGAATCCGGGATTATAAAAACTATTTTGTTTGTTTCGGTCATTATATTGTGATCTTCATCAGAATAATTAAATTCTAAGACGGGGGGGGGGGAAACGGCTTAAAAAAGTAATATTTAAAACAATATATGTACAAAATACCTGCAAATATCTGGTGTCTGCCTCATTTGTTAACTTCACATAGGATACAAGTTAAAACATGCATTTTGGCCGTACGACGTACCAGTTTTAGACCGCGTTGTTTATTTGGCGGCAATCACCGATATACTATTTTGGCTGTTACTGGGTTGAGTTTTCTTTCTTTCTTTTTTTCTTTTTCTCTTTTTGTGTTGATTTTTTAAAATCAAGGAAAAAAGAGTAAATAGCACTACTATATCAGTTTTTGAATTGATAATTTTTGTGTTTTTTTTTTAATTGCTATTATTTTATAAAATTGTGGTTTTTCTGTTATAAGATGATAACTATATATGCTAGTTTTCTTAGATGTGGATCATTATACACCAATACACCTATAAACTTGGCTAAACAAATAATTACAAAAAAACGGGATCAAATCAACAAACACACAGGCACAACTTTAAATGAATTTCTAGAATCTGTAGAATTAACATTAAAATCAACTTATTTTGTCTATAATGACAAAGTATACCAGTAGATCCAAGGATGTGCAATGGGAGCATCCATATCAAGCGTAATTGCACAACTTGTTATGGAGGACCTTGAAGAAAACACTCTCAGTAACATGTAGGCATACTATCTAACAAAATAAAAATATATTAAACCATTTTAACAACTACCACTACAATTTACCATGGAAATAGAAAAACAAAATAAAATTGACTTCTTATCTGAATATCTGATAAAATCTGGACTTTCTTACCAAAATTTGTATATATTAGTAGTTATTTATTTCATTTAGAAAAAATTTGGCGCCGATATCAAACATTTCAGTTTTATATAAAAATGTATAGCTATTTTTCACTTTTTAGCGCACTTTTAGAAGAAATTATTTGATATAAGTACTAATCGAGATTAGTTTACCTCGCAATGACTCCAAGGTGGCAAAAAATTACCCATTTTATTCAAAGTTGTAAATCACCCTAAAATGAACCACTAAAAATTCTTTGATTCTTAGAGTTCTCCAAATACCAGTGAAATAGTGTCAAACAATTAGTCTGTCATAGTAAATCCCCTATCTTAAATTTCAAATTAATTTTAGATTGGTAATATAGACCCTAAAACCATCCAATATCGATATTTAAAATACTTAAGACGTAAATTTCTTAGCCCGATATATTTTATATTGCATGTTGAGTTTGTATACGCCTCAAGAATCCCGTAATATCAATTTTAGACAAAATCGGAAAATGTAAAATTGTCATTCCTTCATATTATATCTTATCAACTTAATGGTTGTAAAAAGTTAACTTTATATTCGCAATACAATACCCCAAAAAACCTCTAAAACGATTCAGTTCTACCTTTGAACAAAATCGAAAAATGAAAAATTTTTAGTCCGCTATATCGGATTCGTCATATTGAATCCTGAAAAAATACTTTTAAATTCATAATTTACACCCTCAAGAACCCCTATATCAGTTTAGGAAAAAATTGAAAAAAGTAAAATTTTCAGGAAGCCATATTGAATCTGCCAGATTGAGTTCTTCAAAAAATATTCTAAATTTGTAATTAGTACTAACAAAAATCCCCCAAAACTGATTTTAGACAAAATCGAGAGATGTGGAATTTTTAATCCGTCATTTTGGATCCGCCATATTTAATTTTTTTTAAAAATAATTTCAGATTCGTAATGTGCGATTCAAAAAACTCCCCTATATCAATTTTGAAAAAAATCGGACAAAATTAATTTTTTATTCGCTATATTGGATACGCCATATTGAATTTTTAAAAATAATTTCAGATTTGTTATATGCGACCTCGAAAACTTCCCCGTACCAATTTTGGAGAAAATGGGACAAAATTGATTTTTTCGTCCGTTATGTAGAATCCGCTATATTGAATTTCTTAAAAATAATTTTAGATTCGTCATGTGCGACCCCAAAAAGTCCCCTGTACCAATTTTGAAGAAAATCAGACAAAATTGATTTTTTGTCCGCCATATTGGATTCGCCATGTTGAATTTTTAAATAATATTTTGGATTCGTAATGTTCGACCCAAAAACTCCCCCACACCAATTTTGGAGAAAATCGTACAAAATTAAATCTTTTTGTCCGCCATATTGGATCCGCTATATTGATTTTTTTTTAAATAATTTCAGGTTCGTTGTGTACGACCACAAAAATTCCCCCGTACCAATTTTGGAGAAAATCGGGCAAAATTAATTTTTTTGTCCACCATATTGTCAGCGCCATCTTGGAATTTACTGCACCAATTTCGTCAAAAAAAATATTGGATCACCGCAGCAAATTCCTGAATATAACGTAAAAAATTTCATTAAAATCGGTGCCGCCGTTCCGGAGTAATTGGTGTACATACATAAAAACATACATACTCGACGAATTGAGATCCTCCTTATTTTAGAAGTCGGTTAAAAATAGAATTCATATATTTTACAACCAAAGTAACCCCGAAACAAACAAAAAAATAAAAAATATGGTCTGTCAGAAAAAATAAACATTCCTTTTAAACACCATAATATTATAGTTTCCCACAAAAGATACAACCTGTTAATATATATATATATATATATATATATATATATATATATATATATATATATATATATATATATATATAATGATTTGTTTACCTGTAAGTGCAATTTTAAATGAAACGAAATGTACTTCCAAGACATTCAATTACTAATTATTTTAATTATCCATTTTAGACTTTTGAATTTTTTTAAATAGTAACTTAAGAACATAAAAAAGTCTGTAAATACACTAATAAATCAGAGAATCTGGTCGTTACAAAGAACTAATTACAAAATTGATAGCTGCAACCATTTTATATTTTGCAAATTTTCTAATTCAGTGATTCCAAATTCCCTCAGGCCTATTTAAGGTATTAATCAAAATTAAATAAAGATTTAAAAAGTATCTTCATCTAATTGCTAGTCTCGTCTTGGTGTTCTCATGCGAGACCGCAATTGCATGATAGAAAAAAGTGCAAGTTAAAATGTACCACGGTTGAAGGAAAAGTGTCATGAAACATACTAATATACAGGGTATCTCAAAAAAATTGGGTTTAATAATAGAGCAAAAATTAAATGTCGACTCTTTTCTTTGTATGTATCACAATTTTGAATAGTTCGATTTCAGTTTCATTCATCATCTTTATGGACTTTTTACGTAGGCATTGCTGTTATTTAGTTTAATTTCTAATTTCACTATAAAATCTGAAAGCAATTCTTCCATAAAATTAAGTCTCAAGACTTTAAATCTGCATATCTAAGGTTAAATGACATTAAGTTGTTTGATAGAATAAGAATGTAAAGCTTTAAATTCAACGGTGTATTTAAGTCGCATTTAATTCTAGGAAAAAATGTTGAAGAAATGTTCTAGACTGGCTTGAAAGTACAATATACACTTAATAACGATTAGGAACCTTATCGAAGTGTCGTGCAAATAAAAAAAAAATAAAAACATTGCCAGTCCGATAACCATCTTTCAGTCAATCAAAATATCATTTTTTGGTTCAATATCGAAATAGCTGTCACATTCTTATTCTGCGTAACTGTCAAATAACTTACACCCAGATTCACTTCTTCTTCTTCCAGTGTTGTGCTCTTTACAAAGCCTAGGCAACCTATCGTATATATCTGTTTTGTGTTTCGACTATGTTGTACATACGGGGGACCACCGGCTTTATGAAACTTCTGAAATACATATGAGGGCTTACGAGGGGTCCTGATAAGCAATGATACCTTGTTTATTGTCGATTAAGATTATTTCAGGACAATTTTTAACGAATTCCTAGTAATTCGCACAAATTTACAAAAATGATTATTAATTGCTATAAAACACTGAAATTAATTGTAAATATTGAGTAAAAATTCGTTACAATTGCGTCTTTTTTTTTCTCTGTCACTTTACATGCATCAAAATTATCGACGAGTTCAGCCCAATAACATATAAGTACAAAGCCAACAAAGCAGAAGTCCTATCATAACCTCAAGCATTACAGCTCACCTGGGACCCAGCGGCGAAATCAGCAAGTAATCCAATAACGTATAACAGTTATTACTTATTTACTTACTTATGTAATGGTCTATAAGTACTTAAAATTGATTAGGTAATGATGTTAAGTTCCCTTCTTTGAAAAATCTATAATGCCTGAGATAGCTACCTCTTATTGTCGGGGCAATTATACATGGGCGGGGTTTTGATGACTCACTTACCACAAAATGCAAAAACAACATTTCCTAAAGTTACTCTTACCGAAAGTTCAAATATAAGGCGCCATCTGTAGTTTAAAACTGATCTAATGGTAACTCTGGGAAGACTTAGTCTATTCAGATATACTCTTCAGATTATCCAAATAAAAATCAAGATACTTGTACCAACCTATGTAATTAAGAAAAACATAAGGTAGCAGTAGATTAAACATGTTTTAACGTTTCCTTATGAGCAATTTGTCATATGTGGATAAAGAAAATCAAACGCAACAGAAGTAGTTGATTTCGAAGAAATACGTAGTATTTCCAATATGGACGAAAACAACTTCAAGCTAAATATTGAAGAAACTGAGATAAATGCTTTTTAAATGCTGTAATTGCAGGCTATAGGTACTGGGATATGATTTTAAAAAATGGGCTATGATTTTAAAAAGCTGGTACAGGGTTTAAAAAGTTGGGCTAAGATTTTCACACATAGTTTAAAAAGATGGCCTCTGAAACAAAAGAAAAATATCGAGGTCGGTATTTTGGAAATTTTTATGAGGTTGTGGCGTGCGTCAAAGGAAATAATTTAATTTATTAACCTCGACGACTATAACAAAAAATATACATTATAGTTACCTAATTTTGATGTAGATTGGTCAACTCAAATAATAAAACATACAGATGATCACTAATTTTGTTCTTTATCGATTTTACACTACTGCTAGAATGGTCAGTTACACAGAAAATGGCTGAATACCAAAATTCTAACTAGACTTGTCAAACTGCATATTTCAAGAGATTTTCTAAAGTCACGGTCGTAATTCTTGGAAAAATATTCGACATTATTATCCTGAAAATTCAATATTATTCAGCCAAAAACTGCAGCAGAAACAGATAATCACTATTCAGATACCTAGGGATGATAAGAATACTTATACAGAAAACCCGCTTGAATTCGCGACTCCAGTTAAGAACGATACCGCCAGATGGCGATACACAAACAATCTTTTGAGAAATTCTAAGTTTAAATAAAACTAGCGTAAAAGTAAGAGAGGCTGTTATAAACGAAACAAACGTTATGTGAGCCAAGCGTAAGTTAGAGTTAATCATAGGTTAATCATTTGCTAAATTTTCTTAATTTTCACCAGGACAAAAATTTTTTTTGTTCTTTTCTAACAATATTCATATGGCTATATCAAGAGATATTATGGAATTTAAAAAGAGCCGTATTTTCTCATTTTCAACGTGCAGTCACTGCAAGCACAGGGAGTTTTACATACAATTTTTAAACAAAAATATTTTAAACATTATAATTTCACATGAATATAAAATAAAAATAAAAAATAATACGATATACATAGCAAACTTGGATTTAATCCAATAGAAACCCACATAGAAATTTGTTTTTTGCGAGAACGCCATCTATCGTATCTAGTTAAGATGAAATAATCTCTTGTGGGACACTTTCTAATTTTCAATTTCTCGCAGTGTAATATAGCAGGTCGCGGAACAAGCAAGGTCACGAAATTTGGTTTTGGCAAGAACATGTTTTGTCGCATCTTTAAGACGAAATAACCTGTGACATATTTCGATCTTCTAGTTAGCGGATTTTGTTCGCTTATGATATTATAATAATTTTATTACGTTTATCAATTGAAACCAAGAATAAAAACCTAGGACAAATACATGGAATCGGTATGAGGAACAGTGGTCTCCAAAAAATTACACTACTTTACAGCCAATTTGCGACTGTAATGTAAAGGGCAGTCTTTAGTTAGTTTTTGGTCTTTAAATGCGAAAAGATTGTAAAAACTTCCTAGCACGTAAGAATTCTTAAGTTATGATTGTTTCAGCAAAAATTAATGAGTATTTTAATCACATTTTTTAAAAAGTAATTTGTAATATACCAGAGTACGACGTTGCCAAATTTACGTTTTCCATAAGTTAGGGAAATTGTGCACAATATGGCAATACCACGGGGGGGGGGGGTTGTCTATGGACGACATGTCAATCACGAAGACTCAATCTTAAGGCAAAGAAATGTTCCGGAGTTTTTAGGAAACGAAAAACTTGAAGAACTACCTGAAAGCTACTGCAAGATGAGCTGTCGCATGTCTCTTAAAACACACTTCTTGCACTCCCTTTTAATTTTTTTCTCATGTAAGTGAATTAGTGGGTTAATCTTATTTAACTTAAGCTGTAGAGATTTACAGGGATTTGTAAGGGAAAGTGTCAAACTTAATAATATGAATAGTGAACATTTTTTGAGGTGATGCCTTCAAAGGACATATTCTGGTAAAAGGGTGGTGAATACGAAACAAATATTTCCATTTGGGATGGAGTTTTGCCTAGAAACTGCGACCCCGCAATTTAAAAAGTTGACAATATTTGAGAAGTTTTAATTATATATATATATATATATATATATATATATATATATATATATATATATATATATATATTGTTGTGGAACTTAACATCTTACCATCGCTTTCCGGCAAAACTGGACTTAAATAGAGGTTCAAGTTTGTGGAAAGTACAAGGATGGGAAAGATACCGGTGGATCCCACTGATGAGTTCACCGCCGGTATCGGGACGAAACATCCGTACTTTTTAAGTGGTCGCAAATAGTTCGTTAGTTATATGCCCTTAACATCAGGGGCATTACTATGACAATATATATATATATATATATATATATATATATATATATATATATATATATATATATATATATGTTATATCGTAGGTTTCCACCGATGTTAGAATGAAAGTTACGTATGCTTAAAACTGCATAAAGTTTAGTTGCTCTGGATATCCTGTTTTTTGTAACTTTAAGATTATCATAAAAATGTGACTATTTTTATGTTTTTTTTCGTCCTTTAGTACAGGGTTTCCCAAACTTTTTCAGTTAGTGGCGGACTTACAGGCTTAGTATTTTGTCACGGCGCCGCCCTAGTCGTAATATGTATATAGTATTGTTTAACAAAGTGTAGTACAAAGTTTGTGCTTTACAACCTGACTACTACATAAAGGGTGTTTTTTTATAGAGGTATAGAACTTTTAAATGGAATAAAACAAAGATGAATTTTTTAAATTGACATGAAATTTACTTTATTCGAAAGATAACCGTCTGGCATTATAATTTAAATATGACTTCTGGCATATGACCGCCACGGCGTAGTCTAATCTGGAGGTTCAATTTTCGATGACTTTTTCCAACATTTGTGGCCGTATATCGGCAATAACGAGGCGAATGTTGTCCTCCAAGTGATCAATCGTTTCGGGCTTATCGGCGTAGACTAGCGACTTCACATATCCCCACAGAAAATAGTCTAGCGGCGTTAAGTCGCACGATCTTGGAGGTCAATTCACGGGTCCGAAACGTGAAACTATGCGGTTACCAAACGTTTCCTTCAATAAATCAATTGTGTTACGAGCTGTGTGACATGTTCCGCCGTCTTGTTGAAACCACAGCTCCTTCACATCATGGCTGTTCAATTGATGAACGAAAAAGTCAGTAATCATGGCTCTATAGCGGTCACCATTGACTGTAACGTTCTGACCAGCATCGTTTTTAAAGAAGCACGGACCAATGATTCCACCAGCCCATAAAGCACACCAAACAGTCAGTTTTTCTGGATGTAACGGTGTCTTAACATAGACTTGAGGATTATCATCACTCCAAATACGGCAGTTTTGTTTATTGACGTATCCATTCAAACAAAAGTGAGCTTCATCGCTAAACAAAATTCGCTTATGAAAATAGGGATCAACGGCAATCTTGTTTTGGGCCCATTCACCGAATCTACGCCTTGCTAGGTGATCGTGTGGCTTCAATTCTTACACGAGTTGGATTTTGTAAGCACGCAAACCAAGATCTTTCCGCAAAATCTTCCATAAAGTGAATGGACACATAACCAATTCCTGTGCACGATGGCGGATAGACTGATTCGGGTCTTCCTCTACTCTACGCTCTACAGCAGCAATAACTTCTTCTGTACGCACTGTACGACGTCTCTGTGGATGCGTATTATCATTTAGAGTAAACGTGGTGCGAAAACGTTCCATAGTTAATCGAATTAATTGCTCTGATGGACGATTATGTTGACCGTAAAATGGACGTAGTGCGCGATACGTATTTCGAACAGAACCATGATTTTCAAAATAAATTTACACAATTTGGAAGCGTTGTTCAGGCGTCAGTCTATTCATGTTGAAATGCCAAACCAAACTAAACATAAAACACTTGACAGCTGACAAAATGGCCGCCAGTTAAAAAAGTGTTGCCAACTTAAAGTTTTATATTTCTATAAAAAACACCCTTTAGTAGCAAACTACAACACTTCATTGAACACAACTGTACATTAACACAAATGACCAAGCACAGAAATGAAATATCTGAGATTCATATATAGCTATATGTTGGTTGAACTGATACACAAGAATATATTAGTATTAAAGAAAAATCGAAAAAAAAAGTTAATGAGATGGGTGTGCTTGGTGATCTCCACACATTTTTATAAAGCGAGGGATAGGGGTTGACACTGCCACTACCATTTCTTGCTCCATGTTGATCTTTGAGCGATATTTGCACGTTATTACAGCGACAGCGGTTTCGCATAAATAGGATGTTGCAAAGGGAATGACAATTTAGAATTTTGACGGTTAGCCAAAAACTTCACCAAATTGGAAAGAGTGAATTTTATTTTAAGGCTATTATGACAAGAGAGTTCAATAAAGCTCTCTTCTCCTTGTAAAGTGAGTTCTGGTGGAGGTTGAGTATGTAGAGGATCTGTGAAAAGGGACAGCAAGTCTTAAGAGATAATGAGCTCATTGGAGGACGTGTATTTATGCAAATGTGGGAAATAATACCAATCGCTATCCTCAATAATTTTTCTTAGCCACAACTGCAGTTTTCTCATAAATACCGCAATCCTCTCCAATAGTTCCAAGATCTGCATGTTATTGCCTTGCGGAGATAGATTTAGTGCAGTCAGTTTGTCAAATATATCGCACAAATATTCCAGTTATAGTGAAACATCTGGTTCGACAAAGTATTTGGAGTTGTCATACAAAACGTTCTCTTTCAGAAAAGTATGAATTTTTTGAGGTAACCCGAATGCACAGGATAAGATATTTCAATGTGAAAGCCATCGTGAACTGTAATAATATAGCAAGGCTGTGTGTTCAACTCCCATGTCCATGCAAAGTTTTTTGAATAATCTGGTTTTTAGCTGCCTCATTTTTATGTAGCTTACTACGTCTATGATACTTTCCAATACCAAATTCAATTCACAGCTCATCAACTTCGACGCAAGTGCGTTCCTATGGAAGATGCAATAGGTCCACATAGCATGCGGTGATTTACTGCGAATAAACGCTTGCAATTCTCCAGAGTGGCCAGACATTGATTGAGTGCCATCAGTATATACTGCGATACACTTTTCTCAATCTAAATTATTTCTTGTTCTAAATTTATCAAAAACTCTTCAGCCTTAGCCCCTTCAGTGTCACTTTTGCAGTAAATAAGGTATTCAACAATAATATTATCCCTTGCATTACATTTTCCCTATTAATTGGTCATTGAGATTCTAGGCTATATGATGCATTCTTCCTAGAAAACAGCTGGTAAAATAAGTTCTTCTTCTGCACTCTGTATGCCACCTTGAAAGGTGCTAGAGGTGAGTTGCTAAGTACCGAAGCTTGTTGAGTGAACACGTTTTTTTTATTCTTGTTAATCGTGCAACTTCCTATTAACAAATTCGCGCGATTTTTTTAACCTGGTAGGGTAAATGATCTCGAGATGGTGCTTCAACTTACTTAGAAGCATACTCTCGGGCGCTAGAATTTTCAAACAGAGCACACACTGCGGTCTTCCTCTATTAGTTATTTCTACTGAAGTCAAGTCAAAGTCCAAATAGACATCATCCTATTCACGATATTTTCGCCTTTTTACTCCTCCGTCACTTGTCGAGGCTTTATCACTCTGACTTGAACTATCGACTTGCTTATTTAATATAATATCGAGTGAATGATGGTAAACGGTACCAACGCAATGAACAATTTATGCACTGCACGCGATTTGAATTGTTTATTTTGTACAGGCAAATATGTAACTTTAGATTCCGTAAAAGAGAAAACACGAGCACCTTGCGACGCCTCTGTTTACTCATCACGATGGTCCAGAGCGCCGCGGCGCATACATTTTGGAGCCTCTCCTTTAATGACTAATTGTATCATAGTGATACTACAAACTTGTTAGATTTTCTTGTGGGTTTCCGAATAAACCTATTTCTAGAATTATATATTTAGTTTTTCTTATGTGTGTTTTGAGGTTTTTAAAGAAAAATGTCTTAGATTGGTATTGTAGTTATTTTTAAACTAGGATTAAGTGGTAAAGTAGCAGGGTATACTGGTAAAAATATAAAAAACTTGTAGCTTAAGCTCTGTAAAATCCATACAAGTTGACGAGAACCATTCCGACGAGTTTAGGTGGAAAATAAAATCAATCTTGGAAGACAAGAAACATCTATCCAAGTTAGAAGCATCAACCTTAAAAGAACTTATTAGGGATGGATCTATTCAGATTCTACCAGCGGACAAGGAAAATGCAACGGTAATCATGGATATCGTAACGTACAATCAAAAAATCGGAGAGATCCTGAAAAAAGGAAAATTTAGACAACTAGCTCTTGACACAACTAAATCTATAGAGTCAAAAATTTACAAAACACTAAGAAAATATCAAGACCATATACCTGACAACCTACAACGGCGCTCACATCACACTACAGTAAGCCACTACATCTTTACGGACTATGGAAAATTCATAAAACGAACATTCCATAGAGATGAATAACCAGCTCCAGAAGATCCCCAATAAGTGCATTGGCGAAGTCTCTTTTAAAAAACATACAACTTTTAGAAGATAAGACGAACACATATGTTAAAAATTAGATACATTTCGTGAATATTTTTAGTAGCATTAATCTAGAGCCAGACTAAAGTCTAATAAGTTTTGATGTGGAAAATCTGTATACTAATGTGTCATTAGCGGAATCACTAGATATAATCAAAACTAGACTTTCAAACGATACAACATTATCAGAGCGAACCACGTTACTACTGGATGGGGTGATGGATCTTTTGGAGTGTTGCCCGCGTAGTGCTTACTTTCAAATAAAGGATAAATTTTACGCTCAGGACGACGGGCTTCCGATGAAATCTTTACTATTTCCAGTCGTCGCCAAGATATTTGGATTGGTTTGAAACTCATGCCATAGAAACAGCAACAGTAAAACCCAAAGTCTGGTTGAGATATGTCGATGATACCTTCATCGTATGGAAGGGCAATTATCAAGAACTTAATGATTTTCTGAAACATCTAAACACCATTCGACCTACAATTAAGTTTACCATAGAAAAAGAGGTAAATGATCAGCTGTCCCTCCTCACAATTCCTTCTTCACAATTCCGTACATTAAGGGTACCAACAGTTATAATATAAAAAAAGTCTTTAAATCAGGAAATACACTCAGAGCACATTTAACAAAAACAAAACCAAAAACTACCGATAAGAAAGAATGTAATTACCAAGTTCCATGTGAGTGTGGTGAAATGGAGAAATCACGTGACTAATAGAAGTAAGAATTTGGGAACATAAAATTCATATACAAAAAGGAAAAACGTCGAGATCAGGTATTGTAGAACACGTCTGAGATAAACATCATATTAAATGGTCTGAAGCTGCGGCAATATATATGGAACCCAACAGGAAAAAAACGAAATTTATAGAAGCAGCTTACAATAAAAATAATAATGGAATCTTCAGTAAACCCAGTGTTGAGATACCTAATCTATGGCAACCACTACTTTGTTACATCAAATCATTGAGGTGTGTAAAGTGAAGCGAAATTTTGCGCTTACATGGACCCGGTCCCTATATAAGCTCGTAGCTTTAAAACAAAACATTAAATTTATAATTGATAAGGATTAGAGATACAACCTAAATAAAAAAAAACAATGCTTTTACAACCACATTTTAGTCAATCTTCAACATTATCTATAACTTCCAAATAAATGCTTAACATTGACAGAAATGTTTGCTAAAGGTTCTTTTACTAATTTTGACGATTAAATATTGTTTATAACGACTCAATTTGTTATAAACAATGGAAAACTGTTTCTATCAATTAAACTGAAAAGATTATCACTAGATACGATCAACATCGCCAGTCAATAATTGTGAACGATTCTGCATAACAATTTAATTTGTTATAAACAATTAAAAATAATTTCTACCGATGATATGATCACTGGATATGATCAAGATCGTGGAAGGTTCTTTTATCAATTTTAATGATTAAATATTATTTATAACAACCCAATTTGTTATAGACAATGGAAAACTGTTTCTTCTTACTGGCTAAAAATAGAGAACTCCTATAACTCAACAAACATTTATTTCTCAAGCTAATTATTAATAAAAAGGTAAATACATCCCTGTGCATTAATGCAGCAACTTAAAAACATGGAAACACTGCTACAGAAAAGTGCAAGTTAAATAATTATACTTTTATATGCGTGTTGCGGATTTTGAGCTTGTTTACATAGACTTAATTTCATACTTAATTTTCTGAAATGTGTAGCCACGAATAAGAATTATAGTATTAGGAAAGATTTTAAAAATATAATTTTAAAAGGATATTATTTGATAATATATGTGTAATATTGTAGTATCATATTACAATACGATTATACATAATACACGACGAAATCACTTTACATAATCTAATTTTGTAGATATTAAAAATAAAAATTCTATACAAAAAAAACTGAATATTGATTGAGGAGAGTATATATTTTTTATTTTATAGGGGCACCTACCATTTTTTAAATTAGTAGATAGCTCTTTAAATTCCCTTTCCGATGATATATATATATATATATATATATATATATATATATATATATATATACATATATATATATATATATATATATATATATATATATATATATATATATATATATATGTTTATGCGGCTTTCACGGATTCCTCCGTGTGAGATGCAATAGCAGTGGATATATCCACGTTATGCCGTTGTAGTGCTGAAATCACATTCAGGAAACGCACAACTATATGCAGCTCCGAGTATGAATGAAGTACAGCCAGGTGCATGTCGGTACCCTGATGAGTCTAGTAGAGACGGAACATGTACCTCTGCCGTATTACTGTGGCGGGGAGGGTAAGTTTTGACTTTCTTCTCGGTATCGTGGTTCAGGTAGGCCATCATCTTGATGGTGGTGGAATAGGATAAATTGTGTTCCTTAGCAATTTGTTCAAACTGTGCAACCTCTAACACGGAAAGGATATGGTTGGAACAAAGTTGGCATTTACTGTTCGCATTTTACTTCATATATATATATATATATATATATATATATATATATATATATATATATATATATGTATATATATATATATATATATATATATATATATATATATATATATATATATATATATATATATATATATATATATATATATATACAGGGTGATTCAAAAATCGATCACGAAACTTAAGGGGGTGATTCTACTTGACAAAATAAGGGTAGAGCTTCATATAATTTTTTTTCAAAATGTCATTCGTTCTCGAGTTACAAGCCGTCCAAGTTCAAGTTTTTATTTTTTGTTTTTTGAATTACTCGCTTACAGGAAAACCGATTTGACTAATATTTGAAAGATAGGCTAAGTCTTCTGCGCTTCATTATTTTAGTAACAATTCACATTGATTGTTTGCCGCTAGAGGGCACTTTACCTACATTGAAAATTGTTTTTTTGTCATAATTTTTTAGTGTTGACAGCTACAGTAGTTTTTGGCATAATTTCTGAAAGACTGATGCCAGGCCTTTAAAAAAGGTGCTCTTTATTTACATCGCTAAACCCAACGGTTTAGACATAAATCACCCTTAAAAATTAAGTGGTAAATTTACTTTTCTCATTTCATTACCACCAGCTACCAGGTAAATAGCTATCAAAGTATACTAGAGCTGTCAGTTTAACATCAAATAAATTCGCTTTTTAAACTATTTAATTTATAATCTTAAAATAACTAATAATGGCTAATCACCAATATTCAAATATCGAATATTGTGATATCCATTTTTGTTATGGAAAAGCAAATGGTAATGCAGAGTTGGCAAGAAGATATTATATGGAGAGTTATCCGGAAAGAAATATCCCTCATGCTCAAACATTTTCCAGTGTGCACAGGAGGCTTGCGGAATGTGGTTCCTTTAAAAGTTATAATGGAAATAGGGGAAGACCTAGAAACGTGCAACAAGAAGAAAGAGTGCTTGAAATTATTGAAGATAATCCAGGTATTAGTACTAGAAAAATTGGGAATGAAGTGCGGCTCTGTCAGGCTAGTTCATGGAGGATACTAAGAGAAGAACAACTCTACCCGTTTCATTCAAAAAAGGTGCAGGCTCTTTATCACAATGATCGGCCGAGACGGTTGGAAATGTGCAATCAGATCCTAGCTAAGTATGAACACGATAATCGATTAATTGGTGTCATATTATTCACTGACGAAGCTGGTTTCACTCGTGATGGCATAACAAATCTACACAACATCCACACATATGCTTACGAGAACCCAAACAATGTGGTAGAAACGAAACATCAGCGTAGATTTTCACTAAATGTGTGGGCAGGGATAATAGGAGATTACCTTATTGGTCCTCATTTCTTTGATGGCCCATTAACTGGTGACGTATACTTAGATTTTATCCAAAATCGTCTCCCATTGTATCTGGAAGATGTGCCATTGGAAGTAAGGGCCAACATGTGGATCCTCCAAGACGGAGCTCCGCCCCACTTTAGTATACGTGTCCGACAGTATTTGAATGCAACGTATCCTGAGCGATGGATAGGACGAAGTGGACCATTGGCATGGGCAGCGAGGTCACCAGACCTTAATCCTATGGATTTTTTCTTTTGGGGTCATTTGAAACAATTGGTGTACGATATTCCAGTAATCAACGTCGAGGATCTTCGCTTCAGGATAATCGAAAAGTGCCAAATTATTAAAGAAACACCAGAAATTTTTCATCGAGTTAGGCGACATTTTTTGAAGAGTGTTAGGAAATGTATGGAAGAAAATGGGGGACATTTTGAGAATCTTTTTTAGTTTGTTTAGTACTGTTTCATTAATTTTTATCAATTAAATGTATATCGCAATAATCCATAATATGAATATTTACTGATTAGCCATTATTAGTTATTTTAAGATTATAAATTAAATAGTTTAAAAAGCGAATTTATTTGATGTTAAACTGACAGCTCTAGTATACTTTGATAGCTATTTACCTGGTAGCTGGTGGTAATGAAATGAGAAAAGTAAATTTACCACTTAATTTTTAAGGGTGATTTACGTCTAAACCGTTGGGTTTAGCGATGTAAATAAAGAGCACCTTTTTTAAAGGCCTGGCATCAGTCTTTCAGAAATTATGCCAAAAACTACTGTAGCTGTCAACACTAAAAAATTATGACAAAAAAACAATTTTCAATGTAGGTAAAGTGCCCTCTAGCGGCAAACAATCAATGTGAATTGTTACTAAAATGATGAAGCGCAGAAGACTTAGCCTATCTTTCAAATATTAGTCAAATCGGTTTTCCTGTAAGCGAGTAATTCAAAAAACAAAAAAAACAAACTTGAACTTGGACGGCTTGTAACTCGAAAACGAATGACATTTTGAAAAAAAATTATATGAAGCTCTACCCTTATTTTGTCAAGTAGAATCACCCCCTTAAGTTTCGTGATCGATTTTTGAATCACCCTGTATATGTATATATATATATATATATATATATATATATATATATATATATATATATATATATATATATATATATATATAATATATATGTCCGGTAAATATCTCCTAATCTCTCGGGAGCATACAGGGGAGGTCAAAATAACCCTACTTTGACATAGAAAAAAATTCCTAAAGCGTCCCTTAACGGAGATTTAGAGCCCTAAATGGGTACGCAACGATTTACCTATTTGGCTCCAAGTTTGGAACCGACATGTATAATTTAATGAAATTTTAATATTTTATAGAGGCAATAAAGATTCATTAAACGTTAGATGTTTTAGATCACCAGAGCTAAAAACTGCTTTTTTAAATAATTTGGTCATTCCTCATCAAAAAAGGTACTCTTAATTTATTTCGATAAAACTGACGGTTTTCGAGATAAATCGGTTTTTATGCGAAAAACTCAAAGGTTACTAATGTTAAACACAAAAAGGCAAAAATAAAATACTCAGGGTTTGCTGAACTGTTTTAATTTATATAGCGTTGTCTAACTCTTCGAAGGCAAGAAGATGTTATGCTGAAAGAGTTCCAGCTCAGACATTGTCGAGTCCAATAAAGTTTCAAAGGATTGATCAATTAATTTACAATATTATTAAAATGTAAAAATAGTGAAAACGTTTAAATGTTATCTTGGCAAATGTTCAAGATGAGCTCCACGTACTTCAATACATTTTCTTATTCCTCGAATATTTTCCCGCTGCACTGCAAATAATATTCCGGCATTATTACGGACTTCGTTAGACTGCTGTGTTATTCTCGCTAGTAGTTCTCGACCTATCCATCGAGGATCAAAAATGTTAAGTGTTGACATATTATACGATTAAAATGAGGTGGAGCACCATCATGCATGTACCACATTTGCAATCTTCTATCAAGAGGATCATCTTCCAATAAATTATTTAAATTTTTCTGCCGAAATTATACATAAATCTCATCATTGGTTCTTCCTTCCAAAACAAATGAACATTTAAGGCTATTTTCGATGATACCAACCCACACATTTACAGTAAACCTTTGTTGGTGTTTGTTTTGAAGTATAGCGTGCGGGCTTTAGTCAGCTTAAAAGTGTAAATTGTGTGAGTTTATTATGTCATCTCTCGTAAAACTGGCCTCAACGGTAAAATAAACAAGGTTAGAAAAATTTAGATTTAGCTTATGTTGCTTCTACGTGAGGGTCTCGTGCTCTCCTGGGATGGCCTTCACCGCCATGTCGCGGCAAGAATGACCCTGAATTAAACATGTAGAAAATTAATTACTTAAGGTATTTAAAAAATCACCTGGGAATACCTCAAGTATCCGTTTAAGTTGAAGGCAAGCATAATAAAAATTTTTGTTCGCTATTTTGGTTCTGTGACTCTGAATTGAGTTAAGGTATATGAATGAAATTACTAATAGAGTCAACCAAAATAGCTAATGAAAAAAATCATCAAAATCGGTACACATCATAAAAGTCACCTTTGAATATACAACAAATTAACAAAATTAAGATACTTTATCTATAGATATTCCTTTTCTTCTGGTAATATCTCAGAGAAGAAGTCGAAAATTTTTCTCCATTAAGTTCTATTCCATTTCAGAAAAAATTTTTAAGGTAAACAAGCAGACACCCAAGAGAAAATTATTTCATAGAAAAATATCATTATTTTTTCATTTATATTCTTTATTCTTCATTAAATTCGATTAAACTTCTCAAACTGCGGGTATAAATTGAACTATATGTTCCTTTTATAGGAATTGCCAAATTGCCAAGTGGTGTGAAAACAGGGGTCGGACCCAGCTTATTTAAGCGGGTCTTTGTATTCCGCTGGACATCACACCTCGCTGAATAAGCTTATTTCCTAAGGATTTGTGCATATAGAGATCGATTTCGGGATTTGACTCTAGAGCCAGATTTATTTCGATGAATATTGAAAAGAAATCTCGAGATTCTTATTTAAAAGATTGTAAGAAAGTGGGATTTCTTGGATTTGGATTATTTGGGATTTAAAAGGTGAAAAATCTTTAAGTTACAGTCTTTCAAATCGAAAAAAAGTAGAGTGGTATAAATACTAAGAGTGCAAATACACAAACGGAAAATATTACAAAATACGTGAAAAATTTAGCTACGTAAGTTAGTCTATTCTTAAATCAACCCAACTTGTTGTGTCAAAAATGTAAATCAAGTATCGGCATTAGTTATGCGAGTAACAGATTTAAAAGCTTATTGGTCGTTACCTTTTGATTAATAGGTTGTAGATTATTAACACAGAGGGTACTTAGTTTGTCCCGATTTAAGCTGGATAATGTACATGTCGGCATTACAAAGATCTATCCAAACTGACGGTATATCTGTATCGCCACTTGTCGTATAAGAATATCTATTTTTTGGTTAATCTGAAAGCATTCCACTACTAGCTTTTAAATCGGTTGTTTACACAATTAAAACAACTATACAAAATTTAATTTGAATTTACGTAAAAGAATTTTTTTTTCATTTCAATTACATTTTAATCGATATATATTTTAGAACAACAAGGCTAAATGAAAAATATAATAACATACATTATACATCTAACTACACTTCATCTGACAAAAATGTTATTTTCGTTCTTTTAGTACATTGACAAGAGATACCACGCCACATATTGATTTTAAAAGGAATTGGACTGGTCCGCTATATTGTTTCCGCCATTTTTATTTTTATAAAGCATGTGTCACAAAAATTATCTACACAAACCCAATTTCAAGACAATTGGATAAATTGAAGTGGACTAAATTTGAGGTGCAAGATTTCACCAAAAGCTTTTATTTAATTTTTAGCAAACACTAGGCAGAATTGTATCAGTGAAAGAACACCTGTATAATATTTGTATAAATTAAATTAGTCAATAAAATATTTATATTCATAGAGCCCTGCCCAATACACCGACGAATTTTTAAAAAAATAATAATAAGGATATTTTTTTATAATAATAATAAATGCCGACACTGGGGAAGGAAAAGCGCCTGGATGATTTCTTTAATTCTATTAACAACCAGCGTCAAATCGAAGAGTCTTCTGCTTAACATTAAGGGATTGGGCCTTAGAGAACACTTGAATAAGGCTATGCAAAAGCAGTGCTATTTGGGACCACTCAAGATGCCCGGAAATTTATGGGTAATTCATAGGACTATAACATCATTTAAGGCCCGACAACATGTAATGGGCCCTCCACAAAGCTACATCATTACTATATCTGGAAGGAGCGAATGTTCCAATTTGGCTAAGTATATGGAATATTATATATATATATATATATATATATATATATATATATATATATATATATATATTATTGTATGTATGAATGAAGGAAAATGCGAACAGTAAATTCAAGTTCCTTCATTCATACACGGAGCTGCATATAGTTGTACGTTTGCTGAATATGATTTCAGCACTACAACGGCATAATGTGGATATATTCACTGCTATTGCATCTCACACGGAGGAATCCGTGAAAGCCGCATAAACATATATACGCCATCCGACGAGAGGTCGGCGAAGCCGCGTTCAGTATTTGCATGCTTCCTTCCGATCTGTCCTTTGCACAGTCAGGTGCATGTCGGTGCCCTGATGAGTCTAGTAGAGACGACTCTGCCGTATCACTATGGCGGGGAGGGTAAGTTTTGACTTTCTTCTCGGTGTGGTGGTACAGGTAGGCCACCATCTCGATGGTGGTGGAATAGGATAAATTGTGTTCCTTAGCAATTTGTTCAAACTGTGCAACCTCTAACACAGAAAGGATATGGTTGGAACGCAGTTTGCATTTACTGTTCCCATTTTCCTTCATATTTATATATGTATATATATATATATATATATATATATATATATATATATATATATATATATACATATATTTGTCAGTTTGTATTGCAGAGTCTCACACATTAGAACTTTTACGTATGCGTCGCGACTGCAGTAGCTAGAACTACGGAGATCAGGATAACCACGGGGCAGCGAAAAGATCATCTAAGCGGACAACCTAGGGTGCCGTAATGGAAGAAAAGACTTAATAAAAAGAGCGAACATTTTTAAAAAGACGTAGGACAGCCGATAGAGTGTATTGGAGATGTTACATCAAGAAAACTGCAGGGACGAGTACAAAAATTTTGATGCAATTTGAGCCCTTCGCCAACGAGGGAGTCACTAGTATCATCAAAGGACTCCGTAACTGGAAAGCCCCGGATTCTGATCATATCCAGAACTAGTGGTTTTAAAATTTTTGCAATATGTACCAAAGACTTGATATGACACAGAAAATGCCATTGTTTCTTACAGAAAAAGTTACATATCTTTTGCCAAAAGATCAGCATACCACAGAAGATCCAGCCAAATATCGGCCATTTATGTACCACTCCTCGTTGTATACGGTTATCCCATTCTGATGACACAACGTATTATTGCAAAACAACATTATTGTAATCCAACAAAGAGGATATGCCAGAGGCGCAATGGATTGCAAGGAGCAATATATGATTGTTTCTGTCATCTCTAATCAGGCCTATACCAAACGAAAGAACTTTTACGTCATCTACGTGGACTACCAGAAAGCCTTCGACTCATTGCTACATGACTGGCTGGCAGCCATACTGAAAAAATATCGAGTTGATGTACATATCGTGTCTTTTTTAGAACACCTCATATCAATTTGGAAAACTAGAATCCAAATGCAAATATCTTTCAGCAACATTGAGGCAGATACAATCCCAATCCAAAAAGAAATACTTTAAGGAGATTTATTAAGCCAATTATGGTTCTGCCTTGCCATGAATCTAGTCATGCCGTTTAAATTCAGTATTATTAACAAACGTAAAGAAGTGAAATACTAAATCATCTTCTATATACGGACGATCTTAAATTGATTGCTGTTACCGTCAGTAATCAACTGGAACAAATGCTCAAAATTTGAATTTCTTCGATGATATAGAAATGCTGCCCGGCCTTGATAAATGCTGCATTTTAAACACAACTAGAGGTTTTTTTGAAATGCAGAACGGCCAAACTATTGCGGCAGTGGAGGCCGAACAGACTTATAGATACTTGAACATGAAAGAGGCACAGAGAATTGACCAACTAACTATGAAGGCTGACTTAACCAAGACGGGTGAGGCAGGTACTCCGAACCAGTCTGAACAGTAAAGATTTATTTAAGACACTCAACACTTGTGCGTGTTCTACACTCAATTACTGTTTTGGAATTGTGAAATGAAGCAGGACGGACATAGAAAGTCTGCAGAGAAAAGCCAGAACATTTCTTATAAATGTACACAAACATCACTTTGGTAGCGCTACTGAGCAGACAATGTTACCAATATATCACGGAGGAAGAGGATTGGTTGGTATTGGTAACAATTGGGTCAATAATTAACAAAGCTAACTTCATATTTTCATAGGCTAGCAGAATATTCTGTGCTGCATCGAGCAATATACGAGATAGACAATTCAACACCGCTGAGGTTGAGGAACCCTGAACTGACTTGTTATCAGCGTCGAAGTACCGATTGATATCAGGGCAGATGTTTCCTAAAACAGAAAGCTTTCTATTAGCTATCCAAGGTCAGGTCATCCCTACGGGAAACTACCTGAATCTCATACTCATAGACTCCTCGATTCAGAATGACCAATGCAGATATAGATATTGAACATCAGAGATAATCCAGCACTTAACGGGAAAATGCCAAGCATTTGCCATATTGTGGTCCAGGAAAGGGTACGATTCAGCGGCCAAGATCATCCATCAAGAACTGACAGAGAAATTGTGTAATTAAAATATTTAAAATATCATAATAATCCAGGCAACCAGATACTCTTATTTTCTTTATTTTCGGTTACTTTATTATCTAATTGACGTACTGATTAGCATGTTATACTAGTTTAAATAATGTAATTAGAAAAATAGAGCATAGAACAGGGGTTGCCAAAGTTTGTGCCACGGCGCCCTGTGACGCCGCGAAGAGGAGAGAGCAGTGCCACAAGGCGCTCCAGTTTTCTCTTTTACTGAATGTCAATTTACTTACTTTAATATTCTCCGGTACAAAATAAACAATTAAAATCGCGTGCACTGCATAAATCGTTCGTTGCGTAGGTAACGTCGACCGTCAATCACTCAATATTGTTACACCCATACACATGATCAGTTCCCTGTAACACGGAGTCTGGGCTAGGTTTGGCAACACCAAACTCGCTGCAAGACGAGCGCGAGAGAGCAAAGTATGTTCCAGAAGCTCGCATTCATCAACCGTCGACGGAAATTTTTGCGAGCGATCGTTGGGAGTATATAAGCCGCCGTAGTCCGCATTGTCAAGTTAGTTTACTTATTGTAAGCATAAGCAGTTGAACTGATAAGATAA
This sequence comes from Diaprepes abbreviatus, assembly GCA_034092305.1. Lineage (NCBI taxonomy): Eukaryota > Metazoa > Arthropoda > Insecta > Coleoptera > Curculionidae > Diaprepes > Diaprepes abbreviatus. Next base: position 26,295,149 of record JASJET010000103.1, read on the forward strand.
ATAGAAATAATAATAAAGTATTCTTCGTACTGAAAGTAGTGATGCACAGTGTTGTAATTTACGAACACAGGACAGATACTGTTACATTGAAATCAATATGATATGTATTTAAACCTACACTGTTAAAAATAACCTTAAATTTAATGTTCAGTCTGCATTAAATTTAATGATTTTGTTCTTTAAATCGTGAATAATTTAAATTTACTTTGAATTTAAAGCAAATTCATTGAAATATCAGTTCGTTTTACATGAAATTTATGTAAATGGTATCTTAAATTTCAATATGTAACTGAAAAGATATTTCAACTTTCTGTACATTAAAATTAATTCACATAAAGCTTAACATTAAAGTAATTTACATTAATATTCATGGTACATTACATGAGATTCCGGGAGATGGGCAACTTGTATTGAACTTTATTGAACTTTTTATTTAGTATGATATTAGTTGCTTAAAAGACTCAATTTTCTTATGTTGAGGTGTATATGTATGCCGGTACTGACGGAAACCAATGTACAGATCACAGTACACTACCTATGGGAAAAATTTCCATCTTTTCCTGTTAGTAGCAATTTTTGATCTTATATTTATGTTGGTATATTAAATATGTGATAACATATCTTAAATCAATGAAACTGGATGTATATTTAATGTACATAGTCATCTTAAAAAGTTTTAAGTTAAATTTAAATTTAATGCATGATTATATTAAATTTAATGAAATACATTAATTTAGATTAATGTAAAAATTATTAAATTTAATGCATTACATTAATTGAATTTAAGAAACAGTTTATGAAATTTGCTTCCAGCACATTTACTTTAAATTTAATGCATTTCCTTTTTACAGTGTATGCACGCCAGTTGGTCGGTTGCTTGCTTTAATTGTGCCGCTTTGTGTTTCCGTAAAAAGTGGAACAAAATGGAAGTTTTTATTTTAAATAGGCAAGTTGATAGTTCAAATCAGAGTGATGAAGCCTCGACAAGTAGTGCGGGAGCAAGAAGTCGGAAGTTTCGCAAATAGGATGATGATTATTTGGATTTTTGCTTTATTTCAGCAGACATAAATAATGAAGAAAGAGCGCAGTGTGTGAACTGTTTGAAAATTCTAGCGCCCGAGAGTATGCTCCTAAGTAAGCTAAACGGACATCTTGAGGCAGTTCACCCTACCATGGTTGAAAAATCGGGTGAATCTTTTAATAGGATGTTGCAAAATTTACAAAAACAAAAAAAAACGTGTTCATACAATAAGCTTCAGTACTTAACAACGTACTGCTAGTATCTTTCAAGGTGATATACAGGGTGGCGAAGTGCAAAAAACCTCACATCATTGCATTGCTTTTTTTAACCTGCTGCTCCCGACATGGTTAATATTATGGTAATCATAAACTAATTACAAAGGTACATTTATCTAACAACACTATTAGTCGAGGAATCCATTATATAGTTGGGGATTTGGTCAATAAATAGAGAACATCGAAGACAAGGAATTTGGTCTGCAACTTGATGAGGCTACTGATACTAGTAGAGATACACACCTTATTTCCTTCTGAATGATAATATTATTATTGAAGACCTTCTTTTCTGCAAAAGTATCACTGAAGGCACAGACTCGAGACTTGTTTGAAATTCTTGACAAGTTGATAATAAAAAATAATTTAGATTGGGAAAAATGTATATTTACTGATGGCGTTCAATCAATATCTGGCCGCTATGGACGATTGCAAACGCTTATTCGCAGCAAATCACCGCATGTGATGTGGACCCATTGCATCATCCATAGGGAAGCACTTGCATCGAAGTCGATGAGCTGTGAATTGAATTTGGTATTGGAAGGTATCATAGACGTAGTAAACTACATAAAAACTAGGCCGCTGAATGCCAGACTATTGAAAAATCTTTGCATGAACATGGGAGCTGAACACACAGTCCTGCTATATTATTGCAGTTTACGATGGATTTCAAGTGGAAATGTCTTATCTCATGCATTCGAGTTACATCAAGAAATTCACACTTTTCTGGAAAAGGAAGGTCATTCAAATACTTTGCCAAACCAGATTTTTTACTAAAACTGGCATATTTATGTCGTATATTTAATGAACTGAATGCCTCAAATCTGTCTCCGCAAGGCAATAACATGTATATCTTGAAAATTGGAGAAAATTGTGGCATTTAGGAGAAAACTCCAGTTGTGTATACGCGTCCTCTAATGAGCTCGTTGTCTCTCAAGACTTGCTGCGCCTTTTCAGTGAACAGATGATTTGCAAAATACATTGTGGAAGAAAATGTCGAAAAATTTTCGTGGATCCAGGATCCTTTCCAGGCTCCAGCTCCACCAGAATTCACTTCACAAGAAGAAGAGAGTCTCATTGAACTCTCTTGCGATAATAGCCTTAAAACAAAATTCGCGATTCGGTGGAGTCTAGGATAATGATCAAAAATGTATATCCAACTCTAGATTTAAAAGCTATAAGGATTTGATTCCCTTTTCAACATCCTTTTTATGTGAAACCGGATTTCCAAATGTAGTTGTAATAAAGAGCAAATATCGCTCAAAGATCAATGTGAAGCAAAAAAATTAGAGTGACAGTGTCAAACCTTATCCCTCGCTTTGAAAAAATGTGTGGGGATCACCAAGCTCGCCCGACTCATTAACTTTTTTTCCTATTTTTTTTAGTTATAATATATTCTTGTGTATCAGTTCAATATATATCTATACACGGTGATTCTCCGGGAACTTTATCGATCGATTGTGGGAAAACTATAACTAGGAAAAATCTGAAGATTTGACAGTATATTAACGTGCATGGGGGACAGCCGGCTAAAATATTTTCAAGATGGCGGTACTTCCAGTTATAGCTGAAATAGATGCCAACTTGCTTATTTTAAATAGAACATCCTATATATTATTGCATTTTTGATTTATACATAAAATTCTTGACATATTTTATGTTTAATGTTCTATACTTAAGTCTCACGGTTTTGGACATATTTAAATTTTTATGTCAAAAATGACGTTTGCGGATCAAAACTAAACTACAAATTTTTCCTATAAGGAAGTCTTTATTATTTAATTTGGGTTAGTTTTCTTGTAGACGAAGATCGACTTAAATAGTTTTTTTATATTTTGAAAATTATTAGTACAGAGTGGTCAGAAAAGAAGAATAAAAATTATATTTAAAAAATCATCAAAAGTCAATTTTTTAAATAGAAAGCACCTATTTTTATAATTTTATCATTATAAGCATTAAAAATAAGGGTAAATTTGTATAAGGTTATCTATTCCATCTGTTTCTTGCCATTTGACATTAATTAATAATAATCATGCCGGGGCGATTAAATTACATGCACGAAGAAGAGTTATTTCAAGAACATGCGGTACATTCGCGATCTGATATCCGAAGAAATAGAAACCACCAACTGTTAAAAAGGTTACAAAAATTATTTGAGTAAATATTCAAATTCATACCCTTTCATACCCAAGCAGGAACTCTTCACAAGTGGCTCTTCCTATTGACTGGGGATTAAGTTCTTTAAATGCTATTCTGACGCGTTACATGCACTCTTCCATAGTGGTTATTGCGGTGTTGCATACTTTATTTTTGATTGTCCCCCAAATAAAAAAAAAAACAAGTACTGTTAGGTCGGAGGAGCAAAGTGGCCAAAGATGTAGCCCATTCTTGGCTATCCATTGAACATAAAACAAGTTTTGCAGATGATTGATAACTAAATGGCTATTATGTGGATAAAATAGATTTCTATGATCAGCCAGCGGCAAGTTATCTAAATAATTCACTTCCAAATTTCTCAAGATGTCGAAGTAGTGCTCACCTCTAAGTTAAAAAACGTATTTTGTATCTAGAAGTCTTCAAAAATGGTTAATTTACCATTTAGATTATCTTGATAGAATTCTCAGGGGACGACGCCGTCATTTCTTACAGCACAATACACGTTAAACTGCCAAGACTTTTGAAAATTTAATTCTCTAAATGGATGTACGTTTGAGTCGCTCCAATAGTGGGAATTGCGTCGACTAAATCGATTTTTTGTGAATTTGGCTTCGTCCGACCAAATAATATTCTACAAAAAACCAGCATTTTCTTGTGATCGAAGTCAAATAAATTGACAGAACTCTACTCTTCGTTGAAAGACAGTGCCTTTTAAATGTTGTACTATGGAATATATATAGGGACGAAAATTGTGTCTCCATAAAATTGATGTTTGAAATAATCCAAGATCTAATGCTACTTGCCTTGTAGATATTGGATGTGCGGCAAAATATCCTAAAATTGTAGTTCCAATATTTTCATTATTAACAGCTGGTTTATTTCTATCCAAAGTTCTTGAACTTTTCTGTAATCCTTTTAATAGTTGGTGGTATTGGTTTCTGTTTCTGCGGATATAGGATCACGCATGTATCGCATGCTCTTGAAATAACTCTATCACGTTCTCCCTAAATAATAAATAAAGTCGATCTTCGTCCACAAGAAAACTAACCCAAATTAAATAATAAAGACTTTCTTATAGGAAAAATTTATAGTTAAGTCTTGGTCCGCAAACGTCATTTTTGACACAAAAATTTAAATATGTCCAAAACCGTGACACCTAAGTATAGTACATTAAATATAAAAGATGTCTATAGTTTTATGTAGAAATCAAAAAATGCAATAATATATAGGACGTTCCATTTAAAATAAGCAAGTTGACATCTACTTCCGGTATAACTGGAAGTGCCGCAACCTTGAAAATATTTCAGCCGACTGTCCCCCATGTACGTTAGTACACTATCAAATTTTCAGATTCTTTCTAATTATAGTTTTCCCACAATCGATCGACAAAATTCCCCGAGAATCACTCTCTATATGAGCCTCAGATTTTAGTTATTTTCATTCTGTGCTTGGTCATTAGTGACAATGTATAATCGTAATCAATGAAGTGTTGTAATTAGCTACCCTGTAGTAGGCAGATTTTAAAGCACAAACTTTGTATGACGCTTTGTTGAACACGACGATATACATATTTCGACTAGGTCGCTGTGACAAAATAACAAACCTGTAGGTGTGCCGCTAACTGAAAAAATTTGGCACCCTTGGCATAGAATCAGTGTATCTACCAAGAAATAGAAAACCTTCCAGTATTTATCAACACTATTCCAAATATAAATAAAAATATTGTCACGTTATTCAGCATTTACACAACTCGCTCTAATTCTAACAATATGCTAATTTTACGGGGGAATTCGTTGCATTCTTCCAATATCAATTAGATTTTAAAACATTCCCATACTTTTATATTTATTAATGTTGTGACTTCGTTTATGGTGGAGGCGTTTCAATATTATAAATCAAAAACTAATCGAGAATTTTAAAGCTACACCTCCCTTTTCCCGGCCCGATACCAAGAAAAAAGGTTCTGTATGGTGTTTTAAATTGGTTCTTTTAACTCCTTTTGTGTCTAAAGTTATTAAAGGAGCCACAAAGATTATTGGTTTATTTAATACCTATATATTTACCTATACTGTTAAATATTGGACTAAAAAAAACTGAGACATTTGTTGTAATACTTTCACCACCGTAAGTCCAAGTGGAATAATAAAATTTAGAATATGAGTGTGTGTTTAGAAGTGTAAATGCATTTCAATACATCATAAGTACTGAAGCAAAAATAACTGGGAAATGGAAACAGAAGTCTCAAGTACCTTGTCATATCTGCGCATGAGTTATTTTCACTTCATTTGAAAGCTTTCAGATACAAGTTTCCTAAGTAACCTTCCAAGAATTTCCCAGGAAGCTTATGAATAAATTTTTTAAAGGATCTCACACAATCTTTCATGAAAGATTCCGAGAAATATAAAAAAATGTTGCATGGAAGATCAACGTGAAACTAATTGTGAAAGTTTCGTGAAACCTTCCTGCAAGTTTCTGGAAAATAACGTGCAGTCTTCCAAGAAAAGATATTGTAATTTATCCAGTAAGCAAAGTGGGTACCTTAGTGTAATTTTTCAGTAATATTTCAAGAAAAGAGTTGTTATTCCATACTGATATTTTTAAGAACGCTGTAATCATCCAGCAATCTTCTTAGAACCTTTACGGGTAATTTGCTGCAAACTGGAATCAAAGATTCCATTAAGAATTTATAAAGTCATCATATAAGCCTATTATATATTTCTCTTGAAAGTCTAATGCAAACTTTATGAAAGCTAAAATATATTTTCATATTTTCGGAAAGTTTCGTGAAACCTTCCTGCAATTTTCTGAAAGATAACATGCATCTTCTTAGAAAAGTATATGTAGTCTAAGAAGTAAGCAAACTGAGAAGCTTAGTGTAACTCTCCAACAAGATTTCAAAAAAAGTTTCTGTTAATCTAAACTGATACTTCCAATAAATCTTGATGTGTAATTTGCTACAAACTCGAATGTAAGCTTCTATTAAGAATTCATGTATGCAACGTGTAAGTCTGTTATATATTTTCCTGACTGTAAACCTTATGGAAGCTAACATCTAGGATATATTTCCATATTTTCAGAAAGATTTGTAAAACCTTCTTGCAGGTTTCTGGAAGATAACATTCAATCTTTAAAGAAAAAAACTGCAATCAAATAGACAAATTTTGAAGTTTAGTGTAATTTTGCAGCAAGATTTCAAGAAAAGTTTCTGTCATTTCAAATCGATTTTATCAAGAAGGCTTTCAGTAATCATTCTATAACCTTCTTAGAACCTTGACGGATAGTTTACTGCAAACTCGAATAGAAGCTTCCATTAAGAATTCGTGAAATTTTCGCGGAAGTCTCTTATATATTATATCTTTCTTGAAAGTGTTATTGAGTCATCCATCGAGATGTCGCCACTATGATTTGTTTACTGTTTTTTAATTTTAGAATCTGTTTATAGCACACAACTGCGAAATAATGGTTTGTACTGAACGTAATGGCGTGATAAATCCTATGCTAGGAAGAAACGATGTGAAAGCTTGCATAGAAGCTTCCAGTAATTACCTAATGTCGGTGGCAAATATTATGGGAAAGGTTCTGTTTAAGCTTACGATAACCATTTAGGAAAGCCTAACGTAAGTCTCTTTGTATATATATATATATATATATATATATATATATATATATATATATATATATATATATATATATATTCTTGATTCTTGAACCATAGATTATATAATTTTTTCTTTATTTTGTCTTTTCTTGGGTTTAGGTGCTTTATTTAACAAAAATGCAAACAATTGACGTTTCGTCCTTTATTTAAGGCATTTTCAAAATTTTTGGTCTATTTCCTAAAAATATTTATATATATTTAAAACATTCACACAAGAAATATATCTACAATTTTAAAAACAAACAAAACACTTTAAAAACAGTCTTTAAATTTTTTAAAATTTTTAAAGAATATTTAATTTTACCGGTACACACCTTGACATTTTGTTACTCTATTAATAATGAAATTCAATATTTACATCGTCTATTAAGGATACATGGAATGCGAGTGTGTTTTATTTTTTTTTATATTCTTTATATTTTACAATGCACAAAAAAAAACAAAATAATGTATATATTTTAAGAAGATATTCAATTTTTGATTCTTATTAAAAGTATCGAATACTTAATATTTCTATTTAAATTAGGCTTGTGTAAATGTGGCTCAAATTTCCCATATTTTTTCTGTCATTAACAGTGTTATTATCTTTTTTAATTTCAATCATTTCCTTTATTTGCAATTTTTGTTAATTCATATCTTTGTTTTTTATTATGGTACTGTTATAATAAAAATTATGTTTTTCGTGCTGTGTGTGTTTGTTTAACGCTGTTGAGGCGTTTTTCGTATATTTATGGCCATTCAATTTGTTCTTTAGGAATTGGCTCGTCATGCCTATATATTATTTGGGACAAATTTGATTTATTCAAGAGGGGAGTTTTACTTTTTAAATTTGTGAACAGTGTATTTAATTTATTATGTGACCTGTGGCATACGATAATATTATGCTTTTTTAAAATGTATTCTATTCTTTCTGACAGCTCACTAGTGCAAGGTAATGCTACATATTTTTGCTGTTTATGTTCTATGTTTCTTGTTATTACGTTATTATAAAATTTATATGTTCGTTTATTAATTATTTTGGTGATAGTCTTTTCATTGAAATTATTATTTATTAGTGTCTTTTTTACATTTTGCAGTATTCTTGGTCGGAACTCTGGGAACGTTAGGGAGATAGCACGATCAGACAGACCGATTATAACATTATTTTTTTGAGTTCTTGAATGATTAGAGAAACAGTTTAGATATAGATTTTACGTATAAAAAATATTAAAAAAATAAATCACACTAGCATTCCATGTCTCCTGAATAGACGAAGATTGAATTTCATTATTAATAGAGTAACAAAATGTCAAGGTGTGTACCGGTAAAATTAAAAATTTTTTAAAAATTTTAAAAATTTAAATACTGTTTTTAAAGAGTTTTGTTTGTTTTTTAAAATTGTAGATATGTTTCTTGTGTGAATGTTTTATTATATAAAAATATTTTTAGGAAATAGACCAAAAATTTTGAAAATGCCTAAAATAAAGGTCGAAACGTCAATTGTTTGCATTTTTGTTAAATAAAGAACCTAAACCCAAGAAAAGACAAAATAAAGAAAAAATGATATATATATATATATATATATATATATATATATATATATTTATATATATATATATATATATATATATATATATATATATATATATATATATATATATATATCCTTTTCCATAATATTTGTCACGGACATTAAGTAATTACTGAAAGCTTCTATGAAATATTTCGCAAATATTACTTGAAAGATTCTAGAATGCTTTCGTACAAGATAATAAAAACCAAGTAGAAATTTTCAGAATCTTACACGAGTCTTGTCTTACGCTTACAAAAAGTCTTACGTTAGGCTTTCCTGAATGTTTATCGTAAGTATAGACGAAATCTTTCGATTAGTATTTGTCACGGACATTACAATTACTGGAATATTCCACGAAAGCTTTTAGAAATATGGGTTCAAAAATTATAGGGAGCGTTCGTGTAAAGTTATATATATCAAGTAGAAATTTTTAGAAACTGACGTGGATCTTGAAGTAAGCTTACAAAATATCTTACAGTATGCTTTCCTGAAAGGTTATAGTAAGCTTAGATATAATCTTTCCGTTAGTATTTGTTGCGAACATTTGGTAATTACATCAGGGTTTCACAAAAGCTTTTTGTAAGGTTCCAAACTTTTTTGGAAAGCTGGCTGAAAGCCAACTGCAATCTTTCATGTTATGTAGGATAAAAGGAACTGTAAAACTTTAAGATTTTAATGTTCTTGGTTTTTATTAGTTATTACGTGTAGACACTACAAGAAGAGTCAAATAACAAATTCCTATAGAAAATAGGAGCATAACAAAGCTGGAGGTCTTGCAATAGCTCTCACGAAATTTAAATGATTGTTGTGGATTTTATATGGACTGTTAAGTTGGAAAATATTTTTAGCACATTAGGGCAAAAACTGAAATTACGATATCAGTTATAGTAGTATAATATTTTAATAAAATTTGTCTACATCTTGAGGTAATGATATTTTGTTTTCCAAAACATATAAAAATTGTAAACTTTACCTGCCTTCACATATTCGAACAAATAAATAGACCACAGTATCGCTCTTGAAGCACTTTTGTCATTAAATCATTTTGACGAATTTAAATGGAACTTTATCCATAAGACTGCTTTCTTCAACTAAACTTCCTATTCAGAGGAAAACATATTTTGGAAAAAAGTCTATTTCTTACAATCCTTAAAAGGTAATTTGTCAACTTATGGAATGCAGCAAAGAAAACAATAAAACGAAAATCATGACCGGACCCAGTTCATGAATCAGATCGATCTTAAACAACAATAAATAAACATTAGTACCACATTAAATTGCTTATAAAATTATAAGTATATATTTCAGCGGAACAGCGAGCCACAGACTGCTATACAAAGTAGAAAACATTTAATATTTGTATATCGACGTCACGATTCCCGATCACGATTTAACCAGATCTATCTGTAACTTCCCAACTGCAGCAAAAGTCCTGCAGTCTGTAGCTTTACCGCGTCCTGCTGGTAAAAGCATAGCAACGTCATTTTACTAGAAATTGTTCTGATTTTATCAATTTGTGGACGTTAAATTGGTAGTATCCTCAAGTTATTAGGTTTTTACATCACTACAAGTTAAATAAGAGTCATCGATTAGATTTCACTTACTAAGTACTACATTTTAGTATCAAAAAGAAATAAATAATCTCTAATTTTAAGATCAAATAATCAAAAATCCATACAGAGTGTCCGGAAATAATATCAAGAAACTAAGGAGAGTAAGTTTATATGATAAAATAAAGAATATAATTTATTTAAAAAAATTAAAAAACTTACCCTCTAATTCATTAACATGGTTTTTACTTTAAAATCGTCCTAAATTAACAGCAGATACCCTAAACTTAAAAGAGCAACAAGAAGTCAAGCAAGTTTTAAACCCAAAAAATACAAGAATAAAAAATCATTTTGATTTATTACTAAACCGTCAAATATGGAGAATTTTATTTTCGGGTTACAATTTTTCTTCTGCGAAAATGTTGGAATTCTCCCGGATATGAAAAGATACATAAAAAGAATACTACAAGTTCACAAACTTTTATCGTATAGGCCTCCTCTTCGGAGATATGGGCTCCTAAAGAGCAGCAATAAAATCAAGTTTTTTACACATAATTATTGAAGCACCAGATATATTTCACTTTTTTTAATATGATATATACCAGGTAAAACCCTTCAAATTCCTATCCAAGAAAGATATATTTCACTTTTTTTAATATGATATATACCAGGTAAAACCCTTCAAATTCCTATCCAAGAAAGTGTTGTGAATTACTCTTAGTGTCAGGGATGAACTAGCTGTGACACTCATGACTCCATTTTTTTACGCCCTGTATGATAAGAATTTTGGACAACGTTTTTTACATATCTTTAATTACTGACTAAAAATTAAGTACTCTCCATTCATATCGCTAATCCTAACTGTTTTTTTATATTGTGGTGATCGATCAAGTAATTTTGTAGTAATTTCGTATGTTCTCCAAGGGTTCGTTTAGACTCCTATTTTTTGAAGATTTTATAAACGATATCACTTGAATGAGGGTCAATAACAGCTCCTTATTTTATACACATGATCTAATCATATTCTGAGACAAACGGAAAACAAACTGCTTCTAAACAGCTAAGTATAATATTATGTCGCTGCCAAAAACCAAAACTTCCGTGCTGAATGATTGTGGGGGTCAAAGGTACATTTCTGAGGCTAGTTGACTACATTAGACTTAAGAGTCGTATTTGAATGCAGGCTTTTATTTGTCCATCACATTAATAATGTAGTATCTAAAATGTTACCAAACGCAGGGCTTTCTTGTAAGATCTAGTCAAGAATTTAGGTCGTTCCTAGTCATAAGCACATTATATTATTCTCTTGTATGAAGTTAGAATATACTTCAGCTTTCTAGCCTAAACATTACCATGTACACTCTGAAAAATTAAGGAATATTCATTATCGTTTCTTAAGATTCTTCAGTTTTAAAATGGCTGTGTTCTATCCATAAGATACTACTCTTCGCGAAATCTATTGGCAAGATTTAATTTCACTACTCTGGAAAAGCGTAGAAAATGGGTTCGTATGGTCTTTTTGTATATACTAATTAATAATAATTTTGGCATCTGATCTCCAGTATTTTTTATTTGTCCAAGCCTAGAACTAATATTCTTGAATAGAGGCTTCAGTCCTGTGTAAATAAATAAATAAATAAAATAGTAATGTGTTGTCCCAAATCAGAGCTTTGTCCTTGTATTATAGGTGTGGTTGGTATTACTCGTTCATTTACCTCCTTTTGACCATATCTTTTAGCTGTCATTTGATGTTTTACATAGGAACACGTCAGAATAAATAAACTAATATTTTAGCTATTTAATTTCCCTTTAAATTGCCAGATTATAAAAGAATTTTAATATAATAGTTCCATCAACCTCCCATATTCAAATGGACTTCTTATGTATACTATTTTCCGGTATGGTATTATTCTAGCATTGCCGAATGGTAGTTAAAAAATCTGACATACAACAACATTTTTAATGAATAATGTATATTTATTTCAGTTATTTGAAGATAAAATAATAGCCACTGACACGGTGGTCAGGTTTTCAACACGAGCTGTATGCATAGATTAACTTTTAATTTGAATAATATATGTTTGTATGTAAAATAGTAGATTTGTGGATCTTGTGTAAAAACAGTTTTTATTGAAATGATATTATAATCTATTAAAAAATTTTTTTGTTCTGGGTTCCACTCTTAGCTTACAAACTTCACCAGTAAATAATACCCGCTAGATACCTGTTAATCAATATTCTCAAATGCATATTTATTTATTTTCGTGAATGAGTTTATTTGACGAATTTTATAATAGTTTAAAGGCTTTAGAGTTGTACTTATCCTTCAACATCTTAAGGGTCAAATTTTGGAGAATTCTTTTGTATGAATACCTACACCGGAAACACAATAGACGCCCCAAATGTTTATTATATATATATATATATATATATATATATATATATATATATATATATATATATAAGGCTATAAAAAATGTACTCATGTTAGCTATAAAAATGAAAATTTATCCAGTGTTTGAAAAACTAAGATGGCAAACCTTTTTTGATATATCCTGTAGATTGATTGGTTGGAAACAGCATTACCTTAATTATATTGAGTCAAAATCATTTGTCAATTTTTAATAATAACTGTCACGGATTTATTTATTTTCTAATTGATATATTTCTGCATATCTGCGACCTCTTTTACGGACTACTTATATAGTTGAAAAACTATTTTCCCCTTATAACAGACAATTTTTAGAATATTTTTTCATATTTTCTACTTAAAGAAAAAAGCAATTATATATTTCTAAAATCAATCGTCAAAATATTTTCAAAATTTATTTTATTTACGTTGATAAAATTTTATCGTTCTACTTTTACCGTCTGCACAACCACCCTCTCCAAATATTTTCTCTCTTTTGTGATAATTTTCAATTTCTTTTCATTCGCACGCCCCAGCGGTAACTTTTTTATGGGAAAATTAAGAGTTTCTTTAATGCCACAGTTTCAATAAGGTCTGGAGTATTAAAACTTCGGTAAACTGCTGGAAGCAATCTAAATTCATAAGCACACCTTCAGCGAGAATGTTTGCTGTGTTATATTGATTATAAATTTTTTATCAAAAATTTTATAGGGTATACTTTATTTTAGTATCTGTATTAAAAATCTTATATATATATATATATATATATATATATATATATATATATATATATATATATATATATATATATATATATGTAAAGTTTTTTATTGGGTTAAATGTCAATATACAAAATGCATTAAATTATATTTGTCATATAATTAAAAGACCAGAACGAAGGCAATCGACATTTCCGCTATGGTTTCTAATCGTTATCAAACTAAAATATTGTTACGACTTACCTCTCTATTTCCACTTACTGGGTCCAAATAAAAACAACTGTTCACTAAATACTTTCATCTCTTTAATAACTACTTGTTAACATTTTACTGTTCAAATATAACTGCCCCTAAATCCTATTTTAGTTATATATATATATATATATATATATATATATATATATATATATATATATATATATACCTATAGAATATACTCGATTAGCTTAGAATTCAACTGAAAATATAACTAACAATGATGACTAATCGATATAATATCTCTTTATAAGGTCACGTCCGAACTCAGACAGTTCTTCGCTAAAATATTTTTATAAGAACACATCCGAATTCGAATAGTATATGGAAATGTACTACTTTCATTGGGATTTCGTTGGATTCTATAAATAAAGTCATTGATTCTCTTCAGAACGGTATATGGTTTTTCCTATGCTAGCATTAACTTAGGTGATTCTCCAGTGAATTTGCTTTCATGTCATATATTATCTTCATTCTGTCTGTGGTCAGGTCCATGCGTTCTCTAACTAGTTCATGAACTTCTCGCAACTTCTCTTGTAAGGCATCCACCCAGACTTCAATCTCCATCAGTTGAGGAACCGAACATTATATTGCAAGACAATTTAAGTTTCCTTCAAAATAAGATCTTGGTTGGCGTAACTCCGGTAGTTTCATGAACGGCAAATTGGTAGGTCATTAAAAAGATCGACAAATATTTGTCTCAATTTTGTCTCTGTCGACGATCTTTGAGAGGTGCTCTCCAATGGTTCTATTAAATCTTTCCACCCTGCCATCTGACTGCGGATGTAAAGCTATTGACCTGTTGTCGAGTTTTTCGCAGAGCTTATGAAAAAGCTTTCATTCAAATTTACCTCCTTGTTCAGAATGTAGCTCCAAAGGAATTCCAAATCGCTTGAACATGTTGTTGACTAAGACTTCAGCCACTATTAAGGTCTCATGATTAGGAATGGAAATACCTCAGGCCATTTACTGAAGTAGTCAATATCAATCAAGATATATTTATTGCCTTTGTTTGTTTCTGAAAATAGTCCAGCCATTTATTCAAAAAATATTCCAACTTTATACTTCTTCTTTTTTCCCTTAGATCTTGTACTTGGACCTTGGCTGCCTTCACATTTAGGGGACTGTCTACACCATAATTTTACGTCTTGAGAGTACTTTATTTAGTAAAATTTGTCTCGAAGTTTGTCTGGAGTTTTGTTAACTCCTTAATGAGCACCAGACTTTCCATTATGAATTTCTTCTAAAACCATTGGAACTTTATTTCTGGATACTACCAAATAAGTTCCATTTTTCCTACCATTGGCACTTTCCCAGGGTCTCTTTAGTAACCAGTTTTTAATTAATAGTCCGACTGAGTCCAAAATGCCTTAAATGTAAATCTTAGGATGCCTTTTAGTATTTTCTTTAACTTGAAGAAACGGAATTAAATCATTGTCTTCAAGGTGGTCTTTTTTCATCGGAGCTGTACTCATAACCTCAAGAACTAGAGTTGTATTTGCATAAAATAAACTGTTTGTATATATTCTTTTCTTCAACTATTTGAAAGAATGAATATTATAACAACTATTTAAAAACAGCAGCAAATATGTCTATTTATTTCTTACCGAAATCCTAATTTCTGAACAAACTGATTGACCAAGAGTATGATGGTTACTCTATTATGACTGGTCACATTGGTTAAGTTCAAAAATTAATTAATGGTAAATACGAATAACGATTAAAAGGATGTTTCTGACGTTAGAAATGATACCGACACAACAAAGAAAACTATAGTTTTTTTAGAGGAAATGCTCTGCGACGGCAGATGATTCTGAAAATTTTCCTTCTTTGTGAAGTAAGATGGTCCGAAAAATATAAGTATTAGCATATTTTTTTTAACTTATCGATAATTGTGCAAGCTTTAAAGAACCCCAACTTAGAGTGTAACACTAAGTGTGTGCTACATATTCCATAATGCAAGATTCTGTTTGCAGCAATGAATCTGAAAGTCGTGCACAAGAATATTAATAAACCGATAAATATGTTTAAAACTAATCGGGAAGATGCTTCTCAGAATTTTTTAAGGTTTCCAAAAATGCAAAAGATATTTGCGAAAAGTTGGATACTGAGATAAAGCAGCCTCGAATAGTTACTAGACAAGTTCACAAAGCTAATCCAATATGTGAGAATGACGAAGATGTCTTCAGAATAACAATCTTCATTCCTTACTTAGACTCACTCAGCTCATGTTTGAGAAATCGTTTCTTTCAATTGCACGAAAAGGCTTTTTCGCTCATGCAAGTTCACCTAAATGAAAATGAAAAATCTAAACAAGCCATCCTTCCAAAATATCATAGGAAATATCGTAAATGTGTAAGGCAATCTCTTACCGAATTTTGCAACCGAAGTTATGTCTTGGTTTGACATGTAGAAAATAAAAAAAGGAACAACATTGATTACAGTGACTTGGTTAAACACACTATCCAATTCTTTTCAGGTGTATCTGAAGCAATAAAAATTGGGTTGATTCTGCTAGCAACTAACTTGAACTAACCTGTACAATTGAACGTTTGTTTAGTACGATACGGCGGATCGAGACTTGAAGTAGAAGTACAATGAGCGATTGCAGGTTTAGCGGTCTTGCACGCGCAGTGTTCACAGGGATAAAGTTACGTCAAATAAAAACTGTACCGACTTAGTTATCGATAAATTTGTTAAAGAACCCAGAATATTGAAGCTTTTTTCAAATCTTAATTATACTATTTTGTAATGTACTAATTTATATGAACAATTCTTGCTAATTTTGAAAATTTGGGCTCCGAAAATTTGAAAAAAAATATAATGAATGTCACACTATCAGAAGTGAGTTTTTCTTTATGTAAACGCATATCATTGCTCGAAAAAATCGCCGTTACTCGTTTTCTTTATCAAGCCTTTTTGGAAAACAATGTTTTATCATTTTTTTCAAATTATTCTTTGTTGTATTATGCGGATTTGCTAACAGGAAAAGTTTACAACAACGATCTATCTAATGCCAAGTATTTTTTCAAGTTGAAATCAAATCTGAGCTCACAATTTCAAGTACACCCCCAAAATCATCCACTGCAATCGAATAAACCTCAAAAATCTGAAAATAAGATTAAGCTTTTATGATCGTTGTTCCATCTTAGAGTCGAATTGATTGTAAATTTGAAGGCATGTGTGAGGTACAAACATACAGGCAATAGATTTATAACAAACCATCAAAATATAGCGAAAAGTAGCCTCAGTCACCAAAAACTTACGTAACTACTGAAAAAGCTCGGAACACCATTTTTTTTCAATCTACAGGAACTACATATTCATAAGCGTCTCGGAATTTTCGTTGTTAAACATTATTCAATAGGTCCTTTTAACAGGGGAAAATGACCTTGACAAGAAAGTAAGAAACTATCCCTTCAGAAAACTGATAACAATGTTTGAAAAAAATTTCGACGATCATAATTAAAGAGAAAGCATTTGGATATCATTAGTTGGTATAATTATTGGCTAAACCATATTAAATATTGTGCAGTTTTTAGAACTAAGGGTTGATGACAAAAATAAAGTTACATAAAATAATATAAAACTTGTTTGAACAAATTATTTAATAAATAATAAAGAAAATAACGCAGAATTAAGCAATTAAGCGAGAATCTAGTAGGGATTTTCACACGATTTTTTATAAAACAATAAAATAAACAGTTTAAAGTATTGTACGTTAGATAATTTTTTTTTTTTGATGATTTCTATCCTAAAAAATGCTTTTCAATTTATTGCTATTTTCAACCAAGCATAGAATTATTCGATAAATAGGCACACTGTTCCAGTTGAGCTAGATTTGTTTGTTAATTCAAGCATTTCACATTATATAAATGAATTCATAATAGCAAATCGGTCATTTGCATGAGCGATATGTTATATAAATAAAATGTTTATAAAAAAAATTGAACCGACTTCTAAAAGTGAGCTAAAAAGTGAAAAGTAGCTATACATTTTTATATGAAATTGAAATGTTTGAAGTCGGCGCCAAACTAATACCTGATAAAGTGTGATTCGCATAAACTGATTAAAAATACTTTATTTGTAATTGATTTCTTACCATAATTTGCAACTATTGGTAGTTATTTATTTCAATTAGAAATAATTTGGCGCCGACTTCAAAAATTTCAATTTCATCAAATTTATAGTTATTTTCAACTTTTTAGCGCATTTTTAGAAGTGAGTTCAATTTTTTTTTTAATTTTATTTTTCGATTTTTAATTTAGAATTCTTTACGATATCTATAAATTATTTGAACTAAGTACTAATCGAGATTAATATACCTCGCAATGACTCCAAGGTGGCCAAAAAGTATTTATTTTATTCAAAGTTGAAAATCACCCTAAAATGAACTACTTTGATTCTTAGAGTTCTCTAAATATCAGTGAAATTGTGTCAAACAAATATATAGTAAATCCACTATCTTAAATTTCATATTAATTTTAGATTGGTAATATAGGCCCCAAAACCTCTCAATATCGATATTTATAGAAGTTGAGACGTAAATTTCTTAGCCCGATACATTTTATACTGCATATTAAGTTTGTATACGCCCCAAGAACTCCGCAATATCAATTTTAGACAAAATCAGAAAATTTAAAATTTTCAGTCCCTCATATTGAATTTTATCAACCTAATAGTTGTAAAAAATGAACTTCATATTCGTAATACACGACCCCGGAAACCCCCTAATTCCAAATATGAAAAAATGCGAATAAGGTAAAATTTTCAAGCCACCATATTGGCGGATGCAATTTTGAAATTCAAAAAATTAATTTAAAGTCTTAATCTAATTTAAATCTAAACCCCTAGTACCAATTTTCGATGGAATCCGGAAATTTAAAATTTCTAAACCGTCATATTATATCAGACATCAGATTTTCTTAAAATAATTGTATATTCGCTATTTACATCCTCACAAAAGATTCAGTCCCACCTTCGAACTAAAACGAAAAATGTAAAATTTTTAGTCCGCTATATTGGATTCACCATATTTAATTCTCAAAAAATACTTCTAAATTCAAAATTTGCACCCTGAAAAACCCCGTATATCAGTTTTGAATGAATCCGCCAGATTCAGTTGTTCAAAAAATATTTTAAATTCGTAATTAACACTAACAAAAATCCCCTAATACTGATTTTAGACAAAATCGAAAGAGGTAGACTCTTTAATCCGTCAACTTGAATCCGGCATATTTAATTTTTTAAAAATAATTTCAGATTTGTATTGTGCGATTTCAAAAACTCTGCCATATCAATTTTGAAAAAAATCGGTCAAAATCGATTTTTTATCCGCCATATTGGATACGTCATATTGAATTTTTTAAAAATAAATTCAGATTCGTTACGTGCGATCCCGAAAATTCTCCCATGGTGTAAAAAATTTTATTCAAATCGGTGCTCCCGTTCCGCAGTAATCGGAGTACATACGTAAAAAAAATACATAGTCTAAGAATGGAGAATTTCCTTCGTTTTGATTCGGTTAAAAAAAAATTACGGAAATTGAGTAACCATCGAATACCCTCATGAAATATTCGAAAAACAAAAGGTACACGTCTATATACAAAATTTTTCGAAAGTATAAAGCAAAATAAAGGTACCATATGAGTTTCCGACTTCTAAAACAATCGTCTTTCAGTGTATGAGGTAAAATAATTATTTTTTATATGCAGAACCCATTGCGGTAAAAAATCGGCATTTAACGTCACTGTATTTACAAGACTCATCTTAAAATCGCTTCATAAAAAAGTTGTAAACCTTTTGAACCGTAACTAAGACTATGGCACATTTTCAAAAATGTGCTGTTAAATTGGCTGAGCAATGTACCAGTACCTTGAATTTTAAAAATCAGCGAGAATTACTCATATACTAAATAAACTGTTCTTAATGTTCTTATTTTAAATTACAAAAGTAATACAATCACTCTTTATTAAAATCGTTTTTAAAGCCATTTTTCATCCATTTTATGCGCCATCCTATTGATTATTTGTATTAACGTATAAATTAATTAGTATTAGTTATTATAATGAAGTAAATTTCATATTGTTAAACATATTATTTAAGCAAATTATGGAATATAAATTCATCTGAGATATAGCACAACGTATGGCTATTTTTTACTTCAAGATAATTCATGAAAATTTTTTCATTCAATTTTTCCCTAGGTGCAAGCTGCGTCCTTGCATGCAATGATGCATAGACTAGACCTAAAACTTTAAAATGTTTTACAAAATCTGAGTAATCTTATTATATTACCAATAATGGCTTCAAAAATTTACAAAACCCAATTATATTTAGTTGAAATATAATATTAAAAAGAAAATACTTATCAAAATTATGTTTCATAGGCAAATTCAGATTACAAAACTTAAGCTCAAACACAAAAGCTTAATTATATTATTATGAATCTAAACCACCATATTTTACCCATATTACATTACCATAAACTCAGTAATATATTACAGATTCTATTTTTTCAACTAAATAACTCGAATAATATCCCAAAAACCCCCAAATTATTCCGAAGTTTCTAATAAGATTTTCTTTTGTTTACGAGCTCACTTTCCTATTTAAAACAGTAAATAGCCTCATAATTATAAGCTTAAGACCCAGAAGAGGATGTTATAAATCAAAACATAAGCACTCATCGTATTATAAGAATTTTCCCTAGCATGTTCAACTACACCTACTTTTTATAAATTTTATGGTTTGTGTCATGGTTTTCTCATACTTACTTTTTTTCACTGTTATTAAAATAATTACCCGGCTTTGTTTTTTGATTGGCCTCAATTGTTAACTCGCAACGCCGAAAAAAAAGCACGCGAAAAATAATAAGATGTAATTATGACCTATAATTTTAATGAATTAAATTGTTTTTATAAAATTTCGGTATAATATTGATCAAAACTAGATAAAGTTATTGTTTTAACAGGCGCGTCAATAAAAAAATAGTTTTGCTGTGCTCATAATATTGTTAGAATTCGTTTTATTTATCTTAACCAAAATACAACTAATCAGGATAAATTCTTTTTACAAAAAAATCTACCTCAAAAAATTGCACGAAAAATTCTTAAAAACAATTATCTTGATCACCTCTCTCTATTTGAGTCAATATTTACCTTTTCGATAACCAAAATGATAACCGAAATACGAGGGGAGTCCCAAAATGGCAAATTTTCAAAAAAACCTCAGTATTTAAAAAACTAAGAGTGCTGTGAAAATTTGTTTCACGCAAAAGTAGCATCGCTTTGCGAAAACCGCATCCCGCTAATTTAAAAAAAAAATGGAGTTACCTTGCAAAAACAAGGGAATCCGGACACTCTGTACAGTCGAATGTCACGTATAGTCAAGTTGTAGGAGTAGCACAATTTTAAGACCAACCAGTAAGCAATACCTCACAAAACCATAATGTAAGTCTATCTTCTAATGACTCATGATGTCTCACGATGCCCGTCTATTAGAATATCTCGGGAAGGAATACTTCGTCTATGCGGGAAGTAATACAATCTGAATCCTGCAAATTTGTATAATGAGGTTTTCAGTGACGTTCTCTTCAGATGAAGTAGTAGTGATCTTATGCGGCTTTCAGTTATACCGGAAGTTGTCCAAAACTTACTTATTTTAAATCATCGTGTATTTTATATTGTTTTGTATTTCTTTCTTCATTTCCTATAACTTCTCCTCAAAGTTTTTTTGCCCTATTCTATCCATTTTTGAGATAAAAAAATCTTTTTTCCAAATAATGACCTTCAACAGGGTGTTGCCCCAAATTTAATATCGTTTCAAAAATAAAATATTGACACTCGGAATTCCGGTTATGGTTTTAGATATTATTGGGCTAGGCGTAGACATTTTAGATACAGGAAAGTGGAAAAGTAACAAATTTTGACCTCTATTAAAAAATTTTAAAAACATTCATTTTTTCATTCAGTAGATAGGCAAGAACATTTGCTATCTGCCCATAAAGGGGTCTTCATGTCTTCAACAATATATTGAAAACACACACGAAATAGCTTACTTCTATCAAAAGTTATATGTGAAAGAAGTCGAGTAAAATGTTCACCAACAAATTTTTTAAGTGTTTAACCTTCTAGCAATAATATAGGTTTTATTATCAATAGTTTTGTAGAATAATTCCGAAAAATCCCTCGGAATATGCAAAATATTTTATCAAAATATCTGACACCTATCAAAATCTATGATTGAATGAAAACAGTCAAGAGTTAATTTTTTTTTTCTATTTTTCTCCCCCCTGCAATAAACCTACCTTGAAATTGTATTTATAGGACTCTTTCGGAGAGCTTTCTAGAATATGCTGAAAATTTCTTCAAGGTGTGTCACTTCTATTAAAAAACATATGGTAATGAGGTCCGCTAAAAATTTTGGTTTGCTATAAAATGTTTCAGTATTTTCAGTTTTCAATCCCTTTATAATAAATCCATCTTGTATATATATTTTCACGGAATCACTATCAAGAGCCTCTTATTGTATCTTAAGAGTTTTATCAAAATATCTTTCTCTTATTAAACATTATGCGTGAATAAACATCAATAAAACAATTTATATTTTTATGATTCAGAACTTGGGTAACTTACTGTTGCACTTGTCTAATTATACCAGAACTTCCTAATTTACTAATATGGTCTAATTTTGAAGCTGGTCTAAATTAACCAAAAAAGGTTTAAGTTGAAATAAAAAAGTGAGGAGCTGTATCCAATGATTCTAAGCGCCAAAGCAGATTTGGTTCGGAGATCAACAATCTTCTAATTCACCTTGTTGAAAGTTTATTCTTGCTAGTTTATTATGTAAAATTATATTTGGTTCAATACATTCAATGCTTAGCGACCCTTTTAAATAACAATATGCAATAAATTTTAGATTATTTGTCGTATCTTGTATGAAAAGTGCATTTTTTTGTTAATTTTGGGTTGCTGAATACAAAAATGACAATAAAATTAAAAACTTACTTGCTTATTTTAACAAAATAATGAAAAATACATACTTTTACACAGATACATTAAATATCCTGTCTTTTTGCTTTTCTTGTATGAATTGTTTCTCGATCATCTCTAACAAGAGTCTAACAGTAGTCGGCAAGCATGGAAGCATTCCACTTCCCCTGGAACCTTTTCTCCATTTCCATATCCTGATGGAAGCGTTCGCCGCGCTCATCACTTACAGCTTCACAGTTGTTAGGAAGAAAGTCTAGGTGTGAGTGTAGGAAGTAAGAGACATATCACAACCCATTTTTTGATACGATGACAGCATATTTTCAACAAGAGTAACGTAATTGTCAGCTTTTTTATTTCCGAAGAAATTAGTGACCACGAGGCGAAAGTCATTTCAAGCATTTTTTTCAATGTCGGATAGAGTACTGTCAAAATGCTTGTCGTTCAGAATATTTCGTGACCCAATAAAAATGCCTTCTTTAATTTTTCCTTCACTTAGCCTTGAAAATTTGTAACGCAGGTACTGAAAAGGTGGCCCATCTGTGTTCAGTGCCTTAACAAAGTTCATTAGGCTCAATTTTATATGCAATGGTGGTAACAATATCTTTTTGGGATCTACCATTGACATATGTAATACATTTTTTCATCTAGCTCTAATGATTGTCGAACGGACCAGTCTTTTCTCTTGTAATGAAGTACCTTTGCCCGACGGTCCCATTCACACAAAAAAACAGTAAAACTTGGTGTAGCCCAGCTGAAATTCAAGTAAAAGTGCAATTACGATTAAGTCGCCACAGATCTGCCATTGGTGCCCATCATATTTTATACTTGTCAATAGGTACTTCATAATGTCGTATGATTCCTTCATGTGAACGGCATATCCAACAGGACTAGTCGGTAAAATATTTATCGTATGTAATAGTACTGCTTTTAAACTAAATGTTGAACTATCTATAAACAATCTCCATTTCTCTGGCTTATAGTTTATATTTAAAGCCACCAATAAACCGCTAATGTTACAGCAGAAAACCAAGTTCTTCTTCATGAAACATCGTGTTCTAATAAGTTCCACTGCTGCAATCTTGATCCTAGTAAATCTGCTTTACTTTTTGGAAGTTCTAAGTCTTTCACAAGATCGTTTAATTCTGATTGGATTATTTTGTGCGGTTGGCGATATAACTTCATGGTTGTGAAATTAGAATCTCTTGATGTTGATGGTATACCTTCTTCTTGAGAAACCGATGTATCGTTATTATCTGATTCGTAAGAGTGAATGTTTCTGGGGGTTCTGGAATAGGAAGTTCGTTACTATGAAGCACAGGTCTCAGGGCAGATGGTATATTTGGACAGTTGATAATCGACTTTTTCTTCTTCGATATACCTGTGCCTTGCCCAATATTAGGTATGATACAGAAATAGCATCATTAACATAATTTAAAGGCTCTCACCAGATCGTTGGGACAGCAAACCTCATGGATCGTTTTTTACTATTTAACCAATTGCTTACACTTGACGCGCATGCATTACAGCAGATATGTGGTGCCTACTGATTGTTTTCATCCTCAATATTGCAACTCAAATAAAGCAGATCTGCCTCATTTTATCAGTGGGGTAATAGACCGCTTCTGAGACGCAAAAGTCATCTCACCACATACATAACAGAGATGATTTGGATTGTTTACACAGTTTCAAAACATCTTATAATCTCAACCCTTCGATTCGACTCGCTAACTTCGACTGACTAATTCCTTCGCTTCGTAGCTGCTTATTTACCTATATACGGCTTGTACATTTTTTAAGAATATTGGAGAGTTTTCTATTCAATTCCATAATATTTGCAATAGCAGCGTTGGCCATTTGTTTGTATACAGGCGCCGTTCAGTACAAAGCAGATATAGAAGTCGATTTACATGACTATCCCCCTTATTTTAAGCCCTGGGGGGTTGGGACTTCGTATATAGGGGCTTATCCCTGGAGATTCCCCATGAGGAGTCACCAAGTTGTGCAAAATTTCCTTAACTTGGAGAAAACGTATATTTGACAACCTCGCATCCCCCTATTGTTATAACAACAGTGGCGTAAATAACTTTCCCGCAGACCTCACGGTGCGAGGGGCGCGCAGCCAATCCAGGGGCGCCTTCAAGTCCATTGATGAAAACGAATAAATACGAAAGATCAAAATGGGTGCAAAATAGTAGGGCGCATTCAAAGATATGCGGGGGGCGCACATACTCTTAGGGTGCATTCAAAGATATGCGGGGGGCGCACATACTCTTAGTTACGCCACTGATTCTCACTGTTACTTTATTAATATATAGGGAGACATGACATAACTCCGCCAATGGCAGAGGGGATTGACGAATGGGTGGATTCAGTAACCCAGGAGTCACTTCCGACATCATTGCCTGTCCCAAGCCAGGATAAAGGAGGAGGGTTGAGCATGGGATTAACACCCATCTTGGAAAACAAAGATTGTTATGAAAACTAACAATAAGTCTCGGAAATGGACTAATACAAGGATTAAACAACGGCTAACGAAAAAGGACATGACTATGAGTACGTGGAATGTTTTAAGCTGGTACCGACCTGGAGCAAATACACAAACAGTCAAAGCACTAGAAGCAGCTGACATGGATATCACAGCAATCCAAGAAATTAGATGGCCAGGAAATGGTAATATGAAAATCAGTAAATACACAGTCTTTTTTAGCGGTAATGACCAAGGCAGACATGAGTTCGGAACGGGTTTTGCTGTCAGAGATTTCCTTCCTAAACATGACATGCAGATGTTGCTCGTACGACACCATCCATATGGTTAAATTGTGGCAAGCAATGGAGGAACTTGGCTACCCAAAGAAATTAATCAGACTAACCCAGGTGTGTGTTGGAGGCTCAAAGAGCAAAGTGAGAATTGAACAAGACCTTTCAGAGGTGTTGAATATAAATGACGGTCTCAAACAGGGTGACGCTATATCTCCGTTGCTTTTTAATGTAGCTCTAGAATACGTCAGCAGAAAGGTGAAAATCCAACCGCCAACACCGATGTTTTATCATAACGGTCCCAACTTACTTTTGACTTTTGCAGATGATATAGACATTGTGGAAAACAGCACGCTGGATATAAAGACAACCTTCAATAACTTCGCAAAAAGTGCGAGTAGCATATGGCTTAAAATTAACGAAGAGAAAACTAAATATCTGTATTCCACTAGAAACAACCAACACAGAGGCAGACTAGGCCAAAACATCACAATGGTGGACTATATCTTTGAACGCGTCAAAGAGTTCAAATATCTGGGAACGATGCTTACTGAAAACCCTGACGGAATGACAGAAATTAACTGTAGAATCCAAGCAAGTAATAGGTGCCTATACGCAGTACAAGACCTCCTAAAATCCAAGTTAACAACAAGACGTACCAAGATAAACATATACAAAAAAATAATAAGACCTGTAGTGATGTATGGGTGCGAAGCTTGGATATTAACGGTAACAAATGAAGAACGGCTCCGAGTCTTCAAAAAAAGAATTCTTAGAAAAATATATGGCCTAATAGTGGATGCAACAACAGGACGATACAGAATCCGTACCAATAAAGAACTGGAGGATCTATATGGAGACACTAATATTGTACGAGAAATAAAATCTATGCGACTGCAGTGGGCGGGGCACGTAAGAAGATTACCAGATAGTCGCACAGTGAAACTCGCGTGGGAGGAAGCACCGGTAGGGAAAAGACCACTGGGACGCCCTCGCCTCCGATGGAAAGACAATATTGCCAAAGATCTAAAGACAATGAATATTGATAATCCGCTAGATGCCATGGTAGACAGGCAGCAATGGAGGAGTATTGTGAAGTTGGCAAAGACCCACCCAGGGTTGTAAGCCATAGAGAAAGTAAGTACGTAAGAGACATGACATCATATGTCTCTAAAACTTGAACTAATCTTAAAAAGATAAGTTTCGGGTTCAGTACACCAAATTGGTAAGATTTAGTCGATATTATTTTAGATACATTTTGCTGGTTGTCCAGTGTAATCATTTGCGAGAACCATTGTGTCCAGTATCCTTAAAACAAAAAATATCACAATTGGTTGCGTACAGGTTCTTGGGTCATCTTCAATGGATTTACAAATTCTCATAACATCATACATCATAAGTGAACATTAGGTTCTTCTTTCCAGTCTTCAAAATTTTTAGCAGTCCCAAGAGATTTCTGGTGGATTTTGGAATTTTATCAATTCATCACGTGAATGGTCGACCCCTTATCTTATCTGTGTTCTACTAAGTCAGCAGCGACAATTACCCGTTAAAAAAATTTTTCTCGATTACTGCAAGAGACCTCAAATTTGAATTTATTTTGACTATTACCGGCATAATATCTTAGAGATCCGAGCCGTCTTCAAATCTCATCAATTAAAACGCATTAAACACTTTTTTGTTAACGCATCAGTTGCAGTAGACAATAATAGATACTTTCTCGGTTTTCATTCATTTATTGTTTCATGTATATAACATTTTGTTCTGGACAAAACTTACGGTAAAACTATCTAAAAAATGTTAATTTTTTCGAACTGCAAATTATTGACTAGTTAACAAATAAGATACCCCTTTATCAAAAGGAAATCAAAATCTGTCACACAATTAAACACCCAACCACAAATCCCATTGTCGGTACGTCCGTACAAGTTAAAAAGTATTTCTTTCGTAATTCCTAAGCATTAATGTGCATGGCATTTAGTATAGAATAGCTAATAAGTTTAAATAAGTTTATAAGAGGATGGCTGTTTGACAGACGTGGTCATTGTACACGGGTCGCATTTAGTGACAGCCATGAAATTACAATGTTCTCTGTGGAATCGATTGAACAACTTTACATGGTGAATTGTGGTAGATTTTAGACTGGGCGAAAAGTATATAAATAGAAATATCAGCTGTTAAATTAATCTAGATAACATGAAGAGTTTGAAGTATTTACATTATGCATGGGAAAAAGAGATACGAGGCTTAAATTGGCAAGTGCAACAATAAATAAACCAAATTCTGAACCATAAAAATACCAAAAAAATCGTGATTCTTTTTCGGGAGACAATTATTTCTTTTACTTATTAAAAGGCGTCATTACTGAGTTTTTATCTTTCGTTACTTAATATACGGAGTTAAACTTTTATATTTCAGGAAAAATACAGAAAACCTAATATTTACCATTGAAAATGGTTTTATTGTTTTTCAAAATATTCTCCACGGTTATATCAATATACTTTTGAAAGGGGCAAGTGTGACGTCATCTATGCAAAACGCAATGTCAATTAGATTTAGGCCGACCTTAACCCAGTCGATCAGCTGATCTTGATTATCAGCGTAGTTTTATATTTGAAGGAATAAATTATCTAGTAGGCCGACTAACAAATTTATGTTTATTAAACTTAATTAAAAGTGTTGGACTAACGTGTGAAGTGATGTTTTAAATTACCTTTTGTATACGTAGATTTTGTATATAACATATTTTAAATTAAATATAAAGTGTCAGTAGTGAACATAACCCGATTCTCTCAATCCCCCCACTCCTCGACCTTGACCTTGACCTTGCTTCGCCCCTCTTTGGCCCCGCCCACATGTCCTTGTCATTGACCTTGAAAGTGCACGTGTGCTTTGGCCTTGGCCTTGTGTTCAAGGTTGTGTGTGTGACCTTGACCTTGACCTTGGTCGAGACGACCTTGACTTTGTTGAAGGTCATCTTGGGTGTGTGACCTTGAAGTAGTTATTTGTGCATTGTAATAGTGTGGGATGATCTTGAAATGATTTTGACCTTGCAAATTGTTCTATAAATTGTGTGAGTCTATTTGCATTCATTCAGTGTGAAATGTCAGATACGGAACTATCTAAAGAAAAAATTATAGAGCAAGTCGGCAGAGTAATTTGTTTATATCAGAGTAATTTAAAAAGTTTGTGTGATTTTGAAGAGAAGGATCTAGCATTTTTTCCTCTCGAATATTTAAAAACTTGCGTTGATACGCTGAGTTTACGGCAAATTTGGGATAAGCTGCCAGCGTCATATCGGTGTAACAAGGAACTACAGTTAAGCTTACCCTGTTACATTCACTATGAACAAATATATCGTCATCATATAGATGGGCCACCACCAGCAATAAAAAAGTGTCGTGAATGTAAAAATGAGTGAATAATATGAATAGTGCTTTGCAAGAGACAGTAAAAAAATTGGGCGATGAGTTCACTGAAACGGCTAATAATTATTTCAATGATGCAATGAAAAGTCGAGCAGAATGGGCGTCGCGCTATTGTGATTTGGCTTATGAATATGAAAAGGCTGCGAATGCATGTCGTAAATATTGCAGCAAAACAATAAATTTACAAGACTTTGTTCGTGAGATAAAAAAGTTGGGGTTTAGTGACTGTTTGGAAAAACTGATTAGGTTCATTGCAGATCCGGTTGTGTTAGATGAAATTAGAGTGTAGGACTTAAGTTTAACGTAGTAGTAGTTAATATGGAAAGTTTAGTGCGAGAAATGTACGAGGAATTTCTAATTTCTGCAGCCGGTTCGGAATTTTACGCATATGAAATGCAAGATTCGGAGGCTCAGGACTTTAGTGTATTTTTTAAGTATATGGACCATGCCGAAGTGTGTCTTTTAGCTAGTATAGTTTGTAAGAATTTTCTTAGAAATAAAAACAAACACTTATTATTGAACAAATTAAGGAAATTAGGTTTAGGTGATAATGTTAAACGCATAGAAGAATGGCAGAAAAAAATCAATGAATAAAGTACATAAAATGTAGTTATTTGTTTCATTATATTTTGTCCTTGAAGTTATCCTTATACCAATTTAAATGTGTGACGTCATTTGACCTTGAATACTCCTCCCACTATTTCTATCGTTAAGCTACCCCCACCATTGTTACAATTCGACCTTGAAACCTCGCTATAAAGGTTCGTGGGAGAAGAAGTGACTTCAAACAGTCGCAGATATCAGTGGCATAAACATCAAATATTGTGTTCGTGTAGTGTTCTGAAAGTGCTTTTATATTCACGGTAATTTTTGGATTTATATACCATTTTTTCAATAATGAGTATTGCAAAAGAAACTCTAGATGAAATTAATGAAATGTTTAGCAAAGATTTCGAGGTTTTAGAGAAAAAAAAGGTTACCGAAATGATTGTAGGCAAAGTGTATAAAATTGTAAAGATGGTTTCAATGACTACACGATTTGGTAAAACTCTTTTAGTGGCTTTACACGATGACGGTGATAATAGCACATTTGAGACTTTTTTACCAAAACGTGTGGCCGAAACACTACCTGACGATATTGTAGATATTATGAGTAAAACTAAAGATAAATACACTCTAACTTATTTGGGGCAGGGCACTAGAGTTTTTGGAAACAATACTCGAACATTATTACGTTTTGGCTCATTGGAGTAAATTGTATGTAAATTGTTTGAAAAAAAGGATGTAATTAAATTTAAAATATAGTTGCACATGTCAGAATACTTACGCGTGTTCATTATTTCTGTTAAAGATGTCTGCTGATGCGACGACGACGACGACGACCGCCAACGAATGTGTAGATAGATACATATTTTGGTTGGGGAGAGAATTAAGAAATAGGGCTCACGATATGTTAGATAGCGTAAATGATTGGTCGCATATTGATGTAACCAAAGATCAATATAAGAACGAGATCAGGGATACAATCAATTTTATGGCTGGGGCACACTTGTGCGACAAATTTTTATATGGTTCCATAGACATGGATACATTTTGTGCTGAAATGGTTGAAGAAGAATTAAAAGAATACCTCGTCAATATTCCACATTTACCAGGTGAGCTTGCTGCAAAATATGAATTGGTTTCTGCAACAGCAACAGCCCAAGACGTTGACGATCGAAATAGTGTCGGATGGGATAGAATTTTGAGCAACGAAAACGAAGACATGGAAAACTAATTTTTTATAATTTTTGTATTTGTGCAATTAAATTACTGTAAATAAATATCTATTACAATCACAGTTTTATTTTATTTCTTTTATAAACATACCAACCCAGTAGATCATAGTCAGTGTTTCTTTTTCTCAGCTGAAATATTTAATATAAGTAGGGCAAATAAAAATAAAATAGTTTAGTAAAGATTGAAAATGAGTCGAGGAAACAACACAATTGATAAATTTGGTCGTCAGAAATATAATGAAAAATATCATATATTATCTGGGCCACAAGGGATTGGTTTTAAACTTACATCGGATGGGCAGTATGATATGGGTGGAAAAATCATAACCAACTTAGGCGAACCTAAAGATGATGACGATGCTGTGACAAAACACTTTGTTAATAGAAAGTTTTACAATTTTGCAGTTGTAATATGTGACATATTTAACAAGGATGTCCTCCCCATGATATACAAAAATAATAGTGAGCTTAAAACAAAAATTGAAGTTATGCAGAAAATACTCTATCATCAGCCTTTAAATGACTCATTAAGCGCACTGTCGTACGACTCGACTTCAAAAAAAATCTAAAAAAAGCAGGTTAAAGAATAGGAGAACGCACTCCGAGTGGCATAGCCTTGAAGATAACGTCGTAGTCGTCGGTGAATTGGACCTTCCCTCCAAGAATATTGAAATGTTATTTATGTGTATGATGTTTTATTGTCATTGTTTTTAATAATGAAGATTGAAATAAAAAACTTTATTTTACAATATATTGTTTATTTATTTTACATTTTAAATAAAAAATATAGTCATACAATATGTTATTTAAACAATATTAGCTTTATCTATCCAAGAGTTGAAGTGGTTGGGAAATCCTAGCCATTTGACAAATAATTGTTCGATGTGATTTTTCTTGCGTTGTCTAAGGACCTTTTCTACTAGATAAACGTCAGGACTGCTTGTTTTTTGTAGTTCGGAATTCGTAAAAACACCCTCTTATAGGCTGACCTTCTAACGATTCCAACAAGTAAGTAGGTGGATTTGTAACGTTAACTTTTACAACTTTAAACAATTCGGTTGACCAAGAGGGCGTATATCCTTTCTCGAATAAGCTTTTGTACTTGCTAATACGCACAATGTCACCCATGGAAAACTTAAATTTTTTAGGTACAATTTTTAAATAATCATATGCTTTAATATGTGTTTTTTCTTGCACGTCTGCAGGCTTCATTCCAATGGTGCGATGTTTCGAATGGTTATAGGTTTTTGTTACTGCCGATAATATATGTATCCATTTGTAAGATCCTCTTGTCGAGAATTGTTTATATAAATTATTTTTTAAAGTCCTTATGACTCGCTCAACAATTGCAGCTTTCTTTGTGCTGTAAGTGGAATAATGATTTATATTATATTTTTTCATCAGGGCTTGAAAGTTTGTATTATAGAACTCCTTTCCTTGATCACTTTGCAGATTTGTTGGTGTATATGATGCCTCTTCAATGATGCTTTTCATCGCATTAGTAACTTCTATACCAGTCTTGTTTTTTATGGCTTTGGTATAGACAAATTTCGAGTAACAATTTATACAGACCAAAATATAACGATAACCATCGTTTTCATCAGCATACTGTTGCATTTCAGCCAAATCAATTTGCCACAAATCTCTGTATCCTTTTATTATCGTGCGCCGTCTTACAAAATTTTTTCTAGCCGTTCTATGTAGTTCATTAACAATCTTGATTTTTTCTAGACTGGGCTCCATATTATTAATAATACTAAAGGTTTCAGATCGAAGGAAGAACTGAATAATATCATTAAATATTGAGCTTAATATATTATATCTTCTTCTCGTAATTCCTCTATGATTGACATAATTTCATTTTCGTGTCCAGTGTGACCGGCCATTTTGGAACTCCACAACAAGCGTAAACGATCCACCAACTCTTTAGCTTTGTTCCAGTAGACATATTGAAATTTTTTCGAAGATAATTTCTTTTTTGTGGGTAACTGTAGTTTTTCCGAGAGATTTTTTCTTGTAATAGTACCACCTAATTTTGTGCCCATTATCAGAGGTTTAATAATTCGTAAATATTTGTTCCATCTGGTCTCCCGTAAACCATCACTTTTTTTAAAATTGTTGTAGACAGCATTCGTTGATTCCAAAATTTCCTTGTACGTTGAAAGTACATTATCACTTAATTGTTGTTGTTCCTTGCCTACACTTGGGGGTGTTTTAAGAAATAACAAATCATAAAGTGCCGGTGATCCACCATATTCTGCAATATTTTTCCCTTTTTTGTATAAGACAATATTTCCATTTCGAAAACGCACCTCTAAATTACCAATAAAATTTTTGTTATGATCTGTTTTTGAACCAAAACGTACACCATATACAGTATCGTATAGAGATGGTTTCAAACGTAATCCTTTCAGGTGTGCGTTTAAAGTATCGGAAGTTGTGGTGTCAGCGGATGCGAGAGATGTATTAGTTGATGTCGAGGGTGTATCAAACACCGATTGGCTAATATCTTCTTTTGAAATGCGATGCTGCTGCTGCTGCTGAATAGGTGTGGAGGTTTGAAAGGAATGTGTAGGTTGGGGAAAACCTGATATTTGAGTCGACTGCACTGATGTACTGAGACTATGTGGCTTTGTAACTGGATAATGTTGTTGCTGTTGTTGTTGCTGCTGCTGCTGCTGCTGCTGACGTTGCTTAACCACATCAGATATAGTTGTCAACGGCTTAGAAATGGGTTCGTAAAACTTTTCCAATTCCACAACATTAAACTCTTTAGCCGCTTTAATTTGTTTAAATTTTTTTCTGACGGCATTGGTAGCTTCCACTAGTTTACGTTTTAAGTCGATCGCGTTATTCATGATGTTAACAAAGGACGTTTCAACAATCAAATGAGCGTTTTCTCTTATTATTACAGTAATATATAGCTATCAAATCCTTTGCGGTATCTTCCCGATTTCACATCACTGTCTTTATCAATTACTAAAAATCCATACTTATTATCCCAACATTTTGAGCACATTTCTTGAAATTGAGTAAAAGTTAGATCCGGTGAAACGTGGTCGGAAAATATGTGTTTCATATTCAACTCATCTTGTTTAAACATAATAATAAAATTGGCGTTGTCTCGCACAAGCTGTTTAGGCACTCGCGAATATGTTTGCGCTAGGTAAAAGGAGTCGATATTTTTATGACGTCCCATGCTAAAGTACGATCTTATAACATCTTGTTTTTCACATATAACATCATCAAAGATAAATATAGAGTTTGGTTTTGCATCGGACGGTTCCACAATATTACTGGAATCACTAAAGGCATAGTAGCCTAAACCTTTGATGGGCGCTAAAATTTTCCTTAAATACTCATATTTCGGTTGATACAGAGATTTCGAGTAAATATAGACATTTTCGAAACGTAGCCCAAGGGGGTGTGTAAGCAGCGAAATCATGACATTAGTTTTTCCACAATTGGATGGACCAATTAACAGGCCGCGAATAGAGGAAGGAAGTAAAGGACCGTGTCTCTTCATTATCTTCTTTTCAAATCCAAGTCCGACTTTTTCATCGAGATTGTCAATAGGAAGTTTTTGTTTAAGATCGATAACGCGCATCTTAGGAAAATTTGATATTTTATAGGCAATTTTTCACAAAAACTGTCATTCAGATGCCGAGCGTCAAACGAAGTGGACGGTCTCACGTTTCCAACAAAACTGGATACGGTATTGTGAATTCGTTAATAAATAAATTACCATTCGAGGTACACATTCCTGGTTATCAATACTGCGGACCCGGAACAAAAGTAATAAAACGTGTGACAAGAGGTGATCCAGGCATTAATCCTTTGGATACCGCATGCAAAAAACACGATTTAGCCTATTTACATAATAAAGACAACATAAGTGCGAGACATCGAGCGGATTACGAGCTCGAACAAAGTGCTTGGAATAGAGTAAAATCGAAAGATTCCAGTTTAGGTGAAAAAACAGCAGCTTGGTTAGTTACAAACATTATGAAAGGAAAACAACGTTTTGGTATGGGTGTACCATCATCATTATCAACAAAAAAAACATCTAGTAAAGGCACGCGTCATACAAAAAGGAAAGGTGTTAATAAAAATCGACATGTTCGGAAAGCCAGTTTCGGAACAGCTATTCGACAAGCAGTTCGAAGGGAATTATTAAAAGCCGGAAGTAAAAATGTGTTGGAAAAAAATGTCATGAATGCATCTAAAATAGCTCTGTCGGCAGCACGTAGATCGGTAAAAGCGGCAGGTGGCAAAAGGAAGGTTCGTACACCGAGAATAATACCGATTCCTAAAACTGGTGGAATATTACCATTAATACCAATTTTTGCCGGGTTATCGGCTTTGGGTTCATTAGCCGGCGGGGCAGCGGGAATTGTGCGCGCCATAAAAGCAGTAAAAAAAAGCAGCGAAGATAAAACCGGTGCCGGCCTGTATTTAAAATCGAAAGGAAATGGTTTGTTTCTAAAGCCATATCGTAAAGGTATGGGATTATTTTTAAATCGTAGATCAAAAAACTAATTGAATCCCTACCTCGAAGACCACTATCTAACATCGATATAGAAAAATATGCCAAAAAGAAAAGAATAGGACACTTTCGAGGCGTTTATATGAGGGATTTATTACCTAGACAAGGTCCTCGACGTTACGAAGCAGCAATAGTGAATTTGGATAGTACGCGTGGTGCAGGGACTCATTGGGTAGCTTATAGAAAAAATAATTCTAAAGTAACATATTATGACAGCTTCGGCGATTTACCCCCACCGATCGAATTGGTACGATATCTACAAACGGGATCGGAACCATCAAAAATTATTTACTATACATACGATCGTCAGCAGGATTTTGGAACAGTCTGGTGTGGACATTTGTGCTTAAAGTTTCTTGTCGAATCATCAGCGTAAAAGATGTCATCATCATCATCGTCACCATTAACACCGCAAATGGATCGCAATAACTATACTAAAATGTTGCAATCACTGAAAGCATTTCATCTAGCCGGTGGATTAAGGAAAATGACCGTGAAACAGTTAGAAAACATGCCCAAGGAAGTAATGATTGCATTAGCCCCAAATGAAATTCCATTCGTTTGGGAAAAGTTGCCGGAGCACCTTAAAAGCGATATCGATATATTAAAATATCAGTGCGGTTGCAAACATTATTTCAGCAGCAGCAGCAGCAATTTAAACGAGGTTATGACTGATGAGGATCTTACGGCTAGAAAAATATTTTGTTGTTATTGCAAAATCAGCGATGTGCGCATAAAAGCAGAAAATAGCATAAAAACATCACTATCTAATGCAGTGAGAAAAGGTGTGACGATGAATCTTTTTAAATGTTGCCGCTAAGAATAAAACCGAGATGTGTGATGTTTTAATGGTTAGTCATGTCTTATACGTTCACACTAACAGGACACTCGAGCGTCTTAAGCGCCGATTTTTATCCACCAGTCGAATTAAATAGAGAAAACAACTATGGTCTGGCATTGCTGGGATTTTACACATACAATTCAATTTTTAATGTGGACGAAACCAACAATAAGTTTGCCTACATGAAGGAGGGTTACACCACCGAGCCGATACAATTGCAGATTCCACCTGGGGCCTATGAAATAGATGAGATAGGTAAAGCTATGTTGGAGGCTTTGAGGATTTCAACTGAAGAAAAGAACGATGGAATCTTTTACTTGGTTGCTAATAATAATACGCTGAAATGTGAACTGAAATCCCAATATACTATAGATTTCCGGGGAGAGGCGAGTATCGGTAAAATGTTAGGATTTAATCATACAGTGTTAAAAAGAGACAAAAAGCACGAATCAACCGAGATGGTGGAAATAATGAAAGTACGCATCATACGCGTAGATTGTAATATAATTTCCGGAGCATATATGAATTCGGTGGAAGGTCATACCTTGTTCGAATTCGATATCGACGTGGAGCCCGGTTACAAAATCAGTAAAGAACCACAAAATAATATTTATATGCCGTTAATGCCGGCAGGACGTCAGTTTATCGACAACATTACTCTTCGCATCTTGGACGATAGCGGTGATCTAATCAATTTTCAAGGCGAGAAAATAATCGTGAAATTGGAACTGAAGAAACTTTCATAGAAATGGGTTTTTGCTTCAATCGTCAATTGTGTGTGCTGTCGACTAAGATGGGGGAACCGCCGAAACATAATAAAAGTAAAAGAAGAGTTAACGTCAAGGTTAGTCGTCGTCCAGACGTTAGATCACAAACATCTCAACAGTTATCTGCCGAAGACTATAAATTTTTAAAATCAATCGGTCTTAAAGTGCGAAAATGATTTCCACCACCAGCGATAAAATAGAGGTTTTCTCCGAGCCCATCTTGGACAATTCCATTATTAGTCTAGAAGAGCATACGTATAAACCATACGGATCTCCATCATTCAACAATTCGGATGAAGTCCGTATCCCCATTAATTTTCAAGATATTATACTGGATATCGCCGAAAGTTACATATATATCGAAGGAAAATTTAAACCCATAGACGCAACGAAAAGATGTTTTTTATCAAATAATGCCCTCGCATTTTTGTTCGATGAAATTCGCTACGAGATGGGAGGTGAACAGGTCGCCGTGGTTCGTAAACCTGGAGTTACGACGACATTAAAAACCATGGTTTCATTCGGAAGTTTGCAACAAAGATCTCTCATGACGTGCGGATGGGGTCTCGACGAAGCAAACCAAGATATCGTAGACACGGCAAGTAACGTATTCTCCGGGAAATTACCCTTAAAATATCTTATGGGATTCGCCGAAGATTACGCAAAAGGTGTTTTCAACGTAAAACAAGAGCTTATTATGATTATAGCTCGCACTTTTACCAATTGTTACGTCGGCGAAGTAGAGGCAGAAATTAGTATCGACAAAATCGAATGGAAAATTCGTCACATCATTCCAGACGACAAGCAAAAATTGAAAATACTGTCTCGCATTAATAAAGGAGGAAACAATGCCAGTATTCAAATGGCATATCGTAAATGGGATCTGTACGAATTACCAGCTTTAAGGCAAACATCTTCCGACGTGTGGGCCTTGAGAACGAGTACAAGTCTGGAAAGACCGCGCTATATAATCGTCGGGTTTCAAGACAGCAATAATTGCGACAAGAAAGAAAAAAACGCAACCCAGTTTACCCACGCCGACGTATGCGACATTAGACTGTATCTGAATTCAACCGTTTATCCATACGAAAGATGGAATTTAGATTTCGCCAAGAAACTGTACGCAGCAGCCTATTACAATTACGAAAACTTCCAAAGCAGCTACTACGGGCGCGAGATAAACGATCCGATGATAACGTTCGCGGAATATATGAAAAACCCCGTTTTTATTATCAATTGCAGTCATCAACCAGAGGCGATTAACTCATCGACAGTGGATGTAAAATTGGAGTTCCAAACGAGAAAGAATAAATTCCCCAAAGACACTAAAGTGTACGCATTAGTTATTCACGACTCATTTTTTAGTTATAATGTATTAAACGGTTCGGTGACCAATAAATCTATATTTTAATGTATCTATTATATGTAACACAAAATAATGTTCTTGAATCAATAAATTTGTAATGAGTGAAGTAGTAGTTTTATATTTATTTGAAACCCAACCAAAAAAAAAAAGCTGGCGGAAAAGCCCGCTCTTTAAGAAAAGAGTACGGGAATTTAGAAAATGGTGGTTTATTAAGTGGAAAAAAGAGCTTAAATAACACAAGAAAAAATTTTTAAGGCAAAATATGAAAACAACGATTTAGAAAATTTGTAGGAAAGTGACGGTTAGGAATAGGGAAAAAAGTTATAAGAAAAAATTATAGAGGAAATCGAGTACTATAAGCAAGCATTTTTCTCGATAGTAAAAACGTAAAAAAAATTTTTTTCAAAAAAAAATTGAAAAATGGTGAATGCGCGCCAAAGTTGAAGTTTTGGAGCAAAATGATATTAGGAAATTAGAAAGAGAATTTTTTTCTACATATGGTAGTACTTTTCAAAATTCGGAAAGATGAAATTTTAAGAAAAGGGTTATAGTAAGTTAGTAATTTGGATTTTTTAAAGCGCTGTAGCTCGGGAACCGTTCAAGATAGAAAAAAAATAAAAGCACTTTGATAGCCCAAAATTTTGAGGAGAATGCGATGGTGTAAAAAAAATTATAATTTTTTTTTTTTTTGAAAATGCTGAATACGCGCTAAAGTTGAAGATTTAGAGAAAAACGGTATTGGGAAATTAAAGAGAGAACTTTTTTCTACATATTGTAGTATTTTTGAAAATTCGAAGAAATGAAATTTGAAAAAAAGGGTTATAGAAAGTTAGTAATTTGAATTCTTTAAAGCGCTGTAGCTCGGGAACCGTTCAAGATAGAGAAAAAATAAAAGCACTTTAATTACCTAGAATTTTGAGTAGAATACAAAAAAAATTTGGAAAATCTTAAAAATGACAAAAAATTTAGACGAAAAAATTGAAATTCTCGAGTAATGAGGCTAGGGCCGCCGAACGGGAGTTTGTGGAAGTTGTAGGGGGAGGTTTTTTTTTTTTTTTTTTTTTTTCTAAGTCCAAAAAGGATCATTGGCATTGTCAGGCCATTCGTGCCCGGCAAAATATGCAAGTGTGAGGAGTGCGGGGGTACCGCACCAGGAGCGGCACCTTCGGCACCGCCTGCAACGCCGACACCACCAGCGACGACGACGGTGCCGCCAATGAGAAGACCAAGGGCTGCACCTAGGTCGGTGTTAATATCGTTGGGTATTACTCCACGGTAGGCACCCCACCCTCCCCCCAGGCCCTTTTAGGGCCACAAAAACGGTCCTTTTCAGGACCACATTATATTTTGATCGTAGTTTAGTAATCGTCACTTATGGGGCGAGATATTCGTTTAACGACGATTTGTCTCGTAGCTTAAGTGCCAAGTTATATGCTTGAGAACCTATGAAAATGTTAACAGTTCAAACAAGGTTTCTATTATTTTTTTTTTGTAATGTATTCTTCACAAAATATTAAGAATAAGTCTTATTGTCTAAACAAATCTAATTCCTTATTTAAAGTTTTTGAAAAAAATCAATAATTCTATAAGCTCTCACCAATACATAACATTTAGAATCCGTTGGTGGGGTGGGGGTAGTTCTATATATATGAGACTGGGTCAGTTACACAGTCATATATTCATCAACCCTCATACGATAAACATGGAGGAAGAAAGACCCGCCAGCCGAGGCTCATCCATCTTTAGTGATGACACCGTAG
The DNA here is from genome assembly GCA_034092305.1 of Diaprepes abbreviatus. NCBI lineage: Eukaryota > Metazoa > Arthropoda > Insecta > Coleoptera > Curculionidae > Diaprepes > Diaprepes abbreviatus. The sequence goes on from JASJET010000103.1 coordinate 26,334,979, forward strand.
CCGACAACGTTGGAGACCTGCAAGTCTTCGACGACGACGACGAGGTGGATTTTGAAATTGACGTCCTACGTTGGGACGACTTGGATGAGCCGATTCCGCTAGTATATGACCATGATCCGGGTCTAGTGGAATTAGACGACGCGGGTGATTGGGTCTTACAAAGACTCGAAACTCCGTCGCCGCAGCCAGAGCCGGACTCGACGGAAGATGCGGTGCTGGAAATTCCAGCATCACCAACACCCGACGACCCACAAGGCCCCTGCGATTCGTCAAGCTGGTGGTCGACCAGCGAGGATGGGGCACCATAAGCCCCACACTCTCCCTGGCCCTTTTTAAGGGCACACAACAACGGTCCTTTTCAGGACCACAAAATACTTTGATCGTAGTTTTAGTACATATTAGTACTTTGTTACTAATATTGTATGTATAGAATATACAATATTAGATACAAAGTATTAAAACTTTAAGTGCTGGTGGAACCCAGCTAAATCGTTCGTTCGTATTTGAGACCACAAACAACTTTTGGTCTCAATACGTAATATGACATTTGTTTTCACCCCCCACCATTAATTTGTCTCTATATATACGACCATCAATACTTATTACAATCATTTTAGTTCAACATGTCAGGGACTCAACAACAACAACAACAACAACAACAACAACCCATCCAATGCCCTGTGGTAGATTCTACCACAGAGAATTGTTTGGAGTGGGAGCCGAACGATCCTAGATGGGATGAACTTTGGCGGTTCATCATCGAATACACAGAGGACAGCACCGCCACCCCCGCTGATGATGATGACGGGCCGTGCGACTCCACAACTCAATAAAAGAGTCGCATGTTTTAAAACCAAACGGTCCTTTTCAGGACCACAAAATAATTTGATCGTAGTTTTAGTTGGTTATAATACTTTGTAACCAATATTTTATGTTTTTTTCATAAAAACATACAATATTGAGATACAAAGTATTAGAAGTTCTGGCGACAGAACCTTAACTTCATAAACCGAACCATGTTTTAGCATACTTGTAAATATTATCAGAAAATATTTACAACTATTGCTATTGCGTAGTTTTAGTGGATTATTCACTTTTTTTTTTTTTTTTTTTATTACCTAATATTATGTGGGACAGGGCCTATATGAAATAACACACAAAAATAAATTTTCAAGTCATTTTTATTCTCATTATAAAATATAAAAAATTTGATCAAACACTTTTTTATTAACTACAATATATATATATATATATATATTTACAAACTTAATACTATAAATTAAAAGCTAATATCTACAACTACCTAACACCTACTACATAATTTATTAAAGTCCACTAATTGTCTTTTTAACCGCGCAGATTTCACCTTTTTTATCTCTAATTGTTTTTCAAGTTCTATAATGTCACTGGCACACTCGTTCACTTCATTCACTAAGCGTTTTTTCATGGTATAAATGTCAGTCAATTTGGTCTTCTGAGAGTTGGTGAAGTCTTCGACCCACTCCGGTTGTGATGGCTCGGAAGAAGACGCGGTTTTATTTGGTGAAGACGATGACGACGACGACGACGACGAAGCAGCGGAAACTTCATCGCCTTCAAAACACCGCTTAAACCGCTTCTTCATGGGTTTCCGGCACCCCAATATCGGCGACAGTGGCGCTGGCGCTGGGGAAGACTTCACCTCCGACACTATTTCATTCTCGACGCTGGCCGGTGTTGGTGGCGTTGGTGGTGTTGGTCCATCGGGGCCTTCTATGACTTCCACTTCTACTGACAGTGGCTCTTGCGGTGCTGTTTTTAGGAAGTCGGGTAATGGAACAGGGGTGGAGGGACGCTTAAAGTTAAACTTTTTCTTCTTCCCTTGTCCCACACCTTTAATCGCCGAATAAAATGTTTTTTTATCGGCGATTTCCGACTTCCGCATAGTCAAGAGCTTTTGCAGTTTCGACGCTTTCGGAGAAGATTCCCTAGGCCGCGATGCTTTTCACACAACCACATCACTAATCACATTAATTTTTGGCTCTTTCTCCTCCGTCCAGCATTCCAGGAATTGCGCTGCCGACTGAACCAACTCCTCGTCGCGACCATCGTTGAGGGCTCGGTCTTCGGCATCTTCATGCTCCACGCCATTCCAGTTCTCGAACACCCCCGGACTTAGCACCTCTAAACCACTCATGTTATCGAGCATGCCTTGCTGTGAACCGCAGCTCACGTCAAGAGCATCTAAAAGAGACCGTACACTAGACATTTTCGATATTCAAACTCACACAATTAACTTTTTCTTAGCACTGTACTGTTTGCTGTTCTGACGAACTGTGAAGAGCTCGAGCCAGCAAGTCTGCTTTTATGCCCATTTCCCCCACTACACCGCCTTTATTCCTTTTGTTCGATGCATTAAGTATAATATTTAAACTTGTCAGATGCAAGGCCAAGGCCAAGGCCGACGTAACCGGCAATACCAGGGTCGTTTTCAGGGCTGTAATTTTCATGGATTTTTTTTTTGTCCCTGTCAAGGTTATTTTAAAGAAGCATATAAATATAGTACTAAACTTGTTAGATGCGAGGCCAAGGCCAAGGTCAAAGTACCCGTCAATGTCAGGGTCGTTTTCGAGGTTGTAATTTTCAAGGATTTTTTTTTTGGTCCTGTCAAGGTTATTTTAAAAACAAGGACATTAATGAACGTGCCATCCAGAGAAGAAATTGGGTCATAGAAGAAGCTTACCTGTACAGAAGAAATTAACATGTATTTTATTTCTTAATTTTTAATTTTTTGTTTGTTATTTTTTTTATTTTTTTTTAATAATAAAAAGTAAACTCAATCTTTTGTTATATTTTAATTTTTTTTCAATAAAACAATAGTAAAATGAATCTGTATGTGTATTTATTAAACATCACCTAAAATACGTTTTGCAATCCATATTTTTCTGTAGAGTCCGTTTATTAATGAAATAGAACCATATATTAGGGTGAAATCTAATGGTTTCAAATCAGTCTCACATAACAATGTCAGAAGTAAACACTATTGATAAGTTCGGTCGCAAAAGAAAATTTAAGGATTTTAACTTTATGCGAGGTCCTTCAGGAATAGGTTTTAAACTTACACCTAATGGAGATTACGACATGGGAAGCAAAAGATTGTGCTATTTAGCAGAACCTCTTGAAGGAGACGATGCGACCACACGAAATTATGTTGATAATAACCTTGCTCAGTGTGTGCAAGATACGCAGAAAGCTTTACATGACTCAACAATTGTTATTAAAGATATATTCAGAAACCAACTTGAAGGTTACGTACGCAAGAAATTAATTGAAACCGGTCAAGAACTTAGAGGATACATTGATGATACTGTTATTGCAATATATGAACTTAGGCAAGACGAACTGCGTGATGAACTTAACTCTAGAATGTTGAAAATTGAAAAGACTATGGAGGATCTTGTCAGCAAACCTGTTTCACATTAAACATTTACTCGTAGACCTGTGCGTTTAATTTACTATTAGACAAATTTTTCAACAATAACTTTTACAGTTTGTTATTTGTCGACACTTCATTATATTTATAATTTTAAAATAAAGGTTCAATAAAAAAGCAATCAATCAATGAATACATGTTTTTTATTTAAAAAAAAAAAAAAAAAAAAAAAAAAAAAATTACAATACTATCGTTACATATTAATGTTGTATGTTTAATAGAAATAATAAAAACAATACAAATAATGAAATATGGATTTTCCAGATTACGTGCTGTCCTGACTTAGAAATGATTCCAACACGGTGACTAAATTTGCTAAGTTTTCTTCCGGGTCTGTTTTGTAAAAATCTATGTCTGCATGCCCCCAAGGTAGAGTTTTGGTTGAACTGGGAATTACATAACGTTTATCATCGCTATGTGACAATGCTACTTTATTTATTATGTTGGTATAAATGTTATGTAATTCACTTCTAAATGTCTTCATCTTTCTTAATATCAAACCACCCCGTTCAACAATTCTTTGGTAGTCTTCCTGATGAAGGTCTTTCTCGATAACACATTTTTTGATACCTTTGGCTTTTTTTAATTCATTATTAATGGACTTTACATAATAAGCCTTCGCGCCGGTACCATAAAAACTTATTATCGGATCACCAGGAAACTCATCTTTCATTCTACCAACTACAGAATTACTTTTAATTATGTTGAAATTATTAATTTCGGGGTAATTTGATGTATCGAATTTTTCGGGGTTTTCTGATATAGTTTGATAAAAGTTTTCCGTATACACTTTTAATATAAGCGAGTCAGTATCGGTGTAAAGTAACGAAGCATCATCGCCAAACTTGGATTTAATAAAATTATAATAAAAATCGTATATTACAGTCTTTGATATATCTAATATGGAAAAACCGATATAAATTGGTTTATTGTACAATATTTTAACTTTATTCATATGTATAGCAATAAAGTTCTCGGTAAATATCGAGCTACTATTGAAATTGGGGCGGGATATTAGTGCTCTAGCTCCATTTCTGCCTACACTGTTCTCCCAATGTGTTACTAATTTTATATCCTTTCGATTTTCCACATTTTCCATAGTTTTACCAAATATCGCGTTATTTTTTAATTTAAAAGTGTCCTTCGCAAATTTTGTGGTGGCCTTGTTACGTAAATTGGTATTAAAATCAATATACGATTTTAGCCATTTTGATTGCTCAAACTGTAATACTCGATGGGTTTGCATTACCACTAAGCCGTTGGCGATGGCTTGTTTTAAAGTTCTATAGTGTACAATGTATTTTTTTTTATCTTGTAAATTGGGAATTAATTTCGGTAATTTAGCGTTTTCTGTTGGCGGTATGATATTTTCTACTAGAAATGGAAGATCAGAATGTGCATCATGCAACTCAGTCGGATAATGCACATCCACTTCCAAAACGTAGCCATGTAAACTATCATCACCAACAGCCATAATATTTAAATCCAGAATTTCGCGCTCGCTTAACCATCGAAAACCACCATATGGTAATGCTTGTGACATACTATGACCATATAGATTTGTAGCATCAAGGTATGTTATAAATGAAGAAGGTTTTGTTGGGTCATAGTCTGGTAAAAAAATATTATTAGCGATGTGCTTCCTTTCTGTACACTGGCTTATGCCGCCGCGTATACCTTTCTTAAAAAAATGTATCATGTCTATATCAGTTAAGAGCTCTAACTCTACCTTAGTCATACGTAGCATACAATCAAATGATAAACTTGGAAGGGTATAGTAATGTGCTGGATCAAGTTTATCGAATTTTAAGCAATTATTCCGAAATTGCTCAAAAACATCACACAATAGCAACACATCTGATTTTAAATACACGTCCGAATAGTCCCCCAAAGTTTTACACCCAAACAAGCGCCATACTTCTTTTGCTCTTCTATAGCTTTCATCGCTAATATGTTCTTCCCGTAAATTATCATAAAATTCATCTTTACTTGGAAGACATGTATTTTCCATTTTTTCTATAGAGTCAATAAAGCTATAGGGAAAAACACCCTTTTGACGCATCAAATTAAATTGGTTGATATTTGAAAAATGTTTCCGCGTTTCAATAAAATCGTCGTCGTTTAAACCGCTGCCTAAATTTTCCAAAGACGTTGACAGAAATTTAAAACTATCAATAAATCGCAACTTTAAATATTTCCTCTTGACTTTTCCACATTTACTATCAAAATAATCGTGCACATAAATGCTTTTGGTAAATGATATGTACTTTTCCTTACTTTGAGCCAAAACACCAATTTTATCCCCATATTTACATAACTCTTTTATAAATAAATGGCTGTCGTAGCCGCTTAAGTTATGAAATATGATAGGGATAAAAGAGGGTAATTTATAATTTAAATTACAAACGGAATGTGCAGCACCAAATCTTTTTGCACCAGTTATGTGACAGTGGTCTCGTACTTTAATCTCACCCTCTTCAAAAGGGCCTTCACATATACCACATATTTTAGCATCATTAAACTCCCTTTTTTCTTCAGGCGTTAACGGTTTCATAGGCTTAATGTCTTTTAAATATGTGTTGTATAGAGCCCTTAAATCACACTCGATACGATCCACAAAGACTTGAGCTGCATTATTCCCCCGAAATAGCTCAAATTTCGAAAGTGAGTCGTCAAAAGAGCATTTAATTAAATAAGCAAAAGAATATGGTTCATGTTTAAAACTTTTTACAGTGTAAGAATTTTGTGGGTTTGGTTGTACCGTTTCAATGGGTTTTAAAACAGATTCGAAATCTGCATAAACCACGAATGGAACGCGCATTTGCTTTTCTATACCCTCGAATTTTAAAATATTTTCCGGCACACTCTTTCCAAATTTATCGATTTTTAAATCCACTGAGGGTGTTTGCGTGAAAATGTGGTTACAATCGTAGCTTTGATGTAAAGTTAAAGCTGACGGTGTACTAAAATAAATGAGGCAACCATCACAGAAATATATTTTATGTTGTTGACAACTAATTTGACTTGAAACTAAACGTGATAAATCCCGAATCCAACAATAATGACTCTTTGAACAAGTCGTATCGCAAAAATGTTCACCGCCATCTTTACTACTACAGTCTTTTGTAATTAACAATAAATTTACATGCCTATCCAACTTTTTTGACGCATACCTCAGTGGACCAATAACTTCATGTATTATTTCATTATTTTCATATTTAGATTCCAGACCGTATACGTTAATTGATATGTTGTTCATTTCCTCAAATTTTTTAATGTCACGTAATTTTACTGGAAAATCCATACCTGTTACATTTAGCACTCTAGAAAAATGGGGGTAGGATGTCTTCTGTGAAGGCTCTGCTGTTGGAGGAAACAATGCTGATGTTACAGCCCACGCAAAGCAAAATTCGTCCTGGTTAATCACATTGACGACAGCTCCTTTCTTTTCAATAGAACACGGCAACTTGATGTATGATGAGCCACCCATAGGCATATACTTGTTGATACCAACTTCCAAGTATAAAATTCGCACAAGAGCCCATCCTATAACAAGAAAAATAATATATAAAAATCAGTTTAATATATCGGGTTTTGATTTTTCCATACCTGAATCTTTCTCCTGGAACTCTGTCGCCTGCGTTTTTATTGATTCGGTGAAAGAATGGTAAACGGCATCCAAATCACTTTCTACACTAATTATTTGATTAGCAGTGTTGAAGGATTTTTCACTGAATATTTCTTGTGACGGAAGCATGTACTCGCCAACAGCTGTCATGTTAACTTTTAAAGCATGATGCACACGCAATAAATTATTAACAAGTTCCACCACCTTGGATTTAATGTCTGCAAAGAACATTACGTAATCGGAATGCTCCATATCACTGCTAACCCGATAGGTTGCAATTCTTCTTTTGAAGGCACATTGAACGAGTTGCACACCATGACATACCGGCAAACATGAATTATTTTTATGTTGTTGTGTTCGTTTATGCGCTGACATATGATTTATTGGAACATCTACATTACATGTAGCGCAATTAATTACCGGAATCGTCGATGTATACTCTTCAATTCGGAGCCGTTTTCCTCCAGGCACTTCATTAAATCTCGCCGCACACGATTCTCTTTTATGACGTCTCATATTATAACTCTTAGTAAACTTAGAACCGCAATTTTCACAAACATATGCCATGATTTGTCAAATATTAACACATGTACTACCTATACAAGTCAGAGCCAACTGATGAATGAAACTGCCCCATACTCTATATAAAACCATTCAAGGTCACCCCCAACCACGTAACATATCTTCAAGGTCACACACCCAAGATGACCTTCAACAAAGTCAAGGTCGTCTCCACCAAGGTCAAGGTCAAGGTCACACACACAACCTTGAACACAAGGCCAAGGCCAAAGCACACGTGCACTTTCAAGGTCAATGACAAGGACATGTGGGCGGGGCCAAAGAGGGGTGAAGCAAGGTCAAGGTCAAGGTCGAGGAGTGGGGGGATTGAGAGAATCGGGTTATGTTCACTACTAGTGTCCGGTAATCGCACGCGGCAAGTGTTATTTAGTTCCCAATTATATGTGAAAAATGAAAACATACCATAAAACTGGTAAGAATATAATTTATTATTATTATTATGTAGTTCTTAATATTCGGTTCATACTTTCAAAAATTATTAACTAACACTACATCACAATTTAATAATTTCGGGATAACCAATCAAATTCGCCCATTAATTTGAATTAAGGCTGTTTAACTAATTGAATTCTAAAGTGATTTGACTATTTTATGACCCGTTACGAATTATGCCGACTTTTTAAAAAGTTAAAAGTTTACCAACTTGATAATTGATGGTTGTTAATTTTTAGTTAAAACTGTGAACAGATGAAAGTAAAGTGTATCATTTAATTTGCAAGTGAAAGTTGATAGTAGAAATTCTTAGCGGTAGTTGATAATTTTTGGAAGTATGAACCGACCAAATATCTGAATGGCAGTCTTATCACTAAGTCCAAGCACTTTCGATAAGCCTGTGACCTCTAGTGCATTGGTGTCCAGTCTTTAGGCAGGTTTAATGAAAATTATTTGTGGCACGTATGTGTTCGTTTCTTAGGGTATATCAAAATACAGGAAAGTGGTGTATTGACCTTTTAAAAGCGATAACTTTCACTAGGGTTTAGTTAACTTTAAACGAATACAATTTTACTTTATCTTTTCCCAAAATCTGTACTAAATTATCGTTTTAGTGGATCACTGGAAAAAAATAGTATATTCTTAGTAAATCAGCAAAAAAAACTGCTTAATGTACTTTTGCCATTTACCAAGCTTGGCTCAGAATCATCCTTGATGTTTCTAGAAATCTCCAGAAAATAATAAAAATAACATAAAACACCCTTAATATAAGTAATAAATAATGGAATGTTTCATACATTTCTATGTTTAATTTTTAATTTGGCACACTTGATATTTTTAAAATACCCATTTTTCATATTTGACAGATGAATAAACTTTTATCCCCAAATTCACAAACATAGTTTTACGTTAAAACTGTTCTAAATTGACAGCAGAGAGCTTAAACTGACAAGAGCAACAATAAATCAAGCAAGTTTTAAACCCTAAAAATCGATGCAGCTGAAGTTTGGAACGTTCACGAGACGAATTATACACTCAAAAAAAATATTACCGAAAAATGAGAAACAAAATTTTATTTACAAAAGTATTCCATCCTATATTGTAAAAAAAAGCAAATTTTACTGGTTAGAACTGTCTTGGAAAATCTTATAGTAATTTAGGACACCTGACTGACACTATATAACAAAAAAAAAAGATTTTAAACACACCCTTAAATTCATTTAAAAAAATCATCTATGGCGTTTCACAAGTTAAAATCCGCACATATTTTATATTGACGGACTAGGTATATTCATATTAAAGCCCTGTATAAACAGATATTTCTAAAAATGCTTGCGGACAGGACACTACCACCCTTAAATTCATTTTTAAAAAAATCGTCTATGGCGTTTCACAAGTTAAAATCCGCACATATTTTATATTGACGAACTAGGTACATTCATATTAAAGCCCTGTGTAAACAGATATTTCTAAAAATGCTTGCGGACGGGACACTACCACCCTTAAATTAATTTTTAAAAAAAATCGTCTATGGCGTTTCACAAGTTAAAATCTGCACATATTTTATATTGACGGGCTAGGTATATTCATATTAAAGCCCTGTATAAACAGATATTTCTAAAAATGCTTGCGGACGGGACACTACCACCCTTAAATTAATTTTTAAAAAAAATCGTCTATGGCGTTTCACAAGTTAAAATCTGCACATATTTTATATTGACGGGCTAGGTATATTCATATTAAAGCCCCGTATAAACAGATATTTCTAAAAATGCTTGCGGACGGGACACTACCACCCTTAAATTAATTTTTAAAAAAAATCGGCTATGGCGTTTCACAAGTTAAAATCCACACATATTTTATATTGACAGGCTAGGTATATTCATATTAAAACCTTGTATAAACAGATATTTCTAAGAATGCTTGCGGACAGGACACTACCACCCTTAAACTCATTTTAAAAAAAATCGTCTATGGCGTTTCACAAGTTAAAATCCGCACATATTTTATATTGACGGGCTAGGTATATTCATATTAAAGCCCTATATAAACCGATATTTCTAAAAATGCTTGCGGACGGGACACAACCACCCTTAAATTAATTTTTAAAAATATCGTCTATGGCTTTTCACAAGTTAAAATCCGCACACATTTTATATTGACGGGTTAGGTATATTCATATTAAAGCCCTGTATAAACAGATATTTCTAAAAATGCTTGTGGACGGGACATATGACCATCCTTGAATTCATTTAAAAAAAATCGTCTATGGCGTTTCACAAGTTAAAATCCGCTCATATTTTATATTAACGGGCTAGATATATTCATATTAAAAACCTAGCACCTCAATATAAAAGTTATAGACGGCTTTAATATAAAAATATTTAGCTCGTCAATACAAAATTTTTATACACTTTCACTTGTGAATACACATAAACGATTTTTAAACTTTATTATATATTTTTAGTCCCGTCCGCAATTATTTTAAATTTTTTTTATTAGGGGCTCTAGGAAATACATACTTTGCCCATCAGTATACAATTTAAATGTAGTTTTGCATGTGAACTGAAAAAATAGACTCCTCTGCCTGCTGCATTGGAAACGTGGATCTCCCTGGACTCCGGTTATGTGATTTTGGTAACTTGGGCTTATGGCTCATTGAATTCATTCTGTCAAGTCGCTTTCGCTTGTCATACTGTAATGGCTTGTATTCGAATGGAGCGGGGGGAAATTTCGACCTTTTCTTCGTTCTTATGATATCGCGCCTCCCTCCAAAGACAGGCTGGACCCGCCCTTAGGTATAGAATAGCCCCTACAACACTCTCTTATGGTATTTCTGTTCTTATTACTTTTAGTTCAGTATAGGATTTCTCTTTAAAGATATATGATTATGGTTGTTCGGTAAAGTTCTATGGGATAAATATGTTTAACCTGTAATTAAGTCTCTCTCTCTCTCTCTCTCTCTCTCTCTCTCTATATATATATATATATATATATATATATATATATATATATAAATATAAACTTTAAAAATCAAATTTAAGAACAAAAACAAAACATATTAGGTTCCTGTTTACCCTACGATAGTTGGGTATATATAACCAATCTTCATAGGATGGATTTATATATTTTTCATATCCAATCCAAATCCAATAGTAGTCACATCCTTGTTTTTCTTTTTCTTATTTCTTTTAGGATAATTTTCATCATCAGAATCAAGAAACTCTTGCAGGTCTTTAAATTTTTTACTGCTTTCCTAAACTTTATGTTTTTATCTACCACATTCAGTTCCTTGTCTATATATTATTCGTTTCTTTAGTATTTTCTCAGTTCTTTCACTCTCTTTTACTATTTTTTTTTATCTTGTTCTTCTTCACAGGTGTACTAGTGTTAAAATAATGTTTCTTTCTATTACGTTTAGATTGTCTAGCAGGGATGATAGGTAAGTTCACGATTTCCGAAAGAGGAATAGACTTATTAAGTGCATTGGTTAGTGGAACTGAATGAGGGGCATCAGGATTTTTTATACCAGATGTATGAGCATTTTTGTTAGGCGTTCGAATATCAGAAACGAACTTATCATAAACTTGTGTCCAGGAAGATTCAGCACTGAGAACTTGGGCGTCAACTGCAGACACATCGATAGATTATGCATCAACATTTTCAGAAATAAGAGCGGTAACAAAAGGTACATTATGAACTTCGGAAAACTGATCATCAGGAGTTTGCGTATGAATAACAGGTATTTCAGGAGTTTATGTAACAGGAACTTGTGTTTCGGAGCTTGTACTTCTGTATTGGTGGCTTTTTGACCTGGATGGTTGTTTTCAAGTTATTTTTTTGATATATGTGCGAAAGTATTTTGGGTGTTAAACGTCAGATATTCGTCTTGATTGAAATCTATTGTTCGTAATGCATAAATACCGGCAGATTAAAAACCATTTGCAGCCTTCCCAAGATTGCTACATCGATTTAAAGCCTTTGTAAATAGCTTCATAATCCTCTAGAATTCCCAATTATGTAATATTCACACTCTCGATTTTAGGCATTTTTAATGGGTCCGAAAAAGGTTAAATCTAGAGACTGTCGCTTATGGAATGTATGTGGTGGCAAAGTCAGTATAATTATCCCATTGTTTCGGCACAGCATATATACATCCTGACTAACATGACTTTTGTGGTTACCTAAATTATCAGTACTGGTCGATTTTTGGAGGAACTTGCGAAAAAAATAAAATGATAAAGCCAGTCCACAAACAAATTTTCATTGATCGATCCAGAATTTGATAGAGCAGCAATCATATTCGAGTTACCTCCTTTTAATAATTGTGAATTCATTCTCTTTCATTTAAATATGAAAACTAGGGGTATATACTGACCAGCTGCACTAAAGGCTGACAAAATTTTTTATTTCTTTGTACATTTCTGATGCTTGTTTTGTCAACATTAAATATCCCATTTAGTTTGAAGTAGTATTTTCCTGTATGGATTCCAAATCGTAAAATATCTTAAATTCACTTTCGTTAAAAGCATTAATCCAGTTTAGTGAAGTAGTTTCAGATTTTCCTAAAGAAATTCTAAGATGCCTTTTCATAAAACCACGATACCAGTCTTTACCAGCCATTTTCTTATTAAGATCAAAAGCAAGCGGAAGTTTATTCTGCTCTGCAAATTTATATGCGATTTTGCGAACCGTATTTATTGTCAACCGTAAAATAGTTTGCTACAATTCATAATATGTTCCTCCAACTCCAGTTCTTAAAGTTTGGCAAAGATTAGCTTTCTTCCATATTTAGGCTGTTTTGTAACATCTTTCTTTAAGTGATCAAAGATGTTCGTTTTAGTTACCGAATATAAAGTTGTTGCTTTGTCTAGAGCCTACTTTTTATTTATTAAAACCTCAAAAGATTCCTGCAAGTTTTCCAATTTGTAACGTCTTTCAGGCTTTTGTTATAGTCTCGAGGCATCTAAAATGAAATAAATTTTATTTACTAAGCCACGATATGTAAACTATAATATTTCACTAAATGGAGTAATGTGGAATGTTGGAATTTACTTGACCTAATTACATCGTATACAACAAAATATTTTAAAAAATCATACCTTGAACAATGAGCGCACATGGTTCACTCCACTTACGGTGTGACACTAAGAGAGGTAGATAATATCTTTTTGTTCTTTTCTAACACAGTACTATCGTTGAATTCGGGATTACCGTGCGTTCGGGTTTAACCTCCTTTCCCCTATTAGTCTGATGCTTCGTATCCTGAATTTGACTGGAATGTACTTACTAGATGTTCTGCGAACCGGTTAGATTTTTGAATATAATTTCTGACCAAGCTACCATCTTCATTTTGGATTGATGAATTTGGCACAATCGTTTAGTAACATTCCAGAGGGAGTAGTTTTTTTTTTCATTTGATAATTTTTTCATTTGATATTTTACTTAGGTATATGCTAATTGATTCATTTGTGATAAGCAATCTCTTGACAATTTTTTTGATAAAATTCCGATTACCTAATTTTCAAATTAATTCATAATGATACTCCTTATATAATAATTTATAATTTAAAAACTATTTGTCCGGTCTAAAGGTTTTTGAACAGCTCTACATGGTGTATTATATCTGCTAATCAAACCATCAGGTGCTCTGCGGGTTACCTAACCGCCATCTCAGCCAAATTACTACAATGATGGAGCGTTAAAAGTCCTATTTACTACTTTTTATCCCACGTCACTGGTCAAATTTGAGAGAAAGGTGCTACTTTTTAATTACCTTCTAAGATATGTAAGATTTCTATCGTAAAAATAAAGTTTTTTTGTAAAGAAGATTTGTAACAATTAATTATTCTTCTTTCAGATTGATGGATTAATGCTTCCGCATAAAAATTTATCAAACTTGTTTGAAATAAGAATTAGAAACCGTGGTGGATTATAAGATGCAATTGTTTTTCCATTTATATACTTCAGTAAACAGTCAATTATTCTCTTATTTTGTAATTTCGGCCTTTTTCATCAATAAATTTTTTGTTAAATGTTACTGGATATCACACATGAATTAAAAGTATATTAGAAGGTGGCTTAGTAGTAGGGTAAAGTTTAATAGTTTCATTATTATGAAAGTAAGAAAAAAATACTTTATATAAAAGTTGTAGAAGATTAATATGCCTATATAGGAGAGCAATATATATATATATATATATATATATATATATATATATATATATATATATATATATATAGATAGATAGATAGATAGATAGATAGATAGATAGATAAGTCTTTATTTGTTCCAATAAGTATTACTTACAAAAAAACCCATAAGGGCATGGAACAATGTCAAAAAATATCATTACTGTAATAAACATCATAATAAAAATTAGAGTTCATTCTCAGCTATAGATAAAAAAAGAAAAAAAATGAAAAAGAAAAAACCTCAACAATAATTATACAGTTTTAAATATCTTTCTTGAATAATTCTATCAACTTAATGTTGTAAAAACAAAACAACTAAAACTTAAGATAAAGGGCAATATTTTAAATGAGACAAAAATTAAATAACAAGTACACTTACATACATTTAAAATTTAATAATACAACCAATAACAGAAATTCTAATTCGAGACAATACTGCCTTTATCACACTCATAAAACTCTTCCAATGTATAGAAGGCTTTTTTACATAAAAAGATTTTCAGGACACACTTTAATCTATTTCTCGGTAGTAAATGTACATTTTCAGGTAAAGAATTAAAAACTTTTATTATAGAAAACTCGACATTTTTCTGCAAAAAACTAAAGTTATATTTATCAGAAAGCAGATTTGTTTTATTTCTAGTAATGTAGTTATGTTTAATAGATGCACCCTCAAAAAGATCCCTGTTATCAACAATAAACATTACCGAATCCAAAATGTACATACCTATAACCGTCAAAATATTGTTACTAATAAACATAGTCCTACAACTGTCTTATTGTTTCATTGCAAAAATACATCGTAAACATCTTTTTTGCAGAATCAAAATTCTATTAATATCACAGGAATTGCCCCAAAATATCAAACCATATCTGAGTCTGGACTGTAGAAATGCATGGTAAGCTGACAGAGCTGCGATTCCAACTCTCTCCGAAATAATTCTTAATGCGAAACAATACTGAGATATTCTAGTAGCAACTCTCGCGTTGTTAGTCCCAAAACAACAGCGCTCTCAACTGATGTTATTGTTGTATCCTCAAACGTTACTGTAAATTGATTATTCAATCTGTTACCAAACATAATGCACTGTGTCTTGGAAATATTTAGCGACAGGCTGTTGGACCGAAAGTACCCATCGAGAGTGTCCATCACAGATTGAACCGTCATCGATAGCAACTCCGCCGTGCTTTCACTGAATATAAGCGATGTATCATCAGCATATAGTACAGTCTGCTCTCCAGAGATATCGGGTAAATCATTTGTGTAAAGAATATACAAAAGAGGTCCAAGTATTGATCCTTGAGGGACGCCCCTCTTCATTTTAATCCTCTGATACACTATAGCCCTACCATGGAGATCAGACTCCACAACACACTGAGTCCTGTCCGTCAAATACGATCTTATTAATTACAGCGTGTTACCCCTTATACCATACATTTCTAGTTTTAATAATAATGTTTTATGATCCACAGCATCAAAGGCTTTAGAGAGATCCAGGCACATGGCAATGTTTTTTATTTAGAGAATCTATAATTTATATAAGTGTTTGGTACAAAGCTCTTACTGTGGATTTCCCTTTTCTAAAGCCATTTTGTTTATCTGATATTACAGAGAACTTATCCAGAAATGTTACAATTCTTTGAAATAAATTTTTTTCAAAAATCTTGCTTATATTAGGCAATAGCGAGATTGGTCTATAATTCTTTTCTTCAGATTTCTCCCCCTTCTTATAGATTGCTCTAATATGGGCATTTTTCAGCTTACCCGGAAAAATACCTGTAGTAAAACATATATTTACAATAAAAGATAAAGGCTCAGAAATAAAGTCGCCTACATCTTTTAAAATAGAAATAGGTATCTGATCATCTCCAACCGACTTCTTGTTTTTTAACCCTTTATAACCTTCAATATATATGTATATATATATATATATATATATATATATATATATATATATATATATATATATATATATATGTATATATATATATATATATATATATATATATATATGTATATATATATATATGTATATATATATATATATATATATATATATATATATATATATATATATATTAAATGCGACACCCTATTTGTTTTTCACATATTCGGATTTCCCAGGAAATTTTCCATACAATCCTGAAATTAGTTTTGCATTTTTTCGTGGCGTTGCCAAATTAATGAGAAAGATCTATAAATAAAAAAAAACATTTGTAATATTTTCTAACTAACATTAATGAAAATAAAAGACCTTCGACTGTTATAGATATATGATTAATATTTTATCCAGGGTAAGTTTTGCAGATGTGCAAACTTAACAAAATTCAAAACTTCTTTACCACGTTTTTTCAAGTCGAAGACATTGTATTTATATAGATTATTCTATAGATATTTAGATTCTTTTTAGTTTTCGTTAATCTCCGCTATGTTTATCTTGGCTACCTTTAACAATATTTTGTTTTTTCCTCTAAAGTCTGTTAAAATACACATTGTTTTAAAAAATTTCAATTTTTTTATCACACCTTGATTTTAGTTTTATAGGATAACCTCTTCCAATATTTGGAAAAAATCAAGAAGTTGACAGTTAAAAAATGTTGGTTAAATCATTTTTTTGTTGCATGAACAGCCAGTAATATTAAATTTATATTTTTGTTTATTACCACAGTTAATGCATTTTTTAACACTTAAGCTATAAATAAAAAATTACCAAAAACGCTAGGAGCAAAACCAATGAAAGTTCTGCTAATTCTTAAGAAATCTCACTAAAACTTAATCTAATTTAAAAATGACTGTTTAGAGCTCGATTTAGGGTAAAATATCATGAACAGCTGAAAGTTTTTTTTCTCAGTCTATTATAAATACATACTTCTAAACAAGGTTCACCCAATCGCGTACTGTAAGTTACCCTTATTAACATATGTCACTAGACATCTATGTCGCTGAACAAACTTTCCCCTATCTCACTTCTGTCACCTTTTTAATGATTTTTACTTTACCTGATTAAATGTTTGAAGTAGCGTCCATTAACTTCTAAACGAATTTCAATATTTTCTTCAAATAATCTACATATTTCAGCAGTTATTTTTGAAGATAATTTTTTACTTAAATCATATCATCTTTTGTAATTGGAGGTATGTTATATAATCCCTAAATTCCTAAATACGAAAATCTGTTTTGTTCATATCAGGTGATTTAGATGGCTATGGAACTGGTTCTCCTGTTCCAATCTCTTGTTAACTGTAGATCTCATTTAAAAAATTATTAATTGGCCTTGTGAAATGGGCGCAAGTCCCATCATGAAGACACCACATTCGTTTCCGAATTTCATTAAATATATGAGCAAGTAACTCGGCAAGTGGTTTTGCAAGAAGTCTCAATAAACCTCACCTGTTACTTTTACCCTCAAAAAAATATGGTTCAATTAAGAAATGTTCATAAGACTCCTCCTCAAACATTTCGGGACCATCTATTCTGTGAGTAGGTTGTTGTAAAATGTAAATTAAAAGTAGTATAACATTTATGTAAACTAGGTGATGAAGAGGACCAAACGGCCTTACACATCATCTACGGACGCGAAACTTTAACCTAACACCTTCAGAGATCAATCAGACTTATATCCAGAGGACAAACTAGTGAATAAGCTGCCAAACTTGATCAAAGCAACCAACTTGTGCACCTAGAACAGGCGATACAGTAAGGCTTCTCAACCCTGACCTACATATTAAATCAATCAATCAAGCATAATAATAAAAATTGTGCCTGTTTATATTACCATTTTAATGCAGTATTGCCTCATTACAAAATAACAAATAATTTTAAAAGTTCCGCAAGTGGTTTTGCAAGACGTCTCAATAAACCTTACCTGTTACTTTTACCCTCAAAAAAATATTGTTCAATTAGGAAATGATCATAAGACTCCTCTGCAAACATTTCGGGACCATCTATTCTGTGAATGGGTTGTTGTAAAATGTAAATTAAAAGTAGTATAGCATTTACGTAAACTGGGTGATGAAGAGGACCAGACGGCCTTACACATCATCTATGGACGCGAAACTTTAACCTAACACTTTCAGAAATCAATCAGACTTATATCCAGAGGACAAACTAGTGAATAAGCTGCCAAACTTGATCAAGGCAAACAACTTGTGCACCTAGAACCGGCGATACAATAAGGCTTCTCAACCCTGTCCTGCATATTAAATCAATCAATCAAGCATAATAATAAAAATTGTGCCTCTTTATATTACCATTTTAATGCAATATTGCATCATTACAAAATAACAAATAATTTTAAAAGTTCCGCTGCCCTCTTATTTTATTTTGAGCCAACAGCCAAAAATTTACTCTACTCTCGTAATCTTCATTATTAAGTTATTGTAATAACTGAATGTGGTATGGGTGCATTGTGTTGGCTGTTTAAATTCTTTGTACCGATGATTGTGTTATAACCCTTTATTGGGCAAGAAGTCATTAGCCGATATGCGGATCTCCAACAACCACTAATAGAACATTTAATTCACTTTCTTCCGTAAGAACCAGTTTCCTTCTATTATTTTTGTTATTGGAAACAATTCCTGTAGTTCCGAAAAGATCCATTAATTTTTAAATACCTTTATATATGGCTGTCTCATCTCTGGATACCTTTCTTTAACAGGCGAGATAATAAGGCTCCTCAACCCTGGCCTGCATAATCAAGCAATTAATCAATCAAACATAACAATAAAAATTATGCCTGTTTACATTACCATTTTAATGCAATATTGCCCCATCACAAAATAACACATAATTTTAAAAGTTCCGCTGCCCTCTTAATTTATTAAATTCGTCCGGATTATGTGAAAATCCTAATTTTTCCATAACACTGTTTGGATTAATGACATATTTTATCCTGCAGAGTAAAAAACGATGATAGCTCCTGGTCACGCTTCCTAAATATTGTAACTATGGTTCCAGTGGTTAGTGCAGTCTATTGTTATAATCTAGACCCTAATACTTCAGCAGGTTGTTCGATTAAATGGGGTGCTTTTCCTTCCTTTCGGGAAAGTAAGAATCTTCTTTATCGGATACATTATCAGGTTCTGCCTTATCATCACTCATTTGTAAATCTTCCTCCAATTTTACCAGAGGCTCTGGAATTGGTAAACCTTCTCCATGAAGAACCGGTTTTATTGCTAAGGGAATATCCGGATAATCAACATTATGTTTGCTCTTTCTTGAAAAACTAGACACTTTTGCCATGCAAAAGTAACAATCGTTAAAATGGTATGTTGGTTCTCACCAAATTATTGGGACAGCAAAAGGCATAGAAGTGCGTTTGTCATTCAACATTTTTCTTAGATTTGTTGCACACTTGATCGCCAACAAGATATTCAAAATACTTATGACAAACTACTTTGGTCATTTTGTTAATTGCCCTTTTCTGCGATTTAGGAGTAAACTGACCACATATATAGCAAAAACTATCCGCAGGGTTAACATAGCCATGTTTCTGTACTTTAGATATTTTTGTACTGTCGCGTATGTTGATTCGGAGATGTGACACTGCGTTTACAGGTGTCAACTAACTTTATTCAACACAAAGATAACGTTAAGACAACGCTCTTACTTGTTCGCGCACTTCGCTTCTTTATCTAATATTGGCCACTACTCGTGCTAAACCAATACTGATCATACGACTGCGGGCCAGCTGCTTTTATAGCCGTTCTGTACTTCTGGTATTTTCTAGAAACATCGAGTATCGAAAGTTTGAAAAACGACGGCGCCCTTCTCGTATATAGGGGCCACCTATAAGTAGATTCGGTTACGGGGCAGAGTGAAATTTGGAGTTATATAGGTTGAAATAGGTACTTCCGTGGTTTACTTGTCATCTCTAGACATCCTCACACGGTGTTGTCAAATTGTGTACAATTTCTCTAACTTATGGAAAACGTAAATTTGGCATCGTCGCGCTCCGGTATATTACAAATTACTTTTTAAAATAATGTCATTAAAATACTCATTCATTTTTGATAATAAAATCATAACTTAAAAATCTTACATGTTAGGAAGTTTTTACCATCATTTTGGCATTTAGAGACCAAAAATTAACCAAAGACTGCCTTTTACATTACAGTTGCAAATTGGCTGTAAAGTAGTGTAATCATTCCTCTTTGAAATAATTATCTTTAAATTTCTTGTATCCTTAAATTTAAGATAATAGAACAAAGCACCCCATCTGAAGCGAACTAAAAAAGTAAAAATACCATCTAATAGATCATGAACTAGTTATAATTCGTCACTTAATCCCATTAATTATTGAACCATGAACCTTTTTAACTTTCAATTTTCTTATTGCTTTCAAAAAGTGATAGCGCCTTCAACTACACTCACATAAAAGTAAGGGGTCATTTTAATTGATGTTTTATCACTGAAAATTATCAGGCTAAAGTAATAATTGGTCAGTTACAAAAAAAAAAAGTAAAAAGGTTGTTCAATGACTGTGCGCATGCGCGAGACCTAGAAAATCCTATTAAATTGTCATACACATCTAATAAGTTCAATTTTAAATTCTCAATTATCGTTTTTAATATTAGCAACAAAAGCAAAATTGACAGAAGTTTGTAATAATCTCTAAATATCGATAATTTGCGTAAAAAATTAATAAACGTTAAAAAACATAGCGTGATAACCTTCCAAAAGAATTTAAACAGAGTATTTTAAAGCTTATTATTTATCCTGATAAATGCCTTATTACAAGCTGTTGAAGGGAAATAATTACTAAATTATTATTCTTCTTCAAAGATTATTAGGCATCTGAACTACATAGTCTTCATTGTATACTGTATACTGTTAAAGTTGCAGTTTATCTAGACCTATTAATGGCTTTATTAGTTTTTAAAGTTTCAACGTTTATTACTTTATTATACTTTTTTTAATACGAATTAATTAACTCACCTTCTACTGAAATCTAACTTTTTTACAATAATTCGGCCTATTTTTTGCAATTTTGAGTAGTATGCTAAATGATGATAAAAGAGATAATATTTATTCAGAAACCTTAAGTCAATTATTTCCTGTTCTTAGCATTTTCGAATGACTTATCAATTATAGAGGGGGGAACTTTTTACGATCGATTGTGGGAAAACTATAATTAGAAAGAATCTGAAAATTTGAAAATGTACTAACGTGCATGGGGAAAAGCGGAATAAAATATTTTCAAGATGGCGACACTTCCGGTTATACCGGAAGTAGATGTCAACTTGCTTATTTTAAATAGAATATCCTGTTTATTTCTACGCGAAATTCTAGACATATTTTGTGTATAATGTGGTATACTTAAGTATAGTATGCAATACATTCGCAATCCGATATCCACAGAAACAGAAACTAACACCACCAATTGTTAAAAGGATTATAGAAAACTTCAAGAACTTTGGATCTATAAAAGACAAAAGAAATAGAAATAAACCAGTTGTTAATAATGAAAATATTGAAACTACAATTTTAGGATATTTCGCCGCGTATCCGACAATATCTTGTTGTTTGGTATTTTTTTTAATCGTAATTTAAAGTGGCATCTCCAGTTGGCGGGGGGGGGGGGGGGGGCACCAGCAACATTCCCATTTCTAAAAGGCGGGGTCGGGTCTATTTTTCTGAATTTGAAACTTTTGGAGAGGTGGGGGCTATCACACGAAAAAAAAAGTTGCCGACAGGGGGGAGGAGGATACGAGCAGCATACACATTCCTAGTATAAGAGGCAGAATCGGGTCGATTTTCTTGAACTCAAAGCTCTTGGGGGGGGGGCAATCGCAAAAAAACGAGTTGTCAACGGGGGGGGGGGGATCAGCAGCATACACATGCCTAATATAAAAGACAGATTCGGTTCTATTTTTCTGAACTCAAAGCTCTTGGGAAGGGGAGGGGCGATCGCAAGCATACACATTCCTATACTCTATTCAAGAACTAGAGAGAGTAATGAAATTGTTACTGAAACCTCCAATGTACCTGCTCCAGTGCGCAGGTAACTAAGGACTGCCGTAAATCTAATTATATTTAATTATATTTAAATATTATAGGCATTTATAAATTTCCTGCAACAATAAAATTTCTGATAGTTCAATTTAATTTCTGTCAGTGAGCAAAGTACACCATACAGTCTGTCCTTAGTGATTTATCTTGTTTGTGCTTGTTTTTATATATTATTGAGATATCCAAAACATATGGCTTCCATATCTATATTTATTCCAAAATCGTTAAACCAGGGCATTTTTTCCTCCTCGAAAAACTTATTACGATGAATGTTTATGATACCTTAAGATATTAATATCTAGATAATAATGTTAAAAGCTCTGTTGGGATGTTTTCCAACATGACAGGAGCTGGAAAATCTACTATGTACCGAATACTGAAGGAGAAAAAAACGACTGGAATTGTTAATACTCCTAAGCCACATCGATCACAGGCAGACAAAAAACCTCGTTGGAGGAAGAGATGTAAACTGCAATAAAAGAAGTTGTACATATATTTTATTATTAGGAGCAGATCCCAACCGTCGACAAAATTGTAACTAAAATTAATGAAGATCGGGATTCACCTAAAATTAAAAGAACTGAGCTTTGGAAATTGCACAGAGAACTTAATTTTTGCTGGGAAAAACCAGATAAGAAATCTGTTCTTATAGATCGTCCGGAAAATATCTGTTGGAGAAGGAAATATCTCTATCAAATAAAAGGTAGAGTTGCTAGGAATAACACAACTTACAAAATTAGTAATTTAACTGAACTTTTGAAAGATTTTTTTGAATAAAGTTACTGCAGAAAATTGGGAAAGATCCATATACTAAAAGAAAATGTGAAAACTCGATCTCATGACCGGTGGATAGAGAAACCAATTATAATTAATTTGAGCCAAGATAGCTTCTCTAACTTTGATTACCAATTAGATACGTAGTGTTTACCTTCGTAAACGCAATTTATTATTTAAATTTTCTGTTACATATAAAAATTAATTACATTTGATTTCCTTTTCAGTGTTTAATTGTAATTCTGCAGATGGTTAAAGAAATAAATAAACTGAAACGTCAAATGTCCTAAAAATGTTTTTAATTAATAATAAAATGACCGATAGCCCCAAAAAAATTTTTATATTATATGGATGAATTAATTTTTTTATATATTTCTTGTATTTTTGACAATGGGTATTTTGTAAGTATTTAAATTATAACTTAGAATTTTTTGAGAGAAAAAGGCTACGTTTTAGTCTGAATGTACCTAAAACGGTTTCTATGCCAAAATTAAAAATAATAAAAATTCAGTTGTGATTTGTGTTAAATATGTCAAAATTATCTATATTTTCTAATGTATGTGAATTATTAAGAAATCGTAAGAAATAAAAAACTTTTTATGTTACGTTTATTACTGAAATGATATTCTATGCCATAAATACTTAGTGATAAAATAAACCTCCTTCCGACGCCTATGACAAGGATTAAAATCCTTTTTAACACTTTACATATCCAAATATCTATTGTTATCCAACCCAAATAGTCCATTATTATAGACCGCTATTTTTGATTATAAAATTTCTAACCCATTCCTATGAAAAATATATGTGTTTAACAGATTTTGCCAAAGACACCGGACTAAAGAACACAGGTAGTTTACGAAGAAAAAAAAAAGGTTAAGAAAATGATTTATTATTCTCTTTAGTTCTTGAATAAACTATAGTATAGGAGGCAAAAGCGGGTCTATTTTCCTGAACTCAAAGCTCTATATCGATTTTTTGTGCTGAATTTTCCCATAAAAAGGTTTTTTATGTTAAAAGTAAAACAAAACTAATTTTCTTGGCAACTCTGTAAGTCGTTAAATCCCTAACCTTTTCTACTTTAAATTAGGTTTCTTTATTGATGATAATTTACTCCTTTTCACCCTTTTAAAATGTGAATATTGAAAAATCCTTTTTTCTTTCTGGATACCTACATGATGTTGCTAACCTTTTCCCAAAATTTCATGATTCTATTTTTAATTCTTTGGGCTGTGCATTGATATGTCAGTCAGGAGAATGCTGCTAATAATATTAGAGATATATAGTCCTAAAATTATTACAAATAATTTCTCATTTCTTCCGCAATGAACGCCTATCCTAGGAAGCCATCTTGGCCGCCATTACTGCACCTGAAGCAAAAAGAAGAAAATACATTGCAGAAGCTACATAAGAGGTAACAGAGTAACAAAAGAGTGCGTGTTTATTATTCAAGCATGGTAAGTTTCGCAACAGAACGAGATAAACAAATGAGCCAGTCCATCGTCTCGTTACAGGCCCGAACAGCATCACGAATCAAGTGCTGCTTGCGGCCGATCATAGATAAAACAACTGAGAATCGATATGCAGGGACGGTAACGATTTTTTTTAAGAAAACGTACCTGTACATTCTTTGAGGTAACTTTTTTTCTGCGAGTCTCAACATTAACTTTACATATGAAAATATGGACGATACATTTCAAATAGGTTTCCTTAGGATTCCGTACCAACAATTTACAAAACGAATTCTTATAGAGGGCATTCCCCACTTAGACGCGAGATACTTAAATAATATTTTTAAAATTTTAAATTCCATTATTTTTAAGTTTTCATATAAAATAAATTTAAATCACTACTAACAATAAGTCAAGAAAACTGTTCTTTAATATTGTATAATATTTTTATTAAAATACACTATAAAAAGGAAATGCATTAAATTTAAGATAAATGTACAGGAAGCAAATTTCATAAACGTTTATTAAATGCGTTTAATGTAATGCATTAAATTTAATACTTTACATTAATCTGAATTAATTTATTTCATTAAATCTAATGAATCATACGTTAAATTTAAAGTTTTGATCATTACTTATAAGGTGACTTTGTACATTAAATATACAACCAGTGTTCATTGAATTTAATTTATGTTTTATGCAACAACGTTAATATGAAGTCAGAAAATTCTACTACCAGGAAAAGGTGAAAATTTTTTCCATAAATAGTGTACCGTCATCTGTAAACCGGTTTCGAATTCACTGTTTTCCGTCAGTACCGGTACACATGTATACCTCATCTTGAGAAAATTGAGTCCTTTAAGCAATTTATATCATACTACACAAAAACTTCAATACAACCTTCGCCATCTCTTGAAATCTTATGCAATGTATTATATTAATGTAAATTAATGTTAAGGTACATGTGAATTAATTTTAATGTCCAGAAAGTTGAAATATCTTTTCAGCTACTTTATTGAAATTTAACATACCATTTAATCCAATGCAATGTACAACGAACTGATATTTAAATGAATTGCTTTAAATTAAAAGTAAAGGTAAATTATTCACGATTTTAGGTACAAAATAATTAAATTTAATGTAGAACGACCATTAAATTTGCATTAAATTTAAGTTTATTTTTAACAGTGTACTTAAAATTCAAGGCAGCAAATGTAAAATTTGTCAGGACACAAAAATTACCTTATATTCAGAACTTACAGTTTAACTGAAGATTTAAGTGAAATTAGTGACCGTAAATATAAGATGTTTTTATGAATCGCTAGAAGAATAAAACGTCAAATGAAATAATTAGTTTTTAGTGTGATTAAGAAATTTAACATTCTTCTTATTTTTTAACTGCCACTATTAATGGATATTGGCGATCACATTTCCATAGGCTTCCCGATCTGCTGACGTATGTATGGAGTAAATCTCCAGTATGCCTCAGGTCTGCCCATTTTCTTACATTTCTCAAGCAGGATATTATAAAATTAATTGGAGGAGTTAAATTTGGGAATTTCTCATTATGTATCCGAAGTATGCTGCCTTTTTCTTTTATATATTTAGTGTTATTTTCCTCTTTTCTCATTCTTTTGACGATCTCATGTCAGTCCATAATACCCTTAGTATTCTACGACAGGTCCATATTTCAGGGGTCAGTTTATTTCTTGACGAGACTTTCAATGTCTATGTTTCTATATCATAAAGCTGGATAGCTGAAGAAGTTGGATATAGCATGTAGCATAGCACATTTTCAGTTTTATACTTATTTTTTGCTGACTAAGATGTCTAAGTTTATAAAAGTAGCTACGAGCTATTTGAAGTCTGCATTTAATTTACTTGTCGTTATCCCAATCTTCGTGTAAAAAACTTTTCAGATATATGTAACGCGTTACTCGCTCTAAAGCTACTCCGTCCACTAACAGCAGTGTGTTCTCATACAGTATTTTGTGAATACCATCATGAACTTTGTCTTGAAGTTGTTTATTTTAATGTCAGAGGTTAAGCAAGTTAATCATTTGCTGCAGGTCTCCAATGTTATCTGCTATCGAAATAGAGTCGACAGCATATCTGATATAGTTAATGAATACACCATTTACTCTAACACCAATTTTCTTAGTTTCAAATGCTGCATTAAAAAGAGCTTGCTTGTAAAAGTTGAACAATAGTGAAGATAAGATGCATCCATGTCTGACACCTCTGTGTATTTTAACATTATTGATTGTGAAATCGATTATTTTTATGTGTGCTGTTTGGTAAGAGTGCAAGTTCTGAATACATAGGATATCCGTATCATTCGCATCTTTTTTTCTCAATATATAAATTAGTTTCGTATCCTGAACTTTGTCAAATTCCTTTTTATAATCAACAAAACAGAGAAAGACGTCTTTTTGAACATTTCCACAATTTGGAATCAATACATGCACTCCGAAAAGATCTTCACGGATCCCCACTTTAATTTTAGGCTCCAACTGGATTCACACTTGCAGTTAATTTAGTTATGAAGAATAATTTTAGAGCGTGGCTCAGTCGATTTTCATTGCAGTTCTTTGCCTTTCTTTTCTGAGGGAGCGGAATAAAGGTTGATTTTAACCAGTCTATGGGGCATTTATCCTTGTTATATATTTTATTATATATATATATATATATATATATATATATATATATATATATATATATATATGTATATATATATATGTATATATATATATATATATATATATATATATATCTTGTTATATATTTTATTATATATATATATATATATATATATATATATATATATATATATATATATATATATATATAGATTTCTAGCAGAGAGAGATTTTCGTCATCTATTAGACTAATTATTTCAGTAGGTATTCCATCGCGTCCAACTACCTTATTGGATCGCTTTGCGGATCTTCTCTCCTGTTATTACTGGATTTGAAATTATTTTCACCTTATTGTCTGTAATATATATTTTCTTCTCGTCGTGAAAAAGTTCTTTTATATATTGTTTTCACGCTCTGTTTTTCGTTTCAGCCTCAACAATGATTTCATTTTTGACCATTGACAAGTACTTTGAGAGTTCTTGTTTCGTATACATCAGCCGCTTCTTTCAGTTTTTTATGTTCTCCAAGACTGTCGTCATGTCTTTTTTGAAGGTTTTCATTTTGCACTGTTTCTGTAGCGAATGTTTCTTTGCTTTTTCTAATTTTAAACCAAATTAGACAGCGATACTCATTTAGGTCAGTGTTCTTTTACTGTCATCTTTCGAACATTACCTGAATAATCTCCTCCGTCGTCCATTTTTTCTTCGGGGTTGTCTTTCAATACTCTAGCTTATTTTTCATTCATGGTATTTTTTAAGTTTTCTTACAGTAGGTTGACCTCAAAAGTCTTGAGTTGATTATTTGCATTACATAAATCAAAATCAACATCGATACAAATAGTTTGGATAATTTGTACGAAATGTATGAAATGCTAGGAGAGAAAATTATTAAGTAGTCCAATATGTGTTTCTTAGAAATTGAATATAAATTATAAGGAAACTTAAAATACAAATCACTGAATTTATTACGATTAGAACAAAAATTATTATATTTCAAACATCTGAGAATAGCATCTACGTCTGAGCCAATGTATGTAGAAATCTCTAAGAATTTTAAATTAAGATGTTTCTCATACCAGGATAAGTATACATGGTATATGAAAAAAAGAAGAACTCTCTAGCCTAACTTCCTCTCAGTAAAATTGCTCTAGATCTTTATTCATATCTTCGTTTACCTTAGTCCAGTAATTAGTAGAAAACTCTTTGATTATAGCGTCATGCTTCCTTGAAGAAGTACTCAGCTGAATAAGGTTTCCCTGTTTTGTTGCCATTCCCTCTTCTTTTTCTTTTCGCGTTCTCTTAATGCATACTCTTTTATGAGTTCATTGATTCTTTTAATTTCTTGTTTTTGGTAACTTTAACCTTGTTTTCTTTTTTTGGTGGTATTTTTAAACTACTACCCTTCGACAATACGACAACACCAAATTTATTGATTTTTATTAGGAAAAATAATTACTTCTCCACCCCTCTAACGTGCACGTTTGAGACCAAGAAATAAAGTTATTAAATTCTTACTGGTAGAAACGCAAAACTTTGTTTATAAATATAAGAATCAGATGTGTATATATCCGACGAAATGTATTACTTGCAGGGCAACCAGATCATTGGTATACTTTTGTAACTCTAAATAACAACTACTATATTATTTTTAAAAACTTTAGTGTCCTAGTTTCAAGGACATATATCATAATGCAAAATATCGTTCACTTCTTTTTTTGATTAGTTGATTACAAAGAAAAATTTCTTGACAACATCTTTTGAAAGTAACTAATAATTTGTTTTTACTTATTCGGTAATTATAATACATTTACATAGCTTAGGCTCAATAAGAATAAATACAGATTTAAGATAATAAATGTAAAACAAAATTAATATAATTATAGTTATAGAATCTAAAAAATTTTCATGATAGCAACATTACAAAAAAGAAGCAAACATGCTTAGGTTCAAAACGCTGAATCGTGTCTGCAATCAAAGCGTGTTAGTCTCAGTTGGTGCTTTCTGTATTTCTGACGATTTACCTAAGTACATTAACATTATATTTTGCAAAGAAAAAAAAATAGCAACATTATTAAATGTAGAAATTCATAAGCCACTCATAAACAGAACGCCGGCTTTAGACGAATAATGCAAATATCAGTAATAACTTAATAATTTACTTATGCATAAATAATTAGAGAACCTGTTTTAAAGGAAAGAAATATAATAATTATATTATGATATTTTAGAAGAGCCCTTAATAAGGCATTTGGAAATTATTATTTTTAAAGAGATGGGATATATTTTTTGTCTACGATTTTGAGGGATTATCTTATAAAGCTTTTGTCCTGCATAACTATAATAACGCTGACTTAAAACTGTATTAACTTGAGAGACAATGAAATCATGGTTGTCTAATTTTTGTTTGCTGATTTATAAACATATTATCTGTCGGCTACTTATTTTCACTGAATAGTTTAAAGCATCTTTTAACAAAGATCTCTAATATTTGAAAAGTTTCAGCAGTGAAAAAACCGGTAATATAGAAATCGAATATTAAAGTTGTTAATTTTATTTATGCGTTTTTCTGTTTACACACCTTTTACGTTATTTTTATATGGTGAATCTCATTCAGTAATTCTGTAGGATGTAATAGAGTTCGAATTAGTGCAAAAAAATGGAGCGGAGGTTGGTTATGTTAATATATTTTTTAATTTGTCTGAACATGCACAAGGGAGATTTGATTGTTTTCGTTATTGATTGAATATGGTTATTTTATTTTCAATGATTATCCAATAATATACACAAATAATCAGTTCTGTAGATACTTGATAAAATCCAAATTTTCTTTTTTTAAAAAAAAAAAGAGGCAGAGAAATACTACATGTCTTATTGCAGAAATCCTGCTGTTATGATTTAACAATGGCAAATATTTTGTTTTATTTAAATTGTTAGTAAATTAACATTAAATCATTTAATAAATGACTTTAAATCAGTTAATACTTATTCTTCAATTTCAATCCACAAACTGCTCTGTATGGTTGGCAAACAAGCAAACGACGAAAAAAGTAATGATTTTGTGGTAACATGTTCAAGACTCGAACATCTTTTTCAAGATTTAAGTGACCTATCAAGAAACCTTCACTATTGAAAAGAAAAATTATAAATATTGATATCTAAACTTAATTAGAGAAATTTAGTTTCTGTTAAAGTTATGTATTAATCATCATACTTGAGAAAAAGAATGTCTTCAATTTTTTTCTCAGAAAATGATATTGCATCTTGTAATGAGGCTTTTAAATAGGTCTCCTGAGCTAGCCAAAGGAATAAAGACTTTTTATAGGGAGTTCTCAGCGAAATGTGTTTTGTTACATAATAACAACAAACGTGGTGGATTATATACTTTAATTTAAAAATCGTCTACTTTTTATTGGGCTATGAAAGCGGTTATACGAAATTTCCACGTTTTCTCTATTTATGGGATAGTATAGCTAAAAAGCGACTGGCCTACAAGAGAAGCTTGATTATTGAGAAACAAATTATCATAAACACACTTTTACTTGGTAGAAAAAAAATTACCACCATTACACATAGAATCAAAACAGTGAAATAGTAAAAGCATTGGGAAAAATTGGATCCTATTTTATATATTATATGTCAGAAAAATTTCCTAGTTTAAGCACAGAGAAACTGAAGGCTACTTTTTTCTATGAACATCAAATTAGGTTTTTGATGAATGATGAAAATCTCATTCATGATTTAGAATCTTCATTCTGGATTTCTTCCATCAAAGTTGTAAAAAATTTCATAAGAATTCATCATTCTGACAATTATCACAAAGTAGTGCAAGGCATGCTAGAAAATTTCAGAAATTTTGGATGTAATGTGAGTTTTAAAATCTACTACCTCCATAGTTATTTAGATGGAACATTTTGGCTTTTGTAGTGAAGAACAAAAGGAATGGTCTACGATGAACGATATTATAAAACCATGGACGAAAGATACTAGAGCCGATTTTATGAACAAATGATTATTAAAATAAAAAAGAAATTTCCTCTATGTTCAATAAAATAATTAAAGGTTACAATTTCGGTCTTTTCGAAACCAAATTCACTGTAGACCTGTGTTATTAATTTGTACCATTTAAAAATGGGACGTTAGAAGCTCTCGCCGTGATATCAGTATTTTAAAACTAAAAAATTATTTTATTTCTGTTGTTATTAGTCAGTTCACACTATGGTCTATATAATTGCTAAGTTTCACAACACATTAACAACTTTCATAGACCAATGCCCAGTTGTCGTTTTCCTTGGAATGCTCCTATAGTGATACCTCAGTGTCTGTCTGTTTATATATAACTGTAACTTTCTCAGAAATTCCTAATGGCTTGCCCTCCTACAACCCTCTGTCCATTTAGGTCTAAATTAAATCAGTACACTTTTACTCTAGTTTTAGTTTTACGAATTATCAGTTATAATTTTAGAAATTGAGTCAGTCCTGTTCTTCAAAATAAATTACTGAACATCTATAAATTTTGTGTTATGTTAGTTAGTACTTTTTTATTCATTCGGTTAATTTTTACGGTGGTAAAGGACAATTTTTTAGTTTAACCTCGAATTACGTAAATCGAACACAAATCGATGGTGATACGACTCTGCTTCTAGCAAGACTACAAAAGTTCTCCATCTTCGATTCCTGTTTAACAATGTACCGAGGTGTCAAAGCCAGCTTCCCATCTCGGCTTTTAATTACCCACCTGACATCTAGCGCCGAACCCCCCAATTAAAATACCCGGACAATAAATATATTTATTAAGCGACCCCACCTGGCCGATCGGTCTTCGGGTTCGATTCTCGGTATTTGCCGATGTGCTGTGGGCTAAATTGTACTTTAAGTACCAACTTCATTTAAATTATTGCTGAATATTTTTTGATTGTGTATGATAAAAAATTGAGAATGGGTTTGGAAGTTGTAACGTACGTATATATATATATATATATATATATATATATATATATATATATATATATATATATGTAATGTAATGTAAAATGAGAATTTTAAAAACGACAAAATTATAATATTTGTGAAAACCATTATTTAAAGACTCGCAAAGAAATGTCATAAATGTTAACTTGAAATACTTTTTTTAATTTACAGAGTGTTTAGCAGTATTATATGAAATAAAGAATCATCTTTGTTTCTAAATTATTTTCGTTAGCTGTATCTGGAAAATAGCCTGTCTTGAAAAGTTCGGAGAATTGTCGGTATGTTATTCTGTACAGTTCTATATCCTCTTCTACTCATAAAACAGGACATTTTCAAAATTACGGTGATAATAATCATAATAAGAAACGAATTTTATATGTTAAAAACATATATTTATATAACAACACTTACAATCAAATAATACGTCAATCACAAAGTAGAAAAAGCTAATTATTTTGATATTTTCCCGATGAACATATTTGTTTTAATATAGCTGGTGATAATTTTAAATTACAATGAAATTCCTGACAGGTTTTTTTTAATTACTTATCTTTTTTATTAACATGGCTTTAACAACACACACCTGAAGCCGAGATTTTTCAGATATCCACAACTTATTCATCAATGAGAATATACATTCTACAGGATGATTTGTTCCAGGCAGATACAGAATATATTCAATTAAATGAAAAGTTTGCATGGTTTAGATTGTTATTTTGGAAGTGTGTAAATACTTCCACCCAACGATTTTCAGTCGAAATATTTAGATTATTCCATCTGCTACTTTTCGAGATGTAACGTACTTAGACATTGGTGAAAATTCATCATATATTTCTGTATCTTTATTACAATCCTTTTTCCATCAAAACATCTAATACCTTTTGACATCTTCCCAAACAAGTACTTTATTTCAATTTGCCCAATAAAATATCTCCAAGTCTTTATTAAATACAGTCCACCGATCACAGCTTGTTTTGTAAAATTCTCTTGCTAAAGTTTTCACCAGTCCTTCGTCAATATTATAGTTATCTTTTAACTTTTTTAATAAACTTCAAACAGTATATGGTAAAAACTGAGTAGTTTGTTTTTAAGCCAAATATCAGTTGATTAATTTCATTTGCAGCTTCAATTACTGAAATATTCTGCCCTTCAATTTTCAACACAGCTTGATGAAAGTTTGCCAACTGAGCGTACAGAAAATAAAACCACAGTTCTGAGCTGAGATATCCAAAAAAGTTGTTCAGTATACTAGGACATTTTTCGATGCTCAAGAAATATTTTTTTTATGGCTCATACATTTTCAAAACTCTTTCGGTGACAGGCATAAGTGCAAGCCACCTGGTCTGGTGCTATAGCTAAGTATTTTTTGATGCTCTGCATCAGTTTCGCTGTAAAACTCTTTTAGTGCTTCAACTCAAACCGTGTAAATAGAAAAAAATTAATAAAGCGTCGTTTAATATTGTAATGCAATGACATTTACCAAGACCAGTTTTTAATTCGTCAATCGCTGTAAGAGTTAAAACATTTACAACAATACCTTCGGTTTTCATGCGTTCGCATCTAAATTTTGTCTCAAAACATGATTGAATTAGTTTTGACGCACAATCATTGGAACGCAAATTGTGATTTTCTTATATCGTATGATTAGCCCAGACACCTTCTGCTGCGGTGATATCCAAATCATTTGAAGTTGGCGCTATGATTTCTTGAAAAAAATTATTAGAGAAGAACTTGAAGCAGATGCATGATCGGAATTTTTATGTTTTTCTGACTTTAAATGCTAATCTATATCACCGGCACTTTCATGAGAAACTCCGAGGGCGAACTTTGCTTATGAAAGGATACTTTGTAAATTAACATTAAAGATGCGTTTCGACATTGTTAACACTCGCCAAAATACTATAACCTGTAACTTATTTACGTTAACAGACAACGATGTAAAAAATCAAGAAAGTAAGTATTATTTTGAAACAATCGCAAATCACAACGGCCGGTGCGCGAGTGAGGTAAACTGACAGTGATGGTGACGGTGCGCGCGATCAAGCGTTGGTGGTGATTATCCGGGATAGGTATCTTTAATGTGGTTGAACATTCAACGATTTGATCATTGTTATATAGATAGATAATTGTTTGATATTAAAAAATACAAACCACAACCCACAATAAATATGAAGCAAAATTACAAAAATTTTAAATAGTGATTAAGTTGTCAATTTAATACCAATAAAAACTTCATATAATAATAATATCACATACTTACCTAAAAACATAACCTTAAAATGTGCTTTGCTTAGCCTGTGAAAATGAGTCCGCGTTCAAATACCACATCAACTTTTTTTATTTATTTTTTAATTGTCTTATTTTACTGAATTTGGGTCTTTGTCTTTCAATATTAACTGAAAATGGAGACAATTCTGCATCCTAAGGCTTTTCTCGAGGACACTGGGATGAAGGACCGAAAAAAGGGACAGTCCCGTTCAAAACTGGATAAATGATCACGTTAATTATAGTATAAGGCGGTGTTTCCCAATTTCTTATTCCGTTGTAAAAAAGTCAAAATATAGTATTAAAACTAAAAATTTAAGAGAACATTTCTTTCCAAAATGTGCAAAAAATATTTCAAATCATTATTCGAAACTTATTCTATCAGAACATTACCTTTTGTCGAGTTCTGAACAAGGTATATTGAAAAATCAAATTTTAAGCGACTGATGCTAGAATTTTTGGTAAGAACAATATTAATTCAAACTAATTAAATATTCTCTTTTTTTCGCAAAAAAAAATTTAAAAACTCAAAGTTTTTTACATAAGGAATAATCTTATTTCGAAATTACTTAGGTTTCCAGATAAAAATGTGTAACCGTTGAACATCCTTGAGTGACTTGGCAGGACAAGAATGTGACAGCTGCTAGATGCATTGAAAGACATAACAATGGTATGTTGAATTAAATCTACAATGTTTATCTTCAATACTATTTTTCTTAGAATCTAATGTAACTGAAGCACTACTAACAAGGAAGGTTCCTGAAGTGTCCGGCTCTAATTTTAATGAAACCTCAATATGTTGTAGAGGGTACAAAAATAAGAAACACGTATTTTTTTATCCGCGGAGATTCATTTTAATGGGGTGAAAACCACCCCTAAAGTTCACCCCTAAAAACAGTATTTTTGAAATATCTCAGGTTCTAAGTGATATGTCTTTACAAAACAAAATGAAGGTTACTTGTTATTCGAAATGATGTTAAGCTATGGTATTTTTACCCCTAAGGATATCATCCCTTATTTTTTATTAGGGTTAATCATATATTTACGCACGTAATTTAATTCTAAAAATTACGAAATGTAATGGAATTGTTTGAAAATATATTTTTTTTTCACTAAAACCATAAGTAACTTAAGTTGACAAGTTTCGAGGTTTCGAAAAATAAACTAGGAAAAGAGGATGAGCAACCCCCAAATATGGTTTTTTAAATTTTAAGTCCTAATTGAGATATCTTTACAAAACAAAACGGAAATTACTTGTTATTTGAAATGGTGTTGAATTATTATAAAATCCTATTTCTTGCAACGGTAAGTCATCTATTAGCGCATGAAATTGTTCCAAAATATTTTTTTCACGAATATTATAATTAACTCAAGTTGCCATGTTTTGGGGTTCCAAAAAAATGAAGAGTAAAAGAGGGTTAGTGATCCCAAAATACATTTTTTCAAATTGCAAATTCTAATGGAGATATCTTCACAAAACAAAGTTGATATTACTTGTTAATTGAAGTGAGGTTATACCATGTTGTTTTAACCCCATAGATCATCCCTTACTTTTTATGAGAGTTAATCTTGTAATTCATTTAAATAATTTAATTCTTGACATTACGAAATTAAACCAAATTTGTTGATAATATTTTTTTACGAATACAACAAGTAACTTAAGTTGACGAGTTTCCGGACTTCCAAAAATAAACAAGTAAAAGAGAGTGAGCCACTCCCAAATACGTTTTTTTTAATATCTCCAGTTCTAAAATTAAGATATCTTTACAAAACAAAATTGAAATTACTTCTTATTCGAAATGATGTTAAATTATGGTATTTTCCCTGCCAAGAATACTATACCTTATTTTTTATAAAAGTAAATCTTCATATCATACATATATATATATATATATATATATATATATATATATATATATATATATATATATATATTATTATAAAATTGTCAAATTTTAATTTAAATGAACGCTATGGAATTAGAAATCAATATTTTTCATTATTTATTTAACTATAATAATTTACATCATGAATGCTTAATAAATGAAATAAGTTTATATTTTTTTATTAATTAAAAGAAACAAATTTAGTAAGCTCTGTAGCGTTTATATTAACTGAAATTTGGCAATTTTAAGAATAATTATACATGTATGAAATCAGGGGCGGATCCAGCCTCTCTCTTTGGGGGGGGGGGGTGATATCACAAAAGTACAGTATGGCAAGAAAAACAAGTTGTCAACGGGGGAGGGGGGGGAGGAGTGCAAGCAGTATACTCATTCCTAATATAAAAGGCAGAATGGGTTCTATTTTCCTGAACTCAAAGCTTTTGGGATGGGGGGGGGGGATCGCAAGCATACAGACTCCTATACTCTATTCAAGAACTAGAGAGAGTAATCAAACTGTTACCGAAACCTCTAACGTACATGCTCCAGTGTCGCAGGTAACTGAGAACTGCCATAAATCTAATTATATTTCACTATATTTAAATATATTTTATAAATTTTCTGCAACATAGAATTTCCGATAGTTTAATTTAATTTCTGTCAGTGAGCAAGGTACAACTTACAGTTTTTTTTTAGTGATTTATCTTGTTTGCGCTTGTTTTTATATATTATTTGAGATTAGTGAGATACCCAAAAGATATGGCTTTCACCTCTATATTTATTCCAAAATCGTTAAACCAGGGCATTTTTTCCTCAACGAAAAACGTATTACGATGAATGTTTATGATGCCTTCAGATATCAATATCTAGATAATAATGTTAAAAGCTCTGTTGAGATATATTCTAACATGACAGGAGTTGGAAAATCTACTATGTACCGAATACTGAAGGAGAAAAAAACGACTGGAATTGTTTGTACTCCCAAGCCACATTCGATCACAGGCAAATGAAAAACCTCGTTGGAAGAAGAGATGAAAACTGCAATTAAAGAGGTTGTATATACATTTTATTATGAGAAGCAGATCCCAACCATCTACAAAATTCTAACTAAAATCATTGAAGATCGCGATTTACCTGAAATTAAAAGAACTGATCTCTGGAAATTCCTCAGAGAATTTAATTTTTGCTGGGAAAAACCAAACAGAAAATCTGTTCTTATAAATCGTCCGGAAACTGTCCGTTGGAAACGTAAATATCTCTCTCAAGTAAAAGGTAGAGTTGCTAAAAACAACACAATTAATAAAATTGGTAATTTAACTAGACTTTTGAAAGATTTTTCTGAATAAAGTTACTGCGGAAAATTGGGAAAAATCCCTATAATAAAAGCATAAAACAAAATGTGAGAACTCGATCTCATAATCGGTGAGATAGAGGAACCAATTATAATTAATTTTAGCGAAGATAGTTTCACTGATTTTGATTAGGAATTAGATACGTAATGTTTACTAGTGTAAACACAATTTATTATTTAAATTTTTGTTTTTGTTTTATTTTATTGTTTAATGTTGTTTATATGTTTTTTTATTTTTTTGTATCTTTTTTATTTTAGTGTGTCCCACTCTTTAATTTTATATATATTTAATTCTAATTAGCCGTGTTTTTTATTATTTTATTATTGTGTTTGTGTCTTTTTCTTAAGCATGTAGAATTAATATGTTTATCTTATTTTTTTGGGGCTATCGTATTTCCATATATAAAAGTAAATTAAATTAAGATATCAGTACAATAGAAATAATAATAAGTAGGTCTAATTTTAATTACAACATAAAAAAAAAGTAATTACATTTGAATCCCTTTTTAGTGTTGTAGTTCTGCAGATGGTTTAAGAAATACATAAACTGAAACGTCAAATACCCTAAAAATGTTTTTAATTAATAATAAAATGACCGATAGCCCCAAAAATATTTTATTATTATATGGACGAATTTATTTTTTTATATATGTTTAACTTTTTGTATTTTTGACAATGGATATTTTTTAAGTATTTAAATTATAACTTAGAATTTTTTGAAAGAATAATCCTACGTTTTAGTCTATTATTATAGACCAGTATTTTTGATTATAAAATTTCTAACCCATTCCTATGAAATATATATATGTGTCTAACAAATTTTGCTAAAAACACCGGACTAAAGAAAACAGGTAGTTTGCGAAGAGAAAAAGGATAAAAAACGATTTATTACTCTCTCTAATTCTTGAATAAACTATAGTATAAGAGGAAAAATCGGGTCCATTTTTCTAGACTCAAAGCTCTTGGGGGGGGGGGGGGGATCGTCCCCCCCCTGGATCCGCGCCTGTCTGAAATGACATCCTTCGAATGATATCCTTGAGAGTGAAAGTGCTATAGTTTAACTTCATTTCAAATAACAAAAATTTCCAATTTGTTTCGTAAAGTTATCTCAATTAGAACTTGAGATGTAAAAAAAGTATTTTGGGTGGTTCACCCTCTTTTACTAATTTATTTTTAGAAAATCCGAAACACAAGTTTATTTGTGAAAAAAATATTTTCACACAATTCCATTAAATTTCGTAATTTTTACAATTAAATTATGTGCGTTAATATATGGTTTACCCTAATAAAAAATAAGAGATGATCCTTGCGGGAGAAAATATCATAGTTTAATATCATTTCGAATAACGATTAATTTTCATTTTGGTTTGTAGAGTTACCTTAATTAGAACTTGACATATTAAAAAAAGTCTTTGTGGGTCACTTACCCTCTTTTACTAGTTTATTTTTGGAAACCCCGAAAGATGACAACTTGAGTTAATTATGGTATTCGTGAAACAAATATTTTCAAGCAATTTTATTAAATTTCGTAATTTTTA
Source organism: Diaprepes abbreviatus (assembly GCA_034092305.1). Lineage (NCBI taxonomy): Eukaryota > Metazoa > Arthropoda > Insecta > Coleoptera > Curculionidae > Diaprepes > Diaprepes abbreviatus. The sequence goes on from JASJET010000103.1 coordinate 26,374,164, forward strand.
CAATTAAAATACGTGCGAATGGATGGTTTACCCTTATAAAGAATAAGGAATGATATTCTTGGGGATGAAGATACTTTAGTTCAACATAATTTCAAATAACAAGTAATTTTCACTTAGTTTTGTAAAGATATCTCAACTGGAACTTGAGAATTAAAAAAAATATATTTGGGGTTGGTTCACCCTCATTTAATAGTTATTTTTAGAAATCCCAAAACCCATCAACTTAAGTTACTTATGGTATTCGTGAAAAAAATATTTTCAAACAATTATATTAAATTTCGTTATTTTAAGAATTAAATTACGTGCGCGAATAGATGGTTAACCCTTATAAAAAATAAGAGATGATTTCATTGAGGGTAAAAAAAAAACATAGTTTAACATCATTTTAAACAAGTAATTTTCATTTTGTTTTGTAAAGATACCCCACTTAGATTTGAGAACTGTTAAAATGAATATCCGCAGAAAAAAAATACGTGTCAGTTACAAAACTCAGCTGCGTTTTTATCGATTTGTTTTTGATAAGATTGAGTTGTACAACTATGAGCTACATTTCTCACTGCCTTAGAGCAAAGCTTGATATGGTCTTATCATCGAGTAATTTACCTAGTCTATAGACTATACAAATCTTGTTAATGGGTAATAAATCCAAAAATACAGGTGTATTAAAATTTTATTTAGACAAAACACGAAATAATTTCAAATTTATGTCTTTTTTACTATGTCTCATTACAAAAATCATTTATTATTTTTAACGGAACCACTTGCAGGTTTGTCCATTTCTTGCGTCTATTAACCTTTGTGTTAAGATATGTCATATAAGTAGCATCGGACAGGTGATCGAGTGTACTAATTACGATCAGGTGTATAAGGCGCGTGTCTGCAGCTGCTTTCTTCTTGTTCACCTGCCCCAAAAACTCAACCGCATTCAAAACACATTAACAAGTTATTGAAAAAACTATTGCTTGATTAATGCTTAATTTGTAAGAAGTAAGACATATACCTATTCGATCGTATTATCTTTATCCTAACGTGATGGCCTATATCCGTAATGTTATGAAGAGAATCGACACTATTCATTTGTCGATTCAGCTTCGAAAATTAAATTTTAATTAAACAAGCCACACAAATTAGTTTATGGTTTCGTAGCAGTTGTTTTTCTTTTCTTTTATTTCCCGTTTTTCCATATTTTCTACACAAAATATTAATTTACATTTTTTTGAATCGGAAAGCGTAGCGAAATATTTTAGATTAAATTGTGAGGAAAATATCGTTGTCAGAAAAATTGTTATCAATAAATTGACGATAAGGATTTTTTTATTATTAATGTGAAAATCCTCGAGATCATGTGTGAATTAAAATTACTATTCTTACAATAAATAAATTTTGAGTTCTTCAATAAAATATATACAAAACACAAACAGAAATATTGAGAAGTATAATAATTGTTTAAAGTATTGTAATATAGTGGGTATATACTAAATTTGTTATAACTGTCCCATTTATTCATTTTTAACACGTAAGTAAAATTAAAATAAAATATAAACGACATAAATAAACATCTATGAATAAATAAATAACATATTGTATTTGTTTTATCAAAAAGCAAAATATAAAAGAAAGCCCAAATTATTTCACCCATATATATATATATATATATATATATATATATATATATATATATATATATATATATATATATATATATATATATATATATATGTATATATATATATATATATATATATATATATATATATATATATATATATATATATATATATATATATATATTGCGTTGAAAAACGTGATGCGGGACCTAACGTATATCGTCAGAGGTCTATATTCGTCGCCCACACACGCTTCAAGCAACTGCCCGAAGAGGAATTAGAATATTAATATTTTGAATATTTCTTTTTTTTATAAAATTTGAATATTGGTGAATGTGAATGATATAAGTTCTCTTTTGCTCTATTAAAAATATTCTAAACCACGATATGTATTTTTAATTTTTCCTTGAGCGCCCAGTTACTGTATCCTATCAAAGATAAGATAACAGCACTGTATTTATTCTTTGGATTTACTTAAAAATACATATATTATTGTTAACAAAATTATAATAAATCTATTTTCTCTTTTTAATCTCCCCTTAATATAACTAGCTCGCTTACCCTGAAACTATCCCAAGTGAGTTCAGATTCTCATAAGTTAAAATTACTTTTTATCTACTGCCAATTAAAACCACTGAATTGTATTAACAATCAACATAAATTTATTATAAAACAAAATGATATTATTACTGATTATAAAATTATTTTGATACACCTATTATCTAGATCATCTTTATTAAAATTAAAAATCAATTGCACCTTATCTCTACTGTTAATTATAATGTCACTCCACTTAACTGTCAAAAGTTGTTTGACAAATGTGAAGGTCTCGTGTTCAGTTGAAATGTATTACTTTTATTTATTTTAAAAATTAAAAAAAAAATGTGCAAAGTGCGGATTATTAATTTTAATAAGTGATTATAAATTAGTTCTAATGATTTTATAATGTCTCATATAAATGTGGTAATATTATATTTTAAAATACCTTGATCCTTAAGTGTTTGTTTACTTATAAACAATAAAAAGGTATATTTGTGTTTCTCTGTCTTCTTTTACCATCAAATTGGATTGGGATAATTGTTTAAAAAAAATACCTACTATCAAGTAAGTAGATATTCTTAATTAAACACTGTCTTGGTTATTTTTGGTAATGTCCAGGAATTGTCTACTTCTAGGAAATGTTGGTATTTACACCAGCCAGGTATAATTTCTTGAACTTTTATTTGCCACAATCGGGTTTTTACTAAATTTTCTTGATGTTAGTTGGAGTTGCTATTTCTAAATGACATTCAATTTAATTTAAATTATTTTTTTTTTAAAAATATTGATTAATTAAACTTTATTTAATATTTATTTACTTTCATAACCTTTAAAAATTATTTACTTATCAAAAACAAAAGATCTCGCACGTGGCTTTATGATCTCGTCGTGAAAAATTTTAAGGTTATGTTTTGAGGAGAAACTTTTCTTTTACACCTCTCTGTAACAATACTTTTTTGCAACTGTCTCCAATTTTTGTGATTTTTCTTTCTATCGTATGCCACCAGCTGACTTAATTAATCATTCTGATTGGCTCAGCAGTTGAAGGCATCGGGTTACTTGATGAAAAATCACCCTTTTCTTGGCGTTCTTGTCAAACAAAAATGGCTGTCAAGAATTTTAAAATTGATAAAATTTTTCCAATTTTACCATTTCCTGGATTTATCCAATAATATGCATGACAATAAATATTATAAAATTAAACTCTATTATTTTACCTATCTAATTATACATATTTTAGCCTTCCTAAAACAATTTTTAATATTAAAAATTATAAAACAAAATGGCTTGACATGAAAATATTGAAATATATAATTAACTAATTATTGAAAATTATTGTTTGAAGATGCTAAATTATGTTTTCTTAATATTAAAATATTAAATATTAGAATTTTCCTTACATTCTAATATAATTTATTTTACTCCATTACTTAAAATTAATTTATAATATTTAATTTTAATGTCAATATCACAAATTTTCTTAAATTTATTCTATGTTTTTATATGTTTTAATTAAAATTATTTTCTTAATATTACTGTTAACTGTCTAATTTATATTAAAAACAATTTAATGAATCTTATTTATTATTTAAAAATACTTTTCGTAACTGGTTTCACACTATGTTCACCTTTTGTTCCTTTTCAAAACATTATTGTTGCAAAAACCGATCGTTATGTTTTTTTTATTTCACTTGATGATTTTCACTCTTTATTATCACTTTACCTTCACTATCACATCTAATGTTTGTACCTTATTATTCTTATGATCAATTTATAATATGATCTTATTGTATTAATATTTATATATTGTTTATTTTACAATTATGTCTATAAATTCATTATGAATTTAGCATTATATATGATTTTTTTAATCATGTAAGCTTTTAATTATGCTTTGGTCCATATTATTTGTAAATATTAATGACTCTAATTAATTAATATATCTACTAACTACTTATTACTAACTAAATAATAAATTTATGTCGTATCTTAGATATTTTAATTGAAATTGTTTAGACTCGTCGAGTATTTATAATATGGTCATTAGGTCATCTTGTGTCGATTCCTATTCAATATATATATATATATATATATATATATATATATATATATATATATATATATATATATATATATATATATATATACAGGGTGATTCAAAAATCGATCACGAAACTTAAGGGGGTGATTCTACTTGACAAAATAAGGGTAGAGCTTCATATAATTTTTTTTCAAAATGTCATTCGTTTTCGAGTTACAAGCCGTCCAAGTTCAAGTTTTTATTTTTTGTTTTTTGAATTACTCGCTTACAGGAAAACCGATTTGACTAATATTTGAAAGATAGGCTAAGTCTTCTGCGCTTCATCATTTTAGTAACAATTCACATTGATTGTTTGCCGCTAGAGGGCACTTTACCTACATTGAAAATTGTTTTTTTGTCATAATTTTTTAGTGTTGACAGCTACAGTAGTTTTTGGCATAATTTCTGAAAGACTGATGCCAGGCCTTTAAAAAAGGTGCTCTTTATTTACATCGCTAAACCCAACGGTTTAGACGTAAATCACCCTTAAAAATTAAGTGGTAAATTTACTTTTCTCATTTCATTACCACCAGCTACCAGGTAAATAGCTATCAAAGTATACTAGAGCTGTCAATTTAACATCAAATAAATTCGCTTTTTAAACTATTTAATTTATAATCTTAAAATAACTAATAATGGCTAATCAGTATATATTCATATTATGGATTATTGCGATATACATTTAATTGATAAAAATTAATGAAACAGTACTAAACAAACTAAAAAAGATTCTCAAAATGTCCCCCATTTTCTTCCATACATTTCCTAACACTCTTCAAAAAATGTCGCCTAACTCGATGAAAAATTTCTGGTGTTTCTTTAATAATTTGGCACTTTTCGATTATCCTGAAGCGAAGATCCTCGACGTTGATTACTGGAATATCGTACACCAATTGTTTCAAATGACCCCAAAAGAAAAAATCCATAGGATTAAGGTCTGGTGACCTCGCTGCCCATGCCAATGGTCCACTTCGTCCTATCCATCGCTCAGGATACGTTGCATTCAAATACTGTCGGACACGTATACTAAAGTGGGGCGGAGCTCCGTCTTGGAGGATCCACATGTTGGCCCTTACTTCCAATGGCACATCTTCCAGATACAATGGGAGACGATTTTGGATAAAATCTAAGTATACGTCACCAGTTAATGGGCCATCAAAGAAATGAGGACCAATAAGGTAATCTCCTATTATCCCTGCCCACACATTTAGTGAAAATCTACGCTGATGTTTCGTTTCTACCACATTGTTTGGGTTCTCGTAAGCATATGTGTGGATGTTGTGTAGATTTGTTATGCCATCACGAGTGAAACCAGCTTCGTCAGTGAATAATATGACGCCAATTAATCGATTATCGTGTTCATACTTAGCTAGGATCTGATTGCACATTTCCAACCGTCTCGGCCGATCATCGTCATAAAGAGCCTGCACCTTTTTTGAATGAAACGGGTAGAGTTGTTCTTCTCTTAGTATCCTCCATGAACTAGCCTGACAGAGCCGCACTTCATTCCCAATTTTTCTAGTACTAATACCTGGATTATCTTCAATAATTTCAAGCACTCTTTCTTCTTGTTGCACGTTTCTAGCAGTTCTAGGTCTTCCCCTATTTCCATTATAACTTTTAAAGGAACCACAGTCCGCAAGCCTCCTGTGCACACTGGAAAATGTTTGAGCATGAGGGATATTTCTTTCCGGATAACTCTCCATATAATATCTTCTTGCCAACTCTGCATTACCATTTGCTTTTCCATAACAAAAATGGATATCACAATATTCGATATTTGAATATTGGTGATTAGCCATTATTAGTTATTTTAAGATTATAAATTAAATAGTTTAAAAAGCAAATTTATTTGATGTTAAACTGACAGCTCTAGTATACTTTGATAGCTATTTACCTGGTAGCTGGTGGTAATGAAATGAGAAAAGTAAATTTACCACTTAATTTTTAAGGGTGATTTACGTCTAAACCGTTGGGTTTTGCGATGTAAATAAAGAGCACCTTTTTTAAAGGCCTGGCATCAGTCTTTCAGAAATTATGCCAAAAACTACTGTAGCTGTCAACACTAAAAAATTATGACAAAAAAACAATTTTCAATGTAGGTAAAGTGCCCTCTAGCGGCAAACAATCAATGTGAATTGTTACTAAAATGATGAAGCGCAGAAGACTTAGCCTATCTTTCAAATATTAGTCAAATCGGTTTTCCTGTAAGCGAGTAATTCAAAAAACAAAAAATAAAAACTTGAACTTGGACGGCTTGTAACTCGAAAACGAATGACATTTTGAAAAAAAATTATATGAAGCTCTACCCTTATTTTGTCAAGTAGAATCACCCTCTTAAGTTTCGTGATCGATTTTTGAATCACCCTGTATATATATATATATATATATATATATATATATATATATATATATATATATATATATATTGTTATATCGTAGATTTTCACTTCACGGATGGTAGAATGAATAGTTTGGTTATTCCGGGTTTCATCCGTTCGTTCAAAAAATCATTTTCACGACGTTTCGCCAAAATCTCATTTGGCATTTTCAAGTGCGGTTCGTCTCGTTACTCGCTGAGAACTGACAGAACAGTTATATATATATATATATATATATATATATATATATATATATAAATATATATATATATATATATATATAAATATATATATATATATATATATATATATATATATATATATATATATATATATATATATATATATATAATCTTTCTTGTTAAAGTTTTTAGTGCTTTCTATTTTGAGAGCTTTTCTGATGATGCGCGCTCTATAGTGCTTTATGGGTTCAATCTGTTTGATTTTCTGGAAATTTAGTGTGTCCTGTGATGTTGGAACAAAACTGATGTCGTTTGCTTATTCTTTAGACTATTTTTATGTTCTTGGACCCTGGTAAAGATTCTTCTGTTTGTTTGGCCAATGTATTCTTTTTCAGTCACTACATGATTTTCTAATGGTATTTTGTCTTTTGTATTGCCCAATAATTTGTGTATTGTTGTTTGTAGCTTGTAAATTGTGCATATGTCATGCCTCCTCAGAATTCTTCCAATTACGTGTGTAACACCTGTTATGTATGGCAGTGTGGCTTTTGGATTGGATTTGTCATCTTTTTTTTCTCTGCTATTGCATTTGTGTTCTGTTTTATGGCCTTTTTGATATTGTGTTCTTTGTAGTTGTTTTGTTTTAGAGCTGTTATTTGTCTTAGAGCTGTTGAGTTCTTCTTGGCAGTTCGTGGGTTTGGTTGGAAATCAGTGTGTTGACGACCGATTGTAACTGTGATGGATGTAAGTGAGATTCGGCGTTCAGGTATCTCTTTGTGTATGTGGGTTTTCTGTAGACCGTATAATCGATGCTTCGGTCGTCGTTTCTGGTGATTAGAAGGTCAAGGAAAGGTAGCTGCTTGTTGACTTCGACCTCCAATGTGAACTATATGTGGTGATGAATGCTGTTTAGTTCCTCTAAAGGTACGTCTAGGTTGGATCTTCCTTGTGGTCATATAATGAAGATGTCATCTACGTAACGTTTCCAGAGGGATGGTTTTATTTTGTTTTTTTTTTTAAGGCTTCTGTTTTTAAATTATCATATGAAGGTTTGCGATGACTGGTGATAGAGAAGATCCCATAGGAGCACCATCTGTTTATCGGTAGAAGTTATTTTCATAGGAAAAATAAGTGTCTTTGCGGCAGTGTTCGGATAGGTCGATGAAGTGGGAAATTTTCATTCATAGCAATCTGTTCTAGAACCTCGTCAATTGATATGCTTGTAATGTCCAGGCTAGCAAGAATCTTTTAGCACTTTTGGTCCTTGAAGTATGCTGATCAGGTGATCCGAATTTTTCAGGTATGAGTCTTAAATTTCGGTTTTTGCTTGCATATTTTATGTCAGGTATTTCTCCAGTTGTTGAGTAGGCGAATCTACTGCACTTATCGGTATTTCTTCTTTATGGATTTTTGGTAGTCCATATAGTTTGGGACATCTACTTAGTTTTTCCCGAGGGACCATGCGCTTTTCGATTTCATCTCCTAGTTTGGCGGTTTTGATTATGTTTTTTGTCGTTTTTTTGAGGCATGTAATTCGATCTCTTGTAACTTGCTTGCTTGCTTGTAAGTATGGTCTTGAAGAATTTCTGTCATTTTGGTTTTGTATTCTTCTGTGTTCATGACTACAGAGGCGACAAACCGACAGAAGATCACTACGCTCATTTCAAGTCGAGGAAGCATCACTTGAAAATGCAGCTGAGATGTTGACGAAACGTCGTGAGGATTTTTCTACTGACGACCGGAAAAACATATATATATATATATATATATATATATATATATATATATATATATATATATATATAAACATGATGTATTAGTTAAATCTGATACTGCTTCGTTCAGGTTAGTTCAGATCAGATGACATCAAGCTTGAAGAAAATCAATTTTTCCCAAATTTATTAAAAACGTGGTAAATGAATTTAATAATTTTTGGTGTATGGTCTAACACCATAATATAACTTTTTTTGTAGTTTAGCGACCGACGATAAAGTAGTGTAATTGTTATAAAAGTGACGTCACTTATAAACATCGGTTCTGATTTTTTATGTCATCAACGTTATGACAATCTACATATTTTTGTCAAATCATTGTATATATTTGGAAGCTTTTTTAATTCTTTAAAAACTTTTGTTGGATTAGTGGTTCCGACAGGAAAAAAAAAATATTTTTTCGAGCGACTTTGTTGCTGCGGCATTTAATAATTTGATTTTTGACAAATTGCCAACATTGTCTAAGAACTCGTTTAAAGTAAGATCAACATTCTAAATTTTTAAGTCTATCTTATTATTAAACACGCACTCCGAGAACGTTGACATGCTCCTGGTATATGGGTTTTGTGAAAGAAATGGGCGTCGAAGTGTTAGGGTTTACATGGAGAGATTTTGTAACCTCCCAATACCAAACCATCCACGTTATCTTTAGTGTCCTGTTATGATTTCAGACAGGATAAATGAAAATATTTATCAAAATATTTTGCAGAACACATTACTAGTTCTTCTCAAAAATTTGGCTATTTTACTTCGGCGGGAACTACGATATATGGTGCCCTCCCCACTTTTCCTTTGCTGATCTGCAATAATATCCTATATATATATACGGATCCCTCCGTGTAAGATGCAATAGCAGTGGTTATTTCCAAATTATGCTGTTGTAGTGCTGAAATCACATTCAGCAAACGTACAACTATATGTAATTCCGTGTGTAAATGAAGTAAAATTGGAACAGTAAATGCAGCCTTTGCTCCATCATATCCTTCGCGTGTTAGAGGTGGCACAGTTTGAATAAATTGTAACCAAACACAATTTATCCTATTCCACCACCACCGAGATGATGACCTATTTGTAACACCATATCGAGAAGAAAGTCAAAACTTGTTTCGTCTTTTACTAGACTCTGATCGAAGTATGCAATACTGAATGCAGCTTCGCCGACCTCCCGCGGGATGGCGTACATATGTTTATGCGGCTTTCACTACAACAGCATAATGTGGAAATAATCACTGCTATTGCATCTCACACGGAGGGATCCGCAAATTACTTTATTCGTTTATATTTTTAGGAACGAAATTTCCGATTACTTAATAAATTTAAATTAAAAATCTCCAGTTACTTCATTGATATATTTATTTTCGAAATTATTAATAGATAATTAATTAATTGTTAGTTGTATGATTTTTACAGATCACTGGTCTGATGCGAAGATGAGTACACCAAATTGAAAAAAAAAACAAGATCTGGTGGACTAGATCTACCCCAGACACACCATTATTAAAAATATTATCACAAGCCTATTATTTATGATAATACCATGCTCAAAATTTTAACTTCAATAAACCCTACAGAATTGATACCAACCGGAAGGTAGGATCTGATCTAACACGAAGTCGCCACGAAACTTTGTTTGGTTAACAGACGAGTTCAAAACTGTGCATGACACAGGAGATGTAATACATAGCTCCAGCTCCAGACTCAATAAAAGTGAGACTTTGTAGCAGAACACCACTCTAATCCAGGTAGAAATGGATACCTGCCTTAAAGAGAATCTAAGAAAAAGTTACAAAACAGGACATTGAAAGCGCTTACATGCCATCAGGTACAAGTTAAACAGATTTGGAACTATCTTTACAATCTTAGTTTAGTGGTAAAATGTACTACGATATAAGAATATCCTAAGCAACAAACAAACATATAAACTTCCCAGACAAGGGTCTGTTACCATATTTATTGAATCAGACGGTATCACTAAAACAGCTATTCATCCTAATGGATAAACCAATAGCGCTAAAGCTACTAGACAAAAAAGTATTGCTGAGCAAATCATCCGCTAAATTAGGTCAAGATGTCCTATGGCAGAAAATTCGGCTAGTGAAAAGACTGTTAATGGCCATTATAGCTTAAGGAAACATACACACAAAGGACGTTTCTAATGAAGACCTAACATGTAAACTATATGATAAAAAGGACGAAACAAACTCACGAATGCGAAGCTCCAACCTAATGGAGATATTTTCGAGGAACCACCAATCTTAAAGGCGTCTACCTAGAAGAAAAACTAGTGTGCAAGCTTCTCAACTAGCCTATTCATGTTGTTACGAAAGAATAGGAGAACTTTTTGATACGTCCTTGTATAAAATTATTACTTTGATACGATGAATTGTCTTTACTATAGTGAAACGAAATAAATATTATATCGATGAATCATCATTGGTTGGTCATATTTCTTGTTATTTCTATGCTAGTATCCTCGTATATTCCAGTACATTCGATAGGTATATAAATAGGTATAGGATATGAGTAGTAAGTTAGTTGTAATTTACCTATAAAAGTATTAAGAAGTAGTTAATATAGTATTGAAAGTAATTTAGTGAACAGTGTTTTATTCCACGGACACAGTAAGCGATTTAAAGAGATAAAATCGTAACAATATAGAACAGATATATTAAGCAATTCCGGATATTATATTGGAGGAAATAAATTTAGCCATATCCTAAATAAAAAAAGATCGAGCTCCCGGAGTAAATGGAATCACCCGAGAGATGATACAACTAGGTGGGGTAGCCACAGTACAATCAATGGAAATCCGTTTAAATAAATCTTTACAAAACAGCAAGGTCCCGATAATTAGTTAAATGCTCAGATTATTCTTTTATACAAAAAAGGAGACAAATTAAAAAGTCTACTCCCGCACCCATATAAAGTACTAACAAAAATAATAACCAACAGGCTCACAAACAAATTCGATAATTATCAACCACCGGAACAAGCGGGGTTTTGTTAGGTACACTACCCGAGCAAATACAAAACATCAAATTTCTAGTTGAGAAATGCAATGAATACAATGTCCCAATTAATTTAGTTTTTACCGTCCATAAACAAAGCATTTGATTCTGTAAAACTATGGGCCAGATTTCAGGCTATGAACAATGCTAGAATAAATTCTAGATACCGAGACCTTCTTAAGTATATATATGGAAGGCTACAATACAAGTTAGTATTAATGGCGAACTAACGATCGACAAAATAGCTTTACAATGGGGAATAAGACAAGGAGACACTATCTCGCCGAAACTTTTACGCTGGCATTAAAGGATGCCTTCAAATAGCTGAATTGGGATAAAAAGGCATAAACGTAGACGGACGATACCTGAGCCACCTCCGATTTGCAGATGACTTGGTCTTAATCAGTAAGAGCTTGCAGCAGCTACTGGCGATGTTCCTAGAACTAAAAGCAACTTCAGAATAAGTTTGGTTGATTGTGAATCTAACAAGAACTAAAGTCATGTCCTCAGATGAAACACCAATTTACATCGGAAACAATAAAATTGATAAAGTAACAGAGAATGTCTACCTAGGTCTTGGAATAAAACTGGATAAAGAGAACCAAGGAACTCAATTGAGTAGAAGGAGACTGAGCTACATCCTAAAGAGTCCCGACATACCGATCAACTTTAAGACCTAAGTTTTTAACACATGCAATCTCTCTCTAATGACGTATGGGCTAAAAACAGCAATACTAACAGTGAAGACAGCTAATAAGCTTTGAACTATCGAAAGAGCAATAGAGCGAATTCTGCTGTTAGTCTCTGAGAGACCACATAAGAAATAAGGAAATACGTCTACGAATCAAAGTAGAGGATGTAATAAACACGTAGCAACTTTAAAATGGACTTGGATAGGATACATTGCTAGATAGGAAGTGGATGAGAGATGGACAAAACGCATATTACAATGGAGACCGAGACAACACAAGAGAAGTGTGGACCGCCGAAGAGATGGATCGATGACATACAACAAATTGGCAAACATTGGTACCGGTTAGCTAAAGACAGAATGGAGTGGAAAAGACGAGAGGAGGCCTACATTCAGGAGTGGATGACAAAGGGCTGCTGAAAGAAGAATAAGTTACTAAGCAGCTCAGTAAGCCTTCAGGCTGCAGTATAAGGGCTTCCTAACCTCATTGCCATATGTTTCAATTGATCAATAATACAAACAGTACTTTAAAATAATTTAATAAAAAGTAGAATATGGGATGATGGACGATTTATTTAATATGTTTTACACGGATTGCAATTTCTAACAGACATATTTTGTATACGATCCGAAAATGTGGGTTCTCGATTCAAGCTAAAAAACTTTTAAAAATGCAAAACTTTTAAGGTTAACCCAAAAATTTTACCTTTGACCCGTATTTTTCCACCAAAAGGGCAACCCTACTTGCCTCAGATACTATAGTGATTTGATGAGTAACTTGGTTTGCATACTAATAAATGGAGCTAGCCCTATCTGTATAGGTTCTTCCTATGAATAAATAATTCGCGTTCTCAAGTCAGTCTGACCGCAATTCATTGTTTGACAGTTGCTTAAAAAGAAGTGTTTCGAGTAACAGTGAAAAACCGATAAATTTGAAATTCTTTATTTGATTTTATTCTTATTTCTAGACGGGAAAAGGTCAACGGAAATTCATCGAACAACATTCTTAAAAGTTAGAATTTTCCTAACAGGACAAAAAGTGAAATGAAAGGATCATATAGGAAGTAAACGAATATTTTAGAATTCTCAAAGAAACTCATTTCCACCAAGGAATAGCGAAGTTGGAGTTACGTTCGTGCAAGCTCATCGAACTTCGAAACAAATATATCGAAAAAATGAAATTATGAAATTATTTTCTTTAATATCGAACCAAGTTACTTATCAAACCACCCTCGTAAAATAAAAATTCAACGAATAAGTAAATGCATTTTTAGTAATAAATTTATTCCGTGCAATGTTAACAATGTAAATATGTCATTTTGGGTACAAAGAATTACTGTACTACTGATATTTCATAACAAAATGTTAATCCAAGTACTATATTTAAGAAAAATTTGCATTTTTCTAATAATTTAAAAATATAACTACATGATGAATTGCTAGATAAACTGAAATTGCATTTATTTTGTAGAGATTTCTTGCGTTCTTACAATAAGCCTTTCATCTTTGAAAGCTTTCACAATATACAAATTTTACTTATTCTGTAATAATGTAAAACATACCTTATTATTTTCACAATTTATATCATTTTAATGCAATTAACTTTAAGCACGTGCACCGAAGGTTTTCAAGAAGGTGCACTTAACTAAAATAATAGTCTCGTTACAATCTGTTGTAATGTTAAATATGTGGGCATAATGCTGTAACAGTACTTAACATACCTTAGCGTACTTCTGGTTCATCAAGACATCAAACTAAAGGGTAATTATACGGTATTATGGATATTGTAAAAGGAATATTACATGACATTTTATATCGATACTAAAGTTTATCTAATTATCGCCTTTGCAAAAAAAAAACAACCCCTACTATACATGGTGAATCATGATTGATTACACACGCCCAGAAAAAAAGTTATCATTACTTTTGACCAAACTGCTTTACTCTTGGTTATTTTTCATCGCTAAATCCGAATCTGAAGTCAGATTCGGGGATCCCACAGTTAATTTTCGAGAAAAATGCATAAAGTATGATTTTTTATGTTTTTTTTTTATGTTTTTTTGGTATTAAAAAAACGGGAAATAATAGAATTTGACTTCAATTTTATATTCTACCGATCAAAATTCATCGAAAATCATAGTGTGACTTTTTTTCAATAAATTTTGACCCTTGCAGGGCTTTGAAAACTGTAACAGCGCATAAAAGTCCCAATCTACTGAAACTGCAAAGGGCTAATACTTTTAATATATATATATATATATATATATATATATATATATATATATATATATATATATATATATATATATATTTATTTATTTATTTTTAGTTGCTTATTTTCTTGGGAATATGGTTCATTTTATGTTGAAACTACATATATAAAGTAGTCATACTTATTGTATATATATATTTTTATTTTTCAGGACGTTTCGAATCTTTTTCAACTGACGGTTTCGGCGAATGCATTAAGAACAGAGATTTTTGTTTTAAACAAAAATTAATTACAACATAAACCAATTATAATCACTCACTCTTTTGTGTATTCACTTTTGAAAAGTATTTTTAACAGTCCAGTTAGAAGAAAGGACACTATATTTTTAACCCTATAACTGCCTCGACTTGACTCAGGAATATATATATATATATATATATATATATATATATATATATATATATATATATATAGTATAGGAAGTAATTCCTATACTATATATTTATATATATATATATATATATATATATATATATATATATATATATATATATTCCTGTTTTTCTTGAACCATTTGTATTCTTGGGGTTAGGTTCATACGTGGATGTTAAAGAAACGACGTGTTTTGACGTTTCGCCTTTTGTTTATGGCAATTTAAAATTTTTTTTTTACATTATTTTTTTAAAAATATATAAATTATGCTTAAAATCTTATACATTAAGAGAAAAAGTTAAAAGAGAATTAAAAAAAGTTTTAAAACTTATTTTACAATTAAAAACTTTATATAATTTCAAAAATATTCTGATTTTCTCAAAAATATGTAAGTACGCATCTTGAGCCTGCTATTTCTGTTTCGATATTAATCTTTTTTTTTAATTTCAAAAAACCATAAAAAAACATACATAATTCTAGTGTAGATGCATATAATTAAGAAAAAACACTTTTTGTTTTAAAAGATATTTTCGTGCCCAATTAAGACATTAACAAAGTTTAGTGAAATTAAAAAAATTGTTACATATTTAAATGCAAAAACCTTCGAACTTATTTGGTTTTGTTTGAAACTAGTGGAATTGTTTAGTTTTATGTCTTAACTTACTAAAACTTGTTCAACTTATTGTTAGTAGGACTTCTTCTATTTTGCAAAATATTTAATTCAAGAATATAATAATATATTATTTATGCACTTTATTTCAATATAAACACAAAGAATTGTAACATAAATCCTAGGTCAAAAAGTCAGGAGACTTACTTATAAAAACACAATTTTATATAGTCTCCTTCCAGAGCCATATAATAATTCCAGTGCCACTTTAATATCTGTCTGCCTTTCTTGAATGAATGAATGAATGAATGAACAAAGGTGGTGATCCTTGATCATCGATACCTAGACCTCAATGGGCTTTTTACATCCCACCATAGCTACAGGTCATTCGAAGCCGAATGACCTTTCTTATAAAATGATTAGTCCTGCCCTTCAAAATACGAATCATATCGGCGAGCATTTTTGTGACTTCTGGAAATAGGTAATAGTTGCTTGGGGCCAAATCTGGAGAATATTATAGATGCGGAAGCAATTCAAAGTGCAATTCATGCAGTTTTACCATCGTTGCGATCGACTTGTTAGACGGTGCCTTGTCTTGGTGAAAGAACACTTTTTTCCTCTTCATTTAGGCCCATTTTTTTCTCGATTTCTTCCTTCAAACGCACCAATAAGTCCATATAATATTTGCCATTGATGGTTTTTCTCTATTCAAGATAGTCGATGAATATTATGCCATGCGTATCTCAAAATGCGGACGCTATAATCTTGCCAGCCGCCTGTTGCATTTTTGGTCGCTTTGGTTGGTTTTCATCCTTCGCCGTTCACTCAGCTGACTGCCGATTTGACTCAAGAGTGTAATGATGAATCTATGTTTCAGCCATTGTCACATACAGCTTGAAAAATTTCTCTTCATTTCTCTTAAACAGATCCGAACACCGCTTTGAATTGTCAACAAGTTGCTGTTTTTGGTCTGTGAGCAAACGCGGTACCCACTTCGAATAAAGCTTTGGTATACCAAAATACTCGTGCAAATTATGATGAACATGGTATCTTTACGATGTCAGCTATCTCATGCACTTCCACTTTACGGTTGTTCAAAACGATTTTGTGGATTTTTTTACGTTTGTTCGTGTAACTGCCTCATCTGGCGCCTACATTGTGTCTGTACAACTTCGTTTGAATTCAGCAAACCAGCGACAAATTGTTGCTTATAATACGGTATTTTTTTTCATCAAATGACGGTATTTTATCAACGTACAAATTTCGGTTTTATAAATATCAAAAGGTGCATCACTAAAACTTCAATATCTTAATGAGTAATGATCGAAATGTCATTTAATTTTGAACGTGTATTGAAAATTGGTACTAATTAAAAATCGTATTGATATGTTATTAGATAAGCATCTATGTGCTAGTCTTGGGACTTTTCGAACCACCTGTTAATACAACGATTGTTTAAAAACCATGGAATAATATTATAGCAAAATTTTTTTTGGTGAATTACAGAATGAAGCTGTTTTACTTTGACATCTACAATTTTTCGCAGTATATTTTACTGTAGCTCAATAGAGATCATTGTAGAGAGTATGTTGATTATAGATTGTGGGTTGTTAAGGCTGACCTTATTTCCCTACAGCACTTCGACCTACAAGATTTTCAGTAGTTTTGCAAATAATATATTTTCTTGAATAAAATTCTTAAAAATATATCTAACATGGACAAGCAATACTGGAGCGTTTGCTACATCGGTCAACTCGTCAAGCTGAATAGTGAAGTAATTCAATTTTATTTTTTTACAGTTCACTTTCCACATCATTTGCCAAATCATTAATTCTCCGTGACACTGTGTGTTTGAAAAGGAAACAAGGTCAATTTTCTTTGCGACTTTTTCTCCAAGCACACATTTCGTGATATCTTTAGCACACGATCTAATCAAATTTCTTCCACTGTATGTACTTGTCCAGATCTTGCAATTTTATCACTAACTCAAAATAGTGCCTCGAGAGCCATTTTACTTCTTCGTTTAAATCTGTCAGAAAAGAAAAAACTCTAGACTTTTTAATACTTGTCAATTGTCTTTTAAAATACTCAACAGGTTTATCCTGATGATCCGGATGTATCTTGGTAAGTAATGATTGAAATGTTATCTAATTTTGAACGTATATTGAAAGTTGGTACTAACTAAGAATCGTATGGATATGTTATTAGAATAGGGATCTGTGTTCTAGTCTCGAGACTTTTCGAACCACCTGTTAATACAACGATTGTTTAGAAACCATGAAATAATATCATAGTAAATTTTTTTTGTGCGTTACCGAATGAAGCTGTTTTACGTTCGCATTTACAATTTTTCGCTGAATATTTTACTGTAGCTCAATAGAGATCGTAGTAGAGAGTATGTCGATTATAGATTGTGGGTCATTAAGGCTGACCTTATTCCCAACAGCACTTTGTCCTACAAGATCTGTTGTACGATACCATACTCTAATATAAGCACATGATCTTTAGACTTTCACTAAATCTATTGTTTTTCTGAGGGGTAAGAACTTTGTTTCTTTAGGCATCAATGTGACGTCTTTTAGAAATTCAGGGCTTTAGCAGAATAGTGCTTTGCGCATGCACTGTTGTAGAGACAGCATCTTTTTTTGGGAAATCGTGAAGTATTTTTGGATTCTTTAACCATTGATTTATGAATTTTTTCGTATGTCTCAGACCAGGCTTATTATTCCAACTTAATTTCAACTGATTCTGTTTCTAGTCCCGGAACTCTTCTTTTATGTGGCTTGTTGGTAGTCCAGAGAAATATTTCGGGTCGAGAAAAGAAGTTCTTACCCCTTCTATTGTGAGATTGACCACTTCCCAATTTCCTTTGATTGCCTTGTGCCCTGGACCCACATCAGAGTTACCTTATTATTATTTGTTAGTTGCTTTAGAGCTTGTCTATATTGCTAAGTCAATTTAGGCTCGTAGGTATTTGACTTGAGAACTTGTAACGCTACTTGACAGTATGAATATTTTGTTTTTTTTAGTGATTCTATTGAGGCCTTCGTCGGCGCAGATTTGGATTGCATGCATTCTGCTTGAAAGATGGTTGTGATGTTTTCAAGATTTTTAGCAAGCCTAAAATCTGGGCTGGACTTTTTCTCTAGCCGAGACAAGCTTACTGCGTTCGCTTGATATCCATCAGTTCCTACATTAAAGCGCATGTCAGAATCTGTTGGTTTCAGTTTGCCTTACGAAAAACTTCGGACTGTCTGAGCGTTGAATAATAGATGGTATTAGCTATTTTTAATTTGCGGAAATTAGGTAAGCTTACACTAGATCTGGACTTTACTGATATTTGACTTATTAAATTTTAAAGCAATCCCATAAATTCTAAATTAAATTTTTAAGGGACTAGTTGAGATTTGACAAAGAATATAAAAATATCTTGATTTATCTCAGCATTTCAAACAGAAATTCAGTATTAATTCATTTTCCTGATAGATTTGATAAAAATATCCACTATTTATAGTCATTATTGGTATTAGCATTAATAATAACATTATTTATTAAGTATTTTAAAGGCCCTGATTTGTTACTGGCAACTAGGTAATTTTAACAAGAGAAAAAAAATAAATATTTATTTATTCTGTTTACAGTTATTCCACCAAGATTCACCTAAAGTCCCATTAACACTTTTTTAATTCTTCTTAAAGCGGAAACGTCTATAGAAATTTATGTGGTCAGGGAATTGCATCCTGCATCAGAAATAGCCCAGACATACCACCTACAGATTTTTATCTTTTTGTCTAACGAAAATTAAAAATTCTCACCCTGTATTTTTAAGTCCTTAGACAGGATTTTCCACTAAGCTTTTTGTCATATTAAACAGTCTTTAATGGCATTTTTACAGACAATGTTTTAATTAGGCATTTTATTCTAATTCTTGGTAGTTGGTTTATTGGTATTCTTGACGTGTACTTGGCGTTGCATGGTCGTAAATATTTAGCTGTACTGTGCAGTTTGCACTTTTTTTTATAAGCTTTAGTAAGTTCTAAGGACAGAATGTACAAGAGTGGCTAAAGATTTACTTAAGTCTGCCTTAATTAACGTTGTCTAAAAGATTTTAAAAATTATTAAAGAACGCCTGGTCAATAGTTACAGGAAAGAAAACTAAAATAATCAGTAAGTTTACTCAGCTCCATCAGGGTGGTAGCGAAAGCTACGGCGACGGATTCAAGAAGAATAGGGTGATAGTAGGGTGAATTTTTGGCTTTGGATCGTTTGGCTTTCCAAATAAAGAATCACAGTCAAAGGATGTTTCCAAGAGGGAGCCAATTAAATGACTCAGAATTTACAACGAAAAATTATGCTCATAACCAAGTTGTCACTATTAAAAGCAGAACTGAAGGGACTATCACAAGCCCTATGCAAACTATCTTATACCAAATCAGTAACAGGTGCACAGAGGGAAAACTACATGTAAATCATAACAAAACGGTCCTCGTGCCATTCACGAGAAGACATAAACTAAACATGAATGCTTCAACTTTAAATGGAACAATACTGAGCTTTTTCAAAGTAGATCAGAATTCAACTACCGAGAGGGATTTTAAAATGTTAATTTTTATTTAACTAAATTATGCACTTATTTTTATTATTGTATCGTGTTTTTAAAAGAAAAATTTTAAAGTGTAGATGTATCTAAGTGTACTTTTAAGAAAATTTATGACGAAAAATGGTGAGTCGAAAAAAAATTTTATCTCTTTTTTTATCATTGATTATTGAGTTCATTTGGCATATAATAATAAACAATGAATGTAACGAAAGGATGGGAAAAGAAACTATGTTTGTATTGTTACAGATAACTGATAAAGTCCATAAAATGGTCGAAACTTTTTAGAAATATATTTTAATAATATCATAAAAATGTTTTACCATTATATGAACCTTAATCCCAAGAACAATTTTACGTATATATATATATATATATATATATATATATATATATATATATATGTCCTATATTTCTCATCGGCCGCAGATCGTTGCATTGAATGGTTATTACTCTATCTAGAATAAGTCGGGAGTACCTCAAGAAAGTCGTCTAGGGCCGCTCCTTTTTATCATATATATATATATATATATATATATATATATATATATATATATATATATATATATATATAGATATATATATAGATATATATATATATATATATATATATATATATATATATATATATATATATATATATATATTAATGACATATTCGTTATCTGGCAACATGGAAAAGAAAATCTCAAAAATTTCCTAAATCACATAAACAGGATACACCCAAAAATCAAATTCACCATGGAGACAGAACAGGAAAGAAAACTACCGTTTCTAGATATCCTGCTGAAAAGAAAAGAGGATGGTTTGCTTTCGCACACTGTCTACAGAAAGCCCACTCACACCCACAGATACCTCAACGCTGATTCACATCACCACCCCGCCCAATTACTTGCAGTAGTGAAATCTCTTGCATTTTAATCGCAGTCCCTTACATGTCAAGAAAATTACTACAAAGAGATGAACGTTCTGCAAGACGCCCTAACAAAAAAACGGTTATAAAAAAGAACATATAGACAAGGCTCTAAAAAACAAACGCTTGGCCGCGAAATATCACGAAAACCAAGAGAATAGCTCCAGTGCTTTTGTTCCTTATGTCAGAGGCACCACAGACAAAATCGCAAACATTCTCAGGAGACACAACATTGAAACCATTTTCATCAAAGACCGTAAAGTAAAAGATCTCTTGCCAACACCTAAAGAAAGAATCTCTCTAGAAAACCAGAGAGTGTACGAAATTCCATGCGGAGAATGCAGCTCATCTTACGTAGGCCAAACCGAGCATGAAATAAGCCCCAGAAGAGACGAACATATAAATGCTGTCAAGCAAAAAACAACTTGTTCTGCACTGGCCCAACACTGATTAAACACAGGACATAAGATAAATTTTTCAGGAACAAAAATGCTGTCGAGATGTGAAAACCTGTCCACAAGAGTTATAAGGAAAGCCATCGAAATTGTAAAGAGGCCCAACAACTTAAATAGCAGAGATGACAGCCTAAGAAAAGAAAAATCTGCTTACAAAACATCAATCAGTAGCACTTAGTAACGAAACAGATTACAACTCGGCAACGCACCCCAAACATTGACAACAGGGCTGATGACGCGCAGCATGTCATGCAACCTGATTCGCCAGAATCATTGGAAAAACGAACGCGCCCGACGTACACACGGAACCGACAGCACCCTAGTCGCAGACGTCAGTTCGCGCGTAGACGCTGTACAGTGAG
The DNA here is from genome assembly GCA_034092305.1 of Diaprepes abbreviatus. Classification (NCBI taxonomy): domain Eukaryota; kingdom Metazoa; phylum Arthropoda; class Insecta; order Coleoptera; family Curculionidae; genus Diaprepes; species Diaprepes abbreviatus. Next base: position 26,396,006 of record JASJET010000103.1, read on the forward strand.
CTTTGAAAATGGTGAATGAGATTTCACCGAAACGTCAGCTCCTGAGAGGGACTCAGCACATACACGAGATGTCCGAAAACCTTCGATTATATATATATATATATATATATATATATATATATATATATATATATATATATATATATATATATATATATATATATATATATTTGGAGGCTTTTCTTGGGTTTTTCAGTCCGTTTTTCAAAATTAATATATAACAAACAAAGTTTTCCTTGTTTCGGAAACATATATATATATATATATATATATATATATATATATATATATATATATATATATATATATATATGTCAAAGTAACATTTCAGCTGGAACTTCCCTAGCATTTTTCGAACATTGTACATTCAAATACAGCAAACAAATATTACGTTTGACACCCTGCTATTATAAATATTAATTAAAAATTAATCCTACCTTGGATTGAACTCTTACAACATTAAAATAATAAAACAAGCAGTGACGGGACAACACAAACGCCTTAAATTTATAAATTATACTGAACTTGAACTTCGGAAGGTTAACTTTTTTCAATAATATTTTTATTTTTCTGTATTAATAGATAAGGATAATATATTTAAAGGTGACAAATGGGTGGTTGTTTGCTAAAATATGTAAATAGTTTATATTTAAATAAATTATTATATATTTTACTTAATTGTCTCGTGTCAGTTTTTGAGTTTATAGCGTTTTTATTTTTGTGCATTTATATCATCTCATAGAATTCTCGTTTTTATTATGATTTCCCGTTAAAGAACGAAAGCTTTCACGACTTTGGTCAAGTTGAAAATCATTATTCTTTGATTTGGGCAGTGTCAAATTTAAATTATTATAGTCAAGCCGCCCACAGTGCGGTGAGTTCCCAAGTAATGAACTCAGAGATGATGATGATGAAATGCTTAGAGGAACTAAATGAATTGAGCAAGAATAATAAATTCACCCTCCCGCGGTAGAAGAGAATGAGATAGTAGACAAGCTCGCAGGGGAAGGGCCGGAGACATCATTTCTGGGACTCGAACTTTTCTGTTGAATCAGTAGCGGTTAATGCTGGAAGAACTAAAAAGAGAACAAGAGAGCAGCAAGTCCAATTACTGGATGGTTTGACAAGGAATGAAGCAAGGACAGATATTTCTTGGGAACTACGACCAGAAGAGATTCAAGGAATGCATAGGTCTAAGCAAAAACCAACTTAAAGTTTTGACAGAAATCCTGACAGGGCATTACCACTTAAAGGGATACCACAAGAAACTTGGATTGGCAGAAAGAGAAAAGTGCCGATTTTGCGAGGATGGGAAAGAAACCTCTATTCACATCCCTTCAGAGTATAGCACTCAAGAGAACCTTAGAATGCTATTCTTGAGAGCACACCAAATAGAAGAAGGGGAGCTACTTAGTTTGAAGCCGTCCATCGTTCTAAGTTGCCTGAGACAAATATCATTGGAGGGCCTGATTTAGTCGGCAGGGTATCTCTAACGACTAAGCAGCAGAAGGGGATTACAATAGACCTTTTGTGTCGCAGCGTACAAATCACCAATTTCACACACCTACATAACATCTCGAATATTTGACCTTGGTTCTAAAAACAATGATTGCTTAACTTCAAAATAATTTTCTATAACTTTTTATATTTCCATAGTGAGTAAAAGGCAATAGTTATTGATAAATATAACAGTAAAAAAATGAAAATAATAAAAAAATCATTGACTCTCCAACTTCTGATGTAAAAACCACAATTTTGGAAAAAATAGTTAATGTGGCGTGGTGAAGTATAAGTAAATAATTACTGGAATTACTACGTATATATTGTTCTTAAAATAAATAAAAAAAAATTCACATAATTGTAATAAGGTTAAAAAAGAACGCACGCCCATGATGTAATAGTAGTTCTCTTTAAATCCATTGATTCTAGTGTCAGTGAAAGTCCCAGAAATCCTAGCTACTTTTTGAATGAAGAATTTTTGTAAGATCATTAATATTAATTGGTAAAATCATGGTATTATTTTCTGCCAATTGTTGACACTTTTGAATGTAACACTTTTTCTATAAATTAAATGACAGTACAATCTGTCAATTGTCCATAAAATAGACACGACTTTTCGTCAGTGATATCACTGCCTTATGTTAAAATATTGCTCGGTCATCTTTTTGAATTTTTTGTGTACCTTTTGGAGCAAAATTTTTTCCTAAAATTATTGAAAAATTGAAACTAACTGAAAAGAAACGAATTTAAAAACGATAAATCCTTAAATAAATTAAAGTTATTATTTATAGTAATTCTATTAATAAATTACTAAATATACATTTTTGCTGACAGATCTTAAACATTAATTACACGAAATTTTTAATTTAAATTTCTTAAGTGGGCGACAGTATCTTTAATTTAACTAATCTTGATATTTTCTAACCGCTCTCGTATTGATAAATATCTTTTTTGTTTATACGCAAAATATACTAGGCAAAGATACATTTGCTCAATCGTCGAGTAGTTAATTAGTAATGCCATTATTTAACTAACTATTGAAATAAGATTTCCAATTTCGAAATTTTAGAAAAATAGTATCACAAATCTAAGGGGCTAAATCGGATTTTTAAGTGAATTAAATAATTTTTTCTTGATATGTTGGGACCTGACATGATCAGGCGCGGATCCAAGGGGGGGAGCGGTGGGGGCGATCGCCCCCCCCCCCCCTCCAAGAGCCTTGAGTTCAGAAAAATAGACCCGATTTTGTCTCTTATACTATAGTATATTCAAGAACTAGAGAGAGTAATAAATCATTTATTACCCTTTTTTTTCTTCGCAAACTACCTGTGTTCTTTAGCCCGGTGTCTTTGGCAAAATCTGTTAGACACATATATTTTTCATAGGAATGGGTTAGAAATTTTATAATCAAAAATACCGGTCTATAATAATGGAATATTAAGTTTGGATAACAATAGATATTTGGATGTGTGAAGTGTTAAAAAGGATTTTAATCCTTGTCGTAGGTGTCAGAAGGAGGTTTATTTTATCACTAGGTATTTATGGCATAGAATATTATTTCGGTAATAAACTCAAAATAAAAAGCTTTTATAATATTATTTTATTTCTTATGATTTCTTAATAATTCACATACATTAGAAAATATAGATACTTTTGACATATTTAACACAAATCACAACTGTATTTTTATTATTTTTAATTTTGGCATAGAAATCGTTTTAGGTACATTCAGACTAAAACGTAGCCTTTTTTTCTCAAAAAATTCTAAGTTATAATTTAAATACTTACAAAATACCCATACAAGAAATTAAACATATACAAAATAATAAATTCGTCCATATAATATTAAAATTATTTTGTAGCTATCGGTCATTTTATTATTAATTAAAAACATTTTTAGGACTTTTGACGTTTCAGTTTATTTATTTCTTAAATCATCCGCAGAATTACAATTAAATACTAAAAAGGGATTGAAATGTAATTAATTTTTATATGTTACAGAAAATGTAAGTAATAAATTGTGTTTACGCTGGTAAACTTACGTATCTAATTCGAAATCAAAGTCAGTGAAGCCATCTTTCCTCAAATTAATTATAACTGGTTTCTCTATCTCACCAATCATGAGATAGAGTTTCCACATTTTCTTTTATTATTTTATTATATGGATTTTTCCCAATATTCTGCACCAACTTTATTCAAAAAAATCTTTCAAAAGTTCAGTTGAAAAACCAATTTTGTAAGTTGTGTTATTGCTAGCAACTCTACCTTTTACTTGAGAGAGATATGTCCTCCAACGGACATTTTCTGGACGATCTATATGAACAGATTTCCTATATGGTTTTTCTCAGCAAAAATTAAGTTCTCTGAGCAATTTCCAGAGCTCAGTTCTTTTAATTTCAGGTAAATCCGATCTTCATTGATTTTAGTTAGAATTTTGTCGACGGTTGGGATCTGCTTCTCATAATAAAATGTATGTACAACTCCTTTATTGCAGTTTATATTTCTTCTTCCAACGAGGTTTTTCGTCTGCCTGTGATCGAATGTGGCTTTTTTTCTCCTTTAGTATTCGGAACATATTAGATTTTCCAACTCCTGTCATATTGCAACACATCTCAACAGAGCTTTAATATTTTTATCTAGATGTTGATATCTTAAGGCATTATAAACATTCATCGTAATAAGTTTTTCGTTGAGGAAAAAATGCCCTGGTTTAACGATTTTCTAATAAATATAGATATGGAAGCCATATCTTTTGGGTATCTCACTAATCTCAAATAATATATAAAAACAAGCACAAACAAGATAAATCACTAAGGACAAACTGTAAGGTGTACTTTGCTCAGTGACAGAAATTAAGCTGAACTATCAGAAATTTTATTGTTGCAGTAGATTTATAAAAGCTTATAATATTTAAATATAATTAAATCTAATTAGATTTACGGCAGTTCTCAGTTACCCGCAGCACTAGAGCAGGTACGTTGGAGGTTTCAGTAACAGTTTTATTACTCTCTCTAGTTCTTGAATAGAGTATAGGAATGCGTATGCTTGCGATCGCCCCTCCCCTTCCCAACAGCTTTGAGTTCAGGAAAATAGAACTTATTCTGCATTTGATATTAGGAATGTGTATGCTGCTAGCACTCCCATCCCGTTGACAACTTGTTTTTCTTGCGATAGACCCCTCCCCCCCAAGAGCTTTGAGTTCAGGAAAATAGACCCGATTCTGCCTCTTATACTAGGAATATGAATGCTGTTGGCATCTCCTACCTCGTCGACAACTCGCGTTAGCTTGCGATCGCCCCCCTCCCCAAGAGTTTTAAATTCAGAAAAACAGACCCTAACCTGCATTTTACACTAGAAATGGGAATGTTGCTGGTGTCTCCCCCCCCCCCCACCCACCTCCCGTCGACAACTTACTTTCGCTTGCCATATTGCACTTTTGTGATATCACCGCCCCCCTCAAAGAGAGAGGCTGGATGCGCCCCTGGACATGATCCAAATTTATTTTGTATTTTTAATATAGGTGAACGACCCCAGTACGTACAATTAACAGAAAAATGTGTCAGTTGTGTATAATTAATACATTATCCTGTCGCTCACTCTAATTGACACATTAATCCATTATATATAATATGCAGTCATTCACAATTTCTTTAGATGAATATCCTCTATATTTTTCAGTAGTCGATCTGTATTGACTTCAAAATCTTTTGTAAATAATAATTTTATTTAACAAAAATATTCATATGAATAAACGATCATTTTAACGCTCACATTCTTAGTCTAATAAGCGAAAATGTAAGTATGCAAGGCAGGCATTTAAATCCCAATTAGAAACATCATTAAACCTTCTTAAATCGAAAATTATAGAAAATTATTTCATTACGAAATTATTGTAATTTAAGACTTAAATCGTGTATTTAAGGCACCTGCAAGAGCTCCGTGTGTACGAAGAGAAGGCAAGGCCGTACCGCGTCTAGCAATGCCCGGTGTTCTGTCAAAAAGGAAGACAGGTGATACGTATGCTTCACATGTCGAATACGTTTTAAATAACTTTTAATACTAAATTAAAAAAAGTGCTTTCAGTCTATACAACAATAAAGAAGACATCAAAGGACTTATTCACGGTATTATATTCGACTTTAATATTGTTTAAATACCGTTTGTGTTCAGAATTTGTAATTTATTGAAACGTCATCGAGGTGTAAAATTGAAAATTGGTGTGTCTAAAGAAAAAAAGGTGTAAGTTATTATTTGATTTGATGCAATTCTGTTAGAAAGCTCTTAAGCCGGAGCTCTGTAATAGTTAGATCTGTCAATTTTCTATTCTGTAAAGCAAATAAATTGTCATCGGCTAAAACGTGTTACGTTCCACTTAGGCGAGACAGTAGAGGAAATTTAATTATCGTTTTGGCGTTTATCTTTGTCTTTGATTTTTTGCATTTTTTTCTTCAAACGTTTCATTAATTTTTTGAAATCGGGATTTACATGTTTTGCTTTATTTCATATTATTTTTTACAATACTTAATGATATATATGTATCTTTACACCTGAATTACAACAGTATGGAAGAGAGAGAAAAACAATTATTTAAAACTTCGAACATACCCCTATAGAATATGTTGTGTTGGTTTGTGTTGTTCTTGTGTTATTGAGTGAGCCGTCAAGATGTCGCCACTGTGTCTTATTTACTATTATTCAACCCTGAAATCTGTTTATAGGACACATATGTAAGATGATGGTTTGTATCGAATGCAATGGCCTGATAAATCCCGTAATAGGACGAAACAGCGCTGTTGTTATTTTTCGGACCCGGAGTTTTGCCATGATCTTGGAATTCTCTGCATTTTTTAACGTGAGAGTAATATTTATCAATGGTCTTTATCCGCATAATCGAGAATTTCCTATTTCATTTTATATTATTTACTTTCTTGTAGTTGTTTCGATAGGGAACGAAAATGAACTTTAAATATTGTAATATGAATCGAAAGATTATTCGAAATAATGAAAATCGCATTCAATAACTTTTTCTATCTTAGATCGTTATACACTATAACAGTCACTGGCGGATCCAATGGGGTGGGCGATTGCCCTCTCCCATGAGCTTCGAATACAGGAAAAACAGACTCGCCTACCCGCCACATAAGGAAGGTTGATCTCGTCGACCCCCCCTTCGGTGATTTTGGTAGCTTGGCCGCCCCTGATAATAATAGAACAATAATAAGTTCCATCGCGAACCCTATCTTTTCCAGGCAGTTCACCTCCTCATTACCCTGTATATCTGAGTAACCGGGGACACGCCCGAGTCTGATTGTCTGATTATGTAGCCCTTCCTTATTAAACTATTTAGTACATCCCTGCAATCAGACACTAGTTGCAAAGTTACGTCGCTAGACTCCAGTGCTATTATCGTAACTCTACTGTCTGAGCCTATGTTCATCCTATTCCTGTTTATGTCCCTCTCACAAAGATCGTCGAATATTATTCGAGAGAGTGGAACATTTTGACTCCCGTGCTTCTGACCACGGCTCCAGCTCTTTCATCTTGTTCAGATCTAACTGTAAACCACCAGAATCCATTTCTCGGAAGATTTTGCTCCCCTTCTCAATCGTCTCTACTTGACAAAAGTATCCCAAGAGAGTGGTTAGATTTTAAAAGCGGTCCCATGTAATCTGCACGACGAGTGGTGGATATCTCTCCTCCACTCCTTCTCAGACACCTTAGTAACCGCCCGTTCTACTTCCGAGATATCCTAGACAAACGAGACTATGTGCAGCCACGGTCTCGTCCTCCATTTATAATGGAAAAGAGGCTCACCAGGACCTCCAGAGCTCTAGTCGGGGCAGTTCTCATCGAACTCAATATTCTCACACAAGCCATTCTTTGAACTTTGTCACTAGGCCACCATATAATAAAGAGTACGCGATCATAAACGATCACCATAATATATATCCAAAGTGGCACTCTCGTTGTCAGTCCCCATGTGCACCAAAGGTTCGTTGACAAGTCTAGAAAACGCATATGGTCTTCTTTGTTCGAGCCTCAATATGATCATTCCAGCTTAGTCGTGAGTCCAGAATTACTCTTAGGTATTTAATTCTACCCTTATGGCCCTCCTCGTCAATGTAATTGTGGGAAGTATCCCTGTTTTTCTCATTTTTGTAAAGAATACCTCTCGGCCTTGCCTGTGTTTATTTCGAACCTTTTCCTGTGGCTCCATCGCTCTACGATCCGGAGGGCCCACATGATTGGTCTCCTCAGATCCCGGACATCATGACCAGGTCTAAAAATGACCATCGCCGGCGTAAGAGTGTCTAAACACAACCTCATTTTTCACGAGATTTTGCAGAAAAAAGATTTATTTCTGTAGTTTTATGTTGCTGTAATAAAAATTTCAAATAATTTTTCCGTTTACATATGACTTCTTTTCTAATCTACTAAAAATTGCTTTTTCAACAGCTGATTACAACGTTCCCAATAATTGTTTCGTGGGTTTATTTCGTGTATAAAATATACAACAACATATCATATTATAAAAGTTTGTTTGCTTAAAATGTTAATGTTTTCATTAATCTTTAGCCAGATTGTTCGATTGTAACACAATACAACGGAAAATACTTTATAGGCTATTAACTATGTACTTGAGAAAGGAACGAAAACGCTAAAGTATTTTCATTGTTTCATACTTTCAATTGACCTCCAAGTATGACAAAATTACACAACGTTACCAAATTAAGAGGTGCGTTTTTGAGATTAAGGTAAACTTGTCCATTTTCCAGTTTTTGGAGTTCTACTCGAAGACTATGCATTTTTCGTAGGTACAAATCAATAGAAAAGTTGTAGGTAATGAAATTTTTTTTCGAAATAGTAGTCGAAACAAGTCATTTTTTTCAAAAAATACACCTCAAGAACGAATTTAAAAAAAAAAACAAAAATAATGCAAATTTTTATTTTTTAAATTTTTTCCTTGCATTTTCTCCAAGTGAAGTTAGGTTCATGAGAAAGAAAGCCGACGTTACATTCGTTAAAATGAGCTTCTGCAGAAGTCTCGGCGATGAAAAGTAGCCGGGCTATGCTGTCTCAAACTCTGCTACTTTTCTCGATATTAGCAAATTTTTGCCTTTTTTTTTCAAATTTCGTTCCAAAACTTCTTTGCAAGTGAATTTAGGTATAGATATTATCCCCTGTCGCAGATGGGTTTAAAATTAGATTGTGACGAATCGATCGCTTCGACACGGGTGCGGTCTCGTTTACAACATGGCGACCGTGACGGGACCTAAGGCAGCAAGGATTGCCTGGATTGCTGGGTTATAGCAATGGGCTCTCGTCTGCATACAAAGTATTTGCCTTGGCGGGGTGATGTCGCAGATGGCGGCACACTCAGAAACTGGTTTATAGGTTCCGACGCAGAAAGGTTTAAATATGAGTATACAGATGTAGAAAGTGTACCAAAGGTGTCTGGGGAAAGCTCCGACGGACCCACTGATGAGTCCACCGTCGGTAGCTAGGACGAAACACCTCTTTTAAGGTTTAAAATTAGATTGTGACGAACCGATCGCTTCGACACGGGTGCTGTCTCGTTTACAACACCCCTTAAGAAGAAAGCTGACATTACGCCCATTAAAGTGGTCCCCAGCCGAAGTCTGTACGATGAATAGTAGCCGAGAAATAGCCTCTCAAAATTTCCAGCTTTTTTGCCTATATATGTTATACATAAAAAATCAATACTTTTGGAATTATTAATAATTGAAAGTAAAACTTTTGTTGGCCTAATCAATATTTTTTCAAAATAAAAAACAATTCGAAAGTTAAAACGTAGATCTGCAATCTACAATTAATAGAAATATCGAAAAGTATATGCGTGCCGGTGTGGCCTCGTCGTACATTGCATACATAGATATAACGGCGCGCACAAATGGGCGCCCGAAACGCAATTTGTTTATCGCTCAAAATAACTGCCTTATGCAAACTTTTTAATATTTCTATTAATTGTAGGTTGTAGATCTAGGTTTCAACTTTCGAATGGTTTATTTAGTTTGAAAAAATATTCATTAGTTATCCATGTTTGAAATTTCCAAAAATTACGAAATTTTCACTTTCAATTTTTAATAACTCCGAAACTATTGATTTTTTTATATAACATATATAGACTGTTCTTTCTTTGATTCATACTTTACGATAGTATAAGTTTTACATCGAAATATTATCATTTTTTTATTTGTTTAAAAAATTGCGATTTTTACATATTGGTACCTGATTTCGTGATTTCTGAACAACAAATTCGGTTTCAGCAGACAAAAATAAATGGGAATAAGTTGTTTATATCTTTGTACTTTAAAAAAAAAACAAGGGAAAGATACCCAGTTCCCAAACTGGGCCTATTAGCTGACTCAGAATTTCAGTTAAATTAAATATAATTAAATCTGTCTTAATACTAATTAAACTCAAGAGTAACTAATAGTAATCGACCAGGCAGGCGAAAATAATACCTACAAGACCTAAACGCTCATCAATTAATTATAAAATACACACGTTTAAGAAACAACCTTTAAAAATAATCCCGAAATTCTTTCCCACTGAACTAAAATATCAGATTCACTTTTCTAAGAACAAGGTGGCTTTCAACTAAACTCATAAAAAACAAAATGAATAATACTACTTTAAAATTCACATGCCGTGTTTCGGACTGAACATTTAAGTGGAAATAAAAATAAATTATAAAAAATACAATATTTATATTCAAATTACATGCGGTTTAATACAGACATAATTACGTATTGTACATTGTTTTAAAGTTAAGTAATGGAATGTATTTCTTGCATTTAATAACAATAAAACAAAATAGGTACAATATGGTAATGTTAATAGTTTTGTGGTAGGTGTTTATTGCTCATTAATGTTGTGATCTCGTCTAGTTTTGTCAATCAGAATGAATAAATAAAGTCGTAATTGGTCAATTTTAAAAAGACATCAAACTAGTGACAGTTTATAATAAAAACCTACGGGGGCTCGTTAATAATTCTTTAATAAACATTAATTAAATGATATATAATAATATATGTGTAATTTTGTTATTTTTTGTAATTATATGAACCATTTTTGGGTAAGATCTGGTAACAGCTGTATGTAAAAGTAAGCAATATCAATCTAAAATGTAAAAAATGTACAATTGCGTCTGTCTGTATGTTCAGGCTAATTGTAATTAATTTTAATCCGGTTCTCATTAATAGCCTGTTTAAGATAACTTTAGAATTATTATCGGTTAACAAGCCGCCACTGTTTCAGAGTAATTATATTTAATTACTACTTTTGCTTGTTCTGGTTTATATTTTTATGTAATTTAACTGCTTCCAATGTAGTCTACTAAAACTATTAATAAGTAATATAAAACTAAGGGTTAACGTACATAACTAAAACATCTTAAGCATCTGCTATATTTTCATAAAGATATCCTTTTAACTAACCTGATCAACTTCATTTGAAATTATAAAATGAAGTTGATCAGGTCTAGAATTGCGAACTAAAATTATCTGACAACTAACGCAAAGGAGTTCGTTTAATATTTTTAAATTATTATTTAGGCAGTCTTTGAGATAAAGGAAATATCAAAATATAACGAATACTGCTAAGAAAAATCCTAATATAAGCGGAAACTAGCCAAAATTAAATATACAGGGTGTCCAGAAATACGTGTACAACGCTTGACGATACTCTTGACGTCAAAATAAGTCCATGTAAGCCAACTTAGTTATATCCGATACTGCTTCGTTCAGGCAGTAGAAGGCGCGCGAAGTGTTAAGAAAATATTGATTTTTTCCAAATTTCTTCAGACCGTAGAAACTAAATTTAGTGATTTTTGGTGTGAAATCTAGTGGTATAGCGACCGGCTATAAAAATGGTGCAAGTGTTATAAACATGAAGTCGCTTGTAAAAATCTTCTGATTTATCAACGTTATGACAACCTAGATACCTATATCGGGTAATCGCATATATTGGGAAGCTTTTTTACCTCTTGAAAAATGTCCGTTTGATGAGCGGTTTCAATTACATGGACACAACAATTAACTAATAATAAAAAATAATTATAACGATAATTTTTCGAGGGACTTTCTTGCTATAGCATTTAATAATTTGACTATTGAGAAATTGCCATCACTATCCAAGAAATCAACTAAAGTAAGATCAACATTCTAAATTTCTAAGTCTATTTTACCAATAAACATGGACAACTACACGCTCTCCGACATACTCCTGGCCTTTTGTGAAGAAAATGTGCATTGAAGTGTTAGGGTTTACATGGAAAGATTTCCTAACCGCCGAATACCACACCATCAAATATTTGCCAATATTAAGCGTTATCTCCGAGAAACGGGCAGGTTTGAAAAAATATTTGAAGTTAGGGATCGTATTCGAACATCTCGAACATTCGAAAAAGAAGAGGAAATTTTGAAAAGAGTTGAAGAAGGACCAAGTGTTAGTACCCGCCGCTTAGGGCTTGAGTTGGACATCCCTAAAACTATTGTAAATGATATTTTAAAAAAACAGTTCATATCACTTCCGAAAAATTCAAGAACTGTTATCGATTTTGCGAATTTATTCAAAGCAAAAGAATTCGTGTTTCAAACTTCGGTTGAGAATTTTTTTTACTGACGACACATGCTTTAGAAGATCTGGAATCACCAACCCGTACAACGAACAGCGGTAGGTAAATTTTCCAGATTCTTGAACCATAAATTATATTCTTTTTTTTTATTTTGTCATTTCTTGGGTAGGTTCTTTATCCAAAAAAAAATCTAAACAATTTGACGTTTTGCCCTCTATGTAAGGCATTTTCAAGAATTTTTTGTTTTTTATTCATCCTTGAACATTTTGTTTTGTAACTTTGTTTATTGGCCAGCTGTGTTCGTTTGAAGTAGGCGTGTTTTTTCCACTGCGTCACAATTGTCGCTATGGAGGAACACGCCGCAATAAAATTTTGTTTCTAATTGGGAAAAAGTGGTTCGGAAACATTCGAATTATTGAAAACCGTGAGGATTGTTTAAGCTGTAGCAACGCAACTATGTGCGACAAAGTCAAAAATCAAAACAATGGTAATTTCATTTTTCGATTCTCGCGGGTTTATCCATGGCGAATTCATACCTCTGGGCCAAACAGTGAATGCATAATTCTACAAAAGTGTTGTGGATGGAGTTTTGAAGCGAATTCGTCTCATAAGACTCGAATTATACCATACCGGTGATTGGTGTCTGTTGCATGACAATGCGCAAGCCCATTCCTCAATTCTCGTCACACAATTTTTGGTCCAAAATTCAGTCTCCATGATTCATCACCCGCCCTACTCACCTGATCTGGCTCCGGCAGACTTTTTTTATTTCCTAAATTGAAAATGACGAAGAAGGGAAACCATTTTGAAGATGTTGAGGCGATGTAAAGGAATGCGACCACGGTTCTGAAAGCTAATCCAGAAAACGAGTTTTCCAGGTCGTTCTAGCGGCTATACAGAAATTCTGTAAATTCACAGTAGATATTAAAAATGCTTAAATTTACATAGTTGTTGTTTTTTTTCTATTACATTTATCTTGAAAATGTTATTTTACTATATTTACGATATACATACATGGTGGGATAGAGCAAAGTGCCTATTTAAAAATTCAATTCAAAGAAAAGTAAGTTAGATATGTATTTAATTCTTTGAACAGCATCAAGTACAACATTTAAATTTTATGTTGTAAAGATAACATCAGGCATGTGGCGCCCATTATTTTCAATACACTGCTTTAATTAAACTCAGAATTTTTTTTTAACTATTTCCGGCTTATTGACGGTTATGTTGGCGACAGCGTGACGAATGTTACTCGTCAGATGAGCCTGGGTTCTAGGAAGATCGTTGTAAACAAGTGATTTCAGAGCCTCAAAAAAAAATAGTCTCAGGGAGCTAAATCAAGTAAACGTGCTGGCCAGACAAATCGCTTCTCAAGATATCCTGGGAAGTGTTGCCGCAAAACAATCATTGACACATGCGCTGTGTGTACCGTGGTACCGTTCTGCTGGAACCACATATCTCTCACATCCATCTTGTTGAGGATTGGCAGAAAAAACTCCTTAATCATGTGAACATAAGGGTCAGAAGTCACCGAAACTACCCGTTCGTTTTCTTAGAAATATCATGGATCAGTTATTCCAACTGGTGATAGTACACACCAAACAGTTACACATTGTGAATGTATGGGACGCTGATGAAGTTATCTGAAGTTATCAGGGCTCCAGTAGCGCATGTTTTGCTTATTTACAGATCCCGAAAGATAGAAGTGAGTCTCATTACCAAAGAAAATAAGTGTCACGAGACATGCTAAGAAGTGCCTGACATACAGTTTCTCAAACAACAAAATCGCGTGGATTAAGTTCCTGCACCACAGCCCATTGTAGCGATTAAATTTTAGTTCTTCATGAAGGATTAGTCTTATAAAACTAACAGACAACCCAGTAGCTGTATGTTTGCCAGTAGAGTGCTGAGACGACTGAAATAGAAAGTTTTACCATGCCAGTGCTTTAGGTTAACCTTGCTGCTCGTGGAAGGTCAGGTTTTTTCTTCATATCGCCAGTTTGCCAGAAGTTTTTTACCCACGAAACAATCGACTGCCAGGAACACGACCACGGGGCGCAATGTTGATATGCGTGGCGATGAATGAGCCACCGTTAGAAAAGTATGTCTTAAGAGCAAACGCGCGCTCCATCTTTGTCTTTACGCCCCACTCTCTCGAATATTCCTACCCTTACCCACTTCGAAGCAACCAGCGTTCAGGGCGCCAAATTAAAATAAGCAAGTTGCTTTGCTCTACCTAAAATTATATTTTTGGCGAAAATACTGCAATTTTTCAGCATATTTACAGTACGTTAGTGCTGTAAATATATTTTCTTAAATATACGCTTTACAAAAACGACATTGTGATTATACATCTTTGAAGTAACAGTACAGTAGTAAATGATCGGATCATATTGCCCACGTTGATTGATGGATTTTTACACTATTTAAAAAGTGTAGATATTGATTTCGAGTTGAGACGGTAGCCACAGTAAAAATATCGTAGAAGATCAGAATTCAATTCTACGTGAGCCACTTTCTTAGAAAATTAAAATAAAACATAATGAGTTGAAGATTTAAATATCTTTAATATATCACACAAAGAGCATATACATACATCAAATTTTTATATTTACACCGTTTAAAATCTCGAATTATTTGCTAATCTCAGTTATTACATTTTAGGTAAAATCGATAAAAATCGATTACTTATAAATAAATTAATATTACAAAACAGTACGTCTTTATTTCCCGTGTTTAAAGATAGGATGGTTTTCGATTTAAAAAATGTATAATTTTTATACGGTATGACGAAAGCGTGCTGAAAGAAATTTAAAATAAAACCAAAGTTATTGAAAATTAGGAAAGTATTTTTGGAAAAGTGTAATATAAAAATCAAATATTCGTGACAACCTTCCAAATTTAAAATAATATTAATTTTTGTCATAAACAAATTCGTTTTTAGGCAAATTAAATTTATTTAGTTAATTATAGCTTAGAAGATGTCAATCAAATCTTTTAGGTTTTAGAAAATTGACTAAAACTAAACAACAATTATTTTTGAAAATAATTGAGTGTTACAACACTAAAATATTTTCAAAAAAATCATACCGTATAAAGTGATATTTGATAATAATTCCTGTGTCTAGGACAAAGATATTAATTCCAGTACATTCTGGTTTAAAATTTCTACTATTTTGGTAAAATATAGTAAATACCTATTTAATAGAAAAAGTGTGAATCATAATTTAAAATATTAATATATTTTATGTGTAACTTTTCCAAAATTTAATCCGCACTTTCTCTATAAAATTTCTTAAATACGTATTTGGAACTATAATTTAATATATAGTTTACGTGATTTATTTACCACCGATTAGTAAGCTTTAAGCTTTAAAAATAAATGAATGATATTAAATATTTAGCATAATTGAATATCTATTTCAAAATAAGGTATTAGTCGACAAATTCTGCTAACAATAAACGTCATTGTTGACTGTGCTTAAAACTTATTAATCTATAGTAACACGATCCAGTCTGTAAAGTAAGCTACTTTTACACAAATCTACACTACCTGATATAAAAATTCTTAAAAAAACATTTATCAATTAATTCTTAAAACCATCCGTAAATACAAGATGCCCAAAATTTTTTAACGTTATTTGCAATAATTATAGAGTTTTCGGAAACGACGTTCAAGAAAGGCAGCAGAGTCTATCTGATAAAATAAATGTACCAGTCATTAAAAAATGCATAATCTCAATAGTTTTCTTCTTCACATTTAATTTATTTATGGGTGACTTAACCCTTCCAGTCACGCATTTCAGTCGAAGTATTTTTTAAAAAATCAAAATTTCAGTAAGAAATAAAGAAATCTATCTGCCGTATTTAAATAGTTGTTTATAAATGTATTCTCCTTTCAAGCAAAGAAAAGGAAAGAATATATACAAACAGTTCATTTCCTGCAAATACCACACTGTTCTTCTCTCCATACGCGTTTCGACCACCTTATGGTCTCGTCAGTGGAGCTGTATCAGACCGAGAGCAACATTTGTAGGAAATAACTGATATATGAAATATATGATATATTTCAAAGCAATTTTTTTATGCATAATGGAACTTCACAGGTTGTACATATGAATAAAATTCTAACTCGATTATTTTTAGTGCTACAGCAAACAGAGTGTTTTGTTGTTTTTGTCTTAGCTGGAATATGTGGCACTTGGAAATCTAATTTCATTTGAAATTTTTTGTAACGCTATGTATCAACGAGTCATGAAAATAAACCAGGAACAATCTGTTAAGGTGAACGAATATCACGAGAAAGTATTGAGAAACTTTTATCATCAAATTTACTTCTCTTAACATTTTAAATGCCAAAAGAAGTAGCTAATCTCACACACAGTATCCTTATCGTCACTATCATAAGCAACACGAGGAGAATTCCTATTACGCAAAAAATTTATTGGCGAGCCAAGTACCACATCAGTCGTTTCATCAACTTGATTTCCTACATTATCTTATTCTGTGATAGCAAAATTATCAATAATTAACTATAGAAAATGAAACACAGGTCGTTGTTATTATGTTTTCGTAACGAAATGTTGATTTAACGATGAAAAACGCAAACGTATTTACTGGAAAATAGCCTCAAAAATTGTCGATATACCAAATTAATAATTTGGAAGGATAACAGCGAGTGGAATGAGGAATTGTCACGTTTTCATAGTTTTGATCTCTATATTGGATCCGTCATATTAAATCTTGTGAATCTAATCTAATAGTGTATATGGGGTCTTCGACCTTCAAAACATAAATACTAAAAGTTCTTAGAGTATAGTCATTATGAAGTTTCCCTGTTATAAGTTAAATTCATAAAAACAGGTTTTTTTTGCGTGCATTTTTTTATTACGTCTTTGTTTTATGTAATGGGAATCTATCTATACTCTATGACAAAATCGTAAACTGAAGGGAGCATATACGGCGAAGATATTTTTAAAAAAAGTTTTTCAATGCGGCTCTTTAAGACTTCCTAAGTTTGTAAAGATATTTTCCATAACTTATTAACATTTTGATATCAAGAGTCATATCCGTTGGCTTTGCTTATCGTTTTCTTTTTGAAACCAGGATTGGTTCAAGTGATATATCATATTTTATTAATTGCTGAATGTAATAGTGAATACAATTTTTTAAAGGTAACACCAAATTAAGAAAGTGATGTTTTTTTTTACTTCACACTGATAAATCTTAAAATTTGGTTGCAAATTGACATTGAAATATTGCATGTATAAAAAACTAGTAGTATAATCTAATAAGGGTTTGCTCTAGTGGCAATGGTATACAGCGATCTGAAAAGTGAAATGAATTTGAGGCAATGGTGATAATAAGGAATTATTTCTTATTAATAAAAAAAAAAATTTTTTCTGAATTATAGGAAAAAATATAAAGTTTTTCGGAAAATATTTCCGACCTTGCACATTTGAAAAATTTTCAAAAGGAGCTATTACAAAAATCATTTTAAAAATATTAACAAATAAAATTGTTTAGGTCTAATGAAAAACTGTTTTCAAATATACAACACAAAGGTTTTATAATATAAAATAATGTCCCAAAATTTCAAGTTTATCTATAGACTCGCTCTCAAAATAAGTTTTGTTTAAATGAAAAAAATCTCATTTCAGGCCCATTGCAAATTTCTAAGACAATTTTACAGAAAATTGCACACACATCTATCGAAGTTTGGCCCTTGTACTAGAGATTGTAAAAAACAATAGTGATACATAATAATTCAATTCTTCAATTCCGTGATTTGCAAAAGGATTAAATTTGCAAACCATGAATTAGTATTTGTTGCCGCCGTCATTCCGGAAACATTTCACTTTTCAGTTCTTTGTATACAATTACATTAAAAGTATAGGTTTTCAACCTAATTTGATTACACCTCAAATTAAGTAAGAATGCATTATTTGATGAATTTTTCACTATATTTGAAATAACTTCCTTATTTTGATCACATCTGGCAAAATAAACAAAAAAAAACAAAAAACTATGATGAATTAAAAACCAAAAAAAAAAAATTGTAACTAGAAAACTATTGATAACTGCTTTTAAATGACTTACTACTCTTATTTTATTACATAAAATCATCACGGAAGTTTTTGGACGTGGTTTCTGGATACTTTGTATATATTTTTTTGTCTCAATAGTATAAATTGATAGCATAAACAAATTTAACACCATGTTTTGCACTTAATCTTAGCTTGGTATTTTTCAGACTTTTCGTTCCAGTAAATTATATACAATCAACATCTAAGATTTTTCAGATATTTAGTAGAAATATTGGACAGCCTGTATTTTTATACCTTTAAAAGTAAAAACCTTTTCGCATTGACTTTAATATAGATAATTTTTTGAAGACTTAAGATTGCACAATTGTCTTTAAAACATTTTATTTACAATAAATTATCGTGTAATAAAAATTAACTAAAAACAAACTAATGTCTATTTACATTTGTAAATTTACACGATACAATTACAAACTTTACTTTGTACTTAATTACATTTTAACCTGGTCACAATTCACTGAAAAAATTGCTTAATATTATTTTATTTTCTTAGAAAATTTACAAATACATATATACAGGAAGTTTTAAATAAATTACAAATGTACAGAAAGGTCATGACCAGATTTTTGATGATCACCTTGAATGTTACACCGTGAGATCAAAAGATAATGTCATAATCAGTCGCCATTTTTTTTACTATTTTTTAAAAATAATGTCGGAACACATGAAAAAAATGGTTTTATTTTATGAAAATATTTTTTGATCCTAGGTTTAAATTAAAGTTATATTTTTACCTAACACTATATATACAGGTCGTTCAAAAATGTGTGAGCATTTCCTTATCACGTATATTCTGACCTCCAGCCACCCTGAAATAAAAGAAAAGAGTTGTATTATTCGTTAAATTTATGATATTAATATTATTTGGAATCTGTCATTAGAAAACTGAACAGCCCTAATTAAATTTATATAACCATATTTACTAAAAAAATTTTAAATCGGGAATAGTTGGCATGGAAGTTAAACTTTCTAGTTAATCAGTTTTGTTTTGTTTATGACATTGTAATAATTTGTATTGTTTATGCCAACAAACGAAACTTTACATAGTAGAATTAAGGATAAAAAGCAGATATAAAAGTAAAATTAAAAAATCGGTTAGAGGATAGTAGTCTTCCGAATATGGAAAAAAAAATTTCCTTTTTATTTGTTTGATAGTAAAAGAAAAGAAATTTTTTATCCAGTTATTTTTAAGATTCATGATTTGTTTCGATTGTAATTGTATTTCGCATCTTAATCCCTTTGCTCCCAACTTGAACCAGTTTTAAACCTATACCATATATTAGTGAATTCCGAAATTAATCTTAAAACTTACCATTCCATTTGATGTAAGTCCCAATCCAGCAGCACTTAACGAACTCATATGATGATGATACGATGCGGTAGGGGGTGGTGCAGGAGGAGGGGGACCACTTACAAATCCATGAGGATGCGTGCTATTTTGATACCAATGGCTCATGGCGTGGTGGGGGTGTAAGGCTGCGTTTAGGTGAGGGTGACCTCCGCCCATCGAATTAAATTGGCCGAAACCTGAAATAGAAATCATAAGTATTAGTTTTAAAATTAAATTCAGTTTAAAATAGGAGAGGAGAAGAAAAATATTTAAAAAACCTCCAAATGGAGAAGAAAATCTATAAAAATCGAAAGAAGCCCAACTCATAATAAATCTAAAATTGTTTGGTTTTATGCAATTTACTTTTTTAGATTCTAGCGTTCTAGCGATACTTTGAAAACATAAAACCTGAAATAAAATAAGCTTTATCTTCCGTAGAACTCACCTTTCGATGAATCTAATGGTTTCATCATATCACCCATCATGCCACCAAGTGCTAAGCAGGCCGCACCCGATTTTTTCTTTTTGCTTTTTGAGGAGAGTTTTCGATTTCGTGTTTGGATGCCTTCTTTTTTCATCGTTAGTGGTCGGTTAACCTGGAACAACGACACAAAGGTTAAATATCTATTAAAAAATGACCACATTTAGAAAATTTGCAATAATAAACAAACAATTAATAGCCTATAATAGAAAAACTACCTTTTAGTAATAGACTCTTTACTAAAATAAATGGAATTAAAGAAAGTATAACCTTTGAAAAAAATTGACGAAAGCTAAAATATTACAATGATTCTCTTATTTTTCAACACATTGGGATATTTGCAACATTCACTCCTCTTTATCATTGACCCATGCAGTCAGCTGCTTTTTATAAATATATACATACACATTTTTACGTGTTAACAACAAAGAGTAATAAATAGTATCGATGTGCAAATCTACACAAAGTTGTGAAGTACTTTATTTATAAAGTACAACCTTTATGTATGGTAGGACTCAATGATTGTTCTTGAAAGTAATATATACGGCGCAAGGCATACTAGACCCATTGATTTCATCCAAACGAAGTATTGAGAGCATTCGTTTCTACTGTCTGTGGTGTTTTCGCTACTTTAGAATCATATGCCTTGAAGATTGTATATTGGCTAGACATGGAAAATTTATGGTGTGAGAATATTGTTTCTTGGATTTTAATATTAGGATTAAGAATGGCATAATCGTAGAGAATCGACTTACTCTTTAAATTAATATTAACAGTGGCGGCTTTTCCTTAGATTTTCAGGTTTGCGTAACCACCAAAAAAATTATAAATTAAAATAAAACATACTAATAAATATAAGTACAAATATTTTTTTAAATTTTTACTGATAATTTAATGATTAAATTTAAATCAATTTTTTACCTAGATTATACGCGAATAGCAGTCAATTACTGAAATAATTAAACTTACTTCTCCTAGATGTCAAGAATAATTTGTCTGTATTACAGTATTACGCCTGGAAACGTTATCGTTTTGCCGGTATGCAATTTTAATACAATCCAAGCTAATACATTGGAGCGTATATGGAGTTGCCTATTTAAGACGTGGAGATTAATTTCGAGTCAACTTGCACATATATGTTTAAGCTGTATTTTCGCTGTCAATTTATTTCAACCAGGTTTAAAGAATTTCTGACGATAAAATATTGACGTCATGTTATTTCAACTGTTCAAAATAGATCTAAATATATATTAAACTGGATTACCCCGCGAGAAAACACTTTTCGC
This sequence comes from Diaprepes abbreviatus, assembly GCA_034092305.1. Classification (NCBI taxonomy): domain Eukaryota; kingdom Metazoa; phylum Arthropoda; class Insecta; order Coleoptera; family Curculionidae; genus Diaprepes; species Diaprepes abbreviatus. The sequence goes on from JASJET010000103.1 coordinate 26,417,307, forward strand.
TTGCTCGTCAATTATACATCTATTCTTTTGAGTTATTATTACTTTCAGTTCAATCACTTGAAATAATCATGATCACTTTGACTTAACGACAAGAAAATACATATTCAAAGAACATGAACTTATCAGTTTCACTTTGATCATTGATAATTTACTCTAAGGAATGCAGCCTTCGTAGTTGTTTTGTAGTTGTCGTTTGTTTGTTGTGCGGTACGATATTGTATTTTTTTTTACGTTTTGCGTTTTGGTTTTGATAAAAATAAAAATGAATTCCGTTCTGTGGTCGGTTATTAAGTGATAAGGCTGAAACAAAAAGGCTTGGAAGGCTTACTCCGAATTTAAAAATAGACCAATTCGTGTCTAGCAAAAAAAGGACTTTTACTAGGATGTGTAATCCGAATCTTTATAATAAACATACGTGGCTTTGGGATTGTGGACCGCATTAAAAAGCATACGTTGTCGGCAAAACACATGAAAAATGTTTTGCAATTTTCACTTTTTGGGACTGTTAACGTAGCTGTTCAATTAAGCAGCGCTTATTGAAAAAATATTGAACTGCACAATAAAAAAGTGAGACATAATCGATACATTTTAAACATTTTAATTAATTGTGTGCGTTGCTGTGGAAGTTTTGAACTCGCATTAGGAGGACATGATGAGTCTACGTCTTCCTCTAATCCCGGGGTTTTTCGAGGTTTAATTGATTTTAGTGCTGAGTTAGACGTGCTCTGAAACAACATTTGGAAAAAGCATCAGAATTTAAAGGTACGTCAAAAACCATTCAAAATGAAATTTTACAAGCAATGGTTATTGTAATTCAAGAGGAAATTTCGGGACTTTATGACTATTTTTCGCAAAATATCGAGCTAAGTGAGACATTTAGTGAAGTTCAAAAAATTTAAAAATTTTAATTACTATTCCGATGACATCGGCTGAAGCAGAATGGTGCTTTTCTACACTCAAAGGATAAAAACGTTTTTACGGAATACTATGAGCCAAGAAAGATTTTCTGCTTTGGCATTGCTTTCTAAAGAAAGAGAACTTATTGAAAGCACACCTGATTTCAATCAGCGGGTTATTAATAAGTTTGCTAATGCCAAAGATCGGCGTATGGATTTTTTTTATAAATAATTCACACAGTAAGTTATACGTACATTTTGTATTCACTGCTAAATTTTTGAAATTTGCTACCACCTTTATGTTTAGTTATTTAAAATACACTCTTCTGTTTTATACTAACTAAAGACTTTTATTTTTTCATCCACCATTGGAATTGCAACTTCTACTTATTTAATGACATAATTGGGATTAAAAAAATCAACCATTTATTAAGGCCCTCTGTCGATTTTAAGTTTAAGAATGTTTATCAGTACGTATTAACCAAAATATTGTTATTTTATCTTATTTGAAAGAATAAAGGAATTTTTAGAGTTAAAACTAAATGTTTGTAAAATTTTATCGCAAAAAAATGAAGAACTAACAAACCCTAAAAAGAAATATATTTTGTTTCATACTTTTTAAAAGCCAACTCTTGTTAATAAAGCCAAATCAACTTTAACATAAGACAAAAAATTAGAATGTATAATTCTCTTGAAATCATGGTAATTTTTTTTTGGTTTAATACATAGAGTTTTTAAAACATTGTGTCACTACGGTTGTGAAGTAATATATTTGCTTCCCGAATTTTTTTTTTCAAGTTTCCATTTCTAATATCCTCATAAGAGTAAAATATCTCAAAACTCATTAAAAAGTCATTTGTGAACAAAGTACTCTTTTTACCTCGCGACTTTGAACAAATTCATAATAGCTTAATGTCAGATTTGAATAAAGAAATTATTTTTAAAATGTCGGGTTTTGAAAGATAAATTATTCAAAACACTGTTTGCAGACGCCCAGGAAATCTTTCAGTAATAGCAAGTGTCATTTCATGACCTCGTAGAGAGTGGACTTATCCGGTAAATCCGAGGGCTATAAAATAAAAGCAATGGCTCGGAACTTTTCTCATCATTGCTAAGTGGCTCCGGAAACAGAAATAGTGGAGACAAATTCAGCATTATTCCGGTCACTTGCGACGGAGCGCCTTCCTCGATCCTCTGGACGAGATAACTAATTCTTTGATTCTTTCTTATATAGTTGCTGGCTCAGTGTTTTATAACAAGGCGATTTAACTCAGCCTGGTGTCCGGTCAAAATAAATCTTCCTTAATATTGGATATCATGTAATTTTGTACTTCGATTCGTTTGATTATGAAAACATCTAGTTGATTTTAAGGCAGTAGAGAAAGAAATGACAGAAATTGAAATAAGAATTAATGTATTAATAGGCCTCTCAAAGATATTTTTTCGTGACAAAATACTATCAGGATACCGACTGTATCATCACACTGAAAATAATCCTTAGTTATATTTTGTTGTTTTCAACTCCCTAGTATGGTCCGTTAATTTGTTATAAACAATTAAAACCAAAAAATTGCAGTTTTTTTTGTGTTTTGCTTTTAAAATCAAAACTTGTAGTGAACAAAAATGCAAAAAATGAGCCCTGGATCGACGTAGTCGGATCATTAGTACCGGAGAAAAACATAAAACACTGGAAATTCAGCGTTTTTTCAAAAATTCATATTTGTTTCCTTTTTAAAGTTATAGCGCTGGTCTTTCGCAAAGTTATAGTAATTTATATTTAGTTTATGCATGAAAAAAATAAGCGCTGTCGGTTCATTAGTTTTTGCACGATAGCCATTTAAAATTTTTAGTACACTATATTTCAGTGCATCTAGATGCGCAATGCATGGTCCTATTTTAATTTTGTAAAAGATTTTGAAAGTAGAAGTATCATTCTCCAAGCATATATTTTCATTTTGCATCAAAAAGCCTGTGAAATATGCTGTCAAACATGACCAAAAATGGCCGAGGGTGTGAAAGGAGACAAGTAACGGGGGCAGTGCTGCTGTTGAGGAGAGCCCTATGTTGAAAATCTTAGTTTCACGAACAGTGAGGTTTGGAGTTCACTTGTCAAAACAAAAATCATACTGAAACTATAAAACTGCGACCAGATAGTTTTGTTAATCCTGGTCTACTTTGATTGGTTACCTGTTAATAGACTGAGAGATGCTCACTGGTTCGATCAGACGCGAAATTCTCTACCGTTGCTTAGTATTCTACCACTTGCACTACGGTAGAGAAAGATACTGGGAATTTTCAATAGAAAGGCCATCGCTTCGGTAATTTCACAAGAAATTATCGTTCGATTTCCTCGCCAGAAGAATTCGGGTCAACAACAACACGCGAGTAAGAATTAAAGTTTTAGAGGTTGTCTTGGATCGGCCCTTTCAGCTCCAAGAGGACTAGTAAGCTGCTGACGCTAGTGCAATGTAGGAGGCCGCTTTGCTTACGACGGCTTAAGAAGAACTAAGGGTCTTTGGTTGCCTCTATTAGACGATCAAAGATTCAAAGAGAGAAAATTCGATCAAGAAAAGCAGACCTAAAAAGACTGCGCATAGAAAGGCCAGGAATCAACGTTTGTTAGGCGATACAATCGTTGGTGGCGAGCTCTGGTATTAGAGACGACTCTTTGTCAGGGGAGGAACCACACTTAGCATTCTTCTGTCCAATAGCATTCCGTATATTCAGACCTGAATTTTTGAATCTGTTAACCGTGTACGCGAGTACGAGTATAGTACGAGGAAACGTGAATAGGTAACGCGGTGTCAAAATTCTCTCACTGATCAGTGTCAACGAATTCTAGACCACGAAGAAGAACCATATAGCTTCTCGTGCGTTTAGAAGACACCCAACGTCTTAGGGTTTCCGAAATAGACAGATAGGATTTTTCCTTGCAAATTTCGGAGAACCACCGAAGAAGAAAACAGGACGTAGCACTCAGGAAGGAATAAAATAAGACGTCATATTGGGAACATGTCATTTTTCTACTAACTTATTTCAGAGTTAGCCCTCCTTGAAGTTAATTCATTAAACTTATAGCCAAGATTTAAGCTACTTCCGATTAAGTAGCTTAGCCCAAAATAAAACTCTTATCCAAAAACACTTTCTGTTTAATCTATTGCCATTGATTAACAGATACAGACCCAAAAAATCCACCGTGATTAGATATATCTTGCAATTTTGTTTCTGAAAAAGTAAAGATGAATCCATCTATTGCGAGCAAATCCAATTCCCAAAATCTCACTTCATATCCAAAGTCAAATGAGGCGGGCGGCTTTTCTTGCAACCCGAGTGGTTTTGGCGGGATCCCTGCCATTCGTACAGGGATCGCGCTTGAGTTGTACCAGTTCACAGGTAAAAAACTTCATATTGATGCTTCTTCTGGTGTATATAGCACCTCTGTTTGGGTTTAATTAAAATCTTCGAGAAAAAGCGCGCTTTCTACGTACGATTGTGAGGTCAAACGTGAACGCCGCGCAGCGTATCGGCTTGTTCGCGCCGCCCTAAACAAAAGTTTCGGTTTTAGCAACAGGAAAGTCGAAGATTTTCACGAGTACCGTCATTCCCAGCGGAAAAAAGAAAACGTACGAAGGCAACAATGTGCTGTATAAATACGACTTCTCTCGGCAGACGTGCTGCCCCCACTACTCTTCTACTTTTACGCTCTTCGCCGTTTTCAGTCATGTTTACTCACATTTTCCAAGTATTTTACAGACTTTTAATGCAAAATGAAAATGCAGGCATGTAAAATGATAATTCTATCTTCAAAATCTTTTTACAAAATATGTCAAATGGCAATTATGCAAAAACTAATAATCCAATAGCGTTTAGTTTCGTCACGCATAAAGTACCTATAAATTACTATTATTTCGCAAATGGCCATCGCTACGACTTGAAAAATGACAGAGATATGGATTTTTTGTGAAACTACAAATTTTCTGGTTGTTCCTATCGTCGTTATTAATAATCCAATTAAGTCGATCCAGGGCTCATTTTGTTGGTACTTTTATTCTCTACAATTTTTATGTTTACAGCATCAGGACTGCCTCATTAGTTTTCATTTTTTTGTTTTTACTGTTTATCACAAATTAATGGATCATGGTAGGAAGTGGAAAACAACAAAATATCATTGCGGATTATATTTAATGTGATGGCACACTCGCTATCCTGATAGTGTATTTTTATCATAGAATCACTTATTATTTTCTCTATTGACTAATAAGAATAACTGTGTTTAATATACACTTGTTTTTTCTTTCAAGAGATTTGGATATTGGTTTTGGAAGAAGACCTTTGGAACCTGATTACAGATCTGACCATAAAATTTTCTTAACATATTTTTTGAAAAATATTTTTGATAACAGCTCTTTCAGCACTTTTTTGTTTCCTATAACTTCCCAAAAGTAAGTATTATAAATTGCGTACTATTGTACATAGGTATCCATCCCATTTCCGTTATCTGCATAGAGAGCTGAAATGTAATTCCCAAATGAACAAATGATTACTTAGCGTGCCTTTTTCCTCAATTTTTCTTACAAATTTTACTGATAGATCAGTGACCATAAATATAACGAGTAAACCTTAATAACTAAAATAATTTGAAAAAAACAAAACTTAAATATTTTTTCATTATTTTAGCAGTTAAAACCTAAAAGGTACCCATCATAAATTCACACGCTTATTAAAATTAACTCTCAACAAAAAATATTAATAAGGTAGCAGATATCCTGCGGAGTTCACCTATAAGAAATCTTGCTATCTGTCAACTGTGGAACTACTGAAACGATCAAGTGTATAATTTAATGGTTCTCAAGATTTATGCGGGAGTGGTACGGTACTATGTTTGAATATATCTGTTAAATTATCTTTACGGTAGTTTTGTATCCGGATATGGCCTGGGCGATATAAAGGATTTAATTATTTTGAGTCGTCAAAGTCGTTTTTGTTAATCTAATTGGTTGGATTATGAGAGAAAATTTGTCTGGTGAAACTAATGTATGTTGGAATATTGCTTATATAAAATTGCACCACTGAGGTCAGTTAAGAATATCCTACACTAAATATGAAGAAAATATTGATGCTATATTATTTGTGTTTTTATAGGAGAGCTTTGTATAGTTCACAACGTCGCTATTTATTCAAACATCTATGTGTTTAATTGGACACAATTCCGGCAGTGCGCATTTAGATATGTATTTCGTTAGAAGTTCTTAGGAATGCTTTTTTCTTTTATTTTTTTATTGTTTTTTATCGGAAGTAACATTCAAATATAGGGGAAAAGCGGTGTATGAAAACATTTAAAAGATCACAGAGGAGGACCTGGTTCCAAAATGCCATAGAAAGACATGGATAAATTTGGAAAACACCTTCATAAAAAAGTGATGAACACATGAAGTTGAGAAAGATAAAGATGAGAAGAATTTAAGTCCGCTAATTTTCATTAAAAGTGCTATTATGTCAATTTTTTGAGAGCTTGAAAGTCGATCTTTGGAGTAAGCAAAAAAAATCTCCAGCTTTCCACATGCGTGGAGTACCATATTTTCTTTTTAATTTCATATAATGCCTATCTTTGGGTTAAAAATAATGAAAATTTGTGAAGTTACAAGGCTGTGACATACAGACGGATGGACGATCTGACAACGTAAATATAAAGGTCCATAATTGTTTTGCTCTCCACAAACATAACATTTAAAACATAAATCAACTTTATTCTGTACACCTTAATTCTATATTTATTGTATAAGTCTTTCTATGAAGCTGCACAAATTAATCGAATCAAATCATACATTTCCTTCGACATTAGTACAATGTATTGGAATTGTCAAATAATGGTCCCATTTCCAAAAATCAAAACAGGATCACTTACAATATGTCAAAAATAAACTTAAAATTACACAAAATGAGAATTTAAAGCGGAATACTGTAGTTCAAAATTGTAACAATGTTAAAAAATTTCGAGGAAGAACTTGCCATGGGAGTAATACGCCTATGGAAATTTATTTCCGTTCGCAGTTCTTAATGCCGCCGGTAGATGATTAAAAATACTTAAAGAGGTTATTAATGGACCCCCGGCATGATAACTGGTCCTAGAAAAGGAAATATACAAATTATCCTACTGAGCAAATTTAGATTTGCTTTTAGGTATCAAGCACTCTCCAGAATATAAACACCATTAATTGTGAGAAATCCTTCCTCAGCGAACCTAAACCTAAAACTCACGTATGATCCCTAAAAACTTGGTTCTTTTCTTTTCAATAATTATATTCTCTAGATACTCAACTATGAAATCAGAATTACATTTAACTGATATAGGAGTAAAAACAATAAAATAAGATTTTAAGGGGGTTAATGCCAGACGATTCTGTTCTGACCTGACACATTGATTCGCAGCTTCACTCAAAACATCTTCGTCTTGAGCGTCAACTATCGCAGAAAGTGTCATCTGTAAAAAGGGTTATAAAACTTTTACTATTGAACAACGGAAGAATATTAATCTAGATAAGAAACTAAATTGGACCCAAAACGTTGCCCTAAGACACGCCAGTGTTCATCATAATCCTCCTGGATTCAATTTTGTTCCCCGCTCAAGACTACCGATTGGAATCTGTTCTCAAGAAAAGATTTGATTCAGTTTAAAGCTGGTCCTCTAATTCGGTAATTACTCAGTTTATCCAACAGCAATGAATGACTTATAGAATCGAAAGTCTTCTTAAAGTCAAAAAATATACCAATAGTTTTATGCTTGGCTTCAATATTACTTAATACTTTCTGACAGAAAGCGATAATAGTATTTTGCGTTAATTTACTTAGGCGAAAGTAATGTTGACTACAAGTGAGTATATTGTATTTTTCCAAATAATTAGCAAGTCTAATTTTAAAAGCCTTTTTAAAAACCTTCGATACTACTTTCACCAATACTATCGGTGTATAGTCATCCATTCCAGTAACATCGCTGTGTTAAAAAATCGGTATAACAGAAGCATCCGTTAATATTTCTGGAAAGTAGCCTTTTTCAAAAGATAAATTTATAAGGAAAGTAAGGGAATCGACAATCGACTTTGCACACTTTCTGAGAATATTACCGGGAATCTTGTCCAGTCCTGCTATTTTCTTGTCAAATACAGAAATTAATATTTTTTCATTTCATGGGTCGTTATTGGTTTAGGAAAATTGTTTGGGTGCAATTTTTTCTTTATTGGGTATTGCATGTTATTGTTATATTTAAATCTCTCTGTTAAATTGTTTACCAACTGTACAAAAAATCATTGAATGCATCAGCGGGTCATCAACAATAATATTTTTTGGAATATTGTTTTTTTTTCTATTATTAATACTTTTATTGATTATTTTTCAATATATTTTATTTTTATTTTAAGAAAAATGAATGGCATAACTTGCTTTTAGCTTGTTATAGTAATCCAACAAATGTATACTTTTGTTTAAGAAGTGAATTAACCTCAGCATACTCTCAGCCTAAATCACCTCACGAATGATCCATCCTTTGCCTGTATTATTATTTTTATAATTAATTTTCTGATTTGTAGTGGAAATGCCACATTAAATAAGGAATAATAGTTTTCCAAGCAGTTAGAATCGCGAATATATTTCAAAACTAAAAATTTATTGTTCATTGATAATTTTCCTAACTCAGTTCATAGACATATTTTGTATTTTTTGCTGTACTATTTTCAGAAGTTTGTCTGCGGTTTGATTTAAAATTAATTCCACGTAAGTTTTTACGATTTTGTCGTGACGCATATGTCACATCTTCATTCTTTGTTCTTTATAATGATGATGCGTCATCAATATGTTCAAAAGAAAGCTTTATGGAGGAATAATAATTGATATTAAATGACCTTAATGACTTATTACGTCAATATTTACTAAGAAATATATATATATTGTTAATAGTTTACTAGCGATATTCTTAAATTTACACACTCAAGACTCATCGTCACAAAATTATAAAGTATTTAAGTATGATAAATATTTTTTTAAGTTTGATGTTACAATTATTAAAGAACTAGAACAAAGTATATTCTATTGCTATTCGAAACGATTATTTCTTTCAAACCTAAAACTACAAAAAAAGATACGCTGACAATTTTATTGAGCCAAATAATGTACTCAAAACTTCTTAAAGAATAGCGATGTTTTGCTAACAATAGCTGCAATTCCCTGCCCATGTCCTTAAGTGCTTAAACAACAAACATTATGCAGTAATTGGTGTAATCTATAGGGCCAATCTTTGCGAGAATAACATCAAGAATAGCATAAGAATACAAGGGTGCATAGAATAAGAATAAGGGCTCCCTTCTCTGTAATTTAGCCACCCGACAGTGGCAACTGTCTTTGAATTACTCCCTATATAATGGTTTTATCCCCGTACTTCAATAGATCCCGGGGTGTTGTTCCCGGATATAACAAGGGCAATTGATACTGTTACATATATTTATTTTTGCCGAATAATGACATTAGAGGGTGGAAAAGAAAATATCGAGAATTATTTTATAATGTGTTTGTAGGTAGGTGATCTAAATACACATTTAATATAGGCAAGTATAAGATTTGGATTGACTTTATATTGAAATTATTAAATGGAAATAAAGCACGGATATATTATTCGTTTAATGCATAGTAAACTAAATTAATTAAAAAACTTTTATCATTGATAACAAATGAAAACTCAACTATTGTATTTATGGAAATAAAATCTCACATACACCTTCATTAAAAAAATTTCCCCTTTAATTCACTAACAATGTCTAACTTTAAAACTTGTCTAAGTCAATAGTAAAGGTTTAACTTCGATCATACCCAATAGATTTATACAACAATAGATTTGTTTGAAGGCTGTTTATGGTCGGTGGGGAGAGGCTTTTTTGATGTTTGATAGACATAAACATGTTTACTTCTCTTTCATTTCAGTTTAATTGCTTGTCGTGGCACTTTTCAGTGTTTTTAAGTGTTAGAAATTAATATAAATGCCAAGTTTGTAATTAGTATTAGCAAAAAGAGGATAAATAAAAACTTATTTTTATTGGTAAAGGTTGTTAGATATTGTTTACTTATTGAAAATAATAATAATTCATACTTTTATGTATTCTAGAATTGACGTACCGATTATCATACGATCCTCGTTTAAATAATGCAATTAGAAAAAGATAGCATAAAATCGGTATGTGTGTACCATGAAATGAAATATCTATTTTTTATCAGCACTTTTTCAAATATAAATAAAAATATTATTACATTATTCAGCGTTCAAACAACCGGGCCTAGTTCTGACGTTATGCTAATTCTACAGGAGTATGTTCGAAGGGTTTTAAATTGACTAGTGTAAAAATAAGACAGCCAAATTTTGAATTCTTAAAATACAAGAATAAAAAAATTGTTTTCTCTTATTACCAAATCGACCAAATTGAAGAATTTTCTTTATTTTAGGGAGAAAAATATTTTTTTCACCGATCGAGGGCCTCTTTTTTAAATAATAATAGCGATAACCTGCAATGTGTTTTAGCATCAATCGTGAATTTTTGTTCAAAGTAAGTACAAAAAAAATCTAAATGGGTTGACAATTATAGCAAGTAAAATGTTCTACTAATTTTAGCTACACCCTGTATATTCTGATGAGACTAAGATAGATCACCGAAACGTCACTTTAGAGAATGTAAATTATAGAAAATTCAACACTGCTTTTACGTTTTCATTCCATTTTTAATTAGATAAATTATTACCTTATTATTAGAAAAACGAGAGTTATCTCCCTATAATAAACATAATTTTAAATTGTTGTGTTTTTTATTAAAAGAAAACCATTTTTAATGCGGAATTAATGATAAAAAACGATCATCAGTAGTTGTTATATATCTTTTGCACCCTTCAGCAGGACTTCGTACGAAATTTGCAAATTTTTGATACTTTTTTAAAATATTGGATACTGTAGATTGACCTCAACTGAGACGTCATGCAAATTATATTGGTATATAAGCTTTGAGTCTATTAAATAAATAATAACAGCACATACAACAAGGGCAGTTGGTACTGTTATATGTATTTCTTTTTGCCGAATAACTTTATTGCGCCATTTGTTATTAACTTAAAGTGCTAAAAAATATATAATTTTGTCCTTGAGTATTATTTTTAATTTAACTTAGCCAGAAATGTTAACTATATTATCCGAAGCTAATTTTTCAAATTATCTTTAATTTAAAATACAAAATAAAATACGGAAATCTTTGAGATCTGTACCTGTGGTTTATTTATTAACAGGACATTGTACTATTTCCACACTGTCCGAACTGTGAGAAATATCTAATATATCAAGTACAGTAGCGGAAAGTTCTTAACACCTGCAAAGTGGCAATATCACCAAACAGCAGGAAGAACAAAAAGATATGTTTATTTTATTTTATAATATTTTACCTAAGCAAGATAGTACGATGCTCCAACACAGTCAAGTCGTAATCCGTCGTAAATTAGGCGATAACGAGGATATTTGTTATGGCATGCAGCTTAAGATTAGTTGTGCGGTGGAGCTCCTTATCTATGACTTAAGTTCACCACTGAGTGGGTCAACGCCAAATATTTCTATGAAGCGATATCACTTCCCCTCGACACACGAACTCCACATTTATTATACTATTTATTCTGCGTTTTTGAATGGCAAATTGTGCTTCAATTTGGCAAAATTTACCATGCATATTCATATGAAGTGAATTTTTTTCTTTTGTTAATTGATCTGATTGATTGGGTTCAGCAAGTGTGTGCGTATTCAAAATGGGTATTATTTATAATTTAGTTAAAAATAGATTTCGTCTAAATACTTATGCAGAAAAAATTCAATTAGAGCATTAAAGAAGACCTTTACTGGACATATTTACTGAAAAAAAAGGAGGTTCTAGTCGTGAAAAGTCTTATATAACGGTGAACTACACTGTAAAAACGAAATGTATTACATTTAACGTAAATGTGCTGGAAGCAAATTTCACAAACGTTTATTAAATGCATTTAATGTAATGCATTAAATTTAATAATTTACATTATTCTAAATTAATTTATTCCATTAAATTTAATGTAATCATACATTAAATTTAAACTTTGATCATAACGTTTAAAGGTGACTATGTACATTAAATATACAGCCAGCGTTCATTGAATTTGAGATATGTTATCACATACTTAATGCACCAACACTAATATGAGATTAAAAAATTCTGCACTACCAGGAAAAGGTGGACATATTTCCCATAGGTAGTGTTCGCAATCTAGACTGGTTTCGAACTCATTGGTTCCCGTCAGTACGGGATGGATATATACACGTTACCATAAGAAAATTTAGTCCTTTAAGTTATTTATATCATACTAATCAAATAGTTCCATACAAGTTGCGCCATCTCCCTGGATTCTCACCCAATGTATATTGAATAATAATGTAATTTCCTTTAGTATTAAGGTATATGTGAATTAATTTTAATGTTCAGAAGCTGAAATATCTTTTCAGTTACGTTATTAAAATTTAAGATACCATTTAATCAAATTTAATGTACAACGAACTGATATTTGAATGAATTGCCTTAAATTCAAACTTAACAGACATTATTCATGATTTTTGGTATAAAATCATTAAATTTAATGTAAAATGGACATTAAATTTGCTTTAAATTTAAGGTTTTTTTAACAGTGTACAGAGGCAAGTTGATATGCGGTTGTAATCAAAAAAATGTACTTTTTGTGTCCTGCGTGTGTATTTTTTAAAATTTTTTTTTGAAAATAAGACATGGGCACAAATTGGCCTAACTGATCTAATATTTTAGAAAAAAATTTAAAAAATGAGGTATCAAGAATTATTTACATAATGAAATGAAATATTTGTGTAACTTTTCTTGTAATCAAGATTGTATATTATTCCAGTTTAAAGTTCCAAGCCGCCAATCATAAAATATATATGAAATCAATTATTTTAGACAATGGCCACCAACTTTTAACTAGCTTCAAAGACCTATATTGACTTTTTTTTAAAACTTATGGACGATAGAGTAGCAGAACTGCCAAGAGTGAGAAATTTAGAATTGAAGTTTATTTCCGTCGTCTGTTGAAGGCAAAAATAAAAGAAACAGAATTTCACCTAGAAAGAGCTGCTGACAATTACAAATTGATTTCACATTATGTTCTAGCAACTATTCTTTTGCATGAAAAGGCTTACGCTAAAACAGATTTAAAAAGACTGCTTATAAAACTCATAAACAGTATACGTTTTCCTTAACATAGTTTTCTAATGTAGACCATTAAATAACTACTGTTTAAATAAAACGTCCATTTTCAATACTATGCAATCATTATAATTTGCTAAACACTAATCAATTTATAAATACGAAACATTTTCCTATAAGAGAGAACTAATAAAGCAACTACCGACGCAAAATGTGGCCCGAGGATAAACATCTATTTTCATGAATATGTATAAGAACTTGTGGCTAGAACTATTATAATTCAATAAAAAACCGAAATGTACATAATTTCCCATATTTAGATTTGTATCTAAACTCATGCCTGTTGGATAATAAAAAGGAAGTCTAAGGTCAATATCACCGCTTTATTTTTCGTATGAAAGATTTTTTGATATGTTTAACTCGGTTTATTTTTTTGCGTTTATTCGTAAATAATTCATGCCAACAAATGAAAATCTAGCATATTTTCTTCTGGTTTAGTTGGTTGATTACGATCTTTGTACCACGCTTTCTTCTACGAAGATATATAAGCTTATTACCATAAGATATAAGATAATTTGTTAACCTTAGTCCGAATCTTAAATCATCATATTAAACTGTCCATATTCTACATAATTTTCTGAACTGGAACGATTATTTAACTTTAATGATCACTCAAGTTTTACTAGAGGGACATAAAATAAGCACATCCAATTTCTAGTATTCTGTAGCCAGCTAGGTACCCGTTCCGTTCGTCCGTCTGTATGTCTATATGTATGTATGTCCTTATTACTTCACCTTCACCAACTTTTTTTCCGAAAACTTAAATACTCGATGCCAAAATTACTAAAATAGTCACTGTTTGAATAAAGAGGAAAAGTCAAAAATTTTAAAGGTGCCGTTTCAAAATTTACACAATGGTGAAGTGAATGTTGTTGCAACGTTAAGAACAAACATCCATAGATTGTTGTAAAAAGAAGTCTTAAAGAAGTTGTCCTTTGTAATATAAAACATCTATAAGATGTCTCGACTATTGTAGATATTTTATGATGTGCCTGCGATGTAACAGAATAGCATGAAGTAAACGTTCTCAACGAAATTTGGTACGAAATACAAAAAAAAAATGTTTGAAATTTTATATCCGATGTTCTGTTTATAATTTGAAATGAAACTCTGTTGAAGCATATTAGAAGTTAGTGTAATTTAATAGCCCACCATTGAATGGTGATAAGGCTATTAATATAGTATTGATATAGAATTTCCTGTATTTTTGTTTTTGAAGAATAACACTAACTGTGTCTAAAGACTAATATTGGTTTTTTAACTCAATAGAGATTGAGTGATGAAATTGTCAAGAACGAGAAAAACATAACAGAAGTAGGTCTTTAAGCCTTTCTTTGCCTCTCTAGAGCACTACCCTATAAGATCTTTTGTACGTTACCCTCGTCCAATATAAACCCGGGATAATTAGACTTTCCATGGAGTATATTATTCTTCTAGGGGGTAGGTGCTTTGTCTCTTCAGGAGATAAGGTGACACTTTCCAGAAATTTAAGTCTCTCGCAGAACAGTGCCATGCATTCACATAGCAGGGGTTCTGCTGTTTCGACTGCCTGATCACAGAAATCGCAATTAAATATCGCTCTCAGTTTTGTCCTTTTTTTTTGGAAATGGTATCTTATAGAGCAGTGCCCTGTGAAGATATTTGTTATTACTCAAATATCCCTTCTTGGGAGATCGAGAAGCACTTTTGCGTTCTTTCGTGATAGATTTAAGAATTTTCGGTTGTCTGATTTTGTTCCCAGCTCGGGAACTCCTCTTTTATATGGCTTTATGGTAGTCCACAGAAAGGTTCCGGGCCAAGGAAAGAAGCTTTTGTCCCTTCTTTTCCGAGTCTACCCGCTTACTCGTGTTCTTGCGCCATGGCACCCACATCAGGGTTACCCTATTGTCCCAAATCCAATTAGACTCATAGGTTTTTGACCTGAGAGCTTTTAACGCTGCTTGTCTATTTATTGTCAGATGACAAAATATAGTATTTCTGTTGAGACACTCGTCAGTGCAGATTTGGATTAAATGCATTTTTGCTTGTAATAACTCTTTCAACAGCATAACCTTACGCTGTGAACTCTGAGTCGTTCAGTTGGATCAGCAGATCATCAACGACTAGGAACCACAGTAGAGGTGATAAAACTCCTCCTTGGAACATCCTCTGACTGTGTCGGTAGATGAGGCGATGATTCTGCTTTTTGGCATTCATTGAATCCATTTTGTTAGAGAAGGCTCCGTTTGCCTTGTCTCTAGGATTCTGACTATGGGATCTGTGTGACGCATTGTCAAAAGATCCCTCTATATCAATGACAGCACTCAAAGGGATCTCTTTGGCCATCAGTGTTTTTTTTTTTCCAGATTACCCACTAGACAGTGTACGATAAGCAAATTGTCTTTTGTGAAACAATTTCTGTTAAGTCTCTCACTTCTTAGATGTCAAGTAGTAAGTTTAACCATTGTTTTTAAGAGGAAGGATGTTAGGCTGAAGGGCGTCTTTCCGTTCTCGATATGAACGTCACCCTAACCTCTTTTTGAGGTATATAATCTCCATGCTTGAGGTATATAACCTAAGAAGCGACTGGACTTAAACAGCTCCTTCAGTAGGGCTTGTATTGTTTCCAGATCCCTTTATAACAGGGCCGGTAAGATTCCTTCTTTTCCGGATGTTAAAGGTGAATATGTTTCCTCGTAGGCGTCTACTGGAATGTTGGAGCTGTAAATAGCTTCTTCTCTTTGAGCCTTGGGATTTAAGAAATGAGTCTGTTACAAATTGACCTCGCATTATGTTCTAACTCTTAAACTTTCTTCCTGGTTTTCTGTATACTGTTCGTCTTTTTTCACATAACTCTTATTATGGAGATCTGTGAGAAGCTAAAATTAAAGCAAGATAATTTCACTTAAAAAGAATTGCTGGCAATTACAAATTGATCTCGCATTATGTTCTAACGACTATAAAATATTTTATGACTGTTTAAATCAAAATAGAAAAACATTTATATGTGAGTACATCAAAGAGTTTATGTTCTCAACCATACACCTTCTTTTTCCACTGATTACCATTCAGAAATTTTTATACTCATCCATTTGCAGCTAAAGTATCGTGTATAACATCAATAAAAAAAACTAAAATTCTCGAAGCGTGATTCTTCGATAGCTCAAGCGAAGCAAAAACTTCAACATCTCGATCAGTAAATCAAGTTAAATCGCGCGAGTTTTTCCAAGCACGTTTTCAGCGTTCCTCAGGGTCGAATATGGGTTGTTCAGATGCCTACATCGAGCAGTTATGTGCTTAAATTATTTAATTATTATTTTATGTTCTTATATAGACTTGTTTCATACATGGGATTGCTTGCGTTAGATAAAGTGAAGGTTTAATTTAGTTGCTTTTTGTTCTATTTGTTTTTCTCTTGAATATAAAAATAGAATAATCGATATAAAAATAACTTCTCCTTCTTTGATGTCAGAATTTTGGGTATGTACACTGTTACAAATAACCTTAAATTTAATGCAAATTTAATGTCCATTCTACATTTAATTTAATGATTTTGTACTTTAAATCATGAATAATTTACATTTACTTTGAATTTAAAGCAAATTCATTGAAATGTCAGTTCGTTGTATGTTAAATTTGATTAAATGGTATCTTAAATTTCAGTAAAGTAACTGAAAAGATATTTCAACTTCTGTACATTAAAATTAATTCACATATACCCTAATACTAAAGAAATTTACATTATAATTCAATATACATTGCATGAGATTCCGGGAGATGGTGCAACTTGTATTGAACTTTTTGGTTAGTATGATATAAATTGTTTAAAGGACTCAATTTTCTTATGGCAAGGATTACATGTCTGCCCCGTATTCACGAGAACCAATGAGTTCGAAACCAGTCTAGATGGCCGACACTACCTATAGGAAAAATGTCCACTTTTTCCTGGTAGTTTCAGATTTTTTTGAATTCATATTGCATTAAATGAATAGTGTTCCAATCTCGTGGAGTTAAGATACCTGAAGATGCCTCATGCAATCGTAGGCGAAAAGTCGGATAATAATTCCTATTTGACACGGTCTAAACTCAACAACCATGATTTTCAACTTAAACAAAGCAGTGAAAGTTTCCGTTCTTTATTACTGTTTATTTATATTGAATATTCAACAACAAAAACTTGTTGTTCCTTATATTTTGACAAGCTCAAGTGATTTTATTATAGGAGTTTAAAGTTTAAATACTTAAGTTGCTGGATTTTTCTATATCGCAAGAATATGTCACTAGAAAAAACAAATGCTTATGAAAAATTGTATACTAAAATAGAACTTAAAGGTCCCTTTTCAAAAATATATATGTTGCCTATGTTTGCTCCAATCGTTTTTGAAATATTTACCTCAAAATATTAAATATTTCAAAGTTTCCGTAGCTATGAAAATTATTAAACAATTGAAAATTAGGTTAATCAATGAAGAAGTTATTAACAGGTTGTACACCGAAGAAATCAAGAAATAGACTGGTTTTGTATTTCAGTGTATGTTTTATTAATATCGGCCAAGCGCTTTCGGTCTAACTTAGACCATCCTCAGGGCTCAGACCTCGTCAATCAATGAAGAACATAGTATACCATACTATAGTCGTATTATAATATAAAATCAAGTTAGCTATGAGAAAATAATTATACGCTACAACGACAGTAAAATAATTTTATAAAAATAACTGCTTAGAGAATCAAATGATTTTTTTGCACAAATTTTTTAGAAACTTCGAATAAAAAAATATATAAATATATATATATATATATATATATATATATATATATATATATATATATATATATATATATATATATATATATTCGAAGTTTCTAAAAAATTTTTTTTAATAATTTACATGGCTCTGGCGACTTTTTGAAATATTTAATATTTTGAGGTACATATTTCAAAAATGTTTAAAACGAACATAGGCAACATATATTCATGGAAAGGGAATTTTAAGCTATATTTTAATATTTGGTAACAGACAGGATGTTCCATTTTAAAAAGCTGAATTTATTTAAAAAATACAATTTTTCATTGGCATACTCTTCTAGTAACAAATTCTGGTAATATAGAAAAATCGAGCAACGTATGTACTTAAAGTTTGTTTCTAACTCTTATATTAAAATCACAAGACCTTCTCAAAATATAAGGAACAACAAACATAGATTCGTAATAATTTACAGATATCGAGATAGGTTCAATTATAAGTAAAACTCAAAATCGCAAAAAAATAAATTTTGGAGTTTCTGCCAAATTTGTAGAAGTAGATTGTATGACACAGCAGGCCGGGGTTGAAAGACCCTTACATTGCAGCCTTCAGACTTATTGTGTTGCCTACTATATCGCTTTTAGGTGAACAAATTAGCTGTCTGGATCAGGTTTAATAGCCTGCTCACTAGTTTATTCTCTGTATATAAGCCTTTCGGATGAATTGATCCCTGAAGATGTCTCCAGTAAGCCAAAGCTTCATACTCGAAGGTTATGTGTGAGATCGTCTCGTCCTCTTCATCACATATTCTACATAGTGGTTCTTCATTGAAGATACCCATTGTATGTAGATGTTATCTCAAGATTCAGTGGCCAGTTATAATTCCTGTCCCAGCCTGATTTATTGTCTGCTCAGATGCAGAATTTCAAGGTTTAGTTTGCCGAATGGTCTGCCCAGCAATAGCTTGCTGTGCCTGTGGCCCGCAATGTGGTTGCAGTGAGTCTGGTGTTAGTCCACCACGACAGCTACCTACGACTAGCAGCCTTTGTAATTCCAAATTCTAGCTCTGATCAAATAAATGGAGTGAAAGACCCCTGTCTTGCAAGTTGTTCCGCTTTTTCCATGCCCCTGTGCCCTGGAATCCACGAGGGAGTGGGCTGCCAGATTTACCAAATAATGAGTTGTAAATCGGATGTAATTGCCGTTGTATAACTTGTATTATACATTTCAAGGAACAAACCTACATATAAAGTCCTGGAATCTATAAAAGGAATAGTAGTCTCCCGATCATTAATCCAAATGTCTATTATTGCCAATTTGGTTATAATAGAAAACGCTGTTTTTAAATCTTACATTGTTAAGATACACAACTTTATTATTACTTAGACCAAATCTAAATTTAGATCATCTTAGTGAATTAGGGGGCGTAAAATTAGAAGACCTTATATTTAGCGAATATGATGATTATATAAAAAACTTTGTATAATATATTCAATTAAATTTTTAAAGGCAATACTCCACCGGATGGAGTATTGCCTTTAAAAATTGAAGTAAAAATAATAACAGCTTCGCCATGCGTCTGTATTTATCTTAATTTCAGATATCTGCAAAATTTCATCAGAAAAAAAAGGAAACATGACGCAGTGAAATTATGATTTCCGAAAGGCTTCGGAAATGATTGTAATGTATAAATACACACTTTTTAAGAAACCAAACCATATCGTCATTGGTACCTCTTTATTTGCTTACTAAATTTTCGTTTTACTACTTGAATATTTTATATCTTTTAGTGAATTTATAACAGAAAAATTCTTCTTCTATTAAAATGAAAAAAGAAGTATCATTGTGCATCATATAATGACATGTTCTGGCGACGGACGAGTATGCCGGGTGCCCCAAGCGAGGCTGTGTACAGTATATCATGCCGAAGTTGCCTACGCCCATTTCAAACAACGTCGTTACCCAACAACAATAACAATTTGTTACGAAGAGCAGTAATAAGCTCCATTCTAGATCTACAGATAGCAACACGTCGTTTTACTTTACTACTGAAAGTAATCTTGAAGCTTTATTGTCATACATTAGAAATAATTTTCATCAATCACTAAATTTATAATAATAATTTCGTTCATATAAGAAATAATTGTACTAATTATAAATATTAAAATCTTTCTATATCAATTTTTTTCAAAAAATTTTTATTTTCAAAATATCTGTTTGATCTCGTTTCTGTTTCTTTTTACTGCTTTTTTGCAATAAAACGATAAACTTTGCTACACCAATTTTCTTTGTCCATATTTGGTTCATACAAATTGTGAATGAAGAAAAATATGAAAGAATAAAAGATTACCATCAACCTTAAGATGAATTTCAGTGGGCCGACAAAAATTGTGTGATGGTATCTTAAGTAAATCTTGAGATTCGGAATGATTCAATTTGTTCAGGTTGTTATATGTTGTACTGTCATATCTGGTTGAGAAATTGTTGTTACTGTAAAATGGCTGAATAAAATTTCAATTTAAGTAAATTGGATGGTTTGTTTAAAAATAATAAAGTTTTCTAAATAACTTGATTAAAGGCAACCACAACGATGATCTCGATACTAACCATACAAAACTACTAATCATTAAGATAAATATTATCTGAAGTTAAAATATATTTGAAAGTCTGAATATTATGCAATTATCTTGAATGTTACAATTCTAACAACTGATAATGAAAGGGATACAAAAGTTCTTTGAATTGTCCATCGAGATAGAAAAAATCAATTATATAGAAGGTAATTTAAATAAGAATTTACCTTTAATAAGATCATTGGAGCTTAAAAAATACTTTCTTCAAAATATCACATATAAAATTACGCAGCCCAAACGATTAAAGAGAGAATAATGAAATTTTGAGAAAAGGTTGTATTTTTCAAATTTCGCACTCCAAAACAGTGAAGAAGGGCAAATCATCCCTTGATAAATTTACTGATATCTCTTGATTAAACAGAAATATGGATTCTATTTTGGTTTCAAAAGTTAGCTCATAACAATATCTAAAAACTAATTTCCTCAGTGTTCAATAATCGCATTTTAAAAAAGGAAAAAGGGATAAGACGATGATTCTATAACTGCCCATTGAAAAGAAATTTTCAGCTTGACATATTCTGTAAACTATCATCTAATAGGTGACTTCTGCATTTTTCAGAATACCTTTTTCTAAAGCTGAAAAGGGTTTAAAATATGTTTTGTTATTTTGCCAGATCACGCTAAAACTATTGCATATATTTTGTTCACATTTCATTATAATAGAGCGGTAATTTACAAAAATAGTTAATTGCGAAGAAAGTAAAATAGATGAAATGTCTTTTTAGTATTTTGCCAGATAACCCTAAAACTACTGCATGGATTTTATTCAAACTTCATTAGTTTGTAGCCGTAATTTGTAAAAATAAATTCAAATTAATTTCACTTTGGTATCTTGAACAGAAGCAGAATAATAACAAAAAAAGCAAATCAATTATTGCGTCGTAATGTATTGGTGTCCCCAAATCTTCCATCACTACCCTCTCTCCTCTCCCTTTCTTTTTTTCCTTAGGTAGCTGAGCACAAAAATATCAGCTATTTCGGATATACAGCGTAAACTGCGTAAAGGCATGTTTGATGTGGCATGACACCTTAACAACCGATATAACTTTTGGATTGGAAGACAAGGCACAATTAGGCGACCGGCCAATAGCCCAGATTTGAATCCATTAAATATTTTTTATGGAGATCTTTAAAAAATAAAATTTATAATGAAAGACCCCATAATATATAAATATTAAGGGAAAAAGTTGAATGCACAGTTAACTAAGATCACAAAGATTTTGTTTCAAATTCTTTTATTCATAAAATGAGAGAAAATATTTTTGAATATGTTTATTATCGTGGAGGATATGTTGAAAATATAAAAAATCGCCTAATTTATTTTTTGTGTTAGCATTATTGAGCATCCTATATTTTATTATTCTGAAAAATATCTACTTGTTGATTTTATTACTATTACTCCTGTTATTATAATTATTTTCAAGACAGATTATCTCAGTAGTAGTAGTAGTAGTAGTAGTAGTAGTAGTAGGCATTCGAAACTATAATAAAACTTCACAATGCAAATTAAAATAAAGTATTTCTTTTTCAGGCCACCTCTTTTTTTTTAATACCAGTTTATTAATAATTCAAACTTAAATATTTTAATAACGGCTAGTCTGAAAACTAACTTATCATACATTTATGAAGTCAGAAGAAAAATAATTTTCATTCTAGCAGAGAATATACAAGGTGTTACAATGAAAAAATTAAAATTTCTTTTGTTTCCAAACTTTCCGATACGTTAATGTTTTTTTTAACGAATATCTAAAAGATAATATGGAAGAAATCCTACAACTTTCGTATTTAAAACTTTTTTTTCATCTCTTATAAAGAAGCCACTAGGTATAGTGCTTAATATATAAAAACTCTGTACATGCACTCCTGGGGAGCTTAAGGACTAATTACAACTATTGAATTCTTTCTGCCTCCATTCCGATCATTGTTCAGATGTCTGGTCAAGGTCTTTTCCCCAGGTCTCGTCGTCAGTAACTATGCGTTTCAAGAAGTTTGGTTCTGTGGCTGCATTGCAAATCACCTTTGATTCGATGCTGTTTTTGGAAAAAATGCGTTTTTTTGGCATTATGTGGAAATCAATGCATTTCATGTCCAATTTTTCTACCAAAATCACACTTCATTGACTTTTTAATATTTTCAGCTTATGTGCTAATTCTTTGACTGAAATATTACATTTTTTTCTGTAATAGCCTTTAGCTGTGACGTGATCGCCATCAGTTTGTAGTAAACGTTTTAAAAACTGTTCTGCGCAACATAAAATTCTCCAGATAGGCCTTATTTAATATTTCTAACGTTTACAAAAAGATAATTTTGTTCAAAACATTAAATTTGATGCGAATTCTCTACATAATTGATTTTAGCATGATAAAAATCCTCAAATAACGTTCAACCAAAATTCCGTAATTTGTTTACCAATATGTGTAGTCTCATGAAATTCTGGATAACCGTCCCTTATACGAGTAGTTAACAAACTTAAAAAAAATGACACTTACGATTGTATATACGTGCGCAGTAGGAGGTAGGTATAAAAAGTACCACAACTGCTCTAAATACTCAAATGTGGTCTCTGCAAGCGTCTTTCTTCATTCAAGAGCAAACTTATCTTGAAAGGCATTATATTTAATGGTAATGCAATTATTATGTTGACAAAAAAAGAGTCTTTAATGCCTCCATATGTACAAGAACTAAAATAAACTTTTATCTCTGAAATATTCCGCAAAGAATAGTTAAATATTAATTTTGAATTATATTACCGCCATTCAATTAATTTGGCTAAATTCATTTTTAATCAACACTGAACAATTTAGCTCTATGGGAAGGCTTTAGAATCCTCTAAAGTATCTAATGTCATCTTGTAAATCAGAGATCAGTTTAATCTTCTTATCCAATATATTAATTTATTAATTTTCTGCCTCCATTTCGACCCCTTTTTGCAAAAATGCGCACTCTCCAATAATTTTACCTTCAAAGTAGGATGAAAATAATTGATCTTCTTTAAAACATTTTCTGAAAGTCTTTCAGTCGTATAAGTTAATTATGTCAGAGAACAATATATTTGAATTTTTGATTAATGTTAAACAAACCATGGAATAATAAGTGAATTGATATAGACAACATTAAGACGAGTGACGTTATTGTAATAAATACTTCACTCAAACAAGTCTTGTTATTTTACTTAGTTAAGATTTTTTTTAACGATCATACTTAAAATATAAATTCGACAATTGACTGCAATTTACTGTCTGCTCCGTCTTTGTCGGCCTTATTACAATTATAGAACGGCCATCACGCACAGACAATTGCACTTCTGGGATTCCTCAACACCTCTTCACAAATTCTCCGACGTTAGAATTGTTCAAAAGTCTGAAAACATCGCAAATCTTGTAAATTAATTGAATTATACCCCACGGTGCATTGTCATACTTTCGCAGTGCGACATGGACTAATCATACATTCAGTGTATTAAGCGATGCGGTCAGTGGACCTATGCAATTCTTCATAAGTTGTTCATTTTAGCCGTTTTAATGTTGCCGACATTTCTCCAATGTCACGTACTTTACTGCGTATAGCATCAGACTTTTGACGTAGGCATATATGGGTGAATTTTTGCGAAGAAACAGCTAAAATAATTAGGTCGTAATTGTTGCACCAAATTAATATACAATATTATTTCCTTTGAGTTTTTTTAGTATAACCTTAAGTTCACTCAGATTATTTCTTTTTATATCTTTAGTGACCTAAAAACAATGCCCTAGCAGTTGGGCAAGTTGAGATTCAGGAACAAAAAGAAGTCGCACGGTACCATATATTTCTTGAGTTTTTGTGTCAAAAGTCACGACCGACAAGTAAGTGTGAGCTAGTGCTAGAGCTAATTATTGTCATGCCACATTTATCTTACGCAAATGACGCATAATGGCTAAAAAAATATTCATTTTCAACCATTTGACCCTTCTCTAGAAATTCCACCAAAATTACCAGGTATTAATTTTTTCACATGCTCTAACTTTTGCCTGAGCAATGGGATGGTCTGCAGTTGATGTTGCTGACTATACTACATGTGAATCTTCTTCCATGTCATCACGGGCCTCAGGGAATGCCTGGTGCCACTCAAGAATTCTTGAACATGTCATACAATCCTCCGGATAGACTTTATTTAACATTCTTAATGTTTGTGCAATATTAATTTTGTTCAAAACGGAAAACTTAATGCAAATTCTTTACTCAAAGAAACGCTGACATTTGCGATTCTAAATACGTGTTCGGTTTAAATTCTGACGTTGAGTTTACTCCGATAAAAGGTATTTCCAAACCATTCCGGGGAAGCGCCTAAATAATTTGAAAAACCGGATGAAAATCTACTACGTAGCTTTGAGATTAGCCCGGTTATGAAGACTGTAGTGGCCAGAAAACTTCCTTTTAGGTTAGGAAGAGTATAAAAGAGGAATAGGGGAGGAAATGTTTAAGGTTTGCTCCATTCAAAATAATGAAATATTCAATTACTTAAATATGAATCGGAAGAATATAGATCTGAAAATTTATTTACGCTGAATATAAGGCTAACATAATCTCAAATTAAGCCTTATAACTTTAAAATAACTATAAGGTAACTAATAACTAATATGTTTTGATAACTAAAAAACTAAAGTTTTCAAATCGGCAGTAAGTCGGCACTTGTTAAAAACCTAACTATACCGTGGTCATCACGAATATTGTCTCGAAAACTCCTTAATGTGAACAACTGTCTCTTTATTCGGATTTTTTAATGCGGTCTGATAGCCACGGACAAAGCTTTATTTGCATAGTCTTAAAGGATGCGAAAAAATACAAGTTACTTTTGAAGTATGTGGTTCTTAATATGTTTATGAGTAACAGGTTTTTTATTTAAATAATTTTACTCCTCATTTAAATACTTTTAGTTTGTTTCTAATTGAAGATTTTAACAAGTTAAAATTTATCTGTTTCTAGTTGAAAAAATTTTGATCTTATCGTTTAGATTTACCAAACATATTGGTGGGATTGTAGAACAATAGAAACCTTTAGGGTATAATGATTTTTCTATTATTAGTACTAACATGTAGCAATTAACCGCAAACAAACAAAATTATACCAATTAATGATGATTTAATAGGAAAATTTTAGATATTATATAATTATTATAAAAAAAAGGCTTGGTAACACTAAAAGTAACTTTACCCAGTCTTGTTAACAATTTTTTTTTGTATACCACACAGCAGAAAATTACTATTCTCTTTATAAGCACATAGGGGATAGTAAATCCAGCACAATCTTTTGAATTCACAAACATATACGCCTTATTATGAAAGAGTGAACATTATATTCATTATAAAAAAAAACTTGATACTTACATTATGTAATTTATAGTATAACCCGCACGCATTGCATACTGGTTCTCCATTTTGGTTCCGCCGCCATAACGTTGTCGTGGTGGTTTTACAGTTCGCACAACTCGTACCCGCTCTTCTCGCCGCACTTTGTAAGCTCTGAAACGAAAAAAACTTTGTAAAAAAATGTTAGTATCAAAATTAAATATGTCGTTGTTAAGAAACTAACACACTTTGTAGGAAAATTAGAATATGTATGTAATGTGAATGATGTTCCACTTTTATCTCTTAAACCTACAAAACATTCTAAATATTTACAGCGAACATTACTAACAAAGTTTAATTATAGTGCCGCTCTCGATACGATCTCGGTTCGATATATTTTTTTTTAATTAAAAAATTTACGATATCAAAATCTCCGCGAAACCGATAGTGTGAATAGGTTCATTGTTTCTTCTATAAGAATATTTTACCGCACCGAGAGCGTATCGAGAGAGGCCCTATAGTGAGAATCTGGCCTTAAATCCGACCTATTTGCCATGAAAGTTACATCTTCTAGTCCTTCACTTTTCTGCGCGGATACAGAATTTCGCTAAGGGAAGAGGGAGTCAATGTCTTTTCGATATTATTTTTTTCCAGAAAATTTATTAAAAAAAAATAAAGTATATTGGTTTTACCTGGCTCAGGGGGAGGGGGTTATTGCATACATTGCCTCCTCCTCTATATCCGGACCTGTCACTTTTGCTTTGATTATGAATAATTTGTATTAAAATATCAACTAATAAACATTTATAGAAAAAATTAAGTATAACAAGTTTGAGATAAAGCCTTGAAATCGGTCAAAGGAATAGTTGTCTCCCGAAAATAATCAAAATTTTTGGCTATAAAAGGAAATATTTATTTTATTCTTCTTTTTCTAAGCTTCAAACTGTGGTTTCATTATGGTTTTGCTTTTTAAATTAAATTATTTTTTTGTAGACTTAGACCAGTATTAAATTTAGACGGCTATTGTAATTTAAAAAATACTTTTTTACTTGCATAGATATATTCAAAAACTAAATATCTACATTATTTAAAACTCCTAAACTTCTGCGGCAATAACAATTTAATTCCTGAATCCCAAACCGTAGATATAAAATAACCTCTCATTCTCTCAAACATTTATCAGTCGTTTCCATTCTCCCAAAGTCCGAATACGCTCTAAAACTTGTGTCACTGAAGTAAACCCATTGTCAGATTTAATTGGATAGCGATCTCGGTGCGATAAGCGTCCCCAGGCTATAAAGAACAGAATCGCTTGCGTTGCAATCCGATTTGATTGCAGTTTTCTTAAATCGGTGCAAGCGAATTTGGTCTTAATCGATTGCAGAAGAGATTCTCGGGCACCTCTGCCTTGATTGATTAGAAGATAAATGGGTTTTAACTGTCCTCTGGGTGGTATGATCGAAAAAAGGAACGAGATGGAACATTCGTTTCGTGCTTGTCGGAACGGTGTCTTGTTCGTTGATAATATTAATGCATGCAGGTAAAACTAGAAGAATTTATAACTTTCTGTTAAGGTTTTTCTTATTTTTACTTGTGTTAAGGGAGTGGAAAGAGTGGGAATAATATATTGTCATTTCAGTTCCTTATTTGTGCCTTATGTCATTTAATATTACAAATTTTTTAAAACCATTTAATCCTTTTTTATCATAAGTTAAGATTTCAGATAATTAGCTGTCCGTCACCCTCAGGTGATAATATTATCCTTCTTTCAATCAGTTTTAATAGCTGTTTAGTCAGTTAATCAATGAATCAATTTTTATTAAACAAAAGCCAATATTACATCCGGTTTAACATGTCAGTGAAAAAGACGAACAAGAAAAATGTAATTCAATTAAGCCCCAGAATGATTCTGTGATGGTGAATAAACAATTTTGTATTTTATCTCTTTAGATATATCAGATTTTGATGGGAACTCAGAAAAACTGTCGTTTTCTCCGACTATCTTCATTTTCAACCCTTTTTCCTATATTAAAAGCAAAATCAGTTTGGACGTTCCGTGATTACCTCAAGCATATTTCGTGTAAGAGTATACTTGACTTCTATTGGAAGTTAATATAAAAGCTATTAAATAGCTGATTTATATTTCTTATTACAAATTTTCATAACATCTAAATTTTCTAAATCATTTTTCGGCATGTAATATCAAATGTTTAGTTTTTAATTTTTTTTCCTCATATCTCTTTAAAGTGGAAACCACTTTTTAAATGCAATTTTTCTTTCATTACACGTTTAGTAACGCAGTAAAGTTAATTGACATTTAAAGTTATTGCCATGTCATTATCATACATTCTGTCACAATTCAATCCTCCAATTAACTTATTCTGAATTATCTTCTAAAGTATTATACATTGCATCTGAGAATTAATTAAAATACATTTTTTCCCTAACACGTAATGACTAAACACATTATCAACTATGTGAAAAAATTCTTTTAAATTAGTTATTGGTTAAGCTACGAGTATGACACACATTAATAATAGGTAAATGAACACCTACTAAAACATGTAATGTTAAGTAATAAATTTTTAAAACTTTAACATACTAATTTTGAAACTTTGTATATTAAATCTGCTGGCTTAGATAGTGTTGTGGCTTATCGGCTTACCTCAATGATTTTATTTTATAAGAAGAAAGTTATTTCTGTAGATGTTCAAAATATAAATAACTTGATCTAAAACGTTCGCCGGCGTTGTCCGATTTCTATACTACATCGTTTCCGGTCTTGTTATTTTTCATTTAAAGATTACGGGCACTCACTGGTTTCTTTATTTCTTTAGTTCAATTTTCTCTAGGTCTTCTCCTTCTTTTGCAATGTTCTAGACACCGTTTTAATGTTTGTTTAGGCAATCGTAAGTTAGCCGTTAGTTTTACATCACCATATCAGATTAGTTATTTCGTTTCTAAATTCTTTGTAGTTGTATCTTCTATTCCCATTCGTCCTAGTATCTTCTCATCCCCTATTCTTTGTGACACTTTTGCTGACCTCAATACATCCTTTTCTTCAACTCGTTTTTCGTTCTTCTCTCAGTTTCCCAGCACGAATTTCTTTATCATCTGTCCCCGTTTTATCAAAAATGACTTCTAAATACTAGTCATCGCATCCTTTTATTTCTATGTTGTTATTGATCTACATTTAACTTCAAAATACGCATCAGAGTCATCCACTTCTCGGGTTATCTTCAATAAATTTATGACTTCGTCTAAATTGACATGACCGCTATTTTATTTTAAAATATGATGGAGCCTCGTTCCCATATACGTTTTGAATAATGTGAATATTTTTGGGACAAAAATTTTATTACACGATTTCACAAAAGTCATTTAAAATTAAAACTTCATAAAATAAAAAATATTGGACGAAATGCTGTTCCCATGGTAGTATATTTTCTCTAGTATCCCTCATAAGGGAAAACTAACTTCAATAAAAACAAAGCAGTACTTTAGATCTTCAAAATGAAGCAGGGAAGCTTTAAAAGGAGTACAATTTTCATCCCATTCGTATGTTACAAAACCTTTTATCGATATAACTTAATTTGATGATTTTTATTTACTAAAGTAAATTTAAAAATAATTATTTAACAGTACCTTGTCAAATAGGCATTTAACTGTTATTTACAAGGAGCCAGAAGTTTCAGATAATAATAACCTTAAAACATCCACTTATAAGCTAAAATATATCGGCAAAGACGGCTACCTGAGCATATTATTACTCATTCTTAGGCAGTTTATCATTTTTTCCATTTCGCTGCCAATAAAGAACTCTTTCTCATTCTCAAAACTCATAAATAAAGACACTTGATGATAACATATTACCACAAGAAATGGAATGGTAAAATCAATTTTTAAAGATGATATACATTCGCTTCCTTGTATTGATGTTCACCTCATTTACAACAGTGAGAGCTATAGTTAGTACCTACATAAATGCATAAAGTTTTTGTTTATTATTTGAGTTAAAGCATTGTAATTGATCTCGTTATAATAACTAAAAATCTGGATTATGGCTCGAGTTTTATTATAAGTGGTGCCCATACAAAAAATAATCAAAACTGAGAAAGTATTGACATTTTGTTGTATAATTTCTATCTTCTCTATATATCCATTCCAAGCATAGATATAGATCTTCCCTAGATGTTCTCATGTGTCTTCATTCGGGATGATTTCTTGTCACATCAGACCGTGGTGTTTCATTATGCCACCGCTCTAACACATTTGAGACTTGCTTTATGACGTTTCCTTAGTGTATAGCTGTTTATTCTACTATAGATCTTGGCGACTTACAAGTAAATGTGGCATAATATTCAGTTAGATTGGCAAATTCTATTTTTTACTTGATTCATTCGATGATGGGGAATTGTTTTCTTTAGTTTTCCCTTTCGACCTTAATTTGCAATTGTGAGTGTAAATGTCTCTGCTACCTATGTGATGATAGATATAAAAAAGTCTTTAGAACTAAGTATTTGACCTTTCTCAAAGTATCTGTTCTAAACAATTGAAATTAATAACGGTTCGAAAATAATTTTCACTTCAAACCGGCCGTAGTTTCTTAATTTTAAGTACAAAATAGTTAATTACTTATTTAAATTATCAGTTATGAAGTTCTGTGGTTGCAATCAACACGTCCGGTATTATCAGGTAAAGTTATCGACAGCTTAAAAATGGAAAGCCATGTTGAAGCATGCCTGGGTAAACTGTTGGTCCTCCGAGACGAATTGAGATAAAAAGATAACTGGGGGAGATTAAATGATAAAGATTGAAAGATAATTTATCTGATCTGTTTTGCGGTTTACGCGCTACCAAGTGTTGCATATCAATGATTCTTTATTTGTGGCGATGTGTTTTAACAACTGGTAATTTTGTGGTGTGATTTCGATTGTGATTTATTTTTATTGTCGAGCAATCCCAGGAATCCGAAAGTATAGTATCATCGAAAAATTCGATTTTTTTTAGGTCTCGTAAACAGCAGAAGTACAATTTGCAAATACCTCAGTCTGTTTTGTTTTCGCTCTACTCATAAAAATACAAATTACAGGTAACCTGTAATAAATAAATAAGAAAATATGGTTTCCTATACGGAGTCGCTTTTGCCATTAAGAGCTCTATTCCTTGATCACGGTGGCGTATCATTCATTCTTCTTGCAATTAATCCTAAAATAATGTAACGATTTGTATGTTTTTAAATTACATTGAAATTCACCGGTGAGTTATATTTTGCTTATGATACACATATACCCTATGGTGTACAACGAAAACAGCAAAAGAGAATTTCAGAAGGTAATTCTATAAGGGCTGTATTCTTTGGAATAATTATCAAATGATCGAAGTGAAAAAAGTGAAATCGATAACTTCATGTTCTTTTGAATATGCATTTACCTGTCATTAGGTCGAAGTAATCATGATTACTTCAAATGATAGAACTGAAAATGATAATGACTCAAAAGAATAGCCCTAAGATAGATTAAAGTAAATAGCCCGTTTAAAAATTTTAAGGTAAGTTATTTTAAAAATATATAAAAATCTCAATGATTTTTTAGTTCTTCTTCTTCTTTAGGTGCCATGCCTGTATTCAGACGTTGGTGGTCATCATGTTTACAATTTCCTGAAATCTTTCTCTATCGGCTGCTGCGCGAAATAGTTCTTCTACCGTGCAATCACACCACTGCCTGATGTTACCAAATCCATCTTTTTCCCTCCACTCTTCCTTGTATTATAAGGCGAAGTAGCTGGTATTTAGGTCCTCTAACTATGTGACCGAAGTATTCTGTTTTCCGCTTCTTTATAATGTTCAAGAGCAGTCGATCTGTATCCATCATTCTGAGAACATCCTCGTTGGAAGTGTGCGAAACTCATGATATCTTTAGGATTCGACGGTAGCACCACAATTCGAATGCTTCCAGTTTGTTTAGCGTTGTGGTTTTTAGTGTCCATGTCTAGCAACCATATAATAGAATAGACCATTTCAGGACCCTTTTACGAATATGCATTGATAAGTTCCTGTTGCATAAAACTGGTTTCCATGTCATAAAGGCCTTCCGCGATATTTCTATCCTAGCTATTATCTCTTCATCTGAGTCCCCATTTACATTCAACCAACTGCCAAGATATTTGAAATGGTTTACACGCTCTATCCTCTTCCCATCGAGCCAAAGTTAACATTCATCTACAGTAACCTTTCCAACTGTCATCCACTTTGTTTTTGAGATGTTGATTTTAAAGCCTCTTCGACAGCTCGCTTCATTGACTAGGTTTACTAATGTTTGGAGATCCTCGATGCTTTCCGCAAGAATGGCCGTATCATCAGCATATCTAATATTGTTGATTACTTCTCCGCCTAGTCTTACTCCTTCTTGTCTGTCATCCAAAGCCTCCCTAAAGATTTCTTCAGAGTATACATTAAAGAGACAGGGTGACAGAACGCAACCCTGTCTAACTCCACGTTTGATGGGTAGGTTTTGAGTACGACTGTTTTCAATTTGGATAGAGGCTATTTGATTGTAATACAGATGTTTTAGCAGTCTTATATCGTAGTGGTCTAGACCTGCTGCTTGTAGGCACTCAAAAAGTTTATCATGTTGTACTCGGTCGAATGCCTTTTCAAAGTCGATGAAACAGACGTAGATGTTCTTTCGGAATTCACAGCTCTTTTGTAGGAGAACGCGCATACAAAATAGTGCCTCTCTTGTTCCTAGACCATTTCTAAATCCAAATTGCTTATCACTCACTCTATTTTCGCATAAAAGGAATATTTTTTAGTTACAGATACATAAAGTTAAAACTTTTGAATTGTTTTATACGTATTTAATTTATTTCTAGATAAAGTTAATAAGCAACATTAAGGCTAAGCTATACACTGATATTTGAATGAATTGCTGTATGTAAATGAAAATTCTTCACGATTTTTGGTACAAAATCTTACAATTTAATGTAGAATGGATATTAAATTTAAGGTTATTTTTAACATTGAAGGTAGAATTGTTTTTCCAACTTTACGTAAAAATCAAATTAAAATCTCTAATTTAAATTATAGATGTAATTAAAATAAGAATGCCACTTGCAAGATAGTGAAAAATAAATCAAATATATATAATTTTCTCTAATTATGCTTAACACAAAATTGAATGATTCCATTTTTTTGACTTATAATCTCCTAACCCTCTTTACCCGTAGGGGTAAAGAAGCAATTAACCAAATGAATTTTGTTCTATAGTCGATTGATTTCACCACAGTCGTAATGTCCTGTCAGTTGGGATTTACTTTTCAATTCAGAACAACTGCTTTAATTTGGTGTAAAAAAAACCGAGACCTAGTAATTAATATTATCAATATCAATTTAATTACTGTCATTTTTATCAATTAAAGTTAAAATACGCTATAAGCCTTGTGTTAGCGGAAGAGATCCTCAAAACATACTTAAAATTTCTTGTTTAAATGACACTCGTTGAAGATATTTCAAATTTTTTTTGTGATTAAGTTCATACAACTGTAATGTGTATGCTAAGTTTTAAATGGACCATTTTTTGTGCATGTATTTTAAGTTGTATATTGCAAAAATGAAATCGGAGTTGAGTTTTTGAAATATCTGTTCCTAAAATCAATCTCCTTTTAATATTAGGATGTCACTATTTTACTTATCATTTTCCCTTATTGAGCGGTATATTTATCATTTTTTTGTTAAAATCATAAAAATCATACTTCTTTTACTTTGCTATCAATTGGAGAAAATAAGATTGATTTGTATAAAATTATTGTGCTTAAATAACCGCCATCTATAAAAAAAATTAGTTATTTTTGTGTGATTTCTGAATTAGTTTTGTGCTATTTTATGTATTTGATTTTAATTGCTTCTAAACTTACTAGTTGGAATTGCGATTTAAAAAATTTAAATAAACTGTCACAAAAACTGTCGTGCCAACAAACACAAGAAACTTCAACTCCCTAATTCACTAACATATTTTATATTTAAAATCAGTCTAAGTTAAGAGTAGAGAGTTTAAATTGACATAAGCACCAATAAGTTAATCAAGTTTTGAACCTTAAAAATAAAGGAATAAAGAAAAATATTTTCTTATTATTAAATTGGCAAAATATGGAAAATTTTACCTATTTTCATAAGACAGCTATTCCCCTCATCGTCTCCTAGGTTTTATATCTATATCAAAATAAAAAATTTTGTTTATTTTATGGGAGACAATTATCCCTTTCACCGAGTCCAATTAGATATTTTTATCCTTAATTTTTCTGTATGTGGATTTACTTGTTGACATATGTAACTGAATTATAACAATGTAG
Organism: Diaprepes abbreviatus; assembly: GCA_034092305.1. Lineage (NCBI taxonomy): Eukaryota > Metazoa > Arthropoda > Insecta > Coleoptera > Curculionidae > Diaprepes > Diaprepes abbreviatus. Next base: position 26,451,545 of record JASJET010000103.1, read on the forward strand.
TAAGCAACTGGCCAACGAGAAGATCTAACTTCCATGGCAACTAAATCCGTTCAAATTCTTAAACCTTCTTTGTGAATCTGGCTGTAAAGTTTTAGCCCGATGGCGGTTGTTTAATATCTCTAACTTAAATATAAATATTAGCATTATTTATTAAATTTTTCGGTCTGTTTATATGATTTAACCAAAAACAAGAACATATATGACAGTAAAAGGGGCCAAATGGTTGTGATAATCTGACGCCTAGAGTAAGTAAATTTAAAAGAAAAACATCTTAAAGACTAAACTTAATTAAATTCTGTTTTCGTTTTCGTAATCTAAGCCCCAAATTATACACACTCTGAAAATATAGTAAATTTTTTGATGTCATTTGGTATATAATTAAATAATTACCAAAACTTTTTTATCATGTGAAATTTCCTATGCCAATGCATTAAAAATATTAGAAAAGACCTACAAGAATTCCATTCTGAGGACAAACAAGGTGGTTAGTGACTTAATAGCCACATATTTAAAGAGAGTCGTGAAATCGTAGACATTCTGGATGTCCAGCGGCACCAAAGATGTGAAATAACATCAACAAAGTGACGAAAATAATGCTTGAAAATAATCGTGTGAATTAACGAGATATTTCATCAGCCCTTAGTATCTCTAATGACGTTTGGGTAATGTTATCTATCATAAGTAGATAGATTTGTGGAAGGATAAGTCGTAAAAATGAAACAAACATCACCCGTATTTAGCGGATATGGCATAGCGTGATTTTTTGAGTTTCCAGGTTGGCATTGTTACTATTAAGAAAGGGCTCTACAACGACACATGACATAAATATTAATGGATTCAGGGTTTAACACTTTACCATGTCATATATTCGGGAGCTTATAATATATGCTAGAAAGCGTGGATAATGCGGTGGTAAATGTGACTAGCTTGGATTGGTAGTTATTCTAAAGGATTTTAATGGAAAAAGGCAAATATTTATTTAGTCGAATTGTGGAGGAAGAAATTATTACCAATAGAAATTGTATGAAAAAAATTTCAGAATATATTTATGTCGAAAGGGACTTGAACTATAAGTCATACTAAATGACCAATAAACAAACCATTACATAAATCCTATCACCACGTCCTATCAATATTGCCGAAACAATTCTTACAAAGATGCTTAAAACTTCTAACAGAATGAAAATAAAATCATTGATGTCCATAGATAGTTCTTTTATCACCGATATTGATGCTATCTCCCACGATAATGTCGGGGTGTATCCATACAAAGATTGTCACAGATATCTCAAGAGATGCTAGAAAAGTGCTTTACTCGCGGTCCAGTGATCGCCCGTTAAGAATACGCCGATTTGAATGGATTAACCACTTGCCGCATTTCATAAACAATGGTCGCATCGCTCCGTGCAAAGGCATAAAAAGTAAAAGCCTTCCAATTGTGTCAAAAAGCTTTTACAACGACAAAGAGCGTTTTTTTTTCCGAAATGTCAGCCGAACAAACGTGTGGCCGATCACCAGAATCATTCTAACTAAGTGGTTTATTGTCATCCTTGATGGGATCGAGTGTATTTTTCTACCTGATCTCTCTTCAGAGGCGTAGCTATCAATATTGCATTTTTGTGACATTTATTCAATTTCTAATATGAGTAGAATGTAAAAATATGTTTCTTGAGGTACATTTAAAACATTGTGACGTTGTTAACGTTGTAACAACAGAAATTCGAATCGAAATTCGGTAAATTTAAATACACTAGAGATTAATCTTTATCGTCACTGCGAACTACCAACAGCCGTATAAAGGAAGAATTTCGGATCAAGGAACAAAATCAGATAAGGATGAGATAGAGCAACACTAACCTGAACTAAAACGAATAAAGAGATTCATGAATTCATCGCCCAAAATGCAAAAGAGCTTCTCGAGGTCGTTAAAAGTTACCTTTGATTGGTAACAAGTTTCTGTTCTGTAGATATTATCTTAAAAAATAGTCACGTATAAAATGTTTTATTAGTTGAAATTCCCAGGGTCACTCTGGCATACGCGAGAATGAGGAAGCAGACCGTCTGGCAAAGTTGGGTTCGGCAACTGAACAGGGTTGAACCCCAACCAATATTACCTGTCCCAATTGCTATTGGCAAAAGGGAATTAAAATCGTTGCTGGAAAGCAAATTTATAAAATCGTGGAGGGGAGCTCCTGGAATGAGGTGTGCTAAGAAACATATAACTGGGCCTAGCGCACGGATTACTAAGAAGCTTCTCTCCTTGGGAAGGAAAAAGCTGCGATTATGGTGGGATTGTTGACAGGACATTGTCACCTCAGGGGCCATCTTCATAGAATCGGTGTCGAAGACGACCCAACGTACAGATGGTGTTTGGAGAAGATTGAAACTATTGACCAAGTCCTCAGAGCGTTCCCAGCACTCAACGGACTGAGACAGAGATTTTTCGGAGATACAATTTTGTTACCGGAAGCAGTTAGGCAAGTTCAACTAACAAGGCTGCTTAGATTTGCAAAGGCGATCGGCCTCGAATGACCTGCAGCTATGGTGGGATGCAAAAGGCCCACTAGAGGCCTAGGCATCAATGATCTAGTATCATTACCTCCTTTTCCATTCATTCATTCTTTTATTAGTTGAATTCTTTGAGTGGCCTAGCAATCCATCTACTGTCTACTTCTCAGATCCTGAGAAGCTAGAAGAAGAGTTATACTATTTATGTGACTTGTAACTTGACTAAGATTTTTTAAAATTTATATGCTTTTTAGTATGTTATATAATTTTTTAGAAATGTCGCTTAAAGCTAGTAATGCAATCGCATCAGAGCAAACTACATCAGAAAAAAACAAAATATCTAAAAAGAGCTAATACAATAAAATTAATATTTAGTCTGAACAAGCAATAATATAATAAAACCGTACAGAAAAATTATAAATTTATAACACCCATGTCAAAAAGGAAAAAATATTTATATATACAGAACCTCAAATTAAACAGCTTTGTACGTTGTACTGTAAACATTAATTTAATAAAAAATAATAGTTAATTAAGAAATAAAAAATAGTGGTGTAAACACCAAAGTTTTTTGTGTTACGCCGCTGCTGTATGGTGTCTTCATATTCGCTTCTTTCCTCTCCTTTTTCTTCTTCTCTCCGGCGTCATTTTTCAAGTATCAATCAGAATTAATGTCAAATTTGTTTTTATTCGATTACTCAGTCCAAATCGAACGTCGGAATGTACTCCTTTTAAGCCTGACAGATCTCACAACCAGATTACAACCAAAAATAAAATAATATCTCCGAGAGATGTCAGAGATCTGATGGTTTTTTGATGCAGTCAAAGAACCAATAAATAATTTGTTATGGGGGAGCACGGTTAGAAATTAAGTGCCAGAAAGATGTACGCTTCGTCTGCATAATATATAATAAAAGGTAGTTTTAGATATCAATATTTGTTGGAAAATACCGTTCATTTTTCGCTCGATAAACCTCTTCTTTATAAAAAAATATTTCAGAAATACATTTTAAAGAGTAATTTTCGAAAAGTTTATATTAAAAAAGCTACAACTCAAAGGAATAAATACTTAAACAAAATACCATTGGAGAACAATCGTCGCTGTGAATAATGATTGCTCACCTCTCTTATTTAATCAACCTCATAAATTAATTAATTATTTATTTATTTACTAGAAACTGTTTTAAATACAAAATAAAATAATTCTCTAAACATATCGCCGTCTATTTAATATTCTATAAGGCTAAACGAATCAACATTGTTTTTGAAAGATCGGTTGCCTGGAGCTCAATATGACCGGAATGAAAATTGGTCCTTTAAGAAACAAGTTCTCCACATTACTCATAAACACCATATATAAATTCTCAGGATATATTAAAACGAAATACCATAATACAAATATTAAAATACAGATAAAATAAAGGATGATGATAAAATAATATTTCTATAACACATGTTAAATTAACTAGATTACAAAATAGGTCAATAGCACATCTAGATATACGGTAGTAATTCTTCGTCAAAATCATGAAAAAGCTCATTAATACACCGTCATTTCACTTTTTACTCGTTTTCAAATACCATGATCCGGAGACCGGCTTTTTATTTATTATTTTTTCTATTTATATTATTTTGTAATTCACCATATTTTAATATTTTTGGGACTATTTTTATTCCTATAAGTTATGCCACGATTTGTGTATGTATCTGTGGCTTAAAATGGGTTGAAGTAGCAGCCCTCTTTCTCAGTTCAGTCTCTCTCTTATCAGTTAGTATCAGATTGATAAAAAGTGCAGGAATGGACTTTAAATTTACTTCATAATTTTATCTAAAATTGGTATTTTACTCTAATTTATTATTCTCACACAAAATTATTAACGAGTTCAGAGCACTACAATAAAATAATATTTTCAGCGACTTTGGGTTTAATAAAGCCCTAAACAGTAATTTACCGATCTAAGAAAATTTCGAAATCCCTCTTTCACATTGTCGATGTCATTTGTCATATCTAAAAAACTAAGAGAGGATAGTTAAGCGTTTTACATACATAATAATCCTTAAAACCTATCTAGAACTGAGAATAACACCATGATCAAAAAGATCCTGGAAGTACCTCCAGGTGGCGCTGCGTTAACTGACTTAAGTTCTGTTTTCTTGGTTTGGTTGCCACATCTATCACTGACATTCACACCAAACTTTATCGGCGTAGCTTGGGTATATCTACCTGTACATGTGTTTTCGATTTTTTATATTTTCAGAAATGGAGTTGAATTTGCAACAAAAAATTTGTATTAAATTTTGCATTAAAAATGATTTAATAGTGCGAAAAGTTTGAAAATATTGGGAAACAGTTTCACCAATGATACTCTAAAGACAACAGTCGTTTACCAGTGGCACAAACGCTTCAGAAGTGCTCGCGAGTCCGTCGAGTATGACGAACGCAATGGCAGGTCGTCAGTATCGAAAATCGACGAAAACATCAATAACGTGACAGAAATGTTAGTCAATAAGCGTAAATTCACCATCAAAGAGCTGGCAGATGTCTTGAACATTGTCTGTGGATCCGTTCAGGAGATTGTAATTAATGATTTGGGTTCCCGCTGTCACTGCAAAGTTGGTCCGAAGGACCTGAATTTCATGCAAAAAAGGAAGGTTGAATTCAACCCATTTATCAAATGCATCAATTTTGGAGACGAGACGTGGGTTTATGAGTATGACATGCAGTTAGACAGGCATGTTAGGGATGATTCAATAGCAATAACCCGGAAAATACGCTAGAAAACGGAGAAGTGCTTCTAGGAGCATTTCTAGACATAGAATGATACGTATTTTCAATTAATTATCACTGCAATAGGGAACGTAAATTTAGAAGAGACGTGTTGAGTGGATCGAAAACATGTTAAAAGATAAGATTATGTACACAGGGCTGCTTGGACAAACGCTGAAGGCACGGATGACTGGGAGGTGTCTACAGGGGGGAGTTCTCTCCCCACTTCTTTGGAACCTAGTGATGGATAGGCTCTTGCGAATCATGCGCAGGGAGGGTCACTCTGTACTAGGATATGCAGATGACTTGGTAATCTTAACGTAAGGTAAATTTAAAACGACTGTAATAGATAGAATGCAGCGGGCTCTCAGGGTTGTAGAAAGATGGACAGGACCGGAAGGACTTAGTATAAATTTCCAAAAGACTGTCCTTATTCCCTTCACAAAACGAAGAAATACAATACCATTTTTCAGGGAAGTAAAATATTTCGGGGTAATTTTAGACTCCAGGCTGATCTGGAACAAGCACGTGGAAAACGTAACAAGAAAATTGGAAACAACCCCTATGATTGTTAGAAGAAGATGATGCGGGAAAACATAGGACCTCTCACCAAAGATAGAGCATTGGTTATACACTAGTGTGGTAAGACCAGTGATCACATATGCTGCCTTGGTCTGGTGGCCCAAGGTAATGCAAAAGACAACCATGACAAAGCTAAGCGGCATTCAGAGAGTAGCCTGCTTGAGCATTTCGAGTGCCATGAAATCGACCCCCACTTCGGCAATGGAATGCATTCTGAATCTATCTCCGCTATGCTTAGTGATTCAGGGAGAGGCGAGAATGGTGCTCCATCAGTTATACCACTCGACGCCAATAACATAAATGTCGTTGACTGGACACAAAACCATATGAAACAAAACCAGGAGCACAAGCTGGAAATGGACACGGACATATGACCTCGAGCTAACGCTACAATATACCGTTCGAAGTTATCATAGAAGATCGAATGACAAGTAAAAGAGTAAAACCGGAAACATCTGCTGGTACAATTATCTGGTACAATGACGGTTCAAAAACCAGTGAGGGTACCGGAGCTGAAATATATGGATTACAATTAAGGAAAAAAAAAAGACGGACTTGAAGAAAAAAAATGGTTTGAATTCAGATATCAAGCGAGTGAATGGAGAGCTCCGAATGAGCGAAGACCAAACAAAAACATGTCGTGATACTCACTCACAGCGATACTCACAGTTTTCATAGATTACAACGGTATAGTGCATCACAAATTTTTGCCACAAGATCGGACATTTAATAAGGAAATACTCCTTATTGGGCATTATAAGACGTTTGCGTGAAGCAATTCGCCAAAAAGAGAGGATTTGTGGACCAAAAATTCGTGGATTTTGCACCATGATAACACTCACACATTCAATAGCTATCGAATTCACCTTATATAGTTCCCTCCAACTTTTTTCTGTTCAATTGAGCCAGAAAACAATACGGGGAACGCATTTTAGCAGTCGAAAGGAGGTAATGGAAAAACCGAAGATGGCTCTGATGGTCATATCGAAAATCGATTTCTAGGAATGTTTCGAGAGCTGTCGTAAGTGTATTGTAGTCGATGGTAATGGTAAGTACTTTGAAGGAAACAATATCACTCTTGATGAATACACTTGTATTTTAAATTTTCTAAATGAATTTCGGGAACTTTTTGATAAAGATGGTATAACGTGTCTTGGCTTTATACGTCGGAGATACACGAAATTTAGATACCTACACACCAGTTTCAAATAAATTCAAATTGCATAACTATTGTAATATAAGGATTTTGCCAAGAAATTATTATTAAACTATTGAAACCCAACAAGCGAAAAAAAATCTTAATTCCAAATACGGTATCATTAATTTGCCACAATAGTGTAATAATTTACTTAAAATTCGTAACTCGTGACATTTTTTTACCGTGAGCTAATTAAAATTGTCTTTTGCATACAAGAAAACGGGGGAACAAGACATTTGCAATTCATTATGGTAATGGGTTTAACGTCTTTGTTATTTTAAGGACCTTTCGAGAACAGAACGGTATTAAGCTTATTAAATGTAATAATAAATTTAATTAAAAAAGTTAAGTATCGTTAGTGTCTCATAATAGGGTAGCCGTTTATATTTTGGGAACTGGCAACACTGGAGTTGTTAAGTGTCATCTGACATATCCATTGTAAAGTTTGAAATTTTAGACGGTATACATACTCAAAACGCTTTGGCATCTGGACGCCATTTGTGTTGTTTACGGTGACTTCAAAATTACATCTGGCCGAAAAATGAGATTAACTTGTGAATATAGTAGTCTTTACCGAAGGATACAAAAGATCTAGTATGCGAAGAATATTTCCCTACGAGTAGAAAGAACAGAATGGATTTAAAGCGAGGCGTTCTACAATTGACACCATTTTTTGCCTGTTTCAAATTATCGAGAAAAGAACGGTAAGGTCAAAAGAAGTACAACTTCTTCTTGTAGATCTAACTAAAGCCTATGACACCGTCCCTCTGACTATATTGTGGGAAGTCTTAAACAAAACTAATATTAATATCACCATTACAAATGCTAACATTATAGAAAATTTAACATCTAGAATAAAAACAGAAAAGAAACTGTCAAAAATTTTTCTGGTAAACAAAGGGCTGCCGCTGGTCTCTTGCTTATCACCGATTCTGTTTAACATCTATATCGATTAAGCTCTCAGACTATGGAAAAGGAAATGAAGTGGAATGGGAATTAGTTTGGGAGACAGTACTCTATACATTTTACATTACGCCGATGAACAGGTAGTTATTACCCAAGAAATGAAAGATCTTGTATATGTCTAGGAAAATAATAGAAGAAAACAAAAAACGGGACTTTTAAGTTAGTTCAACCAAAACACAATATCTACACTGTTAAAAATAACCTTAAATTTAATGCAAATTTAATGTACATTCTACATTAAATTTAATGATTTTGTACTTTATATCGTGAATAATTTACATTTACTTTAAATTTAAGGCCAATTCATTGAAAGATTAGTCCGTTGTACATTAAATTTGATTAAATAAAATTTCAATAAAGAAACTGAAAAGATATTTCAACTTTCTGTACATTAAAATTAATTCACATGTGACATTAAAGGAATTTACATTAATATTCATGGTACATTGCGTGAGATTCCGGAAGATGGCGCAACTTGTATTGAATTTCTTATTAAGTATGATATAAGTTGCTTAAAGGACTCAAATGATGAGGTGTACATGTATGCCGGTATTGACGGAAATCAATGAGTTCGATACACTACCTATGGGAAAAATTTCCAACTTTTGCTGGTAGCAGAATTCTTTTACCTCATATTAATGTTAGTGCATTAAATATGTGATAACATATGTTATATTCAATAAACACTGTCTGTATATTTATGGTACACAGTCACCTTAAAAAGTAATGATTAAACTTCAAATTTAATGTATGATTACATTAAATTTAATGGAATACAGTAATTTATATTAATGTAAAAATTATTAAATTTAATGCATTACATTAATTGAATTTAAGAAATGGTTTAAAAAATTTGATATATATATATATATATATATATATATATATATATATATATATATATATATATATATATATATATTGTATACATATATATCTGGGGGGTGAAACTAACTAATACAGGACGAATTATGAAACAATTAAAGACAAAATAACAAAATCCAAAAGAGTTATAGGTGCCTTGAACTCAATATTGTAGCAAAAGAACGTTCAATCCGAAATAAAAAGAAAAGATAATATATAATACCATTCTAAAATCAGTAATTATGTACAGCTCAGAAGTTTAATAACTGACGAAAAAACAAAAAATGGCTTACTGGCTGTAGAAATGGGTTTTCGACGAAAATCAGCGGGGATACTTAGACTAGAGCACGTAAGAAATGAACACATCAGAAAACAGATGAATATAAATAGAACCATAATTGACGACATAGAACATCAATTAAAATGGTATGGACATGTGAGGAGAATGAAGAAAGGAGATTACCAAGAAAAGTTCTAGAATGGAGACCCATAGAAAGAAGGAAACGAAGAAGACCACCCGCATCATGGCAATTTGGCATCACCAAGGCAATGTCAGCACAAGACCTAAAAGATAAAGACTGCAAAGACAAACAAAATTGGCAATTAGGAATCCAAAGGCGTTTTACGCTATAAATGGATTAATTATTTATATGACGATAAAAATCCTACACACACCATTAAATATAACTGGTTTAGTGAATTTAATTGTGGCTCTCATATATTAAAGGTTTTGTGTCAATTATTGCAAAGCTCCCTTCATGAAAGAAAACAGATGTGAAACTTACTTGTTTCATGCTCTTACTTTCAGCGAGTGTTTGTATGTTTAGTTTTTACTGTAATTACTTGAAAATAATGCTTCTGAAAGCAAATCTCGTGACAAAGGAAAAACAATCTCTCAGAAACTTCAAACACTATTTCGAACCATTTTAAAAAAAGTTAAATTCCAACCCTGCCCTTCATTGTTATGTATTTTTGTCATTCTACCTCGTTTCCAGGGTGGCGTTCGTCTTCTTTTAAAGGTGCAGGCGACTACGGTGGCTCTCGACAGCCACGGCGAAAATATTCAGGTTTTTGTCTGGGACTGAATTATTCTTGTCGAGTGTGTTTGGTCGAATGTAAACCTTTTCGAACTCGCGGGTTAGTTAAAATATGCTGTCAGGTTGCCGGGGAACCGCATATTTACTAACTCGCTAGCACTTTTAACATTTTTACTGAGGTCCGAGTTTTATATGGGACTAAAAAAAAAAAGAAAAAGTGGTTCTAAGGAGTTTTTCTTATTGTTAGGTACGTGTCTATATGTCAAAGATGTCCGCTTCTACGACCCATATTTTTTTCTTACCATTTAAGAATAAGTTATATTATAGAAATAATATATTGATGATCAATCTCAAATTTTGATTATTAATTTCTTGCAGTAATAAGGGTAATTATTTCGATTAAATGAAATTTAGGAAAACGACGTTTTATTCGGAATAGTGGAAACACCGAATTTTCCTAATTTTTCGATAATTGCGTCCATACTTCCTATTTTCGGGTCATAGAATATGAATATGAAGTTTTTTTGGCAATCTCGCATTGTTTTTCCAAAAAAAATCACTTTTGCTCATATTACTTGTATTTTTCTATCACTACCTTAAAAACCGTTGGCTTGTCATTTGATCTTTTTTTTGAGTGTGTCTACGATTTAGATCAAAACATTTGGATGGAAAACTGCGTTGCTCTAAAAGCCAAGATCAAACCTGAACTAACGTATACTGACCTGAACTAAACTAAATATTAAATTTCACAAGACAGACTATTCCATATAAATCCTTTTCTTGCAGGCAACTTTAAAGCCTCTAACGTGACTGGTTTATGTTTGTTATACCTATTCGGTTTGACTGGCATTAAAGCTAACTACACTGTGTCCAACTTAGTCAATAACAATTTCTAATAATTTTTTTATGCTCCTTAAAAAACGTTGTTATTCAGCAGAGACCACGGGAAACGCTCTCTGTCAGGATGGGAGTTGCGAAAGGTTCTACAATTTATTCTAAGGGATTGTCACGGTTAGTTCAGGATTAATCTTGGTTTTTACTCCAACGTAGCTTGCAATGATTTCTTTATGTTTGGCTCTCCAATTCTGCACGTTTACCTATATTTTATGCTACAATACTGGAATGACCACAATTAACTGTATTTGAACTACCAAGTTTTCCTTCCTAAAAAAATTTGAAATCCACATCAACTTGGCAACATCGCTTAGTAAATTACATATTTTGGTCTAAATCGTAGACATGCTCAAGGAAAAAATCAAATGAGAAATTGTTATTTATGTAAATTTTGTTAAAAACTGATTAAATATTATGTTGTGTTATTAGAAGAGGTCAAAATTTAAAGGTAATGATAGAAAAATACAAGTGGTATGAGTGATCGTCAAAAAAAACTTGATATTCGTGTTCTACCACTAGAAAATGGGAGGAATGAAAAAATTCATAAAAAAATTCGTTGTTTCCGCTGTTCCGAATAATTTCGACACTTACGCCCTAACTCAATATTGTAGAATAGAATTTGGGCCCTGATTTTCTACTATTTTTCCTCATTTTTCCGAAAAGTTAGGAAAATCACTTTTCACTTTGGGTTCAATTTTTTGCACTAAATCGTTGATATTTTTTACAAACACAAATTTTACAGTAATAGAAGCTCCTTCATTTTATAAAATTTCATAAATTTGCACTCTTTAATCGGGAAAATCAAGAAAAATGACGAAAAACAAATCAAAACGAAATGGCCTGTCATATCTAATAGTAGCCTCACTTGTTTGGAAAGGGCGCTGTTGCCAGAGCATAATTACGATTTCTGAAAAGGACCCAAAATATTGTTTTTGTCACTGTGGCAGGAATAAAACCACAAAAACATGTACCATGAATTTTTTAAATAAATGGGACAGGTTTATCCCGCCTCAACATGGTCTGTGCTGGACAATAATATTTTTAATTAATATACCTAGACCAGTTTAGGTTAGTTCAAGTTTGTTTCAGTATTTCAAACTAACTAAAACCGAGCTAAACTTAAACTAACCTAAACTAACCAAAAATTTTGGTATTTTTAACAAAGTTTGACCAATTTTATAGTTTATACTACGAAAGTATTTTACGTCTGGCAACGTTGCAAAGAATATTTGACGTTTTCAGTAGAGGAAGTTTACAAAACTTATTTTTGCTTTTTCATTGAAAATACAAGGTTTTCATAATTAGTTTGTTAAAATTTGTGAAAAATTTTGAAATATATTGGATATAATGTATTTTAACTAGTAACATTAAAAAAAATACGAAAGTTCGGTATTTTCTTCAGGAATAAAAGTAAAACTTGGTGTTTTTGGGTTTTTCGGGAAAGTGAGAAAAAATAATGGAAAACCAAGTCCTGAATGTTACTCTGTGACCTCAAAATCAAAATAATTACCAAATAAGTTGAAGACTTCTAAACGATCATTATTCCTGCAATTGTTAGAAATTTCACCTTTCTATAGTACGATCATACATTACAATTATTTGTTTACAAAAAATTCCTTCAATCCGTTTTACTAGAAACCATTGTTTTTGAGAGGTGTATATTTTTTTAATGTCCATTAACTCTTAAATTACAATAGAGTAAAAAAATTATACAATCTTTTCAATGATGACCTTTTGACAGGCTACGCTATCTTGATATTGTGCATTAAAATAAAACTATCTTCATATTTTTATCGTAATAACTAATTACCTAATAAATTTTATTTTTGAGTTTCAGTTAAAAAAATTTCATGTCAGCCAGAAATGGCAACTTTAACTTTGCTTATAAGGGCTTGTAGTCACGATTCGAACTATGAGTGGCATTTATTTTGGATACGTTAGAAGTATCGCTGATTCTGTCAGATCCTATTTAAAATGACCCTTGTTAATTGAAGATGCAAATTTAGTACATAAATCATTACATTCTTATAAAAACTAATTTAAAAGTCATTAACGTTTAAGATAATTTTCGATTAAAGAAATATAAACAGCATTACAATCTCAGTAAAAGAAATTAAAATCAAAAGAGGAAATAAAAACTGGTCCAAGTATGACTTGCATCGCGCGAGCTGGCCCATTATGGGATAAGTCATTAGTTGTTTCGTTAACAAGTTAACAAGATGGCAGTATTATCGGGGCAATCTTCGATCTTCGTATTGATGATGGTATATCCACGCACCACAGTATCTCTTCGGGCCTCCTGAACATGTTCTTGTTTCTTTCGATGATTCCGTACAAAATTACAGTCATAGACCCATGTACCAGGTCTGTTGTTAACGTTTTTGTTATTTGTACATGTAGCTTTTTATTGCGGAAATAACAAGCCGATCGTGCTTAAGAAAAGATTTGGTCTTTAACTACAGGCTTTTAGAGTTAATCTTTTCCTTTTTAAGATAGAATTCAAAATTTTATCGAATATTTAGGTAAATTAAGATAGACATAATATTGGTTCCAATGACTTAAATGCTGTTTTTGGTTTCTTATATTTTATAAAGAAGATTTTCATTATTTTTTGTAAATTCTTGATATTGTACCATGTTTGATTCTGTAAACATTTTTGTTATTTGTGCAGAAAGAAGAAACCGATTATGAATATGAATTTAAAAATCAATTGTTTCATTTTGTTTAGAATATAAATTTTGAAAATATCTAGGTCAATTTAGAAACCGGAAAAGATGAAGCATAAAATTTTTAATCTATAATTTCTAAAGTACAAGGTGCTTATTTCATGATAGGTACTGAATTACAGATATTAACGAATATACCACGTTGTGCTTGAACAGATAAGTGTTTGACTATGAATAGAGATTTTTAGAGTTACTAATTTCACATTTAATAAGTTAGGGCACAAAATTTTATCGTAGAAAGTCGTGACGTACTATAGTTACAGATTTAAATATTTTCGGTGTTCTGTAAATAAGTAACAACCGGACATAGGTTGATCTAAAGAATTTAAGCAGCGCGCCCACTGGTTCGGTTCTATTCAGACCACTCGGCTCCGCACAATCGGCCAGTTTTGATTTACACCTAAATAAATGAGAGCCCACTCACTGGTTCCGATGCTGAAAGCGCTGAAGCGTTCTGGCCGGTCGGAACCAGTGAACGGGCTCTCATTTATTTACGTGTAAACCAAAACTGGCCGATTGTGCGGAGCCGAGCGGTCTGAACCGAACCGAACCAGTGGGCGCGCTGCTTTAGGCGGTCAGAATTATTTTAAAGTATATTTTGAATTTAAATCGTATATTTTAATGGAAATTATTGCCATTTGTAAAATTAGCATGTATTTCACGCTAAAAAGTGAAAAAATAAGAAATAAAAAACTAATTAGAAAAATAATCACAGTTTATTTTGAATTACGATTTTTAGGAACAAAAACACGAACGTATGTTGAAAATTTTAATTAGGTACTTATTTTATTTCATTATAAATCTATAGGTAGTAACATTTTGATTGTTTAAGGGCAAAATAATCTTCGTTTGGTTCTTTTTTTTTGTTTACTTTATGCTGCTTAAGACAAAAAACTCGAACTCTATATTAGTCTATTGTATATATCAGAACTGCATTCCTTCCTCGAGAACTTTCCCTCGTAGTTTTCGCAGTATCAACAATAGTGCTTATTTCTAGCTTCTGCTGCCTCTTCTGACAGCTGTCCTATGGGCAATAAGGCATCTCTAACTATAGCCAGCATGGTAGGATTCATTGGGTGCCATTCATATAGGCTGACATACAATTTCGCAGTTACCATGACATATTCATCGAATTGTTGAAAGTTTATTTTATAACCATTTGAAATAGTTTCCAATATAACCTTCAATCTATATATTAATTCAAAATCTACTTTTGTTATGTCGGCAGCTAATTGAAGATTTTCAAAGAATCTTCGGCTAGTGTTGTCAGTATTGATGTTACCGAAATTAGCTTTTGGCATGTCGACTACCAATTCAGTTTCTTTTCGAAATCTTTCGTGAATACGTTTTTTTGTAAGCACTTCTAATTATTTTTCTTCGTCAGTTCTTTTCACTCTGTATTTTTTTACTGGTAATTTATACGCCAGATGCAAAACGCTTTCAAAAATTCGAATCCTGGCGTATAGTACAGATACTCCAAATTCAATAGCCATAGAACTTGTAATTAAATTTTTGATGAGATTGTTAAACTCTTTAAATGTTGATCCGCATATATAACACCGGCTTGTTGATTTTGTATCTATTGCAGTGTTACATACCTTACCATCAACCATCGTCATCTTAAAGACATATGTAAAACTACTTCAGCAGGTTTTAACTTCTTGGCAGGTTCTTCAACGTAACTAATTTCCTTCTTTATTAAGTCAGTAGTTTCTCTGACAAACTATATTTGTATGCAATATCTAGGTGATGATGGTGTTGGGTTTTGCCAAATTACTTTTTTATATCTTTGCCACAAAGTATTCGAAGTGGTACAAAAGAGGTTAGGAATATACGTGTATCTGAAATAGAGTCGGCGTCAAATTTTTGTTTGTATTTGGCTTGTTGAGATTTGCCACAACCCCATTTAGATATAATTTTCAAAGAATTTCTTTCATTGTTTTTTAGAGAACAAAGGATTTCTTCTAACGCTATTGATAAGCGCTTAATTGTATTATCTATCAAGCTTTGCAAATTGAAGGACTTATATTTTCCTACTAAATAAAAAATATTCAGTGATATATTCAACTGCAATTTTTTAAGACTTATCTATTCAACAATATCCTACTCAATGGTGTAAGAGTAAAAAAAATCACATTAGATAAAAGGTGAGATACACTGCTGTCTCTGGATTTGTTAATAGCCTATGCCTACAAAACTTGATAGCAAATGAAGGAAAAATTACGAAGTTAAAAGGCATACGGACAAATGGGTGTACGAACGTATCTAACGAAAATGTAAAGTTTCCAAGTGACTAAGAAACCCTTATACATTTATAAATCCAGTATATATTTTTTTCCTTTAATTTGTTAGGTCTATGCATTTTAAAACTAGTATTAGGTGAATAGTCTCCTAAACTAAGAACTTATTGAAAATGTTATATATTGTTATTATAGTATGCTAGGCAAGCAAAGACTTCATTTATTTCAAGATGAAAATGCAGGTTGCTTTCCACCAGCTGTGCAATTTAATATAATATAATTTTTATTTACTTTAGCAGAGAGTTGTCTGCATGTATTAGCTTTTTATTATGAACAGATATAATGATGTATCTAAAGCATTGAAAATTCTCACTATTTTATTAATACTTCATTTAATTATTATATAGAGAAAAGTCCTATCACAGTTTATATTTTACAACTTTAACGGGTTCTCGGGTTCTAAATAAAGAAGGTTTTTTTGTCTTAGCTTTCCTGTACGAAGTTACCACTCTCAAAATATAAAATTTTGATTTTAAGTTGCATTAAATGAATCCACTATATATGGATTTAATTTACTCACAAATAATTTAACGTCAGTATTTGTAAATTCCATATATTTTGAAAAAACTCCCAAGCTATGCCAAATTATCTTCGAATTCCGCGAAAAACCCAATATTTATTCTGCAAGTGCCCCATTGTTCAAGCCTTTTAACTGAAATACAATCGAATGGAGTAAAATCAAAAAATCGCGAAACCCAAAAAAGGATCGCCATTGTATCGCCGTGATCTACACTGATGGAGATCAATCGCATCAATCCGCTTGTCAATCAATGCCTTACGTGTCAATCATTGACGGACAGTTGTTGAGAGTTGTCCTACACGGTTTTCTTTACGGCTATGCGTTCGCTTTTTAACCTTCAACTGAAAGATCTGATATCCATTTTACCAGTTATTTAGGTTCTTCTTGACCACTGGCTAACTTCTTGATAAATACATTTAGATTAAAAGTATGGTATGCAGTTTATTTCATTTTTCAGATAAACACTCATATTTCAACAAAAAAGTAAAAAATTACACATCCTCTTGTGACTTCCAATTTGTAACATTTGTCTAAAATTTTTAATTTGTAATTATTTTCCATATAGTCGAGCAAGTTTTCATTATCCGGTACTGCTTTCAGAGATCGCGGTAATTTTTCAGTTGCGGTCAGCAAAAGAAAATAGGATATCGTGAATTTAAGAAAGACATGAATTACACAAGCAAAAAATTTTATTATCCATATTCCAGGAACTTAAGTTTGTGAGCAAAATGTGGTGTTCGAAAGACCTAGTTTTGGAAAACCAAAGGGTCAAGAAATCTGGATTTGACCCTTTGGTTTCTAAGCCACCTAGTTCTGGAATATTCAGGGTTTAAACAACTTGTATATATATATATATATATATATATATATATATATATATATATATATATATATATATGAAAATCCAAATCAAGTAAGCTGAATCTGAAGAACTCAAGTTGTAGTTTAATAAAAGCCCTTTTTCAATAGAACAAGTGCCAGTCAAACTCGTTATTAATAAAGCACTTTCCTTCAAAAACATTTTAATATATTTGATGAGAGGGAGTAGCGATACCTTCGGTACCAAAACAAAAACACCAGTTTCGATTAGTAAAGCATTTAATTTTCCACCTAATAAAAGGAACAAAAGTTCTCAAGAACTGCCGATATTCCATTAAGAAACGCGTTCGGCATAAATCTCGTTTTAATATATTAAATTTCTGTCTATGGGGTGGATCAATCGTATGGGATTTAGTATTAAACATGGGCGGCACACAGTAAAACAAAATATTATCACTATGTGTATTACATTCAAGATAACAAAATTCATTAAAAATGAAAAATTAATATGTTAAAATATTCGACAGAGTACAGCATTCCAAACTAACAAGCAAAATGTGACAGATTAAGTTGGACAAGAAAGACGTCAGAATCATCAAAAATTTGTATTGGGGTCAAATGCTGGAAGTTTGAACAGGTACGCTGAGGTGAGTCGCGCACAAATAAGTCCAGCAGGGTTGTATTCTGTTGCCGCTCCTGTTCAACTAATCAGATATTAAAAACTCTAGAAGATACATAATATTGGGTTGAAATAAATGGAATACACTAAATACGATTAGACACGCTGATGAAATAATAGTATTTTTATTAAATGGATAACTGTAGCTCATCATTAGGTGCTTTGCTATATTAGAGCTGAATATATTCACAAAAATTTCCCACCAGACTCATTTTTATTATATATATATATATATATATATATATATATATATATATATATATATATATATATATATTTCACAGATAGCAAAGTTCTGTTAGATGTAGCTCTATTTGCTTGGAATTTTACTAAAGGATGGCTATAATATTGATTCCAATAGGGATGTCAAATATAGGCCAGATCGGTCAAAACAAATCTAGCGAACTTGATAATCTCAGCGAGTTGTTTACGGGACTCACTTCAGTTTAATTTAGTTCGGTGTGTCGAGTTATATTAACAAATCTTGTGGCCCTGATATTTATTGTGCGCCTTATGTAACATTACTTAGAGGTCGGCTTAATCGAAAGTCACGACATCAGCAATTCCAGTGGTATAGAGGGACTCAAAGGACAACTCCACCGACTGTTATGTCTGCCTTACACAAATTGCTAGTATAACAAGCAAGACCAAAAAGACCATTTAGTATTCCAACCTCTCTTCAGGTATCAGGCCTGTTTCTCACAGCGATAAACTTCCAATTCCAGCACCACCTAAAAATTGGAGTTTACATTATAAAAAGCTCTGGCGATGAAGATTTACAATTAAGTCCAGAAAAATACGATTTTGGTGGAACGTCCACAGTACCTCATAGAACCAATCAGTCTGAACTCAATGATCTAGTTCGTAATCTAAACCTGTCCAAGAATCAGGAAGAATTATTGTCATCCAGATTAAAGGGTTAGAATCTCCTTGAGAAGTGAACTGCAATTTCTGTACAGAAGACAATTAATATATCGTACTGATGTTGATTCATTACAGAGTGAGTTAGAAGACCGCCATGATCCAAGGAATAAAGGACCCTTAAACTCAGTTTAAAAGCCGCGCTTCTTCAAATTGGAAATGAGAAAACTTCGATTCTTATGTAGCCCATATGAAATAGAGATATGACAAAATAAAAATTTTGCTATTAAAGATAAAATGCCAACAACATTTTTGGAATGTATGTGGTAATTTGAAAGTTATACCACTTTGGTCCAACAACGTTGCAATGAATCAATATTCATGGTATTTAGTTGAGACACTTACATGCACAACTGAACTTGAATGTTTCTGTGATATCAAAAATAAACCTTAAAATATTTAAGAAATATTATCACATAAAACTTAGATCCCCTCATTGAAATGAAGTGTTGCATTGAAATAGGTAGGATGACTTTCTCAGTTAAATGAGAGATCTGTTCTACAATGACAACTTGAACCTAAAGCTAAGGAAGCAAATTGTAAAATATTATATTTGGTATGTTATTCTGCATTAGGTGGAGAGCTGGACGCATTGAGAAGAGCAAGAAGTGAGAGGTAATTATTAACAATAATCAAGTGCCAAAAAATTCCATACCATGAAAGGAAAATAAATGTCGACGCTTTGTTGGTCGAAAGCAAATGTCATAGCTAAGAAATATCAGTATATGGACTGTAATCCTAAGCCGAACAACTTTTTAGAATGCAGGGATGAACATATGACCAGGCAGTTCGGTGTGTTGCCCGGGGGTCTCGTGTCTAAGGGAGCCCAGATCATACGCAGATTTTTTTTTATTAAATGGTCTAGAAAATTATTACCTACTCATATCCAGTCATGCAGTATTTTTGAGATATGGAAAAATAACCAAACCATCGATAAAGAGTTAGAGAAAAGATTAAGATACGATTTTTTTTAAACCGATTTAAGAAATACTCTTTCACATAAATTTATATTTTTTCTTTTATTTTTTATTCTTCCTGTAACGGTTGCCTCTTTGGAACGATCTTACAATAAACTTAAAATGTTAAAAGGCTGTATGATATCTACGAACAGCGAGCAGCGATTGCGTGATTTGTCTATATTCTTTGTTGAATATTAAATTACATCAATTTTAAATATCACTGTCTTAATAGAACGCTTTGGTAATACCAAAGTTAGAAAAAAAGCCTTATAATATAATAGAAACTAACTTGTAATATTATATAGATATCTACTACCTACAGTGGGTACAATCTAGTTGCAGTTGGGTGTATAAATACATTTATATTGGAGAAACTATTTTGGTTCTCAACCAGCTCTTGTGTGATCTACTAACTTTTGTAATTTAAAATGGAATAGAATAATTTTGTTTTATGTGATTTATTTCTTTTTAATTTTGTGTTTGGTAATGAATTAAATGATTTGA
Source organism: Diaprepes abbreviatus (assembly GCA_034092305.1). Taxonomy (NCBI): domain Eukaryota; kingdom Metazoa; phylum Arthropoda; class Insecta; order Coleoptera; family Curculionidae; genus Diaprepes; species Diaprepes abbreviatus. The sequence goes on from JASJET010000103.1 coordinate 26,471,789, forward strand.
AAAATAATATGTTTAAAACTTATTTTTAAGTGTCAACTTCGGTTAGTTTGGGTAAAAGGAGGCCCACAAGCATAATTTGCACTGAGGCCCACTGCAGTCGAGATCTGCTTACGTCAGGTGAAGACCGAGAAGCTTTCTATGATAATCGCCAACGTCCGAGAGACCAAGTAAGGCTTGTGAAAAAAAAGAATATATTACTGAACATCTATCACAATCAAATACTGTCATTGCAAACCGTGTAAAAAACATAAAACAGTATTTACTTTTAAAAAATAATATGTTGTTTTTTATGTTAGAGGGATACGTTAAAGTATTTTCATTGTTTCATGCGTTAACTTGACCTCCAAATATGACAAAATTAAAAAGTGCTACCAAATTAAGGGGTGCTTTTTTGAGATTAAGGTAGATTTGTTCATTTTTAAGTTTCTTGAGTTTTACTCGAAAACTATGCATTTTTCGTAGGTACATGTCTAGAGAAAAATTTTAGTTAATTAAATTTTCCATCGAAAATATCTAAAAAAGTCATTTTCAAAAAAATGCACGGCAAAAACAAAATAAAAAAAGCAAAAAAAATTTTTTTTTTAATTTTTTCTACATAACTTTATTCCAAGTGATATTAGATATTGTCTCATGAAAAAGTAAGTTGACGTTACTCTCGTTAAAATATGTTGTCTCAAACTTTGCTACTAATCTCGGTATTAGCATATTGTTGCGTGAATTTATGTATAGACATCCTCGCCTTCAAAAGAAAGCTAACATCATGCCCGTTAAAATGGCCCCCCAACCGAAGTCTGTACCATGGGAATCAGCTGAGAAATGGCCTTTCAAAGTTTCCAATTTATTACGATTTTTATAACTTTTTACCCGCACACTGTGTAATTTTATATTTTTGCGTAAAAATTTTTCATAATTTATTGAACCAACTATTTACGATGTTTAATGATACAAATATTATACTTTTGAAGAACAACTTAAGTCTATTTTAGACTAAAGATGTCAGTTCCACATCTGAATACATCGTAACTTTATCATACGGCTTGAAAATTGAGAGCCGAAGCACCTGTCGCTATCAGTTATTCCAGAAGCATTCAATAAGTGTGAAATGTACTTGCAATTGTCCCCAACAACTGATTCTACTAAACAGCATGGCTTAAGATCATACATGCAAATGCAACAATGGAAAGGGAATTTAAATCTTCTCGAGTAGGGTTGGAAAAGGTCGAAAAATGGATTGTACAAGTAAATCTCCTGAACCTCAAACGTTGCTTGATAGAATAGCCTGTGGATGCACCAATGTTCATGTACTTGCCGTTACTGAAGACAATAGTCAAGAAGATACTAACAAAGATATTGACGAAATTATTGAAAATAATTTAACTGAATCCAGCTTTTGACTAAAAATAAATAAATTAAAAAAAGTATAAAAACAATGTAATTAATTTAATTTTTCATTCTGTAAAATATATTAAAGTTTTAAGACTCCATATCTCGGTTAAGTTTCATCGTATAGACTTCTACAAAAGCTCATTTTAACGGGGGTAAGGTTAGATTTTTTCTTTATAAATGCCTGACTTTAATAGGAAAAAAGTTATAGGGAAAAAATTTAAATAAATTTTTGCTGTTTTTGATTTTGTTTTTGCTTTTTTTGTTTTTATTCTTTAAGTGTATTTTTTTGGAAAATAGTTTTCTTCGACTTTATGAGGAAATTTCATGGCCTATAACTTTTCTGTAGACATGTATCTACGAAAAATGTATAGTTTTCGAGTAAAACTGAAAAACTCGAAAAATGGACAATTACCTTAATCTCAAAAACGCACCCCCTAATTTGGTAGCACTTTGTGATTTTGTCATATTTGGAGGTTGATTGAGCGTATGAAATAATGAAAACACTTAAACAATTTTAGTGGTGCAATCTCTGAAACTAGTGTTACCTCATTCTCAATAATTTTAAAATTGAACGAAGAGAAAACCATGGCAAACCCGATTAGTTTAAGTTTAAATCGCTTCAAGGTAACTAAAATTTCCGTTAGTGTGCGCCACTGTAGATTCAAGCGATATCGATGAAGGATTTTCTCATATTCTTAGAGCCGTGAGACCTGTAATATATAGATCCATTTTTTTACTATTTATTTATGCTACATGTATCGGGGCGATTTTTAATAAAAAGACTTACGCGCGCTCTGTAATTATAGACTAAAATTAAAACGGATCACAACGTGAAAAAACAAAGCGATCGTGGCCGCGATCGGTATAAGAAACGTGGACCTAAACACAGTCTCAAGGCATATCGGAGTTAATAAGTTACCGCCCAACTATTTGAAATATGATTTACGAGGATTTTTGAGCAGGTGAGAGGGGTAAAGGAACTATTCAGGGGTTAGATTTCACCTGTCGGAGAGTATTGGAATTACGTTTTAACTACTTCCGGTATAGCAGATGTCTCGCATGCGCCGGGTATTAATACTAATTGAGATGCACATAACTTTACATGCGAGATCGAATTATTGGAAAGAAAACAAACAGAGTCTGTGAAATATTCTAAATATGTAAACATATTATGTATCTACAAACCGCTATTGCCCTTATCAATATTAATAGGTGATTTTTTTTAATTTTTTTTCTCCCACCTCCCCTCGTTCTGTTCTCTGTAAGATCTATTTCAAAAATAAGTTTTTTTTTCAAATTCATTTCATATCTTTTATTTAGTTGGATATAATTTTTCATCACATTACATTATAAAGTTGATCATACTCACATTTTAGGTTTTGTATATATTTTTATACTGTTTTTACAGAAAAAAAAAATGAGGTATATTATGAATATTTTTTGTAAATTTAAAGAGTGGGTAAGGTCCTTAATTCAATTTTTTAACTTTTAATGGTAAAATGATTACATGAACCAACATCATCATAGGCTTTCTTGGACGATCCATTTTTAAAACATAAGCTCTCTCAATTTCTCTCCATCTTTCACGGTTCTATGCCTCTCTGACCCAAATGAAACCGGCCGACTCTTTCAAGTCATCGGTTCATCTAGTTCGAGATCTGCCCATGCATCTTCTTCCATCATATCGTCACCATTTAAGAATTGCATTTGATCATCATTCGTTGTTCCATTTTAGTTCTTCTACGGCTTCTGCAACATCTTTCAGCTTTATCGCGGCTCGAAATCAACTATTCCTCCTATGTTCTTTTAGAGTTACTCCAATCATCTGATTGTGAAGGTCCATGTTTGACCACCAAATGTCAGCATTGGTAGAACACAGTGGTTAAATAATTTAGCTCGAAGATATATTGGAATAGCCTGTTCTTTAGTATGCGGCTGAATTTACCAAACGTGTCCGATATATTTCGGTAATCTCATTGTCTCTCTTTCTAGTGTTATTTGAGGGCTTAAATATATGTAGCTAGTTACATTTTCTGATTGTTGATTTCTTATAGAAATTTGATGATCATCACTGCACATAGTCTTGGGTTTGGAGATATTCATTCTAAAGCCTATTGCATTTGATTACATCCAGTGGTGTTGAAATAATCTATAATAAATTACCCGTTAAAATAAAAACGGCAAATAAAAATTGATAATTTTTTAAATAAATGACATTACGTTAAATATTTTTCCTCATTTCCTGGTAACAGAGTTTCGATTGCTAAAAATTTTTTTTTTCTTAAAAGAAACATTCGCTAGTTTATTTGCAAAGAATGTCTTAATTCTATTAAAAATATAGCGGTTCTTCTTCTTAAATATCATACAGTATAATAATATCTTAGGTGAAATAAATTTTTTGGACACTCTATGTTATATTTGAAAAGTTAAACTGCCTCTGTTGAATTACAGACTGCCCCCTGGTATAACATTTTTTACGAAGAAGATAAAAATTTACCTAAAAAAGATTTAAAACGAAAATAAGTGATAATATAAAATAAAATGTTTCAGTTCCATAAGAAGATTCCTAATAATCGAGCAACGACATGCAATAATCTGACATGATGAAATTGAATTGATTTAAATAAACACAAAATATTATATTTTGCGTAGATATACCTTCATTTAAAAAAATGTTTAGTTACTTTCTTTCTTGCATTATATAATACAACAAACCTTACAAGGCCAAACTAATCCTGCATTCTTTCCAACATATATCTGTTCGATTTTCCACAAGATCAACATAGCAAATTACTTTTATTCGCTGACGATACTGCTTTGGCGACATTCTTAGTAGCATATAAATAGACTGGAGAGACGAATGGTCAATTAGAAAATCAAGTTAAACGGGGGCAGGAATGTTCACGATAGCTCACAAACAATGAGACTCCCTGCAGAGATTATGCGAAGTATTTAGGGCTAGTCTTCGACAGGAGACTTAACTGACTCCGTAACAATAAATGTTTACTGAGCAAAGCATAAATATATATATATATATATATATATATATATATATATATATATATATATATATTTATATATATATAAATAGGTTAGACCGTCGTGAGACAGGTTAGTTTTACCCTACTGATGACTCGTCGTTGCGATAGTAATCCTGCTCAGTACGAGAGGAACCGCAGGTTCGGACATTTGGTTCACGCACTAGCTCGAGCGGGCTATGGTGCGAAGCTACCATCCGTTGGTTTATGCCTGAACGCCTCTAAGGCCGTATCCTTTCTAGTCAAATGTGGCAACGATATCTCTTGGAGTTCCGAGAGTCGAAAGGCTCAAAACAATGTGACTTTACTAGGCGGTCGGCGTTCGTGCCGGTCGTCGCACGAGCCCTAATTGCCGCGTGGGATCACCGGTCGGCGGCGGGATCGATCCTTGCCACGTCCGACCTGATCTCTTGGCGGTCGATCATGGGTCAAACAATCGTTTCGATGTTGGAACTCGGAATATATATATATATATATATATATATATATATATATATATATATATATATATATATATATATACACCAATAAATCTTAATAAAGCTTTTTGTTCTACTAACTCTAAAGAAACAATATATAAGACACGAATTTTTCCATGAACACTGTATATTAAAAAAATAAAAATATTAAGTATAATCAGTTTTTCAAATAACAAAGTTCCCGACACTTAAAATACTGAAATCCTTCAAAACAATTATAAAGGTAATTTACGTTAATTCTTGAAACCCCATTTTATCAGACCCTGTACCTGTTACATATTAATTATGCCATTTTTACAGAATAATATTTTTGAAGATTAAACTGTTATCTGGAATTTCTAAGAAAACATACACCCTTTTCTCTCACATTAAATTTACCATATTTGTTTACCATAATTACATATTTCGATCTTGCTATCAGAACCACACGCGTTATAATATTTTTAACAGCTGCAACTTAATCTGACTAACAGCGGACTATTTTAAAAGTCAAATTAGTCCTTTATAAGACGTAATATACAATTATTTAAGATTTAACTTAACTACTTCATATAATCAGTTAAACGTTTAAACAAACCTTAATTTGACAGTAGATAATGTAAATTTATTTATAAAAATTGGATGGCATACGTGTCTTGCTATTTATGGCAGATCTTGTTAATCATTTATGTAATTTTTATAAAATTTAGGTTGAGAATCATAAACATATGTTTTGGTTGACTCTGCAATATCAACATTTTTAAACCGTTTTAATATAAATACTTGAAATATAGCACATATATTGAAAGTCCGATTAACATTGTTCATAAAATCACCTTTTAGGTTTTCTTGCTGTAATGACTTCTTGAGATACGAGGTTGGAAAAAAACTTTCTGATCTCTCCCAGCGTTGCCTGAGTGAGAGAGTTGTTTTGTGCAGGTTTTATACTGTGATTTTATAAAGTTTTGGAAGAAAGCCGAAGAGCAACAGTGATAAAATATATTTTAATGAAAGGTTTATCTATTTCAGAAATTGAGGCTCCATTAGAGAAGTCTGCTCCTTTATTGTGGCCTTTGGGAACAACACTCAAGAACGGATGTCTATGTCTTTAAGATGACATTAGGTAGAAAAATAAAGCAAATTTAGAGGTAATTTTTGCATGTTAAATCGGTAGTTTATCATACCATCTTCGTATACAAACCATGTAAGTTTAGAATTTAACAAGGTAGTTAGAAAAACGCAACATCGTACTGATACTTGGTCTTTTTCGTAATAATTAATTTTATCAACTATTAGTGGATACATTCTGGTCCTTAATTTATCTCAGAAAATTATTAAAATTTGTAATAATGGACCAATGCAATTCAAACACTCATTATGGTAGGGTTACGAAGTGGTTTGCTTTTTCGGTTATTTTTTATTTAGACTTTATTTATTTTGTTATTGTTTAAATATTTTTGAATCTCATAAATGAGTAAACGTAGTAATTTTCATTGAACTTATTAATTAAGTACTTTTATATCATTTTTTTTTAATTTTTACCCTCTAATTCACTTAATTTGAAAACCGATCTAAGTTGACTGTAGAAAATTTAAATTGTCAAGTACAACAATAAGTCAAACAAGTTGCGAAAATTTTGTTTGGTTTCAGGAGATAACTATTTCTCTGACCGATTACATCGCTTTATCTCTAGGCTATTATCTTTAATTTTCTTATATAAGCGCCAGCAAAAGTCTCCATCCATTTTCAAAAAATAGAAGTGTATATAATATGAATTCCAGATGAAATCAAGAAAATAAATGTACTAAGGTTTAATTAACAGAAAACAAAAAACCTCCCTTCGAAAAATATTACAGAATTATTACAAATTATAAGGAAAAATTATACATGTTTTGACTAGCAAAAGTCTAAACACCTAATAAAAATATGTATTTTAAATGGCCCGTAGACATTTTAAATGAAATAATATATCAATTTAAATCAACTAATTAATAATTGGCAGGAAAACCTATTAAATCGGGTACTTCTTGAAGGATCTTTAACATAGTATGCACCAACTTTTGTATTGTTTTTTATTAACTAAAAATTTTAGTAATTTATTTTTGATTCTTATTTCATCTCAGCGAATTTTTCTGTCCAGTATATTCCAAAAATGCCCAGTCAGATTCAGACGGAGGTTTTGCGGAGGTGTCCGAAGCTTATGATGTTATATGGTAATAGTAACGCACAATGAAAGCAGTGTGCTTTGAATCGTTATCTTGCTTAAAATAGCAGTTACTTTTCTGCACTCTATTCTAGATTTTCTTTTAAAATAGTTCAGGAGACATTTTTATTCGTGGTTCCTTAAATTATTACTAAATTTCCAACATCTAAGGCTACCATACAGCCCGATACTATTACACATCTATTTCCATCATTAATAAGATTGATTAGGGGCGGATCCAGCGTCTCTCTATGGGGAAGTGGGGCGACAAGACTATAGTATGACAAACGAAAGCGACTTGTCGACGGGGGCGAGGGTATCTGTGATATTCACATTTCTAATGCAGCAAGCAGAAGCAAGTCCATTTTTCTAAATTCAAAACTCTTAGAGGGGGCTTCGCCCCCCCCCCCCACTTGTATCCGCTAGTGGTTTTGATAGTGTTCATAGAATTAAGTGCTTCTCTCGTTTTTCTCCATACTTTTTTATGCCTTTGAATTCAAATATATTAAATTTACTGATGCGAATATATCTAATATATTTGGATCCAACAACATCAAAAAACTGGAGAAGCACTTAATCCTAAGAACACTTTCAAAACTAGTAAGCATGGAGGTGGAGGTATAATAATATGGGGTTATATAGTGTCGTTGGATATTGGAACTTTGGTAGCAATTTAAGGAATCATGGATAAAAATATTTTAAAAGAAAATCTAGAATAGAGTGCAGAAAATCTTAAACAGATTACAGATTACTATTTCTAGCAAGATAACAATTCTCAATGACATTGTTTTCATTGCTCGCCATATGTACTACATAACACTTCTCGCGGGCTTCGAACACCTCGATAGATTCTCAATCTCTCGATCTCAATCCGATTGAGAATATTTGGGATGTATTGGATACAATAATTCAATGTTATGAAATAATAAGCAAAAGTAAATTACGAAAAATTTTAATTAATGGAAAGCAAAACATAAGGCAAGAAGGAATTAGACTTTTGCGAGTCAAAAATGTATTTATTTATCATTCTATAATGGTTTTGTCTGCTGTTATTAAACCGTTGTAATATTGAACTTTTGGTAAATTTATTTTCCAAATTTTGTCTAGTATTTGTATTTTAAACGCTTTTCTTTTTAAAAAATAGTGATATCCCTAGACTTTTGCTGGCTACTGTTTGTAATGCAAATTATAACATTAATTTAAGCATAACAAAACTGGAAAACTATAAGATCTAACTTTAATCGCAACTACATCAGTTCTAAGCTTAAATATTTTTAGTGAATCTGTCCGTTGTAAACAACTTTGATGGCTTATATTTCGCTAATTAGGTCACTAGGTAAACTATGGTTAATGACATATTTATTTGCAATTCGTTATTCACCTATTTTTAAGTCAATTTAGAGCACATCCCTACAAAATTCTATCGTTAAAAAGGGAAAAACTACAAAGTTATACGGTAGTCATACACAGACGGACGGACATGACGAAATTACAAAAATTCATGGTGCCTGCGGAGCCTTAAAAATAACTAATCCCAGTTTCACATCTAATAATCAAAGGTTATGAAAAAATAGTGGATCATCAAATGTTTTGCAACTGTTGATTTATGTGTCAGTAATGTTAACAACAAATCAAAACTCATTATAGATCTTTTAGAAGGAAACTGACTTAATAATATAAAACCAAATTTTTTATGGTAAAAAAATAAACATTTAAATTTAAACCAATATGTTTGTTATTAGACAAAATAGAAAAATTGTATGCAAAAGTTTTACAAGCACAATTGTGAGCGAGACATTAAATATATTGTTTAATATTTAAATTTAGGGATTAATTCTGGATGCATTTCATAACCTGTGCCCAATTTTTCCAGATATTGCCAACAAAAAAAAGGATATTTTCTATACTTTGGAAAGCTATGCAAATCTACTGACATAATGTGGTTTGCAAATTCAGACCGGATATCAAGAATTTCATGTTAGTTTGAAAAATCAGAGTATTAATAGATGAGATGTAAGAGTGTGGCAGTGAAAAGGGCAACACACTGTATATGGGTAAAATGATCAATAATACAATCTCTTATGAAAGCAGAAATAATCTTGCTTTCAGTACATTCGCAAACTATCTGCCTGTCACTATATAAGGAGATCAAAATAATATATTACACATTTACCAATTTATGACATGTCCTGCATATAAAAAACAGCAAATTTATTAATATATTCCCATTTAATTACCTGTTCTAATATAATATCCAATACAATTAATAATGAAGACGAATAAATACAGATAAAGTAGTTGAAAACATGTTTTATATAAATTCAGAATACCTTTCCGATTTTTAAGTTAAAATGGCATCAATCGTATTAGGGTAAAGTGGGGTAAAAATGATCAGGAGCATTACATGTATCTTGGAAATTGATGTTTACCTGGAATAAGGGAATAAAGCTAAAATTTGGATCTTACTGAATGTGTTTGGAGATACACTAGTCTTTTATTTACAGCTCACCTGAACTAACTATGACCTATTATTAAAATTGGTGACCCCTTGTAAACATAGTCTTTTAGGCATTGCTAACAGAAATTTGCATATTTAATGTAAGGATTCTTAAGGCAGATGAGACGTATATGGCTGTAGTAATAAAATTGGTGCATCTATCCATAGACAGATGCTCTTATACATAACTGAATCTAACAAGTAAAGAAAAGGTTATGCCTATTATTACATGAAGAAAATAACATAAATGTCTTTACTAAAATCAATATTAATACTCAAAAGTGTGCAAAAATTTATTTTGTTTTAGCCACAATCCAAAAAAATATATACTATAGTAGTAACAACTCATTAAAAACTTTTCACATGTATTATATATCCACCATGTGGTTTAGAAGTTTCCTTACTCAAAAAAAAAGAAATATTTTCAACCGACTAAAAAAGTTGTACACAACATTTAAAGATTAAAAATCCTTCAAGAACCCAAATTTAAATAAAATCTTAAACTAAACTAAAATCGGCAACAAATTGACTTTTGAGATGTGGTTGTCATTTGGCAAGAGTTCCAATAAGTAAAATAAAGTTAAACTTAACAAGGTTCATTAAGAATCCTAACTGAGAAATTACCAGTAATTAATTTTTCGACTGCATTGCCCCACTCTACCCTACTTGTATCCAACTTCTGGGTAAAAATGATATTTGTCGTTTTAATTCGAATTTTTAAAAGAAAACGACTCAAAAAATCATGTCTCTGTCTGTTTGCAGACATAACATTGATTTATTCATACAAAGCGAATTAAATGTTAAATTATTTTATAATATTTATATGGACCAATTTGACTTGTAAAACGTTCGCTCATTAGTCAGATTATGTTGCACGGTAAAAAATTTACAACACGCGTGATTGTGATTGCAAAAACATAATATATAATTATGGTAAATAATGTAATGTGAAAGAAAAAGATGAAATTAGTCTTAAAAAATAAATTCTTAGTAGTAAAGCAAGTGGAATTAGTCCATGGTCGATAAACTGGAAGATCGGTTTTATCATAAATAGTTTTAAGAAGAGTCTCGAGCTATTTTAATTAACTAATACTGAATGAAATAAAATCAGCCGTTTTTTTTTGTTGTGGTTGTGGTTAATTTTTTTTTAGGTTACGTAATATATAATTAAAGCTAATTTGCAACCTGTGTTTAAAAAAGTTATTTAAATATAACATTCTTTTCCCATAATTTAATAATAAGACATAATTGTCTGGAAATTATATCAGCATCACTATACGCTTTTGATTTCGAGCTTTTTATGCCAGTTTCCGGGAAAATACGGATACCTTAATTTAGGTATTTCTAATTAGTGAATCACCTTATTTTTAAGTTTAACCAAAATTTAAGACTGTCTTCATTTATATCGTATTTTAAAACGGAAAAAACTGAAGTGTTATTTAAGTATAATAACTTTTATGGTTTTATAGTCATTAAACAACCTTATAGTTTCATCAAATTAAGATATCTTTTCGTATGAGGATAATTACGGTGATTTTTTTGCTCTCTCATCGAGCAATGTTTAAATGTCATTTTTTATTTAGTGGCCTCATAGACAAAATATAAACCTCTAGAAATGATTATAATCTTCCTTTCCTTTCCAGTAGTCATTCGGAAAAGTGGAAACACTCAATTTTCCTAATTTTTCGATGATTTTTTACATACCTCCTATTTGGGAGCCATAGAACACCAATGATTTCCCATGGTTTTTCCAAAAAAAAAATTATTTTCACTCATAAAACTTGTATTTTGCAATCTTTTAAATTTTGGTCATTAGACAACATTTAATCATTTTTTTAACAAAAATTAACATAAGTAAACGCGGACGGAAAAAGTTACATTTTGCTCAACTTATTCAAAAACATTTCTAGTAATTTTCTTTCATGCTCGTAAAAAAATTTTGCTGACTAGTACTGACCAGTGGAGGCGGAAAACTCTCTGCGGGAATAGGAGTTGGGAAAGGTTCTACAAGTTATTGTAAGGGATTGTTACGGTTAGTTCTAGTGAGTGTTTTTTTAAATTTTGCAGCGCTATCCCTAATGCTGCAAACTGTAAGAAAATTATTTTATTCTTATTCAGTAATTTCCAAGGTCAGCCGAATGTACCCTTTTGAACAAAAAGAATAGAAAGTGTCGAAAGAGAATGAAGGGTACAAACAAAACCTATGTAATTTATAAGAAAACATTCTGCAACAATGCGCAGGATTGCGCGGTATTTGTCTCATAACTTAAGTTTTGGTTCAGTCTAGTTTCCCGGCTTGACTTTACATGTTTTCTGCTATATTTTACCAAAATATTGTATGTAGCTTTAAGAAAAATGGGCTATAGTTCAGAATGTTCATATGCTGACGAATGAAAGTGGCAAATTCTATTGGAATAGGTCAGAAAAAAGCGTCACGAGAAAGTGATTTTTTTTTGAAAAACCATGCGATATCGGCAAAAAAAACATCATATTCGTGTTCTACGACCCGAAATTAGATGATATCAAAAAAATTATTGAAAAATTTGGTGTTTCCACTGTTCCGAATAATTACCAATTCTCAAACTGTAGTTTTTAAAAATCTAAAGAAATTCGCCATATTGACATTTATTGCATATTTTCAACGAAAGCTGATACAGAGATGCATAAGAAATTTAAATAAAATTCTTATAAAAAAAATTGTACCGACTGCGAAATAAAATTTTTATAAAAAAAATTGAACCTACTTCTAAAAAGGGGCTAAAAAGCGAAAATTAAACAAATAACTGCTAACTCGAGACACACACGCTACGGTAAGGAAGCAATTACAAATAAAGTATTGCTTAGTCTTTTTATGTAAATCACATTTTTTCAAGTATTAAGTTTGCGCCCAAAATTTTTAGGAGTTGGATAAAATGTTTATAAAAATTTTAGTTTTAGTTCTGAATTGAGTTGAGTTTTTAAGGTCGCAAAAAAGTACCCATTTTATCCAAATTTGTAGAAAACACTAGAATGAAGAACTTACTTTGGCATGTGCTCAAAAATTTTCGTCACGTTTTTTCACTTCTTTTTCGGTATTTTTGAGTTAAATCGATAAATTTAAATTTTTTCGCCTATTTTTAACCATGAGACTAAAGCATATCATCGTAGGCAGAAACAATGTCCTTTTTTTTAAATTATTTATTATTTGTTTTGATGAAAAAAAGGTTTCAGCAATATAAAATATGTTTTCGTTAAAATTTTTTCCGTAGAATTAAATTTTCCATTAGTTTATCTAAAAAGTTAGAGATTTTCAATAAAGAATATTTTTTTTATTTAATTCTAACATATTATCAATTAATAATTCAATAATTTGGAAAATCGAATTATTAATCACTCTTATAATGGGCAATTTGAAAAATGAAATTTTGAATTACTCTGGTAATGGATAATTTTATTTCTAAAATTATCAATTACTTCGTCAATTATTAATTGAAGAATGAAATTTTCAATTACTTCGATAATTGATAATTTTAAGAGTAAAATTACCAATTACTTTATTAACTGATAATTTTAGGAATCAAATTACCAATTGCTTTATTAATTGATAATTTGATTTTGAAAATTATCAATTGATAAAGTAATTAATAATTATATTTTGTGAATTCATAATCATTCATTTATTAGTATTCCTACTTTTAAAATTATCCATTAGCTAATTAATTGATAACTATACCCGATAACATGGCTTAAAAAATATTATTGTCCATCTTTTGTAATCAGATTTGCAGGCGCATGGTTCCAATGAACTTAAAGACAGATGAGAATGAAATTTCAGAGAAATTGAGTTTCAAACTTTTTTAGAGAAACTATTAACATTGTTTCATACTGTAAACGCATCATTCTAAGTTTTGTCTTCTATCCACAGATCTTGAAGCATCTTATTTTTAATCTATAACACTGAAATTTCGAGCAAAAAATATATGTTTACGTATGTTCAGAAACTAGATCAAAAACTCATTTTTACGTTATTTTTTTTACACACATGGAAATATCAAAATTTATTAAGGCCAGTTCGTTTTTGTTTAAATCCTAAAACTAAATATAAAATAGGTATTAGTCTAGAATCATTTAATTTGTCGCAGTTGTTATTTTATTTATTAAATTTCGTTTTATTTGACTTATTGTCAAATCTTAACTGAAAATATTTTTACATTTTTTAATATTAAAATGTTGTGTAGCCTTTAAACACCCGTAAAACAACATAGAAGTATTTACAGAAATACACAATTATTTTATAAAATGTAAGTTGGGGTTTGGCTTGAACTATTGTTAAAAGCTCAAAAACAATGGTGTCTGTAACAGTACACCTTTTAAAAATACCTTTCTCGGCGCCATGCCATGTGGCACAATGGCGTGAAAAGTCGATATATACCGTTGCCAAGGAAAAGGGTTTGAATGCCAACCCTTCGCGCTTTTACCCCTGAAAAAAGGGCGCATGTCCACGCATGTTTAGTGGAGATGCACGAAAGAGAAAACGTTGTAAATTTTCGATCGAAAACAAAACGTCAAAACAATGGACAAGACTGTCCATGATGGAAACGCAATGGAAATATTTATAATTCTACTTTAAAAAATTCATTTTTTATTACTTATACTCGTTTCTTTGTTTGGGTTTATCTTATACAATGTGTTATACAAATTACGAAATATTAAAGATACACTACTTAAACATGTTTACAAACATTGTTACCTGAAAGGATAAACACTAGACACTGAATGATGGGGAATTACACATATAATTTTCTTGTGAAGAAATATGTTTAATTCTTTTTTCTATCCATGATAGTGAAAGTAGTTTATTGGTTAAAAAAAGTTAGAAAACTTGATTTTCCATAAATAATTTTATATTGTTCAGATTTTCTATAGGGCCATTTGATTTTCAATCCTTTAAAATGCCATCATTCGTTCTCTAAGGAAAGTTCAGGCAAAGATGCTATATTACTTAATAAAAAACAAAACATTATTTATATTATGACTTTTTATGTATTTTTTATAAATAAAAAATGTTCAAAGGATATTTCTTTAATCCGTCTTATACTTTCACTAAAAAAAAATCTAAGAACGTTAATAAATGTCAAGTTTCAGAAGCCGAAAAAAAATAATTCGTGCACGCTAAATTAACTCAAGAGTAGCTGTCCTTTACCTTTCAGAGAACTATACATCTGTTTCAGATTTTAAAGGTACGGCTTTTTAAACAAATTATAATAGGATTTAATCGGAAACCAGATCATGAGCGAAAAAGGTAAAAAAATTATCAAGGTACCCCTTGTTTTAGAACTATATGTAAATGTTTAGTTTTTTGACAGTTATTTCTTAATACGGGTAAAACTATAGATTCACATTCCGATGTCCTATGAAATTTCTTCACACACACATACCTTCATGTTGGATACTGAATCAGACTAAAATCTCGATTAACAATCAAAATACTACACATTTTTAGAAACGCTAAAACATGAATATATCTCCTTGCTTCATTAATATTATTGTTGGTAGAAAATTCCATTCAAACAGAAATTTTTTAATCTGGCGCTTTTTTTTAAATAATAAGTTACCTCCATACCAATGTCTTCTCGTAATAATATGATTTTGTTCCGAAACCATGGGGTGGTCTTTATTACAATTGATTGAACTTATAGCTGACCGATTCCATTCAAAAGCGTGCAGTGAAAATAATAAAAAAAAGCTTTCTCCGTGAAATATATTATTCTGGAACCCAAAAAAGTGTAAACATATTTTGCCGTTTCGTGAAAAAATTATTTTCAACGAAGTTATCGAGATTTTAAAATTAAGCTTAGAATTTTTGCAGTAAAGAAAAATGACACTTTTTTATTATTCAAAATTGTATATTTTTATGACTAATCGACGTAATTAAAAATGCTTTCTCTGTGAAATATATCATTATAGAAATCAAAAAAGTGTACACATATTTTGTCGTTTTGAGAAAAAATCATTTTCAACGAAGTTATCGAGATTTTAAAGTTGAGATTAGTGTTTTGACAGTGAATAAAAATACAGCGATTGTTTCATTAAAAATTTTATATTTTTATGACTAATTAACGAAATTTAATTTTCTTCTCTGATTGAAGTTACATGAGTCATGAACTTTAAAAGCTGAAAAATTTTCAAAATTAACAAAATCAAGAATTTTTTTTCAGGTTGCTTCATTACATAACTATCATTTTTGTAAGTTTTTTGTGTAATTTATCAACCAAAAGAGGTTTCATACAATTATCAAAAAAGTAGAATAATACGAGCAAATGTTCGCAAGTAGCAACTTGATTACAAAGCTGATTTGATGTACAATTTCAACATGTTGAAATTGATTGATGGATTTTCTCTACAATTTCAACATGTTAAAATTGTACATAAAATCGACCTCAAAACAAGTTGTTACTTGAAAATATTTGCTCATATCATTCTATTTTTTTTTTAATAATCGTACGAAACCTCTTTTGGTAGATAAATTTTTACAAAAAAATTACAAAAATGATAATTATCTAATGAAGCATATAACAAGCAATCGTAAAAAAAATCATGTTTTTGTTTTGAGAAACGGCCGCCATTTTATTCATTTTAAAAATTGTAATTTTAAAAATGGGCATTATATTGTGTATTTATGGTAATACTTTGTTATACCTAGTACCAGGAAACAGGGAGTGTGTATCTAACATATTTTTGAATGTCTATGAAAGATCTAAATTAGTCGTGACTAGTTTTTTCTCATAAATCATATTATTTAATAACAATATGTTAATAATAGAGACAGAACTTATTCCCATATTAACTAGATGCCACATAATCAAAAAGGTACCATTTTACAGATTTTATCTGCAAAAATTGTAGGAGCAACATTCAAGAGATACTAGAAAAACATTTACCTACCTATGCTGGAAATTGACTGTGCGTTGCTTAACAACATTCAATCGTGACATGCATTTTTTGCTTACGTGATAATTTTGACTTCAATTTGCTTACTATTTTGTGTTTTATGAAGTGTCTTGGGGGCACAATGTCTTCGAAATATTTATGAATCACGGCCATATATTGTGGCCTAGCTCTATCATATTTTATAATAATATATTAGTAATAATTTCAGATTCGTTGTGTACGACCCCAAAAATTCACCCATGCCAATTTTGGAGAAAATCAAACAAAATTAATTTTTTTGGTTGCCATATTGTCAGCGTCATCTTGGATATTACTCCACCAATTTCGACCAAAAAAATATGGGACTACCGCAACAACTTCTTGAACATAAATTAAAAAATTTCATTTAAATCGGTGCCGCCGTTCCGGAGTAATCGATGTACATACATAAAAAAAACATACATATTCGACGAATTGAGAACTTCCTTCTTTTAGAAGTCGGTTAAAAACAGTTTTAATGGGCTTGTGTATCCATTGAAGATGATTTAAGAAGTAAAAATTTTCATTCGAATATAATCGATCTTCATTTTTGCAGGAAAGTAGAAACAATAGTTCTTGAAGATCGTCCTTTGAAAGTATCTAATATCGGTATAGCATTAAATTTATCCGAACCAAGCGTCTTGACAATCTTACATGATAAACCCGACATGAGTAAAATTTTATTAAGGTGCGTTCCAAGAATATTGACTCCTAACAAAAATTGCTTAGACATCATATTTTTCAAAATCATTTGAAATGTTTGAATCCAGACCCTGACTTTTTTCCTAAGCTACTGATGGCGGTGAGATTTGAGCACATTACGAGGATCCAGAACCAAATTCTTTTCCATGAATCCATGGAATAATCTTAAAAAGCTCTGTATATAATATGTAGCTAGAAATCTCATGGCTACCTTTTTTAATGATTAAGACGAAGTTATTCTTATTGAATACATATTACAATAATAATCGTAATGCATAGACAAAATTACATAGATTTGTTGGTGAAAACATCCTGGTTTGTGTCCAACTTCTTTACATCAACATGCGTGTTCACAACAACTAAAGTTCTATCTAAGTGGGTGTAACTTCTTAGAGCTAGACTACTAGCTATGAAGCCCATTTGACTTATTTTCATTCAAAAATTAAAAAAAAAAACACTTTAGAGGACGACATTTTGCAAACGGTAGCTAGTGGAGAGAGGATATTGATGCCTCTTATAAAGCCAAAAGGATTATTTTTTTGGTGAAATAACGTCATTACAGGACAGGTGGCGTAAGTGCATTGAAGTTTCAGGAATAATTTTTCAACATAATTGAAAAATAAAATTATCAAAAATGTAGGTTTTTGTTTCATCGTTAGCGAGAAAATTTTTTGAGGTCCCCTCGTATTATCAATTTTTGCAACTGGTTAATAAAATTCATAGGATAATATATGACTCGCTTGGGAAAATAATATTTACTCTTAAAGCCTTCGGCTGCTATTTAAAGTAGCTTTAAAATATATAATTTATATTTTTACTTGTTAACTAAACGAACATATTTAATTAAGGTTAAATTTGTTTTTGACCTAACAAACTGAAGTACCAAAGTAATATCAAATTTGTTTGCAGTGTCTATCAGCTTTAATAACTAACACCATCGATAAAATTAAAAAACTGTTTAATCACTACATGATTGTTACAAACTGCTGCGTTGTTTAATTAAAAAATAAACTAGCCCATTTTCCCTTGATATATTTCGTAAAAGTAAAAGTGATGACCGCAACATAGTTGGTTCCACATTCCAAACAGGTAGAACCCGGCACTATTAATTGCCAGAATTTAACACATTTTTATTCAAAAATTCCTAAAGGCGAAATCCCATACGACTTTGTTTTGGGTTCGATTATAAATCACTAAAAATGCGAACCCAAAAAAGGTCGTACAAGACTCTACGAGGTGAAAAAGACCCGCGCAAACTTCTTTCTCTTTTAAATATCCATAATTTATCAAATAATAGGTGTTATTCACGTATGGTGTCACATGAAGAAAATAATACCATCAAACATTAATAACTTTATATACTGGGTTCCTAACTGCAGGTTGACTTCTGCTTTGTTAAAATATTATAAATTGTCACATGCGGTGGTCTAAGAAGTACTACCATATAATAGCTCAAGCTTCTTTTCTTGTGTTACTTTTTATAAGTCATTAATTTTCTAATTATTTTAGTCTCTACAAATGTCAAACGTAAAAAATAATTTATCTTTAAAATTTATCGTGTAGTTATTCGTTGTAGTAATTTTCAAGTCTCAAGCGTCAAGTAAAAGCACCAAATAGATAAAGTACTGTGACTAAGAATAATGGGATTCTACAGGTATACTTTTCCTTCTCTTCTTATTTTAAGTTCTTAGTCATTTTTAGGTAGTATTAGATGGTTTTTCCATCTAATTTGATTATTTAGCTTTATGAAATAAGTTACAACCTTTTACTCTTTTTTGACATGATATGTTTGTTCAGGCTAAGTTTTACAATTTAGGGCTATACAAAATTAAACTTAATATATTTTAATAAGTGTTTGTCTTCTTTTTAGTTCTGGGAGTGTTCTTCTTCAGGACTAGGTTAGTCTTGGGTGCTCCCAGCTGTTGAGCTGGTCATCAGCGGCTCTCAATTGTGTCTTACAGTAATGCATTGGGATCATTTAAGGTGGGTGCTCTGGTATTCCGGGCTGTGTCTTGTTGTTCAGGGTGGATGTCTATGATCGCACTTTCGCGGGGTATGTGCTGGATTGTCTTTCCTTGGTTGCAGCTTTTTGGGGCAATCCCTGAACTATGTGGGGTATACTCTGTCGCAGTTTGAGCATCGTGGTGACACGTCTTTTGATCTCTTGCATTCTGTTAAAATGTCATTTTGTCCATAACTGACGCAACGTGATTGAACCGTGCAATTTACTGCTGTTTGTCCAAACAGTTAACAGTTGCAACCCTGGTATATTTGGTTTTCTAGTTTTCTATTTTTGATTTTGTTTCCCAATATTTCTTTTAGTCAGTGTTTGTGGCTCTCTTGTCTTTGCAGCAGGCGTGAAATCACTGTTACTGTAGTATCGTATAAACATTTTTATTGATTGAAATCGAATTTTTCTGAGAATAATTTTAAAACGACTTTAAGAGTTTTTCGTATTCTAACTGCTATGGTGCTATTGGTAGTTGGTTGTGTCCAGGAATTATTTAGTTATTTTTTGGTCGTTTATGGTTTTCGGTGATATTTTGATTTCTTCTGATGTAGTTTTCGCGTGCTCTAGGTTACATTTGACTCTAAACTCGGAGTAGGGGCATATACTTAGTTGGGTACCATCCGGTCTTGGTCGGCGTCTTCTTTTTTGTCTGGGGATTTCGAATCCATAAAAGCTGGGAAATCTCGATTTCCCATCTCCATTTCTTCTTGCGTGGTTAGTTTTTTCTGATTTCTTGCAATGTTTTCTGTGACCCATGTGTTTGGTTCTGAAGTTGTTTGACGAATTCTTTAAATTCGTCATTTCTTATTGCACCTGTTGTAGGTGGGTCCTTTCTTTAGCGTGTTTGTTAGTGATTTCTTTGAGCTGTGTTGTATGTTTTGTTGTAAATCTTTTATTTTGTTGTTGAGAGTTTTCAACGATGTTCTTTTCTTATGTACTTATTTTGTTTTGAAGCTGTTGTACTTGTTCGCTTAGTGCCTTGTTTTCTTTTTACATGTTAAGGTATTTTGCATTTTCTCTTCGGAATGATTCCTGATATATTTTTGAGCCTCCAATTACCATTTGGATATTTTCCAGTTCCTTTTCTCAGGTTGGAGAGATGTTCTTTTTTGTTGTTATTCATTCAAGGATTTTGGTTCTTTTCTTGACTTTTTCTTTATGTTTTTCGTTTCTCGAGTCTTTCTATTTATGGATCATCTTTAGTTGTTTTAGCTAGGACTTGATTATCCTTACTGTTCAGTCTGAACCATCTTTCCATCGATTGTTTAATAACGCAATAAATTTGGTTGAGGTTTTTAGTTATTTATTTAATTAATTTTCATGGGTTCTATTAAGGCTCTAAAAGAAAATAAGGTAAAAAAATGAAATAATGTGAAGTAAGGTGTACGTCAAATAACATGGCCAACGTTTTACCTGTATTTTATTTTAATGTTTAAACAACAAGCATAGTTATTGTGGACATAGGCTACGGCGAATTTTTTTGTAAGACTGTTTGAGATTTACGATCTTGTCATACATTATTTTGCCTTGACATACAGATAAACGTGGCCATCAACTTTCTTTTATTCTATGCAGTGATGACTTTAAGACAAATAAAATAGATTATCGTCGATAAGTATACCTCTAAAATACGTTTCCAATAACTTATTAATGAAATCTGGTATTGGTAGTTGAACATCTGTTTAGACTTTTTAAGAAATGAACACATGCTACATTATTTTTGCAGAAAATCTTACGAAAGACCAACACCAACAAATTTTGTTCGAAGGATAACCATCACAGAGCCACATACATCTTGTCCTACATTATGTTCATGTATCTCAAATGGTTCAATCAGCATCAGCCAAGAAAACCACATCGTTACTTGGATAGTATACATTATATATGAATATATTTTATATCAAAACCTCCTCGGGAAACGACCTAGCCAATGGTGAACACAGAATTAAAAATTAATTAGTATTGATGCGGCCAGGAAACATTTATGCCATGCAGTGATTTATTCATAGGTTCTGCCATATTCAAAGCTCTTTTGGACCCTTAACTGCTTATTTACCAGCTAAACACATAAAATAATTTAAGATTAGATCATAAATAAATAGAACAACTAGTTCCCAACAATATTGCATAAAGAACAATTTATTTAGTTTACTCAAAATAGCACAATTACTTTCTTAATATTTAACAAAAAAAATTACGTTTAACTAAAAATCTCAATTAATTTCACTAAAAATTCGCATGAGCAGTCATCATAAAACACCCGGTATAACGTGTGTTTTTTACTACATAGTTAATAAACTAATTTTTTTAGCTTGATGTTGACTAAATAATTTGATCTTACTTCACAGAATTCTGTTACATAAATGCTCCGGTTGTTTACTATTAATAATTTTGTGGGTTAAATAAGTGGAATGAACTTCGAGTTTATTTTAAACATCGACTAATTAGCAAAATAAAATTGGAATTTTTTTGGATCCGGTACTTGATACAAACGCTTTTTAATACTGGCAATATCAGACAATCATTAGTATTTAAATGGTTATAATAAGTATTATTACATAGTATAACAGAAAGTTCTACAGCCGCGTCTGTCAGTATGTCCGGGCTGATCTTGAAAAATAGTGAATAAAGTTTGACCGCGTTAGGCTGCTTCCCGTGGAAGATTTTGTTATATAATATATTGATATATAGTGTTAAATTAATGTCCAAATAAACATATTTAAATTAACTCTGAAATAAGACAGATGTCTGAGCAATCTTTGACTTACGCTGACTAAACCGTTTGATTATATATATATATATATATATATATATATATATATATATATATATATATATATATATACAGGGTGTCCAAGATAAGGATCCTAAGCATGGGGATCTCGGAAACAGTTGGAGATACGAGGTCGGTTAAATTAGAGAAAAGTTGCGCAATTTAGTGCTAAATTAAACGCAGTTAAAAAAATTTAAAAATTTCAAACAGTTCCGGAGATTTCCGGAAAAAAACGAAATTTGGCAAAATCGTTTTTAATTTTTGCAGGCTTTATTTAAAGAGATATCAGAAAATAAAAGGTAGATTCTCATTGCCACTTTCTATTTTTTATAATTTGGTCTAAACAAAATTTAAATCCGACGTTTCATTTCTGAGATACCATCATGAACTTTCATTTTTTATATGGAAAAAAAAAGTATTCCATGTATTTGATAGCATTTTTTATTACAAATTCAACGGTGTATCACCCTTGCATATCGAATACGTAGTTCAAGTACTTTCCATAAGAGCTCCGTGAGAGCGAGAGAGAAAGGTATATCAGTTTTATAAAAGCCAATGAACTTTTCTCTAATTTAACCCATGCTTAGGATCCTTATCTTGGACACCCTGTATATATATATATATATATATATATATATATATATATATATATATATATATATATATATATATATATATATATAATTCTAAGGTAATGTACTGGAAGTAAATTTTCTAAACCGTTTATTAAATTCATTTAATGTTAATACATTAAATTTAATAATTTTTACATTAAAAATAATTTCAGTTACTTTATGGAAATTTAAGGTAACATTCAATTAAATTTAATGTACAGAGCTTTAGTTTCAAAGTACATGTAACTTATTTACCATTTAAGGTACAAAATCATTAAATTAAATTAATGAATGTGCCTTAAATTTAAGGTTATTTTTAAAAGTGTACCTATCCTGAAACTTAAAAAGTTTTTCGTGTTTTACTGGTCTGGTCTTCAAAAAAAAAATTCAAGGTTTATACTTTATAGTTTTAAATCTAAGCCGATTGGTCACTTTAAACCCATAATTGCCAAATTAGACCTTATCAAAAATAAGAGCCAAATTTCGTTAAATATTTACCCCTAATCAGCTAACATAATCTAACTTTCAAACTGCTCTAAGTTGGGAGAGTTTAAACTGACAAGTATAAGAATAAGTCAACCAAGTTTTGAACCATAAAATTACAAACAAATAAACTAATTTTTGATTTTTATCAGTTTGTTAAAAACCTCCCTTTTATTCTTGCATTTGAAAAGTTCAGAACTTAGTAGACTTATTGTTGCAATTGAGAATTTAAGTCCTCTGTTATCAACTTAGACCAGTTTGAAACTTTCAAATTACGGAAAAACTTTTTAATGAGATAATTATTTTTTGATCCAACCTATTGCATTGCAAAATAAGTTGTAATATATTATTAAGTGAATTTTCGCACGCAATTGGATTTTTTTTTTGAAATTATACTTTTCATTAAATGTTTTTTAATATTTTTCGCGAAGTTTGCAAAATCTTGTAATTTTTAGCTAACCACACCACAAATATTCGTTAAGAATATTTTCAAGTGCATTTGTTGTGAGAAAGAGTAAGCAATATGGAGATAATGAAGATATCTATAAATTTCTTTCGAGTAAAATTAGGTTGAAAAAAGACTTATTGAGTGGCACTCTCTACACCAACACCCAACTGAGAGTTTCTTATTCTTGTTGTGAACGCCATCCAGGTCATTGAGAACAAAATTTATAGCCTACTATAAATTACCATACAAAAAACGGTGATGATTTTATTGAAATTTATCGCAGGGTTTTATTATTATAATCACAATATTTTGGTTAATATAATCCTTTGATATCTTTGTTGATGATAAGCTTGAGCTACTTAATAAACTGTGTCTCTTAAAAACGTATTAATTTGTTTTTAAATTAAACTGACTTCAAAAGATGGGACTAAAAAATAAAATATAAATTAACAACTGTTTGATATATTTATTAAACTATCTAGTTGTAGGTTTACTTATTTACTGTAGCATTTTTTTCAAGTATCTTAAAATTTTTGTTTTACAATAACTGTGACTTCCGGGGG
The DNA here is from genome assembly GCA_034092305.1 of Diaprepes abbreviatus. Lineage (NCBI taxonomy): Eukaryota > Metazoa > Arthropoda > Insecta > Coleoptera > Curculionidae > Diaprepes > Diaprepes abbreviatus. Next base: position 26,495,913 of record JASJET010000103.1, read on the forward strand.
CACATGAGACATGCGAGTGTTTAAACCCGAAGGACCTGTACCTCCTTAACGGTCGCTGGATAAGGCGATATAAAGGCAGTATGGGGTAAACTGAGTGACTGACAATGGATGAAGCACATACTCAAAAAACTCAGGTCATGACCTGATTTGGTAGTTCGGTTTTCGTCGTCAAAGTGACTAGACGTGCGTGGATGCGCTCTTATGAAAAGTGAGAAAAACGTGGTTTAAACCTTTACGCCGAAAATTGGTGTAGAGGGGGAACGCTCATTATAGAGTGGTTGCGTAATCCACGGAGAAGGTATATTTTTGTCACACAAATCGGAATTTTATGTATTAAAAAGAGGAATATAAATGTGGTGGGCGCTCAGCTCTGCATTCGGCGGTTCAAGAATATGAATACGTCAATACTTTAGTGAATATCACACAAAAATCCTGAAAGGATGATGGTAGATGTCAGATCCTCTTCGTTGAAGCATCCTTTGTGATGTACTTTAATTTAAATATGTATTCCCGGAAGTGCTGGGATGAAGAAAAGAAGCTTACTAAATTGCCTCAGTTACAACGGCCATATAAACTGTAGAGAAAAAAACCTGCATAGTACATAATCTCATAATTTTTTTTCACATTTTAAGAAAAATGTTTACCTTAATGTTTATAAATACAAGACTGTATATTATACGTTACAAGTACCTACAAGCGTTATATTCTACTTAACTTCTGTAAATAAAGTAGCATCATGCCAAAAACTTGGTAGTTACAAAATAATTTGCTCCCTATAACGTCAACTACTTTATTTTACCGATAATTAACTTACCATACATCAATTACCATCAGTGTCACTTACGACGTAAATATTAATGATTTCTGATCATGATCACTATTAATTATTATAAGAATTATTATAAATAATTAAGTAGGCGGACATTGTATTAAATAAGAATTATTCCATTACGAACTTCAGTGTAGGTAAACTCGTTATATTGATACAATTTAATTACATTATTTTTTGAAAGAGGTGTTTAGTGTCCCGACATGAGACTAAAGTTTCATATCTCATCTAGACTCATATTTTTCAATCGGATTGCATTTTATAGAAATGCTTATCAGCGTCACCGCAATTTAAACCTAGATTAATTAAATCGAGCATAATATGTGAAATTACTTACTTAGTTTATTTTTTTTAAAGCTTCAAATTAATTGTAGGTTCCACGCTGACGAAACTGCAAACAATATCTAACATTGAAATTAAAGTCTTTATTAGGTAAAAAATAGGTTATTGGTGTTTTTAATTATCTTCCTGCATTTGTTTCTATTTTAATTCATGCTAAATAAAAAAAGAGGCATGATTTTAGTAAATACAATAACGTAAATACATCAAAGAGATTTAGCGCTGGTACCCGGTACTAACTGACAGTCGAAAGAGTGGTATGTGGAGGTTTACCATCGATCAAAGTCAATATTATTAATAATCAGTCGCGTAACATGAAAAACCCGTCGTTCTTCTGTTCGGACATTTAAATTTCGACTATTCAATTGCAATTATTTGTATTGTCCGGTTGAATATTTCGGATTCTCAATGTTTCGAGCTTGTTATTCCTATATACTATTAGAAAATAAAGTAGATTAACAGCAGACAACCATCAGGTTTAAGTAATGTCGTAGTGATATTTTTTACTATGTTTATACTTCCCATTTATTATTTATAAGTTTATTTTTAAATCTAATCATTTTAAAGACTAACTGAAATGAACAAGAATTAAATAAATTATTTAATCCACTGATGCCAGGGGTGGATCCAGCCTCTCTCTTGGTGGGGGGGGGGCGTTATCACTAAAGTACATTATGGCATGCAAAAGGGAGGTGGGAATCTATTTTTCTGAATTCAAAGCTCTTGGAGGGGGGGGAGGTCGCACAGTATGGCAAGCGAAAGCGATATGTCGATGAAGGGAGGGTACGCGTATTTTTCTGGATTCATGACAGAGCGATCGCACAGTATGGCAAACGAAAACGAGCACTCGACGGGGGGGAGAGCGTCTATTTTTTTGAATCCATGCTCTTTGGGGGGGGGGGGGAGGCGGTCACCCCCACCGTCCCCTGGGTCCAAGCCTGTTATTAAATATTAACGATATCAATGTTACAATACTGTGCGCATCAAAATAGGCGTAGTTTCCAAAAACTTCTTCGTAAAAATCATAACTCCCTCGCTGAGACAGGGAGTACTATTTTGATGTGAACAGTATTGTAGGGTTCATATCTAAAACTGGATTGTTTTTGCTAGTAATTTTTGTCAAATACCTACGAATTTTAATAATAGTATGGTGTTTTCCAATTTTTTTTTACATATTGGCATTAACAAGGAGTGACTTTGGAATTTTTTCGAAAAACAAAAGGTTATGCTTCTCTTAAAATATCGCATGGCGTCTCAGAAGGGCTCCATCTAGAGTATGTTAAAGACAAATTAAGGTTAGTTGGAAAACAGACGAAAAATTAAAGAAGCAGGTTTAAAACCAAAATAACTTCTCAAAGTTCCAAGTATTTTCCCAATTTCAAAACGCAACTACTAGAATTTACCAGAAATATGTTTAGTAGAATATCGGGAATTGGAAAAATATTTTGTTCACGGATGCGGCTAGAATTCAATTATGGAAATCAGATCGAAGATAGACCATAAACAATCTCGTGCATAGCATTAATTCTTGGGAAGATTTTAGTTAGGAGGACGCCCAGAATTTGTAGAAGTGAATACATGAATGAAACAAAACAGTGATGGTATTTGCTCATCGATGCCTAGATTCGTTCTGCCCTTTACAGCTGCAGGTCGTTCGAGGCCGATCGCCTTTGCGAATCCAAGCAGCCTCGTCAATTGAACTTGCCTTACAGTTTCCGGTAACATAATTGTATTTCCGAAATATGTCTGAGCCCGTTGAGTGCTAAGCACTCTCAAAGGACATAATCAACAGTTTCATCCTCCTTCAAACACCATCTGCACGTCGGGTCATCTGTGACACCAATCACGTGATAACATTCTATCAACAAAAAAGTCCCACCACAATTCGTAGCTCTTTCTTAGCTAAGGAAAGAAGCTCCTTCGTAAGCCGTGCGCTAGGTCCACTTATATGTTCCAGGAGCTCCCCTCCACGATTCAACAAATTTACTTTCCAGTAACAATTTCAAATTCCTTTTGCCAACAGCAATTAGGATAGATAGAATTGGCTAAAGACCATATGGTCCAATTCCGGACCCCATTTTTGCCAAACGGTCCGCTCCCTCATTCCCGTGTATACCCGAACGACCCGGAACCTACGTGAGTCTGATTGTACAGCCGTTCCTTATCAGACTGTTCAGTACATCCTTGCACTCAGACACCATTCACAAAGTTGCGACACGGGTCTTCACTACCACTATCGAAACCTTACTGTCTGAATATATGTTTAGTACTATATTTCTTTTTATGTTACTCTCACAGAGATAGCCACACTGCAGAATAGCAGAAATTTCCGCTGTAAGAATCATCGCACGTTGTTCGAGAGAGTAGAACTCTTTGACTCCAGCGCTCTTGCCAAACACTCTGGCTCCAGTTCTTTTATCTTGTCGAGATCCATCTGTAAATCAACAGAATCTTTTTTTCTACTTGGAAAAAGTATCTCAAGAATGTGGTTGGATTTCAAAAGTGACCTTAATCTGTTTGCATGGAGAGGGACGGACGTCTCTCCACCACGCTTTCCCAGACACTTGAGTAGACGCCTGTTCCACTTCCGAGATATTGTAGGCAACTAAGACGGTATGTATCCTTCAGGGCCTCGCTCTCTATGCATAAGTGAAGAGAAGGTAGATTCACCATAGTTCTAATGGGGATAGTCCTCATCACACTCATTATTCCCACACAAACCATTCTTTGAATTTTATCAAGTTGAAGACGATGTCTGGAAGTCACTGTACGAATAGCTGGTGACTTTTATGCCGAAAACATCCCCGTATTGGAAACGAAAAATTAGTATTAATACACGATAAGGCTCCACCACATGGCATAGTAATTAAGTACCTCGATGTGGTCTAAATTCGAAAATCCCAAAATTAAATCTAATAGAGAACATGTGACATCAGCTAAAATGCTGTGTATAAGAAAGAAATCGGGTACCAAATACAATAGAACAGCTTCGGTTCACAGCAAAACATTAATGGACAGTAATTCTCCAAGGACACATTTAAACTCTACTTTAATGAGTACAGCTAATGTATGCCGACAAGGATTTACGCAATAATTAGAGCTCGCAGATGGAATATCGTTACTATGTTCTTATTTCAATCAAAATACTAATATTTGTCATCCTAGTAACATTTTAGATTTCGTTCTTTCATAATTTTCATCTCGTGAGGAAATAACACGGTTCACATAAAATTCGTAAAATAATTTGTTCTTTTTAGTATATGACTTAATTTTTCAAAATTTATTTTTTCAAAAAACTTATTACTTTGTTAATTTTGCTCATGTTTGTTTAGGTAAGTTCCTTTTTCTCAGGAAGCACAAAGAACGTCTAACGTTACTTATTTTGAAATTATACAACCTTATATGCCAATTAAAAGGAATTACATATTATCTAAAAGTTTTCTTAGGTATTCTTCAATATTCAAACGGCCCAAGTACTAACAAACTAACTTTAAAATATATCCAATAAAAGTTCTCATTACTTTATGCTACAATTGTATATCATAAAATCGTTAATAATAGGTACTTAAATTTTTAAAGCATTAATAAACTGAAAATTAATGATCTTTTCAATCACGTAGATTAGTTGCAATAAAAGTTTATTAAATCCGTTCGAACCAGAAGTGTGAAAAAAGATTTCTTAAAAAAATATATCTGAGTATATTAATAACGATGTGTAGAAAAATGTGTAGCTTCCTTTATATCAATCACCTCTTATCATAACGTATCATCAATGAGTTCACCGAGCTATAATATATCAATTTTAACACTTGCTCATTTTTCTATAGTATAAGCCGCCGATGCTGCTGGAAGGTAATATAAGAGTGATCGATTTAGAAATTGTTTTGTGATGCGAAAAAAAAGTTATTTAAAGTTTATTTTATAATAAACAGTATATCAATCAAGAAATGCGAAATCGTACTCTTTGTTAATGAATATAAAAGTATGCAGTACGAGCTTTAGTAACTTGTAGCTGCTCGGGTTTGAAGTTTTTAGGATGCATACACAAGGTGGATATAAAATAAAAAGGGGGATAAAATGGTACAAAAGGACATGTTTTGAAAAATGAAATATTAAGTATGAAAATATTTAGAAAATGGCCTTACGAAGAACACTATTTATTCTTCTAAATATAATTTGTAAAGCAGAGTAAAAATTAGATACACATTATCCTAGTACCAAGTATTTCAATGATTCACACTTTTGTAGGTTCATCTAGAATATAGTAAATTATGTACGAAAGTTGCTCCTTCAGAATCACCAATAAAAAATTAAAACTGGACAGTATTAGTACTTTACTTTTTCACCTAATTGTCTCTTATCTCCTTACATTTTTCCCAATCATGCTTCAAGATTAGCTTTCTGAGAAAAATTTTGTTTAATCTCTTCAAAGCACATATTTATGGTGGTAATGACTTCTTCGTCGCAAAATTTCTTGCCCTGGACATCTTTTTTTATTTCGAAAACAGATCATAGTCAATAGAGACCAGGTCGGGTAAAAAGGTGTGTGTTGACCTAATTTTACTGCCATGATAACAGCTAGGTCAGTTTAAGACATGTGACTGAGAACGGTATTCTATTAAATTAGCGCATTTTTTGTTAAGTATATTTCAAATTTTTCTTTGATTAAGCTCCAAGTTCGATCTAACTTGAGCATTATAAAGTGTTGTCATTGTATTTTCTTTCTTTGTATAATGAACAGAAATTATTCCTCGAAAACTCCTGAACTATCAATTTTTGAGATGGTGGAAAGCCGCAATATTTTCGTTCCGCTTTGCGATTTCTAGTTTTAGGATCATAGTTATGGACACAAAAACCAGAACAGCTGATTTTGTAGATTCGATGAAATGAAATGAAATGAAATATTCATTTAGTCCTGAGAGAGTATTTATATACAAATATATATCAAGCCAAATATGAGGCCTATTGCTTCCGAGCAATAGGCTTCATATTAGCAAATGCTTATTTAATTCTAACTATAATTAAATAGTACATTATATATTCCACAAAAAAAAAAATAAAAAACCACATCTAATTATCAAATACTTTTGAATGCTGTAAAAGCTTTGCGACATTAAGTAATCTTTGACAATTCTTTTAAAGATATTTTCACTTGATATTACTTTAAAATCATTTGTCAGTTTATTATAACAAATATTATTATCTGGTTCTCTCTGCATATGTGTTCCGACCACCTAATGATCTCAGCGGAGCTGTATCAAACCAAGAGCAAGATTCGCAGGAAGCAACTGTCTATGTAAACACTACAAATACAGTTGTTATGAACATATGCTGTGACGGATTTATTTGTAAAACTTTTGGGATTTACGATCTCGTCATACATTGTTTGACCATGGCGAAGCCGCTCAAAGTTGCGAACGAGTAATAACTATTGAAAAAAACTTTTGTTGCTTGCTCAATATAATCATTAAATAATAAGCGACACTCCCTCGTATCACAAAAACATAATTGAAAAGTATACCTATCTCCAACAATAGATCATTTATCAATACTGTGCTTCTTAAAAGCCATCTTAGGAGTTTAAATAACACTAAATGAATTTTCGTGAAGAGTTGGATGATAAATAGATTTATTTCGTATTATCTGAAAGGTGGTAGGCGTATGCCATTAGTTGGTAGCCACAATCGGTTTTAGATTACGCGTGTGGGCAAAAATTGTTTCTATAGGGTTATATTACTTCGTTAAGAAATAATGTAATTCGCTTATCTACTTTCTTCGTTATCCGATTTTATTATATAATAAATATAATAATGTAATTTTTCACGTTATATTTTGGGACCTTGACAAGTTCGCCTTGCAACCAGTCATTTATTTAGCATAGTTTTGAAAATAAAAAACTTTTCCAGTTTTTGAGTACTAAAAAGCATCATTTGTTCTTTAAGAGGCTATTTCTGATTTGCCCCAATCTATGATCGAATTGGAGAAAATTAGATAGCTGACCAGAAAATTCTTTCTTGAAAGGGAGTTTTTATAAATTTACCGAGTTTCATGTTACTGTTTCTTTTAGTTGTTTAATTTAAAAAATGACAGGCTGACCAATTCACTCATTGACCTTGTTTCTAAAGCAGCGTTCCGATCCGATGCAGTAACTCAGTTCTTTGATAAAAAACATATTTTGCAAGTTAGAAATGGAATAAAACTTTATCTTACAGATGCGACAGGAGGCGTTCCTGCCAATACCAAATTTCGTGGCATTGCTGGCGTTACTACCCGCTGTTACACTGGCAGAAATTATAAAATATAAATAATACAGACCAAATTTATTTAATCCTAATCAAATGTGACAAAAGGCATTCCTGCTCTAACCAAATTTTTATGCGTCTTTTTATGGGTTTGAAGCTTATTTAACTGTTTACGTTTCACCATGCCATTTTCCGTTCGTATTTTATGTTCTGTATCTGAAATTATCACATAAAATATTTCTACTTAAAAATGGTCCGAGAAACTTATTCCCTAAAAACCCTTTAAGGTAACCATTTGAATATTGTAAAAAGGAATAAGATTAAAAGAAGTTATGAAACAGTCTAAATTAACAAAATTTAACAAAGGATTAATTTACGTTTAACTGTAACCAAGAGTACAAATATATGTCAGATGACTGACAAAAAAATAACGTCTTTTTAGACTCTTATTTCCTGTTTTTGTTAGTGGAGAATTAATTTTAATCGTTAGGATGACTGAAAACCCGGAAAAAAACAAACATTTCTATAAGTTAAATTTCTTGATAGACAAAAAATGATATGTTACTTAAACACAAAGGGATTTTTGTCATTAAATCAATTTTGGAATTTCTGCTTGGCTTATGTATATTCGTAGAAGCCAAAATAATCTTTTCATGATAGCAGAACAAACGAAAGAACTTCGTACAGAAACTAGTATTTATTCTCATACCAAAAGGAAACGCCTCAATAGGGCCGAATTATTCCGTAGGATAACAAAAACAGCCACTTTAAGAGAGGGCGAAAATTTTCATCGTGTTTGTCATTTTCTGCTTTACTCAAAATAGCTAATTTTTGGTAAAATATTATTATTTATAGCAATTTCAGAAATAACGACTACACAAAGGATTATCATACCTTTCTAACAATATATATTTAACTCATCTTTGTATGGCATTTAAAAGGTTAAAGCAATATGCTGACTTTAAAGCACTAAAAAGCGCATGTTAACTACTATATTATTATTATATATATATCTATAAATTTACGTCTTTCCAGCGGATGACTATAAAGTTTTGTAATTTTATAAGGTTATAATACTAATTAAGACAGCTTTTAATATTACCGGTCGATTTCGCAAAAAAAAGTTGAATTCGTAAACACGTTGGTATTCGTTACTTAGTTAAATTAAACAAATAATTATTATGGTAGTAAAAATAACGAAATATTGTATTATAATTCATAAAATTTTTAAATTAACATAATGAGAACCGAATTTAGTAAAACGCATGATTTGTTTATCTTTTAATAGAAAACGAAGTTTTCCGGACGATACATTTATTCCATTCACTATTCTCAGTATCTTGCCTCCAGTGCTTAAAGCGCAATATAAAACATGCAACCTCTAATAGGTTAAATGTTATAAGCAACTTCCTATTAAATACATTTGGTGAAGACTTGATGGCATCATTTTAGCTTAGAAGAGGATGTCTGCATCGCTTCACGTCAAGACGCAAGACTCACACTAACTGATGCATCACCTATTTTATACTTAACAAAATCAAATATCAAGTAAAAGTATTAACAAAGCCATAAAAAGTACATTAAATCTTCAAAACTAATAACATTTTTGTAAACAACCTTAAAATGAGCACGCATACACGTTAGTAATTTACTAATTACCAACGAGCGAGCGACCATATCAGCAAAAACATATAATTTTTTAATAAATTAAAAATCCCGAAAGCCCATCCGCTTTCTTGTAAATTACTTATTAATAATAAAGTTATAATAATTATTTTTAAATATGTATTTAATGTTTTCTGCTTAGAATTACAAGGTTAGTTGCGGGCATTAGGTGCAATACCTGACGTGAAAGCTGTATATTTAGTGTTGTGTTGCTTCACGTAAAAGGGAACAATTAAAATCTGCATTTTTGTTATGAAATATTTAAATACTATTATGAATTAATTTTTCCAAGCAAAAATGATTAATATTTTTTGCTTCAAAGGAAGCAATAACAAAGTGTTTGATTAATATCTAGTAAGTTTTAATATGCTATGCACTACATATCTTTTTGTGATGAGAGTACGCGCATTGTAGATAACTAGTTACCTTTGGCTTTATGCAAGGTAGTCTATTACTGAAAGATAAAAAAATAAACCGAAAAAAAATTATATCAAATTCCCACAGGCATCCCACAAGCAAGTTTAATAAATGTTTTAATTTATATAGGATTAACTAAAAAATGTAACAAATCAAACTTTTTAAATGTGAGGCTCTGCATATTTAGAATTAGAATTCCATCTTGTTCTCTTCATAGACCGATTACAACTACCCAAAACAGTATGGTTGGAGTGAATCTCTAGTCCATTCTGATTTATTTTTTATGTGGTTTTGACTCTTTGCTTTCAAGTCAGTAATCTAATCCATTAGTGTAATAAGCTACCACTAAGGCTCCACATCTGGACTTTAAATAAGCATATTTATTGACGGATTCAACTTAAACTGTACTGATATTTGCAAAAGGTTTACGTGAAGAACCAGAAATGCAATATGTAGAAATAATTGACTCTTCTGTTGTTAAATCTTTGGTGCCTTTGTATTTGGGAGAACTACTTGGGGTAGTTTATATTTTGGAGACACATTTCTATAACCGATTTCAAAATTAAAAAAAAAAAGAAGTTATTAATGTAATAATTTTTTAAAAATTAAAATTACAAAAATTATACTGAAGAGTAATAATTAAATAAACAATTGTTTTGTAATGAAACTGAGTTATTAATATTAGATTTATATATTTACTACATTGTAATGAAGTCGACGTTAACTTGTCGAAAGAATTTATTAGAAAATAAATGTATTTATATCATATTTCAAAGACGGGTTAATTCACCAGAGTCCACACCCCGCAGGGTGACGAATACTTAGAATGAATCCTGTTGGTATTAGTTTTTAGAAGAGTGTGCCGAAATAATTACGGGTAAAATATTTAATAACCTGTTCTTTAAATCTATAAACAGTAGTCATCAAAGTTTTAAAATCCCTTTTCGTAATATGGGTACCACTCTAACCTATTGTGTTCTAAGTACTCTTGAGGGTTTAGGATATGTACCTAACAAATTTGTTTGAAGCCTCTTTAACCACAAGACATTGTTTCAAAGATTTCTAACATCTTTCTTTAAGACGTGTTAATCTTACAAAACAAATTAGAGAAGTTTAGCATGACAAGTTTAGATAGTTTCAATATTTTTTCTTGCTATATATTTCCCTAATAACGTTTCTAAAAATTAGAGGAGCTTTAAAGAGAAATTGTATTTAATATTTTATTTTTTAATTTTTATGTACCTTTATGTATAATAGACCAAATAGAAAAAATAATTATTAACCAGAAATCAGAAGAAATACCAGACAAAATGATACAGAAAATAAACAACGTAATAAGAAAAATCAAAGGAAATAAAGCCCCGGATGAAAATGGTGTAGTTATTGAGGCCATAAAAGTGGGAGGCCGGGCACTTTTAAAGAAAACAAAAATGCTATTTTACCGTATACCTATTAGGGGGAAAAATGCAGTTACCATTTTCCTGCACAAGAAAAGAACCCAACAGAATATGAAAGCTACAGATCCATTAGTCTGCTAAATCGTCTCTACAAGCGTTTTATCAGAATCATTACCAACGACTGGAAGTAAAACTATATTTTTACCAGCTCAAAGAGCAGGCAGATTTTCGAAAGAAGTTTAGTACCATTGAATATTACATAAAATCACTTATAGAAAAATCAACTGTTCTGATCTTCAACGAATTTTGTACACCCAATTAAAAAGATATATAGGAATGTGATATGCGTGAAATTACCAAAACCACAAAAGTTGAAAAAGAAGTCAGGAAGGGCGATCCAGGCTCTTTAAAGCAGTTCTTCAACACGCTTTAAAAAGACTAGAATGGGGTAACTGGATAGTAAGTGTTGAAGGCGAGATGACGATATAGCCATTATCTCGGATAATCTGGGGGAACTAGACGAACTAGCGATACTACGCCTTATGAAAAGCCTTGTTCCGAGCGGAAATCTAAAGGTAAGGGGAAACGAAATAGAGTAGTCACAAAATATAAATGTTTGGTCAAGAAAATCGTGATTGCTAGAGACAGAGCTACAAAGAGCAATAACCCAAGTTTGGGAGGCACGTGACGCCGTAACTTACATATTCAAAAGTGGGTTTCCAAACTGTCTAAAAAGAAAAGCAATAACGAAATTGAGACTAGCCCAAAGGCTAATGTACAAAACCATGCTGTCATCACTCACATCATAAAAATGATAGACTTAATTTAAACTAGGCATGCCACATAGTCAGGATGAACAATGGACGATGGACATGTAAAATTATGGACTGGAGACCTCAGGCTGACAAACAAAATCGACGCAGAATACCTACAAGACGAGCAGACGACATCAGATGGATCTCTGGGAAATGGTTGCAAGTTGCTTAGGTTAGACAGTATAAGAGAGGCCTATATTCAACAACGGATTCAGAGAGAGATAATAATAATTATAATAAATTAGAAATATTTATATTGGCTTTAATTGCTATAGTAAAAGGAAGGATACATTATACGACTTGTGAAACATGTTGCATGAAGCTAAGCAGTGTGTTCTCATGATACCTGTTGTAAAAAAGTACTATGTTACCGTGGTGCTCTATCAATACTAGTGTTCTGCATATAACAAAGCTACTATAAGCTCTTTTTAAAGTTCAAGTTTCCCCTTGAAGAAATAATTGGTGCATTGTAACTTTAAGTGCTTGGTAAATAAAACTCTTAAATGATGAATTAATTCATACTCTGAAACGATGCTTGTAAGGTTGCATAATATTTTTCCCATTGTTTCTATTCTAAAGTTTTCTATTTGAACCTACCTTCAAAATCTGAGTAGAAATGAAATCCTTACAAGAATAATTAGTAATTTCTAGCCATTTAACCTTTAATAACTTTTACATTAAATATTGAGATTTATCGTACCAACAAAATACCGTTTAGTTTCAACAACTACCTAACTTACAAATCCAAATTAATCCTTCTAATATGGAGACGGCCCGTCTAAGCCTTTAAGGAAGCTTACAGCTCATTTTGGAAGGCGCCAGCTTTTTCAAAAGCCAGTTATTTTCGTCTAAAATCAACTTATTCTTTCTCAAGTACATATTAAAGTATTGTTAAAACCAGACTGAGTGTTTGCCTCTTCAGCCACCGTATAACAATGGCAAATAAAAACTTTGTGGAGAGCTGTGGTTAAAGGCTCTTATAGGACACGCGTGGTTGTGGTCTATTAAAAAAATGTTTACAAAACATTTTATGTTGTTTAGTATTATTTTAATTGTCGAAAAGTATTCTCATTGTCTAGTGAATGTATAATCAGCACTTAGGAAAACATTAATTTTATAGTACTCTATCTTGGTTACTGTTTTGTATCGGTCTGCACTATTAAGAGGTGCCGCTAAGAAGCTAACCTTCTTGTGAAGGACAAGTAATATTTTAAAATGAATTAATTAATGGAAAAAAAGCGTCTACCTACCCTTAAAAGACAAGAAAAGAAATTTAAATATATGTTTAAAATATAAAAAATCATTATAATTGTTGCACCTTGCAAAAAAATTATGCTAGAACATATTTTAAAAATCCGATACGCATTACGTTAGTGTTCCGTAGCAGTTATTTTTTTCTTCTTTGTTATTAAAAAGAATTAATACAACAACTAGTAGACTCAATAAATTCTTGTTTCCTAAAAATTACACATTCGCTTCTGTAAAATGAATCTTGACACTTAAACTACAACCTGCATTATGTGAATTTATATTTGTGGACGCGATGGTAAAGATACCGTACAGTAGGTTCATAATTAATCATCATCTTCAGACGCCTCGGGGATCGCGGTTATAAACACCTGGCTTGGCCAGTGCCATTGTTTTTAGTTGAGTTGATTACAGCTTTGGATTGCATATTTTAGTAATATTTCATTATTGGAGCATTGTTTCTGGGAGTGTTCTCGATAATTTTTTGTTTGACTAGAGGGTAGAAATTTTTGTCGGTTAACAGGTGAGGACCAACAGGTTTCACCTGAGGATTTAAAATGTACCTCTTAAAAATTTCATATAATCATAGCTTTTTAAAGCTTTTGAGCTAGATTTAAACTATATAACTATACAACATGCATTAGCTGTTTTGGTCGCTCAGGGATGATCGCTGCTATATAATATAATCCCTAAACTTGGCTTATCTAATACAAAATGAAATTACTGTTAATTTCATTGTTATGTGAATGTTCTAAGCTCTACTTAACTAAACCAGATTCAAACTGTTGGGGTACTAACGAGTATCGATTATAACCACTGGTGTGTTTATGTCCGTCTTACATCTGAGCCAAAGGTTTTCAACGGGCGCGGTAACGCCTCTCAATGGACGCCAAAGCCTTTCAAGGGGGCGGCAGTGGGTATAAGGGCAACTAGGATGAGCGGAGGCGTATTCAAGGAATTAATAATACATACTTCGGCATTTTTCATCTTATTGTAATCGCACAATTTTTGAAAAATTAAATTTAGCATTATAATTCATTTTAGTTTTATCCCTCGCAAATTTTTCCAAGTTTATAAGTAATGACAGCTATTCTGGACGCTTGTAATGATTTGTTTATACAACGAATGCACCGACTTAGCAAGGAAACGAAAGCATGAAAGTCAGTGAATGTACGATTCAATCTTATAAAACACATGGATCTAGAGATTAATCTCTATTCTATGCGTTACCAAGAATACTTATGTGTTACTAATACATGATAAAAGTAATTAATATAATAAATAATATAAAGATGAACAGTTGATAAGTTAATCTATACACAATCTATACAATTCTTATACTAAAGGAATTATTCTCTACTTGAGAGGATGGTGACTATCATATGTGTTGATAACTTATGATCGCAAAGGAAGAAAAATATTTTTTCACTTTCAGGCACCCGAAAGAAAAAAAAACCTCATGCTGAATTACATAGTTCCTTATTCCAATGACATTTTACTTTCAATTTGAAAATATAGTTACTCTGTACCGTCAGGAGATTTCTTGAACGTGCCATCGTGAGATTTTATTTTAAATATTTTCCTATCATTTGAAAACATTATTTTTTTATCATTTTAAAATTCCTCTCTTTCGCTTTGAAATTACATTTTCTCACTAAAACAGAATTAATATTTTGATCTGTAAACTTAATTCTTTAAAATAAAATTACTTTCCTCAATGCTCAGTTTACCGAGAGTATTCTACTTTCGATTTGAGACTATCATCATTCATTATAAAAACTTTTGCTTTGCGACTTACAACTTGGTTTTTTCATGCTGAAAGAATTGTTATTCGAATATAAGATCTTTTAAATGTTATTTTAAAACATTTTTTGCTAATTTTAAGATATTGCTCATTTCAGATTAAAAAACTCAGTAGCCCTATTCTTCAATTCGAGAAAACCTGGTTCCTGTAGGAACAGAATTAATAATGCCTATTGGGAACGTTTCTAAGAAATATGAAGATTGATAATAATAAAATTTTTCTTTTATTATTATACAAATAGAAATACTTTAATCTTGTTAACACATTGTTACTTTTTGACATTTTTGGGTTATATTTCAATAAACAGAACAATACCCCTGAATGCTTTATGTAGCCACATAATCCTAAAAAAAATAATTAATGAGAACTTTATTTAAACATGTTCATAAAACATAAAGCAACAGAAAATAAACCTCTAAGAACATTAACTTCGTTAATTATGGTAGGGCGTAAAGATCGAACAGTTTGACTTTTAAATTATTCTTCAATAAGTGAATAAACGCTTACAGTCTAGGTATTTATTCGACTTGTTGACTGCGAATGCACTGAAAGCAAGCCATCCTCTTGCACACATTGTCTACAGAAAACCCACTCACACCAACATATACACCGATTCACATCACCACCCCGCCCAATTATTTGCCGTAGTAAGATCACTTGCATTTCGATCGCAGTCTCTTACAGTTCAAGAAAATTACCAAAAAGAAATGAATATACTGCAAGACGCCGAAATAAAAAATGGTTATAAAAAATAACGTATAAACAAGGCTCTAAAACACAAACGCTTGGACCCGAAAAATCGTGAAATCGAAGAGAAGAGCTCCAAAGCTTTTTTTCCTTATGTCTGAGGTATCAGACAAAATCGCAAAAATTCTCAAGAGACACAATATTGAAACCATTTTCACCACAAACCATAAAGTAAAAGATCTCTTGCCAACACCTAAGGAAAAATCACTCTAGAAAACCCGGGAGAAATTTCATGTGGAGAATCCAGCTCTTCTTATCTAGGCCAAACCAACCGTAAAATAAGCGCCAGAAGAGATGAACATATAAATCTATCAAGCAGAAAGCAATTTCTTCTGTACTAGCCCAACACTTATTAAACATAGGACATAATATAAACTTCTCAAGAACAAAAATGCTATCGAGGTGTGAAAACATGTCCATAAGAGTTATAAGGGAAACCATCGAAATTGCAAAGAGACTCAACAACTTAAATAGCAGAGGGGAAAGCCAGCCATTGCCTAATACTTGAAAAATGCTTACGAAACATCAACCAGTAGTCGGTAGTAAAGAGACGGATCACAACTCAGCACCACGATCCCAAACACGCAACACAGCCGATGACACGCAGCAGGGCTCGCAACCTGATTGGCCAGAACCATCCAGCCATCGAACGAATATATTAAATTGTTATGACTTCATCAAATATTAGGTAATAAAAATACAACACAAAAGTAGTGATAGCTAATAAATTCGCGAAAAAATATGTGTTGAACGCCATTCTAAAAACGACGGTTGAGCTGAACAAACATGTTGAAACAACTTTTATTACATTAGGACTATTATCAACATACTTATTTGCAGCTGACACGATGACGTCCTATTTACGAATTTATTTAGTCAACAATTGATAATAGTGTTTACTTTTTTAAAATCCACTTACCTGTAACTATGCTACAGAAAAAAATAAAACACTCAGGCCGACAACAAGTAACAAAAAATGAGCTAATGGAGCCTTTACGAGGCTTACGTTTGGTAGCCTGGTGGAAAATACAAAATATCTCTCTTTGGTTTAAGCCCGGGTACCACAAATAGATGTTTATAAATCGATGATAGTATCATATCATTGATAGGCCGAAGGATATCGTACGAAACGACCGTATTTTTAAAACGAAAAATAATTTTCTTATAGTTTCAAATCCTCAATGTTCTTTTCTGAAATAGGAAAGTATCTTTGTGAAAAACGTGCTTTCGTAAATTATGAGCTTTAGCTCTCAATGCGAAAACAATTCTTTATTTCTATTTATGTCTTAAATAAAGAACTGTGTAGGCTTCATTGAAGATATGCGAAAGTTTGAAAAAATATTTTCTTGACACTCATTATAATGTTCTTCACAATTCTATGTTTTGATTCAAGGAATTTTCTTTAAACTCAGTATATTTGCTGCAAATGCTTGTATTGTTTTCAGATCAAACATACGCTCTTGGTTTAAAAACACAAGAAATCTAATTAAAACCATTTTTCTGAAGAAATTAATTTTTTTAAAATAAAAACTTGTCTGAATCTAAGAAGAAACACCGACAATACAGTATAACGTGAAATATGGATTTACGTATTCTCCTACAAACGAATCATTATCTATATGTTTAATTTGCTAAAAGATTTTTTCAAATGAAACCTTCTTGACTATTAGAGCATTTGATTAAAATGCATGCTGATAAAAAGGACAAAACAGTATCCTATTTTTAAAGACTGGAAAAAATATTTAAATAGCCAACCAAATCAAGCTCTCTTGGCGCGCTCTAGGCAAGAAGATGATGGACTACGAGCTTCATATAATAGTTCACTGTTAGTCGCAGAAGCAGGAAAACCACATACAATTGACGAATAATTAATCTTGCCGGCAATAAAAGACATATAAAAACGGTTCATCATAATAATGCATCAAAAATTATCAGAAAAATTCCTATGTATTGAAAATGAAGAAGATTTCAATCGGTTGCTCTTTTACACAGAAGTTTGTTGAATTGATACATGTAATATACTCTGTTTGACTCAAAACCTTAAAACAGAGATGAAACTGCACGTCAATTTGATTACATTCAAAAATGACATCACTTATTTGAATGATCTGTACGTAAATTTTTAATTGCTAGATGGCAAATTGAATTTAATTAAAATAGAAAACGGAATTTCGATAGAGGTGAATACAATTACTTTCTAGCCTTGTCTATTGTGTCTGCAAAATGGAAAGATTTATTTATTGCCGATACTTGGATGCTCTTTATACCGATTTCGCGTAGAATTTTCAGAATATTTTAAAAATGAATATAAATTAGGTTATGATTGAAATTCAGATACAGTAAAATCAGCAAATTTAGAAGAAGAACTGATAAAACTCACGACTCACAAAGAACTTAAAATAAAATTCAGAAATGTATACCAAGAGTTGCGGCAAATTGCTTTTCAAAATGAGAAACAAACGACACATCACTGAGCGTGGCGATTGATGACTGTTTTTATCAAAATTGGAACCCATCTTTAACAAATTGTTAAAACTCCTTCAGCCTCGACCATTTTATTAATTTTATATTACTTATGGGTTTTATATCAGTTTTCATTAATAATATCGAAAGAATACGATGAAAAAAAAAAGCTCTAAAACATCACACAATACGTAGTTCTCGATCCGAATAAAATTAAATGAATGTTATAAACATTTTGATCCTCTTGCGTTTCAGTACTCTATTGAAGAATATTGCTAACTTTACAAAAAAAAGTTTTCTACATGGTTGCAAAGAAAAAAGAATCTCATATCGATGCGTTTAAAACCTAATACGGCGGCAATTTGAAAAAAAGAAGTTGACAATAGTTTCACAAAACTGATACATCTCAAAATCTCAAACAACGAAAACCGCTTCACGGATGCCATTAAGTTAACAATAAAATTGTTTTAAATATTCCCCTTTAATCATTGTTTTACCTCTAATAGTTTTATCTCAATACATCCACCACTTATTTGAGGCCTACAATATACTGCCTATTCATAAACCTATTTACCAATTTTTCCAGTGCGGGATTAAAACTGATGTGAAAATAATCGGTTTTCTATTCTATTCCATTTTCAAGATATAATAGTTTTTATAATTAAAACAAATCTTTACAATATTTTAAACTAGTGACCGACTGCGGCTTCGGATGAACACGATTTTTAACCTGTATTATTAATTCTTTAAATATTATAACAGGAAAATACAGACTGTTATTTCCTACCAATTCCAATCTGGTTCTCTCACCATACGTTTCCATCACCTAATAGTCTCATCAGTGGAGCTGTTGCCAACCAAAAGAAAAATCCACAGAAAACAATCTATATAAAATCCAATTCAGATATTTCAGCAGGACGTTATATCTGCAGACATTTTTGAGACCAAACTGTAAAGTATCTTATACAGCGCATTTTCTTTATATTTTATTTAATTTTCAAGCTTCGTACATATTGCAAATATATTTTTAATAATAAAAAGCTTTACAGGCAATTAAGATTATTGATTTAAATATGTCTTTTCTAATAACATTTGAATTCATCTCAAAGAAACAATTTTTCTTTCATACACCTATGAAGAAGCGAAGAAAGCAAACACCGTCCCAACGTTGCCTCAGGCCCCTGAACTTACCGACAAAGTTTAATATGTGGAGCACATACATTATCATATATTACACGGACCTGGACACTTGTTCACCTTAAGCACCATCTTCATAGAGTCTAGAATGGCATCAAATGTAAACAAATACAGCATTATGCCTTCCGACGGCCAAACGACTATGAAAAAATGAAATACCTTATAGTCAGTTCTGTTTAAATGTCAAACCCATCATGTAGATTTTATTTTGTTGCTTAGCTGGTTCTTAACTGTGACTGGGCTTCTTTATAGCATCATACGCAAGTTTTATTACCGGGTGGTTAAAATAAAAAGAGCACAAAAGGAAACTATATCTATAGAGTTTAAATATATATTAGGTCGACAAAAAAAAGTAATTTCGGTTTGTAATGTAAAATCAAACTATTTTTTTTACGAAGAATAAACTTTAATCGATCATATATTTTTCATTTTGTTCAATGCTTTTTTTGCTATCTTTCTTGTGGCGCTCATAGAAATTTTGGTCATCAGCAAAAAATTAAACCATTCATTTGTGAAAGTTTTGCCATTAGAAGAGTCTTGCAAACTTCGAAATAAATGTTAATCAGATGGTGTCCGGTCAGAGCTGTAAGGGAAGTACGATTTCTCAACCAAGCGCCAATAATATTTAAAAAGATGAGTGAGGCTTTACATTATCATGATGGAACATAATTCATTTATAATTTGCCAATTCTGTCAATTATTATTTTATTGTTTCACCCAGTTTCATTAGCTATTGACAGTAAACATCTGAATTGATCGTTTGACCTCTTGGAAATACCTTAAAATGCAAAATACCTTTGTAGTCCCATCATATTGACAACATAACTTTTTTTGAATGCAATTCAGCTTTACATGTGGTTTGTACTGGTTCATCATGCTTGGGGTCATGATCGTTTTCGAATAATGTTCCTGTAGATGACCCACTTTTATCTTTGGTGATGTTTTTTTTTTCCAAAAGAGCCAGTTTCATTGCGCGTGAGATACATATGGCAAATATTGATTGGTTGTGTTATTTGAATCTCTTTCAATTAATACAGAACTCAAATATCAAGCTTTTTAGTGAATCCAAGACATTTTAAGTAATTTTCTGTTGTTGTGTGCGATACATTTAACCGCGCTGCAATCTCTCAAATTAATTCGGATCCAAGAGCTTCGAATTCAGAAAAAATAGACTTGCTTGCCAGTTATATCGGGACGTAGTAGAAAACTCATTTTCGCTTATCTTACTGTACTGTCTTGAATGCAAACGGGGTGGAAGTAATTTCGATCTTTGCTCTTGTGATACCGTAGTCCACCCCCCAAAGAGAGAGACTGAATCCTCTTCCCTTATCTCGAACAGTTATATGACGATTCTCTTCAGTTGTTGCTGTCATTTGGTCATCATCAATTTCTGCAGCGAGCAAATATTCGAAGAATAAGAAAATGTATGAAAGTACATAGAGCCCATATTGAACATTTGCCAAAATAAAATTTAAACATTTTCACTATTTTTGCATTTTAATGACATTGTAAATTAATTAAGCCTCGATCAATCCTTTGAAAGGTTTCTGGACTTGACAATGTCTGAGCTGGAAATCTTTCAACATAACATCTTCTTGCCTTCGAAGAGTGAGACAGCGCTTCTCCATAAATTAAAGCACATCAGCACACCCTGCGTATTCTATTTTGACCTGTCAGCGTTTAGCATTAGTAACTTTTGAGTGTTTCGCATAAAAACCGATTTATCTTGAAAACTCCCAGTTTTATCGAAATAAATTAGTACCTTTTTTGAAGAAGAATAACCAAAGTATTTAAAAAATCAGTTTTCAGCTCTGTAAAATGACCCTTATCAAAAATTACGCCCAACGAGTGTTCCTGCAAGTCCGTTCCTGTCTTCTCAAATGATCGAAAACATCTACTGTAGTATGGTTTAATGAGTCTTTATGGTCTTTATGAAATATTAAAATTTCATTAAATTATTCAAATCGGTCCAAAACTTAGAGCCAATAAGGTAAATCGCTGGATACCCCTTTGGGGCTCTGTATCTTCGTTAAGGAGTACTTTAGGAATTTTTATTCTAAGAAAAAGTAGGATTATTTTAACCTCCCCTGTATGCTTCCGGGAAATTAGGAGGTACTTAGAGAAAAATACATAAGTGTGTGATAAAGTTGTTTCCCGTGCTATTTCCCCCAAAAAACTCCTGAAAAAATAAAAAAAAAACTCACATACAAAAACACGCTGACAATGAAAACATCACAAATCATGGTTAAGTTTTTGTATAAAATTAACATTTTAAACCATTAATAATCCCAAAAAAGTAGTTTTGTCCACAATGTATTGCTGTGTCAATGAACAATTCTTTACTTTTACTAATAATGGGTAACTGTAGTTTTAATTGATATAATTTGTTAAAGATGACCACTTCACGTCTTGATGAATGTCTTTGTGGTTTGAAGATTAAATGATATTTTTATTTAAAGATGGTTAAATAATTACCAATAATTACTAAAAACTAGTTTTTGGTGTCTTAAAATTACAAAACAATTATTTCCCCCATCGTTCAGTATTTACTATATAAATAATAATAATATTAAAGTCGTTTATTGTCCATTTAGCTGGAGCATTAGACTTTAGGTACAATATATACAATATAATTAAACGTAGACTATAAACATTGAAATCAATAAAAGAAAAAGAATGAAAAAAGATAGAAAGAGCAACAAACAATATTGATTAAAAACTCTACATTCAGTTAAAACGTTACAATATATTTTAAAATATAGGAATCTAAGAATCAAACCCGTAAAATAAAATTTATTATACTCCTGCAGACGATAGAATATTTAATTCAATTATTTTCACAATTGTTTTAAATTTATTTATGCTTAAAATATGCATACTAGCTGGGGTTATCTAACGAAGTCCGTGTATAAAATAGAGGAAATCTTTTCTTACACTTATGAGTATTTAATAATAGTCTAAATATAAAAGAACAAACTAGATTCATTTACAAATAATCCCTGTACGATGCAATAGACTACAACTTATTTAAAATGCGAATATAACATTTTGGGAATTTTGAATGTATTTAAACTCCTATTCTCAGCATCCCAAAGTTGGATAGCATGACACATAGAAGCAGCCATAGTTCAGCGTTTTAACAACTTTTTCTGTAGTTAAATTCCCTAGGTAACGTAAGGTATCACTGAGAATTTAATTTTAATTAGAATACTTCAAAGTGTATAACATATTTTAAATATACATTAATGAATAATTCTAATATTTTAATTTCATTTAACTTTTTTGTTGAACAATTCATAACATTACTTGAATAAAAATTTGAAGTACTATTCTTAAATATCATACAATCAGTTATATTCTGATTTATTTTTAATATATTTGCACTAAACCATTCCGTAATTTCTCTCATAACCAATTAGTTTTAATTTTCAAATAATTTAAATGTGTATCACTCACAATACACGTTATATCATCAGCATGCATAATTACCTTACCCAAAACATGCCTTGAGTGGTCACAAACAAAGCAGAGGTCCTAGTGTCGGTTTAGTACTTTACTAGTTGACCTATATTCTTCACCCTTACCATGTATATAGGTATAGATACTTGCCTATTACATATTGGGTGTCAAATGGTTAATAAATCATAAGCATTTTTATTATTTAATCACAAGGAAAATAAAAATATATCCTAAATAATTTTTTTCTGTTCTAAATTTAATTTCAGTTATCTTGATTTCTTGGAAAATTCAAAATTATGAAAGGTTTCGTATTCATTAGATAAAAAAAATTTATCTAGAAGTATACTTCGATAAAGATAATTGATTACAGATAACAATTTTCATCATAAATTTATCAGCAATTAAATATTTTAATGTGGAGTACATTTTTTTTTACTTTTACTACTACTTATTTGATAAATGTGTTACCAAATATCTGATTAGAAAAAAAATTAAGCAATAAAATATCGTTTGCACACTTAAAGTCATATTTCTCCGCACAATGATTATTTTGTAAACCCTACTAATATAAATGTTTTAACGATGATTACTGTCTTAAAATCAGTTAGTCATGAAGGGGAAAATCATAGAAGACCTATGTAATCTTTAATCTTTAAAATCTTTTAAATGATATCTGTCATATTTGTCATCTGTCATGTATTGATACTGTATTTATGACGCTCTAATTAACAATTCAGATTTCATTGCCTATTTTCCATTTAGCGTTGGTTTCTCTGTAAACCTAACCGTGTAGTGTTTATTTCACAGGTATAACGTCTTTAGATCCTATTGTTGTGGCAAGAATATGTGTACCAGCGCTATGAGGAAACTGACCTAATAACCAGAAGACCAGGATCCGGGCGAAAAAGAGTAACCTCCCAAAGAAATAACCGTTGTTTAGTGTCGGCAAGTTCGTGGAATAGAACAGCTTCTGCAGTTTTGTTGCGAAATCAACTTCAAGAAATTAGAAGAGTAAATGTTAGGGAATGGACGGTTAGAAGTAGACCTCGTACTGCTGAATTGTCTTATAGAAGGATGGCTACAGGTCCACCATTGCAATGCCTGCATCAAATTGTTAAATTGAGTTTTGCCCGAAATCACTTGGCATGGAATAATGAGGACTGAAGCAAGGTACTGTTTTCAGATGGATCAGACGGACGTCAACGAGTATGGCGAAGACCTGGAGAAATATATGCTTCAGTTTGTATTGACGAGCGACTACCATTTGGCGATGGGTCGGTAATAGTTTGAACGGGAATCTCATCACAAGTACGCACAGAGTTGGTCTTCATACAGAATGGCTCCCTGACAGCTCACAGGTACATTATGAAAGTTCTAGAAGACTATGTTATGCCTTTCATGATCACTATAGCCGAGCGTGGTATTTTCATGTAAGATAATGCTAGACCTCACGAAGCCAGATTTGTTAAAAACTATCTCGATAAAGTGACAATTAGGTGGTTTGATTGGCCTGCACTCAGTCCTGGCATGAATCCCATTGAACATACCTGGGATGAGTTGGGTCGACGTATCCGAGGATATACACCAGCTCCAAGAACTAAGGAACTCAGGAGCTAAGAGAGTTGCTATTGCAGGAGTGGAATACCATCAACGCAGTTTTAATGCAAGAGGAGGAAATACACGTTATTATTGATTAATTTATTTCATTAATGTTGTTTTTTTCACTTTTTAAAGTTCCTGATAACAACAAGTCACACTTCGTTTTAAATGTAAATTTGTTGTTTTTTCAGAATAAATCATAAAAATCATTACCGATTTAATATTGAATATTAAATTTAGCTTACAAAATGATTTACAATTTGCAAATATAGGCTTAAAACAGAAAATTCCAAAAAGACATCACAATTTCAATGTGACATAATTTTTTTACTCGTCAGCGTATTATTTATCAACTTATATTATATTATAAACACGAAAAATTAAAAAAAAAAGACTTGAATACGTAAACATTGTATAATGAAAAAATCATTAATATGATAAGACGAAATTAATTTATATAGGTTAATGGAGCAATCTGCAATTTGTAAAAAACACACATTTTGCATAAAAAGCATTCAGAATCTTCATAAAACGATTTAAACAATGGTTGTTGTAATGACTGCTAATTAATTCCATATTGTTTAAAATATTATGAAAGCTTTTAAAGTCTTTTGTTTCGACAAAATTACTAAACACTCTATACCACTTTGCATTTTTCTTGAGTTTGTATAAGGCCATTATAAATAAATACCACAAAACATTTTATTCATTCTTAAACTAATTAATGAACATCACATTAAGCAACATTAGCGATCCGCCTTGACTTCATACGGATACGATTTTTTGACCTCTTTTTTTACCATATAAATATAGTTATTGTATAACGGTTAGTACAACCCTTATTAAACTTACGACAAATCATCATATTACCGAAACTAAAAGCTCGTGGTTCTAACACTAAAAAGGAAAACTCATTACTGGACTCCACTAAAGGTATAAAAAATTAAGATCAAAGGATAAATCTAGTTTTATAAATTACACAGGCCCACAAAAAAAAAGTAACTTGTGAAGTAGATTCTACCCCTATAGAATTGGACGCACTGAGTCTAAATTCGGGGTCCAAGTAACCTCATTAATTCAGAGCTTTACGTAAATTTGCGAAAATGATACAAAAACGCCAAAATTGTCCATTTCTCGGATAGAATATTCATTTCGACAACTTTAATTACCCCAAACTTTGTATTTATATGCTATAAAGAATGGGTCCTCATCTGGAAAAAATTTTCATGAAAATGACGACAAGAACCCAATAAACTTTATCATTCGTCACCATAAAATATAAGAAAATTTACAACAGCAAGGATTCTTGAACGCCGTCAAAAAATTGTTACATTTAAAACCATTGAAAATGGCAGGGTGAGCGACTACTCAAACTTCAACTGGCTCTAGAATGGCGAGTTTTCAAACTTTTTGGAGGCTTAAAAAAGAAATTTTGCATGTTAAAGAGATGCCTCTTTTGGTAGAAATGTAGAAAACACGTCTAGCTTAACAATTACGTACATACTGTAATTACTTTAACGATTTATTAATAGATATCTGAAAAACATGGAAAATTCAAATGCTTGCTAAATCGCGAGTTTTTGAGTTTTTTAGACGTTTAGAAACGGATATTTTCGGTTTTTAATCGTTTAAAAAGACTGGAAACTCGCGATTCTACGGGCAGTTGAAGTTGAAAAATGCCTAAAGAAATTACATTTACTTCAACTTTAAATGCTTGCCAAATCGCGACGAGCTTTTAAAGTTGAAATAATCAGAATCAGTATTCCGATTTTTGATAATTCAATTGTCTGTAGATTCGCAAGTTTTTAAGCTATTGCAACGGTTAAAAAAAACAAAAGAAGCATCTTTTTTCCATTCAAAGTTTCTTTTTTTAAGCGTCCAAAAAGCTTGAAAACACACTATTCTAGAACTAATTGAAGTTTGAGTAATCGTTCACCCTGCAACTTGCAGTGGTGTTAAATGGGAAAAATATGTTTTCATTCAAAAATCCTTGCTATTAGGATGTTTATATGAGTGAATTTTCATTCATTTTATAGCGATGAATGATTAAGTTTATTCAGTTTTTGTCGTCATTTTCATGAAGACTTTTTTCCCGTTGTGGACTCATGATTTACCTCATTCAAGCCTGGATAAAAATTGTGCGACATCACCTTTTGACCTTGAAAAATGCTCCTCAAGTGTGAAATTTAGAGATATTTCCCATTTTTGAAACTTCAACTGCTAACAGAAAAGAAAGAAACATTTTTTCAAGATGAGTAATTCCTGTTTTTGCCCATCTGAAACGCTCTATAATTTTCGATTCTACCAACATTTGAAGTTACAAAGAATGTGATTTTTATCTACAAAAATTATAAATAGCTAAATCACGATTTTTTATTTTTAAGATTTCAATGGTCTGTAAAATCAGGATTTTTAGAAGTTTTAGAAATTATTTATAATAGTTTGGCAACAGTTTTTGAATTTTTATGCTAAATTCTTCAAAAGTTTTTACTGTAAGCGCGATACTGTAAAATGCCCTCATTTAATGTCCAGCAATAGTCAGTTATTATGTTTATATTCCAACGCCCCTAGTACCTCTGTTATATATTTTTGATGTTTTGGTGGAAAATCATTCTGATAAGAATAATTTGAGTTCTCGGAATTACGATTTAATCTGAGACATAGACAATTTTAGCGTTCTGGTATATTTTCGAATTATGGAGAACCATGGCCTGATGGCGAAATTTATACCGCGGATTTAGATTCAGCACATCTGAATACATAGGAGTAAGTGGGACCAGGCTTGAAGTTACTCTGCTCGGAGGAATTTGATTTGTCAGATTAACTATTCAGTTATTTTAAGAAATTTACGGTAAATCTGACGGGGGCATTTCGACCCCAGATTTGGTGTATACACGTCAAATTGTAGAGGAGAGAAGTCTATCGAAGGAGAAATTGTTATAAACAGACTTTTGATCGAGTTCAGCACCATGAATTTATGAATACGCTGAAACAAATTGATATAATTCAAAAGAACATTCCTGTGATAATTTCTATTGGAACCAAAAGACCCAACCCAAAGATTGACGATGAAGTCATGAATAGAGTTCAATCTGTATTCTAAGAATATTTTCCTGGAGGCATTTAAAGATACTGGAATTTCATAAAAGACGAGAATCGCCTCTCGCGATCAATATAGTGACGTTACAATGTTAATTGCTGACAACATCGAGGATCTTTTGACACCTTCTTAGCATAGTCGGAGAGCACAATAAAAGAATTTACAATAATACAAATATAAATTTTTGGCCGTTATTACTCGAGATCTAAACACATTCAGAAATGCTAGGCTAATATATAATGAATTACATTTAGAACAAATCAACAAATTAAAATACTTGATTCACGGAGGAATGGACATCAGATTTAGAGATAAAAAGTTAAATAAAAAACTGTGGTGCATTTTAGGAATTAAAAAACGTCGTCACGAATACAGACTTTAATATTCGAGAATGCTTCATAAAATGCTATGTTTGGTCAACATTATCATAAGGATGAATAAGATAGAGTACTGGACATTGACTATAACTGCAGTAAATAAAATTGAAGCCTTACAAATGAGGAGTTACTGCAGGAAACTTAAAATACCATAGACAGCAAGAGTAACAAATTCAGTAGCAGTGTAATACTGGAAGAACTAAAGATAGAAGAAGAAAGCAGGAGATTCAATTATTGGACGGAGCTGCGAGGCTTGAGACAAGCGAAGATACTTCTTAGAAACTACGAACAGAAGATATTCAAAGAATATATAAGCTTAAGTAAAAACCAACTCCGAGTTCTGACAGGGGACCTGACGGGGTATTGCCACCTGAAGGGACACCTTAAGAAACTCGGACTGGTAGAAAGAGAGAGAGCAGATTCTGTGAGGAGAAGGACGAAGTATCTATTCATATCTTTTCAAAGTGCACCGCTCTAGAAAACCCTAGGATGCGGTTCTTGGGAACACACCAAATCGAAGTAGGGGAGCTACCCACCTTGAAGCCGCCCAACATCCTAAGATTCCTGCGGGAAATAGGACTGAAGGAACTGCTCTAGCCGATAAGGTAACTCTTATGACTTGGTAGTAGTAGGGGAGCGCAATAGGTCTACCAGGTCGCAGTGTACAGACCCCAACTCTACGCACATACATACATACAAGAGTAACAAATAAAGAGTTCTTAGAAACCATACACCATAAAACAAAAAAAAATCATATTTGGAAATTTTACGCATAACATTATTGACGGAAAAATTAAGAACAGAAAAGGAACGGATTGGTGTGATAGAGACAATGGATCGGAATTCGTACGGTAGTGAATTTAATATATTCTCAAGATATCCATAGAAAATGGAAAAAGTGGTCGCAAACATGCGAAGAAGGAAAGTGAATATATCAAAGTTTATTGATTTTGAATATTTACTATAAGGGAGCTTAAATTTGAATTTATTTGGATTTCATTAAATAATATTTGCGACAACGACGTCCATTACAGTACCAGTAAATATAATGATCATACGTCCTGAGGAAACAAAAACAAACCAAATTTTGACATTTGGAAAAGTATATTGTATATCCTATGGAGAACAGATAATAAAATATTTTATCGTTTTCATGTTTTGAAGGTTAATTTTTCTTTTTAACACAAACGCCTTTATTTTGTCAGTAAATATTGAACGCATCGTGATTTACGCCCCAAGATTTTTCGAACAAAAACGGACTTAAAAATAACAGAAAAAAATATGAAACATTCCAACTTTTAAACGAATTTTCCACGGCCAACTACAAGCGAAAATCGATTTGAAGCACTGTCGGTTAAAGTTGGTCGTCGAGAATTAACTCCGCCGGCGAAACCGTTTATTCAGTGTCACATCAGCAAACAAATGGGATAAGTGTACGGCAGAAATCGTCCGTTCAACCGTACTCATTAGCCTATGAAGGGACCCCATTCACCGTCCTACTCGAATTAATTTTAAAAACGCATAGATCTTGTCAATTTTTGGTATGATGGTGACGCGACAAGCACCCTCTTTAATTCTTGTTTAGTTGAATTAACAGATTATTTTTCAGAGTGCCATCATACATTACATAGTCTGAAAAAAAAATGGTGAGATCAAATAGAACAGTAGGCAATTATTTATATATTAAGGGAGATATGTCTTTGATCTTGGGCATAAAGTTACTTGTGGAGATCATAAAAAGCTGTTAGTTTTAGTTCAGTGTCTGAAAGAGAGAGCCTGTCCGTAGGTTTTCATCAGCTTTAAAGTTTAGTTTTGTTGAAAATGCACGTTTATTAAAATGGAAAACTATGAAAAAGCAATTGGAAATTGCTTTTCCAACATGCCCAAATAAAACAAAAGCATTTTCAAGACGATTTATGCATATCCGGCGACAAAATTCAACTTCGAAATTAGCGTCAGAATGTCACGCCACTTTTTGGAAACATCACCTGATTTTGGGGCGTGTCGACCTGGAAAGTATAAATACCTCACGATTTTGCGGAAATCAGTAGTAGCAGATCCAGTCCAAAGCTAATTTGCACCTAAGAGCGATAAAGTACGAAGATTTCCTGAGCCGGCTTCGAAGGACCGCTGGTTTTAAGCAACATTTCGCAACGAGTTTTTGGGCTCTAAAAGGCTGTTTTTACGGCTAAATTCGAAAATCCATTCGTATTCATTGACCAAAACTCTCGTTTATTGGGATACTTTCCACTTTTCCTCTTCAATAACCCATCTGGAAAGAAAATAGTCTCTTTCTCTTTCACACCAACGACGATCTTTTTTGACGGCAGCATACACCTTCCAGATCATCTAGAAGAACCACTAAACCTACGATAAAAATCTGGTTAGGCGCGTGCGCCAGGGAAGTTCATCTATAACACCCCTATCCTTTCGAAAAATTGCCTGTCCTTCTCTGAGCAGGTAATCACTTGCACCCCGATAGCTGAAAAGCAGGTTAATTTTGAAGACAACAGGACCAGTTTAATTAGTGTCTCTGGGCTTTCCCCTTCTTTAAAACAAAGTGCGGACGTAAGGAGTACCTGCTTACTGATTCCTAGGTGAGTTTCCGGGAATTAAAAGGAACCGAACCCCAGTTTCACTTGTGTTCGGCCAAATATCGCGTATACTCGGTATACCTGAAGGAGGGTGCGGTGGAACTGAATCTGGCAACTAAAGATCACGAATTCTTATACCACAACTTGAGTTTTCCCATACTCGACCAAATAAATAACAAGAAGATTTTTCGCGGAAATTAAAAGATAAAGATGTCCTTAATTTTCAGAAATATCAAAAAATTAGATAGAAAAACTTCATTCTCCAGAGACATTACCCTCGTTAAAATTTTCTCAATTTTACTTACGGCTTTCCCTTAATTGTTTTTCGCGGATATCTAATTTTTTAACTAGTTTTCTTTAAAAGCGATCTTATTACTCATACATTTTTTCGAATTTTAAAAGTCGTCTTGAACAATCCAGCTGACTCCTCAGACGCACAACCCATATCCCCATTTTTATTTTTGGCTATAAAAGTTTTATCTTTTTTCCAAATTTAAGAGCATGGTTCATCTTCCTAACGTGCCACAAACAGCAAGAAAGGTGAAGCGGCTTGGCTTCTCGCTGGGTCGGGCGGTTATGGTGGGTCCTCTCCGGCACCGCCTTCGCGGTGCCCTTCCTTTCACATTCGGGAACAACAACAAATGTTCTCAAACTCCCAATTTAACCCTGTGCGGCATTCTTCTTTTGAAGCGAAATTTAGTCAATTTTCGGGTTTTATGGAAAAAAGTAGCATTCAATTCAACTTGATGCCAGCTAATCCCGCATTATCAGCAGTCAGGCTTCACCAAAATCCCCATACAGAGATACAATCTGGTGGAAAGGATCACGTGTGCTACAAGACAAATTTAATCTCAGATTCAGAAACGGTTACCAGTGCGGATGTTTATTCAAATTCCGTGGCGCTCATAACAGATTACAGCACGAACATACCCGTAGAACCGGTACGCAATCTCAAAAGGACATTCTCAAGTGTCTACATCCAATTTGACTTATTCTATAATATACTGGAGTATACCTAAAAATACGCCACACGTAATTTTTTTTCCTTCCTGAACTGTATTCCTGAAAACTACCCCACAGTTCATCCCTAACATCTTTTTTTCAATTATAATTTAAAAGGCTGATTTTTTACTATAAAATTACTTGCATATTAGTATACGGAAAGAATTTTAAACATAATTTTCTTAGTAAATCGTGTTCTTTAATCGGATCCGGAATACAATTCATTGAAGATTACATTAACTCGCAAATAATTTTAAGGTAGAAAATATCTTTAAATAGTATGATATTCCTGATGCCTGATTCAACCCCATCACAAACTCGAAATGAGGAAGGTCTATTTTCAGTTATAGATGTCGCTGGCGATAAGTACACGCTACTGCGCGGCGTGAACCTCGGTTTACCATTGTGTCTAAAATATGAAAGATAAGGATCGGAGATGCAGATAAGTGAGAAAGAATAGACTCCCAGAAAGCGTATGTCGAAAACAGTACACAAAAGCCTTTGTGAGTTAACACAAATCAATTTAGTTTAATGAAAAGTTTGTATGTTTGGACCGGATGTAGTTTTTCTGAGTAATATGGTAATTTTTTAATGGGTTTATTTATTAAATGGATCTTGTTGAATGGTCCATTTTACAGCAGCTGATGGGAGACAATTTGTAATTTAGGTATTGGGGTTAATGATTTTTTCATATCTTGATTATTTTCATCATTTCCGACTAGCCATAATCAGAGAAAATAAGTAAATATTACACTATAAGTATGACGAAATACTCAAGGAGGTTTCCCTCCTTGAGTATTTCGTCATACTTATAGTGTAATAAATCTATTGCTTCTTAAATTCATTTTTTCTCGCTCTTTTATAAGAAAACGTTTTGAAAAACCAATTTGTTTTACTTTTTATTTGCACAGTACAATGCATCAACCTTTTTTTGAAATTATAATTTGTCATATATAATACATAATTAGAGTAATAAATAACATGAATAAGGTTAGAGTAAAAATCAGATATGTATATCCATGTGGCAGAAACTTTACTAGAAATTTATGTGTAGATTTTTGATAATATGGGAAGTTTTGTACCATTTTTTCTAATTATATATACGAGGTGTTCGACGAATCACTTTTTTCTTTTTTTAAATTAAATAATCAAGGCTTTCATTTAGAAGAAATTGATAGTTAGGTTTATTTTAATTATATTATATATTTAAATTATAACTGTTAGACTTAGATATAGGATATTATATATGAAATATGTCTATATTTTTACATATAACCAAAAAATGAAATAACATATGGGGTGTTTTATTTAAAATAAGCAAGAAGACATCAACTTTCAGTATAACCGGAAATGCCACTATCTTAAAAATATTTTATTCATATTTCCCCATCGATTTTAGTAAACTTCGAAAATTTGATCATTTTCCAGTCTATTTTCCGACAAGGACAATCCGCATCAACCGGATCAGAGCTATGACCAAAATTAGAAACAACCAAAAAAATCGTCTAAAGGTTCATTTTAAAGCTTAGAACATCTACCTTCAAATGCTGAGTGCACCTTTAAAAAATCAAAAATGGCGGCTCCAATATGGCTACCGGAAGCCGGAGAAAATTCGAGTGTCTAGCAAAAAAGAGCTTGTAAAAATAAAAATTCGCAACCGACCGGGTCGTTTCTGGCTCAGATTGTAGCTGATGAACGCCCCTAAAAATCTGGTGTGGTAGGTTGAAAAGTGCAACATGGCGGATCCAATATGGCGGTCAAAAATCAAATATGGTGGCCGAATTTTTAAAAATCAACCGATTTACACCAAATTTGGTCTACGGGGTTTTTGGAGTCGCTGATTATGAATCAAATTTTCAAAATTTTTAAGGAATCTAAAATGGCGTTTTTTGAAAATCAACCGATTTGCATCAAATTTGGTATACGAGGGTTTTCGAGGCTGATGATTAGAAATCCGAGGTCAGGTTTGCCAAATTCAAGATAGCGGATCCAAGGGGGCGGACGACATTTTTGAAAATCAACAGATTTGTACAAAATCTGTTGTACGGATAATTTGGGGGTCGCTGATCACGAATCCGAGGTCAGATCTTCAAAATTCAAGATGGTAGATCCATATATATATATATATATATATATATATATATATATATATATATATATATATATATATATATATATATATATTAATTTTGCGAAATTAAAACCACATATTAATTAGAACAAATAAATCTCAAGTGTAAAATAAAATTCTTATTTACGAATGACCAGTAAATGGAGAAATTATTTCAAGATCTGCGTCGACAGGATGGCTGATAAAACCTATTAGTATATACAAGTACTACTTTCCAAAAAGTGGCTTCAAAGGTTATTTAAAAAGATAAGATTATCTGGCAGTGATATATTTGTTAATAATTAGAGTTCTAAAGTATAGGATTCTCAACTTATTTGTCCAAAATTTGGAATTATAATTTTTAAAATATTAAAAATAAATATGTTCTATGCTATTTGCTATTATTTTACGAGGCTATTCGGTAATATAAAAAATTTTAATACTTCTATTAAAACTTTATTAAACCAAAAACAAATTATATATTTAAGTTACACTTTTATACTTCCTTTTTAATTAACTCTGTAAAATGTCAAATTCAGCGGTTCCGTATACAGTGTATCTCGAAACAATGTCATGAAACTTAGAGAGGTGAGTAGATCCAGTTGCTCTTCACAGTGGAATATAAGGTCTTTCACACTCTCCTCATCCTTCATGTACAGGTACCATACTGTCTTTTCTACTAGTCCAATCCTGCACATGAGATATACAGTACACATTTCTCTCGTGATTTTGAGTTTTTACTGCTTAATCCTAAAAAATTGTTTATGATTTTGCGTCCAGCGAGCCATTTTATAAATAATTTAACGTGTTTGATTCTTAGTAAAACAAGATAATAGATTGACATAGTGTGTTCTTTCTGTACTGCTAATACTGATTCTGGTCCTAAGAAAGTGATTTCTTCCCCTGTTTTATCAAATAAATCTAATAATTTAGCTCAGATTGTCTAGACATCCATCGTAAAATAATTTTGTTTTATTGCCGCAATCTGTTTAGTGGCTTCTGGCAATTTTATGCACGTACACGGCTCGCTTCAACTGCTTGACTATCTTAGAAAATTTTTTAGTTTTCTGTACTTAAGCCGATTCTTCCAGCTTCCTTACACACAGTTCTGTTGCAAAGATTTTTGCTTGTGAAATAGATGTGTAACTATCAAGACTTCTTGATACTTTGGGAATGTCCATATATTATATTACTACTATACTTTTACTTGTTTTTCATTCATCCATAAACAAGCATAACTTTTGTTAGATCTATTTTGTTCTAACCCTAGTTTTCTCTGGTCTGAAAATAATACAAAGCAGGACAAAGATGTTGGTCCTAGTTTAGAGATAAGCTCTTTATGCATGCCTAGCATGTATGCAGCGTATTGGTTAACTCCACTATTCTAGTATTTCTACTTGTTTCATCCACTACTGTACTACTGGTAGCATGATATGTTGTACATGTTATTCTAAAGGCTTTCCCTTGTATGTATTGTAGAGGAGTACCTACACCTTGAAATTACTTCTACCGTTAGCATCCTGCTCCTATCATCGTAAAATATGTTTGCCTTTGTAATCCTGGATAGTTTACTTGAGCTACTTGCTGCTACCCCATACCCATCTGGCTACTATCGTTGGATTAATGACCAAGTAGTTTTTCAAGTCCTGTACTCCAAAATTTTCCACATATCCCGCAACAGCTTCAAAAAGCTAGTCGTGCTTTACGTATTTTCTTATTCTGTTAAGCTGTTTATCCACAATCACCTCTAGATGAATTACTTTCTCTGTAAAATTGATTATAAGGTTCTTCAATGTATTAGGCTCAACCCATCAATTTTTTTTCTTTCAAAAGGCAATATTGTAAGTTCCTGAAGACATATACATTTCTTTACTTTCACACCATGAAAGTACCGTGTTTAGTATTTCTGTAAAGTTAAAAAATAACGGTAGTTTATCTAAATTTATCACCTAAAAAAATTTCAATGGTTTTCTAGTTACAGGTAATTAGTTTTGTTTTCAATTCATATTTAATGTACTTCTAGATAAATAAAGTGGATATATGATATGAAGGCTGTAAATCTCATGATTAGTTTTATCCAGCAGTTTTAGCTTCCCTAATTAGCCACCAGGAAGCACTTTACCTAAAATCGAAGTTTATTTCCTTTCTAACTTCTTATTTTTACATATCCGATCATAGTGAAGACACTATTATAAAGATAACAATAAAACTAATCGAATAATATATTCATACTTCACATTTATAAATCTTACCATTGCATTACATTTCATGAATAAAAAAAAAACAGATTTATAAACATGAAGAAAACTACTCGACACTAAACATCATTAATAACTCTCACTGAAAGGTGCTACTTAATTCTTAAATATTTAAGTTTATAATAATACCCTGCCACATATTATTTGCATTAGGAGACACCTGTCTGCTTTTTGATTATGCCACCACACACCGTGCCATCATGCACCTTTGTTATAGATCGAGGGGGTGGAAAATCGTACGCGTAATAGTCAAGCGTAGATGTAACATAGAGGAAGAACTATTTCCGTAAAATAAATAGTTTGTGGTATTTTACTGCTAGCTTTGAAAAAACGCGCTCTGGCCGTGTTATAGTCGAAATTGTCGTTTTTTGGTGATGGGCCCGTTACCCGCGAATCAATACACAATCACATTGATTATTCTCCAAAATAGAGGTTTATAGGTGCTGATATATGTTGTTTTATAAAAATCGCTGTGTTTATATTTAAAGGAGCATTTGCATTAGTAAAATTAGAAATGTATCTGTAAAATTAACTTAAAATTGGACCTTTTTTGGTATCAATTTTGTTTAAATAGTTTAAACTAATTGTTTGATGCGACATTGGCTTCTCGCAATAGCAAGCAGAAGCCAAATTCTACACATTAACAATATCACTTGATAAATATTTCCCGTGGTTCGGTAATCATTTCCTAGATACAATTAAATACTAGTTGTCTTGCAATGTGTAATAAATCTCTAATATGATATTCAAGAAAATGTAGTTTAATAATATTAATTACCAAAAATTAAATATTAAATAAAACGTCACATACAAATTATAGTAATGATATGTGCTTAAAAACGTTGACGTAACTCAAAAGTTGATGAGTGATTTTCCTAAACACCAATGCCAGTTGCTAACCTATCATTAACTTATAAGCAAAGTAGCACCTTTCAGTTACCAAGTTATTGATAAGGTTAAGGGCCTTACAGCGTACGGCATGGACTATCCAATTTGCGTAATTTATCTCTATCTTAACCATAAGCGTACATAGAACCGTTAATTTGAAGATTATAGACAATGTTGAAGAGCATTTCTCGAGTTTGAATTACTTTGATTTGTTTTATTATACAACGTTTCGATTAACATATAGGTATCTTCACTCGTTTAACAAAACATGGATTGGAAGCCCATGTTAAACAAGTCCAGTGGCTAAATCAGCATTGTTACTGAGGTGGCTCTAATCTAAAATACTTAACTTTAAAGTAAATATATTTACAAAAGTTGCCGTCAAATCAGATATATCATTATTTATTCAAGATTCCACTTGAAATTCTAAAAATGTCGATAAAACGTCATTCAATATTTTCAACCTTTAAACAACAATCAATTAGGCTTCGTTGATAATGTCCAAAAAATCACTTTAATTACAAGGTGTCCGGTAAGTATATTCCAGATGTCGACAATGTACAGTAGCAATTATTACACATTATATGAAATTAGTTAAGCTCTTTGTTCTCAACTAATTAAACTACTAGAAGTACATGAAATCTAATAATAATCTCTACTACACAATTAATACTAGTTGTCATTAGAAACCAATGGACAGATTAATTTATAGTAATGCTAACCTGTAACATGTATTTAATTTATGAATAAGCATAATGTAATTGTCAGTAAGCAAGAATGTATGTCCAAAAATTTCGAAATTGAAATTTCCGGATCGAAGAACATTTGCAAGGGTCAAGAGAAACAAAAACCGATGAAACCACTAAAACTTTAACGAAAAATAAAATTTTCCTTATGATAAAATGGAGGAAATCACTCAATTGTCTCTCATTTATGTAAAACATTAGGTATATCTTTTTCTGTGCTTAATTAAGCAGGTCTTCAAAATGGACGCCTTTTTGTGACGATTTGTTCTCACTGTACTATAAGATTTGAAGATTGTTTCGAATAAGATTGCAGTAAAGGATTATCATTTCAAACAATTCTTCCCCTATATTAATTGGCATTTAATAAACAAATCCTTCCAGATTTCCCCGAAAAAACAAATTAACGGATTTAGGTCAGAAGATCTTGGTGCCCATAACATAGGCCCGCCTCTATCCATAACATCATTATCAAAAGTATCTGATCTCTAACTTGCAAGGATACACCTTTTAAAAGGTTATTTAAATCTTTGTGCACAATGTGCACATGGAGTGCAGTAGTTAATCTTTCTTCCAAAACGAAATGTCCAATCAAATAATTCTCAGTGATCCCCGGCCATTAACCATAAATCTTCATAAATCTCTAATGCCTATTCTGTATTACCGCATGTGTATTTTCTTCCTATCAAAAGGATAAATTATGAAAATTTATAACGCCATCCCGTGTGAAGCCTGCTTCATCCATAAATAAAACAATTGTAGTACAATATAGGTTTCTACAATTTTTTGTAATTTTGAGTAGGTAATTAAGCCTGGCAGGATAATCATCTGCAGATATTCCGTGTATCTTTTAACATGAAAAGGAAGAAGCAATTCTTCTTGGAAAATTTCATGAACCCATTTTGTTTTGCCTGCAATTTTCTTACGCTGTTGGAAATATTACACATTCGGACAAAATTTGGATCAATTTTCTAAACCAGAAATTGAACTATATTTTCCCGCAGGCTTTTTGCTTGCCCTTCAAAATCGTTTTCAATGGTCCTGATATCTTTTTTTCTCGCCGAAGTATCTACTGTTGAAAACATCAAATTTGGTGTTTTCGTTATTACATGAAAATTGAATAGCATTCAACAGACAGGTTAACGCAACGAATTTGCTCAAAAACCAAAGATTCTAAACAGATAGGCGAGCGAAGCGAGTTTGCGTACTAACTCAGACTCCCAACTCACATAAGCTGGCCCTACCGAGATGTATTGGCGAAAACGCCTAATTTAATATTTTCAACAGTAGATATCTCGGCAAGAAAAAAAGATATCGGTGCAATTAAAAAACGATTTTGAAGGGGAAGAGTAGTACTTTAAGTTGAAATATTAAGTTTTATGAAGGAAAAAGAAAAGCCTTCGAAAAAGTATAGTCCGATTTCTGGTTAAAAATTTTGTCGGCCTGGGTTATCAGCAATCTCATTCAGAATGTATTTTCTACGTCAGGATTGCTTGCTCTTTTCGGAGGCCCTTCGACACCACGACAACATAAGATTTCGTAAATTGAATTTGAAAAGATTTATTTAAGCACATTTCTATTTTAATTTATTGTTTACCTGATAAGTAGCGAGAAATTCTTTTAAATGTTCTTCAATCTGGTAAAAATCTTCTGGCTAAGTTCTTCTTGCCTCCAGAGAGTT
Organism: Diaprepes abbreviatus; assembly: GCA_034092305.1. Classification (NCBI taxonomy): domain Eukaryota; kingdom Metazoa; phylum Arthropoda; class Insecta; order Coleoptera; family Curculionidae; genus Diaprepes; species Diaprepes abbreviatus. Next base: position 26,534,887 of record JASJET010000103.1, read on the forward strand.
GCATTAAGCTTGTCCATAAATTCCTTTTATGTCAGCATATTCTCCATAGGAATAAGGCTGAATTATTTAATTTAGGTTTGATAGCTTTGACAAATCTTGTCATATTGATGGTTGCCATTGTTAAAGGATCAATGCCTGTTGATTTTTTATGTAGTATTCTAATTTATTTCAATTATTCGTGTGCAACTTAGACGTAAATAAATTGAAGAATAAAATATTTGAAACATTAGGATTATTTTAACGCTTTCTATACATTACCGAGAATTTGAAATATACTTATTGGGCACCCAGTATAGCGTTTTGATACAAGACTTAACAAAAGTTTACTTGATGCAAGTTCCTAACAGTATGATGACTGTAAAAAAACATCTTTCAGAATAGTCGTTGTTACTTTTAGTGTTCGTTTAACGTCAATTTAAGAATCAGTGCTTTTTCCTCATACACATTTTTGTTTATTTAATGGGGTTGGATATAAGATCTGTTGTACGTGACTATAAGGCGAGTCCCAGAATACTTATTTCATGAAATTTATTAGTTTCCTGGAAGACTCTTTATTTGATCAAGCATTAAAATGACACCTTCAGGAAACTTTAAACTTCTGTAAAAAAGTCCCATGCACCCATACAACAGATATTCTGCTATTTTTGCGTCTTATCGCAAGAACGGCAGATCTCACTATCAGATGTGTCCACGTTTTTTCAAATGATATATCAGAAATTCTGTGTCACTATTGGTTACCAGTCGAAGCTTTATTTTAGGGCACTTGAGCTTTCTCGCGTTCTTTGGCAATGAAATTTTAAATCTTCTTGCTTTTGGTTGTTTAATTGTGTTATTTCCACTTCTTTATCCGATTTTGTTCCCAGCTCTGACATTCTACATATATGGCAGAAAGGTTTTGAACAAAGAAAGGGAGTTTTTGCTTCTTGTTTTGATAAAAGTTACCTTGTTGTTTTTTACTAGTTGCTTCTGAGGTTATTTGCAGTCCCAACTCAGCTTAAAGTAACAGGTGTGAATCAAGAGTTTTTAATACTATTTAGCTATCTGAAATCCTTTATTGTGTACCTAGTAAGACAATCTTGGATACAGCATTGAATAATGGTTGGAGTATTAGCTACGAATTTAGAAAATTAAGTTTCTCAACTAATAGTTTATGCTAATTCCTTTCATTTTATAGACAACCATATTTGCTTGTAATGTTGCCGCCACTGACTCTCAAACCCTTCGGCGCTAAAAAGCGGAGTAAATCAGCCCCGTGTTGCCAATATTTTAGCCACAATAAGGTGGTCGACACCTTTATAACGACTGTTATTACCTTGCTGCTACACTTTACCGAAATTATCTATTTTCCCTTCGTCAATTTATAACTAATTGTGACAGGTTCGACTGCCAACCTGAGTCATAAATTTCGGCTTGGTTATAGGCCGGTCAGGCAATTGACTTTTCGGGTTCTTGCCCACCTCTTAAATTGTGGAACAAAATATATTTTAATTTATTTTCAACTAGTAGGTACCAGAAAAGAGACTAATATTATATTCATTAAAATTTTTGAAAATATTTATATTATTATTTTTTATGGGAAAAAAGGAATTTCAAATTTGACAGCTCTGAGAGGAAAATATTTTTTTGGAAAGTTATGAGAATCCAGTTTTTTTTTATATTTTCAAATTTAAAAATTAAAATTAAAAAAGAATTAGACATGTATCGAGTTAATGCATCTTAATCTAGACTACCAGGAAATGATGTGTTTGCGGAATTTAGAATATTTTTGCGACATTAAAAAAATATATTTAAATCTCAAAGATAAAACGACAAAAAAAATTGAAATTTTCGCTTTTAAATGATCAATTAATGAAGGAATTGTTTCGAATTGTGCATCTATAGAATGGCTGATAAAACCTATTAACATAACAAGCACCACTCTCCGAAAAGTGGCTTCAAAGGTTATTTACCAAGATAAGATTATCAGGCAGCGACATGCTTTTTAATAAATAGGACTCACGTACTTGTTGGAGAGTAGACATACATACACCCAGAGTATCGAAATCTCTACTCATAGGACAATTAGTTATCCAAAATTTGGAATTGTAATTTCCAAGATACAAAATATAAATATAAAAGAATACAAGTTATTGAAATATTCATTCTGTAAATGCGTAATCGTCATTTTTTACTTTCCCAGATTAAAAAAAAAACAAATGATGGTTACCTGAAAACTAGAGAAATCCATCGGAGTCTAATTGATGTGTGAGTATTTTTGTTCAAAATCTAAACTTATTTACTGTAGAGGTTATTTCTAATTTATGCAAGCTATGCTACCTGTAATAATATTATTTGATCATGGACGGGAAAAGACAAAATTAAAAAAAATCTTCTTATTCTTATATTTCGCTTTGATGGACTCTTTTTCCGGTAACAATTGTCACTATGATGTCGATCGTCAGGTATCATGCCATCTTTTTGGTAGTTTAGTTTTTAGTAGCTTCATGTTTCTTACGATATGTGTAAATCTGTTTCAGCCCATCCCACTTACATGTTTACCTCATTCTAATCTATATTTTCGGCCTTATTTAACGACATCTTCTCTGTCCTATATTTATATAATTTGGTATCCGAGCTGTTAACCCCTAATTCACTTACATGGTCTAACTTTAAAACTGGTACAAATTAACAATAAATCAATCAAGTTTTGAACTTTGAAAACACAGAGATAAAAGAATCATATTATATTTTATTATTAAACTATAAAAAATTAAACATTTTATTTATTTTCGTGAGATTGGGTGGGTTTTTACTCTTATATATAGGCTTATCGTCGCTATATGAGTATATAAAACAAATTTTTACATTATCATAAGCAAAAAAAACTGACCAACTAAATGATCTAACTTCCATAGTAACTAGATCGAGTCTAAATTTCAGTGAATCTGTGTGTAATGTTTTTCTCGCTATGAAACGTAGTTTTTTCAACTTTTGCATCATCTCTGTTTCTGCGTTATCAGTACTTGTTTCTGTTATATAATTTAAAACCGGTCATATACACGCTATATAAATGAACATATTTCCCTTTTTGTTTCTTCATACTACAACAAATTTATCAAAGATAAATGCAGACTTTTTGACAAATGGTAGATAAAACTTTATTAATTATTTAAATGGCATTACTTCATTTTATAAATTAAGAAAACATACAATGGGTACTTCGATGCAACCTGATATTTGTGATGCTTTAATAATCTACCTTCTAGCTACTTCTTTGAGGTATCCATAGCTTAAGATCTCTATTCCTAGGTGTTCAAATGTTCCATGATTTCCTCATTAATCACTATTTGTAATTCTCTTGCTGTTACCATGGATTTAGCTTTTAAATTGGATATTCTTTGAGTTCAATTTTTCTGATCTTCTTTTGAAAGTATCTACCTTACATTAGACGCCATTTTACAAATCAAAAAAGTGTTTTGTATTCATTTCACATCATGAAGGGAATTATCACCGATCCCAAACTATACAGTTTGAGCCTTATAATTCCAAGAAGGTAAATTTTTCTTGTGACCCTGTCAATATCCTTATCCAAATAGGAACTTTCTTATTACATCATAATCATTAATAATTTAGAAATCATGATGGCCGAAAAAGTCAGTCTACCTATCGCTTTTGGGCTCAGAACTTCAGTATACGATTGTTTCCAGTTTTTATAGATCATGGTAATGTGTTATAAAGTGAAAAATTGTCTAAATAGTAATTTTTCATATCAGAAATTATTATTACTTTTACCAAGATCCTACAAAAATGATATTTAGGTTTAAACTTATTTTACTTATTTGCGCATATCACTAAATTAAACACTTATATAACGATCAAAATCTATGTATATAACAGTTTCAAATCTAATTTAGATTTTTTATTAATTGTAGTATTTTATGATTTCATAGGAAAGGTTCTTAAGTAGTGATTTCCTTTTTTATCTTCGCAATTTATCATAAAAATATTATTACTTATTCATACTGTTTTTGCAATCTTTTATTTTTAAGTAAACAGTTTTTAAATACAATGCCAGCACTTGAAAAAAAAAGATTGATTACGATATAAGCAACACATGACTTCCTCTCATGTGTCAATTATTTTAGATCCAAATCGAAAATTTTAAGTTAGATTGTTATTTGCATAGATTTTATTACTTTTTTTCTTCTTAAGTACATAAGCACTCAGGTGTAGAAGTATTTTTAACTATATATTTATAAATAATTTTCTTAAACATACCGAAGTATAAAATGTTACATTTCACAATATTGTTTTAGTTTAGAAAATATTTGCACATAAATATTAAAAACTATCTCAAAGAATCAGTTTTTGGAATATCATAATAATTCTGATTTGATTTTTTTGTCAGATAACGAATTATTAAGTGAAACCGTATTAATTTCAGCTTATAATTCCTTTTGGTCCTGTGGACTCAAGAACTAGCATATTAGACCCGAAATATACGATATAAGTTTAAAAACCCTCGACTTTTTATTTCGACAAACAACTAAGACTTAACGGGGATCGAACCTGACGCGTTTGTAATGCAGCGTCAATATCATGAACACCATACCACTTGGACGGTCATAAGACCAATATACTTACTATTTGGATACTAGAATTACCGTATGATAACTTTTATTTTAATCATACAACTTTTATATATATTATTATAGCATTTGGATCACTTATATCAAAAAGTTTCCATCCAACTGAAATTTCGAAGGACGTGAAATGAAAAAAATATTAATTTTAAAATTCCACAACCTCTTGAAGTATTTTTTATCCACTTACCAGTCTTCTTTTTGGTTTAATTAAAGGCCTATTTTGTCCGTTCATTTTATAATAGAGTCCACAGGCATTGCAGAGGTAATGTCCAGTACCATCCCGTCTCCACAGTGGCGTACTGGTGGCACCACAATTTACACATTCCCGACCTTCTGCATAAGAAAAATAAAGCCTTAGAATTTATATAAAATAAATATTTTTAACAATAAGCTTCAGTTGTGCTAAAAGGAAAATATGGAACATCTATTACTAAGTTACTAGCATTTATGTTTTTCTTTTATAATATCTATACACATTCCTAAATTGTAATAAACGAAAACAAAACAACATTAAGAAATGAGAATCATAATTTTAAAAATTATGAATAATGTTATCACTTCCATACTTTACTTTATACTTTCAACAAATTATGTTTGTACTAAGTCATTAATATATTATTTAATGCACCTACAATCATAATAAAATAATCTATACAAAAAGCACATTAAAGCAAGCATGCTGAGATTAGGCACGAAAGCAATCACATCAATTTATCAAAGATAAATACAGACTTTTTGACAGATGGGGAACAAAACTTTATTAATTATTTAAACGTCATTACTTCATTTTATAAATTAGTATAACAAACAATGGGTACTTCGAAATAATAAAAATTCTTTTTACTTTTAACATTTTAATTTGTGAACGCTTGTTTTTTTTTGGGCAAATGATCCAACTAAGTTCGTTTTAATTGTAAAATTTGGTTTGTCGATGTTATTAGCGCAAATTAGTTTTTCCACGGTTACCTCTGACAATTACCTTAACATTATTAGGGTTTACTCACACAGTTAATAACATTATTTCTGACAATTTTCAATATTGGGGAAAAGATTCTTTATAACTAGTATCTTTCTATATGATAAAATAAAGATAATAATTCCTTAAAAAAAATTAAAATCGCTGTAGTTGCAGGTAAATTATTTTGTCTTCTTAAATTCATATTTAATTTATCTATCTATGAACTAAGTTGACATTTTTCATAATAGCTAAATCTAATTAACTCATCGATCTGCAAGAAAAACCTTACTCTAGCTTGCCGCCAGAGGGCTCTTCAAAAATCAAAACTATATTGAAAAAAGGAAAGTACTTTCCAAGATTGGAATATTAACATTTTTTCGTAGGCCCTTGAAGATTATTCGTTCAATCTATCAAAACGTAAAGTTTAATCTAGATGATAATGACTCGATACAGCTTACTGAGAGGCTTATCCAGCTTTGTTTGAATTTCAAAATTGGAAGGAAAATTTAGTACATTTAAGGTTTAAATAATAAATTAGAGTAAATACTCACCATAAAGCTATTAATGTTTATTAATCTTATTATCAATGTAATATATGTATATTTCCTTAATAGAAATTAAATTAAAAGCTACAGTGTGTCCTACATATAAATTTACTATAAATAACATTTTATTTTAAAAATAGAGTTAATAATAAAATTATTAAGTAGAAACACAATGTTGCATGTAAAGGAAAACATACATAATAAATGTTTTTATTTGGTAGTCGAGCCAAGTAAAATAATGAGCTGATCTTATCAAGTCGCTTCCATAATTTTTAATGGTTTATAAATGACAAATAAATGTGCATATACCAAGATAAACACAAATTATTAAATATTTGATGTTTGAGCGTACAATTTATTTAAAAAAATAGTACAAAAAATATATTACATTAGAACCATTTATTTACCCGATGTAGTAAGAAATTTGTACTGGGACCGAAAAATGTATAGGCACTCTGATAAGTTAGTGGGGCATAAAGTACTTTGGTGTAGACAAGTGGTCAAAATTTGAGTGGCAAACTATTAACGTGACATTTCATATAAAAAATTTATACTTTACAATGACGGCATGAATGCGAAAATGCAATTGATACTCCAAAAACAATGCGAAGAAAAAGTAATGACTAAAATTTGTTTAAATCTGCAAAACGTTGATTTAAGTCACATTTATCTAAATCTAGTTGTAATTGAAGTAAGTTAAACACGACGCAATATTTCTGCCACTCAATTTTAAAAAGTATAGAGGAAAATTTTAGAGGTTTTGAGAAGTCTTGTATCCTATGCCAAGTAGTGGTAATTGTAGATTAACTCTTTTGTGATCAAATTGACCTTGGCGGATCGTGTCATGGTTATGCCGATAACGTGGTCATAATCACCACGGGCAAATTCGAGAATATTATCTACGACATAGTTCAAACAGGACTTGACCAATCTAAAGAAAGGTGTCTGTTGATGGGACTAAATGTTAACACCACCAAAACCACCTTAACAACCTTTACAATTTGAAAGCCATCGAAATAGATGAGACCACAATTAAGTGGAAGTCAGAAATTAAATATCTGAGATTTATCTTGGATAATAAACTTTTTTAGAATAAGCTTGAAAGAAAAATAATCAACAAGGCTACAAACGGCCTGATGATCTATGGAAAGTTGGCGGGAAAAATTGGGGCAATAACTCAAATATCCTGCTGTATACGTACACTGCAATAGTGAAACCAGTCATCATATATGAAGCAGTAATCTAAAGTAAAAGAACGAACCTAGTCAATACAAGAGCCAGTTTCTCGAAAATTCAAAGATTAGCCTGTGCATGCATAACTGACACAATGAAAGGGGCCCAACTGCCGCTTTGAAATTAATTCTACATCTTACATTTCTACATATATTAATAGGCAAAGAAGACAATATATAGAGTGACGAGGTATAGAACCATTAAATGAAGGCCTAATCCCTCATCCAGAAATCAACAGGCCTGAGATATGCTCCCGGATGAAATGAAAAAGAAGTTCAACTTCATAAAAGACTTTAAAACAAAGTAAAAATAAATGGTGTAAATATACCATTGAGAAGCTTAACAGAAACTCCATTGAATGGTAAACAAACGATTTTAAAACAACAGAGGGAATTAGAATAGGAGTATGTGGACCAGGAATTAGGAACTTCAAAAGCTTGGACAAAATCATCAAGTGATTTTCAAGCAGAAATTTACGCTATTAAAAAATGTGTTCAGTTCAATAAAGAAGAAAATTATCGCAGAAATATCATCATCTTGACGAATAGTGCCGCCATCAATAGACTGAGTTCTCCTGTACTCAACTGTAAGATGATCTGGGAATGCTTAGAGAAACTAATAGTAAACCATATGACAAAAAAGGGGACTGAAAGACCATTTGGAGGACCAGAACCTTTTTACGGAATTAGAAAAACGCAATACTGGAAGAACTTAAAAGAAAGAAACAGAATAGAAGATCTAATTATTGAACAAATCTTCAAGGAATAAGAAAAGCGAAGATACTCTGGGAAATTATGAGCAGAAGAAATTCAAAAAACATTAGTAAAAATCAATTGAATTGTAACAATAGGTATCCTATAAAAAATTTGATCTAGCAGAGGGAGGAATGCAGATTTTGTCAGGAAAAAGATGAAACTTCATTTTATATATATTTTTTTAAATGTGTTGTCTTGCAAAAGCCTAGCATGCGATTCCCGGAAGCGTATCGAAGAGAATAGGAAGATCTATCAAACTTAAAGACATCCCATTTTCTGGGTTTCCTAAGATAAACATGATTAGATGACTTGTTTTAGGCGATAAGGTGTCCCAAACGAGCAGGCAGCAAAAGGTTATAGCGAACACATTCCCATCTCCACATACATGCCACATAGTCATCGTCTAAAACCTCTTAATGTAGGTGCCAGATGGGGAGCTAAAATTCCTGTTCCTGATCCAGAACTCCTATGCCATCTATCAAAAAGCACATGAGGAAAGAGTTTCGGATCTGTGAACAAAATCAGATAATGATATGGTGGAGCAGTATGCCTGGTCTATAATTAAACGTGGAGATTCATAAAACTATGAACAGAAGAAGATATGCTCTCTGAATGTCTTAAACTATTTTGCAAAAGACTGCAATTTTTGAAAAGTGTCACCCTAACGTCTAACGAAATTTAGATCAGACTCACTTAAAAAGAACTTAAAATTCGAAGCATTTTAAACCGCTAAATTTTCCAAACAACTAACCTGTATACAATCTACTACTATATCAGCTATTGGAAGTAATTACAACAAATTTTTGGTAGTTTTTACTAAAACCTGTCTTTTTCTATGATTTATTTACCATTTTGTAGCGTTTAGGAATTTTTTTCGATGCTGTCAGGAACAAGGCAATATTTGCTAACAAATACTTGTAAAATATAACAGACAATAAGTTGAACATATTCACGTTGCTTAGTGTTGCATGCAACACTATAGCATGTATTCTTATATTAAAATATGGTACGTGCAACTCTGGAACAAGTGATGTGTTTCCAAAATTTATCTAGGATAAGTCTTACGTTTATACACTAGAAAACAACATAACATATTTTCAAGTATGAAAGAAAGGAACATTAATTTAACTGAATGGTAACTACATTAAAAAGTTGCAATGTACTAATGATAAATTCACTTACGATACAGTGATTGCGTTGTTAATTTTCAATACATTAAATTTGCTCGAGTCTCGTCGCCTGTCACACTCATTACTTGTTGACAACATAGAAAAGTGACAACTGTGTGTGGTCTGTCCTTCTTATAGGACCGAACAGACTTCTTGACGTATAATTAATTATGAGTAGCCATTTTTACAATTAAGAAAGCACTTTATAAGGTAGTCTTAAATGTAACGTTTTTTAAGCGTATGTTTATTATTATTTGTGCTTGGTATTACGCATTATAAACATTTTAATTACCTATTCGTAATAAATACAATTTTAGGTAATTTTAGGAAACCCACCTTACAACTTTCTATGGAGTTTTTCCTATCTGCTACGTCACTTAATCTATTTTTACGATTTTTTCATTAATAATTTTATATTTAAGTACAACAAAATAACTTTCCGTTATTAGTTAATTCAGTCGTAATTATAATTTTTACCCAGTTTTTACCCAAATTATTCTTAGGAATGGAAAAATTAAATACATTGTAAATGTATACCCACGCGATTGAGGACGGATGTTATATTAGTTCAAAACAATCATGAGTTGGGTCTAAAACCGGAACTAAAAAGATTAGAAATAAATAATATTAGAGATGTAAATGACATAGAAACAAATGTTACAAGTCACTGCACGGGGTTATTTCAAATAAAACAAGAACAACCAGAAAACATTAAAAACAATTATAAACCAGGATCAGAAACGTGAACTCTAAAATTTAGTTGGCCATCAGTAATTTTGGGATAAAAAAACACTGAAAGAAATGAAAAATATCAAGGCATCCCAAAAAAGTGGAATAACTGTGGAGATGTTTCAAAAAAGAGGACAAAGTCCAGTCATTAATACTCTTTATATTATTCTAAATCAAATTTTACAAGAAAAAAAAATCCAAGCGACTGGAATGAATGGATCACAATTATCCTGTATTCTAAAAGTGACAGAGCTGATTTAAAAAATTCATCATCTCATAACTTTCCTCAATATAATCTAAAAATTCATTACAAAAACGATGATGTTAAGCAGTGGGTAGTAAAATATTTCTTATGCGACCGTAAAATTGACTACAGATACACTGACTTGATATCATCAATTTACAGAAAAGCAACCACAACTATTGAAGTACACGAGAGAATAGAACCAATTTGTATGACAGTAAGATACGATATGACCTAAACTTTTCAATTAGGTATTAGAGAATCTTTTTAAAAAAAATATATGGAAAAGATTTTAAAATCCTAAGATATACAAATGGTATAGCCTCTAATACCAGACAACAAAACAGAGCTACTAGAGATATTGGAAGAATTCGACATCCAAGCAAAGAAAAAAGAACTGAATATGAACTATGCCCAAAGCTGTGCTATAATCAACCTGGCCCTAAATTCTGGACACTTTTAGACCCTACAAAATTTTGAACATTTTTTCTGTTATATGTTCTATACCTAAATGTAACTATTTTCGATTTATTGATATTTAACACTCGAGATGAAATACAACAATTATTTACTAGCATAACTGATTCAATGACCTATTCTTTGTTATATTTTGTCACTTACTCAGGCATAGAAGATGGACATTCTTTTTATGTTAGGATATTGCTATAGGGTAAGAACCCAAGGAAAGTATATCAGTTACTTCAAGAAAAACATCTTAATCTTCGTCCATTATCACAATCGACCGAAGTAAGATTTAGTAGGAATTTCAATGGCTTGGTCATATTCATGATGCCCCAAGAAGCGGTCGACCAGCAACTAGTAATGACAAAAAAGTAGACATATTATTAAGTGTTTAAGATAATCACCACATTAAATGTAAGGAGATAGCTACAAATTTTAACACTGTGAAAACAACGGCATTAATAATATTGCATACTAATAAGTACCATAGTTTCAAAATACAAGTGGTATAACAACTTTATCAAGATTATTATGACAAGCGTCTTCGATTTTGTAAACTGTGACAAGAAATGTGTTTTCGGGATCCTATTTTTACATAAAACATTGTTTTTCTAACAGATTCTTATTTTGCTTAAATGGTGATGTCGTTACCCAAAATTATCGGTATTGGTCGAGTACAAACTCAAATTGGGTGAGAAAGGGACACACTCGGTATAGACAAAAAGTAAATGTGTGAGCTGATATCGTGGGTAATATCGTTATTAGGTCGATCTTTTTTCATGAAAATGTAGCTGGTGAAAGATATTTAGAGTTTCTACAAGACTATCTTATTCTTGCTCTTTCGACGCAGTTTGCAGAAGATTACCCTATCAAAATATTTTGTTTCAACATTATGCAACAGAAGTTCGCGCTTGGATTGGATAAAGGAGACCTACTGAGTGGTCGAGGTTAAACCTCTTGATTTCTTTTTGGGAATAACCGTAAAGGCAAGATTTTCCAACCTGAACCAATTGAAATAGAAGATTAAAAGAATCAAATTATTCAAGAAATACACATAATTACTATAGAAGTAGTCATAAATGTTCAAAATGAATTTATAAATTGCTTAGATTACCGCCAGTTGACCGATGGGGGCATTTTCAACATTTAACAAAATGATAAATTAACTACTAACTACTTCATTTCATGTTTTAATTGTCGATAAATCACAAACAGTTATATTTAGGTAAAGAGCATATAATAAAAAAAATGCTCTGAATTTATCACGGAGTCCAAATCTTAAAGATAAAGAGGAAGACCTCAGTTGAGGTGAGCTGATGCTCTAAAAAAACATGCGAGTGAAAATGGATAAACAGTAGTGGCCAACAGCCATGGATAGACAACAATGGAAGCAACCTGAAAAGGCCTATGCCCGGAACGGACATATTAGGCTAAACAGAGAGAGAGATAAAATCATGACTTATTGTGTTATTCTAATTATACAAAAAACGGGAACAAAGAAATTAATTTAAAAAAAAGCTCATAAATATTTTACGTAATAAAGACATCACCATATCGAAAATAATAAATACCTTCAAAGTTTCCAATAGATTATTGTAAAATTTAAACGTGTTGGTAGGTACTTTAAGTATATTCGTGTAGAATGCAAATCAGTATATAGGGATTAACAGCACACAAAACTGATGATATACTTCGTCAAAAAACTTCGCAAAACTCAATATATATATATATATATATATATATATATATATATATATATATATATATATATATATATATATATATATATATATATATATGTGTGTATGTGTTACTCAAATCAACACGTTAGAGAAATGCTGCTACTGCTCTTGGAATAGAAAATTTTATTGAAATCTTTTCATGCTCTTTCTAATCACTGCATAATAATTCATTGGAACATAATTACTTTTATAGGTCTTGTGGAGTGAAGCTGTTGAATAAATGAATGAATGTTTTTTTTTCTCCATTTTGCATAGTAGAACGTCTCTTTAAGTCCGAGGCAAGAGAATCCAAACTGTAGACCCATATATATATATATATATATATATATATATATATATATATATATATATATATATATATATATATATATATATATATATATATATATATATTATATATATATATACATATATATATATATATATATATATATATATATATATATATATATATATATATATAATACAAAGTGTTATTATCATTTTCTCTAAAACTTTCATTACTTAAATTTATTACCTTTTTAGAAAATATGGCTACCGCTACCACGATTGAAACTGTGACGATAAGACGTCCTCTGAAGGTAAGTCTTAAAATTAAGGCTTTACAAAATTAGAAAAGTTGTGTACATTATTCCAAGATTATAGGAGTAGTAATGATGCCTAAAATAGTCCTTCGAAACTTAAATAACAAGTGTGTTCTAAGGATCTGTGCAAATTAGATCGGATAACACTTAGTAAAATACATAAATATTAGATTAGAAACTGATCTCTATAAAAAATTATAAAATATTTTATTTTTATTGAATATATTACGAGACAACTGTATGACACTGTGTACTATTGCTAGGCGAATAAAGTAATACGATAAATGTTTAACAAAACTAGATTTAAAAAATATGCTACTATTTGCTTAAACCTTATCTCGACAAGATCGTAGTTTTATGATATTAGATTGACGTGATATCTATGTCATAACTACAATTGAAAAATAAAAACGACTTACGCATATCGAATGTTCAAGTATATATTCTAATCCTAAACTATCAAAATTAAATCTATATTCACAATGAAAAGAAAACTAAACATGCGGAACAAATTTCAATTTCATGCATACAACATTGAAAACTATGTGGGATCTCCGTGTGTCCAAGGTATTCATCGAAAATGGAAATTTATTTTTTCGTATCCTCCATTATTATTTGTTAAAAAATATCTTCAGAAAAAAAACAGTATTTTTATAATTTTACAAACATATTGTCTCTGATAATGTTATTTGTAGATATATTTTGATATTTGTTCTGACTAGTTCAAATTCGATTATAAGTGCCTTTCAAATTGCATGTATTTCAGTAAGTAGATTTTTATTTTGTTGTTGTTTTACTATATGAATTTTTAGGTTATTTGGTTCATTGATTATATAATAGTTTGCTGCAACAGGACAGCGCCTTTTTGTGTGTCTGAGGTATTTTGATCCAGTTTTTACCTTGATTGAGGCGATTAATCTAGAACGATATAACGTATGCCTAACTTATCGAAAAAAACGAATTCTCCATAACACTTTTTTCTCTTCAAATAAATAGGATTGGAATCGTGAATCTTTGCCTCAAATATATTGGTTGACCAAGTAAGAACAGCATGATTCTCTTGTGGATGCCAAGACATACTGGAGTAGAAGGAAATGAAATAATAAGCAAACTCACAAAAAGGGGACAACAACGCTATAGTGGGAGAACTAAAATGATGAACATAGGATATCCAATTATTAGCCAAATCTGCAAAGAATGGGCCGAAGATACATCTGAGTAGCTATGACTAGAAGGAATGCAAGGTAGGTATTGTCTCAAGTAAAAAAGAGGCAATCCTACTAGCTTGAATATAGATACCACAAATTAGGAAAATGGTAGGAAAACTCTATTCATATTTACTTGTCATTCTTTAAAAAAATTCTGGACAAGTTAACTTTTCATTTTATTCTTTCTACGTATAAAAGACAAAGTATTGATTTGTAGTTGAGTCAGTTTTGCCTAGCTCGACATCTTCTAGAAAGGCCATTTGGTCCCATAGATGTTCAAACATATTGTTCTAGCATGTTATTGAGAAGATTCTAGCATAAAACTTAAAATTCTAACAGGGCACTACTGCCTAAGGGTGACTCTTAAAAAACTTGGACTAGCAGAGAGAGGATAATGCAGATTTTGCGAGAAAGAGGAGAAAACCTCTATCCACCTTCTTTCATTTTCATCTTCATATACATACATACATAGAAAATGACCAGAAAATAGAATAGTATGAAAATGGTATACAAGTTAAAATAACTTTTTTCTAATTGTACAAGAAAAAAACACAAGATAACGGCGAATTTCTAATGAAATCAAGGTCTAGTGCCTACTACTGATAGAATTTAAAAAGAATATAATTTTAATTTACAAAGAGGGAGTGGATCTCTAGTTAATAACGTATTTAATTGCAAGAAAAGGTAAGTAATAAAACAATCCAATCAATTTTATTATAAATATTTGCTGAAATGAAAGCAAAAATCCTAATTGGAGGCAAACTAAGTTACCAAACTGAACATTGAATGATTAAGGGATTGTATGATGTAGCAAGCTAGGAACTTATTATGAACAGGTTGGTTTCCTTAATTAGGTTTATCAGCCTTTTCACTAGTTTATCTTCTGGATATAAGCCTTCAGATTAATCTGTCCTTAAAGGTGTCTGTTCATACAGAGTCTACATGTTGGTTCTTCATTATAGATGCCCATTATGTGTAGATATGTTCTTATGCTGGAGTGACTAGTTATTAGTCCTGTTACCAGCATAAAAGCAGAATTTCGCAGCTTAATTTGCCGGGTGGTTTACACAGCAATAGCTGATTGTGTCTGTGGCCCACAATGTGGTTCTAGCGGGTCTGTATTTTGATGGTTTATTCGCCAAGATAACCACTCACAAATATCAGTCCTAGTAATACTAAATACTGGTTCTGGTCCATTTTAGACAAATTGGTTCATTTTTTCATTACGTAGGATACCGTTTTGTCCTGATAACCATGCAGCAGTAACCTTGTTGTATTTTGCCAGAGTGATAAGGTTTTGGCGATTATCTCGGACCTAGTTTGATATTACTCACTCGTCATATTCTCTTAAAGATAGATTAGTTCAGGTTAACATATTTTCTGCCGGGAATACCTCAGTGTGCTGCCTCAGTACCTCTCACTTAGGTTGAGCCTGGGTGTAGCTCCATGTATTCCGGCTCCTATATTATTGTCAATTTTGGACCCATGTGTAAACAAAACCAGGTTTCCTGACTGCTATAGTGATCAATCGTATCCTGCGTTCCAGTCAGTCTAAAACTGTCCAGAAAAAATTGGAATGCTGCCCACACAATATCAAAAGTAATTTGGGCCGAAAAAATATATTCTTTAAAAATATTCCACTTGTCTGATTTGTAAAGAAACATTTAAAAAATAACGATTCAATTAAAGAAACTTTCAGCTTGGCCGGAGAATATGAGAATGAATCATTATCTGTAGGAAAATCTTGCACTAATAAAGACTTTAAGAATTGTTTGATTTTTTCTTAATTTAATGTATGTACTAATAGGACAATTTACTTCTTGCTTTTTTTACTTTTTATAAATTTGGTTCTACAGACAACTCTCTCTAAATTCATCTATTTCAAAATGTTGATATACCAATTTGGTCTGGCATATCCGAAATTTAAATTGGCCTATAATTTAAAGTATCAAATGAACGATTTAACTTTGCTGTTAATTCAGTTAAAGATAACATCTTTGAGTTTTACAACAAGCTGCGCCACAATTAAAGTCACTCCCAATGAAATTTCAAATTAAGTACATTCTACAATTCACGAACAAAAAATAATTTTAATATACCAACTTCTAGAAAATTTTATGGGGTATTAAATTATATAATTTTAGAAAATTATATGTCCTACTTATTCAGAATAATTCTCGTAAATAAGTCTCTTGTAAATAGGTCTAACTTTGATAAATCTGCAGTATTTCTTCGAAACTATATATAATTAAAACAATCTATACAGAAATTAAATAGTTAAACAAATAAAATGTGTAACCGGAAAGGGAACAATATATTACTTTTTTAAAAGCTTCGTAAAAAACTAGGCTGTTGATTTTTTTTCTTAAAATTTCACTTTAAACCGCCACAAATATTTTTAACAACATAAACATCCAAAACTTCCCCACAAAATAGGGTTTAAAATCTATTTTTCCGGCCCACTGGTCAAAATAAACTAGTTTAAAATTAGACCAGGTGCTCCACTAAAAATAACTATCGGTAACATTGTCGCATTTTAATCCGCTTACGGATACCTTTCATACAATCTGAAAAATAAACCGAAGTCGTATTTTGCAAAGTGGCTTCATTCTATTTTTAAGTGGTTTTGAATATTTGTCGGTTGTTTGGTATTTCGAAGGAAAAAATTGAGCTAATCTGAGAAACCAACATAGGATGTAATCTAACCGTAGATGAATAAGGGGGAATAAAATTGTGCGGTAATACAGGTATATAAGAGTTCGTTTCGTCTTCCGCTTAGTACGAGATCACTCATTATGACATACAAAAATTTTATAAATTACCAAATCACTGTTCAACATTTAAAAATATTTTGTTCCTCCTTATAAATATATATATATATATATATATATATATATATATATATATATATATATATATATATATTGAATTAAGTTTCTTTTGCTATTCAACATTTGAAATAGTTTCGAGTGATGTGCATTTTTATCTTATTTGAATAAAATTTAAGTAATTTAAACTACCAGACATATCTTGTTTTCGCCTTTTTGTAGCCATCAGTAGAAGTTACTCCTGAAAGAGTCCAACAATAGGCTGTTAATAAATTCGCTCTAGTTTCCACTCTAAAGAACTTTGATTTAAGCAACGATGTTAAAATTTTTCTTGATAATCATCTCACTCTAAATCTAAATTTTCTGGATAAAAGTCCATATGTATATGTAGAAAATGTGTTGGTATGACATATTAAAATCCATGGCTTTGTAGAACGATAAAACTTAATTTTCTGATTATTTCCGAAAAAGTTACTTCAATTAAACCGGAATTCCTTTCATGTCTTCTTTCAGTATTATATTAAATATAAAAAAGCATTTTCTTCTCTGCTTATTTTAAGTACAATCTTCATGTGATCTATTTTTATGAGGATTGAAGGTAAATATGATCATCCAAAATTTCATGCGTTATTTGGTTTTTACCTTAATAGAAGAAGACAGTTGTTTCACATTGTAATGTTTACCATTTGTTCTACTATCCCAGTCAAATAAAAATATTTAGTGCACACTTCTACTATTCCAGTAAATCAGAGCAAATTTTCTATTGATATTCTTGGTAAATGATATTTTGAAGTAATACTTGAATATTTTCGTAAGTTTCTTTCATATTTACTACCAGACTTCTCCTATGCGATGTTGTCATATTCTCCAAAAATTACTTGACATTAGAAGTGGTCCCGAATATATTTACCTCAAATTTAGTAATTTAGTTTTTGACTAACCCAGGTCAAAATTAAACATAATAACCATTAGTTTCAAAGAGAGGTTTTTTGTTCAAATAGTGCTTTTAGTTATATTTAATTGACACTTTTTTAGGTAATTGTGTATAACTAGCAGAATTACATATTGGTCGCGCATTTGTATTAAAAAACAAAATATTTTAAATGAACTGAAATTATGAGTCCAGTAAAGTCCAATAGCAATCAAATAATAACAAATATGTTTATTATAGTATATTAATACAATAATTATATAATCTTCAAATCAGTATTTAAAAAATGATGGTACGTCTTATTTTCTTGTAGTTTTTCTTTCATAAAATTATTTCTTACCCTTTATATCTTCCGGAAACATTCTAATTTAATAAAATAGTTTCAATATGTGGTTTAAATAAGCCTATAAACAGGCCCAATGTACTGTGAAATTGATCGGTTTCGCCTGTTAGAGGGGTTTGTTTAGTTCGGCTAGAAAAATCGATTACCGTTCTGGCATCGCCTTCTTTGTGCATTCGATTTGGGTAATCTGCTCAATAGAATAGAAAAGAGGACGTATTGGGGGATTAGATATTCGAATATTACCAGAATATATGAACACAAATTTGATTTTTCTTTAGAATCTCAGTAAATATTTGTTAAACTTTAATTTAGTTTAATATATTAATTTATGACAAACCAAAAAGTGCTAAAAAAATAAAATAAAATTTGAAGTAATGCTAATGAGTAACCATCTGAGAAAAAAAATAGATGTATCCATTTACCTACTTGGTTTTAAAGACATTGAATAAATTAAAAATTACTGATTTTTGTAATCCTTTAAATCAACGTCAACTGAAGAAAATTACCGAGAATATTCAATTAATTTAAAACTTAATATTGTCTTCTCTCTATAAACAAGGTACAACTAGATATTTAGCAAGAGACAGAGAGAAAAAAAAATATTGACTTGGAAGATATTTCAGGATAACGGAGAAAGAAATGGCAAAAACGCTTAAATCTATAAAAAGTACAAAAGTTGCTGAGCGCGATAGTGTACTGCCCGAAATGTTAAAAGAGGGAGGACCAAAATTGATTAGTCAATTGCAATTACTCTTCATTATCTATTTAAGAAAAAACAACATCGAATTCTCGAGACAGGAGGAGGAATTTATCCTAACACATGAAAAGGGAAACATTAAAAATCTACATAACTATAGACCAATGAGTCTCTTTTTTAAAATCTATAGACTTTTTACATGAATATTAACATATAAATTGGCAAATAAAATTGACTTCCCACAGCCTCATGAGCAAGTAAGATTTTAGTGTGATACCATCTGCATATCATTAAAAGTCTACTAGAAAAATGCAATGAATACAACTCCTCTACTTGGCTTTTATTGATTACCCGAAGGCATTTGATACCATATAAGTCTGGGCGGTGTTACATTCATTAAACATATGTCAATACAATTAATTATGGTACTCACTTATAGAGATTTGTGGGACCCTTAACATCCCATCATGGCTGTAGGTCATTCGAGACTAAAATGTTTCTGCCTCAGTCCGTTGAGTGCTGAGCACATAGTCAACAGTTTAATCCTCCTTCAGACACCATCTGCACATCGGGAAATCTACGACACTAGTCTTATAAATATGGCCTCTCAGGTGACAATGTCATTTCAACAGTTCCACCACAATCCGCAGCTCTTTCTTTCCTAAGGAGAGAAGATCCCTAGTAAGCCATGTACTAGATTCAGTTATATAAGCCTTGGTATACCACATTCTGGGAGCTTCTCTCCAGGTTTCAATAAATTTACTTTTCTGCAACAATTTTAATTCTCTTTCGCCAATTAGGACAGATAGTATATACCCGAGTGACCCGGGATCCACACAAATCTGATTGTGTAGCCGTTCTTTGTCATACTATTCAGTACATCCTTGTACTCAGATACTAATCGCGAAGTTACGACATTAGACTTCAATACCATTATCGCAGCCTTACTGTCTGAGTATATGTTTAATATCCTATTCATTTTTATGTCCCTCTCGTACTCCTGCCGAAAACTTCGGCTCCAATTCTTTGATCTTATCAAGATCCATCTGTAAACCACTAGAATTCATTTCTCGGAAGATTTTGCTCCTTCTCCCAATCCTCTTTCCTTGGTAAAAATATCCCAAGACAGTGGTTGAATTTCAAAAGGAGCGCCATGTAATCTACTTGCTTGGAGATTTATGGACATCTCTCCACGATGCTTTCGCAGACACTTGAGTAGCCGCTTTTTCCTGTTCCTAGATGCCCGAAGCGGTTGAGGCCATAAACAGCCTCCAGGACCTCATTTTCTATAAACAAGTGGAGGGGAGGTGGACTCACTAGGACTTCCAGAGCCTTAGTGAAGATAGTTTTCATCACACTCATTATTCCCACTTTGAAAAGCCGAAAACAGTGTTTGCGCTTTGCTGTACTGGACCACCATACCATAGTGGTGTACGTGATCATAGGGTGAATCACCCTAGTGTATATGCAAAATAGTACTCTCGGTGTTAGTCCCCATATGCACCCAAAGGCCCATTTACAAACCCAGGAAGCACATATGGTATTGTAGACACGGTTTCTAACTAAAATGTTCGCCCTAAAATGAAATAGAACACAAGAGCACATGAAAGAGTATGGTATCAAATTAATAGATCATAAAGCAGTAAACAAATCAATATCGCGGAAAGAATGGTGAAACTGAAACAGAAATGGGCTGGATATGTCGCGCGGAGGACTGACAATAGATGGACAAAAAGAATGTTCGAGTGAAGAAGGCACAGAGTAGGATGAAGAAATCCAAGCAGACCTAATACCAGGTGAAGAGATGACATCAAAAGACAGCGGAACTTGGATGAGAACAGCTAAGAGTAATAGAAAGAGTGAAATGAAATGAGAAAAACTTGCAGCCTGCAGTAGGTTAGCAAGGGCAGATTGCAATTGTGAATTTCTTCAAGTAAAACTAAATTTGCGAAATACTTCAATAGAGAATATAAAGCATTGTCAATTAAAAATCAATGGGGGTATTAAATATCAAATAAAATAATATTTTCGTAGTACTACCATTTCTAATAAGCTAATCCAATAAAACCAGAAACATAACGAACTTTTTTGTTTTGATTGACTGGCACTCGTTCAAACCTACCACTTCACCAAATTTAATTTTAATATTTGTACCCCACATTTTATTAGTTCCTATTATTTGATAGATGGCATAAGATATATGACAGATATTAGTCACATGACTTCGTAGAACAGTCGTCAATAAGAACAAAACAAAAATGACCATTAATATCTGGTATAACAATGTCGTCCTCTTCAGATTACCTTGGACAAGATCATATAAACATTATACAGTTTGGTAATGACCCAGCCGTGTTAGTAACTTCACTGCCAGTAGGTATTTAAAAACTCTGTTTTCATTAATGAAATCGTCACCAAATTTAAAAGTATGCGCAGTAGGTTTAGAAAAAAATATATAGAAAAAAGGATATTGTGTCGTTGTTGATATCCACTGGACTTAAAAATCGTTCTAAAAATCGGTATAATTATATACAAAGTTCTTATTCCCGTATGCATTACTGAACATTCAGTAAATGCAAAGTAGCTAGTGCCGTTGAAGTATTGCACTTCAATTAGTTATAAAAATTCTTCACAGCAGTATGCGGGTTTGGGACAATAGATACTTTTTTGCGATGTTGCTAATTACAATTACTTTGTCTTTGTATTTCAAGCTCTTGGTCACATCATGCACTATCTTCCCACGCATAATAAGAAATTAATAAAAGACAATATAAGCTAAAAATGTATAAAAATATACAAGGTATAAAAAATATAAATAATCTAGAGTACAATTTGGAGCTACGTTATGCCAATTACAGTTTTATTACAGTTTATCCCATACATAGAGTGTGACCTGTTTCAAAAAATAAAAATATCGTTGTTCATATTGAAAACTTTTAGATATCGCAACACTGTATGACACAAACTGACATCGGTCATGTAACATAACTAACTGGGTCTGATGGGCACCACTGTATTAAATAGACGCGTACCTTGCACAAAAAATATTGTGTATTGAAGAGGAACATGACATTGGCGAGCGACGAAAAATTCTCTAAAATAACATATTTTGCAAGTTGCAAAATCGGAACAACACGGTTCACTCGCGTCATCAATGATGATCGTATATTAAGTTAGACTAACCTTGAGGAAATTCTACACACATGTGGTTTTATTTTTCACTCTTCAAATATAGTTTTGTTAAATTAGTTGAAATAGAACTACCTGACAATTCTATTCTTCCTTTTGCTGGCTCAAGCTGATGCAGCTGGATATCGGTTTCCTGATTATTTTCTAGTAACTCTTAATGTTGTACAGAACTTGTTGTCAAACTACTTTAATTGATATTGCTGTTCCAAGCAAATACAATAAATTAAAAAGAGGTGTTTCATTGTATAATTCATTTTATTGTCGCTTATAATAATATAGCCGGATCTTCTCGAATTTAATCTGGAACCATCTTCAGTGTCTTCTTAGCCTAGGTAAACATAACAAGGTAAGACTTGCGTGGGTGCTAGAGCAAAGGGAGATACATCGAAATACGAGTATGGACTTCCGGTTCGTACAAAGCTCCGCAGTCTGGTTTTAATTTTGCAACAATCTCAAATCATGACTGTACTGGTGGGTAGACTGACGAACAATCCCTAGTTACATACGAGGAAAAATATAGTAAAACAATGTTGCATGCTTGCTTCAAAGGCAATTAATACTAAAATACTGAATTTAAATATAAAGTAAATTAGAAAAGTGACGAGTTTTTTAACTGGACACTGACTTGAGAGTCTATCTAGAGAGACCTACATGTTATGTGTGAAAAGGATGGAGGAACAGGTGATTTTTAAACTTCATGGTCAATCTTAATCCTCAGAAAGCTAGCAACCAGAAAAATCTGGTAAGAAGGCTAGCATTATTAACAGATTCAATAAACCTCTTTACTTGAATAAAGTTATAACGAGAGATACAATAAGCTCACAAAACTGCTATATCGAGGTTCTCTAATCCTTCTCTGACTAGGGTTAAAATTAGTCAATCAACAGTATAAACTTACTGAGAAAAATTAACGAGAATATGACAATAAAACATAGCTCTTCTTACTGTATTATCAATAAACAAAGATTTTTTATAGAGAGCCAATTTATGAGATACCCATACATATCATATATTATAATTACCTCACATGCCCAATAATGTGAGCTGAGCTAACGTGATAGAGCAATGCCTCGTCTAAAAAATTTCAGCTTGGTCTAGATATAAAAATTTATTATC
Source organism: Diaprepes abbreviatus (assembly GCA_034092305.1). Classification (NCBI taxonomy): domain Eukaryota; kingdom Metazoa; phylum Arthropoda; class Insecta; order Coleoptera; family Curculionidae; genus Diaprepes; species Diaprepes abbreviatus. The sequence goes on from JASJET010000103.1 coordinate 26,558,245, forward strand.
GAGCAACGAAATTTTAACATGTATATGTCAGATATAAAATTAGCTTACAAACAAAAGCTATTGTGTAACAATGATTGCATAAAGCACAATTTTCTCGAAAACGGTTCTAATGATTTTATTCAGGCACGCCATTATCGACCCTATAAAATGACGGTTTTTCTTCGGTAAATTTGATCAACTGATTAACTCTATAGAAGATCAGTATGGAATGGCGTAGGATTTATATATTTCATTATTAAAGCAGTCTAAAGTTCTGTAGAAGTAGCATACTAAATAACAAGACATATAATTTACATATTATTTATATCCCTCATTGAACATATTAATTAATACCTTTAAACCATTTACCATCTGTGTAATATATTACTTTATTTAACTGTTTTGCATGAAGAGAGTGATGTCTGTAATTTACTATTTAAATCAATATTTGTATCAATGTATGACCAGTTGCTTGTTTATATGTAAAAATAATAAATATATTTAAGTGAGTAGTACATAAACGTGTTAATAGACAACTTAATTTCATTATTAATCATAATATATTTGTTTATTAGAATTCATCATATCAGAATATATCTTTATAAGATTGTATAGAAAAAGTACGCAGGTCAAACTGGAAGATATGGCAACATTGTATGACGCAGGCCAACAACATTGGTCATAGGAGGTAGCCAGCAGTCTTTAATGTCCATTGATGTTTCAAAAACGCAGGTGTTTACGTATTGATAGTAAAAAATATGGCTTATTTGTTGTTAACACATATGATATTCTTTCCAGGTCAACCATGCCATGAAACAAAACCGTAACGTCCGATATAAGAAATTCAGAATTTCACAATGTTAAGAATTAAAAATTAGTTCATTAAAGAGGAGTGATTCAGATTAATTGAAAACTTTAGATAGTACAAGCAGCAAAATGAATTATTACAACAGTGATTCTCAAGCTGTGGGGCATCGTGTGGAGTAATCTTACTGCTTGTAGATAAATATTGACCTTATGGCGGTGAAATAAATTAAATTGAGTTGCTCCAAAAAAAAACGGTAAAATGGAGTAATAAAAACTCATATGGAAAATCAGATCCCAAATACTGAAACTTTAAGAAACGTTGACTGTTCTTTCATCAATTAAGAAAGATTTACTTTTACTATTCAAACATTTGTATGTCTTATATAATTACATTAAAAAAATTTAAACCTAAATTGACTTGAAATTATTTTTATCATATATGGTTCCAAAATACTCTTGAAATATTGCGATTTTTATGTTCTTATCTTATTACTCTGACACCTGAGTACTGAATTCTCTAAAAAAAAATACTATTGGAACACGTGTAAGAATTAACCTTGAGAGTTCTTTTTTTAAGGAACATAAAACATGGGGTACCAATATTATTTAGAACGAAGTATGCGGCAACAACGGTGAATTTGCTGGAGCTTTAATTCAAATCACCTGATAAGGCACCATTGTTGAAGTAGCCGTTTTTTTTTCGTCATTTCCTTGAAACAATCTTCGAAAGCTTTTTACTGGTGGTGTTAAAATCAACACTAAGAAGATCGATTTCCAATTCAATTAAAATACTATTGTGTCAGTTTCCTCCTAAAGGCAAGAGTACCATTATCTAAAGTTCTAACACTACTTGAATTCAAATTTTTCTTTTTCCATCATCCTGTATATAGATTTTTAATCCTCCTTTGTTCACTACGCCAATAATCTACTATTCTCATGCAGGCAATATTCTCAAGAAGGCCATGAACACCCGAACAAACGACGAACGAAAACAAAGAAGCTATTTCATACTCATTTCGCAGTCACTTTTGGTTTCGTTGTTTGTAATTTTTAATTAGCCTGTGCTGTCTTCACGGATGGCTTAAAGAAAATGGCGGATATACTAATGCAATCACTAAGCACTTAATTGTTGCTGCTTACCAAAGAAACGAAGAAACTCGGAGGAAGTGTTGCGAAAACATCCGAAGTTAAATGAGCAAAAAATTCTTCGGGAGGAACAAGAAGATGAAGAAATTAATTAGTACAAGTGTAATTGGGCAATTTTTACTTAGGATGTTTAGCAAACCTTGAAATTGACGATATTACGGCAACAAAATTAAATCATAAATTGCTATAGATCTACGGATTTTTTTACATTTCCAAATTCTAAATGAATAATTATTTAAATATGCTAATTTTTGTTAAACGAGGTATTTATGTTAACATTTTTTTCTTTGTTTACGAACAAATAAATAAAAATATAAAAATGGAGGATACCTTGATTACTAGTTTAAAAATACCTTATTTATCTGATACATAATAAGCAACTCACTGAAATTCTAATTTAGTAGCAATGTTTTCAGTTGCCAATAAACAACATAATGTAACTTATGACGTACCAGGCTTTATGTGATAATTAACTAAATGCTGAACTTACTCAGAACACATTAAAGTCAATATGACTAAAATCAGCTGATCCAGGTGGCAAGGCTTGTGAAAATACAGGTTAATTTTGCAATGCATTTAAAGCATTAAGAAAATAGTTCTATAATGAAGAAATAAATTTTTTAAATAGAATAAGTCAGAATGCAGTCTTCCTTCAGTGTCATCGGTACATCTACGTTTTTCGGCAAACTGTAAACTAACATCACACTGTGACATAGTTATTCACCTTTATTTTGAAACTATAAATGCATTGTAAATATACCATAAGCAAAAAACGTGTGCGTGTGGGCACACCAAAAATGTACGCGTGGTCAAAAGCTTGATACTGCATTTTAAATTAAAATAATTGGTTATATAGTGTTTCGAGAAAAATAATGCAACTTATGGGAGAGTGTATTTTTTTCTCAGGAAGTTTTATTCTTGATCAAAGTTATAATCCCATAATACAATCTGACTTTTAAAATGGTCTAAGTTCACAATAAAGAGTTTAAATTGACAAGTGTACCTCTAAGCCTTCCAACTTTAGAGCCTTAAAAGAGGAAAATCGTTTTATTGCATGTTGCATATTTTTTTGAGCACACTATATACACAAAAAAAATGACAAATCTATAAAATAAAATAATATAAATGAACTAAAATAAACTTAAATCATGGTTTTAAACAACTTTTAAATTATTATAAACTGGTATTCTGATATAAACATCGAATACAGTTCCCCCCGTTAAGATTAAGAGATTATATAAAAACAACAAGTTTATTTAGTAAGAACTTCGTAAGATTTAGAAATTAAATCGATAAAACAAACAAAATCCATTATCTTTCATCGTATGTTAAAAATGTAATCCTCGCTTGATCTTAAATCGTTTTGATAAAAAAAAATCAATAAGGACCAAATCTGGTTATTAATCAGGTAGGTTTATCAGAAACTAAGTATTAAAAAGGGACAGAAGATTTGCTGATAACACTGATAAAAACAAAATTATTTTTAGAATTACGAACTGGGAGTATATTAAAATTATATAGCACTGCACTTTAACAATCAAAAATTTTGTATTAAAAATTATTGGTAAAAATCAGGAAAGATATGTTTTATTTCTTATAATAAAGTAATATTAATTTTGTGAATCAAAATTTACGATTTTGTCAATTGTGATAAAAATACGTAATTAGCAATTTTTTTTCATATTATTGACCCTCATGGCAGACGATTATGCCAGAGCACTTATAATAATTCATTAAGTCTATCTTGTAACATTATTAAATTTTATTAGGCATCTCATATAAACGTAAAATATGAACGGCAAAAATTTTACGGTAGGATCTTCATTCTGAATCTAAAAACGATTATAATTTGTTGATATTATCTTAATTATCAACCGCAGATAATTGATCACCGAGAATAATTTATACGTCAGGTTATCAAGTTAATTTAAATAATTAATCTGTATTAACATGTTAAATCTGTGTTTGATAAAAATTATTTATTTCATTCACTAGTTTATTCTTTGTTTCTCACTACCTCGACACTATGCCTTTTTTGGAGGAACTCAAAAATTGATGCTTACTGTTATGTGGTATAAATAAACAAAATAAAAAAAAACATCACAATAAAAATGTGACCGAAAAATAGATATTTGTTAAAACTGTGTATAACTCCTAAATTATTTTTGTTGAGTAGGACCAATAGTTTATAAATTTCCTAATTTTTTTGCCTATTTTTAGTAAAAGTTTTCAATGAGGAAAGTGTTTTTTATTAAAGCTTTTTGTTAGAAACTAAAATAACAACAAAAATAATAACTAAATTAGTAAACTAGCAATCAAATAAAACCAAAAACAAAACAAAATAAATTAAAAACTGTGACAAAGCTTTGGCACCACACCGTGTTGAGGAAAAAACTTGGTTAAATTATTAAGGTTGGTAATTTTATTCTTTCTTTCTAATAACCTATTTTACTAGATATGCACTCAATATTCAAAAAACAGTGTTTTTGAACTGTAAAAAAAATATTTTTTAGCGTAACCTGAGCATTAATCATAAAAAACTAAACCTATTTTAGTTTTTTATGACTGGATTTTTCAATATACCCCATGTTCACAAATTAAAAAGGAGAACGGTGCGATAGAATACGGTTTCAGTAACGATTTGATACTTTTTTTCCTATCTTATCGCACATTTTCGAAAGAAACATTGGTTTTAAGCTTTAGTTTTGATACTCTGTGGTAATAACAGGTTTTTCTATCAATTTTCGGCCAGACTCAAACTCCTCGAATTTTTAGATTGAACCTAAGCTTTTTATTTACACTGCGTCGTATCGTGCTAAGCCAATTTTATGTTTTGTGTGTGAAGTTATCACATATATATATATATATATATATATATATATATATATATATATATATATATATATATATATATATATATATATATATATATATTATTTTTCACAAATTTGCCTTTCCAACGGACTGTCCACATAATACTTGATGTGTTACATTGAAAAGTTACAACTTTGACACAAATTCGCAAGTATAAAGTTGGCAATACAAAATGGCGCTGTAGTCCAAACTCATTCAATATTTAAGAATTAAATGTTATTAATAACGTTTTATATGCTTATTATACGTCACATGCTTTATTTGCTGCAAAAAAATCTTAATACTTCGTGTTTTTCAACACGTATATATATTACATGTTTGAGAATAAAAAAAAGTCATTCTTCTGGATTGAGAGCCTATATTTTAAACAAATCATACAGATCGGATAGATAAAAGCCGAGATGATGAACGTATTACATCGCGGAGCGATTTTTCAGTTTCGACTCGATCGTTGCCGCTTAGTGAGACTTACACTTCGTTTAATAATCGTAAAGTTAGCTTAAATTCAAAGTTATATCTCGTAAGCAATTAATCCGATCGGAACGAGTCTTACATTAAATGAAACATGTTTTCAATTGCTTTCATTCTACGATTATTTTATGCTTTTTAGTTGTTTGTTTCAAAATATTTCCTAGGTTTATCGATCTGAAAAAATTCAATGCGGTTTTGAAATCTATAAAGAATAGGTGCCCTAATGAATTTATTATTAAATATTTTTCGAACATTTGTTTATTGCGCAACGTTCGACCGCCGAGCCGGTTTAACAAATTATTGTGAAAAAACTATTTATCCAATCGGGATCATTCCTGAAGGAATTTATTTGTTGAAAAGCTAAATTCAATATATCCAAAGGCCCAAAACATTAGCCAACAAGTTATTTGCCACTCATTTGAAAAAACATGTTTTTTCACACTTCTTTCGCGTATGTAATGTGCATTGCAAAGATCAAAAGTACATTTTCCGATTAATAACAATGTACATCTGATTACATTTTGCTTTCGGATTGATATTTATGGAGATGTAAAGCAAGAACCAGTAAGAAAATCGTCGATATTTAAAAAAAAAAACATCTTTTCACTGGCCCATACATTAGCTATCATTTCTGGCATTATTCCGGAACAATTTAGCCAGAAAGTAAAGATGTCTCCTGCTACATCAGGACAAGGCTACTTGTACGCTTAATTTGAATTCAGTACACATCTATGTATTGTACGGATATTATTTAATTAAAAATATTCAGTATGTAAAGAATTGAGGCGTTCTAGATATTTTGTAGAAATAGGAAGTTCTAGTAAAATGAGGTAATAGAAAAGATAAACTATTTATCCGTAGAATAAAAAACCCAACCCTAAAACACACACAATATTTCAGCATTGCTTCATTTCAAATATCAAATTACTGATTCGTTATCTATCAGATATTAAGACAAGTACCTGTATCCCGTACCTTAAAAACACTGATAAAAAATTGCGAAATAAAAATTTTGCAATTGTAATAAGTTGGAACAATAAAATATAGAAGCAACTTTCACTTAAAAAAGATATATTAGTTACGTTGGACATTAAAATATTTAAAAAAAAAACAATTAGCTTATCTATAAGTTGTCAATTAGTGGGCTTCTAAACAATAGTGAAATATAGAACAAGTTTTTGGGTAAAAGATATGCTCGTACGTAAAACGAATTATTTTTATTGGACTAGATTTGTTATCATAATTCTAAATGTTATTGCTATATTTGTACTCAAAATGATATACTCCTAGAGCTAAAAGTTTCTGATAAAATGGTATCTAATTTACGCAAGAAATAAAATAAAATCAAAAAATTATATTTATTTTCTACCCACATATCAAGCATCACAAAAAATATGAAAACTTGTCACTATAGCGCCTTAACACATTTTTTAATTATTCAGTTACAGTATACATTTTCAATGTAGATTAAAACGCTAATTACCGAAATGGCAAGCTACAAATTTACATTTTTCAAATACTTAGAACATGTTTTACAGAACACAAGTGACTATGAGGACTTCATACCGTTGTATTTTTGCAAAGAAGAATCGAAACATGGACAAAACACTAACTATATAACAAATCGGATAAGAAAACAAAACTCTAATATGCGTTTTGTCCACCTATTAAATAGTTTCATCAGTGGAGCTATAATCAGCCAAAAGCAGCATTCACACAAAACAATTATCTACATCATTCACCATTAATTCTTCAAAGCTCCACTCCACGAAAAGATGGTCGCAAATGCACGAAATGAAAAATGAATATCTGAAATGAATGAACAAGATGAAAATGAAAGAACCAAAGCGAACGTAGAAAAATTTTAGAGTATAGTCAACACAGAACATAGAGCTCTAGACGAAATAAAGAAGAAACCGGTAAATATGACAAGCAAGAGACCGAGAACAAACTTCTCCGAGAGCTAGCACAATATTTAAAAGATCATATCACAGCAGCAAACTTAAGTAAAAAAAAAAGAGAACTGGTAGAATTATCAAAAGCCCTCGTAGAACAGAAAACGGCCACACAACAAATTCTAAAGGATAACGAGAATGTCTATCTCAAAATTAACCAACTCCAAGACATTATACAGTCATTAGAGAAAAATGCACAAAAACACATCGAGCAACCAAAACATTCAACCAGTCTAGAACAAGAAATGGAAACAAAGAGATCAGAGGCATGAAGCCATGGATGATGGTTTCGAAATCTCAAAATACAGAACATAACGCTGAAAAAGAACTACCAAAAAGAATCCCGCACAAAAAGACCTTACAAACCCGCGCACAAGCTGACAATCTCACAAACCAATGACCCCCACCAATAGTCCTAAGGGACAAGAGAAAATACAACGCAGTAACTGGCATGTGCAGAAAAGAGAAAGCAAATACAGAATATTCCAAAACAGTGCCAAAAGGTGTCAAAATATATCTGAAAACTAGAAGACTACAGCCCATTATCAAGGATTCTAAACATTTCCAAGTACCCTTACTATTTGCACATTCTAGAAGAAGAAAACCTATAGTCCCAATTGGTATCTTAGAATCTTTTTCCAACAAGGAAATTGAAGTAGAACTTCAAACAACGATTTCTTCCCACTTAAGATTGTAAAATGGCAGCACAACAATGGGGATCTGATGCCCATGGTTAAACACACAAACAAGAAACTACAAAAGCTGTGAAAACAACACAGAAAGAAGGCATCACTGTACAACTCCAGAAGTCCATCCAAAAGTCCTTTCAAAATATGGCGACCAAGTTTCAGAGCACTTTCGCGTCACTAGCAGAAAGAATAGTTTCAAAATAAACTCAGATGTCATAACAAAACCAGTCTCAACTCAGACACTGCAGGAGTTTCCTCCACAACAGTATCTACCAGCCATATTAGGATAATAACGGATAAAGAAACAGCTGTCAATATAAAATTCCCATTTTAAGATATGTCAGCAAGTTGTTATACCTACAGACATTTTTATGACAGACTGAAAAATACAGTGGAGTAGTGACAAGTCTGAAAAGTAAGTAAAATCTAAAGAAATATGTATAACCATAGAATTAGTTGTAACCATCTAACTTCATCGGGCCGTTGTGAGGAAGTTCATATCTATTACTTCTAAAATATTGTAATAGATTGTATTTGAAAAAATAAATATGTAGAGATTAAATATGGATATTTCGAGAATTTGTTATGTTTTTTATACTCTATAAAAAATAGATAATGAAATATTTGTATTTTCTTGGGTTTATTTTTTTTTTAATTTCATGTGTATACTCTATAAAAAATAGATAATGAAATATGTGTACTCTCTCGGTTTTATTTGTTTAATTTCATGTGTAAGTCATTTTTTTATGAACAAAACTTACAAAAAAATAATAAATATGAGTTAGAAAAAAAAATCTTTAAAATTTGTAAATAATGTTAACAACAATGCTGAAATATTACATGTGTTAAAACATTTTAAAAAATTACAAATATACCAAAAAAACGGTTTAAGATTTTTAAGTCATTTCGGAAAATAACTGTAATTCACTTCTCATTAATCATTCAAAGAAAAATTTCAAAACATATTTTTGAAAAAATATCATCATAATAAAATAAGATCCGAAATATTGGTTTTACTGGCAATAAGTAATTTTTTCAAATTTCGTGTCTCTCGCTTGACTAAATGGTATTTATATCCATCCAAATCATTTGATTATTAATTTAACACCACTTTAGTTTTGAAGTGTTGTTAAATTAATATCAACATTATGTCAAGGGTCACAGAAATTGATTGGAATGAAGAAAACACCATTTCGATATCACAAGATTTGAAATTTCTGCTATGTGAAGTTGTATTAAGGCAAATTTTCAGTGTAACTGATAATTCTCACAATATTTAATTATTAATTTATAATTCAACTTAATAGAAAATGAAAATATTGAAAGAATTCCCAGATATTGTGTATTATTGTCAAATGAGAAAGAACGCCTTAATATATTCGCTTCTCACCCCACCACCTTATACTGATCATCACCCAGCCCAAAAACGCTTACCAGCGCTAGTCCTGGACTTATTCCGGGGCTTATTGGGCGACTGCGGATGCGAAGCCCCCCCTAAAGACCCTTTGCTTTGGGGCGAGTAGCCCCCCGCGTGAATACCGTGGCCATACGGCGCAGCCCCGTACGAGCTTTCAAAGTTACCATTAAACATGCCACCTGATGTCCCGTCGTATTCACTACCTTCGCGTTGTTTGTTGTTTCCGTTGGCATTCGAACCCACGCCCGATGGTTTCACGTCCAAGGCGCAGCTCTGGGGATTTTCGTGCATGAACGCGCCCATGGCGGCCGCGACTGCGCTTTGGTATTCCGAGCCTGCGCTTGGTGCTACCTGCAAATTAAAAAAATATCATGAATACAGTAAGGTAGAAAATTAAAATATTTATAACAAAATGTTGCTTTCAAAAATCTATCATAGTATAAATAAGGCTCACAAATTCCTCTGATCTATTTGTTCCCGTGAATTATAATTATAGAAGTCCCTCTATACATGAATCACTTATGTGCTATGGATTACGTTATCAAAATATTAATAAAACCCCCACCAACATTATTGAATGCCTTTACTGACATAACAACTAATACGGTTCTTCAATTAAAAAAAAAATATATATAACTTACCGAATCAGGTGTAGAATCCTTAGGTGGGGTAGGAGGAAAAGAGAAAATATTATGAGGTTGTGTTGGGGCAGTATTGGGGCTCTGACTTTTGTCTGGATCTCCTCCACCTCCAAATGGAACCCAAGGACCAGAATGACCGAGGGGTTTTGTCGAAGCATCTGAAAGCCACGGATGGAGGGGAGGATGAAAGTGCGGCCTGCAGACTTGACTAGAGGACATCCGCGATGCTGAAACAAAACAGAAAAATCAAATGTTGACTGAATGAATATTAACACGGAAACGTTTTAAGCGTTTATTATATTTGACATGATCTGTATTAGTAATAAATATTTCTTAATGGTGTGTTGAGTATTTTTTTTGCGAAAAACACTTTACTGCAAAAAAAAATTTCACAGACTTCCAGATACTAGAATAGTCATAGCTTGAGCCAACTATTTTTTATGATGTGAACAAATTGGACATCAGTTTATTTGTATTATTACGAACGAAAAAAATGTTGATGAAAAGTACCCAGCAGAGTAGAGAATCCTTGGTATACAATATTTAAAATAGATCGTGACCATATATTATAGGCTTTATAATATGAATAAGCATAATTTATGAAAAGTAATAGTAGGTGCTTATCATCGTAGGTTTATAAATTATAACTCGGATCGTTAGGATTAAATTAAGATCAATTAGCTGTTACTACCTTCATTTTTTTCGTCGCAGATCCGTTTTTCGAAATTTAACTTTAATAATGGTGAAAAAGATAATAACGAAGTTACAAAAAAAAACAAAGCAGCAGAAGATTCACAACTTTCAAATGCGAACAAATTTACTCTGATTAGTCTCATCCAGTATTAGATAAACGAGAATATGTATAATATTAAACCAGTGTGAATTTGGGATATACAGTTAAACTCAGCCATTGAAACTTATTTTTTAACCACTATATATTAAAAGTCATGGTCCCTAAAGTACCAATTTTCATAAGGTCCTGTCCGATGGTACCAAAACATTCATTACACGGCGTATGCATCATGAAACCACATAGAAAGTACCGCCTTCTACACAAGCCAATTAAACTCTTCGTTTGTTTTGAAAGTCTGTCAAAATTTACATAATAAATCTGTGGAGTCATTGAAGAAGATTAGAAAAAAATAGACAATGAGAAATGGATTTTATTTATGGTTCGCGAATATAGACGTGGATGGTTCCTGGTTTATGCTCTGATAAATTCTTTGGTTAATCGTTTAGAATTAACAAATGGTAATGGTTTAATTTTATGTCTATGCTTTTGAACAATTGACAATCTAGCTAATTAATTAAATAGTTCTATCGGTTTATAGCCGTAGGCTTATAAAAAAAATGATTTATTTTTTTAAAAGCATCTTGGTTCTTGGCTTTCAACCGTATGAGATTAGAATTATCATTGAAAGTTTCTCAAGATATTTACGAGGAGCTTTACTTCGCGAGAGTGTTAACTAATACCGTAAAAGTTTAAATATTAATTAAAAGAATTAGAAATGGTAGTTTTCAGTCACGCTCAACTTTAGGGCCATTTCTTACCAAGCTAGTTCACTCCATTCACATTGAGAATCAATTAAGTTCATCTGGCGGTCACAGAAAACCAATTAACAAGATCGGAATAAATATGACGATTTATATATGGAATCTAACTGTCATCTTAGGGTCATATATATATATATATATATATATATATATATATATATATATATATATATATATATATATATATATATGAAGTAACTGACCAAATTTATTTAATATTTTTTTAATTTCTCTGTTCCTGTTCATATAAAAATATTGTTTTATATTTATGGCTTCATTAATTATTTAAATAAAATAATTATACTCTTAACTCTATAAATAATAAAAAAAAATCATTACCAAAGAATTTTAACTGCTAAGTCAATGACTTTTTTCTGATAATTTGGTAAAATGGCATTAGATGAAACCAATAGAAACACGTGTCTAATTAGCGTGCTTAAAACGGTTTCATGAAATCGTAAAGTGTATTGTTCCATGCCTTAACAATCTGACTATAAGTCGTTAAGTCTATTCAAAACGATACTACCAATAAAAATGTTACAACCAGCTTTTTATGATATATTTAATTGTAACTAACTTTTTATGATATATTTAATTAAGTGAACAGAACAAATTAAAAATGTTGTTAACATCCTGCTCAGAGCCGTAACCGGGAAGAAAACTAGCCCGGTCTAAACTCTAGTAAAGGAACAGCAAAAATTCTATAAAATATTGATAAACGACAACTAAACAAGAGATTAAATTAATAAAAGTAATTTTCATCAGAGTACTGATTTACAAAACTTCTGCAATGCCAAGGTTGTGAATATTACTTTTCGTTCATATACGATTGATTGATTATATGACATTGCAGACCAGTGTTAAGGAGGCCTTAGACTGCAGACTTAAGACTTATCGTATCTCCTATTATATATGTTCTAGGCGAGCATGTTCGTTGCCTTGATCAGGTGTAGCAGCCAGTTCACTAGTTTGTTCTCTGGATGTAAGCTATCCAGATTGATTGACCCCAGAAAGCGACTGCAGTAGATTAAAGCTTTCCATTCGAAGATGATGTCTGAGGCCGTCTCTTCATCACATAGTCTATATAAAGAAGCCCATTGATTGTAGATGTTTCCTCAAGTTGCAGTGGCCAGTTATAATAAGTCTTGTCACCAGCCTGATCTATTATCTGCTTAGACTCAGAATTTCGTTGCTTAGTCTGCCGGACGGTCAGATCAGCAATAGCTTGCTGTGTCTGTGGCCCGCAATGTGGTTCCAGTTGGTCTGGGTTGTTGATATATCCACCAGAATAATCACCCACGAATAGCAGCCTTTGTAATTCCAAATACTGGTTCTGATTCAATAAATGTCTCTTACAAGTTGATCCATTTTTTCATTGCTCGGGGCGCCCTTGTGTCCTAATGCCTACGCAAGAGTGACCATGTATTTTTCCGGAACAATAAGGTTTTAAAGACATTTTTAATGATATTTGAGAGCACACTGAAGTCTTCAGCGTTGTCTGTCTCTGTAACCCCTTTTCAAATCCCCCGAAGACAGATATCGATAGGCATCTATTTCCGCCTCAAATACCGTGGTACGCTGCCCCAATCTGGGTGAGTCGCCATGTATTCCAGCACCTACGCCATGGTGTGTTTGGCAAAAAACTTGTCAGGTTCATTAGTAGCATGTTATTAACAAATGTTTACTACCTGATCCTCGCAACCGCCGGGAAGGCACACGATTTGTGTTTCTCCGATTCGTCATTTCCAGCGCAAAATTGGCCTTCAGAACTTATTATGTCCTAATCTGCAGTATTCGGGGTACAGTCCTACTAGAGCTTTGAGGTATATCACACTGTGCTCCAGTAGTTTATCAATGAAGCATCTTGCCCTTTAGTCAGTTATATAATGACTGAATGACCATTTTGAAGGTTATTTATAAAACAGGCCGTGATCAAATTAATTTTTCAGCCAACCCTCTCCCTCTCGTTTTAAAACTATTTATTACCCTTATTCCTTATAAAATATATATATATATATATATATATATATATATATATATATATATATAATTTATTGAATAGTTCCCAAATGAATGCTAAATTTCGAAAATAAATTTACACATTCAACAACACCCTATATTTCATTAATTTATCCGCAAAACGTTCTTCTTCTTCTTTAGGTTCCATGTCAGATCGCCCTGACGTTGACAATTATTGCCAACGCTATTCTAAAGAGCTGTATATTCCAGTCCACTCTCGGACGTTCCTCAGCCAAGAGATCTGTTTCCTTCCTTTACGACCCTCCATCTTCCCTTTCATAATCAGTTGATAAATTCTGTACCGATTCCCTCTGAGAACATGACCAAAATATACTAGTTTTCTCCATTTTACAGTTGTCAGCAATTCACGAGTGGCATCTTCCTGATCTAAAACCGGTATATTAATCTGCATAGCTACCCACGATATTCGAAGCATTCGCCTATGCAACCACATCTCAAGTGCCTCCAAATAATTGATCGTGATAGCTTTCAGTGTCCACACCTCCACTCCATTCATCAACCTTAAGCAGATGTAACATTTGACCATTCTTTTTCGAAGTTTTAAATTTAGGTTGTCATTGCAGACGAGCGATCTCATTTTTAGAAAATTTGTGCGGACTGATTCGATTCTGCGTTTAACTTCTTTATCCGAGTCAAGCTGTTCAGTTATATAACATCCAAAGTACTTGAATTAGAAGACTTTCAACGGTTTATCCATTTATTAGCAGCGAAGCGTCTGGATATGGTAGACGATTGAAAACCATAAATTTAGTTTTAGCAACATGTATATTGAGTCCCATTTCTTTTCCCACTCTATTAACGGAGTCTAAGAGTTGTGATTGACCCTAAAGGCCATCACTTATGATAGCCGTATCATCACGAATTGTGTTTATTAGCTCGCTGTTGATTTTCACCCCAAATACTTTGTTATATCGGGCTTCCTTACAAACTTTTTCCGAATATAAATTAGACAGCAGTGGAGAGAGAATGCATCTCTGTCTTTGGTAAGCTTACCATTAACTTGAACCATTGCCCTCTGGCGCCAATATAGATTCTCTATAATCCGCACATCCTTGCAGAATATTACTATAATATATTGGGTCCAATCTCTCATTATATTTTATCTTCTAGTATCTCCAAATATTCTCAAAATTACATAATCAAAACCTAAATTAAATAATATTTGACGAATTACATTTTTACACCTTGACCGGTCATTACTGTTTTATTATGATTCTTCATTCAGACTTTCGGTAGTGCTGGGGTTAAACAAAAAATTAACACCTTTTTGTCGTACCGTCTGTCCAGAAAGGAAAGGAAAGGAAACTTTTGAATTTAAACTCAACGCATATGTAGAATCACATATGAAATTTTTAGAAATGTGGCACGACAATAGGTGACTTTTACTCACGCTTCTCTCATTGTTCGTTAGTATCTGATCAAAAATTAAATTCACAAACACCGTGTTCACCTGATATAGCCCCGTGTGATTTATTTTTGTTTCCGAAGCTCAAGTTACCACAACGAGAACATCAATTTGAGACTATTAAAGATTGGCAGAAAAAAAAAACATTTATCACCTCAAATGAACAATACTTGCAAAAGAACTAAACAAACATTTTGTATAAATAAAGTTTTCTGTTTTTTTTTTATTTCTAGACAGAACGTAGAATGAATCAAGAAGTTTTTGATTCAGAATTCAACGGTATTTTTTGTACGAAAGACAAGAAGCTTGGAAAGAATTATAAAAAATAGATATAAAAAAATATTTCATATAAGAGAAATGGTAAGTCTCACTAACTATTTTTTAATCGATTTACTCGAGGTCACGGAAGAAGTCACCGGTAACGGTCGATATTTACATATTCATGTTAAAAGTTTGTAATTTGACCATCTGCTATTGCCAAAAAGTAATTAGTCGCACAAAATTAATTCATTGTGACTAATTAATAAACAGTTCGCACATTTTTCTTTACAATGCTCGTTGTTTTATTTTCAGTTTATTTATAAGGCCACTGGGCTACAATAAAAGATTTTATCAGCAACTTCCTTCCTGAGTATTAAAATAACAAAACTCGCCGTACCTGTGTATTATTGGTAATAAAGGAATATTAATATCGTTAATAATGGTGATATTATACGTTTTGTTGTGTAGAATAAAACACCTACAAAATTGTAGTAGAAAAGTATGGCTATTATGTTTATTTGCTTAATAAGCTTTGCTTTATATAACCAACAATTTGAAATGAGTCTTTTGTATCAAATAAATAATAAACAAATAAATATTTATACCATTAAAAACATAAACGTGTAACACTAATAACAAAAAAATTTATTTATTTTCATTAAAAAGTCAAAATAAATTAACAAATGTTTTATATTGCGATAAATTTAATAATATTAAATTTACTAGCGTTATTTCTTATTTGGCTGGTCATGAAGTTAATATAAAGTATAAAGAAATGGATACAAACTTTGAATCTTTATTTTCGTTGTTGCAACAATATGTTTTAAAACGTTTATAAAATTCACATTAAATCGTTTTAATTTTTGTTTGATAAAACTACATAAAAGTGCATATGTCTCTAGAACCTGAAATTAAATTACTGAAATAAGCTAGTTCTTGTCAAAATTATCAAAACCCTTGAATTTTTTTAGTTTTTACACAAACACACTTTGTACGTATTTTTCATTTATACTTGTTTGATTAAATTCCTATATTGACGAAAATGTTTCATTTCTTTTACGTGGACTGTTTTAGTCACAGGTTATTTAGCGAAGCAAAAACTGTCCATATTTCAAGTTGTTTATAAACTATAACTTGAATGTTATGACATTTTGAATATGAAATAGTAGTAAAATAATTATGATCATTTAATTGTTCACTATATTTATATATAAAAAAATAGGATTTTCAGAAAATACTAAGCTTTCCATATACGTTCGTCTATATTCAGCTCGAGAATATCGAACTCAAGTTTGCGAAATGAAATTATTTTCTAAATAAAACAAATTAGACCAACTTTTTAGCGTTGAATTAAAAATCAGAGATATGATCACATTTTCTAAAACTAGTGATAAATCTGATAACATAATTCTATTAAATTTGTGGTTTTCGCTTCTTAATAAAACCAACATTTTATGATAAATTAAATCAGAATCGTTACTTAACAAAAAAATTTTATCTTTTTTATGATAGTTAAATTTTAAATATTGTTCAAATCCGTAAAATCTGATTTAAAGCAGACAGGAAAATGTTATCATAATAGATAATTTCTTTGAGTAAATAATGTCTAGAGACTTTGTTGCAAACTTAAGCATATTATTTCGTTGCGCAACAATTTATATGTTTCAGCTAGAACAGAATAAGATAGGGTCTTGAGTCAATTTGTCTAATTGTAAGATGTACTAATATTCGTAGTATGCTGTTGTTCATTTCATGTAATTGTAAGGTGATGGACACAGATGATGATGAACCGAAATTATTGAAATTAGAAACAAGAAATACACCTTATTTTCATTTAAGGGGTTTAGTAGATTTATGAAGATAAAAACTTAAATTAAAATTAAATATTTAAGTTCAAACTCTTGCACCCCAATTCACGAAAAAGATTTAAGACTTGGACCCGATCCAGTTGCCATAAAAATTAGATATTCAATTTGACCTCTTTATTTCGCTTGTGATATTATTGTAATTTGTATTAAATATGTAAAACCCACTTAAGACGATTCTGAAGCGGAAAAGGAAAAAAAATTAAGTACATACGTACATAAATGCTTATTTTATATATTTATAAAGTTATGTTATAAAGATCATATTTTTGAAGTAGCTCACTTTATTTATAGTCTAATTATTTCCACATTATTTAAAGTAATCTCTTATTTTGGTTTGAAAAAATATTTTGATACATGAGTAATTATAAACTTTCGATATAAATATAATTTAACTTTTAAAGTGCAGTTTCGCTCTCACCTATACATTACGCCTTAAATTGCCAACTGCTGACAAAGCCTGAGGGTTAGTGAGAATTGGAGCTTCATCAACATCGTCATCATCACTTAGGATCGCTTTTTGGATATTATTCGCCTCTTTAATAAGATCTTCGATTGAACAGAAGAATATTAAAAAAATTTTTGCAGTATCGCAGGTTCTGCTTTTTCCAATATAATATTATCTTCGTTTTTTCGGAAATCCGCTTTCTTGAAACAATTTTGTATAGTTTCGGGCTTTATTGTTTCCCATGCTGCTGCAATATTTAGTATTTATGCACATTCAGGAGTCTTTTACAAACAGCGTCGTCCATTTCCTTTAGATAGCAATGTATCAGTTCTATTCTACCACCTTATTTGAGGACTTTTATAATGCCCTGATCCATCAGTTGTAGCTTGCTCGTCGCATTTGGAGGTGGGAATACTAACTTGGTATTCCTTAGCTCAGCATCTTTAGGATGAGCACGACAGTTCTCAATGAACTGTATAATCCATCTACATTTTATATGGAAGTGATTATCTAAAGTTTTTAACCGGTCGCTGGATGCTGCCGCGTGAGATAATACGTAGAAGACGATCGTATTAAGCCTGACAAAATGTATGAAAATATGCTCCAAGTTGCAGAGACCGACTTAAAATGGCATATTACGCGGAAAATCATATTAAACGTGATTGTATTAAGCAGGGATCTACAAAAGAAATAGTGGTCTCCCTAAAATAATCCAAAATTTTTTATTTAAACCGTATAATCTCAAAAAAAGAGTTTTATATCCCTTCTATTTTCGAGATTTAAAACACCATTAATTTATTCTTGCCCTTGTCAATTCAAAGCCCTTTACTGTCAACTTGTACCAGTTTTAAAGTTAGACCACGTTAATGAATTAGAGCGTACTTTTTTAATGATTCACAGCCTAGAAAAGTTAATTTTCGTTTTCTATTTATGAGCAAAATGCATAAATTTAATCTTTTTCGACTGAAAATTTAACCTACGATGTTAATGCCCCTGTACGTTCATTACTTCACATACCCTTTCCACACTGCCATCTGCGGAAGTCCGTTAGAATCCCGTCTCGCTAATCTCGTCCTATCTCTGATGGGATCGTCTGATAATCATTCGCGACGCCGTCAGCCATTGTGAACGCCTTTAAATATGGCCGCCATGCAGCGCAGCCAGGGCCAGGTGAGCGGGGTTAATTTTACCACCCCAACGCTGCGTGTGACTGTACAGAGGGATGAAAAACAGATGTATAAACGCACAAAACATTAATGAAATACAAGGGGACGTTTCTGCGTTTCGTTTGTATCATGCGGGTCAGATTTTGGCGAAGTTTTGTGTATAATTGCGTTTTTAAGAGGGTGAGGGTTTGTTTAAAATTTACCGTGTACACGCCCTTGTATTGTGAATGTAATGGAGCCAATTTCGAAATTTAGTTTATGGCCTAATGTTGTTATCGACAAAATACTTTAAATCATTTAGCATTAAGTACGTTAAGAATATTAAAAAATATATACATATACTGGGAGACTTCAGAGTAAAATTTAACCAATTACAATTTTTCCGGCCACGTCACTATTCAAACTGTCGCCTAGAACTGATATCATAATACTGAAACTGTCTTGCCAAGTCAACCCTAAAATGTATTCTGTTTCAATTTTAAATCAACTTGAAATAGGTTTCTGGATATTACTATAGGTAGACGGGAGGCTAGCTGTAAGGTTGACAGTATTGCAAGGAATGTCTCAAAATATGCTTACTATCCCTACTTCGAGGCAAAAATAAAGTATGGTTTGATATTATCGAGTAACTCAAGAGTTTATACTCGTATTTTACAAATAAGTTGTATTCGTAATATATTGATAATAAAACACAGTGAGAGCTGAAACATATTTTTTATTAACAATATATTAACTTTAGTAACTATGTATATTTTGGAATCATGTGTTATTTGTCTGTGACAATAATGATTTGTTGAAAGATTATGCTAAAATACATTTTTTTTGTCCAAGAAATAAATCTGACCTTCGGTATGAAAGATGAAACATCTCTTATTTACAAAAAAAAATGTCAAATTTTATGTTATCAAAATATATAAGCGTTTTCCTAATCGAACTGGAAGTCTATCTAAAAATGTATTAAATAATATATTGAACAAATACATACCAAGTAAGGCATTTTAATCTCCGGATAAATTTTTGTAATACTGATAAAAATGTATTGGAATTCGGATTTTGCCCATTACCAAGCCAAACGCTTTTGCACTCCTTTCAGGGAATATTCACTCAACCCAGATTTACTCGGATATCATAAGAATGAAGCTTTGTGGAGGCCCCTGATATCAAGCCAATGACGGTACTATGCAGGTTGTTGATAGAATTATGGAGATTGTCCAATTGCTAGTCATCCCCCACTATCTGTACATTTGTACCTCCCAGTCTCAATATCTGGCGATTTTCTCATGTAATTATTATATATTATTTTAATTTTCTCATATATATCATATTATTCATTATAATCTGGAATTGATACTGGTATATTGTGAAGATTTTAAATGTTATTTTAGTTTATATATTTTGCATTTATTATCACATAATTTCTTGGGTCTATCTTAAGTATTTTGTTTTCATTAAATATTATTCCATATCTTACAAGCTTGCTATTGTTTTATAATAAGGGTAAGGGTCTTAATTTTGCAGTAGTTTCTAAAAACAAACCTCTTTTAACATCATCAGCTCTGTAGAATCAATAAAAATCGATGAGAATCATTTCGACGAGTTTAGGTGGAAAATAAAATCAACCTTGGAAAACAAGAAAAATCCCGTCCAAAATCTCTCCAAGACAGAAGCATTAGTCTTAAAAGAACTTCGTAAGGATGGATCTATAAAGATTCTACCAGAGGAGAAGAAAGACGAAACGGTAATCATGGGCATACAACCAAAAGGTCAGAAATATCTATTGAAATTTGAAGAAATACAAAGACCATATGAGTGACAAACCATGATTAGCTCTCACACTACACTACAGTAAGCCACCACATCTTTACGGACTATCACCATTAAGACCAACAAATAACTCCAGAGGATCCTCAACAATTGTACTAGCGAAGTTTCTCCTAAAAGTCATAGAACATTTAGAAGGTAAGGCGAACACATGTGTCAAAAATTTTACATATTTTGTGAATACTATAAGTAGCATTAATCCAGAGCCATACAACAGACTAATACTGATGTACCATTAGGGGAATTATTAGGCATAATCAAAACTAGTCTTTCAAATGATGCAACATTACCAGATCTAACCACCTTATCACGGGAAGGGGTAATGGACTTTTTGGAGTGTTGCCTTCGTAGTGTTTACTTTCAAGTAAAGAACAAGTTCTACGCTTAAGACAACAGGAGGTTCCCCTCTCTCTTCAGTCGTAGACAACATATATATGGAATGGTTCGAAACTCATGCCATAGAAACAGCAACAACGAATAAGAAAGTCTAGTTGAGGGATGTATGGAAGGATAATGACCAAGAACTAAATACTCTTGACCCATCTAAACTCCTTCGACCTAAAATTAAGTTTAGCATGAAAAAATAAGTAAATGGTCAATTAATTTTCCTGAATGTCATGATCAACCGTTCAAAAGAAATTATTAAAACTTCAGTATACAGGAAGCCAACACATACTCGACAATATCTCAACCATGAATCTAATGATTCAGTTGTATCAAAACGAGAAATTGTACGAAACCTGTATAATCGTGCAGTATCTATTTGCAACAATCGTAACAACTCATTTACAACAGATGGTTATCCTCTAAAATTAATTGACGATGTTATAACTAATCTTAGAACAAAGACCACTGGAGAGCAAGAAATACATTCCTTCTTCACAATTCCGTATATTAGGGGAACCTCGAAGAAAATAAGAAGAATTGTCAGCAGTTTACAGCATGAAAACATATAAAATGGTCTGAAGCTGCGGCAATATATGATACCTAACATAAAAAAAGAAAAAATTCATAGATGCAGCTTATTTTAAAAATAATAATGGAATCTTTAGTAAACCCAGTGTGGAGATACCTAATCTTTAACAACCACTACTTTGTAACATCAAATTATTGAAATGTGTACAATGAAGCGAAACTTCGCGCTTCAATGGACACAGTCCTTATATAACCTCGTAGCTTTAATACAAAACATTCAGTTTATACTTGTTAACGATTAGAGATACAACCTTATCAAATTTTCGTACGAACAAACAAAAATAATGACAATGCAAGTCCGACAACCACATTTTAGTTAATATGGGAATAAATCAAATAAACATTATTTATCTATATATCCATTCTAGTTATATTAAATGAATGGGTCAAGCTCCTTGAATTGAAGGCAGGTTGGAAACAATAGGATAAAAATTGATTAACTTAAAAGTATTTATTAACCAAAAACACATTAAATTGTTTATAATTTTATTGTCTTTTTAACCATGAGATCTTGATTAGGAATCTCTAGCTTCATTCGTTAAAATCATATAAAAATACTTTCAGGTCGAAAATATTTATTGTAAACGTCGAAAAACAAGTTTCCCTACAAAAAATTTTAAATCGCTTTTCTTAATCACAAAAAAAATGTTGCTGTTTGCTTACCTATCAAAATTTCGATTAGGTTCCGATGCCTCATTCTGTTTTAGTCAGGTAAAAATACATTCAAAATATTCAAAAATATTTAATGCAAGCCCCCAAAAACAAGATATTCCCTTACAAAAACGAAGAAGTAACAATTTCAGACTTAAATGACACTTGTATAAAAATCGAGCTGAAATACGATCCGTTTTATTTTCAGCGTATAAAAGCCGGTAAGTTGATAGCGCTATATCTTCAACAGAGCGGCGTGATCATAAAAATGTCCGTTGTCGCGCGATTTTCAACCATAAACACACATCTTTCCAGTGATCGTACAGTATTCTTTGGTACTACCTTATTTTATACATGGTTTATGTAAAAAGTAATATTTTTGGTTTTTCCTGAGATAGCCAAGTGTATAAGAAACGTTTTTGTTTTTACCCGGAATGTGATTTTGGGAAAACGTGTTACTTCTCAAATTAAATTTATTGTGTGTGGTGGCAATGTTTAAAATGAAAATTTTTTCATAGTGTCTGCGAAAATATTCATTAGCAATTGGTGTTCGAGAATGTAAGGTAATAGATGCCCAGCGTGAATGGTATTATAGAAAAACATACAGATAAAAATTACAATGGTAACACAATCTTAAAATGATATCTACGAAAAACCTACAATATTATTCTTTTGTGTCCACCCTCGTAAATAATAAAAAAATAAACTGACAAAAGCATACGCAGTGTGTTTCTACATTAACATAATTGGCTGAAAATAAAGTATTAAACGTTCGGCAAAGGTAGCTTGAAAAACGCAGTAAAGTCTTTTGGATAATTTTATCTTCTTGTTTTTCATTTCAAAATTCTCGTTTTTGGCCGTTTACAAGTTTGCTGATTAACTTAATGGCCTGCGGTTTTTAAGTATTTAATATTTAAATAAAAATTTCTATTACAATAAAGAGGTTATAACAGAGAAAAACATTATTCAAAAGAATTACAGAAAGCATAAAATAAACAAAGAGGCAAATTAAGTGACTTGTTAAACACTTAAATCTACTTTACCGATGGCTGATATTGTGATTTGTGAAGATATTGAATTTGTAAAATTATCTGATGAAACACGCCATATCCTATTTCATGTTGCCAATTCTTGAATGTCTGGTATGATAGGGCACATTTATTACATTGCGGAGCTGAAAATATATATATCGATGTATTAAACAAAATTATTTATACCATATGATTATGTTGAAGTCACGTAAAATTAGAAGTTGTGCTAGTAATAGAATCTACTTTCATAATTACTCCAGAAAAACTTTTTTTCTCCAATTTATTTAATGGTATGAGTATTACTCTAGGATTTTTTTTTTTGATTTATATCCGCAGTTTATTATTACACGCGAGGTATTTGTTACCTGAGTACGTGCAAAAAATTACCGACTATAAAAAATGTCTGGAAGAAAAACATAGCTATGTAAAAATCCTGTTGCGTTTTTAATGACTTTCTGGATCGTCCCTTTCCTGTATGCGACTCAAATCCTAAAAAATATTGCAAATAAATTAACAAGGAAAATCCTATTTTAAACCAAAAATTCTTTTGGATATGCATCTACATCCCACTGTCTATGGATTAGCAAAAATGTAATTTTTAAAAATATGTCCAGTATTCAAGCAAACTTTAGTAACAAAACCATCAGATACGGCGTAAAAATTCCCAATACAGCATATTTGTGGTTGGAAAACCAAATAAAACAATAGTAAAATCATCAGAAAAAGATAATTCGAAGGTGCTAAACACCATACAGTATATACATGGAAAATATCCAAATTTAAATTATCTAAACAATCTTAGCGTTTCTGAAAATAGAGTTTTAAAATATTTCCAGAATAATACCACCCTGTGTGCTTATTATTAAAACGTTAAAATTTGTCCCTGACAACGAAAAACAACCTAACAGCGATGAAAAATCCCCCAAAATCCTGTTGGTTTATTTCTAACAACGGCCCAAAATCCCATTAAACAATAAATAACCCATTAAACAACACGACTACCAAAATTAATCACTGCCCCCGCTCGCAGCGCCCTCCTGCTGGTTTCATAAATTATTTTCACACGCAGGAAGCTTTTAGTGTTCTATATGTACAGGCTTATTTTCAGAGCTTGTTAGTGTCTACCCTTTTTTGCGGCATAGGCGGAGAAACAAGTAACGCATGGTCAAAATAATAGTTTTCATATTTAATATATATATATATATATATATATATATATATATATATATATATATATATATATATATAAATAGGATATGTATATATTGCTATGTAGGTCTTTCTCATAGTTATATTCGTTTTACTTTAACTGTCTTGAAGTTAAATTTTAAGCCCATAAAAAAGGAAAACATTTCTTATTCTCTTCACATGTCTAACATTTTGTCTGTTGACTAAAATGTGGTTGTCGGACTTGCATTGTCTTTATTTTTTATTAACTTTTACGACGTTTCGATTAAGTTGTATCTCTAATCGTTATCAAATATAAACTGAATGTTTTGTCTTAAGACTACGAGCTTATATAGAGATTGTGTCCACTGAAGCGCAAAGTTTGGCTTCACTATACATACCTCAATGATTTGATGTTACAAAGTAGTGGTTGCCAAAGATTAGGTATCTCAACACTCGGTTTACTGAAGATTCCATTATTGTTTTTAATGTAAGCTGCTTCTATAAATTTTCTTTTTTTCATGTTGTGTCCCATATATATTGCCGCAGCCTCAAACCATTTTATATTGTGTTGTATATCCCAGGCGTGTTTTGCAATACCTGATCTCGACGTTTACCCTTTTTGTGTATGAGTTTTATGTTCCTTAATTCTAACTTCTAGTGGTCGTTTGGTTTCTCCAATATACATTTCACCACACTCACATGGAACTTTGTAAACAGATTCTTTCTCATCGGTACTTTTTGTTTTTGTTTTTGTTAAATGAGCTATAAGTTCATTTCCTGATTTAAAGGCTGTTTTTATATTACAACTACTGGCAATTCGTCTTATTTTCTCCGAAGTTCCCTTAATGTACGGAATTGTGAAGAATTGCTGTCCAGTGTTCGTTATTCTAAAGTTATTTATAACATCGTCAATTAGTTTCAAAGGATATAGAAACAGCAACAGTAAAACCGAAAGTTTGGTTGAGATATGCCGATGATACCTTCATTGTATGGAAGGGCAATAATCAAAAACTTCATGATTTCTTGACACATCTAAATAATATTCAACCTACAATTAAGTTTACCATGGAAAAAGAAGTAAATGATCAATTGCCTTTCTTAGATATCATGGTGAATCGTTCAAACAAAACTATTAAAACTTCAGTATACAGAAAGCCAACACCTACTGGACAATATCTTAATCATAGTTCTAATCATTCTGTTGTAACAAAACGGGGAATTATACCCAATTTCTGTAATCGCGCTATATCTATATGCAATAATACCGATTCATTGGGAAAAGAGGTAGCAAATGTTAAATCCGATTTGCAACAGAATGGTTATCCTGTGAAACTAATTTACGATGTTATAAATAACTTTAAAACAGCGAACACTGGACAGCAAGAAACACATTCCTTCTTCACAATTCCGTATATTAAGGGAACTTCGGAGCAAATAAGACGAATTGCGAGTAGTTATAATATAAAAAACAGCCTTTAAATCAGGAAATACACTTAGAACTCTTTAACAAAAACAAAATCAAAAAGTACCGATAAAAAAAGAATGTGTTTACAAAGTTCCATGCGAGTGTGGTGAAATGTATATTGGAGAAACCAGACGACCACTAGAAGTTAGAATTAAGGAACATGAAACTCATACACAAAAAGGAGATCAGGTATTGCAGAACACGCCTGGGATCAACAGCACCACATAAAATGGTCTGAGGCTGCTGCAATATATATGGAATCCAACATGAAAAAAAGAAAATTTATAGAAGCAGCTTACATTAAAAACAATAATGGAATCTTCAGTAAACCGAGTGTTGAGATATCTAATCTTTGGCAACCACTACTTTGTAACATCAAATCATTGAGGTGTGTACAGTGAAGCGGAACTTTGCGCATCAGTGGACACTGTCCCTATATAAGCTCGTAGTTTTAAGACAAACCATTCAGTTTATACTTGATAACGATTAGAGATACAACCTAATTGAAACGTCGTAAAAGTAATTAAAAAATAAAAACAATGCAAGTCCGACAACCACATTTTAGTCAATCTTCAATATTGTCTACAACCTTCAAACAAACATTTTGTCCATGTTTTTGACATCCTTCAGAAATTAATTTTTGTCAACTACAAAAGACTTACTACTAAATTATCATCGGCAAGTTACATCAAATAATTTATGAGATATAAAAATTAATTTTCAAAAATTTAGTTTCGTCTTTTTATTTATCCGATCCAGTGGGGTATCGTTGAAGGGGTCTTTCAAAAAACAAAGAAACAATTAAATATGTATGTAATATATTTTTTTTATTTTGTCAGTTCAATCAAGGAATAAAAGCCTATGAAGTTGGTTACAATTGTCACAATATTTTATGTTTTATGAATTCTAATTTTGGTGAATGACAAAGGCTAGAAAGTGGTCTATTAACAGGGTTGCCGATCTTCTGGGGCTTCCTAACATGAAAGCGCTAGGTTTTAGAGGGTTTGTTCCCGTACTTTAAGGTTTAATTACACTAAAAATCCAACCATGCCATGAAAGGAAATTTATGTTAGGGTTTCTTCTATATTGGACCACAAAGGGTTCTGGTAATGAAGAAATATCACAACTCGTTGTAGACGATTATTGATGCAGCCATGATACGATGTACATTAGGGAAACTGTGGTAACATATACAGTGCAGTGCAATTTTTTCGCTCAATAAGCTTTTTTCTTCTTTGACTCTGACAAATATATTAAAAATAAACTCTCTAAATCTTACAGAACTTGAGTATGAGTCTAAATTAATCGTAAAAAATATAGATAATGTAAATTATATGATCAAGAATTGAGATCATAATAATTCAAAATTATTTTAAATATGTTAAAGTGTCTCCAGCACGTTTTGTCCCCAACGATCCTATCTCTCAATATTTGGCTTCCAAAGATCCCATAAAGTATCAAAGATCGCCACATTACCACATTAAAATAAGATATGGATAGATAATCGAAGTAAATGGGCGGGTATGCTTATATCTAAAAATGTGCTGAGGACGATAAGACCGAAAATTATAGTCATCAAGTTCTCGCAAAGCTATACTTATTATACCCCACTTACAACAAGATTTTTTTTTATTAATTCGATAATATTGGTTATTAGGTTTTAATGCTGGGTTCGATCGGACGAGCGTATTAATTTCGAAAGGTCGTGTCCCGTGAACTCAATGTTATTGTCCAAAAGTAGTATGCTGCAACCTCGAGAAAAGATTGCTTTTTAACGGTTAATGGGAAGACACACCGCAACACGTATAACGAGAAAATTTTAATTACAGTTTTTTTTGTTTATTAATTTTTTATTGGCTGCGTTTACGATTTAAGCGGACTCTTATTAATGCCTTTTAATACACACCTTTATTGAAGGTATAAGTAAACGTGGAGTTAATTAAAATTTCCTGAATACTGGTAATAAGAAGAAACGGTTTTGTGGTGAAATTAAAAAAGTTTAATTTTACACGCGGAGAAAAAATCAGTTAAAAACTCGTTATTATCTGAAAGTTGTACATTGCATAGTTATATTTTCATTGGTACAACTAAAAAAGGTTACAGGTGTCATGTTTTTAACTCAATTCAGGAGACATAGTCTTCTGAGTTTAAATAATACATATTTTTTTAAATCTCATTTATAACGGTTGGTACAACCATAGAAGAAATATACCTAGAATTCCTATCCTGTGCTATAATTTTGACGCTCCTAAATGGTACGCCAAACTGGTGCGCCGTCTCATTCATAAAAGGCAATTTACAATATTGTCAATAACTGATATCTATATCAGTATTTTAATGTGTTATACATACTTTTGTTAGAAACAAGTATAAAAGATTTAAATTTTCGGATTTATCAATGACCGGGTTTTAATACTTAGCGCTTCCAATCCTCCCATAAGAATGAGCCGTCTTAGTATAATTTGTCAATGGTACAACCCATAGGAAGCCGAATGACAGCTCATCTATTACGGTGGCTAGAAGATTAATTCAAACTTTCTTATGTTTAAATTTCTAGAGGGCGGCACTTGGTTTTATAAAAGTAAAAAATTAAGAAAAGCTTACTGAATATTTTTCTGATTGGAAAAATTCAATAAAACACAAAGGTAGTACTGCACAATTATAAAGTGATATTACGCAAAAACATAAAGGTAATAGACAAATAATTAAACTTGGTATTTATTTCTGTTACGTAGATGGCCGCATATCCGCGAGTATGATCGCAAAATGTCAAAATTATCCATTTCTCGAGTTGAATAATAAATCCGACTCCTCAATTTACTCCTTTCAGAATAACGGCATGCGCTAAATCCGGATCCGTGGTCTAAATCGCCCCCGTTAAGTCAAGGTTCTCCGTTTATCGCGAAAAAACTCAAAAAGGCCAAAACTGGCCATTTTTCTGAATGTCTAACTAGAATTATCTCGATTAAGGCAAATTTGTATTTATATATCATCAAGGAGAGATGTGAGTTACTTTGTTTACGCTTAACTTTTGACTTTAAAAAGAGCATCAAAGGTACCAAATTTAAGTTTGTTTTTCGATTTTTAAAACTTAAAATATTTATAGAAACGAAAATGATAAGAATGAGGGATTCTGACCCGACCGCAGAGGCGTCTACACTCCTGGCCGTGTTATCCTCATATCTCCTCAGAACTACTGCTTCATCTCTACACACAACAGAAAAAACTACAACAATACTACAGTCAATAGCGTAAATAATGACCCTGTAGGCCCCGTGGGGGGGGGGGGGGCGCAATCAATCCCAGGACGCCCTCAAGTACCAAAGTATAAATATGAAGTATCAAGATCGGTGCAAAATAGTAGAGCACATCAAACATCTGCGGGGGGGGGGGGGGGGCATTTACCCTTAGTTACGCCGTTGACTACAGTGGAAACTATAGCGGAACTACAGAAGAACTATAGCTAAAATACCTAAAAAACATAGAAATTCTAGAGCCGGAACTATATGTTAAACTGCAACACTACAAGAAACTACTAAAAAACAGAGCATTATATGTATCTACACGCTTTTGCACTACCCACACATATGTAAGAGGATGGTTCGATAAGTTCTCGGCCTGATAAAGAAAACAAAAGATTCTTGAAAATCTTTTTATTTATTTTTCAACATAGTCCCCATGTACTTATACATACATTTGGACCAACGATGTTCTAACATTTTAATTCCCGTAGTATAATGCGATTTGTCCAACTCCAACTGCAAAATAAGCGGTTGTTAGTACGCTGACCTCGTTATTTGATGAGAATTATCGTCCAGCGAGCCTTTTTTTTTCTGGTTTGGGAAGAGAAAGTAATCGCTGGGAGCCAGATCCGGCAAATATGGTGCATGTGGAAGCACTTCGAAACGTAGGTCATGGAGTTTTGCAGCAACAACCATAGATTTGTGTGCAGGCGCATTATCCGGATGAAAGAGCACTTTTTTTGGCAAAATATGAACGTTTAGCATTAATCACATGCTGCAAACGATCCAGTAGTGAAGCGTAATATTCCCCGGTGATGGTCTTGCCTTCTTCTAAATAGTCTATAAGCACCACGCCATGTGAATCCCAAAAAATTATTGCCCTGACTTTTTCTGCAGGCAGAACCGTTTTTGCTTTTTTTGGCACATTTTCACCTGCCCCCAACCACTGTTTAGACTGCTACTTTGTCTCTGGCGTGTAATGGTAAATTCATGTTTTATCTAGAGTTATAAAATGTCGAAGAAACTCAGCAGGATTGCGTCTGAATAAGTCTAAACACTCTTGCGAAGTGTTCATTCGAAGGCGTTTTTGGTCGACTGTTAACAAACGCGGCACCTATCGCGCCCAAAGCTTTTTCATGCCAAGAACATCATGTAAAATTTACTGGACACGATCTATCGAGACGCTTGCTATACCAGCAAGCTCTCGTACTTTCAGTCGGCGGTCATGAAGTATAACATTGTGAATTTTTGTGACAATTTCGTCACTTGCAGCGGTTTTTGGGCGTCCTGAACGTTTATCATCTTAAATTGATGTACGACCATGATTAAATTCAGTAGCCTATTTTTTTACTGTCGAAAACGAAGGAAAAGAATCCTTTAAAATAGAATCTAACTCATTTTTAATGTCCGTTGGAGTTAAGCCCTTTATAACCGCTCGAACTTTATGGTTTCACTCGAGCGCCACAAACAAGCAACTGCACGCAAACATCTGAAACTTTGCAGGGCGTCATCTCGAGGTTATTGCTTAGAAAATATTGTAGGTATTTGATTCTACTAGCGCCCTCTCTGTTTCAGGCCGAGAACTTATCGAACCACCCTCGTATATTTCAAGCATATCCCATGTCCATATTACTGTACATGCACATATATCTGCTGTAGTTATTCTTTCTTGCAGTTATAACTAATATCCGAACTAACTGCAATTTTAATGTAGTTTTGATGTAGTATCGTCTGTATTTCAATTTTAATAAAGGAATGAGTGCCCATTAGAGTGATTTTTCTGGAACATACCTTCTGATCAAAAAGTATCAGGAATTCTTCAATAAAACGAAAACGGTTCAATTATTGATCGATATTCATTTTATTTCCTTCAAAGTAATCTCCATTGCAAGCTATACACATATTTCAACGCTTCTTCCAATCTTGAAAACACTTTTCATAGGTCGATTTTGGAATCGCCTTCAGCTCTTTCAGCGAATTCTCCTTTATCGCTTCAATTGTCTCAAAACGCTTTGGGCAAAGTAGTAACTTGAGTCGTGGGAATAGGAAAATGTCACAAGGAGCCATGTCGGGTGAATACGAAACTTTTGGAACAATATGAACGTTGTTTTTTTGTCAAATAGTCGCGTACAAGATGAGAGATGTGAGCCGTTGCATTGTCGTGGTGAAAAAACCACCAGTTATTTCTCCACAATTCTGGCCTCTTGCGATGAATATTTTCCCTCAAGCGCTTTAATACGCTCACGTAATACTCCTTATTTACTGTCTTGCCAGGCGGAAGAAATTCGGAGTGTACCACAAAATGGTAATAAAAAAAATAAGCAGTCAAAAAAACCTTGATTTTGGATCGGCTCTGTCGTGGTTTTTTGGGTTTTGACTTATCTAAGAAGCGCCATTCCTTTTCATATTCATACACTCGTGTCTCGTCACCGGTAATGATGCCGTCGATAACATTTTGGTCCAAAGAAATCATTTCTTTAGAGATATTAATCCGATGCTGTTTCTGCAACAAATTCAGCACTCTCGGCACTTCAACTCGTCTCATGCCCAAAACATCGTGCATAACGTTCTGCACCGATCGAACCGAGACACCAAAATCGGCTGCTATCTCCCTGATGCTCACACGATGATCTGTGAGGACAATTCTTTTATCTTTTTCGATGTTTTCTTCAGCCACACTGGTGGATGGACGACCGGAACGAGGCAAATCATCTACCACAGCACGGCCCATTTTAAACTCTTTGTACCACTCGTACGCTTGTGTTTTCAACCTTGTCGAGTTCTTGTATGCTACCATTAACGTTTTTAATGCATTATCATACGATATTTTGTTAGAAACACGGAATTTCAGACAAACTCTTTGCTCAACTAAATTCTACATTGCGAAATTCGCAGAACACAACAAACACTAACTTGTTTACAAAACCATCACGCACAAACTTCCGACAAATCATGCTCAAACAGATATTTGAGTATCAGGTGACAGATGTACCAACCCCGAAAAAGATTGTTTTTGACAATATCTCAAGCGCGGTTGTTTTCATGGGAAATTCCCGGTACTTTTTCATAAGCAGTTATTTCTTCTAAACTCTTTAAGATAAAAGCTTGAAATATTTACTAGATCTTTTTGACACTTAACAAAACAATAAAATAAGATAAAATTAAGGCATGAGAACTTATAAACCTACAATGACGTTAGAAATAATCTGTTGTTTATATTTTCCCTAATTTTTGATAGAGGTGAGTATTATCGTTGAAACTAAACAAGGGTTATCTGAACAAGAATTTGAATTTTAAATAAATTGAAAACAGAGTATATAAATGAATTTCTTAGAAATTCTTACTAATAATACATAGAGTAGTTATTTACATTAAACATGAAATAAAATGTCAGATATGTACTCGTTCCAAGAAATTTCGGAACACATTTTGGAGTCACGATCGCTGAATTTCACAAATTAAATATCCAATTTCTTTTTTGAGTTCTTGAATTATCTTAGATGGGTCACATAGACCTTCCTTTTAAAAAAATCTTACGAAAGAAATATCATCAGGTCAAATTGCAACTTCTGGGTGAACAGTTTGGATGACACGACCTGAGAATTTGGTTTGCAAAAACGTCACTGCTTTGTGACAAGTGATGTTCGTCCTGTTGAAACCACATCTCAATTACGGCTATTCAATACATTCTTGTCAAAAAAAAAGTATAACAGCATCGGTAGCGATCGTCATTGACAGTCACGAACGTATTTTCATTATTCCCAAAAAAGTTTCTTCCAATCATTTCTTCTGACACATGGCACACCAAACTGTCACTTTTTGAAAGTTCCTGCAAGATATCTAAATTTTTTGCCTTCTAGATTCGATAATTTTGCTTGTTTACGAAGCTGTTAAAGTGAAAGAGAATCTCGTTACCAAAGATGATTTAGTTATGAAGTGCAAAGTCAACTAGCAGTTGTTTCATCATCCAGTTGGTAAAGTTTCTACACTGTCCAATGTCAGTACGATGCAGTTCTTACGCCGCTAAATCCTACAGACATGAAGATGTCAATCTTTTCTCAATATTCGCTGAAAAATGCTATGGTTGAGGTTTAATTTCTAGGAGCGATGTGTGATGGACATTTTTATTCTACGACAATGACACTCACAGCCGCGATGTTTTCAACCAATCTTTTATAGCAATGACGAATAAGCTATCTCTTATCTTTCAGTGAAAAGTCTCGCTCAATTTCTCCGATTAAATTTTCAATATTGCGCCGAAATGATCGATTATGCAAACAAAAATGATCACGTAACTTATGAACCGTCGCTTTAAAATTTTCTTAATTTTTTAATGGATTTTTAATGTAACAGTTACGCGGAATTTTCATAAACGTCTATGTTTAACAATAAATAACTACCAAATATGGCTGATTCAAGAAGTGTGCGATTCAAAATTCAAGTTCTTATTGAGCTACGTTTTATAATGGAGAGAAGTAATTAGTCCTCATATTACTAATTTATTTTATTTCAAAATCTTCATTAAAGTTATATTTACAAAAGTTCCCTTGGGTTAGTGTTAGTGCAATTAGTGGAATGCAAATTCGATATGGTTCAATTTTGTTAAGTTCGTTATCATTTGTAGTAAATATACTACGTTATGAATGAATCCATTCATTCATTCAACGTGATCTATATAACAGTTTGATTATAACGTTTTTATACTTTGACAGAAATATCCAAATAAAAATTGGCAGAACAAAGAGGTTTTAAAAAGTATTCTATATATTTTTATGAAAACGTACTACGACTGTCAAATAACTGGCATCAAAACATAACCGTGCATCGAATAAAAATAGCCATTTTACTATAACAATCTAAAAATTCCTAACCAAACCAACAGTGAAATTTGCATTTCAGAGCCCGGAGCGCGGACTCAACTCCATGATCCACTCGATACAAGCTGTAATTTAATTTGAATATAACCATGGCATTATTTTGCCCGGTCGGTGCAACATGTGCTTCAAATCATATACCACGCAGACGACGAAACAGCAAAGCTTTCTTGTTTATGTTAAGCTGACCGTCGTAAAATGCATTTTCGAGATTCGAAATCATGCAATATAATATGGCGTGATAAGACAACAAACATAACATATCTTTTCATCGGGTTGGATAACAGGAATCTTTGGTGCTGAGCCGATTTGTATTTTTCGAATTGATGACCTAACTGAATAAAGGTCATAGTGCAGAAAATAAAATGTAATGGTGTTAGGCAGCATTTTGCTTTAAATTGTGGTGATTGCGTAAGTCGAGGTGATAAGGTTATATTTATTATACCTACTTCTCCCGATAATGTATATTTTTGATTTAGGAGATCCCAACACGATTTGAAATAAATAAGATATTATTAACTCTTCAAACTAAAATGTGCCAAAATCAATATATCTTAATGCCAATATTATCTACAAGAGAACACATCTCAAGTTCAATTATCTTTTTTCACGAGCGAGCATTTACAAATATTATATATTATTTTATTTTCTAAAATTTCGCTATAACCCGCATGAATTCTTAACGGCAAATGATTTAAATCAAGCTCTACAGTCGAATCTGATTTCTCAATTTATATGAAAGGAGGAGCGTTACCAGTACGTAGAATCTTGCGACCACGATCTTAAGCACAATGAGTAGGTATGTGATATGTTTGAAAAAACGCTGCGCATTCAAATATACCAGGGATTCCCAAACTTTTCAGTTAGCGGTGCACTTACAGGTTTAGTATTTTGTCACAGCGCCCCAGTCGAAATATGTTTACAGTCCTGTTCAACAAAGTATCGTACAAGGTTTGTAATTTACAATCTGCCTAATACATAGTAGCAAACCACAATATCTCATTAAATACTACTGTACACTGACACTAATAGCCAGCATACAAATGAAAACAACCACATCTGAAGCCCCAATATAGGTATATATTGAACAAATAAACAAGAATATATTGTCATTAAAGAAAAATAGGAGAAAAAAGTCAATGAGACGAGTACGCTTGGTGCTCTCCACACATTTTTTTAAAGCGAGAGATAAAGCCTGGCACTGCCTCTCTCATTTCTTGCTCCACGTTGATATTTAAGAGATATTTGCTCTGAATTATAGCTAGAGTTGAAAATCCAGTTTCGCATAAATAAGATGTTGCAAAGGGAATGAAAATCCTTATAACTTTTAAATTTAGAGTTGTATATTCATTTTTGACTATTATCCAAAACTTAACCCAATCGGAAGAAGCGAATTTTGTTTTCAGGTTGTTATCGCATGAGACTTTCTTCTTCTTATGAAGTTAATTCTGGTGCAGCTTGGGTATAGAAAGGATCTTGGATCCACAAAAATTTTTTGAGATTTGCTTCCGCAAAATATTTTGCAAGCCATTCACAGAGCTTCGAAAGGCGTTCCGTGAAAAGAAACAGCAAGTTTTGAGAGACGACGAGTTCATATACAAATGTGGAAACAAATCTCAACTGTCATCATTAATTTTTCTTATTCACAACTGCAGTTTTCTCCTAAATGTCTCAATCTTCTCTAATAATTTCAAGATGTGCATGTTATTGCCTTGCAAAGACAAATTCAAGGCATTCAGTTTGTCAAATATATCACACAAATATGCCAGTTTTAGTAAAAAGTCTGATTAGGCAATGTATTTGGAGTTTGCATGACTTTCCTCTTCCAGAAAAGTGTAAATATCTTGATGTACTTCGAATGCACGGGATAAGACATTTGCACGTGAAAGCCGTCGTGAACTGCAGTAATATAGCAAGGCTGTGTTTAGCTCCAATGTGAATGCTTTTTGAACAGTCTGGCTTTCAGCAGCCTAGTTTTTATGTAGTTTACTACGACTATGATACGTTCCAATGCCAAATTCAATTCACAGCTCATAGACTTCGACCCAAATACTTCCTTATGGATGATGCAATGAGTCCACAAGCATACGGTGATTTACTGCGAATAAGCGCTTGCAATCTTCCATAGCGGCCAGACATTGATTAAGCACAATCAATACATATACCGATACTCTTTTCCGAATTTTAATTATTTTTCATTGTCAAGAATTTTAAACTAGTCTTGAGCCTTCGCGCCTTCAGAACAGAACGTCTTCAATAATAATATCTTCATCCAGAAAGCTAACTTAAAATAATTTAAATATGGTGTGCATCTTTGTTACTTTTAATAGCCTCATCAAGTTGCAGACCAAATTCCTTGCCTTCCATGTTTTCTATTAATTGGTCATTGAGATCCTTCAGCTATATTATGGATTCTTCGACTAATAGTGTTGTTAGGTAAAGGTACCTCTGTAATTAGTTTTCCCGCCGATTCTCTTACCATAATATTAACCATGTCAAGAGCAACAGACAAAATAAGTTCTTCTGCTCACTTTAACTTACTTGTAAGCATACTCTAGTGCACTAG
The DNA here is from genome assembly GCA_034092305.1 of Diaprepes abbreviatus. Classification (NCBI taxonomy): domain Eukaryota; kingdom Metazoa; phylum Arthropoda; class Insecta; order Coleoptera; family Curculionidae; genus Diaprepes; species Diaprepes abbreviatus. The sequence continues at coordinate 26,594,758 of JASJET010000103.1, forward strand.
AATTTTCAAACAGAGTACACAGTGCGGTTTTTCTTCATTATTTCATTCTATTGAAGTAAAGTCAAAGTTTTTGCTCCCACGTCGCGTGAAAGTTCCCGTTCACGGTCGACTGTGAGCTTCTGGAACATACTCCACTCTTTTCCGTGCCCGGTCAGCAGTGAACCCCCGTAATAATATTGAGTGAATGATGGTCGACGGTACCTACGCAACATACGATTTGTGTAGTGCACGAGATTTGAATTGTTTATTTTGTAGCGGCGAATATAAGTAAATTTAGATTCCGTAAAAGAGAAAATAGGAGCGTTTATTTTTTACGGCGCCCGAGGGCGCCCCGTCGCACATTTTGGGAACCTCTGGCATATATCATCAACCTATCTAATGATACAAAAAAAATGTTTAATTATTTTCATAAATGTAGAGTTTTATTAAACATAGTGTTCATAAGAAACCTTTTATATCAAGTAGAGCAACATCGAACATATTCACATTAGAGTAACTAACTTTAATGTTATTTAGTTAGTTATTTTTTCATTCTTGAGATATTGTTTAGAAAACACAGATTGTTGACAACAACTTCATCATGCTCAAAATCAAATATTGTGGAATGATTAAGTTTTTAACTAAAATAGAACTTTAAACAGCACTTAGACGCTGTTTATGGAAACTCTTCGCCATCATATTTCACCATGAAGAACAAACAAAACAGTTTCGTTTAAGCAGAAGTGAATACCATATTTTGAGCCCAAGCTGGAAGTCTGAAGCAAATATGGAAGAAAACATTAATTAATAGTAAAGAAGTACTGAAAGACACATGACCAAAAATGAAGAAGCAGCAAGAAAATATTCTACTTGATTATTTGAGAACGAATAAGGTCAGAGCAAGATGGGGTCCTAAAATTTTCTTCGTGAATAATTGTCATAAAGAAGGAAGGCTTGTTACAATTAGCAGAATATTTTTGATCTATAGCCATACATAATTTTGTTAATTTATTACAGTAAGTAACTGTTTTTATTGTAGTCCTCTTCATAACATTTTCAACAATAATAGCCTTGGCTTGATCTAAAAAGACGGTGGTCATGAGCCTCTCAACTGAAAATTACGTGCGGGCCCTTTTTAAAGAGGGAGAACTCTTATGGATTCACTGCATGAACTCTAATTTTATCTCTGGATCCCGGGAGTGAACAACATTGGCACCTACCTTGTTAAATTTTTATCTATGCCTAGTTTATCATGTAGTATTAAGAAAATGCTTGGCACGTATGTATATATTTAATATTTCAGCAATAGCAGACACTTTCAAATGACGATCTTCGAGAACATTGTTTCCAGTGCTCTGCAAAGAGCCGAATCAATAGATTTACGGTCCTATCGAAAATATTTTGACTGGCATTTTACTTTGAAATGAAATGAAGTTTCATCCCCATATTCGACTGTCATTTTTTTATGAATATTTTAGGTTATGTTCCCTTGTTAAAAAATTGATAATCATGCAATCTTCGAAACTAATTTTTTTTAATACAAAATAATAAACAAATTGAAATAAAATTTGATACACGACTAGAAAAATGTTTCTATCGGATATTTATTAATAATATTTTGGGTATTATTAAATTGAATTCCAAAACGTTTTCAAGGAACACAGTTAACCACACAGCATCATCATTAGTTTGTTCTCTTTTTCATTTAAAAGGACAAACATAGCTTAACGCGGTTAAATTTAAAATATAAAGCAATCAAAATGAATCGGATAAATATTTTAAATCCCTTAATTTCCTCCTTTCCGTTTAGTTGATTACAGTTGACCATGCTGGTGTCTGGTTAATTTAAGTTTCCAATAATAGTTACAGGAGTTTTGACACAATGATAAGATCAAGGATAAGCTGAATTAAAAATCAACACAAGTGTTCCATCTAAAGATATTTTAAAACTTGTGTCGATATAATACGTATGTATATCGAAGAATTTACATAACTATCAAAGTTATAATTCAATTGATACGTAGATACGTATCAGTATATGTATTTTATTCACGTATAGTGTAACCACAAATCGTATTTATGTGTATTTTCGATTTAGATTTTTGTAGACGTATGAGAACAATAACGCTTAATGTATGTATATTTTAATCAACATGCAATTTTGCTAAATATATAGCGAATCGAATTTTTATACGTATTATATTTTTAAATAAATTGGTTGACAAAATATCTGACTACGATGACTTTTTAATGGACATCAAAAAAAGGAGGATTCCATGCTTATACAATATATATTTTTTACCACCTAATTCACTAACATTATCTCAAATTGATCTAAGTTGACAATGAAGAGTTTAAATTGACAAGTGCAATAATAAGTCAACCAAGTTTTAAAGCCTAAACATTCGAGAATAAAATAATTGCTTTCTTTTATTACCAGAGCGTAACAAACTTTGTTATATTTCGGGAAACAAATATTCTTCTTACCGATTCCGAGTATGTCATAAGTAAACCAAAACTTAACAACTAAAAACTGAAATAATTGAAAAAAATTATTGCTTGAGAAACTTTATGGTGTCATTTAATATCAATGAAATTTCATTTCTTTTTTAAAAATAATATTATTATTAAAGCCTAACCATTTTAAAGACTAATTGAAATACTTGTATTAGTACAAAAAAATTAAATCGACTTCAAAAATTTGCATTAAGAAGTAAAACACAAATATTCACTTTATATCCCAATTTATTTAATAATTGTCGAATCACTTATTTACTTAAAACTTTTTGAAATCAAATAGAATATAAGTCAAAAGCACCTAAACGCTATAATAATGATATGCCACAACTACCAGTCTACCTGAAATTAATTTAAAAATAACTCTTCATATATCTAGAACTATTGCATTATTTCCCATAACACTTTACTTTTTGGTGAAATTTTTGGAAATCCTTTTAATCTTTTTTAAAATAATTTATACATGTATTTTTCAACATATCAATAAGAAACGGATCTCTTTGGAGTAAATTTTCAAAAGTCCATTTAAATTTTTTTAAAATAATTCACATGTGTATTGAAGAGTTCATATTTTTAAGTTAATACATACTTATGTTTAAAAAATATCGTTAAAAATCGGACGACTTTCGATTCAATTTTCAGAAATCCAGTCATTTTTTTTAATAATTCATATATAATTTGAAGAGTTCATATTTCTAAGTTAACACATATTTATGTTTCAAAAATGTCGGTAAAAATCGGACGACTTTCGATTACATTTTCAGAAGTCCATTTATTTTTTTAAGTAATTTATATTTGTATTGATGAGTTCGTATTTTTAAGTTAATACATACTTATGTTCAAAAGATATCGGTAAAAATCGGACGACTTTCGATTACATTTTCAGAAGCCCATTTATTTTTTTAAGTAATTTATATTTCTATTGATGAGTTCATATTTTTAAGTTAATACAGGGTGTCTCAAAAGAAAGTTCACATTTAAAAAATCGATTTAAAAAAAAGTCAGGACTTTATTGAAAAAATGTTTATTACATATTAAAATACATTGTTTGGGAATTTATTTTTTAAAAATGATATCGTCCAAATGTAATCCGTTGCGCTCACGGCATTCATTTAATCGAGCACTAAAATTGCACATGACGGCTCGGCAGGTATTCTCCGTGATGTCTGCCATTTCGTTGCGGATATTTTCTTTTAATTGTGCCAGGGAAGTCGGTTTGTTGGCGTAAACTTTTGATTTGACATAACCCCATAGGAAAAAGTCCATAGGTGATAAATCAGGACTGCGTGGAGGCCAACTTATGTCACCTTTCTTTGAGATCAATTTGCCAGGAAAAATTTCACGCACTGGTGGCAGAGACATGTTGGACGTGTGTGAAGTTATTCCGTCTTGCTGGAACCATGTTCTTTGGTTATAGCCAGGAAAATTTTGCAGTTCAGGCACGAAGAAGTCGTCTAACATCTCCACATACCGCTCTGAAGTCACTGTTACTGTGCGTTCCCTTTCATCTTCAAAAAAGTACGGGCCGATAATTCCTCGCGCCGACATCGCAGCCCATACAGTCACTTTCGGCGAATGTAGAGGTTTCTAATGTTTGTGTTTTGGAATATTTGCACTCCAATAGCGGCAATTTTGCTTGATTACATGACCATTAAGATGAAAATGGGCTTCATCCGAAAAGAAGATGTTGGTAAACGTTGAAAAGCGTTCAGTAATCTGGTTTACGAAGTCAAGCCTCTGACCAGCATCCTGAGGCTTCAATTCTTGCACCAACTGAATTTTATAGGGGTTCAGCTTTAAATCTTTGTGTAAAATGCGGAATAATGATGACCTATGCACATTTAAAGCAACAGCACGCTTACGAATCGAAACGTTTGAGTCGTCACGAACAGACTGAGTAACACTCTCTACGTTTTCGACCGTTCTCGAAGACCTCAGACGCCCGGATTTTGGTTTATCTAGTGTTGAACCGGTCGCTTCAAACTTCTGGATCCATTTTCCAATAAGCCGAGCGCTTGGCGCATCATTTAAGTGACGAATATGTCGGAAATTGCAGAATTTTCTACGCGCTACAGTCGCCGAATTACCGTTTTTGTAAAACTCACGTACGCACAAAGCACGGTCCGCTCCCGAGAAACGCTCCATAGCACGCTCCATAGCGACTAAATTCCCAAGAGCCAGACTACCGATTGACATACCCCCCGCGCCGCTCGGAATAGTTGCGTTCACGCAATAAGCAAAACAAATGTGTACTTTCTTTTGAGACACCCTGTACATACTTATGTTCAAAAGATATCGGTAAAAATCGGACGACTTTCGATTACATTTTCAGAAGTCCATTTATTTTTTTAAGTAATTTATATATGTATTGATGAGTTCATATTTTTAAGTTAATACATACTTATGTTGAAAAGATATCGGTAAAAATCGGACGACTTTCGATTACATTTTCAGAAGTCCATTTATTTTTTTAAGTAATTTATATTTGTATTGATGAGTTCATATTTTTAAATTAATACATACTTATGTTGAAAAGATATCGGTAAAAATCGGACGACTTTCGATTACATTTTCAGAAGTCCATTTATTTTTTTAAGTAATTTATATTTGTATTGATGAGTTCATATTTTTAAGTTAATACATACTTATGTTCAAAAGATATCGGTAAAAATCGGATGACTTTCGATTAAATTTTCAGAAGTCTATTTGTTTATTTTTTAATTTATATATATATATATATATATATATATATATATATATATATATATATATATGTATATATATATATATATATATATATATATATATATATATTGAAGACCTCATATTTTTAAGTTTATACATAATTATGTTTAAAAAATATCGGTAAATATCGGACAGCTTTCGATTCATTTCTAGAAGTCCATTTTATTTTTCTTTTAATTTATATATGTATTGAAGAATTCGTATTTTTAAATAGATACGTACTTATTTTTAAAAAAAATCGGTTGACTTTTGATTAAATTTTTAGAAGAACATTTAATTTTTTTTAATAATTTATATATGTATTGAAGAGTTACTATTTTTAAATAAATAAATACTTGTCTTTAAAAAATATCAATAAAAATTGGGCTACTTTCATTTAAATTTTCGGCAGTCCATTTAATTTTTTAAAAATAATTTATATATGTAAGAGAGGCTTCATATTTTTAAATAAATACGTACTTATTGTTTGAAAAATATCGGTAAAAATCGTGCCACATTCAATTAAGATGTCCATATAATTTTTTAAAATTATATATATATATATATATATATATATATATATATATATATATATATATATATATATATATATATATATATATATATATATTGTAGAGAACATGGTTTTAAATAAATACATACTTATGTTTAAAAAATATAGGTAAAAGTTGAATGCTTTCAATTAAATTTTGAGAAGTCCTTTTAATCTTTTTTAATTTTATCTTTAATAATTTGGTTTGTGCGTTGACATGTCAGTCAGTCAGGACAATACCGGTTGTAAATATAGATTGTAGCAAAACCAATTGAAATTTGCAACAGCCATGGTAACTACACTTTAAGCCGCAATTTAACGATTTAAAAAATCAGCACTCACTCCAACCTAATAAAACTGTTATATTTCTTCACCATAAGCCAAAAATATTCATTACTCAACGAAAATTAAATTTGAAACACTAATTAAATTTGCATTTAAAGTCAAATATTTGTGGTCGTTAGTAAAATGTCCTTTTAGAGATAATTTACCGTCCAGTCGTTTTTAACTTTAAAATTCCTCGCATTCCTCTTGTTTTCAATTCCAAGAAAACTTGGACGGTTTTAGGACCGGTAAAAGTTATAAATAATAAAACTACCGAATATAAATTCAAGCTTGTTACAAGCAGTCGACGATGTTCACTATTGATTTAATAAATTTTAAAAGTTTTAAATGTATTTTATTTTATGGAAGGCTGAAAAGAGCATAAAACGAAATGAAGGTTGAAAGTTTGGGACGTTTCTCACAGGCGTTTGGTTGCCGAGGATATACCTGAAAAGGGTGAATATAAAATTTCATGTAACATTTTCTTCTTTAAGAATATTTTTAGGATTGAGTTCATTAATTTCTTAGGCATAAATATAAATCAAGTTCTTAAGCATATAACTATCCTAAAATTTAGATCCAATAAAAGCACATCTGAAAAATACATGAATTATTCTTTGATGGTGTAATTATGCCATTTTTATCTTCTCGAGGACATTTAAAAAATGTTTTTAAATTGGGGATAAGTAAAAATTATTTTTAGTTAAGAGTAAAAATAAACAAAAACTGCTTGATACACACCGACAGTTTTACAATGATTAATATATTTGTATTGTATAGTTACCAGGGGCGGATCCAGCCTCTCTCTTTGGGGAAGGGGGGGGGGGGCGGTGATATCACAAAAGTACAGTATGGCAAGAAAACAAGTTGTCAACGGGAGAGGGGGTGCAAGCAGCATACTCATTCCTAATATAAAAGGCAAAATGGTTTCTATTTTCCTGAACTAAAAGCTTTTGTGAGGGGGGAGGGGTTCCAACATGACAGGAGTTGGAAAATCTACTATGTACCGAATACTGAAGAAGAAAAAACGACTGGAATTGTTAGTACTCCCAAAGCCACATTCGATCACAGGCAAACGAAAAACCTCGTTGGAAGAAGAGATGAAAACTGCAATTAAAGGGGTTGTATATACATTTTATTATGAGTAGCAGATCCCAACCATCTACAAAATTCTAACTAAAATCATTGAAGGTCGCGATTTATCTGAAATTAAAAGACCTGATCTCTGGAAATTGCTCAGAGAACTTAATTTTTGCTGGGAAAAACCAGATAGAAAATCTGTTCTTATAAATCGTCCGGAAACTGTCCGTTGGAGACGTAAATATCTCTCTCAAGTAAAAGGTAGAGTTGCTAGAAATAACACAATTAATAAAATTAGTAATTTAACTAAACTTTTGAAAGATTTTTCTGAATAAAGTTATTGCGGAAAATTTGGAAAATCCATATAATAAAAGAATAAAACAAAATGTGAGAACTCGATCTCATAATTGGTGAGATAGAGGAACCAATTATAATTAATTTTAGCGAAGATAGTTTCACTGACTTTGATTAGGAATTAGATATGTAATGTTTACTAGTGTAAACACAATTTATTATTTAAATTTTTGTTTTTGTTGTATTTTATTGTTTAATGTTGTTTATATGTTTTTTTTATTTTTTTAGATATTTTTTTTAGTGTGTCCCACTCTTTAATTTTATATATATTTAATTCTAATTAGCCGTAAGTTTTTTATTATTTTATTATTGTGTTTGTGTCTTTTTCTTAAACGTGTAGAATTAACATGTTTATCTTATTTTTTTGGGGCTATCGTATTTCCATATATAAAAGTAAATTAAATTAAGATATCAGTACAATAGAAATAAAAATAAGTAGGTCTAATTTTAATTACAACATAAAAAAAAGTAATTACATTTGAATCCCTTTTTAGTGTTTAATTATAATTCTGCAGATGGTTTAAGAAATAAATAAACTGAAACGTCAAATACCCTAAAAGTGTTTTTAATTAATAATAAAATGACCGATAGCCCCAAAAATATTTTATTATTATATGGACGAATTTATTTTTTTATATATATTTAAATTTTTGTATTTTTGACCATGGATATTTTGTAATAACTATTTAAATTATAACTTAGAATTTTTTGAGAGAATAATCCTACGTTTTAGTCTATTATTATGGACCGGTACTTTTGATTATAAAATTTTTAACCCATTCCTATAAAAAATATATGTGTATAACAAATTTTGCTAAAAACACCGGACTGAAGAACACAGGTAGTTTGCGAAGAGAAAAAGGGTAAAAATGATTTATTACTATCTCTAGTTCTTGAATAAACTATAGTATAAGAGGAAAAATCTGGTCCATTTTCCTAAACTCAAAGCTCTTGGGGGGGGGGGTCGCCCCCCCCCCACCGCCCCCCCCTTGGATCCGCGCCTAATAGTCACAATCTGCAAAAAAAACGATGAGCTTTGTTGTGTTATATTTTCTCTTTCTGCCTGCCAGAAAGTTTGTTAATACCAATTTTTATGTAAATGGAGGGGCATCATTTTGGACTAGCACATATTATTTACGACTCATAATAATATTTACATCATACCGGTATCATTATCAAATATGTTCTATATATTTTATATGGTAGAGAATTTTCAATTATGTGGGAATTTCAAATCATTTCACTTGATATTACACTAGTAGATGTAAACGCCCTTACAGGGGAGAAAGAGAAAATTAGAGAACTTAGTTTTGACGATTTTATCAAATCAATTTATTTAAACAAAATTTCTGATTACAGAGCATTTCTTTCTAATAACTAGATATATTTACTGTAAAACTAATTAACGTCTTATTTTACAAAAAGGAAGAAAATATAATAAGGGAGAGTGTAGCTAGATGCTCATTCTTACACCTAACGCTAACTATATCCTGACATGAAATAGTTCTTTTAAACACAAATTAATATATAAAAAATATTTAAATAATATATAATGGACACAGAGTAAGTTATATTGTGAAGCCTATGTAAAATCATACCTTCTTTTTAAAATCATCAGCACTTAGAAACCCGAAAAAAGGAGAAGAAATAAATTACATTTATGAAATTAATTAGATGATTTCATTTTGGAGGAGCGGTTTTCCTTCATTTAATTTTAAAAGAAGCCACCTTTTAGAAAAAATATCTATATTGTTATAAAGTTTAGGGGCAGTATACAAGAATGGTTTTCAGAAAAATTAACTTTTTATATCTTAGTATATGAACAGCATTATGAAGATTAAACCTAAAATTCTATTTTAAACCAGTAAGATGCACAAAGGTCAATAAATGAATTCGCTAAATTGAGCTAATTGATAACCATGGTAACTAACCCTACAGCAAGTATTCAGGACCCTCTGTATGCGTTTTTTGGTAACTACGTTCAAATAATGTTCATAAATAACATTTCCAGGATAAAATAACGAAAAAATTAGCAATCCAGACAGCTTTATTTTGAGAACAAAATTTCTATTCTTCTTCTTCCTCAACCTAAATTAGTCCACCGTTGAACTTAGATATTTTATTGGATTAAATTTACTTCGGTTTGGCGTTATTCTATACCAATTATATTTCTTTGATGTCATCCAGCCATATCTTGGGTGGCCTTCCTACACTTCTTTCCGTTTCTCCAGATTTTCGTTGAGAAATCCTCTTTAACCAACTATCATGTTCTGTCGAATCACGTGGCCAACCCATCGCCATTTAGGTTCTGCTACTCGTGACTTTTGTTCGTTGTCTTACTTCAAAACAATACCAAGCATTCCCATTCGTTCGCTCGTTACATCGTCTTCAATATATCTACACTTGGCTGAGTTAGAGTAACCAATTCTAACCCATATATTGCAACTGATATTACATAATTATCATACACTTTTATTTTTTGGGCTTTTAGGTGTTTCAAAATATCTAGTTTAACCGGCCGAATGCTGACAACAATAATCTTAGTCTTCCCAAATTTCAGCGATTCTGTTTTCTTTTCCAAATTTTATTGCATAATCTACATTCGTTTTCATTTTCTGTCACTTGAAGTTGGATATTTACCGAATCTTTCATTTGACTCATTATTTTGGCCTTCTTAATATTCAGTACAAAATTGAGTGCGTCTTTATTACCGTGAGATTTTTTAGAACGCAAAATGATTTATGAAATAAATTATATACGTGAATAGTAAACTATCTAGAATTTATTATTAAATCTGCGTTCTTTAACTTTGTCTACTTACCCGTGATTACCAAGTAACAAAAAAGTGATTGACCGACACCAATTTTAAGATTATGATAAGAGGTAAAGCGATTTATAATTTGTATTTTGTATTAATCGATTAATTTTATGTAACTCTGATAAAACACTATCATCAGCATACACATGTATATTGAAAATAATAAGGTTCCCAACACAGAACATTCCGGAACCCCTAAATTTTAATATAATTAATTAATTAATATAGTCAAAACAAATATATTTCAGTTTAGAGATAAGAACTATAATCTACTGGATCGAAAGCTTTAAAAATGTCCGAGAATACCAAAGTTTTAAGAATACCGAAGTTTTAAATTTACCTTTATCGTTTATATTATTAAGGACATTTATCAATGAAGTAGTAGTACTGTGTGCTTTTATAAAACCCAACTGTTTTTCTGGCAAAATGTTGTCAGTAGTTACATATTCAAATATTTGGGATTATACTATTTTCCAAGATTTTAGAAAGAACCGGTAATATATTTATAGGTCTCAAATATGAAGAAAACTATGGGTTTTTTACATTTAGTAGTAGTTGAACTAGAGCTTTCTTCCAACACGAAGGAAAATAACTTCTTTTCAAACATATATTAAGATAGTAATTATTGGCAAAAGAGTTGCAATATTTAATGGAGGATATACTCAGTCCATCGACGTCACTAGTATTAGATAATATAGAGTTTATAATGTTATCAATTTCCTCAGCAGATATTACTAAATTTGAAAGAAAATCAAGCATCGGAACAGAAGATATAATACTGCACAGTATTATCACACTATCCTGCAACGATAAGTTCATTTGGATTACTTAAGTTATGGAGAATATAATTTATTTATTAGATTTAATTCCCATATTACTCAAAATCAATCATGTTCTCTTCAATAACGTTATTCTTCATTTTGTATGCATACTGATAGCTGCAAGATTTTGATTGATTTTTGACTCATTTTCAAAGAAAAAATTTTGTATGTAACAGTTTTTGCAAGATATGCACGAAATTAAAAATTTATTTCTTACATTTTAAACTTAATTTGTAGCCATTTTTACAAAAACACCTTTAAAAATCGAACATTTTCTTTCTTTTAGTTTAAGATTTTCGCTTAAACTGCTCAGTTATTTTATGAATAAGCTTCCAATTCATTTTATGGACGGCAGTAGATTTCCAACGCAAACTTAAGTCCATTGAATCCGGTACCATAAAAATTTCTAAACCTGCCATTTTGAGTTTTTAAAATAAGAATAACTGGTAATTTGTTATTGCTAAACATTAATTCACCATATTGGATCGGATATTTTAAGCGTGCCTGAGATTATCATCTAAATGCGTACTTAGGCGATGAATTGACGAGATCTTTTTTGCATCGATTAAAAGTATTAAAAAAAAACAAAAGCATCGAAAGTGTATTTTTCCTTGATTCTGATAAAATTTTTATCACGAACCCTTAACAAGGAATACATTATGTATATGTAGCATAGTTTATCAGTTTTTATTATCAACACCGAAACGTATTTAAAAACAATAGTATAAAAAATACTATAAACAAACTTTTTAGTAATTTATACGACATATATCACTATTTGTAGTGATGGAAAAATGATTAAATATTGTTTTAATAATATTTTATTTTAATATTATTTTACTTCAAGTGGTTTAAAATAATGTTATCAGGCAATTGCTCAGGGGCGACTCGTAACTCTTTAGACAGGTAGTATCAATACGTGGGACAAAATATAGGATCATTATGAAATACGTAAAACACCAATACCCTTACCTATAGTCTCGTTAAGAAGAATTTAATTATGTTTACCTTACCAAGCATAGAAAAACAAAAAATCATTATTCATGTGATTTTTAGATATTTCAAGAGTCTTTATTTTATCTAATATATGAACGAAATGATCTGTCTCTTTTTTTGACCAAGTTTTACCATCTCCAAACAACACACACACATAAAGCAAAACAGATTATATGTTCCCTAATACCTACTCAACCAACTTATTAAGTTTTAGAAAGCGAGACTTTTCTCCACTTCTACTTTATTTTTCAATTTTTAAATCATGCAATGACCATCCTGATTCTTTCACTCCAAGTTTTCCCTATAAAGAGAGCACACTAAAAGACTTCTTTAAAATCTAATTTTATTTGTGGTCCTAAAGGCGAAAAAAAGACTTTTAGTAACAAAACAAGAACTCACACCAACGTTGAAAAATATGTAATATATAATAAATAACTAAAACTAAATATATTTTAGAGCCGTTAAATGTAAACAAATAAACGCGAACTCCGAAATAAAACAACTGATGTCACTTCTCACATGATAACATTTACCGCCTGGCACAAATTTCACCGTCGCTGCATATGGAAAATATTAATACATAGTTCCATCTTTCTCACTCACATCTAAACCGATTTAGATCTTCGTCTCTCCCCTGAGCCGTATCAATAAATGGCAAAATCCTATGTTGTTGATTGTAGAAAATCTGCACTGTCGCAAGACATCCAAATTATTAATATGGAGAAGGAAAACTTGTTTGAAAAAGTTTAAAGTAATAATAATTTAAATAAAAAATGTTTTTAGAAAAAATTAAGCACAATCAGATGTTGAGGTAAACTTTTAAATTTTTATCACCCACATATACTTCAATAATATCTGATATACGATTGTAAATAATCACTTCAAACTTTGAAAATTAACTGTATTCAAATAAAAGAAAAATTATAAAAAATTGTGCTGAAAAGTTGATTTCTGGCTTAACTGCCAGATTTTCCCAGGGTATATATATATATATATATATATATATATATATATATATATATATATATATATATATATATATATATATTTATATCGGTATGGTGGTACAGGTAGGCATCACGATGGTGGTGGAATAGGATAAATTGTGTTCCTTAGCAATTTGTTCAAACTGTGCAATCTCTAACACGGAAAGGATATGGTTGGAACGAAATTTGCATTTACTGTTCGCATTTTACTTCATTCATACACGGAGCTGCATATAGTTGTACGTTTGCTGAATGTGATTTCAGCACTACAATGGCATAATGTGGATATATCCACTGCTATTGCATCTCACACGGAGGAATCCGTGAAAGACGCATAAACATATATACGCCATCCGGCGGGAGGTCGGCGAAGCCGCGTTCAGTATTTGCATGCTTCCTTCTGATCTTAATTAACATTAAAGTATATTATAATTAATAATAAATTGGTTATGAGCTTAAATCCAAAATCCCTTTTATAATAGGAAAGTAAAACTACAAAACTTTGTATGGAATGCAAGCTGTTGTGCCGGGGGTAGATGATTAAACATCATAATTTATTGTAATTAAACAATCTTTACGCCAACCTATTAGTATCGGATATCGATGCTCTTTGAGCCTCGCTCGTAGATCTTTCGCTTGGCACGAATATCAAAATATTATTTTCAAACTGTAATAAAATTCAGCAATTCTTATTCATGTATTAAATATTCATTTACAAGCCTTCATTTGATATCTCACATGACAAAAAAATGTGTTTCATTTAACCATCGAATCATCCCTAAGGTTGCGAGTTAAGAATTACTTACTTCACCTCTTTGACACTGTCAAACTTATCTTACTTCTCGCATCGTCTTGGAGACACACCGATGGTAGCTCAGAATTATAAACGTTTTTTCCCACTTTCATTCATTTTAGCTATGCTATGCTATGTTATCTTACCTCGATGAAACATCTTTGTTATATTAGTTTAGACTTGGATTATTTATGAACAAAAATGGTTAAGTTATTAGCAACAACGTTTCTTTCTCTAAACATTAAAAAATACATAAGGTTTTCATAGAAGTTGATTAAAGATGTGATATTTAATATTAATTGATTGCTAAAAAATATTGTGGGTAGTTGTTTTCTTATTTAAAGTCTTCAACAAAATTTGTCAAAGTCTAGCAACATGATGAAATTGAAATATATTTGTCTTACTCCTTTTTTTCACAAACTTTTTTGAAGACGCATAATATTAACTGCTAATATAACACATAATCCTGTTCTCGTGGACAGTTTTGAAAATTTATTGAAATTTAAAAACATCTAAAAAACTTAATTTTATTATTATTGAAGAACAAGTTCCGTCGGACAACTTTATCCGATATTCGATTGGTGAGAAATGCGGATGGTGCTTGATGAAATTTGTATATATAATTATTTTCTTTTAAATATTTGAGTTTTTAAAAAACCTGTCTTTTTAAGTTATCACTAAAGAATGAATACAGAATAAAGAGATTTCGATTTCTTTTTCTAAAAAATAAAATAAAGTAGAATTTGCCCCTTATTATGATACTCCCAGATGTTTCTAATTTAACAAAAATATTTATGTGGCTGAGCGTACCTAAATAATAATCTGACCGAATACGTAACCGTTGAATGTCCACAAATTTATTCACATTCGCATTAATTTAGTCACATCAAATCTACTCAATTCCAAATTTGACTGTCGCAAAGTATTAACAAGATTAGATTGGGCTCTATACGAAATAAAATTAGACTAGACTGACTTTAGGAGAAAATGGCTTCGAATTTCTAGAAAACTTTAAGCGGCAGTTTTACTGTAATATTATGCATCAACACACTGCCTATTTTGAAATTCTGGACCAGTGGTTCCTAACCTTTCTTTTCTTGCGAACCCCTTCTAAAAACTAAAATAAATTGACAAATCCGCTGTGTAGTCATTAGGGGCAATAAATTAAATAGTAAAATCGGGTTATTAAAATTAATTTTCTATATTGAATGACAGTTCATTACAAATAACTAAAACATAATCATGAAACATTTGTAGATAAACATTATTAAAACTAAAGTGAGAGAACCAAAACATTAGTATTCATTCATCTGCAGACATTGAATCCAGAAGTTGAAGTTCTTCAGCATGGCTCCTATTCTATTATGCACATTAAAAACTGTGTCGACTAAGTATGCAAGTTTTTGCAGCCAAGGAATTTCAGATATACAAAAGGACAAATGAAATGAATGGTCAAGAAAAAATGCTTGAACTTCAGGCTTCAATTCAAACAAGCGAACAAAACCTTGCCACGAAAAATCTATCTTACTTCTGTATCAACTAGTAAAGAAACGTGGAGTGTTCCAAAGTCCTCACAAAGCACACGAAATAGATGAGAGTTTGTAGCACGCGATTTTATAAAATTTACAATTTTGACAGAGTTTCTTAAAGTATTTGATAATTCTGCAGGAACGCGTTTATATACCAGTACTTGTCTATGAATACAGCAATGAGTCTATTCAATATTCTTGTTAATCTTTACCCGCACCACAAGACCAGAAAATATTCCGGTCATTGATTTTGCACCATCAGTGCCAAACAAAAAGACCTATTTATTTAATTTTTTTCAAAATAGTCACTGATTATATCGAAAATTGCTACTCCTATCGTATAGGTTTTTCAGTGGTTTTACAAATAATATATCTTCTTGAATGGAATTCTTAAAAATATGTCTATCGTAGACAAGCAATACTTCTGCGTTTACTACGACATCGATCGATTCGTCAAGCCGAATAGGGAAATAATTCAATTTTATTCTTTTCAAAAGTTCACTTTCCTCATAATTTGCCAAATCATTAATTGTCCATGACAATGTATTGTTTGATAAGGAAACAAGGTCAATTTACTTTGCTGCTTTTTCTCCAAACATACACTTCGTGATGTCTTTAGCACACGGTCCAACCAAATTTTGTGCCACTGTATATGCTTGTCCAGATTTTATAATTCTGTAACTAACTCGAAAAGGTGCCTCGAAAACCATTTTTATTATCTTCGTTTAAAACCGTTTTTTTAAATACTTAACAGGTATATCCTTGTGATTCGGATGTCTTGTTTCAAGGTGTCTACTGACTCTACACTTCCTCATATGTAACTGAAGCGTTTTTATATCGGCAGACGTTATTCTCGTTCTTTCGTGCGCATTCGGGAAAAGTCTTGGTTCGCCGAAGTAGAAGTTGTCGGCTCGCTCGAGAATATACTCACATCGCCAGCGGCGTAACGACTCCATTACAGATTGTTGTCGGTTGCGATGTTTAATTTAAAATTCCTCTATTACAATATTTTTTTCGAGAACCCCTTCCATAAAACTAGCGAACCCCTGGGGGTATGCGAACACCCGCTTGGGAAACGCTGTTCTAGACCAACTCCGACTCTTCTTTATTAAACAATTTCGGCTGGTAAAATATTAGAATTGCCTGTTTTTAAAATAGTTAAACAGTATAAGCGACACCTTTGTTGAAGAAAATGTCAATCTTCATGCTTTTTTAATATTAATAATAGCTATTCATTAACGATACGTCCAAACATTCAAAAAATCTTTTTTCTAAGATCCTTAAAATCTACGTCTACTTTAGACCACTATCCTACCGAATTTCAGTAATTTTATTTGGACTTTTGAAAAAATAAATTTACTGCAGTTTATTCCGTCACCTCTAAGACACTATTTGGCGACATCTATATATATATATATATATATATATATATATATATATATATATATATATATATATCTATATATATATATATATATATATATATATATATATATATATATATATATTGTTGATTTGCTTTCAATAATTTACTGCTATTTTGAAACCCCAACATGACATTTTTTTGAATTTTGATGATTTATCACATTGGAAAATATGAATATAATGTACGCCTACCGATGATGATTAAGAGACTACGTGTTACGGTTATTTTCAGTTGTTGCTCTAAGAGCAAATAGATAATATACTGGTTTTTAATTAATTACTTACCATGACTAGCCACGCTTCCATAAGGTGCATGCATGCTCTGATGGTAGTATCTCGCTCTCTGTGACCCCGAAGGGTCTAGAAAAAATGCCCCCATATGTTCAGCCACACTTGAATTTAAGTCCGAATTTCCGGCACTTTCTATACTGCCCTGTGCAGGACTCGCCGAAGTACCAGTTCTAGGACTCTCGTACCACCTCCCTACCGCGGATTCGTTCGTCATCTCCATAATCATGGGGTACAGTTTGCTTTTGAACACTACACACACGAAAAACTATGATTTTCTTACGCGCTGTGAGGCTACGTTCCTCACTGCCTCTACAATACGTTCCGCTTTGCTTAATCTTCTTCCGATCTCTACCGAAAGTGTGTTTAGAATGTTTTCGATGTTCTGATAGCGGCCCTGATCATATCCAGCGGAGATCTCCAATGATTTTTAGTGGTAAGTTTAATAGATGATAAAGACAATGGGTTGACCCTCTGATGACTTTTGCTATCGAAATCTGAAATCAAATTGATTACAATTAGTTTCTTATAAAGTATCTTAAATTAATCTTATCGATATACTTTAACTTGAAAATATTTTTTTATCAGTAGTGATTAAAAATATTTCATATCTATTTATACAATAAATATAAAATATATTTTATCCAAACTAAATTGAAAAATACCACAAGATTTTATATATCAAATTGAAGATTATATAGCGACGCATAGACACAAGTTTTATTAATTCATTAACACCGTCTAATTTTACGAATAGTCTTAAGTTAACAGAAAAGAACTTAAATTGACAACTGTAACAAAAAATTAAGTTTTAACCTTAAAGACAAGAGATATTCTTTTATTACAAAACCTGCAAAAATAGTTTTTTTAGTTTCCAAAGCTCTATCTGTAGATTTTTATCTTTAATTTATCTACATAACAGATTGTTGATATACATAAAACAAATTATAACAAAGGCGTAAGGAAAAAAACTAGCCATCTAAGAGGTCTAGCATCCATGGCAATTAAATTGGGTTTAACAATGAATCTGACTGTTAATTTCTAACTTCTTAGTTCACTATCATTGTCTAACTTTTATGTTGTCTTAGTTGACCACAAAGAGTACTTGCACAGCATTGATTAAGTTTTTGTAGAAACAGATGAAAATTAGCAAGGCTTTATCTTAACAACAAACAAACTTTTATGAAGGGAAATTAAGGATAAAAATGTAAAGGGAAAACTTGGAATCTGTATGAGGAATAGTTGTCTCCCTAAAGAAAATGATTTTTTTATTCCTGTATTTTTACAGTTCAAAAGTTAATTGACTTATTGTTACACTAAAGAATTTAGGTTGTTTATTGTCAACCTAGATCAGTTCTAAAGTTAGGCCGTGTTAGTGAATTAAGCGGACACCTTTTAAAAATGGGTGTTGCTTTGATAAACTTGTTTTTAACAGTTTCAATTTACTTTCATTTAACTATACATATGTTTTCGTTTTAAAGTGAATTTTTTTGTATTAAAATAAAGGATTCAGTTGATTTTAAAATATTATTTAATTTTAAAATAAAAAGACAACTAAAATTACGGAATGACGATTAAATGTAAGTATTGAGTACACAAATAAAAACTAACATTTTTTGGAAAATTTCTGCTTTATATACTATAAAAGGCAATTGTTATGATCATATCCAACAACGCATAGCCAAAGCCGTAGAATCTAGACATGTTAAATTTGGAAAGTATCCTCTTTTGTTGAAGTAATTTATCCATTACCAGATATTTATCTACTAAGAGGGTGAAAAGGGGGTAAATTTTCATCTAAAAAGTTAAACAATTCAGTAAAACTGTAGATGTGGAATTTGACAAATAAGCCTCTTATTAAAAATAAAAACAAACTTGTACCTATCTTGCCGATTTTTTGAAATTTACGTGTGGTCAAAAGAGTATTTATGAAAATTGCTAGTGGGCCATATAATTTAATTTATGATAATTCTTACAACAATTTATTTTTTAATTATTAAAAAATCTCTTTTATTTTTTATTGTTCTTAATTCATTTTTTCACATGTATTTCATTATATATTTTACATATAAGCTTTTAAATATTAACTCACTCCTTAGATATCTCTGTATATTTTGTGATTTTATTATCATTTAAAAAATAGAAAACTGAAAATACGCAACTATTAAAACTTTTTTCCTATATGTATTCTTCTTTCAAGCAGAGAAAAATAAAGGGAGGAAAATATAGAAACACTATTTTTCCTGCAAATACAACTCTGGTCCTCTTTCCATACGTGTTTCGACCACTTCATGGTCTCGTCAGTGAAACTGTATCGAACCGAGAGCAACATTATTTTTTCTCTGCTTGAAAGGAGAATACCTATAGGCAACTATTTAAACACGGCAGATAGATTTATTTTATTTCTTACTGAGATTTCGATTTTTAATGTTAAAACTTTTTATTGCAGTTTTTTTAACAAGTCACTTTAAATATTTTTGTAGACATAATATGCCATTCTTTATGAAATTAAAACAAGAACCAATAAAATAACAACTGTCAAGAGTTACTACCAAGATTATAATTAATAAGTTACATGAATAGACATAAACTTATGAAGCCAGATAACAATACTAAAAACCCAATCTGAAAACAACATAGTTAGCCCTTTTGTTAAAAAAAAAACTAACGATTAGAGGGGTTTTCTTGCATGATCTTACTGTTTCAGGGAAAAAATGGATTATTTATTTTTAAAAAATGATTCCTCACCAATTCTAACGTCAAATGAATTACATACTCTTTCTAAAAAGAGTAACAACTTATTTATATAAAAATCTCATGGCCAAAAATTTCAATGGCACATAAAAATAGCTATATTTTTGACATGATATTGAGAAATATATTACACAATAACATAAGCCGAAAAATTACTAGACCAAAAATTGAGAGGGGTGATTAATATTTTTTTCACTCTCTTGAAATAAGAAAACTATTGCTAAACTTGGTGAATCAAACAAGTTTTTAGAGACATATAATTTTCCATTAATATGTTTTGAAAACTATTAACTAAGATGCAAAAATTGCCAAAATAAGATAATACCCTATGTTAATAACCCATTCAGGAACATCAACAGTCAAATAAGCGGGTAACCCTGAGATCAATAACTCCAGAAACGATTTTCTTTAATTTAACCACCTTTTTATGGAAAGTAAATTGTAGATGTATGCTGTTTTTTCTCATACGAAAATCATTCTTATTAAAAACATGCTCTTATTCGGTTGGTATTCTTGTTTAGCAAAAAAATTGTATTTTTTTACTGTAAATTTTTTAAGAAGTTAGATACAAATGATTGTTTTATGTCAACAGAACTGTAAATCTGATTCGAATTAAAATATCACCATTTTAAAATTATCAGTATTTGTTAACAACAAATTTTTTTTTTTTAATCTTTTTTAAATTTATCCTACCTCATAAATTATGTCCTCTTATCACAGCGAGTGTTATTTAGCATTTAACCTTAAAACTGATTTTGATCCAGAAACTTTAAATAACATAGTACTTACATAGCAGTTTCTAACATCCTAAAGGAGATCATAAACTAACACACACTAATCACAGATCACAGTTAATTAAACAATAATAATATCTTTTAAAACCAGTCACAACACTTTAAAATCCAATAGTCAAATAACCACCGCAACTGTCATTGTCAAAAAAATATAGAGCAAAGCCTTTACGATACAACATCAACGAACAGCGCGAAAGCACTAAGTATTGGTAAAGCAGCTTTCAACCGTAACCCTTGGCAACGAGCCTTCGGATAAAATCGGACCGAATCGAGTAGAGTCGGGAAATGATTGGCGAGCTTTCAGGAACAAGGAGGAGCAACAGGACCGAAGGCGGAGCCTGAAAACTTGAAAGACGTTTCAATTTTGTCTGTAAGAGCAGGAAAAGTATGGAAATTTAGTCATCAGAAGTTTTGAGGACTAGGCAAACAGTTTGAGGCGTCGTGAGATGATTTGCTTCAAGCACCATCTAAGCAGGATAACTTCATATGTGGAAGTTTTAGCGTAAAAGGACTATTTGATGCGCGCTTTGTGCTTTTAAAGTTATTTTCCTGCTTGCGGAATTGTATGACTTTGATACGAAAGCCGAGATGTCCACTGTCTGAGGGAAAAGCGGCAGAAACAAAACTGCTTCCTTTACGAACGTCTTCGTCTTCGATTTAAAGTTGAGCGGAAAGGTGGGAGATCGTCCAATAAGATAAGGCTTTCTAACAAAACACTACTATTTGACAAAATGGCGACCACAAATCACGTCGCCCCGCCCCCTGGCGATTGTCTGCCCCTTTTTCATGTAGATGACTGGTATTGGCTCTCTTTTTGATTCTTTCTCCTTTTAAACTGGAGTTAAGCCGATCTGCCTTGTTATTCTTTTGTTTGCTATCACTTGTCTGTGAAATATTGAGCGCTTGTAAGTAATTCTGGGTATTCGACGATGTATTGTTTGTCTCTAGTAGCGAGTGGAATGTATTACATGCAGATTTTTATGTTTCATATGTCTTGCTATTCTTTTAAAGGATCAAGGAGTTTTTATTCATTGGATTATTTTCTTAAAGTATCGAAATTTAAAAAAAAATGATAAGATATATCTTTTTCGAAGTAACATATGTTGAACAAATTTTTTTCTCAAATATTCAGACGCGTCGCCCAATCTAATAACTTATCTCTAATTTATTCGGAATTATAGTTAAATAAATTGTTGACCTGAGAGCAATATTTTCCTTATTTATTTAGTTTACATTTATTAAATTGAAATCAAAATAGGTTATCAAGAATAAATATGATTAAGGAATATGAGAACAATAAATAAAATCATCTCTTTTCAGTTAACAAGTGTACTACTTTTTTAATTGGAAGAGAAACTCGCAAATTTTTTTCTCAACTTTTTTATCGATATACCAATTAAATTCTTATCAATCAAATAGAATTATTTATTAATATATAGACCAAAATATACGATAAAGAAAGTAACCCATTTTATACGGAGATCGATATTATCACCTTAATAAGTATAGAGAAGTAAACAGTTGATGAAGACAGTAACCTGTCCCAAACTTAATAAAAAAAGTTTCCTAGTTTCAGTGAAATGTCCCGTTATTCCCTTTTGTCAGCCATTATTATGAGCAGGATAAAAAAATTATATTTTACTTTAGGAGTTTAGGTTGGTTTATTAGAATAGTAGTGTCTTTTACATTGCGTAGGTCTGTCCTATAACTAGTCTCTAGTGTAATATGGCGACCACTTGTTTTTATAAATTATAATAAAAATTAAATCACACTAAGCACATTTAAGGTCTCAAATTAGCTTTAAAAATATTATATTTTGGTTTAGAAGATTTTATTTTGTTTCAATGTACATGTATCTTCAGATGGAATATTTTTTATTATTATTATAAATAAAAATTTTAGCATAAATAAGCTTACATTTTTGAATAAAAAAAAGATAAATAAGAAATGTGGTGTTCATCGTACATACGATTAAAATAATCTTCCTTGTCAAGTCACATACTAAATGTCAATAAAACCTATTAAATATGATGAGTTTTGAGTATGAACGATCTTTACAATTTTTTTAACTGTTGAAATTTATATCGCTGATTGATAATAATACTACTAACACAAAAAAAAGCTTCCCACTTTTTCCTAAAATGTTTGGCAACCCTAATATACTTCTGAGCAGGTAAGATATTCTTCATATTTTCAAAATGAAAATTGATTCATATTTTAAGATTTTGAAGAATTTTTAACGTATTAAAAAGCTATAATTTCGTGATTAAAAACTCGAAATCACTTATAAACGAATTTTATTGCACCCAATACATTATTAAAGAAAATGCTTCTGTATTCAGTTCAGCTTTTTAAAAAAAAATAAGAATACAAACAGACACCTTAGGCGCCACTTCACAGGTACGTTTGTTTTGTCCTTTCTTTAAATCCTCCCCAACATATAATTATAGATATTGTTGACCTGTCAAAACTTGGGATTACGAAATTTTATGTTCGGGTTTCTTTTTGAAAGCTGTTAATTGTTCAAGGTAAAACTGAAAGATTTTGCGTAATTTTGAAGATTGACAGAGGCCTATATAAGGCTGTGACAACTTTGCTAAATAACGTTAGTGACAAAGAAAATTTCTTAAGTAATGAAATATATAAAGAAAGATCATTAACCGAAAATATTTTATTTAACAGATTTAAAAAATGTATATAGAATTACCACAGGGTGCCTGTTTAGGTCTAGTATTGTCGTGAGTGCTGACAATTTGAGAAAATGGCTCAATTATAGAATAGAATGAAAGATATGTATCTAAGTAGGAAAATTTAATGGTAAAAATAATCTCATTCTTAATTTCTAATTTCACCGGTAGAAGGCGAATTAATATAATTATTTTCTATAAAATCTCTGTTATTCCCCTTTTTATGTAATTACCATGCTAAGAGCGTGGCTAAGGTAATTTAAAATGCTATAACTTACATTTGCTTTTACTTAATTTAACAGAGTGTGGTATTATTTTCAAGAAAATTTGATTCTGATTATATTTATTATAAACAACTTCAATAGTTTGTATAGTAATCAAAAGGGGGTGTATCAAAAAATGACCTACTAGCGTTTACTTCTAAGAACCGGAAATCAATATCTCTATTCGTTCAAAATTTGTTACAAAAATAATAAGACATTGTCAAAGATTGCTTTTGCTTTGCACTTACAAGAACTTTCCCTAATAATATTAAAAAATTTGAAAAGATTTTCCATAATAGGCTATTTTTCATGATTTTAAGTTTATTAAACAATTTAATTCAATTAAACAAAAAAACAAATTTATAGTTTGGATACCAGAATATTTGCTTATTGTTCGATTTAACCAAAATGGTATACAATGGTTTTATTTCACAAAATATACTTTGATCTTTAAAATATGGTAACTCTAAGGAGTCTTGTTACTTAATACTCATTCTTTTTTAGTAGGGTAAGATCAATATTACTAATCAGACAACAACTCATTTTTTATAAATTTTATTGCGATTTAATTGTTTGCATCAGTAATTATCAGCAGCATAATTTGGGGATGTGCGATATTCTTAAAAGTGTCAATATTTAGTTTCGATCCGTATCGTAAGAAATGTTATTGATATACATGAAAATATTGTTGTCAAAAAAAATCTATATCTAGAGTATCGACACCTTGACAATACAGATATTCTTATTATTTACAACAAAATCCTAGAGATTATGTTTGATTTTAAGTGATTATTATTACAATAAATAAATTCCGAGCTCTTCAATCCAATATATACAAAACGCAAGGACACAAATTGTGAAATATAAAGTTGTTTAAATATAATAATATTGAAGGCACATACTAAAACAATAGCAAAATATCTGTCGGCATGCCATATACTATAAAAATAAACCATATGGTTATTATACAGGAAGAAATACATATTTTAAAAAATGAATATTATGTACTGTACCCATTTACTCTCTTCTAACAAAATGAAAGCGTAATAAATAACAGGTAATTAAAAATAAAACAAAATATATACTACATAAAAAAACATATATGAATAAATAAATAACATATTGGACGTTCTTCCTGTACTAAAAATAAAAACATCCAAAGCACAACTTATTCAAAGTTTCACTGTCCAAAGTTTAACTAACAGATAGATAGGTACAAATAAAACAAAATATAAACGTGAAAAAAAAATCAATGAATAAATAAATTACAAAATAAGTATTATTTTTCTATTAAAGATTCTTAAAACGATTCTAGGTTTCAGTCATCAATCTTTGAAAAACTTAAAAATTAAAGTTCTGTTAATCTTTCTCCACTAAATGTATTAGGGTTTAATAACTTAAATATAAGTTATTAAAATTCCAACCGTCGATGAAAGATTTGAATCAAGTAACGTGAATCGAGTTTTCCCGCCGCCCGATTTTCTTTTGAGATTTATTTTATGAGATGTTGGTTAGCATCGCAAAAACCAAATCAAACCTGTTAAAGTACTGGGACCTAACCTGCCACCTACGTTACAGCAATCTGCAAATATCAGTAGACTTGGAAACTTTACCCCTGCCGCCACTTTTTCGAGCTGGGATTGAATGTTTCAATACTCACCCAAATGTATCGATACTAACAATGTATCGCATTAAAAATATCGATATAATATATCGTACCGTATCGCCTATCTCTAGCATATGAAATAGGATACAACTATATTAGTTACTTTGAATAGTTATTTTAGCTCAAAACTAAAAAAAATATTTTTGACAATTTAGTTACTTCTAATCCCTAGTGAGCTATTTATCCAAAAAAATGTCTTAATCATTTAAAAAATAGTCCAGGGGTTTAAAGTTCTACGAGTGTATGTTTGTAAATATTTAAAATCGTATCGTATCGCCTATCTCTAGCATATGAAATACGGTATAGTTATATTAGTTACTTTGAATAGTTATTTTATCCCAAAACTAAAAAACTATTTTTGGCAATTTAGTTACTTCTAATCTCTATTGAGCTACTTATCTAAACACATTTCTTAATCATTTAAAAAATACTCCAGAGGTTTAAAGTTCTACTAATGTATGTTTGTAAATATTTAAAATCGTTATATATTAAATGTTAAGTAATTCAATTCAACAAACGAATGTATATAATTAAATATGTACTGGTAATTTTTTTTCTCTAATTTCACCCAGCTTCAATATTTTAGTAATTAGTAACAACAAAGATAAAAATAATAATAAAACACGTAAACAATGAACACCGACAGAGAGAATGCATGGAAGACTAAAAAAATAATACAGATAAAGTAAAAAATATTAATATTACAGACGCAAATTAAAAGTATTAAATTCCATACACTAAAAAAAATAATATGATATCTATGAATTTATTCAAGCCTTCAACGGAATCTACATGTAAAATAAGTTGTATTAATCAACACACTACAGGAATTAATTTCCACTAACTACTTATTTAAGCAAAATTTTGAGGCAAGATTAAAGTTTGACTTGCAGAAAACTACTATTTTTCGATTGCAATCGAATTAACTGAGCTAAATTACATTAAAACCTTAAAAATTTCAAATTTTTACGTTTAAAATTTTAAGGTTAAATTCGAATTTTATTTTACACGAAAGGTATATTCTTTCAATCAAAATTATCAACTTAAAATCCGCAATTTTTTTAGGATTTTAAAACAAGGAATTTATTTGAATACTTGACTTAATCGAGACGTAAGTACTAAATATGTTCATGCAAATATCTCCTGTTTGGAAGGACTTAAATAAAGTGTATTGGAAGAAATCAGCCGTTAGATGTCAGAACAAAATTCATGCAAAATTTTAGTTTATCATCTAGACATAAATGTTCAAATCTGCATGGCAAAATTATTTTACCCTTTACTTATGTTTTTATTTCAGATAATAGCATTTCAAAAAATCTACATTATCAAAATATTTATACAATCACTTTAGGAACACAATACAATGTTATTGTAAAGATGTTACAACTCAAAATATTGTCTCCTGGGGATGATAATTTAATAAAGGGGGTGTATTAATCATCTGTCATTTCAGTGGTGGTTCTCAGTGGGACGGGCTCCTGTCTATAATTGCCGTATTGTCAAAACAGAAACTGAACCCAGCAGTACCCAGCACCATGGGAGTCGTAACCTAGGGTGGATTTTTAATAGCACGGACCACACGTTTTCAGTTTCGTGGAAGTTTGAGGATTTAATAAGTTTTTTATGGTTGGAGATGACATTATTTAATAGTTGTATTTAAATAATCATTAATCTCTGTTACGATTTTCGTTGTAGGAATAGACAAGAAGAGGTCACTGATAGTTAATATTTAATAAATTATTAAAATAAAATTTAGACTTCAAAAAATGGTTCTAAAAGTTAAAGAATACAAATATTTTATATTGCAATTAATTTAGCAGATTTTTGTCTTTAAATTAATTATTGGTAGATTGATATTTTTCCCTTACCATTATTATATTATTTAAATACGTTTCGATTTGTTTTCCACTCCTAATTGCCTTAATTGAAACTGTCTTTATATGACTTGCAGGTATTTTTTATACATTTTAAATTTAGCGTTGACTTAAAAAGTGCTAAGTAAATCTATGACTAATCAATTAATTGCAATATAACAGAGTTGTTAGTTCATGTGTTGATTTTTTCTGCATTTTTTAAGTCAGTTTAATTAAAACAATAATAATTTATTTCATTCTTTTTAGTTCCGATTAGTCTTTAAAATTGGTAGGCCTAATAATAATGTTACCAGAATCTGTGAAAGATATTTAGGAAAGAGATTGCTTTAAAATAAGAGGAAAAAAGTAATGGCTCAATAAGAGACACAGAAAAGCGATAAAGTTGCCCACAATTTTTTTTCCATTTTAACATTAACAATAAGTTTGCCGTAGAATTAATTTTATAAAACTTTTTAGGAAAAACTTGCTGAAATCCAAATTAAAATATTTCACTCATTTCAAAAGTTATATGCAAAAAGATCATTTTTGGCTTTTTTTAGTTTTTAAGCTTGTTGCATAAACCAGTTGTGGTAATATTTTTATGAGATACAACATACTAAACTACTAGGATACTAATATACTGAAAATTACCTCAAAATATCTCACTCTTATCAAAAATTATGGGCAAAAGAGTTCGCTAACTCCCTTGGAAGTATTCTAACGGGACCTTCTCAAAAAACCTCCTTTATAATATGCTGAAAGTCACCTTGAAATATGTCACTTTTCATACCGGCCAAGCATGAACAAACATTAAAAAAGCCCGCAGCGAATTTATAACTGTAATTGAATATGCTTATACGATGACTTTGTTTAAATCGACGTTCTTCGAGCCAGATTCAAACCAATGCCGCTTCAAATTTAACTTACAAGCCAGGCGTTTATATTAAGACTTCAAGCCTGCTTCAAGTAATTTTGGCAAATCTTATGCGTAGATGCCGGTTGTGTACCTAATCGCAAAATAACGTCTTGTTTTAATATTTTTTAAATTTAAAAACCAATTGTTGACTTTTGTGAGGGGTAGATTGGTTTATTCTGCATTTAACGTTTGGCTTGGATGTTCTTAAAAACTAAAAATAAATAGAAATAATTTACTAGCGTAGATTTGATGCATGACAGAATCGTTCTAAAGTTAATTCGTTATTTCTAAGCAACTTGTAGAAGGAGCTCGATTTGAAGCGCGGTTAAAACTGCCGATATACACGTAGTGTAGATATCGTCTTCTGTTACTAAATTCTGTGTATCATCTCTTATCTTCCAGATAGAATTTTTAGATAATAAATGGAAGTTTGTTTACAAGATTTAACAATTTTTTTTAGTTTTTTAAAAATAAAAAGCAAATAAAAAAACAATAAACAATAATTATTTATTATTTTTAGGAGGCCGTCAATGATATAAACTTTTGAGTAGATAATTGCTTTGTATTTTGAATCTAGGACATAAATAAAATACAACGTACATTTCTCTTTATATGGTACTATATTTTTTGGTTCCAAAATATGCATTGTTAATAATGTATGTTAGATACACCAAAATCATGTTTGTTGCCGGAATGATTACAAAAATGTTGAGGTAATTTACATACATTTTTTATTTTATTTTAAACTGATATGATTAAAAAAATACAGAAGATATTTGCATGTGACTTAATAGCTTATTTTAAAAGTTATATGATGCAACTAGAGAAAAAGACCAAAAAATTGTGCAACCTGTACATAACTTCAAAAGTAGTAAGAAACCATTTTTCGACTGCATAACCTCAAATATTTCAAAACCCTGATGTGATGAGCCAATTCTGTCTTCAAATTCAGATTCTACGCAGCAAATTGTTTCGGAAATGACCCCAGCTGTCAAACAACAGAACCTTGTAGACCGTTGTTATCTATCAAAACGTTGTATATTATTTATTAATAATAATTAAACACAGGACATAAGATAAATTTTTCAAGAATAAAAATGCTATCGAGATGTGAAAACCTGTCCACAAGAGTTATAAGGGAAGCCATTAAGATTGCAAAGAGGCCCAACAACGTAAATAGCAGAGATGATAGCCAGCGAGTGCCTAATACTTGAAGAAATCTCCTTACAAAACATCAACCAGTACCACTTAGTAACGAAACAGATAACAACTCGGCAACGCAATCCCAAACAATGGCAATAGGGCCGAAGAAGCACAGCAGGTCTCGCAACCTGATTGGCCAGAACCATTCGGAAAACGAACGCGTCCGACGTACACACGAGACCGACAGCACCCGAGTCGCAGGCGTCGGTTCGCTCGTAAATGCCATACAGTAAGCTTTGAAAATGGTGAATGAGATTTCACCGAAACGTTAGCTGCCTTACAGTCCTGAGAGGGACTCAGCACATACACAGGATGCCCGAAAACCTTCAATTAAATATATATATATATATATATATATATATATATATATATATATATATATATATATATATATATATATATATATATATATATGCGGCTTTCACGGATTCCTCCGTGTGAGATATATCCACATTATGCTGTTTTAGTGCTGAAATCACATTCAGCAAACGTACAACTATATGCAGCTCCTTATATGACTGAAGTAAAATGCGAACAGTAAATGCAAACTCCTCTCCATCATATCCTTTCTGTGTTAGAGGTTGCGCAGTTAGAATAAATTGTTATAGAACGCAATTTATCCTATTCTACCACCATCGAGATGATGGCCTACCTGTACCAACATACCGAGAAGAAAGTCAAAACTTACCTTCCCCGCCACAGTGATACGGCAGAGGTACATGTTTCGTCTCTACTAGACTCATCAGGGTACCGACATGCACCTGGCTGTGCAAAGGACAGATCGGAAGGAAGCATGCAAATACTGAACGCGGCTTCGCCGACCTCCCGCCAGATGGCGTATATATGTGGCATGAGGTGGGTAAGTTTTGAGTTTCTTCTCGGTATGGTGGTACAGATAGGCCATCATCTCGATGGTGGTGGAATAGGATAAATTGAGTTCTATAACAATTTATTCTAACTGTGCAACCTCTAACACAGAAAGGATATGATGGAGAGGAGTTTGCATTTACTCTTCGCATTTTACTTCATATATATATATATATATATATATATATATATATATATATATATATATATATTACTTAATATTTCTGTTAGTTTAGGTTTGACAACCTATTGAAAAAGTCTTCCTTGTTATTTTCGTAAAAATGGAGAACTCAGAAAACACACGAAAATAAAAATATTTCTATTTAAAATGTTTAATGCCCTTTGAAATCAAATATGAAAAAGATTCGACCCTAAAGAACTCTTCTTCATCATATTCAAGAATTAAACAATGGCATATAGCAGAGACTGTTATAATATCAAACGAACATCTAAGTACTATTTTACATAATAATTTGGGCATGTAGAAGGTCTGCGCCAAGTGGATCCGATGTTTGCTAACGTCCAAGCAAAAATTGCAACAGACAGCTGTTTCAAGTGAGAATTTGATGCGGTACGAGCGAGTAAATTTTTGCCTTAATTCATAACTGTTGATAAGACTTATCCACTTTTCTCCTGAAAGTAATAAACAATCAAAACAATGGACAGGACCGATGAATTAACCCCAAAAAATAAATTTGTCAGCCAATAAGTTTATGACGACGGTATTCTGAGACGCAAAAAGAATTATTAGTATTGATTATCCCGAAAAAGGTAAAACTATCAATGGTGAGCATTATGTAGATTTGTTGCAGTATTTGAATGATGAAGTGAACAGAATACGACCTTATCTTGAAAAAAAGAAATCTTGTTTCATCAAGACAATGCATCAGCACATTCGTCAAGCCAACTGTTCTATTTGCTAGATTTCGTTAGCACTCAGCGACTATCACCTATTTCCTATCCTCAAAACATGGCTCGATGGATAACGATCTGAGAGCAATGACGAAGTCATTTGTGATATAAATGGGGATTTTGAGGAACTCCGCGAATTACAATAGTAAGCTGATATAACTAAATTAGAGCACTGTTATGAATATGTATTAGTCTCTTTTGAGATTATATTGAAAATAAAGGCAAAAAAATCCAAAGAACTGTTGTTTTCTTTGTCATGCCGGAAACTTATCAGCCCACCCTCGTATTTTAAGTTTTATTTTTCGTGAGGGTAAAATCAATTTAATTAATTAAAATCGGATAAATCTTTTTAAGTCATTCATTGATAATAAAATTAAAATAGTTAAAAAAAAAATATGTTGCTATTTATTTTAACCATTATTTAATATTTTTACCTTAACACAATATAAAACACATTAGAATACAAAATACACAAAAGTATTCCAGTAGACACTCAAACACCCATTGTTCGTCTTAGCTGGAAACGTATTGAACCCTATTTGTCCACAATAACGCCTTAAATCCCTGACAAATAAAGTAACACCATAAATAGAGCCCACAACATAAAAGAATAAATAAAAACCAAAATAAAAGCTAAGCCCTGTGTATGTGATAATGACAGTCAAAAACCCGCAGAGAATAGTACAATGCCAAGAAATGTCTATAAGTAAAATGTAGAATAATCTGACACAAAACCGAAATTTGGCATATTATATTTCTTTGGAGGAGTTGACAAATGGTCTTTAAACAGGTAATTTATTATCATTATTTGGAAAATACAAAATTTATATTACTATTTTATTTATACTTTTTTAAGTGCCCAAAAACATAAATTTGAAGAAGCAAGTTGTTGAAATTAATTGATATTTTCAATGCAGTGCCAAAAATTCCCTTTCAAAACGAAAAACAAAATAATATTGAACTCCAAATTCTGAAAAATGTTTAATATAGTAACATATTATTAGGATTTTACTTGAAAATTTTTGATTTCAAGCAGGCTTCAAGCTGTTCCTGATAAAGCCCAAAGATTACAGCAAATACATTATTTTCTTAAAGAAAATAATATCTTCCTTCTGTATTTTTTCATTGTATACATTGTTTCTCCAATATTACAAACAAGATATTTTGAAAGAATCGAAACCACATATATATCCGAATTTTAACTACATGCTGAGATTCTAAGCAGAAATTTCAGTTCTTCGACAATAAAAATTTACCAAGTAAATATTAATTGTGTCAAAAATATTGAAAAAAAATCACAAGAAAAAAAACTAAAAAAAAAAGTTGGACTAAAGAGTAGGTAGTAGGTATTTCGACTTGGACAATTTTTGAAAAGTAACAAGTTAAAAATAATATTGTTCAAATGACGACAGTTTCTGCAGGTGAACATTCTTTTTGCAAAACTGCCAATAACATATTGGCAGAATGATGGTTCAATGTCAATAACTCGACGAATGTTTTGCTTCAGGTTATTAATCGTATGAGGAATATTTGGACAGACTTTGTCCTCCACAAATCCCACAGACAAAATCTAGAAATCCTAGATTGCATGATCTTGTAGCTATTTCGAAAATAATATGGAAATCATGTCCGTAAACACTACAATATATCTCTCGCCGTATGACACGTGGTGCCATCTTGCTGAAAAAACATATTGGCAAAATTTGAAATATATAAATGGACCTATAAAAATTTTCTTAACATATTACGGTAACGTTCGATCTAGAATACACACCACACGCTTACTCGAATATGTAAAGGTTTTTCTTGAAATACTCGAGGGTTTTCACGTCCCCAAATCCCACAAATTTGCTTGTTAAGATAACCTTCGAGGTGGAAGTGAGCTTTGTCGGAAAAGATAATTTAATTGCAAAAGCCTCCATTAACTTTAGCTCATAGCCTATGGACTTTATTTCTTGAATTAGTTGAATTTTATATGCGTGCAAGGCCAGATCTTTGGTCAAAATTCGATGTAGAGAGGTTTTCTTTATGTTCATCTGTTAAGATTGGCGATTAACTGAAGTTCAAGGATTCAGGTTCATTTACTTTAGTCTTCATTCGATCGGACATAATCATTTTTGAAACAAGAACTAAATCGAACACTTGAAATATTCTAATAATACTACGAATTGCGTTGTAACTTGGAACATGATTAAGCTCAAAAATAAAACGAAGTTTAATAATTGTTTTCGTTCAAGAATGTGAATTTTCGTAAAAGATTTATACAATTTTTACACGTCAAAAATCGATCCATGATTAATTTGCTGGGTCCTTAGATAAATAAAATACAAATATTCTATGCTATGTTGTTTGTAAATAACTTTAAATTTAAATCTTGATTCTGGGACACCCTATACATTTTTAAAAAAAATGCAGGCATATTTCAAGCTTTTTTAAAGAGTATGTAATAAATATTTACTTTTTATCGTAATATTTTTGCCTAAAGTTGAAGGTATTCTTCGCGAGATACAATGATTTGTTAAATGGACTAAAGCGAACTAATATTAAGAAAGTTATTACGAATACTACAAAGGCAATTTTTATAAGCTCATAAAAGAAAGTTATAAATTAGAATGTCATTATTATTTGACGTTTTATGTTTGTAGACTGCAGATAGAAGAAAAAATTGGCATTTGTATCTCTTTTCACAGGCTGCAGTATCCATGATGGTTGTACAGGGCAACGTTAAAATAGTGTATTTTTTAAAACATGCCTTGCCGGATTCTATGGGACTACAAGTATATGTTTTTGTAAAACAGATGAACGTATTATTTCTTTAAATTATCTCCAGTGAAGGATCATATACTTCAAGTTACTGTACACTAAGTATAGTCATGCTTAGTTGGAAATAAGAAATAGTCTTTTTTTGTGAAAAATTAAATATTGCGTTTTTGATTTTATGATGCCGAAGACCGAGGTTGTTAAGACTGTTGTTCGCATGCTGGATGAGAATATCAAGAGCATGATCCAAAATTAAAAACAAAGTCTTTCAAAGGATCTACAATTTTATTTTTAAATAATAAATCCTTTAAGTAATCAACATTAAAGTATCCACAAATAAAAACACGTTATATTTTTAAAAAGTTATAATTGGAAATGAAAATAATTAAGGCTACAAGGTTGGCGCACCACATTTCCGTCGATTGATATGCAGAGAGCGATAAAATATCTTTAAAGAGGGAAGTGTTGGTCTATTGGGACCACATTTTAAAATTATTGTGAAGTATACAAAGTGATACTAACAAAATGGTGGCCAAAAAATGATCACTTTTTTCGGTTTTTCGAGTTTATCTCGAAAACTAAAGATTGTATGAAAAAATGTTCGATGCAGAAGTTGTAGATAATTGAAAAATTTATTGATTCGCATAAATAAAATAATAAGTGGCGTCACTAGTTATCGAGATATATTTTTTTTCGCGAAAATTATAATTCTTTTATATTTTAAACAAATTGTTTTTTTTTCAAGAATTATCACCTTGAAATTTTAGGAAAATATAGATATTGTGCATTCATAAAAGTATGCTAAACCTGAAATCTGTACCTTAAATGGTTTCTGAGAAAATAGAGTTCAAAGTTGAAAATTTGACCTTGATTATTCACTCTCCTAATTAAGATACAGCGACCAGTCTTACACCAAATTATTCAAAT
Organism: Diaprepes abbreviatus; assembly: GCA_034092305.1. Taxonomy (NCBI): domain Eukaryota; kingdom Metazoa; phylum Arthropoda; class Insecta; order Coleoptera; family Curculionidae; genus Diaprepes; species Diaprepes abbreviatus. Next base: position 26,629,547 of record JASJET010000103.1, read on the forward strand.
TGACTTATATTTTTCGGACATATTTCTTTAAAAAATTATTTCTCATTTGGAGCCGAGAAATTTTGAAAAAACAAATTTTTAGACCAAAAAAATTGCAGTAACTTTTTTCCTAGTGAACTTAAAATTTTCTTAATAGGCTCATAAGATTTAGATGTATTATTTCCAATTTTTTGCAACAAAATATTGTTCTACGATGTACTATTATATTTTGTATTACACATGTATTTATTTTTGTAAGAATTTTGTAATAAAATAATTAATAAATAGTCAAATAAAACATGAATGTTTATTATATTGATATAATGTTTAACTTCCTCCGAAATTCGGAAGCAGCGCAGAGCGGTGAGCGCGCGCGCCTGTAACGCGGCCACCCGCTCATTAGATATACCCGCGTGACTTGGATCCCGACGGGCTCTTTTTGGAGCTCATTTTTCTTTTCCAGAAATTGGAAATGATGTCTATGTTCACTAGGAAAAAAGTTATTGCAATTTCTTTGGATCCAAAAATTTGTTTTTTCAAAATTTCTCGGCTCAAAGTAAAAATATTTTTTAAAAAATATATCTGAAAAATATACGTTATAGTAAACAATTTAGCTTCAGACAGGTCGCTGTATCTTAATTAGGATAGCGAATAATAGAGTTCAAACTTTCAAATTTGAAGTCTATTTTCTCAGAAACTATTTAACGCAAAGATATCGGGTTTAGCACAATTTTTAAGTGCACAATATCAATATTTTGTTAGATTTCAAGGTGATAATTTTTAAAAATATATAATTTTCTTTAAAATTTAAAAAAATTATAATTTTTTCGAAAAAAAAATATATCTCGATAACTAAGGGCTCCATCTAACGAATCGACAGGTTTTTCAATTATCTACGAATTTTGTATTGAATATTTTTTCATACAGCTTTTAGTTTTCGAGATAAACTGGAAAAATCGAACAAAGCGACCATTTTTAGGTCGCCTTTTTGTTAGCTGAAAGATATCAGTCTTTCCATTGATGTAGGTTTTAAAGGATGCCAAAAGGAATACTTTACGACTACTATCCCAGGTCGCATTTTTCCAGGCCAGCCTCTAATTTCCATGGGCTTGTAAGTTATTATTATGTTTCATAAAACTAAGACTTCTGGAGAAATTTAACTATTCTTAAAATTACAAACAAAAATTTAAGAAGCTTGCCTGACTTGCCTATTTAAGCTACATGTTTTAAATTGTATTGGTTTTTAGTAAAATCAATACAGTTTATTGTAAAATAAAAGTGATTGTAAAAATTTTTTAACGGTAAAAAACTATCATTTGATTTTTAATATTTTAAATACAAATAACTTTCTTATTTTAAATTGAATTTATATTCTAATTTTAACAATCCTTAAAATTGTATTTAAGTTTTCTTTACCAACCTTTTATGTTTTTTTAGTATTTTAGCAATTTCAATTTTAGACATAAATTTTTTGCAATTTATTTGTGAAAAGTAGGCGTTGTCCGAGTTAACGTTATTATTACTCACATATATGATATATAGTCACTAACCAGTTAAAAAAATGGTCATAACTAGGTTAATACAAATACAAATACTTTAGATTTTTAGAAATAGATACTTTTTTTAAGAAATAACAAACTTAATTTAAAAAAATCTAAAAACTAATGTTTTAACAAATTTTTAAACTGATGTCCATCTCTTTCCATTCATAAGCGAACTCTTTTTTGAAATGACTGTTTAATTTTAATTAACATATTTGGTTGACTAATCCATTATTGTGGACAGTGAATTCCTCCGAAAAAAGAGCAAAATCAAAGAAATATTTTCATCATCTTCTAACATTTCTAGGACCCATAAATAAAATTCAAGCCCTCGGTCGCAACTTATTTCTAATTGTTCCTGATGTAACTGAACGCGATATGGGTAAAATTTGTGTTTTTTATTATTCTTGTCGTTTCAAAAATTTTTCGGTTATTTGTATGCTAAAACTAAAAAACTTAAAATTTGCTTTGCTTATTGGGATAACGTAGGATTTTTTAAAGTATACATTCTTGGTGCTAGCAGGCAATTTTCTTTACACTCCCCATTTACTAAAATCATATCAATCTTTTTATCTTGGGGGGTGAGTTCTCAGTTTAAATAATTAGGGTTTTCAAATAATCTCGAACAACGATGATGGTTTAACTAACAAGAAGTGTCATTAAATTATGTGTCAAATTTTTTTTTATATTTGATGAATTGTAAAGTCAGTTCAGTCAATTCCTGCTTTCCAAAAATAAATTGCAACAAATTTATGTCTAAAATTGAAAATGCCAAATTACTAACTATAGGTAAAAGAAACCTTAATACAATTTTAAAAACTGTTAAAACTAGAATATAAATTCGATATTCAATTTGAAATAAGAAAGTTATTTGACTTTAAAGATAATAAAAATCAAATGTAAACTTTTATTAACCCTGTATAATTTTTTAAGATAATTTTAATTTTACAGGACGGACAGTATATTCTCTGCGAATTCCACTCTGGTTCTCTCTCCATACTAGTTTCGACCACCTAATGGTCTCATCAGTGCAGCTCTAACTAATCGAGAGCAAAATGCACAGAAAACAACTGTCTACATTCTTAATGGTCGCAAGGAGAATAAAATAACTTTTCCAAATACATCGACCGTAAAATTGTTTATTTTTAATAAATTTCCTACCGCTGCGGGGTATATTTGTATGTTCGTTTGTACTGTTTAAGATAGCAGTCCGGCATCAAATTCTGCGGAAAATATCCTGGCGATATTTTGCGATATGGGGATTTCAAGTAGACAGTTGTTTTCTGTGCATTTTGCTCTCGGTTCATTACAGCTCCACTGATGAGACGATTAGGTAGTCGAACTAGTATGGAGAGAGAACCACAGTGCAATTCACAAACAATATACTGTCCGTTCCCTTTCTTTCGTAAGAAGAATAAAATAACTTTTGCAAATACATAGACCGTGAAATTGTTTATTATATATATATATATATATATATATATATATATATATATATATATATATATATGGCGCACCACATGTCCGTTGGTTTACACATAGAACGTTAAAATATTTTAAAAATAATTTGAGTATATATATATATATATATATATATATATATATATATATATATATATATATATATATATATATATATATATATATATATATATATTAATTTTAAAACGTAGTCTCAAAAGACCTACATATCCGCTACTCAAATTATTTTTAAAATATTTTAACGTTCTATGTGTAAGCCAACGAACATGTGGTGCGCCACCTTGTATATTAATATGAGTTCCACTTTAACTTAGAGAGTTTAAGCTTAACGTCAGCGCATTGACAAAGAAACACATTACATATATGTGTGAAACTTTAACTTGCATCTCATCATCTTCCCTGTCATAAACAGTTACCACCCTACATCCTCAAATTAACTTAAATGTACCTATAATTTTCCTTAGTTAACAATTTTTATATTTCTCATAGTTTCTTTCGGATCCTAATACATGCCCTGCCAAAATAGGCCACACTGTATTGTACATTTCCCCAATAAAAAAGGATCGTCAATTACGTCAAAAATAAAATAAAGCTACGTCACCACGTCACAAAAAAGCACTCAACTCCACCCTTTTTAAAAATATATCGTAAATGGACTCGGCTATACCGGCCTAAAGTACAGTTCGTTTTTTAATTTTAAAATAACATATAATTTAGTTCTTAAAAAGCTCATTGTTGGCCTGTGGCTTCTGCTCCAAATTCTTGAGATGGTCCATCCATTGTTGGATATAATTATAACCTGCTGGAAAGAAGAACTTTTGTACATGTGTAGGTTTACTAAAGTGTGCAGTAGGTAGACCTACGCTGTATGTTATCTGGTAGATTTTTATCGTAAACTGTGCTTCGTGTTGATAAAATTTATTGGCCGGGTGAAGAATTTTAAACTTGATTTAAAGTAGCTGATCGTATCATGAAATATCATTGTATGTAATCAGTTAAACATACAAAATTGGACGTTAAAGTTATTAGGAGAAATTAAATACCACCAACAACATAAATGTGAAAAAATGAGTCCAGATTTTTTTATTAGGTTTTTTTCAGTTGCTAAAAGCATTGATAACCGATGAGAAGAATTTCTGTGATATTTGCAGGTTTTAATTAGGCTTTTCCTTAGTCGGTCTCTTTAACTTGTGCTATAAAGATTGTGTCCATTCAAAGGAGTGCTTATATGGCAGCATTTTCTGGTGATACTTTCTATCCAACTAGTTAATTTTAAAGCAAATAAACAGTAATTAATACTCCACTTGTATATTTTACCTTCTTATTCGTTATGTATATATAGATAGTTCTATCATTATACAGGATAGCCAAAAGTTCCTGTGATAATTTTTAGGGTGCAAATTCGTCCGGGTGGGTATAAGATTGTTATAAACAAATAATTGTTTAGATTTTTTAAAATGCAAGTTTTGCGAAACTATTGGATCGTATTCTTTGAGTGATTTTAAGCAAAAAAGATTCTTACTAACTTGTACATACGACACTTAGTTTCCGAGATAATTGATGTGATATAATTAAAAAATGTGATTTTTGCAATTTTTAAATGCTAATAACTTTTGACTAAATGAATTTTTTTCAATTTTCCTGACAGCGATCAAAAGTTTGAATCAACATCTATAAGCTAAAATCAAATGCTATACGAAAAAGTTACGCCTTAATTATTTATTTTGGCTATAAACAAATGGCTTTCGGCCGCTTACATGCATGCACCGCCCAGTGTGGCGCGCAGAGAAAAGCCTACTTGCAGGCGTCTCACGCTACCAAGCGCGAGTACTTAATATATCATAACAAAATAAAAATTATGGTTCAGGGACTCAAAATACATAAAAAAAACTTAGGTGGGTCAATATAAATTAAAGAGGCAACTTCCGACTCCCTGGCCCCTACACTAGCAAGCGTGGAAGAAAATACAGAGACACCAACTATATATAGTTTTAATGAACTGAGTTTGAGCCGAACATCTGGCATCTTGGCATATTTGGATACAAAATTCAAGTTGTATAGCACCTATATCCTTAAAATTGCCTACAAGGACTCCAGTTTATTATTTTTCTTTATTTATAGAGAAGAACCTAATTTCCTGAAAGAGCTGATTATGAGTGACGAAGTCCTTTTCCACTCGAAAGGCTTCGTATATAAAAATATTTGTAGGATTTGGATAATGGAGAAGCCAAAAATTGTTACCGAAAAACAGTTGTAAATAAGATTAAAAAAGTATAGTGCTCTCCATATTTTTTAACTTACCTTTTTACATTACCATCTTGAAAAGAGTTATTTCAAATGTACTTTTTAAACATGCATTATTATATGGATAGGATAGATAGAGTATATAGAAGTATTTTTATTAATATTAAAAGAAAGCTTTTTAACGTGAGAGATGAATCTGATGCATTTTAACGAGTTTATTAATAGCATGCTTAAATTCAATTAAAAACAACCTTAAATTCAATAACTTACAGCCGATTTTTCTTTTTAGTATCACTAAATCCACGTTCACACAAATATGAGGATGAGAATGTTATCAGAAATCGTTGAATATCCGATCATAACTTAGGGTACAGCTGGGAGATTCGCTTCTGCAACCAAAATTCTTGACTCTAAGAATCGACAATAAATAAATAAGTTATCGTTACTGAAGTATACTGCTGATAATTTGGGGAAGTTATTAAATCCATGTCTGCCCACATTCCTTTTTACAGTAGCAGTTTGACCACGAAAGTAGCAACGACATTTTTTGCTTCAATCAACTTTAAGTCGTCGCCTTGAAACTGGGAATTCACATCATTAGACAATTTATATAGGTGTGTTAAATACGCCATATCATTCTTTAATGTAATGAGGTTACCGCGCAATTCTGTAGATTTGTTTTCTAGGAACAGAGTCAAACAGATTGTAAAATCGAGTCAGACAAGTACCTTTTGATAGAAAGAGCACTTCTGCGCAAAGCAACAAGTGGTTGGAATCTTCGTCATAAGCAACGCCAAGCTGACTTAATAATCTGTCATTTAGTGAACTGCTTCTGATTTTATTAAGTGCTCTCATCACATATAACAGTGATTTATGCAAACGTTTACTCAGATTTCTCGTAACGAAATGCTGGCGATGAATGACGCAATATACAGCAAGCCAGCCAGGAACCTTATTTTTTAAGTACGCTATGAAACATTTGTAACGACCTGTCATAGCCAGAGTACCATCTGTAGCAGATTACATAATATTATTCAAAGGAATTTCTTTTCGTCACAAAACTTTTCCAGTGTATTAAATATGGTTTTTCCCTTTGTGTCTGTTTCTAAATTTCTAGCAAATAATAGTTCTTGACATAGTTTTTCATCTTTGATAAACCTCAGGTATGATAATAATAATGCTTCGTTAGTTGGTAAAGTGGACCCATCCACCTGAATCACTGTTTTTAGCCATCTCATTAATTCATCTCTGTACAAGATCACTGCCTAAAGGATTTTTTATGATAAATGTCGCTGGTTTATGGAGCATAGTAGTTAATACTTTTTTTACTGCCGGTAAAATTAAATCCTCCTCTATAGTATGTGATTTTTCGATTTTAACAATTAACCATGAGGTATTCTACGAAGCACAAAGTCCGTCATCATCTTGCTTAGAAGCTACTGAAAAAAAATGTTTCGATATATTGGCTGAACTGTGTACTTCTTTGCCAGATCTTGAAAATAGGTCACATCTTTGTCTTTCTTATCCTAGTGCACTTTATTTAAATGATCTTGTAGCCCAGATGGTTTCATCGCTTCGTTCGAAAAGGTTTTTTGGCAAATAAGGTACATTGGCGATGACAGATTATAGGATTTTCGATAAATCCATGTTTAATATAATCCGTACTATACTGCCGTCTCTTTTTCTTTGTTTCCCACATAGTTTAGACGCGACTAAAACATTCGCTCCCAAATCTACCGATATGATGAAGCGATAAGGGATAAAATGCTAATAAAAATAAAATAAACAATCACTGTATTTATATAGATTGTAAGTGTAACACGCACCGACGGGAACAAGATAAACTTGCAACCATTTGTTTACCTCATGTAAGTAACCGAATTCGTACCGAGCAAGTTAGAACAAGTAAGATGACCATATATTCGACGATCTCGGCCGAGCGAAGGTCATTGACACTTTATCAGCTGACGCTCGCTATGCAATTCGAGTAAATCTCGCAATTTTTTAATCGTTTTTATTTCAAGATATTTCAAAAATGAAAAATTATATATGTCATTTGAAAAAGCATGAACGAGACTATATTATAGATTTTAAAAAATGTAGCGTTATCGCTTTAGATTGCAAGATCAAATCAAATTTAATATTCAACTGTGTTTTAAAAATATAACAACTTCATACAGAGTAAAACTATGAACAACGTTGTATCCTTTCTTTTATCTACTTGATAGAACAGTCATTTGTTTGTGATCATTTCATACGATTAAGTAGTTGGTGTTTGAAGTTAAATGTTTTGAAACTTGATACCGCTGCCAGGAAAATGACAACCCAAGTGACAGAATGCTTGGCAGTGCGCTCCGTATGAGTCGTTAAAGGAAGTAAGACAAACTATTATTATTTAATTTAGCTAAAAGCTGTTTAATTTTAGTTTTAAAAACTAAGAACTCTATGGTTTCTGTCGCAGGGCGATTTTAAGTCGGACTTCTATCTGTAGAATTTGTCTGCCGTCGCCCCTCTAGATTCTCTTAATGCCCCCTAATTTTCTCTGAGCCTTCTACTGCTCCCCCTGACCGCCGCCATTGCCCTCAAAGGGGCGTTATCGCTCGATTTGAGAAAGATAGCTATATTGGGCTGAGGCCTAGACACTTGAAAAGATTGAAACCGACAGATTGAAAGCGTTTAAAAGATAGTATTATCATTTGCTGCGCTGATTCGCTGAGTTGATGGAGTCACAGAGTCAAAGTACTCCAGCATATAAATAAGCAAGAAAAAGTAATAAAAGCCCTAGAAGGAAGAAACTCCGCATAACAGTAGAGGACCAAAGCAAGCATTGTTGAAAAATATCATGAAGGAAAGACAAAAGGAAGAAGAAACTCATGTAGAAAAAGAATAACCTGGCTGAACAATTGGAGAAAAGGGTCTGAAATGTCTTCCAATAAGTTGTACAATGCAGCTATCTACCAAGTTAAACAAAACATGATGATATTCGTTAGGAGGGAAATCCAAGAGTAATTCACGAAACACAGCTAAATTGCATAAAGTATATCGTTTGGTTTAGAGTGACCGCTCAGAACATCCCCGGGCCCTATTTCTTTGAAACTGAAGACAGTACCTTTTTTACCAAAAACAGTGAACAAAATTTTGTTCGTTAACCCTCAAAAAATAGTCCATGGTTTCAGCAAAATAGAACAACCTCTCATGAGACCAAACCAACAAGTCACCATCTAATGGAATTGTTTGGAGACAGTATGATTTCAAGACGATTCGAAATTTCATATCTATGACGTTTACCTGACTTGACACCAAGTGACTTTTTTCTGCGGGGTTACTCAAAAGAGGGAATTAACCTCAAGGAAACCTTGAACGTACGATCGATTACTGAATAATATTCTAACAGAAATCATGTTTTTACAGAAACATACATCATGGAACCCACATTAAAATGAACCAGAATATATGGGACTGAAAACGGAAATGTTATCTTTCGTCGATAAGGTAAAATAAATCCTATTTAGCGTATTAACTTTATGCGGAGCCGGTTCAAAATACAATATTCTTAAAAATGTTTTTAGCTTTATAAATTATTCAAGGCCTTATGGGCTACGTATTTACACACATGTTAATGTGTTTAAAAATATAAATACAAGTATATTTACAAAATTTGGTGGAATCACCCGGGTATTAAGTTTTGTAGCAATATATATTTTTTAATTTTGTAACTATTAGTTCCAGCAGCCAATTAAAGCAATGAATAAAATTGGTATAAATATTCTACTTAAAATAAGGAACTTCCCTTTAAAGTAGGTCACAGTTAGAAATCTTTTTCTTCCATTTGACAATTTTAAAATATAACGCATAGCAGCAGATGATTCGAAGTCTTTAGAAATAGAACCACTTTATGAATCCCACAATAAAAAAAAAATCTAGATCCGATCTGCAATCGACACTTGAAATTGTGTTGTTATATTTTGTTACCAGTTGCTTCAGGAGGCACGCTCCCTGAGATCAGCACGTCACGATAAGATGGGTCACAGATATGAGCAGGTACAGAAAAGACCGGTCAACCAAAATCTGCCAAAATACTGCGATTTGTCTACACGACGACAATGTAAAGCCAGCCTTTGTTGTAGTATTTAACAGTATTGGTTATCAGTAACATCAATCGCGGTTAAAAGTGAGCTTTGTTTTCTATTCTTTTACTGGAATTTGAAGGCGTATGTCTTTATTCGAGAAATGCTGCTGCAATTTCGAAGAATAAAATATGGCCATTTCAGTGGTACATGTGTTGAGATTTTGCAAAGAGATGAAAAAATGGTTCATAGGAAAAGTTTTAAACAAATTTGTTACCAAGAAACTGATCTCCTTTTTCTTTTTTTATCCAAAATATTAATTGATACACAAATTTTTAAATATTTTTTATTTATTTGAATGCATATTCAGACATTGGAATTAAATTTTTAGTAATAACATAACTATCAAATTTATTTACTTGGTCATATTGTGTTCAATTTTTTAAAATTTTTTTAATCTTTACGAATAAGGCAATTAAAAGAAATATGTTTGAATGTAGACGCTCAAGGCTTTTTGTGGATGTTTGAAGTCCACGGAATTTTTTAATTGATTTTTATGTATTTTGATCTGAATCTTCAACATGATAAACCGTCACTTGGTCAAAAAAAATTTTATTAACAATTTAATTGTTGATAAAACCGTAAAATTATTAATAAATATAGTTTAAATATGGTATCGATTGCATTTTACTTCATATCAGTCATTAATGCCTTTACACGGAAGGTGTTAACGGCGCGATACAGGAACGCGCGATTTCGTTTGCTTTAAATTACACGTGAATTGTACATGCAAAACTATGTCGAAATTAATGAACACATGCTGACGTTCCGTTAAAACTGTTTAAAATAAATCGCGCGTGCAAATATTAACGTTTAAATAAAAAACTTCCCGAGATCACGTGTTAGTAGTGTGATGTGTGAAATTTGTAAAATATCGGTTTTTCGCGCGAACTTAGGTCTGAACGTGCGATTTTACAAGAGAATACTCGCACGATTTAACTTCAATATTTTTTTATACGGTTTGAATTTGGAGTGTTTGTCAAGAAATTGTAAAAATGGCAGTTGGGCAGAATTGGAGCAAAGGCATATAGGGACTATCCTTGCCTATATTTCTATGGGGAAAAAGGATTATAATAATAGAAATATAAAAAATGACGCGTATGACTAACTGGACAATAATTGCAAGAAAAGAGGTCTTATAAGGCAATTTTTAATTTTGTGATAACTAATTTTTCTTCAGCAGTAATGGCTTTCCTCATGACTCTGCCCTTTTTAACCAACAAAGAAGGAGGTTCTCAATTCGTCGACTATGTATTTTATTTTCTTTATGTATGTACTTCGATTACTCTGGAACAGCCGCACCGAATTGAATGAAATTTCTTACGCCATGTTCAGGAAGTTGCTACGATGGTCCCGTATATTTTTGGACGAAATTGGTGCAGTAAAATCCAAAATGGCGCTGACAATATGGCGGCAAAAAAAATAATTTACTCCGATTTTCTCCAAAATTGATATGGGGTAATTTTCGGGGTCGAACACAACGAATCTGAAATTATTTTTAAAAAAATCAATATAGCAGATCCAATATAGCGGACAAAAAAAAATTAATTTTGTCCGATTTTCTCCAAAATTGGTGTGGGGAAGCTTTCGGGGTCGCATATAACGTATCTAACATCATTTTCAGAAAATTCAATATGGCGGATCGAATATGGCGGACGAAAATATCAATTTTGTCCGATTTTCTCCAAAATTGGTATGGAGGAGTTTTCAGGGTCGCATATAACGAATCTCAAATTCTTTTTAAAAAATTCATTATGGTGTATTCAATATGGCGGATAAAAAATTAATTTTTTCCGATTTTTTTCAAAATTGATATGAGGGAGTTTTTGTTATCGCAAATTACGAATCTGAAATTATTTTTAAAAAAATTAAAAATTATGGATCCAATATGGCGGATTAAAGATTCTTCTTCTCTCGATTTTGTCTAAAATCAGTATTGGTGGATTTTTGTTAGGGATAATTACGAATTTAAAATATTTTTTGAAAAACTCAATCTGGTGGATTTAATATGGCGTCCTAAAAATTTTACGATACAATATGAGGGACTAAATATTGTTCATTTTCCGATTTTATCTTAAATTGATATTACGGGGTTCTTGGGGCGTATACAAACTCAATATGCAGTATAAAATATTTCGAGCTAAGAAATTTACGCCTCAAGTTCTTTAAATATTTGAAGATTTTGGGGCCTATATTACCAATCTAAAATTAATTTGAAATTTAAGGTAATGGATTTACTATGACAGATTAAATATTTGTTTGACACAATTTTACTGGAGAACCCTAAGAATCAAAGAATTTTTATTGGTTCATTTTAGGGTGATTTACATACAACTTTGGATAAAATGGGTACTTTTTTGCCACCTTAGAGTCATTGCGAGGCACTCTTATCTCAATTAGTACTTAGTTCAAATAATTTTTGGATATCGTAATCAATTCAAAACTAAAAATCGAAAAATTAAATTTTTTGTAAAAAAAATTGAATCGACTTCTAAAAGTGTGTTAAAAAGTGAAAAATAAGTATAAATATTTATATAAAATTGAAATTTTTGAAGTCGGTGCCAAATTATTTCTAAATGAAATAAATAACTACTAATATATACAAATTATGGTAAGAAAGCAATTACAAATAAAGTATTTTTAATCTGTTTATGCAAATCACATTTTGCCAGAGACTAGTTTGGCGCTGACTTCAAAAATTTCAATTTCATATAAAAATTTATAGTTATTTTTCACTTTTTAGCGCACTTTTAGAAGTCGGTTCAATTTTTTTTTATAGACGTTTAATTTGAATGTTGCATTTTACGACATTCAGTAACTAATTAAAAGAATTATTGTTCATTCTTAAGTAATTTTGATAATCAGCAGGATAATATATCCTTAAATGGTAAAGCGTATCCTTAAAAGTCTATAATAGTAATTGTTATTACAAATGACCGTATAAATAAATTATTTTATTTCGCTGTGAAATATAAAAAATAAGTCTAATTAAATCAAACGCTTTTATTGCGTTTTTTTTTAACTATTCGGCACCATTATTAAATCCTGCTACTAAAATTACAAAAATATATATTTTTTGGCACAAAGTCCGACATTTTTTTAACAATATCCAAACGTATACGTTTTAAAAGTTTACAAATTCCACACACCACACCAGTCTCGCGTGATATTTGGAAATTTTTCACTTGCACGTAAATACTTGCATGGGCGACTTATTTTAAATAATTTTAATTGAACGCAATAGTGTGTCCTTTAAATTTTAGGTTTTTTAGTATCAAAGTTTTGAACGTACAATTTGCACGCTAAAAGGCCCGTTAAAAGCGAAATCACGTCTTTCTGTGTCGCGCGTTTAACACTCTCCGTGTAAAGGAAACTAAAAAAAAAAATTAAATTTCAATCTCGCGAGTTTTCTCTTTTAAAATCCCGCATTCAGATTTGTTAGGTATAATATATATATATATATATATATATATATATATATATATATATATATATATATATATATATATATATATATATATATGAGGCTATCACTTACAAATAGATGGACAGATGGACGGACATGATGATAAGGATTTTTAGTGGCTTTAGAATACTAAGAACAGAAGCGTCGGAACCCTGTGTACCGCTATTGATCAACAATTTGTTGGTTTGCATCATAATAATGTTCTATTTCGTTACGACAATGCACGAGTTCACCAAGCAGCTATAGATCAATTCATCCACGATAAGTCAAATATTTTTAAGCCTGGACCACCGTCTGTATGGTTCGGATCTGGCTTCGTTTGACTTATTTTTATCCAGAAATTTGAAGAGTTCCTCAAAAGACGTCATTTTACAAACAATGATCCGTTGAAAGAGGTAAATGCCGCTTATTTTGAAAGTCAGCCTAACTCATTCTTTTTTATGTGATAAAGTCATTAGCGACATAAATATGTTGAAGTTAAAAAGAAATTATGTTACAACTGAATAGAGTTAAAAGCTAATGATCTTGATCAAAGTAACTTAAAACTTATACCATGCTAATCATATAAGAACCCAATATTTTAAATTCATAGACTCACAGTTTTCGAAATTAGAATCGTATTTATGTCGTTAGCGAAAATTACCTCCATAGGTAATTTGTAGGTCAAATTATTCTTACAGAATAATATTTCTTACATAGAAACTTCTTTTCATATGACTTAAAGAGTCCGAAATTATTTGTTTTTATTATTAGGTGTATTAGTATTCATTTAAAAATCAAAGAAAACTAGTAACACCAGTGCTTATATTTAATCCTCGATATAATAAAATGATGATCTACGGTGTGGACGTAGCAGGATGAATTTTCTGGCCCCATTTCGGTTCAGCCGATAAAGGCAAAACTGTGAATAACCCGATGAATGAAGGCAAGATTCTAATAAAAACGCTTACTTCTGAAGATACTGATGATTTTCACCTATGGCATAAAGACGCCCCTAAAAATAAAATTTCGCAAACTCTAAGTCTATGGACTTAAAAAATATAGGTTCTTGTATGATTAGCAAGATGTGACCTTCAAGTGACTGAATGTGTAGGTCAAGATCGCGAGTCTTTTTAAACGTCCGTTAATGTCAAGCTCTGTTTCTACTATGAAATTCAGTGGTTCTGTTCATAAAACAATCTGGATGTCAAAATAAGGAGCAAAGTTGAGTCAGAGGTTCGATAATCATCAATTTTCAGTTGGATAATTTTGGTTTTCAAGCCTGCTTACTTAAATAGATACTTAAATTTAATATATTTTACCTTCACATGACCTATAAATGAAATGAAAACCTACAAGTCATTTATAGGGTTAGACGTGCAATTTTTCACTTTCTATGACTGCAATAAAAAAATTTCTCATTTAAAAAAAATGCTTTCAAAGCCATCGTTGAATTCAACTTTTATTCAAATCATTTCTGATGAAAAATATTCAGTATTTAGATTCTTTGTTAGAAAGAAAAATTTTCTACTGACCCTAGCGATTAGATAAAACACAGTGAGCGTGCACTTGACCAACTAGTCGCCCTAAAGATCTAAATTAGATTATGCAATAGTATATTTTCCGAATATCTAGATAAGAAAAATCTTATACGAAAAGACAGAAGACTTAGAAATAATTATTCAACAAAGAAACCTGTCTAACATGACCTTCATTGTCCGTCTATTTGTCTGTCTGGTACAAATTTTGCAGTCGATAGATAAAACACAGTGAGCGTGCACTTGACCAACTATTCGTCCTAAAGATCTAGATTAGATTATACAATATTATATCTACCGAATATTGGATAAGAAAAATCTTATACGAAAAGACAGAAGACTTAGAAATAATTATTCAACAAAGAAACCTGTCTAACATGACTTTCATTTTCAATCTATTTGTCTATCTGGTACAAATTTTGCAGTCGAGTTTAACCTGAACTAACTGCCAGATATATCAGAGAATTGACACTTTAAATTCAGCTCAAAACTGGATAACAATATAATATTATGATCTTGGAATTTATCTTGAATGTATATTTCAAAGTCATTCTAAGGTCAACTTCACTTTCGATTTCGATCAAGCTGAAATTTGGTACAGATATACACCGCTAAAAAACACCTTAAATTTAATGCAAATTTAATATGATTTTGTGAATAATTTACATTTACTTTAAATTTCAAGCAAATTCATTGAAATATCAATTCGTGAACAATAAATTTGATTAAATGGTATCTTAAATTTCAATAAAGTAACTGAAAAGATATTTCAACTTTCTGTATATTAAAATTAATTCACATGTACCTTAACATTAAAGGAATTTACATTAATATGCATGGCAAATTGCATGAGATTCTGGGAGATGGCTCAACTTGTATTCAACTTTTTATTTAGTATGATATAAGTTGCTTAAAGGACTCAATTTTCTTATGATCAGGTGTACATGTCTGCCGGTACTGACGGAAACCAATAACTTCAAAATCGATGTACAGTTGACGGTACAGTACCTGTTTGAAAAATTTCCACCTTTTCCTGGTAGCAGAATTTTTTGACCTCACATTAATGTTGATGCATTAAATATGTAAAAACATTTTAAATTCAATGAACACCGGCTGTATATTTAATATATATATAGTCACCTTAAAAAGTAACGATCAAATTTAATGTATGATTACATTAAATTTAACGGAATACATTAATTTAGATTAATGTAAAAATTATTAAATGCAATGCATTACATTATTTGAATTTAACAAGCGGTATATGAAATGTGCTTCCAGCACATTTACCTTAAATTTAATGCATTTCCTTTTTACAGTGTATATACCTGATCACAATGCAATACTATGTCCTTGAAACTTACCTTAAACGTAAATTTCAAGGGCATTTTAAGGTCAACTTGACTTCCTATTATCCAGTGAAGCTAAACTTTGGTACAGATATATAAATCCGATGACAATGCAATATTATGACCTTTAAATTGATCTTGAAGTTATGTTTAAAGGTAATTTCAAAGCCAACGTCAACTTCCGATTATCCAGTCAAGCTGAAATTTGGTACACATTATAAAAACCCGACAATAATGCAATACTATAACCTTGAATGTATATTTCAAGGCCATTTTAAGATCAACTTCACTTTCGATTATCCAATCAAGCTAAAATTTCGCACACATATATAAAATTGATCACAATGCAATATTATGACTTTGATGACCTTAAATGTATATTTCAGGGTCATTTTAAGGTCAACTTTGTTTTTTATCACCTTTTTGCCATGTTTTTATTAACTCTTGACTTGTCTGTCTTTTCGTTTGTTCGGTAAAAATTTTGCAATCGATTTTAAACTAACCTCCCAATAAGCTACAGGCTTGAAACTTTAAACAGAGCTGAGAACACAAGGATGACAATGCAAAATCAACTTGCTTTCTTGTCTGTGCATTTGTCTATTCGGTACACATTTTGCAATCAATTTTTATCTGTTCGGTACAAATTTAGCGATCGATTTTAAAGTAAAGATTAAAAACAGAAAATAATTATTAAAAAAAAAATAATATACCATGTTTTTAAAATGGCCTTAAAAGCACAAAATAATTTGTCACATTGTCCTGAAATTTGTGACTGTGAATTTTTTATAACTATGAAAATACTTGTATGATTTAAAACGAAAAACGTGAGGTGCAATAAATAATAATTTTTGAGTGAGTTTTCTCAAGAACAGCTGTTCTCTACACGCCTTGCTATTATCTATTGCATGTACCCAACATTTTTAGTTTTAAAACTTACAAGTATTTTCATAGCTATCAAAAACGTGGTAGATTAAAAAAATATTTAAATAATTATTTATAGACGGTTTGTTTTTAACACTCACAGTTCTTTTAAGGAAAAACTAAAAACCGTTATATTTTCATCTTGTTCGTCTGTATTTATATCACATCATTATAACTTTGTCATTTTTCCGATGTTATAGATATCAGTCCAATGCGAAATTGCAAAAAAGGGAAGCTTTCCATATATAGAAAGTTGAAATATTGTTCAAAAATGCTGTTTTACTCTTCTTCAGTTTTCCAATAGTTATTTTTTAAAATCTGAGAAAATTCGACATAATTACACTTAATAAACACTTTAAACGAAAATTAGTAGGGCTAAGTTATATTTATTAATTTATGGGATAAAAAATAATAATGAGAATTTAATATGCTTTCCAATAAATTGATAAAAAAAATCGTATGTAAGTTAATACGGATAAATCAAACAAGAAGATAATATAGGAAAATTAAAAAGGAAAAGCAAAACTGCTACGACGAAACCCTTACGTAATACATAACAGACGCGCACTTGGCAGTTTTTTATTAATAAACACAACTAAAACGCCGAAAAATAATTGATTTTTATGTACGCATATAAGAAAATTAATCTTATATGACAGTTTGACCTTTTGAGGTCGATTCGATTAGCTTATTTCGCGCATCTTATTCAGATCAAACGGGAATTCATTCCTGAATGGCCGGGATGAAGAGCCCTTTGGAGCCCTGCTCAGTCATTGTGGGGCTAGGTCGTTATCGGGCGACTGTCATGCCAAAACACGGGCCTAGAATGTTATCTCAAATCTCTTTCAAATTCTGCTGAATGCATAAGGGCGTCCGCGATGTTATCGTATCGGGCCGTTTGCTCCAGGCGCGCCAGCTGCGGCCGTCGGTCGCTTCTCTCTCGGTTGGTAATGAGCTTTGCTAGGAGAAGGACTCTTGGAAGGCCGATGGCGCGGAATAAGATATTTTTAAGTTTTGTAGAGACCGAGGAAATTTTAAAGTTTGGTTTTTATACCAATTTTTGAGTAATTAAATATTAATTGTCATAACCTATCAAAATATATAAAACTGATGAATAGAAAAATACAAAAAAAAGTAATTACTGATTTCTAACTTAATAATTTTAAGTAAATATTGAAATAGTGTAGCTTTTCAATTAAATTTTCTATTAGCCTCCTTAGTTTATTATTTGCTTTGGTGTTTTAAAGGGTTGTGAAACGTTCTGAAATATTCTAAATATATAAAAAATTTAATTTGACTTTCTGATTCATGTGTGGGCAATTGATATGTGTAAAGAAAATTAACACTAATCTGTAAAATAAATCATTTCTACTAGTAACAATAAGAAGAATAGAACGTCTGTCTCTATGTTCGTTTGTCATCATATTGAAAGAAGTAAGAGAATATGTAATTTCCAGATAAATTTTCTAATTTCTAAAAATTATACCTGTCTGTAAAAGGCTACAGTAGGAATCCCTACTCCAATGTTGAGGAAGTCCGGGTACGTAAATGTAGTTGTCTTTATTTCTCAAAAAGTTTCCAGATAAGTTAACTTTAAAACCCTTTATCTCTCCCCCGATGCCACGTTTGGGCATATAATGAGTATGCTGTTGTACTCAGATTATTTGGCAATTGACAAGTCCATTCATACTAAGCCATGGGAAAAGGCTCGTAGGACATAAATATGTCAATAATTTCAGCATTTATTGTAGTAATATTTCATTAATAAAATTTGTTTTCAACCTTATAATTTTGTAAACAATTGACTGGACCTTAAAAAAATAAACCACTGTATATGGATAACACAGGTTTACAAAAAAAAATTGATGCCTATTTGACCAGATCATTTTATTCTTATAAAAATTGAGGCCATGAATTCAAATCTGAGGTCCGTTAATCTCTATTACGTCAGGTTCAAGGCCATTTCAAGGTCAAATGGAATAAAATTCACTAAATAAATCTGAAAAAGTAGATATGTAGGTTATTGAGATCAGTAAACCCAAGTTCATGGGTTCTTTATTCCCTCAAGGTCAGCCAGAGATCATTTAGGGTCCTTACAATGTCAAATTGAGTAAAAACCACTAAATAAATCTGAAAAAAAAGATATTTATTATTTCAAGATCAAATAGAGAAAAACCTACTAAATAAATCTGAAAAAGAAGATATGTTCGTTTTTGAGGTCGCTGAATCCGAATTCGTGGTTTGTTTAATATCCCAAGGTTAACCAAAGGTCATTTCAAAGTTGTTTCAAGGTCATATTAGAAAACATCTACTAAATAAATCTGTAAAAAAAGATAATCCACGCACAGTTAGATCGATATCCGTTACACAGCAGACAGGCAAGCAGAGCGCGTTTTTAAGCCAAATCTCAAGCTCCTAATACAACATATCTCGCACACAACAACTAGGCTAGCGAAGCGAGTTTTTATAAGTATACAATCCCAAACTTTCATACATGCTGTGTCTGGAGTATATGGTTTTCGGAGAGGCTGGGTTTCATTTCATATACTCATAAATCCTTGCTTTTCGTCTCTGTCTGTTGCATAACGGTCCACTCGCCTGTCTTCTATGTAGTGGTCATCAATCTAGCTGTACGTGGAGTGTGTAGTTTTGGGAGCTTGGGTTTCGTCTTAAAAACTCAAACCGCTCGCCTGTCTGCTGTGTAATTGAGGTTTTGGGATCTTCAGACTCGCCTAAAAAGTTGATCCGTTTGCCTGCCTTGTTCTCTTTTTTAACAGATTTATTTAATGGAATTTTCCAATTTAACCTCAAAATGATCTTGAAGTGACCTCTGGTTAACCTTGAGGTATTAAAAGATCACGAATTCAGACTTGGCGCCCTTGAAGTCTATATATCTTGTTTTACAGATCTATTTGATGATTTTTTTCAATTTGACCTTGAAATGACCCTGAAATGCCCTCTGGCTCACCTTGAGGGATTAAACAAACCATGAATTCGGATTCAGAGACCTCAAAAATGCTCATATTTACTTCTACATGAGATTTATTTAGTGAATTTTACTCCATTTGACCTTGAAATGACCTTGAACATGACGTGATGGAGGTTAGTGGACCTCAGATTTAGATTCACAGTGTCTAATTACATAAGAATAAGATGGTCTGGTCAAATAGGCATCCACTTTTTTTTTTTGTAAACCTGTGTAATTAAAAAAGCTCTATATTGGAATTTTTCTTACCATTTAAAATTTTGGGAGGTGGGAGACTCAATTCGAAATATGTCCGCTTTCAAAGAATCGACGGGTTTTTGTGTTTTAAAAAAAACCCTTCCAGCAGTTGAGCCACCTTGTATACACACCGATATTCCATCTCCTTGAAAAACTTTAATATCCCCCACATCTTAACCATTTTAGGTCGCTGTAATAATGGGAGCTTTTCGCGCCAATGATACCTGTTCAAGAGACATAAAAGATGTTGATTTTTGTTTATAAGTAACAATTCCCAGCACGAAAACTGAAATTTTTAGAAAATTAACCATAACAGGGAGAACGGTATCAATATGATTTTGCATCCAAATAATCCTTTATCGCCCTCATCGTTCTTCCTGAATTTTCAAAAAAGCAAATATTCTATAAAAAAAAAAACGATACCAATACCAATACCAACGACAAATTTGATCAAATAGGAAAACAAATTTGAGAATTTGCCGAATGTGGATATGTAAACAGGTTACACTTTTCATAGATCATCTGCAATCTTGCTAGAGGATACTGGTAATAACAGCTCTAAAGAAACGTGGGGTATAGAAATAATTAATTGCCAGTTTTGTAAAGATAATGTTCCTTTTTGGTATTACATTCATTATCAGACAAAAATAAAACAACAAAGTGCTTTTATTCCTTTGAGTTAAAAAAAGCTTGCGATTCTTAATTAATTTTAATGAAATATTAATCTTACAATCCTATTAATATTTCACGACATTTTGTAAAACTTTAAACAAAATTCGCGGTGACAAATATTTTTAATTATAAAAAACCACGAAAACAAGTGCTAAAAATTGTATTTAACAGCATGTGATTTTATGTATTACAATAAATTAGCAAACACATTTAAAGATGTTGAATAGTGTCACAAAGAGGGTACAGAGACAGGGCAGGATAAGATGAAAGCATAGGACGGTCACAGTACTGCAATCTGAATTTGGCCAAAAATAGATGAAAGAACGTGCTGTTGATGCCGTTCATAATGCCCAATTTCTCATTCTGTCTCAGTAGAATTTTAAAAAAGGATCAAAACTAAAAGTTTAAGCAAATTTTTCTTTCGGAAATATACGATAAGGTAAGCACCAAGGTCAATACCAAAAAATTAAAGGTTAACCAGAGAGCCACTGAAAGGAAAATCCTAAGAGTGGCACTAAAAGATAACAAAACTAATGATTGGTTAAGAGAAAGAACAGGAATTCAAGACGCCGTCAAGAGGACTGCAATGCTTAAATGGCAGTGGACTGGTCACGTAGCAAGAGACATGGACATATGGAGTAGCAGGATGATCAGATGGAAAACGTGGGGAGAGCGCAGAGGAATTAGACGTCCTTGAAATGCATTGGACAGACGATATAAAACGAACTGCCGGGTTGAACTGGCTCAAAGTAGCGTAAGACAGGGAAAGGTGGAGGATGTATAGAGAGGCTTATATACTCTAGCTAACATAAGAAGATTATAATATCTGCATTTGTACATTTTTGGATAATGTCATATTTGTGAAAGTCGTAGTTCTGATGAAATTTTTGAAAATTTTTTCTAACGAGAATGAGTACCTCGAAAATAAATAACGAGGATAACATGGGGATCTTGAACTGCCGAAATAGTAGTGTACATGTAGATAATCCACGCACTCCAGCAATAGTTCGAATTACACGTTTTTGTATTTTAAATACAGAGATCAAGTGAGACGAGTAACCTCAGAAAACCCAACCATATTTTGTATGGCTTTAAAACTGAGCGTAATGGTATGAGAAAATAACATCCATTATTGAAATTTGCTTTAACCGATAAATAGGTTAGGATGAGGTGGTTAATTTCTTACAAAGTTCATCAACATGCATATCCCAGTCTGCTGTCCAGGCAAATGTCCAAAAACTTTACACATTGTACTTGGTATACTATATTATTAATTTTTAGCAGGTATGGTTTGAGAATACGAGTGTGAGGGGTAAAGCATATAACAGTTGTTTTATTCACATTTAAAAGCAACATGTTTGCATCAAAACAAAATTTTTAAGCATTTCTTCTATATTATTATTCGCCATTAGATAACTGCTATCAGCTGCAAAGTTACATTCCTGTTATCGCAGACGTCATTCAAGTAATACTTATGTTACCGTTTCCATGTTTTTCAGTTACTCACACTGTTAAACATAACCTTAAATTTAATGTCCATTTTGCATTAAGTTTAATAATTTTGTATCCAAAATCGTGAATAATTTACTGTTTTTTTGGTATATGGTTACATTCGATTTACTGGAATAAATTAATTTAGAATAATAAATTTAATGCATTACATTAAATGCATTTAATACACGTTTGTGAAATTTGCTTCCAGCACATTTATATTAAATTTAATTCATTTCTTTTGTACAGAGTAACTTGGGATGAGGTGATTAATTGCTTACAAAGTTCATTAACATGCACATCCCAGCAAAGTCTGCTGTCCAGGCAGATTGCCAAAAAATTTATACATTGTCCTTGGTATACTGATCTATTATTAATTATTAGCAGGTATGGCTTGAGAATGCGAGTTTGAGGGGTAAAGCAAACACTAATAATTTACATTAATCTAAAATAATTTATTTCATTAAATCTAATGCAATTATACATTAAATTTAAAGTTTTGATCATTACTTTTTAAGGTGACCATGTACATTAAATATACAGCCAGTGTTCATTAAATTTAAGATATATTATCGCATATTCAATGCACCAACATTAATATGAGGTCAAAAAATTCTGCCACCAGGAAAAGGTGGAAATTTTTCCCACAAATAGTGTACCGTCATCTGTAGACCGGTTTCAAACTCATTGGTTTTTTTCAGTACTGGCAAACATGTACTTCTCATCATAAGAAAATTTAGACCTTTAAGCAACTTATATCATACTAACCAAAAAATTCAATACAGGTTGCGCCATCTCCCGGAATCTCATGCAATGTGCCATTAATATTAATGTAAAATCCTTTAATGTTAAGGTACATGTGAATTAATTTTATTCTACAGAAAGTTTAAATATCTTTTCAGTTACTTTATTGAAATTTAAGATTCCACCGCCCCCCCCCTTGGACCCTCTACTGGTACAGAGTCTGGGTACTCCCCATGAGAGAAGTGAAAAGTTTTAGTTTGCGAACATCTCATTAGATGACGCTAGTGTGCCAATAAACTTGAACTTTAATTTATCGACTTGTCATCTGAAAGGTTTTGTCATTTTGATTAAACATGGCGATTCATGATGATGATTTATGAAATGTATTTCGTTGCTTTTGTATTTAGACGAGTCTTAAATAATTAAATTATTAGCCTTTTCAGTGTACAACTTATTGTGCGTTATTTTTAAAAATCATAGTGAAGAAATTGGTAAGTAAATTTTATTTTTGATTAATGTTAGTTATTTTTCTAAATATCAACATTTCAAATGTCTGCTCTTTTTCAATAAGTTTAAGCTTGCTTTTATATGTTTTTAAATTATATTATATTTTAATTTTTGTTGTGAAGGCAAAGAGTATTAGTAGATACAGGAACTGTTGTTTTATATACTACCATTCTATTTTGCGGAAGTTACACGTCAAGTCGATTAACTCTAAAATCAAAGCGCTTGTCTAGAAAAGCCATTGAATATAAGAATTCTGTTTCTGTTTTTTTGTCAACATACAATATCATTTAAAAGAAAATTAGAATTTGACAAAAGAATTATTGAAGAGTTAAGATAAGAATTAGTTTTATTTAAGACATCTTTTGGCGCTAGCTCGGTACAAACATTCTGGCAATGATTATCGTTTTATGGCAGAGTTGTTCCATTTACCATCCAGAAGGACATTAATATTAGTTGATACTGGTCTTTATGGTTCCCTAAAAGAAAGTTTAGAAAAACAACACATTTTAAATCTAACGTATTTCTGTGCATGTTTATATTTGATGAAATATCATTAATACGTAGTAATGTTTATAACAAACATGAAATTTAGTTAATGTCAAAACTCTATAGAAGATCTATAAAATGGATGAAAAAAAAACAACCTAACATGCATTACTTTTGTAAAACATAAATTGTTAAATAAGAATTTTTTGCTCATGCCTACAAAATGAAATTGAAAAGGACATTTGAAACTCGTTAAAAAAGTTTAGCCATCCTAAATATTTTGTGATTTAAAATACCAATTTTATATTTCATAATATGTTTAGATATTTAACTATTCCTTCGATTGTTCCTTCCAATTAAACTAGATCAAATATCTTGTAGCCTTTTTTTTTTTTAATTTTTACATTGTGGAACTGTTTTAAAAAAATCATCAAATGATACCTTAATTCCCTTTACGTAAATTCGTCTAAAAAAGTAAAGATAAGAGACGCTATATGTAACCAACTTTGAGCACAAGAAAACGTTTAATGAGCTACTAAAAGAACTATGAAAGTTATGGAATATTAAAAGTTGTATCTCGAGCTACAAAATAAACTGGGTACTTAAATAGCATTTTTAAAAAGCTTCGAATCTTTACATTCATTGAGGGGTCACTTATCTAAATAAATTGAACTTAGCCTTGTGAATGCCTTGAAAATATTGTTAATTTTAGTAAATTTTGATTAAATTTGTTAGAATAAAAAAGGCGATGGGTTAAAAATCAGTTGTTTTTCGAACCCTCAGACATAAATATAAAAAGTTCATATTTAAGCAATTCTTTAAAAATTATACCAAAATTATTCTTGTAAGGCGTCAAAAAGACATGTTTTGTGGTTTTTTAACATTTGTTAAATCAAACTCCTCTGTTTGTTTAACACTGATGCTCCAGATGAGTGAAAAGAAACTAGTATGTAATAAGAAGTCTTCACACTGTGTCACAAAAAAATATATTTTGATTCATCGAACACCCCACAATAATAGAATCAATAAAAATTGGAAAAAACTAAAAAATAGTACATGATGGATGAATTATTTATACGATTTACAGGAGCAATTTTCATTTAATTTTTATATAAATATTAAATTAAAAAGTGAACAAAATATAAACACAAAAGAATGTGTTAAATAAAAAATTTTTATATTTGTGTCGGAGAGTGCAAAAAACAGCTGATCTTTACCCGTCTCTGTGTACTTCACATAATTTATATATTACGTCATAAATATGGATCAGTGAATTTTCCCCTACGTAGTTGCTAGTGTGAGAACATCTCAGCAGATAGCGTAGAACGCAGACACAGGAATTAGTATTGAGTGGCCTCTCTATTCCTACATTATTTAACCTACGATATAGTATTTTACTTGCATGTAATGGCTGTTATTCACTTGAATTATAATATTCCCATACGGCTCTTATAGCAAACTTGATCGTAAGTAAAAACCAACATTGTATGCCCGTCAAATAATATACTATTACCTAATTTGTACTATTTTTGTTCTATCAACCTGCAGTATTCCAGAATAGTGGAGGAACAGCCTGACTATACCCATCTTCAAAAAGGGAAATAAAAATGACCCCAATAATTATAGAACAATAACAATACTAAACAGTACAAGCAAATTATTAACAAAAATCATTACTTCAAAACTAACGAGTAAAATTGCAATAAGTGAAGAACAACACGGGTTTAGACAGAACAGATCGACAGTTGATGCGATTTTCATTATCCGACAAACTATTGAAAAATCGATAGAATACAATAAACCTCTTTTCATCTGCCTAGTGGATCTTAAAAAAGCGTTTGATAGAGTTCGACTTAAAGACGTCTTGCAAATACTTCAGGAAAATGGCGTTAACCACAACTATATTACGGTAATTGCAGAGCCAAATAAAAACAATAAGACACGCATAAAGACACAACAAGGAGTAACAGAGGAAATGACGGGAATACGACAAGGCGACAGTATGAGTCCATTTCTCTTTAATTTAATTATGGACAAGATAATTCAAAATGTAAAAGAAGTCAATGGAGGATACAAAATGGAACGAAAATCTTTAAAAATCTCATGTTTTGCCGACGACGCCTTACTGTTAGCAGAAAATGAAGACGATCTGCAACGACTACTATACCGATTCCAGACCACATCAAAAAATTTAAATATGGAAATATCTACAGAAAAGACCGAAACGATGGTAATTTCAAAAGATCCTGTCAGATGCAAATTGGTGGTGAAGACCCATCCTATCAGACAAAGCATGTCTTGCAGATACTTGGGAGTTGATGTATCAAGCAATAAAAATCTATACCAGGAAGTCAGAGCACAGGCTAACAAGGCCTCAAGGATATCAGGTTGCCTGAGGGACATAATCTGGAAAAATAAGTATATGTCCACAGAGAGCAAAGTACGCATCTACAGAACTGTGATAAGATCAGTACTAACTTATGCATCGGAAACTCGAGCCGAAACATCTAAAACAAAAAGTATGCTACAAACGGCTGAACTGAAAACGTTAAGAACAATCAAAGGAGTAACCCTAAGAGATAAAATAAGAAGTTTCGAAATAAGGGAAGAGCTCAAGGTGTCTGATGTTGACGGTTCATAAGGTCAAGGCGCAGATATTGGAGGGACCATGTGGACAGAATGGGCGACGATCGATGGGCAAAATGGGCTAAGAACGAGACACCAAACACTAGAAGACCTACTGGTCGACCTCCAAAACGATGGCACGAATGTTAGACATCAACATCACAGGAGGCTTAATATAGCAGAAAATAAGACGTCGTCTTAAATAAAAGAGAAAGAAGAAGAAGAAGTACTATTTTTGCACTTTTAAACTAGATTTTTTAATAATCTGGTAATTAGGTAATATCATTCAAAAACAGTGTACTAATACGAACTACATTTTGCAATTTATCTAGCGCAGCTTATTTAAACTATTTAATAATGTAATAATATTTAAATACAAGGATTATTGATCAAATAGTACAGAGATTTTTGGGTACAAACCACTAACAGATTTATTCAAAATATGACAATGTCCGAATTCTTAAAATACACATTTTTAAATATAAACGTATAATCAATTTCAAAACAGAAAAATATAAATACCGTTTACCTTAAACAATTCCCATTATTATCCTATCAAGTATATGAACCACAAATCTACATATAATAAGGCAAAAATTCTTTCAATATATTAAATTAAAGAGAATGTACCTACTTATTACTATTTATACCTTATAATCTGGTGAGGTATCTTTCAAACTGAATTATATTTCTAGTTAGTTCTATTTCTGGTGTCTCCTAATCGTACATCGCATCAGAAAGGAAAGGTGTCTCACTTTGAAATACATTCGAATGAAGATTTTTGTCAAATTTAAAATGATTTAGATCGGGCACGTTTGCTGGAGGATTGGTTAATTGGGTAGATTTTTATCACACAAATTTTAAACTTCAGAATGTATCTCAGGATAATATGACAAATTCAATGGGTGATGTCTCTCGTAATTAGACAAAAAAAAATATTTTTAAATGATTGAATTTCATTTGAAAATCAGAATATTTTTTCCACAATTGCATATGTGACCTAAAATCGGTGGAAGCTGTAGCTGTACGAGGGCGGTCCGATAAGTAATTAGCCTACACAAGAAAAACGAAAATTTTGGAAAAGTGGCCATTTATTTCTCAACATAGTCTCCTCTCCAACTTCTTAACCTGTCCGAAAAATACATTTTCTGGAGGTTTGCAAAGTAGGCCTCCGTGGCGGCGATAACCTCCTCATTCGACTAAAATTTCTGCCAGACGAGTGACTTTTTCAACTTTGGGAACAAAAAGAAGTCGCATAGGGCCAAATCTGGAGAATACGATGGATAAGGCAGCAGTTCGTAGCCCAGTTCGACCAATTTGGTTATGGCGACGGCGGAGGTGTGAGCCATTACATTGTCATGGTGGAAGAGTACTTTTTTCTTCGCCAAATGAGGCTGTTTTTTCTGCAATTCGGCGTCGAATCGGCCCAATAATTCGGCATAGTAGAGCCCTGTGATCATTTTGCCCTTCTCCAGGTAGTCGATATAGATCACACCGTGTGAATCCCAGAAAACAGTGGCTATCACTTTTCTGGCCGATAAGACAGTCTTCGCCTTCTTCAGGGCACGTTCGCCAGGTGAAGTCCACTGTTTCGACTGTTCCTTGGTCTCTGGTGTGTACCAGTGGATCCATGTTTCGTCGACGGCCACAAAACGACGCAGAAACTCCTTCGGATTGCGCTTAAACAGCTGCTCTGAAGTGGTTTCATGGTTGCGCTTGTTGTCCGGAGTGAGCAAACGCGGCACCTGTCGCGCCGACAGCTTTCTCATGCCCAAAATTTCATGCAGGATATGACCCACGCGGTCTTTTGAGATGCCTACTATCTCAGCTATCTCGCGCACCTTCAATCGGCGGTCTGCCAATACGAAATCGTGAATTTTTGTTACGTTATCCTCCGTGGTAGCCGTTTTGGAGGCACCTGGGCGTGGCTCATCAAAAACCGACGTGCGACCACGTTGAAACTCGTTAATCCAATTTTTGATGATCGCCATCGAAGAGGAAGAGTCACCATACACCGCATCCAAGCACTCTTTGATATCGCTGCGCGATTTCCCTTCCAAAAACAAGAATCGAATCACCGATCGATAATGCTCTTTTTCCATTTTTCTAAAATCCGCGGACACGCCCGCTTCCATACGCGGTCAAAACAAAACTGCGAGTCCCATTCGGCTCAAATTTTGACAGTAGCCGTCTACGAGAATGTACTACACGATATTAAATTTCTCTTGCGATAGTGGCGCCATCGGGCGGTGAGGCTAAGTACTTATCAGACCGCCCTCGTAGACCTAAGCGCTGGATTACCAAAAAAGCAGCCCGCCACACACGCCAAGTAATTTTTCCACGAACCATTTAAAGCCGGTTTGACTCCTCTCTAACTTTAATTATATAGCCAGATTCACTAAGAAGGTTTAAGGTTTAGATGGAAGATAGATCATCTAGTCGCCCAATTTTGTTTTACTTATGATTTTGTCAAAATTTATATTACATATGTCAACAAATCAAAACTTATATAGGGAAGAATAGAAAACCAAGCGATAAAGCCTTGAGATATGTAAGAGAAATAATTGTATAGCGAAAATATAAAAATTATTTATTTTTGCCGATTTAGTAATTAAAGAAAATGTTTTTTTTTATTCTTGTATTTTTATGGTTCATAACTTACTAGGCTTATTATTGCTCTTGTCAGTTTAAACCCTCTACTGTGAACTTATATTGGCTTTAAAGTTAGGCCATATTAGTGATTTAGGAGTTTCAGTTTAAATTAATGAATTCCCATGCAGAATTAACATATCATCACAATTAGAACACGTTATGGGGTCGGCTTATCATGTTATCATGCTATCTTTATTACTATTTGGAAAATTATTGATTTCTGCGTGCTGGTACATACGCGGATTATATACTATCTTCAAACATACTCAAAAAAATCACGACAAAGAAAAAAAACTGGAAGAAAAATTAAAGAAAAATATTTGTATCTATCAAATATCGAAAAACTTGCTCCCTCACCGACTATAAACAACGACCAAACAAACTTACTCTTTGTTTAAATCTACTAGACCAATCAATATAGATTTTTTCGTGAAAAAAATACTATTAGGATACCGACTGTGCCATTACACTTAAAACAATCCTTACTGATATTTTGTCATGTTTCCCACTCTCAACTATGATGCATTAATTTGTATAAACATTTAAAACACAAAAATAGCGTTTTTTTTTTCGTTTTTTTGCTTATAGAATCAAAACTAGTGAAACGATCTCGATGGTGAAATCAGATGAATTATAGAGAATAAAAATACCAACAAAATGATCCCTGGACCACTCAATCGGATCATTAGTAGGGGAGAAGAATAGGAAAAACTGAAAAATTCAGCGTTTAATAAAAATTCATATCTCCGTCACTCATCAAGTTGTAAAACTGGCTCTTCGCGAAATAATAGTAATTTATGCGTGCCAAAATCAGGCGCATGCACAACTGCCATTTCAAATTTTGGTTCACTATATTTTAGGGCGTCTGGATGTGTCATGGATGATCCGATTTTGATTTTGTAAAAATATTTTGAAAGTAGAAGTATGATTCTACAAACCTTTATTTTCGTTTTGCATCACAAAGTTTATGAAATATGTGAGAAATTCTAGCAAACATGACCGAAAACAGGCGAGCGCGTGAAAGTAAAAGAGTACGGCGGGCAGAGCTGCTGCCGGTTGAATTAAATGTACCATACTATACAGGGTGTCCGTTAAGTACCTCCTAATTTCTCGGAAGTATACAGGGGAGATCAAAATAACCATACTTTGTCATAAAAAAATTCCAAAAGTGCTCCTTAACGGAGATAAAGAGCCCTAAAAAGGTACCCAAAGATTTATCTTATCGGCTCTTAATATTTTATAGAGATCATAAAGACTTATTAAGCCATACTACAGTAAATGTTTTAGATCATCAGAGAAGTCAGAAACGGACAGCCACACTCATTGGTGATAATTTTTGACAGGTGTCATTTTACAGAGCTAATAACTAATTTTTTAGATACTTAGGTCATTCCTTTTCAAAAAAGGTTCACTTAATTTATTTCGATAAAACTGACGGTTTTCGAGATAAATCGGTTTTTATGCGAAAAACTTAAAAGTTACTAAGGCTAAATATAAACAGGTAAAAATAAAATACGCAGAGTGTGCTGATATGGTTTAATTTATGGGGAAGCGCTGTCTAAGTCTTTGAAGGCAAGAAGATGTTATGTTGAAAGATTTCCAGCTCAGACATTATCAAGTCTGGAAATATTTCAAAGTGTTAATCGGGGTACAATTAATTTACAAGATTACTAAAATGCAAAAATAGTGAAAACCTTTAAATACTATTTTAGCAAATGTTCAAAATGGGCTCATACATTTTCTTATTCTTCGAATATTTTCCCGCGGTACTGCAAAAAACATTCTGGCATTATTACGGACTTCGTTAGACTGTTGTGCTATTCTCGCAAGTAATTCTTCTCTAGAATTTACTGTTGTTAAATAAACTAGTTTTTTAGATATCCCCAGAAGAAAAAATCTAAGGGATTTAGGTCTGGAGACCTTGATGGCCATAAAACAAGCCCACCTCGACTTATCCATCGAAGGCCAAAAACGTTAATTGTTTAATTTGGTTACAAAAATTGTAAATAAATCTCACCATTGAGTCTTCCTTTCAAAACAAATGAACCTATAAGGTTATTTCCCATGATGTCAACCTAGGCGCGGATCCAAGGGGGGTGGTGGGGCCATCGCCCCCCCCCCCTTCCCCAAGAGCTTTGAGTTCAGTAAAATAGACCTGATTTTGCCTCTTATACTATAGTTTATTCAAGAACTAGAGAAAGTAATAAATTTTTTTTACCATTTTTTTTCTTCGCAAACTACCTGTGTTCTTTAGTCCGGTGTCTTTGACAAAATCTGTTAGGTACATATATTTTTCATAGGTGTGGGTTAGCAATTTTATAATCAAAAATACCGGTCTATAATAATGGACTATTTGGGTTGGATAACAATAGATATTTGGAGGTGTGAAGTGTTAAAAAGGATTTTAATCCTTGTCATAGGCATCGAAAGGAGGTTTATTTTATCACTAAATATTTATGGCATAGAATATCATTTCGGTAATAAACGTAAAATAAAAAGCTTTTATAATATTATTTTATTTCTTATGATATGATATAGATAATTTTGACATATTTAACACAAATCACAACTGCATTTTTATTATTTTTAATTTTGGTATAAAAACTGTTTTAGGTACATTCAGACTAAAACGTAGCCTTTTTCTCTCAAAAAATTCTAAGTTATAATTTAAATACTTAGAAAATACCCATTGTCAAAAATACAAGAAGTTAAACATATATATATATATATATATATATATATATATATATATATATATATATATATATATATATGTATATATATATATATATATATATATATATATATATATATATATATTTATATATATATATATATATATATATATATATATTAATTTTCTTGATTCTTGAACCATAGATTATATCATTTTTCTTAATTTTGTATTTTCTTGGATTTAGGTTCTATAATTAATAAAACACAAAACGATTGACGTTTCGCCCTTTATTCAAGGCAGAACAGCAAAATATCAAGGAAAAAATTTTGAAAATGCCTTGAATAAAGGGCGAAACGTCAATCGTTTTGTGTTTTATTAATTATAGAACCTAAACCCAAGAAAATACAAAATTAAGAAAAATGATATATATATATATATATATATATATATATATATATATATATATATATATATATATATATATATAAATAAATAAATTCGTCCATATAATATTACAATTTTTTTGGGCTATCGGTCATTTTATCATTAATTAAAAACATTTTTAGGACATTTAACGTTTCAGTTTATTTATTTCTTAAACCATCTACAGCATTACAATTAAACACTAAAAAGGGATTCAAATGTAATTAATTTTCATATGTTATAGAAAATTTAAATAATAAATTCTGTTTACGCTGGTAAACATTACGTATCTAATTCGTAATCAAAGTCAGTGAAGCTATCTTCACTCAAATTAATTATAATTGGTTCCTCTACCTCACCGATCATGAGATCGAGTTTCCACATTTTCTTTTATTCTTTTATTATATGGATTTTTCCCAATTTTCTGCAGTAACTTTATTTAAAAAAATCTTTCAAAAGTTAAATTAAATTACTAATTTTACACTAAGTTTTGAGAGCAATATTTCCTTCTCCAACGGACGATCTATAAGAACAGATTTCCTATCTGGTTTTTCCCAGCAAAAATTAAGTTCTCTGAGCAATTTCCAGAGCTCAGTTCTTTTAATTTCAGGTCCCGATCTTCATTGATTTTAGTTACAATTTTGTCAACGGTTGGGATCTGCTTCTCATAATAAAATGTACGTACCACTCCTTTTATTGCAGTTTACATCTGTTCTTCCAACGAGGTTTTTTGTCTGCCTGTGATCCAATGTGGCTTGGGAGTACTAATAATTCCAGTTGTTTTATTCTCCTTCATTATTCAGTACATAGTAGATTTTTCAACTCCTGTCATATTGGAACACATCTCAACAGAGCTTTTAACATTATTATCTAGATATTAATATCTTAAAGCATCATAAACATTCATCATAATAAGTTTTTCGTTAAGGAAAAAATGCCTAGTTTAACGATTTTGGAATAAATTTAGATGTGGAAGCCATATCTTTTGGGTATCTCACTAATCTCAAATAATATATAAAAATAATCACAAACAAGATAAATCACTAAGGACACACTGTAAGGTGTACTTTGCTCACTGACATAAATTAAATTGAACTATCTGAAATTTTATTGTTGCGGTAAATTTATAAATGCTTATAATATTTAAATATAATTAGATTTACCTGCGGCACTGGAGCAAGTACGTTGGAGGTTTCGGTAACAATTTTATTATTCTTTCTATTTCTTGAATAGAGGATAAAAATGTGGATGCTTGCAATCTCCCCTCCCCTTCTCAAGAGCTTTTTAAATAGAACCGATTCTGCTTTTTATATTAGTAATGTGTATGCTGCCCCTCCCTAGAGCTTTAAGTTCAGGAATGTCTAAGCTGCTCGCATTCTCCTCCCTGTAGACAACTTGTTTTTTTTGTGTGATCGCCCCCCCCCACCTCTCTAAGAGCTTCAAATTCAGAAAAATAGACCCGACCCTGTCTTTTACACTAGAAATGGGAATGTTGCTGGTGTCTCCCCCCCCCCACCGTGGAAAACTTGCTTTCGTTTGCCATCCTGTACTTTTGTGATATCACCGCCCCCCCCCCCCAAAGAGAGAGGCTGGATCCATCCATGTGTCAACCTGCACATTTATAGTAAACCTTAGTTGGTGTTTATTTTGAATTATAGCTAGCGTGCGGGATTTCATCAGCCCAAAAATGTAAATTCTAGGAGTCTGTTATGCCATCTCTTATAAAACCGGCATCATCGGTAAACAAAATAAGGTTAGAAAAATTTAGATTTAGGTTATGTTGCTGTTTAAACGAGTTGGAGTAATAAAGTCTTATAGGATAATCATCTGGAAACATACCGCATACTTTTTCAACATGGTACGGGTAAAGTAACTGTTCTTCTAGAGTTTCATGTACCATCCATTTTGTAACATTGTTTTGTATCGCGAGTTTTCTTATGCTGTTTGGAGGGTTCTCAGTAATATCTTGCAAAATTTGTTCCTCTACGTGAAGGTCTTGTTATCTCCTGGGAGGGCCCTCACCACCACGTCGCGGCGAAAATGACCCTGAATAAAACATGTAAAAAATTAATTCGTTAATTCTAATCATATTTACCTGTCTCTTTTAGGCTTCGATAAACTCTTTGAAAGGTTTTTGGACTTCGCAATGTTCGGAAATCTTTCAGCATAAAGTTTTCTTGTTTTCGAAGAATTTGACAACGCTTCACCATAAATTAAATGCATATCAGTATACTCTGCGTAAGAATATTTTTCCATATTTTTAAATTGTTTTTACTAAAAGCTGGTTTTGACAAGTTTCGTCAATAGTCATTCATTATGTAGGTATTAACAATAACCTGATTTTTACCTGTTTATGTTTGGCAATAGTAACTTTTGAGTGTTTCGCATAAAAACCGATTTATCTCGAAAACCGCCAGTTTTATCGAAATAAACAAAGTACTTAAAAAATCAAAATGACTTCTATCAAAAATAAGACCCAACGAGCGTGGTTGCAAGCCCGTACCTGACTTCTCTGATGATCTAAAGCATCTACTGTAGTATGATTTAATGAATCTTAATGGCCTATATAAAATATTAAATTATACAAGTCGATTCAACACTTAGAACCGATAAGGTAAATCGCTGGACTCTGAATCTCCGTTGAGGGGCACTATAGTATTTTTTTCCTATAACAAAGTAGTGTTATTTTGACCTCATCTGTATGCTCCCGAGAAATTAGGAGATACTTACCGGACACCCTGTATAAATACGACTGCCCCCTATAGCTACGCTGCATTTTTCACTTATTTCACGAACTTTTTGAGACAAAATAAAAATATAGGCTTATAGAATGACATTTCTACTTTCAAAATCTTTTTACAAAATTTAAATCGGACCATCCATGACGCATCGAGAAACGGTGATAAATCGGGCACTAAAAATTCAAATGACAATTGTGCAAAAACTAATGATCCGACAGTGTTTGGTTTTTCACGCTTAAAGGAGATATAAATTACTATCATTTCTCGAAGAGTCAGAGCTACAATTTGAAAAACAACGGATACGAAATTTTGAAACAAAATATCGCTACGGATTGTTTGTAATATGATGGCACAGTCGGTATATTGATAGTATTTTTGTGACAGAATCAATTATTCTTTTCTCTATTGATTGGCCTATACTGATATAATCGAAAGTTTAAATTTTACGGACACGATGAGATACTCATCATAACAGATTAGACCACTTCTAGTTGCTAGAATTACGTATGCACATTAAGGAGAAGTCAGAAATTGGTCAAAGATAAGTATGAAAATACTTGTAAGATTTGAAGTTCTTGCAGTAGATAATAGTAAAGTGCTTAGAAAGTAGCTGTCGTTGAGAAATTTCGCATAAAAGTTATTAACACTCCCATTACAAACGCAAATTTTCAGGGCCATGTGACAATTTATTTTATACTTTATATTAAAAAAAATACTTAAATAATTGTTTTCTACTCTTTAGTCTTTAGTTTAAAATCGATTGCAAAATTTATACTGAACAGACAAAAATCAATTGTAAAATTTGTACCAAATAGACAAATAAACAAATAGTCAAAAAAAGAAGCTGTGTGAAGTTATAATCTGTATGGGGCTAGGAGAAATTATTTTATACTTTCAGTCCGTTTAAAAACTTGGCTATTAAAAATTCGTTTTTGTTTAAATAATTATTTTCTGCTTTTTAATCTTTAGTTTAAAATCGATTGGAACAATTTGTCTCGAACAGACAAAAATCGATTGCAAAATTTGTTTCGAACAGATAAATAAACAAGAAGGCAAACAAAAAAATGAATTGATTGTCATTGTCATCTAGTTCTGAGCTACGTCTAAAGTTTCAAGTCTCTAGCTCATCGGAAAGTTAGTTTAAATCGATTGCAAAATTTGTACCGAACAAACAAACAGACAGATAAAAAAGCCAGTTAAAAACGTGGAAAAAACATAGTAAAAAACGTGATAAAATTAAAGTTGACCATTAAATAGCCTTGAAATATACATTCAAGGTCATTTTTAAGGTCGTAATATTGTCATCGAGTTTATATATGTGCATCAAATTCCAGCTTGATTGGATAATTGGAAATAAAGTTGACCTTGAAATGATCTTAAAATATATGTTCATGATCAGTTCTAAAGTCATAAATGTTGCATTGACCTTGAAATGATCTTAAAATATACGTTCATGATCAGTTTTAAGGCCATAAACGTTGCATTGTCATTGAGTTTATATATGTGTATTAAATTTCAGCTTGATAGGATAATCAAAGGTAAAGTTGATCTTAAAATGACTTTGAAATATACGTTCAAGGTCTGTTTCAAGCTCATAATATTACATTGTCATCGAGTTTATATGTGTGTGCTAAATTTCAGCTTTTTTGGATAATCAGTAGTGACGTTGACCTTAAAATGACCTTGAAATATACATTCAAAGTCAGGTCCAAGGTCATAATATTGTATTTTCACCAATTCTGAGCTATATTGACAATTTCAAGTCTCTAGCTCATTGGGAAGTTGGTTTAAAATCGATTGTAAAATTTGTACCGTACAGTAAAACATATTAATAAAAACATGTTAAAAAAGAGAACACCTGAAAAATTTATTAACAAAAAGTATTGAAATTCTACCAATACTCGTAACATTAATATGAAAAATAAAATAAAGTTCTGCTTAATATATAGTTTTAGCCAAAAAAGATTTCATATCTAAATTAATCTTAAGTCTCAAATATTCTTATCGCGACGCATTTGTCCTTTCCTGTGTATATTAAAAAATGATTTATTAAATTAACAGTAATATTACTCTTAGATTAGAACTTGGTATGTTTTTTTCGCATTTTTTGTTTCAACTGCAAATTAATTTCAGAAGAATGCCATCATAAAAACTTGCCATGTTCTAATCTTAAAGTTGCATTAACTGGAATTATATACACCTGCTTTTTAAAAATATATAATATTGACAAGTTCAGCAATATAAAACTACATGTCTGTCAGTCCGTCTGCATATCACATATTTATGATTTTATATTTTTTATCTTTTGCTAAGAATTTTTTTCAAACGTGAAAGAAAATTGTAAAAATAAAATTAAGGTGCCTCCCCGTATATGAAAAACAAAGGAGGAGAAACAAAATCTTCCGAGAAATTGATCCTGGTGGTTTACAGATGAATCTCGACAGGATGAAAGGGTTGGAACCGGAGTGCTCGGTAGGAGCACGAAAGGCAGAAAGTTTTATTCTCTCGGACAATATGCGAGAATCTTAACAGCGGAAATTTATGCTATTCTGCTGTGTGAGAGGGACATTAAGAGCAATAAGATAATAAAAGTATGCTCAGACAGTAGGGCTGCAATACTGCCACTGAAATCTAGTGTCGTAATTTCGTAACCGGTATCTAAGCGCAAGCATGTACTGAATAGTCTGACAAGGCACAGCTGCACACGCGTGTAGGGCTCAAGTCACTCGAGTATACTCTGGAGTGAGGAAGCAGATCGTCTGACAAAAATGGGCTCCGCGATTGAACCATATAGACCTCAGCCAATACCACCTCTGCCAATTAACCTTAATAAAAGAGAATTAAAATTATCGGTTGAAAGCAAATTTATTAAATAGTGCTGAAAGGCCTCTGGAATGAGATATGCCAAGGAATATAAAACTGGATCTAGAGAAGAACTCCGAATCGTGGTGGGACTATTGACAGACCAGTGCCACCTGCGGGACCATCTTTATAAGATTGGTGTCATTAAGGATCCGATGTGCAGATGGTATCTGGAGGAGGGTGAAACTATTGATCATGTCCTCAGAGAGTTCCCAGCACTCAACGCACTGAGGCAGAGACATTTCGGAGATACAGTTTTATCACCTGAAGTTGTTAGGCAAATTTAATTAAAGAGGCTCCTTGGATTC
Source organism: Diaprepes abbreviatus (assembly GCA_034092305.1). Taxonomy (NCBI): domain Eukaryota; kingdom Metazoa; phylum Arthropoda; class Insecta; order Coleoptera; family Curculionidae; genus Diaprepes; species Diaprepes abbreviatus. The sequence continues at coordinate 26,667,584 of JASJET010000103.1, forward strand.
GTAAAGGCAATCAATCTCGAATAACTTACGACCATGGTGAGATGTAAAGGGCGCAACGAGGCCTAGGCATAAAAGATCAAGTGTCACCACCCTCTGATCATTCATTCGTTCAAACCGAAAGCGAGAACAAAATATTCAACATGAACAGTTTTAAACTCATTTCTTGTAAGTATTTGCGTAGAATTAGGGTCTGTATACTACGATCTGGTTATCGACTAAAGCAGGTTCTCCAGTCCTATTTCCCTTGGTAAGCTTAAGATGTTGGACAGCTTCAAGGTGGGTAGCTCCCCGTCTTGGATTTGATGTGTTCCCAAAAAACGCATTCTAGGGTTTTCTAGAACGCTATACGCTGAAAGGATATGAATAGAAGTTTCGTCCTCCTCCTCGCAGAATCTGCACTCTTCTCCTTCTACCAATCCGAATTTCTTGAGTTGTCTCTTCAGGTGGCAACGCCTCATCAGGACCCCTGTCAGAACTCTGAGTTAGTTTCTACCTAGGCTTATACATTTTTCGAATCTCTTTTGGTCGTAGTTCCCAAGAAGTTTCTTCGCTTATCTGAATCTTTTCAGATCCGTCCAATAATTGGATCTCCTGCTTTCTTATTCTATTTTTAGTTCTTCCAGCATTACGTTGCTGCTGACTCCACAGAAAGGTTCTGCCCTCAGAAATGGTGTCTCAGCCCCTTTTCTCGCGAGCCTGTCTACTGTTTCATTCCTTTCCATCCCGGTATGTCCCGGTACCTATATGAAGGTGTACTGCATCGCTTACAATGGATTTATAAACAACAGTCGTCTAACATATACTGGTCTCAAAAACTTTGATAATTTTGCTTAAATACATTCATCATGTTCATCGTTCACACTTCCAAGGTCGTCCGGGAAAAAATTCAAATAAGAATACAAAAAATTTATTGTAAGGGAAATGTTCACAGCCATCGTAATTCTGTAATAAATTTGGAACTATCTTTTGATAATTGTTATTTTACGCAGCCTTCTCAATGTCCGTCAAATGGTTCTCAAACGTTTTATCACCCAAAATTTTCCTAATTTGTGGACCCACAAATATTACTTAGTTTAACGTCAGAAAGATTCGTGTATCAGTTCGAAAACTCCGGCCCTATCTTAGCCAAAGCTTTGACAAAATTTTTCATTAAGCCTAACTTAATGTAAAACAGCGGTAATATAATGTATACATAACATATTCGTTTCGAATAGACCAAAGTCGAAATGGATGTACTAATCGTCGACTTTTGATTCAAAGGATTTTTTACAGTTTACTGAATAACCTAGCTATATAGCAGGCTTTTTATTTCCGTTGTGCAAAAGAATACCTTTGGAGCTTATCTTCGAGGAATCGATAAAAAGACATCATTTTTCTGGGTTGAATTTAATTCCAAAAGTCCAATAATATCGTGACAATCACATAGGTTTTAATCCTGGAGCAGTAAATATTAACTCTAGTGCCAGGATCAAGCAACTTCCACTATTGCAAATTTGTGGCAAGTAATTCAGCTTTAAACTTTGATAAATGCAAGTATTTTACAAGATCGTTCAGTTTAGACCGAGTTATCAAATGTGGACTGTCCTCATGGCCGACCAAGCTGCGAGCTAGACTGTTCTCTATTGCTTCTCTGGTGCAATGAAATAGTGCTCGATGTATCAGCGAAATTTTCTAATCGGTAGTGTAGAAGCCTTTGAATAAGGTGCAGACTTAGAGACTGGCGATATATTTCCAAATTCTATTTTGTCTTTGTTTGTCGACGTGAAATCAAAAGATTTAGTTTAGCAAAACGAAGAATCCAATGAGTGATTAGTTAGTTCTCTCTAGATGATTATTTCGCCCAAGTTTAAAAGTATTTTTTTATTTGAATACCGGTAGTTGAGGATCAGTCTTTGGTTTGAGCAAACCACATTAGGAAATCAGAATTTATCTTGATGTGGCATTGGAAACCCAAAATAATGTAAATAGGTATTTTGTTCTTCGTTTCTTATAGGACAGCCTCGATTTAACTGAATAGTTTGGTCACAAAGGTAGCAAAAACAGTTCCGGTTCATTTTACATACTCTAGATAACATTTTAAAACAATCTTTTGTATTTACATACTTTACTTCATTTGAAAATCAAACACAAAAATAAAAACGGATTTACCTGAGAGTTGTGACGTGATAACAGAAAACAAAAAAAATCTTTGTCAAGTATCTACCGCCGCTTATATATAAAAAATATATTTCGTTCAGGTTAGTTGAACAAGAATAAGTTTTTTTGTAAACGGGGTTATTTAAGTATATCTACGCTTATAGTCGGATGAAAATAGTATAGGTGATTATTTTTCCTAATTTTTCTTATTCAGACTTTCTTAAAATTTTTAAATTACTGGAGTTGCTTGTTAATTTGATAATAAGGGTTTTGAAAGTGCAAAGGCGAATGAGTTTAATATTTCAAATTTGATAATTCTATTATTAATAGATATATAAGTATCAATTATTTCAAGGTAATCAGATCTCGAGAAGTACATAGATTGCAAATCAGTTACAAATTGCAAAAAAAAGTAGCTGAGTCGATCTGACGCAGAAACAAAACAGATAGCAAGGATTTTGGTAACATCCCAGAGTCGTACTGTCGGAAACCGTTTTTACAGTTTATTTACACACAGTTTCATTAATTAATCGACTTCAAAAAAGAAGCATGTTCTCATTTCGATCGCTATATTTTTTCATATATACATGGATTATTGCCGCCTCCATCCACTCGAATAAATTTTTTTGTATTTGGTTCAAAAAGTTACTGAAGTAGTCCCATATAATTTTCGCTGAAATATGGAGAATAAAAAAATTAATATTGTCCGATTTCATATACAGGGTGAGTCAACGATTGGATGAAGTAAGTTTGTGCCTTTTCGGTGAAATTTACAAAGAAACTATATTTATTGTTTGATACAGTTTATTTTTACGCAGATTTTAAAAATATTTAGGACTCTACAGGGTGAGCCAAAAAACTAGGACAGCATAAAGTTTGTTTTTTTTTAAATAGAACATCCTATATACGAATCGTATTTTCGATTTAGCTTATAATTTTAAATCTTTTTTATTAAGGGTTTACTATAACAAAACTTTATACTTTCTGAGATAATTAAGTTTTAAGAAAAAAAGGCACATTTTCAAGCATCAATTCAATCCTAAATAACATTTTCAATTTTGTGACAAATATATTCAAATTTGGAATTTAGCAAGGCCAAGGACAAGTTAACATAATTTTTACCTAATATTTGCAATAAAAGCTACAGGGTGTTGAACACATCGGCTCAAATTTGAACAAGTTTAAATGAATAAATATCTTTTTTTTAAATGGTACACCCTGTATATTTTCATGTTATTTAATAGAGTAATAAAAACCCTAAAAGTTTTGTTCAATATACCCTATACCTATTTATAATAGTTTTTGAGATATTTCAGTTTTTCTTATTTTCCACACTTTTTACAGAAATAGTCTTCATTATCATAGTAGCCATGGCAAAAACAATGTAAAAGAACATTTTTCTGTGTGTCAAATTTATAACCGCAATCGCTTCTTTTGGTTTTTATGTAGTGTAGTTTGGTTTTTTTTGCATTCATCTTATATTGTAAAATGAATTTTCCAAAGAATGAGTTAATAGATATGATTTATACAATAGGAGAGGCTCAAAAAAATTGCCTTCTTGCTCAAAGAATTTACAAAATGAAGTATCCTGATCGACGCCAGCCTAATACCCATACTTTTCAAAACTTAATGCAAAGATTTGATTCTTCTGGTACTGTTGATTATCCAAAACGTAAAGTGGTCAACAAACCAGTAACTAATGAAGAAAAAGAACTACAAATATTGTTAATTGTTCAGGAAAATCCTTATATTGGTAGCCGTCAGTTAGCAGCATTATGTGAAACATCACAATCCACCGCTAATCGTACTACCAAGAAATATAGGTATCATCCATATCACATGGAATTACACCAAGAATTGCATGGACAGGATTTTGAAAGTAGTGTAAACTTTTGTCGTACAATAAATGCGGAGATTCAATTAAATCCAAATTTATTATGCAAGGTAATGTTTAGTGATGAAGCTACTTTTAGAAGTAACGGTGCCGTAAATAGACGCAACATGCATTATTATGCCACAGAAAACCCATTTTGGATTAGAGAGGTGCAACATCAAAACCACTGGTCATTAAATGTTTGGTGTGGTATTCATTATAATCGAATTATTGGACCCCACTTTTTTAATGAACCACTAAATGGCCATAGTTACCTGAACTTTCTACAAGAAGAACTACCCCAACTGCTTCAAGGTCTCGATAGGGATGAGCTCGACAGTATGTGGTTCCAGCACGATGGTGCGCCTCCGCATTTACATCGTGAAGTTCGTGCGTTTTTGGACCAACCATATCCGCAAAAATGGATTGGACGTGGGGGTTTCATTGAGTGGCCACCAAGGTCTTGCGACATCACCCCATTAGATTTCTTCCTATGGGTTATATTAAAAATAAGGTGTGTGTTAATCTACCAACAACAGTGGAAGATATGCGAAACAGGATTAGGGATACCTGTAGAACAATAACGCCACTAATTTTGTCCAGGGTCCGAGAAAATCTGCAAAAAAGACTAAATTTGTGCATTGCACAAGAGGGTCGTTTATTCGAACACTTATTAAAAAGAAATAATTAATCTCAGTATTTCATAGGTAATTTTTTTGTTTCAATTTAGTATAAAAGTAAATATGTATTTGCATTGTCGTTATTGTTGTGTTAATTTCTTCACATTATGTTTAATTAAACTATTGCCGTTGTAATATAACGAATAATGTATTTCATCATATTTAACCACATTCTATTTGTTTCTGTAGTTTCTTTTTATTATTTTACATGGCTACTATGATAATGAAGACTATTTCTGTAAAAAAGTATGGAAAATAAGAAAAACTGAAATATCTCAAAAACTATTATAAATAGGTATAGGATATATTGAACAAAACTTTTAGGGTTTTTATTACTCTATTAAATAACATGAAAATATACAGGGTGTACCATTTAAAAAATAATATTTATTCATTTAAACTTGTTCAAATTTGAGCCGATGTGTTCAACACCCTGTAGTTTTTATTGCAAATATTAGGTAAAAATTATGTTAACTTGTCCTTGGCCTTGCCAAGTTCCAAATTTGAATATATTTGTCACAAAATTGAAAACGTTATTTAGGATTGAATTGATGCTTGAAAATGTGACTTTTTTTCTTTAAACTTAATTATCTCAGAAACTATAAAGTTTTGTTATAGTAAACCCTTAATAAAAAAGATTTAAAATTATAAGCTAAATCAAAAATACGATTCGTATATAGGGTGTTCTATTTTAAAAAATACAACTTTATGCTGTCCTAGTTTTTTGGCTCACCCTGTAGAGTCCTAAATATTTTTAAAATCTGCGTAAAAATAAACTGTATCAAACAATAAATATAGTTTCTTTGTAAATTTCACCAAAAAGGCACAAACTTACTTCATCCAATCGTTGACTCACCCTGTAGTTATTGGGGTCACAGATGATAAATCTGTAACGTATAAGTTTTCAAAATGACGGATCTAACATGAAGGAAATTTTACATTTCTCGATTTGATCCAAAATTGCAGCCCATGTTTTCGGCCCTTAAGCACATTGAACATCGCATTTTAACATATAAACACTTCGCAATAAACAAATGTTCAAAATTATTATGCCGCATTTTTAGGATTTTGTATCTTTCGCAGAGTAAAATACAAGACCTGTCACTAATACTTCCAATACTTATATTAACTACTTCTAAACAGAGCTAAAACAAAACTATCTCATTACTATTTCTTAATATCTTTACTATTCAAATACTCTACTAAAACTCTTATGCTATCCCTATTTATATACCTATAGAACTTCCTATACAAATCTAGAATTTACTGACAAAAGTTGAGATCTGTCTAGAAATATGACTCATCGATTAATATTTCTTTCCGCACGTTATAATAAAGATGATTCATCGCATGGCAATATTTGTATACGAGGGCGTACCAATAAGTTTCTCCTAATCATCCGTAACAATATGTATCGAACAATTAGGCAAGCTTAGGGATTTCTATGAAAATATCTTTTTGTTACTTACAGACAGTTGAAAATGTTTGGGATTATTGAATGAAATGCCGTAAAATAAATATAGAATGAAAGTACTCGAAAAGGCGCTTCGTTTAAAAAAGATTCATTGAAATCTGATTAATAGCTTACGATATAAAGCACTTTAATATCAAGCTATATTTGTGGTTATTAAAAGAAATGTTACGCCTCAGCAAGCAGTGGTCAAAACCGAAATTAAAAGTTCAAAATCGTGCCGTGCTGCATCAAAGTCATTATTTCGGCTTCTATCTAACCGATTTGGATGCTTTTTTAAGGATATGTCATCCATCAAGGAGAACGACTTTTTTATCCTCAAACATAGCATGATCAGATCGGGTTGAATCTTTCATTAAATGAAGCAAGTATTTTCATAGCACATTTTTTTGCAATAACTGCAAAGTTATGCAGTTTTTTATAGCGCCCTGATGAATTTATAATTAAACATTTTTCGAATATTTGTTTATTGTACAATGCCAATCTGAATAAATTTATGTGAGAAAATCTATAAGAATCTATGTAGAGTTTCACATGGATCTGAACGTTTGTACCGAGAGATACAGATATTTTAGCATGTTAGAGACTTACTGTTGACAATAATATTCCGTTAGAGATATAATTTCTTTTTTTGTCTGAATAACCTGCTAGAGTGGAATAGAATTTAATTTATTCTTCGCTATTTATATTTTTGATGAAATTCACGGACAGACACTGAACGCACTTGAAAACAGCAATTGATGACTAACAGTGATATGTTTATTTCTATTACAATTGTTTTGTTTTTAATTACACTAATTTTTAAATTTTTCATAATTTTTATGGGATGAATGAAACTGTTACCTTTACGAGGGAAAATACCATGTAAAATATATGCTGTAATGTTGACCTAAAGATTTGTTCATTTTTAGGTAATCGAGATTATATCAGTCAATCAATTTTAATGAACTGCCACTGGCCAATCCGAAATGCTCAATTTATTGTTAACTTAATTTTGGAACAGAGAATCCACGTCAAATTTGAGGATTCGGGAATTGAGCTTATAATGAATGTGAAACCAATTTTAAACGAAAAAAATATTTTTGTATAAATTTATTAATTTTAGAGATTGTTTCGAGAATCTCAAATTGTTTGTAGAAAAAATATTTTAAAACCACATAATATAGTTTTTATGAAAGTTTAAACCATAATATCTACCTACAACAGAAATCGTTAAAAATTTGCGGTAAGTATGCAGGATATAACCCTCAAAATGATATGGTCAAATCAGATCATGGCCTCAGGTAATTTTAGTTTGTGATCGGTCAATAAACGACTTTACAATTTTTTTGAATCGTTTATATTTTTACTGTCGGTGTGCCATATAGACGATAAGTAGTTTGACTTAAAGCCATAGTTATAAGTTCAATCTCCAAATCGTGTAATATTCTACATATTATTTTTCAATACGAATGATATAATACAAAATAATAAACGAGAAAAAAGTTGAGAGAAAGAAAACTTATGGCAAGATAAACAGAAGATGGTACTGCTCACTCGCCCAGAACTTTGGGTTTACAACAATGCTAATTGTAGATTTTTAAAAACTGAGAATTTGTAAAATTACACACCAGCAAACAAAAAAGAATTTCCTATTCAGCGGAGTGAACCAGTGCAAGTTGTCCAAGAGTTAGGCCAACAACTCATATAATAAAAGAACAAAGTACTCAAATGAAATTTATCAATAACATCACGGTCCAAAGTCATCGACCGTTCTCTTAGTAGTAGTAGTAGTAGTGAAATATTTAGTTTCAGTTTTTGATTTCTTCTATGTTCCCCTCAATTTAACAATTTTTCCTTTCTCCGACTTTGCATACAGTTGCCGTGAATATTACTACTTTATCTTGATATCGTCATCTAGCTTTTAAGTTTATCTGGCCTTGTTGTCAAGCAAAGTGACATTATGAGATTATACCGAAGTCTTAAATTCTAAGAGCCTAGAAATAAGTTTTCTTTTTGTAATAAATGCTTGTTTCCTATGATTATTTTAGTAATAATATAAGCATTTATGGTGAAAAAACATTGTTTTGCATTATTATTACATATTGCATAACAACAATTAATTCCTCGACAAGCAAAGCGATAAACTAAATCTAGTAACGCTGTATTATCTATGAAGTGCTGTTTGGTTTTTATACTGACTCTAGGTTTGCCAACTGCGGTCTCATATTATTGATTTTTTTATTTAACTGAAAAATATGGGTACACTATAAGTTTAAATACTTTTAAAATGTTGTATATATGTCCGAAGGTGTCAATGTTCCGTTTCCAAAAAAGGACGGGCGCCCGTTAAAATGAAAAATTCATCGTGAAAGTTCTGTACCCAGTGATAGTAACCGAATGTGTAAATGCCATTATATAAAAACATTATGAAACTTTTGAAGAATTTAATAATTCCTTGAAACGAAATAAATCAGTTTTTAAATACCACCAAAATTGTATAATGACGAAAATGTTAACTGGACGATTACACTAGATATTTACATTTATTGTAAGTAGTACCATAGTAATGATATTTGAAACTACCTACTTTAATATTCATTTCTAAAATGTTTCCAATTTCAAATATATATATATATATATATATATATATATATATATATATATATATATATATATATATATACAGGTGTGGAAAATCGAGAACAGAACCTCTTAAAAAAAGGAAACGTAACAAAAAGCGACGGACAACCCGTTTAGCCATGTTGATGAAGTAAAATAAAGCATACTGTTGTATCGTAGCTTGCTTCCTGGTTTCCAGCAAAAATGGCGTCGGGCAAGGACTTTTCGCTGGTTTCGGGTCGTCAAAACACAGTGGGTCGAAAGCACGGATTTGATATTAAAAATAAAAATCGGATCCAACAATAGCAGACTAAAAGTTTAAAATCATGAAAATAAATTCGAAAAACGTCTAATGTGGTTCAACGCTTTAAAAATAAAATAAAAAGAATAATTGTATTTCCATGAATAAAATATTGCGCTTGACTTCAAGGTACATTTTAAATATAATACTATAATAATAAATACATGGATATCGATAATCTTTAAAAATGCGAAAGTACTTTTTCCTGTATGCTTAGGACTTCTTAATAAATACCAATACAAATAATTTGTAAGTAATATAATATTTATTGATTAACATAAATGAATAAATAATACGACTGTAATAAAAATAATAAAAAAAATATTTTAATCATTACCTTTTTTATTAAAAACTCTTTTCTCATGTCCCAATACGTACGAATTATTATCCGAATCATTACGACGTCAAAAAGCAGTGTAAGGATCCGTCGATGCCAAAAGTTTTGGAACAGATCCTCCATATTTTTTTCTCGGGCTTGCCACTTCTGTGTGTCACGTCGATACGACAAATACAAGCAGCACTCGAAGAATCGAATACATGCGTGTAGAGTTAAGCTTGAAATACTCTGTATTTATTGGAACACAGTATCAATGTTGTTGAACTGAGATGTTGTTTGGCAGAGGAACAACGTTGGACCGATTTCGTTCCAGCCACAGCATTCACCTAGCCGTCTATCATCGTCAAAGATACTGTACTGTACTGAAGGTGGGGTGGCAAATGGAACTCTTTTATATGGTGCAAGTTGTTTAGTTCATAATTTTCTTTTTTCTTTAAAGACTTGTTCGGTTTCTGTTGAGTTTTCGTGTTAACACCTGCTAATTGAAGTGAATATATATATATATATATATATATATATATATATATATATATATATATATATATATATATATATATATATATATATATATATATATATTAAATATACAATGAAGATATAAATTCTGGAATAAATTCATTACTTAAAAAAGCTTGGTTATTGAAAAATCGTTCGAACAAGTCTATGTTTTTTTGTACGAATTTTTTCCAATATATTAAAGGATACAGGGTGGCTCAAAAGAAGCTGTACTTTAATCAATTTCGATTATTTAAATAGTGATCCCCCATTTTTTGTACACTTTTATACACGTTAAATCTCGAAATGAAATATAGCTATTTACCAGTATAACTGATACAATGAATTATTCCTTTGTCACATTGTCAGTTTGAGTTAATTTTAACCGAAAACGAAACCTACTGAGGCACATAGGATAGAAATTCTTATGATGATATAGGATATGACGATAGCGTAGGAACCCAAGAAGTGTGTCATTTATTTTAAGAAATATAACTTGAGGCCACCGAGGTCTCCAGACTTAAATCTCTTGACTTCTTTTTGTAAGGTTACGTTAAAGGTAAAGTTACCTAAACTAAGCCAATTAACACAGAAAATTTAAAAAAAGGAATTATTCGAGAAATACGGTTAATTACTAGAACAATAGTCATGTTCAGAATGAATTTATATATCGCTTAGGATACTGTCAATTAATCAATGAGAGGCAATTTCAGCATTTAACAAAATGATAAATTAACAATTGTTACTAATTCATTTCTAGTTTTAACTGTCTATAAATTGAAAACAATTACATTTAGGTAGGACCTGTAATATAAAAAATGTTCAAAACTTTGGAGAGAGTCTAACAGTGTACAAAGAATTGGGAGTCAATATTTAAGAAAACCAAGTTGATTATAGTACAGCTTTTTTCGAGTCACACTGTATAATATAATATACTGGTAAAAGTTTATACCAAAAATAGCAACAGAAAGTAGAAAAAAAAATATGGATTTAAAGAAAAAATTTAAAATCCCCAAAGAATAATACAAAACCAGCTAAACCAAAAAATGCTAGTTTTAGGCTCGCAGAATAAAGGAACGAATAAAATTAAGAATTCTGCTAAAAGAACAATACAACTATGGGCTTTTGTTTCATTGTACACACAATCACGCCTATAAAGAAGTCATTGGCCAATAATTTTACCACATTCTAAAACTATCAAGGATGTATGTAATAAGTTTTTAACCGATCATCATATCGATGAGTTAGTACTTCATGTACTCATAGACATAAAAAATTATTATTATTTAATATAGGTTGCAAATCCTATAGAAGAAAGTTAGCTCATACGTAAAAAGAGATAGAGCATTTTCGAGGAACAGGACCTCTCTTTCTAATGACGAAGCTAAGCACGACACTCCAAACGTCATTGAATACTCCTGTCACCTGACCGAAATTAGAAAGAGAGGTCCTGCTCCTCGAAAACACACAAAGCATGAGTCAACTTTCTTCTATAAGATCCGCAGTCCATATTAAAGTGATATTAATTTCTCTTGCGTCTATGCATGCCCTCGACAGAATAGTAAAGTTAGGTTAGAAACAAAATCAATCACCTTAATAATATATCTGTTCATATCACACAGTGTCAAATACCTCATATAATCAACGGAATCAGCTGGAGTCTTTCAATATTGCCACATTTCAAATATATCAGTATCATTTACCCCATTTTAAAAAATGTTTCTGCCTTCACATCGTACTCCGCTAGTCTTCCAGTTAATAGCTTATTTAGTTATTAAAATACTGATAATTAAAACACACAAATTAAAGGAAAACCAAAGATACATCACGAATCAGCTATTAAATCATATTTTTCGTGCCACGAAGAAAGTGTTGCTATTATTATTACAGCAAAGAAAAATACATACGCAGAGTATAAAATCAAAGATAGAATCTTCGATTTCGATAATAATTACGTTTAATAACACCTATTTGTTGCAATAAATTTATAAAATAAGCATCTTATTCAAGATAGAACACAAAGTCCTCTCAACCATAGATAATATAATTTTAATTTTTATAGAGAGAATGCACGGTAGTAAAGTATACGAGGTGTTCCCTGATTTTTTCATTTGAATATCTATCGCGATATGATTAATTGGATACTTCCTTTCGATTAAAATGAGCGTGAACTCATTTCTGCAATTCTAAAAACACGCATTTTGTCTAATTATATGTTACTTCTTACCTTATTTTCAAATAAAACGTGAAGTAATAGAAACTTCTGTTAATGCCGATAAATTAAAATGTTCATAGTTTAAAAATAAAATTTACATACGTTTCAAGAATACTTTTGTGAGGGAAAGTGATTTTACTATGGCAAATAATTGAGTGGGTTTTCTGCAACAGTGGTGAAATCATTTCCGTTTCGGTCTGAGTCCCTTAGAGATCAAGAAAACTACCACAAAGAAATGAACATACTGCAAAACGCCCTAACAAAAAGTTGTTATTAAAAAGAACATATAGACAAGACTCGCTTGGGCCCGAAAAAGCGCGAAAGCCATGAGAAGAGCTCCAAAGCTTTTGTTCCTTACCCACCAAAGACAAAATCGCAAAAATTCTCAAGAGACACAACATGGAAACCATTTTCACAGTAGACCGTAAAGTAAAGGATCTCCTGCCAACACCTAAAGAAAAAATCCCTCTAGAAAACTAGGAGGGTATGAAATTATATGCAGAGAATGCAGCTCATCTTATGTAGGCCAAACATAAAATAAGCGCCAGAAGAGACGAACATATAAACGCTGTCCAGTAAAAACAATTTCTTCTGCACTGGCCCAATAGTTGTTAAACACAGGATATAAGATAAATTTCTCAGGAACAAAAATGCAATCGAGATGTGAAAATCTGTCCACAGGAGTTACAAGCGAAGCCAACAAATTTACAAAGATGCCTAACAACTTAAATAGCAGTGATGACAACCAGCAATTGCCTGATACTTGGAAAAACCTGCTTTAAAATGGGCTTAGAGACTTATGTTTTAGGCATCTTCGTTTGGCCTATGATATCTCAGAGAAATTTGTCCCAAATAAAGACGTCCCATATAAGTCATTTACTGCATGAGAAATAATACAAATAATAAATCCAATCGATCAAGTGTTCTTAATAACGAAATTTGAAGCTAAGGCTCACAAGTGCTTGCGCGACTGGCCCTCCTAACATCGATTTCTAAATTTTTAAAATTTCATTAATTTTTTGTAGTTTTTTGACATTTTGACGTAACATTTGAGTGTGAAAACTTGACAAAATATTTAAAAATCTATCAAGAGTTTTCCTCTATTTTGTATGTGTTAAGCAACCTGTGATAATATTTTAAATCCCATTGATGAGACCACCATTTGATTGAAATGCTTATAGGGAAAAAAACCAGAGGCTAAATGACAGAAAAAAATTATATTTTCCTCTAACAGTCTTAATTAGGAACTTTTTAAATCTCTTAATAATGTTCAATAATCTATAAGTAAATAAAAAATACATTAGTAGGATAATAAAATGAAATTTCAAATATATACTTAAGCAAATCAATCCCATTTAGGCACAGATATTCGAGAGAGACAATTTAGAGAATGGGGTGTCAACTCCATTGTTCCCCGATGGTCATTGAAACGAAGTTTTCAGGTCAGCATTCATCGCCACTTCGCCAAATCGTGTCCTATCACTAATCAACTCAGATACAATAACTTTCTCTCCCCTGCTTTTCGTTCCATTCAAAAGTTCCGAACGCTTTGCAGGCACAATGAGCTTTTTTCATTTTTTACATCAAAAGCATTTAAAAGGGTGAAAAAATCCTTTTTTGTTTATGAATGCTTCAACATCGCTGGACGGATTTTTTTATTTTTGTTTTGTTACGTGATGTTTTATGTTCGTGTTTCTTTCTGAATAAAAAATTGGTTAAGGAAAATATGAAATTTTATTTTCTAGATATAATAAAAATATATGAATGGTTACAATTTAGATGTTAGGCATTTATTATTCAAGTTCAGCAAAAAATGTATTTCTCTCTTGACCTAGATTAGATCTGTTATTTCCTTCAATTTTGAAAATGAGCCTAAATATAAAAAAATTTGCAAAACAATTTATAATATAAAAATATTAAGATTTATAATATAAAAAATATATTAATACGGATTTTGTAAATTTTCTCTTTTTAAGCGGTTCAGTAGTGGGAATAGGGGGCTCCTAGTTGACCCCCCCACCACTTTTTTGATTGGTCAGCCAAGAATGACCTTGTTTCTGATTGGCTGCCCAAGTTCGCCCCCTATTCCGATTGGTTTCATAAACTCCGCCTCTTTTTGCTCCACCTCCTACCTCCTTCCTAACCACCACAATAGTTGGAGGGGAGCTGGTAGCAGTTGGAGGGGAGCTGGTATTTTAAAGGACTGAATCTGAGCGAGCTACATTCATTTACAACTAGTCTTAAGCTTATATAGAAGATTCACCACTAATAAAGAACAGTGTTAAATTAAAAATAAGTGGTAGTTATGAACAGTGATTTGCAAAATGAAATAATCAAATTAGGTAAACAGTTTACTAAACTTCAAAATTCCGAATTAAAGAATGCAATGCTAAGGAAAACACACCCCGAGTGGGCACAGGTATATTATGAGACTGCCTTCCAATACCAATTAGCTGCAGAAGCCTGTTTAAATTATAGAAAAACCCAAAATTTGCCGAAGTTCTTTCATGAAATAAAGAAAATAGGATTCAGTTACTTTTTAAGGATATTGAAGGATTATATAAAAGATCCTGATATATTAAAAGAAATCGTGGAAGAGGAAGAGAGAGATAAAGAGATATTGAGAAACAGGGAGGTTTTAGTGTAGGATTTATTATGGAATTATTAATAAGAGAAATGTATGAAGAGTTTTTGATGTCCGCAGCCTGTTCCGAGTTTTATGCATATGAAGGTCAAGAAAGTGAAGCGCAGAATATTATAGTGTTTTTAAATTATATGGAACATGCGGAATTATGTTTACTAGCAGCTAAATGTTGTAGCGAATATTTAAAAAATAAAAATATAGATATTTTAATATGTAAACTTCAAGAACTAGGATTAAATAATAATATTTCATGTATTAAAACAATGTTAGAAAATAAAACACATAATTTGTAATCAAGTCTTTTATTACATAAAAAAATTGTTGTAAAGGTAATAAACATTTGATAATGCACATACACATGGTATTTTTTGATGATAAAAGCAGCAAGGATCCATTTTCTTTAGGGTGGGTTGTTCATCAATCTCGATAACTGGTTTCATGGAATACTTCTTTACGAAATCTGCCTTTTCTTCCCCTTTTACATAAACATAGTCCACCTTAGCGCTTAAATCTCTTATGATATCTCCACATTTGTGTAATGGTGTAAATCCTTCACACCATTCAATGCAATGGTAATTTTTTATTAACCACAGAGCTTGTTTGTGTAAATAGGATGGTAAATGACCCATCGGAAATGGAGCTTTGAAAATAAAATGACTTGTCTTTTGCCCATCGTACGCTGCTAATTCCTTTACAATAAATTTATTATTTTCAATTTTGAATCCTTGAAGATCTAGAATAAGTTTCATATTTTCAAATATTTGAATTTCTTGATCATTTCTACTTTTAATTGATATTCACTTATTTGTTTTTTTAATTTCTGCAACTGAAGTTGAAAATCTAATACTCGAACTGAAATCTCGTAAGACATTATATAAATGAAGAATTCTGGTTTGGCTACGTTAATAAATATCAAAATTGACGCGTGCGCTCTTAAGCGTAAGTAGCGGTTTGTTTAAAAAGAGTATTTTATCTTAAGGAAATTGTATTACAACTGTTTCACAATTTTTGTTAATGGATTGTAACTGAAAACTTTATCATGAATTATGACACAATATGCCGCTGTTTTAGGGGGAATTTTTTCCTTGGTTTCAAATTCAATTCTCATGGTTACTGGACCTGTTTGTAGTAAATCTCTTTGATGTGAACAATTAATGTAAACTATAGGAGCATTTTCTTTAAATTCTTTCGGATTAAAAATTGGTTCCACTGGAGAGTTATAATACCCTTGACGAAAGTCTGTAAACATTTCATACAGAGTAGCAAATTTATTATTTTCAAAGTCAAGTTGAAGATCATTGTAAGGATATCTTTCTGAATTTAAAAAGACATTCATATTTCTTAAATTACAATGATCAAATTTACTCATATCCATTTTTAGATTACCACGTCTATTTTTCTGAAAAGCAATTAGAACATGACGTGGCGTTTCGACTTTTGTAGATGTTTTTACGGGCCAGTTGTGCCTCGTAGTTTCCAATAACTCTGGATATTCAACTAATTCCCAGCTTCGGAAGGTTATTAGTATATCACTATTTTTGTCAATAATTTTGGTAAGTGCTAATTCTTGCGGAATCGCTACAGTAAGATGAGGAACTCTCCAACACAACTTGGTAATTTTAACTTTGGGTTTTTCATCTTCATTACTGGATAATAATGCATTTGTATCATCATTACTTCTTATTAGAATAAGTTCTTGTTGTGAATTAAGAATAATCTTATTATAATCTTCAAAAAATCCTGAATACATCTTTAATGGTATACATAATGAAACATTACCTTTGTCATCAGTCATAATTTTTTCTTTAGATTTTGTTTTCGGATACCAACCGGCATTTTCCAATTTAGCACTTTCATTTTGATTAAATGAAATATATCCCTTAAGAGTTGAAGTTATACCAATATCCCGAACGGAGTCAATAGTAACACCATTTAAAATATAGCGTAATTCTTTAAATAAAAATGCCGGAGCATTATTAATTAAAACAGTATTAGCTAAAGGGGAATCATCTTCTTTAGTTACTTGCAATTCCACATAAATTTCACTTTTGCAAGGTAAAGGATATTTTCCTGTTTGTTGCAAAGCAATTCTGATTTCATCATTTGGTCCGAGTTTTGTAGGATTAAAAGGATCGAAAGAAAGAATTTCCCAGCTTAATATTGATTCATCAACCAATACATTTTCTCTTACATTTAAATAATCCATTTTTATTTAAGTTTAAAACCCAAACTTTGAAGAAATTTTCTATTAGAAGGTGTTAACCTTTGGAAGTTTGATTTCCTACTAAAGGAAGTTGGTTTCTTTCTTGTCTTATTAATGTTTTTATTATTAAATTTTCTAGTAAAGTTTGCAGATTTATTGTTATATAATATTACCATCTTTAATCTACTTTTTTAAGATGTAGTCTGATGGTTATGGTTTCTTCTCTAAAATTAACCAAATCACCTTCCTGATCTATTATTTTAATGGCTATTTTATCAATTACTTTAACGGTGACTGGGAAATATATGACGTTTTGAGGTGACTCAATTATTTTGAACCCTGGAGCAACGCTCGGGAAAAATTGGTGTATTATATGAACAGGTTTCCCGTTTAAATATGATCCCTCTGCAATACTGCAGTCTATATTTATTGAATTTACTTTAATTATTTCCGCGGGAAAATCTGATATATGTTCAATGTTGGCTTCCAATCGCCCATTTTTAAACCCTAATAATTTACCAATAGTTCCTTCACGAAAAGTTATGGGGGCTGAACATTTAAGATGTGTACGTAAAGTATTATTATTTGCATAAAGACTAAAACTAATTTTATCCTCATCCAAGTGTTTTTTTAAAAAATCTGTTATGTCTTCTAATTCGTAGCTACCTGGGGGTATGGCTATTTCTAAATTTTCATCATGAATTAATACATTATTCCCAACATCAATATTGGGAATTGCATTAAATGTTTCGAAATTTACAAGACCGATAACATATTCAACATCTTCATCTAAATATATTGGAGGATGTAACTCTGATGTTAAAATAGCGGAATTGCCGCTAAGAACAAAACTATATGACATTTTACTTTAAAAATATGTTTAATAATAAACTAAAATTAGGTGTTACATATGGTTATAAAGAAATTTTAGACACAATTGACCACAATTTGTTTTGTTAAAGTTTTGATAACTGTTATAATTATAATTAACAATATTATTATTTTGGTCGCTATAAAAATATTTAATTAATTCAGAAGGGGGTCGCAAATTACCATAACTATCAAAATATATTATGTTTTTTCCTTTTTTTGTATATGCTATCCAGTGAGTACCAACACCACTGTGATTATCTAGATTGACAATTGCACTTTCAATTAACTTTATCTTTTTTGGTAATTTATCCCTCATAAAAATACCACGAAAGTTGGGAATTTGTAAATATTTAGCGTATTTAAGTAAATCGTAATTTGTAAGTGCTTTTCGAGGTATATGTTTTAGCAGTTTTTTGAATAAGGTTTCAAGTATAATCCACATCCTGTTTTATAGGGTTTTAAATAAAGTCCACTTCAGTAGTGGATATATGAGAGAAGGAAAGAGGAGGAGGAGGAGTAAGAGTAAATCATCAACACTTTTCATCCTCCTCCTCTTTTCTTCTCTCATTATACTTTTCAAATCTCTCATTATACTTATTAAAAACCTCGTATCATCAACACTTTTCATCCTCCTCCTCTTTTGTTTTCTCATTCGAATTATCTCGTATACATTCGAGTTACTTCGTGTACATTCGAGTTACTTCGTATACATGTTAACATGACCTTGTATCCCTTCTTTAAATTTTGATTATAAAAGCAACACTTTACCAGCTTAAAACATACTAAAATGAAATATGTCTTCTGCTTCTAACGAAAGTGAATTAAATTTATTAATTCAAAAATTTTATAAAAAATGTAAAAGTTCTGCTTTTGAGTTCGAACATTATGCAGTTGATAGTGGTCCATCTTGGTTTCAATATTATTTGGATATATCTAAAAACCATATAGAGGCTGTGAAATTGTGCGAACGTTATTTTCAAAACAAAGATATTGTACAGTTTATACGTGAATTAGTGAAGTTAAGTTGGTTTCATGATGAAGTTCGTCATTTAAACCAATATATTAGAGATCCTGTTGTATTACAAGAACTAATCAAATCGCGTGGTGAAGATGATGCCTAAAATTGAAAATTTTGTGAGGGACCTTTATGAAGGGTTCATTATGAACGAAGCATGTTCCAGATATTTATCTTGTTTAGTTGAAGAAGAAAGTGAGGGTCAAGATTTATTGTTATATATAAAATATGTTGAGCATGCAAATTGTTGTAAAAAAGCAGCAGAATTGTGTAGTGAATTTTTGAAGACTAAAAATGTGTTAAAATTCTTTGATGAACTTAAAAAAATTGGACTCAATAAAGAAATAAATTTATGTATTGATTTATTGGTTAATTAAAGTTGGTGTGAAATAAACTATTTAAATTTGTATAGTTGTTTTATTATTGTGTAACGGCTGTTATGTTTAAATATTTGATTATGTAAAGATAGGAAAATATAATTTTCTGTTAGTAATGTGGGGATGTGGATAAATAAAAAAAATATTATTACATTCATTGTTAATTTATTCATTCATAAAAAAATTTTTATACATAAAGAATACATTAGAAAGGGCACACATTGAAGGTGATTGAGAATGATAAAAACATTTAGGAGATGATTTATTTAAAACAGGTTGTTCGTCCAATTCAATTATTGGCTTAGTACAATATTTTCTAATAAAATTAGCTTTCTCTTCTCCTTTAATATAAATGAATTCTCCTTTTTCTGTCAAGTTTTTTACTATAGATGAAAAATTATGAAGAGGAATATATCCTGTATTCCAATTGATGCAGTGATGAAATTTCATTAACCATTCTGCTTGCTTGTATGTTTCTGGTGGAAGCATTTGTAGTGGATACGGTGGTTTAAAAATATAATGACTCATTTTATGTCCATCAAACATTGCAAGTTCTTTAGGAATAAACTTGTTGTGTTCATCCTTAAATCCTTGAACATCCATAACTATTCTCATTTTTTATTTAGCAAATTTTTAAAGTACTAAATTTTTTTATTACAAATTGTTTTTTCGAATAGTTTTCAATAAGATTTTTTAGATGTTTAATTTTTTTTAAAAATAGTTCTATTTTTTCTTTTTGTATTTTGTACATTCCATTTGATGTGCAACAAACTATGGTATAGAAACAACTGATCTTATTCGATATATTTTCATTTTAATAATGATATTTGATGTGGTGGGAGAAGTTAAAGTTGTTTAACAATTTTTGTTAATGGATTATAGCTAAATACTTTATCATGTATTATAACACAATACGCAGCTGTTTTTCCCGATATTTTTTCTTTTGTCTCAAATTCAATTCTCATGGTTACTGGGCCGGATTGTAATAAATCTCTCTGATGAGAGCAATTAATGTAAGCAATAGGTGCATTATCTTTAAATTCTTTGGGATTAAATATTGGTTCTATTGGAAAGTTATAATATACTTGACGAAATTCAGAAAACATTTCATACAGGGTAGCAAACTTATTATTTTTAAAATCAAGCTGAAGGTCCTGGTAAGGATATCTTTCTGAATTTAAAAACACATTTATATTCCTTAGGTCACAATGATCAAATTTACTCATATCTGATTTTAAATTACCACGTCTATCCTTTTGAAAAGCAATTAGTACATGTCTTGGTGTTTCAATTTTTGTGGAGGTTTTGACAGGCCAATTATGTCTTGTATTTTCTAATAACTCTGGATATTCAATTAATTCCCAACTTCGGAAAGTAAGAAGAATATCATTGTTTTTATCAATAATTTTCGTTAGTGCCAATTCTTGGGGAATGGCCACAGTAAGATGTGGAACTCGCCAACAAAGTTTGGTTATTTTAATTTTCGGTTTTTCATCATCACTTGTGGTTACTAAAGCATTAGTGTCATCATTGCTTCTTATTAGTATTAGTTCTTGTTGTGAATTTAAAATTATTTTGTTATAATCTTCAAAAAATCCCGAGTACATTTTTAATGGGACGCATAGGGAAACGTTTCCTTTTTCATCAGTCATAATTTTTTCTTTAGGTTTCGTTTTTGGATACCATCCAGCATTTTCCAATTTAGCACTTTCGTTTTGATTAAATGATATGTATCCTTTAAGAGTTGAAGTAATTCCTACATCTCGAACTGAATCAATTGTAACACCATTTAAAATATAACGTAATTCTTTAAACAAGAATGCTGGAGCATTGTTGATTAATACCGTATTAGCCAATGGAGTATCATCTTCTTTGGTAACTTGAAGTTCTAAATATAATTCACTTTTGCAAGGTAAAGGATATTTTCCTGTTTGTTGTAGAGCAATTCTAATTTCATCATTTAATCCAAGTTTTGTAGGATTGAAAGGTTCAAATGATAGTATTTCCCAGCTTAATATTGATTCATCTACAAGAATATTTTCTTTTACATTTAAATATTCCATTTTATTTTAGTTTGAAACCTAAACTTATCAGAAATTTTTTATTAGAAGGTGTTAACCTTTGAGAGTTTAATTTATTACTAGTTAAATGTCGTTTAGTATCTTTCTTATTAATGTTTTTAGAGTAAAATTTTTTTGAAAAATTATAATTTGAGACTTTTTTATTATATAAAATAACCATTATTCATCTATTTTTTTAAGATGTAGTCTTACTGTTACCGTTTCTCCTCTGAAATTGATGAGATCACCGTCTTGATCTACTATTTTAATGTTTATATTGTCTATTACCTTTACAGTAACAGGAAAGTAAAGTACATTTTGTGGTGATTCTATTATTTTAAAACCAGGAGCTACACTAGGAAAAAATTGATGTATTATATGAACAGGTTTTCCATTTAAATATGATCCTTCGGCAATATTACAATCGATGTTTATGGCGTTTACTTTAATAATTTCCGCTGGAAAATCTGAAATGTGCTCCTTAAGACCTTCTAATTCCTTATTTTTAAAACCTAATATTTTTCCTATAGTTCCATCACGAAACGAGATAGGAATATCTGTTTTAATATGTGTTCGTAAAGTATTATTATTGGCATAAATATGAAGAAAAGTACGATTGTCCAAAAATTTTTGAATAAAATTATTTAAATCATCTATTTCATAACTACCTGGTGGTATTCTTATTTCTTTATTTGAGTCATAAATGAAAAGATTATTAGTCTCATCAATATTTGGAATAGCATTAAAAGTTTCAAAATTTACAAGTCCAATGGAATATTCAAAATTTTCATCTAAATATATTGGAGGATGAATATTAACAGAAAGCGTGGGGGAATTACCACTAATGACAAAACTGTACGACATATCTCTTTAAAAATTTTTAACAAAATGAATTAATATCGTTTTTCAACCATTATTATAAAGAAATTTAAGACAAAGCTCACCACAATTTGTTTTGTTAATTGATTGATAATGATCGTAGTTATATTTCACAATATTTTTCTTTTTATCGCTGAAAAAATATTTTGTTAATTCGGTAGGTGGTCGCAAATTGCCATAACTATCAAAATATAAAATATTTTTCCCTTTTTTTATGTATGCAGTCCAATGAGTTCCATCACCACTATTCTTATCGAGATTAACAATACCACTTTCATTTTTATTAATTTTTTTTGGTAATTTATCTCTCATGAATATACCTCGAAAGTTGGGAATTTTAAGTAGATTAATATATTTACTTAAATCATAATTTGTAAGTGGTTTTCGAGGTATTTGTTTTAACAGTTTTTTGAATAAGGTTTCAGATATAATCCACATCCAGTTTTATATGGTTTTAAATAAAGACCACTTCCTTGTTTTCCTACTGCTATAGATTCCATCATTTTATTATGTCTTTTGGACTCTTCTAATTTTTCTTTAGCAGCTTTTGCATCGTTGACAGCTTTCGCAATACCTGCTGCTCCTCCTCCAAGAGCACCTAAAGCGGACAAACCAGCAAATAAAGGAATAAGAGGTAGAAATCCACCAGTTTTTGGAATTGGTATGATTCTATTTTTTGGTGATAATATTCTACTATCTCCGATAGATCTAAGTGCAGTTTGAATAATATCAGTCAAACTTTTAAATTGTTTTCCGTTTAGTGCTTGTCTTGCTTTTGAAATAGCTTGAGATAAAGTTATTCCTCGTCCTAGACGAGTTTTTCGACTTCTGTTTTTCCTTCTTTTTTTTAATCCCATACCAAATTTTCTTTTAATTTTCATTGCACCTCTTATTCCAAGTGCAGCAGTTTTTTCTCCAAAAGTGGCGTCTTTTGCTCTGAACCTTTCGGCAGCTTTGTCACCTAATAATTTATCAGCAGCGTGTCGGCTTTTTATATCATTTGATTGTGCATAGGCAATATCATGCTCTTTACAAGCTTCATCCAATAAGTTTATGCCTTTATCGCCTCTAGCTAGTCTCTTTTCTAGTTTGGTTCCAGGTCCACAAAAATTATACCCAGGTAGATGTAATTCAAAAGGTAACTTATTTATTAGAGTATTAATTAAACCACTACCTCTTTTTCTGACTCTTCTTTTATAAATGGGTTGTTGCTTATATGAGATTGGCATTATATAATTGAAATCTTGGAACAAACTGACTAGTTTTAAATTAGAACTTACCCTTTATACATCCTCTTATATATGAAAATTGTCAAACAACCTTATTCAATTATTATTAAAGACCATGAGACTTCAAGAAATAATTTTAGAAAACATGGAAAATTGTTTGAAGGCTCTAGTAAAAGGGGGTTAATTATTGGTCCATCAGGGTGTGGTAAAACTAATATCATTATAAGTTTAATTGAAGATCCCAATGGTTTACGGTTTGAAAATTTATATATTTATTCAAAGTCTCTATATCAACCAAAATATGAATATTTGAGATTACTTTTTAAACCATTGAGAGAAATTGGATATTATGAATCCGAAATTGAAGAAAATATTGTTTCTCCACAAGAAATAAAACCAAATTCCATAATTATATTTGATGATATAGTGTGTTGCAATCAGAATGTTGTAAAAGATTATTTTTGTTTCGGAAGACATAAAAATACTGATTGTTTTTATTTGTGTCAAACGTATTCTTCGATTCCAAAGCAATTAATTCGTGACAATGCGAATTTGATTGTTATATTTCAACAAGACAAAACGAACTTAAAACATATTTATGATGATCATGTTAATGTTGATATGTCATTTAATCAATTTAATGAGTTATGTTTGATGTGTTGGAAAGATAAATTTGGATTTTTGGTAATAGACAAGGATTCGAATTTAAAATCCGGTCGATATCGAAAAGGATTTGATTCATATATTTTCTTATAAAAATAAAAGTTTTGTAAAAAATTTAACTAATCATGAATGAACACTTAGCAAGAGAGCTTGTTAAGTCAAGGAAAGCTGTTAAACAAAAATATCAAAGTTTAAAAAATGCTGAATTTGAAGCACAATCCAAATTGGAGGAAACCTATAAACCAATAACTCAACCCCTACAACAATTAATTTCAACAATTGGTAAAATTGAATCGGCTGAGGTAAAGGAAGAGCTACAAACACCCATTAAAAAAAATTATGAAACACCAGAAAAAAGATTGTTTCCAACACTAACACCAAGAAAAAAACTACAGTATGGAACATCAACACCAGAAAAAAGAAAGACAGGGAAAACTCCAATTCTTCCTACAGAAATACCAACAATTATTGATTGGGAAACCAGTATAGCCTCACATAGTCAGATGCCATCTTTACAACAAACAAGTGTCATAGCAGAAACCACCCCTTCTCCAATTTCACAATCTACGGTAGGAAATCTTTCGGATATATTAGAACAAACACGCCAAACAATTCAAACATTTGTCAGTACACCTTTATATCAAGAATATTTATCAGGATTTCATGAATTACCTCGTCAATATATTGACGGAGGGGTAAAAGATGTGGAACATAAGTTTGATCACCTCTATGGAATAGTACATGATTTTGAAACTGAGAAATTCTTCTTGGGTTTAACACAAAGACCTATAGAAATTATCGGTAAAAACATAAAAGTTGAAGGTATAACTTATACAGGTACACCAGGTTTATATGAATTATTATTTAAAAAGGAACCAGTAGGTTATAAAAAACAAGATTTGGAAAATTATATGGATATTTTAAAGAGAACCAATGCATACCGTAGAAATTATGATCCAAATGAGCAGGTACAGGGAAATGGATCACAAAAATATATTTCTATAATAGGGCCTTATTTACAAAATAAAGGAATTACAAAAACTAAAACCATAAATCCCGAAACGCATAATATAGTTCAAGGATTTTTTGACAGACGAAAAGCTCCATACAGGGAAACTCGAATATCTTCGAAAAGAACAGGATCCGGAATAACTTTAAAAGTTAATAAACCTTATACCGATTACGTATATTGGGATAACGTAAATGAACTTGTTGATAGACTTCGACTGTTGGTAGCATCTATGATGGCTGGGAATACAGGACATAACAACGAAATTATTTCTATTATTGAAGAATTGAAAGAAGCCAATATAATTGTATAAAAGAATGTAGTAAATATTGTTACATAACATTGTTAAAATGACCATTGATAAATTTGGACGTCATATTTCTAAAAAGTATACAGTAGATATACCTACAATAGAAAATAAAATACTAGCCAATGTTGAAAATGAAATATTAAAAAATTTTAAAAGTGATGATATTGTTCAAAGATTTGAACCTGTGTTAAAAAATGATATTGTAAATTTAAAAAAGAGAGTTAGTGAAAATGATGAAAATGTGGAATCTATTTCGAAAAAAATTAAGTTATTTGAAGAAAATGTTGTGTCAAACTATGATAACAGGATATTAAATATAAAAAATATTGTCAAAGACAATGATGAACTATTAAAAAGTTTTTCTCAAAAAACATCGAAGTGTGAAGATGATTTTAAAACAATAAAACAGAAATATGATGAAGTAAAGAATTTTGAAAATAACATAAAAAATGAAATAACATTGGTTAAATCAAAAATAAATGATACTTCTGCAATAGAAAATGTTAAACAAATTATTATAAAAGATATGGTATCAAAGTTCCAAGAATTTACGAACAAACTTAATAATAGGGTTTCTGAAGAAATAGGTAATTTTCAAAACATTCATGATGGTATGAATAAAAACACACAACAAATAGAGAGAGCTATTAATACACACTTTATAATCCATAAAAAAGATAGCGATAATATTAATGAAATAAATCAGAAAATTAATTCAATTGAAAATAATGCTGAAATAATTCTATTAAACTTGAAAAATTTGGAAAAGAAATTAAACACAGATTTACAAAATGTAGATGAAAAAATTGAAAATAAATTTAAAAATGAAATTTTAAAAAATAGTGAACAAATCATGGAGATAATCTCACAATTAAACAATCTAAAAACAGAATTAAAAACCACTGTTGACGATGAATATTTTCAAAAGATGTTGAATAAAAGATTAGAAAAAGAATTAGAATCTTTAGCAGAACTAATACAAGCTATGATTAACACCTCTATCCATGATTTAAAAAAAGGACTTGCACAACACAGTTCAAAAATTGAAGAAATTTCAACAAAGTTAAATGATTATGAAAAATCTTTGAACGATGTAAGAATTGAAATTGGAAAAGCGATTTTAGATATAAAGAAAATAGAAAAAAAATTGGTAGAAATAAAATTAAATTTAACAAATGTAGAATTTCAATTAGGAAAAGATATAAAAAATCTAGAAAATAAATTGGTAAAAGAAATAAAATCATTAAACGAATTAGTTCAAAGAGCAGCCGAAGTTTCTAGAAAAGAGTTTAATGACACAATGGCATATGCTAGAGAAGAATTAAACGCAACAGTAAGAGAAATGAGAAACGAAAGTATAAAATCACTTGTTGTTTTTGAAACTAAAATTAATGTAAGAATTACCAACATTGAAGATGAAATCAAAAAAGTCAAAGATTCGAATAATGCATCTTTTAAAAATTTGGAATATAAAATCGAAGATGAAATCAAAAAAGTCAAAGATTCGAATAATGCATCTTTTAAAACTTTGGAATATAAAATCGAAGATTTGCTAAAAAAAGATAACAAACAAATAAAATAAGTTATTTAAAGAAGGTATTAAGAAATTTTATTCTAGTACTATGAGTAAAAATATTAAAGAAACAGTTGTAGATGAATTACATAAACCGGCAAGAAGAAGATATAGAAGAAGACGAACTATTGTTAAAAGCCTTAATGACTTATGGCAAGCTGATTTGGTAGAGATGCAACCCTATTCCAAATTTAATAAAGGTTATAGATATATTTTGGTGGTGATAAATGCATTCTCAAAGTATGTTTGGACTCAACCACTTAAAAATAAAAAAGGAAAAGATGTAACTGAAGCTATGAAAAAAATTTTAGAAAAAACAAGTAAACCGCAAAATTTGCAGACAGATTTGGGAAAAGAATTTTTCAATAAAGATTTTAAAGATCTTATGAATTATTACAAAATTAATCATTATAATACTTACTCTAATCTCAAAGCGAGTATTGTAGAACGCGTAAATCGAACTTTAAAAAATATAATGTGGAAATATTTTAGTAATAGAGGGAATTACCAATGGTACTCTATTTTACCCACTATTATTGAAAAATATAATAATAGTATTCATAGAACTACCGGATATAGACCTGTTGAGGTTAATAAAAAAAATGAGAAAACTATACTGCAAAATTCTTTTACTTTTAAAAAAATATTTGATTTAAAGCGCACTAAATTTAAAGAAAATGATTTTGTTAGAATTTCCAAACAAAGAGAAGCTTTTGAAAAAGGATATACTCCAAATTGGTCAACTGAAATTTTTCAAATTAGAAAGGTTCAGTTAACAAATCCACCCACCTATTTATTAAAAGATAGTAAAAATGAATATATTGAAGGAGGTTTCTACCAAGAAGAGTTACAAAAAGTTAAACATCCAGATGTGTTTTTGGTTGAAAAAATTTTAAGGAAGAAAGGGAACCAAGTTTTTGTTAAATGGTTAGGATTCGATAAATCACATAATTCATGGATTCTTAAAAAAGATGTATTGTAATTAATTTTAAGTAATATTGTATATCAAATTTTTAAATAAAAGACCTATTTATATAACATATTTTTTATTTACGATAATCCTTTTTACAACAAATACTAACAATATAATTTTTAAGATGTTTACAACTGAAATTAACAATATAAATTTATATTTTTACATTAAATCTTTCAATATATATTTTTTTTCTATGATCTACATCAAAAATACTTTTAAGAATACTTTCACATTGTTCAACTCGTTTTTCAAATCTTAGTCTGTCAAGATAAAATTTCTGATATTCACTTTTTCGAGCTTGTCTAAATGCAAAGTCCCATGTCACTAATATATAAACTTTATTATTGTTCTCACTGATTGTCACTGATTTCTTCATATTTCTATTGTAATGCACCGGATTTTCTTAACTTGTTTTCTAATTCCTGTTTATGTAGAGATAACATTTCTAAAACAGTTCCGACATTCTCACTGTTTAAATTCTGACATGGATCCAAAACACTATAAATATGAGACAACACATCTCCTGACTGATAATTATAGTGATGAAACAAATTAAAATATTTGGAAAATTCTTGCTTTTTAATTATATGAATTCTGTAGTCAACAAGTTCATCGATTTCAACTAATTTATCTATTGATTCTTTTCCCAGAATCACATAATGTTCATCCTTTTGAATTCTGATAACAGGAGAATGATTTATTTTTTCAAAAAACACTGTGATTTTTTCAATTTTTAGTGGGTATGCATATGCTTGAGAAGAATAAAAATAATTCACCAACACTCCTTGATTTTTTTGAAGTTCTTTCCATTCTTCTTCATTCAAGTAAATTTGAAATCCATTTCGACCTCCAATTAGAACTTTTGGTGTAAAATCATTTATACCAATTCCAACACAAACAAATTTTGATAAGGAATTGTTAAGATAGTAGATTTTTGAATTTAATAATTTTTCATTACACTGACTAATTTTATCATTGGTTTCACTAGAACTGGATTTATATCCATTAAAATTGCTACTATTAAACATGATGTCTTGATGCTAACTGAAAACTAAAATACTGGGTCTGAATATATCTTATCCACCCCACTCTTCTATAAATTTCAAGGTCAAGCAAGTTTATTAAATTTTTATGACCTATCTTGATAAAACAAAATTGTCAAGAACGACAAAAGTGAAAAACTACCTATTGATAAAATTATATTGAAGATAAATAGAATTAAACAGTTTTTACCTTTCTCATCATTTTTAATATGAGCACAGCTAGAAATCGTAAATGGTTTTTTATTTTTTTCAATCCAGTTAGTGTCAAAAATTGTATTATTTGGATAATGAAAGTAAATTTTGAAAAAATTACTATTAGATTGACTATTATTCATATTATATGCGAAAGCAGTTGAATAATTATTAATATTCATAGCTTTCATATAATTACATATTTCAGGTTTAATAGTAGAGGTTTCGTTTTCAAAACACACCATTCCATGTAAAACCCTTGGAGGATAAAGTACATATAAAGTATTATTTAAAATTGAATGTAAAACAATGTAGTTGATAAGGGATGCCATTAAAACAATTTTCAATTTTAAATGTCTATTAACAAAACAATAAGAGATTGAAATAAGACTGAACAGTTTTAATTAATTTTCTACAATATATAGACATTTTTTTTTCAAAATATTAAATAATTTGTTTACAAATTAGAGATACAAACATGGTTATTAAAACTATTAAAAAATGAAAGATGTTGACATATTTTCTTTCACTTTAAGGACATTAAATAATTTGTTTACAAATTAGAGATACAAACATAGTTATTAAAACTAATAAAAAAATGAAAGATGTTGACATATTTTCTTTCACTTTAAGGACAACAGGTTCACATTTTTTATTTTTTTCACCTAACCACAAACACTCGATTAAGTCACAGTTCTTCCAGTGACGATAATGTTCCTCAATTGGACAATCATCAATTTTCCAGGCAAATATTTCTGCACCACAGTAAAAACATTTACAAACATCATGAATAGCTAAATAATAAAACCCTGATTGGGCTAACACTTTAGGATTTAATTTTCCATTCCAGAATTTAAATGAGGAAAGTCTTTTTTCATATGTTCTATATAATTTGTTATCAATTTCTTTTTCAAAAGATTCTAAACACATATTTATTCTAGACGGTGGTATATTTTATACTGATATAATTTTAAAATTTACCATGTTCTTAAATACTTCAAATTTAGCCTTGAAGAGTAAAACTTTTAATCTTAAAATAATTTTTTATAATTCATTTTCATGGTCTATTAACCACTGAAAAAATGGAATATCTTGGTGACCCCATGCTAATGTATCATAACTATTGGGAATTTTAAATCTTTTATCATCATTAGAAGTGAGAGCTAATTTGTTAACTAATTCTGTATAAATATTGTGAAGTCGAGATCTAAACAAATACATTGTACAGAAAGCTTTTGAATTTTGTTCTACAACATCTTTATAATGTGTTAATTCTAATTGTTTTTTAATGCTACTTTTCTTTATCCCCTTAGCTTTTTTAAGCAACCCATTTTCTGACTTAACACAATAAGCTTTGGCCCCTGTGCCATAAAAGCTTTCTATTGGTTCACCAGCATATTCATCCTTAAACTTTCCAACAACAGATTCAGTTATTGGTATTTCATGAATATTATTAACATCATAATTTGAAGTATCGAATTTATCAATATTAACCCTAATGTCTTCATAAACATTACTTGTCTCAATTTCCAAAATAAAAGAATCTGTATCTGTGTACAGAAGTTTAATATTATTCTTATATAAAGGTTTTAAAAACCCATAAAAAAAGTCATACATCACCGTTTTTGATATATCTAAAATACTAAAGCCTACATAGACAGGTTTATCATATTGCACTAACACTTTACGCATTTGCACAGCTACTAAATTCTCTGAAAATATTGTTACATCTTTAAAGGATGGTTTAGCAATTAAATTTTCTGCCCCATCTTTTCTATGATTTTTTGCCCATTGTGTAACCAATCGTATATCTGTCCTTTTATCCACATTTTCCATTGTTTTTCCGTAGATGCTATTATTTGCCAATTTATAAGAATTTTTCTGAAATTGATTTTTAGATTGATTTCTTAAATTTGTATTTAGATCAATAAATTTTTTTAACCATTGAGATTGTGTAAACTCTATAACCCGATGAATTTTAGTTAGTTTAATTCCATATTGAATACATTGTTTTAATAAAGTATAGTGAATTACATATTTTTCTTTATTTTTTAAATTTGGAATTAATTTAAAAGTTTTAGAATTTTGAGGCTTATAATTTTCTGGACAGAATGGAAATTCATTATGTAAATTGTGTAAATTTTCAGGATATTCTAAATCAACCTCTAGCACATAACCCTTGTCATTAGTCTCAGATATATTCATTATATCTAAATTTTGAATTTGTTGATTTGATAACCAAACAAAATCTTTTTCGGGCAGATATTGAGACATCGCATATCCGTAAAGATTAGTTGCATCAAAATACATAATATATTTAGATGGTTGTAATGGATCATAATTTGAAAGAAATAAATTGTTTGCTATAGATTTCCTACATACACAGGTACTGATTCCTCCTCTTACACTACCTTTAAAAAAATGTAACATATCTGGGTCTGTTATTGACTCCAATTCGACTCCAGTATATCTTAAACAAGCGTCAAAACTTAAACCTGGAAAAGTATAATAATGTGCAGGATCAAGTTTGTAAGTTTCCATACACGTTTTTCTAAAATTTTGAAAAACATCTGCCAAAAGTAATACATCAGATTTAAGATATAAATCGGAATATTCACCGATTGTTTTACATTCAAATAAATTCCAAACATTTTTAGCCCTCTCATATTCTTCATCAGTAATGTGTTCATCCGTGAGGTCATTATAAAAATTTTTTTTATTGGGTAACTCCGTTTCATTTAATTTGGCGATATTATCAATATATTTATAAGGGAAAACGCCTTTTTGACGGATATACTTAAATTTTTCCTTTTCATTAAAATATTTGAACACTTCTTTGCATTGTTCATCATTAAGGATGGAAGCTAAATTTGACAAAGAATATGGTAGGAACTGAAATGAATCAATAAACTTAAGATATAGAAATTTTGACTTGGTGAAACCAGTTTTTTTATCTAAATATTGATCTACTTCAATAGATTTTTGAAATGAAATGTATTTCTCTTTATTCTGGGCTATGACAAATAATTGTTCATGATTTGGACATAAATTTTTTATAAACAGATGAGAATCATAATTACGCAAATTGTGTAAAACTACTGGAATGGAATTAGATAATTTATAATTTAAGTTGCATATAGAGTGTGACGGACCTCTATAGGAACCTGTTAAATGACAATGATCAGCAACCTTATCCGAAATTATAGGTTTATCACATATATGACAATCATTCGTATATTCAAAATGTAATTGTTCCAACACATTTAATTTTTTCATTGGTATTAACTTTTTCATATATTTATTGTAAATATTAAGAACGTCTCTTTCTAAGTAAGTTATAAAAATTTGTGCACAATTGGGACCCATATAATTTTGAAATTTGGAAATTGAATCATCAAATGAACACTTTATATAATAAGCAAACGAATATGGAATATGTTGACATTTTTTTTCAGTATATGGAGAACTTGGATCTACATCATTAATTTCATTATTTAAAGGCTTAAGAATGCATTCAAAATCTGCATATATAACAAACGGAACTTCAATTTGTTTTTGTATATTCTGAAATTTTAAAATATTTTCGGGAATAATATTTCCAAATCTATCTATTTTGGTTTCAGTTGAAGGTAGATTTATTCTTACAAAATCACAATCATATGTGTTATGCCTGACTAATAATTCTTCAGTAGTAAAATATTGTAAACAACCGTCGCATAAAAATTTTTTCCCATGATGTTTAGATAATTGTTTTGAAATTAATCTAGATAAATCCGAAATATAACAGTAATGGAAATTTCCATTATCATCTCCAATTAATAATAAATTAAGGTGACGTTCTCGCTTATTTTTTGTATAATGTAAAGGTCCTATAATTTCGAATTGAGTTTTTAAATTATTCTTGATTTTTTCTAATCCATAAACATTAACCGAAATATTGTTTAAATTTTCAAATTTACTTATGTCTTTTAAAGTTAAAGGAAAATTGACACCTTTAAAGTTTAAAATAGTGGTGAAATGTGGATACGACTCCACCTTTTCAATTGGTCCGTTAGGTGAATGAAGAGCTGCAACCACAGACCAGGCGAAACAACATTCATCATTGTTTTGAACGTTGACTACAGCATTTTTCAACTTGATCTCTGACGGTAGCGGTATATATGAAGAAGCTTTTAAGGGGTTGTACTTGTTGATGTTAAGCTCAACGTGTAATATTTTTATTAAAATCCATCCTGAAATTAAAGAAGAATAATTAACAACAAATTTATTTTTGGTTTAAGTTTAGTTACTAAATATTTAATAAAAAATAATTTACCCGAATCTTTTTCTGCCAGTTCATCAGCTTTCCGGTCAATAATTTTAATAATATCTTCTAGTTCTTGCGTTAATTCTGAACTATTACATAAAATCCGAAATGGGGTATTGAAAGACTTAACTTCATGACTTTCATTGGAAGGATTTAAGTAAAGACCAAATAACTCCATGTTGAGTTTGATGCAGGTGTGTCTTTGGATTTCATAACTGATTACCTCAATTATTTTTTGTTGTATTTCGGAGAAAAAATCATAAATGTTGATTTGGTATTGAGTCGATGATATTTTATATGAAATGATTCTTTCCTTAAATGCCGATTTTATTACAGACACATTTTCATCCCTAACCACCATTGAATTGGTTTTGTGTTTATTTGTTCTCAAATGACAGAACCATAATGACTTTTTTATAAATATTTTGCAGAATTGACAATATCTTCTTTCACCTAAAATTTAATAACTTCTTTATTAAATTTGCCTCTAATTCATCAAATGAATAACTAATTATTAAATTGAAACAAAATTTCTATTTAAAATTAAACTTACAGCTTTTCTTCTTCTGTTCTAACTGGGAGCCATTGTTAGAGTGAATTATCTTCTTGTGGCGATTCAAATTGTCTTTTCGAGTAAAAATTTTGAAGCACTCTTCACATTTAAAATCCATTTTTCTAAAACGAATCTCTTATTGTGAAGCCCAAGTCGATTTTAACACACTGAAGGTAACACGGTCAGGTATGAATTTAAATGGTGGAAAAGAAGTAGGAGGGGAGTTAAGGAATGGGATGGAAAAAGCTAAGAGTAGCTTTATAAAGTTCTATCGCCCTTTCCCACATCTTCCTTTTCTCCTCAGCTGTTTTATTAGGATCGCAATTTAAAATAGAATCCAAAACAAATCCTAATGATCTTTGATAAGACAAATGTTTATTTTTAATTTTGAAATTTGATTTTGAATGAAAGCTTAGTTTCGGATAATCGTTTTCGAAGGGGATTGACACTTCCGTTTGTGTTAAAACAGAATTTTGAACTGTCTCCGTTTGTGTAGAAATAGAATTTAAAATTTCATCGAAATCTGGTGGCGAGTTTTCAAAAATTATTGGAGAATTTGGAAAATTTAACTCACAGTAGGTATTTTGGCCGCACGGAATTGAATTTTGACTAAAATTTTCATTTTTTTCAGATGGTTCACTTATTATTGGAAGAATTTCTTGGGAACCACCACCACTAGTAAACGATGCTCCCAAATCTTCACTACAATCTGAAATTTTGTAACTATCCCGTGAACCATCCTCCTCCCCCAAAACATCAACCCCCATATTTCCACTACTAGTCGATTCCGAAATTTTATTTTTTTTTTGATTAGTTGAAATTTTGAACAGAGATAGAGGAGAAAATGAAGAATTACCCGGTATTCCTCCAGAATTGTTTTCACTTTCAAAATTTCTAGTTTTCAACATTCCAAAAAAATTTTGTGATTTATTTGAACTCGAATCATTGTCACTGTCACTGTCACTTTTACTCTGATAATTTGTTAAATTTTTATTAATTTTGGGAATCCCCATTAGCTTTTTAAAATTGTCGATATTATCTAAATCTTGAGTTAATATGTCGGGAGTATTTGTAATGGGAGTGTCCGTTGTTACATCTAAATCTTGAGTTAAAAAATTTGGGGTTTCCGGCGTTAAAATATTATTAAAATCTAAATTTTGTGATAAAATTGAATTTTGAAAGTCAAAATCTGTCTCCGAAATATTCTCTAGTTCAGGCAAATATTCCAAATTTTCTAAAAATTTTATGTTCGTTTCTGAACAACTTTGGAGTAATTTGTTTTCTAAATTTTTTTCTTGCATCGTATTAATCATCGCGTTAAAATTTTGGGTTCTCTGACTTAAATTTTGGTTGTCACTTTCATTTTCATTTTTCAAAAAAGCAGGCTGAATTATTATATTTGAAATTATATTAATTTTGTTCACCACTCCTAACTGTTCAGTGGAAGTTGAGGCAAAAGGAAAAGACATACCTTTAAAATTTGAGTACACTTGACAGCAACAAACTAAAACACACTAAAACAAACTAAAACAAACTAAAATTGGAGACTTTAAATTTAAAGCGTGGTAAACTCGACTTAAGCTTGCTATAAACTGATCCTCGACCGTTTTATATGAAAGCAGACCACGGTTTGTCCTCGTAAGTATAGTGACCTCAATAAAGGTCAATGACCTCAATTCTGCGCGTCACACCCCGCGGAGCCCCCCTCCCCCCCCTTCCCCCGCAAAATTTTTCCCCCGCCCCCTTCCCCCGCAAAGCC
Organism: Diaprepes abbreviatus; assembly: GCA_034092305.1. Classification (NCBI taxonomy): domain Eukaryota; kingdom Metazoa; phylum Arthropoda; class Insecta; order Coleoptera; family Curculionidae; genus Diaprepes; species Diaprepes abbreviatus. The sequence continues at coordinate 26,703,357 of JASJET010000103.1, forward strand.
TCCTTCCCCTTTCCTCCCTTCCCCCCGCTGAGCCCCCCCGCTGAGCCCCCCAGCTGAGTTCCTCTGCGGGCGTATAAAACACAAAATTCTCTTTGGAGCATCTTACCTTAGGGTCCCCTATAACTCTCAGTGAGACGTCCTAAAATGTGCTGTAACTATAAAAACTCGAGAGGTTTGCGGGCCTATAAAAAACACAAGGTTTTTTCGGGGCATCTCGACTGGGGGGGGTCCAGGGGGCGGGGCGGGGGGACCTGCCAGGGGGCGGGGGGCCGAAGGCCCCCCGTCCCCTGGAAGGCAGCGCGGGCGGCCGAAGGCCGCCCCCCCCCGCCCCCGCCCCTCCCCCTTCGGGGGGCGGGGCGGGGGCGGGGGGGGTATAGGAGGAGTATAGGGGCGGTATGAGGGGCCCTCTCCGCGATTTAAAAATCGAAATTTTACCTTGACCTACTTTCATAAAATGACTGTTTTGCGAGGTGACTTTTTCATTTTTGGTTCATCACCATTGCTGTCCACCTAAATTATAATTTTTATTATTTAATTTTTTATCAATATGTTCAGGAACAGAAATTTTGAAATTCAGGTTATGGATGGTAATAGACTTGTAATAAGAAGAAGAGTCAACGTTCCTCCTCCGGTACAAGTACCATCCATAACCTCCTCGACAAATCCAGAGGAAAATGAGGATCCTCAAGTGGAACCTCAGATAAATCAGGAGGAACCAGTCCAGTGTGACGAAGTCGATTCCACTACAAAGTAAGTAGCTTATATTAAGCTTATATTAAATTTATTATTAGTCTTCCTAATATCAAAATACTAATTGATTTTTTTTTTTTCAGTTGACAGATACAAACAATAGACCAAGTTTAGGGACAGTGTTAAGTGAAACTATTTTTAGGTTAAGTTAAAGTGTTTAAGTGATAGTGAATAGTAACGGAGACGATTTAAGGTAATGTAAATTTTATTTAATTGATCTAATTATAAAGGAGTATGAAGATAACTGTACCTAAATTTCCTATAATATTTTTTCTTTCATATTTATAAACTTGTTAATTTTAGATTTAAAACTCTAAAATAAGAAAGGATTAAGAATTTTTGAACAGGGTGGTTAATTTGAAATATTTTTTCAATCTATTATGAATAATCAAAACTCTTGTATTTAGTTGTTATGTTTGTTCGTTATTCTTATAAATAAAACATTTTTTTTTTTCGAAATTGTTCAATTCTTTATTCCAATAAGATAAGAATAAATGGATAAATTAAATACAAACAATAATAATTTTAAAATAATAAAAATTAAATAATAATACATTTTAAAATAAATATTCTAGGATTATAATTTCTTCATTTTCACATTTATAAAGTGGTTTGCAATACATAAATATTAAATAATACATTCTAATCTAAATATTCTAGGACTACAGTTTCTTCATTTTCACATTTAATTACACATAGTTCATTGCGACAGATTGGACATGTTTTATTAATTAACATCCACATTCCTAAACAAGGGATGCAAAATCTGTGATTACAAGGTTCTGGTGACATCATTTTATTAGATAATATATCTTCAAGACATATAGGACATTCTTCGGTTTTATTTTCAATTATTTCATTAACAACTTTTTTTTTTACCCTTCGCGACTTCCTACCGTTTTTATATATTGGTTTTTTACTAGGCATTATATTGGCACCACTGGAACATTTGCGTCCCAATCTAAATCAATATTTTTAACACTACTATTGCAAATTAAACAAACTTTGGGGGTAATAATTTGATACAACTGTCTTGAACACATATCGCAATGTAAATCATTGCTTAAGCGTTTTAATTTTCTCTTATTATGAGTATTTACATGTCTATGAGCCCCTGCCCTTTGATAAAATTGTATAATTTGATAGCATGCGTGACAAAGAGTTTTTTCTTGATTTTCCGTCACTACAAACACTACGATATAACTCTGAGTAATACAGAACACAACTTCTTTGGGATCAGTGTACTTATGTTTCACTAAACAAAATTTAGCACTAGCACTGTCTTCTTCATTATCTTCTTCAATATCGGAGTCACCAGAGTCAGCTTCAATTTGTTCGAAATTATTTATATCGTAGTTTAAACAATTTCTGAAGTTCTTCTGAAATTTTTTTTCGTTAAGATGTGTATTGTAATCCAATACTCCAATTAATTCATCTAGATCTGGATCTTCTTCTTCAATATTATTATCCATAAATTTTTGAATGAATTTTTTAATATTTACTTTGTAATATTTACTATTAAATATAAAATTATTTACTTATTATTTACTTATTATTTGTTGGTATTTAATTTATCATCTTTTGTTGCTCCACGTATCTATTTTATAAATTTACTGAAGTGAAAATTCATTGGTGGTAGGACTTTATATCGACTTCATGGTCAAATAAGGTTATCCACCTCAAGGTCAAACATAAGGTTAGATCTCCTACTATGATCGGATTCGATGAAAGGTTAGCCATGATGTTAACTTTAAGATTAAACTCAAGGTGATGTATACGAGGCTTTTTGAAAAGTATAATGAGAGAACAAAAGAGGAGGAGGATGAAAAGTGTTGATGATACGAGGTTTTTTAATAAGTATAATGAGAGATTTGAAAAGTATAATGAGAGAAGAAAAGAGGAGGAGGAGGATGAAAAGTGTTGATGATTTACTCTTCTTACTCCTCCTCCTCCTCTTTCCTTCTCTCATATATCCACTACTCACTTCCTTTTTTTCCTACCGCAATGGACTCCATCATTTGATTGTGTCGTTTAGATTCTTCTAATTTCGCTTTGGCTGCTTTTGCATCATTTACTGCTTTAGCAATACCTGCAGCCCCTCCTCCAAGAGCACCAAGAGCAGACAAACCAGCAAATAAAGGTATAAGTGGAAGAAATCCGCCAGTCTTTGGGATTGGAATTACCCTTTTCTTTGGAGGTAACACTTTACCAGTTTTTTTAATAGCTTTTAAAGCAGTTTGAATACTTTCATTTAGGTCTTTAAAACGTTTCCCCTTAATTCCTTTTCTAGCTTTTGAAATTACCTGTGATAATGATAGTCCTCGTCCTTTTCGAGTTTTTCGCTTGAACTTTCTTCTCGTTCGAAGTCCCATACCTAATTTTCTTTTAATTTTCATAGCACCAGTAATTCCTAGTGCAGCAGTTTTTTCCCCAAAACTAGAATCTTTAGCTTTGAACCTTGATAAAGCTTTGTCAGCTAATACTTTATCAGCTAAATGCCTTCTTTTTATATCATTTGATTGTGAGTAAGCAATATCGTGTTCTTTACAAGCCTCATCCAATAAATTTATACCTTTATCACCTCTTGACAATCGTTTTTCCAATTTTGTTCCAGGTCCACAAAAATTATAACCAGGAATATGCAATTCAAAGGGTAATTTATTTATTAATGAGTTTACTAAACCACTTCCTTTCCTTTTGCTGTTTGTCTTGTAAATGATTCGTTTATTATGTGATGGAAACATTATATATAGTTGCAATCCTAGTGATAACTAACCAGTTACATCACAATACTGAATATTAATAGTTTGTTTTATATATAAAATGAGAGTTGAGAAACAACCATACTCTATAACAATTAAGGATCATGAAAGTTCAGTGAATGGTTTTAGAAAACATGGAAAACTGTTTGAGGGAAATAGTAAAAGAGGGTTAATTATTGGCCCGTCAGGCTGTGGCAAAACCAATGTTATTATTAGTTTGATTGAAGATCCGAATGGTTTGCGATTTGAAAATCTGTATGTTTATTCAAAATCCTTATATCAACCAAAGTATAAATATTTGAGAACACTTTTTAAACCTTTGAAAAAAATTGGATACTATGAATCTGAAAATGAAGAAACAATTGTTTCACCAAAACAAGTTAAACCAAACTCTATAATAATATTTGATGATATAGTGTGTTGTAATCAGAATGTTGTAAAGGACTATTTTTGTTTCGGAAGACACAAAAATACTGATTGTTTTTATTTATGTCAAACATATTCTTCTATTCCGAAACAATTAATTCGTGACAATGCAAATTTAATTGTTATATTTCAACAAGATCGAACAAACTTAAAACATATTTATGATGATCATGTTAATGTTGATATGTCATTAAACCAATTTAATGAGTTGTGCTTAATATGTTGGAAAGATAAATTTGGATTTTTAGTAATAGACAAAGACTCTAATGTGAAATCTGGCCGATATCGAAAAGGATTTGATTCATATATTTACTTATAAAAATAAACGTTTGATGGTAAATTATACCAATCATGGATGAACGTTTAGCAAGAGAGCTAGTTAAATCAAGAAAAGCTGTTAAACAAAAATATCAGAGTTTAAAAAATGCGGAATTTGAGGCGCAAACTAAATTGGAGGAAACATATAAACCGATAACTCAACCCTTACAAGAATTAATTTCAACGATTGGTAAAATTGAACCTGTTGAAATAAAGGAAGAGCTACACACACCAATTAAAAAAATTTATGAAACACCACAGAAAAGATCAATTCAAACACTAACACCAAAGAGAAAATTACAATATGGAACATCAACACCAGAAAAAAGAAAGACGGGAAAAACTCCACTCCTTCCTACAGAAATACCATCGATTATTGACTGGGACGCGAGTTTAGCTTCAGCAAGTCAAATGCCATCTATACAACAAACAAGTATTATTGCAGAAACAAACCCTTCTTCAGGTTCACACTCCACAATAGGAAATCTTTCAGATATACTGGAACAAACACGGCAAACAGTTAGAACATTTGTTGATACAGATTTATATAAAGAATATTTATTAGGATTTGATGAATTACCTCGCCAATATATTGATAGCGGTGTAAAAGATGTTGAACATGAGTTTGATCACCAATATGGAATAGTTCATGATTTGGAAACCGAGAAATTCTTTTTGGGTTTAACTCAAAAACCTGTCGAAATTATTGGTAAAAACATCAAAATTGAAGGAATAACCTATACAGGTACACCAGGTTTATATGAGTTATTATTTAAAAAAGAACCAATAGGGTATAAAAAACAAGATTTGGAAAATTATATGGATATTTTAAAAAGAACCAATGCATACCGTAGAAATAATGATCCAAATGAGCAGGTGCAGGGGAATGGATCACATAAATATATTTCTATAATAGGACCTTATTTGCAAAGCAAAGGAATTACAAAAACTAAAACTCTAAATCCCGAATCTCAACAAGCAGTCCAGGGATTTTTTGAAAGACGCAAAGCTCCATATAGAGAAAGTCGAGTGTCTTCAAAAAAAACCGGATTTGGTATAACTTTAAAAGTTAATAAACCTAATACAGATTACATATATTGGGATAATGTAAACGAACTTGTTGAGAGACTTCGACTATTGGTAGCATCCATGCTTGCGGGACACACTGGTCATAACAATGAAATTATTTCCATTATTGAAGAACTAAGAGAAGCGAATATTATTATATAAAAGGACATAATAGATACTTTTAAACATTTCTAAAATGACCATCGATAAATTTGGTCGTCATATTTCAAAAAAATCTGCTCTAAACACATTATTATCACTAGAAAATAAAATATTATCAAATGTTGAAGAGAAAATAATAAAAATTTTTAAAAGCGATGTCAAATATATTGAAAACAAATTAATTCAAAATTTAGATCCCGGGTTGAAAAGCGATGTTAATAATTTAAATAAGAGAATAAATGAATATGATAACAATATACAAAATATTGCAAAAAAGATTAAGTTATTTGAGGATAAAGTTATTCCTGAATATAATGACAAGATAATTAATTTGAAAAATACTGTTGATGGAAATGATGATGTAGTAGAAAAATTTTCTCAGAAAGTTTCTAAATATGCAAATGACTTTGACGTAGTGAAGTTAAAATATGATAAAGTTGATGATTTTGAAAATGAAATAAAAAATGAAATTACATCAATTAAATCAATAATTAAGGATACTTCAGCAATTGACAATGTCAAGAACAGTATTTCCAAGGAAATTACATCAAAGTTTCAAAATTTTACTAATTTGCTTAATGATAGAGTAGCAGAAGAAGTAAGGAATTTTAAGAAAATACATGACGTTATGGATAAAAATACACAAAATCTTGAAAAATCAATGAACACTCATTTCCTAATTCACAAAAAAGATACCGACAAAGTTAATGAATTTAAAGAACAAATTAAAGAATTTGAAATTAAAATCAATGCATATAAATCAAATTTACAATATTTAGAAGACAAATTGAAGGAGGATTTTCAAAACGAAAATGAAAAAATTGAAACAAAATTCAAAGATCAAATTACAAAAGATAATGAAAAAATCGAGGATATACTAAAGCAGTTAAACAATCTGAAAACCAAATCTGAAACGTCTTTTGACGAGGGAAATTTTACAAAGGCAATCGATGAGAAATTACAAAAAGAATTAGAATCCTTACTAGAAGTAGTGCAAGCTATAATAGAAGTTTCTAAAAAGGATGTATTAATTAAAATTAAAAATAATAGTTCAAAAATCGAGGAGACTTCTTTACTCATAAAAGAACTTGAAACATCTTATACAGATATACTACACAAAGCTGAAAAGACAGCGTCAGACATAAAAAATATAGAAAAAAAAATTGTGAAAATGACATTAGATATTACAAATGCAGAATTTCAATTAGGAAAAGATATAAAAAATCTAGAAGATAAATTAACAAAAGAAATAAAATCTTTAAACGAATTAGTTCAAAGAGCTGCTGAAGTTTCTAGAAAAGAATTTAATGATACAATGAATTATGCAAGAGAAGAAATGAATTCAACATTAGGTGGTTTCAAAAAAGATTATACGTTATCAAATGTTCTTTTGGAAACTAAATTTAATGTAAAAATGTCTGATCTTAATAACAACATCACCCAAATAAATTCGTCAATAAAAGAAATTAGAAATGAAAATAACAAATCATTTGAAACAATGGAAAATAAATTTAATGTAAAAATTTCTGATCTTACTAACAACATCACCCAAATAAATTCGTCAATAAAAGAAATTATAAATGAAAATAAAAAATCATTTGAAGCAATGGAAAATAAAATTAAAGAACTTACTAAAAAAAACTGAGATGATTTTTTTTTATATTTTACAACATCAGCGATAAAGGGCTTTTATAAACGGTTTAGAAGGAGGTAAAGTTATTTGTGGGATTTATTTTCGAGAGTAAGGTATAAATTAATAATGAGTAAAATTAAGCAAGACGTTGTAAATGAATTACATAAACCGGCGAGAAGGCGATATAGAAGGAGACGAACAATTGTAAAAGGGCTTAATGATCTATTTCAAGCTGATCTGATAGAAATGCAGCCATATGCGAAATTTAATAGGGGTTTAAGATATATTTTAATGGTAATAAATGTGTTTTCTAAATTTGTATGGGCAGAACCTGTAAAATCCAAAACTGGTAAAGATGTAGCAGCTGCAATGAAAAAAATTCTATTAACTTTAAAAACTCCCCCAACAAATCTGAATACTGATCAGGGTAAAGAATTCTTTAATCAAGACTTTCAGAAACTTATGGAGCAGTTCAAAATTAATCATTACAACACATTTTCTAATATGAAAGCTAGTATTGTAGAGAGAGTAAATAGAACGATAAAAAACAAAATGTGGAAAAAGTTTAGTTTACTAGGTAATTATAAATGGATCAGCTTTCTTAAAGAAATAATTACAGAATACAATAATACTAAGCATTCAACAATCGGAAAAAAACCAAACGAAGTTAACAAAAAGAATGAAATGGAAATCTTGAAATCAGCTTATACTCATAGGAAAACTGTGGATCCCAGATCACCAAAATTTCGTGTCAGTGATAGAGTACGAATAAGCAAGATTCGCGAACAATTTTCTAAAGGTTACACGCCCAACTGGTCAAACGAAATTTTTCAAATAAAAAAAATCCAGCTTACTAATCCAACAACGTATTTGATTCAAGATGGAAATGGGATAGATATTCAAGGAGGTTTCTATGAAGAAGAACTTCAAAAAGTAAGACACCCAAATGTATATCTGGTGGAAAAAGTGTTAAGAAAGAAAGGAAACAAAGTATTTGTAAAATGGTTAGGATTAGATAAATCTTATAACTCTTGGATCTTCAAGAGAGATGTGATGTAATAGTAATTAATGCTGTAATAATAATTGATGTTTGTAATAAAAAAAATGATTTTTTATATATATTTGTTTTATTTAAAAATAAGCTTATTACATAAACATTTTTTTAAATACAATATTCCTATAATCAGAGTCTAATATGGGATTTAAAATTTCTTCAGTCAATTTAATCCTTCTTCTAAAATGTTTTTGATTTATAAACTCTTCAGAAGTCATACGAGCTTTTCTGTAGGCGAAGTTCCAAGCAACCATCAGATGAATTTGGTTTCTTGATTCATCAATAGATACTGTCTTCTTCATAATAGTGCTTAGACTTTAATTTTTGTTCTAGTTCTTCGGGATGATTCAACAGCAGTTCCAGCATGGAACACACATTTTCACTATTTAGATTTTGTTTTGGAGAAAGGACATTATATATTTTGTCAAAAGAATCTCCGTCGTAAAAATTGTTATTTCTAAAAACGTTGAAATAACGTCGAAAGTTTTGTTTTTGTAAAACATTTAGTCTATATTCTATAAGTGGAATTTGTTCCCATAGTCTGCACACAGTTTCATTTCCATAGTAAATAAAATCACAGCTTTTCACAATCTTCACTATTGGTAATTCACCAATCTTTTCAAAATGAATAGATAAATTTTGCAAATATATCGGTTCATTGAAAACATTTGGTGAAAACATATAATTTGTTATAACTCCTTGATATTGCAATAAGTTCTTCCAATCATCTTCATTTAATATCACAGACTGACCATTTTTACCACCAAGTTCAATGCATGGTAGAAAATCACTTTCCACCCACAAACCAATCGCAGCATATTTAGAGTTAGAATTATTTAAATTATATTTTGTAGAATTTATAATTGTTTTTTTTATTTTCTTTTTTAATGGTGAATTTTCAAATATATTTTTACTCTGATTACTGAACATTTTAAATGATGTATTTCAAAAACTAACTGGCTTTCTGCTTGCTCTCAAAAAACTAACTATCAATCCGTTTGCTCCTAAATTTTATACATTTTCCCTCTCCTCTCAAGTGGAGGGGTAAACTTATTTTCCCTCTCCATTTAAGAGGAGGGGATAAACTTTAAATGTCTTTATACTAACGAGAATCAATAAAAAACAAAATTTATATTATTTTTTTAACATTTATTAAATATTTTTATAGATATTTTTTCATGAAATACAATAAAATTAAACATGTACAAATAAATATTGCTGCTGTAAATATAATAACAAATATATAACAACAGACACAATGACAAGATTCTTCTTTTTTATTATTGAAAGGAATCCAATCTGAATATTGTAATGGTTTGTTTGTCATGGAATATTTAATTTTAATGTATGTATTTTCACACAAAGCAGAATCAGTTACATTATAGGTAAAAAAGTGTGAATTTCCAACAAGATATGTCATTTTCATCTGTTTGTAGCAGTCGGTTTCATTTTTGAGGGCATTTATACATATATCAGCCCTAACTGTATTAGGAATGTAATTTACATATATCACATTTCCAACAAGGGAAACTAAAACTATTAAAGATGCAGCAGTCATTGTTGTAATATTACTAACAAATAATGGTATTTCTATACAATATATATGTTTTTGGATTCAGTTCCCCCTCCAACTTTTAAAGCTTCAAAAACGACTTACATAATTTATCATCATATAAAATGATGTCTTTATAAAGATGAAAAATTACTAGGAGTAGTTAATTCTAATCGTGGTTTTTTATTTTTAGATCCATTTTCGTTTCCAGAACTTAAAAAAGTTAGAGTATCATACATCATTTTCATATCTTTATCAAAAAAATCTGTTTCCAAAATATCCTTATGTCCCCATGCAAGAGTTTTTGTGGAATTTGGTATACAATATCTTTTATCATCATGAGTTGTTAATGCCAATTTATTTAACAAATTAGTGTATATATTATGCATATCTGACTTGAATACATACATGGTGCAGAATATTTTGTCACCTTTCTCAACAACATCTTTATAATCTGATAATGTTAATTGATTTTTTATACATGATCTACTAACGCCTTTTGCTTTTTTATCTACACTATTTTTGGATTTTATACAATATGCTTTAGCACCAGTTCCATAAAAACTTTCAATGGGAATCCCTTTGTACTCATCTTTAAATTTACCAACAACTGATGTTGTAATAGGCATGCAATGAATATTTTGTTCAGAAAAATTAGAAGTATCAAATTTATCCAGATTTAGCTTCATATCTTCATAAAAGTTTTGGGTCTGAACTTCAAGAATTAAGGAATCAGTATCCGTATATAATAAATTTAAATTATTACCATATTTTACTTTTAAATACCCATAATAAAAATTATACATTACAGTTTTTGCAATATCCAGAATACTCATCCCAACATAAATTGGTTTATTGTATTCAATGCAAACCTGTTGAAGTTGAAGAGCAACTAGATTTTCAGAGAAAATTTTAAAATCCTTTAATTGAGGTTTAGAAATAAGTTTTTCGGCACTAAATTTATTACCCTGTCTTTCCCATTGAGATACTAATTTAATATCTGCTCGCCTATCAACATTTTCCATGGTTTTACCGAAAATTGAATTATTTGCCAATTTATAACAATTTTTATCAAATTTATTTTTAGATAAATTTCGTAAATTTGTATTTAAATCTATATATTCCGCTAACCATGGTGATTGTGTAAACTTAACTGCTCTGTGTATTTTTATGATTTTGAGTCCAAATTGTAGACATTGTTTCAGATATCGGTAGTGAATGATATAGTTATATTTATTATGTAAGTTTGGAATTAATTTTGAGTGGTTTGAAATTGGTGGTGTATATTGTTCAGGACAAAATGGGAAATCATTATGACTATCATGTAAATAATTTGGATATTCTAAATCAACTTCAAATATGTATCCTATAGATGATGTATCTGAAAGTTCGGATATATTTAAAGTTTCTATTTCGAGCTTAGGTACCCAAGCAAAATTTTTTTCAGGCAAATATTGTTTCATAGCATAACCATACAAATTTGTGGCGTCTAAGTAAGCGATATATGTTGTAGGTCTTTCAGGATTAAAATTTTCTAAGAATGGATTATTTGCTTCAGATTTGCGTTTGGAACAAGTGCTAACCCCACCACGAACACCTTTTTTGAAAAAATGAAGCATATCTGGTTCCGTTAATAATTCTAATTCTACATTAGTTAATTTCATCATTGCATCCCAGCACATAGAAGGGCTAGTGACATAATTAACAGGATCTAACTTATAGGTTTTAATACATGTGGATCTATAATTTTCAAAAACATCAGCCAAAAGTAAAACATCTGATTTTAAGTAAATATCGGAATAAGCCCCTATTGTAGAACACTTAAATAGATTCCACACTTCTACAGCACGACTGTAGTCTTGAGGAGAGATATTTTCATCGGTTAAGTTATTATAAAATTTATCAATCAATGGTAGAGATTTCTCATTTAATTTTTCGTTGGAATCTATGTAAGAGTATGGAAATACCCCTTTTTGTCTAATGTATCGAAATTCATCAGCATTTGAGAAAAACTTTTTAATTTCAAAACATTGTGAATCTTGTAGAGTTTGTGATAGTGACTCTAAAGACTCTGGGAGAAATTGAAAAGAATCTATAAAGCGTAGTCGCAAAGCAACTGGTTTCCGCTTTTCTGACACATCAACGAAAATTTCCTTACTAAAAGAAATATACTTTTCTTTATTTTGAGCTATAACACTAATATTTTCTTTATTATAGCAAAGCGATTTAATAAATAGGTGAGAATCATAGTTTTTTAAATTATGCAATACTATTGGTATATATTTTGGAGGTTTAAAATGCAAATTACATATTGAGTGGGCGGCTCCTCGATATTTACCTGTAATATGACAATGATCCCTACACTTTATGAAATTTCCTTTTGAAAAAGGTTTTTCACATACATAACAAATGCTAGAATTTTCATATTCAATCTGTTCCACAGATGATAAATCTTTCAATGGTACTTGATATTTTAAATATTTTTTATAAATTTCTTTTACATCATTTTCAATGTATTCAATAAATTTTATAGCACAATCTGTACCTCTATAAAGTTTAAGACACACAACATTCTCATCAAATGATGATTTAATATAATAAGCAAATGAATAGGGTATATGTTCAGCAGTTTTAATAGTATATGAGGTTGTCGAATCAGGTGTAGATTGTTGGCACTCAATGTTTTTCAAATAACATTCAAAATCGGCATAAATAACAAAAGGAGCTTTATACTGTTTCTGAATATTTTGAAACTTTAATATATTTGCAGGAATATAATTGCCAAATTTATCCAAAATCAAATTATCTGAAGGAAGCTCAATTCGAACAAAACTACAATCACGTTCTAAATGTGTGTTAAGTTTTTCATATGTTCCAAAATATTGAAGGCATCCATCACATAAGTATTTTTTTATTTTCTTTTTTGATAATTGTTTGGATACCAAGCAACCTAAATCCTTTATCCAACAGTAGTGGTTATTTCCATCATCAGAACTTATTAAAAGCAAATTAATATGTAATTTTTTCTTTTCATTATTATAATGTAAAGGACCGACAATCTCATATACCTTTTTATTATCCCTTAAAAATTTTTCAACTCCATATACATTTATGGACAAATTATTTTTTTCCTCAAACTTTTTTATATCTAATAATTTTACTGGAAATTCAATACCTGTAAAATCGAAAGCGTCTCTGAAGTCTGGATATGATGAGGTCTTTCGAGGATTACCGGTTGGCTGGTATGCTGCTGAAACCACTGCCCAGGCGAAACAGCAATTGTCCTCATTCATCACATTCACTATTGATTTAGAAAAGTGATGCATCTTAATGTAGGAGGAGGCATTCAATGGGTTGTACTTATTGATGTTGACTTCCAAATGCAGAATTCTTTGTAGAGCCCACCCTGTAATAGGAATTAAAAAATTAGTTCTGAATAATATTTGTTAGAGATGTACAAGTGATATTAAGAAAACTTAGCTCTTGAGATTAAGAAAACTTAGCTCTTGAGATTAAATAATAATTACCTGAGTCTCTTTCCGGCAATTCATCTGCTTTGGTTTCAATAATCTTGAATAAATCATCGTAAAGCTGTTGTAGATCAGTTGTATGGGTTACAATGAAGAACGGTGTATTAAATGACTTAATTGAAGTAGAGGTTAAAGTTGGAGAATAATATATTCCAAATAATTCCAAATTTACTTTAGCACATGTAAATTCCTGTTGACGCTGGCGTATTAATGTTTGCACTTTATTACCAACATCTTGCTGAAACTTTTTGATGTCGATGTGATAATTCTGCGAATATATTCTGTAGGAAGCTATTCGACATTTAAATGCACTCCTGATAATGTCAATTCCATTTCCATATTTTATGCAGCTCCTGTTTTTATGAATATTTGTCCTCAAGTGTGTGCTCCAGGAATTAGATTTGACATTTACTTCACAATCTTGGCAAAATCGCATTGGAGGTCTTGAAAGTAGTTCATCAACTGAAACAATTATTATTTTTTAATTCCTCTGTAAACCTTTATTAATAATAAAAAGAAAAATTAAAAGGAAAATTATAGCTAAATATGTTATAAAAAAATACTTACGATTAATTATATAATCTTCCAAGTTAAAGGTGTTTTCGTTATTGACAAAATTTTCTCGAAGGTGGCGTACAATATGTGATTTTCTTTTAAATTCTCTTAAGCAGTGTGTGCAAAGGAGAGTCATTTTAAAATGGAATCGGTTAGGGCCGTGTCGCTTTTAAATAAATACAATTTTGATCTATCAAGACCCAATGACATAGAATAATTAGCAATTTTTTCAGCTCGCGCAATTTAGAAAACTTTTGGATTTACTTTTGAATTAACTTTTGGATTCACTTTTTAATTTGAAGAAAAACATGGATTTTTTTTAAAAAATATATTTCCCAAATTTAAAAGAAGATCGCCTTGTCGTTGAATACAATTTTTAACGTCTTTTAAAGTCGAATTAGATAAATTATTACATATATTATCTAAGTTTAAATAGGAATAAACCATTGACTTAAATCTAGATGTGGCACACCTTGTTTCATTCCTATTTAAGCTCGGCTTAGTTTTCTTATGTAGAAACTTATCTAATTCTCCAATAGCGACTTTATTTGTTGGATTGATTTTCGGAGCTGTTGTTACAGCGACTGGTAAAGAATTTTTTGAAATTTGTGCCCCTAAAGTTTGGGAACTAGAAATATCACCGTCCAATTTTGACTTTTTTAAATCTGAACAATCATTTGTTTCTGATAAAGAACGTTTTTTGGGTAAATTTTTTTCAATCAAATTTTCAGAACTTTGTTCTAAATTTAGGCCAGAAGGATTTTTCAAAAATTGATTTTGATTACAGGAAGAAATTAAGGGACATTGAGGCTGCTCATCTTCAAAATTTTCAGTATAAGTATATACCTCAATGTCCCCCACAATTTCGCCACAACTCAAATCAAAAACATCTACCGAATTTACTGTATTTCTGGTATAGCCAAATTTGGATGGTTGTTCAAACCCCTGAATAAAATTTTGATCCAACCCTTCAATTAAATTTTGATCCAACACTTTAATAAAATTATGCTGAGCTTTGGCTGAGACGTTTATAACAGTCTCAACGCTGTCGTTGGAATCCTCTGATGAATCTGACGATGCATCTGAAATTGGCGAATAGTGGGGGCGATAAACCTCTTCCATATTATTTTTCGAAAAACCCCCAATGCCAATCCTCTTATCATTATTTAAAGCTCCCTCGTTACCAACCCCATTATTATTATTGTTTAAAACCCCCTTATTATTTTGTTCCTCACAGCTCCCAAAAGTCTCCTGATCACCCTTAATTAAATTTTGCCCTGAGCTATTTTCACAAATTTCACCCCCTTCTAATATATCTAAAAGTTGTTCCAAATTATATCCCTCATTTATTTCAGAATTGTTAATTAAATTTTTCCTTAATATATCATTATTTAAATCATCGAAATTAATTGTTTCAAGAGGTTCTTGAGGAATATCAGGGATAATAGATTCATCCAAAACTTTTAAGAGCTGTGTCAAAATATCGCTTTCACCAATTTCGGAAGAATCGCCAGATTCAGATGAATTGTTAAATGTATTAATATCAATTTCCCTAAATTTAATATCTAGCTCCTCGTCGCTTAGCCCACAAAATGAACAATCAATCAAATCATGCACAAGGCAAGCGTCGTTTAAATCGAAGGCTGTTAAGTCGATGTTTTCAATTTTTACATTTAAAAATGACATTTTAAATTATAAATTAAAAAATAAAAAAATTATGAATCAATAAAAAAATCAAAAAATCAATAAAAAATCAATAAAAAAAAATCCACAAAAATGAAAAAATCAATCAAAGATTGGCTTTTAAAAGATGAAATAAAAATTAATTAAAAATCCAAAGTATTAAGTCAAAAATATTAAATCAAAAATATGAAATCAACAATACAAACCAAATGAAAATTAATAATATGTCACTACGTCACACGAAATAAATCCGACTATCAAGATATATTAAAATCGATTCGATAATTTTACAAGCGTACGCTAATAGCGAGATGTAAACTGAAGAGACGCTTCGTACCCAGCCGCCTTTTAAAGCAGCCAAGAGCCTGGTACCGGCTGGTACGGCGTGGCACTGCATGGTACGACGGGAACCGTGAGACCGTGAACTCGAGAGAGGTCGTTCAACGGTCGTAAGTTGTTTTGTTCTTAAGAAAATGACGAGTAAAGAGGAGAAGAAGAAAAAAAAAAAAAGTTGTTTTTTGGAATAATATAAAAAACATTTTTTTTTTTTTTTTTTTTTTAATTTTTTTTTTTTTTTTTTTTTTAAATTTTTTTTTTTTTCTTTTTTTTTTTTTTTTTTTTTTCGTTTTTTATATTATTCCAAAAAACAACTTTTTTTTTTTTTCTTCTTCTCCTCTTTACTCGTCATTTTCTTAAGAACAAAACAACTTACGACCGTTGAACGACCTCTCTCGAGTTCACGCTATCTTTGCCTTCTTCTTCTTCTCATTCTTCGGACTGGTTTTGCCGCTGGAGGTAGGAAAAGTGGTATTTCAGTATTGTATATAAGGATTTACAGCGTCTTGACTTAGCATTCATTAAGTTTAAAGTCTCAAAATGAGTACGTTCATAATTATAACACTACAAGACTTTCTGGGATTCTTGGAAAATCAAATTAATCTGATGGATCGTCAGAGTCCAAATTCCGAGAACACGGTGATGTGGCCGCCACCATCAGAGGTTGACTATTTAGATGAAGAATTTATAAATATGTTTGAGCCAGACCTGGATCCCGAGCCTATCGCCTTTGAGTGGGATCCAGACCGAGCAATGGATCTTCAACCTTTGATGATGGAGCAACAACAGCCTATGGAAGAAGATCGGCCACAACCTATGGCAGAGCAGCAGGAGCAGCAACAACAGCAGCAGGAGCAGCAGCGGGAGCAGCAGCGGGAGCAGCCACAACAACAGCAGCAACAACAGCAGCAGCAGCAGGAGCAGCCACAACCACAGCAACAACAGCAGCAGCGAAGGCAGAGTTACCCTCGAAAGTGTAAGAGGCCACAGCAGCAACAGCAACATCAACAGCAACATCAACAGCATCAGGAGCAGCCACAACAACAGCAGCAGCAGCGAAGGCAGAGTTACCCTCGAAAATGCAAGAGGCCACAGCAGCAACAGCAACATCAACAGCAACATCAACAGCATCAGGAGCAGACACAACAACAGCAACAACAACAGCAGCAGCAGCGAAGGCAGAGTTACCCTCGAAAATGCAAGAGGCCAATAAATTATAAATTATAAATTGGCCTCTTGCAGAGCAGCAACCTCTTGCAGAGCAGCAACCTCTGGCAGACAACAACAACAACCGATGGCAAAGCAGCAGCCTATGGCAGACAACAGCAACCTCTGGCATGCAGCAGCAACCTATGGCATGCAGCAGCAACCTCTGGCAGACAGCAGCAATTGGCAACCCAAAATGGTATAAATTATAAATATGTATTTATGTATATATGTATATTTGTATTTTGGATATAGGAATAATAAAAAACAAAGTCGTTGAAGAAAATATTTTATTTTTTTCTATTTCTTATACAGAATCACACCTAATAACCAAGTTTCTTTAACTTGAAAGAATTATTATGAATAGGATGAATATAATTTTTTTACAAGCATAGTAATGAAAACTAGGTTTTTTTTTTAACATGGAAGAATAAATCATAGTCTGTTGTCAGGGAATTAAACCTAATTGTTCTTTATCTTATATATAAAATCTTATTTAAATGTCTTAGTTGACATTTTAAACTTAATATTAAAAAATACTAGGGTGAATGAATAAATTCAAGTGCAGTATCAAATTCATTTATTTAAAATTCAATTTATCGATAGGATTGATTGTGCATATTATGTAGAAAAAATTATTCTACACTGAAAGAACAAAATCATTAGTTCTTCAAATCTTAATATAAACAAATTTCTATTTATTTAGATGGCACCCTTATATTTATTTAACTTAAACTTAATATATATCTTATAACTTATATCTTACAACTTATATTTTATATGAAATCTTATTTAAATTAGTTGACATTTGAAACTTAATATTCAAAAACTACTAGGGTGCATGAATAAATTCAAGTGGAGTATCAAATTCATTTATTTAAATTTGATTTATCGGTAGGGTTGTTGTGCATATTATTTGAAAAGAATTATTCTACACTGAAAGAACAAAATTATAATTTCTTTCAATGGGAATAAATACAAATTCTTATTTATTCACATCATTCCCTTATATTTATTTACATAGTTTCTTATATTTATTTAACTTAGCAGAACAAAATCTAAATTCTTATAAAATATTTTAAACTTAAACTTAATATTAAAAACGCCATAGTGCATGAATAAGTGCAAGTGAAATAAATTTATTTAAAATTTGATTTTTCGATTAGATGGTTTTGCATATTCTTTAGTTCTGGTTTGTTACATATTATACATGCTTGTGAAGGAGTTGTTATGAATAAATCGTTTTCACACGTGTTGCATTGCAGATCTTTTTCGCAACATATAAAGGATCGTTTATAGTGGCTATTAACAAAATTATTTTTCCCATTTGGGCAATTTAAAGCATGTATATAGTAACATTCACAACATAAATTATATGCACCGCCAGAAGATGAAATAATTACGACATAAGATTGAAAAACGCACACTTCTCGCGTAAGGTGATTTGGTGTCAATGTATCACTTGCATTTATTTTTGCCACTTTCACGAGCCCCTCTTCTCCACACCCGTTTGGAACGCCATTATCCTCTATCCCATCATCTTCTTCATCTTCATCGTCGTCTTCGAAATTATTTCGATCAATAGTGATCAGAGAATCCTGTCTTGCGTGAAACTTTCCTCTTCCAGCCAAGTTAAAATGAGTTGTTTCATCTTTGTACATTGACTGGATCGTTTCATCACAAGCAGAATCTAAATATACATGTGTCTGATCCATTTCGAAGACTGTCCGATGAAACTCGATTCACTTGTTCACACTATTTTTTAATTTTACAACACTTTTTAATTGATAATGGCGGGCCGTCTATGTGGTGTTGATATAGTGGATAGTGTTTAAAACACGGCAAATTTAGCTGCAATTCTTCGTCACTTCTATAATTTTCCGGCAACCTGTTCCAAATTTGTTGTAAACTAAGTGAATCGACGAATGTTTTCAAGTAGTTGATGGGAAAGAAGGCCAAGTCTTGATCTTCAAAATCGGTAAGATTTTTTCCGTGTTTTTGGTAGGAAATTATTACTTGGCCTACACGTTCAATGAGTTGCTGTTGTTGTTGTTGTTGGTCGCTATTTGACATCGCGCACGAATGACTGAAGTTCGCTCAGATTCGATCGTTTAAAATACCAGCTCCCCTCCAACTGCTACCAGCTCCCCTCCAACTGCTACCAGCTCCCCTCCAACTACTGTGGTGGTTAGGAAGGAGGTAGGAGGTGGAGCAAAAAGAGGCGGAGTTTATGAAACCAATCGGAATAGGGGGCGAACTTGGGCAGCCAATCAGAAACAAGGTCATTCTTGGCCGACCAATCAAAAAAGTGGTGGGGGGGTCAACTAGGAGCCCCCTATTCCCACTACTCGGTTCTGAACAGAAAATTTTTATAAAAAAATTGAACCGACTTGTAAAAAATACGCCAAGTAGCAAAAAATAACAATGTAAATTTTTATATCAAATTGATTGAGAAAAACTTTATTTGTAATGGCTTCTTCTTAGCGTAGTTTGCATGTAGCTTGTGTTAGTAGTTACTTGTTCCATTTAGTAAAAATTTCAACTTCATATAAACATGTATATTGTTAAGCCAAAAGTTTTGAAATCGATAACATCAGAAAATTTCTGAATAGAGAAAAGCTAAAACAATGCCTAAACAATAAAACGAGGATTAAGGTATACAGCAAAGCGACGATAAATGATGCAACAAATTATTTTTTTAAATAAACTAATGAAATTTATTAAAAGCTGTACATCTTCAGGAAATGTATACAAATACAGAAGAAGAAAAACGGTTTAATTAAATCTATAAAAATCAAAAATAAATTGTATCTTCAAATGAAAAAATATCCTTCCGAAGATAATAGAAATGTGTATGTACGATACCGCAATAGACTTAATCTTTTAATAATAAAAAATAAACAAGATTCAAAAAAAATTGGGAATGAGTTAAAAAATTAACTTCTTCCACACAAAAACAAAAAATCTTTATGGAAAAACTTGCTAGGAAACAATTAATATGATGAATAAGGGATTTAGAGAGGAGTGTATGAGTAAAGCAAGAATAAAAGAGTGGTGCAAGCGGTTTAAAGATGTTCGCACATCAGTTGACAGTGATTCTCGCTCTGGCCGACCTTCGAGCACAATAACACCAGTAAATGTCGAGCGTGTGCGACTTGCAATTGAAAGAGATCGTTGGTTGACTGTTCGCGAACTAGAAAGTGATCTTGGAATACCAAAAACTACTGTTTGGAGAATTTTAACCGAGAATTTGGCAATGGCTCGCGTATGTGCGAAATTCATCCCAAAATTGCTAATGGCAGAGCAGAAGAATCTTCACTTTGAAATCGCTCAGAACCACTTGGATATGATTTCTAATGATTAAAATGTACTCAAGAAGATTATTACTGGTGATGAGTCATGGGTTTATGGTTATCATCCAGAAACAAAGCGACAGTCCTCACAGTGGAATCATTCTGAATCGCCAAGATCAAAAAAAGCACGTAAAAGTCGGAGCAAAGTGAAGTGAATGTTGACTGTTTTCTTTGATTACGAAGGTGTTGTGCACCACGAATATACTCCGAGAGGTCACACGATCACTAAAGAATACTACGTTGAAGTATTGAAAAAATGCGTGACGCAGTCAGAAGAAAACGGCCACAGCTTTGCACAAGCGGTGATTGGCTGCTTCACCACGACAATGCGCCAGCGCATTCATATTTAACAAAGCACCAAGTCGTACAGCTTTGCCAGCATCCGTACAGTCCCGATGTAGCTCCCTGTGACTTTTTGCCCTTTCCCAGATTAAAAATGCCGCTCAAAGGACACCGGTTCGATGACAAAGAGACGGTTGAAACTAATGCGACGAATGCACTGAAGGTAATTCCGAAAACTGACTTCCAGGACTGCTTCAGGAAGTGGAAACACCTCTGGGAACGTGTTATTCAATTAAATGGGGATTACTTTGAAGGATGTCACTCACCGGATGATAAAGAACAACATCAGTGCGGAGATATGAAGGTAGGCTCGATACTTTTGTTAGCTGTCAGCAAACTAATGTCTTTACTATATAAGTTTAAATTTCTTAAACAGATCTTCGGCCTCAGGGAACTGATGACCCCTTATCCCGCCTTAGCTGAGTCATACCTTAAATATGGTATAACTGTAAAGGGAGAAGTAACAAACAATAATTTTTATAACTTACAAAATGTTCGAAAATCGATTATTATATTAACTTATTCAAGGGTTCCTAAAGTAGCAGAAGGATTGCTCAACGTTGCTATTTCTTTTTGGGGCCTTGAATATACAACCTTGATCAAAAAGTTCCCGGAATTCATTCAGAAAATTCTAAATACAAGTTTATTCAACAAAATTAACATTGTCTCCTTCGAAATACCACTATCGCACTTATGCCAGCGCTTGATCCAGCTCTCTAAACATTTCGGTATGGCCATTAGAGCAGTCTTTAATTTTGCCATTACCTCCTTTCAGCTGCTAAAACGCGTTCCCTGTAGTGTTGTGACTCGATTGAACATAAAAAGTCCTAGGGAGCCGTATCAGATGAATTCGATAGCTGTTGGATGGTATTCGTTTAGTTCTTAGTCAAAAATCCACGGATAATGATGTCATTGTGCGACGATTGCCCATGTAATAATCCTTGTTAACTGTTTGATCTTCTGGCAAAAATTTGTGATAATACCCTTGTAATCCATGAAAACCGTAAGTATTGCTTTCTTCTTCGACTGAAAACCATGTGGTTTTTTGGTCTTAGCTTATTCGGAGTTCTCCATTTACTCATCTGGATTGCATGTCGTATCCATAAACCCACGTGTCGTCTCCAGTAGTGATGCATTTAATGAATGAATACTGGGTCGAATTCAGACTTGGAAATCATGTCTTTGGCGATGTCAGCTTGGTTCCTTTGATGCAAGAAATTCAAGTCCTTCGGGACCAACTTTCCAGTGGCACGGCGGAAACCCAAATCATTAACTTCATTGTCCTGAACTGATCCATAAGCAATGTTTAAGTCCTCTGCCACCTCTCGTTGGACTTCGTCGGTTTTCGATGGCGACAGCCTTGCCACTGCATTCGCCACTCTCGACGGACTTACGACCACTTCTGAAGCGTTCATGCCACTGGTAAACGATTGTTTTCTTTAGAATATCATTGCAGAGACAGTTTTCTAACATTTACAAGGTTTTCACACCATTTTTAAAGCAAAATTTAAAACAAACTAGTTGTTGCAAATTCAGCTCCATTTTTAAAACTATAAAAATCAAAAATATGTACAGAGGTCGATGTACTCAAGACGGCGTAACTTATGCAAATGTCAAGCTTCGACGATAAAATTTAGTGGGAATATTAATAATAGATGTGGCAACTTAACCAAAAAAAACAGAACTGAAATCAGCTGACTCAGAGCGCCACCTGGTGATAATTACAGAAAATTTTTGATCACGGTAGTATAACTTAATTCCAATGTGTATAAGGTGTTGAATTCTCTTTACATATATTAAAGTATGAATAGAAGATGGATTAGTGCAAAAGCGAATATGTTCATTAAAATAGGTAAATTCTGCTATAATATTTAATATTTATACTTACAATACTTTATTAGTTTATTTCATATTAGTTCACCAGTTATTAGCAAAATATTTACATACTTTTGTAAAACCGTTAATTGATTATTTGCTTATTAAGATATAATATTATTTATATAAATTATTGAAATAAGTAATTTTTGATTTTTTTATTTTGATTTCTGATTTATCGCTAATTATCGCAGTTTTTAGAAGCCGTTTCAATTTTTTTGGCCCAAAAAAGTATTCATTTTATTCATGGTTATAGACCACTCTAAAATGAGGAACAAAACATTCTTTGATGAGAATTCCCCAAATACCAATTTTAAATGAAATTGTACCCAACAAATACTTACATAGTCTGCTATAGTAAGTCCGCTATCTTGAATTTTAAAAAACCTAGGCTCCCAAAACCTCTCAACACCCATATTGAAAAAACTTGAGACGTAAATTTTTTAGTCTGACATATTTTATCCTGTATATTGAGTTTGATGAAATTAATTTAAGATCCGTAATATACGCTCCAAGAACCCCCTATGTAAATTTATACAATATCGAAAAATTGAATCGGCCATATTGAATTAAAAAAAAATAATATTAAGCTCTTAATATAATCTTATTCTACTCCCTCGAAAACCCCCTAGTAGCAGTTTTGACATCATCCAGGATCAAAAATTTTTAGATCGCCATATTGCATCTGCAATATTGATTGTTTTAAATACAATTTTCAATTCTTTATTTACACTCGCAAAAACCCCACCAGTACCACTTTTGGAAAAAAAAAAGAAAATTTTAGTCCGCCCTACTAATTTTTTTTAAATAATTTAAAATTCGTAATTTACATCCTCAAAAACCCCCCAATACCAATTTTGGACAAAATCGAAAGACGTAAAATTTTTAATCCGCCATATTGACTTTTATTTGAATAATTTTAAATTTGTAATTTATACCATGAAAAACTCCCCTATACCATTTCTGGACAAAATCGAAAGATGTAAAATTTTAATCCGCCATATAGAATTTTTTAAAAATAATTTTAAATTCGTAATCTACACCCACAAAAACTCCGCTATACCAATTTTGGACAAAATTGAGAAATGTAAAAATTTTAATCCACCATATTGAATTTTTTAAAATAATTTTAGATTCATTATGTACGAACCCGAAAACTTCCCTATACAGATTATGAAAAAAATCGGAAAAAATTAATTTTTCTGTCAGGCATATTATCAGCGCCATCTTGGATTTTACTAAACCAATTTCGACCAAAATAATGTGGAACCACCGCCGCAATCTTCTGAACATAATGCAACAAAATTCATTTACGTCGTTGCCTCCGTTCCGGAGTAATCGACATGCATAACATTAGAAAAGGGGGTCAAATCTAGAACTTCCTTCTTTTAGAAGTTGATTGAAAAGAATTCTTATGCTGAGACGTTTGTGTCTGCCTATATATATAACAGTTTGACTCTCAATGAAAGTATTCTAGGTATAGCTCGCCTAACTTCCTGATTTGATAATACGTAGTTGTAAAAAATAAAAATAAACTATGTTTTAAAAATAATATTATCTTAAACACAACCTTAAAAATAATTTCTCAAGGGTAATGTATGTATGGAATTGACCTGTTGGGCAACACTGTCATATCAACAGAATATAAAACTTCACAACTTCAAGTGTGGAACAACTAAAACTCTGAAGCCCATATCTTCAAGTCCCAAAACCTAAAGCCAAGCAACCTAACCGAAAATTTATACTGTAAACATATTGACTATGATTTAAAGGAATTTTAACTATGAATTTTAAATTATCCTAAATTCATAGGCACAGGTCCTGGAGACATAAATCCTAAATCCAATAAATCTGAGCAATATAACCTAGATCAATGGATCCCAAACCTATAAAATCTAAATATATGATTCACTTTGAGCATAATTACAGGTTTTATCTGTAGATTTTGAAAATAATATAGGTAAATGCAAAGTTAACGTTTCGATATTATATGAAATAAATATTTTTTCAAAAAAATACATTTTTAGCGGCTTTACAGTGATTCTATGAAAAAGGGCTAACAAGCTCCTTATTTTTCCTATAATCTACATTAATCAAGCTCCAACTTAAAAAAAATTGTCTGGATATCTTTATTTCCCTTGGAAATTGACGATTTTGAAACGAAAAAATGACGATTGGCCAATAGTGTGGCATAGAACATTTAGAGATGAGTTATTCAGGAGAAGAAAAACATCACATATTTTGTCTTGACAATAATTATAACAGGAATAATAGTAATAAAGTCAACAAGTAAATATTTTCCAGTATAATAAAATATTGGGCACCCAATAATACTAACACAAAAAATAGATTAGAAAAATCTCTATACGTTTTCAACATATCCTCCACGATTATTTACACATTTAAAAATATTTTCTCTCATTTTATGATTATTAAAGTTTAAAAAAAAATGTGGCCATAATTAAGCAATATTACTGTGCATTCAATTTTTTCCCTGAAGATTTCTATTTTTTGGGATCTTTCATTATAAATTTAATTTCTTAAAAATCCCCACAAAAAAAAATCTAATAGACTGAAATCTGGACTAATCGTTGACCATCTAATTGTGCCATGTCTTCCAATCAAAAAGTTATATCGATTGTTAAAGTACTCAGTAACAGTTAGACTATCTTGTTGCCAAATTAGATTATTATATTGCTGAAATGGGATATTCTCTAAATGATCTACATTATTTTCAACTAAATTTAGATATCTCTCACCATTTAAAATAATTGGCCCAATAATCTTATTTGCCAACCTGCCATACCCAACGGAAATTGATTGTCGCCCCTGTATTTTTACAACCTATATTTTGTGGTGGTTTTCAGTTGCCCAACAATGTTTTTTTCTGTTGAACATCCCAGACATCGATGAAAATAATTTTATTTAGAAACTTCTCATCTTGTCCAATATGGCATACTCAGGAGCGGATCCAGGCTCTCCCTTTGGGTGGGGGGCGGTGATATCACAAGAACCAAGAAAAGATGGAAATTACCCCCAACCCATTTGTATGCAACACAGTAGTACAATATAACAAGGGAAAGCGAGTTATCGATTGAGGGGGGAAAGGGAGAGGTGTTAGCTACATACACGTTCCTAATACAGCAGCCTGGTGGGTCGATTTTTTTGGAAATTGAAATCGCCGCGCCTGGTACCATTTCTAAACAATATTGCAACTGCTGCATATATTTTTTTCAGTTAAATTCTGAACTTTCATACACTTATAAGGATGATATTTATAAAACTGCAGTATAATGTAAATTTTATGCCAAGATTATTGAAATATGATGCGGCATCGGGACGAGATCTTTCCAGATCTTCTACAAATTACATCAACTAATAATAATTTGTTTTACAATATCAAAATAAAAAATTACCTTGAAAATAGAGTAAAATATTTATATCATCTTCTACTACGCTTCTGATTTTTCGCCTAAGACTTTTCATTGCATTGTATTTTTTGACAGTGTATCTTACTGTACTAACAGGTGGTACTCAACGACCAAGATATATATTACGGCATTCATGTTGTACTCTGGATATATTTTTATTATTCGAATAAAAAAAGCGAATTATCTGATTTATTAGTCGATATATTATGTCAATATAATAAGTATTCGAAGGCATCTTAAAATATCATACAGTTTATTGATCATTTTAAACTTAAATATTTAATAATGGCTAGTCCAATCACTAGCTTAATATACATTTTTGAAATTAGGAAGAAAATAATTTTCATTCTAACAGAGAATATACACGGTGTTTCATTTAAAAAATTAAAATTTATTTTGTTTCTTAACTTTACGACGCGCAACTATTTTTGTAAATATATCTAAGAGGTAATATGGAAGAAATCCTAGAACTTTCATATCTAAAGTTTGTTTCCATCTCTTATGCTGCAGTCGAAGTGTCCCTGTACTTCGATTTACAAACTTTACCAGCGTCTCATTGCCCGTCAAGACCTGATTTTTAGCACTAAAGCTATGGGTGTTTCGTCTTCGACACCGGCGGTGGACAGTGGGTCCACCGACGCCTTCTCCAGATACCCGCCATCGCGGTATATATAATTCTGGAACCTATATTAAAACCCTGAATGCGGCGGAAACCATCGGTAGAACATTCCTTGAGTGACTGGTTCTTTCGTCACCACCCCGCCAAAGCTTCTACTTAATATTCATTCGGGATTTCTGTATTCTGTAATATCCAATACGTAGAATGTAGGATGCCTGAGAACTTGTAGGAAACTAACAACTAGTAGTGGTACCATGAGTCCAGCGCTGGAAACAGCGACTCTATGCGGAAAACCAGAAAACCGCAACGGTCATCGCCAGAAATGCCATGCAGTGCCTGCGATGCCCAGACACAGGGCACAGACTTTGGAGGGGCACAGAAACAACCAGACCAGAAAGATTAGAACATTTTTCAAGCTCGCACTGGGCGCATAAAAGGTTGTTACGGCACTGATGCCATATTGTAGTATCCCTGTACTTCGATCTATGCACTTTAACAGTGTCTTGTTGCCCGTCAAGACCTGATTTTCTACACTAAAAGTATGGATGTTTCATCCTCGACACCGGCGGTGGACTCATGAGTGAGTTCGCCGCGCCGCCGCCTTCCTCAAACACCCATCATCGTGCTTTTTATAATTTTGGGGCCTATTTTGAACCTTGAATGCAGCGGAAACCATCAGTAGGATGCTCCTTGAATGCCCGGTTCCAACGTCACTTATAATAAAGCCTCTAGGTATGGTGCTAAATATAAAAAAAACCTGTATTGCAACATGTAACAGTATGAGATGAATATATTTACTTTAAAGAGAGAAATTATAATCATAAATTAAACTTTTAAAATGAAATCTAAAGCTTAAAGGTAAAAGTGGCTAACAATTTTTCTAATAGTCTATTAAATAAATTACTTGAAATTAGACATTGTTCCCAATTCGGGGTATTAACCACAACTGAAATTAAAATTTTACGTAATAGAAACAAAATTGAATAAATTTCTTATTGGATTAAATGTAAACATGAAACATAAATTCGTACAAAGAAAAGATAAAAAAACTTTCCAATACCGCCAAGAAAATTCCGCAAAATAAAATATCCCCCCGGATTCGCCACTGCATCGCAATTCTACAAGAAAGCCTTTGGGAAAGGAAGTTCAGTCGCGCTAACTTAAACTTTCCAGGACGCAAAGGGGGGAGCGGTAGGGGCCGCTGGTCTAAGAAGAGCCCGGACTGATAAGAAAGATCCCCGGATCGCTCCGGGACAATTTATAGCGGCAACTTTTAAAACATACTCCGGGGGCGATGTATATAACGTTCGGTACACTCGGGACTTAAATGTTTTTAACTACTTCTTAAATTCGCTGACGATAAGACAGTTGAAAGTTGGTCGGTTTGAGTTATGACCAGAGGAAATTTCACGGTGACAAACAGAGGGATAATTTTATTTTAAAAAGCTCGGGAAAATTACCTACAATTTTTATTTGGCGACGTGCGTAAATTTATTCGCCAAAAACTTTGGTATTTTTAATCAGTATTTTTTTCTTTTATGTATGAAATTATGGCAATTACATTGAATACTGGTAAAATGAATATGATAATATCGGAACACAATGAAAAGTAATTTGAATTAACATTATTTATTAAAGATCGACGAAAACGCGCGATAAAAGTAAAGCAGCAGCATTCAAGAGTACTTTATTTTGAGTGTTACATTAAACACATCTAAGAATTTCAATGGTGAGAAGTATCATGTTAATTATTCTTCTTCAGCTGTCTATCAACTTTATTGGATGTTGGCGACTACATCTTTGAATCTTTCTCTTGCTGCGCCTATTAATTCCCCTATTATTTTCGGTTCAGTCCATTGTCTTATATTTCTCGTCCAAGACATCTGTTTTCTGCCTACTCCTCTTCTATCTTCAATTTTGCCATCCAATATTAATTGCAATAGTTCGTATTTTCCACTTCTCGTGATATGATCAAGTTAAGGACCGTCTTTTAATTGTTGTGAAGGGTTCTTTATTCATTCTTCTAAGTAGTTCTTCGTTGGTAACTTAGTTCGTCAGTACTAGAATACGCCTGTAAAAAAACTTAACTGGGAAAAGAGAGGCCTGAATGTAGACGGCCAAAGATTAACAAATTTGAGGTTCGCGGACAACATAGTTTTGTTTTCCGATAATCTCAAGGAGATATGTATAATGTTACGTGAACTTCAGCTAGTGTGCGCCAATGTTGGTCTTAAAATAAACATATCAAAAACAAAATTTATGACCAATCTGGTACCTAGTGGAAATACCAATATTGGAGACAACGAAGTGGAGCTTGTGGAAAATACATATACCTTGGACACGAAATAAAGATCACAAGAGATAATCAAACATGCGAGCTACGGAGACGAGTAAATCTCGCATGGCAGCCTATGTAAAACTTAAAGACATCTTTAAAAGCGATATACCAATTTCTTTAAAGCGTAAAGCATTTGAACAATGTGTGTTACCGGTTATGACCTACGGTGCCGAAACTTTGACATTGACAACAGCAACTTCTACAACACTGCAAATAGCTCAGAGAAAGAAGGAAAGGTTAATGCTAGGTATATCGCTGCGTGACAGAGTTAGAAATGAAGACCTGAGACGAAAGACAGGAGTTACCGACGTAATTTTCCGAATTGCCACACTCATATGGAACTGGGCCAGACATGTCGCCCGAATCAGTGATGGAAGGTGGACGAAGAGGTTACTCGAGTGGAGGCCGAGATTACACAAAAGAAGTAGAGGAAGACCCCCTACTCGTTGGACTCACGATCTCAAGACAATTGCAACAAATTGGATGCAAATCGCTCAAGATAGAGTACAATCGACAAAAATGAGGGAGGCCTATGTCCAGCAGTGGACGCAAAGGACTGGATGAAGAAGAAGAAACTTAGTCAGTCATTTCAAAGCTTCAATTTTATTATTTGAATCCCATTTCATAGTCCCGGACTCAAGACCATACAGCAGTACAGACCACACATAACATTTCGTCTAACACATGCGGAGTGATAGCCGTATATCTCTATTTTTTAATATTTTTTCATATTTCCTAAACGCTGCTCTCGCCATCTCAGTTCTGCATCTGATTTATTTCTCCCAGTCTGCATGCAGCCAACAACTTAAGTACTTGTACTGGTTAATTTTTTCTATTTGTTGGTTATCTATTTCGAGTTTAGGGTTAGTATGTGGAGCTTCACTGAATATGGCTTCGGAATATAGATTAAATAACAATGGCGACAGCATGCATCCTTGTCGAAGGTCTCTGCTTAAACCAATATCATCCGATTTGATTCGTTGTGTGGTTATGTGTGCTGCCTGGTACCAATACAGGTTTTCTATATATCTTAGGTCCTTTTCATCTATATTTGTTGTTCCCAGGATGCTCATGCGTTTTTTATGTTGTACGCGAGCGAAAGACTTCGTAATCAACAAAGTAAAAGCCATAATTTAACTAAACCCTTCCAAAAAAGATGGTTCACAAATCCTTGTCACAAATGCAGTTCAGGGACTATACACTTTTGAAAAATGTTAATATCATCGTTTTCTTGGATGAGAGAAGGATTAATGGTATACAAAAGCTACCATGGTGACGTTTTTGAAGACAACCCTTGTCGACAACTTTTTAAAGAAGATAATAAACTGAATAATTCTGAAATAATATGTGATCAATTAAAAATTCAACCATATATCAGCGCTTTTAAAGCGACGAATAAAGTTATTGATGGCTGTTTTTCTACAAACCATGTTTCAGCAGATTTACACTTGCATTCGAAAGTGTTTAAGAAATGTTTTAGAGACCTTGAAAGTACATATTTTGTTAAATCATGTTCAGGAATGAGTAAAATAATCAACAACGAAGTATTGGGTCTATGATCGGAACAGCCCTGGGAGTCCATTCATCAAATATTTGATAAATACTGGGAGAAACATAAAATCAATTCAATGGAAAATGATACTTATATTTTATGATTAAAAATGATGTTGAATGCTCATTAAGGCATATTTGAACTAAATTAGTACAAAACACAGTTATGTTTATTTGAATTAAGAATATTTATTTAGTTAAATCAGATCCTATACTCAATTTTGAATTAGTTGCTTAATATAAGTCTTTTGTTTACCGTTAAATAGTAATAATTTAAAATTGATTTTTTTTTCTTTCAATATGATTCCAGAAAGCCACTACGTCCTCGTCGTTGGTCCTGGGTAACGCTAAAAGTGGTTATAAATGTTATAAATCTAATTATTACTTTATTAAGTTTAGCGTGTGTTATCTGACTTTTTTAAACATTCATACCTGAAAAAAAAGGATTAGCTAGGATTTTAATTTTTGCGGATAATTTATCTATTTGGGTTACTCAATCGATCCCCGCAAGTTTTTTGCGTCACCATTTTCACAAATGTTATGTTGGTTTCAGGCCGGCCGTGCATTAGCTATCGTGTAATAATATAACACTACCATACCTAAAATATATTTATGCTAGAGAAAATTTTACTTACAAGGTGACAAAAAAATCAGCCTACAAAGCTTTATCTAAAGTGTGCCATATGCTTTATAGTTACGCTCCTTTCTAATTCAAAACCTTTTCTATGGCAAACATTCCTCCTAAACATCACCATCAAAGTCATAAAAAAAATCTAATCTGATAGACTAACCATTCATAATATTTTAATATTCTACATTACAAGATATACAACAGGCTGTCAAGATAGATCTTCCTCCAATCTTTAATTGGCATAAGTTGTCCTGCCCACTTTAATGTTAATTTCTGAATAAATATAATCGGTCTAATCAGCTACTAGATTTATGAATTTATTAAATTTTCGAACAGGTAAGTGACGCCTAATAAGTTACACTTATTAAATTAGTTGGTACTGTCAACAGTTATTCGTACCTTTTTTCATTGATTAATCCTGTCAGGTAGTAGAAAAAATTTATATAATTTCACAGGACTAATCTAATTAAATTTGCAATCTAAGTCTATGTTAGTGAAACATTATAATTCATTTATTTCTACAAACTAAAAGAGCTATGATCAATGCCAAAACCAAAAACTATTTCTACAAATCAATTTATGATATTTTTTTCACTAGCTTAAAATTTCAGATCATATTACTAAGATAAACTCAGTTCTAGGACCGTATCCAAAACCTAATCGCTTCAATAAAACACAAACAGGTTACATACTTGCGAGGAGACCAGGACACAAGGGTATCCTTGGCAAAGAAAAATTGGATCAACTAACAACACAAGGGTCTGCTACCATATTTATTGGACCGGAACTATTATTTAGCATCACACAGCTGCTATTCCTGGGTGAGTATCCAGGTAGATAAACCATCAACTCCAGGTTCACTGAAAGCATATTAACAGCTACAGGTATAGCAAACTATTGCTGAGCAAACCGTCAAACTTTAAACAGCAACCGGCTACTCTAGAAAACACACACGGCATTTATAATGAGGAACCAATATGTTCGAAGCCTCCCACATCTTCTTCAAATACAAAGGTCTATGGTACTGAAGACATATTCAGTGATTGAATAATCCTAACGATTTATACCCAGAGGACAAACAAACTAGTGAATAGGATTTTCAACCTGACTAAGGTAGCTGTAGACATGAAACATATAAAATATGCGTTACAATAGAACACTTGGCTTCAGTGTGTGGTCTCACTCAGAGGACAGTCAAACTAGTGAATAGGGTTTTCAACCTGACTAATGTAGCCAACCTGACCACAGGGAACATATAAAATAGGCGGTATAACAGAACACTTGGCTTCAGTGTCAGAGCTTCCTCAACCCTAGCCTGATAAATCATTCAATAATCAATCAATTAATCGCTAAGTAATATGGATAGTTTATTGTTATCTAAAACTAGAAAAAAAATTTAACCGTTGTGACTTTCAATTATGCTAAAGGAATTTCTCCATCAAAGTATAACCACACATTCTTAAAAAATTTCTTCTGAGATGAATAAGTCGGACTGGTTCTACAGACTTCTATCGAATGAAGCGCTCCCATTAAGACCCAAAGAGAACCAAATGTGTTCGGGTTTTAAGCTAGTTACTATTACCGTTTAATAGTCAAATAACCAATTTCTAATAAATCTGTGACGCCGCTGTGGTGTAGCTGTGATGCCTTGTGAGGTCTATATGAGCTCATTTGTGGAGTTTTGAACTCAATTTAGATATTTTTCTATTGAGTTGGCAATGAAAGGTCTCAGCCAAGGTTTCTGTATATGATGATGTTCCTTGCATAGAAAGGAACTCCACAGATTGTATGGATGCCATTGCTCTCTCTAATCTATTGAATCTGGATCTGCCCGTGGTAATCCATGTGGGAGCATCAAAGGAGAAACGGATAAATATCTTGTAAATTAGCAGTTTATATTCAGCTTGTTGTTAAGACTCAACAGAGAATAGACAGCTATCAAAGAAATTTTGGCTTTACTTAGAAGGTAGTTCGTATTAAGAAACCAGTTGAGTTGAGTATTTTGCGTGATCCCTCAAAGGAACCTCAGCTTTGAAAATGGATAGCTGATAATCCAAGATCGTATATCTAGCTTTAGTAAACGTTACTGCTTGAGTTTTGTTAGGATTTAACTTAGTTTTCCAATCGGCAATCCACTTTTCCAACTTATCTATATATCGTTCTAATCTCAGAATTATTAGTGGAAATGACCTAGAGAATGTGGAAGGAGCTGCATCGTCAACGAATAAATATAATTTGCTATATTGGTCTTTGGAAATATCTGCAGTATACAGGTGGAATAGAGGGGGGAGCAGGGAAAAACCCTGAGAAACCTCAGCTTTGATCGGCCTTATAAAATATATAAATATATATATATATATATATATATATATATATATATATATATATATATATATATATATTATATATTTTATAAGGCCGATCAAAGCTGAGGTTTCTCAGGGTTTGACGATACAATGAATTTTTTGCCCTTTAGAAAACCAAATTGCTCCGGAGGCAAGATGTTTCTTTCAACTATGAAACCGTCCAGGGGATTTAAAATTACTATTGCTGTTATTTTATCCAGACTGAAAAGTAGACTAATAGGTCTATAAAAGTTTATTTTTTCGGCATGTTCCCTTTCTTTTAGGTAATTTGGAATTTGAAGAAAAGTGACCGGTTGTAGAACAACATTGGTTAGGCCAGAACAAGCTGAAATGATATTGCCCTAGTTTTTTTTTGGAGCCGCTTTTGGCAGAACATCCAAACCTAGCCCTTTTTTTATGAACGCATCAAGTCCAATGACAAGTATACCTTGGTCAATAAGGCGCATGGACCCATAATAAAGAACAGTGCTATCGATGTTCTGTTCAATCTGCAAGATCAAGGCTGGAGATTAATTGAAATTGTTCGCAGAATTTGTCTTCAAATCCTCTAGCATTGTCTTATGGATCCGTTACAGTGACGTTGCCACTACCAATGTGTGTTAAAGGTATCTTAGTACCTTCTGTCAGACTTCGAATTCTTCGAAGGAGACTGCCGTAATGGATTGGCGGGGTTTCCAACTTGGATACACAGCACCGTTTAAGTCTCAGAGTTCTCGCCATATCCCCTCCGATGCCCTGTTTGCTTGTCTTTTGATGGTAGGATCACCAATCGAAATACCCCTGTTATTGAGACGGTTCTCTTTACTAATTTGAGTATTTGAATATCTTTATGACCGAAGTTTTAGCAAGTGCGTCTGAAGTTTGGAAGATGATTTGTTTAACAGAGTCCTCGAGGGATCTAACATCCAAAGTTTCCTCCGAATATCCGACCTCCTCAAGCAGTTCTTTATATTTCTGCAAATTATCAAATTTTCTTTATTTAATCCATACTGGCATGTGGTTCGAGATTAGAGCAAGTAGAACTAACAACTACCACAAAAATGTCCAGAATGTCTTGTAGACCTACTGGCCCTAAATGGATCACCTCATCAGGCACTATTACTTCCAGCAGATTGGTTTCAGAAGCGTTGTCAAAAATAAAGCTCCTTGGTGTTGATCATTCTAGCACCCACGACGATGTTTTAAAAAATTGTTTTGCTGCAATGTAATTTGAAACCAAAGTATTAATGAATATCGCCCTTCTTGATCATGATCTCATAATATTGTTGAGATTTCCCTCCTTTATGTCATTTCAATCTCTGACCTGTCAACCAACCATAGTGTATTACTGCCACTTTTGCTGACAACGCAGCTATTCTGACCTCGCGTTACGATTCACACCTCAACAAATTCAAAATATTTCCAACAGTATCTCGAATTCGTGACGCATCAAAGCTAACGAAGTTAAATCGGTTCAAGTTACGTTTACCAGCCGAAAAAGTTCCTGCCAAACGATTTCTTTAAACAATCTCCAGATTCTTTAGAGGGAAAAAGCTAACTATTTCAGTATGTATCTGATTTAAAGACTGATTTGCAAGAAAACAACCAGGATTAATACTTAACAAATTCTATTGGCTAACTGGTCGAAAATCTTAATTATCTGTAATTAATAAACTGTTTAGAAAGCACTTCTAAAAGCGATTTAAACTTATGAAGTACAACTCTGATGGTTTCAATCTAAAGTCCTGCGCAAGATTGTCAATGTCCCTTGATTTGTCCTATACAGGATCATCGCATGCGATCGGAAAATTCTATTAGTTGAGGCATAAATTAAGAAACACTTCATAACCTACATCAAATGACAAAACCATCTCGGCCAATCGGAATCGTTGTTCCTAGTCAAAATTAATTCGTGTAATTAAAGGTTCAACAGCACTAATAAAAGTATAACTTCATTTAGTTTAATAAGATAGTCTCTCTCAATTATTTATTGTTATTAAATTAGTTCTGATATTGATTCAAAAATAAATAAGTATATGTATTTTTTTCAAACTTGTTCTGTTCTAAAGTTGAATTTATCACTCAGTAAATCATAGAATATTACTTTACTAATAAGTAAAAGTAATAAGCATTAAATACTTTTTTAATATATAATATACGTTGGTATATTCATCTTCTTCCCACTTATTTTTCGAATAATCAGTTCCCATCCTGAATAATATTATCCATAGTAGCAATGGGGCAAAACAATTACCATTCATAGACCTGATAAAATCATATCGAATGATTTACAAGGAATTAGCATACGCCAGTAATACTGCTTTATCTAATCGGCGGAGCAACGTTTCATTAATTAATTAATAATTAATTTGAGACAAACATTCTAGTTTATTGGATAATTTGATTTATGAAAATTACTAAGGATGATACATATGATAATTAGTGGGAGGGAGGAGCATATTAAGATGGCGTCTGATGGGAAATTTTTGTTCTTTTTGCAGACATTGAAGTTGTTGCAGACGTTATATTTATTTGCATACCAAGTCTCATCGTTTTAAAAGAGGTAACGAAAAAAAATGCTAGAACTAAAATTTTTTTATATAAAACATTTGTAGACCATATTGATTACTTGATTGATTGCATAGCAGGTCAGGATTGAAAAATCCTTAAATTGCAGACTTATTGTATTGCCTGCCATATCCGTTCTAGGCGAACAGGTTGTTTGCTTTGATCAGGTTTAACAGCTTGCTCACTAGTTTATCCTCTGGATAGATTCATTCTTGAAGGTTTCATCAGTAGGCCAAAGCTTCGCACTCGAAGATGATTGTGAGGCCGTCTCGTCTTCTTCATCACATAATCTACATAGTGGTTCTTTGTTGAAGATACCCGTATGCAGATATTTTCTCAAGCTGTAGTGGCCAGTTATAAGTCCTGTCACCAGCCTGATTTATTTTCTGCTTAGACGCAGAATTTCACGGCTTAGTTTGCAGGATAGTCTACTCAGCAATAGCTTGTCCGCAAGATGATTCCAGTTGATCTGGTGTTGATTTGTCCACCAGGACAGTCATCCACGATTGGCTGCCTTAGTGTTTCCAAATACTGGTTCCATATATACCAGAAGTCGCTATATTGTTTACAACTTAAATGTATTTTTGGTTATTTAATATTGTGTAAGTAATAGACACATCTGTATGATATGGTCAATATCGAGAGACCGATCATGGTGTATTCGAGGTGCATAAACAGGAAGAAATAGAAATTCGACCTAACTATATGAAATGTTAAAGAAAATTATGTTGTGTTGAGCTCACTTTTGCCTAACTACAGGAATCAACTATAAACTCTTACCACAATAACTTTCCTCCTATCAAAATTCACTCTGCGACCATAGTTATGCTCTGAGAAGTCTTGAACCAAAGTTATTTTATAAGGATGAAAGTGAGAATTTGTTAGAATAATCTGAACAAACTTAAAAGAAATATCTACTTAGTCGTCAGTTCTTCTTAGGAAAAATTTTGAATTTTCTACAAAATGTAACATTTCTAAACCTTTCTTTAATGGCCGTTTTTGGTTTCCTTGTTCTACTGACATCTCAACATTTTCTCATTTCCTCGATAATCGTTATTCTGTTATTTCCTCTTTTAACGCTCCTGAGATGACAAAGTTCAGCATTCCTTCCATCTTCTGGACCTTTCCGGTAGTCAATTCATATCCGGATTTTCTGATTTGGCTCATTTTGCTAATCTTTCATAGGCCATGCGATCTATGTGATCTCTCTATTCGCGATGTCTTGACCTTATCCATCTTACTATATTCTGTATTTTATGGTCGTCTCTAATTGTAGTGTTTCTCATATGGCCACGTAAACTGACTCCTTGTATTATTCTGATTCATTTTATTTTTGGCGTATCTGCGTGAATTTCGACTGCTAGGTGGTCCTAAACTTACTTCTTCAAATGATTTCTCTCAAATACCGTGAAATTCTACCTAGTTTATTTGCTTGTGTTTATTCCAATCCATTCCGAGATAGTTGAACTTCATGACCTGGATAATAATTTTGTTAATAATTTATTTACATCTAATTGATTCTCTTGAAATGACCATTGTCTACGTTTTTCGGTGGAGATTACGATATTGAAGCTCTGGGATATTGTTGTGAACCTGTGTAAAAGTCATTGTAAGTTATTCTCAGTCTCCGCTAATAGTATGGCGTTATCAGCATAACATAATCTTTTGATAACTCCCTTTTTGTATCCGACAAACTCTTTTTACATCTCCGAATACTGGATGTGAACTGTCTCCTTGTTGCTGTTGATACTGCATCAGTTACGCCACTATCTGTTTTGTTTTGATATTATTTTAGTTCGGCTGTATAATCTTCAGTATTTTGCCTCTACATTATATTTTTGAAGGGTATTGATTAGATGTTTGAGGCAGACTCTTTCAAAAGCTTGTTTGAGATCAACAACACTTAGGTATAGAAGTTTATCAAATTCAGTTGATCTTTATACTGCTAGTCGAAGTATGAAGATTACGTTTCTAGTAGATCTTTTTCGTTAAAAATCTTTAATATTCTTCTTAGTAGTCTGGCTATTTATTTTTTTGTGAGAATATTTGTTAATAATATTAATACAGCCCTTAAAAGGATTATTCCTCTGTTATTTGCTGATTCTTTCTTGAATTATTTTTAATATGTAGGTATAGTTATTCTGGTCTTTCATGGAGTTAATGTTTCACCACAGGATATGATTCTCTGAAATAATTTAGTGATTTCCTACTAGATTTTTGGACTCCCTATTTGATAAGTTTATTTGTTCTGTCATCAATACCAAGGACTATTATGTTTTTAGATTTAAGTATTGCTTATTCTACTTCTTCTGAAGTTATTTCAGGGTTATCAAATTCTTCCTTTGGGGCATATTTATTGATGTCTTCATCTTATTTGCTTCAATCTTGGTTGTTCAGAAGGTTCATAAGGTTTTCCCATGTTTCAGAGATTACCTTGGTGATCAACACTTCTTCGTTCACGAGCTTTTTCCTATTTCGAAGTAGGGTCCAAATTTTTTCTGTCCACCGTAGAGATCCTCTCCATTTCTATGGAGAATTTTCCCAGTAGCTTTTTTTAATTGATGAATGGAATCATTTATTCTATTTCTTACTTCTTTATATGTGTTGTACTCTTCTTAAGTTTTGATGTTCCTATGTTTTATGTAAAATATATATATATATATATATATATATATATATATATATATATATATATATATATATGTATGTAAAATATGGTGTGTTGTTTCTTGCTTTATTAATGAAAATTATTCTAGAAACTAAGGCTTCGGTTACACTATCCTTTTTGTTAGATTTTATTTTGTTCCAAGCCGTATCTATCGTATCCTCTTCTATTGTGAGGTTAGTTGGTTAATACTGTCGTTTGAAAATCAGCTGAAGGTCTGGAAAGGTGGTGATAAAAATATATCTTGTTTCTTCTTATGATCTTTATCCGCAAAACCCCTCATCTTAAGGAGAATAAATCTCTCTATTTCACTGCGAGCCAGTTACAAAAAGCAATTCAGGCACCAACACAAAATTTTTTTAGTACATAAGATAATTTTGAACAAACATCGAAATATCTCTAGAACTATAAGGTTCGAGTATAGGAAGTGTTGCACAAACTTAGCCTAAAATGTTATTTAGAATAAAAAATTTAAGAAAGAAATGTATCCAATATGAAAAAAAAATTAACGCGTCATTACTTTTTGAGCAACCCTGTATATAGGACCTAGCTTCAAAATTATAGCTTTTTGTAAGTGCTAAAACTTTTATATAAAAGATTTTCCGCTAGTTTGAAGAGTTTTAAAAATATTCATGAGGGTCGCGACCTTTTACCCACACTAATAAGGAAATGCATTAAATTTAATGTAAATGTACTGGAACAAACGTTTATTAAATGCATTTATTGTAATGCATTAAATTTAATAATTTACATTAATCTAAATTAATTTATTAGATTAAATTTAATGTAATCATACATTAAATTTAAAGTTTGATCATTACTTTTTAAGGTGATTATGTACATTAAATATACAGCCAGTGTTCATTGAATTTGAGATATGTTATTACATATTTAATGCACCTACATTAATATGAGTTCAAAAACTGATGAAACTACCTGGAAAAGGTGGACATTTTTCCCATAGGTAGTGTCCCCCATCTAGACCGGTTTCGAACTCATTGGTTCCCGTCAGTACAGGGCAGATACATACACCTCACCATAAAGAAATTGAGGTTAAACAACTTATATCATACTAAACAAAAAATTTCAATACAAGTTGCGCCATCTCTCGAAATCTCATGCAATGTATATCGAATAATAATGTATACTCCTTTAGTATTAGGGTAGTTGTGAATTAATTTTAATGTACAGAAGTTGAAAAATATTTTGAAATTTAAGATACCATTTAATCAAATTTAATGTACAACGAACTGATATTTTAATGAATTGCTTTAAATTCAAAGTAAGTGTAAATTATTCACGATTTTTGGTACAAAATCACTAAATTTAATGTAGAGTGGACATTAAATTTGCATTAAATTTAAGGTTATTTTTAACAGTTCACAGTGTTTGAAAAAATATCATATAAAAACTCTTTAGATCTTTGATCATGCATAAAACCAATTTTTTTGTCAATTCTTCGATATATTTATCAATTTTTCACCAATTTGGATAATTACTTTCTTAAATGCAGATAATCGGAACAAATGATCGCAAAAACTGCTTAAAAATTGACTTCAGATTTAAACAAATATCTGAATTCTGAGCCTAAAACTGGCGGATAGGATAATTTTCACGAGAAATTTCTTTTTTCTTTAGAATTAGTGACTTTATATAACAGTCGTCCAATTTTTGACAGTTTTCAGTTAATTTATGAATCTTCGACACATTTTTGGCAGAATAATCAATGTTTTCTTCTTAGTAGCACAGAAATCGGTTCGAAATCCGCATTAAAAGAAAACTATGCACATTGGGAGAAGATTGAATGCTCACGAGAAAAAATATTTATTTACAGCAAGAAATAAACAGATCATCAAACCGAGGTTTGAACGGTTTCGTGCATCGTACTCTTTGCTCCTTGAGTAAAATATCTTCTTTTATTAAAAATACACTAAAAAATTAATTTTAGGAAAGAAGTTAGTATTAAAAAAGAACTCAAAAACCTATCAGATTAGCAAACTTCTTAAAATTAATTTGTAAAACTCATTTTTCAGAAAAGTTTTATGCATTAGCAGAAGCTTAATATCAACTTAGTAAAAGTTTTTAAATTTAAATTGAACATAATATTCCGAGGAAAAAAACGGGGAATCTGTAGTAGAAGACTTTTAAATTTCGTTAAAATTTTACATAAAAAATAAGATGAGATAAAATACGGAGAATGTAATTATTAATATTTATTAAAATTATTAATATCAATATTTTATTAGATCATATAAAAGGAATCGTATGTGGATATAATTGCAAAAATCGCAAAAACAATATAATCAATCACCACCAAATTTTAATTGTCGCTTGATTATATGTTCACAAGTTTATAATGATGAAAAATTATTTCTCGGACCGCTAGGTGGCGACCCGGTAAGCTATCATGGTACTTTCTTATAGCAAGATGCTCCTGCAGTTGACTTGCCTTCTATAGTCCTTAAATATCGGTCAGTTATTTTCGCCGACATATCCGATTTCGATTTATATTGAAAACAATTGATTGTTGTTCCAAAGTTATTCTTTCTCTGCGACTGTTCAATGCAGGCGAAGCCCAGACAGAGGACGCTAGTTATTTTTATTGTTTTTTCCCGAACATTTATTTAAAAACATTTCTAAAATTTTTCAATCCTTTGCAAGGAAATATTGAAAAAGTAACGCCAAAATTTAAAAAAAATTCTGGAAAAGAAATAGTAATTCCATTTTTATTATAGGTAAGTACATATTTTTTTAACCGACTTCAAAAAAGGGGATTATAAGTTCGACGCATATTGTTTTAAGATTTTCCCATGAATTTTTCATAGAATTTGATACGGTTTTCAGAATATTGTAATGAATTCTTCCAAAGGAATCTCATGAAAATATTTCTAAGTCAGGTTTAGACAAGAAGGCAAACAACTGAAGAAAAAAATTGTTTTTGAGCGAACTTTTCATGCAAAACTTTTGATAAGAGTGAGATATTTTGATACAGTGTTCAACATGTTATAAAAGATTCTCGCATGTAAAAATATGCTTACATTAGATTTATTGTAAGATGGTTAAAAATTGAGAGAACCAAGAACAACTTGTTGATTAGGAAATTATTTTTTAATCATTTTGTCTCAGCAAAGCTGCATCTTTTTTAATCGTCGCACTAACGAACATTTGGCCTCAAAAACCGAACAAAATTAATAACGTCGTTGTTTTTGACTCTAGACGTCTCAGAATCAGTATTCTGGGGTTTTTGAGTTGATTTCTGGCATTATTTTACTAATCGGGTGAAGGGAGGCTGATTAGGATGGAGACGGGAGGGGAGTAATATTAAAAAAACGTATTGGTTATCGTTTTATATGTTTTTAGGTGCTCCGATTTCATTTCTGGCATTACTTTATCAATCGGGTGAAGGGGCGCTGACTTAAGGTGGAGAAGGGGAGGGGAGTAATATTAAAAAAATGTAATGGGTATCGTTTTATATGTTTTTAGGTGCTCTGATTTCATTTCTGGTGTTATTTTATCAATCGGGTGAAGAGGCGCTGACTTAGGGTGGGGAGGGGGAGGGGAGTAATATTAAAAAAATGTAATGGGTATCGTTTTATATATTGACGTAGGATAATTGTACGTTTTCCCATAAAAAATCTATCTCAAGAAAAAAACTAAGTCTCTTTATTATGTGATCAAATAGGTCCTGAAGCACAACTTCAACACTCGTCTCCGTCACTCGGATTGACTCTGGTCTTGGACAGCAGAGGTTCTTTTCTTCTCTAATTAGAGTATAACAAGGAAATATACCCTTATTGGAATCATGTAACAACTCCCACTGCCTCCTTGTAAAGTCACCTGCAACAAAGATTTGCAAAGCTTGCTCAGGCGTGTAATTTTTTACTTTCGGTTTCTGAGCAGTATTTATTACCTTCCTTTTTGGCTCTTGTTGGTGTTGAAGTTGCATCTATTATAAGTTTAGAGGCCGCGGCATTTCCAGACATTCGTTGACGTACGCTGGCTGCATAGGTAAGCTCCTCAACAGGTAAATGTTGGCAGAGTTCTTTTGTATTTCGTCGTTTACTACGATCATGTAATTCTTGGAAATGCTTCCTTGGGCGCCCCGTAGAATTCGTGGCCCAGTTATGTACTGGTATTGATGTATTAAGCCATTTCTCGTTTTTTTTTCAAAAATCTTTCTTCAATATAGTTAGATGATATCCATCTTTTCTTCAAATCACTATTAAAATGTTTTAAATCGTGATTTAAGGTATGGTACTCGTTTTGGGAACATTTCATCATTTCGCGGAGCTTATGTTCCATAAATGATACCTTATCTTCAAGTGTTCTGGATGTACTTTGTTTAAAAAGCATGTGTGGCGTTTTTCGATATACCTCAATAACATTTGATGTCAGATTTGTACCTATAGGGAAAAAATATATATGTAAGTAAAAAATAACCAAAATTATTGCAAAAAAAAAACTGTGGAACTCAAAGCGGTTTTTTTAAGAGGTGGAAACAGGTGGAAAATGTTTTTACTGTTATGATATGTCTAAAGTCTATAGTTTATTATAAAAAAAGAATTGTAGCCCGACCTAGCTCGGAACATTTTTAAAAACACTAATTAGTTAAAAAGAAAAACAAAAAAATAGAAAATTTTCTTGCATATTGTTTTAGGTCCATAAGAATACTAAACAGTCATTATATTTTTAAATAATATACATTTAAATTAAATACATACCTTGTTCTTCAGATTCCATCACAAAAATTTTTTTTTAATATTCACTTTACAAAATACCAAACACCAAACACAAGTCTAAAAAAAATCTATCAAGAACGAATGCGTGCGTATTGAACGATGCTTTGATTGCAATTAACTGTGCGGAGCGCAGCTGCGTAGAGGGGCCACTTTTTCATATTTTTATGATAGTACGGTTACTCAGGTATACAAAAAAAAATAATTTCGATGATATTGTATAGTTTGCATTTCTCCTTTTTGTCCGGTTTTTGAGGCGTCGTCCCCATACACTTCATTCATTCTCTACGATTTTACAAGTCGAATAAATATGTTAGGGTAAAATTGTTACAAATCTGAGGTGTATGGACAAAAACTGATGTATTTTCCCATTACGCCAAAATATCAGGTCAGGCTGGAATTCCGACCGCCTTTTTTCCAATTTGTCGGGTAAACATCACGGATAGTGGGTTTATAGTTCAGCAAAATGACTGTTTTGTCAGTAGCACAGAGCATGAGGATGCTTGCACCTTATTCTGTGGGCGCAAGCACGAAAAAAATTATTACATAGCTCTACTATCATATAAATATATCCGACTTTGTCAGTTCAACAGGGATTTTGTATTTAAGTTCGTGCTCAGGAGTTATACAGTAGCTTGTCCTGTACCTAGCAGGTAAAATCCGCTGATGAAGAGACAAAATAAAAGAGAATTACGCTCATCAACAGCTGGTTAGAAGTTCATCCAAGGAATAAGAAAATTTATCTATTATACGGTAGATTCGGAAAACAATTAAAGCAAGTAATATATGTATGTAAGTCCCACTTCAAGAATTTTGTTTATTTATTCTTTTTAAAGGTGCAGGAGATCTCAAGTATGGAGTAGACAACATAATTGGTGATGATGATGATACCTTGTAAAGTAAACTTTACCTTCGTCACAGAAGCTGCTCCTGCTGCTCGTAGTCTATAGGGTCGTAAGCACATCCTTCATAGTTACACAATTTTATTCTACAGGTAAAATCATCGAAGATGAACGAAATGTATAAGGCCCTTTAAACTTACCTATTTTACAGACTAGAACCAAGCAGAATAAAATGAATACATATTTT
The DNA here is from genome assembly GCA_034092305.1 of Diaprepes abbreviatus. Classification (NCBI taxonomy): domain Eukaryota; kingdom Metazoa; phylum Arthropoda; class Insecta; order Coleoptera; family Curculionidae; genus Diaprepes; species Diaprepes abbreviatus. The sequence continues at coordinate 26,747,935 of JASJET010000103.1, forward strand.
GTTAAATTCAACTGACGTCAAAAAATTTGATTTAAAAGTAAAAAATAAATTAAAAATCATTTTTTATTGCAACTGATTTATTTGTAAATTTATTTTTTTTCTTGGGCCTTTTTTGAAGTCGGTGGGATATATAAAATTCATAGAAACTACCTACAAACCAAATAAAAGCACACTAAAACAAAATATATGGAACCCAAATCAAATGATCTGACAACAATACAGACGCGGATCCAAGGGGGGGGAGGGGGGCGGATGGGGGGCGATCGCCCCCCCCCCAAGAGCTTTGAGTTCATAAAAATAGACCCGATTTTGCCCCTTATACTATAATTTATTCAAGAACTAGAGATAGTAATAAATAATTTTTTACCCTTTTTTCTCTTCGCACACTACCTGTGTTCTTTAGTCCGGTGTCTTTGGCAAAATATGTTGGACACATATATTTTTCATAGGAATGGGTCAGAAATTTTATAATCAAAAATTCCGGTCTATAATAATGGACTATTTGGGTTGGATAACAATAGATATTTGGAAATGTGAAGTGTTAAAAAGGATTTTAATCCTTGTCATAGGCGTTGGAAGGAGGTTTATTTTATCACTAACTATTTATGGGACAGAATATTATTTCGGTAACAAACGTAAAATAAAAAGTTTTTATATTATTTTATTTCTTATGATTTCTTAATAATTCACATACATTACAAAATGTAGATAATTTTGACATATTTAACACAAATCACGACTGAATTTTTATTATTTTTAATTTTGGCATAGAAACCGTTTTAGGCATATTCATACTAAAACGTTTCTAAGTTATAATTTAAATACTTGCAAAATACCCATTGTCAAAAATACGAGAAGAGATTCAAATGTAATTAATTTTTATATGTTACAGTTAAAATTACACATTTTAATTTAATTTATTTTATTATATGGAAATCCGATAGCCTCACAAGAATAAAATAAACATGTTAATTCTACACGCTTAAGAAAAAGACACAAATACAACAATAAAAAAATTACGGCTTATTGGGATTAAATATATTTAAAATTAAAGAGTGGGACAAATATGGAATAAATAAAAAAATGAAAATATATATAAACAACATTTAACACTAAAATACAACAAAAACAAAAATTTAAATAATAAATTGTGTTTACACTGGTAAACATTACGTATCTAATTCGTAATCAAAGTCAGTGAAGCTATCTTGGCTCAAATTAATTATAATAAGTTCGTCAATCTCAACGATCTAGAGATCGAGTTTCCACATTTTCTTTTATTCTTTTATTATATGGGTTTTTCCCAATTTTCTGTAGTAACTTTATTCAAAAAAATCTTTCAAAAGTGCAGTTGAGTTACTAATTTTGTAAGTTGTGTTATTTCTAGCAACTCTACCTTTTACTTCAGGGAGATATTTCCTTCTCTAACGGACATTTTTCCGGACGATCTACAAGAACTAATTTCCTATCTGGTTTTTCCCAGCAAAAATTAATTTCTCTGAGCAATTTCCAGAGCTCAGTTCTTTTAATTTCAGGTAACGACGATTGGGATCTGCTTCTCATAATAAAATGTATGTACAACTTTTTTATTCCAGTTTATTTCTCTTCTTCCTTCAAGGTTATTCGTCTGCCTGTGATTGAATGTGGCTTGGGAGTACTAATAATTCCAGTCGTTTTTTTCTCCTTCAGTATTCGGTACATAGTAGATTTACAACTCCTGTCACGTTGGAACACATCTCAACAGAGCTTTTAACATTATTATCTAGATATTGATATCTTAAGGCATCATAAACATTCATCGTAATAAGTCTTTCGTTGAGGAAAAAATGCCCTGGTTTAACGATTTTGGAATAAATATGGAATTGGAAGCCATATCTTTTGGGCATCTCACTAAACTCAAATAATATATAAAAACAAGCACAAACAAGATAAATCACTAAGGACACCCTGTAAGGTGTACTTTGCTCACTGACAGAAATTAAATTGAATTATCAGGAATTTTATTGTTGCAGTAAATTTATAAAAGCTTATAATATTTGAATATAATTAGATTTACGATAGTTCTCAGTTACCTGCGGCACTGGAGCAGGTACGTTGGAGGTTTCGGTAACAGTATTATTGCTCTCTCTAGTCCTTAAATAGAGGTAGGAATGTGTATGCTTGCGATCGCCCCTTCCCTTCCCAAGAGCTTTGAGTTCAGGAAAATAGAGCCGATTCTGCCTTTTATATTAGGAATGTGTATGCTGCTGGCACTCCCCCTACCGTTGACAATTTGTTTTTTCTTGTGATCACCCCCCCCCCCTCTCTAAAAGCTTCAAATTCATAAAAATAGACCCGACCCTGCCTTTTACACTAGAAATGGAAATGTTGCTGGTGTCCCCCCCCCCGGTCGACAATTTGCTTTCGCTTGACATACTGTATTTTTGTGATATCACCCCCCCCCCCAAGGAGAGAGGCTGGATCCGCCCCTGCAACAATATATAGAAAAATGAAATAGAAAAATATTAATCTACGCAGAATTAATTTAAAAATTGCAATATAAAACATTTGTTATTTTATTTTTTACCTTTTAGTTAAAAAAAAATAACAATTTAGTTCATTTTAAAAACGTATGCATAAAAGTGTAAAAAAAGCCTAGTGAACATAAAAGCCCTTCTAAATGAACGTTCGACAAAATAATACCCTAAAGTCTACCAACAGGCCAACATATTATGAAAGCCGAAATCCATGTGTTTGACATCTCCATCCCGCGTTATCTACAAGCAAAGAGATGTATCTATAAGATAACGAGAGCGATATTCTTGATAAGTCCATAGAGCAATGCAGCCGGCTGTATGGCTTATACAGAGTGTCCCAATTATTTGTGTTATTCATTACATACGACATAATCGTATATTCTTGGTTACTATCACGAAGTGTTTGTAACTCATTTTTACACAAGAGAATTTTTTACGATTTTTCTTTTAGTACTAGCTTAAAGCTATTTAAATAAGCGTCTTGCTTTTTTAAGTATAACTTTATATATGCATGTATTATTCCAATAAGTCAAGTTTTTAAATTATATTAAATTAAATATTTACTAAATTAGGAAAAATTATATATATATATATATATATATATATATATATATATATATATATATATGAAGTAAAATGCGAACAGTAAATGCAAACTTCTCTCCATCATATTCTGTTTGTGTTAGAGGTTGCACAGTTAGAATAAATTGTTATAAAACGCAATTTATCCTATTCCACCACCATCGAGATGATGGCCTACCTGTACCACCATACCGAGAAGAAAGTCAAAACTTACCCTCCCCGCCACAGTGATACGGCAGAGATACATGTTTCGTCTCTACTAGACTCATCAGGGTACCGACATGCACCTGGCTGTGCAAAGGACAGATCGGAAGGAAGCATGCAAATACTGAACGACGGCTTCTCCGACCTCCCGTCGGATGGCGTATATATGTTTATGCGAGTTTCATGGATTCCTCCGTGTGAGATGCAATAGCAGTGGATATATCCACATTATGCCGTTGTAGTGCTAAAATCATATTCAGCAAACGTACAACTATATGCAGCTCCGCGTATGCATGAAGTAAAATGCGAACAGTAAATGCAAACTTCTCTCCATCATATTCTGTTTGTGTTAGAGGTTGCACAGTTAGAATAAATTGTTATAAAACGCAATTTATCCTATTCCACCACCATCGAGATGATGGCCTACCTGTACCACCATACCGAGAAGAAAGTCAAAACTTACCCTCCCCGCCACAGTGATACGGCAGAGATACATGTTTCGTCTCTACTAGACTCATCAGGGTACCGATATGCACCTGGCTGTGCAAAGGACAGATCGGAAGGAAGCATGCAAATACTGAACGCGGCTTCTCCGACCTCCCGTCGGATGGCGTATATATGTTTATGCGAGTTTCACGGATTCCTCCGTGTGAGATGCAATAGCAGTGGATATATCCACATTATGCCGTTGTAGTGCTAAAATCATATTCAGCAAACGTACAACTATATGCAGCTCCGCGTATGCATGAAGTAAAATGCGAACAGTAAATGCAAACTTCTCTCCATCATATTCTGTTTGTGTTAGAGGTTGCACAGTTAGAATAAATTGTTATAAAACGCAATTTATCCTATTCCACCACCATCGAGATGATGGCCTACCTGTACCACCATACCGAGAAGAAAGTCAAAACTTACCCTCCCCGCCACAGTGATACGGCAGAGATACATGTTTCGTCTCTACTAGACTCATCAGGGTACCGACATGCACCTGGCTGTGCAAAGGACAGATCGGAAGGAAGCATGCAAATACTGAACGCGGCTTCTCCGACCTCCCGTCGGATGGCGTATATATGTTTATGCGAGTTTCTAGTAGTCAAGTAGAGACGAAACATGTATCTCTGCCGTATCACTGTGGCGGAGAGGGTAGGTTTTGACTTTCTTCTCGGTATGGTGGTACAGGTAGGCCATCATCTCGATGGTGGTGGAATAGGATAAATTGCGTTTTATAACAATTTATTCTAACTGTGCAACCTCTAACACAAACAGAATATGATGGAGAGAAGTTTGCATTTACTGTTCGCATTTTACTTCATGCATACGCGGAGCTGCATATAGTTGTACGTTTGCTGAATATGATTTTAGCACTACAACGGCATAATGTGGATATATCCACTGCTATTGCATCTCACACGGAGGAATCCGTGAAACTCGCATAAACATATATACGCCATCCGACGGGAGATCGGAGAAGCCGCGTTCAGTATTTGCATGCTTCCTTCCGATCTGTCCTTTGCACAGCCAGGTGCATGTCGGTACCCTGATGAGTCTAGTAGAGACGAAACATGTATCTCTGCCGTATCACTGTGGCGGGGAGGGTAAGTTTTGACTTTCTTCTCGGTATGGTGATACAGGTAGGCCATCATCTCGATGGTGGTGGAATAGGATAAATTGCGTTTTATAACAATTTATTCTAACTGTGCAACCTCTAACACAAACAGAATATGATGGAGAGAAGTTTGCATTTACTGTTCGCATTTTACTTCATGCATACGCGGAGCTGCATATAGTTGTACGTTTGCTGAATATGATTTTAGCACTACAACGGCATAATGTGGATATATCCACTGCTATTGCATCTCACACGGAGGAATCCGTGAAACTCGCATAAACATATATATATATATATATATATATATATATATATATATATATATATATATATATATATATATATATATATATTATATATATATATATATATATATATATATATATATATATATATATATATATATATATGTATATATATATATATATATATATATATATATATATTTATATAGACATCTTATAGACGTCATTTTTATATCTAGATTGTCTGATCGTCTTAAGACATAAATAAGGCGTCTTATGGACGGTGTTTTAAAGGTGTCCATAAGACGTCTATTTACAAAGTCTTGAGGATATCTTCTAAAAGACTTATACTATATTTTATATAAAAATAAATACAGTTAATAAATAATTTAGTTGATAAAAAATAAAAAGCATTCGGTTCCTTATGGGTTTTGTCGCAGTTGAGTAATAAGATTGCAACGCCGCACAGATCTCGGCTGAATACAAATTGAGGTTCAAATTTTTGATTGATCAACAAATTTTTTTTTATCAATACTTTGGGGCTTTTTGTTTCAGTCTGTTTGATGCACCGATAAAAATGTCAAATGTCAATTGTCATTTTTCAGTTCCGTATTTGTGTTTCATCATGTAATTTTTGTTTTTTGATGTTGTTCGTGTGCCGGTTGTGAAAATTTAGCTTTTCAAAGAATTTTATTAAAATATTTGAGTTATCTATGTGCCTCTAAGAACCTTTTTTATTCGTGTTTATGTAATACTTAAGATCGAGAATCATATGTACTTAGGAAAAACAATAACGTTATCTATAAGTCGTGTTACAAGAAATTCCTGAGTGCTTTACCGCTTATACTTTTGTAACAACTCAGTGTTACTAGGAGTATGAAACGAAATCTTCAAAAATATTATATGCGTGCAAAAAGGACTTGCACAGCTCATCCAGACTTAGTTCTAAATATTACAACAAATAATATTACTAATGAAGTGGAAGGCGAAATGTCTATGGGCTGCTCCACTGATGAAACCTGTAAGACATAATTTGTTCCCAGTGATTGGTTTATATTTAAAGAATATAGAAAATAAAATTTTGTTAATTACAAGAAGTTGTAATTTTGTTTAAGGTTTTAGAAATTTCTGAACTAGGAGGAGACAGCATTAACGACTTTGTAAAGCGAGCTTGCAATATTACCATGTACAATTGGTTAGGGCGAAAAAAAATAAAAAATTCCACAATTCCAACATGGCGAGACTTATTATAAGTAAATTCTGTCTTATATTATACGTATTAACCTTGAAATAAGAGAAGTGATAATGCCACAATAGCGGCAATTATAAACATTCACAAAAATATCAAAATGCCACCAATGATAAACTTTTACCGATAAAATTAAAATCAGTTTGTTATTAGGATCTGCAGAAACAACAGGACTGGCAAAAAGTCGGAAGAATGTGGAAATTTCAATCCAAACATGGCTAAAATGGGCATCAGATCATAGATTTGCTCTTCAACTAAATAAAACTTTGTTATATAGCCACATGGTTTTTTAAACTATTTTAAATTTGTGTACTTTTTATTTTAATAAAATTTATTTTGATGATAGTCTACCTTTTATAGTTATGTGTGTACTATATCGAAAGGATAAACTACGGCACTTATAGTTCGAGCAATAGTAGTTCTGAAAATTTTTGCTCCAATACCTCACTTCTTAATTTTAAATTAGGAAAAGTTTACATTATGCCTATGCTTTGTTTTTTTTTCTGTTAAGAGATTATTTTGAACATGTTTTTTTTATTTCCTGCAGAACTTATAATTATTTACAATTGCAATGTATATTTTGCTCTTGATTTTTTCCTAATTAAAATTATTTGTTCGACTTTTGAACAATCACGGTTCGACTTTGTAAGCAAAACAGACCAAAGAATTAAAGGGGCCCGTTGCAATGTAAATAATTTTTATGGTGGGATATGTTGTTTTAACTTCGGAAATAATAAATGTCTTAAAGACGTTACCGTTTGTAACATAAGATGTCAATACAACGTCTTATGGACGTCATTCGACGTTAATGGACATCTATAAGACGTCCCAAATGTTGAGATCAGACGTTTTTTGGACGTCTTTAGGACGTATTTGTGTTGTTTGGGCAAGTACTAAAATTACATACTACTATACTACATTTAAATGTAAACCTAATAACGATTAAATACTTTCAAAAAATTTTATACACATATAGTTTTAAAAACTGTAACACAAAGATATTAGAAAGGTTTTTAATAATAATGCAAATATTTAAATAAAATTATTCTTAATTCGAATTATTCTTGTATCTTCTGCACGCAATGACTTTGAATGTAAATATTTTTCCTCCTTAAATTGTTTTTGTTCTTTATTTAAAACGTCAATAGGCAAGTCCTTTAGATTAAACTTTTATCTTTTTAACGTAATATTTTTTAAAAGTGACTAGTTTTATAAAATATTATCCTATATAACATTTAATTCCATAATATCATCTTATTTTATAAGCTCTCCCGTGTCTGAACTTCTTATTAAATAAATGTTTATTTTCTGAATAGTTTTAAAAATCTAAAAGGTCCTTATGGTAAACTAAGTGCACGATAGTTACTTACGCCGTGCAAACGAATGATAATATATATTTTTGAAGGAATAAAAATGTCACTAGCCCTTACCAATACCCTATGAACAGAGTATTTCGAATTACATCCATTCATAAGGTTCATCTTTTATAAAAATAAAAACGTGAGTTATTTAAAAACAAATAGAAAGTTATATCGAAGAGCCACTGTTTAATGTTGCTTATTAAAATGTGATTTTCTCTCGGAAAAATCACGATACAGACATTATTTTTGGGTTCACTTATTCTGCATCTAAAAAATAATACCTGCATTTTTCGCAATTCTTTTTTAAACGGCTAAAAAGGATTAAAATGTTTTCCACTATTTTGCCAGATAATGCTAAGACTATTGCATAGATTTTGTTGAAACTTCATTAGTATGTAGCGGCAATTTGCAAATATAATAAAAAATTTATTATATCATAAATGGAAACAGAATAGTAGTGAAAAAAGTAAATTAATTATGCTGTAAAAAATCAATTAACCACTAAAATATTTAATGAAAACATAGCAGTATAATAAAAAAACTTTTAAGTGTGTAATAAAAAACTTTTTTTAAACATATTGACCGATGATGGGTTTCACAGTCTAAACGTAATAGAATAAAAAAAGAATGCATTTACTAAATTAGACAGGATAATAAGAAATCTAAAAAGGAACTGCAAAAATTTTAGTTTTCAAGGAATATATCAAAATAATTAATAAAATTTAAATCCTACTTAGTGCCTACAAAGATGTTAACATCTTAAAAAAAACATATTTTTGGTCCACCCTGTACCTACCAAAATTTAAAATATACCATTGTTCATGCCTATAGTGTCCCTTTATGTCAACTCTCTCAGCTTACAATGCCCCAAATTTGTCGGTACAAAAGGCCTGCATAATGTTCATTAAGGTCGATCTACCAAAAGGCTATCGTAGAGGTTATATAATGTATAACCATGGTTCTTATTTTAGTTTTTAGTATAATGTATAGGGTACTTCTAAAGTTGAAGCTTTTGTGATTCCAAAAAATGTATTAAATTCTGTTTTTCTAAAATGGATATATTAAATCTTAGGTTTAAAACTTTTATAAATAATCACTTATTTTGGTTTGACAAAAATACTTTGATGAATTAGTAATTACAAGACTTTCGATATAATTTAACTTTTGAAGAGCGTGTTGAAAATCATGATTGTTGGGTTTATACCGTGTTGAATTGGAATTGTTATCCTACGTATTTCCTACGATTGCACGAGGCGTCTTCAGAGATCTTTACTCCACGAGATTAGAACATTGAAGAGCAACAGCCCGATTTTTATACCTGACTGGTGCTCAGCGAACCCTGATCCAGCGTTACAATCGATTTCTATGTGTGATGTAAATTAGAATCTGTATCTCTATTAATATAGACTTACCAGCTTACAAAATAGGTAAATGTCTGGCCAAACTTTACATCCGTTTACAGGAAAAACTAAATCATTTGTTAAAAACTTTGGACACCTTTTCCAAAGATTAAAAACCATCCAGTTAGAGCCCGGGAACATATTGGTCAGTTTTGATGTAGAATCCCTGTATACAAATATTCCTGTAAATGATTTAATTTCCATAATATCGGACATATTACGAAATAACAACATGGACTCCACCCTACTAGAATTAATTAAAGCATGTGTGATTTTCACTTATTTTATTTTTCAAATCACTTTCTACGAGTCTTCGGGAGCAGCCATGGAATTTCCGCTATCACCTGCTCCTCTTAAACCTAAATTTTGGTGCAGATATGTAGATGTTACGTTCGTAGTTTGGCCACATTGTGCATATAACCTCAATAATTTCCTGGATCAACTGAAAAATCAACACCCTAGCATAAAATTCACTATGCAACCTGAATTGGTGTCCTTCCCTTTTTCGATGTACTAGTACAAAGGAAGATAATGGCAAATTAGGACATTCTGTGTACAGAAAATCAACACATATTAATTGATATCTTAATGCAACGTCACACAATCATCCAGTATTGGAGCAATAGTCAGGGACATAGATAAATCTGGACCAGATTTTCCAATTTTACCTAGACATGGGAGCGTGTATTTGGAGAACTTTAAGCTTGTTACTGTTGAGGAACTTAAGGAGATTGTTTTTGACCTACCCAATAAAAATGGATCAGATGATATCAATGTTGAGTTTTCAAAGAGTTCTTTGGATAACATAGCTCTACCACTTCTTAATTTGATAAATTCGTCATTTTTAGCATGTAAAATTCCCGACGAATTAAAAATATCGACTATTGTTCCAGTTCCTAAAGTAAATAATTCTCACAGGGCTGTTGATTTGCGACCTGTTAACATGCTTAGTTGTGTCGAAAAAATCATGGAAAAAGTAGTGATGAAACAACTGTTAGAATTTATAGAAGCCAAAAAAATTATAAATAGTATGCAATCTGGTTTTCGGAATAAGCATAGCTGTGAAACTGCAGTGCAGTATGTCCTTAATGACTGGAAACATAGTTTCAATCAAAATCTTATTACGGGTGCTGTATTCTTGGATTTGAGGAGAGCCTTTGAGACTTTAGATAGGGAAAGATTACTTGAAAAATTAGAAAGTGTCGGTATAAGGGGTGAAGTGTTGGAATTTATGAATAATTACTTAATTATGTAATAGAAAACAAAACTGAAATTGAATGACATGGTATCTGATGAGATTGAAAGCAGCATGGGTGTTCCACAGGGTAGTGTATTAGGTCCATTATTATTTCTTATATATATTGACGATATAGTGAATACAGCTGGTGATTGTTTCATACATCTTTTTGCAGATGATGTTCTTTTATATTTTGCATGTTCTGATGGTATTCAATTGGTTGACACACTTAACTCTACATTACAAAATTTATATTGGTGGTGTTCTTGTAAGCAATTAAAAATAAATGTGGAAAAAAACAAATGTATGATAATCTGCAATGAGAATCATTACAGAACTTTTTCTCGTGGAGATCATATTATTAAAATAGGAAATGAAACAATTGAAATGGTGGAAAATTTTAAATATTTAGGAGTAATCATAGATAGACACCGTAAGTTTAAAGAACATGCGAATAACTTAATAAAAATAATTTCTTATAAAATTAACTATATTCAAAGATGTTCTAATTTTTTGACACGGTGGACTAAAACAATCCTGTTTAACACTCTGATATTGCCGCACTTTGTTTATTGCTCCACAATTTTGTTCCTTCTTAATCAAAATGAAAAGGCAAAATTTCAAAAATTGCAGAATAGAGCCATGAGAGTTATACTCTCATGTACAAGAAGAACATCAATTAACTACATGTTGAGAGAAATGCAATGGTTGTCGGTGGAGGACTTCTTTCACTATCAAACATTAATCTTCATTTTTAAAATCAGATCGGGTAGTTCTTCTATATATTTACAAAATCATATTAATTATAATAGAAATATACATGCATATGACACTAGATTGAAGGATGACTTTTATATTCCTCCAGTATTAAAGAGACAAACACAAACCTCTGTATTTTTTAAAGGTTTGAACAGTTTTAATCAATTGCCCACAAATATTAAATGTTTAAAATCTCTAAATAAGTTTAAGCTGACATGAACTTTCTGTTATTTATTTTTTTTTAAATTTGTGTCAGTTTAGTTTAGTATGTCATTGTTCTGCAAAGCTTGACGATGTTTGATTGTTGTTTTTAATTTTAAAATATGAATTTAGTTGTTAAGATATGTGTGTAATTATATATTAGTCTATGACTAAATAAAGGATTTATTTATATATATATATATATATATATATATATATATATATATATATATATATATATATATATATATATATATATATAGTGTTTAATTATATATTAGTCTATGACTAAAAAAAGGATTTATATCTCAAAAACAATCTATCATAAACTCTTTCGTACATAGAGCCCTTTCAATATGTGATGAACAATCACTGAAATCAGAAATAGACAGACTGACTAATGCTCTAAGAAGTAACTGATATTGCGCTGAAGATATTAGACGTTCTATTAATAAGTATAAAAACCCAATACCTTAACAAAATGCCATAAATGTACCACCTATAGACAGTGTTGTCTTACCTTACATACACGGAGCCGCCGACAAGGTTGTCAGATTGCTCCGAAAACCAAGCATTCGAAAAATTTTCAATACATTTAAGAAAGCTAGACAATGTTTGAAGTCACCAAACGACGCAATACCATTTCAAACAGAAGGTGTTTATAAGATAGTTTGCTCTTGTGGTACAGCGTATGGATGTGAAATAGGACCGTCTATATCCACTAGGCTTAAAGAACATCAAAGATATATAAAAAATAAATAAATTATACAGTCCGCAGTAGCTAAACATTAGCATCGTTAAAGTCAAACTTTTAATATAAAAAAAAAACTAAGGTGTAATTCAAAATCTTAATAAAACTAATCTATAAGATAAAAAATGAACACCTAAACAGTAAGACAATAACTTACAATTACACTCATGAGTGTCTGGTTTCTTTAAACGTAAAATTAGAGAATCAATCGAAATTTATAAATATCCAAATAATATTAATAGAGATACAGATTAAACTCTACATCACACGTGGAAATCTATTGTAACGCTATCTAACGGTTCTCTGAGTACCAGTCGGGTATAAATATCGGGCTGTTACTCCTCGATGGTCATTCAATGTCCTAATCTCGTAGAGTAACGATCCCTGAAGATTACTCGTGCAATCGTATCCGAAACGTCAGATAACAATTCTAATTTGACACGGTCTAAACCCAAAAACCATAAATTTCAACTTAACAAAGACCGTAAAATCTTTCGTTTTTTATTTTGAAGAGCGTCTTCGCTATCACCTAAAGAATATATGTAACGTTTTAAATCGTCAATTACTAAGCGTTTTACAAAGTTGTAGCTGACTACTCTTCATCAAAATCACTTAAGGTCGCACTTCGTAGGTTGGAACATTATCATCAATGGTAGAATATCTAGGAAAATATCGCGTTCTGCTTTTCCAACTTCGTTATCTCGGAAACCTGCTTTCTTGAAACAGTTTTGTTAACTTTCGGGCTTAATTGCTTTCCATATTTAGTATCGCATCATGCAATCCGGGTCGTCTATTTGCTTTAGATAGCGATGTATCAGTCATGTTCTATAACCCTGTATAAGCACTTTTATAATGCTCAGATCCATCGATTGCAACTTGCTCGTCACTTCATATTCTTTAGCTCAACATCTTTGGTATAGCTAGGGTAGTTATAAACGAAGGGTACTATCAGCCTACGTTTCATCAAGAAGTAATAATCAAACACTTTGAGCCAGTCGATGCCCGCTGCAGCGTGAGATAACCCGTAGACAATGGCCAATGTAGCGGGGACAGATAGCGTATTACACGGGAAGGCGAATGGTATGAAGCGTGGCAAGATGTATGAAGACATGCCTCAAGTTGCAGGGACCAACATAAAATCAGTTAAACGGGATTTACTTAGTATTATTTAATTTAATATTCCACTTCAAGGGTCTGTAAAAATTTTAAATTCTGGTAAACAGAATATGAAATTATTTAAGCGTTGCATATATTTAACAGAAATCTAATATCCCTACATAGTATAAAAGAAAGTTTCCCTGCCACATTTGCCTCTATGTTCAAGCTAATTTCAAAAACAACTGAATGGATTTTGACTTGGTTTTCATAACTGATTGGATCGTTCTCCGAAGAAAATTTTGGCATACCGTCTATCTGGAAATAAACGAAACGTTTACATTTACTTCGCACACGTTAGTACACAAGTTACAGTGGTTTTGGTTAGATGTTGTATTTCATTTGTGCCATTTTTTATAATGGCAAAAGCAACTGAGCAAAAAATTTGCATTAAAGTTTGTATTTTGAACAAAATTAGCTTTACGTACGAAACTTTTTTAATGGCATAAAGCTGTGAAGACGTCGATGAGAACTCGCATTCTAAACGGCCATTAACATCAACTGATCCCGTTGTTTAGACAAAACTATGTCAGCAGAAAACCACCAGTTATAGAGTTATCACGTGGGTTAGGAATTTCAAGAACTAAATGCCATTTCAGGTCAACTGTCTACATAAAACATAAATTCCGAGGTGTATCGGCACGATATTACTCCTGTAGACATTTTCGATATTAGGCTGAAAAATATAGTCAGTCAAACGACATCGATACACATACATTAAAAAATTAAAATCTCACAAAAAAATAAAGAAATCTTTACTACCGCAGAATGAGCATAACAAGTTGCCTATATTCTCCTTCAGGCCGTTAAAGAAAAAATATACAAACAGTTTATTTCCTGCAAATACAACTATGGTTCTTTTTCCATATGCGATTCGACTACCTAATGGCCTGATCGGTGGAACTGTAACGAACCAAGTGTTGATATAAAATATAAATATGTTGGTAGCATATTAAGCCTACAGATTTTCTCGATGATGGACTGAAAAATATCGCCAGTCAAATGACATCTATTTATAGACCGGAATAGTTTAAGATTAAAAAATTAAAATTTCAATAAGAAATAAAGAGATCTTTACTACTATAAAATTAGTTTAACAAATTGCATATATTCTCCTCCAGGCAGTTGAAAAGTTTGTTGGTTTAATATCCTGCCGACATGTCCCGGAATTTATATTTTATATAGACATTTGTTTCCTATCAATGTTGTTCTTGGTTCATTACAGCTCCACTAATGAGACCATTAGGTGGTTCAAACGCGTATGGAAAGAGGACCATAGTTGTATTTACAGGAAATAAACTGTATATTTTTCCTTTTACGTTCTGAATGAGAGAATATAGAAATTTTGTTAAACTCATTTTATGGCAATAAAAATTTCTTTATTTCTTAATGAAATTTTAATTTTCTAACTAGCAGTTATTTAGTGTAACAAGTGAGAGAATTAGAGATTTTATAAATAAAAATATTTTTCAATTAGACTTACATTCTTTATATTATAAACGTTTTAAAGTTATGCGTACGTTAAGTGAAACCAAATGGCCAGAAATTGAGAATCAGAACCAATATTGCCAACCCTACCATTTTAAGCTACCATCGTACCGGTTCTCATAAGTAACCTTATCATTTTTTCACTAACCGTTTGAGTTATAATTTATTAAGCATTTATTTAAAGTAATTAGACAAAAATTTTGTATTATTGCATAAAATTATCCTTATAATAATTATAAAATAGGTAAGTTACGAATTCAAATTTTCTTCAATTCACTAGGTGGCGCTACGCCGCACAAGTATGTCCGTTGTTGTTTTATCCTTGTTGGTCAGTGCAAAATAAAAAAGAATAGATATAAATCTAATTTTGTACATATAGAACAGATTTTGTATATAGAGGGGTCGGTAGACATTTCACAATTAATATGTTCAATTCGCACTTTTCGTTCACACACAAGAAAAAAATAATGAGCGAGAGTAATAATAATCATAGTAATGTAAGTCGGCAAGGTAATTAAAAAAATTATTAAAATCGATTTGTATTCATATCGATTTTCTTAAGTTTAAGGCAATTGAATACCTCTCCCTGGAGATATTTCTGTCAAGTAGCGAGGATTGGAGGAATGGATCCTGGTTGTATACTGATGTATCTCGACAAGATGAAAGAGCTGGAGCCGGAGTATTCGGCAGGATCACAGGAGTCAGAGAGTACTACCCTCTCGGACAATGTGCGACAATGGTCACATCGGAAATTTATGCTTTTTTGTAGTGTCCCCCTCTGTGAGAGGGACATAGACACGAATAGAATAATAAATATATGCCCAAACAGTAAGGCTGCGATATTGGCACTGAAGTCCATTGTCGTAACTTCACGTCTGGTGTCTGAGTGCAAGGATGTACTAAATGGTATGACAAGGAAAGGCTGTACAATCAGACTTGTATGGATCCCAGGTCACTCAAGCATCCGCGGGAATGCGGATGCAGACCGTCTGGCAAAGTTGGATTCGGCGACTAAAACGTATGGACCCCAATCAATATTACCTGTCCTAATTGCTATTGGCAAAAGGGAATTAAAATCGTTGCTGGAAAGCAAATTTATTGAATCGTGGAGGGGAGCTCCTGGAATGAGGTGTGCTAAGGAACATATAACTGGGCCTAGTGCACGGCGTACTAAGGAGCTTCTTTCTTTAGGAAGGAAAGAGGGATGTGGTGAGATTGTTGACAGGACATTGTCACCTCAGGGTCTATCTGCATAGAATCGGTGTCGAAGACGACCCGACGTGCTCATGGAGGAGAATGAAACTGTTGACCAGACCTCAGAGAGTGCCCAGCACTGAACGGACTAAGACAGAGATATTTCGGAGATACAATTTTATTACCGGAAGCAGTTAGGTAGGTTCAACTAACGAGGCTGCTTGCTGCAGCTACGGTGGGATGTAAAGGACTCAATGGGGGCCTAGGCATCGATGATTTAGAATCACCACCCCTTTTTCATTCAAGGTAATCGAATGTCTAATTCACAACAAAAATTTTAAGATTTTACTTATTTTCCTGATTATGATTATTTCATGGTTATTTCGTGGCTTTCTCGGTTTACAAATTTAATACAATTCAATAAAATAAAATGCAATGTTCCCCGTTAATAATTAATGAAATCGCAGCATCGCCTGAGAATTTAAAAAAGGGTGTTCCGGGACCAAAGTGATTGTTCTTCCCTACCGGATCAACGGTTTATGCAAGTTTTTAAATTAAATAAAGATTTAATACAATATGTATGACGAAAAGCTATAAACAAAGTGTTGGTAGAGAACATTTGTTATCTTCAATTCAACTAGTAGTTTCTTGATATCTTTCGAAAATAACGGAAACCATGGTAAATCAGCTGAAGCACCAGTAAGTAATATTTGCCATGGAAGATGTGAGAAGACAGGAAAAATAATTAGGCTTCATGTAAAAAGCAGGTTTTTCAAGAATAAAGAAATATACGTTTTCCAGTTCACCAGCTTATTTAGATACATAAAAATATTAAAATTTAAGAATATGTTTCTTATTGATATATATATATATATATATATTAGTATTTTCTCAATTAGAAGTACGCAATAGATATAGTGATCAAAAAAAAATTTTTTTTATTGTTGCAAGTCAAAGAAACTTCTGGATAATTCAAGCTACCCCTTCAGTATTAAAAGACGAAAGTTCTCACGGCTTTGACAAAGTTGAAAATAATAGTCCTTGGGTTTAGACCATGATTGGAATTATTATTCAACGTTTCGCCAACGATTGCACGAGACATCTTCAAGGATCTTTATTCCATGAGATTAGAACACATTCAGTGGTACAGGTAATTTACTACCACTAGTTTTTTGTTTATTTCTATTCTAATTTTAAAGGCTCTTCATTTCCTTCTACCTTCTTACTTTCCAAACGCTTAAAGTTGAAATAACTAATAATATAAATATCATATCTCCTTACTAATGCCTATTTTTCCAGAATTTAATACACTTGCTATAGCTTTTTTTTCAATTTTCTATTTCTTCCTCAGTATCATAATTTCTTGTTATGGGTATAACAAAAAATTTTAAATAAAAATAATAAACAGAACAGGCCCAATTTTAAGGTTATGTTTGGAAAAAATTGACACAACGATGCTAGAAAAAGAAAAACTTTGCATGGTGCCAAAAACAAATTCCAAAGAGACATGTAAACTTACTTCCCTACCGTTACACCGATGACAACCGATCTGGCTTCCAGAATAGAAAAGTTGACAGTTATTAGGAAAAAGGGCGATCCTTTCCCTAATTTTTATTATAGAATCTTGGCCCCGGTATTGTCCTTTTGAATTATGTTTTTAAATCCATTTACATATCAACATTATCGTGAGTCAAGTGTCAGAATATAAGATTTTTTTAGTTAGTTTTCTTAAGAATGGAAAATAGAAAGCAACAACATTTTAACAATAATTTCAATACTTTAACCAAAATGAAAATTTCAATGAACCAGGGAGAAAAATAACTTTCTACTTTAAGGATTAAATCGTCCTTCCTTTCAATTCTGGAAGAAAAAATGTACCTTCTATCCTTACAACAAAACAACAAATCTAAATTGCGAAGTAGTAGATATCTGTTGGACTTCCATTGTCTTTATTTTTGTTGAATATCACGACGTTTCGGCTAGTAGTTATCTCTAGCCATTTTCAAGTGAAACTAAATAAATCCCTTAGCTACATGGAGTGGAAACGACGAAGAACTTCGAAACTTCTTTTTTCATCTCAACAATATCAGCCCAACTATTAAACTCACCATGGAGAAAGAAGTAGAAAATAAATTACCATTCTTAGATGTCTTGGTTGAAAGAAATGGCAGACAAATTCGAACTTCGGTTTACAGAAAAGCCACGCACACAGGACGATACCTTAATTATTCATCTAATCACTCCAACAACACCAAACAAGAAATTATAAGAAATCTCGTAGATAGAGCCTTAACTCTCTGCAACTAAAACGAAAACTTGATGAAAGAGATAGATTACATTAAAAATGATCTGACCCCCAACGGATACCCAGTATATCTAGTGGATAAATTTCTTGAACAACGCAGAAATAGAACAATATCGACAACGAATGAAGAAAGAAAACCAGTATTGAACATCCCCTATGTTAAAGGCATTTCAGAAAAAGTTTGAAGGATAGGAAAACGATATAAAATCAACGTAGTTTTCAATTCAAATAACTCTCTGAGAAGTCGGCTCACTAGGGTCAAACCAACAACTCAAAGAGACATGAAGAACTGTATATATCAGATACCATGTGAATATGGCAATTCCTACATTGGCGAAACAAAGAGACCTCTTGACGTAAGGATCAAAGAACAGCAAAAATGCACATCTCGAGGAGAAACAGAAAAATCTAGTGCCGCCAACCATGCCTGGGACTCATGGACACCACATAAAATGGTCTGAAGCTAAAATACTGCACCGAGAACAACATTGGAGAAAACGGAAATTCAAAGAAGCCGCGGTTATACATCAGAACCCGAGTTGTTTTAGTAAACCATCTTTAGATATAAGAGAAGTGTGGAAACCACTTCTTAGTAATTGTAAACTAAAACTAAATGCAGCATAAAAAAAATATGATTTTGCCATAGCAGGCATTACTGCACCCATCTCAGTCATACTCTACTGCATTTACTTTTAGTATAAATAGTCATGTAGCTAAGGGATTTATTTAGTTTCACTTGAAAACGGCTAGAGATAACTACTAGCCGAAACGTCGTGATATTCAACAAAAATAAAGACAATGAAAGTCCAACAGATATCTACTACTTCGCAAGAAACATCGTTGTCTATGACCTTCAAACAAACAATATCTAAATTTTTAAATCAAAATTAAATTGTTGCCGAAATGAACACATTTGAAAAAGACATATTGCACACTATACCACCTAAACAGAACAAGTTCTATTAAAAAATATTAACATCTGCTTGCTTTCCTTCGGTTTCAAACAAGACCACATTATTTTATTTTCGTTTATTCTAACAACTTACACTCAACAGCTGATTCAATCATGGAGATTATCATGATTCTGTTTTACTTTCTATGATTCGTTAGTAATGGTTGAAACTACAAAACTGATTAATAAGCAATCGCCATTCCCGTTGTAAAATTTTGCCTAATTTGTAACTGAATAGTTATATTTGCAATAACTTCTTAATTCGTTTTATCTATCTAATAGTGTATTAAAAATATATTTCATCTAATGTCAAACAAGCATTATATTTATAATTGCAGACGCTACTCTTTTAAACCCATCTTAGGCATTTATTAATGACCTCACAAAACACAGTAATAGGCCAGTCATCACATCACTTTGCACTTAATTATAACCTAAAAACTGACTGACTAATCTTCCGAAAAGTATTCGTGACTTGCTACTGCTGGCCCGAAAATGACACTAAAGCGCGTGGAAGGGTGTGGTCCAGTACGCCCCTGCATTAGCCAGAGACCCAACCTGTAATTATGTTTGGCGCCGTCACTGTCTTTGACCGCATGTCAACAGAAAGGAGAAGTTAATTTTTGGTTGTAGATCTAAGTAGGTATAAGAGGAGATGAGGTTCGATAAAACATTAAAATTGTTTGATGTTTTCGTGATTTGAATAAAGGTCATTTAAAGGTAAACATAGGTTATAAAAGTTGCACCATATATATAAATAAGAATGATTATTTTTTAACGTAAGAATCTCAACTAACATTTTAGTTTGAAAATAGCTATGATTAGATGCTTAAAAGCTTACATTATACTATATTTACCCCTGTCATATTAACTTAATTTTAAAACTGAAAAATTTAAGCTTTATAAACAAAGGTAATTGAGTTAAAACTCTATCGGATTTTCTTTTTAAGCTCACACTTTTAGTTCTGATATGCAACTTTTATTTGTCGTTCTACCTCCTGAGAACCATGGATTTAAATAAAAGTTTTATAAAAAATTGAACCGACTTCTAAAAGTGCGCTAAAAAATAACTATAAATTTGTATGTGAAATTGAACTTTTTGAAGTCGGCGCCAAACTAATACCTGACAAAATGTGATTCGCATAAACACAATAAAAATACTTTATTTGTAATTGCTTTCTTACCATAATTTGTATATATTAGTAGTTATTTATTTCATTTAGATATACTTTAGCGCCGACTTCAAAAAGTTCAATTTCACATAAAAATTTATAGTTGTTTTTCATTTTTTAGCGCACTTTTAGAAGTTGGTTCAATTTTTTTATAAAATTTAATTTTTCTATTTTTAGTTTAAAATTCATTATGATATCCATAAATTATTTGAACTAAGTACTAATCGAGATTGATGTACCTCGCAATGACTCCAAGGTGACAAAAAAGTACCAATTTTATCAAAAGTTGTAAATCACCTTAAAATGAACCACTAAAAATTCTTTGCTTCTTAGAGTTCTCCAAATACCAGTAAAATTGTGTCAAACAAATTGCTCTGTCTGTCATAATAAATCCACTATCTTAAATTTCAAACTAATTTTAGATAGATAACATAAGCCCTAAAACCTTCCAATGTCGATATTTAGAGAACCTGAGATGTAAATTTCTTAGCTCGATATATTTTATACTGTATATTGAATTTGTATACGCCTCAAGAACCCCACAATATAAATTTTCAATATTTAAAGAACCCGAGATGTAAATTTCTTACCTCGATATATTTTATACTGCATATTAAGTTTGTATACGCCTCAGGAATTCCACAATATCAATTTTAGACAAAATCTGAACATGTAAAATTTTCTGTCCCTCATATTGTATCTTACCAACAGTTGTAAAAAATTAACTTCATATTCGTAATACATAACCCCGAAAACCCTCTAATACCAAATCTGCAAAAATGCGAATAAGGTAAAATTTTCAAACTACCATCTTGCATCCACTATATTGAATTTCAAAAAAATTATTTTAAGTCTTAATCTAATCTAAATCTAAACCCTTCATAACTCCGAAGTACCAATTTTGGATGAAATCCGGAAATTTAAAATTTCGAAAACGATTCAGTCCTACCTTTGCACGAAATCAAAAAATGTAAAATTTTTAGTCCGCTACATTGGATTCGCCATATTGAATCATGAAAAAATACTTTTAACTTCATAATTTATACCCTCAAGAACCCCCTATATCAATTTGGGAGAAAATCGAAAAAAATGTAAAATTTTTAGGAGACCATACTGATTCTGCCAGATTGAGTTTTCAAAAAATATTTTATATTCATAATTAACACTAACAAAAATTCCCTAATACTGATTTTAGACAAAATCGGGAGATCGGAGAATCTTTAATCCGCCATCTTGGATCCGCCATATATAAGTTCTTTTTAAATAATTTCAGATTCGTAATATGTGATCCTAAAAACTCCCCCAGATCAATTTTGGAAAAAATCGGACAAAATTATTATTTTATCCGCCATATTGGATGCACCATATTGAATTTTTAAAAAATAATTTCAGATTCGTTACGTGTGACCCCGAAAACTCCCCCGTATGAATTTTGAAGAAAATCGGACAAAATTGATTTTTTCGTCCGTCAAATTGGATCCGCCGTATTGAATTTTTGAAAAATAATTTTAGATTAGTTATGTGAGACCCTGAACACTCCCTCGTACCAATTTTGGAGAAAATCGGACAAAATTGATTTTTTTGTCCGTCATATTGGATCCGCCATATTGAATTTTGTAAAAATAATTTAAGAATCGTTGTGTACGACCCCAAAAATTCCCCCATACCAATTTTAGAGAAAATCGGACAAAATTAATTTTTTTGGCTGCGATATTGTCAGCGCCATCTTGGATATTACTGCACCAATTTCTTCCAAAAAAATATGGGACCACCGCAGCAGCTTCCTGAACATTACGTAAAAAATTTCATTCAATTCGGTGCCGCCGTTCCAGAGTAATTGGTGGACATACATAAAAAAAATATATAGTCGACGAATTGAGAACCTCCTTCTTTCAGAAGCCGGTTAAAAAAAACACTAAATACAATAATATAAAAAATATGATCAAGTACGTGTCGAACACGGATTATGTTAGAGTTCGGTAGAAGTTATTGACGTTGTTAGTTTTTTCTGCAATTTTGTTGCACTTACGTCTTTGAAGAGCAAGCACGTGCAAAATTTTATTACAAAGATGGACTTTTAATCATATTGAAATCTCGGAGATTAAGTTTCAAAAATTACTAAACGTAACTCAATCGTACAATACATCATCAAGAGTTCAAGTATAAAACAAGAGAGATCCGATCGATCACTGTATAAGAACTAAAGCATATGAGCTCATTTTCTTTGCAGTATACTGCGCGCCTAGATATGCCCTTAAAAGAGAGTACTACTTAAACTTTCCGAGTAATCTTGGATATAGATTCATCATTGGAGATGACATCACTGCCAAACATACTCACAGCCACCAAAGGAAAACAACTTTTAGAGGCAACCGAACACCTACCTACTGGAAAACCCACATTTTAACCTACAGACCCAAACAAAATACCAGATCTAATTAACTTGTTCATAACACAAAGTACTTCTGCGAACTACATGTATGTTGGGGAAACCTGGAATATGAACTCCATGCTTCTCACAATCAGCGAAAGTATTATTCAAAAAGAATTATGCCATAGACGAGTAAATAAACAAACTGACTGATACATCTTTCTGGTACAACTTGGAGAAACTATCAATCTATCAGTTCCACTAAGAAACTGAGATCAACTAGATAGTGATGCAGAAAAACATAAAAAAGATATTCATGACGCGGCATAGTATAACATCCCCTTAGATACGCAAGCACAAAAAAAAATATGCTAGTCAATCATTTAATTCGGAGTTGTGAAACTTAAAGTGTCAAATAAATTATAGCAAAAAGGAAATAAATTTAAACAGACCAAAATAAAATAATTGCAATAAATGTTAATGAAGGTATGTTTAAATTTAATACGTTACAAACTATAGTACCTACTGGTACACAAACATAACGCAAACCTATGTGTATTCTATGATCGTGGGATAGAACCCCTAAAAATTGCGCAACGCCTTACAAAAAAAATAAATAAAATTTAATTTATATGACAAAATTATTTAGATTGTTATTTAAAATAAAAACTGCTGCCTAGCTGTGTGGTCTCGAACAAATCAGGCTGCAACACTGCTTAACTGTATAGTGGTGTGTAGGAACTAGTTAAACATCAGTGCTCATAAATCGATTAATAAAGAAAGAAAAACCAAAGAAGAAAAACCCCTAAGTTGCTATATGGGATTAAAATAATTCCTTCATTGAAACTCAAAGCAAAACAAGTAAAAGATAAGGTAACTAAACAAGAATGATTTCACCTAGCTCAAGCAGCAAAGATGAACTTAGTAGAGTTTATGCTTACTGTGCAAAGAATTAGGTGTCAAGTCACAAGAATGGTTTGACCTGGATCAAGCAGCAAGAATGAACTTAGCTAGTAGAGGAATTCAATTACTGGAATAATTTCAACTATTTTACACCACAAAATCTCAAAGGATGCACCAAATAAATTGGGATGTAAATATTACATCGTCTTATATAAATAGTGCATCGTCTTTAGTTGTTTTAAAAACAAAAAAAGAGTAAAAGTCAAACCAACATGACCTCGTCCTTATTATATCAAAGACCTATGTGTGCACACCATGTTCCTTGTTTCAAACGTCTAAAATTTAGAAGAGATTATAGCTCAAAAAAGTATTTACACGAGTATCTGGGTAATAGCAGTCAGCTGAAATAAATTTGTAAAATAAGTCGATAATCATTAGCATTTTTGGCTCAAAATTAAATAAGTAACTCATTGGTTATTTTTAAAATAAATAAATATACTTCCCGGCAGCCATTACAGACGTAGAACAGATAATGAATAAGTTTTCTGCAAAAACGTAAAGCAAACGACGAGAATTTCTCTCTCTCTATCTCTCTCTCTCTCTCAACAATTGGCGATTTCCAGAGAGTTTTGAGACCCCACAGGCTAGATGTCACTCCGAACTAAAGACGGTAAGGCAAGTTATGAAAGAAATACGTGGTGTATTAAAGAAAAGTTTATAAAGACAATAAACACAGAAAAAATGCACTATCGGGGGTTAAAATTAAACTGAAGAAGATTAATTAGGATATAACTATTTCTACTCAATGATTCAAACAAGATCAAAACAGCTCAAAAAGAGGGACAGAAAACCTAACCTCAAAGAAAGAATGCATTAACAAGACAGAATCTGGTTAAAGAAATTTCAAGAAAGAGACTATACGAAAGAATACAAGGACGAATTACACTAGAATAGTAATCGAGAAAACGGAGATTTATCTGGAAAAAGGTAATACCAAATTCAACAACAGTAATAATAATTACAACCACCCACAGTCTAGTGAATGCGAAGCAAAACAACATACAGAGTGATAATCAAATGTAACATAAAACCGTACTTCGTAGTGTATGAATGTAGCCAAAATTCAGAAAAATTTTATGACCGAGCTAGGAAAGAAATTGACAAATAGAACTACAGGTATTTGTAGAAAAATCAAAATGGCACTAAATGGATAAATGAAACATACTATTTGTTATTCAAAGAACGTATGAAAGATAAAGAACCCTACATGATTTGCACCTCTTACAGAAGGAAAACATTTATATTTGACTGCCTGGCTATCTGGCTCGGCGCATTCACCAGAAGTCGCACTCTTAAAATAAAACTCTAATTGTTAAGCAAATTTAGAGGCTTATATTTAGTGAATGAATAACTAAATAAGAACTGTTATATTACATATTTAATTGTATTTTTGAAGACCTATTCAACGATACTCGATGGAATAACTGAAAAACACAAACTTAAATTTTTAACAATTTTTTTTATTTGTCATAAATTAAAGGAGATAACTGTAATAATTTTCATTGAATATGTTTGATAAGTGTTATATGCTAATTTTTTTCATATTTTTTAAATTAACCGTTGGAAAATTAGAGGGAAACATTTTAAAAGCCGTTTTGGAGGCTCATATTTCGCGAATGAAGCAACCAGATAACAAATGTTATATGATACCCCACTCGATGCGTTACACAAAAAAAATTATCCCTACATTTCACACAAGGGGAGATACTCTAAATATTTTTTTGTCAATTTCGCCTCAGGTTTGTTTTTGGGTTCATTAAAACCATATATCTGCAAAATTTCATTGTAAAATATAATAAACTAATGAACGTAAAAGGCAATTCTAGTTTTTTTTTCGGTAATAATAATAATATAACTTTTAAACTTTCATGATTTTTAGTGATAAGTATTTAGATTCATCGGAACTTATTAATCACGACTCAATGCTAACGATTACAACAAAACACCCTTTGTATTTTTTTGAAACCGAAGAAAACTGGATAACAGCCGACCATGGCCACTTTTTCACATTAAAGTTTTTAATATAAACTGCTCAAAACTTGTCTGGGTGTAATGAAGTATTCTCCAAATAAGATCGTACAGATGGAAGCATTAGAAACTTTTTTGGCATTTCGAAGACCTTATACTGAAATTTCAAAGTATTAATAGCCAACTCCTGCAAAAATATATGATTTGTTGATTAAAACACTTACAGAAAAATACTGAGCTAAAAAGAATAACACATCGCTTCATGCAGCTTATGCTAAATGTCAAGAATTGATAGATAGCCAAAACCAAAAGTGGATTTGAATTAACCTATAAATATATTTGTACTTGCCCCTAGGTTAAAATTCATATATATCCCAATCCTGCAATTTAAAATTTAAGAAATGTATTACAAACTATTCAACTAAGTCTCTCATAATATGATGAATTCAAAAGTATCTTGAAAACTACTTTCTGTACCCAAATCAGCAATTTGTTCATCTGATATTTTTTGTGCAGCTATATCATATGCCTTGAACTATTGCTCAACAATTTAACACGATAAGAATATGTCCAGACTCGCAGTCTCTTCTCAAAAAGTTAAATAATTTTGCTATAAATCCTTATCTGTTTCCAAACTATTTTACTGTTAAAATTATAGGAATTCACACTCTTATTCTTATCGAATTTTTTCCGAAGCTCAAATTAGTGGAAAAACAAATAAAAAAGACGATCGGATGTATACACTAGCCAGTCTAATACCTTCTATAACACAATCCTAAAAACATTCTGTCTCAAAACACTGATATTATTCTTCCAACATGTCTAGAGTCATAAATAGCTGCATCAGCACGTTAAAGCTTAACCATTGTAACCACTTTTTTTTTAACTGCAAGCAAATTATCCATTTATAACAATTTTCATAATTACCTGTTGCTGCAAGAGTTTCAATGTCCCTTTTGGCTGTCAGAAATTCTACAATTCCTAAACGTTGATGTATTTATGCAAATATACATATTTTATATTACAATTGATATCTACCTATAAATTGAGGATCCTTACTAAACCTAACTTACCCTTTGTATTAACCTCTTTTTTATCCGGTCTATCCAGTACTTTGTTTCGATAAAATGCTCCGATCGACCCAAGAGTAAGAAGCGTGTATCCTTATGTATATATTCCTTTCCTATCCCAACTCTCAATATCTTAATATTGATATTGTTTTCTTTTGATTTTTCTTTAAATAACACTACGCAACAAATTTTAGGTTATTTGTTGTATCTTGTATGAAATGTGCATTTTTTTGTTAATTTCGTGGCGCTCAACACCAAAAATTACAATGAAATTAAAAACTAAGTTGCATATTTTACACTTGTAGAGACACTAAATATCCTGTCTTTTTGCTTTTTTTTAATGAATTGTTTCCGGAACATCTCTTACAAAAGTCCAACAGTAGTCAGTAAGCATGGAAGCATTCCACTCTCCCTGGTACCTTTTTTCCATTGTTGATATAATCCTGATGAAAGCGTTCGCCGTGCTCATCACTTACAGTCCCGCAGTTGTCAGGAAAAACTCCAGATGTGAGTGTAGGAAATGGATCTTTAGAGACATATTGCAACTCATTGTTTGATACAATGACAGCATATTTGCAACAAGAATAACGCAATTGTCACCTTTTTTATTCCCGAAGAAATTAGTGACCATGAGACGAAAGTCATTCCGAGCATTTTTTTCAATATTTAATAGAGTACTGTCAAAACTTTTGTCTTTCAGAATATTTCGAATCTGCGGTCTAACAAAAATACTATCTTTAATTTTTGCTTCACATAGCTTTGGAAATTTGTAACGCAGGTACTGAAAAGCTGACCCATCTGTATTCAGTGCCTTAACAAAGTTTTTCATTAGGCCCAATTTGATATGCAGTGGTGGCAACAAAATCTTTTTGGGGTGTACCAATGGCATATGTTGTACATTCTCTTCACCTAACTTTAATGACTGTCGAACGGACCCGTCTTTTCTCTTGTAATGAAGTGTGTTTGCCCGACAGTCCCATTCACACAAAAAACAGGAAAACTTGGTGTAGTCTAGCCGCAACCCAAGTAAATGTGCAATCGCCTTTAAATCGCCACAGATCTACCATGATGCTCATTATATTTTGTACTTGTCAATAGGTATTTCATATTATCGTATGGTTCTTTCATGTGAATTGCATATTCAACAAGAATAGGCAGTAAAATATTTTCGATATGCAATAGCGCTGCTTTTAAACTCAATGTTGAACTGTCTATAAACAACCTCCATTCCTCTGGCCATGCCAGGCCCTTTACGACATACTGAAACATCGTCTCCTAATAACTTTGCTACACTTTTTGGAAATTCAAAGTCTGTCATCAGATTGTTTAATTCTGATTGGGTTATTTTGTGCGGTTCGCGGTAAAACATGCTGGATGTGAAATCATGATCGCTTGATGGTGATGTCATATCTTCTTCTTGAAAAATTGTTATATCGTTATTATGTGAATGTTTCTGGGGATTCTGGAATAGGAAGTTCGTCACTATGAGACACATGTCTTATGGCAGATGGTATATTTGGGCAGTTGATAACCGACATTTTCTTCTTTGATATACCTGCGCCTTGCCCAACACGAGGTATGATGCAGAAATAGCAATCATTAATATGATTTGAAGGCTTTCTCGAGATCATTGGGATAGCAAACCACATAAATCTTTTTTTAAATGTAACAATTTCTCAGACTTGAACCCAACTGTTTCAACAGATATGTGTCAATTGCATGGGTTTAAATAGCTAACTCCCTTATTTTAAGCCCTGGAGGGTTAGGACTTCGTATATGGGGGTCATCCACGTTGCCGAGTTGTACAAAATTTCCTTAACTTTGGGAAACCTATATTTGACAAAGTAGCATCCCTCTATTGTTATAACAATACAAATATACCACGTGCATTGTTAATAGATAGGGAGACATGATATCAGGTATCTCTAAAACTTAAACTAATATTAAAAAGATAAGTTTAGTTTCAGTTTTTTGCGCACCAACAATAGTAAGCTTTGCTATGTTAATTTTTGCTCTTATCTTGCTCTGAGTTTCTTTGTACTTCTGTTGATTCTGATGGATTTTGTACTGTCTGCGTTACTCCATTAGGTCAAGTATTTCTTCCGTTAACCATTCGTTTTTGTAGTTCCTTTTTATTTTATTTGCGATTGCTTCGTTAGTCTTAAATATAGCCATCTTTATTTTCTCGCAGGATTCTTCTATACCGTTTTCTGGTTCTATGTTTATAAAATTCTCGTTGATGTGTCTACTAGATGTTGCTTTAAAATATTCATCTCTCATTAATTTCTTCGAAGTGACTATAATTGGGAAATTCTAATTGATAAACGCGCAAAGATGAAAGCATGCAATTTTTACAGGACTATGTGCATATCTTAGACGAATGTAATCTATTTTATATCTCCAGCTTAACCTTTTCCTTAATGACGTGGGCTGCTACACTACCTTGTGACCAGATGCAGCATTTAGCATTCAGAAATATAACTTTTAATTTATATTCTATATACAGGTTGGCTGAAAAGTTTTGAAAACGACACCTATTAACCAGTACAGGAATCAAAATTTATACGCCATTTTAATATTTCATCTTTTACATGAAGATACACAAAAGTTTATTTCTACCTGTCAATTCATTCTTTGTTTACAAGCCATTTGAAGTTGACGTGTGAATGAGTTTTTATTCAGTGGATAAAACCGAATATCGTGCAGTGATAAAATTCTTTGTTTTGGAAGGTTTATCAGCAACAGAAATTCATATAAAAATGGTGAAAGTGTTAAAGGAACCTGCTCCTTCATTTCCAACTGTGCATCGATGGGTTTTAGAGTTTAAACGTGGTCGTACAAACGTTGAAGATTAACCACGTAGTGAACCTCCAAAAAGTGCAACAACACCAGAAATCATTGCGCAAGTCTATGATATTGTTTATAAAGATCCAAGTGCGACTAAGCGTGAAATTGCTGATACCATAGGCATCTCGGCCGAACGAGTACTCTATATTTTACACGAAGAATTACGTATGAAAAAACTATTCGGAAAGATAGTGCCGCATTCGTTAACAATTCAACAAAAACTGAATCGAAAACAAATTTGTAAGCGTAATTTGGAGCGTTTTAAGAAGAATAAAACCGATTTTGTGCGTCGTTTTGTAACTGTGGAAGATACTTGGATTTGCGATCATGATTCTAAAGTGAAACAAGAACGTTCACAGTAGACTGAAGCTGGTTGTTCAGTTTCGAAACAGGTCAACTCAGAACGATCGGCAAAAAGGTTATGGCATCAGTTGTATGGGATTCAAAAGGGATTTTGTTGATTGATTATCTTTAAAAGATAAAACAATTAACTCTAAGTATTATTGCAACCTTTTGGACCAGTTGGATAAAAAAAAGTTCGTGAAAAAGGACCCGGCTTACAGAAGAAAAAAATCATTTTTCATCAAGACAATTCACGTCCTGTACTTATAAGTCAAATACTGCAACGCGGAACACCGCAAAAAACCAAAGGAATAAAATGTTAAGTTCGTATTTTAATACTGCGTCAAAAATCCCAATATAAAATCTAGTAAAAACTTGCGCGCTCGACCAAAGGGTTTGTCGGTAACTGAAACTTTACTTTTGAGACTCTTCTGAAAAAAGTCTTTGTTTCATTTTATAATTAAAATTTCACGTAACTTTCTAGGGAAAGTATCAGTAACTCATTTTTAAAAATAAGTAACAATATTCAAATAAAATCCGGTACTTAAAATTGATCTTCTGTTCTCTACGTAACAAAAACACTTCCTTACAAAAGACACAAAACCACAGCAATTTAATTTTGATTTTCTGTAAACGAAAATTCATACTACAATATTTTTCACCGTTATCTCGCTTACATCAGCCTTGATGTCCGGCCGTTTATCCCTCCGCCGCCGCACGGACACAAATAAACTTAAATTTTTGATGTTCCGTTTTGCACAGCGTATCTCGGACACCAGCATTTATTTTATTCTTCCCGTTTTTTTAGACCGGTTATTTCCCGAGAAACATTCGACTCTCTGTACGGCATAAAACGCTTTTTCGGTGTTAGAAGAACATAAAACAGTGGAGTAGACAAATATTACATAACCGGAACGTAACTTACTCCTTTAAAATTATTAATTAGTATCGAGTTTTGAAAGTAAAATCTATTCTATTATACAAAATTAGTTCGTCTAAAAAACCGCCGTTTATCCTCAGAACCATTAGAAGAAAAGCAATTAATTTTAGTAAATTTTATTCTAGATCCTTTCATATTACAATTACTTTCTAGAAATTTCCGTCTTTGCTCCACATGACTCTATTAACAACACTATAAGGTAATTCAAATATAGAAAATAACCAAAATTAACTACATTTTCTTTAGCGACCGTAGACATAAAACATCAACTTTTTAAATTTCATTTTTCTCTTGTTGAATCTTGACTACCTAAAGATCATCATCAGCACAGTTTTGGTATTACCTTAAACTTGATCATGTACTGGTACTACTGAATCTGACACAGACGGAACCACACACAGACGTAGGTGAAGCACTGGGACAGCACACCATGGTATTCCAGGCAGAAATACATGCTATTGATATTTGCCTTCGAAAGAATCTGACGAGGGGTTGACTGATTGCGCTCACATATCATCAGACAACATCCAAAGCGTCAGGGATTGTCTTCAAACCTTATCACTCTGGCAAAACATAACAAGGTTATTTTTGCATTGTTACCAGGGCGCAACTAACGAGACAAGAGTCTGCTACCACATTTATTGGACCGAAACCAGTGCTTGGCATTGCAAAGACAGCTACTGCAACTTAAGGAAACCTCTACATACAATGGGCGAATAATAAGAAACCAAGATATAGACTATGTAACAAAGAAGACAAAACAGCTTCTCACATTATCTTGGAATACGAAGCTCCAGCCTACTCGAGACACCTTCAAGGATAGATCAATCCTGAAAGCTTATAGCCAGAGACAAACTCGTGAAGAGTCTACTAAACCCTTCCACCATCCCCTTGTGGAATAAGCATAACATTAGAACTAGGGCTTGGTTGTTTGAATACTGAATAACGTAATATTGTTTTTATTTATATTTGAAAAACTATTATTAAACAGTAGATATTGTATTTCTTGATACACACATAACGATCCTATGCTATCATTTTCTAATTGTATTATATAAACTAGTATAACATGATAGTCGGTACGTCAATTCTAGAATTCATAAAAGTATGAATTTGCGGTTGCCTAAATTATTATTATTGTTATTTTCAATATGTAAACAATATCTAACAATATTTACCAATAACAGTGAGGTTTTTAATTCCTCTTTTTGTTTATATTAATTGCAAGCTTAGTAATTGCATTATAGTAATAGACTGAAAAGAGTCACGACAAGCAATAAAACTGAAAGCAAAAATAAGTTAACATATTTATGTCTGTCAAACATCAAAAAAGCCTCTCCTCCACCTACCATAAACTGCGTAAAAACAAAGGAATCTTTTTTTATCTCTACTGCTATGATCGAAGGCTAAACCTGATTAAGGCAACGAACCTGTTCACATAGAACAAATATATCAAGTGACACAATAGGTTACCAGGCTGCAGTATAAGGGCTACTCAATCCTAGCCTAGAACATCATTCAATCAGTACTACTACTAATGCAAGTTTCACAGTTAAATTGATGATTTAAAACTAGATCCGATGCATCCCTCTTAAACTAATAAACAGTGGCGGAGTCCATCTGCAACTCTGCTAGTTGATGACTGTGACTGAAACCCTTAATTTATCTTGAACGTCTTCAAGTAGAAGCACTTCTTGAAAGGGCTAGAAAATGACGATAAGTGTGATACTTTTTCTAAAGCTTGACAACTTCTTTCAAACCTTAAACGGTGGATCTACCAGTTTTCAGTTGAACCATGTAAAGGTTTTAAATATGTGGAAAATTTTGAGCCGACCTAAACAAACATATTTTTCCTGCAAAACTACAGAAGGTCTGAATTTGGGAGATTATAAATAAAATAGAAATATGCAAACCATTTTATTCAAAGTTTGGTTGGCATATGTTGTTAGATTATACTATGTTTTAAATCACTTGATTTTAAAATTTTTAAATATTCTTCAAATAACTTCTACAGAGCGGGGCCATTTTTTTGTACAGAGATCCTATTAATATCCACGGATTAAATTAATAAAATATATGATTTAAGTTGTAAGAAAAATAATTTTCTTTAATTTGGAAAAAAAATTAGTATAAAACCCATAAAATATATAAAGGCCAAAAAAAGACACAAAAGTTTCCAACTATAGGAATTTTAAATTTCATGAAAAACAATTACGCGATTTTAAAACTAATTTTCCCGTTAGATTTGCTTTTGTAAAGCTATTTATATGCTAAATTACTACTGATATAATGTTTAGCGTAATTTTATACGCAAGAAAATCAAATTTCCTCCGTGCTCCCCGGATTTTTCTCCACCCCTGTTTCCAAAACGGCATTTATGTGGACGAATAAATCAGGGGTGCTTCTGCTGAATTTATAGCCGAGATAAAGTCAGCCTGAATCGGGAGCTTTTTATAGTTTGGCTGGGCCGTGAAATGTAGATGCTCTCCACCCCTGACACCCCCCTCCAAGCATACTCGGTCTCCCCTTTGGAGGTGTGGGGGAGATATGGTTTTAAAATCTAGGACATTACGGATTTTTGATATTTTTTTATCAGATTTTGTGAAATAAATTCTCTCGAACATTGTTTCTATATTGTGATTATTTATGTATTTTTTTGCTAATTTTTAAATATATTATACTATTAAGATCAGAGGCGGTTCGTTCGATAACAGAAATAGGTAACTTAAAAAAAAAGGGGAACAAATTATTTTATTCAGAAAATGTCGCTTAACGGGCATAGAGACATTTTGCATTTATTTTAATGAAAGAATGAATGATATTTACTTGAACAACGGTTTTATTTTAGTAACACCAAAAACGACCAATTCATTATAATTTCCAAAAAATTTTCCTGTTCTCACATTTTCTTTGATTTTTCCTATGAAAACAATTTTTTTTTTAATTTTTCAAAATTCTATTTGAAAACAACTTTTTAATTTATTTAAAGCCATCATTTTTAGAATTTAAAACGAGATGATGATTAAAAAAAAAGTGATATGTTTTTCACCCACGCTATAAAAAATAAAATATTTCTATTTTCTTGTCAGCCTTAAATACGTTACCCCAACTAAAATACGTTCTTCGAAGAAGACCTCTTGATCGTGTTGCTTTTAAACCCATTTTAAACTAAAATATTAATTATAGGCCAAATTTGCCAACTCATTTGGAAGTCTGATGTTACATAATATAACGGCACCGGATTTCTATGGGTTCTAATTTGTCCCTAATTATTTACCGGCGCCCGAGCCAGGTAAAAATTAAGCTAATAAAAATATCTATATGTTAAAAAAACTTTTTCAACACTCAGTTCATATTAGTTTTCATATAT
Organism: Diaprepes abbreviatus; assembly: GCA_034092305.1. NCBI lineage: Eukaryota > Metazoa > Arthropoda > Insecta > Coleoptera > Curculionidae > Diaprepes > Diaprepes abbreviatus. The sequence goes on from JASJET010000103.1 coordinate 26,782,186, forward strand.
GGGGTATTTCGTCTAAAACATCCTAGCACGAGACGTGCGAGCAAAGTTAGTTTTATTCCCGTATTTTTTATACTGAAATGAATATAATACACTTTTCCAACAAAGGTTCTCGATGAATTTTTTTCTCGGCTTTCTATTGGTCAAATTTTTAAAAATTTGATGTTATCACCGTGAAAAAATACAGAATATATTATATCTTAAAAAGAGCATATTTAATATTTAGTTTCCCTAGCGGTGGTTTGTAAACCCCCAGGGGTTCTCGAGCTTTATAAAGGAGGTTGGCGAAAAAGATATTATAATGGCGGAATTTTAAATTAAACATCGCAACAGGCAACCATCTATAACGTGACGAGTCGCTAAGCCACTGGCCTGAGTACATTCTCGAATGAGCCGGCAACTTCTACCTCGGCGAACCAAGACTTTTCCCGAATGCGCACGAACGAATGAGAATAATGTCTGCCGATATAAAAATCCCGCAGTCACATATAAGAACGAGTAGAGTCGAACTGAATCGTACCATGAGTTTAAGAACCTGTAGTGGCTTCAAAAAATAAATGAGTTAATGCATAGTACATAAATATTAGTAGTGTAAACCACTTTAGAGATTTATTCTTTTGTAAATAAATTGTAATAAATACCCAAGATAGTAAAATGGTTCTCCAAACATCATTTCAAGTTAAAGAATAGCAAGATCTGAACAAGCACATACAGTGACATCAAATTTGATTGGACCATATGCGAACCAAGACTTTTCCCGAATGCGCACGAACGAATGAGAATAATGTCTGCCGATATAAAAATCCCGCAGTCACATATAAGAACGAGTAGAGTCGAACTGAATCGTACCATGAGTTTAAGAACCTGTAGTGGCTTCAAAAAATAAATGAGTTAATGCATAGTACATAAATATTAGTAGTGTAAACCACTTTAGAGATTTATTCTTTTGTAAATAAATTGTAATAAATACCCAAGATAGTAAAATGGTTCTCCAAACATCATTTCAAGTTAAAGAATAGCAAGATCTGAACAAGCACATACAGTGACATCAAATTTGATTGGACCATATGCTAAAAACATCACGAAGTGTATGCTCGGAAAAAAAGAGACAAAGAGAGTAGACTTTGTTCTCTTATCCAACAGCACAGTGTCGCGGAGAATTAATAATTTGGCAAATGATGTGGATGGTGACCTTTTAACAAAAATAAAATTGAATTGTTTTGCTATTCAGCTTGACGAGTCGACCGATGTAGCAAACGCTGCAGTATTGCTTCTCACTGAAAACCAATAGGACAGGTGCAGCAATTTTCGATATGATCAATGATTATTTAAAAAAAAAAAACGTAAATAAATTGATCTTTTTGTTTGGCTGTGTGCACTGATGATACAAATTAATGACCGGAACATTTTCTGGTCTTGTGGTACGGTAAAGAAGATCAACGAGAATATTGAAGGAACTCATTGCTGTATTCACAGACAAGCACATTCCTGCAGACTTATTTAGTACTTTAAGCGATGCTGTAAAAATTGTAAATTTTATAAAATCGCGTACTGCAAACTCTCGCCTATTCCGTGCACTTTGTGAGAACTTTAGAAGCCTCCACGTTTCTTTGCTATATACACAAGTTAGATAGCTTTCTCGTGGCAAGATTTTGACTTGCTTGTTGGAATTGAAGTCCAAAGTTTAAGCATTTTTTCTTGACCATCCATTCCATGTCTCCTCTTATGTATCAGATATTCTTTAACTGCAAAAACTTGCATGCTTAGCCGACATTTTTTCTAAATTGAATAATTTCAATTTGTTTTTACAAGTCTCAAGTATCACCATTTTCAATGTGCAAGATCTGCAGTGTGCCCATCTCTGTGAGAGGGATATAGATAGGAATAGGGTAATAAATATATGCTCAGGCAATAAGGCTGCGATATTGGCACTGAAGTCCATTGTCGTAACTTCGCGACTGGTGTCGGAGTGCAAGGATGTACTAAATGGTATGACAAAGAACGGCTACATAGTCAGACTCGTATGGGTCCCAGGTTAATCCGGCATACGCGGGAATGAAGAAGCAGATCGTCTGGCAAAGTTGCGTTTGGCAACTGAATCGTATGGACCCCAACCAATACTACCTGTCCCAATTGCTATTGCCAAAAGGGAATTAAAAGCGTTGCTGGAAAGCAAATTTATTGATTTGTGAAGGGGAGCTCCTAGAATGAGGTGTGCTAAGGAACATATAACGGGGCCTAGCGCACGACGTACTTGGGAAGGAAAGAGCTGTGAATTGTGGTGGGATTGTTGACAGAACATTGTCACCTTAGGGGCCATCTGCATAGAATCGGTATCGATGACGACCCGACGTGCAGATGATGTTTGTAGGAGGATAAAACTGTTGACCATGTCCTCTGAGAGTGTCCAGCACTCAACGGACTGAGACAGAGATATTTCGGAGATACAGTTTTGTTACCGGAAGCAGTCAGGCAAGTTCAACTAACGAGACTGCTTGGATTCGCAAAGGCGATCGGCCTCGAATAACCTGCAGTTATGGGGGATGTAGAGGCCCAGTGGAGGCCCAGGCATCGATGATCTAGTATCACCACCCCTTTTTCATTCATTCATTCATGGTTCTCTCAACACCATTTTATTAGAAAATGAAATTCAAGTTAATGAAAATATTGAAAGGGATATTACTGAACATCTCAAACAACTTCAATTAACGTTCAAGGATTATTTTCCGAATAAACCTATTATATGTCGATCGAACAACTGGAAACGTAATTCTTTTCAAAGAGATATAACTTCGGATACTTCTTTAACTTTACTGGAAAAAGAAAAGTTGTTGACTATTTTTATGAAAGTGTTTAAAACCATGCATAAGTACCTAATGTAGCCCACAATATTTATTTTTGTTAATACAGCTATTACATAAATTTTTAATTCCGTTCCAAATTTCCCTCCAAAATGCCAATACTTGTCACTTTATCTCTGTGACGTCACTAATATATTAACACTGGTAAACTGACAGGGGATATAGTTTTTTCGTAATTCTTGTAATAAAAGATGAATTATTTTAAGTGTTATGCGGTGCCTCAGTGTACAAATACTACAATTAAAACACCTGAAAAGTTATTTGTTCAGGTTCCATCTTCGGAAAATAATAGGAAAATATGGATTCAGCTAGCCCGCAAGGATTGGGCACTACTTGTTTGATTTTAGTTTTCAACCTATGATTACTATTATGTATTCATTATCGATTGCGGAAATAACAATCCTTGGTACATGGAAGTTTTCACATTTTTAATAAATTCAGCAAGGCAGAAGTTGGCTACTATGAAGCAATCAATTCCCAGAAAATTCAAATTATTTACCCTAATTAATCTACTTTCCATCATGAGAAAATTTTCTAAAATCGTTTTCAAAGGGAAAAGTAAGCAAATTTCAAAGACATTACATGAAAATGACTATAAAATATTAACTAGGCAACATAGCCCTTAACAGCGATCACGAATGTGACATAAAACCAAAAAATTTATATGTCAAGTTTGTGACAGTATGACTGTATTCTTTAGAGTAATTATCAAATGATCATAGTGAAAAATGTGAAAATGATAACTTCATGTTCTCTCGAATATGCATTTACTTGTCATAAGGTCGAAGTGATCATGATTACTTCAAGTGATAAAACTGAAAGTAGTAATGACTCAAAAGAATGATCAGTATCAAGACGGAGTCCCAGCGATGACGTTAATATGGAATAACATCATGCACTTTAATTGGTGTTCGTTGTCACGTGACTCGAAGGAGATTTAATTACATTTCGATTATCAAATAAAAATCAAATTCCTTAAAAATAAAGAAAAATCTTATGTTTTTTAGGATTTCTATTGTGGAAACTATATATTATTATATTTTTATTTGAATACAGTCAACATTCCAATTCCCTAAAAACTGTTTTTAGAGATCACTCTTTAATTGATTCTTGGCTCAGTGTCAGAAACAAGTATCTTATTTTGGCGGAAAAAGTTTTAATGCCCTTTTGTACAACATATCTTTGTGAGAAAGGATTTTCAACATACACTTACCTGAAAGATAAGTAAACAAACTGATTAAATGCAGAACCTGATCTAAGTCTCAAACGTGCAGACATTAAAACAAAATTTTGAATTTCTTTGTTCCACCAAACAGACACATATATCCCATAGACGGTATTTCTCAAGTTCTGTATTAATGTATTAATTTTGTATTAATTCTTTTTTCTAATAATCTTTGTCGATAAATGTTTTACGATTAAGGTTTGGTTTTTTGTTATAAACTCTTATTCAATATAGAAAATAAATTATAATAACCCAATTTTACTGTTTCCTTTATTGTTCCTAATGAATACACGGGGGGTTTGCCAATTTATTCCGTTTTTTAGAAGAGGTTCACAAGAAGAGAAAGGTTGGGAATGGTTGATCTGGACTATCAAAAAACTATTAAAAATGCCCTTTTTGAGATTTTACACGTTTTGTGTTTTTTATGGTGAAAGCGTCAAGTATTCAAAAATTTGATTACATAAAATAGAAAGCTCAGAAAAAAATATATCTAAAACGTCTATTAAAAAAGACTTTTAAGGTCATTTCAATAACAAAAGCGTGAGTTCAAAACACTAAAGGCGGGTTTTCCTAGCAACGCACATTTTGCGTGGCATGGAACGTAATTCGGCCGACGCAACGCAACAACCAATGCGCTGCCTAAAAGTGTTTTCCTAGGATTGTCAGTTATGTGACGACCGAAGCGATGAATTTATTTAAAAGTAAAAGAAAAGCTTTGGCTTTATTAATATTACAAGACGAAATTTTCAAAGAAGAGATTGACTTCCTAACTACGATTCACAGTGGCACTTAAAATTCTGCAAGTCAATTATTTCACAATAGAAGCATTTAAATTACTTATCCATGCGGACAGACTACATGAGGGCGCTTTTAAAACCCAACCTCTCCCTGGAGATATTTATGCTAAGTACAGAGTAGACATCAGTACATCACGCCTCTTAACATCAATTGGAAAAATAATGAACATGTCGCACGGTTCACGTATCTTGGCGCTACTCTGAATGAAAAGTGGGAATGTGACGAAAAAGTGAAGAGAAGAACTGGCCGTGCAAAAACAACTTTCTTTAAACTTAAGAATCTTCTCCTTCACAGAAATATGCCACTACACACGTGTGGTTCAATGTTATATATAGCCTATTCTACTATATGGTGCTGAAACTTGGTCACTTAAGGCTGGGACGCTGAATCGGATCGAAGCTTTTCAATTGTGGACACTCCGCCGACTAATGCATATCCCCTGGACTGCTCACTTAACAAATGATGAAGTTCTACGAGGAACTGGCGTAGAAAGACAACTAATGGACACTGTAAAACAACGAAAAGTGTCATATCTAGGGCATATACTCAGAGGGCCTCGCTCCTCCGTACCAAGGCTAATACTACAGGGAAAAATTGAAGGCAGACGGGGGCCAGGTCGAAAACAACACTCTTGGCTCCACAATATAAGAAACTAGTGTAGTATATCAGACCCTGCAACCATATTTAGACAGGCTGAGGAGGGCACTCTAGTTATAATGTGACTATGAGATGGCCAAATGAACGCCGACGTGCAGTATAACGCATGGCACCCGAAGAAGACGAAGAGGTGAGTGAGAGGAAGAACAAAATCTTCCGAAAAATTGTTCCTGGTGGTATACTGATGGATCTCAACAAGATGAAAGAGCGCAGGAGTCAGAGAGTACTACGCTCTCGGACAATGTGCGGCAATTTTCACAGCGGAAATGTATGCTATTCTGCAATGTGCCCATCTCTGTGAGAGGGACATAGACAGGAACAGGGTAATAAATATATGCTCAGACAGTAAGGCTGCTATATTGGTGCTGAAGTCCAGTGTCGTGACTTCGAGACTGGTGTATGAGTGCAAGGATGTACTAAATCGTATGACAAGGAAAGGCTGCACAGTCAGACTTGTATGGATCCCAGGTCACTCGGGCATACGCGGGAATGATGAAGCAGACCGTCTGGCAAAGTTGGGTTCGGCGACTAAACTCTATGGACCCCAACTAATATTTCCAGTCCCAGGGTGACACCATGGAATACGAAAGAATAGGGTAACTACTCACTATTTCTACCAATTGTTCGTCCTCGGTAGCACTAAAACGGATCTGTTGTTTTTGTGAACTCATTTTCAGCACGCAGCGTACAACTGAATCGACTGCTCTCGGAGCAGTCGTCCTGTTGCGTCGACCGTATTAAGATGGCGCAAGTCGTTTTTACGCAGTGTAGGAAAACGCCTGCATTTGATTTTCATTAGAGAAGTTCTCGGCATTAAGTTCTACCTCGCCTAAAATATGCGCTACTAAGAAAACCCGTCTTATGATTTTGCATTCGACGTTTCAGATGAAATGACCCATTAACTCTTAAAACTTTTCATAAAAGAACCTTAAGACAGACATTATGGTAAAAAATGTATCTTTAAGGTACACTGTAAAAAGGAAATGCATTAAATTTAAGGTAAATGTGCTTGAAGCAAATTTCATAAACTGTTGCTTAAATTCAATTAATGTAATACATTAAATTAAATTTAATCATACATTAAAATTAAAGTTTGATCATTACATTTTAAAGTGACTTTATACATTAAATATACAGCAAGTGTTCATTGAATTTAATATATGTTATCACATACAGGGTTGGCAGATGATTTTCTTTTATTTCCCTAGATTTGTGACAAAAAAATCCCTAGATTTTCTAGCAAGTTCATTGGAATCTCCAATTTACTACATTTCAATTTACGGCACGTTCTATTTTACGATAGAATTCCTATCTATTTTACTACATTTCTTCTCTCTTCTTTACCCCTACCGTATTCGGCGCGGTATTTGAAATTAACCAATTGACGCTCTACATGTGACGTCGCCGCAATGTTATTAGTCATTTTTAGTCATTTTTACGCCCGTAAGTGAATTATAGTTTTAATAATTTTTATTTCTTTTTAAGTTTATTTATCTATAAATAATAAATCTAAACTTTAAAAAATGTAAAAGTGTGTACTTAATATACCCAATCGGTAACCTATCCTAAATAAAATAAACATAGCACTTTTCTCGGTACAAAATTTCTGATTTAAATTTCTTAACCATTTCTGGGCTAATACAGAGATTAAAACAATTGCTTGAGTTTATTAAACTTTTAGTATGTAAAATCTCGCACAATGTGTCCGGCAACGTTGCGTATTTTTTTACCAAATTTGCATACGCATGCGCTCCGGGTTTCTCCAGTAGTTTACCGACTAAAAGCTAGGGAGCATGGGAAATCACCGAAATTTCTTGATACATATACCACTGTGTTCAAGATTTATAAACTGTGTTGTATATCAACGCGTAAAAAAGAAACATTATTTTCTAGTTTTTATATAAAAATTAGAAAAATTGTATCTTATTTAAAAAATTCCCAAGATAGGCATTAAATAGAATATAATCCCCTTTTTCCTCTTTATGTCGCAAAATTTCCTAGATTTAGGGAAATTCCCCTAGGTCTGGAAGCCTTGACCACATATTTAATACACCAACATTATTATGAGGTCAAAAACTTCTGCTACCAGGAAAAGGTGGAAATTTTTCCCATAGGTAATGTACCGTCGTCTATATATCGATTTCGAGCTCATTGGTTTCCGTCAGTACCGACAGACATGTACACCTCATCATAAGAAAATTGAATCAAACTTATATCATACTAAATAAAAAGGTCAATACAAGTTGCGCCATCTCCTGGAATCTCATGCAATGCACCATGAATAGAAATGTAAATTCCTTTAATATTAAGGTGCATGTGAATTAATTTTAATGTACAGAAAGTTTATTCAAATTTAAGATACCATTTAATCAAATGTAATGTACAACGAACTGATATTTCAAATAATTTGCTTTAAATTCAAAGTAAATGTAAATTATTCACGACTTATAGTATAAAATGATTTACATTAAATTTGCATTAAATTTAAGGTTATTTTTAACAGTGTACTAGTACGAAAAACGTATTTTAATATAGATTTTAATGTTTCTTATTTCGAAACTTCCAAATTCCATGTGAACCGACAGATTTGTCTTGCGTTACTAAAACTAGAAAGAAAATTTGCTTTATTTCAGATTTAATACCGAGAATTGGACCTGTTATTTCTGAAGTCCCGAGAATATTTACTGCACAGTAAAAATACTTGTGTTTCAAAATTCACTGAAAATAATTAAAACCCCTCCTTTTCAAATTGGCTCTAAATTTTATAAAATAAAATTTTACACCACTCTTTGGAATACGGAATGGGAGAAAATAAAAGTGTTTTTAGATTAGCAATTGACTCAGTTTCGGTCGTAACAGAAATTTAAAAAACAAAACAGTTAAATTTTGGCCCGTCTTTTTCTCACTATCTAAAATCGCGATGTTAAACATTCTTGTGTAGAAATTAGTTTATTGGCCTTTATGGTTCGAGATTTACTCTCCAGTTAGCATTTTAATCCCGAGGGGATTCATGACTGTACATTATAATGAGACACCACACTACAAAAGATCATTTCTGACGATAAAGATGCACATTTTTAAATCACTTATTGGTTAAGACGAAGACGGTTGAAAGTATTTTCCTTAAAAGCTTATGCACAAAGAATGAATGGCATTTGAATTTTTTTTATTATTTTGAATGCTTGACAGTTATATTATTCTACTAAAAATTTACAACAATGGTAAGGAACAAGTTTAAAATGTTACACTATTTACGTAAGACATTTGCTCAAAGCTACAAATGGCAATTTCTTAAAATGAAATAAATTTAACATGAACTCGATTACTCGTTAAAATCTGCAGAGTCATTTATTTCAGTTTTTTTATTTGTAAAATAATAGTAACCAAATGAATACCACTACGATTCAATTACTTTGTTATTTTGTGTCGCAATTGATTGATCTCTTTAGAACTAGGCCACTTCAATGACCAGTACAATAAAGAGTAATCTCTAAAAAAATTCATTTATAAAGTCAGTAGGCTTTGTGTAACTTCGCCGGCGCTACCACGAGAATTAATCTACTTTATAATAGCGAACCACAGGTAATCAAGGGCATAATGTAATAGGCAAAACAAACTCTCAGATAAGGCATATTCTGGTCTTCCCTAGACTCATAAAATGTGTCATTTTCAGCTATTCCACCCTATATAACTAAGTTAGATTTAACAGGAAAAACACTTCTTCGCATTCGGTTTATCCTAAGTCAAGTCCTATATTCCAGCTCCATCTCACATGGTGGTATTTAGCTCAGCGGAAAGATTTCGGGAGGATTTCACATTGATAGTTCTCATAAATCGTTTCCTTGATCTGAGTAGATCAGTTCCTTGTAGTGCTTCAAGATAGTATGAACGTTGTTCATCATCAGATTTTTGTTTAAATCTTTTCACGCATTGGGCGAAGTCTATTGGATCTTCTGGGAAAGCAGATCCAGCTACCTAGTATGGTAAAGGTATACATATACATACAGTCTATGATTATCCTTTCCACACTGAACACGCATATTCTTCAGTTGAGAAACGCATAGTTTCACTTTTTGTTTTTAAAACTTCGAGTTTGCACTCCATATGCTCCCTGTAAGTTTCCAAAAAGGTAATTTCTTGTGGCGATTTTCTGTCTGGTGTTTTGATAGTGATACTCGTATGTAAGAGAATGATCAAATAAGACTCCCAGGTACTTAGCTTTATCAGTATGTCCTGAGCTTTGCCCCTCATAGGTAGAGTCACTGTACGCATTTTTCAAAAAATATTTAAAGTAAAAAAACCAGGTTTGCTGCTGTAAAGAGATTAGTTTTTATTCTTCTTTGTTTGACTCTTATTAACAGTAAAAAACATAAAATCACTTAGAGTAATGCGGATTTTTATCCTACATGTGAAGTAAGTATCCGCTTACATTCGGTCAAGTATACGCACTTAAACTTCTATACATACATCGCAAACAAATATACCGTCTTCGTAGTTGCTACAGTCTTCGTGCAACCAAGACTTGCAACTATTGCATTGTATCCATTCTTCAGTAGGTGGATTTTGGTATCTTTCATTGCAAAATGTGCACATATATACTATCTCATTCATATTATCTGGTTTTTTTGTGTTTTTCCCGCTTTTTTAAAGCTTTGTTTAACTTTTGCAATGTTCACCTTTCGTTTTTGCAATTTTTGGCTTCTGTCTTGTCTTTGTAAGGACAGGAAGTGATGATTTCGGACTGTTTTTGGCAATTGATTTATGCTCGTTAATGGGATATGAGAGCAGAGTAGACTCAGCTTCTGTTGAATTATCGGTTGGTATATCACTTAGTTTAGTGTTTGTGTTGGCTGGCGCAGTACTCTTCGGAACGTGCACTTCAACTACTACAGTAATTCTGTGATCTTCGGTCTCTTTCTGTGATAATCGTTTGCCTCTTGCCCTTGTCTTGAGTCAGCTGAAGAGAATTCTTGTGAACTCTGTTGAGGTATTTAAGCAGATCTGTTGTACATATCAGTAACAGTTGGTGCGGCAAAGTGTGTTTCAGTAAAAAGATCTTCATGAAAAGGATAAGTTCCAGTAACTCTGAATGCAGAAGCTGCATTACTTAAAGTAGAAATTTTTCTGAAGGTTTTGTCGAAAATAGAAGTAACTTTGTATTGATTGCCTGGATGTTGCGCTATCCATCTGTCAGATTCAAAAGAACATAAGATCTTCAAAAGACCAAAGACAGTTCTATCAAGAGCCGACATTTTATGGCTGCTGTGTGGCGGTAATGCCAACACGACTTTATTATTATATCTGCAAGACAGAGTAACTTCAAGACTTATGTGACTCGAATAGTTATCAACTATTAGTAGTATTGGGTTATCTGCTGTTGGTGAAGCATAATCCTTAAAGTGATGGAACCAATCCAAATATAAATCTGTGTTGATATAACCAGAATCAGATGTCATACCAATGCGCCCAGCAAGCGCTCCATCCATCAATTCTCCCTTTAATCTTTTGCGAGAGAAAGTAAATGCAGTTGGCATATAATTTCCGGTTGCACTGACACAATATTATTGTTTGTCCACGTTCACCAGAAACGATTTTATTAACGCTTTTTTTTTGCTCTTTAAAGATATCACTTTTGGAGTCTTCTTTAGGACTGTACTAATACCAGTTTCGTCCATGTTATACATTTTTCCAGGGAGAAAACCATATTTACCCAAACAGTCTTTTAGATTTGAATAAAACTGCTTAACTTGAACACGACTAAAGCCTAGGTCAAGGTCAAGATGTCTTTTGATAAATTCGTAAACTCAGTGTTTTCTAGCAATCTTGGTTGTTTTATCAAATCTATGATCAATTTTATTAACCTCTGAAAACTCATAAACTATTTTTCTTAGAGTGGAAAATGTAAGTCCGTAAAACATAGCATCAGTAGTCTTGCAATTGTCATAAATTGCTTTCTGAAATGAAAACAAAACAAAAATGCATTATCGACTCAAACTGAAAATACGTAAATTAAATATGAAGTAAACTAGGTAGATACTTACCTCCTGATCACAGGGAAAAGTCGACTTAAACTGACCCATTGATAGAGCAGTAAAGTTAAGTTTTAATTGTTTCTGCAAAATGCTGTCATCTATTCCAACAACACTAGCAGAGCATTTTATTTTCTTCCATCAACTTTTTGGCTTCTTCAGTCTGCTCTTTTGTACAGACTTTTCGATTCAGACACTTCCTTATATTTTGAACCTGAGAAAAAAATACATTTTTTTAATTAATCAAAAAAACGCTCACATAAGTAGGGGGTAAGTACCCACGTTTTAGTAATATGGACACTTTCCCGCCAATACTGACACCATTGCATCAAAGAAAAATAATTAGAAAAGAATATAAACATGGCGGGCCTGTTGCGAAATTCGTGGATCCAGAATAAACACTATACTAAACCATATATCCAACAATCACGTTAAATTTTAAATGTGATTTTTGTATACATGTACCATCCCGAAAATACACAAAACTTTTAATAAATTGCACAAAAGACTAAATTTTTGAATATTTTTCTATTTCTGCAACGAGCGCAAGTGTTTGCGGTAATGCACTGCGTAGTATTTGTGCAATGTTCGTGACGTATGGTTACCCCATATGATTTTAATATTAAGTTTTTTGTTCGCCAAATGTGTATATAACTGGAATAGACACACCTGAGTATCACTGGGGTTTCGTACTAAAAAATTTTGTTTGTAATAAGCTGACATCATTCCCAGGGTCTCGTCGAGTTTAGATTCTATAGTTTCGAATATTTATCTTTATTTTTAAAGAACAATAGAAACCACTGTTTTGTTTTAAAATCGAAGTAGATAATTTTTTCAGTTAAGATGTGATGTACGATTTTCCATTTTTCATTCCATCTATTCCTTTGAAGATTGTAGACAACGTTGAAGATTGACTCAAATGTTGTTACTGGACTTGCATTGTCATTGTTTTTGTTTATATTTGTGACGTTTCGATTAGATTGTATCTCTAATCGTTATCAAATATAAACTGATAATACTTCAATTTTAAGTGATGTGCATAAATTGTGTTTGCACCCTTTCTTAATTTGATATGCAGTGCGATAAAAAGTATAAAGTTCACAATATTATTAGTATCCAGACACGAAACTGTCACTGCAACTTTCACTGTAACACTGGAACAGCAATAGGGTTAGACATTTTAGAGGTTACCCAACGCTCCCCTCGTGCGTAGATGAGTTAACCTGATAGTTATTTTAGTTGCACTATGACCAGTGTATGAATTTATGCTTACACTGGGGTACATTTTTCTGGAGATATATTTTGTATAATAGCGCATATTCAAAATGTCGACTCTGCATTTTACTACACAGCTTATTATATTTTGAATTAGTGAATTTAAAAAAAAAAACTCGGATAAATCATCCTGTATATGCGACCCCAAAGGATACCCAATTTCAACTCAATCTTCACTCCACATATTTTTTCGTCTGTCCAGTTTCTGCTGACCCATGTTTGTTGTCCCGGAATACGCATCCCTGCGTTCTGCGTGAGATTGTATCTGTCTGATTTATTTTGACATTTTGCGGGCCCTTTTTCTCTATTTTAATTAAAGTTATAGTTGCTAGACAAATTTAAGAGACTTTTCATTGGCAAACGGTAAAGTTTGATACAAGAAGAATCATTTATATTTAAAACTGAAAAATTATCTGAGTGTAAATACTTCGCCGATCCATTTACAAAAAAGTTAATATTTATTTTCAAGATGAAAAAATTTTTGCGTGCGCTTTACAGCAGGTAACTAAGGTTACCATAGATTTAAAAGAAAGTAATATTCCTTAATATAGCCTGCGGATTCTATAAAAGAAAGTGGCTCACGCTTAAAAAGAAATAGAGCATTTTCGAGGAGTAGTACCTCTCTTCCTAATTTAGGTCAGGTGACAGGGATGTCCAATGATGTTGGAGTATCTTGCTTAGACCCGCCATTAGAAAGAAGAAGAAAGGAAAACAGACCTTGACATTTTTGTTGGGCATAACTTCACATGGGAGAGAGATATTTTGTTTCGACTTTCAGGATGGTACTCTCAAGGTTCCTCGTAAAAATATTTAAACTTTCGATTTATTGCAAAGAGGTTAAAAACTCTAAAAAAATGTAGTTGACTAACTTTATCATGTTATTATATTTCTTTTGTGCAATAGCATTTCATCTTATCTCTATAAAATGTATTCTCCTTTTCACTTTCTTTTAAATGAGTTTTATGCGCTTGTGTAACCATGTAAAGGCCAAATTGTAACAGTCTTTTTTTACTTTTACGCCTGTTTTATTTAAATTTGGAATTTCGCAAGAGATTGTATGTCTCTCGCCATCTGTCGGCATCGTTCTTAACTGGAATCGCGATTTTATTGGAATTTCTTTACAAGTATCCGTATCGTTTTTGGTATCGGCAAATTAATTATCTGTTTTTGGGTAGACAATATTGAACTTTGGAGATACGACGTGTCAAATATTTTTCCAATAATGGATCATGATTTCAAAAATCTCTTGAAATAGGTTTGCTGACAAGTCTTGTTTTTGACATTCTGCGGATCCAGACATTTTGAAACGGGTCGAACTAGCAGAAGTAGCAGAATCATTAAAGAACAAAATCAACGATCATCCAATTTTTTGATTTGATTGGTCTACACCAAGATCAGTGAACTATATTCTATATTTTTGCACGCCTAACCTCCAAATTTCCTTTTGTTTTAGAAATCAGATGTTTCTAATTTGGCATAGCTTTATCTAATTTTATTCAAGATTTACCTTCATCCCATATTCTGCAAGCTTTATGCGATTTTCCTCGAGATTTTATATGATTTTTTTGGAGCTTTGATATCGTTTCTACTCAAGAGTGATTTTATCCTCGAAGTTCAGCTTTTTCTCCAAAGTAGTAGTTCCATTATTCTGAACATAGAAGATAGCTGCATGATTCTAAAAGGGATTCACAGAAAGATTAAAACATCCAATGAGTCGTCCTGTTTTCAAGCTAATTTCTTTTGCTCGAGACCACACTTTGGTGACCGTAGTCCGAGAACGACTAGTAACAGATAAGCAACCAAATTGTTTAAATTTGAACAATAACGCTTTAAAATAAGTTTGTCAAAAACCAGTTTCAATTATGTTAATTAACAACATATATTATGTGAAGGAAATTACAATCTTCACTGACGAATAGTGTAAATTTTAATATACTAGTGATATCATATATTTTTTTATTAAATTAAAAATCATAGCTCACACCAATTTCGACTTTTATTTGGATAAATTAAAGCAAGAGACTAAGCCTTCCTGGAGTTACTATTTATTAGTTTTATATTACAGATGGCGCCTTCAATTTGATCTTTCGATAGGAGTAACTTAACGTAGGGCTATCTTGCATTTTGCAGCAAATGTATCATTAAAACCCTGCCCATTTATAATTGTCACAATAAGAGCTAGGTGACTCAAGTACTGTAGATTTTTTAAAGAATAAAAATTAACATAATTAGCTAATCTACTTTAATACTTTTTTACTATTCAAATAAGTAAATAATATTATAAAATGAAACTAAAAAGAATTAATAAATTATTTTAAAATTTACAGAAAACTAAGATTACTCCTTGAACAGCTGTTATCCCGACATAAAAAATAGACATCAGTAATTTCATCATCAATTATTTTGCAATATGAAACAGTTGGTAATTCATTTTTTCCTATCTAAAATAAATAATTTTTTAAAATCGGATCATTTTGTTCTAATAATTTATTTTATAATTTTAAATGATGGAAGCAAATTACTATTTAAATAAACAGTTTTTAATCCCGAAAATGTTCTCCATTTTTTCCCCACTTAATACATATTATCCCGATTATGGCTGGAGGGGAATGGGAAAATAAAAATTCCGTGTCACGATATAAATTTTTCCGCATGTGAGTTATCTGGCCTCGTCTCTGGAGTGTACCGATGCCACAACGGTAGTCTCTTTTATCAGGCCGATATTATTTTCGCCGCTGTTTAGATAAGGCTCCCCGTTGCTGGAAAAATAAATTGCCCTCTGCGGAAAATAGCTAAACTTTTCCCAAGAATGAAAACGCTGTTCTATTGTGGCCAAAAACACACTCCGCGACATAAATTCGTTTTTGTGATTTATTCGGGACGAGATTGTGAATGAATATGTAATTAGCGATGTTTCATTCTGACTTGAAAAGAATATTATTACGGCAAGCTTTAAGGGATTTTACTTTAAAATATGTTTTGGGAAGCGTAATTCTGTAACGGAGCTGTTCCAATAATTTATTTAGCAATTATATTGCTTACATTCACAAGTGCTGTTAATCGTGTACTATTAGATATACAAAATTAATTTGTGAAAAATAACTTTCAGTTTAATCCGAACACTGAAAGTTCAGTTTTTTTTTTGACAATTTTTGACCCATTTTGAAATTACTTGATTACTTTGATCCATTTTTGAGTCATAGAAAATGACCTTTACATGAAAATAAGTCGTAATATGGATATTTGAACTCAACCATGAAGCGTTGTATGAATACAGAAACATCATTGGCCAACATTTACGAGAAACTCTTCTTTAGCAAGTTGTGTTTCATTTTAAACTTATAAAAATTAAAAACATGTCTAGGGAATGTTTCATTTGTACGCAAATATTTATTATTGGTTTTCATTAGGGCTGAATAGGGATTAATAAATCCTGATGAATATAAGTACTTATAAATCGCTAAATGGAGTAAAAATAGTTATTCATACCAATATGAAAAGTTTATATACAATTTTGCAGAACCTCAGGTTTTACTTTACGTAACTAAAGATTGAAATATTCAAGATCATAATGTAAGCATTTTGATTCCCTAAATCCCCCAGAGGTACACCATGACCTTCAAGGGATCCGTGTCAACAGAAAAAAATGAGGTGCGTGAGATTTAAACTGAGCTCCATAAAAGTGGATCCACTTCTGCAGATCATCAAAAAATAAATTGTCGTTACATAATTGTTATAATATACCTAAAAAGATAGTTCTTATTTATGTAATTTTTTATTAGAAACCTTTATTACAAGGAGTCCTTATTTTATTCATTAAAAATAAGTTTTTGATAGATAATATGTCTATTAAGTGCCAAATAGGATTTAGAAGCAATAATAATTCAGTTTTACCTGGAGTAAATACAGCTATATATATATATATATATATATATATATATATATATATATATATATATATATATATATATATATATATATATATATATATATATATATATATATGTTTATGTGGCTTTCACGAATTTCTCCGTGTGAGATGCAATAGCAGTGGATATATCCACATTATGCCGTTGTAGTGCTGAAATCACATTCAGCAAACATACAACTATATGCAGCTCTGTGTGTGCAAACTGCATTCCAATCACATCCTTTCCGTGTTAGAGGTTGCACAGTTTAAACAAATTGCTAAGAAACACAATTTATCCTATTGCAACACCATCGAGGTGATGGCCTACCTGTACCACCATACCGGGAAGAAACTCAAAACTTACCCTCCCCACCACAGTGATACGGCAGTGGTACATGTTTCGTCTTTACTAGACTCATCAGGGTACCGACATGCACCTGGCTGTGCAAGGGATAGATCGGAAGGAAGCATGCAAATACTGAACGCGGCTTCGCCGACCTCCCGCCGGATGGCGTATATATGTTTATGCGGCTTTCACGGATTTCTCCGTGTGAGATGCAATAGCAGTGGATATATCCACATTATGCCGTTGTAGTGCTGAAATCACATTCAGCAAACGTACAACTATATGCAGCTCTGTGTATGAATGAAGTAAAATGCGAATAGTAAATTGAAACTGCATTCCAACCACATCTTTTCCGTGTTAGAGGTTGCACAGTTTGAACAACTTACTAAGAAACACAATTTATCCTATTTCACTACCATCGAGATGATGGCCTACCTGTACCACCATACCGAGAAGAAAGTCAAAACTTACCCTTGTGTTTCTTAGCAATTTCTTCTCGGTATGATGGTACAGGTAGGTCATCATCTCGATGGTGATGGAATAGGATAAATTGTATTTCTTAGCAATTTGTTCAAACTGTGCAACCTCTAACACGGAAAGGATGTGGTTGGAACGCTATTTGCATTCACTGTTCACATTTTCTTCTTTGCTTGGACATCATCAGGCCATTGCACTCTGTAGCAATCTAGCAATCGTACCCTATCTACTGTTTTTTAAAATGAAAAAACAGCACACAAGACACAAATAGCGACATCTCGACTGATTAGTCAATAATACAAGAAAAATATGCACCAAAAATGTTGTGTATAACCGCCATATGATGGCGCGACGGTAAAGTAAAAACAAAAATATATCAATCTCAATACACGAAGCATGCTATCCAAAGGATAGAGTTTGCATCATTCGGCATCGACAGCCAAACTGACTACGATTTCTCGCAGTTCAAACAGGTTTCACACCAACGATCTGCCCATCAGAGCGCTACGTGTTTTTTACGCCAAAAAAGAGAGATAAGAAAAACAGAAAATTATCGACTGTGAGGACATAGATTGTTTAATAAACATTACTCTGGTACTAAGGAGTGCGGAGAACTTCAAGACAATTGAAAATGTCTGGCTGCGCAAAATGACGACAGAATCTGGTATAATTCACGAAGCAGCAGCCGAAGTGTTGAGGCAGTGCCGGATTCTTACCAGCTAAAACCCCCCTGGACTTAAGGTCCCCACGAATCTCCTACATCAACTGCAGAAGTACGCTGTGAGTGTCCTTCGATTCCCTGGCCGGAGCTTTTACAAACCTCCGGTCATCACAATATTAGTATTTCCGCTCCAGGTGTCGGTGCACCCATTGCATCGCACTCTAGTCCATTTGGCTTACAATGTAAGGTTGGTCTCTCCTAACTTATGTATTCCATATATCTCATCGTTCTTACCTTATTTATAATGTACAGTCCTAGGTGCTTGCG
Organism: Diaprepes abbreviatus; assembly: GCA_034092305.1. Lineage (NCBI taxonomy): Eukaryota > Metazoa > Arthropoda > Insecta > Coleoptera > Curculionidae > Diaprepes > Diaprepes abbreviatus. Next base: position 26,800,749 of record JASJET010000103.1, read on the forward strand.
CTCGGGTTCTGCGTCTCGGTCGCTCCTATCTGCTTATTTGATATTTCCTCTCTCTTCTTTCTTCTCTCTTCTTGCTTCTTTCTTCAGAGTTTCCTCTAGATCTTCATGCCTAGAGATAATGCTTAAGTCTTATAGGTCTTGTCTAATCAATTGACTATCATGCGTGACTCTGCTTTTAAGAAGACTTTTAAAGCCTTTTGTCTGAGGACCTCTCTTATAGTAGGAGAGCCTAAGCGGGGATTTTGGGATTTATGCAAGCTCGACAGAATACTATAAAGGAAAAAAGTTTGTACCCTGTTATGAACTATTAACCTGTTATGAACCTTAAATATAGGGGGGTGGGTCTAGGGCAGCCGATCAGATTAGTAAAAAAAAAATCGATCCTTAAAGTAACTCGATCTCGTCAGATTAAGACAAGGTAAATTAATTACATGCAGAAGAGTGTACATTTCAATATTCTGACGATTTTAGTGTGACATAAGAAAATGAGCGAGTGACAAAGTTGCAAAAAAAAACGTCACCTTCAAGCGCGGTTGATTTTTTTTTTATTTTAATGGAAATCATGTAAGGATCACGGAAATAATATAATCTGACGAGTTTCGCAAGCCGAAAAAGCTAATTTCATCAATCAAGTGTAGTACGTGCAGGTGCTGAGAATAATGTATTTTCCACTCCGCGCCTCTCGCACCGTCCCCACACTACTTTCTGCCGCCATGATGTTATTCCAGCTGATCACAACAACGCGTTTGTGCTCTTAGATGTATAATGTTTCTTTATTGTATTTTAAAAAAGTTTAGTGAATTAAATACAGTAAATTTTATATGTATTACTACAATGAGTGATAATAGTGATAAAAGAGTGAACTGTGTATTTTTTGGTCAAGAAATACATGAAAAATTAATAAAATTTACACCAGAAACATTCAAAAAATGCATGGTGATTTTGGAATATCGCCTAACCAAGCCGGTTTGAAGAAAATCACGCAGCACCTACACTGAAATTGAAATTTCAGGGGAAACATCATTAAATGACGGCTATCACGCGCTGTGTTATTATGACGCTTGTAACTTGCCCCCATGCCAATCAGAGCTACGGCAACAATTATTACGAAAGCAATACATCGCATGCTTATGGAGGAATGCCCACTTTCGAATCGTCACTGAGATGTCACCAACAGATTTCGGGTGGAAAAATATGGATGGAAAGTTGGAGATGACTTGTTTCGTTGGAAATCAACTCCCAGAAGCATATGAAAATATTCTCATAACACCTGACATTTTAGGGAATACTCCAGATTCAGGTATGTTTTCTTTTTAAAATACTAATAATATCTTGAAATGAATTAAATATTGTTACATATCATAACCATTTCTGATTACAGATACGCAAGATGAAGATGAAAATGACCAAAGTGATTCATTCGAACTCCCGATTCCACTGATGATGATAAAGTAATCTTCTTTTTGATTTTTTTTTTCATTCAACATTCTTCTCATAAATACATGATAAAATTGTACATGTATATATTTTTCTATGACATTATATATTATTTGCTGTTCATTGAAATTAAAAAAATTTTAAAAATTCCTCCACACAATTGTCAGATTATAGGTCTACACGATAAGGACATCATGCTGAACCGACTGTATATAAATCTGACGCGCTCGAGTATTTCAAGGTCAGGTTTTTTTTTAAACTTTCAAAAATCGGCTATGAGTTTTAGTTGTGTCAAAATCCGTCAGTCTTTCTAATATGACATCTTTAAGGGTTCACTTAACATTCTCCCTGAATATCTGACGCGCTCGAATAACTTTTTTTTCTAATTTTTTCCACCCTTTCGTGTGGCTACCTCCATCTAACAAGCCGTCAGATTAACATCCCTCCGTTACCAGAAACAGATTGTGCGTATACATTGTTCATGTCTGACGCGCTTGAGTATGTCTTTGTGACTGACTTTTTTTACATTTTTGAAAATTTATACTCGCTTTCCCCACCAGTATTGGGGCATACATCATATAAACTTTTTTTCTATTTAGCATCTAATCTTCACAATCCAATAGGTCCCCACAACGCTCGAGTAACTACTCATTTAGCCTCTTGGGCTCCCCTACTCTAGAGGGTTCCATCTTATTTCTCTAAATATCTGTTCGTTCCTGACGAATACAACCCATCATCTCACAATCATGCCCTATGTATTACTTTGTAAAAACAGCAGAGAAGACGCGAATAACGACATCTCGATGAATCACAGTCGCAGGCGTCAGTTCACTCGTAGACGCCATACAGTGAGCTTTGAAAATGGTGAATAAGATTTCACCGAAACGTCAGCTGTCTTACAGTTCTGAGATGAACTCAGTACATACACGGGATCCCCGAAAACCTTCAATTACACAGCACTATCGTGAGAACATCCGATATATATATATATATATATATATATATATATATATATATATATATATATATATATATATATATATATATATATATATATATATATATAGACTGGGGCTAGTACCAGTCTAAGCGTATTTTTTTTCTATTTTGTTACGTGTGTAATTGTTATTAAAATTTTGTAGATTTTTTTACATTTCTTAATTATATATTTATACTGATTAATCATATTCCTTTTTTTGGAACAGAACTTGACATTCATTTAGACCTATATTTTTTTATCACCGAAGTAAAGTGGAATATCAGAAACTTGGTTCAAGGTTTTGTTTATGATTTTATTTCTAAATATTGCTTTTTCTTCAACTTTGATTTTGTTTTGTAATACGTTACTTTTTTGGACCTTTTCCTTTTCACTATTATTCCCTTGGATACAGGACCTCTAAAATGCATAGTTCGATCACAATCTTTAGCTTTTTTCCGTTCTTACATTTTACAAATTTTATCAAATTTATTCGTGTCCTTTTCCAAAATTCACTTCATAACGTATATTTATTTATATGGAAGCGACAGCTAGATTAAAATTGACTATGTAGTTATGGTTCTATGCATGATTAGAAAATTATAATTCTTCGATTTTTTCGTTGATATGTGACCTAAATATAATAAACGGAGAGTATACCGTAGGTTTTGATAAGGGAATAAATGAGTGTTAAAATTGGCAAATGAGCCTCTAACTTTTAAATCCTTTAAGATTAAGAGATGCGATTTTTAGGGAACCGTGTGCACACGGATTAACGCGGGAAAAGTTATCGGAGATCGAGAGTAGTGTTGCTTCCCACACTAGACTGGCCACACTCTCATGTATCTTAAAAATTCACATTTACCACAGGAATGTTCAAGAGAACCTCCCAAATTTTGCGACACCCTATAACAAAAGGAATGTTTAATATGTCAACGTATAATGGCATCTTTGTCTTAAAATAAAAAAATATATATAGAAAGAATTTCCTTTCGGGGTAAAATCAAAGACGCTAATTGCCAGTGGCAGGACTCCGCTTATAATTTTTTTGACAGCTAATTAATGTTAGTAAAAGAAGTAGAAGTTTGTTCTTTCCCCTCATCTTTATTGACATTTTAAAAACTCGTTATTGAAACGTCAATTAATCTAAGATTCGATGTGACAATGGCGCGGGATGATGGATTTTCGGAAAGAGTGAACCAATTATATTTTAAGAGCCATCTACCTCTTCTTATCTGATTGTGAGCCATAATCCTTAAAGTTAACTACCGAATACGTTTATAATGATTAAGTAGCGGTCTGATAATATTTTCTTGTCAGGCACGCAGGTTTGTTTAATGTTTTTGATAAATTGTATTAATTTTTTATCTTTTTACAGGAGGAGACTTTAGTGAAAAACATCATTACTGTTTATGTTTTTATGTTATGGCGCTTCCTGGTTCATTAGTTGATTATGAACCTTAAATTTTATTAGGTGTGTACGTTGGTCGTAGTGTATATCCAAAGAATAAACAAGAATTAGAGACGGAAACTGATAGAAAATATTATATTTTACATTTAAACAAGGATTTTTAAAATATTTCATCAGATTTTTGAAAACTTTAATATTTAACTTAGGAGTAGGAGCTGGTCAAACATTTACGTAAAATATTTTATACTGGTTAAAAGTTAAGACAAAGACTTTTTTTACATATATGGTCGCTCATCTTGTTACACTTACGTGAAACACCTCTTTACGTCTTTTACATCGTTGCAACCGTCCGAATCGCCAGGCTTGCAATATGTACATTTTATATACTCTAATGAACTTTACAGCGTTATAGATTTCATAATATTAATTGGTGTTTGTAATTTGTACGGTTTCAGGTTTATTTTCTAGTAGTTTATCATTTATTTATTTAATTTTACCTTTTGTTAATTTCCTCATGAGACGTCGATGAAAGAAGGTCTGGAACGTTTTAGTAAATTCTATTTCCTTATTTTGAACATGGAACGACTATGACGGAAGGTCTAGAAATCACTAGTTTACTCCTTTTCCTTATTTTTGTCACACTTTGTAGTATGAAAACCTTTCTAGAAAGATCCATAATCTTCTGGTATCGACCAAAAGGGTATATAAAGGGTCCAGATCGGCTTTCGTGGACAGTAGAGTTTGAGAGCTCTTCGACGCAACTTGAATTATTTAGGCAAATTGTCAAAGTTGTGACAATAAAGAGATTTTGAAATAACAAGTGTGTTCAGCAATACAGTATGTGTTCAAAAATCGGCCGCCCGGAACCATACAGTTTTAGAACTATAAAAGGTGACCATGGACATGGAACTAGAAGAGTTCTGGAAAAAACCCATAGAAATCGTAATTAGCAGCTGTGGAATTATTGCAACAAATAGAAACTCGAGACAAACAAAATGGTGGAATGAAGAGATAAAGAAAAAAATACAAATCAACAGGAAAAATGGAAAGTAAACTTAAGTAAAAAAATCGAGACCAGTGGCAAATAATACAAGCAACAAAGAATATTGGTTAAGGATATATTAAATCAATCAATGACAAGAACATGATGAGAATTAGGATAAAAATGGAAGAGGACAGCAAAACTAACCAAAAACTATTTTATAGAGTACTCTAAAAGCACTGCAGAAAAGAAAAAAACAAAAAAAGGAACAGAGATTGTTAAAGAGAGAGTATTGATAACAGAAGATGACGAGATCGTGTAAATGTGGAAATAACATTTCAAGAACCTATCAAAGAGTGAAGCTCAACTGAGACTGGAAGAGGAAAGTACGATGACACAAAATGGAAGAAGTAAAAGAATCAGAATTTAAAAAAAGGAAAAGCGGCTGGACATGTCGAGATAGTGCCGAAAATACTGAAACATTTACGACAGATAGAGAAAGAGATACTTCGTTGACTGTCAGGTCAGTTCTCATGTGATCTATTTCGTTTATCAAGTAATTGTTGCAGTTGCAGAGACTCAATACTTTCTCCAGGAGATTTCTTACGAATCCATGTATGGTGTTGTTGAAGTGGTTGGATGAATAGTTTAGTTATTGTCCTGTGTATGTATGTGGGTTTTCTGTAAAGGTTAGAATCTGCCTGCCACTTCTTTCAACTAAAACATTTGAGAATGGTAATTAATTTTGTACCTCTTTCTCCATAGTGAGTATAATGGTTGGGTTAATATTGTTGAGATGAGAAAGGATGTTTTGAAGGAGTTTCCTATTTGCGGATTCAATGGCAAAGGTTCAAATTCCATGCAAATGTTAGCGACTACCGGTGAGAGCGAAGATCCCATTGGTAGTCCATTACCCTGGATGAAGAATTTTTCCTTTTCTTGAAAATGAGAATTGGTCAAACAACATTCCAGCAAGTCCATGATGGCGTGTGGTGGTAAAGATGTTTTTCTGCTAAGGTATGGTCTTCTTTAAGTTTCTTCCTTACTATCTTTAGTGACTCCTTAACTGAAACGTTAGTGTACAGGTTGTCCACGTCAAAGCTAATAAAAAGGTCTTCTGATTGCAGTTCTATTTCGCGTATAATTTCTACGAAATATTGCGAGTTCTTGATTCAAACTTTCAAACATTGAACCAACTTTTGAATTTCTTTGTTCCACCAAACAGGCACAAATATCCCATTGAGGATATTTTTCAAATTCTGTATTATTGTATTCATTTTGTAATATTTTTTTTTGTAGGGTAAGCTATACCAAGGTAGGAAGAACAAACTACACAAATCCTAAGTCTTTCCACGCTCTCAGCCTGATAAGTTTCTTATTAAAGACACTGGAATGGTTGATGGATTGACACATTAAGGAAGAAATAATGGTGCAGTATCTCTTACATCCATTACAATTTACCTATCAGACAGGAAAATCCACAGATACGGCGCTACACCGACTCGTCACAAGAGTCGAAAACGCGCTGTTGAGTGGACGATCTTCCTTAGGTATCTTTATTGATATCGATATGGATAACACGTCTCACGATTCGATATGTAATGCTCTACAATGACTCTGAACGGACAGTAGTCGCCTGAATCAGAGCAATGTTAACTCAGAGAATAATATATGCTGAGCTTAACAATGTATTTTTTAAAGCGCTGTCAAGTAGAGGCTGTCCACAGGGAGGAGTTCTATCACCTTTGTTGTTGAGCATTTTGGTGGATAGTCCGCTGAGTGAACTGAATGATACTGGTTTGTATACACAGTCCTTTGCCGATAACCTGGTCATTTTTTACTCTGATCGCGATATCTGGGACCTGAAGAGGCTAATGATGCGGGTCCTCTGGATCGTGGAACGATAGTGCCATAGGAAAGGCCTCATAATTAACCCGAACAAGGCCGAGGTGGTACTCTTTACAAAAAGAGGAAAATGGGGAGCCTTCCCACAATTACATTGGCGGGAAGGACTCTTCAATACAAGGGGACAGGTAAATACCAGATATGTCCATCACTCCCTATACATGACGCCGCTTTTAAAACCCAATCTCTCTCTGGAGATATTCTGCTAAATAGTGAGGATTGGGAGAGAGAGCAAAATCTTCCGAGAAATGAATTCTGATAGTATACTGATGGATCTCGACAATTTGAAAGAGCTAGAGCCAAAGTGTTCGGCAGGAACACAGGAGCCAGAAAGTACTACCCTCTTGGGCAACGTGCGACTATCTTCACCGCGGAAATTTATGCTATTCTGCAGTAAGGCCGTCTCTGTGAGAAGGATATAAACAGGAACAGGGTAATAAGTATATGCTCAGACAGTAATGCTGCGATAATGGCACTGAAGCCCAGTGTCGTAACTTCGCGACTGGTGTCTGCATATAAGGACTTACTGAATGGTATGGCAAGGAATGGTTGCGCAATCAGACTCGTGTAGGTCCCGGGCTACTCCGGATTACGCGGAAATGAAAAAGCAGTTCCGCAACTGAATTATATGGACCCCAACCAATTTTACTTATCCCAATTGCCGTTGGCAAAAAGGAATCAAAATCGTTACTGGAAAGGAAATTTACTGAATCATGGAGGAAAGCTCCTGGAGTGAGGTATGTGAAGGAACATATAACTGGACTTAGCGCACTGCGTACTAAGGAGCTTCTCTCCTTAGGTAAGAAAAAGCTGAGAATTGTGGTGAGATTGTTAACAGGATATTGTCACCTGAGGGGCCATCTTCGTAAGATCCGTGTTGAAGACAACCCGATGTGCAAATGGTATTTGAAGAAGGATGGAACTGTTGACCGTGTCCTCAGAGAGTCCGCAGCGGTCCACGGACAAAGACAGATATTTTGGAGATACAATTTTGTTACCAGAAACAGTTAGGCAAGTTCAACTAATGAGGCTGCTTGGATTCGCAAAGGCGATCGTCCTCGGATAACCTGCAGCTATGGTGGGATGCAAAGGGCCCAATATAGGCCTTAACATCGATGATCTAGTATCACCCCCCTTGGTTTCATTCTTGGTTTTTAGAAGGGGTTCGCAAGAAAAAAAAGTTTGGGAAATGCTGAACTAGAAGATCTAACCATAGACATAAAAGTAATTAATAATACTTAATATAGACTGCGGATCCTACAAGAGGAAGTTGGCTCCCGTAGAGCCTTTTCGATAAGTTGTACCCCTCTTTCCAATGGCGGTCAGGAACAGGGGTATCCAATGACATTTGGGATATAGTTCTTACTCCACCATTAGAAAGAGAGGTACTACTCATCGAGAATACTCCATCTATTTCCCAGCATGAGGCAAGTTTCTTTTTTTAGAATCCACAGTCTCCTATCTTTATGTCTATGGGTCTCACCTCCATAACTACTAAATCGGGTTTAAGAGTTTAAGCTTTTCAGTGAAACTGGCTGTGAATATTCTGAAGAGTTCTGCGAAGCTTTGGCCGACGCAAGCGACGGTGCACGATAGCAAAGATTATTATAGCTCACGCTAAGCTATTATAATCTTTGACGGTGATTAATACATCTTAATTTAGCTGCGGGTGAACTATTTTGTATTTTCAAGACTTAAAAAAAATTGAGGAAATAATTAGAGTTTTATTTTTTAATCCTTAACTACAGGAAATACTTTGAATAATAAATAGATTAGAATAAAGTATTATTATTTATTTTTGGTACTTACAGTATGAAAAATATAACCTAAAGATAATTATTTAGCTTAATAGCCGATATCTAACAACTGTGTACATAGTTGCCCAAATTTTTTTAGCTTGTCAACTCTGCTCTATTCACCATTATGTTTCAAATTTATTATACTAACGAATTCTATGCGTAGATCGTATTACGACTGAGGTAATATCACTATCATACATAATATCTATCAATCAATTTCTTAATGAAACTGATCTAATTAAAGAGATACGGTATAATAGGCATCATAATAAAAACATTCGGCCCTAAATCTCGAACATTATTTTATAACTACTGCCTGATAAGGATTTAATTGATGGTGTCAACCCTAAATACAGTGTGATTCAAAAGGGCGAGGGTGCGATCCCTGGCGATTGCCTTATCTAAGCGACCAGAAGCACAGATTAAGTTTGCTCCCTCGCCTCTCCGTCCCCGCTGGACCCTAAAGGGGGGGCCATGATTCCCTGATATGCCCTCGGGACTCTTGGGAGATCGAAAATGTTTATGTAGTGTCCTTCGTCAGTAACTTCTAAGTTTCGAGGATAATATTTATGGAAATCTTGATAATTTAGATTTGTGGCTTTGAAGAAAAAGAAAATATATTTGGTTTTTAAATGTCCTTTAAAAATTGACAATATAATAGAAAATATGTAAATAGATGTGTAAATACCTTAATTCAGTCGTTAATTAAGATTTTTAATAGTAGACATCCTTTTACGTTGTATAGATTTTTAATTTTCTAATTCTTGTTAAAATATATTTTTAAAACATATTTTTCCGGTTTCATCTGGTTAGGGTTTCGTATACAAGTTTATATACAGCAACCATTTTTAGGGTTCGGCTAGTTCGTTCGTTTATCACAACTATGTAAGTTCGTTATTTTTCATTATTTTACGATGCAGTTTCGTAAATATATGTTTTTTAATTAACTTGCAAACAGATAAAACAAAATTGTAACAAAATGAGCATTTTCCCTGAACGTACAAAGTTAATATGAAATATTGTCATCATTCTTCACCCCATCAAGTGAAATATCTTTCAATTTTAATGAATTTTAAAAATCTGAATACATTTTGCATTTAGTTAATGCTTTCAACAAAAATTGGTATAGAAATTTACTTCTAAAAGAAGGAGTTCTAAATTCGACCGCTATGTCTTTTTTAGATATGTACGTTGATTACTCCTGAATGGCTGCACCGACTTGAATGAAGTTTTTTACATGATGTTCGAGAAGTTGCTGCGGTAGTTCCGTAGTATTTTGGTCGAAATTGGTTTAATAAAATCGAAGATGGCGCTGATAGTATGACGGACAAAAAAAATAATTTTGTTCGATTTTCTCCGAAATTGGTAAGGGGGAGTTTTCGCGGTCGTTCATAACGATTATAAAATTATTAAAAAAAAAAAAAAAAACATTACGACGAATCCAATATGGTGGATAAAAATTTTACATCTCCCAATTTTGTTCAAAACTGGTATGGGTTTTTTTTGAAGGTGTGAATTGCGAATTTAAAATTATATTTATAAAATTCAATATAGCGAATATGGCGGACTAATTACTAATTTAAAATTTGTTTTTAAAAAATTCAAAATGGCAGATCCAATATGGTGAACTAAAAACTTAAAATTTTTCGGTTTTGTTCCAAATTGGTACTGGGGGCTTCTGAAAATGTAAATAATGAATTTAAAATTATTCTAAAAATGAAGTAATTGATTCAAAAAAATTATTTCCTTAAATTTAAAAAAAAAATGGCTACGAGCCTGGAAATATGCAAATTTTGAAAGAAAAAATGTCTTTTATAAATGATAATTTATAAATTCAAAACGTTAAGTGCCCCTTACATCTTTTACAATGAGGCAGGAAAATCCACAAACACGGCGCTTCATCGACTCGTCACAAAAGTCGAGAACGCGCTGTCGAATGGTCGATCCGCCTTAGATACTTTTATCGATATTAAGGAGGCGTTTGACAACATATCTTATGATCTACAGTAGTCGCAACGTTAACTCAGAGACTTTTATATGCTGAAATTAACAATGAAACGGTTAAAGCACTGTAGAATAGGGCCTATCCACAGGGAGGTGTTATATCGCCTTTGTTGTGAAGCCTTGTGGTTTTCTGCCTGCTGAGTGAACTAAATGAGGCTCATTTATATACATAAGTCTACGCCGACGACCTGGTCATTTTGTGCCGTGGTCGCAATATCCGAGACCTGGGAGGACCAATGATGCGGGCTTTCCGGATCGCGGAGAAATGGCGCCACAGAAAAGGGCTCGGAATAAACCAGGCCAGGGCCGAGGTGGTACTATTTACAAAAAAAGAAAAATAGGCAGACTTCCAATAACTGCATTGTCGGGACCTCTCCAATACAAGGGAACAATTAAATACCTGGGAGTAATACTGAACTCACGATTGAGCTTGAATGATCATATTGAGGCTTGAACCAGGAGGGCCATATGTGATTTTTGGGCTTATAAACGAGCCTTTGGGTGCACATGGGGCAAACACCGAGTATATTATTTTGGATATACACTACGATGATTCACCCCATGATCACTTATGCCGGTATTGTATGATGGTCTAGTAGAACATTGCGCGAACACCGTCTTCAACTTGACAAAGTTCAAAGAATGGCTAGTGTGGGAATATTAAGTGCGATGAGTACTACACCCACTAGAGCTCTGAAAGTCCTGGTGAACCTACCTCCTTTCCACTTATATATAGAGAACGAGGCCCTGAAGGCTATTTATCGTCTCAGCTGTCTAGGGCATCTTGGAACTGGAACAAGCGGCTACTCAGGAGTCAGGAAAAGCATGGTGGAGGGATGACCATCACTCCCCATACAAACAAATTACATGACAATGCTTTTGAAACCCAAGCACTCTCTAAAGATAATTTTGCCAAGTTCCAAGGAGTGGATCCTAGTGGTTTATAGATAAATCTCGACAAGATGAAAGTCAGGGGGAGAGTTTTACTCTCTCGGACAATATGTGACGATCTTTACAGCAGAAATTTATGTTATTTTGCAGTTTGGCCATGTCTGTGAGAGAGACATGAACAAAAATATACTCAGACTGCAATAATAGCCTGAGGTCCAGTATTGTAGCTTCGCGACTAGTGTCTGAGTGCAAGGATGTACTGAACGGTCTGACAAGGAACGACTGCACAATCAGAATCGTGTTTGTCCCGGACTACTCGGGTATACACTGGAATGAGGACGCGGACCGTCTGACAAAGGTGGGGTCCGCAATTGAACCATATAAATCCCAACCAATTCTACCCGCCGAATTGCCATTGGTAAAAGTAAATTAAAATTGTTGCTGGAAGAAAAAATTATTGAATCGTGTTACCGGAAGGAGTTAGGCAAGTTCAATTAACGAGGCTGCTTGGATTCGCAAAGATGATCGACCAAGAATGACCTACAGCCATGGTGGTATGTAAAGGGCCCAACGAGGCTTAAAGATCGATGATCAAATATCAACATCTTTTATTCATTCATTCATTCATCCAACATGTAATATACAACTGATAACAACATACTAAAGCGCTTTTATCGAAATACTACTCTAAATACCAAAAAAATTAATTTAAAGTTAAGCATGCTAAAACGTCATCATCACTATTTTTCCCTGAGAAAAGTAACTCCTTCTTTTCCGCTGAACAATTCACCATAATAATGTTTCCTCTTTTTTATTAATCACTGTCACTTTTTACAAATAAAATATTAAAAACCACTTCTGATCCAATTATTTGTCACTTATTAAAGGCTTCCTCTTAAAAACAGCCTCAGATATCGAACATTAGTAAAATGGCATGCGAGGCAACCTAACTCTTTCATAATCTGAGGCAAATACAATATAGAGGATTAAAAATTTTACACATTTTCGATTTGGTCCAAATTGATATTTTGGGGTCTTGGGGAGTATATTATGAATATTAAATAAATTTCTTCAAATTCAATACGCAGGATACTTTTTTGCTGAAAAGAGAAAAATAACAGTATCAATTTGTATATGAAATTGAAATTTTTAAAGTCGGCGCCAAATTATTACTAAATAAAATAAATAACTACTAACACGAGACACACACAAGATACGGTAAGAAAACAATTACGAATAAAGTATTTCTCGATCTTTTAATGTAAATCACATTTTGTCAGGTATTAGTTTGGTACTGACTTCAAAGATTTCAATTTTATATAAAAGTTTATATTGTTATTTTTCCTTTTTTAGCGCTTTTTTAAAAGTAAGTTAATTCTTTCATAAAAATTTCATATTATTTATGAAGTTCAAAAAAAACTAATCTCTGATAAAAAAAATAATAAAAAAATCGTGTTTAAATTAACATATTGGAAAAAGCAATACGATAATATTAAAAAAAAAAAGAAGAAAAAACAACTATTAGGAAACTCTAACGTAAACCATGCCCGACATATACTCGACCGGTTTTTATATAAAAGGTAACACAGAAAAGAATAGTTTATAAGGCAGTAATTTCCCTACTATACCAAACAGAATTTAAGAAAAAAAATTATTGCACAATTTAAAAATCTCTTCATCTGCCGATGACAAACTTGTCTCTTCCTATCATCAAGCCTTTTATTTCTGAAAATTTATTTGTCAAGCCCGAATGCTCTAACAATCATTTACCGGGTAATAAAATTGGGTAATAGGTAATTCTCTATCTCAATGACAATATAAGTCACATCTGTTAACAGCGTATTCTGTGTTGTGGTCTTAGTTACGTAATCGTAACCGCAAACACCCCCGAGGGACTCTCGGATTTGATCTGCGTTGTCTCCCTGGTGTGCGATCCAATGTTTTATTTGGAGAAGTTTAACCGACGGAAACTAATGGCTAGGGCAAGTCTATCTGCACCAACACAAGACAAAGCATGAAAACTATAATAAAATTCTTATGATAATATTTTTGTGTTGTAAAAACGAAAATTCCTAGATACTAGTGAATTCTGTTGAGTCGAGCTAACCTAAAGTGACGAAATATACAGGGTTTCCAAAATCAGAAACATATATGATAAAGTAGATAGTGATTTAAAAAAATACCAAAATTTGAATGATTTCCCAGTATAACAGGTAATATATCTTATTTTTAGTTATAATTACATTTGAACGGATCAAGTTATTATTTAGTATGAAGGTTAAGAATAATGAACTCGCTAGAGCCAAACAACCCTCTTTCTAGAGAACATTAACATTCGGGAAATATCATTCATAAGACTGCTAGTAAGAGGATTACCGAGCCTGATAAAGCATACCCGTTTAACGAGACTTCACAAGCTTCACAATAAACGGCTGTGTAGGAGCAGCACAAAGTTCAGCTCGCTATATTGTATAAGAAGAAGAAGACGAATAAGAAGAAAAAGAATGCGGCAAGGTACCAAAACAAACATTTATGTACAAAAAATTGTTTTTTATTTGAAGACGCTTTGCGCCTATTACTTTCCAGCTTATGTCCTAGCTGTTTGACCTTGAGATGACCTCTACGGATTATTGTGACCCTTAACTTGATCAATCTCCAATCTCACAGTGCCAGCGTGTGCCTTGATTGGATGAAATCTTTTGTTTTCTAGATATTTTTTAATATTGTCTATTCAAAGCGATTCTTGAATCCCCACAGGACTACATGAATTGGTTTCTCTTCTGTGTGCGTGTGATATTTCTCCTGTTTGTCATTCAAGAATGTCCGTAGCTTCTGATAGTCTTCTGTTGTGGTTGGCTGGAATTTGATTCCCTCGAGAATGATGGTTGCAGTCCCTGAGTAAATCTTCTCTGTCATGCAGTATAATGTTATAGCATGATATTGTTGTGTTATAGGAAGCCACGTTACCGGCTTTACGCCCCCCGGCTTCCGGCTCCTCATTTAGCTCCCGTGCCTGAGGAAGCAATTTTTCTATACACTTGAAAAATTTTGGAGTGTTTCGTCCCGGTGCCAGTCGTAGGACTCATCAGTGGAATTCCGACTGACACCTTCCCAGACACTCGCTTGCCGTACTAATATATTTTTGGATGTTGTATTTGTAGTGAAATGTCCCCGGAGACAGGCGGTGAAAAACGTCTTTCTACGACACCCCCCCCCCCCCCTTAGACATCTCACTAGGCGTATTATTTTGAATCTGTGTTCTTGTTTCAGAATATACGCCAAGTCGAGATGTAATTGATGAACAGCGGGGACTAACACCCCGTCGTGGATCCAGCATTAGTACAATGCTCAGTGCAGACCCCTGTCTGCAACGGCCCAAACAACACCAGGGATGCCATGTTGTGTTATAGGAAGCTACGTTACCGGCTTTACACCCCCTGGCTTCCGGCTCCTTATTTAGCTCCCATGCCTGAGGAAGCAACTTTCCTATACACTTGAAAAATTTTGAAGTGTTTCGTCCCGGTGCCAGTCGTAGGAATCATCAGTGAAATTCCGACTGACACCTTCCCAGACACTCGCTTGCCGTACTAATATATTTTTGGATGTTGTATTTGTAGTGATATGTCCCCGGAGAAAGGCGGTGAAAAACGTCTTTCTACGACACCCCCCCCCCCCTAGACATCTCACTGGGCGTATTATTTTGAATCTGTGTTCTGTTTCAGAATATACGACAAGTCGAGATGTAATTGAAGAACAGCGGGGACTAACACCCCGTCGTGGATCCAGCATTAGTACAATGCTCAGTGCAGACCCCTGTCTGCAACGGCCCAAACAACACCAGGGATGCCATGCTGTGTTATAGGAAGCTCCGTTATCGGCTTTACGCCCCCTGGCTTCCGGCTCCTTATTTAGCTTCCGTGCCTGAGGAAGCAACTTTCCTATACACTTGAAAAATTTTGAAGTGTTTCCTCCCGGTGCCAGTCGTAGGACTCATCAGTGGGATTCCGACTGACACCTTCCCAGACACTCGCTTGCCGTACTAATATATTTTTGGATGTTGTACTTGTAGTGAAATGTCCTCGGAGAAAGACGGTGAGAAACTTCTTTCTACGATAATATATTCCCTTGTCCTTCAAGACTATCATGGAAAACTTGTGGATTTGAGATCTGTGAGTGTGCTTGTTGTTGGGTGCTACTTGGTTTTGGCTTATTTTTGTGCTTGGAAGGGGTTTGTGTTGAGGAGTCTGTAGTTATCTATCTATTTTTAGCGTATCGTTTTCTTGTGTTTTTTTCTCGAGTTTGTTTTCTACGTCCTGAATTTTTTTTTTGGTTTGATACTTTCATTCAATGTGGCGTTTTGGGACTATAATTTCGTGATGCCCATTTCTTTGTGTTTGGGTTTGCTTTTTTCCTTTCTCTTGCGTTATAGTGAGGAAATATAGATCCGCTCTTTCTGTTTTGATCTTGGTTTGGTCGCAAATGAGGATTTGCTCTTGTATCCTATGTTCCGAGGTCTCATTTTTAAATTGCTGTTTTTCTTGTTCTATTTCCTTGATTTCCTCCTTCATGCGGTAGTAGTTTTTCTGAATCACTTGAATTTCTTGTGGAATATTTGTGTTGGCGGTTGTTCGCCTGTATCTGCCATGGTTTTGACCGAGATTGGCCAAAGATTGACAAGTGAGCTTCTTGAAATATCTTGCTCTTTGAGATGATGTGTTGACTCATACTTGAGGTGAACTACTTGCTGTCCTTAAGACATTTTAAGTTAGCAGAAAGCAATGACCTCTAGCGATATCAATTACTCATTTGGACGTGAAAATTTCGGTAGTTATGATTTCTAGTCTCAAATATAAGATTTTCTATATTAACCGCAAATTTGAATGACTGGTAATTCAACTTCAAGGTTACCTTTTGATGACCTCTTTCCGGCACTACAACTTTTGTGTAAAACATTTTACGCTTGCTCGTTTACCTGGTCGGATATTTGGTACATTCGTCCATCCTGTACACCAAAACCTTTCTCGGGAAATGGCCTACCCAATGATGAAACTGGATTTAAATTTACTCAGCAATTTTCAAGATATGGACAGGCCCGACCGAGGAATTTTTACCTATAATATAATGTTTTAGATTTTATTTAAAAATATCCAGATATATATTCTAATCCATATTACCATTTATAGAATATAAATTTCCTGGTTTCTTGACCAACTCGATGTTGTCTATCTGAACTGAAAATGTTGAAATTGCTTTCGTCACTGAAATTTACATCTTACTACAACTCAAAATATTTTTCAAAATACTCTCCATATCATCATATTTATTAAAAAATTTTATTGGACTCTTCTACGACACTCTAGATCAGCGGTTACCAATCTTCTCTTCTTGCAAACCCCTTCTAGAAACCGGAGTAAATTGGCGAACCCCTTATGAAGTCATTAAATGAAACAGTAAAATTGGGTTATTAAAATTTATTTTCCATACGTACAGTTCATAAGGAAAAACTAAAACATAATCGTAAAATATTGACAGATAAACATTATTAAAACTAAAGTGATAGCTTAACCTATAAAAAAGAATTAATACAAAATGAATGCAATAATACAGAACGTGAAAAATACCCTCATTGGGATATTTGTTCCTGCTTGGCGGAACAAAGAAATTCAAAATTTGGTTCGATGTCTGAACTTTTGAGTTTTGGATCAGGTTCTGCAGTTAACCTATTTCTGTACTTATTTTTCAGGTAAGTGTATGTTGAAACTCCTTTCTTACGTAAATATATTGTACAAAAGGGCAATAAAATTTAAATGGCTTTTCCGCCAAAACAGGATACTTATTTCTTACAATGAGCCAAAATTTTTAAAAACGTTTTTAGGGAATTGTCAGAGGATAAATCAATGAGCTTTTCTTTTTCCTATTAAGGTAAAGAAGTACTTTTTTAATACGTTACTTTTAATACTTACTTATATCTCCTTGAATACGTATCCAGTTATTCGATCCAGATGTAATACATTTAATAGGAAAATAATCCTTGAGCACTAATTGAAGTTGTTTGAGATGTTCAGTAATATCCCTTTTAATATTTTCGTTAAATTGAATTTAATTTTGTAATAAAATGCTGTCGAGAAAACCAAAACATTCGTACTCATTCACATGCAGAATTCAAAAATTGAACTTCTTTAGCATGGCTGCTGTTGTAATGACAGATTTAATCATTTAGTTTATAAAAAAATGTCGGCTACATATGTAAATTTTTGCAGCCAAAATCAATACACAAGGGGACAAATGTAGTGGATGATAAAGAAAAAATGTCTGAACTTCAGGCTTTAATTCAAACAAGAGAGGTAAACCTAGCTACGAGAAAGCCATCTAACTTCTGTATGAAGTAGTAAAGAAATTCTCACACATCGCATGGAATAGAAGTTTGTAATGTACCGTTATAAAAAAATTTTTACAGCATCGCTTTAAGTCATTGATCATATCGAAAATTGCTGTAGTGGTTTTTCAAAAAGTATATCTTCTTTAATGGAATAATTAAAAACATATCTAACATAGACAAGCAATACTGCAAAGTTTGCTACATCGGTCGACTCGCTGAATAAAGAAATAATTCAATTTTAATATTTTTAAAAGTTCACTTTCCACATCATTTACCAAATCATTAATTCTCCGCGACACTATGTTGTTCGAAAAAGGAAAAACGTCAATTTTCTTTGCCGCTTTTTCTCCAAGCATACACTTCATGATGTCTTTAGCACACCATCCGATCAAATTTTCTGCCACTGTATGTGCTTGTCCATATCTTGCAATTCAATAACTAATTCGAAATGATGCCTCGAGAGCCATTTTAATATCCTCATTTAAATCAGTTAGAAAAGAAACAACGCTAGACTTTTTGTTACCTGTCAACTTTCTTTTGAAATACTCAATAGGTTCATCCTTGTGATCCGGATGTCTGGTTTCAAAGTGTCTATGAAAACGAGATAGTTGTTAACTGCTGCTGGCGAGGATTTAATTACAGATTATACAAGACGATTTAGGTTCTGACTCCCCCGGTAAATAAAAACACATTTGTAAATAGTCACTGTCATATTTTCGTTTCTTTCCTTTTTTCTCAGTCTGTTTACCTATTTTTTCTTTGCTTTTAGTCTGACGAGGAGGTAGCTCACTACAACTGCCAATCTGTTTTGGTTCCAAATCAAGGAATAAAGTAGAATAAATAATTGATTGCTCGACCAGCTTTTCGTCCGACTTGTAAAATGTACCCGTATTTAACCAACGACCATCTAATATTTACGGAACAATAATTATTTACTTTCACTTTCGACGTGCCATTTGTAAAACTTGGGTATTTGTTGTAATTTATTTACACAAAAAAAAAAATCACGAAACTGATTTACACTAGTAATATTTATGTACAACCATGCATGAACTACTCACTCATTTATTTTTTTGAAATTACTCGAGGTTCTTAACCTCATCGTACGATTCAGTTCGACTTTACTCTTCCTTATATAAGCCTGCGACGTTTTTATATTGGTAGACATTAATCTCGCTCTTTCGCGCGCATTCGAGAAAAGTATTGGTTCACCGAAGTAGAAGTTGCCGGCTCGTTCGAGAATGTACTCCATCGCCAACTCCGTAACGACTCGTCGCGTTACAGATTGTGCCTGTTGCAATGTTTAATTTACAATTCCACCATTACAATATTTTTTGCGCGAACCTCTTTTATAAAGCCGTCCCCAGGGTTTCGGGAACCACCGCTTGAGAAACGCTAGTCTAGACAGTTGAATAAGCTTTTATCTATTAATTTACCTATTTGCTAAAAAGTCTTTCCATTCTTAAATAAGTAAGTTATTAGGTCTCTTACAATGATATTCATAGCACAATAAACTTATTTTTGTGTGCCGTATTAATATTAGTTTGCACTGAAAATGTACGACTTTCACTTTCTTGTTAACAATCTTCTTATCATTATATTTTGTAAACTATGATTTTTTTACTATAAATATATGCTAGAGTTTAAGCAATAAAAAATTTGTGTTTGAATTTTCTCTATGTAGAATAGAAAAAATACAATAATAGTAATTAGTGTACAGGTTTTATTTTGACTAACTGTATTAGCATTTTTACCTTATTTTTATTAAATAATTAATTAGTAGATTAGAAAAAAGGCATTTATACCTACGAAAAGTCATATTTACATGATAGATTTTTTAAAAATATTTTTACTTGAATTAGTGACTAAATATCTATCGAACTCACGTAATCGTTTTAAAAAGAGGAAACCATCGCACACTTATATAATTAACATCTTTTGAAGGACCTAAAGACTCGGAAGTTTTCATCCCAAAAGGCGCTGCTGCAGACAATCTACAAAACTACAGTCTGGATTTATCCCCGTTAATTGCCGAAAACTCCCATTTATTATCCAAAAAAGGAAAAGGGTTGAGCTACTGCAAAGAATCCAAGTAGACGCCGCACGAAAATTAATTTTTTATACACAATGTTTATTTTACTCCAGATTTCTTGTAAGTTATGCTAATGACATCCTGCATTTAACACTGAAATCTGTATTATGATGATGAGTTATGGTTTTATCTAAATAAGGTCTATTAACTTTATAATGATGTGTAACCCTTTTGACTTTTCGGCAATTATAGCTCTAAATTTGAGCTTGTGACGACCGTGGTGGTCTCCAAATGTCGCACAAGGTTAATTTTTTGTTGGTTAATTTGATGCTCGACTAAAAAATCGGCTAAAATTCTTTTGAACCATTATAATTAACAATAATATATGTTATTATATAAATAACAATGAAAATGTATATTTATCTAAATTATATTTAAAAAATCATGAAATTATTTTTATAGAATTGTATATACTTATTTTTAAAACGCTCTCAAATATCCTTCTTTTTTGCAAAAGAACGTACCTCTTTAAAAAATAGCTGTAAAAACTTGTCAAGTGCGTGTAAGACACGGATTATGTTAAAGTTCTGTAGCAGTTATTAGCGTTGTCAGTTTTTTCTGTAATTTCGTCGCACGTCTATTTTTGAGTTAATTGAAAGCATGTGCCTGCAAAATTTTATTACAAGACACTTATTGTTGGAAAACGTATTGTAGCATTGTAGATTAAATTTTAAACATATTTTTAAAACCGACAATTTGTATATAAAATTTGAGGTAAATATTAAACTGACAGATCAAATACAAAATACTGAAAAAAAACTGAAGTAAAAATTAAAGACATATTGTAATAGTGGGAATTCGTTAAAACTTTGCACTTTCGTACAGTGTTGCCAACTCGTGAGAAATTTCCCAATTTGTGGGAATTTTTTTAACAAAATGGAGAAATGGGATGAATTTTTGTTTTTTCAACAAAAATGGTAAATTTTGTTATTAACAAAAAATTTTTTCCAATGCTAAACATACATGTATCAAATATTATGTGTTATACAATACAATACTTAAATAATATTACTTTATCTCCGTTTTTACTGAAATTTAGTCTTTTTTAACTTTACAAGTGATAAACAAATTTTAAAACTCATCAAAACCTTGAGAATATATTGCTTTTGTATGACTTTTTATTCCTGCTTGCTTCCTTTAATTGCTTTTAAAAAGCGCACTTCATTGAGTTCTTTTATTTTTCCTCTTTTACGATTCTGGACGTTTTTAGAAAAATATTTAGGACAATTAGAAAAATAAAATAGAACGGAGCTATCCTTCAATCGAGAATTTATCAAACTGCATGAAACAATTTTACCTGTTTGTGATTCCTGCTCTGAAATTGTCCGAATTATGTTACCTTCAGAGAGTATAATAATTCACAAGTTTTTTATTTTGATCAGACTCATAATAACCTCGAAGCACATTCGCAAATTGTCTGACGTCACAGCACATAGGGGATATTGTCTGCATCCCCTTCAACGGAATAGAATTATCTTGTCAGACGCATTCACCAAAAATCATACTTCTAAAATGAGGTGAAAATAATAAGCAATTTTAAAAGCCTTCATTTCGGGAATGACATGCCTAAATAAAAGTAAAGTACATACAGACGAACAGAACATGATGAAACTATAAAGGTTCTTGGCTAGTTACGGAACCCTTATATGGAGCCAAGTCTACAACATCCTTATTATTAACTGACACTTTAGTTTACAAATCTCTGTACGCAAGACAAAAAAGGGACAGCTACTAGTTATATTGAAACACATACAAAGGTAAGTTGAACTGTATCTACCATATTAATCTCCAATACCCTATACAATAATATTTTATAAAACTTAATGTAATTTAACCATTAAATCGCTGCCTAACTGTCGGAGAAAATGAAAACGATCCTGCCCTGGTGACTGAAAGATCATGGTGTACTGTCCCAATGTCTCACATATCTTGAGTCTGGCTGAGGCTCCGTGTATTCCGGCTCATGAACCATGATCAGTTTTGGTCCCGCTGTAACCCAAATGAGGTTTTCTGGCTAACTTAATGGTCGATCATATCCTGCCTTCGTCAATCTGAATGGTGTGAGTCTGTCATGGTGCCACTGCTCATCTACAAGAATCAGTTCGTTACCATGCCTTGGAAGCTGATGTGTTCGAAAGCAGTCCATCAGACCTTGCTTTGCTTCAGTCTGTATATCCCTACTTTCGCCTCAGCCTTGACTACATTTGCAAATCCTTTATTAGTAATTTACAACAGTATTAAAGTTAGATTATATTAAAGAATTAGCAGATTATTGTTATTTATCTTAAGATATACATACATACGAAGATTTGTATATGAAAGTAATAATACCAAATCTCGTCTCATCTCAATCTCGAACAGTCACAGCATAAGACGAGATTAAAGATTTGTCTCGTCTCGCCATGACGACAATAAAACATTTTATTAAAGGTGGCGAAAAATTTTTTTGGGATTGTATAAAACAAATTCTTATTTTATGCAAAAAGTTGAAACAAGAAGCTCGTCTCTTCTTGTATTGATCAAAGTCTAAGATGACTTGAGTCTATTAACATTCTCTGAAGCAAATGGTACAAAAAAATAAGAGAATCTTGATCTGTGTGCCTAGACATAAGAGAGAGAATTGAAAGAAATGAGGAAGCGGATAGCTTCGCAAAATGGGGAGCAAACCCCGTTCCATGGTCCAAAAGTTTACTATGAACTATTAAAAAGCTACATAACGAAGGAGTTTCGGATCAGAGGCCAAAATCAAATAAAAATGAAGTAGGGTAACGCGCCTGGCTTTAAAAAAGCGAATATATTCATAAATGATAGAATTCCAACGAGCTTTTCGTACTCCCTGCTGATAAAAAGTCTCCACACTTAATACTGCCCTATGAGATACCATTCTAAAAAAATGGACCAAGCCGGCAGCGAGATTTATAAGTGCATGGCACTTTTTGCAAAGGACTAAATAGCACAAACTACCCATCTATAATTTATAATCTAGACAACATGTCAAAAAATGAACAGTAAAAAGTATTTCTCCTAAAATAACAACGATTTTGGTTCTCCGTCGAGACGTGATCAGAATATCTCGTCTCGATCTCTTTAGTCTTATATCGATCTCAGTCTCGATGTCCAAAATAAATGCTACCAAGACGACAGCGGAAATGTTATCTTGTCTCGCGGAATTACTAAATGAAAATGTCAAACTTAAATAAGTATGATGTAGAACTGGTTCTGGATAAGATCCTACTAATTTTTATACCCAAGAGCATTAGCTTTGTTTTTACAGGTATATTCAAAATGGGATCTCATTTAATTTTGTAATAGTATCACTAGCGTGCAGAGGTATCTACATACTTGTTCCGCCATTAAATCAAAAATATCAGATTTGGAGGTTATGTCCAGTTTTCCAAATTCTCTTAATAACTTGGAACTTCTACTCGTCTCCAGTGTAAGAATATGGAGTGCCTAAAAGAATACCAAGTTGGTTCTAGTAAAGTTCGCTAGGCAATGTTTGCTAGGCTTGGAGAAGGTACTACCATGCCCTAGATCAAGGCTAATAATTTGCATAAATCTAGCTGGACTAAACCGCTATAACGTTGTCAAGAACTGGAGAACTTTTGAGATTTAGGTAAATTGTGCAACAAACATAAAATAGTCTTCTAAAATTAGGAACAGGAAAGCATAAAAATACATACTAACCAACAAGCTAGAGAGTATTAAAAGTAGATTACAGAAACAAAGCGTTTTTAATTCTAAAAAAAATTATTTTTAAATCTCAATTACTTATCTTGAAACTTGGAACATCTGAAAAGAAAAAGACTGCAGTATTATCTTTAAATATAGAATATATTAGCTCTATTTTCCACCTCTAATTAACTCCAATCTTCCATTTAGTAAACATTATCCCTATTACCAAAATGCATGCCTTTAGAATGAAATTTTAAAATCATTTTAGTTGAAATTCAAAGAAGAGTATTTGTTTGAATAATTCGAAATATCGTTACATATAACATTTCTGGACACCGTTACATACTAAAATCGCCTCGCTACTCTTGTTTAGTGATATTTTTATTCGTGTTACATAATGAAAGCTATCAGGGCATTGTTTCGCCTACGTTTGTAAAAATTTCCACTCATCGAAATGAGTACACTAAATAATTTAAATACATCTTATATACAGTTACAATCCCTAACAAATTTATGAAGGTTCCAACAATAACTTGCTTTATATTTCTAATTTCATTACTTTGCAAAATTTTGTTACTTTAAATTCAAATTATATAAGTATTATTCTAGTACTCTTTCTTGTTCCATAGGATACCTCGTCTTACACCAGTCATGAAACAACTTGAAGAGAAATGCCTTTTTTACTGTAGTTGTAAGGTGTGTTCAAATTATTCAAAAAATGTTCCTGTTATTACTAAAGATGAATTAAATTGATAATAGTTTTCTTTTTCTATGAAAACTTCACCCTATTTTGTGAATTGTGACAGAACTACCTCACTAAAACTCAAAGTTTTGGCAACTAAATTATACCAGACCTAAATAATAAACCATTTAATTGATTCTAGAACTCTACTAAAAAAAAAACCCACATGGAGCTTATAATATTTTTTCCTTCAAATTTTAAGCAAAAACTGCTGTTATATTCAAATTAATTTTTCTCACACACTTAAATAGAATACATGTCTCATTCTAATTATGCGGTTTTATAAGTTAGAAAGGGACACAGCACTAGTTCCGGCGGGTGAGAGGAACATGTTCCGGCCTCGTGCTGGTAACTAGATATCATTTTGTTCCGACACAATACGCTCAAATGAAACAATGCGGTTTGGATTTCTGCAAACGCTGGTGGTCTGACCTGATTTATTTATTCGTTAGTTCGTGCACAAAAAAAATTACCGTTAAAGAACTTTTTTTCGATTTTTAGACTAGTTATTAAACTTAAAAAGACATAATTCCTTCTACAAAAGTAGAAAAAACTAAGGAGACTTTGGGCAAAGAAACGGCAACCTCAAAACTATAAAAATTCTTAGTTCGATTTAGCCCCTCTATTAAAACCATGAGGTGATCAAAATGTTTCTAAAGAGAGAACCAAGGTGAGAATTCACAGATTATATCTGAGTTAACATTTTACGGCTGTATTCTTTAGAGTAATTATTAAATGATCAAAGTGAAAAAAAGGAAACTGATAACTTCATGTTCTTTTGAATATGCATTTATCTATCATTAGGTCGAAGTGATCATGATTACTTCAATTGATATAACTGAAAGTGATAATGATTCAAAAGAATAGCCCTTACGTTTACTGCTCCTCCGAAAACTGGTGTCAAAGAAGTTTCACAATTTTTTTTTCTATGGCATAAACCATCTTGGTAGTACTTTCCTAATTAAAATAAATTTACTATTTGAATAAAAGTTAAATTGTGAAACAAATTTTGTTTTAAAACTATGCCAGACATAAAAAAAAGAAGAGAAAGGCGAAAGACCGCTCCAAAACAGAATATATCTCCTTATCAGGGCAAATATTAGAAATTCAATTACATCCCACGATGGAAGAGAGACGGCATCTTATCTGCGCAGGATGAATCAGCACAAACTCCGATTGCGGTCGGGGCAATCCTGAAAAGCCGCGGTTTCAGGAGGACAGGAGGGGTGCGGTGTTGCCAAAAGAAAAACTAGATCGTGACATAAAAAAAAGTATCACAAAAAAAGGTTAGACTGGTAAAATGTTCTATTTCATCCATGTTAAATTACTCTTTTATTTGGCTTGCTACAACACTTACTTGAGACAGAGACATAAATTGTTGCTAGATTGCAGATAGTTTTTTAAATATAAGCTAAAGTATAAAACGAATACTTTGTCTGAAAAAAAGTTTCTGCAAAATATTGTTTTCCAATGTTTACCCAGAAAGCCATTTTAACCAAGTATTATATTTTGATACAAAATATGCCCCATACATAAATCAGAAACACAAGAATAAAGATTTTCTAACTAATAATAATAAAGAATGTTATAGGAAATCATCATTGTCACTTGGGAAAGTAGCCTCACTAAAGAAGCACACGTTTTTCTTTAAAAAACTTGGAACTCGTTATTTTGACGTCATTTTTATCACATTTGTGACGTTTTTAAAAATTAAGCATAGCCTGCTTGTTTTTGACTATATTTTAAACTGATAGACAATGACAAAAGTGAAATATGATATAAATTTCCTCATTTTCTCAATACTTTTAGTGAACATGCAAAATAAAATGAAAGCAGTTATTTTTTCACATTTTGGATTGAATGATAAAAAGAATTATTTTTTTACATAAGTTTAATGACTTTAATAAATAACAGTGTTCTAAACTCTTGCTATAAGTTTGCATTTGTGACAAAGTATTTTTAAAATAGATACAAATCAAAAACTTGGTTAAGGTCACTTACGTAAATTTAAAAATGTAATAATTTTTAAGCTTTAGTGGGTACAGCAAATATTCACATTTTTCTTTATTGATATATAAGTTAAATCATTAACATTTATATATAAATCATTTTAAGTCTTATGGTAATGGCAACACTGTACATGGGGCAGCAGAACAGTCCCCCCGGGGTGGGAGCGGTTTCAGGATGTTTTCAGCGCCGCGCTGAAATCTCATCGCATCGCATCTCTGGAATGGAGCCCGATATGACAAGATGGCCGAGATATGACGTCACACTGCCTCCCCTTAGTATTGATCATGATGAAATAAAGCTGGCAACGGGGGACGACTGGGGAAAAGGGGGAAAGTGTCTTGCAAGATGCTGTCGAATGGAACGTTCTTTGTAAAGTTTAATACGAAAGGTGAGAAAAATTTTGCTCTCTAAACAGTTTTTTGTTTAAAGGGCCTTTGAGAGAAATCTTATTATCTAAATTAAGGATTAAATAACGAAAATAAGAAAAATGGACCTTAGGTAAAAATGAATAACTTATTAACAGGTTGTACACCGAAGAAGTCAAGAAAACTTGAGATTGTATATTTCAGTGTATATTTTAAATTATCGGCCAAGGGCTTTCGGTCTTACTTAGACCATTCTCAGAGCTCAGACCTCGTCAAAGGGCACACCTCAACCTTGGCATTTGGAGAATAGTATCCAACGCCAGCGCAGCCTCTACACAATACAATTACGTATAAAATTTAGTCAGCTATGACTGTGTGTGGCCTAACCTCACTTGTGTCGTTTAAGTTGTTAATGTTAAAGTTGATTGTTTTAATAATATTAATCTACGAGTATACATTGTTCTGAACGTTTTAATTTTAATTTAAAGTGGCTGGTTTTGCTGTATGTTGTGTATTTTGGTCCCCTGATTGAAAGTCTCTATGGACACGAAGCCCGAAAACCCCATGTTTTTCGAATATCAGCTGATTATTTTCGTCACGTAAACGCATACGCTCCATTGTAAACTGAATAATAACACTAGACAACAGCCAAAAGGCATCTAAAATAAAATCGACTAAATCTTAACATTTTTGGTGTGCTAGAACTGAAGCTAAACTTATCTTTTTAATTGTAGTTCAAGTTTTAGAGATACGTGATGTCATGTCTTCTTCTATATTAACAATGTTATCGCAAGAATGCATGTGGTATATTAGTATTGTTATAACAATAGAGATGTGCAACGTTGTCAAATATAAGTTTCCCCAAGCTAAGGTAATTTTGCACAACTTGACAACACCGCACGCGGTATCTCCAGTAATGACCCCGTATATATGAAATCTGAACCCCCAGGGCTCAAAATAAAGGAGATAGCTATTTAAACCCATGTAAATCGACTTTGATGTCTGTTTTGTACTGAACAGCCTCTGCATACAAACAAATGACAAACGCCACTATTGTGAATATTATGGAATTGAATAGAAAATTCTCGAATATTCTCTAAAAATGTAGAAGTCTTATTTGAATATATAAGCAGCTACAGAGCAGAGGGGTTAGTCAGTCGAAGTTAGTGAGTCGAATCGAATAGTTGAAATTATAAGATGTCTCGAAAATACGTAAACAATTCAGATCACTTCTGTTATGTTTGTGGTGAGGTGACTTTTGCGTCTCAGAAGCGGTCTATTACCCATTGATAAAAAAGGCATATCAGCTTTATTTCAGTTGTAATATTGGGGATCAAAACAAACAATGGGTGCCCCATATCTGCTGTAATGTATGCGCTTCAAGTCTGAGAAATTAGTTAAATAGTAAAAAACAATCAATGCGGTTTCCTGTCCCAATGATCTGAAGCTTTCAAATTATGTTAAATGTTAATAATTGCTATTTATGCATCATACTTCGTGTTGGGCAAGGCACAGATATATCCAAGAAGAAAAAGTCGGTTATCAACTATAAAAATATACCATCTGCCATGAGACCTCTGCCTCATGGTGATGAACTTCCTATCCAGAACCCCCAGAGACGATGTTTCAGAATGTGTTTTTCATAAATGCCATAAAGACACCATTCTTTTAACATGGAAAAGAACTTGATTTTCTGCAATAACATTAGCAGCTTTAAATATAAACTACAAGCCAGAGGAATGGAGATTGTTTATGGACAATTCAACATTTAAAAGTTTAAAAGCACCATTATTACATGTGGTAAATATTTTATGTTGGATATGCAGATCACATGAAAGAATCATACCACAATATGACGTATCTATTGACAAGTATAAAATACGATGAGCACCAATGACGGTGACTTAAAGGTGATTGCACTTTTACTTCGATTGCAGCTAGGCTACAAGTTTTGCTCTTGCTCAGTCAAGGAAAGGCATTTCGTTACAAGAGAGAAGACTTGTCCGTTCGGCAATCATTAGTGCCAGGTGAAAAGAATGTACAACATATGCCATTGGTGGACCACTGCATATTAAATTGAGCCTAATGAAAAACTTTGTTAAGACATTGATGGGCCAGTTTTTCAGTATCTGCGTCAGAAATTCCCAAGGCCAAGTGCAGAAAAAATTAAAGAAGGTATTTTTGTTGGGCCTCAGATTCGAAATATTCTGAAAGACAAACATTTTGACAGCACTCTATCAGATATTGAAAAAAATGCTTGGAATGACTTTCACCTCGTGGTCACTAATTTCTTCGGAAATAAAAAAACTGACAATTACGTTACTCTTGTTGAAAATATACTGTCATCGTATCAAAAAATGGGTTGCAATATGTCTCTAAACATCCATTTCCTACACTCACATCTGGACTTTTTCCTAACAACTGTGGATCTGTAAGTAATGAGCACGGTGAAAGCTTCCATTAGAATATATCAACAATGGAGAAAAGGTGCACGGAAAGTGCAATACTTCCATGCTTGCCGACTACTGTTACAGCTAGAGATGCTCGAGAAACAACTCACAAAAGAAAAGCAGGATATTTAGTGTTTCTACAAGTGTAAAAGTATGTATTTTTTATTATTATTTATTATATTAAAATAAAAAAACTTGTTCTTGAAAATTGCAACGATGTTTTTAATTTCATTGTAATTTTTGTGTTCAGCACCCCAAAATTAACCAAAAAATGCACTTTTCATACAAGAGACAACAAGAAACTAAAATTTGTTACGTAGTGTAATCAGGTCGACGTTTTATCTATGAAGTATCAACAAGTCTCATTAGAATATACTAAGGTTTTTGGAGGTCGCTAATTCCGAATCCGAGGGCGGTTGATCTCTATCAGGTCAGGATCAAAGTCATTTAAAAGTCAAATCGAAAGGAACCGTTAATAAAATCTAGGAAAAATTACATGAATGTTTTTTGGGTCACTGAATCTGAATATGTCATTTGCTTCATCCTACAAGATCGCCTTGAAGTAAGTTTAAGGTCATTTTAACCTTAATAACCGCCAAGTCCCTATTACATCAGAATGACATCAAAATCACATTTAAACACTTAACAAGAATGCAAAGCTAGGCCCGTCCTGTTGGGGGGTTCCTAAAGACCTGCCTTGCTGTGCCCAATTCCCTAATGAACCCCCGCTAAGGCAGAATGAGATCGAGTAACCCCAAATTTTAATTCAATGATCTGAAAACCTTGAGATAGTGGATTAATTAAAATTTTTTTTTTCAGCGATCCCGAAAACCTATACATGAATTGTTTTAGATATTTACGATGATTTTCCAAGTTTGACCTTGAAATCTCCCTGAAATGACCTTGAAATTATTTTTAGGTGACCTTGTAGGGTCAAAAAAATGACCTAATTGGATTTTCAGCGACTCAAAAAACATTCATGTAATTTTTTTAGATTTTCTCAAACGTTCCTTTGATTTGACCTTCAAATGACCTTGATTCTAACATAATGGAGATTAACCGACTTCCGGTTCGGAATCAGTGACCCCAAAAACTCTAGTATACCCTTATTTTTAACGAAAACCGGATTTCCATAAGCTCTGAGCGTGGTCCTTTGCAACAGTTAGACTTTTTCCACTTCCATTTTGTTTTTCAATCCTTGGTGACAGACCTCTAAGTTTCTCTTTAGAAAAGAGCGCCGTAAAAGAGTTCTTTAAAAAACTAACTTTGTTTGTAGTCATAGCAGCAAACAAAACAACTTATAGCAACAAAACAACACACACCGAAGTTGAAAAATAAAAATTATCAGCGATACCTTTCACGACGCTATTCATGGAGCCTCGTACTAGAAATGTATGTGGCGTGTGTGTATATAGATGGCGATAGAATACAATGGAACCGACACTGTCCGTCCTTAAAAGGGCCCTTGACAGTGTCGGTAGGATGGAACGACATTGCCAGTTCTTATAACGGTCCTCGACAATTTCTACCAATAAGGGTCCGTTCTTACAAGAGTCCTCGACAATATTGGCCACTAGCGGTAGGGTGTAAGGAAATCATTAAGATAACGAAACATCATATACACACAAGCCTTACCTCACCTACAATGCTAGACCAGGAAAGCGCAGTCGGGCAGGTGTCCCGGGCAGTCTGTTTGGACTCTGCATCCAGGTGAAGAACATGAAATTTTCAAATATCTGTTTTTTTTTGAAGGAGGGGAAATCTTACATAGACACCAACACGAAGTGTGAAGTTAGTGTCGGATTCCTCCAGGCTAAACCCCCCCCCCCTGGACTGAAGGTTCCCACGATTTTACTTCGGCTGACTATAGTGAAGCTACAGTCTCCAAAAGCGCTCTGTTAATGTCTATTGGTTTCCGGGCCATACGCTTTTTAAACCTCCGGTCATCACACATTAATGTTTCCGCTCCGGTTATTGGCGCACTCTCTTACATTTGGCATTCAATGTAAGGTTGATTTTTCTCCTCTTGTTCATGCGTACGTCAGACATACTTTTCCCTAATTGGTGGACTAAACTGGGCGCTTTGTGCTCTCTACGATGGTGCCCTTAAGGATTCCTCCTTCTGGTTCTGCGTCTAAAATCTTCTAAATTTTCTATCCTGGATCTTTCTTTTCTCTTCTTTCTTCTCTTCTTTCTTCTTTGTTCAGAGTTTCCTGAATCCTAATACCTAGAGCTGGTGTCTAGGGCTCTTATATTTCCTTCCATCAACTTCTGGGTTGTAATCCATTGCCTGTCTGACAAGTGGATTGTCATGTGTCTCTGCCTTTAGAAAGACTTTTGCAACCTTTTGTCTGAGGACTTCCCTTAGAGGAGGGCGTTTAAAGCTATTCTCAGTACTATGCTTTCCTGAGCTTCTAATCTCTTGATATACGACTCAGCTGGATAGCCCCATGCAGCTGATCCGTAGGTTAGCACTGATTGATGTTAGTCAGTTTGTTTTTCCGACTCATTTTGCTCTTCCTATTTAGCAATAAATAGAGCTGTCTTCTTATTGCCTTAAACTTCTCGATTATAACTGAAATGTGTTTTTCCCAGCACAGCCCTTTATCAATTATAACTCCGAGATATTTGGCTTGATTCGTCCATCTGACGTCCACACCATCAATGTCTATCATCTCGCCCGACGGTCTTCTTCTCTTCATCAGGAAGAGCGCTTGACTCATCATTGATTCCTATCTTCCAGGAAATGAACCAGTCATTGACTGCGTCCATTTCTTCCTGCAGATAGCGGCTGATCACTCGTTGATCTTGCCATAATGGTTATGTCATCAGCGAAAAGGGCCATTTTCGTATTCCTTGTCATGGAAATTTCGTGAGTAAAGATATTGTAGAGGTGCAGAGAGAGTACGATCCCCTGTACGAACAACATTTTCCAATGTATAATAAATAAGATACACTTCGGTAAACATGCTCATGCCCAAAAAATTAATAACTTTGGTACATTATAGCAACATGATATATAGTTTGATTGGTAATTTAATATTCTATTGGCTACACTTTAAAAAATACAGGGTGCTCCATTTGAAAAAAATCAATTTTTCGATATTTTTTAAAGAAATTTTGACGTACTTTTTACTCACCCTAAATAAATGTATTTCGATATTGAACGAAAGTAATAATGCAGTTAATTCTGAACAACTGTTGCAAAAATTTCATATTTCTAGTCCTAATGTTAAAAAGGATATAACTTTTTATAGTGAAAGCCTTCTTACTGACCCTAAGTAATTGTATTTCAGTATTGAACGAAAGTAATAACTCATTTATCTTGTGAAAAACTGTTGCAATAATTTCATATGTCTAGTACTAGTGTCAAGAAAGATATAACTTTTTATAATGAAACCTTTTTTATTCCCAAAAATGACAAGTGATTTTCTAAATATTTCTAATACGCAATCGAGTTTGGCGCACCCTGTGTAACTGGTCGTACGAGTGCAAACCGTGGCCAATCGCTAGTTCTAATATGATTAAATCTTTTTCCAAAGTTACGCTTCTGGTTAAAAGTTGTTCATAAGGCTTAGAGATTCGATGGCCTAAGTTGTTAATATATTGCCATTAACATCTTGACATTTAGCCTGATATGTACAAGAAAGTTGCAGCGAAACAAAACTTCATATTAACCAATTTCTAATGCTATGGGAAAAATTCTTCTCTGACAAAAGATCTTTTGCATTATCGAAACTTTCCAATATTCAGTTTAGCACGGTTTTTATTGAAGATGTCCCATTTGTATTCTAAGGGCTCAGCGTTGATAATTTTATGGCTCTCCGTATTATCCGATTAAAATGGGCCACGCGCCTTTTTATGCGCCATTCGAGAAAATTTATTTCCAACCAGCAAGAACTGCTTTCGAACATTGTAATAAATTATTATTATAATAATTTTGCTATTATTTACGAATAAATCTTCTGCATTTACGAAAAAATTGTGAATACCAAGTAAATAAATAAAAAACAGCTTATATTACAAAAAAGAACATAGATAAAAGGTGAGAATTTAGCCAGAGGATTATTACTTACACCTAACTCTAACTCTAATTGTATCCTGACGTCATATATTTCATTTAATTATAATATAAAATATTTAGAAAATGTAAATAATATATAATCAGCCAAAAATAAGTACTACCGTCTTTTTAAAATCACAAAAGCCCAAAAAAAAAATACATTTATAAAATTAGTTGCAAAATTAAATAGACGATTTTACTTTGGAGAGGTAAAGTTTTGTAATATTTGATATAAAAGTTTGTACACTATATATTTTAAAAACAGTATCTACGTTATTAAAAATATTTTTTATATTTAGATATTTTCTGTAAATAAGCCGGTCTAATCACAAAAGTATGAAGACGGGATCTAAAATCGACTTTATACGTTAAGGACGCAGTTCCGTACGAAGCAATGTACAAAGGTCAATAAATGAATTTCCCGAAATTGGCTCATCGCCAACCAACTTAATTTCTTAAGCTAAAACCGTATCAAACTTTCTGAAACCAGAAACAAATCTAGAAGTATTTTTGGGCCTTCTGTATGCAATTTTTGATGACTACACTCACACAATGTCCATAAATAATATTTCTATAATAGAGTTGCAAGAAGAACAAGCAGTTAACATAGCTTTTGTCTGAGGGCAAACTAAGATTTTTTGTTACATTTATGTAAAGACTTATTTATTAAATTTTCATTTTCATATTAAGCAAAACCCGCTGCATTATTTTTTAATTGCCCCATTTATAACAGTGTTTTTCTCCATTTGACCAGATGCTAAAACAAAGTTTGACTGTTGTTTGCAACTTTACCAATCGTCGTAAACTACCAACAGTTGTTTATCCATATTTAGAAAAAGCTCGGCCACTTTGTCACTTTTTTAATTATATAATAATAACTCAGAAATGTATATAATCACACAGGTTCCGAAAAAAATATTTTCAAATTCTTATGTCGGTCGCTAGGGAGAGTAACAATCATGGTCAATTAGGAAAAATGATTTTTTTTTCGTTATTTGCCCAGGACAGTTGTATTGAAAATATTTACGTCTTAATCTTTAGGAAATTTCTAGATAATCTACCAACCATATTTCTTTAGTGTCCCAAAAAAATAGTGGCCATGACCTTTACTGCAGATAGAATGCTCTTCGTTCTTTTCGGCTTTGTTTCTCCTTTGCTTGTCCACTCTTTTGATTGTTTGATTTCATGCGTATAGTGGTGGATCCAGAACTCGTCAATAGTAATAAATCGCCACAAAAAATCTATTGGGCTGAATATCTAGAAAGCTAAACACGGTTCGCGTTTAGCAGTCGTTACTACGGAATCAACAAGCGAGGACCCACCTTGCTGACAATTTACTCATTCCCACGATATCAGTTAAGATATGATGTGCCTTTTTTTTTGGTATGCCAGCAATCTCAACTGCCTCTGATTTTTACTGTCAATAGTACTTTTGTGGACTTTATGGACGACTTCTTAGGATTTTTGTGTTCCAGAACGCTCAGCAGTTTTCTCGGGTGTAAATGATGGAGCAGAATGCCTCAACTTTGTCTTAATCTCTGTGGAAGATAATCCTTGATAAAAATACATTTTATCACTAGTTTTTTCATTCTTGGAAAACAACAAAACTTCAAAACTTTGTAAAATTGCAAAATAAAAACAACATATATCTTTCAAACACTCAGGTAATACTGAAAAAAGATGACGTTTCAAAATGACGCCATGAGTATCATCTTGAGGAAAGGCCGGAGAACCTTCTATTCATCTGAACAATATTTAAAAGTTTTTAAATACTGTCATCATTTCAGTAGTTACAACAGATATTTTCGCTTCAGGATAGTTTCATTTATAAACTAGTTTGAACGGCACAGCGGCAATTGTAGGTAATGAAGTCCTTTGGAGAGTCCACTTTCGGGTTCTGGTAATTTCCGGAGAATTTAAAGGAATATTATTATTCGAAATTGTTACAGGCTCTTATTTTTCAAAAGTTAAGATTAATTCGCGACAGGTGCTACAGAGGTAAGAGTGTTTCTGTCTTACTGAGATTTTAGAATTGCTTAGAATCATAATAATAAATTATGTGCTGGAAAACATTCTTCCATAGAGGTCTCCCAAAAATTTTTCATTGTCATTTCTTTAACCAACTTAAAAATAGTAGGGAATATGTTTGCATCTTTCTTATTCTTTTTAGGAAAACGTGTATTAAATAGCGCTTAGAAAATCTTATAAAATACAAAGTAGCTCTAAATCTTTATTCTCTAATACAAATAGATAGATATCCTGAATATAACAATATAACCTCTAAAATTTGGAGTAAATTCAAAATTTAAACTTCTGCTTAATTAAACGATGTTCTAACGAACCCTAACAAAAAAATGATGGTTATTTATATAGTCTATTTCCTGCCAATACCACTCTGGTCCTCTTATTGGAGCTGTATCGAACCAAGAGCAATATTCGCAGGAAACAACAGCTATATAAAATATAAATATCGGTAGAATATTAAAAATCTGCCACCTGCCAACTTCAACATCAGACTGAAAAATATCGCTAGTCGAACGACATCTATGGATCACCGAGTAGTAGGAAATTTAAAAAAAAATTAAAATTTCAATAAGAAATAAAGAAATCTATCTGCCGTATTTCAATGGTTGTTTATATTTATTATCCTTCCAGGCGGAGAAAAGGGAAACATATATATATATATATATATATATATATATATATATATATATATATATATATATATATATATATGTTTCGACCACGTTATGGTCTTCTTCAGAGCAACATTCTCAGAAAACAACTTTATAAAATATAAATTCCAAAGTATGTCGGTGAAATATTAAAAACCTGCCACTTACCGACTTCGATATCGGACTGAAAAATATCGCCAGTCGAATGACAAAAAAAATCAAGATTTCAGTAAAAAATATAGAAATCTATCTGTCGTATTTAAATGGTTGTTTATATGTATTATTTTTTCGGGCAGAGAAAAGGAAAGAATATATACAAAGAGTTTATTTCCTGCAAATACTACTCTGGTCCTCTCTCCATAAGCATTTCGATCACCTTATGGTCTCATCAGAGGAGCTGTATCGAACCGAGAGCAACATTCGCAGGAAACAACTGCTATGTAAAATATAAATTCCAAAGTATGGCGGTAGGATATTAAAAACCTACGCACCGGAGTAGTGCGAAATTTTTAAAAACCAAAATTTTAGTAACAAATAATGAAGTCTATTTGCCGTATTTAAACTGTTTGTATATATTATTTCCTTTTCTCTGCCTAAAACAATAATACATATAAACAACCATTTAAAGACGGCAAATAGATTTCTTTATTTCTTCCTGAAAGTTTGAATTAAGAAAATGCTTCATCTGATTGTCATAACTAAACTAAAAGTCAAGAAAAATATTCCATAGAATAAAACTAAACACAAACTCCCATAGTAAAATTAGTCACATCTTATAGAGCCATTTACATGCTTGGGCTTAACGATCGGGGAGGAACACCGTGTCAAATTTTATGGTTTATTTTGAAAATAGTGCAACACATGTGACGAATCTCAAATTGCCGATGGGCTTTTAATTGTTTGCTGTGACATCTTCACACCATAAATTGATATTTTTATTACCCTTATTCCCTATATGTATTTTTTCTATAGAATGCAATTTTCAACCTAATAGAAAATTATTGTTTATCTATTGTAACACTTTTGTGTTTGAAACATATATATATATATATATATATATATATATATATATATATATATATATATATATATATATATATATAATGTTTATGCGGATTTCACGGATTCCTCCTTTTCCTTCATATATATATATATATATATATATATATATATATATATATATATATATATATATATTTATATATATAATTTATTTTAGTATCTTAAACCTTTTGTTAAATATTTTTTTTCTAATAATTTTTTGGGTATAGGTTTTTCCATTAGAGAAACAAAGGACAACAATTTTTCTTGACGTTTCGCTCTACATAGTGAGCTTCTTCAAAAGAGGTGGTATATTTATTTTACATCTTGCAAGTAGTTTTGTGTGTATGTAAAAAAAAAAATTAACACACACAAAACTACTTTCAAGATGTAAAATAAATATACCAGCTCTTTTAAAGAAGCTCACTATATAGAGCCAAACGCCAAGAAAAATTGTTGTCCTTTGTTTCTCTAATGGAAAAACCTATAACCAAGAAAATATTAGAAAAAGAAGATCTATATATCTATATATATATATATATATATATATATATATATATATATATATATATATATATATATATATATATATATATATTTCATGTCTATGAGATGGTAATCTTCTGATAATAAAGCTTTATCGAATTTGCGTTGGATAATTAACTTTTGAATGTTTTAAGCGGGTTCATATATCCAATTAGCGAATATTCAGCTTTGTATTAGCCAGGATAAATCTTTTACCCATACAAATTCTATTGTCTTTTTATTTCATTTATTTTATTATGTTCACTATTCTTTTATCATATTATTTTATTTTTGTTCAAATTGTGACCGTTTTGTGAATTAACCTTAATTTTTTATATATTAAGTTTTTGATATTTTTATATAAATTGAGCTAAACAAATAACATGTTCTTTAATAAGATAACGAAGAAAGTTGAAAAGAAAATCAAAACTTTTATAGTAATGGCGAGCCTTAAGTCCCCATTACAGTGGCTATTTACCTGTTTTTTTTTAATAAGTTTTAGAAGAGTTTCTCAATTTGAGTTAATTAAGTAAACTAAAGAATCACTTTCAGTTTATTCATTCAAAATGTATATAGGGATAATATGCTTAGATATTATTTAGAAAATTATCCTGAAACCTCTTTAGTCAGAAATAGGGTGTTCACTCTTTACCAAAAGGACTACGCCAATTTGAAATGTTCAAAAAATCGAAATTTAAGAAAAAACATTCAAATTTTTTTTATGTTTGTTTGTAGGTTGTAGACAGTGTTGAAGATTGACTAAAATATGATGGTGGGACTTGCATTGTCTTTATTTTTATTTATTTTTCCCGACGTTTCGATTAGGTTGTATCTCTAATCGTTATCAAGTATAAACTGAATGTTTTTTCTTAAGGCTACAAACTTATATAGGAACTGTGTCCAATGAAGCGCAAAGTTTCGTTTCACTGTACACACCTCAATGATATGATGTTACTAAGTATTGGTTGCCAAAGATTAGGTATCTCAACACTAGGTTTACTAAAGATTCCATTATTATTTTTCGGAGATATCCTGGAAAAAGGAAAATATAGATAACTAGCTCGTGACCTCACTAAATCTATAGAGTCAAAAATCTACAGAACACTAAGAAAATACCAAAACCATATACCTGACAACCTACGATCGGCGCCCACATCACACTATAGTAAATCACCACATCTTTGCAAATTACTGAAAATTCATAAAGCGAACATACCATTGAGACCAATAACCAGCTCCAGAGGATCCCCAACAAGCACACTGGCAAAGTTTCTTTTAAAAATCACACAAAGTTTAGAAGGTAAGATGAACACATATGTTAAAAATTCTACACATTTCATGAACACTATTAGTAGCATTAATCTGGAACCAGACGACTGACTAGTAAGTTTTGATGTGGAAAGTCTGTATACAAATATGCCATTAGGGGAATTACTAGACATAATCAAAACTTTCTAATGATACAACATTATCAGATCGAACCACGTTACCACTGGACGGACTGATGGATCTTTTGGAGTGTTGCCTGCGTAGTGCTTACTTTCAAGTAAAGGACAAGTTCTACGCTCATGACGACGGGCTTACGATAGGTTTTTCACTCTCTCCAGTAATCGACAATATATATATATATATATATATATATATATATATATATATATATATATATATATATGAAGTAAAATGCGAACAGTAAATGCAAACTTCGCTCCATCATATCCTTTCTGTGTTAGAGGTTGCACAGTTAGAATAAATTGTTATAAAACGCAATTTATCCTATTCCACCACCATCGAGATGATGGCCTACCTGTACCACCATACCGAGAAGAAAGTCAAAACTTACCCTCCCCGCCACAGTGATACGGCAGAGGTACATGTTTCGTCTCTACTAGACTCATCAGGGTACCGACATGCACCTGGCTGTGCAAAGGACAGATCGGAAGGAAGCATGCACATACTGAACGCGGCTTCTCCGGCCTCCCGCCGGATGGCGTATATATGTTAATGCGGATTTCACGGATTCCTCCGTGTGAGATGCAATAGCAGTGGATATATCCACATTATGCCGTTGTAGTGCTGAAATCACATTCAGCAAACATACAACTATATGCAGCTCCGCGTATGAATGAAGTAAAATGCGAACAGTAAATGCAAACTTCGCTCCATCATATCCTTTCTGTGTTAGAGGTTGCACAGTTAGAATAAATTGTTATAAAACGCAATTTATCCTATTCCACCACCATCGAGATGATGGCCTACCTGTACCACCATACCGAGAAGAAAGTCAAAACTTACCCTCCCCGCCACAGTGATACGGCAGAGGTACATGTTTCGTCTCTACTAGACTCATCAGGGTACCGACATGCACCTGGCTGTGCAAAGGACAGATCGGAAGGAAGCATGCACATACTGAACGCGGCTTCTCCGGCCTCCCGCCGGATGGCGTATATATGTTAATGAGGATTTCACGGATTCCTCCGTGTGAGATGCAATAGCAGTGGATATATCCACATTATGCCGTTGTAGTGCTGAAATCACATTCAGCAAACATACAACTATATGCAGCTCCGCGTATGAATGAAGTAAAATGCGAACAGTAAATGCAAACTTCGCTCCATCATATCCTTTCTGTGTTAGAGGTTGCACAGTTAGAATAAATTGTTATAAAACGCAATTTATCCTATTCCACCACCATCGAGATGATGGCCTACCTGTACCACCATACCGAGAAGAAAGTCAAAACTTACCCTCCCCGCCACAGTGATACGGCAGAGGTACATGTTTCGTCTCTACTAGACTCATCAGGGTACCGACATGCACCTGGCTGTGCAAAGGACAGATCGGAAGGAAGCATGCACATACTGAACGCGGCTTCTCCGGCCTCCCGCCGGATGGCGTATATATGTTAATGCGGATTTCACGGATTCCTCCGTGTGAGATGCAATAGCAGTGGATATATCCACATTATGCCGTTGTAGTGCTGAAATCACATTCAGCAAACATACAACTATATGCAGCTCCGCGTATGAATGAAGTAAAATGCGAACAGTAAATGCAAACTTCGCTCCATCATATCCTTTCTGTGTTAGAGGTTGCACAGTTAGAATAAATTGTTATAAAACGCAATTTATCCTATTCCACCACCATCGAGATGATGGCCTACCTGTACCACCATACCGAGAAGAAAGTCAAAACTTACCCTCCCCGCCACAGTGATACGGCAGAGGTACATGTTTCGTCTCTACTAGACTCATCAGGGTACCGACATGCACCTGGCTGTGCAAAGGACAGATCGGAAGGAAGCATGCACATACTGAACGCGGCTTCTCCGGCCTCCCGCCGGATGGCGTATATATGTTAATGCGGATTTCACGGATTCCTCCGTGTGAGATGCAATAGCAGTGGATATATCCACATTATGCCGTTGTAGTGCTGAAATCACATTCAGCAAACATACAACTATATGCAGCTCCGCGTATGAATGAAGTAAAATGCGAACAGTAAATGCAAACTTCGCTCCATCATATCCTTTCTGTGTTAGAGGTTGCACAGTTAGAATAAATTGTTATAAAACGCAATTTATCCTATTCCACCACCATCGAGATGATGGCCTACCTGTACCACCATACCGAGAAGAAAGTCAAAACTTACCCTCCCCGCCACAGTGATACGGCAGAGGTACATGTTTCGTCTCTACTAGACTGCAAGATGTGCATGCTTCCTTCCGATCTGTCCTTTGCACAGCCAGGTGCATGTCGGTACCCTGATGAGTCTAGTAGAGACGAAACATGTACCTCTGCCGTATCACTGTGGCGGGGAGGGTAAGTTTTGACTTTCTTCTCGGTATGATGGTACAGGTAGGCCATCATCTCGATGGTGGTGGAATAGGATAAATTGCGTTTTATAACAATTTATTCTAACTGTGCAACCTCTAACACAGAAAGGATATGATGGAGCGAAGTTTGCATTCACTGTTCGCATTTTACTTCATTCATACGCGGAGCTGCATATAGTTGTATGCTTGCTGAATGTGATTTCAGCACTACAACGGCATAATGTGGATATATCCACTGCTATTGCATCTCACACGGAGGAATCCGTGAAATCCGCATTAACATATATACGCCATCCGGCGGGAGGCCGGAGAAGCCGCGTTCAGTATGTGCATGCTTCCTTCCGATCTGTCCTTTGCACAGCCAGGTGCATGTCGGTACCCTGATGAGTCTAGTAGAGACGAAACATGTACCTCTGCCGTATCACTGTGGCGGGGAGGGTAAGTTTTGACTTTCTTCTCGGTATGGTGGTACAGGTAGGCCATCATCTCGATGGTGGTGGAATAGGATAAATTGCGTTTTATAACAATTTATTCTAACTGTGCAACCTCTAACACAGAAAGGATATGATGGAGCGAAGTTTGCATTTACTGTTCGCATTTTACTTCATTCATACGCGGAGCTGCATATAGTTGTATGTTTGCTGAATGTGATTTCAGCACTACAACGGCATAATGTGGATATATCCACTGCTATTGCATCTCACACGGAGGAATCCGTGAAATCCGCATTAACATATATACGCCATCCGGCGGGAGGCCGGAGAAGCCGCGTTCAGTATGTGCATGCTTCCTTCCGATCTGTCCTTTGCACAGCCAGGTGCATGTCGGTACCCTGATGAGTCTAGTAGAGACGAAACATGTACCTCTGCCGTATCACTGTGGCGGGGAGGGTAAGTTTT
This sequence comes from Diaprepes abbreviatus, assembly GCA_034092305.1. Taxonomy (NCBI): domain Eukaryota; kingdom Metazoa; phylum Arthropoda; class Insecta; order Coleoptera; family Curculionidae; genus Diaprepes; species Diaprepes abbreviatus. Next base: position 26,842,902 of record JASJET010000103.1, read on the forward strand.
GACTTTCTTCTCGGTATGGTGGTACAGGTAGGCCATCATCTCGATGGTGGTGGAATAGGATAAATTGCGTTTTATAACAATTTATTCTAACTGTGCAACCTCTAACACAGAAAGGATATGATGGAGCGAAGTTTGCATTTACTGTTCGCATTTTACTTCATTCATACGCGGAGCTGCATATAGTTGTATGTTTGCTGAATGTGATTTCAGCACTACAACGGCATAATGTGGATATATTCACTGCTATTGCATCTCACACGGAGGAATCCGTGAAATCCGCATTAACATATATACGCCATCCGGCGGGAGGCCGGAGAAGCCGCGTTCAGTATGTGCATGCTTCCTTCCGATCTGTCCTTTGCACAGCCAGGTGCATGTCGGTACCCTGATGAGTCTAGTAGAGACGAAACATGTACCTCTGCCGTATCACTGTGGCGGGGAGGGTAAGTTTTGACTTTCTTCTCGGTATGGTGGTACAGGTAGGCCATCATCTCGATGGTGGTGGAATAGGATAAATTGCGTTTTATAACAATTTATTCTAACTGTGCAACCTCTAACACAGAAAGGATATGATGGAGCGAAGTTTGCATTTACTGTTCGCATTTTACTTCATTCATACGCGGAGCTGCATATAGTTGTATGTTTGCTGAATGTGATTTCAGCACTACAACGGCATAATGTGGATATATCCACTGCTATTGCATCTCACACGGAGGAATCCGTGAAATCCGCATTAACATATATACGCCATCCGGCGGGAGGCCGGAGAAGCCGCGTTCAGTATGTGCATGCTTCCTTCCGATCTGTCCTTTGCACAGCCAGGTGCATGTCGGTACCCTGATGAGTCTAGTAGAGACGAAACATGTACCTCTGCCGTATCACTGTGGCGGGGAGGGTAAGTTTTGACTTTCTTCTCGGTATGGTGGTACAGGTAGGCCATCATCTCGATGGTGGTGGAATAGGATAAATTGCGTTTTATAACAATTTATTCTAACTGTGCAACCTCTAACACAGAAAGGATATGATGGAGCGAAGTTTGCATTTACTGTTCGCATTTTACTTCATTCATACGCGGAGCTGCATATAGTTGTATGTTTGCTGAATGTGATTTCAGCACTACAACGGCATAATGTGGATATATCCACTGCTATTGCATCTCACACGGAGGAATCCGTGAAATCCGCATTAACATATATATATATATATATATATATATATATATATATATATATATATATATATATATATATATATATATACGGCAGTTCGCTCGTAGACGCCATACAGTGGGCTTTGAAAATGGTGAATGAGATTTCACCGAAACGTCAGCTGCCTTACAGTCCTGAGAGGGACTCAGCACATACACGGGATGCCCGAAAACCTTCGATTACACATCATACCTGTGAGAATATCCGACATAACATATATATATATATATATATATATATATATATATATATAATAAAATCGAATAAAATATTGGCGAAGCGGACGTGGAAATTTGTCAATCTACATGATTCTCGTGTTAAAAAGTGCGGAGCACTCCAAAATATGGAAAAACTCCGGGTCCGACAGATGGCGACAGCGCTGTTTCGTCCTAATATGGGACTCGTCAGGCCACCGCAGTCAGTACAAACCATCATCTAGCCTTTGCATCGTACAAAGCTGAATTTATAATCAAAACACAGCAAATAAGACGACAAAGGCGACATCTCGATGGTCCACTTGATAACACATGAGATATCGCCTTTGTCGTCTTATTTGCTGTGTTTTGATTATAAATTCAGCTTTGTACGATGCAAAGGCGAGATGATGGTTTGTACCGACTGCGGTGGCCTGACGAGTCCCATATTAGGATGAAACAGCGCTGTCGCCATTTGTCGGACCCGGAGTTTTTCCATATTTTGGAGTGCTCCGCACTTTTTAACACGAGAATCATGTAGATTGACAAATTTTCACGTCCTCTTCGCCAATATTTTATTCTATTTTATTTTAAATTACACGGAAAAAAACTTATATATATATATATATATATATATATATATATATATGTGTGTGTGTGTGTGTGCGTGTGTGTGTGTGTGTGTGTGTGGAATGGTTCGAAACTCATGCCATAGACACAGCAATTGTGAAACCGAATGTCTAGTTCAGATATGTCGATGATACCTTCATCGTATGGAAGAACAATGATCAAGAACGTAATGATTTCTTGGAACACCTAAACACCATTCGGCCTACAATTAAGTTTACCATGAAAAAAGAGATTAATGATCAACTGCCCTTCCTAGATGTCATGGAGAATCGTTCAAACAAAATTATTAAAACTTCATTATACAGGAAGCCAATCATACTGGACAATATCTTAATCATAGTTCTAATCGCTCTGTTGTAACAAAACGGGGAATTACACCCAACCTCTATAATCGCGCTCTATCTATATGCAATAATGCCGATTGATCGGAAAAAGAGGTAGCAAACATTTAATTCGATTTACAACAGACTGGTTATACTTTAAAATTGGTTTTTAAATTTAAAGATTAATTTCTAAGATAATTTCCTTAACTTTTCATCATACATATTGTCTTATTCTAACCTTGTATTACTATTAATATTAGAACTTTTGTGTAACCCTACATTACGTAACATAAATTTAATAAAGCTTTTTTATCATTATCTTACCAAACTTTATTATAATCACAATCCCTTTATCGTCCTATTTCACACATCATAATACGAAACCCAATATTTTTCTTAAGGCACATTCGCAACAAAACATTCAAGCCCTTATATAAAAAAACTTTTTTGAAACACCTATTCTCAAGATGGTATTCAAGTGATTTATTTGAACTCTTTTGACCATTGTATGCCGGTGTAAAGGGACTCTAGAATTGATACATTTTGTAAAAACACAAAGCATTATGTGGATAAATAAATATAAATAGGGGGGGACGAGAGAATGTGACAAGTGACAGAATTGTGCGACCGCCTGGTTCTAGTTTTACAGAGAGGAACTAGCTTGCATTTAATTAATTTTTAATTTATTTTTAAAAGTTTACAGGTCAAAGTTTCTTTTTCAGAATTTTCTAGTAAAGATTATCCCAACACGAGCTTGAATTTCGAATCGCGAGCCATTTAACCTAATTTTTTTAAAAAATATGATCTATGCGGACCATCCTGCGACTTACTGAAAAATTTGAACGCACAATTTGTGAAATCCAGCTGCTGGTATCAAAACGTACTCCAAAATTTCATCGACAAAGTATTGTACATTCATCTCAACGAAACAGCGGTGACCATTTGACTGAGATTTTATTTCGCGATTAATATAAATAATTATTCTGTTCATATCAATAAAAATTTCTCAAAAATTCGTTAAAATAAGGTATTTATCCATTTATATTTTTTTAAACAATTATTGACGACGTAATAGAAATATTCCGGGTTGAGACAAAATAAAATTTTTCACTTCGCATCTTTTTTGTTATCAGAATAACTGTTGTTTTTATTCATTAACTAATTAAATGAGATCCCGTTATATACATATGTAAAAAAAGTCTTCTGACTGTTTATAAAAATTGGTCAAATCGCATGTAACATTTTTATTAAGTGACATCTTAAGTTAAATTAAATGAACTGACTTGACATCTATGCATGACAAGAATATGGTAGCTTCTATTTAGATTCAATGGCATAACGATGAAATAACATTATATTCTTAGAAATTGTCACACTCTTGTTCTGTGTAACTAAGTCCACTTAATTCAGGATGACCTATAAGTTCCTAGTGATCTCTGAAGTTAATAACTTTTTTTTAACTCAGTTAGTAGGCTATAGAAATTTTGTTTTACTAACAAAGGAGAACATCTCGCAAATGGCATTCGATTTCAGCCTCACATATTTTGGTTCTTGCTAACGTGTGTTTTATGACAGAAATTAAAATGCATGCTGGAGGAGCTTGACTTCTACTCCAATAGTTTTCTTTGGTTGGTCGAGGTTTCTAGTTTTATTGACGTAAATTCTCTTTTTTAAAAAGCCCCACAAAAAAACTCAGCAGCTGTTAAATCAAGTAGACGTGGTGGATATGGAACTTTAGATACTCTTGAAATTATTCATTCCCCATTCAATTTCGTTACAAGTCTCAGTGTTAGCCTCGCCGTATGAAATGAGACTCTATCTTGCTGAAAGCCCATCTCTGGCCTATTTTATAAGTATGGACGAGTAAGATTTTACAGTATGATACTGTTACGATTTTGTCTCTTTTTAAAATCGTTCAATGGGTTCGTAAAATAAAACACAATACTTTTCACAAATATTCCCAATACTATACGAGGTATGGCAATTAAGTTTCGGGAGTTTAGTTAAAACTCCGGAACTGGCGACACTGCGTCGATCGTCAATATTTGTCTAGAGAGGGTGGACCTTCCTTTTGCTTTCAGTCCAAGATTGAATTCGATAACACGTTTGGTTTGTGTTTTATGCGCATTTTTCGAAAGTAACTTTTTTAGTGGCGTCGTGAAAATGAGTGACTCACATTACAAGCAACGTGTTGTGATTGGATTTTTAGTGAAATCTGGCAAAAAACCCTCGAAAATCCTCAGAAAAATTGCAGGTGGTGTATGGAAACGGGTGCATGTAGAAAACGTGCGTGTTTAAATGGGCAAACGGTCCAAGGAGGGGCTTGAATTGGTAGAAGACGATCCACGTGAAGAAGCTCCTGTCACCTCTCGTACCGACGCGAATGTAGACGGTTTACGCGCGCTGATCACGTCTGACCGCCTGTGCGTAGTCTGACGGGTTAAACATGAACAAAGAAACCGTTCGCAAAATGTTATACGGGAATTTGAACATGCGAATGATTTGCGCAAAGATGGTGCCAAAAGTTCTCACCGATGAACAGAAACAAATACGAAAATCGATATGCGAGGATTTGTTGTCCCGCATTCGGAGCGACGGCAGAGAATGGATGAGTCGGGTAGTCACTCGAGATTTGAGTATGACCCCAAGACCCGTAAACAAAGTCACCAATGAATGAAATAGGGTGGAGAGCGGCCAACGAAAGCGAGGATGTCCAAGTCGCGACTGAAGGTAATGTTGATCACTTTTTTCGATATCCGTGGCATCATTCATCGTGAATATGTTCCTGCCCCCAGACAGTAACTGGATAGTTCTACGTTGGCGTCCGTGTGCGACCCAAACTTGCCGAAAAAAGCTGAATCTTGCACAACAACAACGCGCCGCCCCATTCATTGTGCAAGAGTTTTTGGCGAAAAAGGACATTCCAACATTACCGCACCCACCCTATGGCCCCGGTATTACCCCTGCGACATTTTTTATTTCCCAAGATAAAGTCGCACCTGAAGGGAACTCATCATGGCAGCGTATAAGAGGTCAAAGAAGCTGTAATCGTGATGGTGAACGGGTTAAGGAGGAGGATTACCAAGGGTGTATCGAATCATAGGAGCAACGTTGAAATCGTTGTGTGGTGTTAGAAGGAGAATATTGTGAAGGTCGATAATAAAATTTTGCCCGAAACTTAACTTGCTTGTTTCTTTTTGACAAATTCCCAGAACTTAATTGCCACACCTCGTATTAACTCTTTCTTAAAACATCTAAATCACAACTATCTAATTATTAGTTCTTAATATTTTCACTATTCAGATATAACTACAACTCTCTTAAAACTCATATCCTATTCCTATTTATATACCTACAGAACTTCCTAGAACTAACAAGAGATATACTAGCATAAAAGTTGAGACCAATCTAGAAATATGACTCACCAATATAATATTCCTTTCGGAACATTATAATAAAGATGACTCATCGCATCAAAATATTAATAGTAATACAAGAGCGTATCAAAAAGTTTCCCTTAGTCATTCGTAACATTACTATACCATTCACTGTTTATGGTAAAAGTAGTTTTAAAGAAATAGGATCCGAGAATGCCCTCAGCTGTTATTCTACACCAAACGATTCATTTTATGGAATGCAATTGTCTTTTGTAAACGACTCTTGGATTCCTTATTTCCAAAATCCTTCCCTTCTGCATATTAGATGCTGCTATGCAATGTTATATACAAAGAACAGCATACTGAAGTCATTTTTGGTAATCTTAAGAATATAAGTTTTGTAAAAGTTATATTTTATATGTAAATAAACTAATTCATGCCTCAAAATATGTTGGGCAGTTTTTAGTTCAACTGCAGTTCATTAGAATGACGTTTAGTTGATATTGGCTATATTCTTTAGAGTAATTATCAACTGATCAAGGTGAAAAAAGTGTAACTGATAACTTGATGTTCTTTTGAATATGCATTTACTTGTCATGGGATTGACGGGACTATATTTTCTTGTACTTCTTATTTGTCATTACAGCCCGACACCGAAAATTTATACTTAAAAAAAAACGCGCAAAAGCAGATACTCTTTAACCTAAAAGTCGCTCTTAAAACGCCTCATTGCTAAGAAAGATGTTGATATGATATTTTTAATCTTTACAATAAGAAAATTCGGAAAATTGGTTCAATAACGTTATTCTTTTTACTAGTAAATCATCTTGAGTATTATGAACTAGAAAGATGCTGCTACCACCTTCTAATGGATTTTTTAATATTAGGTTAAAAATTACTTTGTTACAAAAAAGTTTTAATTAATTTTATTTATTAAATAACCAAATTTTCTATAAAAATTTACCTAGCATTTAAAATAAAACTGAATACGTACCTTTTCTTCTTCAGATTCGACACCACAGGGTACCAGTAGCTAAAAAGTCTCCCAAATAAATCACTTTTTTATTGCCAGGCACCAGGTATGGTTTTATGATGTTTTAGCCTAGCAGTCCATTAAATGTTGAAAAATTAACTAAAAACCATTGTGATAATTCAGTTGATTGATGTTATTAGAATGCGATGGTTACCTGAACTGCTATAAAAATATTACTAGTGGTTCTGAATGATGTAAAATATGAGAGTATGAAAAATGACAACAAGTCAGGAGGTTGGCGCCATTCAAAAATTTATGGTGACATTTTTTATTCATTTAAAAGTATTCGATTTATTTAAAAGCAAAATTAATGCAATCGAAGTGAAGTTATGGATTTTTAAAAAAGGAGAATTCTGAATTTATGTATGTATGTATGTATGTATATATATATATATATATATATATATATATATATATATATATATATATATTATCGCAATTAGCAATGCCCCTGGTAGTAAGGACATGTAGCTAGCGATCTATTTTCGACCACCGTAGTAAATGTATGGATGTTTCGTCCCGATACCGGACTCATCAGTGGGATCCACCGGTATCTTCCACAAACTTGGACCTCTATTTAAGTCCAGTTTTGCCGGAAAGCGGTGGTGAGATGTTATGTTCCACAACAATATATATATATATATATATATATATATATATATATATATATATATATATATATATAAAGTGTGTCCGGAAGTACTTTCTAATTTGGAGTATACAAGGGAGGTCCAAATAACCCCACTTTGTCATATAACCAAAAATCCTAAAGTGCCCCTTAACGGAAATACAGAGCCCTAAAGGGGTACCCAACGATTTACCTTATTGACTCTAAGTTTTGAACCTACTTGTATCATTTAATGAGGTTTGGATATTTTATAGAGGCCATTAAATCCTACTATATATAGTAGATGTTTAAGATCATCAGAAAAGTCGGGAACAGACTTGCAACCACACTCGTTGGGCCTAATTTTTGACTGGTTGAAAATTGATTTTTTGAATTACTTTGGTCATTCCTCTTCAAAAAAGGTACTCTTAATTTATTTCGATAAAACTGGTGGCTTTCGAGATAAATCGATTATTATGCGAAAAACTCAAAAGTTACTAATGCTAAACACAAACAGGTAAAAATAAATTACGCAGGGTGTGCTGAGGTGATTTAATTTATGGGGAAGCGCTGTCTCACTCTTCGAAGGCAAGAAGATGTTATACTAAAATATTTCCAACTCAGACTTTGTCCAGTCCAGAAACCTTCCAAAGGTTTCATTTATTATTTTATCTTCTATATCATTTTACAGGATTACTTGATCATACGATGGTCTACAATATATAAGCAGTCATTTTGCTTACTATCTTCACATTTTGTGTTAGTATAGTAGTTGAATTAATGTATAGTCTTGTTGATTTGGACACCTTGGCTAACTTGTTAATATTAAACTGAATTTGATTTTTAGTTATATTAAAAAATATATCGTCTCTGATCTTTGGGTCTTCTATTGTTACAAGCATGTTCCGTTTTATTCCCTTGAGGTTGTCAATTGTTCTTTTTGCTACCTAGTCAATCACTATTAGAAATAACGATGACAGTACCCAAACTAATCGTACTTCAGATTCTATGCTTAGTAGTTCAAATAATTTTCCACGATGTTCGATATGTGCCATATAGTTATTGGGGATATCTTTTATCACATTCAAATATTTATAGAAAGCCCATATTAAGGTTTAATGGTCGACATTTTATCTGTATCCGCTTCGTTGAACGCTTTATAAAAATCAATGAAGTTTATATAGATATTCTGTCTCATTCCTGTAGCCTGCTCAAAAATTTTTCTTAGTATACATATATTGCCGCTACTTTTTAACTTTGGCAGTTTCCATTCTTTCCATAGTTATTATTGATATACCGTTGCTTGCAATACATAATAATATAATTGTCTCCAGTTCTCGTATTTGTTTAAATTTCCTTTTATGGGCATTCCACATTTAATTTTGTAAATTATTTTCGTATTCTTGAAGTTTTCGCCATCTGGAAGTTGTTGTATGACATATTTAATTATTTTTTTTATTGTTGTGTGTAATTTATCTTTAAACTTGTCCTTGCTTTAGCTACTCTCATCGCTCTAACACCTTCAAAATATTACCACATAATCAATTTAATTTATTGGGTAATTTATAGTTACTACCCATGTTGTTCTATATGCCCCCTTTTTAAAATAAGGTGCCTCTACTTATTAGGTTATTTATTATACAGACATTTAGTAGTATCTCTCGATTGTTGTTCACTGGTATTCTTAGATGTATTACACTGGACAACAGCAAAATTGTATCTATCTTAAGATAAAGGAAATAGCCATTGAACGATCTCAATTAGAATTAAACGATCGTGTGAGAGACTTAGAAGTTCCAGAAAGTAAAGCAGCATGTGTATAAACTACAAATTAGAGGAATGGAGATTGTTTATAGACAGTTCAACATTGAGTTCAAAAGCAGTACTATTGCATATGGGAAATATTTTACCGTCTATTCCTGTTGGATATTCAGTTCACATAAAAGAATCCTACGACAAATACCTATTAATAAAATATGATAAGCACCAAAGCCAAATTTGTGGCAACTTAAAGGTGATTGTACTTTTATTTGGGTTGCAGCTAGGTTATACAAAGTTTTGCTGTTTTTTGTGTAAATAGAACAGTAGGGCAGAAGCACGTCTTTACAAGAGAAAAGACTAGTCCGTTCAACAATCATTAGATCCAGGTGAAAAGAATTTACGAGATATGCCGTTCGTAGACTCTAAAAAAATTTTTTTGACACCACTGCATATCAAATTGAGCCTAATGAAAAACTTTGCACTGAATACTGACGGGCTAGTTTTTCAGTACCTGTGTCAGAAATTCCTTAGGCTAAGTGAAGGAAAAATTTTGACAGCACTCAGATATTGAAAAAAATGCTTCAATTACATTACTCTTGTTAAAAATATGCTGTCATCATATCAAAAAAATGGGTTGCAATATGTTTCTAAAGATCCATTTCCTTCACTCACATCTGGACTTTTTTTCCTGACAACTGCGGAGCTATAAGTGATGAGCACGGCGAATGCTTCCATCAAGATATATCAACAATGGAGAAAAGGTACCAGGGAAAGTGGAATGCTTCCATGCTTGCCGACTACTGTTGGACTCTTGTCAGAGATTCTTCAGAAACAATTCACAAAAGATAAGCAAAAAGATAGGATATTTATTACAAGTGTAAAAGTATGTTTTTTTTTATTATTTTGTTAAAAATAAAATTTAAAAAAAAAACTTGTTTTTGAAAATCGCAACTAAGTTTTTAATTTCATTGTCATTTTTTACTCCATAGAAATTAGATCAAAAAAGAGCTGTTTTGTTAACAAAAATGTAACATTCGTTTTTTTGCTGGAATGTGTTCATTTCGGCATCCTATAAAACATATCTCGATGGTAACTCTGAAAGACCTGTGCAAAAAAAATGGCGGACCAAAAATGGTCACGATTTTCGGTTTTTTGAGTTTATCTCGAAAAGTAAAAGCTGTAAAATGTTTCAAACAAAAGTGATAGAGAATTAAAAAACCTATCGGTGCATATGATATAAGTTATAGGTGGCGCCACTAGTTATCGAGGTATATATATATTTTTTTTTTTTGACAAAATTTACGGTTTCTGTTTTTTTTTAAAAAAAAAAGGATATTTATTAACAAATTACCAATTTAAAATTTAACATAAATATAGGTATTATTATTATTCTAAAAAAATGTGTAAATATTCCAAGAAATTCGATATCAAAGTTGAGCTGAGAAATTTTGCAACAACCAATTGTTGCACCAAAAGAAATTGCAATAACTTTTCACGAGACGGTGATAAAAATTTTTTAATGCATGCATTGGATTAGTATTATTTCCGATCTAAAAAATAAATTTTTAATTTTAGATGAAAAAAACGTTTTTTATTTTCAAAAATTCATAATGGCGTGGCAAATGAATATTAAGGGCGTAAATTTGCAAAAGATGCTTTTTAATACATGTACTTTACTTGTGAATTTTTTGGAACCAAAAAATACACTTCCATACGATCTGTGAACCTTCGAAAATTGGGCCGAATCTAATCGAAAATAGCTGCTGCAGGCCCCTGTCGGCGGGTTGCCATAATTCAGACGCATTATTCATTGGCCCTTGAAGGAAACTTATGCATCACAAGTAATATTTCTAATATTGATGTTGTTTTATTAATTTATATGATAGTAACAATTTGTTTATTCATATTAATTATTATTTGGTTTATTAACAAAATTTTTACAAAAAAATTATAGAGAAAATCATACAAATATTCAGTTATATATTACATATTCTACTGTTTTTTTTTCCTTTATATTCTTATTATCTAACAGTTTATTAACAAAATTTTTACAAAAAATTATAGAGAAAATCATACCAATATTCAATTATATATTACATATTATACTGTTTTTTTTTTCCTTTATATTATTACTACCTAATGGCTTATTAACAAAATTTCTACGAAAATTTCTATAAGCAAATCATATAAATATTTAATAATACATTAATAGTTTATTAACAAAATTATGCTCTTTAATTTTATAACTTTGAATTAGGACAAATTAATATCATTGATCGCTAATTATTTTCGTATTGTTGGCGCGTTAGAAACAGATGTATAAATCGGATGTATAATGACTGTGGTTGTTCTGCGCAGCATCCATTTTGGAGCAATTCGGAGTTAACGTATTATACAGGGTGTTTGATACATCGATAGAAAGTTTGGAAGAGGTGATAGAGAATGTCATTTTGAATAATTTATGCCATATATGCCTTAGAACAAAAATGCACGGTTGTCGAGTTACAGCACATTTTATAATTTTTTCGATTTTCTGGTAATTGGTGATTTTTTATGACACTGGTATAATTTTTCGGTTTGAAATATTTTTTTTCTTATTCTTTGGTTCATACACTATAATAACAACAAGAGGACTAAAATTAAAATAACACACAGAAAACTGTGCACTCAAAAATGTTATTCATCTACGAAAATTCAATTTTCATCATAGACTTTAGTGATGTTTTTTTCTAACAGTGAGAAAGATAAATGCATTCAATTTATTTTAAAAATAACTTTGTTAAATTACCTTTACAGTGTTTGTCGAAACCCGTATCAATAGAATATTACATACATTAAATTCAGGGAAGATATTCATATTAACAAAATTAATAATTTTCTCTATTCACTTTTTCTTAATTTAATTAAAATACAAAATATCTAATGTATTGCATTGGATGTTCTGAACGCCTAAAAAATTAATTTTTGTGTTTCTGTTCACCAGGCCAGTAATTGTTATTTGTAAAATAAACATAAACAAAATAAAAACGTCAATACATAACCAACTAGTTTTTTTTTAGCCAACCATACAGATGATATCGGCTTTAGTGCTGGTCACACACATCTTGCAGTTGTGTTTTACACCAGTTCAGTGTTCACTTGCTAAATTTAAAATTGACTTGTTGACAAAACAATGGCTACTTTTTCCAATTTAGAAAACTGATATAATTTTCATGTATGGTAGAGCAGACGGCAATGCAGCTGCAGATCAAAGACTATACCGAGATCGATTTCCTGGAAGAAGAGTTCCCAATGTACAAGTTTTTATTAACACATATCGCCGTATTTGTGAATCCGGTAATCTTCTATTCAGAGAAAGATTGCATGCAGACAGACATGCTGTCGAAGTAGAACAACAAATTTTGGATTCATTTGATGCAGATCCAAACACTAGAAAAGTAACTAATCAGCTTAATTTATCTACTTGGAAAGTGAGAAACGTTATGAAAGTTGAAGGAAAATATCCATTCCATTACACCCCGGTTCAAGGCCTTGAAGAAGGTGATCCAGCATGGAGAATTCTGTTTTGCCGTTATTTGTTAAAGCTGATATGGAAGATGGACTTTTCTAAAAAAGTATTTTATGGTTCGATGAATCGCAATTTTCTCGGGAGGGAATCACCAACTTCCACAATCTGCATTATTGGGCTGATAAGAATCCGCAAATGAAAAAAGAAATATTCTTCCAACAGCAATTCGGTGTAAATGTATGGGAAGAGGTAATCGGAGGAACTTTCATTGGGCCATATTTCCTTCCTGAACATTTAAACGGAGACAATTACTTAAAGTTTTTGAAATACTATTGAACGTAAGAGACAAAATAATTTTCCAGAACGACGGATGTCCAGAACATTATCAGTTTGACGTAAGAGATTTTTTAAATGAAACATTATCAAATCGTTGAATAGGAAGCAACGGTCCAATATTGTGGCTTGCGAGGTTCCCAGACTTGACGCCTATAGATTTTCACATCTGGGGACTGAATGAAAGAACTTGTCTATAAAGTTGAAATAATAGACCATAATCAACTAATTGAAAGAATTAATGAAGCAGGTGTCACACTTACGGAAAAAATGAGACTTGGCTATTTTCGATTAGATTCGGCCCAGTTTTCGAAGGTTCACAGATCGTATGGAAGTGTATTTCTTGGATTCGTTCACAGATAAAGTACAAGTATTAAAAAGCATCTTTTGCAAATTTGAGCCCTTAATATTCATTTGTCACGCCATTATAAATTTTTGAAAAAAAAAAGTTTTTTTCCCCCAAAATTAATTTTTTTGAGATTGGAAATGATACATCTAAATCCAACTCACGCATTAATAATTTTTATCTCCATCCGGTGAAAAGTTATCGCAATTTTTTTTGTGCAAAAATTGGTTTTTGCAAAATTTGTCGGTTCACGATCGAGAAAAAAAAATTTTTTAATAGTTCTTCAAAATATAAAACAATACAAATAATTTCCATTAAAATTGAACATTGTATCTTAATTAGGAGAGCAGAAAATTGAGGTTGAATTTTCAACTTTCACATCGAATTTCTTGGAAAAAAAAAACTTGCAGATTCCGGGTTTGACATACTTTTTTAGAATGATAATACCTATGTTTATGTTAAATTTTAAATCGATAATTTGTTAATAAATGTCTTTAAAAAAAAAAACAAAAATCGTAAATTTTGTCGAAAAAAAAATGTATCTCGACAACTAGTGGCGCCACCTATAACTTATATTATATGAGTCGGTAGGTTTTTTAATTCTCTACAACTTTTGTTTGAAATATTTTTCGATACAACTTTCATTTTTTGAGATAAACTCAAAAAACCGAAAATCGTGATAATTTTTGGTCCGGCATTTTTTTTGCACAGGTCTTTCAGAGTTACCATCGAGATATGTTTTATAGGATGCCGAAATGAACACTTTCCAGAAAAAAAAAACAATGTTACATTTTTGTTACTGATGAGAGTCTATTTTCCATGGAATATTTGTCTTCAGCGCCCCAAAATTAACAAAAAATGCACTTTTCATACAAGATACAACAAATAAACTAAAATTTATTGCGTAGTGTTATCATCACATCCTTTTTTTTGCATGGCAACTATTCATCATTATTACACTGTCTCTCTTATACTTTCTTTGGAATTTAAATCATATCTGTTGAATCTGTTCATAAAATATATCTTTAACCTTTTCTTTTTTTGAATTTGTTGGTGCATTTACGCCTATTATATTTCGAAATTTTGCTCTAAATCGACTCCACACTATTTTGTCAGTTGTGCTTGCTCATTCTATGAGTTCTTTTGCTGTTTTTTATTCAAAATAATATTTTCTTGCTTTCTTTGCTTCCTCTTCAGAATTTTTTGAAACTAGTATTTGAATTACATTTAAATTTATTTGTCCTCCTACATTCCATTTAGATTCACTCAATTCAAGAATATTAATGTCATAGTTTTCCATTTTTATAACTATACACAGGCAATAGAATATGGCGCACAAGTTTGAAACTGTTTCGACAATATAGTAATGATATGAAAAAAACACAAATCCACCTGGAATTAATTTAAAAATAGTGTAGAGTGTAATTCTATAATTAATGAAACAATTGTTGATTTTTCTTTTTTTTTTCTTTTAGTGCATTATTTTGAAATCTATTTTTTGATAATTTATTGAGTGTTCCTACTTAGTCATGAATTATTCGTCCATGTAATTTTAATAAAAATATGTACCCATTAAATTTATTATAAAATATTACCTATTTAAGTATCCACCTCTAGATATAAAATACCTATTGAACATCAATCACCTAGCCAGCTTTCGCCCCTTTAAGCTGGCTACTGGGAGTTTTCCTTATTTTGATCACTGTCAGAAACAGTACTGCTGGTACAGCGGCTTTGTACACGCCCCTCTTGGTCACACTTACAACAACGAATTCTATTTCTGCTATGGAAGGTTGTGTTTCTGTTGTCATGTGTTATTTGTTTGTTTAAAAATTCTTGCATCTCCCTCATTAGCTTCATATGAAGAATTCCTCTTAGTATTGCGATCATCCTGGGAAACGTTGACCCTTCTTATCATTCTTTCTTGGTCCTTTAAGGTCTATTTGGCTGTTTCAAAGTTTCAAGCATAAGCAAGAGCTTCAGAAATTTTCTTAAAGCGGGCCATTTTGAAAGTTTGACTTGTTCTGGGTCACGTAAACCTTCAGTAAAACTATTTACTACTAACTCTAGCTTTATTTTTTCCAGATATGTTGGGTAAGTCAAATTTATTAGCCTTATTATATCCGCCTCATATTCTTGGAGACTTTCGTTGTATTTTGTCTTTTTCCTTGAGGCTCGACCTTATAAACTTCTCGGAGGTGGCCTTTCCCATTACGCATCTCCAGAAAAGTAAAAATAAGCTGGTAACTATTCTGTTTTTCTTCGGGAACGTTACGTAGGACCTCCATAGCGTCACTTCGTCGTGCTAGAACAAGAGCACGTACATTCTCCACTTTTCAATTATATTAAATTGTAATTATATTAAGTTTTAAGGGTGGGTTTTTCCCCTGTTTTTCACATACCTACTTATTTTATATTCTAACCACATTGGTGAATTTCTTAATAATTATAGGTTAGTTTAAATTCTAACTTTGTAATTAATATTCTAGTGTAGAGTGTAATTCTATAATTAATGAAACAATCGTTGATTTTTATTTTTTTTTTCTTTTAGAGCATTATTTTGAAATCTATTTTTTGATAATTTATTGAGTGTTCCTATTTAGTCATGAATTATTCGTCCATGTAATTTTAATAAAAATATATACCCATTAAATTTATTATAAAAAGATTACCTATTTAAGTATCCACCTCTAGATATAAAATACCTATTGAACATCAATCGGACTCACTCAGTAGCTCATTCAGCTCGTACAGGGGGGTCGACACTTCAAAAACAAAAAGGTATAAATTCACTCCACACGCTACCAGGACGAAAAGACAATGGCGACACATTGTTTCAAGGGTTTTCGGTGTGGAGGATCGAATAAATTACCAATCGGACCACCGTGCAGGCAGCTGCCAATGTTTTTCTATAAGAGATACGGCACGCGAATGCCGATATTCATTGCCACTTAGTATTAAATTTTGAGTGGCTATAGAATTTAATAGGTCGTATCATATCTGTAACAATATAGGTTACAACTTTTGAAATAATAGCGGAGTCGTGCTACTTTTCAAGATGTGTTTTGAACACAATTACAGGATTTTGTTTAATTCAGAAATCAGTTTGTTGCAATTATTTCCCATAAAACTTAGTGAGATCTAACTTGATGCTAACTCTATAGTATCCTTATCTAACACTTTGATTTCGAAATTTCCATAAGTCTATATCTTAAGTTAAATGACATTAAGTGATGTTACAGTTTCACAGGACAAAAATATGAGAGCTACTAGTAATATTGAAAGAAGAAAAATTAACATTTAGAAAACGGGGATAAGTCTCGTGGGTCTATTTTACATATATCTGTAAGTCTCTAGATCTTAAGTTAGGTTACTAGTTGAAAGACGAGACAAAATAGACAATATTTATATCCGACCTATTTATAGAATATTATTTTTGGCTTATCGTGACAATCCTTACGCTGGTGAATACAAGTAATAATAATACTACTTCTTTATTTCAAATTACAAACGTCTTATATATATATATATATATATATATATATATATATATATATATATATATATATATATATATAGCATCAATACGAGGTAAGAGAAACTCTCTTTCTTTACAACATCATTAAGTCTTCTGAAGTCAATACAGAATCTAGTTGAGCCATCTTTCTTCTTAACTAATACAACTGGGGCTGTCGATGGGCTTTGAGAAGATTCTATAATGCCTTGGATCTGCTTATTTTTAAGCATCTTTTCCACCTCGTCACGTTTTGTTAGTGGTATTTGCCTTGGAGCTTGTTTAATTGGAGTTGCTTCACCAGTATTCGATGCTCGATTATATTGGTCCTTCCCAACTCTTTATCAGAAAACATCCAAATTTCTTCTTAAAAGATCTTCTAGTCTAGCCGCCTGAACTTGATTCAATAAAGGTGTTGATGTACTAACTAGGTCTTAGAGTACCTTAAATAGATTAGCAGGTAATCTTTCAGCTTGTAACGGGATAACGGTAACTATCATATCGACAGGTTAACAGGTAGTAATCTTGTCACCTTTTCTGATCCGCTGAAGGTAATCCTTTAAGTTCAGCATCTTGACAATAGAGTGCTTCTTTTATTCTGGATTAATGTTCTTGCAGGAAGAATTTCTTTTGTATCCAAAGAGCGATCTTGAATTGGTTCAACCAAAACTACTTCACCTTCTTCGGAATCATCAAACTTTACTCTTACTATACATTCTGAACTTGGTGATAACATCGCATCTTCAAGAAGTACAACTTCCCGAGTCGACTTCTATTTTTCAGTAGGTTCATAACAATTTCTTCATTTCTAGTTCGCCGTACTCGTTGAGAAAGATCAAGGAGAAGCTTCTGGTGTTCCATGAGATCTAGACCTAGTATTACTTCGTCCAAAATATCAGCAACAATAACTACATGTCTGAAAATGGTGCTTCCCTGGGTTATTTTTGCTTCATGACTCCCTTTCATCAACAAATTTTACATTGAGCCATGATATTCGGCTTTAAAATAGTGTGAGTCGAACCAGTATCTAATACCATTTCACATACCCGACCACCAGCCCAGCCGGGATACCTTAATTGGTAGCACCTAGCCAGCTTTCGCCTCTTTAAGCTGGCTACTGGGAGTTTTCCTCATTCTAATCAGTGTCAGAAACAGTACTGCTGGTACAGCGACTTTGTACATGCCCCTCTTGGCCACACTTACAACAACGAATTCTATTTCTGCTATGGGAGGTTGTGTTTCTGTTGTCATATGTAATTTGTTTGTTTAAAAATTCTTGCATCTCGCTCATTAGCTTCATATGAAGAATTCCTCGTTAGTATTGCGATCATTCTGGGAAACGTTGACCCTTCTTGTGATTCTTTCTTGGTTCTTTGAGGTCTAATTGGCTGTTTCAAACTAAAAGGCATAAGCAAGAGCCTCAGAAATTTTCTTCAAGCGTGCCATTTTTAGAGTTTGACTTGTTTCTGGGTCACGTAAACCTTCAATAAAACTATTTACTACTAACTCTAGCCTTATTTTTTCCAGATATGTTGGGTAAGTCAAATTTATTAGCTTTATTATATCCGCCTCATATTCTTGGAGACTTTCGTTGTATTTCGTCTTTTTCCTCGGAGTTGGACCTTATAAACTTCTCGGAGGTGGCATTTCCCATAACGCATCTCCAGAAAAGTAAAAATAAGCTGGTAATCATTCTGTTTTTCTTCGGGAAGGTTACGTAGGACCTCCATAGCGTCACTTCGTCCTGCTAGAACAAGAGCACGTACCTTCTCCACTTTTCAATTATATTAAGTTGTAATTATAGTAAGTTTTAAGGGTGGCTTCTTTCCCCTGTTTTTCACATATCTACTTGTTTTATATTCTAACCACATTGGTGAATTTCTTAATAATTATAGGTTAGGTTAAATTCTAACTTTTTAAATAATATTGTAGAGATATCTTGAAGAAAAGAAAAATAAATTCTCGCAAACTTGACAGAATCAAACAAGGGTTTTTCCTTATCAAGACTTACAAATTTGAACAGACTGCATCCCAATAACCCTAGTTCTGAATATTGTTTCTTAACTAGTCAATTGCGACTACTTCCCCCTTTATATATATATATATATATATATATATATATATATATATATATATATATATATATATATATATATATATATAAGAAAAATGCGAACAGTTAATGCAAACCTCGTTCCAACCATATCCTTTCCGTGTTAGAGGTTGCACAGTTTGAACAAATTGCTACAGAACACAATCTATCCTATTCCACCACCGAGAAGAAAGTCTAAACTTACCCTTCCCGCCGTAGTGATATGGCAGAGGTACATGTTTCGTCTCTATTAGACTCATCAGGGTACCAACATGCACCTGTCTGTGCAAAGGACAGATTATATATATATATATATATATATATATATATATATATATATATATATATATATATATATATATATGTTTATACGGATTTCACGGATTCCTCCGTGTGAGATGCATTAGCAGTGGTTATATCCACATTATGCTGTTGTAGTGCTGAAATCACATTCAGCAAACGTACAACTATATGCAACTCCGTATTTAAGTGAAATAAATGCGAAACAGTAAATGCAAACTTCTCTCCATCATATCCCTTCTGTGTTAGAGGTTGCACAGTTAGAATAAACTGTAATAAAACACAATTCATCCTATTCCACTACCATCGAGATGGTGGCCTACCTGTACCACCATACCGAGAAGAAAGTCAAAGCTTACACTCCCCGCCACAGTGATACGGTAGAGATACATGTTTCGTCTCTCACTGTTTCGCATTTATTTCACTTAAATACGGAGTTGCATATAGTTGTACGTTTGCTGAATGTGATTTCAGCACTACAACAGCATAACGTGGATATAACCACTGCTAATGCATCTCACACGGAGGAATCCGTGAAATCCGTATAAACATATATAAACCATCCGACGAGAGGTCGGCGAAGCCGCGTTCAGTGTTGCATACTTCCTTCCGATCTATCCTTTGCACAGCCAGGTGCATGTCGGTACCCTGATGAGTCTAGTGAGAGACGAAACATGTATCTCTACCGTATCACTGTGGCGGGGAGTGTAAGCTTTGACTTTCTTCTCGGTATGGTGGTACAGGTAGGCCACCATCTCGATGGTGGTGGAATAGGATGAATTGTGTTTTATTACAGTTTATTCTAACTGTGCAACCTCTAACACAGAAGGGATATGATGGAGAGAAGTTTGCATTTACTGTTTCGCATTTATTTCACATATATATGTATATATATATATATATATATATATATATATATATATATATATATATATATATATATATATATATATATATATATATATATATATATATATATAAATGAATCCCTATTTCCCTTGGTCACGCCATAACTTGAGAACGTCTTTACTGATTTCCTTCATTTTTTTTTTAAGTTTTCTTATTCTTTGTAGAAGGTTCTTACGAAATGAAAATTTAAGAAAATTGCGCATAAAATTGGAAAATTAGAGAAAATTGTGCATAAAATTGGAAAATTACACGAAAAGTTGACGACTATTTAAACTTCAAGCGTATGATGACAGTTCTTGCGTTTGACAGTTCGCACGCCGTAAAAAAAATATAGCCGACAGAGAGCTTTGTGTGAACTGTAGATTAAATTAAAATAGACGGTTTGAGCTGTAGGGAAAAATTTACTGTGAAAAATTTAGATTTTTTGGCATTTACTGGCAACAGAGATAAAGACAAGTAAGGTTAACATAGAGTAAAAATAAATATATACAAAGATACTATAAACACAAATCACACATTATAAGTTTGGTTTGCAATTGACAGTTCGCGCGCCCTATATCGTTTAACAACTGCATCGATCGCGGGTATCTATCGATCAAAATTTTTTTTATTCATTTCTTAGTGCATAGTCCATTCGATCTGAACATTTATCCAGTTTTCAGTTTGTTCAGTGACTTTTTTTTGAAAAGAGGGTCTACAATGCCACCAATTAGACGTACCAACATAGGTTAAAGAACTCGCAATTTTGCAAGTTAAAGATATATACGAGCAAGTCAAACTGACTAGCAACGCGAAGCGCGAAATGAAGTTGAACGGAATCCATGGAATGGAAATCAACAACGTAGAAATGTCGCGTTTAATCCCCATCGAGCTGCATTCAATTATAATGTGGTAATCGATTACAGTTCACAGCAAATCGTTGCTATTGAACGAATGAACGTTGTGTGTCCACAATGCAAGGCATTGAAGTTTAAAAATGAAGCCCCTTTATTGTGTTGCGCCAGTGGCAAAGTCAAATTGACGCCATTGGTATCGCCACTAGAGCCACTACATTCATTGGTTTCCGGAAATGGGCCAGATTCTATACATTTTTTGACTCATATCCAGCAGTACAATAATTGCTCTCAAAGGACGTCATTTGGTGCAACAAAAGTTATTCGAGATAACTGTATGCCTACTTTGAAGGTAAGTATAATATGAAACAATAAACATTTGCCACCATGTGACTGGTGCAAAATGCGTTGGTAGCCTTCAATTAACACGGTGTAAAGTACGTTGGTAGATCTAAATTGCCAAAAGCATCAAGAAATGAGTGTGTTTACAGAGGTTAATGAGGGAATAGCAATGCTACCAACGTATTTTGCTAGCCACATGGCGGTACAAACACTTCGCTATACAATTACTAATATTACACCTATTTACTCTTGCAGACTCAGGGTCAAATATGTCATCGAACAGGTTCTTTATTGCCAACTCCGTATAGTAACTACAAATTTTTGCAAATTTATTTTATGGGTGATTCAGCAAGACAAGTCGATCAGCGTTGTGCGCACAACAATTCGGTGAAAAGACAAATTGTGGAACAACTCCGAACATTTTTCCATCAACACAACGAATTGGTTGCATTATTCAAGACCACATTTGACCGCATGCCTGATAACCTGATATCCACAAAATTATCATCAGGGCCTATAAGACGCCTGCAGGACAACACGCAAGACGTTTTAATGCGCCAACAATTGATGAAGTCGCGGAACGATCAACCGCAGCGTGTGTCCGAAACACATCGATCATATGATGCATTACAATATCCTATCTTATTTTGGCAAGGTGAAGATGGGTATCATTTTTCAAACAAGATGATAAATCCAGTTACAGGTAAGGAACCAACCTTCTTTTACTAATCTTCCTTATACACAACGTTACTTCATCTTATTAACACATAAATTTATTTACATTCGCCGATTCTAACAAAAAAATTAGTTCAATGAATTATTATTTATACAGACTGATGGTTCGGGAAAATGAGGACAATCACATCTTAAAAGGTCGGCGTCTATTTCATCAATATGCTGTGGATAAGTACGTCAAAATTGAAACTGAGCGATTGACATTTATCAGGTTGAACCAGACAAAACTCCGTTCCGAGGAATACATTCATCTTCGAGATGCCATCAATACTGACGGAAACGCACAGAATGTCGGCAGAATGACTATTCTCCCAGCACCATCCGTCCGCGACATATGCATGAATATGCCCAACATGCTATGTCGTATGTACGTCATTATGGCACACCAGATTTGTTTATCACGTTCACGTGCAATCCGCTGTGGACAGAAATTCGACAAGAATTATTTCCTGGCCAATCACCTAGATAAATAAATAGATAAATAAATATATACATAAATAGATAATAGATACATTTATTCCAGTTCGAATTGAATATTCATACTTAAGACAGGACAACGTCTGTCGGGTCAGCTAGAATAAATAGAATATAGAATATAAAATATAGAATATAGATAGATAAATAAATATATAGATAAATAGATAATAGATACATTTATTCCAGTTTGAATTGAATATTCATAGTTAAGACAGGACAACGTCTGTCGGGTCAGCTAGTATATATATATATATATATATATATATATATATATATATATATATATATATATATATATACACGCTCCTAGTCATCTGTATATCAAAAACACATTGAGTTGATTCCAATAAACGTGAGTGTTCGACTTATCAGAGGCTCTAACGTTTCCCTAGATGTTCTATAAACTTTAAAATATTTTCCCTTCACTTTTTCTCTCCACGCCTTGAAATTGTTCCAATCTGAAAATTTTGATTACCGACAAACTAACAATATTTATTAAAATACCAGCTACAGGTATATCAAATAAAGACAATCATGTTTCTAATAATTGTTTCTCATCCACTTTAAGTAAAATTAAATAATGTTTCTTACCGAAATAATATCTTGACTATAATTATATGATAACAAAAAATATTTGAAACAAATTACCAGTGATTCATAACTTTTTTTGTCTCAACCCGGATTATTTCGACTACATTGTCAAGTGCAAAATAGACAAATTAAACTTATATGGGAAACTTTACAGAGACCCTATCAATAAAATCTTTAATAAAACGTAGTTTTACAATGTTGGCAGCCGGCCATAAAGCCACAAAAACTATTTACGATTTTACTGACTCCGGGTAGTAAATAACCTGGTGGCAGAAGTAAATCAAGCGAAATTTATTGACGGCAGCGGCGTAAATAACCGCAAGTAATTGACTCGCATCGGGTTTAATAAATGCGATTAGCGAGTTAGTTCACACGAATGGTGTATAAAGCGTAGGGCTAAATGAGAGGTAAGCACGCGTCGGCCTTAATATACAGGATATATTATAATTTTTTGTGGTAAATACAGGGTACTGACAATTTTATCCGGTGACAAAAAATCAAGAGAAAATTACTGACGACAGCGGTATAAATAACCGCCAGTAATTGACACGTATCGATTTTTTAAGACCGATTTTGCAATGAGTTCACACAATTAATACACAAACGTTATGCTAAATGACAGGTATGCAGGCGTTAGGCATAACATGTAGAGTATATTATAATTTATTTATTTATGTATTTATTTATTTGCATGTATGGGGTGTCTCATTTTTTAGCCTTTTAGGGTGTATTGGAGTTATTATCCACAATAGAGTGTTGCGGTTTTCACTTTGGTATTCTACTTTTTAACGAAACAAAAGATTCCAGTGTAAAATTTGGCATGGCTCTCTTAGTTTTTAATCTACAGGGTGGTTTTGAAAAATCTTCGTTTTTTAGACACATCTCGTATTTCCGTTATGTTTTAATTTTGCGAAAACTGATTTTTATAGAGTTTTTTTACATAGAGTATATTATTTTAGATATTGATTAAGTACAAATTAGGCTCTTTAAAATTATAATTTGTGTTTATTTTATTTTAAAAACAATGTCAGAATTCGATATTTTCAATAATTAACTTTATTTGTAACAGTAGGCCATGGCCAATTTATAAGAAACAAAAGGCAGATGTCCAAAATTTCACAATTTTGTCAGATTGTTATTATTTATGAAATATTTTTATTACGTAGGTGTTTTTATTTTGCTTTGTATTTATTTTATATTTACAATGGCCGTCTACGATAATTATGAAAAGTATGATATGTTAGCATGTTTTATACAAAATGTTATATGAAAGTCTCCAAGAAGCTTCTGAATTATATTTCAATAGGTAATATATTTAAATCATTATCATTAGAATAACTTCCTATATCTGGCGATCGTTTTTGTTCATGTTAGGTATCCAGAAAGAAGGCAACCCTTTCCAGACATATTTGCTCGTTTAAAAAGAAATCTAGTTGAACACAGATCTGGTATTCAGCCTCGTCCTAAAACATAAGTCAAAGAAGACAGGAGGAAAAAAGAAACAAATGTGTTATTTTATGCAGCAGCAACAACTTGATTATCCTGTAGATAAATAGAGGAAGAAGTTGGTGTAGCAATATCTGACGTTGAAATAATTTTGAAAAAGTATAAATACCATCCATATAAATTTAAAATAGTGCAACATTTACACCCCGGAGAAGATAAGTGCTGGGTAACTTTATGTCAGTGGTATTTAGAACAAATCCGCACCAACGAATCTTTTGGCAGATTTATCATCTATTCTGACCAATGTTATTTTTCAAGTACGGGAATTTTTAATCATCACAACACCAGGCATTGGTCTATAGAAAATAACCATTTAATTTTCAAAAGGGCACAACAAGGGCGCTTCGGGGTTGGTGTCGTGTTTTATTTTGGGCGCATAAGCTACAGGATATATGAAAGGGTTCTCACAGCACGTAGATACCTGGAAATTCCTGAGGAAATTATTCGAGAATTGCTTGAAAATGTTTCATTTTTCCCATTTCAATTTAATGTATCTTCAACAAGACGTTGCTCCGAACCAAAACTCTGGGCTGTTAAGGCTATTTCTAGACATTATCTTTCCTCAAAGATGCGTAAGTACCAATCGGCCAGTGAGATGGCCCCCAAGATCTCCCGATCTTTCCGTTTTGGATTTATTTGTGAGGTCTTATACAAAATCAAGTGTATAAGACACAACATGAATCTATAGTGGAACTTCGTGAGGCAATTAGTTTGGTCTTCCAAACTCTTCATAATAGACCTATAATTCTTTTAAATGCAATTAGAAGAATAACAAAACTGTACTGATATTGCATTCGAGAAAACGACCTTCATTTTAAAAACCATCTTTAAAAGAGCTCTTGATTGTTGTTAGTTTCAGTGTTTCTTTTTGTTTTTGTTATTTTAGTTTTATGAAATAATATTGTTCTTGTGTCTTTGCAATCAAATTTCAATATTTTTTATAATAACAGTGTTGTTTAAAGTAAAAAATGCAATAATAATTAAATGTTTACAATTGAAAATATAGAAGAACATGAAAAGTAACTTTTAAGAGTGTCTAATCTTTGGTATAATTATTATTGTCAAAAGTTTGCATTTGTTTCCTATAAATTGACCATGCCTACTGTTACAAATAAAATAAATTATTAAAAATATCGAATTCTGACCTTGTTTTTCAAAATAAAATAAACACATTATATATTTTTTAAAAGCCTAAATTATACTTAATCAATATATAAAATAATATACAGGGTATCAAATATAAACAATCATAATTTTAATTAATATTTCAAAAACTAAACTTTTTAGAAAACAACTGACTACGTCACTAAACTCTACGTAAAAACTTTATAAAAACCAATTTTTACTTTTTTGATAAATTAACGTATAACGGAATTACAAGATGGGCCTTAAAAAACAAAGATTTTCAAAATCACCCTGTAACTTAAAAACTAAGAGACCATGACAAATTTGACACCTGAATCTTTTGTTTCGTTAAAAAGTAGAAGACTAAATAGAAAACCGCAACACTATATCTTTGATAATAACTCCAGTACCCCCTAAAAGTGTCGAAAATGGGACACCCTGTACAATACAGAATAATTTCTAAGTAGTACAAACATCCTATAAACCTAATACAAAAATAATATTAATATTAATCTTTATTTAAAAAATATTCATTATAAATATTGATTAAACAATCGACTTTTCAACCATAATTTGTTCGATGCCCTGTCACAGCAAATAACTGTCTTTGTCGAGTACCAATAATAAATGAGTTTCGGAGATAAATTCTCAAACGGGAATCTATATTTATACAGCAAAAATTTCACAAATTTTGACGGCACCCTTTCAAGCCAATCTATGTGGCACTGATAAAATAGTGCTCAAATGATACAGACGTACTCCAAAATACTACGCACTAAGCTGTTACAAAGCATTTGAATAGCTTTTGTATTTTCTGTTTAAGATCACTATGGCTAATTCGGTTAATTTGACCTTTTTTCTTGTAAATACTCTGGTTAAGAGTAGCACATCATTTTATTTAAGCATTTCCATATTTCGCTACATTGTGTTTAGTAGCTTTCTTATCAATGCTGAATTTATTGATACATTTTTTTTATTCAGATAGATCTCGATTTTCCTGCCTGCTAATATTGGAGTGAAATGTTTTTTGGGTTGCCTAAATGCCTGTGGCTTGAAATATATTTCTTTAATTTAAAAATAACTACCCTGAGACTTATTTAATTTTTGAGAGAAAATACTAATGATTTATCAATTGGATTATTTAACAAATTTATTTATTTCAAATATTTAACTATTGTTGACCAGGGCCAAATTTTTGAGCTGTAATTTCTTTCAATCGTGTCAGCTGAATGCGCCTAAATGAAGTAGTGTTGTGCACAAGCAAGAGTCTTGGTTATAAATGGAGGCTATTTTGCCTTGTCTTTCACTTTTTGTCTTCGATTCGACTAAAGAAACTGAAGACTTCCATCTCTATTTATTGGAACAATCTTTTCGGATGAGGGGCTGGAAAGTCGTTTAAATCATCCTAATAATTAAGTTTTCTGGATTAGTTCCCGTATGTTTTTGCCTGGTTGGAGTTTTTGGGTCATTTTTACTGAAATAAACCTGGGATTTTGGCAGTTTTGTACATTTCGGCAAGAGTAATTCTGTTAGACTCCATCACCATCGGGTAAGATCCATTAATTACAATTTATTAAAACAATTTAATGCCTTAATTTGAATCTAGCCACAGCATGCTGTTTTAAAATTTCATTAAGATCTAAATCGACTACACACCCTTGACTACTATTAAGTTCTATATTTAGCATTAAGGCCCCTACTCTCCGGCATAGGGGTTAGCTCGGCATTTTTGCTCATCTCTACAGGAGCTAACACGCCATCCCCCTAGGACTACGGAAGCATAGATAAATTAAAATCGACAGAAAAGAGCAATTTGCTGTAGGGTGTTTCGAATACATCCCACCGACCCAATAAAATATGTATAGGCCTCAGGCGGTGAATTTGGAGAAAAATAAACAGCACCGAGCATGATAATGTTTGATTATTTTCTCCCAAAAACCCAGAGCTCTCCAAAATATTCACGTCTTTTACATTCTCACACATAAAATTATTCAGAGCAGCAATTACCACTTCTCCTCCTCTCTTATGACCAGTTTTTGCATAATCTCTATCCCGGAGAAAAACCTGATAGTGTGAAGCAAATATTTCACTGCTACTAATTTCCTCACATAATCAAGAATCGATCAATACAAGAAAGTCATAATTACTAGCATTAATTTCTGGCAATATTTTTTCATAGTCTTTATTCTAAAACCCTGTACATTCTGATAATAAAAGGCTTTTATTTCTGAAGAAATACTTTTTGTCGTTGCTTGTTGTTGTTTACGGAGGCCCTTAAGCAAATAAAATAATGTTTTAGGGTATATAGAATACCGGATGATAATCGATCTTCAATGTTGTGACAAAAACAATTCGGGTGGCAATTATTAAGTACCGGCAAGTATGAATCGCATCAAGTTTGCGAATCAGATCACACCAATAGTATATAGTGTTTAAATAAGAAAGCTGACCTTAATATACAGCTGCTGGAATGTCAATAGGACCATCTGGGTAACAATGGAAATGAGATGGTGTATAGACGACAATTTTCAAAAGAAAATGTAATTCTTTTTCGGGTGCCATGTACTATGCCGTACGTTGGCGATCATTTCTCCATTCCATGGTACACTATACCTAGAGTGCCCTCTTTAGCCTGTCTAAATCAGATTGCGGCCAATTTCTTTCACTACGGGGTCAAAAATGTTGTCTTCGACTGCTGTCTGACATCAATTTTTCCCTGGAGTAATAGTTTTGGTACGGAATAGCGAGATTCTCCCAGTATATGCCCTAGACATTTTTCGTTATTTCACAATGTCCATTAATTGTCTTTCTACGCCAGCCCTTCGTTGAATTTCACCATTTGTTCAGCGAGCAGTCCATAGAATACGGATCAGTAGATCCGATTTTGCGTACTAGCTTTAAGTAACCAAGTTTCAATACTATACAATACAATAGACCATACATAACAATGAATGATTCGGATGTGCAGTGGCATATTTATGTGAAGATGGAGATTCATTAATTTGTAGAAGATTGTTTTTGCACTTCCTTTTTCCATTTACTTCTACATCGCATTACCACTTTTCATTTGGAGTGCGGGCTAGATCCACGAATTTTGCGATACGTTCAATATTGTTCCTATTGATATTAAGTGATGTGCTAACGTCTATTAATTAACTTAATTTTATTTTTGGCAGTATTATGTAGCCTGGACTTTTCACCGCACTTTTTGGGTTTTTTTAATAATGGCTAGGGATCCTCAAAGTTGTGAGCTAATATATATATATATATATATATATATATATATATATATATATATATATATATATATATATATATATATATATATATATATTTCATAGCGTTCTACGCCTTCCGGTTCCCAGTCTTCATTGTTTTCGGTCTTCCCAATCCCCTGGAAGTAAGTTTCTTTCGGACATGGCTCTGTTAATGCCCTTAATCCAGGTAACTTTTGGTCTTCCTATTTTTATTTTTTCATTTGGTGTTCATTTTAGGATTTGCTTTGGTAGACATTTCTCCGTCATTCTCTCCACATGTCCATACGATACCAGCTGACGTTGTTCGATTTCATCGAGAATAATTTTCTTTACGCCCATAATCTCTCTAATTCTCTCGTTGGTTATCCGTTCGATCCTTGACTTTCCGGCAGATCTTCGCCAAAAGTCCATTTCAAGAGCCAGCAGTTTACATTCTATAGTTTTATTTATCTGCCATGTTTCACATCCATACAATACAACGCTTTTAAATATTGCATTGTATAAAAGATGTTTTATTTCCGTGGAGATATTTGTTGACCATAATAGTGAGTTTAGGCATCCGATAGCTTTTTTCCCTTTAGTTATTCGCTCCAATATTTCTTCTTCAGTTCGTCCACTTTGACTGATCTTTGTTCCAAGGTAGGTATAATCAGAACAAGATTTTACTATGATATTGTCATCCGCTTCCTAATCTGTTTCTGTTCTTCTCCACCGATACACATATATTTAGTTTTACTGCAGTTGACAGTTAATCCCCACTCTGCGTATTCTTTAAATAGTTTCTTTATCTTGGGTGACATTATTTAATTCTATTCCCATTCTACTGCATGATCTTCTCCAATTCTTTAAAGCTTCATTGAGGTAGATTTTAAAGAGAGTTGGTGATAGACAACATCCCTGGCGAAGGCCTTTGGTCACATGAAAGCTTTCTGATAAATTATTGCCGATCTTAATTCTGGAGAATGCTTGGTCGTATAGCTGTTTGATGTGCTGCTTTTTATTTATTATTCTAATATATTTATCATTTATACCGATCTTCTGTAATCTTTCGAAGATCGCTAGTACTTTACGTTGTTAAAATCTTTCTGGTTGTCAATAATGCAGATGAAAACATCTTGGCTTTAATCATAGCCTTTTTGCACAGGTAATTTCATTCAGAGGAGATCTTCTCTAATGCTAATTCCCTTGATAAAGTCAAACTGTATGTATGTCGACACACATATCTTCACACTTTTAGTATATTCTTAAATGAATTACTCGAAGGAACGTTTAAAACGTATGGCTCATCAAGCTTATGAGTCTGTAATTTTCGGAGTTTTTGAGGTTTGTTTTGTTTATAATGGCAACAATCAGAGACTTTAATCAATCCATAGGGATTTACCCACTGCCATTCGACCTGAAGTTTTACCATTATTCATACAGTTTATTGCATATCTAACTTCAGATTCAAGAATTTTTAGACCACTCATATTTTCAATGTTATTCGTAGGGGTATTTTTATGCTAATCCCTAAACAATATCTCCGGGTAACTCCTCCAAGTTTCCTTAATTTCTTTGGTATCTGAAATCAGTCTTCCTGGTCTATTTCTTATTGACAAAAATGCAGTTCTTTTATCGCTCCAACTTATTTGTTTCATCTTTCAATGGAAATTATGTTGAAAGAGTTCTGCTGCTGAACAAATATACTTACAGACCGAAACTTCGAACTCAGTATATAGAAGGTATCCCCTATTATATCTTTTTATATATTTTTTGCACTATTGTAATACTTATTTTCTATTAATTCGCTTTAACTTAAAACCAAAAGAAAAAAATACCACCTGGGTAACTCCTAAAATTTGAATAATAAAAGATACTATTCTAGCAGCTTGTCCCCTCAGGGGGGTTGTGAGAGTGGTCTTGTCCCGCTTTCACAACTACGGGGCGTGACGTCCCCGGGGCCCCAGTCAGGTTTGTGTATGTCCTGTGGCGTCGTATATGTAAACCGTTCTCGGAGGGTCGGTGGTTGTTGAAGAAGTGCTCTCCGAGGATGGTGGCTTGCCTTAGCCGGCTGGCCAAGTGGAAGGGGACCACAATAAAAACCCCCCCAAGTTAGGGTGTCTTCGGACAAGCCAGGGCTGCGTGGTTTGGGGGGAGTCAAATCTCTATTGTTCGTTAACTCCAAGAACCGGGCGCCTCTTGGTTTCAGTAACGCCTTCCCACAGCATGCGGGACACTGCTGTGGGTGACCATTTATTTCCTCCGCGACTCGTGGGAACAAATATGGCCCAGAAAAAAAAAGGGGGGTTGATGCGCCCCTAATAGCATCAAATCAGCACTCTAGGTACAAGAGAACCTAGAGTAGAATCCCCAGTTATTTCTCCTATAATGAATTCCAACAGATTTTTTACCATAAAAATGAAAGATGGTGGCTCTTTCAAGGAAATGTCACCCTTTTTAATTCACCATTCATTAAAAGGTTTTTTCGGAACACTGAAAAATACATCCAAACTCAATAGTGGAAATTTATTAATAGAGGTCAGTAATCAAAATCAATCAAACATCGCTCATACACTAGACAAGCTCCACACCTATGAAGTTGAAGTTGCGCCTCATAGTGCTCTAAACACTTTGAAGGGAGTCATTTCATGTAATGATCTGGCATACTGTTCAGATGAAGAAATTTTGCTCAATCTCGAGGAACAAGGTGTCACCAGCGTTTTTAGAATCCCCTCTAGGGATCCCACTAAACCTTCCTCCACATTCATTTTATCCTTTAATACTCATTCCCTCCCTGATAAAATTAAAGCAGGATATCTTTCAGTCAGAGTGCGTACTCACATTCCAAACCCCCTCAGATGTTTTAATTGCAATCACTTCGGTCACGCTGCCAGCAAATACAAGTCCCCAGCTACATGCCCATCCTGCGGACATTATCTCCATCCCGACTCTCCATGTAGTTCAAAACCCGTTTGTGTAAACTGCCAAGAGGAACACTCCTCACGGTATAAAGGTTGCAAAGTGTACAAAAAAGAATTCGAAATTCAAAAAATCCGTACTGTTCATAAAATCCCATATTATGAAGCAAGAAAAATGTATAATGATTCAAATCCAAACTTCATATCACCTTACAGTTCAATCGCAGCAAAAAACACAGTACCCATACCCCAAAAAGTTTCAACCGCTACCCAGTACGACCCCCCGCCATTAGTCGAATCTCTGCCTTCTACTTCCCAAAAACCCAACTTACCCACATCCTTCTCCCTAAATCCTTCCCCAGACCCCCTCCTAAATCCTTACTTCCTCCTCCCAAGCCCTCCCATCACCCAACTCCCCCCAAACTTTCCCTTAAACCCCAATCAACTAAAACGACATCAACTTCAACCACACCATCTCCAAAAACGCCAACTACATTAATATCTACATCTCAAAAGAAAGATCTCAAACCCCAAAAACAAAAACCCGCAAATAAATCAATTCCAGTAAACCTAATAAAAAGAAAGCCTCATAAATGGCTCCCTCAATTATTTAATGGAATATTAATGGAATTAGATCCCATTTCGCAGAACTTCATCTCATAATTAACACTTTTAAACCCCTTTTCCCTTTGATCGAAGAAGCAAATTACAGACCAGGAGACAAAGTAAACATTAAAAAATATAATAATATTAGATGCGACAGAGTTAACCCTAATAGGGTCTCTGGAGGACTGGCAACCCTCATCGGGGATAACATTCCCTATCAGGAAATTCCTATCGTCTCCCCTACGAAGTCTGCACTGCATCAGTATATATTGCCAACAAAAAAATATCCCTCTGTAACCTATATATTCCCCCATCCTCTTCCCCATCTCAAGTAGACATTTCAAACATCATTTTTCAACTCCCTCCTCCCATCGTATTAATGGGAGATCTGAATGTCCATGGCACTTTATGGGGATCACAGCACACAGATAACAGGGGCAAGATAATATCGGACATTATTTCCCTCTATAATCTGGTTCTCCTGAACGATGAATCTCCCACATACATCTCACCAGCACATGGTACGTTTTCATGTTTAGATTTGTCTTTTTGTAGTCCCAGCTTATCCTCTGATCTGCAATGGAGCGTTTTTGATGATAACCATGGTAGCGATGGCCACTTCCCTACATATTTAGAAATAGCTTCCTTTAATGCGCCTTCACCTCCTTCTTCTTATTACATCTTTAAAAAAGCCAACTGGGATCTTTTCAAATCCTCCTTCAGAACTCCTACTCCATCGTCAAACATTGACATGCCAAACTTCGTCAATGCTATTCTTTCTTCAGTCGAAGAAAGTATTCCCAAGGCTGAATTAAGATACAACAGGCCCCCAGTTCCTTGGTGGAATGATGAATGTAGATCTTTCATTAAAAACAGAAAGCGAGCCTTGAATAAACTTAAAAACTCTCCCTCTCAGGAAAATTTGAGAGAAAAGACTCAGAGCAGTTGCTAGGAAAACCATCCGACAAGCTCGATATAATTGCTGGAATTCCTTCACAGAATCAATTGGTCCCCACCTAAACAGCTCCACATTATGGAAAAATATCAGTAAACTCAAAGGAAAATGTTACCACTCGATATCTGGCATTGAGTTAAACTTAAAATTGGATCACCGATCCCAATGCAGTGGTAGACATCTTTGCGACTCACTACTCCAGCATCTTTACTAATGGACCCTCCCATCACCTTACCCGCTCGCAAAATGTTCCTCTTTTGTCATACAACCTCCCTATCACCTTAGATGAATTACAATATGCCATTAAGAAAAGCAGGGACTCGGCACCGGGTCCTGACAAAATTAGGACTTCCTACATCAAAAACCTACCCCCCCCCCCCCCAAGGCTTAACTTTTCTCCTTAATATGTATAATCAAATTTGGACAAATGGCTTTTTACCCTCCTCTTGGAAGGAATCCCTTCTCATCCCCATACATAAACCAGAAACGCCCAAAACCATCCCCTCTATCGTCCGATTGCTCTAACTAGTCATATTTGTAAAATCTTGGAAAGAATTATTAACTTTCGTCTATCTTGGTTCCTCGAAAAAAGGGACATCTTACTAAAAGAACAAATGGATTTCAGACGAGAGCGCTCAACCCTTAATCATCTGGTCGGTTTAGAAATTAACATACAAACAGCATTCCGCAACAAGCATCACTTAACCGCCGCTTTTCTGGATTTAACATCTGCCTTTGACACTGTTGACAGAAATTCCATCCTATGTTCCCTACAAGATTGTGGCATTAAAGGCAATATGCTCCACTTCATTGAGGAATTTCTCAGAGATCGTTCATTCCGAGTAAAAATCAACAACTGCTTATCTAGCTCCTACCCACAACCTTCCGGTGTACCCCAGGGATCAGTCTTGAGCCCTACCCTATTTGTCATTGCTGTGAATAGCATTAAATCTCACATTCCCTCAAGTCTCCCTTCGCTTATTTGCTGATGACATCCTAATCTATCACGCCTCCTCGGACAAATCGATAAGCGAGAGATTTCTCCAAACGAACCTTACTAACCTCAACCAATGGGCCTCCTCCTTGAGATTATCTATCTCCCCTTCCAAATCAGCTACTGTTCACTTTTGTAAACGTAGATCTTGCCTTAAAACTTCTTCTATACTTCTAAACTCCAATCCCATTCCCAACCCCCTGCCCACAAATTCTTGGGTCTATACTTCGACTCCTCTCTAAACTTTGGACAACACATTGACTACCTTAAGGCTAAGTGTTCCAAAGATCTCAACATTTTAAGAATGCTCTCGGGCATTAAAAGGGGTTCCCATCGTATCTCATTATTAAGACTACATAACTCTCTCATCCTCTCAATACTGGATTATGGTTCGGTGGCATATGCATCTGCCCCTCCTTACCTTATCAAAAGACTAGATCCCATCCATAATAGCGGATTACGAATGGCCCTGGGAGCTTTCCGTACCAGTCCCACCCCCAGTTTATACTACGAGTCAGAACTTCTCCCCCTTCATCACAGAAGAAATCTATTGCTGCTAAACTATGCAAACTCTCTGAAATTTAGACCCTTTATACCTCATTCCAAATATTTCTTGCATTTCCCCCCGCCTCCCAATAATAGTATGTCTGGCTCACTTATAAGATTCCTTTTACTGTGTCAAACCACCTCTCACCCGCTCCCAGACCCGATCACTCGTGAAAGATTCACATTCCCTCCATGGAACTCATCGCCTATCATAACCGATCTGTCCTTTCTGGAATAATCTAAGGAGACCTGCAACAGAGAACTCCTTAGAAAGTACTTTAATGAACCCACTCACACTAAATACAGAGATAATGCAATGGTATTTACTGACGGATCCAAGACCGATTCTAGAGTTGGCGCAGCTGTCTTTTTTTCCCCTCATAAGTACTCTTACTCCCTACATCCCTCCTCCAGTATCCTATCTGCAGAACTGATTGCGATTTTAAGGCCACTGAGATAATAAAAGGATCCCACAAAAAATTATGGACCATCGCCACTGATTCCTTAAATTCTATTACCTCTCTAAAATCATATAATCCCACTCACCCTCTGATCATAAATATAAAATACAACCTGACAAGAATAAGCATACAAAAAAAGAAAGTATCATTTCTATGGATACCTAGTCATGTGAGCATCGGAGGAAATGAGGAGGCTGACACTTTGGCTAAGGGTGATCCCACCTCGCTTTCTGTTAATCTAATCTTCTGCCCGGGAGATCTTCGTATCTTCTCCAAGCATAAAATAAGAGCCCTTTGGCAGTTAGAATGGGATCTTCAATTGGAAGAAAACAAGCTACATGAAATAAAAGACACAATACACACTAATATTGCTCTTCAGAGCTTTCCTAGAAAACCCCTGTCCGTTATGGCCACACTAGACTAACACACGGCCATCTTATTGATCGCTCTGATCCCCCCCCCCTATGTAACCAATGTGAGGTAGCTCTTTCAGTTAAACATATTCTGGACTTCTGCCCTAAATACTCTCGTCATCTAATTGAACTTGATATCAAGGGCCCCTTAAAGGAGAAACTCTCTTACGAAAACACCATGAAAATTTTCTACTTCCTTCGAGACTCCTCCCTGTTACCTCATATATAAACCTTATTTAGTACATACATATATAAACATGCTAGTCCTTTAGTATATAACCCTGTTTGTCTTCTGTTTATATTCCTTGTTTTTACTAATATGTGTTTTAATATTTTATGTATTTATTTATATATTTATTCTTGGACAGCATACTGAGGAATGAAGTTTTATTTTAACGTCTTCCCTCTATAGACACCAAAAAACCCTCATGGGTTGACGTGTCTTTAATTAATATAAATCAATCAATCAATCAATCTAGCAGCTTCTGAACAGTCCAGAGCTAATCCTTGCTATAGTAATTCGTACCGAACGTTGAATAAATATTATTGCAATCTTTTTGTGGATTCGAAAAAATATTACTATGGTAATATAATTTGGTCTGCAACAAACAAAAACAAAATAATATAACAAGCAAGAGAAATAACAACAAAAAAACTAAACAGCACACCAATTGCTTTATTAAAAGAAAATAATTTTGTTCTTAATGAAGAATACAATGTGTAGAAATTTAATTCATTCTTTTTTTCATTGGTAACAATCTTGATAATAGTTTCGGTCTCATATAGATTATCATTTTATAAATAGTAATGTTAGTATCGCCGTAGAGTCGTTCTTTATAATTCTAGTCACTGAGCTTGATATTCTTGATAATATTTAATAACTTTAAATCAGCCTCGAATAGCTTTGACAATGTATCGAACTAAATTCTAAAAAATAGTTATGTTAATCCACGAACTTTTTTTGTTAATGTATCATTTGAACTTGAAGTATTTCCACTTAAATTAAAATGGTCTATTATGAAACTTGTCTTTAAAAAGAGATTTCTCAAATTTGAACCATTCAGTTTGTGGCCAACATTTTCAAGAGGGTACGAATCAATTTCGAGCTTAGATTATATTCGAGTCTCAACAAAATTGTATTTCTCATTCATAAATGGAGTTGTCTCTTGTATCGATCAACATTCTTTAGCTAAATCTATTTACATCAATCTGAGTAAAACTTTTGACTCTATCAACCATTTTACAAGTCTTCACAATACAATATACATGGGTCTGCTTCTGTTTCATGAAACTTTCCGAAAATATGAAAATGTATCTTAGTTTTCATGAAGTTTACATTACGCTTTCAAAGAAAATATATAAGAGGCTTATTGATTATTTCATAAATTCTTAATGGAATCCTCCATTCAAGTTTGCCGCAAATTACCCGTACTGGATGATTACAGAAAGCTTTCTTGAAAATATTAACATGGAATAACAACTCTTTTCTTGAAACCTTATTGAAAAGTTACGCTAAGCTACCCACTTGGCTTACTTGGTTAATTAACTTTTCTTGGAAGACTGCACGTTATTTTTCAGAAACTTGCAAGTAGATTTCACAAAACTTTCATAGTTAGTTTCAAGTTAATCTTCCATGTAACATTTTTTTATGTTTCTCGGAATCTTTCATGAAAGATTACCTTGGATCCTTTACAAAATTTATTCATAGGCTTCCTGGAAAGTTATTGGAAGGTTACTTAGGAAACTTACATCAAACTTGTATCGGAAAGCCTTCATACGACGTGTGGAAGCTTTCATGCTATGTGGGTAAAAATGATTCATCCACATAATTTTCACAGAACAATTGCTAGTGTTTCGGTTATCCTTATATCTTAAGCAGACTATACTTTAATTATCCTTAAATGATAGAATCCTTCCGAGATGTAGGTACTTTCACATATCGGAGTAGATGTTTAAAAAGAAATTTATCATTAATGATGTACTCTGAATGAATGTATGAATGCATTCGAGTGGTGATCCCTGACATTCGATGCTTAGGCTTTACCTCCGACTATGATCGCAAGTCATTCAACGTCGATCGCCTATGCGAATCTAAACAGTTTCGTTACCTGAACTTGCCTGATTGCTTCAGGTAATAAAATCAATAAAATGCCATTGTCTCAGTCTATTCAGTGAACATTCGTTGAGAATATTTGCAATAGTTTCATCCTCCAGATGCCATCTGCATACTGGGTCATCGGTGATACCCGTCTTATGAAGATGATTCAGTAAGTGACAATTTTCTGTCAGTAATCCTACTAAAATAGATAAAGGAAAGTACTCAGCTGAAAAAGTTTAATATAGAAGATATAAAAAAAGATCAGATGGAAACAAACATCAACAACCACATGAAAGAAAGAAATTTTACCAACAATGTAAACAAAATGTAGAAATGATTTAATGATCTAATCTCAAGGTTAATGGAGAAACATGTTATGAATAACATCAAACATAATAAACAGCGATGGATGGCTGAAGAAATATTAGAATTCATGGAGGAAAGAAGAAAGTATAAGAACAACATAGAGGAACATAAAAGGAAGCAAAAAGAGATCAAACAAAAGATTCGTGTAGGTAAGGAGAACTGGATGGGAGACAGATATAGAGAAATGGAGAAACTAGAGAGAAAAAATGATACTCTCAATATATATAAGAAAATTAGAGAAGTTTCTGGATTGTTCAACAGGAAGGCTCCTAATATACTAGTAAACACAACAGGCAAACCTTCCATTGATGAACAAGAAATCTTTAATGTCTAGAGTTTCTACATAACTGAATTATTTGAAAACCAAAGCCCAAACATATCAGATGATGTGCATGTAGCTGAAGGACCGGAAATTCTGAAGTCAGAGGTTCTTCATGGCCTAAGACGTGCAAAATCTAGAAAAAAAAGCAACAGACCCAGACGACATTCCAGTGGAACTGATTCGTGAAGACAATATCGTTATACTGGTTAAGTTTTTTAATTCTGTGTACAACACTGGAGAAATACCGGAGGAATGACTGAAATCTGTTTTTATAACGCTACCAAAAAAACAACCTGTCAAAAGATGTAACGAATACAGTTCATACCTTAAAAGTTTTCCTGAGTATTATTCACTGCAGAATAAGGAATAAATATGAAAGCGACCTAGATGAGACCAAGTTTGGGTTTAGAAATGCCCTTGGTACTCAAAAAGCGCTATTTGCTCTTAATATACTTCTCCAAAAGTGTCGAGACAAACATAAAGACATTTTCGTATGCTTTATCTATTACGAGAAAACGTTTGACATGCGAAGCTCATAGATATACCAAATAATTCTGATGTGGATGACAAGGATGTGTGAATTATAGAGAATCTATATTGACGTCAGAGGGCAGTGGTCCGAGTCAATGGTAAACTTACCAACGATTGTCAAATTCAACGAGGCGTTAAAAAGAGATCTATTCTCTCTCTACTGCTGGTTAATTTATATTTGGACAAGGTTTTTAAGGAAGCCCTACATATCAAAGTATTGGGGGTTAAAATCAACGGCGAGCTAATAAACATGATTCGTTATGCCAATGATACGGCCATCATAAGTGATGGTTCTATACTAACTCTTAGATTCTGTCAATAGAGTTGAAAAAGAAAGGGACTCAGCATAAATGTTGCTAAAACTAAATTTATGGTTTTTAGTCATCTACCATATCTATACGCTTCGCTGCTGGACGCATGATTGAAAGAGTCTCCCACTTCAAGTACCTTGGATGTTATATTACTGAACATCTTAACCCAGATAAAGAAGTTAAATGCAGAATCGAATCATCCCGCACGACTTTTCTAAAAATGAGATCGCTTGTCTACAATGACAATCTAAATTTAAAACTTCGCCAAAGGATGGTTAAATGTTACATTTGGTCAGTGTTCTTGTATGGAGCGGAGATGTGGACACTGAAGGCTGCCACGTTTGGAGGCATTTGAGACGTGATTGCATAGATGAATGCTACGAAAACACTGGGTAGCTATGTAAACTGATATAGTGGTTTTAGATTGGACAGATTTCACTCGTGAATTACTGACAACTATAAAATACAGAAACATAGCATACCTTGATCATGTTCTCATAGGGAATCGGTACAGAATTCTTCAACTGATAATGAAGGGTAAGATCGAGGGTCGTAGAGGTGTTGGAAGGAAGCAGATCTCTTGACTGAGGAATACACAGTGCTGAACAGCTATTTAGAATAGCAGAGAATCGTGATCAACTCGCCATTGTAATTGCCAACGTTAGGGGGACCTGACACGCCACCGGAAGAAAAAGAAGAAGAATCCTACTAAAATTAGCAATTATTTTCTCTTCAGAGGAAGAAGCACGCTAGTAAAACATGCATTAGGTCCGATAATACGTTCCTTAGTACACCTTGTTCCAGGGGCAACCCTCCAGCTTTGATAATGACGGAAGAACAGCAGCAATAACTTTTACGCCAACTGGAAATGATTTTAATGTTGCAGATATCACTATTAACTGTGAACTAACACAGTTTTCGCAATTTGTAAATTGATAATAATAGTTTGTATTGATCGATGCATACTTATAATTTATGCAAGAAAGTGTCTTCTAGTTGCTAAGGCCTAAAATGTTTGTATAAAATGTGTAGCAACTATATTTTTCGTCATTTTATTCCCTCCTACGATATGGAATTATGTACTAGGATCGGTCAAAAGATTTAAAATTAGTTTTCATATTACAAATGTACGTAACATGAATCATGTTCGACATTACGAGAAGGCAAAGTTGGCGAAATATATTTAAGTAAATTTCAGTCGTAAGTGCACCTGTTGTCTACATATTAGTGTCTGACTGCTTTGCGAGGCATAAAACCAACGTATATATATAGCTAACAATACACTTCTATCAGAGATGAGCTTTCTTAATAGTTATCGCTTTTATAATGTCATGCCCAGAAATATTTTAAACTTATTGTCAGTTGTTTTAAGAAATTATTATCTTGCTTTAAAAAAAAGAACCCGAAATATTTCTTCTTATTTTTATTCATCTTAGCCACTGTCTCTTTATTTATAAATTAATTTTTTCTAAATTTTACAGCAATACATTCTGAATCACCCACTATCTTATTAACTCGGACCTTTCCAAATATCCTTCCCTGGCAAACATTGTCTCGCCTCCACGTGATCTTTGCCAAACAGTATTTTTTTTATTTAATATATCTAGGCTACTTTAGGTTGGTTTAGGTTTAGTTTGGTTTTAGTTAGCAGAACTTAACTTGAGCCAACTCAAAACTAACCTGAACTAACTAAAACTAACCGAAGCTCATAAAAATTTTAAATAATTAAGATTAATTCTACACTTTTATATTAAAAAAATCAAAATATGTCGACTGAGATGAACAAGGGAACCCTCGCAAAACTTATGAACAGAACCGTGGATCAAATTCGATGAAAATTTACAAAATAGTAGAGTAATGCGTAGTTACAAAGTTTTAGTGGACATTAAGATACGCGATTTTGAAGTGACCGTTACAAAGGGTACTACCAATATGTGCACATTTTTTACTGATTTATTAGTATTGTTACGAAGGACTAGGAGGAACTTATTGATACGCTCTCGAAAAAGAATAATATTCCGATGCGATGAGTCATCTTTATTATAATGTGCCAAAAGAAATATTAAATCGTTGAGTTAATATATTTCTAGATATCTCTCAACTTTTATGCTAGTATATTATTTGTTATTTTAGGAGGTTCTATAATTATATAAATAGGGATACAATATGATGATTAATATAGTTGTATAGTTGTATTTGAATAGTGAAAAGATTAAGAAGTAGTAATTGGATAGTTGTGCTGTAGCTAGTTTAAGAAGCAGTTAATATAGATTGGAAGTAATTCAGTGAAAAGTATTATTTTTTATTCTGCGAACCCAGTGATTTTAAAGAGAGAAAATCGTAACAATTGGTGTCAGAAATGAGGATTATTACCGGGCGTCCAGAAAATTCCACTGGAAAAAAGAACATAAGATTAATTTTCGATAAAGTTCTAAAACTTTCTATTTTGATATCCAAAGAAATAGCAAAAAACGAACTTCACCATCGGATTTGTCATTAAGAAAAAGGCTTAGAACTGAATTTTCGACAAAGTTCCAGAATATTATAATTGTAAACTAAAAGAGATAGCGAAAAACGGACTTCACTGGACTTTAATGGATTTGCCATTAAGAAAAAAGTTCAGAACTGAATTTTCTACAAGGTTCTAGAAAAGATAGCGGAAAATCGACTCCCCTATCGAATTTGTCATTAAGAAAGGGCTTTAGCACCGAATTTTTAACGAAGTTTTAGAACATTCTATTAGGAAACTAGAAGAGATAGTGAAAAACCAACTTCATCATTTGATTTCTCATCAAGAAAGAACGAGTTTTCAAAGATATTCTAGTTTTTATGGTAAATACGAACAGCCGAAATGGAGCACATAAATAGAACAGTGGCTGATTTTATGGAACTTATAGAACAATGTCGCCTTAAAGATAAACAAGAAGAGGAAGACCGTCGCCTAAAAGAAGAACAACGTCGGCAAAAAGAAAAACAAGGGGAAGAAGACCGTCGCTAAAAAGAAAAACAAGAAGAACATCGCTTAAAAGAAGAACAACGTCGCCAAAAAGAAAAACAAGAAGAAGAACATCGCCTAAAAGAAGAACAACTTCGCCAAAAAGAAAAACAGGAATAAGAAGGACGGCGTCCAGAAGAAAAACAAGAAGAAGAAGCGCGGTGCGAAAAAGAAAACAGGAAGAAAAAGCGCCACGTCAAAAAGAGAAACAGGTAGAAGAAGACTGCCGCCTAAAAGAAAAATAGCGTCGTCTGAAAGAAAAACAAGAAGAATGAGAATGTCGCATTAGATATGAAGATAAATTTTGCAAATGGATAGACGATATCATTGTACAAGAAAAGTAAAAATTTGATCACATTGTACAGGAACAAACGCAAACGTCCGAGAAGAAAAAAGACGAAGTGCTACGAGACATAGGAGATGTACAAAAAGATGTGCGACAAGAAGTCAAAGAATTTGTAGACGGGATAGAATCAAAAGTAGAATCTAAAATAAAGGGCTTTCAGAGAGAAGCCAATAAAATAAAGAAGCCTTACCCTTCTGATAAAGTAATAACCACCGGACAGAACATCAAAGCCCCAACTTACGATGGTCAAACATCTTGGATAATGTATAAAAGACAATTTGAAGCTGCCGCTAGTGCAAATAACTGGAATTACGAACAGATGGCTACAGCCTTAGTAATTACACTTCGTGGACCAACACTGGAGTTATTGCAAACAATTCCAAAAACTTAACAAAAAGACTATGAAATCATTAGTAGTGTGCTGGAAAGAAGATTTGGAGATCAACATAGGCGCCAGTTATACCAGATACAGCTCAAGTCAAGACACTAGAGAAAAAGTCAAGACACCAGAGAAATGGAGAAAGTTTGCAAAAATATAAAACTGATGTTCGACGTCTTGTTCATCTGGCTTATGGAGGAGCTACGGAAGAATTCCGAAAAGAGCTGACAATCAAATAGATCTACTGGCTAAATCCAACTGAATACAAGAAAGAATAAAAACTGAAAAACCAAAACATGATTGGGCAAGATAACACAAATCGAGGCAACAAGATAACTCTAAAATTAATTAGCAAATGGTATTAGAATAATGCATCACTTTTTAAATAAAAATTCAACTCTAAAAGAGCCATTGGTTTCTCCAAAATCTTGGAAAGGCATTTTGGTAGTTTCGAAAGCACAAATCGAATAATCTAGAACATCATTTTTACAACTCTCCCCCACGACCCATTGCCATTTGACCCGCATTCTTTCGAATTGTGTTTATCAAAAAAGTGATTGCCCGTTCGCATTACTGACGCTTCATATTCATAAA
This sequence comes from Diaprepes abbreviatus, assembly GCA_034092305.1. Taxonomy (NCBI): domain Eukaryota; kingdom Metazoa; phylum Arthropoda; class Insecta; order Coleoptera; family Curculionidae; genus Diaprepes; species Diaprepes abbreviatus. The sequence goes on from JASJET010000103.1 coordinate 26,886,717, forward strand.
AATGAAAAATAAACATTTTTTCTGATTACTTCAAAAACTGTAGCATTAGTATGCGGGAATATGAAAATGCTACAAGAACAAATTTAAATTTAAATGCATATATTGTAATTTCTGACCTTCTCTGTATATAATGTGACACTGCACAACGTATCGTCATATAAAGCCCATCGAAGCGGCAAAATCGGGGGATTAGGGAACATTAGCAGCCACCGGCGCGTATTGTGTGGTTACTGGTGTGAAAGCGAGACGCCGCGCCGGGCCGTCTGCAACCCTCCTAAACTAACCGGATTATATAAACTTGATCCGGGGCATATGCTTTATTACGAATAAAGTCGCTATTTTTCCTAGTCAAAGTCAAGATCTCACAGTAGATTAATAAAACATTTATTTAGAAAAAATTTAATTTTAATTATCAAAAATTTTTAGATTATATTTCCATGATGCATTATTCACCTTGAAGACTTTAAAAATAACTGATAGACAACATGGATTTCTTAAAAATAAATCAACTTCTACAAATTTATGTAATATTACTCAATATACAGCGGATAATCTGGATAAGAAATTTCAAATAGATGTTGTATACACAGATTTTACAAAGGCTTTTGACAAGATCCCACACAGTATTCTTTTGGATAAGTTGGATATAGAATTTGGCTTTGACAGTAATTTACTTTAGTTTTTTCAATCTTATTTAAATCATAGACAGTAAAAAATTTTTGTTAGAGGATATAGGTCAAATTATTTTATTGCAACAGCTGGTGTCTCGCAAGGATCCAATCTGGGACCACTACTGTTTCTTTTATTTATCAATAATCTAACTAGAGAGATTAATAATTCAAATTCTTTATTGTTTGCTGATGACTTAAAATTATACAAAAAAATTGAAAATATACAAGACTGTGAAAACCTTCAGGATGATTTGAACAGGATTTATCGTTGGTCGCTAAAATATGGTCTACACTTTAATTTTAGCAAATATAATGTAATTAGCTTCACAAGAAAAAAAAAGTAAAATTGATTATGATTATGGAGAAGTTCTGTCTCGAGTTGGTGAGATGCGGGATCTTGGTGTTGTTTTTGATTCACAACTTGATTTTAAAACGCATATCAGTGAAATTGTTAACAAAGCAAATAAAATGTATGGATTTATAATAAGAAACTGCAAGAACTTTAATAATTTAAAATGTATTTCAACGCTTTATGTTTCCTATGTTAGATCCACCCTAGAATATTGTTCTATTATATGGAACCCGTATTGCTCTAATCGTAAACATGCCATAGAAAAAGTTCAAAATAAACTATTGAGATAGATGTATTTCAAGCAAACTGGCACATATCAGCTACAGATTCCAAAATTCGATATTATGAAAACATACAACTTAAAGACATTAGAAAGCCGCCGAACTATGACATGTTTATTATTCTTGCATAAAATTATTAATAGTAATATTGACGACCCTGATTTGCTAGCTTTGATAAATTTTCATGTACCGGCTTACCCAACAAGATTTCCTGTGGTTTTATATGTGGATGGAGCACGTACTAACTATTATTTAAATTCTCCTATTATAAATATGTGTAAATTGTATAATGAAATAAGGCAACAGTGTGATATATTCAGTATAAGTTTCAATAGTTTTAAAAATTTGCTCAAAGAAATATTGTTATTTTTCTTTATTTTTCCTGTAATTTGTAGTTGTTATGTACTTGTATTAAGTGATTTTGTAAACCTTCCTACTCTGTAACTGGACATATGTCTGTAGAGTTTGTAAATAAATAAATAAAAATATACCCTCGAATTGACTAACTTGGTTTAACTTTAAAACTGCTCTAAATTGACAGCAGAATGTTTTACCTGACACGAGCAACAATAAGGCATGCCAATCCTAAAAATATAAGTATAAAAAATATTTTTTTTGTTACTGATCCGGCACAACTATTTCTCTTGCATATTTCCAGACTGTATCGCAAGATTCTTATCCATCATATTCCTATATAAGTGTTTATTTGTGGACGTATGTAATATAAATTATGACAATATCATAATCAAAACAAAACTGGCCCACTACATTTATTTTTCATGGCAATGAGATAGGGTTAGTCTTAAACCTTTTTAGTAAATCTGGCTGATATAATTTAGTTTCCTGGTTCACAACTGTTTCTGGAAACACGGTAGTGATCCCGTAAGGTATGGGGCAACCTTTACTTGAACCAACAGAGATTAGTAGAAGCTTCAAACTTTCGTTATAATTTGATTATTTCTATCTCTTTCAGTTTTTAAGGTAGTCAAATCGCTCCCCATGATAAATCAAAACCCGTACTTTAGATCTTTGGATACATTCAATACCAAAACTTTGACCCATTTTGAAATAATACAAATTAGCACAAAGGCGAGGTCAGAATAACTCTATTTTGTCCGCGAAAAGAAATTCCTAAAGTGCCCCTTAACGGAGAAATGGTGATACCCAGCGATTTAGCTTATTGAGTCTAAGTTTTAAACCGACTTGTATAATTTAATGAAATTTTAATACTTTATAGAGGCCATAAAAACTCCTTAAATCATACTACATTAAATGTTTTAGATCATCAGAGAAGTCAGAAACGGACTTGCAGCCACACTCGTTGGGTCTAATTTTTTACAAGTGTCATTTTACAGAGCTGAAAACTGATTTTTTTAATACTTCGGTTTTTATGCGAAAAGCTAAAAAGTTACTAATTAAGCACAAACAGGTAAAAATTAGATTGTTATTTTTAATATCTACATAATGAATTGCTATTGACGGAACTTGTCAAAACCGGCTTCGAGTAAAAGTAATTTTTAAAAAATGAAAGAATGTTCTTACACAGAATGTGTTGATGTGCATTTAATTTATAGTGAAGCGCTGTCAAATTCCTCGACGGCAAGAAGACTGCTATGCTAAAGATTTCCAGCCCGAACATTGCCAAGTCCAAAAACCTTTCAAAAGGTTGATCGAAGCCTAAGGGAAACAGGTAAAAGATGATTAGAAAATAATTATTAGAGTTTACGAATTAAATTTTTACATGTTTTATTTAGGGACATTTTTGCCGCGATGTAGCGATGAAGACCCTCTCAGTAGAGCATGAGACCCTCACGTAGAGGAACAAATCTTGCAAGATATTGCTGGCAATCCTTCAAGCAACATAAGAAAGCTCGCAACACAAAGCAATGTTACAAAATGGATTTTACATGAAACTTTAACAGAACAGTTACTTCACCAGTACCACGTTGAGAAGGTACCAGATGATTATCCCGCAAGACTTCAATACTCCAACTGGTTTATTCATCAACATAATTTAAATCTAAATTTTTCTAACCTTATTTTATTTAGCGATGAGTCCGGCTTTACAAGAGATGGCATAATAAACTCACACAACTTACACTTTTGGGCTCATACAAACCCGCACGCTATACTTCAAAACCAACACTAACAAAGGTTTGCTGTGATTGGCATCATTGGAAATAACCTTTTCAATTTGGTTTGTAGGGCAGACTCAATGGTGAGATTTATTTACAATTTTTGAGGCAAAATTTAAATAATTTATTGGGAGACGTACCTCTTGATAGAAGAATGCATGATAGTGCTCAACCTCATTTTAACCATATAGTAAGTCAACACTTAACTGACGTTTTTGCCCTCGAAGGATATGTCGAGGTAGGCCTGTTTTATGGCCACCAAGGTCTCCAGACCAAAATCTCATAGACTTTTGCTTCTGGGGACATCTGAAAGAACTAGTTTATTCAACATCAGTAAATACTAGAAAAGAACTACTAGCGAGAATAGCACAGCTTACTAATGAAGTCCGTAATAATGCCGGAATATCATTTGCAGTGCAGGGGAAAATATTCGAAGACTAAGAAAATATATTGAAGTACGTGGAGCCCATATTGAACATTTGCCAAAATAACATTTAAACGTTTTTTATATTTTTGCATTTTAATAACATTGTAAATTAATTGAGCCGCGATCAACCCTTTGAAAGCTTTCTGGACTTGACAATGTCTGAGCTGAAAATCTTTCAGCATAACATATTCTTGCCTTCGAAGAGTTAGACAGCGCTTCCCCATAAATTAAAGCACATCAGCATACCCTGTGTATTTAATTTTTAGCTGTTTGTATTTAACATTAGCAACTTTTAAGTTTTTCGTATAAAAACCGATTTATCTCGAAAACCACCAGTTTTATCGCAATAAATTAAGAGTATCTTTTTTGAAGAGGAATTATCAAAGTATTTAAAAAATCGGTTTTTAGCTCTGTAAAATAATGATACCTGTCAATAATTAGTCCCAACGAGTGTGGCTGCAAGTCCGTTCCTGACTTTTCTGATGATCTAAAATATCTACTGTAGTATGGTTTAATGAGTCTTTATGGTCTCTATAAAATATTAAATTTTTTTTAAATTATACAAGTGGGTTAAAAACTTACAACCGATAAGGCAAATCGCTAAGTACTCCTTTAGGGTTCTGTATCTCCGTTAAGGGGTACTTTAAGAATTTTTTTTTCTATGACAAATTAGGATTATTTTAACCTCCCCTGTATGCTCTCCAGAAATTAGGAAGTACCTACCGGACACCCTGTATATCAAATTAATACTTACCAAAAGCTAATCTGAAGTTAATGCTATAACGTATATGATCTGTATTATCTTCTTTATAACTACTTGTAGAACTAAATATTATTACATTTTATGCATTTTGTATAAAAAATACTTATTATCCCAAAAATTTACTCCTTAACAATATATCTTAAAGATATTGTTAAATCAATCAAATCACCACAAATCATCAACAATTCTAAGTCTTCTATTTTCACGCCTTTGTTTAATTACATTTGAGACTTACATTTATGAAAAATTATGAATAAACATTTTTCTATTTTATAAACTTATTTATTATAAAAGAATAAGGTTAGACTACTGTCTCGGCCATAAACAGTAAAAACACAACGTTGCCAAATCACGCACAAGTTACGACCAGCATAAATGTCTTACAGACACTTTATCTTTAAATTATATTATTTTTTATTAACATTTTAATTGTCAAATATTGGGTATTACAGTTCATGTGACTCGGGTGGTAGCGAATGGATCTCCTTAAGTTAACTAGTTGCCAAATTTAAAAATGTGAAATATCCTTACTCATTATCCAATTAATGAGGTTGTAAGTGTATGATAGATGATATATTCAGCAGCAACATTAGGTAACGCAAAAGACGAGTCCGAATCTCATGACTGATGGCCTTAAAAATTAGTGAGATCTCATGTGGAGCAAGGTCTATTATATCCTTCTGACACTTTTATTTCTAGAACAAATATATGACAGTTACAATATCCATTTTACTAACGATTAAATCACATTAAATTATAATAAATAGTATTGTAAAAGGTATTGTAGTCGTTCAGTATAATTAGTAGATTAACTTAAGATGTAGAGACTTACAGAGATTTGTGTCAGACTTCATATAATAATAAGAATGCTATATACTGTGCTCCACATGAGATCTCACTAATTTTTATTGTCAAGCCCTCACGAGACTTGATCCTTTCATTTACGGGTATATTTTGATACTATAAAATTAGATAGTGGCATATGGAATCAATACATAGTAAAAAGTAAAATTATAAGACAATACAACTTACAAAACGATAAAATAAAAAAAATAGGTGTTGTAAAAAATTATTAGCACTGATAATTTTTTTCCCACTTTTGATTCCAAGACTAAGAGAGTTACAGCTAAAAAGGGTCGAATGTACGAAGAAAATTAAAAAATGCTCTGAATGTTACTTTGAGACGTAACGCCAGTCTAGACTTTTCGATTTTTATTTTTTGGGTTAAAAGGTACTTTATGATGTCAAAAGAATGCGATAAAAGTTTATAGCCGGGAAAAATCGAAAACACGCTCTTTTTTTAGGTCAAACGTAATGGACACAAAACTGCAGCATGAAAAGTGTCCGTCTGGTGTTGACTCCTGGTGCACGTGGCAAACGACGGAAGTTATCAACACTTTATCTGAATACACGCATAAACATCTCATGGTACATGAAATTTTGAAAGCTATCAAGCCAATGGAAGAAGAATGTCGAGCGCTGTTTTATTGAAACACTGTATAGACAACTACACGCAGAACAGTAACCAAGAGTTCCACTCTGTCGTGTGATCCATGGCTCCAAAAGCTATGTCCAATGGCAAAATGCGCTTGAATCAGCTTGAAATAATGCTCTTAACACATTCATTAATGGGCTACAAAGCATGACGACGCTAATTATGAAAGCCATGGATATGACTATCGGAGAAAATTGCTATAATTCTGTATCAAAGCCGAAGCTCGTTGCATTCAGCTTGGTGAACCATCGCTCACTGATATGGACAAAGAAACCAGGCTCAACCTTCGTTCTGCCAAGAATGAAAACGAGAAGAAAAATTTAGGAAGCCAAATGTATGGTGCAGACATCGCTGATTAAAGGTATGTATATTAAATATTTTTTATGTCGAACAAGAAAGGAAACTTTAAACACGTTTTTCTGAAAACTGCATTTTTTTTCAAATTGGCGACCATTTAGCTTCGTGAATTTTCCATCGATCCATTTCAAATTTGGTATATATATATTTAAAATAACAAAGTTAAACAAAGTTTTTTATCAATAATTTTGTATAAAATTTTTTGTTGCTTTTGAACATTTTTTTTTCACACCAAATTCACAATTTGGAATTCTTTCAAATTTTCTATATCTTTTCCTAGATTTTGATATATTAAATCAAATACTTTATAAGTTTTTTTTCCAAATGCACCCGTCAGCGAGAAAAATAGTCGCCAATGCAGCCCTCTAAAAAAAAGGTCCTATTGTCGGTTAGTGCCCACCGTCGCCATTTTGTAAAAAACAATTCGAAAAAAATTTTTAACACATTTTGGTTTATACATAATAAAGTCCTGTTTGTTTAAACTCGATATCTCATTTAGTTTTTCTTAAAAAAATTTGCGTAAATTGACTAATTTTTTTTTGTTCTGAAGTGACGTTACCCCTTAACCATAAAACCAATTTAGGACAAAACAATAAATATGAACAATTCATATGACCTGTATTATGATTTTATCAAACAAAAATGCTAAGCCTTTAACACACTTGCCTTTAATTGTTTCTGAAAACTTCTTTATGTCGTTTAAATCCCTTTACTGGTCCCCATTAATATGAAAACAATGAATCTTTATTCCCGTTTCCAAATACATAATATTCCATAAAGGTTTTTTCTCCAATAAAAATTAATAGATGATTTTTATTGCAATCACGCCCACGTAAATCGGTCATGACTTCTTGTTAATCTCCTGTGGGAGTCTGAAAGTCGAGAACTCTCACCCCTACGAACTTGTGAAGCAAAACATACGCCCCGAAATAATTTTATTTAATCCGATTATTTGTCGGGTTATGAGTGACACTGAACAAGCTTGAGGCGGCACATGGCACGCTTGAAGTATGGTTTTTATTAATAATTGTACTAGTAAAACTCAGCATTTAGGAACTGTGTGAGGATATAGGATTGAGTAAAATAATTTAATGTAAAATTTGTGCAAAGTAATTTTATTGCTAATAAGACGTTCTTTTTTTTCATATAAATAAGGAAAAATTTGAGCTGGTTTCGTATTACTCATTTTTTAACTCATAAATTGCAAATTTGATTTACTGATTGATATAGGGACATGTTATGTTCTAATAACCATTAAGATTTGTTTTTAGAAATACACAAAGTTTATATCAAGAATGGTAACAACTTCTAGAGCCCCAAACTTACACCCTGTTATAATTTAGAAATTTTTTATCCTTGCGTCATTAAACTATATAATTGAATTTGTTTTAATTTACATTGCAGATGTTTTTTTTTATAAATTAAACTTCATCACTATTTTACTTAATTCCCAAATAGGAATAAACAAAATTTACCAGTCGACTAATTCAGTACGAACAGAAGAGGGTGATTCCCGTCTCTTCTCTGTTCCTATATTACATTTTTCATGTAAGATAAATCGATTTGCAATATTCAAATATAAGTTACTTTAAAGGTTGTTAGGTTGATGATGACATCTGAATTTTAGAAGCCCGAAATTTAAACTTCTTTTGTATCAATGCAATCTATCATATTATTATCATACTTCATTAGTTTTTGGAAAAACATTACAACCTTCCAAGAAATAAAAATGTAATTTTTAGGAACAATTTATTCATTTTAAGACAAATCAAGAATAGTATAGATGACTTATGAGTATATAGCGTTTCTTTAATTTTTTCTAATTTGTTGTTAAATTCCATGATAAACATGAATGAGGAACAATGGCAAACTTAGCTTAAAACAACATCAAATAATTTTTGTAGCCCTGTATCCTATAAATGAAGCATTTTTGGAAACTTATAGCAATACATTTTTATTTCAATTTTCCTTTAAATTATAATAAATCATTTCCATAATACCTTATATATGGGAGCTAAAGTAGTTAAGCTAAAGCCTTCATCTGAAAAAAGAATTGTCTAAAATTCTGTGCTTTTACCAAAAATACAAGCCTTTCTTCTTCTTTTAATACCAATTGGTTTAAATGACGTTAACAATCATATTTAAGATTTTCATTTTGTTAAACAGCGCATCACACAAGCAAATAAATGTACATTTGCGATACAAACCTTGCTGAAGTCAAAATTTATCACTAGAAAGGCAAAAACCGAAATTTATCGAACAATAATACGACCAATAGCAATCTACGCCAGTGAAACATGGACCCTGACAGTCCACGATACGGAGCTGCTAAGAAGGTTTGAGAGAAAAATCCTGCGTATAATATATGGCCCATACCGAGATCTTGAAACAGGCCGTTACAGAATGAGAAGCAACATAGAGCTTGCGCAAATATATCAAAGCCCTGACATCATTCAAGAAATAAAGTCCAGAAGACTACGATGGACAGATCATATACAAAGGAGTCAAAACGATCGACTAATAAAACGGGTATGGGAGGAAGCACCACAAGGAAAAAGACCACTGGGAAGACCTAGGCTTAGATGGAGAGATAACATCCACAAGGATCTAGCTATCCTTGAAGTTGACCAGCAAGAATGGAGGGAGCTGGCACAAGACCGTTCCAGATGGAGGCAGATAGTCGAGGCAGCCAAGACCCACCCTGGGTTGTAGTGCTACGGAGTCAGTCAGTCAGTCAGTCATTTTGTTGGGAACAGCTTTAAATAATTTTGTTGTTGTTTGGCTATGACATTACCTTTAATTCTTTAGTATGGTCCTCGTTTACTCATTATCTTGCCCGTAATCCAAATGTCGAATGTTGTACTTTTCTGGATGCCCCATTACGTGGCCGAAATAGGAAAGTTTTCTGATCTTCACAATATTGGTAAAAGCTCTGTCCTTTCCCATTCTATTTATTACTTCGATATTGGTGATACCATCCGTACACATTATTCAAAATATTTTTCTGTACGTTCAGAATTCGAAAACTTCAAGCCTTTTTACAATGGTTTCTGTCAGTGTTCAATATTCAACCCTATATAGAAGAACAGAGAACAAGTAACAGCGAACCATTGCCATTTTCAACTTCAAATTAAGATCCTATCCCCACATACCATTTTTCTGCGATTAAAGACACTCCTTGCTGTCTCAATTCGTCTTTTCTGCCCTAGAAATTATATCTTCTCCGTTCTTTCTACCCTGCTTTCATCAATCCATGACGAGGTGTTTATGTGTTATTTGCTGATAATCATTAACTGGGTTTCCTTGATATTCAATTTGAGGCCAAACTGCTTACTAGAATCCACTACTCGTTCGAGGATACTTCTAGATTATTTGCCATCAGGGCCGTTTCATCTGCGTATGTAACATTGTTTGTTTTAATTCCGTTTATTTAAATTCCTTCCAAGCCATCCAACAAAGCTTCTTTGCATAAAGCCGGCGAAAGCATACCACTCTCTCAATAGCAATATCTTCAGTTGTTCGATTTTCCATATTTAGGGTAGCAGTGTGCCGCCAATATAAATTTGCAATAAAAAAGAGGTCTTTGTCATCGATGTCCATTATTGTTTTCAATATGACGCTCATTTTTCCTTGTTGTACTTTGTCAAAAGCTTTTTCTAAGTCTACGAAATATAGGAATCCATCACTGATAATATCTCGGCTTCATTGTACTAGGACCTAAATAATAAAGAGTGCTTTTCTGGTGCCCAATTCCCCATGGAAGCCGAACTGAGTATCTAGTTTGTATTCTTTAATTTTCATATATATTTTATTGTGTATAATTCGCAGAAATAGTTTGAAGATAGGACTCATCAAAGATATGATGTAATCAGGGCACTCTTTAGTATTTTTTTCTTTTCTCGGGAATAGATATAAAAGTTGATTTCAAACAGACAGATGAAATAAAATCAGTGTCGTTAGTTCAATAGTGGAGTTGTCTTAATATTTTTAGAATTTCTAACGGAATTTCATCAAGGCCAGTAACTTTCCTATTTTGCCAATAATATGGCCTTCTCTAATTCAATTGTTGGTTTTGACGGTGCTGTTATTTTTTCTTGTGCTTCATGATCATCGTTCCTTTTATCTTCAACAAGCTCGTCGACATACTTTCACGATCTGATCAATTTATCTTCTATATCTAGAATCAAGTTTTTACACATATTAAATAATATCCTGTTAATTAATAAAAATAATACTTAATTAAAATTAATAATGGCATGTATTTATACACAAACTTTGGTGTTTTGGTTGGTTATTTTACCAAAGATGTTATTAATTATAATAACAATTAAATCGTTCATAATCTAAAAAAGTACGATACGCATAATTTACAAACACCGAAATCCATTTAATATAACAATGAGCCTACTTAACATTAACGTCTATCGTCTAACGTCTCATAAGTCATTTCGGAATCTACTATTATATACACGCGCTATTGGGGACTAAACAGCGTCTATATCGTTAAGATAAGGGCTTAATCCGATAAGCGATTACCATCCCCTTGGATAAACACCCATCCCACCCGACAGCGCGCGCGATATGACGGAAGCCGTGACAATCTCTGTTTAGCGTTGATAAGACGAAGTCTTATACCCCATAAACTTGAGGGTAGAACAAGGGAAATGTCAATGGGAATGCAAATTTTAGGGTAAGGTTTTGATGAAATTTGTTTTTATATTATAATTAAGATGATTTATTAAATTTGTTAATATTAGGTAATCAGGCTGAAAGAAAGGTTGGGTAAATAACATTTATATTAATGTCCTGTTCTGTTCTCAAAGCATATTTTCTAATTTTTAATGCTATAGTTTCCGCTAAGTACTTTCATCACTTTAAATATTCCACATATTAATGTTAAACAAAATGTTCCAGAATTTCATGAGAATCTTATTTAATTTACTACATATTTTCATATACTCAAATTTGCCTCTAAAATATTTTAGTAGTTTTGGAAGTCCTTCGGTTCAGGTACAAATATTGTCTGTGAGATTGATTGATTCTCAAAAAAATCAGTCGTTATAGGACTAGTTCTATAAAATTGTCCGATTCAGAATATAAAAAAAGCAAGGCAGGTCTTGCTACTTAAAAAAAAATCACAAAAATTATAATAAATTCATAACAAACAAGGAAAATAATATAAAACATCAATATGCTTCCATCAGAAAAATTCCAAAATATTTAAAGCCGTAAAATAATTGCTAATTATAAAATACATAATCTAGTAAAAAGTAGTTTTAGCAAATTAAAATCCAGAATATCAAAAGAACAAAAATGTAATATATGAAATTTCATGTAAAAATGGCAATGGAATTTACATTGAGTAGATTAGAATACCTCAAAAATATATTAAGGGAAGGACAAATCCAGAAAATATTTTGAGGGGACGGCCCCTTGAGTTAATTTTTCATTGTCGAAAGAAAAAGTCACAAGGACTCAAATAAGACAAACAAGGAGGCCGAGGAGCCATAGGAATGTTTATTGGTCAAAAACTCATTTATTGAAATTGCTGTGCATATTGTTATTTATGTGTATTGAGTTAAGAAAGATATATTTTTTTTATTTGTCCTTGTTTATGTATATATATTGTCTAATTTTTGCTTGATTTTCAAATTTATTGGATTGCTTTTAAATGTTTTATAGTAATGTTCAGTTGCATAGAGCATTTAACCACGTAATACATTTTGATATCTTTAGATCCATATGATTTCAAGCACTATTCATTGCCTAAAATGTTGTGCCACTGTATTGTCGCAGTTCAAATATCAGTTTAAGTCCATTTTAGCTAATTCAGTTAATTTTACCTTATTTTTGCAAATACTCACGTTATAGGCATCATAATATCATTTTCCTTAAATACCTCTCATTAAATATTTAAAATAAATGCATTTCCTTTATTATTTTTTGGTCTTACTATGCTACGGTAATTTACCAGTATATCGATATTTTACCATATTGTGCTTGGTTTTTTTGTAGTCCTGGAATTTACCGTTATCTTTTTTTTAATAGATCTCAGTTTTTCTACGCCACTTGTCGAGAAGATACTTGTACAGGATTTTAATTAGTAGTAGCAAAATAAGTATTGTGTGCATGAAATAACTTTGTTTTCTGACTTTATTCTACAATAAAATGTTGTTTATTGTGTTCTATTCGTCTAGTATTTCCATTAGTTTTCGGGAGTTATACTGATAAACTTGTCTTTTCTGGTTAACAACGTTACCATGGTTCCAACTGTACACATTTATTATATTGGACTACGTAAAACTGCGGTCATTTTGGCTCTCATTATGGCCATTTTTTCCTGAAGTTTACTTGGGAAGGAAAGACATTTTCCTCGGCCCATTTGGTCTTAACGAAGCTGTTGAGTGAAAAGCAAATTTTTTGACTCCATTTACTGGGATTTGTCGGCCAAGTTGCAATTAGTTATTCATTTTGACTTGTTTAGTTTTATTACCTTACCTTTTGTTTTTACTGTAGATGCTGTTAATGAATAACCACTTCCCTGAAGGATTTGTTTCACGAGTGAGTACACATAAGACGTATATGGCGGCTTGAAAGTCCTCAAAACTATATAGTGGATCTCCTTTTGACCAGAACTTTTAAGTTTCCCGAACAACTGTGAACCTTACAGTAACTTATCATTTCTTTTTTTAATGTAGAAATTGCTATGCAGCTGCTTGCTGATTGATTAATTTAGTTATATCTATTAATATTATTTTTACCTATAGCTTTCGATTAAAATGAGGGTAACGTTCTTTGTCTTCGTATCTTCCTCTCTGGGGTACTCCTAAGTGCATCTCTGAAATTATTATACCAAGAGGTAACCGAGTTAATTTTATTAATAAAATAAGATTTTTGTAGTAGATTTTTTTTTGTATCTTCGTAAGATAAATTTACTGTTTTATTGTGAATAGACTGATTCTTAGAGTTATCTTTTTTTATGTCAATTTACCTATGATCTATTAATATTTTCTGCCACAGAGTTATGTAATTTATGATTAGTTTTGAAAATCATGGTTCTTAAGTTTAGAACGCGTTAAATTGGAATTATTGTCCGACGTTTCGCCTACGATTGCACGACGCATCTTCAGAGCTCTTCGCTCCACGAGATTAGAACACAGAAATCTCGTAGAGTGAAGATCCCTGAAGATGCATTGCGCAATCGTAGGCGAAACAGTCTAAATTCAAGAAATATGATTTACAACTTGACCAAAGGCGTGAAAGCTTTCGTTCTTTATTATGATTAGTTTTATTTAACGAAAATTAATTTGCTTACCTTGCTTTTACTTTTGATAGTTACTGAATATACAATCGCTATTTTTGTGTTAGTTTTTAATTATTTTACAATATAGGCGGCACCTTACTGTAATTTCTATAATGTTAAGCGAGGGGAGATGGAAATAATTACTTTTGATACTTTAATATTCTAATTTATTGATTAGTATTCAAGAATTTAAATTTCTATAATGTTATACGAGGGGAGATAAAAATAGTAACTGTTGATAATTTCATATTTTAATTTATTAATTAATATTCAATAATGTGAATGTAATGCAAACTAGCTTTTAATTTTATACTTAACTGTAAACCTTTGAGTATTTTAGATGTTTTATTTTTATTTTAGGGTTATTTCTTCTTCTTTTTTCTTTCTTTCTTCATCGAGTTCTTCTTTTTGCCAGTTCTTTCTTCTTTTCTTCTTTCTTTCTTTTCTTCTCCTACTAGATTTGCGAAGGTGGATCCAATAACAAGATAAGCTTACTGTATAATTGAAATTACTTTCTTTTTATTATGCTTCGGTCACTGACCATCAATCAACTTCCTACATTCCAGTTTCTGATTTGAATCATTAAGAAAACCCGTAAGATTGATAGTTGATGGTCAGAGCTTTAATTTTTTTGTAGTGTGCCCGATAATTAATTTTAATTACCTATAAGTGATTTGACAATTGTAACTTGTGAACGTGATCACGTTTTATAACTGCTGAGTAATATTTACTTACTCTTTATTTGTTACTTTAATCCTTAGGTACTTGGTTAAGTGGATACTGTAGAAAAGATACCGTATCGATCTACGGCAGCATGCAGTTCAGCTGGTTGACAGCAGCTGGCCTCCTAAATTTACCGGACCTCCTTACACTGAGCTGTCGATGATTTGCTTACTCTCCAGAACTGTTTTTTTCTGCAGGGCCACTTTTGATTAATTAACTTTAATTTAATCACACCCTCAGCTGTCAAACAGTAGCAGTGTATTAGTATAATTTGCAACATGAAATTAAATAACAAAAGAAATATAGTAATAGACACCTACAAAAAAAAATACTCTCTTGGAGCCCTACTGGCTTTTATTTAGGATAGATGTTCTGGATTTGTCGTTTGTAGAGTGAACCGTATAAATCCTCTACAAGTTTGATTATGCCCTCTTTATCGTCCTTAATGTTTCCAGTTTGATCTTTTAGTTGGTGTAATTTAGTAGTACATTTTTTTGAATTCGAAGGAACATCACTTTATTCGTGTACTTCTTCGATAGGGTATGTGTGGGTAGATAATAAAAATATAAAATCGGCTATTTTGTTTTTATTTTTTCTTGAATTTTTAAATAAATTTCATGTTCTTTTTATCACTTATCCTCCTCTACTAAACAGTACATCTACTCGATCTTGACCTTTTTATCACAAAAAGGTTTTTTATCTCCCAAATCTAATATTTATTTAAAAAATCGCATCTCTATAAAGGTCGATGAAATACATTATTAAATTTGGAAGGCAAAAAACCTTTTAAAAATGTAATAATGCTAGATCTGTATTTAAAAAAATTAAATATAATCCGAAACGTCGGATGTAAAATCAGATGGTGACATCCTGTAGAAAAAAAAAGTATTAACAAGAAATTATAATTGGTTTTAAACTATGTCTCTCTCACTCGTTATATTTTGTTTTCATTTGGATACAACTGTCAAGTCTGTTTTTTATTAAGAACTATCGATAAGGTGCACTATTTTCCGTATTTGAATTAAAAATAAAAAAATAGTTTTTAAAATTTTTCGATTTTCTATTTCAAAATCCTTTATTTCGAATTGTTAACTGGTTATTTAAAATAATATTACAATACATATATTTTTTCATCGTACCAAATGCTTATACGATACGTAAATCAGAAACATTTCAACCCTCTAATCCGCATCAATGTTACTCATAAACTTACGAGCGGGTGCAAATCCGGGGCGCTTTATTCGCAAACGCGGCGCCACGTGACCGCCACAAGTCGGTCACTTAATCTGCTATTTATGTGACTTTTCGGGGGAGAACACGTGATTTCAGGGGGTGAATCGCGAAAAGACTAAAGTTCAGATAACATTTACACTTCCTGCGTGTAACCGAATCAATTTAATATTGTACATCAAGTTAAACCACGGAAGTTGAAATTTTACTAACCTATTTAGATCACGTATATTTGTGGAATATTACATGGTATATAGTGCTTAATGAG
Organism: Diaprepes abbreviatus; assembly: GCA_034092305.1. Lineage (NCBI taxonomy): Eukaryota > Metazoa > Arthropoda > Insecta > Coleoptera > Curculionidae > Diaprepes > Diaprepes abbreviatus. Next base: position 26,902,722 of record JASJET010000103.1, read on the forward strand.
CATATAATAATATGTTACTTATAAGGATGAAAATTTGATACAAAAGTCGAAGACGAATGATTAATAGCCATTATGCCAAGATTACAGCTAGCTGCAGTTTGAGCCATTTACCACCGAGGAAATTTCAAGAATAATCAAGGAATCCCATAACTGGAAAGCTGCAGATCTCGACGGGATCCAGAACTACTGGCTCAAAAAGTTCTGGTGTATGCACCGTCAACTGGCCAATCTTATTAATGATGTTTTTCTTAACCCAGCAAAAATGTCATTGTTATTGACCGAAGGTATTACGTACCTCCTACCAAATGACCAACATAACACACATGACCCAGCTAAGTATAGGCCGATCACCTGCCAACCCACACTGTATAAGGTGATCACCTCCTGCTTGACCCAACGCATCTATGCACATTGTGAGCAAAATAACATCATTGCAAATCAACAGAAAGGATGCACGGAGGGAGCAATGGGATGCAAGGAAAAATTGATTGTTGACTCTGTCATATGTAATCAAGCCTGTACCAACCGAAGAAACCTCTTTGTTGCCTACGTGGATTATAAGAAGGCCTTCGACTCAGTGCCACATGAGTTGCTCAAAACGATATTGAGAATGTATAGAGTCGATAATAATTTTGTTTCCTTTTTACGATACATCATGTCAATCTGGAGAATTAGGATCCAATTGCAAGTGCCATCTAGCGACACCATCAAAACTAACACCATTCCGATACGAAGGGGAATATTTCAGGGCGATCCAGTTAGCCGATTGTGGTTCTGCCTTGCAATGAACCCAATGTCACGCCGTTTGAACTCCACCAGATACAGCTTTAGTATTACAAATAATAACGAAGAGGTAGTAAGAGTGAATCATCTTCTATACATGGATGATCTTAAACTGATGGCTGCTACCAGAAGCCAGCTGGAGTAAATGCTTAAAATTGTAGAGTTTTCCGGGGATATCGGAATGCAATTTGGACTTGACAAGTGCCGTATTTTGAACATTGTTAAAGGGAAGATACAACCAGGGACTTTTGAAATACAGAATGGTGAAATTATAGCTGCAATGAAGACCGAATTGACAACCGAATTTGTCAAGAGGGTAAGACAGAACATCAAGGGACTGGGGCTTAGTGAGCGTTTGTATAAGCCGATGGAGAAAGCAATTCTCCTAGCAACCGCGCGAACCGTCTGAAAGTTCGTAGGAAATACAGCAGACCACGTCACCTAGGACCCGATAACATGGAAAGGGTTCCAACAGAGCTTCATACTTTTGGTATCTTTGTGTACTTGGTATGAGTCAATATTTCCTGGAGGGAGTGTGAAGCCGTTTGGCTTATAAATCTTTTTAGGATGAAAATTTGATACAAAAGTCAAAGGCGAATGATTAATAGCCATTATGTGCAAATAAAATATAATACTTTTTCTACATTTATTATATACAGTTTTCTAAGAAATGAGACTTTGATCCTTACAAGGGAACCACTCCATTCCAAACTCACCGATTTTCATCATTTTTGGATATGTTGTTGACATCCACTTTTAATGGGTGAAATTCACTTCCAAAGTCCTTAACATTATTTTTTTCAATATATCTCAGCATCTAATGAATATTTTTGAATAAAATCAAGTGGAAAAAATTCGTCATGAAGAGTCACAAATATGAAGTCTATTTATGACCAATGGGATTGCAACCCCTATTTTATATTTAAAAAAAAACATTTGTATGAATATATTTTTTCTAATTATCAGGGAATGGACTCAAAAGAATTATAAAAAGATTTTTGTTAACAATATCTATCGTTAGTGTTGGCGCGTTTCGGGATTTTTCAAATAAGCATCCCTAATTACCGATGATGGACCACATATAAGTGGTAATTTTTTTTTCTTAAAAGTCATCCAAAGTGTAAAGCGAATGTAATTTATAACAAATGTAAATACATTAAAAAAAAAATTCAATAATAAAGGATGAGAAAAATTACCTCCAAAAGTAAATACTTAATGTAACATGAAGTCTAATTAAAATTCTTTAATAAAACAAAATATAAAATAAGTCCTGTATGAGCTATTAATAAGGAGAAAAGTTTTTTTAATATACTAATATCCACATGTAAAATGTGAAAACTACCCCTAAGGTTGAACTTTGCAATTTACTTTTTCATATGCATCAGCTGGATATTTTTCAATAAAATTAAATGGAAAAATATTTTTCGTAACAATCCTGAAATATAAAATGTATTTATGACTGAAGGGATTGCAACCCTTATTTTATATTGTAAAAAAATACATTAGTTGCGAACTCAAAAAAATTTAGAAAAGTATTTCCGTTTTTATTATCACTGTAAGGGGTAGTTAACGGTATTTAGGTATGATGATTTCAAAAATCCCGACACACTCCAACACTAGTAATCGATATTGTGACATATCTGATAAATAAAACTGAATTAGAATGGCAGACATATGAAAACAGTCTGTAGGCCTGTTAAGGTATTGGTTAGAGACCTACATCTTTCAATAATTGTGAGGAAATAGCTAAGGAACTTCGAGAAAAAAAAATCAAAATTAAATATATAATTCAGAAATTTAAAAAAAAAAACACGAATAAAAATAAGACAGAGTATATCTCTCCACCACTATATATACTGTTAAATTTAATGCAAATTTATGGTCCATTCTAAATTAAATTTAATGATTTTTATACCAAAAATCGTGAATAATTTTCATTTACTTTTAATTTAAAGCAACTCATTCAAATATCAGTTCATTTTACATTAAATCTGATTAAATGATATCTTAAATTTCAATAAAGCAACTGAAAAGATATTTCAACTTCTACACATTAAAATTCATATATATCCTAATACTAAAGGAATTTACATTATTATTCAATATACATTGCATGAGATTTCGGGAGATGGCGCAACTTCTATTGAAGTTTTTGTTAAGTATGATATAAGTTGCTTACAAGACTCAATTTTCTTATGGTGAGGTGTACATGTCTGTCCCGTGCTGACGGGAACCAATGAATTCGAAACCGGTCTAGAATGCAGGCACTACTTATGGGAAAAATATCCACCTTTTCCTGGTAGTTTCAGACAGCGTTGCCACACCTCGGTCAATGGAGCGAGATCTAGCCCTTTTTCTTCCCGATTCGTTCTCTCGCTCCTCTTTATTAGATCTCGCTTTTAAGCATGTTCTACTGGAAGGAATGTTGAGTGTTCCGCGCGCATTCACAGTGGAACGAAAGAGAAGGAATATAGCAGTACATGCTATCTCTCTCCTTATCACCATACGTTCGGAGCGAGAAAGATAGCATGTAGTGCTATTTGCATTCTCTTTTTCTACCTAAATGCAATTTTTAGACCATACGCAAAATTTCACCTGTATAAGATAATTTAGATCTTTTGCGCATTTTTTGTAAACTGCACCACTGTTGCAAAAGACTCAACGCAACCTACATAGAACTTCTTAGTTTTGACAATGCCTCATTCCAGACATATTTTGTTTAAAGTAGCGCCATATTAAGTGTGTGTTTTTCTACATTGCATATGCATATGGGCTAAAAATTGCATTTAGAAAGACTTTTTCCAATAACTTTTTTCAATATTTTGAGATATAACTCCACTTTTGAATTTCTTTTTGGAAAAAAAATAAAATTTGCCAGATAATGCTAATCACGTGACTACTATTTTTTTTGTTAATTTTCATCTCGATCGAAGTTATTATAATTATTATAATACATACACAGTGTATCTGCAAACTATTATCTTACTGTGATTAAGTGAGAAAATTGAAAATATGTTAACCCTACATGTTAAAAAAATATTTTAATTAAATTTTTAAATAAAGGTAATATTTACGCATGACGTCATATATCCGTTTAATTCTTATCATCATTTGCCTAAACAAATGCCGTTCATTTAACCAGGCTTATCGCATCAGCTTATGCATGACTTTTTCTGATAGAGCATTGCTCTACCACCCTGTCGGTCGACGAGCACATTTTTCTAGTTAAATAGTTTTCGCACATCCAACAAATATTTCAAATAATTTTTTGCCAAATTAAGTTAAATTAAATCTTAAAAAAACTAAAACTCGACTTTGTCAAAGTCTATGCAGAACAATTGAGAGTTATTAGAGATGTATGTTTTACAATTAGGGTCTACTTGGGGAAGAGCGAGGCTGCATTTGTTCCTCCTCTTTCTTTAAATTGAATATTAATAAGACCAATTTTCTTGTTTTTTCAAAAGTTGATAATCTTGAATACCAATTTGTCAACTTTGAAAACAAATCCGTACTTATAGCTGAATTGGTGAGCTTTCTTGGGGTGACCATCGATCCGAACCTGAGTTGGGGGAATCACATTAACGCACTGAGCTTAAAATTGGCTAGTGTTTGTGGATTAATTCGGAGAATAAGAAATTGGTATCTCTGAAAAGTCTATATATGTACTACTTCGCTCATGTGCAATCAGTTATAAAATATGGGTTCTCCTTTTGGGATTCATCAAAAGATGTACCACGGAAAAGGATCATGCATTGCATGCTAGGTAAGCTCCCCAGAACATCATGCCGAGAGCTCTGTTCTGATCTCGTTATGACAACCCCTTCAGTTTATTTTCTCTCATTAGACATGTTAGTAAAAAAGAAATCCCAACCGTTTTTATAAAAAAAAAAACATAACCCATATGCTGGAGGAGTCATCCTTCAATGAGAAAGGTCCACATTGAATGGCCATTTATGTCTACGATTTGCTACAATCAAAAATTAGACATTACGTCCATTACAGCATTTAGAAAACCTGCCATACACTTTGCTGAGTCTAACTTTTTTTTTAGATTCACAAAATAGTTAATATATGATATGAATAGTATTATAAAGCCTCTTACTTTTTTGTTTAATAAGTACGTAAGTCAAGCTGTTTTAAAATAGCGCGGATAATTCCACTTTTTAAGGGGAGAGACATAAATTTTACATCGGTTTACAGACCCATTTCTATTATTCTGACTTTCGGGAAAGTCTTTGAGATATTTATTAAAAGGAACGTGTCATTTAAAAAAAGAATAGTTTAGTTAACAACCTACAATATGCTTTAGACGTCCAACTGTCCAGGCAGTGGTGTAAATTATGCAGGGAATAGTCTGGGGCCTTGAGAAGGAAAAACAAATGAATTTAATTCTATGAGATCTTAGGAAGACCTTCGACTATGTCTCTCATACGTCTCTGATTCGGAAGTTATATCGATATGATGTTAGGGATAGCGTTTTGGAACTGTTGGAATCATATTTATCCGATAGAAAAGGCCATCTTGGTGATAAAATGTCAAGTTTAGGTCATATATAGGACGGAGAGCCCCAGGGTCGGTCCTGGGACCTTTTCTTTTTGTTATTTATATAAATGACTTATTCGCATTTATTCGCCCTTCGAAAAATTTTTATTAGGCTGGCGAAAGATCGCTGTTATGTATTAATCAGAATATTTAAGATTTAAAACATAATAGTGATATTCTGGCAACTCTAGCTTAAATAATTGTCTTAAACTGAATAGTGAAAAACCGCAAAAAAATATAATCCCAAGAAAGATATATATGAAATAAATCAAGTCAAAACATTAAGTATTCCTATTGATAACGCAGTGGACTGTGCAAGCATATAGAGCCACTTTTTATATTATGTTTATTTTATTAGAAAATTTGACTCTTTTCTTAATATTAATGTGTATTCCTTTTAGATGGAAACTATGTTTTCAAAAATAGTTATTTTATGATGTTACCTCATATAAAGTCAAAAACAAATAAACTTTGCATCACATGTGACCAAATTTTAATAGCCCTATTTGGATTTTGTAGAAAAGCACACATTTAACATGGCTACTTTAAACAAAATATGTCTGGAATGAAGCGTTGTCAAAACTAAAAAGTTTTATGTAGGTTGCGTTGAGTCTTATTTTGCAACAATGGTACAATTAGCCAAAAATGCATTGCATATGCATATGAGCTAAAAATTGCATTTAGAAAAACTTTTTCTAATAACTTTTGTCGATATTTTGAGATATAAACTCACGCTTGATTTTTTTTTTGGAAAAAAATTATAATTTGACAAATAAGGCTAATCACGTGACTACTATTTTTTTGTTAATTTTCATCAATTTCTAAGCAAAAATTATTGCCAAAGTCAATATATATATATATATATATATATATATATATATATATATATATATATATACATATATATATATATATATATATATATATATATATATATATATATATATATATATATATATATATATATATATATAACTTTCTTCTTTTAAGAAATCGGTTAAAGATACAATGCATATTGTTCCCACAGAAAAATTTTTAAGGAATGTCTTTTAAGAATTTTCCAAAATTTTTCTGTAAATTTTTTATACACTCGTTATATTTCTGCTGAAAACTTTTTGTGAATGGGAAAACTCCCTAATCAACTCACACGCTTAAAATGACAAAATTAAAATGGTGAACTTCGCTATCGTATTCCAGGATTATACATAAAAATGAAACAATTCTGTATCGGAATTATTTGGAGCTTGAAAGCTTTTTATCTGCTTTTAAATTTTATTGGTTTCATTTTCATTCATTGTTTCGTAAATGAATTGGATATTTATTGAAATCATATTATATACATTGTCATTGAAATTGCTAGTAAGCCCGTCATTTTTTATAAAGGAAAAGTCTATTTCGATTTTTAATTTCAGTTGGTTTTAAAATTTTTTACAAATTTGAGATATATTTAGAGAGATTAGCTATTACCTAATATCAAGATACATTACTAAGTTCGAACTAGCATCCATTGTTTACCCGAAGCACTTCGCGGCGCTCACACACAATTCAAGTCTGCAGCTACAGGAAATCTCAAATTTTGTTTGTGAAGAGGGGAGAGTAGTTATAAAAAATTCCTAATTTTAAGTTTATATTTATCGTAGTTTCTAAGATATTCGAGTTCAAAAATGATTTGTTCCCTGACTGACGGATCGTCAAACTTCCAGAAGACCTGGAAATCTTAAAATTAAGTTCCCCTGGATGATCTGCTTGAGGAACTTTTTGACATCAAGGGATCATTTGACAAAACGTATTATGATTCGATATGCAATGTCCAACAACAACGAGGCTCTGAACCGACAGTAGTTGGCTGAATCAGAGCAATGTTAACCCAGAGACTACTGAGTTTCACAGTATAGCTATTAAAGTACTATCAAGCAAGAGAAGAGTCTTATCACCTTGCTGTAGAGCCTTGTTCTAAACAGCCTAATAAATGCGCTAAACTCAGGTAGTTTATATACACAGGCCTATGCGGACGATCTGGTTATCCTGTGCACTAGTTGCGACGTTTATGAAAAAAATGGAGAGACTTCCCACAACTATGCTGTCATGAAGAGCCCGTCAATATAAGGGAATAGTTAAAAATGCCGCTATTGTATAGTGGCCTAAAACAGTCGAGCTCAAACACTGTGTTTAAAGAATGGATTGTGTAGGAATAATGAGTGCGATAGGATTGTTACCACTAAGATACTGAAACCTCTAATAAACCTCCCTCCTATCCAGTTATTTATAGAGAACGAGGTTCTAAAGTCTTCTTACTGACTCAGTTGCTAAGGGATCTCAGAGCAGTAACTGACAGCGGACCGTACAACTGTGGGGTGTGGTGCCAAGATGCCCATCACTCGTCATGCAAAAAATTGGTTTTGAAACCTAACAAGTCCCTTAAGATTATTTTACCAGGATTAGAAGTAAGAGCAAACTTCGACCTCGAGAAAATGAAAGAGCTAAAGTTGGTATGTTCGGTAAAAGCATCTGAGAGAGATATTTTTGGACAGCAAGCAATGATTTTTCAAGTGGATATTTATGCTAATGTGCAATGTGGCCATCTCTGTGACTAGGACTGCAATATTAGCACTGAAGTCCGATTTCGTAGCTTTACGACTCGTGTCTGAGTACAATCAGATGACGTAAGTATATACTGAAACGAGGCCAAATGGTTTGGTACCAATGGAGTCCGCCGTCGACTCGTACAAACCCCAGAAAATTAGACCTGCTCCCAATACGATTGATGAGAAGGAACTGAAATTATTGCTGGAAAGCCTGGGGAATTTATAATTGGACCAAATACATGACTTACTTTCTAGTAAGCTTCTTTTTCTAAAGAAGAAATAATCGCGAATCACATTGAGATTGCGACATTTTCACTCGTGAGGTCATCTTCATAGAATTGACATCACCAATGACCCAGTATGAAGATGGCTAGAGGAGGATGAAACAGTTGTTCTTATTCTCAAGGAATGTTCAACACTCGACGGACTGGGACAAAGCATTTCGAAGCAAACATGCAATGTGAGGTAACAAGACTGCTTGAATTCGAAAAAGTGATCAACCCTGAATCACTTGCGGTCATGGTGAGATTTAAAAAACCAACGATGCCTAAGTATCAAAAATCGGGTATCGCCACTCTTATTTATTCATGTATACCCTAATTCACTAACAAGGTTTAATTTTATAACTGGTCTAAGTTGATAATAAAAGATTTAAATTGATAAGTGTGGTAAAAATATGTCTGTGTGAGTTAGAAGAATCTATTTTGAATATCAAATAAGAGTTTAGCTATTTTTGACAAAATGGTGAAAGTATAATAATCTCAAAGTAAAATACAGGTGTATTGTCCAAAGAACTGCATTCCTATTGATAGAGCCAAGTAAAAAACGAAAGAATAAATTGAAATAGATAATTAACAAACTGTAATTAAAGACCTTAAAAATTATAAATAATATAAAATATCAATACAACGTGGTAAATATTTAAATAAAAAAAAATTTTATACCTTGCCAAAATTGAAAAAAACTGTACACAAAATAATTTGAGTAGCAAAATAAAAATAAAAAATATTAACTCTTAAAATCAAAAAATCATAAAATTTTTGCAGGTTATATCAGATCTTTTGATTGACCGTGCATTTTAAAGCTCCTCTAAAAATTACTTCTAGGTTTTGGTATAAATGATTATACATTTAATACTTTCATAAATAACAGGGTTTTCAGTGGGGTGCAATTTTTAGTATTGGAATTGAAACACGGCTACTGTTACTGGTAGTATAAAAAGTGAATAGAATATTTCTTGTACAACAACCAAATTTTTTATACATTGATATTGAAATCACTAGATTAGAGTTTTATCCTAAATGAAAAGTGGCTTGCTATGTTTACTGAATTTTACTTAATATGTGTAACAAAGCTGTTGTTTGAAGAATAAGCATAGAAATAAGTAAATGCTGGCTGTAAAGTTTCCTAGACACATAACACTCAATTAAAAAATAATAGGCCATCCAAACTGCCGCAAAACCATTCGAGGTTATTCTGGCAGCAAAACATCCAGAAGCTCCCTTTTTATAAAAGAATGATATACAGGGTGATTCAAAAATCGATCACGAAACTTAAGGGGGTGATTCTACTTGACAAAATAAGGGTAGAGCTTCATATAATTTTTTTTCAAAATGTCATTCGTTTTCGAGTTACAAGCCGTCCAAGTTCAAGTTTTTATTTTTTGTTTTTTGAATTACTCGCTTACAGGAAAACCGATTTGACTAATATTTGAAAGATAGGCTAAGTCTTCTGCGCTGCATCATTTTAGTAACAATTCACATTGATTGTTTGCCGCTAGAGGGCACTTAACCTACATTGAAAATTGTTTTTTTGTCATAATTTTTTAGTGTTGACAGCTACAGTAGTTTTTGGCATAATTTCTGAAAGACTGATGCCAGGCCTTTAAAAAAGGTGCTCTTTATTTACATCGCTAAACCCAACGGTTTAGACGTAAATCACCCTTAAAAATTAAGTGGTAAATTTACTTTTCTCATTTCATTACCACCAGCTACCAGGTAAATAGCTATCAAAGTATACTAGAGCTGTCAGTTTAACATCAAATAAATTCGCTTTTTAAACTATTTAATTTATAATCTTAAAATAACTAATAATGGCTAATCACCAATATTCAAATATCGAATATTGTGATATCCATTTTTGTTATGGAAAAGCAAATGGTAATGCAGAGTTGGCAAGAAGATATTATATGGAGAGTTATCCGGAAAGAAATATCCCTCATGCTCAAACATTTTCCAGTGTGCACAGGAGGCTTGCGGAATGTGGTTCCTTTAAAAGTTATAATGGAAATAGGGGAAGACCTAGAACTGCTAGAAACGTGCAACAAGAAGAAAGAGTGCTTGAAATTATTGAAGATAATCCAGGTATTAGTACTAGAAAAATTGGGATTGAAGTGCGGCTCTGTCAGGCTAGTTCATGGAGGATACTAAGAGAAGAACAACTCTACCCGTTTCATTCAAAAAAGGTGCAGGCTCTTTATGACGATGATCGGCCGAGACGGTTGGAAATGTGCAATCAGATCCTAGCTAAGTATGAACACGATAATCGATTAATTGGCGTCATATTATTCACTGACGAAGCTGGTTTCACTCGTGATGGCATAACAAATCTACACAACATCCACACATATGCTTACGAGAACCCAAACAATGTGGTAGAAACGAAACATCAGCGTAGATTTTCACTAAATGTGTGGGCAGGGATAATAGGAGATTACCTTATTGGTCCTCATTTCTTTGATGGCCCATTAACTGGTGACGTATACTTAGATTTTATCCAAAATCGTCTCCCATTGTATCTGGAAGATGTGCCATTGGAAGTAAGGGCCAACATGTGGATCCTCCAAGACGGAGCTCCGCCCCACTTTAGTATACGTGTCCGACAGTATTTGAATGCAACGTATCCTGAGCGATGGATAGGACGAAGTGGACCATTGGCATGGGCAGCGAGGTCACCAGACCTTAATCCTATGGATTTTTTCTTTTGGGGTCATTTGAAACAATTGGTGTACGATATTCCAGTAATCAACGTCGAGGATCTTCGCTTCAGGATAATCGAAAAGTGCCAAATTATTAAAGAAACACCAGGAATTTTTCATCGAGTTAGGCGACATTTTTTGAAGAGTGTTAGGAAATGTATGGAAGAAAATGGGGGACATTTTGAGAATCTTTTTTAGTTTGTTTAGTACTGTTTCATTAATTTTTATCAATTAAATGTATATCGCAATAATCCATAATATGAATATTTACTGATTAGCCATTATTAGTTATTTTAAGATTATAAATTAAATAATTTAAAAAGCGAATTTATTTGATGTTAAACTGACAGCTCTAGTATACTTTGATAGCTATTTACCTGGTAGCTGGTGGTAATGAAATGAGAAAAGTAAATTTACCACTTAATTTTTAAGGGTGATTTACGTCTAAACCGTTGGGTTTAGCGATGTAAATAAAGAGCACCTTTTTTAAAGACCTGGCATCAGTCTTTCAGAAATTATGCCAAAAACTACTGTAGCTGTCAACACTAAAAAATTATGACAAAAAAACAATTTTCAATGTAGGTAAAGTGCCTTCTAGCGGCAAACAATCAATGTGAATTGTTACTAAAATGATGAAGCGCAGAAGACTTAGCCTATCTTTCAAATATTAGTCAAATCGGTTTTCCTGTAAGCGAGTAATTCAAAAAACAAAAAATAAAAACTTGAACTTGGACGGCTTGTAACTCGAAAACGAATGACATTTTGAAAAAAAATTATATGAAGCTCTACCCTTATTTTGTCAAGTAGAATCACCCCCTTAAGTTTCGTGATCGATTTTTGAATCACCCTGTATACGCAGAAAATTTTAATTCATTATCAATATGACTCCCGAAAATTTCGTAACTCGTTGGTATTCTACAGGATATCCCATAGCACAGAAATGCTAATCTAATCCTTAAAAATATTGTAATTTAGCAAAATCTACTATATTCTAAAATTTAACAGTCTACAGGATGTCAAAATCAAAATATTATTTTAAATTTTTCACTTCTGGAAGCGAGGAATCCAATTCTATTCACAGTTTTAGTATTAGTTATAGAGGGCGCCACCCACGGTATTACGGGTATCTGTAAAACATCATATTTTTTTGGGCCTTGGTCTAGTGCGTGGAGGGCACGTGGTGCTTTTTTTTCTACAATTTCGTTGCACGTCAATGTTTGAGTTAATTGAAAGCATATGTCGGCAAAGTTTTATTGCAAAAGATGAAAAACTGATTTTTGCCAGCTATAAAACCACAAAAAAGTATTTTTTGTAAATGTCGTTATGAATACCCGTTTTTGAGATACTGAGATCTATTTTTTAAATTCCCAATACCCGTTTAAATATCGGACCTAATTTATATCAATCAAACTTGTATGTTGTTTACATTTTCCCACAAGAGATATTATTGGCCTCCCGAAACTATTACTCCAGGCTAGAAAGAGGAAATTTTGATGTGTGATGCAGAAAACCCGAAAATAAGTATACGACATATAGCTACGGACACTGCAATGAGTCATCAGTTTTATCATAAAGATAGACATATCATTTTACGTCTGATTGGAGTAAATTTTACACGTCAGTATATCTTCTGAAGCAAATCTGCGTGGGACATTGAAAATTCGCACTTATTAATCGAATAGTGATTATCACCTCATTTAAATGATGGATTATACTAGTATTTTCTCGGCACTTAGTCCATTTTTTAGATAGTTTAAAATTGAATTTAAAACAAAATATAATATTTGTACAGAGGCTGCTCAATTTACTGGGTCGATCAGAAACTGCTTAAATATTATTTTTTGTGATTGTTGAACAACTCCTGAACGTCGATACTTTGGCATAGGCAGAACTTCGATTTCGTCTCATGGTTTTTGCACACTGAGGTATATGAAAACTTTTGTATATAAAGACACAATAAATACTAGAGAAATTGCAATATTTTTACCTAAAATATATGTTATTTAAAAAGTAAAATTTCAATAAGAAATAAGTAAATTATTATTTCTAAAAATAATTCCCATTAGTGTCTTGTCTTGCATACTTCTGCCAGATACTAATAATATCTTGCCAGAACTCCTTTGGAGTACTATTGCACACATCTCCTTAAATGCACAGATTAGTTAGACGTCTGTTCTTCAGCTGCTTCTTGATAAAAAAAAAAGTACAGTCATATGGCGTCAAGTCTGGACTGTAGAGAGGATAGCTCAGAAATAGTTTTAAGATTTAAAACGAAAAACGTGGGATGCATGCAATAAATAATTGTAAGAAGTATAGAGAGTGGATCTCGTTGATAAAACTCACAGAACAGTTATTATTTATTGTACTTCACGTTTTTCGTTTTAAATTAAAAAGTAAAAATTCACAATCAAAAATGTTCTGGATAATATAACCAATTATTTTATATGTTTTAGTCCATTTTAAAAACGAGATAAATTTAAAAAATTATTTAAATAATTATTTTCTGTTTTTTTGGTCTTTAGTGCAAAGTCGATAGCAAAATTTGTATCGAACAAACAAATAAACAAACACACAGACAAAAAAGCGAGTTAATATTACATTGTTATCCATTTCTGAACTATGTTTAAAGTTTCAAGTCTCTAGCTCGTCGGGAAGTTAGTTTAATGTCGATTGCGAAATTTGTACCGGAGGCAAATAGACAGACAAGAAAGCGAGTTAATAAAAACATGGCAAAAACGTAGTAAAAGAACAAAATTGTCCTCTAAATGACCTACGTCCACGATCATTTTCAAGGTCATATTATTGTATTGTCATCTACTTTATATAGGACTTCAAATTAACTTGAAATATATGTTCAGGTCAGTCAGTTTCAAGATCATAATATTGCATTGTTATTAAATATTGCAAAATTTGTATTGAACAGACATACAAAAAAGAGTTAATAAAAACGTGGTAAAAGTATACATATACTAAGAAGGGCTGATTTGCTGTTATTAAATCTTAACAACCCAGATATAGGAAAAGATAGTTCTTTAAATCTTAATCTTAAATCCCGCAAAGGGATTATGTGATGACCAATTGACAGAGTTCAATCGTTACGGCCAAGAAAAATAAAAAAAAAACAGTAAAAAAAATTAAAAGTTAGTTAAGATATTAAAAACTAATGAAAACATCTTTAGGTATATCCATCTATACCGATACAATATTACACGCTGCGTGCAGTTCCTAATCTTTCAGAAAACTCCACAAAAGGAAATTAAAATCCCACAAAAACATTGCTATACAAAATGGCTAGCTTTTACTTCAAATATTAGCCGCGAAAAGTCGTGAGATCTCGAAGAAGCCAAGTTCTTCCAGAACTGATGGAACATACCTATAACAACTTTGAATTTGGCGGAGTTTAAAATGAACTTTAATTATAATAAAATGCTCATGAAACATCAGTCTCCTCAGCCTGCCAGACTATTTCCATGTCGAAATTGAGAAAGCCATCATTCTATTATCATTAAAAATAAATAATTTTCCCCAATACTTGTGACTTTTTTTCAAGTTGCTGTTGTTTTGTTACATCTCACTTAAAATTCTGTATCATTAGTAGTAGGATATCACGACGCATGAATACCGCCATACTAATTTTTCAAAGGAATTTTGTAAAAAGTGTAATACAGCTCGAACTCAAGGCTGCGGAGAACACCATATCTTAGGAATGACCAGCAAATAAAAGACGCTAATGGGAAATTATAAGGAACTCTACGACAGAGAGCCTTCCAGTGAAAAAACATTATACTGTGTACAAACTTAATGCAATAGATAAACAAGACAGGACAAGAGAAACTGATTAATATCCTAGAGAAAATGGACATGATTCATAACAGTAAGATTGTAGGGAACAAAAGTCATCCTGCAATGCCACAGCTGACCAAATCGCCACCCAACTTGTATCAACGACAAAACAGACAAGCACACACTTCCGAAGGATCGATAGAAATCGAACTGAAAAGAATCATCTTAGAGCATCTTTAACTCTTAAAGAACTTAATAACGCTATGAAGAACACAAAGGCTGTAGGGATCAACGATTTCTATTCTACAGCTATTTAATCACTGCTGCGGAAAGCACACAAAGCTTGGAGAAAGTCAAAGGTCATAGCTCTACTTAAACTGAGAAAAAACTATAGAACCCTAATAATTACAGAGAGGTTTCATTGATAAGTTATCTCTTCAAGCTCTAAGAGGGGCTAATTTTGTCGAGGAGAGGAAGAAGTGTAGATGGACTGCTCATCCCACAACATGGAGGTTTTTGATCGTACCCTGGACAAATCTTCATCCTGAAGGAACATATCGAAGAAGACTTTGAGGAAAAGCATGAGGCAGCCGCCGCTTTTGCGAATCTCTCGATAGTCTATGATACAGTAAGGCAAAATATCCTGTATGCTGACGACTTAATAGTCTATGCTCAAGGCCACTATTTTCCACAAGTGGAGGAAGAACTCAAAAGTGCCCTTTATGAAATTGATGTCTATTATAAAAAGAGTTCCTTAAGACTGAGCCCATCCAAAACCCAAGTATACGCGTTCCATCTCGGCACCAAAGAGGTTAAGCTAAGCTAAGCACATAAACTATCCCAAATACCTTGAACGTTTCTTGGATAGATCATTTACCTACCGACACCATTATATCAAAATTAGGCAGAAGGCGACGTTGAGAAACAGCCTCTGACGGGAAGCAAGTAGGGTGCAAACTCTAGCGTACTAAAAACAACAGCCTAGTATTTTGCTTTTCCACAGTCCAATATACATGCTCAGTGTGGCACAAACCCGCCAATACCAAGCAGGTCGACATAGCGCTGACGTGCAGGATAGTGACAGAAAATATGAAGTCCACACCAATACCCGGCCTTTACAGAATGACAGGCTTCTCTACTCCTACATCCTACCGGAAACCAAACTTTTAAAGAACGACATATGGCTCTAGACTTTCAAAAAAAAAGGTTCAAATCCCGCAAAAACTTTTTCGGAAGCGTACCTGTTGAACTTCCTGAAACATTTCCACTTCATCAACCCCTCCCCCTCAAGCAACCAGCACCTTGACTTTAAAACCTGAAAATCCCTTATTAACCGCATAAGGTAGCACCAGTTAAAACCAACTTGGTGATCTGGGGGAGAACAAACTACCATGACCTACACTGCATCTGTGACGAAGTACAAAATATGGAACACTTTCTCCTATGAAGGCTGTGTCTCACCGATTATCTTTCGGTGATTTGTGACTTTCTAATGAAAAAGGAAAAACGTGAACTGGGTAGAAATCTATGATATCTAGTCTGGATACGATAAAGTAAAGTAGGTACGTAATAAGCACATAATTGGTCTTATCAAATAAAACTCTTTGCGGTATTTTACAGGTATTTTTATTCATTTATTTTTTGATTATTCGGTACAAAAAGGTAATATGGCTGCAAATTCTTCAAATATTTAACATCATGGGCGTAGAGGGAGCGTAGTATGCCCCACTGTCTGCAAAATTTATAGTCTATTACTTTTTAATGCTTCAAAGGAGGTATTTCAAACCCGTAAATTCAAATAATTATGAACCTATACATCTTCACGAAATTTTGATGTCGAAATTCATTCTGTGTAAGTAAAAGTAATTCCTAAATACTCGAAAATTTTTCGATTTTATTTCACAAGTAACTAATTTTAAGAAATGGAGATAAAGTGTAGAATTAGAAATTACTTTTTCAATCAGTTCTGATTTATTGATTGTGTTTCATGTTTGAATATATATAAAAAATGGCAGAATATCAAGGAATTAATTTGTGCTAAAAAGACTTCACAATAAATACCTAGGAACATACCTGTTTTCATAATTTTTTGAATTGTCATTCAAACTGAATTAAAATGATTGCAAATTATCTTATTTCAATTGTCAAAAACTAATTCAATATTAGACGTATTTTCTTGTGTAAGATATTCAGAATTAAATATATAATGTTTACAAAATAACTACAGTATACTCAAAAAAAAATTGCAAGTGTTGAATAATTTCATAATTTAAAAATGTATCTACATAATATGTTATAAACTAACAGGTAACCTTGGACATTTTGATTTATTTTTCATTAAAATGAAAAAAAAATATTTACTTTTAACCGTAATTTCTCATGAGAACTCTCATAGGTTTCGTGATTCGTCTCATCTCAATTTCCTGAAACGAGAAATTTTATTACTCTCTCGTCTCATTCTCAGACTCAATTTCCCGTTTATCGCAACATCACCAGTGATAAACGCATGCCCATCTGACAGAACCCGACTTTTTCATTGATTACCGCTGTAACCTACAAAGAATCATTCACGAAAAATAGAACATCACAGAATTTCTGCACGGACTCACGCAAGGAAGCGCATAGATACGCAATTTTTCATTACTACGGCCAGCACGATTGTCAGCATAGCTTCCCGCACGCAAACCAATAGAGAGACAAGTTCATATGAGCTAGGCTTAGCCTCTTTTAGATCACTCCGCTTTTCACGACTAAGGACTTGGTACAGGAGTTTTTTAAGTGGGACACCTTCTTTATTAAGTTTGTATACACTCTGTGAAACAATTTCTAGGATTATATCTTATTGACTGAGAATATAATTAGCATCCAATAAAGGCTAAAGTAAGTTCTTACATTACAAGCATCGAATTCCTCTACAGAAGTAGCATACCGTCAGAACTAGGGCCCGTAGTTATGAATCCTAAATAACTTGATAATATTTTTATCTACGTATGTTCACTGCGAGATATATTTTATTTCTTGGTACACACATCGATTCTATGCTATCCTTGTCAAAAACGCTTATAAAGGTGTCACGACAAGCATCAAGAAAGGTCTTCCTCCACCGATCATAAACAACATTCAAACAAATTTATTGTTGTTTACATTTATTAGTATGACCGAAGATTAGAAGTTACGATGCTCCGCATTTTCATATTAAAATTAAAAAAAAAAACTTTTCTCATAATGTAGCATAACATTTAACTATATAATTTCCACCTGCTTTCCTTTAAAATCCTTTTAACAAATACAATACACTCCGTAAGTCAATCTATTTAGCTCAGTCAAGGGTATATAAAAGGATATAAGGGATACCAAATAAAGGGATAGACGGGACAAGCGAGGGAGTTTGGGGCATAAACTTTCACACAGAATCGCGCCACACTTCCCGATCAATCAAAGTGACACGGAACGCATGCTTAGCAAAGTTTGCGACACCTCCCCCTAAGCTTTTTTACATTTACAATTAGCTGGGTATTGTATAAATTTCAACTGGGATGGAACGTTTCAATTTAGTGAAAGACTTTTGAATCTTCACTCTATATTTTGATTTATAAATTAAACAAGAGTGGCAGGAAAAGAGGGTATTTTGTCTTCGAGTTCATTAAAGCGGACTATATTTATGTTTATATTTTATTTACGCTGTTTTCTTGAAATATAATAACAAAATATATCGATGATATTATTTAGATAATATGAACAATTTTACATTGAATACCTTCGCTCTGTTCCGAACAAATACATTTAGAAATGTATGTAGATAAACGTATCCACCAAAAAACCTCTGCTTTACTTTCCTAAAAACAAATTTATATACGCTTGAAAATTCATTAAGCCAAAATAAAATTCGTCCCATAATCAGGCAGGCAATAACGGCCTGCATTCGGCTTAGCAGAAAACGTTCGCAGCAGGAACATTAGCGCGCCTGCAGCGGAAATAGGCCGGAGATGAAACTGTGGCGTCATTTCCTGAAGACGCGCGGCGACGGCGGCGTCTTCGAGCAGCACCGCGACGCCAAGCACTAATTCTTCGGCATCGCCTGCTGCGATTGTTAACTAGACGGGAAATCGATATCACGCTTACATTTCGAAAGCTAAAAGGGTTTATATTTAAGTGAAAATGTAAGTTGTTTTTTAATAATGTATTGAAGCGGTCTTTTAGGAAAAGTGATGATTTACAGTGCAATAGTTTTGAGTGAAAATTCTAGTACTGACACATATGGTTTATTTAAATTCTGTAATAGCCAGTCCATCCGAGTTAAAACATTAAAGTATCTGGGGGAGCGATAGTGCTCCAGTCAAGTCGAGCAAACACTAAGTAACAAATCTAACTGGAACCAACTCCGGTACTTTTGAGTAATCTGTTTCTTTTTACTGGAGATGAGTAGACGCTTTAAACTTTCGTTAAAGAGAGAACTTGATAAGCTGTACTTCAGCTCAAAGTTTTATAATTCGTCTTTTCCAATTCATTCTTCTTCTTCTTCTTATTCTTCTTTCTAACACAGTTAGCCATACTAGTAGGCTATTTCCTGTTCATTGCCATCACGTCTTCCCCGGAAGATGAGGTCCAGCATTCTCGCCAACGTTTTGGTGGTCTTCACCGTGATCTTTTTTCTACTGGGTTATTCATTTTTGCGCTTTTAACGAGTCTACCGTCCTCCATTCTCCCTATATGTTTGTTCCAGAATCTTCGCCTTTGTCCAACCCATCTTCCTATATCCTGTATCCCGCATTGTTGTCTGATATCTTCATTCCGTATTCTGTCGTGTTTTGCCTTGTATTCTTCTGAATGTTTTCATTTCGACTGTTCTCATCATTTGTATAGTTTTGCCTGTATCTGGTCTTGTTTCTGCCGCGTATGTTATGATGGGTCTTAGAGCCGTTTTATATATAATCTTCAGTATTAACGTATTTGTTCTTCCAAACAATTTCTTTTAGGCATCCCGAAATTCCAGCCGCTTTCATTGTCTGCTCTCTTACTTCGTTAAAAAGGTTTCCATCGCTCGTTATTCCTGCTCCCAGATATTTGAAGTGATTTACCTATTCGAAAATTTTGGAGTCGATTTCCAACTTGCACCGTATTGGTTCTTTGGATGTTACTAAGCATTTGCTCTTCTCGGTGTTGATGACCATATTTAATTTTTTCGCTTTAGTGTTAAAAGAGTGCAGTAGTCTTTGGAGGATATCTTCAGAGTCTGCAATAAGAACAGCATCGTCCGCATAGCAGACGGTATGGAAGATGTGTTTCCCATTTTGTATCCAGCTGTTCTGGGGAGAATTTCTATTATTTTATCCATTATTAGATTAAATATGAAGGGGCTAAGCGAATCGTTCTGTCTAATTCCTGTGTTTACATATATGTCTTCCGTCATTATATGTCCTACGCTGATTTTTGTTCTGCACTGGATGTTAATATCGTATATTAGCTTAATTAGCCTATGCATATACTCTGTCAAAAGACTTGGTCATATCGACGAAACACATGTACGCAGGTTTATTGAATTCTAGGGATATTTCAGTTATTTGTTTGACAATGAATATTGCGTCAATAGTGGATCTGTTCTTTCTGAAACCTTGTTGTTCTTCTCGTATACTTATGATTTTGGTGATTTGTTCCAGTATAATTTTTGTGAATGTTTTGAGAATACTGTCAAGCATTGTTATTCCTCGATAGTTTTCTGGGTGCATTTTGTGTCCTTTTTTAAAAATGGGTATTGTTACACTATTCTTTCTTTCATTCGGTATTTTTTGTTCTTCTATGATATTCTTGAATAGGGTTAATATTTCATTTCATAGCTCTTTTCCTCCGTATTTAAGCATCTCATTAGTGATCTCGTCTGGTCCAGGGCTTTTTCTATTCTTAAGGGACTTTAAGGTGTTTTCTACCTTGTCATTTGTTAGTTCTATGCTATCATCCTCCTCATATTCATTTTGTATCTGTTCCATGTTCTCCTCTTCCTTATATAGATTTTTAAAGTATGTTTTCCACTACTCTAATGTGATTTTATTAGTTCTCACGGTATCTTTGACTTCAAGCTTATTTCTTCTTAACATTCCCCATATTTTTCTCTGGCTTTCGTACATGTCTCTCTCCATCCCTTTTGTGAACCTTTCTCAATAGATTTCCAGTTCCTAAGTTAATTAAATTTAAAGTTTCCGTATTAGACAGTCATCATGACCATCAGCCACTATAAAATTTGAAATCCTCACCCCCTCCAAGTAAATAACCTAGCTTACCTAAACCCTTCAGTATTCGTAATTTGACGAAGTAACATTAAGAGATACTGTTGAAAAGAAAATAAACTATTATAAATTGATAAACGATGTTATTAGGGACAAATTAAAGTGTTATGATCAAAACATTCAAGACAAAAATCAAAGATAATTAAAATATAAGATGAAGCAGATGTGTTTATTCAAAACAAAATAGATATAGTTGGAGTTTTACACCATACCTCTTTCTCTCAATAACGGTTCGAAATGTAGGCTCGGAAGAAGTACCAGCCAGATTAGGAGAGCACTAAATCAATTAAAAATTAACAAATATCCTGGCGAGGATCAAATCCTAGTCAAAATGTTAAAAATGGGAGGCATTCATGTAGAGAAAACGTTAAAGATCTTACTCTGCAGTGTCTTGGACGAGGGAAGAATAACACAAGACTGGTATGATTCGCAAAGTGATACTGATTTCAAAAAAGAAAACAACGTCAGCTATCTACCGACATCCTTGTTATCACACCTCTACGAACTTTATGCCAAGGTAATCAAGAACCAGCTATCAAGAAAGATTATTACCAGCCTGTCGAACACATTAGTTTTAGAAAGGATTTCATTTGCAGAGCATAACGATATGAACAAAAGAATGCACCGAATATAACGTGAATACAATCTGTCTGGCTTTCATAGACATCTATAAGGCTTTCAACACCATTGAGAAAGGATTCATTTTGGGTTCCCGGAAATACATGAGAATAGATTCAAGATACAAACAAATTATCAAAAATTTCTATAAAAATAGAACCATTCGTATCAAACTAGACGAATCAACTAAGACCAATTTCATGCCATTGCAACGGAGAGTGAGCCAGGAAGATATTATCTCACTCTCACTATTCACGTTAGCTCTCAAAGGCGTCTTCTAAAGGCTGGAGTCATCTAAGATTCACTGATGACATGATCTGGTTGCTGTAGATATATGATTAGTTCTCCAGCATCGCACTGAAGAATTTTTGCTGTATGAGACATCGATAGTAACTATATATCTAATTATATAGGTAATGTTTTAAATTAAAATGTAGAAACTTGCAGAGATTTGTAAATGGAACCGTTAAACCTAATAATAAGGATGCTATAGACTTGGCTCCATATGAGTTCTCACTTATTTTTATGATCACCAGACTTTGTCCAATCTTTGTATTTTTTTGATAGGATTAATTTTTATTTTACACAAATAGGACTAAGCGGCCCGATTGTCCAACTATGAATTTACACACATCAAGAAAATTATTTAAGCTATAGAGAAGGTTGATAAGGTACGAATCGCAGTTATCCCAGAAGCATAAAACCGATGACAAAAGAGGATTTCCGAATCACCATGAGCATATATGAAGATTGCTCAAATAGCGGCGCCGATCCGGGGGGAGGGATTGTTCCCCCTAAAAGCTTCAAATTAAGAAAAAAAAAATACTTGTCCCTACCTGCTGCATTAGGAACATGAATGTCGCTGGCATTACTTCTAATTGTGAGTAAATGATGCCTGATGTGGGTACTAAAGTTGATTTTGATGAAGCAAAGTCATATTTGTAAGTTAGATATATTTTAAATATTTGGATTCTACGGCTGATTGAAAATGATGGTTCTTGGATTTTCACCGTGTCAAATTGGAATTATTATCCGACGTTTCCCCTACGATTGCACGAGGTATCTTCAGATGCATGAGATTAGAACAATGATTGACTCGAGGAGCAAAAAACCTGTATCTCTATTATTATGGAAAGTGAACCATATCGAACATATTACGAAATAACAACATGGACTCCACTCTACTAGAATTAATTAAAGCATGTCTGATTTCTACTTATTTTACTTTTTAAGGAACTTTCTACGAGCAAAATTCGGGAGCGGCCATGGGATCTCCGCTATCACCTGTGATAGCTAACATCTTCATGGAAGCTTTTGAAGGAAACGCCTTGTCTTCCTCTCCTGAGAGGCAACGGATATTGCGCTGAAGATATAAGACGTTCTATTAATAAATATAAAAACCCAACTCCTCAACAAAATGTCATAAATGTACTTCCCGACAGTGTTGTCTTACTTTACATACACGGAACCAACGACAAGGTTGTCAGATTGCTCCGACAATCAAACATTTAGACAATTTTCAGCACATGTAAGAAAGTTGGACAATGTTTGAAGTCAACAAATGACACAATATCATTTCAAACAGAATGCGTTTACAAGATACCTTACTCTTGTGGTAAAGTGTATGTAGGTGAAACAAAACCGTCTATATCCACTAGGCTTAAGAAGCATGAAAGATGTATAAAAAGAAGCAAATTGTACAATCTGCAGTAGCTGAACACCAGCATTTCTCAGGTAACACGTTTAATGTAAAAGAAACTAAGGTGCTAGCATCAGTGCATGGTTTCTTTAAACAGAAAATTAGAGAACCAATCGAAATTTGTAAATATCCAAACATTTTTAATAAAGATACAGGTTACAGTCTACATCAGAAGTAGAAATCGATTGTAACGCTAAATTACGGTTCACTGAGCACAAGTCGAGTATAAATGCCGGGTTGTGTCGTCGAAGCACGTTATTATCGGGTTCAAAATCGTCATGTTGCCGACGTATGTCGATGGGATTAAAAAATACATCGTCAGGGATGCCATGATGTTCGTTTACATCAAATTTTTTATCATTAACAAGTTTCCAATCAACATCATTAACAAATCTAAAAATCTCGAAATTTTTCGAATTTATTAACCACGGTGGATGTGGTAAGCCTACGCGTCCATCGTCGAAATGTGATCTGAAAGTTACATTTTGATTTGCACGATGCACTTTGCTTGTCTAAATCCGTTAACGACCTTTATTTATTTGAGACGAGGAGGAATTTAATTCAAACATTATTTTACCACGAGAATTAATAATTTCTGGTAAACTATAAATATTTTGTAAATATTTATTTGAAGTATGTCCCTGTTGTGAGCTGTTACTCTTTGGATCTGGTATAGGCTCAAAACGTCTAATCAATTGTTGTACTGGTCTTAATGAAGGTGTTAATTTTGGGAATTTGTTGTTTGTATTTGATAATTCGGGTTGAGTTAACAAATCAAGGGCAACTCCAGGAGCAGCTGGCGAGGACCCAACTTTGCCACCCGGAGAGCCAGAAATGCCATCCGCCTCATTTGACTTTTGATATTTCTAATTTCAAGGAGGACTGGATTGGTTTATAATTCACAATAAAATTTAATCAGTGACAATATAAGATAATAATGGAATATTTTTTGTGATAAATAAGAGGAGTAATTTCCGTTAATTACGGGTAATGAAAAAGGTAATTAACTGCTACAGAATTCAGGGTTAATTTAAGCTAACTGATATTTTTTTTAGTTCCACTTTCCCTATCACGTGTTGAATAAAAATCAAATAAAATAACTAGATTCCTTGCCATTCAAAATCGAACGCAGACTGATATATCAATCAAGCAAAAATCTAAGAGAAAGAGATTCAAGTCAAATTTTTACCTTTATACCCGTTTGGAAGCTCCATTCTCTTTTTACTGAATTGACCAATCACGATCTAGTCGATTTCAGCGTTTCTAAATGTTAGAATTTTGTTATTTTTCGCCTATTTAAATGAAATTTTTATTAATTATTAACTAATTAACTTAAATAAGACTTTCTACAATAGTTGTTGCTACTCGATAGTCATTCAATGTTTTAATCTCGTGAAGTAAATATCCCTGAAAATGTCTCGTGCAATCAGGCGCGGATCAAAGGGGGGAGCGCGATTGCCCCCCCCCCCCGCAAGTGCTGCGAGTTCAGGAAAATAGACCCGATTTTGCCTCTTATACTATAGTTTATTCAAGAGCTAGAGAGAGTAATAGATCATTTTTTATCCTTTTTTTCTTCGCAAACTACCTATGTTCTTTAGTCCGGTGTCTTTGGCAAAATCTGTTGGACACATATTTTTTTCCAATAAATGGGTTAGAAATTTTATAATCAAAAATACCGGTCTATAATAATGGACTGTTTGGGTTGGATAACAATGGATATTTGGAAGTGTCAAGTGTTAAAAAGAATTTTAATCTTTGTCATAGGCTTCGGGAGGAGGTTTATTTTATCACTAAGTATTTATGGCATAGAATATTATTTCGGTAATAAACTTAAAATAAAAAGTTTTTATAATATTATTTTATTTCTTATGATTTGTTAATAATTCACATACATTACAAAATATAGATAATTGTGACATATTTAACACAAATCACAACTGTATTTTTATTATTTTTAATTTTGGCATAGGAACCGTCCTTTTCTCTCAAAAAATTCTAAGTTATAATTTAAATACTTACAAAATACCCATTGTTAAAAATGCAAGAAGTTATACATATATAAAAAAATAAATTCGTCCATATAAGATTAAAATTTTTTTGGGGCTATCGGTCAGTGTATTATTAATCAAAAACATTTTTAGGACATTTGACATTTCAGTTTATTTATTTCTTAAACCATCTGCAGAATTACAATTAAACACTAAAAAGGGATTCAAATGTAATTAATTTTTATATGTTACAGTTAAAATTAGACCTACTTATTTTTATTTCTATTGCACTGACATCTTAATTTAATTTACTTTATTATATGGAAATCCGATAGCCTCAAAAAAAATAAAATAAACGTGTTAATTTTACACGCTTAAGAAAAAGACACAAATACAATAATAAAATAATAAACAAATTACGGCTAATTGGAATTAAATATACATAAAATTAAAGAGTGGGACACAGAAAAATAAAAATATATAAAAAAATTAAAAAATATATAAACAACATAATAAATTGTGTTTACATTGGTAAACATTACGGATCTAATTCGTAATCAAATTCAATGAAGCTACCTTCGCTCAAATTAGTTATAATTGGTTCCTCTATCTCATCGATCATGAGATCGAGTTTCCACATTTTGCTTTATTCTTTTATTATATGGATTTTTCCCAATTTTTCGCTGTAACTTTTTTCAAAAAAATTTTCAAAACTTCAGTTAAATTACTAATTTTGTAAGTTGTGTTATTTTTAGCAACTCTACCTTTTACTTGAGAGAGAGATATCCTTCTCCAACGGACAGTTTCCGGACGACCTATAAGAACAAATTTCCTATCTCGTTTTTTCCAGCAAAAATTAAGTTCTCTGTTAAGGCATCATAAACATTCATCGTAATAAGTTTTTCGTTAAGGAAAAAAAGCCTTGGTTTAACGATTTTGGAATAAATATAGAGGTGGAAGCCATATATTTTGGATATCTCACTAATCTTAAATAATATATAAAAACAAGTGCAAACAAGATAAATCACTAAGGACACACTGTAAGGTGTACTTTGCTCACTGCCAGAAATTAAATTGTATTGTTGCAGTAAATTTATAAAAGCTTATAATATTTAAATATAATTAAATATAATTAGATGTACGGCAGTCCTCAGTTACCTGCGGCACTGGAGCAAGTACGTTGGAGGTTTCGGTAACAGTTTTATTACTCTCTCTAGTTCTTGAATAGAGTAAAAGAATGTGTATGCTTGCGATCGCCCCCCGCTTTCCAAGCTTCGAGTTCAGGAAAGTAGAACCGATTTTTCCTTTTATATTATTATGTGAATGCTGTTGGCACTTCCCCCCCCCCCCCCCTGTTGACAACTTGTTTTTCTTGCGATAGCCGCCCCCAAGAGCTTTGAGTTCAATAAAGTAGACCCGATTCTGCCTCTTATACTAGAAATGTGTGTGCTGCTGGCATCCCCCCCCTCTCCAAGAGCTTCAAATTCATAAAAATAGACCCGACCCTGCCTTTTATACTAGAAATGGGAATGTTTCTGGTGTTTCTCCACCCCGTCGAAAACTTGCTTTCGCTTGCCACACTATATCACCCCCCCCCCCAAAGAGAGAGGCTGGTTCCGCCCCTGCATGCAATCATACAGTACGTTTATATTTACAGCTCCAAGGGCGCTTGAAGTCAAGCGCCTTCTGCAAGCGGCTTAGAAAACGAATTAAACGGGTGATATTATACTTGAAGCCGGCTTGGATTTGTTAAGTCAAGCCCAAAACGATTTAGGGTTGACTTGACCCAAGCGCGCTTCGAGTGTGAAATAAACACCTCAAGCGCGCTTGAAATCAGCTGTTGACTTCTGAACGATTACATCATGCGTCAAATGGACGTTAATGTATTATTTCGAATTATTTTTAATTTTTAAGAACACCCAAGTTAGAGGCTAAATGCAGAATAAAACATTTTACCCCTCACTATAGTCAACAGTTGGTTTTTAAATAAAAAATATCAAAACAAGGCGTTATTTTGAGGTTAGGTACAGACAAGACATCAAGCTTTTGCGAGAATGACTTGAATCCAAGGTCATGTTTAAGTTTGTGAAATAAATGCCTAGATTCCAAGTAAGATATGAGGTGGCTTCGGTTTAAAGCTGGCTCGGAAAACATCGATTTAAACGAAATCATAGGCGAAACATCGGATAATCATTCCAGTTTGACACGGTCTAAATCCAAGAACCATGATTTTCAACTTGATCAAAGCCGTGATAGTTTTCGTTCTTTATTCTACGACTGATTCTAAAAACAAACTCTGTGTCTTTTTCAAAACAGCAAAAAATATTCCATTTTCTTTACATATCAAACAGAAAAGTTGCAAATCACGTAGAACAATTTTAAAAACTGGCACTGGTATATCTTATAACTACTTAAAACTGTACGATACAACAATATCTAAAAATTTAAATAAAGCGTTAATGTTTGTTGGCGCGTGTCCATTATTATTAAACGTGAACAACACCGGTTTAAAGATTTTAATACGGAATTTACGATATAATCTGAAGTTTAGCGGTTGTGCATGTTTTCAACCTATACCGGCCGGACAGCGAATTCCTTGAAACTGAGTGGTTGCACACGGAAAGCCGATTTACTTAGGGTAATAACAGGTTGTGGAGGTAGCAACAACTAAACATGGAACACGGTTTGGGAGTTTTAATAGGCGCTAATTAAAAGGAACAAAAGTTTATTTTATAATAGTGGATAAACGATACGTAAAAGAAAAACTTTTATAATATAACTTCGTTTTTTATCTCTACATCATAATAAAATAGGATAGAAATTAGGACACATTTTTATATCTTTTGCTTCTGCGAGATATTTACTGAGTTTTAACTTTAGAAAACCTTTTCATTTTGTATCTTTCTATATACAATGTTTCGAGTTTTTTAAAGCTACTCCCAGTTGTTATCAGATTGTTATAAAACATCGGTAAAAGTTAAGTAGACTATAAAGGTCACAAATGAATATAACGTGCCCAAAAACTCACCCTACTACAAAGGCAGAATTCAACATCCACTTTCTTCACCCAATATCGCCCTCAGCGACTATCGCCTGATTTTAAAACTAAAATAAAATATCTGTACAAAAAAATTTTCGTAAGATGAAAAACTCATTACTGTCATAAATTAGTGATTTGAAGAGGTTATCTTCTTCTTCTAAAGTGCTTATCTTCTTATGATGTTGGCGACCACGTTGGCCCATCTTATTCTATTCACTGCAGCTCGGAATAGGTCAGTTGATGTCAGGCCAGTCCATTTTCTAAGACTGACCTGCCAGGATATACGCCTGCACCCAGGGCCTCGTTTGCCCTCAATCTTGCCCTGTAATATCAGTTGCAGAAGTCGGTATTTATCATTACGCATAATGTGGTCAAAATAAGCCAATTTTCTCTTCTTTATAGTAATAATTTCCTTTCCTTTTCCTTTCTGAGCCTCCCGAGAATCGTAATGTTAGTTGTATGGTGTGTATATGAGACCCATAACATACGTCGGTAGCACCACATTTCGAATGCCTCTAAGCGTTTGGCGGCAGACTCCAGCTTTCAACTCCATAGAGGAGAACACTGAAGACGTAGCATCTGAGAATTCTTACGCGTATATTGATATTCAGAGAGAGGTTACAAAGTACTTTCTTAAGACGGGTAAAAGTGCTTCTGGCTTTTTCAATATAAGTTCTTATTTCGTAACCGTGATCCCATGTATCACTGATATTGCCACAGTAGGCAAAGGGGCACCGTAAACCGACCAGACGTCGCCAGACGGTTTTCCCGGAAGCGGCTTGATTGACACGTGCCGGGAGTCCTTTAGCACGTGTCATCGAGGTCGTTATGTATGAATGAATGATTTTCTACGAATAATGGTACTTTGAACCAGATATCACCGATTACGTTTCCCAGTACCGCCTTTATTGACCCGTGCCGGCGGTCTTTAGACACTTGTCACTTATGAAATAATGTATGTTATCTCAAATAATTGTACGTTGAACCGCCATACATCGATAATTGGTTTCTTCGGAAGCTGCTTTTTTGACCGGCACCGACAATCCTTTATTACTTGTCATCGAGGTCGGTACGTACGAAATAAAGTATTTTTCCACGAATAGTGGCACTTTGAACTGCCAGACATCGCTCACTGCGTTCTTCGGAAGAAGCTTTATTGCCCGGCGCCGACAATCCTTTGGCACGTGTCGTCGGGGTCATTACGTATGAAATAAGGTATTTTTCCACGAATAATTCTGTAAATTTAGTCCTATTATTTTTAATTATTACTTACAGGGTGATTTATGTAGGTTTTTATTCACACATGCATTGTGGTTAGATTCATTTCTATTTTTTGACCGTGCAGTTATTAATTAGATTTAACTTTTTTGAGTTTCGGTTATAGTATTACTTTATAAGAAATTAATACATGAGTAGTATACTGGCAAAAGCTATATATATAACAGATGTGTAAAAAATATATTAAAAACAATATCAATTTTCTATATTTATATTTGTATTAAAATAACAAAAAAGTTAAATGTAAGTTAATTAAGTGAACCGCCTGTTAACATTAGTATTTCTCTGAAGATGGTTTAATCAATAAAATAAACCGAAACGTCAGAAAAACATGTGTTAATTTCTTATAAAGTAATATTATGACCGAAATCAAAAGTAAAATCTAATTGTGGTTATACTCATCCGTCTACGCGAGCATCATAAATTATCCTTTAACCCCTGGTGCTCGAGTTTTTTTTTGTCGAGTGCCATCGGCTGGCCCCGCCAGATATCGCCACTTGTCGTCAGGGGTTACATATGAAATAAAGTATTTTCCCACTAATAATTTTGTAGATTTATCCCCATTATTTTTAAATATTACTTAAAGTGTAATTTATGTGAGTTTTTATTCGCGTATGCATTGTGATTAGGCTCATCCGTCTATTCGACGACAATGTCAATATACTCTAAACCTAACAACAGGCTACAGCTTAAGCTGTATTACCACCGATCTGGAGGTTACTGTCGCAGTCGATTGCAACATAAATACAATATATTTGATATGTGAAATGTGACCGTTACAAATAAAGATATTTTAAAATGAATAAATGTCTATTCAGGCATCGTAAATTATCTTTTGTCTTCTGATGGTCGGGGTATCTTTTTGTCGCGTGCCACTAGCAGGATAGGTCTGCTTTTTCCAGGAGGTAATAAATGTTATATTCTAAGTTTATTTTCTATGAAAAGATTTAAGCTTGTTATTCTTATACGGTAATTACTTGTAATTTCGGCTGGATTACTTTTAGGCCTAGATTGCTGTTTTAATATACGATATTTCGAAAATGATGTTTAGATTATAATTGTTCAGATTTTTAACGAAGTGGTTGTAGAGCCGCTGAATGATATAAGTTTAGAAAGAAAAACATGCGTGTTCGTACGTATGTATGTATGTATATTTGTGTAAAGTACATGTTTCTCTGTCGTTATGGTGGATTAAGTGATGGATTCGTCTGTTACCTTGTGACAATATGGCATTTTTTTTTTCAAATGTAATATAAACAAGCCATATAGGTATACTTACTTAGTTATTTGTCACATATATTGAAATATTTTGTCATTACTGTTGTTTTATAGTAACAACTAAATCTTCAGACGCTATGATTTACTAAGTTAGTGGATATACATATAAGCACAGGATAACACATGGTGTATAACTATTTCAATTTTTACATAACCCGCTATATTCTCGGTGTTTTTTTTCTAGTCTTGGACCTAAGAAAGGTAATCTAATTTATTGGTTTACAATATCCTTAATAACGAGGAATTTCCCAGCTCCAGCCGCGTGTAGAGAGCTTTTTAGATAATGTCTATAGGTCAAGTTATAGGAAGGAAGAAATATAATTTTCTAGAAAAAAATAAAATAACTTTCAGGCCCTACCGCTCATTTTAATAAATATACAAAAAACATATATCGGTGGTAGCTTGAAAGAAAAATTTTAAAATTGATAAGGGAATAGTCGACTTAAATTATTGATTATTTTTTAGATATTCCCTATATGAAAAGTCTGCAGAACCCGAGCATCATAAATTATCCTTTAACCCCTGGTGCTCGAGTTTTTTTGTCGGGTGCCATCGGCTGGCCCCGCCAGATATCGCCACGAAGGTATAAAAGTTGATTTTAGTATAATTTTTTCGATTAAATACATAAATTTAGAGGTTCACACTGTTCGTACTAATCATTTTTATTAAATAAATATAAGAAAATACATGCATTGACGTTAAATTGAGAGAAAAAAATTAAAAATTGCAAAGGGATAAGTAAATTAAAATATTGATTGCCCTTTTTAAGGTGTTATTTATACAATAGGTTTTTAAACATGTTTTCTTTGGATGACCACAAAGGTAGATGTGAAGGCGATTTGAATAGGTTTTTCTAAAAACATGTTATATTAAACGTAAGAAATAAAATCGAGGCACTATTTTCTTGGAGCTAACCTGAGGCTTGGTTTTCTGTGAAACAACGGTCTTAATATTCAAGGTACGGATAGCCGTTTTTTTTTTTTGGAAAGGGTAAATTTTATTGTTTTAAACAAGGCCTATGTTTTCTTTTTCTAAAGAATGGAACTAACCTGAGCCCTGCTTCTTTTGGTATGTGTCTGTGTGGGTCATGGTGTTTGTGTGTGCATGTGTTTGTGTGTCTTAATGTTCACGGTATAGGTAGCTATTGATTTATGAAGGTTAGGTTCTACTGTCGGAATTTGTATTATTTGAATGGGTAGAAAGCATGCATATCGATATTAGATTTCCTATTATGTATTTAGGTTTTATCGGGATTTTTATTACCGGAACAGGCATAAATTATTGTACTAATATTAAAATCAGGATTGTTTAACTTCTTTCTTCCTACTTTGTCCATCATTTCGAATGCTCTTTATGTTGTCCTTTTATTGTCCTGATGTGTTTTATGCGATTTATTGTTTGACTTGTTTAAAGCGTCACGGTGACGGTCGCATTAAATCAACACTTTGTTACTTGTATGGAAGGATGCTAAAGTCAGAGAAGACTCTGTAGAGTTATACAATGAGAGATAATTATTGAATAAGTAACTAAGACTGGTTTATATTTTCTGAAAATGGTGCCGTCGCGGTTTAAGTAGTAAATAATATAATTTTAATTAATTATATAACCTACTTTATTTAAAATTTTGTTAAAAACAGTGATACATGACATATTTTACAAACTTAGTACTAAAATTAGGACAGTATCCCTTAGAGCTTAATAAAGTACGCCTTGTCCTATTTTAGATTACCCATTTTTAAAAGTATACATGTAGTAATGTTTACGAATAGGAAGTTGCCGTGTAGGTACAAATTCAGGTGGTTCATTTGGAAAAATCCCTGGCGAGTTCTATGAAGACTTTCTTCTAATAATTGATGTTGAAAAGTCTATTCTAGCAGAAGAATAGTTAAACTATGAATGAGAATATAGGTAGTGAATTTAATGTCACTCTTCTTAAAGATCTTCAATAAAAGTCAGTTAGTTTAAAAATGACAGCTTAATTTCTTACTCTGTTTTTGTTTCTTTAGTAGATTTGTTTTGTTATTGCAGGGGTGTCGATGTGTTATTTCTGTATTATCAATGTGTTGTGCTTTGTTATTACCGTGTTTTGTTGCCTTTCATTATATTATGTTGTACTGCATTAACAAACAGATTATAAACGCTAAAAATCGACTAGAATAAGGGGCGGAAAACCTCAGAAGCACAAACGTGAAGGTTAACATTATTTTTTCACAAGAATAAAGAAAATACATTTAAAGAAAACCTCTGATTTTTATTCTGAAAGTGAAATTTTGGCTTTAGAAAAACAATCGAAATCGCCTATTCAATGATTATTTCGCTTTTAGCACCATAATCTCCTTCCTTTTCTGGAGAAGTTCTAACAAAAGTACCGGAAATATAGGTTTTCCAAAATATTGTTCCAAATAAAATTAATAATTTTAGAGAAATTTCCATATTTAAATATTTTGAATATAGAGGGTTAAATAAAGTCTAAATATGCGAGAAATTCTTATTTCTATGGTTATTTTGCCTTTAGCACTATAATATCCTTGTTTTCCTAGAAAAATTCGAAGAGACAGGTTATTCGAAATAAATAAAATACAAAACAAAAGTAATAGTTTTAGAGAAATTTCCTTATTTTCCTATAACATGAATTTCGGGAGGCAAATTTGATACCAGTCACTCGTTCTTGGCTTTTTATCTAAAATCATGATCAAGATCTTGTACTTTTTTACAAAAAGGAAGAAATACGGGAAATTTCTTTCCTTATGGGCGAATATGACGGTACGACTACGAAAATCTCCAAAAGTTGTGATTATTTATTATATTTTGAATATAGAACAGGATTATAGAGTAAATAAATTTGGAACATGGTCAAAATTTCTTATTTCTATGATTTTTCGCCTTTTGCATTATATTCTTCCTGTTTGCCTAGAGAAGTGTTGACAAAGGTATGGAAGGTATAAGTTATCTGAAATAAGTATTATACAAAATAAAACTAATGGTCTTAAGGGAATTCCCTTATTGTCCTTTAACATGGATTTCGAGAGAGGAATTGATACCAATCGTCGTTCTTGGCTTTCTTTCTTAAATCATGTCAAGATCTTGTATTTTTTTTACAAAAAGGAAAAAGTAGGGGAAATTTGTTTCCTTATGGGAGAATATTTGTATCAAATCATAAAAATTGTCCGAACATATTCAAAAAATGTTCATTTGCTATAAAATTGGTTCTGGAACGGCGATCATATTAAGTTTTTAAAATTAAATATTAATTTCCAAAAGTGTGATTTTTTATTACATTTTGAATATAGGACAGCATTATAGAGTAAATAAATTTGAAAAATAATCGAAATTTCTTATTTCTATGATTATTTCGCCTTTTGGGTTATAGTCTCCTTGCTTGCCTAGAGTAGTATTGAAGAAGGTATCTAAGGTGTAAGTTATCTGAAATAAATATTATACAAAATAAAAGTAACAGTCTTAGAGGAATTCCCTTATTTTCCTATAACACATATTTCGTGAAAGGAATTGATACCAATCACCCATTCTTGGCTTTCTTTCTAAAATCATGTTCAAGATCTTATACCTTTTACAAAAAACAAGAAATAGGGAAAATTTGTTTTCTTATGAGAGAATATTTGTATCCAATCATAAAAATTGTCCGAAGATATTCAAAAAATGTTCATTTGCTATAAAATGGCTTTTGGAACGGCGATCATATTAAGTTTTTAAAATTAAATATTAATTTCTAAGATATGTCGGCAGTATGACTACGAAAATCTCTAAAAGTTGTGATTTTCTATTACATTTTGAATATAGAACAGCATTATAAAGTAAATAAATTTGAAAAATGATCGAAATTTTTTATTTCTAAGATTATTTCGCCTTTTGCATTATAATCTTCTTGTTAGTCTAGAGAAGTACTTGCAAAGGTATCGAAGGTGTATGTTATCTGAAATAAATATTATACAAAATAAAATTAATATCCTTAGAGGAATTTCTTTATTTTCCTACAACATGGATATCGAGAAAGGAATTGATTGCAATCGCCCATTCTTGGCTTTCTTTCTAAAATCATGTTCTAGATCTTGTACTTTTTTACAAAAAGGAAAAAATAGGGGAATTTGGGAGAATATTTGAATCCAATCATAAAAATTGTCCGAAGATATTCAAACGTGTTCATTTGCTATGGAATTGATTTTGTAACGGCGATCATATTAAGTTTTTAAAATTGAATATTAATTTCTAAGATATCTCGGCAGTATGACTACGAAAATCTCCAAAAGTTAGGATTTTCCATTATATTTTGGGTATAGAATAGCATTATAGTGCAAATAAATTTGAAAAATTATCGAAATTTCTTATTTCTATGATTATTTCGCCTTTTGCATTATAATTTCCTTGTTAGCCTAGAGAAGTACTGACAAAGGTGTCGAAGGTATATGTTATCTGAAATAAATATTATACAAAATAAAACCGATAACCTTAGGGGAATTTCCTGATTTTCCTTTAACATGGATATAGAGAAAGGGATTGATACCAATAGTCCATTGTTGGCTTTCGTTCTAAAATTATGTTCAAGATCTTGTACTTTTTTACAAGAAGGAAAAAATAGGGAAGATTTGTTTTCTTATGGGAGAATATTTGAATCCAATCATAAAAATTGTCCGAAGATATTCAAAAATGTTTATTTGCTTTAAAATTGGTTTTGGAACGGCGATCATATTAAGTTTTTAAAATTAAATTTTAATTTCTAAGATATTTAGGCAGTATGACTAATAAAATCTCCAATAGTTGTGATTTTCTATTATATTTTGAATATAGAACAGCATTATAGAGTAAATAAATTTGAAAAATGATCGAAATTTCTTATTTCTATGATTATTTCGCCTTTTGTATTATAATCTCCTTGTTTGCCTAGAGAAGTACCGGCGAAGGTATCGAAGGAATTGATACCAATGGTCCATTCTTTGCTTTCTTTCGAAAATCATATTCAAGATCTTGTACTTTCTACAAAAAAGAAGAAATAGGGAAAATTTGTTTTCTTGTAAAAGAATATTTGAATCCAGTCATAAAAATTGTCCGAAGGTATTCAAATTTTTAAATTTGCTATAAAATTAGTTTTGGAGCAACGATCATGTTAAAGTTTCTTTTAAATAAAATATTAATTTCTATGATATTTAAGCAGTATGACTATATTTTGAATATAAAACAGCATTTAAATAAATTTGAAAAATGATCGAAAATTCTTATTACTATGATTATTTCGCCTTTTGCAGTATAATCTCCTTGTTTGCCTAGAGAAGTCCTGATAGAGATAGCAAAGGTGTATGTTATCTAAAAAAT
Source organism: Diaprepes abbreviatus (assembly GCA_034092305.1). NCBI lineage: Eukaryota > Metazoa > Arthropoda > Insecta > Coleoptera > Curculionidae > Diaprepes > Diaprepes abbreviatus. The sequence goes on from JASJET010000103.1 coordinate 26,938,899, forward strand.
ATTATACAAAATAAATCTTGGAGAAATTTTCTTATTTTCCTATAAAATGAATTCGAGAAATGAATTTGATAGAAATCGCTCCTAGGCTTTTTATCTAAAATCATGTTCAAAATCTTGCTCTGTTGTTACAGAAATGAAGAAATAGAGGAAATTGGTTTTCTTGTGAGAGAATATTTGAATCTAACCATAAAAAGTATCAGAAAATACTGAAAAGTTTTTAATTTGCTATAAAATTAGTTTTACTACGTCGATCATATAAGAATTTTTCGAATTAAATGTTAATATCTAAGATATTTCAGTAATATAATCACGAAAAGTTCCAAAAGTTGTGATTTTCTATTATATTTTGAATATAGACCAGCATTATAGTGTAAATAAAGTTGAAAAATGATTATTTCGCCTTTAGCACTATAATTTCCTCGTTTTCCTAGAGAACTTCTAACAAAAATCTTTAAAATGCAGGTTATTTCAAGTTAATTTCGGGAAGCTAATTTAATACAAACAGCTCCGTTTTCCGCTTTCTATTTGGAGCTATGTCCAAAATCTCCTGCTTTTCTTACAGAAATAAAGAAATAGGGGAAATTCGATTTTTGTGGGAGAAATTTGTCCAAAAATATTCAAAAATTGTTCACTTGCTATAAAATCGGTTTTGGAATAGCGACCGTATTAAAGTTTTTAAAATTATAAATAAATAAATTTCTAAGATATTTTAACAGTATGATAACGAAAACCTTCAAAAGTTGTAATTTTGAATACAGAAAGGTACTATAGGGTAAAAGAGTCGAAATATGAACGAAATGTCTAATTTCAATAATTATTTCTTGTTTAATACTATAATCTCCTTGCTCTAGCAGATGTATCGAAAACGCAGGGTTTTTGATATATTATACCAGATAGAATTAATAATCTAAAAAAAATTCCTTATTTCCTTCTTAAGCGGAAAGCGAATTTAACACCAACCGACTATTTTTGTTCTTCCATACATAACAATGTCGAGAATTTTATAGTTTTCTTACAAAAATGAAGGAATAAGGAAAATTTTAAATCTAATCATAATTAATCATCCGAAAATACTAAAAAATTGTTTATTTACCATAAAACTCTTTCGGAGCGATGATCAAGCTTTTCAAATACGGATATTTATATCCATTTCCAAGCTGTTTTTGCAGAATAGCCAGGAAAATACCCAAAAGTTGTGATATTTAATTATATTTTGAATATAGAACAACATTATGGGGCAAAGAAAGTCAAAATATGATCGAAATGTCAAATTTCAATTGGAGAGTTTACCCATTTTTACCAACTTGCAAGTTGTGGATCTTAACGCCTCAGAACGCTTTTGTGTTGTGTAATTAAATACAAAGTCTTACCGAACAAACAAGTGAGTCTGTTTAGGGTCACGAAAGATTTTGATTGTAGTTGCAGTTCTTCATTGCGCTGACTCTATATCTAACAGGTATCATAGAGAAAGCTATTTAAGTTTTTATTACATACCGAAAACAGTACACGTAACACACTATAGTATAGATCCACCAAGTTTTCGGTGGCGGAGCTTGCCCGAAAATAAAACAATAATTCTCTACGTTTAATTATATTTATCTCGAACTTTCAAGAGATATATATTATGAAAAAAAGCAAGATATGATGTTACGTCATGCCAATATTGGAAGAAACTCCATCACCCCAATGGATGGCAAGAACTTGAGTATATAAGTTTATGGTATGTACGAATCATGGTCTAAAATCTCAGATATTAATAACCAACATTCAAAGAACTAGTTCATCTCCGTGGTGCACAATTTCAGATAGCAATTATGCATTTTGTTTGAAATGTGCCAAAATTAGCTAATCGGCAAAACACACTGAATTTCAATAAATATCTGAACAAAAATTCCCTAAATTTGACAAAAGAATACGTATGCCTAACTGATCAGCGACATAAATACTTTCTTTATTGATATTGTTACAAAAAATCATTCTTGGTTCTCCAAAGAAAAAATATTTTTAGTAGAAATAACTTTCATGCTAGCGAGATCAACAAATATTTGTTTGTCATAGGACTCTCTATATTTTTTGTTGTTAATATTTTATAACATTCCGTACATCGTTGTAAATTACTTATCTGAATCTAAAAATTGGCTGCTGTCTTTGAATGTTGGTTATTAATATCTGAGATTTTAGACCATGATTCGTACATACCATAAACTTATATACTCAAGTTCTTGCCTTCCATTGGGGTGATGGAGTTTCTTCCAATATTGGCATGACGTAACATCATATCTTGCTTTTTTCATAATATATATCTCTTGAAAGTTCGAGATAAATATAATTAAACGTAGAGAATTATTGTTTTATTTTCGGGCAAGCTCCGCCACCGAAAACTTGGTGGATCTATACTATAGTGTGTTACGTGTACTGTTTTCGGTATGTAATAAAAACTTAAATAGCTTTCTCTATGATACCTGTTAGATATAGAGTCAGCGCAATGAAGAACTGCAACTACAATCAAAATCTTTCGTGACCCTAAACAGACTCACTTGTTTGTTCGGTAAGACTTTGTATTTAATTACACAACACAAAAGCGTTCTGAGGCGTTAAGATCCACAACTTGCAAGTTGGTAAAAATGGGTAAACTCTCCAATTGAAATTTGACATTTCGATCATATTTTGACTTTCTTTGCCCCATAATGTTGTTCTATATTCAAAATATAATTAAATATCACAACTTTTGGGTATTTTCCTGGCTATTCTGCAAAAACAGCTTGGAAATGGATATAAATATCCGTATTTGAAAAGCTTGATCATCGCTCCGAAAGAGTTTTATGGTAAATAAACAATTTTTTAGTATTTTCGGATGATTAATTATGATTAGATTTAAAATTTTCCTTATTCCTTCATTTTTGTAAGAAAACTATAAAATTCTCGACATTGTTATGTATGGAAGAACAAAAATAGTCGGTTGGTGTTAAATTCGCTTTCCGCTTAAGAAGGAAATAAGGAATTTTTTTTAGATTATTAATTCTATCTGGTATAATATATCAAAAACCCTGCGTTTTCGATACATCTGCTAGAGCAAGGAGATTATAGTATTAAACAAGAAATAATTATTGAAATTAGACATTTCGTTCATATTTCGACTCTTTTACCCTATAGTACCTTTCTGTATTCAAAATTACAACTTTTGAAGGTTTTCGTTATCATACTGTTAAAATATCTTAGAAATTTATTTATTTATAATTTTAAAAACTTTAATACGGTCGCTATTCCAAAACCGATTTTATAGCAAGTGAACAATTTTTGAATATTTTTGGACAAATTTCTCCCACAAAAATCGAATTTCCCCTATTTCTTTATTTCTGTAAGAAAAGCAGGAGATTTTGGACATAGATCCAAATAGAAAGCGGAAAACGGAGCTGTTTGTATTAAATTAGCTTCCCGAAATTAACTTGAAATAACCTGCATTTTAAAGATTTTTGTTAGAAGTTCTCTAGGAAAACGAGGAAATTATAGTGCTAAAGGCGAAATAATCATTTTTCAACTTTATTTACACTATAATGCTGGTCTATATTCAAAATATAATAGAAAATCACAACTTTTGGAACTTTTCGTGATTATATTACTGAAATATCTTAGATATTAACATTTAATTCGAAAAATTCTTATATGATCGACGTAGTAAAACTAATTTTATAGCAAATTAAAAACTTTTCAGTATTTTCTGATACTTTTTATGGTTAGATTCAAATATTCTCTCACAAGAAAACCAATTTCCTCTATTTCTTCATTTCTGTAACAACAGAGCAAGATTTTGAACATGATTTTAGATAAAAAGCCTAGGAGCGATTTCTATCAAATTCATTTCTCGAATTCATTTTATAGGAAAATAAGAAAATTTCTCCAAGATTTATTTTGTATAATATTTTTTAGATAACATACACCTTTGCTATCTCTATCAGGACTTCTCTAGGCAAACAAGGAGATTATACTGCAAAAGGCGAAATAATCATAGTAATAAGAATTTTCGATCATTTTTCAAATTTATTTAAATGCTGTTTTATATTCAAAATATAGTCATACTGCTTAAATATCATAGAAATTAATATTTTATTTAAAAGAAACTTTAACATGATCGTTGCTCCAAAACTAATTTTATAGCAAATTTAAAAATTTGAATACCTTCGGACAATTTTTATGACTGGATTCAAATATTCTTTTACAAGAAAACAAATTTTCCCTATTTCTTCTTTTTTGTAGAAAGTACAAGATCTTGAATATGATTTTCGAAAGAAAGCAAAGAATGGACCATTGGTATCAATTCCTTCGATACCTTCGCCGGTACTTCTCTAGGCAAACAAGGAGATTATAATACAAAAGGCGAAATAATCATAGAAATAAGAAATTTCGATCATTTTTCAAATTTATTTACTCTATAATGCTGTTCTATATTCAAAATATAATAGAAAATCACAACTATTGGAGATTTTATTAGTCATACTGCCTAAATATCTTAGAAATTAAAATTTAATTTTAAAAACTTAATATGATCGCCGTTCCAAAACCAATTTTAAAGCAAATAAACATTTTTGAATATCTTCGGACAATTTTTATGATTGGATTCAAATATTCTCCCATAAGAAAACAAATCTTCCCTATTTTTTCCTTCTTGTAAAAAAGTACAAGATCTTGAACATAATTTTAGAACGAAAGCCAACAATGGACTATTGGTATCAATCCCTTTCTCTATATCCATGTTAAAGGAAAATCAGGAAATTCCCCTAAGGTTATCGGTTTTATTTTGTATAATATTTATTTCAGATAACATATACCTTCGACACCTTTGTCAGTACTTCTCTAGGCTAACAAGGAAATTATAATGCAAAAGGCGAAATAATCATAGAAATAAGAAATTTCGATAATTTTTCAAATTTATTTGCACTATAATGCTATTCTATACCCAAAATATAATGGAAAATCCTAACTTTTGGAGATTTTCGTAGTCATACTGCCGAGATATCTTAGAAATTAATATTCAATTTTAAAAACTTAATATGATCGCCGTTACAAAATCAATTCCATAGCAAATGAACACGTTTGAATATCTTCGGACAATTTTTATGATTGGATTCAAATATTCTCCCAAATTCCCCTATTTTTTCCTTTTTGTAAAAAAGTACAAGATCTAGAACATGATTTTAGAAAGAAAGCCAAGAATGGGCGATTGCAATCAATTCCTTTCTCGATATCCATGTTGTAGGAAAATAAAGAAATTCCTCTAAGGATATTAATTTTATTTTGTATAATATTTATTTCAGATAACATACACCTTCGATACCTTTGCAAGTACTTCTCTAGACTAACAAGAAGATTATAATGCAAAAGGCGAAATAATCTTAGAAATAAAAAATTTCGATCATTTTTCAAATTTATTTACTTTATAATGCTGTTCTATATTCAAAATGTAATAGAAAATCACAACTTTTAGAGATTTTCGTAGTCATACTGCCGACATATCTTAGAAATTAATATTTAATTTTAAAAACTTAATATGATCGCCGTTCCAAAAGCCATTTTATAGCAAATGAACATTTTTTGAATATCTTCGGACAATTTTTATGATTGGATACAAATATTCTCTCATAAGAAAACAAATTTTCCCTATTTCTTGTTTTTTGTAAAAGGTATAAGATCTTGAACATGATTTTAGAAAGAAAGCCAAGAATGGGTGATTGGTATCAATTCCTTTCACGAAATATGTGTTATAGGAAAATAAGGGAATTCCTCTAAGACTGTTACTTTTATTTTGTATAATATTTATTTCAGATAACTTACACCTTAGATACCTTCTTCAATACTACTCTAGGCAAGCAAGGAGACTATAACCCAAAAGGCGAAATAATCATAGAAATAAGAAATTTCGATTATTTTTCAAATTTATTTACTCTATAATGCTGTCCTATATTCAAAATGTAATAAAAAATCACACTTTTGGAAATTAATATTTAATTTTAAAAACTTAATATGATCGCCGTTCCAGAACCAATTTTATAGCAAATGAACATTTTTTGAATATGTTCGGACAATTTTTATGATTTGATACAAATATTCTCCCATAAGGAAACAAATTTCCCCTACTTTTTCCTTTTTGTAAAAAAAATACAAGATCTTGACATGATTTAAGAAAGAAAGCCAAGAACGACGATTGGTATCAATTCCTCTCTCGAAATCCATGTTAAAGGACAATAAGGGAATTCCCTTAAGACCATTAGTTTTATTTTGTATAATACTTATTTCAGATAACTTATACCTTCCATACCTTTGTCAACACTTCTCTAGGCAAACAGGAAGAATATAATGCAAAAGGCGAAAAATCATAGAAATAAGAAATTTTGACCATGTTCCAAATTTATTTACTCTATAATCCTGTTCTATATTCAAAATATAATAAATAATCACAACTTTTGGAGATTTTCGTAGTCGTACCGTCATATTCGCCCATAAGGAAAGAAATTTCCCGTATTTCTTCCTTTTTGTAAAAAAGTACAAGATCTTGATCATGATTTTAGATAAAAAGCCAAGAACGAGTGACTGGTATCAAATTTGCCTCCCGAAATTCATGTTATAGGAAAATAAGGAAATTTCTCTAAAACTATTACTTTTGTTTTGTATTTTATTTATTTCGAATAACCTGTCTCTTCGAATTTTTCTAGGAAAACAAGGATATTATAGTGCTAAAGGCAAAATAACCATAGAAATAAGAATTTCTCGCATATTTAGACTTTATTTAACCCTCTATATTCAAAATATTTAAATATGGAAATTTCTCTAAAATTATTAATTTTATTTGGAACAATATTTTGGAAAACCTATATTTCCGGTACTTTTGTTAGAACTTCTCCAGAAAAGGAAGGAGATTATGGTGCTAAAAGCGAAATAATCATTGAATAGGCGATTTCGATTGTTTTTCTAAAGCCAAAATTTCACTTTCAGAATAAAAATCAGAGGTTTTCTTTAAATGTATTTTCTTTATTCTTGTGAAAAAATAATGTTAACCTTCACGTTTGTGCTTCTGAGGTTTTCCGCCCCTTATTCTAGTCGATTTTTAGCGTTTATAATCTGTTTGTTAATGCAGTACAACATAATATAATGAAAGGCAACAAAACACGGTAATAACAAAGCACAACACATTGATAATACAGAAATAACACATCGACACCCCTGCAATAACAAAACAAATCTACTAAAGAAACAAAAACAGAGTAAGAAATTAAGCTGTCATTTTTAAACTAACTGACTTTTATTGAAGATCTTTAAGAAGAGTGACATTAAATTCACTACCTATATTCTCATTCATAGTTTAACTATTCTTCTGCTAGAATAGACTTTTCAACATCAATTATTAGAAGAAAGTCTTCATAGAACTCGCCAGGGATTTTTCCAAATGAACCACCTGAATTTGTACCTACACGGCAACTTCCTATTCGTAAACATTACTACATGTATACTTTTAAAAATGGGTAATCTAAAATAGGACAAGGCGTACTTTATTAAGCTCTAAGGGATACTGTCCTAATTTTAGTACTAAGTTTGTAAAATATGTCATGTATCACTGTTTTTAACAAAATTTTAAATAAAGTAGGTTATATAATTAATTAAAATTATATTATTTACTACTTAAACCGCGACGGCACCATTTTCAGAAAATATAAACCAGTCTTAGTTACTTATTCAATAATTATCTCTCATTGTATAACTCTACAGAGTCTTCTCTGACTTTAGCATCCTTCCATACAAGTAACAAAGTGTTGATTTAATGCGACCGTCACCGTGACGCTTTAAACAAGTCAAACAATAAATCGCATAAAACACATCAGGACAATAAAAGGACAACATAAAGAGCATTCGAAATGATGGACAAAGTAGGAAGAAAGAAGTTAAACAATCCTGATTTTAATATTAGTACAATAATTTATGCCTGTTCCGGTAATAAAAATCCCGATAAAACCTAAATACATAATAGGAAATCTAATATCGATATGCATGCTTTCTACCCATTCAAATAATACAAATTCCGACAGTAGAACCTAACCTTCATAAATCAATAGCTACCTATACCGTGAACATTAAGACACACAAACACATGCACACACAAACACCATGACCCACACAGACACATACCAAAGGAAGCAGGGCTCAGGTTAGTTCCATTCTTTAGAAAAAGAAAACATAGGCCTTGTTTAAAACAATAAAATTTACCCTTTCCAAAAAAAAAAAACGGCTATCCGTACCTTGAATATTAAGACCGTTGTTTCACAGAAAACCAAGCCTCAGGTTAGCTCCAAGAAAATAGTGCCTCGATTTTATTTCTTACGTTTAATATAACATGTTTTTAGAAAAACCTATTCAAATCGCCTTCACATCTACCTTTGTGGTCATCCAAAGAAAACATGTTTAAAAACCTATTGTATAAATAACACCTTAAAAAGGGCAATCAATATTTTAATTTACTTATCCCTTTGCAATTTTTAATTTTTTTCTCTCAATTTAACGTCAATGCATGTATTTTCTTATATTTATTTAATAAAAATGATTAGTACGAACAGTGTGAACCTCTAAATTTATGTATTTAATCGAAAAAATTATACTAAAATCAACTTTTATACCTTCGTGGCGATATCTGGCGGGGCCAGCCGATGGCACCCGACAAAAAAACTCGAGCACCAGGGGTTAAAGGATAATTTATGATGCTCGGGTTCTGCAGACTTTTCATATAGGGAATATCTAAAAAATAATCAATAATTTAAGTCGACTATTCCCTTATCAATTTTAAAATTTTTCTTTCAAGCTACCACCGATATATGTTTTTTGTATATTTATTAAAATGAGCGGTAGGGCCTGAAAGTTATTTTATTTTTTTCTAGAAAATTATATTTCTTCCTTCCTATAACTTGACCTATAGACATTATCTAAAAAGCTCTCTACACGCGGCTGGAGCTGGGAAATTCCTCGTTATTAAGGATATTGTAAACCAATAAATTAGATTACCTTTCTTAGGTCCAAGACTAGAAAAAAAACACCGAGAATATAGCGGGTTATGTAAAAATTGAAATAGTTATACACCATGTGTTATCCTGTGCTTATATGTATATCCACTAACTTAGTAAATCATAGCGTCTGAAGATTTAGTTGTTACTATAAAACAACAGTAATGACAAAATATTTCAATATATGTGACAAATAACTAAGTAAGTATACCTATATGGCTTGTTTATATTACATTTGAAAAAAAAAATGCCATATTGTCACAAGGTAACAGACGAATCCATCACTTAATCCACCATAACGACAGAGAAACATGTACTTTACACAAATATACATACATACATACGTACGAACACGCATGTTTTTCTTTCTAAACTTATATCATTCAGCGGCTCTACAACCACTTCGTTAAAAATCTGAACAATTATAATCTAAACATCATTTTCGAAATATCGTATATTAAAACAGCAATCTAGGCCTAAAAGTAATCCAGCCGAAATTACAAGTAATTACCGTATAAGAATAACAAGCTTAAATCTTTTCATAGAAAATAAACTTAGAATATAACATTTATTACCTCCTGGAAAAAGCAGACCTATCCTGCTAGTGGCACGCGACAAAAAGATACCCCGACCATCAGAAGACAAAAGATAATTTACGATGCCTGAATAGACATTTATTCATTTTAAAATATCTTTATTTGTAACGGTCACATTTCACATATCAAATATATTGTATTTATGTTGCAATCGACTGCGACAGTAACCTCCAGATCGGTGGTAATACAGCTTAAGCTGTAGCCTGTTGTTAGGTTTAGAGTATATTGACATTGTCGTCGAATAGACGGATGAGCCTAATCACAATGCATACGCGAATAAAAACTCACATAAATTACACTTTAAGTAATATTTAAAAATAATGGGGATAAATCTACAAAATTATTAGTGGGAAAATACTTTATTTCATATGTAACCCCTGACGACAAGTGGCGATATCTGGCGGGGCCAGCCGATGGCACTCGACAAAAAAAAACTCGAGCACCAGGGGTTAAAGGATAATTTATGATGCTCGCGTAGACGGATGAGTATAACCACAATTAGATTTTACTTTTGATTTCGGTCATAATATTACTTTATAAGAAATTAACACATGTTTTTCTGACGTTTCGGTTTATTTTATTGATTAAACCATCTTCAGAGAAATACTAATGTTAACAGGCGGTTCACTTAATTAACTTACATTTAACTTTTTTGTTATTTTAATACAAATATAAATATAGAAAATTGATATTGTTTTTAATATATTTTTTACACATCTGTTATATATATAGCTTTTGCCAGTATACTACTCATGTATTAATTTCTTATAAAGTAATACTATAACCGAAACTCAAAAAAGTTAAATCTAATTAATAACTGCACGGTCAAAAAATAGAAATGAATCTAACCACAATGCATGTGTGAATAAAAACCTACATAAATCACCCTGTAAGTAATAATTAAAAATAATAGGACTAAATTTACAGAATTATTCGTGGAAAAATACCTTATTTCATACGTAATGACCCCGACGACACGTGCCAAAGGATTGTCGGCGCCGGGCAATAAAGCTTCTTCCGAAGAACGCAGTGAGCGATGTCTGGCAGTTCAAAGTGCCACTATTCGTGGAAAAATACTTTATTTCGTACGTACCGACCTCGATGACAAGTAATAAAGGATTGTCGGTGCCGGTCAAAAAAGCAGCTTCCGAAGAAACCAATTATCGATGTATGGCGGTTCAACGTACAATTATTTGAGATAACATACATTATTTCATAAGTGACAAGTGTCTAAAGACCGCCGGCACGGGTCAATAAAGGCGGTACTGGGAAACGTAATCGGTGATATCTGGTTCAAAGTACCATTATTCGTAGAAAATCATTCATTCATACATAACGACCTCGATGACACGTGCTAAAGGACTCCCGGCACGTGTCAATCAAGCCGCTTCCGGGAAAACCGTCTGGCGACGTCTGGTCGGTTTACGGTGCCCCTTTGCCTACTTGCCACCCAGATAGCGTATTTTCTCCACTCTCTCTAATGGTGCATCGTTTACTGTAAGTTGGGCGTTTATGTTGATGTTTTTGCTAATAACCATTATTTAAAACTTATTTTTAGTCCGTATTCGTTGCATGTTTCTACAACATTGTCCATCACTCTCTGGAGACTCGCCGCACTGTATGCCAGCAGTAACGTGTCATCTGCATATCTAATATTATTGATAAGTTGACAATTTACCACAATACCGTCTTTTGACTCATCCAAGACTCTTCTAAAGATGATATATTAAACAATGACTGTGACAATATGCATCCCTGTCGAACTCCCTTTCCGACTACAAACTATCCGACAGTTCGTTGTCGAAGCGCACTATTGCTTTTTGCTGAAGATGCAAGTTTGAGATCAATCTTATATCCTTACTATCAATTCCCGATATTTTTATAATATCAATTATAATTCCGTGCGGCACCATGTCAAACGCCTTCTCAAAATCAATGAAACATGCAAATACGTCGTAGTTGATATCTCTCACTCTTTGTATTAGCACTTGCAAGTTGAAAAGTGCTTCCCTTATTCCAAGGCCTACTCTGAATCCAAACTGCACCTCACTAAGGTATTCTTCTAATTTGGTATAAATGCTAGAGTGAATGATATTAAGGAGTACCGTAAGTGCGTGGCTCATTAAACTAATTAATCTGTATTCCTCGCATTTTCTAGCGTTGTTTTTTTTTAGGAATGGTATGAATACTGATAGCAGTCAGTCCTTTGGTAAATGCCCACTTTCATATATGTTGTTGAATAGCTTGGTGAGAATTGTGACTTGAGAGACCTCTAATAACTTCAAAATTTCCCCATGCACGTCATCAGGTTCCGGCGATTTCCCATTTTTAAGTCGTTTAATGGCCATTTTAACTTCTTCATTTAATATTTCTGGGTCGTAGGGATGTTTATTTCGGGTGGTGTTCTTGTTGTGCCTTCGAACAGTTCTTGCACATATTCTTTCTAACTTCTTAGTCTTTCTTCAATCCCAATTAAGATCCGGCCTTCGTTGTCTACAATTATGCCCGTGTTGCGCTGTTCACTAGTGCTCTGCATTTCTTTAATCTTTTTGTGCATATGGAAGTCGTCATGTTTTTGTTGCAGAGTTTCGATTTCTATACATTTTTCTGTCAGCCATGACTCTTTCGCTTCTTTTATTTTCCTTATTATACTCTTGTGGAATTTATTGTATTCATTAATATTTTTATCTTTAAATGTTCGCCGTTCTTTCATCATTAGCGGTATGTCGTCTGTCATCCATTCGTGTTTATTTTCCTTCCTTTAAGGTGTTCATGTGATGGTGTATTCATTTCATTCCACTGTTCTTTTATGCCCTTGGTGTAATTTTCGGATATTTTTGCGAACTTTTTATTTACCTCTTCTTTGACTTTTTACTGGATGTTATTTTCGTTTAGTAAATTTATGTCCTTTTTGGGAGTCACTTTCTGGGATGTAGCTTGAAAAATGTATTCATGACAACCATGTCCATCTCCTGACAGAACTGAATCAGCCTTTCTCCTCTTTCATTTCTTGTGCCAAGACCGTATCTTCCCACAACTCCACTGAACCTTGTCCTATTTTAGCATTAAAATCGGCCATGATGATATTTAGTTCATGCTTTTTTGTGAGCTTTAGAAATTATTCCAGAGTCCTATAGAAATGTTCTATTTCTTCTTCAATAGATTCGGCTGTGGGTGCGTGAAGAGGTTATACAACCCCTTTTCCAGGAACCCTTAGAAATGAAGTATCATCAGCAAAAGTATCTAGAGGAGGTAAAGCGAGAAAAAAAAAGGAAAAAATTTGGTTCTTATATATATATATATATATATATATATATATATATATATATATATATATATATATATATATATATATATATATATATATATATAAATATATATATTAATTACTTAGATTAAGCTGTCGTCCGTAAATTTCAAAACAAAAAGGAATTTACACGGGCACGAATCGTCAAGTAAACACTGCTACAATATATGAAATACAAAATAATGGAGTTAAACTCTGAGTCTGGAAGATGCCAAATTTGAGGAGGGTAACAGGTTAGCTACTATGTATGGCTGACTGCTCGAAAAAAAAATTATTATTTAGGATTAGTGTTATAATTGTTATAGTTGGTATGCCCTTTATGCAACTCATAATAACCGGAATTAAAATTCCAGTAAGAAGTAAATAAATCTATTTCTACCGTGTTTAAATATTTCTTCCTTCCAGCAGAAAAAAGGAAGAAATATGTAAAAACAGTTAATTTCCTGCAAATACAACTCTGGTTCTAACTCCATACACGTTTCGGCTACCTTATCCCATCAGTGGAGCTATATCAAACCGAGAGCACCATTCGCAGGAAGCGATTGTTTATATAAAATATAGATTCCGAAACATGTCGTCAGAAAATTAAACCTGTCGACTTTTCAATGTCAGACTGAAAAATATCGCTAGTCGAACGACATCTATACATTCACCGGAGTAATGCGAAATTTAAAACTTAAAATTTCAGTAAAAAATAAATGAAATCTATCTGCCGTGTTTAAATAGTTGCCTTTATGTATTCTCCTTTCAAGCAGAAAAAAGGAAAGAATATATACAAATAGTTTTTTCCTGCAAATACAACTCTGGTTCTCGCTCCATACACGTTTCGACACCTTTATGGCCACGTTACTGGAGTTATATCAAACCGAATGCAACTATTTAAACACGATAGAAATAGATTCATTGATTACTCAAATATTATTTTTTTTATTTCGCACTACTCCGGTGAATGTATAGTTGTCGTTTGACTGGCGAAATTTTTCAGTCTGACATCGAAATGTCGGCAGGATTAACATCCTGCCGACATGTTTCAGAATTTATGTTTTATATAGACAATTGTTTCCTGCAAGTATTTCTCTCGGTTCGATACAGCGCCACTGACGAAACCATAAAATGGTCGAAACGCATATGGAAGGAGAACGAGAGTTGCATTTGCAGGAAATAAACTCTTTTTATATATTCTTTTCTTGTTTTGCTTGAAAAGAGAATACATATAGGCCATTATCAATCTCATCAACCTTAATAACATTTCTGAAGTGTGATTTTTTTATTATAAACCCCAAATATTTCAAAATTTTGTTTCCATACCGTACGTTAAATTGAAATAATTTTTAAAAATTATTTATTAAGATTTGTTGCTCAAATTACGCACACATTTTTTAAAGCGATCTAGATGATCACACTACTGAAAAATAGCACGAATATACATACAATACCACCCAGTAATACGTCAGTGAAAAATATAATAGTTCATCAGTAAGATGTCTCAAGGACATTAATTTCAAGGTTTTTAAGAAGTCCTGTAAAAGACATCTTCTGGCTATGACGAATTGACGTCATAGGGTCGCCCATAAAGCATCACTAGTTTGGTCTCCTACATCCAAAAAATAACCAAGGCCTAACCAAGAACGCGCTTATGGTGCACACACACACACACTATTCACCGGACACGGATACTTCCAAGCTTATCTTAAACGCTTCAAAATTAGTGAAAATCACGAGTGCCTTTTTGGGATGAACCAAGACGAAACCTGGAGCGGAAAATGGGTAAATTAAATCCTGATAATCTTCTACAAAAGATGCTACAGTCCGAAGACAACTGGAAAGAGGTATGCAGGATGGCTAAACAGATTTTAACAGAAAAAAGGAGTGGGAGAAATAATAAGGATAGATGAAACGGGAAAACGACATGTATAGATCGACTACCAACAAACCGACTAAGACTTCCTGAAGTAATACCGCAAGGTCTCCCAAGAAGTCTTATACTACTAAGGTCCCGAGTGTGTGGTTTTAGTGGGTAGTGTGCCCTCTAGAACGGAGGCGCGAGGCCCACACAGAGTGCGTTAAAAGCATTTCCACATCCACGAAAAACAATGCTTACACACGGGGTTCGCCAATTTATTCCCGTTTTCAGAAAGGGTTCGCAAAAAGAAAAAGGTTGAGAACCGCTGGTGTATATCAATTAGTCAAACATAAGTGATTATTGCTTTAAATGTAAGTTTGCCAAACAAAGAGTCTTCTTTAATAAAAAAATAATGGAAAGCTGAAAAACCGAACTGTTAATTCACGTTTTCCCACACTTTCTTGATATCCGTTTCATCTTTACGAGTTTCATTAAACACCTACCTTAAAATACTTACTTATTCAGGGCAGCATTACCATATTCATTAATAAATTTCAATATAATATATTCATGACATTATGACGCAGGATAGGTACCCTTATAAAGTCATTTGCTATTCGAGATTCATAGCCGTTTGATACGAGTTGATGTATTGGCAAGATCGTTTCATAAACTACTCCCGAGTAAGTCATTATCCATCAGTCATGAAACTGTTCTAGAGCAACTCTGGGTCTGAATAATGGATAAATTATGCAATCTGCCCATGCCCGTATGCTAATGTGGAGTGTCTTTTGATTAATTGCATTTTGATTTCCAGATTATCGTTGAGGCGGATGGTTTCGTGGGTTAAGCGGGGTAATTTTTTACATGTTATTGCTTCCGTCTTTTTCAAAACAAGCGTCTGTGTTATAAATATTAAACAATATAATAAAGTTGCAATTTTTCCTTAATATTTTAAAGATATAATTTTTTGCGAATTTAATTAAAACATTTTCCACAAATTTTTGAAATAGATTTATCTTAAAGGTTTGGTCTTTTAATTTCCACATTATAAATGCTTGACTAATAATAGATCTCAGTTGTGTAACAGGAGTTCATGTTATTAAGCAGCAAAATAATGAAGACTGAATTGAAATCTAAGTTGCAACAAATTTATTAGAAATTTTAGTATATTCAAAAATATAAATTAGTTTTCTGATTCTTTATTGTAAAAAATGTACTTATAACTCGTACCAAAGACAGCAAGTAGTACAGATAACTCACCAAATATTCAAATTTTAAGTTTAAAATAACAGTTAGAGTGGCTTCTACGGTCACCTTTTTGGTTGCCTAAACTCCACTACTAACAGTTAAATTTCTGGAAGAAATCCCAAGTTGACCATTAAATAATTTGAAAAATCTTTTAGGTTTTTTAACACCCTGTAACTTAGAAACGAATATTCGTTCGCAAAAGTACATATGAAAAAAAAAATTTACTAAGGAATCCACTGTTTAATTTATTCCCAACCTTTATGTTACACCCTGTATAGAGAATTGAACCGACTTCTTAAAAAGCGCAATGAAATTGAAATTTTTGAAGTCGGCGCCAAATTAATACCTGACACAATGTTGTTCATATAAAAAGAATGGGAAATATGTTATATGTAAAGGCTTTCATATCATAGCTTGTATGTATTTCGTGTTAGTAGTTAAATAACTAGCAAATGCTTCATTTAGTAATAATCTGGCGCCGACTTCAAAAATTTCAATTTCAGATAAAAATTTATATTCTTTTTCACTTTATAGTGCTTTTTTAGAAGTCGGTTCAATTTTTTTATAGAAATTTTATTTTTCGAAAAATACTTTGATTCTAAGAATTCGCCAAATACCAGTTTTGAGTGAAATTGTACTAAATAAATATTGAGTCTGCTATAGTAAATCCGCTATCTTCAATTTTAAGAAATTAACTCTAGATTTGGAATCGTGTAAATTTTTTAGTCGGACATATTTTATCCTGCATATTGAGTCTGAAGAAATTAATTTAAGATCCTTAAAATAACTACGCCCCAATATCAATCTGAACAATCGGAAAGATGTAAAATTTTGAGTCATCCATATTATATCCGCCATATTAAATTGTATTGAAATTCGTAAATATAGCTTTGTCTTCACGTATTCATAGCAATTTTGGATGTCAAAAATTGTATGGTTTAAGGGGTCTTTTAGGTTACAATTATTCAAAAATAAAAAATTTTTATTAGTATTTTTTTAATAGAAAGAAAAGAGATATTATTTTATTATTATGCACATATATTTATTTGTACTTTTAGTATTCAAAAAAACATATTTTTGGATTTTTTTATAGGTTTTTTTACACATAACAATTTTTTTTAAAAAAAATATCAAAAAATGACGGCGGACGTGATTCCAGGTGACTGAATCGTCTGAAAAAAAAAAGAAAATACCAAATTAATTCTTGTTCAAGTGCCCATGGTCGGTACCGGAATCACTTTGATCGGTTACAAATTTTCCGAATTTTACCCGATTTTTCACCCTCAAAAATGGATTTTTTTTTTCAAATGGCCGCCATTTTGTTATATTTTGATGAAAAACACTATCCACTTTGGAGTTTAATTCTTTTTTTATAAAAATGGTTTAGTACATAATATTATTTTACTTCCTTTAAAGCTCTGTTATTATGAACGGAATGTCTACATTATTATGAATGTTGTTAACCCTGTATAAATACTTGGCATATCAGTTCCCTAAAAGTATCGAGGAGAAAATAATTTTAACAAAGACCTAATCGAAGCTGCTTTTAAATGATGAAACTCTATTACTTTGCGATAGATTATATGGACATTTCGAGACCTTACGTTAAACTATATACTATATTAAATCATGATATAAAATTTTTAAAAATAAATGCCTTAATACTTTTCTTCGCTAAATTCTTATACTCTACGTGCGAAGAAGGATGTAGATTATACTAATGTTATTTACAAAAATAGCCAGTGATTTCCACAATCTTTTCCAAAACAGATATTAAAAAAAAAATTAGTCTCGATTTGTTTTGGGCGCATATTTCACATTTTAGCTATTTTAATAAATAACAATTCTATTGTAAAAAATAAAATATGTAAACAGTCATAGAAAAAGTATCCTCGAAAATAATTTTATTATTATATAAAGCTAATATTTGTGAAAATTTTATAATCATGGAGAAGAGAGAAAAAGAACAGTAAATTTTTCTAAAGAAGAAGAAATCCTTCTTATATCTCTGGTTGACAAATATAAGAATATTATTGAAAGTAAAAAAAGAGTAATTCTCACACTTGAAGTGATAAAGAAAATTGTTGGAAAATTTTACAAAATGAGTTCAACGCCAGTTGTACTGTAAATGGCACGAGAAATGTCAAAGTTTTGAAAGAAAAATATAGAAATTTAAAAGAAAAACCAAAGAAAAGTTTTCAAAAAATAAAATGGAAATTAACAAAACGGGAGGAGGAACCTATACAGCCTACAGCCGGTTCTCGGCATTAATCTAAATCTGCAAAAAAAATCGTATTCATCATATTCTTCAAAATAATCAACTCGTGGTCTAAATATTCGGGGTCTTCTAGCTTCTTCATCACTAGTATAAACATTGATATCGTAATTATCCATTTTTCTTATTTTGGGTTATTCAACAAAAACGCAAATGATTTTTATTCTATCCGAACCGTCAACAAATAAAAAGCGTAAGCAAAGTAATGAGGTTATGTTCTTTTGGTTAAGTAAGTAACCACAGGATTATCTACTGGTAAACTTAACTCATGGTTATCTTCCGGTAAAACGTAAACCATCCATTGTGAAACAATTTTTTTAAATAACCATCGGTTTTTTCTTAACCTTCCGGTAACCACACATTGTCAAACTGGGCCTTATTGATTAATTGATTGAGTAATATAGCAGACCAGGGTTAAGGAGCCCTTACACTGCAGCCTTGAAACTTATTGTGTGGCCTGTTCTATGTGAACAAGTTGGTTGCCTTAATCAGATTTAATAGCGTCTTCACTAGTTTGTCCTCTGGGTATATACTTTCTGGATTGATCGATCCCTAAAGGTGTCTCCAGTAGGTTAAAGCTTCGTATTCGAAGATGATGTGTGAAGATGTTTCGTCCTCTTCGCCACATAGTCTACATGTTGGTTCTTCATTATAGACGCCCATTTCAGAATGGACGGCCTTTGAGTGATTTTTGTCTATACCCATAGACATAAGAGAAACTAATATTACTTACTATAGACTGCGGATCCTATAGAAAAAGTTGGTTCACGTTTAAAAAGAGATAGAGAGTTTTCGAAGAGCAGAACCTCTCTTCCTAATTTCGGTCAGGTAAGAGGAGTATCCAATGACATTTAGACTATCGTGCTTAGCTCCGCCATTAAAAAGAGGGGTCCTGCTTCTCGAAAACACTCTATCTCTTTTTAAGCATGAGTCAACTTTTTTCTATAGGATCCGCAGTCAATATTAAAGTAATATTCATTTTTCTTACGTCTATGTCTATGCTATACAACCAAGCCATAGGTTGTCATGATCATACCACCGCAATATGCAACCAGTGTACAATGTGTGGTATTATTCCTCACGTTTTGCCCAGTGCCGTTTTTGCTGCCATAATGGCCATGTAACCTTTGGAAATAGTTTTCTACAGGTATGAATTCTAGGGAAGCTTTACATTCAGGATTATACCTAAGTACTTAACCTCCTGATGCATCTGCAGTTGTATATTAAAGAGAGGTGATAGTTTTAATTCGCCCAACTTAGGGCACCACTTTTTCACTATAGTCAGAGCCCCCTGCATGAGTCCCCATAATGTTTTACCATGTTTCCGCACGATGAATAACTATGACTAGATTATCAGCATATCCCTGATAAGGACGTTGGTGGTTAAGATTTACCAGAAGTTCTTCGATCACCAGATCCTACAGGAAGGGGAACAGCACCTTTTTTTGAGGGCAATATTTGGCTACCGACACCTCCACGGTTTCCTGCAAAAGATTTGCATGTTTTGTATCCACCAACATAAAGTGTCTACAATGACATATCTTTTTCTATCATAAAAACGAAGGAGGTATGGTCGAATACTCCTTCAATATCCAGGAAGGTTATTAGCGCTATTTTCTTGTTATTTATAACAAAGTCTACTCTCCTTACCAGGCGATGTGGAGCTGATTCACGTGATTTTTCTGATTGGTAGGCACGTTGCTTCAGCAAAAAGATAAGAGATTAATTAGTCTTTGGTATAAAGATGATTTTGAACCCATTATAAACATTTAAATTCCTCATTAAATAACCCTATACAAAAGGGATATAAAATTATCGATATGTCTATAGGAAGAACTTCGATTTTAAAATTTTTGTGTATAACATTTTTCCTTCTTAAGGATATTTAGTTTGTGAAACTTGCTTATAAACCATTCGACAAATTGCTTGTTAAATAAACAACGGAAAAAGAAAAAAAAATAGTAGAATGGGCCACTCCGATCCTGTTACAGTTGCCAAAAAAATGTCCCTAGTTCGATGCATTTGTCAAATTTTGACGTAAAGATATACATCGTTTGGACTATAGTTGCTTTGATAAATAAAATACAGGACATTTTGTCATTATAATTTTCTCAAAAAAAATAGCTCGGGACTACTTTATCAATTTTTTAAAATCTTTTACGGTTTCCTAGATAGCCTATAAACCTGTACCTCAGTAGATGTATTTAGACGGTTGTAATGAATATAGCGTATGGGTATGATTTCATGTTCAACCAAATAGCATTGTTTCGTAATTTCACACTTTCGCTGTTCCTAACCTTCTGTAGCGACCTATTTTGAAAATACAACTGTGATGATTTATTAGTAACTTGGATATTTTAATTGAATTTACTATTATTATAAAGATACTCTAATTGGATAGACCTTCTAGTGCCATCTTATTTGTTACTTTTGAAGTTTTTACAGCACCAAAAATTAAAAATCTATAATGGTACTGTTAAATGTATGCAACTTACACAATGACCAAAGATGGTAACACAATGAGTAATTATTTATTTAGTTGAAATATTAAAAACTAAATTCATCCACGATCGAAAACAATAGTGGCTAAATCGTAATTCCTAGATAATTTGCTTTTATCTCCACCATTTAAGCTATTTATTTAACCAATATATCATAAGGTTTATTTGAACTGTGGGTATTAAAAAGCTATAGT
The DNA here is from genome assembly GCA_034092305.1 of Diaprepes abbreviatus. Classification (NCBI taxonomy): domain Eukaryota; kingdom Metazoa; phylum Arthropoda; class Insecta; order Coleoptera; family Curculionidae; genus Diaprepes; species Diaprepes abbreviatus. The sequence goes on from JASJET010000103.1 coordinate 26,959,907, forward strand.
GAATATTTCCACGATTTTGAATTTTAGAATAATATTGAGACAAACCGCATTTTATGATCCTTCAGTTTTGACAGTAACCCAGTGACAAGAAGACAACACTCTACTTTTGTAATTTTGTCAAGAAAATGATTTAACTAGTGTTTTGTGCCAAATTTTTAAAGAAAATAGCCACAAAATGTCTGAAAAGAACAGATTGTCCTCTTCCAACGATGCCGTAGAGAAAATAATTGGCAATATGACCTCAGAAATGCAAAATAGCGATGGCCAATATATCCCTCTTGGATTTTCATCTCAACCAAATGTCTCTGAATCAATGAATTGGGGCTCTCAGCCTTCTCCTAGTACATATATGAACTATGGTTTACATTATCCAGAACCTCATTTAGGACAGGCTTCAAGGGAACAACTTTCAAACTATATTCATCAAGCTAGTTCTATGTTTGAACCCGTAGTGTACCAAAAAAATGTCAACCTACCGGATTATAACAATTACAATTTAAGATCTAACAGTGCTCCACAAACTTTGTATAACTTTCCTCAAAATGTTATGTCGGATAAAATATTGCATGATTCACTTAATCACAATACCCCTCATAATCAAATTTTTGAAAACTTGGTTGGTAATTGGGCTGTTCCAAACAATAGTGGCACCTATACTCCCTTTGGAAACACTGACACTTTTAAACCAAGCTTATTTGACTTTCAAAATCAAAATGCCGAAACCAGCTTTGTTGATCAACAAGAAGAACTAAAATATAAACAGTCGGAGCCCTTAAATGATAAATTTAACTTTAATAGAGACATAAGAAAAACTCGACCTCTTGCTGAGGTTAAACCTATGCGCCCCAGTTACTCAGATGTCCTTACGAAGCCAGTTCCTTCTTCAAGCACTATAAAACCTATTAAAACTGAAATGAAAGATCCTAAAATTAAAAAGGAATCCCGTAAAAATGGAAAAATTGATAAGACCCAAAAAGCAGCCAATTTACTAAATCGGAGCAACACAAACAATGATATAAAAGACTTGCCTCTAGATAAAACTCTTCCAAACAATAAAACCGACAAGAAACCAAGTAAAACTAACCAACTGAATAGAAAATGGGCCTCATTAGATAACATTTCTGAACCGAGCCTGATCAAAAATGAAGAACCAAAAAAAGTCAAGAAACAAGAAGAAAACAATGGAAACAATAAGCCGATTATTAAACCTGTAAAAAATAAACCTAACAAGAGCATAAATAATCTATCAGATGAAATTACTGATGACACTGTTAAAGCAGAGTCAATTAGTATCACTAAAAATTCTTTAAAAAAGTGTAAAATTTCACCAAGGCAAAAACCAGTTGAAAACCACACTAATGGAAATGAGAGACCAACTTCAAAAAGAAATCAGAGAACTAGGAAGAAAGATAATCAAGCCTCTCTGGGTAAGAAAAGTTAAATAAAGTGAAAATATTTTAAGTTTTTATGATGTTTTCTATATGATTATCAGTAAACCAGTATTTATTTTTTAATTTAATAGATCGGGCATGACATTACTTATGCTAAGGACGTTTGTTATTTAATAGATTAATTTAACGTTATGAATGAACAATTAACTATTTTATTTTTTTGGAGATATTTTCTAAAAGAGTTGTACTTAAATGGTGAATGATACATTAATTACATACTAAAGATGATGCTATTTATACAATGGCATAATTGCAACTAAAACAATTTTTGTCATTAACTTTTTAACATCAATGACGTACAACAAATTCCTTCAAATAAACCAATTAAAAAATAATTTTTACCACCTAAATCCTCTGTAAATATTAACATGACATACCCATACAAAATGGGAATACTTTACCAATTTATACTAAATATAGAAAGTCCAAAAATGAACATTTTTCTCTAATTTGACATATGTAGTAAGTCTTACCATTTTAAAAATTGCTGATGTGATATTTATTTTCTTAAAAGTTTTATTCTTAATTGTTGTATGTTCTTTAATTATGTTACATCAAATTGTAGAAACAAATCTGCATAATTTAAATTTGGAAAAAGATTTTTTTTTTACAAGTATTAACTTTTTTTATCAATTATATATTTTCCATTTTATTCAATGACCTTTGGCCATCTTTCTTGCAGCTTATCAACAAAAAACAACCAAGTACGATTTAAGGTCTTCATCATTTGTGAAAGTTTTATCATTCAAAGAGTTTTGAAAACCTCGAAATAAATAGTAGTCAGATAGTGCCAGGTCAGGGTTGTATGGAGAAAGCGACATCACTTACCAACCAAGCTCTAATAATTTTCCATGATTTACTGAAGATGAGTAAGGCTTTGCGTTATCATGATGGAACACAATTTCTTTATTACTTGCCAATTCTGGCCGTTTTTATTTGTTTCATCCAGTTTTATGGTTGTTGACGTCCGAATTAATCGTCTAGCCTCTTGGAAGCAGCTCCAAATACACAACACCTTTGTAGTCCCACCAAATTGACAGCATGACCTTTTTTTTTACAATTCAGCTTTAGTTGTAGTTTGTACTGGTTCGACTATGATCATTTTCAAATGATATTACTGTAGATAACCCATTTTTCATTACAAGTGATGATTCTTTTCAAAAAAGTATCACTGCGCGTGAATTGCATAAGGCATATATTGATTTGTTGTGTTAAGTGATTTTGAATTGTTGTGTTAAGTGATTTTGAATTGTTGTGTGTGACACATTTAACCTCTCTTCAATCTCTGCAACAGTTATACGACGACTCTCTTCAATTATGGCTTTGATTTGGTTATCATCAATTTCAGTAGATTGACCATAATATTGGTCATCATTAAGTGAAAAATCTCCAAAACAGAATTTTTTAAACCAACTCCGACCCATGGGTTCTATTATACAGTAAACATCATAAACTTCACATATCTCTTTGTGAATCTCATCAGCTTTCTTTCTTTCACAGAAATGAAAAAGTAAAATATTCCGAAAATATTTGTTTCTGCACTCCATGTTAAAATTTACCCTAAACTAACAGCTACAAACAAAATTATACACAAGTTGTTTCTAAAGTAACCTATATGTAGCTGATATCAAATGTCAAAAAGAAAAAAACCACAACACTCACAGTCCTTAAAAGTAATTACAACCCTCTCTATGTGTGGCAACCAAAAATACTTCCTCGCTGACCCTTGTTAATATAATTATCACTATTGTTATTTAATTCTGTAATTATTTAGTTATTCTACACCAGAATCAACCATGTTTTCATACTAGATACATGTTGGAGTGTATATTGAGAAAATGATAATGAAATTCAGTGGAACAATTTAATTTTTGAGATATTCCTTCTTAAAATATACCTACGTAAGTGGTATGGTCATTGCTTTATTTGCCACTTTCCTTTCTTTTTCTGTTTTTTTTATCCATTTTTTGCTAAAATCATAAAAATCATCCTTCCTCCACTTTGGAAACATACATATATGTAATAAAAAAATTATCATTACCTTACCAATACAACTAAAAAAAAAGAAAAAAAAATTTAATACTACTTAGCTATATTCACGATAATCGTGTGAAAATTACCCCCTATGTACAGTAGGATACAGTTAAAAAGTTCTTTAGTAGCTTATGTTAAAATTTACAAAATCATCTATCAAATGATTGCATGTTTGCTAGACTCTGTACCCTAACATATTAATTAATAAAAACATCAAGTCATAGTGAAAGTCATTTTTTGTTTGTTGTCCTGATAATCATCACTAGTTGAATGGAATATTTATAATCTTATTGATAAAAATATACAATAAGTAATAAAAGATGTATGTATCTTACAAATAAAATTTCTGTTCTCCTGATGAAAATATAATTATATTTGATGAATATTGGTAATTACTTAGTTGCAAAATATGATGCAATGTTTAGTTTATAAAAAGTCTCTAGTTTCCTCAGATCATGTCAAATGTGTTAATTAAAGGAAGAACTCGCTTACAGGTTAGGTCTTTAAAAAAAGGTAAGAATTATAATTATTTTTAAGACGTTTGTTATCAATTATGACTATAATCCGATCGTTCAAAAACATTGATAACATTTTTCCTAGAAACCATAAATAAATATACTACCTTTTATGTAACCTTAAATGAGTGCTGATGTTTCTTAGGGTTTGACTAAGTCATTACTGATTTTGACATAAAATATCCTGAACTAAATCCATGTCAAAAATCGGTTAAAACCATGTACAACATATCACTATAAGACTAACAAATTATTTTAAATTTTTACTGTCAGATTCACTAAGAAGATTTAAAATTTAAACTCGATCTAGTTGCCATGAAATTTAAATCTTATAGTCGGCCAGCTTTGTTTTGCTTATTTATTTATTTATTTATTTACAGTACGGTACATTACAGATCTAAATCCAAATAGTACACTGTTGTCAAAGCTAGTTACAGATTAAAATAAAAATTAAAATACAATAATACATTGAAAATTTAAACTAGTTTAAAAAAATACAATAACAGTTAAAAAAAAAAAATATATGTATATATACTCAATCACAAACATACAACTCAACAACACAGGAAACATCAGAGTCGCAATCATCACGGTATCTCTGAATGTCAGACATTGTCAGATATGAGTAAATTTAGTTTCCGTTTAAACGTCATCACTGTACCGTTGAATTCGGTGTCAAAGGGGACATAAATGTTAAAATAACGCATGATTCGATTCATAACACTATATCTGCCAACATCTGTTCTGCTCCTGTTAACCGAAAACCCCTCGGTGAGACGAGTGCTTCGTGAAGGAACCCGATAATTAATAAGCGCCAAGAGATCAGAACAGTCTATAATATTCGCAATTATCTTAAATCCAAAGAGTATACTCAAGAAAATTCGGCGTTTTTCTAGACTGGTCATGCTCAGAATTGATAATCGCTGCTGGTATGGTAAAAGACTCTTATCAATTTTTAGTCTATACAATAAGAAACTTGCAAATTTCGACTGAACCCGCTCCAAACGCTTTATGTAAGTTCCCTGATATGGTGACCAGACTACGCAGCAATATTCCAAATGACTTCGGACAAGAGAATAATATAGGGACTTTAGGACTTCGGTGTTGGAAAATTCCCAGCAGCGTCTCATTATGAATCCAGCCATTTTAAAGGATTTTGATAAAACATAATTGATGTGATCTTTAAATCTCAGTTCTGAATCAAAAATCACACCTAAATCATTAATTAACTGTACTCGAGGGACTGGAGTGTCTGATATAAAGTAAGTATGAGATATTGGCACTTTCTTCCTTGAGAACGAAATGATTTTACATTTAGAAATGTTTAACTCCATCCGGTTTTCAGTACACCAGTCATTTATTTTACGAAGTTCAGATTGCAAAATTAAGCAATCGTTAACACTTATAACTCTTCGGAAAATTTTTATGATATTGTCATAATTTATATTAGATATGTCAACAAATAAATGCTTATATGGAGATATTAAGGATAAGCCTTGAAATATGTAAGGGAAATAGTTGTATGCCAAAATAAATAAAGCTCTTCATTTTTGTCGGTTTAGTAATAAAATAAAATGGCTTCTTTACCTTAGTAGTTTTAGGGTTTAAAACTTACTCGAGTTATTGTTGCTCTTGACAGTTTAAGCCCTCTGCTGTCAATTTAGGATGGTTTTAAATTTAAATCATGTTAGTGAATCCGGCTGTTAATTTCTCATTTCTAGCCATACTGTGGTACTAATATCAAGTATAGCATAACTAAACTATATCTAAAATAAAATAAATAAATGTTTATTGATGGACCAGTCATTTACAAAAGAAAAAAATCAATACGTAAGGATAATATAAAAAATCCCTAGTAGCACACGCCTGAACAGAAACATACAATGAAACATTGAACAAATAATTCGATAATTAGGCAAATACAAAAGTATATGAACTTAAAGATGTACAATATAGATGAAATAATGTATAATAAAATCCTACAAACACAAAAGTTAAAACAAAGAGGTATACAATGGGTGGGCAAATATAAAATACATATACCAAAACAAGTTACCATCTATAGATAAAATGACTAGATACACATATCACAGTGCATTCTTCATCTTTGAGCTTAATGAACGTAATGTATCATTAAAGAAATCGATATCATTTCCGAATTTATTCGCCGTAATTGAAAAGCAAGTGAGAGATGACGATAATCCATAGTTTGTTCTGTGATAAGGAACACTAAAACGAATTGAATTCTCTCAAAACTCTCTGTGGAACATTTATGTCTATCATAGCTAGTAATTCAGGACAATTATTAACCCATGCAAAATTTTATAAAAGGTGCGGATATCGATATATTTCTTCTTTCCCTAAAAGGTATCAAATTTACTGCCCTCGATTCATTGGCATGAACAGCTTGGAGCTGTACAGGTGCAAGAAGCTCTTGCTTTATTCAAGTAGTGCATTATGCCTCGGCGCTTGTCAGATCTGCTTTCCCCTTACCCCTCAAGCACCAATAAAAATATTTGGTGTATAAAGCCCTAGCAGCTATCAGTTATCATTTTTAAATACTATTTTTGAGTAAAAAAAATTTTATACATGAAATGGAGACACAAAAATAAGATTATCTCACAAGATATCGGACTTACGTTCATAGCTTTTTTAACGAATTACGAAATATTTATTGCCAAAAATGCCATGACACCAGACAAAACTCAAAACTAATAAGTAATAAAATAATATTTTTCCTTTTTGTCCTCAATATGTTCTGCCATGCACATTAAAAACACAAATTCAAAAAAAAATAATTTGGAGGTTATTTAGCGTTCAAATTAACACTTTTACCGCTTTATTCAGATTTGCTCGGAGCTACTCAGGGTTTGATGCACCTGAGATTAAAACTCTTGAATTGAGGGCAGTAATTAATAGACTTAAGTATTTCTTCATATATGATGTTTTCACTTAGTATCCCCATTTTGAAACCCACCAATCTAATGAATCTCTTTTGCACTCCTTCAATCTATTGAATATACTGCCCATAGTAAGGAGACTATACCTGGCAAGCATATTCCAAGACCGACCTAACATAGGAACAAAATAATGTTCTAAAGCAAGCAATGTTATTAAAATCTTGCAAGGTTCTTTTAATAAAGCCCAGTAATTTTAATGTTTTATTAGTAATATGATAAACATGAAAGTTTAAACTTAAATTGCTATCAAAATATACTCCTAGGTCTTTGAGCTCTTTTTTAGTTTCAAGTAATATATTATCAATCGAATAACATGCTTAATGCGAAAAAATTTCAAGACAAAACATTTACTTGCATTCAATTGCATACCATTTAAATTGCACCATTCACTCACAGCATTCAAATCTTCTTGAAGTCTCATACAATCTTCAACATCCTTGACTATTCGAAAAATCTTTAAATCGTCAGCGTATAAAAGACATTTAGAATATTTTACGCATTCAGTCACATCGTTAATAAAAATATCGAATAGTAGTGGAGCTAAATGCGAACCTTGCGGTACGCCCGATGAGACTAAAATCTCGCTAGAAACCAAATTGCCAATTTTTACCTGCTATCTCCTATTTGTTAGGTAGCTATAAAACCAGTGCAAAAGGTCACCACATATGCCATATTTTTCCAACTTTCTCAAAAGTGTAATTTACCTTGTCGAAAGCCTTAGGGAAGTCCGTGTAGAGTTAATCTGATTAGTATCCTCTAAAATAGAAAAGAAAATAATATTAGAATTCCCCAGGGGCCTGTTTAAATATCTTAAAATGCAGCCCCCATCATTTTTTTTAGGAATACAGATAATTTAATATTTTTTCTTAACTATTGAAAAAAAGATTTTCGTCTATTTAAATATACAGGACCGCAAGCCATACGAACTGATCTGAACAGGATCTTAAATTATTATTTCAATAAGGCATGCCAACCACAAATTTTGTATTAAAATCTAACATATTTTTTATCATCTAATTTTACTTAGTTTGCTAGCCCATTCAATATGATGGACAGAATAGCATCCTACATATGTCATTTCAATTGTTTTGAAAATTTACAATAACCACTGGTATTTGAGAGATCAGGACAACCATTTAATTGATCTAGAATTTAAACTAAAATTGGAAAAAGAGCTCTTCCTCCTAAAATTCCCGAGATGTTTATGTTAAATTAATTAGGAAATTTCTAGTTTTAACAAAAAATTTAATAGAAGGTTATTTCCAAGTAAAAGTAGTTTTGTAACTAAATATTTTGTTGCAGGAATTTTCAAACAAAAAATAAAAGTTTACACTAAGGGATGGTGGAAAGTATTTATAGGATTCACCTTATGGCTGTTTCATTTGATCTCTGATGTTTGCAGTCTGAGCATACATTTGGGCCGCGACTTGTAAGTCTTTATATAAAACTATAACCACTATTAATACAAAATTAATATTTTAAAATTGCTTAGTAGTTTTTATCATATATATATATATATATATATATATATATATATATATATATATATATATATATATATATATATATATATATGTATATATATATATATATATATATATATATATATATATATATATATATATATATATATGGGATCTTCTTTGAAATATTAAGTCGGGATAGACTCATGGACTTATTTGCTTTAAAGATGAATTTGTAACAGGCTTGAAAATGATAAGATTCTATTAAGCTTCTATGCCAACAATTTAAGGAAGGAAATGACTGCAGTTATTGATCCAGTAGCCAGTCTCGGAGGAATCTGTAGTGTTCTTGTGGTGTTCTGGTGAGGCTGTGAGATTGAGTTAGTGGCTCTATCGATATATTGTGTAATGGTGTTTTTAATGAAGGTGTCGAAGGTATTACACCTTAGGTCCCTGTGTATAATTGTGTTTCTGACAAAGCATGGAGCTCTGCATATCATTCGAAACACCTTGTTTTAAAATCTCTCTAGCCGTTTAAATCTCGTTCTGCCTGTGGTGATCCAGGCACCAAAGAACAGAACACATATGTTTGTAAATAAGAAGTTTATTATTTAAATTTAATTTACTATTCTTGTTAAGCAACGAATAGAGAGATAACAAAAACGACTTGGCCTTCGCTAGGACGTAGTCCGTGTTAAGTGCCCAATCCAGTCTTCTATCGAAGGCTAGTCCCAAGTATTTCGCACTCGCTCGCCAGAGAATGCCGATTTTCCGGAGTTGCAATTCTTGATTTTGAAAACGTGACAGCTTGTGTCTTGTCAGGATTCAACTTGATGTTTCAGTCGGCCATCCATCTTTGTAATTTATTTATATGACATTGTAGGCGTAAAATAATATGACGAAAAGATCCTGATGAGGTTACAAATACGGTGTCATCAGCAAACAGGTATAATTTGCTACGATCGTCGACCGGAATGTCAGCTGTGTACAAGTTAAAGAGAGCTGGAGATAGAAGAGAGCCTTGAGGCACTCCAGCTCTAATCTATTTAACTTTGGATGACACCACGAAAGATCTGTTTTCTAAGAAACTTGAGACTAGTCTTACTAAATAGTTCGGAATTCCCAGCAGTAAAACTTAAATACAAACTATTGTGCCACACCGTGTCAAAGGCCTTGCTGATATCAAAGAAGATAATACCAGTGTGAAATATTCTGTTGAATCCTTGAATTATCATTGAGGCCAGCCTGGTGGTCTACTGAATGTTACTACGGTTGCCCCTGAAGCCAAACTGCTTCCTCTCGGTTATAAAATCAGACAATTTATTTAAAATAATGCTTTCAATGATTTTCCCTAGATTGGAAAGCAGACTAATAGGCCTGTAGCTGTTGATATATGTGGCCCTTTCACCTTTCTTTCTAATTAGAATTATCTTAGCCACCTTCCAATCTGAGGGAAAATGGCCTGATTGTAAAACCGCATTAGCTATATTTAGAGCAAAGAGGGTCTTGTCTGGAGCATGCTTCAAGGCCGCGTTCTGGAGACTATCCAGGCCCGGTGCTTTTTTCACGTCTAATCCCGTGGTAAGACCGATACCTGGTATGCTCAGGTCGATAAATTGAATGGTCTTGTAAATCTGAACATTACGGTTAATTCTTGGTTCTTTAGCATAATCATTGCTGAGGTTGGGACTAAATTGTTCGTAAAATTTTTCTGCAAATTTATTGACCTTGTATTGCGGATCAGTTAGTGTCCTATTACCGCTCCTAGAGTGTGGTGAAGGCATTTTTGTACCTTTGGTTAGACAGCGTGTCATTCTGAATAAACTGCCATCATGAATTTGCAGATATTTTAATTTTGACACCCAGCATTGATTATACAAGACTTGAAGGCCCCTCTTTATCTGTTAACCTGCTTGGTTGCCTTTTAATGGCAGAATCACCAGTTCTATAGGCTCGATTTTTTTCTCAAATACGCTGTCGCAAATCTGCAGGAAGTACGCCGTATTTGGAATACCTAAATACCTTAGTGACCAACAACCTGGCTAAGGCATCAGTGATTAGAAACGTCAAATTTTTGACAGAGTCCTCAAGAGGCCCAATACCCGGATAGTCGGCCTCATCATCGAGGATCTCACTATATTTTATCCAATTTTTGAAAGTTTTGAGCCTACAACTAGGGTCGCCATATTCGATAAATACTGGTGGGTGATCCGAGGTTAGTTCATGAAGAACCAACGATCTGGACAGCCTGCCAGTATTTTTGGCCAGAAAGATATCTAAGATATCTGGTAAACCAATAGGAGCTAGATGAGTCGACTCTTCTGGGGCAATTACTTCGAACAGATTGTCTCGAGAGGCCTTTTCGAAAACCATGCCTTTAGCATTGGTGATTCTGGCGCCCCAAAAACGATTGGCATTAAAGTCACCTCGTACAAGGATTGTCAGTGGTATTAAAAATTCTTTCTAGGTTATGACGTGCAACAACCGCGTGGGAGCTTGAATATATAAAGCCGAAGATGAGCGGTCTATCTTTCATCTGAATCCTGACAAATGTACCTTCCAGTACATTATCAGGGTTCCGGATAGAGTGGGCTACAATATGTTTCTTTAAGAGGATCACTGTGCCCCCAAGCGGTCTGATTGGTCTGTCGTTTCGAAAAATGTTGTAATTTGGGCACGAGAATCGATGACCCTTCAACCAGGTTTCCTGGATCAAGAGTGCATCGATTCCGTGTTTCTCTAAGAATTTCTAGTCATTTATCTCTAATGCCATTGTCATTGAAAATTACATTCTTCAAGTAGGAGGGATATTGCATAACCAGGTTCATTAAAGACCACTGCTGGGAACATGTGACATGAAAATACCCATACACTGCTGCATTTGAGTCGACATTGTGTTGAAAGCTTCCATTGAAGCTTGCATCGTCAGCATCAGAGTTCGCATTTGAACAGAAAAAGAGGATTGTCTGGGACTTTCGAGCATCCTGTTGTTTTGGGAGTCCCATACAAATTGTGACCTTGATGGTCTACTAGGTTGGTACTAGCAATGGGCCCGGTTTAAGTTGACGTCTGGAACACCCTGTATAATTGACAGGGTGCTCCCCGCCACAGTTAGCACATCTGGGTTTTTGGCCCTGTGCTAGTTTGCATGTGTAAGTTAAATGGGCCTTGGTGCATTTCAGGCGTGACCAAACAGCTGACACCGATGGCATTGCGTGTTGTGACTTTTATATTTATGAGATTCAACTCTGATTGAAATTCCATTCAAAACTCTCATATCGTAAATAGTTTTTTGATCCTTTGGTACAGAAACTAAAAGCAATGGCATCGGTGTTTTATCCTTATAATGCCATCTGGTGACGCTTTGAAGTGAAAAACCCAACTCTTCCAAGTCTGACTTAATCTTATTGGTGCCCCATGGCCTCCAGGACTCCCCTGATAATTACCTGTAGTAGTTTATCAGCTTGGAAGCTTAAGATAAGGAACGGAATGCTGTTTGTTTCAAAGAATTTCGAGATTTTTTTGTAGTCGTCAGATGTTGGAGGGTGGAGTTTTACACCTTCCGCAACGTTCTGAGCTCGACCGAAGTCCATCTTGTTATCTTTCATGATCTCAGTTACATCATTCTAAGCCTTCTATAGTAGGCGGAATTCTTCTTTTATTAGCTGGAACTTCGGTCTTACTTTGTTGCGACCTTGTATATTTAGGTACATCGTCATCAACAGGGACCTGTGTTCTGTTGACGGTGTTAGTAGTATTGTTAGTGTTAATACTAGTTCTAGGTTTACTGGGCGGTGGAGGAAACTCTGACTGTGATGTACTATTTGATGGTTTATTGCGCTTTCTTCGCTTTTTCGTGGAAATAGTAAGAAATTCTTTGTTTTTGGAGTCAGTCCTTCCTGGCCATAGAATGATCAGAAATATGGTCTATTGAAGCAATGGCTACATTGTTAGAAGCAGAAGCAACATTTGAATTAATAAGGATCCTATCATTTTCGTATCAGTTAATTGTGCCATTAATCGTTCATTTAATGACGTCAACGACTGGAGTTGGCCATTCAGGTTTGAAATTTGCTTGAGGAGCTCATCAAGTTGTAGTTTCTGCTCTTTTAAAGTGCTGCTCAGGGACTGGTTTTCTTCAAATGCACGAGTAAGTTTAGCTTCTAATTTTTTTATTTCTTCCTTTACCTCGAGGTAATCTCGGTACACTGGAATCACATTTGATGGAGGGTCAGGCTGCTGACCTATATCGTCCGAATTCATGCCGGAACGACAGGAAAAACTTGTTTAAAAAGCTCTTTTGAAAAATACAAAAATTTGGCAGTTCACTGACAACTCAATGAAATTGTCACTGACAGTTTTTATCGTGAGTTCTATACAAATAAGTGGATACTTTACTAACAAAAAATACAGGTTATGTTGCTGGCCTCTACCTGTTAAACTGTCAGAGTTGTGACTGATGGCCTTGATAGAGGTATCGCTAAAACAGTGTACTATTCATTGATCGAGTCCTGCCTTAGATATGGTATAACATTCTGGGCCATATCTGATTCGTATCTTCTGAATACACTGTTTGTTAGAGCTTCGTTTTGCCTGTGGGGCCGGACCAAGAGACTCACAGAGACCGTTGTTCTGAAGCATCTTTATTTATTTTGAAGACTATGTTTGGTGTTTAAAAACAAGCATCCGCCGCTTGGTAACCAGTACACGACCCGCCAGTATTATAACTTAATAAAAGAGCAGGAGTCTGCATGTTCATTTCGAAATATTGTAAAAAGGCTACTATCTGGAAAAACTTATTATTTTCTCAAGAAATGTTATGCTGACATTCTCTGACCTAGAATATTGTATTTTTATTTACTTTTCTTCAACTTAGTGTTCTGTCTCGAATCTGCTTTTTTTTTTGATTTTATGAACTTTATATTTAGCTGTTTTACACTTATACTATCACCCATATATAAAGCAACTTTTAATAATTTTTTTTAAATTCGAAATTGATCATAAGTCTGCTAATTTATATATAATGATAATGAAACAATTTTTTAAGGAAAAAATTTTAATTTAAAAAACTTGGTATGTCAGTAACTAAAATATTTTTCAAAATACATGGGTCAAAAATAAAGCAACTAAAATTAATGCTCATTCCCATAAGAATATTATAAATTCTATTCAAAATATATGTTCTTGTGATTTTTATAAAGTTGCTTGATATATGGGCGATAGTATATATGAACTGTGCTTTGTCAACAAGACTTGGTGCCTTTGATAATAACGCTTATGTTGAATTTTAGTATTACTCCTCTATAACATACAGGCACGACAACAGGCATAATAAGGATTTTATGCTAATTTCAAAAACTATAGTTAAGACCGACTGTAATAAACAATAATTATTAAAAAATGAATCGTTAAATTGAGGACCGACTAACAGCTGATTATCTTAAGGTCACAAGCACAGAATAATAAGAATAGACCAAACAATAATAATATCATTTGTAGTTATGACCCCTAGATTAAAAAAAAATTTTGAAGGTCGATTATATTTCTAATTTGAAAAATTTATGGTCATTCTTCTCATATTTTTATTATGCACTGTATGTACATAAAATTAGGATATGTGTTTTAGTTTGATAAATTCTTGGTCGTACCTAGTCCTCTGCTGGTCTTCATTTACTAGTACAAGTGAAGCCATTTTAAAAAGGTGGCGTTTTTCTGCGTGGATTTGGGAGAAAATCGAAGACAAATTTAAAGGCAAGAATAAAAAGTCCAAAATTGAAGAAGATACCAACAGTTTTCTGCAAAATGGTTTAGAAGCTAATATTTCCATGCCTACTACAGGAGATGAAGCAATGAAAAGGTAAAATTCTACAAGAATTTCGTGTAAAAATTTATTTACGAATCAACATTTATAAATTTATAGTATATATGGGTAGAAGTAATTCCATACAAGTCTAAACTAAAATTTTCCATTTGGTAAACGTTTTACACGTGCCTCGGGATAGACCAGAGGAGTCTGTTTTTTCATATTTATTTATATTGGCCAATATATTCGGTTAATTCAGCTATATGGTGAAGATCATGATCGAAAGTGGAGAATTTATGGAAGGATACGTGTTAAGTGGTTTTAAATATATAAGTTTAAAAAATAATATTCTGGGCTTTTGATGAAATCATTTAAAATATGAAATAAATAAATAAATACTTTATTAACGGTTAAACTAATTTAAAAATTTACAACACTTTGTAGAAGAGTATGTGTTAAACGGTTTGGAACATATAAATTAAAAAAATAATATTCCCGGGTTTTGATGAAACCATTTAAAATATTAAATAAGTAGATAAATAAATAAATGTTTTATTAACGGTTAAACTAATTTAAAAATTTACGCTTTCTAATTACAAAGAATCATTTAAAACAGATTAAAATTATCTAACAATAAACATACAGTACACTCACAATTTAAGACTACATGAAGAATAATCAAAAGTTAAATTTTACACCACAAATATCGCTTTAAAACATTTTTGAAACTGTTTAAGGACATGTCAAAAATGTCCCGATCAAGACGATTACGGGATATCTTGTTAGCTAAAATGTCAATTTCATTTCGTGGGGCATAAGGGTAGTTGTTAATTCTATGAATATCCACAGAAACTACTTCAACCTATCAATTCTTTCTTTAAAGACTTTGAAACCAAGATACCTTAGTAATTTTTGAAAATCTATTATACTATTAACGATTTTAATAGATAAAGTAAGTCGATATATTCTCTGCGATTCTCAAGTGGCTTTAAATTTAGTTGAAGTAGTAAATGAGGGTAGTTGATATTTTCCTTAGGAGACAAATCTCAAAAAAACCTTTTCTACCCTTTCTTGTTCCATTTTGTACACATTGTAGGAAGGTGGCCATATTGGTAAAACATACTCCAATAAAGAAAGCACAACACTGCAATAAACATTTTTAAGATAAGTGAAATCGTTAAAGTCAAATAGATTCCAAGTAACAACCACTACTAATTTCATTCCCTCATTAGCAATATTATGTATATGTTATTTAAAAATTAATTGACTATCCAATATTACACCAACATCGGATATAGAGTCCGTCAATCCCACAAACAACCAGTTAATTTTATAATTGATTGTTCTTTCTTTTTTTTTATACTTGATTGGTGCGTTATAAGAGAGAAAAACATTAATTTTTAAAGAGTATATTATTGTTTTTCTTTATATTCTGAATCTTTTTTGCAATCTTTGTAAATGAGAATTTTATATTCTTGGACAATAAAGTATATTTTTATTTATTTATTTATTTTTTAATCCTATTCAGTTCAATAATTTATTTCCCAATGTATGTAAATATTTCATATGACATTACGTACGTTAGGAGTAGAATAAACTAGGATATATAATAAAACAAAGTAACACTGAATTACAGTATTTAGGTTTACAAAAATTAAAATTGGGAGTAACATTGGACAATTAAATAGTAATGACGCAAAACAAGATACATTGTAGCCTAGACGTCCTTTACTCCGACTCATGGCTTAAATTCCCTAAAATCCTTGAACGAGTAGAGAGCAGGATTTTACACATTAAAGACTATCTATACATTTACTGCTAGTCCCTATAAAATAATGTGCATAGTATTAAGTTAAGAGAGTTTGCTTAAGTTTTAGGATGGCATAATATGCTCTATTTAGTTTTGAGCAACTATGATCAATTTGCGGTTTTCAAGTAAATTTTGGATCCCAATAAGTGCCTAAATATTTCACCATTTTGTTGTTAATATCAACCTTGAGATCAGTTTTGTCAAAATGTATATGAACAGTTTTCATACCATTCAAAATCAATTGGTTTATAAAACACCACTTACTCATGCTACATTTTTAATTGCGGCCTGCATCTCTAAATCATCCTCGGTAGAGATAACCAAAATTGTGTCATCGGTATATTTAATGGTTATACCAGGAAGTATTAAATCGTTTACAAACAATATAAATAGTGGAACTAGTACTAACCCCTGTGGTGCTCTAATATTAATATCATATTCTCCTGAGTTATAGTTAACTTTTATTAGCAACTTTCTTTCCGTTAGGAATGACATTATGATTACAAGTGCATTTTCTCTGATTCCAAAGTTGGATAATTTCTTTTAGATGATATAAAGATTTAGAGTATGAAAAGCTCACGTCATATCGAAAAATAGCTCCACAACTACACGTTTACTTTCCAGCTTTTTATGGGTGATTCTGCAAATTGAAATGATGTGTTTCGGTGGATCTGTTTGCTTGGAATCCATGTTGCTAATCTGATACCAGGTTAAAGAGATTTTAGAATTCCATCAGTCTATCTTATGACTTTAAGAATATAAAAATAAAATAGAGAAGTTGGCTGATAATTTGTCATATTTTAACTGTCATTATTTTTTAGTATAGGAACTACGGCGACTACTTTTAGAGCTGAAGATTAGAGTCTTTTTTTTACAGAACAGCATTACCTTGAGTTTTCAGATGTGGAGGTAGAATCTGTTAGAGGTGCACCATACACTAAATGCATCCAAATCAGACTGCATATCAATGCATTCTTGTCGAGATTTAATGCACTTAAGAAATTTTAGATCATCAGCAAAAAGCAGTGCTATTCCATGCGAAAACGACTTGAAAGCATCATTCAGAAATAAGTTGAAAAGGAATCGAGTGCGCTTCTTGAGGAACTCCAGATTCTACCTTGGATTCGCGGGAAAAGTAATTATTATAACGTACAATTTGTATTATCCCCATAAGATAGCTTTGTATCCATGGGACGAGCGGATCTTGAATACCAATATTTTTCAATTTATTCACGAGACAAGTATAATTTACCCTGTCAAAAGCATTGGAAAAATCAGTGTATATAGCATTAATCTGCTAACGATCCTCCAAAGCACATAACAAAAAATCAGCATAAATCAAAAGATTTGCAAGTGTGGACGTCCCCTTACAAAAGCCATGTTACTCCAGAGGTATAAAATGTATAAAAACAGTTGTTAATCTATCAGTGAAAGCAGAATAGATTATTTTTGAACACTTGAAAATTGGCCTATTTGAATTAAAAGCAAAACATCGTAATGTTCTCTTCTACTGACAAAAGATGTTAAATTTAAATATAACATAGTCTGATCCACATCAAGACTCACTCCTCTATAATGAAGTTTATATTTAACAACAGACTTTATAAATTTGAGCTGCACTAACTCAAGTTTATTGACGAGAGTCTGATAAAATGGGGACCAAATTATGCTAGAGAACTCGAATATTGAATGAATAACAAAAATGTACAGTATTTTTAGGGCAGCAATATTCTTAGTCCTTGGTGCTCCTCTTCACAGAGCTCGACACTATACTTTCACAGTGCCCCCAAAAATCAACTCTCGATCCAAATATACCCCAGATCTTTAACCACACTTCAGTATGCACAATATTGGACTGGAATTATAGTCTTCTGATAACTAGATCGTGTAAAACAGCACTTGCTAATAGAGTCGCATCGTTTGCTTGGCTTAACAACTGTGTTGGGATTACTGAAGAGACGGCACATGTCTAAATCGATTTATGTCACCAGCCGACAGAAAAAAAAAACTAGAAGACAATAGAGAACCCAAGTCCATCATAAAAAAAATTAAATAACAAAGGTCGCAAATTAAATCCTTGGGGTACACCAGATGTTGCATAAATCGGTGCAGACGAGTGACGTCAATTTTCACTATCTGTTTTCTGTCTGATAAACATGATTCCAGCCAAGAAAACGGTGAAAGCGGTATTCCAAAGTAATAAACTTCATAAACAAAAAATAGTAGTTGACCTTGTCAAAAGCGTTGCTAAAATCTGTATATATTGCATGCACAATTTTCAAAGGATTCATTAATAGAAATAAATTAATGTTGAGTTAGTGACCGCACGTAAATCATTGTTGTTGACTTCCAATAAATTATTAATAAGAACTTGTTAGAACTCTTAACGCAATGCTCGAATGTTTTAAGAATTGCTACAGAATAGTTTGTAATAGACAGGAAGATATGCGAGTAAGGACAATGGTTTATGACACTGTTGGGAATAGTGTCGAATCTTTCAGCTTCATTGTCTAAAATGGGAACTCTCCTTCTAACAAACACTTAGGGCAAAATTCCCTAATAGTGGTTCCAACAAGTCAAACATTAGACTGTAGTAAACCAACCAACGACATCATAATTTTTAGCCGAGACAAAATATCTAATGTTGGAGATGCAGAGCTGATTGCCAATATAATCCTTTACATGCTTTTTAGTTGAAAGATCACATCAATTGGGATCCAGCCCCGGCCGCCCGAGCCCTTTCAAAAAACGACACTTTTCAGAAATTGTACCAATCATAACAGGTTGCATCTGAGCAGGTTTGAAGACAACAATAGGATAGTAGGTTTTTAAGAGTTGTCGCACTGATTTTTGCTGATGTTGCTGAACTGACTTCGTCGGTGGGTGTACTCTTAGTACTTGATGCTTACATAGAAACATTTGTGGTAAGTTGGTCTGTTTAGAATCATCAGCCAGGGAAGAAATGCCACCTTTAAGCTCACGAAGCTCTTCCTCCGAGCGTCCTAGAATTGCAGTTGTTCAGGCTGGCTACAATGTTAGCACTAGTTTTGATATAGCATTGAACCCTTTTATTAAAGCTTAAATATAATGTGAATGGATTATATTTACATATGTTAAATAAACATTTACATACATCAGGTTAGTGATAGTTTTCTTTATGGTGGTATCTCATTTATCCTTCAGAGTGACACACAGTGTTATCATAATAGAGGTCATAGTGACGTGAATGTAACGGGATGTTCATCAAGACATGGATTTTTTTGCAGGGGTTAAAATTTACAAGTTTTCTGCGGATATAAGGTCTATTTACGTCTATCAACACACAAACAATAAATCGCCTCTTCGGCTGTGATAAAAATTGGCATTGGCTCTTTTTCTTAAATTTTGAAAATTTTATAAAATAATGTATTTATAACCTGTGCAGTAATATTGTTATCTGCTATAAATATGTGTTATTTTTTTCAAATATTGCTGATGTTTCATCTTAATTTTAAATATTAATTGTTAAAAGGATGAAATATGCATTTTTTAAATTCCTTAGTTTAATAAAGATACTTTTTAAGTTGTTTATAAATAAAATAAATATCAATAGATCTTCTAACCTTCAAAGGTTGCAAGTTTGGAATTGGGGATACTATAAGAACAAAATGTTTATTATATATATTTTTTAGTTCCCTAGGTATTATAAAACTAGAACCAAATAATAGAAGCATATTTCAAATGAGATATGACAAAAGATCACTAAAGCCTTCCCTCTATATTGTGTGTATTTATTATTATCTCTCAATTTTTCTAGTGTGTTTGCCGAGACTTGTAAAATAAGACTTGGCAATATTGAATGATGAGCCATTTATTTAATTTTTTCTATAAAGTTTATCATAATCACTAATCACAATTTGCAAAAAAGTTCTTTTCAAATTACCTGTTTGACTTTAATCATATTATTTGTTCTTTTTAGGTTACTAGCATGTAAAGGTAAAGATCCATACAGTATACTAGGAGTAACACCAAAGTGCACCGATGACGATATCAAAAAGTACTACAAAAGACAGGCCTTTTTGGTGCACCCAGATAAAAATAATCAACCTGGAGCAGAAGAGGCCTTTAAAATCTTAGTTCATGCCTTTGACATGATAGGAACTGCGGAAAGAAGAGCAGCTTATGATAGAGGTAATAAAAATCTGAAAGAATAATGAAGCATTTATTAATAATGTTAATTTTCTATCCCTAATACTTGTAAGTTGTACTTTATGCATTAATATTTTCATATAGACTAACATCAAACCATTGGAGAACGAACTGAGATCAAAGAGGTGTATTATGTACACTATAGAATTATCAGATTTTGAGTTAAGCGGTTTTATCAATGTAAAATATTTTAAAGTATATTGAGCCATTATTTTTTATTGGCATAAGAATATTTAGAAAGTAACCTAACAAAACTTAAGATATCAAATGTGTATTATTTTCTAAAGGAATAACTTTAGTTAGGAAGATTCTCTGCTTAAAACTTTAATTATATATGTATATATATATATATATATATATATATATATATATATATATATATATATATATATATATATATATATATTAACGCTAAGGACCGCTTCTAACGAACGTTGAATCTAGAATAGAAAAAATTCGGGTTAGTAGTATCCAAATATGAACCTATTTTCGTTCAATTATTATTGTTACTATTAATTGTCCTGCAGAATAGCGCATTGTAGTCCTTCCAACAGGGTTATTTTCAAAGCGCATTAATTCTATTTCCGAACTATAATCCCAGATTGTTATTATTTTGGAGATTTCAATATAATTGTTAAGAAATTTATAATCTATCACATCATTATTATTTTCGGTACTGAACGCAAACACAGAGGTTTGTGATGAGATGCTGCCAAAACCACTCGATAAGCATAAACTTTCCGCGTCACCTGTTTTTTCTCACCGAGATTAAGGAGATTAGTTTTGGATTGGTATTTTAAAAAATTTGAAAATATTGGAAAATTTTCTTGGAACGTGTCTAGGAAGTGAGCTATGCTCTTAATTTTAGAATTGTTATTAAATATGAGGAACGAAATACTTATATGCATACAATGATCGATAATCAGTAGAGAACTTAAGAACTTAATGTTTTTATTCAGAGTCCGTTGTAACTTTTTAACTTTAAATAATTAAACTAATTATTTTTATTTAACCCTAAACTAGTGATTAATCTGCTAACTAAAGCTAAACTATGCGTTTTAATCAACGTCTATATCTAATAAACTAATACTTTAACTATTTATACTTCTTAAACTAAGAAAACTATTTAAACTCTGAATTTAGGTTTACGTATTTCGGTACGGAGTTTGCAATTTTCTTCCCGAAATAAATATGCATTCAAAACCAGGATAAAAACTGATTTTTTGATCTCATTTTACGAGCACTAAAAAATCTTGTATTTTAGATTTTTAATTCTCTAACGTTAGATAACTTTTTCTTTGACTCGAAAATTATGATTAGGATGGTTTTAGGTTATTAACAAGTTCAAAGTGTGTTTTCACTTAACAGTCACGGACTTACGCATAAAACGGGTTTGTTGTCTTGACTCTAAAAACAGTTGTAAGTGTTAAGTCTGGGAAACTTAGTCATCTTACTAATTTGAGAATGTTATGCTATTTAGTAGCCAAGGTCAATGCCCGCCACGTACTTTTGCCCACTCCACGCGAAAACCAGTAGAGTTTCAAAGTTTTATAATTCAGTTAGGAAGAATCGTATGACAAATTTCAAAAAAGTATTTTAAAGCTTTTTCAATGTACTTTCATCTAATATAAAGTGCAAGGTAAATTTTTCATTTTTAAAGTTTTTTTTTTGAGAATAAAAAGATTAAAAAAATGCATTTTTTTGGTTTTGCTAGTTTCAATGCAGTTTCGCGGGAAATCGCAGAAAAATTCTGAATAGACAGTTTTTTTGGTTTTTCCGAGAGCTTTAAAATGTTTTTTTAAATTTTGTTCTAAGTGCATTTTTTACCAAAATACGGCCTTTTTACCGAAAAAAATTACTTCTTTTTCAATGCTCCTTATTTCTGTAACTACAAGAGATAGATAAAAACTTCAAATAGAAAAAACGTTTGTTTTTACTCGTAATATAATCTAAGATTATTCCGGAATTTTTTTCGCACTTTTTTCGATATTTCTAATTTTTAAAAATCTTTCAAAAACATTATAATATGGTTATGCATGTATCTGGAAACAGAATAGGAACAACTCACGATCTTGGAGCGATTTATTTTACAGAATTTCGGTCTATATTATGAAAAAAAAAATTTTAATAGATCATACATTTGAGCTCATACATAGGAGCTAATAAAAAAATATGATGTCTACAAGATCTAGGAGTTCACTGATGCTCTTCTACAAAATCGGCGATGTTCAAAAGCTTCGGTTGATACAGAAATAACAGGAAGGTCCAGATAAGAAGACTGATTCGATAAAAAGCAAAATCTAGAATGATTTCTTACCACGACGAACCAACGTATTACAATAAGCCGTATGTTTAGTCAAATCCTATAACGAATTTCAATGTATTAAAAAACACAGAAGAATATGGCTGTAAGAACAACCTTTGTTAAGAAACCAGATCAAAATGCAATTGAACAAACTAAACATACTTAGAAAAACTGCTGAAATGCTTTGTTGACTTAATGAAAGGACAATAGAAATTTTCTCATTTTTTTAGTATTTACGAAACTCCCCCCCCCCCAAAAAAAAAAAAAAATCAGGAGCTTCATTAATCGTTGATTTTGCTATTAAATTATAAACTTTAGACGAAACTTGTGTGTTAGTTTAGTTTGTTGTGATTAATATTTACCATTTTTAATATTATTTGGGAAGGGCATTTCTCGCATTTACAGCATATGAACTTATTTTAAATAATCTTAAGGATGAACTTTGAAATTATTGTACATTGTTCTTGTGGCCTTAAAAACTTTTCAAAAAAATATCGTTTTTTATTCTTTTTCATTTTTTTTTCCAGGGTTTAAAGCAGAAAAGGCGGGTATAATTTTTTGTCTCCTCTTTCAGTAAAGTAGTAAAATCAAAGGTATAACCTCCAAATTTCTGAAACAAATACTCTTACAACATTCAGTGACTTTTGCTAAAGAAATTACTAAATATCGTTTTAAACAGATATATGTTTCCAAATAATGATTACTATCTTTTGGTAGGTGTGGCAGAATCAGCATTCGTTGTACAAAACTTTAGCCAAATGGCCGAACTTTTGCAAAAACTCCAACAAAAAATGGAGATGAATGCAAACACAATAAGGTGCAGTGCGTGCGGTGACCGTCATAAACGGATTAAGGTCGATAGACCAAGTTACGCAGCGAGAAACTGTATCATGTGCAAGATACATCATGCTGCTAGAGAAGGTATGTATAGATTAGTGTACTAACGTTATACTTCATGCGACAGTCCTTTCATAATTAAATTATTATTGCTAAATGGTTTTGATCCGCCCATTTGCCGGTCAGTCTCCTCGACTTCGGCTTTCTTCACGCCTTACCACAAAGCTAGGTCCAATTATTTATGATTAGGTTTAATACATTATATACAGTAAAACCCGCTTAAGAATATTTTGAAGGGACCCAGCAAAAAACGCGTTTTAACCGTAAATATTTTATGTATTTATAAAGTTATAAACATTATATTTTTGAAGTAGCTCACTATACATATAATTATTTCCATATTACTTACTTTGGGTTAACAAAGAAATTTTGATGCGTTAGTAATTACAAGACTTTCAATATAATTTAACTTTTGGTGTTTATCTTGGTTATCACCCAAAGAATATATATAACGCCTTAAATCGTCAACTTACAAAGCCTGAGCGTTTGACAAAATTAGAGGTAATTCCTCTTCATCAACATCATCATCATCATCACATAAGATCACTTTTTGATTGTTGCATTTATAATAAGATCATCTTTAATAAGACCTTTGATCGAAAGGACTTTGTAAGTTGCAATATTGTCATTGATGGAAGAATATCCAGAAAAATTATGCAGTATTGCGAGTTCTGCTTCTTTCAACACAATATTATCTTCGTTATTTTGGTAGTCTGCTTCCTTGAAACAATTTTATATAGTTTCGGGTTTAATTTCTTCTCATGCTGCAATGTTTAGTTTCGCATCAAGCACATTCAGAGGACTTTTGTAAACAGGCTCATCCATTTCCTTCAGCTAATTTGGCAAATATTTAATTTTGAAACAAACAAGAATAAAGTGAACTCGAATGTCTCAAGTCTGCAAATCTTCGAACATACCTCTGTAGAATTAGCATAACGTCAGAACTAGGACCCGGTTGTTTGAACGCTAAATAACGTTATAATATTTTTATTTATATTTGAAAAAGTATTGATAACCAGTAGATAATTCATTTCTTGATACACACATACCAATTTTATGATATCCTTTTCTAAATGCATTATTTAAACGAATATCATGATAATCGGTACGTCAGTTCTAGAATACATAAAAATATGAATTTATGATAGCCTAAATTATTATTATTGTTATTTTCAGTATGTAAATAGTATCTAACCATATTTACCAATAAAAAGAAGTTTTTAAATCCTCTTTTTGTTAATATTAATTGCAAACTTCGCATTTATAGTAATTTCTAACACTTAAAAACACTGAAAAGTGTCACGATAAGCAATTAAACTAAAAGAAAAGATAAGTAAACATGTTTATGTCTGTCAAACATCAAAAAAGCCTCTCCCCCACCGACCACAAACAGCCTTTAAACAAATATATTATTGTTTAAATCTATAGGGTATGATCAAAGCTGCAAATGGAAACTTAGTTGATCTCGATGGGATCGTGCGAACGTTTTGCAAACAGTTTGATTTGCCTGAAACTTCTGGGGGAGGGACGGGTCCGGGTATGCAATTCCAATACACCACATTATTTTTAAATCCTGTAAATGGGTAGGAAATGCTGACGACAAGTTGGTAATATTGTCGGATGTGTCCGTGTCTGTGCTTTCCAAGGTTTGTTCATGTGGAACGGAGCAAATGCGCGAGTGGTAATGGGATAGCTTCCTGAGACTTAATGCAGAAAAAACTAGTCTTATACAGTTCAGCAAAAACCTGAAATCTTGAACAACCATTATATATAAAAATATATACCTACAGTGGATAGCATTAAATTTCTGGGGTGTGCCTTGATCCTGCTCTAAACTGGTGATTCCTACTAACATGTTGCAGTCGAGGCTAAGTAGTACTTGTGCTACGTTTGAGGAACGTCTGGAGTATGAAAAGTATTTGCATTATCTATTTTGCATGTGTGCAAACATTAATTAATTTAGGCGAGGATACAGGGGGGTGGGGGCGATGCCCACTAAAACTTGGGGATCATCGTCTGGATCAATAAACATCTTTAGAGCTTAAAAACGCGTCTTAAGATGTATTTTGAAGTTACGAGTACATCCAGGAACTACATGTAAACCTTTTTTTTTAAGAATCTCCAATTTCTTACTTTTCCTTCATTATATTTTGTATCTCTTGTTATGTGTGTTAAGAAGAATCCTAATTTATTCCAAATGAATTTCCATCTTTATGGAGAGTCTATGTCTATGGAAACCAGCCAGGAGCAGGGCCGATCCGAGTACACCCATGCACAAGTCTACTTTTTATGGAAAAGACTCTTCGTTTATGACGATAAAAGCTTACAGAATGTTACCGTTACACATTAGTATTATAGAAAACAAGCACAAATTTGGAAAGGCAGTGAAACGATTCTTAAGAGAAAAGTATTTTTATTCCTTTCAATTTTAAAGAATTTTTTTTTATTTTTAGACCATAAAATTTGTTTTTAATTGTTTTAAAATGTTTTGTAACGTTTTTAATGTAATTGTAATTATAGTTTTATATGGTGATTTTAGTATGTTTTATAAGAAAATTTTTATGTGTTGTATATGAAAATTCTAATCTGTTTAGTTATTCCATTTTTACTGACCATTATTTACTACTAAGAACCAATTAGCTGCTAGAACTGAATTGCCCTCTCTTGTTTTGTGACGTGGCTTGTTTCATTTTCAATGATTTAATTTAAAGGATATTATTATTTAGCGATGTATGTCATGTACTGTAACGTTGTTTGAGGCCTTTTATCTCTGATCCATCATTTGCAACTTGCTCGTCGCATTTGTAGGTAAGAAAACAAGCTTGATATTTCTTAGCTGAACATCTTTGGGATAAGCAGGGCAGTTATCGATAAATAAAATTATCTGGCTACATTTTATCTGGAATTATCTAAAGCTTTTAACAAATCGGTGGCCGCTGTCGCGGAAGGTAAATCGTATTAAGCGTGACAAAATGTATGAAAACTTGCCGGCGTAAAATGGCATATTATGAGAGAAATCTTATTAAGCTAGTTTTACTGTAATGTGATATAATTTTTAAAATTAGAAAGCCAACAATAACGAGAACAAAAGGTCAAAAATACATTTTTATTCAAACACTCCTTTAGTGGCATTTTGATAACTCTTGAGAAATTGGACAGAAACATTGACATGATCGACGGGAAAAACTATGTTCCTCTAAAGACAAGTTTATCGTTTCTGTTCTGTAGTGTCATAGTGTCAAAATAAAGCTCAATAGTGTTACATTAGTATTTATTTTTGGGTTACTGTAGACTTCATGTTAATTATCTAGATATCAACCATATAAATAGAAATTTTAATAAGATCCGCAAGTTCTTGATCGATTTTATGTTGCAAAGATCAAAATACCAGTTGCTCCAAGTTTTAGCTAGTCTTTATATAGTATGAAATAAGATTTACTACCCTTTTGTTAGGCCATCTATACAAAATCACTACATAGTATAAAACAAAGTCGCTTTCTCTGTCCCTATGTACCTTTGTATGCTTAAATCTTTAAAACTACGCACCGGATTTTGATGCGGTTTTTTTCAATAGATAGAGTGATTCAAGAGGAAGGTTTATATGTATAATAACATCCATTAAATAGTGGAGAAATACTGTTATTTTTGAGGTTTCTAATGTGATGTCGTTAATTATCATATTTTTTTCCGCTTACATTGCAAACGCAGGCTGAACCCTACGAGATTTATCAAAATAATGTACTAATTATTTGTACACATTGAAAAGGTCTACAGAAAACTCCGCGATGGTATATGTCTATCTCTCATGGATATCCCACAATAACATTTTTTTGTCATTTACTTTTTACGACAAAAAATGGCAAATTTTGAAGCGATTTTAACCAATACAGCATTAATCCTTATCCAATTAAATAGCTTAAATACATTGTTGATTTAATATAGATCTATATGGTCCTTTACAGCACAAGATTTAAATGAATATTTTCGAAGATATTACAGATTTAAAATTGCGGGAAGTAGCGCTTGCGGCGGTACTGGTCGACCGGGGCGGCGGCAGCGTGCCTATAAATAGCGCGTCGGAGGCCGATGTAATAATTGTTGTAAAAATAAAATAAATAGTCACAGTTTTTCTGTAGTGTATTTAGTATCAGCATTGCACCCGTGCGAAGCCGGGGCGGGTCGCTAGTATATTTATATATAATTCTGTATTGAAACATGTTGCATTTAGTATAAAAAAACAAATATTAATTAAATTAACAATAAACACTTCTTACCTCTTTTATGTAGCTACTTTATTTATTTAGGTAGATAAACTTATTTTTAACATATCATATAATTAAGCTCTACTAAAACTAATATTTGCAAGAAACTAATTAATTACTTTCTTTTAGGCGATATTTGGGCAGAAGCTCGGTGTTTCGGCTTTCTTTGGCACTATTATGCCTGTATGGAAGGCTCAGTCTATGACATAACAGATTGGGCGGGCTGTCAAAAAGACACGCTAAAACACCTTAAGCCTGATTCACACCATGTGCAGTATCGAATCGCCTTGGGAAAACAAAACAATCAGCCGAGGAGAAATAGTCAGGCGCCTCGGATGGACAGGCCTGACTTGGAAAATTTATTAAACTCGTTATATGGACACAATGATACTGGATCATCAAGGCGAAAGAACAAAAATAGGAAATAAGTTTAAAAGGTGGAGTTTATATAACACTTTAGAATTTTCTGAAGTCTGTATAAAGACGTGTAAAAAAAAAGATGTGTCAAAATGATTGTTTTAATCTAAATTGCAAATAAATTTTTCATTTCCTATTTAAAATATAAAATACCGAATAGTTTGTAGCATTATTATTTTAAAAAAAAAATAGATATTTTCGTCCAAATTGCTTTTTATACATAATTACAGACACTCTCAATGATTTTAAAAGAACCAGTGTTTGAAATAAATCGTCGTTAATTTTCCTCCTCAGTAATCAATGACGGCTTAGTTTGGTTTAACAGAATTAAAGAAATGTATTAGTCATAAATACAAAGGCGGGAAATTTTGGATGCATTAAAAAATCAGTCCTGCTGAAAGCTTAGTTGTCACCTGAATTGAGCAATAACTTTTCTAAATAGGAGTTATTGAGTCGAGTTGCGTTATCCAATCAAAATTTTACCTTTTTTTTTATAAAAATATTGCTTTTTGTTAACTCAACTACATTTTGGTGCAATTTAAGACAGAAATGGTGTGGAGCTATCAGATTATCTAGTTTTTATCATAATATTATAAACTTGGACCTTAGCTTTTCCAAAAATATATTTTGTATTTAAAAAATATTGAAAATATAACTATATAAATAAAAATACAAAGTACATTTTAGAGCAAAGTAATTCAAATACAAAATGAAAATTACTATTTTGCGTTTGCATTAAATATATCACATCTTGGTTTATAATTAGTTATCTTTATAAATGTTAACTGCTTAAGGAGGTTCAATCGCTGCCATGTTAAATAAAAAATATTAGATCATAATGAAAATCAATCTTTTTTTAAGTTTTTCATAATCTATACTATCCCAGAATTTCGATTACCTTTGCCATATAAATGTAAAAATTTATAGTCTTACTGGAAATCAGGATCTTAGCACTTTCCTTTAAATTATACTACCATTTGTGGATTAGATGAGATGATTGAAAAATATTAAAAACTAGCTTTTTGAAATATACAGATTTCCTTTTTTTGCAATGAAATATTTAACTTACTGAAGTATCAATTAAAAGACAAGACAATGTTGCATGAGCGCAAACTTCAGATTTTTAAAAACATTCAATATGAAAATTTTGACCCATTGTTATTTGGAAATAATTCAAGAATAATTAATTTATAAGAGACAAATATATATATATATATATATATATATATATATATATATATATATATATTTATCAAATTAATTCTTACCAAAAGCTAATTTGAAGTTAAATGTCGTAACGTTTATCATGTGTATTATATTCTTGAAAACTACTAGTATGAACTAAATTTATACCATTACATTTTATACATTTTACATGAAAAATACTAACCCAAAAGTTTCCTCACAATTTGTCCATGACAAATCATCAGCACATCTCATTTCTATCACTCGTTTACTAATATGAACATACAAATTTGATGGAATGAAATTTTCGTCTAATTTACGTTATTACTTAAATTCACCATATCCTAACGCCATTGTTTACTTTTGAGACTTACAAATTTACCAGCATCTTTGCCATGAGAAATTTGAATATTATGGGTAAACATTTTACTATTTTAATAACTTAATTATTATGATAAAATTTAGAGTACTGTTTCTGAGATAAACAACAGTAAAAACCAAGCTTTGCCATATCACTCACTAGTTACGACCAGCTGTTTTAAGTTCCATATTCATTATTTTTTTTATAATACTTTTTATTTCAATGATAAATGCCTTGCAAACTATTTACTTTTAAATTATATTATTTTCTTACTCATGTGGTAATGGATAAACCTCCTTAATTTACTAACAGGGTGTAACTTTAAAACTAGTTTAAGTTGACAATAAAGGGTTTAAATTAAATACAACAATAAGTTAGTCGACTTTTGAATCTTAAAAATAAAAAAATTAATAAATCGTTTTATTACCTGATTGATGAAAATAGATAATTGTCTTTATTTTTGGGATACAATTATTCCTTTTACCAATTCCAGGGCTTTATTTCTGGTTTTTAACCTTAATTTTCCAAAATAAACGTTTATTTGTTGACTTAATATGGTACATTATAACAATATCATAAGCAAAATAAAATTGGTTAACTAGAACTCTAACTCACTTGTCAACTGATCCGGTTTAAAAATTAAACCTTTTTAGTGAATCTGGGTGTAAGATTTTTTAAAAACCTTTTAAGGTGGAGTATTTAATATACAAAATGAAAACAAATATTGTGCAGTTTACATAGTTCCATTTCAGATAAGTCAAATGTCAGAGGAAGAGAATGGATTGTGATTTCAAATCATTTTTATGAATGATTCACGCTTCCAGTTACTTTATTTGATAGTTATATACAATTCTAATATCTTTATTATGGGTTGGATATTTTTTTTTTTTAAACCAAGTTTTTTACAAACTTTAGAAAATTATTATAAGGAAAAACATTTGTTATTTTTAAGTGTATTATTTTAAAAGTTTAATCAGCGCTTTGTATTTATTTTCATTAATACGCTAAGCTATTACCATTTTAATTGTATAATTTAAGAAATAAATAACTAAATAGTTCAAAACAAAAATATTTTTATTTCATAAAAATCTCCCAAAAAAAGTATGAGACAGTAGAGATAAATATAAAAACTTACAATACAATAATACTTATTCTAGAGCTCCATCTAAAAAGCAAAGTTGAGATATACTTTCAATAGTTGCTTCGACATCTCGTTTCATTAGAGTCTTCCGCTTTTGACCAGTAAGCTGTTTGTTTGTTTCCTTTGTTACATATTCTAAAAACATTTCCTGAAAAAAAGAAGTTTTATACCTACAAATCAAAGGGTAATTAATTATTTTGATTGAAATGAAATCTAGGAAAACGATGTTTTTTTGAAAATATTTCAATACTTATATCCTATTTTGAGGTTGTAACAGTTTTGGTTATCCACTATTTTTCCTTACTTTCCCAAAAAGGAGGATATCACTTTTTACTTTAGGTTCAATTTTTTGCACCAAATCGTTAAAATTTTGTTACAACCACAAATTTTACATTTATATAAAGCTTGTGTATTTTATAAAATTTCATAAATTTGCACTTATTTAATTGGGAAAATCAAGAAAAACAATCAAAAAATAAATCATGGCCTATCATATCTAATAGTTGAGTGACTTGTTTGGAAAGGGTAATAATTTGCGCTGTTGCCAGAGCCTTGTCAACGTGGCCTTTAACAAGATTGTTTACGTTTTACTCTTGTGTAGAATTGTGATTTAAAGTCCTTTTTTTGAAACAAATCTTTTAGTGAATAATTTGTTATATTTTTACGTCTACAAATCATAAAACAATTATTTGCGTGATCCTGATTTTTCCCGCCAACTTTGTGTTGGCAACACTGCCAGATTGGTTGATTTTTGTAAGATTTGAAAATGATATCCTGTAAAAAAAGTAAGAAAATTGAATACAAAATGGTTTGCGTCTACTGTAATGATATGCACTTCAGTCCTGTGCAAAACTCTCTACATCAGAAGGCCAAGGAACCCGACTTGTTAAACGGAACACTAATCTTTGCCTGTGATAGTTGTTTTCAGTCGGTGAAAGTGCTCCAGAGCAATTCCCCTGCGCAGCAAACTTTAATTAAGGAGTATAAGCAAAAATTTAAGACTATTCAGTAGAATTTTAATGAAAAAATTGACCTGCAATGGCAACATTGTATAATGCCAAGGCCAAAGCTTCTAATAAACCGAAATTAATAACTGGGACCAGTAAAAAGAAGTCAGATGACTTTAAGGGAGAAACCTGTAAGAAGTGGCTTTATACTAACAGAGTCATTAGATCATCCAATGAGGCATCTGTTTTAAAATATATAAAATCAACGATTTCATTGGACAAAAATGATCAGATTATTTTAGAAAAACTTGATTCTGCTGGAAAACCAAACTCTTTCAAGTTAGGCATTGATTTAAAATTGTGTAACAATCTTAATACTGGATCCTTTTAGCTAGAAAATATGATTTTTAGAAAATTTAATTTTAGAGCTACTAGTACATTGAGCTTCAGCAATGCAGGTAATACTGCTAGTATAGGCCCGTCATACAATAACAACAATTATCAAGTTAATTATAGAGGAAATAATTACTCTGTGAGAGCACAAACCATGTAGAATCGGTACCATAATAGCAATGGATTAGAAGATAAATATGAACATAACAACTGAAATTTTCAGCGACGTCCCACCGGAAACAGAATATTTTAAGGCCATTGGACCAGCCATCTTCAATCTATTATTAAAAGTTTGGGTAGTCAGAACTAAATTAAATAATATATTATTATCAAACAAAAAATTTAAACATATATAATTTTCACTGAAACTTGGCTCAACAAAGATATTCAGAATGCAGAAATTGGATTTTACAGTTTTACTATTTTTTCATGTAATAGAAATAAGGGACAAATTAAGGGGTGGAGAAGTTCTATAGGCTGCTAAGTGTGATATAACCTATAACTCAGATTGTTTGTGACAATAATTCTATTAAATGCTTATTTGCGCTAATAGGAAAAGGTTTAAATAAAATGCTGAGTGGTGTTGCGTACTTGCTTTCTAAATCTAACTTGGATTTTTATAAATTATTCTGCATTACTGCTGAACATGTAAGGGAGAAAACTACATGTATTAAAATTGTAATATGCGGGGATTTTAATATACCAGTAGTAGCGTGGGAAAATGATGCATATGGAACCAAAGCGTTGGTGATTTGTCACCTCAGTGAAAAGTTCTCGGATTTTTTTGCATAATTGAATTTAAGTCAAAAAAACACTATACCCTATGCATTTGGTGACTATTTACATCTTATAGCAACTAATGCTGAATCTGCGCCTGTTTTGTGCGTTTCTGAACCTCTACTACTTGACAACTATCATCCAGCTCTATCTTTCAATCTGTGTATTAGGCATCAATCGTCCGAGACCTTGAATTCTTCCCACGAGTTTTTGGATTTTAAAAATGGTAATTATAATGAAATAAATAATTTTCTTGGTACCTTTGAATGGTCTCAGGCTTTAAGTTCAGATGATATCAATGCAGATGTAAGATTGTTTTATGACATAATTTATCATAGTTTTGAGTTGTTTATTCCAAAAAAGTTATCAAAAAGGTATAATGATTGTCTTAGAGGGTATACAGCGCACAGAAAGTTTTAAAATACCAACAATGTAAATGATTACAGGGAATTTTCTGATTTGAGATTATAAGCGTCTTTCTAAAATTTCCTACCGTGAACCTATCAGACAAACTGAAAGTTCTATTACTCAAAATAGCAGGAATTTTTAGATATATGTAAAGAAAAAAATAACTCCTAAGATATATAAATCATCTGATGATGGAAATGTGACCTTAAACTGTTTCAGTGACATTTTTTTAAATCCATTTATTGTGATGAAGAATATGATATATATAATTTTAACGTACCCAAGTCTGTGTCTATAATTACTTGTGATATTAGTGTGATTGATGTTTATAATGCAATCTGTAGCTTAAAAGATCATTTATATCGCGGTCCTGATGACATATCTGTGATATTTTTAAAAAAGTGTTCCTTTATTTTAACATCTATTTTGAATGTTATTTTTACACAATCAGTTGCAACTGGCATTTATCCAGATATCTGGAAAGATCATTTGTAACACCTATATTTAAGAATGGTGAAAGTGCTGAAGTTACTAACTATAGAGCAATAAGCAAAGTGTTTTTAATAGCAAAGGTATTTGAAATAATTATTGATTCCAAACTTCAATCTATTTTAAGTGAAAGTCAACATGGTTTAATTAGAGGTAGATCTACTGTAAGTAATTTGTTTGTTTATGAGCAGTTTTTGAGAAATTCTCTTGAGGACACTAATCAGATCTCTATTTACAAGGACTTTGCTAGGTAAATCACTCTCTACTTTTGGAAGAGTTGGAAAAGTATGGCATATGTGGTAGTCTTTTGCACAAAGTTCGCATTTAGCTCCACTTCTATTCAATATTTTTATCAAAGATGTGACTGAATGTGTGAATTATTCTAAGTTTTGTAATATATTTATTATTATTATTAAGTGTTTTTATATGCTGACCATTTAAAGATTTTTGGAATAGTCAAGGACATGGAAGATTTGTATAAGACTTCAAGAAGATTTGAATGCTGTGAGTGAATGATGCAACTCAAAAGTTATGCAATTGAATGTGGGTAAATGTTTTGAGATTCTATCGCATTAAACATGTTATTCAATATGATTATTCGACTAATAATGTATCACTTAAAACTAAAGAGGAGCTCAAAGACCTAGGAATATATTTTGACAGTAATTTAAGTTTTAACTTTCATGTTAATCATATTACTAACAAAGCATTAAAATTACTAGGTTTTATTAAAACAATCTTACAAAATTTTAATAACATTGCTTACTTTAAAACTCTATTTTATTCCTATATTAGGTCAATCTTGGAATATGATTGCCAGGTATGGTCTCCTTACTATGAGCAGTATAATAACAGATTGAAAGAGTGCAGAAACGGTTTATTAGATTTGTGGGTTATAAAATGGGATACCAAGTGAAAACACTATATATGAAACCTCTCAAGAAAAGATAAAATAAGATAATTTATTAGTAATAATATACAAATAGTACTTTTACATGTTAAATAAAATATTAAAATTTTGTGTACAAAGTAGTAACTTCCGGACTATACTAACTCAAATGTCAATTATTATTATCATTAATACAAATAAATAAGGTAGCTCTTGATTTGTTTTTTGTATTGACTGAAGTTAAGAGCTTTAATTCTAGCTGGCACGCAGTTGTAGAACTTTATTGCTTAATATCTTGAACCATTTCTGGATCTCTCAAGCCAGCCAAAGTCTGGTACAAGATTGTTGTTTCTTATTGAATAGTTGTGAAAATCTTCATGTGATTTATATAGATCAAGATTTTGTTGTAGAGCAAACAGTGCATAATGTGCACACAAGGTAAAGTTCAAATTTTTAAAGTCTTTTAACAGTTCTCTCTATAATCAAGCCCAGAGATAATACGAATGCATTTTCTTTGTTGCCCAAAATGCCCCAACAGTATGAATGACCACAGGAAAGAATAGCATAAGTCAATAGAGAATAAAAGTTACTGTGAAAGGCTGTTGGAAGAGTTCTTCTGGAAGTTACCCATACAAGATTCCTGAACAGGAACAGTTGTCAAGATAGTCTTTTTAAGAAATTAACAAGGTGCTGCTTCGAGGTTCATCCTGCATCTACGTGTACTCCCAGAAATTTGGCCTCCATTGTACATTGAGGTAGAAAAGGTACAATTTCACTGTTATTCCTTAGAGTAAAACTAATACTTTGTGATTTTGAGTTATTTGGTAATCAAAATTGTACAATCTCTGAAGGGTGATATAAAAGGTTGTGTCATCAGCAAATAAAACAGTCTTGACTCCCTTACCCTGTCAGTATGTCAGGTAATTTATATAAATGAGAAAAAATATAGGGCCTAATACTGACCCTTGAGGTACACCATACCTCAGAGATTGTTTTTTAGAATCATACTGGCCAAAGTGAACATACTGATCACGATCCAAGAGACATGAATTAAGTAACTGAATGGTACCAGCCTGAAAATTGCAGAAGAGTAGTTTTTTTTTTAGAAGAA
This sequence comes from Diaprepes abbreviatus, assembly GCA_034092305.1. Taxonomy (NCBI): domain Eukaryota; kingdom Metazoa; phylum Arthropoda; class Insecta; order Coleoptera; family Curculionidae; genus Diaprepes; species Diaprepes abbreviatus. Next base: position 26,995,713 of record JASJET010000103.1, read on the forward strand.
TGCTATGTGTGACATAATCGAAAGCCTTTATGGGGTCTAAAAAGGATGCAAGAGTGTCAAGATATTTTTCAAAGCCCTCTAAAATATTACTAGTAAAGTGGTCAATAGCTAAAGTTGTGGCCTTGTTTTTTGGGATCCAAACTGGTTCAAGGCAAATAGTTTGTTAGACTCAAAATGTTCATTAGCTTGATTTTTCAAAATTCGTTTATAAACTTTTGATAAGATTGGCAAGAAAATTATGGGGCGATAATTGTTGCAGTGGTCAAAGGAACCCTTATTTTTGAAGAGGGGTACCACTTTTGCCGTTCTGGAAACTTTAGGAAATGTATTGCAAGTTATTTATTAATATTGTTCGGAGATGAACTATTATATCTTTAATTTTTTTAATAATTTTTGTGTTATTCCCGTCAATATCTTTGCTGTTACTATTTTCTATTTCTGATATAGCCACATCGACATCACTAAAACTAACTGATTGAAATTTAAAGGACGGGATATTTTTCAGTGGCATATATTTTAGGTAATCTTCAAAAGGCTCTTGAGAATTTTCAAGTTTATTTATCACACTTTCACCACCTGAAAAAAAGTGGTTATTAAAATCATTTGCATTTAGTTTTGAATTAGAGTCAGAGGTATTACTTTTGTTATTATTAATAAGTTTCCATATAAACTGTTGAGGGTTACTAGATTTTTTTATAAATTCGTCATTTGCTGTAGTTTTTGCAAGCCTAATGGATTTTCTATAATTTTTCCTATATTCAACTATGGTACTCTTTGGCATGGTAATAGGATCTCTTTATTTAATGCTGTCATAAACTGAAGTCTATTATGCATCTCTTTTAAGTTATCATTGAAACAGTTTACTTTTTTATTAGGATAATCTTTATTGAATAGTCTGGATTTTACTGGACAAGAGACATTATTTATGTATTTTGTTAATGCATCAGTTAGCATTTTTAATTTTAAGTTAATGTCCAAACTATCATCATTAACAAAATTAAAGTTGTATGTTTTGATATAGACTGGAGAAGCCACCTTTTGTTATTGGCCTATAACATGTTTTAATTTGAAAATTTGTAGATGAATAGTTAATCTGAAAAGAAATAGCTTTGTGGTCTGAAATGTGAGCGAGATCTACTGGTTTTGCAATACCATCAATATTTGTGAAGATATTATCCAGACATTTATCAGCATGAGTGTTAAATATAAATGTTTTTAAGATCAAATTAGCCAAAAAAATTGCACAATTTTAGGGCTCTAATGTATTTTTCATTAAAATGAACATTAAATTCCCCTGTTATGATAGAGATTTGGGTACATCAATTTTTTGAAGATATTTTGCTATTATCTTAAAGAATTTGTTCAAATCACTATCTGGTGTACGATATGCAGTGATAAGTTGCACATTTGAGTTTTTTAACAAAATGCCTGCAACCTCACAGTGCTGCTCAGCAGAGAGGCTTTCAAGACTCAAAAGATTATAACCTAAGTCTTCTCTGATATAGATACCTATGCCTTCATGAGACTTGACCGTCCTACAAAATCCAGAAACCTGTGTTTAGCTCCCCAAACAATCCGCCGAAACATCACCGAAAAGTACCTCAAAATCCGAAAAAGAATTACGTAAATATTGAGCATTATAAAGGACAATTTTTAAAGATTCATTAATTTTGAATTGTTGAATTGGAGATATTATATTTTGTGTCAAAAAATTTGTTTCTATAAAACCTCGGGAGTCCTCAGTTATCCATTCTGGAGAAAATGGTTGATGGTTGTCCCAACCAGCCACAAAAGAAGAACATATATTGATATGCACACCTTTTAGAAAATTTTACATGGATTAATGGAGTATCCTAAATTATTGGCTATGATAGACATAAATGTTTCATAGAGAGTTTTGGGAGAATTCAATCTGTTTAGTATTGCTTATCACAGAATAAACTATGGTCTATCGCCATCTTTAATTCGTTTTTCAATAACAGCGAATACATTTAAGAATAATATAGATATATAAATAAAAAATGCCCTATAATATGGGATCTAGTCATTTTATTTATAGATAGTAACTCTTTTTAGCATATGTATTTTATATTTGCCTACTTACTGTATACCTGTTTAGTTTAACTTTTGTAACTGTGTGATTATATTTTGTCCAATTTTATCTATATAGTACATCTTTAAGTTTGTGTATTTTTATATTTGCCTGACTATCATATTATTTGTTCAATGTTTCATTTCATATTTTTATTTATACCTGTGCTACTGATGATTTTTATATTGCACTTATGTATAGATTTTTTCCTTTGTAAATGGCTAGTCTATCAACAAACATTCATTTATTTTTTTCATAAATACGATGACCATACATCGTTCACACAATTTCACAGATACTGATAGTGGCGCCCACAGTCAAAACACTGTGTGAATCTGGAGGGATTTATGTGGAAGTGTTCTGCGATTTGATTGGGATGAAAACGTCCGTGGCAGAACCTCTCTTTCTATTGGCGGAACTAAGCACGATACTTCAAATGTCATTGGATACTCCTGACTGAAATTAGAAAAAGAGGTCCTGCTCTTGGAAAACGCTCTATCTCTTTTTAAGCATGAGCCAACTTTCTTCTATAGCATCCGCAGAATATTAATTTCTCTATGTCTATGGTTTATACCACGAAAGTATCTTACATGTGGCAAAATGTATTTTTGCCTTTCCTTTGAAAACATAAGTTTTTCTGAATTTGTTTGCTAAAATTTGTGCAAAAATAATTGAATCATATTACATACAATGTATTTTAACAAGTACCATTCAAAATAAATATGAAAGTTCAGCATTTTATTGAAAAATAAAAGTGACCTCGCCAGATGAAATGTGGTGTTTCGTGTTTTCTGGGAAATATAGAAAAAATAGTGGAATACCAAAGTCAGAATCATGTTCTACGACTTACAAATTTTCAAAAAAAGCATAGTTTTCCTAGATTTCCCTTAATCTAAATAATTGTCAATTAAAGTGTTAACAAAAAACATCTGTTGTCATAAGACAAATCCTAATATTTACTCTAATCTTAATATTGCTGATAAACTTACAGTAGCTTTTGTAACTAAAAATACAGCATCGTGCTGAACTATCATGACATCAGGGTCCATTTTCATAATTTGTTTAATTCTAGAAAGGGGCAGTTTTACATATTTTACTGGTTTACTTATCATTTCAGTATTCACTTCCTTTGCGATGTTATTTATACTATTATCAAGAGTCTCGGACGATTCTGAAAGAGCATTTTGTGTTATATGCTCGGTTTCGTTTTTAGCTTCTGAAAAACTATCCGTTTCTACATCGATATTTTCTTCTTCCATTTATAACGTTTCCAATTAAATTAGAATAGAAAAGAATTAATTCACTTCAAGTTTAAATTTCATTAACCTAAATTATGGTAGCGGGAAAAATAGACGTCAAAAACAGCTGATTTCTGAATTAGAGTTGTTTTACAACATCGATATTTTTAGATTTTTTTCAACCGATAGTTCGATATTTAAACTGATAGGCATCGGAATATTATTTCAAAATATTGTAGAATTTCTTTGGTTATTGCATAATAACAGATTATGTAGGTATTTCTGAAATTTGTTTACTACAGAACTATTTTTTGATAATTGTATTTCTTCATTGATTAGTAAAGTATGAATTGCGTTACACGATAGAAAGAGAAAGAGGGCGAATAGCTATAAATGCTATTTCTTTCGCTCGGAACATTTATGTTTTATTCTCCCCTACTTATTCCCATAGACCTAAAAGTGAGGCATATAGGCAGAATCCTATAGAAACAAGTTGACTCACACTCAAAAGGAGACAGGGCCTTCTTAATAAGTAATACTTCTCTTTCTAATGGCGGAGCTAATCACGATACTCTAAACGTCATTGGATACGCCTTTCACTTGACCGCCATAGGTAGTTTTATGCAAGGCACATTTGCATGAAAGAGCAGTTTGTGGGATATTTCGGGTTAACTTTTTTTTTTTTAATTTGAATTTTACCAAACAATTATTAGGATGAGAAAAATTTGAAGTTCTTCCTTTACGGAAGAATAAAAAAATATCAACCAAATTTGGAAAAAAAGTACTCTGATCTTCGATCATACTCTAGATTTAAACAACAATAGATTTGTCTGAAGGCTGTTTATGGTCGGTGGGGGAGACGCTTTTTTGATGTTTGACAGACATAAACATATTTACTTATCTTGTCTTTCAGTTTAATTGCTTGTCGTGACTTTTTTCGGTGTTTTTAAGTGTTAGAAATTACTATAAATGCGAAGTTTACAATTAATATTAACAAAAATAGGATTTAAAAACTTATTTTTATCGGTAAATATTGTTAGATTGTTTACATATTGAAAATAATAATAAAAATTTAGGCAACCATATATTCATACTTTGTTTTCAGAATTGACGTACCCAGGGGTATGTTCGAAGGACGTACCGATGATACTCGTTTAAATAATGCAATTAGAAAAGGATAGCATAAAATCAGTATGTCTGTACCAAGAAATTAAATATCTACTGTTTATCAACACTCTTTCAAATATAAATAAAAATATTATTACGTTATTCAGCGTTCAAACAACCGGGCCCTAGTTCTGACGTTATGCTACTTCTACAGGGGTATGTTCGAAGACTCTGATCTATATTTGGATATCCATGTTAAAATGTATATTTTCAATTATTCACTCATCTCTGTTACTTGAAATTCCTTGATAATTTGGATGATCAAAAATACTTCATCTATTTATTCTTATTACCTTCGAACATACCCCTGTAGAATTAGCATAATGTCAGAACTAGGGCCCCATTGTTTGAACGCTGAATAACGTAATAATATTTTTATTTATATTTGAAAGTGTTGATAAACAGTAAATATTTCATTTGTTGGTACACACATACCGATTTTATGCTATCCTTTTTTAATTGCACTATTTAAACGAGTATCTTATGATAATCGGTACATCAATTCTAGAATATATAAAAGTATGAATTTACGGTTGCCTAAATTATTATTATTGTTATTTTCAATATGTAAACAGTATCTAACAATATTTACCAATTAAAACAAGTTTTTAAATCCTCTATTTGTTAATATTAATTGCAAACTTCGCATTTATAGTAATTTCCAACACTTAAAAACACTGAAAAGAGTCTATCGTATTAACGGATGATGGGTGTTTTTTATTTACTTTAAATCGAATTTACCGAATTTTAGATAATTTTCTCCAAGGGTCTCTTTGAACTACCTTTGGCAATTTTAATTATTTTTTTATTTTAACGAGACGTCACTGTATCTCGTCATTATTCGGTATTTTTGTACCCATCTCCGAGAATATGGACCTATTTACCGGGTTTATTGGATTAATTTTACTCTTCAGGAAACGTGGAAGTTCGTTTCCGTCGGGACTAATTTATTTTAAGAATTTTTTGCATTATCAATTATTTGTGTAAAACCTAAGTTTTAACACAAACAGGGGTTGTTGGTGAAGTCCCGCCAAATCTCCCGACTAGAATAAAAACTCTAGCCACCTCATCTTTCTTCTCGCTCACCGGGATAGAAGGGAAATGAGTGAAGCTCAAAGTTCATGAAGATTAATTAAATTTTATTTTATCAAGGGAACACTGCTAAGGAATGAGCAAATTAGGAAGAGGTTATCAAGTAACGCTCGCCCTTGACTCTTGATTAACTTTTTTATTCATTTTTTTTTAAATTCAGTACTGTTTTCCGGAAGTCAAGTTCGGGATTATTTTCTCTCCACTGTCACATGCGGGCTTTGTCAAGATCGGTATTCATAACTTTATAGGCAACACGAAGTTCACTATTAGTCGCAATTGTCAACATCAGGTTTTCTCCACTTTGTCATGTTCTAGTAATAATGTTTAAAAGTCAGGACGCGTCGGTTCTGTAACTCGTACGCGCCACTGACCTCGTCTTTTTATCGACGGTGTCAATTTCAGGAATCAAAATACGTGCACGATCTTTGTTATCTCTAGAATATTATGTTGTCAAAGACAACCTACTTTAAGAACCACGAGCTGCCTAAAAAATAGAACAGTCAACGTAAATAAGATAAGTAAACATATTTGTCTGTCAAAGATCAAAAAAGCCTCTTCCCCACCAACCATAAACAGCCTTCAAACAAATCTATTACAAGTGTCAAAAAATACTAATCGTAAATTCTGACTTTTAATTTTCGCATTCTTCCTTAGCTGCTTTCACAGTTCGTTTACTTTTCACTAGGCGAAAAGGAATTAGGGTAATGACTGCGTCGAGAATACAAAATTCGCTATTTTTCATGACATGTGGTCGTTCACTGTACATTCCCCAGTTCAAGGATACTTTCCTGTTCTGGGGTACATATATGCTCAAAGTTGTCCGCTAATAATATTCGATAAATCAAAATAGCAATATTTTCATTCGATATATTGATGCAACGAATTCTCTACACCAGGCCTATGTATTGATGTACGGTATTTCATCAAGCATGTAAAAATGGACTACCTAATTTTGACGTCACGCGCCTTCTAACCTTTCCAAACAAATCGATAATATATATATATATATATATATATATATATATATATATATATATATATATATATATATATATATATATATATATATATATATATATATATATATATATATATTTCGGATCCTATAGAAGCAAGTTAGCTCACGTATATAGAGAAACAGAGCGTTCTCATTTTCTAATGGCGGTCAGATGATAGGAGTATCCAATCTTGCTTAGCTCCGCCATTAGAAAGAGATATTCATTGAAAATCATCTCTCTGTCTAAAAGTAAGCCAACTTTCTTCTATAGGATCCTCGGTCTAGTTTCTTTATATTACGTCTACGCGTTCTCCCATTCAGAACCTGTTGCTTTGTTTACCATTAAGTTTAAACTTTTTGGGTGCCATTATAGAAAAGAAAATTTTATCTGGTAGATATCCCAACAGGACTCCAAAACCAATGAGATCGTTTCTTTAAAATTAAATATACCAAGAATAAAAGAACACAGCGTGTCGAATTTTCCCAAATACTTACCAACGCATCGAAAAAGTCGAGACGACAAGCTACATAAATTGATGAAATTCGACTTCAAAAAAGTATTGAAGAAAGCAAAACTTTGAAGAGTTTATATTAATAATTTTTTTATGTTTAATTCAGGATAATGGTAATTTACCATAAATGAAAAACTTCCAAGACTCTCTTTCGGATTGAATAAACTCCAGGGTCTTCTAATACATAGGCTATTCAAATAACAATAATTGAGAAATAAGTTCATATTTCTATGAATAACTACTAAGAGTACAAGTTAACAAACAAAAAATGCTCTCGTGTCAATTATTTGGGTGAATTACTAAGTATTACTTGACACTGTTGATTGTTTGATGTATTTTTAGTAACTAGTTAAACTCAAAACTTGATCAACCATTTATATATCCCATTTTTTTTCTGACGAAATATGCGTGCTCTGTGGCTCTTAAAAAAAGTCATAACTTAAAGGCTCTGATTTGTATTCATCTAGCTTGGAAAGGCAAATGTAAAACAGACACTGAAAATTGTTAAGAATTTATTGAAGTTTATTTGAATCTCGCAACCAACTTAAGCAGAGATGCACTGCAATATCCTCGAGATCCTGTAGTTGAAATAGTTATTGCCTCATATATTATATAATTAATTACTAGCTAGAGAAAAACAAATGGCACTTCAGTTAATATATTTAAAAATAAATTAACAAATCGTTAATAAGAACATCTATTTTGACAATAAAAAGATAATTCTATAACAAATAAATGACTAGTTATTTTAAATTTGCTTAATTTTAGACATTAAAGTATTTAAAATGATTGCGTCCATTCTTGCTTTTAATTTTAAAGGACTCCTACAAGATATTTTTAAATTTCATTTTTACAATTGTAAAGAGAAAAATATTGCAATATTAGATTCAAAATAGTTGTATTATATATATATATATATATATATATATATATATATATATATATATATATATATATATATATATATATATATATGTTCAAGACTTAAATTTATTCAAAATAAATGCATTAATTCTGTTCCAAGTTTTTAGAAAAAAAAATGTTGGCAGTGGAAAATAACATGAATACCATAAGATATAAGGATTCTCTTGAAGACACACAGAAAGTAGAAGAATAAGAAGAATATAATAAAAACTTCATTAAAATATTTACACATGTTCCTTTAATCGCTATCAGAATTATTATAAACTTGCTGGGACTTCAATCCTTCTTGTAGCTCAAGAACATGTGATATAGGATGCGGTTTGCCGTCACTCCCGACTCTACATGGCTGTATAGTCCCAGATTTTGTCAGGCTGTCCATCAGTTGAACTAATTTCATAGCTTCGTATTCTTTTTGCTCATCTGTCATACCTGAACATTAAAAATATCACACTGCTTCAAAACATATCATATAAAAAGGTAATTTATGATTAATTATATAATCAGCAATCCTTCTTTTTAAGTAACATTTTTTCTTTCAAAAATCATACGGACATACCAGAGTTTTTGCTAAAAGGTATTTGTATAAATAAAAAATATACTCCCGAATTCACTAACATGGTCTGACCTTAAAACCGTTCTAAATGGACAGCAGAGTGTTTAAACTGACAAGAGCAACAACAATCAAGCCAGTTTTAAACCCTAAAAATACAAGCATAAAAAATCATTGTCGTTTATTAATGAACCGGCCAACATGGAGAATTTTATTGATTTTCGAAATACAACTATTTCTCTTACGTATTTCAAGAATTTGTCTCTCAGTTGTTATTTAATATTCTTATAAAAGCGTTTATATGTTGACATATGTAATATAAATTATGACAATATCACAAGCCAATTAACACTGGCCAACTAGATCTAGTTTTCATGGCAACTATATCGGATTTAAGTCTTAAACCTTCTTAGTGAATCCGGCTGATAATATCTAAAATTGAAACTTTTGCTAATTTCCATAAGAAACAAAATCAAATTAACGATAGATTTACTCCCGGATTAATACAGAATCATATATATCTTTTTCAAAGCGACAACCCTCCCCTGTTCAAAACTCAGAGCTCTCCTCAGCCTTCTGTCATAGCTCAAATTTTAGCTTATGGTCTACTTTTTTGCCAAGTAACCCTTTGTAAACAAACAATATGGCCGACCCAATATAGCGCCTAAAAGTAGGGGAAATTTAATTTTCTAATTCTTCAAATAAAAATAAATTCGAAAAAAATTCCTTTTGGGTTTAAATTATAGGCACTTCAATTTGCTCTCATTGTATACTGAAACTTTTTTTTATAATTTAACATGGCTCATTCACTATGGCGGCTAAAACATAAATTAAAATTTTTCGCTGAAATGAAAACCCTGTCGAATTAAACTTTTGGTATACTTCAACTGAGCATTTCTTGACATGCACTTATACCTACACTGTGCCAGGCGCGGATCCAAGGGGGGGGGGCGGTGGGGGCGATCGCCCCCCCCCCCCCCAAGAGCTTTGAGTTCAGGAAAATAGACCCGATTTTGCCACTTATGCTATAGTTTATTCAAGAACTAGAGAGAGTAATAAATCATTTTTTACCCTTTTTTTTCTTCGCGAACTACCTTTGTTCTTTAGTCCGATTTCTTTGGCAAAATCTGTTAGACACATATATTATTCATAAAAATGTTTTAGAAATTTTAGAATCAAAAATATTGGTCTATAATAATGGACTATTTGGTTGGATAACAATAGATATTTGGATGTGTGAAGTGTTAAAAAGGATTTTAATCCTTGTCATAGGCGTCGGAAGGAGGTTTATTTTATCACTAAGTATTTATGGCAGAGAATATTATTTCGGTAATAAACCTGAAATAAAAAGTTTTTATTATTTTATTTAATTTCTTATGACTTCTTAATAATTCACATACATTAGAAAATATAGAAAATTTTGACATATTTCACACAAATCACAACTGTATTTTTATTAATTTTAATTGTGGCATAGAAATCGTTTTATGCACATTCCAACTAAAATGTAGCCTTTTTCTCTCAAAAAATTCTAAGTTATAATTTAAATACTTACAAAATACCCATTGTCAAAAATACAAGAAGTTAAACAAATATAAAAAAAATAAATTCGTCCATATAATATTAAAAATTTTTTGAAGCTATCGGTCTTTTAATTATTAATTAAAAACATTTTAAGGATATTTGACTGTTTAGTTTATTTATTTCTGAAACCATCTGCAAAACTAAAATTAAACACTAAAAAGGGATTGAAATGTAATTTATTTTTATAAGTTACAGAAAATTTAAATAATAAATTGTGTTAACGCTGGTAAACATTACGTATCTAATTCGTAATCAAAGTCAGTGAACCTATCTTTGCCTAAATTAATTATAATCGGTTCCTCTATCTCACCGGTCATTAGATCGAGTTTCCACATTTTCTTTTATTCTTTTATTAGAAGGATTTTTCCCAATTTTCTGCAGTAACTTGATTCAAAAAAAATTTTCTAAAGTTCAGTTAAATTACTAATTTTGTAAGTTGTAATATTTCTAGCAACTCTACCTTTTACTTGAGAGAGATATTTTGTTCTCCAACGGACATATTCCAGACGATCTATAAGAACAGATTTCCTATCTGCTTTTTTCCAGCAAAAATTAAGTTCTCTTAGCAATTTCCAGAGCTCAGTTCTTTTAATTTCAGGTAAATCCCGATCTTCATTGATTTTACTTAGACGGTTGGTTGCTTCTCATAATAAAATGTGTATACAACTTCTTTTACTGCAGTTTACATCTCTTCTTCCAACGAGGTTTTTCGTCTGCTCCTGATCGAATGTATCTTGGGAGTATTAACAATTCCAGTCGTTTTTTTCCTTCAGTATTAGGCACATAGTAGATTTTCCAACCCCCGTCATGTTGGAACACAACTCAACAGAGTTTTTAACATTATTATCTAGATATTGATATCTTCAGGCATCATAAACATTCGTCGTAATAAGTTTTTCGTTGAGGAAAAAATGTCCTGGTTTTAACGATTTTGGAAGCCATATCTTTTGGGTATCTCACTAATCTCAAATAATATGTAAAAACAAGCACAGACAAGATAAATTACTAAGGACACACTGTAAGGTGTACTTTGCTCACTGACAGAAATTAAATTGAACTACCAGAAATTCTATTGTAGCAGTAAATTTATAAAAGTTTATAATGTTTAAATATAATTAAATATAATTAGATTTACGGCAGTCCTCAGATACTTGCGGCACTGGAGAAGGAACGTTGGAGGTTTTGGTAACAGTTTTATTACTCTCTCTAGTTCTTGAATAGAGTATAGGAATGTGTATGCTTGTGATCGCCCCTCCCCTTCCCAAAAGCTTTGAGTTTAGGAAAATACAACCGATTTTGCTTTTTTGTATTAGGAATGTGTATGCTGCTGGCATCCTCCCTCCTTGTGAACAACTTGTTTTTTTCTTGTGATCGCCCCCCCTCTCCAACAGCTTTAAATTCCTGAAAAATAGACCCGACCCTGCCTTTTACACTAGAAATGGGAATGTTGCTGATGTCTCTCCCCCTCTCCCCCCCGTCGACAACTTGCTTTAGCTTGCCATACTGCACTTTTGTGATATCACCGCCCCCGCCCCCCCAAGGAGAGAGGCTGGATCCGCCCCTGCACTGTGCTTGTAAGATTCAGAATGGTGAAAACAATATCGCGGCTGACATTTTCATCGGAAACAATTAGAAATCGTTTGAAATTAAAATTCTGGTACATCCAAATTGTACTCTTATTTATATAAGCATATGATCTACACCAGAGGTATCCAAATTTTATAGCCCAAGTGTAACACTGACTCCCTCACTAAATCCCATAGGCCAAGAACTAGCTAGCTCATCATACCAACATATTATAGTTTTGAATTACGCCCAATTTGCGTATTGGGACTAGCCAACGAGTGAGATATCTATGACGCAGTGCGCGGGGGTGGACTCCGCTCCGTTCGCAATTTCGGTTGGGGATATCATGATTTCATGATTGGGTCAAGTAATAAGGCAATATGTATAATTTGCAATGAAACAATCAATATCAGTCCTCAAAGAATACAATATTTACCGTCATTACGAGACTAAACATTCTCAGAATTACGCCAAATTTATAGAAACGCGAGTTAAAAGAGCAATTATTTAAGAAAGTAAATACTGAACAAGAAGTTACAACTCGTGCTAGTTTTCGAGTGACTCATTCAATATCAAAATATGGGAAACCGTTTACTGACGGCGAATTAATTAAGAGTTGCATGATTGTAGCAGCAAAGAGATGTATCCACAAAAAGCTAATTTATTTAAAAGCATCAGTTTGTTAGCAATCATGGTAGCTCAAGGAGTAGATATCGTAAAAAATATATTAACTCAATTGTTTGACAAAAATCGACATATTGAATGGTTTCCTTTGGCCTATAACAGATGTTTCAGATACCACTCACGTGTTACCATTTGTTTAAAGAATAGATACAAATTTCGAAGTGCATGACAAGCTTTTTGACATTTATTGCACTCACTGCACGACCACTAGAAAAGATATTTTTAAAGGAGTCGAAAATGCTGTTTAAAAAAACAATCTTCAATTCACAAACATATGTTAAAAAATAAAGGTGTCGTTCAGTAATGTAACTAAGAGTATGTGCGCCCCCCCCCCCCCCGGAGATTTTTGAATGCCCCCTATTATTTTGCACTCGTCTTGATCTTTCGTATTTATACTTTGGTACTTAAAGGCGTCCCCGGACTAGCTACGTCCTCCCGCACCGCGGGACCTGCGGGATCGTTATTTACGCCACGGGTGTCGTTATTCTTCTATCAAAGACCCTACGGAATGATGGATAATCGTATATTGCAACATTCATCAACAGTCCCTGTGCGGAAAATGCTTGGATATGTCGGAAGTTTTAAAGCCAGTCAGTCATATCTAATGTTAATCATGTCAGATTACATGCGCTCAGTCATCGTCATTTCCACGAGTTTATTGAAGAGACTGGAGAAAATAACTTACTATATTATACTGCAGTAAGCTGACTTATCTGCGGAAAAGTTCTAATACGTTTTTTGCCTGATTTATATACTCAAATTAAGTCCTTTGGACAAGAAATTGTTTTGTTTCAACCTCAATTGAGCAAAAATTATTTCACACATTTTAATGCATGTTTAATACATTCAGTAGGCAAACTGATTCTAGTTTCCAGTAGATTTCGCCAATAAAGCTTTGAGTGCTTGAAAATTAATTTTTTTCAGTCTTATTTTTCAGATTTTGATGCATTGGCAAACGATTTCAAGATTTTTCAAAATCCTTTTAATGCCGATATTGCGATCCTTGCTCCAACACTTTAAATGAAAATGACTGATTTGCAATGAGGCGATATTTTTAAAGAAAAATATTTGAAGTTATCATTGCTGGAATTTTTTAAGAGCCTTCCACTTACAAAGTTTAATAAGTTGAGTAAATTTGCTCGTGGCTTTTTGTCCGCTTTTGGCACTACTTATCTCTATGAAAAAATATCCTCCAAAATGAAATATACAAAAAATATTTACAGATCGAAATTAACGGATGAACGTTTGAAGGCGCCGACACTAGTAAACTTGATCTACAACGCAAACAATTGTTAATGGGAAGTTACAGCTACATAAATCTCATTAATTATAATTATGCTGTTTAATTTCACTATGTGAATTACCTATGTATTTCACTTATAAGTTTTTAGGTTAAATCTCATATCATTTATTACAGTTTAAATTTTCAGTTTTATTATGTATGTCAGTTATTGTCTTTCTTAAATGGTCGTTAAATAAAAACATCTGATTATTACTTCCTATGATTTACTTATTTTGTAAATTTAACAATGTAATCAAAATATACCATAGCGACGCGAACTGGGGGTGCTCCCGCCCTGTCCTAAAATGTGTGTCAAATTCAGGATGGTGTATTCAATATGGCGGCTAAAACTTCAAAACGATTCAATATTCTTACAAATAATACTTTTAGTACCAGTACTGTGCTTTTACACATGTATGTTTATGATCTGCATTATGCATATCATAATTCAGAATGACAGATGCAGTATGGCCACAGAAATATCGAACAGCTCTAATTTGTAACTCGAATATTGGATTCGTATTCATCAAATCATAGTCAGTGCCGGCCTTAACCAAGCGAAATCCAAGCATCCAATAGAGCAAAAAGGCGAGCGCTGGGACTCTTATAAATTTATCTCAATTTGCCTAATCGGTGGAAACCGAGATTCTGTCGTGTTACGTGGATCTCAGCTTTCCGCCTATACGTGGGTTAGGGAGGTTAAGGTTTGTTGTATATAATATAGATTTAGGAAATAATAAATTGCGCATCCCTCCCGATGCCGGCCTTTCCCCCAGTGCGAGAGAGGAAGAAGAGTGCAAGCAGTAATCTCCTTTCGTTCTAATGGGCGGGGCATAGAACCAGACCTACAGTATCATTTGGGTTTGTGGTCACGTGGATCTCACATCTCCCCTGTTGTGTGGGTTATGAAACTTGGGGTTTATTACTGAAGGTTCTCTGGCCTATCTGCTGTTTGAGGTTTATTGTTCAAAAAGTTTCACAGGCAATTTTTCTGAATTATCAAGGGCGCCTTCGACTTCATACTCAGAGCACAGAACTGGCCCAGACCGGAAATGATTTTGACTTGATGAATACAAATCCAGTACTTGAGCGATAAATTAGAACTATTCGATATTTCTGTTGCCATACATCATTTTGAATTATGATACGCAGAGTATAGATCATAAACGTAGATGTGTATCGACGCAGTACAGGATATAAAAGTTTAATTTGAAAAAAAATTCAACCGATTCCAAAAATTTCAATTTTTTTGATGCTTCAGGCGCCATATTGCATCCATCATTTTGAAACGTAAACTGTAGGCCATAAACATTATATATCATAGTTAAGTTGTTCGTTTTTTACAGAAATCTAATTCGGAACGATACCCAATCTATTTTCCCGAAAAATTTAATTTTTTTGTTTTATTCGCATATTTTTCTACCATCCTAAATTTTTATACGCGAAGTGTAGGAAAAGAGGCGTTTTTGAATAAAAGCACAGTTTGCGAATACCAGAATTTTAGTTCAAAACGATTTTCAACTTGTTCTAAGAAAATGTCAGCTTATTGATGTTTTAGCCACCTTCTTAACTTTTTGACACGCACAATGTAGATGTAGTGTAGTTTTGGTAAACCAAAAGTTTAATTCGAAAGAGTTTTTAACCTTTTTTTCAGCGAAAAATTTTCTTTTTTTTTTCCATTTTGCCTCTATATCGTTTAATTTTTAAAAAAAGTCTCTAGTAAAATAAAAATAAGTTCGAATGCTTACAATTTAAGCTTGAAAACAATTGTATCAGAATTCCATCAGAGGCTACAATTTGACCCTTGGCCGTGAATAGCCAGGAATTTAGGACAAGGAGTACTGTACCTGAATAAACGACATAAAAGTCGCACTTAATTATTAATAAACAAAATGTTAAGGAAAATAAATTAATAAAAACAAAATGTGCTAAACATCAATTGTTGTATTTTTTATTAGGTAAAGAATAATCTAAACCCAAGAAAAGACAAAATAAAAAAATGGTATGTGTGTATATATATATATATATATATATATATATATATATATATATATATATATATATATATATATATATATATATATGTAATCGAAGGTTTTCGGGCATCCCGTGTATATGTTGAGTCCCTCTTAGGACTGAAAGGCAGCTGACGTTTCGGTGAAATCTAATTCACCATTTTCAAAGCTCACTGTATGGCGCCTACGAGCGTGGCTGGCGCATTGTCGTGCAACAGAAACCAGTCAGCGGTTCGGTACAATTCCGGTCTTACGCGACGAATACGTTTCAAAAGTCGATCCAAGACACTCATAGAATTGTGCGTTCACTGTTTTGCCCATTTAACCAAATCGCGTAAAGCTTCCAAATGGCGCTCTTTCGTTAACAAGTGCGGAACAAACTTCGAAAACACTTTTTTCTCGAGAACACCGTGCAAAATGTGGTGCACGTTTCCTCGATATTCTTATCGGCAGTGGAGGTTAAAGGGTGCCTCTCCCATAGATCATCTTCTAACAACTGTCGGCCGTTCTTGAACAGCGCATACCACCCGAAAACTTTGCTGTGGCTTAAACAGTCCTCACCATACGCGGTTTTCAATATTTCGAATGTTTTCAAATCACTTTTTCCCAATTTGAAACAAAATTTGATTGGTCCAAAGCGAAAATTGTGACGCAGTGGCAAAACACGTCTACTTCAAACGAACACAGCTGGCCAATAAATGAAGTTACAGCGCTCACATCTGCACTGTGCGTAACAAATGGCATGATATTACATAATTCAGCCGCCGGGTAAAGGAGTTGTAAATTTGTATATAACTTTTTGAATGAACTATATATATATATATATATATATATATATATATATATATATATATATATATATATATATATATATATATATATATATATATTTACCTTCCATGGGATCACCATGAGGTTGTTCAACACATCCTAAAACAGGATTAATGAGATGCTTTTGGTCCGAATATTCTTCAGTTTCACTGTCTTCACTTCCAGAGCTGTAGTCAGCTTCAGCTGCATCCTTTTTACCACCTAAACAACAAATTTAAATTAGAATAATCAGAAATAATTCTACCTAACGCTAATATAATACAAATCACCAACTTTACTTTCATTTATATTTAGAAATATGCTGATAAATAGTGCGAGTTCTCTTATTTCTTGATATCCACGCCGATTATATGCTGTCATTTTCTAGTTGCATCTTTGGGACAAAAAAAAAACGGGCAATCGGAGGCAATCAGGCGCGGAACCAAGGAGGGGCAGCGGGGACGATCACCCTCCTCCCAAGAGTTTCGAATTCAGAAAAACAGACTTGCCTTTGCCTAATGCATTAGGAACGTGAATGTTGCTGACACGCCCCTCCCGTCGACAATTCCTCTGCGCTTGTCATACTGCCCCCACCCCGTCGTCGTGTGTTAAAAATTGTGACAATAGCATGGAAATTGAGACTATTGAAATGAGTCAAGGTAAGAAAAAACTGAAAACATATATATATATATATATATATATATATATATATATATATATATATATATATATATGTTTATGCGGCTTTCACGCATTTCTCCGTGTGAGATGCAATAAAAGTGGATAAATCCACATTATGCCGTTGTAGTGCTGAAATCACATTCAGCAAACGTACAACTATATTTACTCTGTATATAAATGAAGTAAAATGCGAACAGTATTTGCAAACTTCGTTCCATCATATTCTTTCCGTGTTGGAGGTTGCACAATTTGAATAAATTGCTACACAACACAATTTATCCTATTCCACCACCATCGAGATGATAGCCTACCTGTACCACCATATCGAGAAGAAAGTCAAAACTTACCCTCCCCGTGAATGTGATTTCAGCACTACAACGGCATAATGTGGATATATCCACTGCTACTGCATCTCACACCGAGGAATGCGGCGGGAGGTCGGCGAAGCCGCGTTCATTGTTGCATATTTCCTTCCGATCTGATCTTTGCACAAACAGGTGCATGTCGGTACCCTGATGAGTCTATTAGAGACGAAACATATACCTCTGCCGTATCACTGTGGCGGGGAGGGTAAGTTTTGATTTTCTTCTCGGTATGGTGGTAGAGGTAGGCCATCTCGATGGTGGTAGAATGTTTATGTATATATGAAATTTTATATATATATATATATATATATATATATATATATATATATATATATATATATATATATATATATATATCAATAATTAATTGTATTATTTCAAAATATCAACGGGTCAAAGTTTTCATATTTCATTTAAATGTATTCAAAGATCTGAGTACGCGCTCATGCAACATTGTCCAACGTTTCTATTTTATTTCAATGACAATTAATTTTAAATTTTGTGTCATTTCATAAAATTTAGATCTTGGTAAACCCCAAAAAAAAAAAGACATTTCATCTGTATGTCTCAAAAAGTTAATTTTTAATTTTTTTCCACCTCATATAACCAACCAATGGTAATATAATTCAAAGGAAAGTGGCAAGATCCTGATTTTCTATAAGATGTAAATATTTTTACATTTTTGAAAACTGAATTCTCAAAAATTTACATGGTAAGGTTAATTGAAATTCCGCGATATTACAACTTAAACTATTATAAAAAAAAATTCATAATGACCTAATATTTTTTTATTTAATTAGATTAAAACAACCATTTTACACATCTGTGTAGATATATTGATAAGCTGATATGCTCGAATTCAAAACAGTCCTTACCATAGAAAATCTCAAAACTCAACTAGTAAGTTCAGAAATCACCATATTTACCTAATAATCCCCTTTGGGCAAACAATCCTGCAGCATTTCCATAACCAGTATACTTAATCATTCTAGAAACATTACATTTGCAAAGGATAAATAGTAGTTCCGCGACCAAATCTCGTATTTGCGTAATTGGAGATGTCAACAATTTGCAAAGATGACCTCTTAAAGTATCTGCTTCCTCAGGACGACGTTCAACATCTTTTAGAGGGGGTAAAATATGGATTCTTAAATATTTGCGTATGACTCTAAAATCAAAAATAAGTGTTAAAATAGAATTTTTCATTTCTACATTATATTACAATTTTGGATTTTTTTTTTTTAATGACTATCTATTAACCTTCATTTTTATAGTAAAAAAGTTCTTTTAAAATGTAGTGCTAAACTTAATTTAATTGTATATCTCAAGGTAGCAAAAATTTATTTTTGTCTCTGTTTTTATCTCAGTAATTCTTAACAACATACCTATGTGTACTTGCTCCTTTTAACAAAACTGTTAACACAGGTGAATAAATCTCCAACTGCTTGCCTATTGTACTATTATCCTTAAATTTCGCCTCCAAAAACATCAAAATTTCATATATAACAATCATGTTGTACTGCTCAAATCTCAAAGTTTTAGGTATAGGTTTCGACGCATCAATCGGACTTAATAATTCGATGTAAAGAGGTGCCGGTAAATTAGTTAACAAGTTAACAATGTCATTTCTTAATTGCCAAGTTTTATCTAATGTCACTGTAGAAGCTAAAAGGTAATTTTTTAAAATGCCAATAAGGTCTTTGTACTGCTCCATTTTTGTATCTTCCATAGAACAGTTTAGTGTTATGTTAAACAGAGCTTTTAAAGTTTCGCATGCTACATCAGACTTTTTGTCATCTAAAACAGCTGGTAAATCATGGGATTGAGCAATGCCTTCGGCTGCTTCTTTTAGAACAACATTAAGAACGGTAGTAAGGATTTTTAAGCCATCTAGTTGTTCTACTTTCTCTCTTACAAGTGGAGAAATAGCAGACATAAGGAAAATTAATTTTACATCATAGAATTTTATGGCATCTGGTACATGATATTTTTCATATAATCTATAAAAAATTAGTTACCAAAATTAAAGAAAACATCAGGGAGCCAGATTAAGAAAAACTATAACAAGCATAGATAATAAAAAAATATATGACTTACAAAATTAAATAGAATAGTACAAACAGGAATCAATTACAAATAAGTGAAGTTTATAAGAATAGGGCCTCAATAATACTTACGCTATACGATTAATAATTTTTTCCAACAGTCCATTTTTAATGGAAGCCTCCACTTGTTCTTTACTGTTGAATAATGTATTCCAAAGAACTTTTTGCCCCTCTTCAATTTTACACAGTGTATCATCAGAATAATCAAAAGAAGTGTCATTCAAACCTCAAATAAAATTGTTTTTATGGTTAAAGAAATGCATAGAAAAAGTTTATAAAAAAAAAAATTATGGAAAACTTTTTATTTTAAACTAACCTATATGTCCTATTATTAAATTTAACCATTCTGATGATGACAATTTATTAACAGATTCTTTATCTCGACTTACAATCCGAAATACAGTAAATACCACTGCCAGAACATCATTATCATCTGTACTAGATGCTAATTTAAGTAGTGCATTCCAGAGTTTTTCTCTTGTGTCACCCTCTGTAAAATAAAATTAGAATATCACGGCATTCTACAATCAAAAGCCTGTTTTGATAATTTAAAAAAAAAAATAGTCAACTTTTTTACTCAACATCTTGGACCACAAAGCATATAAAGTTGAGTTTATTTATATTATTATATACATACATTTTTTGTTTATATTATTATATACATACATTTTCAATCTACAAATTTTTTGATTTAATACCAATGACACCTACCTTTTAATTCTTCAATATCAAATTTCTGATATTCCTTAACAAGAAAATTGATTAAAGCTTGTTCATATACTTGCTTCTTATTATTTTCAATTCCAAATATTATGTTTTCCACATTTTGTTTTGTTGGAACAGAAAGGTCTGGTTCATACTGTTGTAGTTGGTAGTTAATTTCTACTATGTTAGGCATATCTAAAAAAATCACTTATTATAAAATCTTTAAAAAAAGAATTGTTATGTTTAAGAATTTAGTTCCAGTATCAGGTATAAAAATTAATGTTCTATGATGAAAAATGAACGAACACTCTTAGGGTTTGGTGAATAATCAATATACTATAAAATCAAACCTTTTCAATATATTTTCTTTGGGGATTTTACTGTTTAAGAAATAAAAGTCCTGTGATAATTCCCATTGTCATAAAGTGTATATCCTTTTTCATTCCTGTTATTACCCTGTCAACTGATTGCATGCCAACTAAGACATAATATATTATTTAGCCTAAAAGCTGCACTTACCAGCTAACCTTTTTTATTCCGGGCTTACCAGTTATGACTAAATGAGCTATCCACAAGGACAATGAATAAAAAAAAAATAGAGTAAATTGTGGTAATATAGTATATTTCAGTAAAAATATGGCAATTAGGAAAGGACCTCTATAGATCTATCTTATAAAAACCCAATTTACAAGTTTGTGTTACCTGTATTAATTTCCAAATTGTGTACCGATGTCTTTGATCTTGTAAGAACTTCCTTTAAAAGTAATATATTACGTTTTTATAGCCGTTTTGGCCCCATTTATGAAAATAACGAAATCGTAAACTAACTGTATTTGTAGACAAACACACCCTACAATAACATAACCAATAAATAGTAAAACAGCATATTGGAAAAAATATTTATTATTATATCTATAATATATATTTTTTTTTAGGACGAGATTGTTTATTTCCAGAAATTAATGTATTTTATGGCTTAATAATGAACCCAGATAATAAAAAAATATTTTTCTCCACATTTTTATCGACAAAATGAATTTCTAGAATTTTGGACCAACACATTTTTAAAATATCGAACAGGTCCCTATGATTACAGGTAACGGTATATTTTACAGAAATCTGTAATTTTACGCTATCAAAAACTGTTTTTTTTTATAGATTTTAATAATTAGTTTAACAGAATTCTAGAATATTTTCATTATTTCATTTCTAACGTTAACAATCAAATTTTTAAAAACTAATTCCTATGAAAACTGCTTGCTTCAATATGTTTTAAATGCTTTTCAATTATTAACACTTGTTTATTAGCCAAAAATATATTTAAATTTAGTATTAATTTGAATAACCCGCCATAAATTTTTTAATCAAAAGTCAAGCAAGTAGCGCCCTCACAATTATGCCAAAAAGTGCAAAACACACACAAGTCCGCTTATTGAAGTTTCATTGAACCTTTAAAAATTTGTAAGTAGTTTTTCACACTTTTTCTAGTCGTTTCTTAATTAAAATTAGTGATCGAGCGGTCTGCCGTTTTCTTAGGTGTGTAACGCAGTCTTCAAAATCAAGTAAAAACGACGATATCGGCGATTACCACTGGACTCGGCTCTACAATGGCAGCCAGCGATTCAGCAGGCGATGATTCTTTGTATCCCATCGCCGTTTTAATCGACGAATTGAAAAATGAAGATGTTCAGGTAATTTTAATATTATTTTTACTTTTAATTAATGTTTAAATAATAACGTAATCAATACTAGGAAATTCACGTGGGTGGAGGCTCATGGGGCCCCACATTTTGACATCTTGAGTAATTTTGTGAGAAATGAAATGACTAATTAACGTAAATTGGTTTATTTACCTGAAATGGTTATCTGTGGCATATTTTGATTAGGATAAATATAATTAGTTGTGTTTAGCCATCAATCTATTTGCCTTTCCAAACAACTTAAGTATAACAAATTATAATAAAAAGTATCTAATCTCTGACTCTGATATTTATTTAACATGGATTCCCTTTATTTTGTGATCAAAATGGGATCTTGAGGGCAAAAATAAAATTGTTCTTTTATTCTGATTGCTGACTGCACCGCCAAAATTCTCTATTGTGATAATTATTTAATAAAGTTATTTTTGGATGGTTCTTTGCTAATATCTGAATTTTTGAAATTTTATTTTTTGAAACTTATTAAAAGCATAAACCATAAGGAATATATGATAAAATATATATTCTCATAAATGGAATCATTTCTGCTGTCTTTACCTTACTCTACTTTCCTAATGTTTTGTAAAGTAACAAAGGCTATATGTTTATGTACTGAGGACTTTTTGAAATAATGAATTGGAATGTCCACAACTAGTTGTTGTAAAACATAAAGTAACTGCAAATGCAAAGGTGGAACAAGGGATAGGTTCTTGGGGCAACGACCCCTCCCAAAATATGTGCATATAAATGCATGAAAATCTAAACTCTACGAGTGGTCAATTGGAAATGGTTTGAACTACAGTTTTAGCAAGTGCTTTGTTCTTAGCTTTAACAGAAAAAGAAAGACATTTTAAATTATGAATATAAAATAAATAGTATGACATTGTCACAAGTTGATGAGATGCGGGACCTTGGAGTTATTTTTGATGCTCAGTTATCCTTTAGACCTTACCTGATGAATGTTACATCTAAAACTTGAAAAATGTACAGTTTGATTGTTAGAAACTGCAGATTATTCGAAAATGTTGACTATATAAAAACTTTGTATATTTCCTATGTTCAAGGTATATTCCACATATGGAAACATGATTGAAAGAATACAGATCAAATTCCAAATATATATATATATTCTCACGGGTATGATGTGTAATTGAAAGTTTTCGGGCATCCCGTGTATGTGCTGAGTCCCTCTCAGGACTGTAAGGCAGATGACGTTTCGGTGAAATCTCATTCACCGTTTTCAAAGCTCACTGTATGGCGTCTACGAGCGAAAGTTCGTGTATATATATATATATATATATATATATATATATATATATATATATATATATATATATATATATAAAATATTTATTATATTTAATATTTCTCTCTGATTTCGGAAAACGGTGTTTCTTAAATGAATCTTCATTGCTCCATCTAGACATACACTGTCCAGGCATAATTGAAACAAATATCAGCCACAAGCCTCTTTTGAGCGATTGTCAAATTATGTGAGATCTAACGTAAATATAGCTTCTTCACGGCCAATTGTTCATGCATAATATTATATACGCAGTTTACTCACAGTATCGATGTTTTCTTGCACTACAACTGATTTTGAACGACCTTCACGCGACTCGTCTGTGAGCCAACGACGGTCACGATTGAATTCACTAAATCCACGATATACAGTGGTGTTTGTAGGTGCTTCATATTTATATATATATATATATATATATATATATATATATATATATATATATATGTATATATATATATGTTTTTATAGCATTGACGTTATTAAAATCCTTAGTGTTTCTTATTATAAAACCCAGCATCTTGAGAGTCTTATTATGGCAAGCATCAACATGTTGAGCAAAAGTAAGTTTGTTATCAAAAATGCTGAATAAGTTTAACACTTTCGATGTTATAATTATTTAAACAATAATTACTTTCTTTCAAATTAATTGACCTGAAAACCTGTATATATTTTATTTTTCAACATTCAAAACCAGTTTGTTTACACTTCATTACCTAGAAAACATGTTAATATCTTTCTGTTAACTGCACACTCGAAATATTGTACCAGTGTGTGGATTCTTAACTACCAGATCTATATCAATAAGCTTGATTTAGTTCAAAGGAAATTTTTACCTTATATAGCCTTTAAAAAGCATATACCAAGGGAACCCATAAATTACAAATGCTTAGAATAGGAGCTATATTTGAATACTATAGAATAACCAAGGGAAAATTATGATACTGCTTTTCATACAACATTTTGAATGGGTTAAATAATAGCACAGAGCTTATTGAATTATTTCAAATATGTGTACCTTCTAAACAACTGAGACAATATAAAGTAATCAAACTAAGGCAACATTGAACATCATATTGAGAAAATTCACCAGTCAACCATATTGTAAGAAAACAGGTTTCATAGTGACTTGTTTAAGATTTATCTAAATCGTTAGAGTTTGTTTTAAAAAGAGTTTACAATTGATTGCGGGAATTTCTTTATTTTATATATATATATATATATATATATATATATATATATATATATATATATATATATATTTATATATATATATATATTTATATATATATATTTATATATATATATATATATTTATATATATATATATATATTTATATATATATATTTATATATATATATATATATATATATATATATATATATATATATATATATATATATTTATATATATATATTTATATATATATATTTATATATATATATATATATATATATATATATATATATATATATATATATATATATTTATATATATATATTTATATATATATATATATTTATATATATATATTTATATATATATATATATATATATATATATATCTATCGTAGGTTTTCACGGATGGTAGAATGAATGGTTTGGTTATTCCGGGTTTCAATCCTTTCGTTCAAAAAATCGTTTTCACGACGTTTCGCTAAAATTTTATTACACACACTAGTTTTATTAGTACTTAAGCTATTTGATTGTATACTATTGTACCATGCCACGTGGCCTTTGACAAGATTGTTTGTTTACATTTGTTCTTGTGAAGAATTGTGATTTAAGTAATTTTTGGCAACAAATAATTAATGTGAAAGATTTGCTGTATTTTTACGTCTACAAAGCATATAATAACAATTATTTGCTTGACCCTGGTTTTTCCCGCCAACTTTGTGTGACGTCAGATCAGTGCTGTATTGGGTTAGAAAGCCACAACGTTGTCAGATTGGTAGATTTGTTTAGGATTTGAAGATGACATCCTGCTCAAAATGTAGAAAAGACTTATCAAGCAAGGAACTTGAATACAAAATGTTCTGCGACTACTGTAATGATATGCACTGTCAATCCTGTGCAAAACTGTCTACCTCAGAAGCCCAGGTAACCCGACTTGTAAAAAGAACACTCATCTTTGCCTGTGACAGTTGTTTTCAGTCAGTGAGGGCATCTCGGAGCAATCCCCCTGATGTCTCTAATGTAGTCGATCAGCTCAAGTTTTACTTTGAGTCGACATTGCGTGAACAACAGCAAATCTTAATTAAGGAATATGATCAAAAACTTAAAATTATTCAGAATAATTTTAATGAAAAAATTGATCTGCTCCAACAAACTCCTGTGAGCTTCAAGAGATCTGAACCTGCTAGTGCAAGGGATCCTGTTGTTGGTGTTGCTGACGCCGAAAGTGAAAACCCAGATAGAGACCAACATTTAATTACAGCACTGTATAGTACTAAGACCAAACATTTCAATAAGCCAAATTTAATAACTGTGACCAGTAAAGAGAAATCGGATGACTTTAAGGGAGAGGCCAGTAAGAGGTGGTTTTATATTGGCAGAGTCATTAGGTCATCCAATGAGGCATCTGTTATAAAACTTATAAAATCAAAGATTGCATTAGACAACGATAATCAGATTATTGTAGAAAAACTTGATTCTGCTGGTAGAACAAACTCTTTCAAGTTAGGCATCGAGTCAAAATTTTGTGACCATCTTAATAATGAAACCTTTTGGCCCGAGAATATAATTTTTAGAAAATTTAATTTTAGAGTCGGTAGACCATTGAGCTTTAGCAATACAGGCAATACTGCTAGTTTGGGACAGTCATACAATAACAATTATCGAGGTAATTATAGAGGAAATAATTATTCTGGGAGAGCTCAAGCCATCCAGAGTCGGTACCATAATAGCAATAGAGATGAATATGAACATAACAACAGAAATTTCCAGCGTCGCCCCACAGGAAACAGAATGTTTTAAGGCCATTGGACCAGCCAGTTTCAATCTATTATCAAAATGTTTGGGGAATAAGAACTAAATTTCATAATATTTTCACATCAAATGAAAAATTCGAACATGATATTATCATTTTCACTGAAACTTGGCTCAATGAAGATATTCTGGATGCCGAAATTGGTTTTGACAATTTTACTATTTTTCGATGTGATAGAACCAAAGAAACAAGTGACAAATTAAGGGGCGGAGGAGTTTTATTAGCTGCTAAGTGTGATATACCTATAACTCGAGTTGTCTGTGACAATAATTCTATTGAATGCTTGTTTGCTCTAATGGGAAAAGGTTTAAATAAAATGCTGATTGGTGTTATTTATTTTTTTTTTTATTTATTTATTTATTTATTTATTCAATTACATACACTACAGAATGATACATTCTAAATGGTATGGCAAATGATAAAGAACAATAACAAAAAACAAAAAGAAAATACAAACATTGAAACAAAATTCACAAGAAAAAAAGAATAATGTACAACAAAGTATATCATTTAAACATTATAATTGTTTTAATCCTTCGCTGTGAGTCCTTGAAAATGTCACAGTCCATATAAAATCGGTTATAATTAACCATTAATCTATTTATGAAGGTGGACTGGCCGTAGTTGGTGCGATGATAGCTTTCCTGGAACAGCCGTTTCAGCCTAGTACGCCTTGATGGGACCCTAAGATTAATCTCGCTCAGCAATATGTCGCAGTCAATTATGTTATTTAATATTTTGAACAGGAATAAAAACATAGCTTCTCTTCTTCTGCTCTCCAGACTCTTGAGTCCACACAACATCAGTCTTGTTTCATAAACTAAGCCGTGTGATGGAAAATGGTGCTTATATAGTAGATATTTCGTGAATTTATTTTGTACTCTCTCGAGTCTGGTTTTGTGGGTGACATAGTTGGGAGTCCATATAATTGAACAGTATTCCAAAATGCTGCGAACAAGCGAGTTGTACAAGCATGTTAGAGCTCTAGTGTCATTAATATGTCTCGAGTTTCGCTTAATAAAACCCAGCATTCTTAGAGCCTTGATCGTGATGCTGTCAATATGAGCGTTGAATTGCAAATCTTTCGTGAAAATTACTCCCAAGTCATTGATAGATTCGACGGATTCGACAGGTTGACCCAGTATTTCATATGAATTAACAATTGGGTGATCGCACTTGAAGAAGCTGATACATTTGCATTTGGAGACGTTGATTTTTAGATGATTTGAAGCACACCAGTCGACGAAACAATCTAGATCAGTTTGTAAGTGGTTATGATCTAAGTTAGCAATGCTATAAAATTTCAGATCATCGGCGTATAATAGGACCTGAGAGGAAACAAAGCAGGAGGTAACGTCGTTGATGAACTGAAGAAACAGAACCGGTCCAATGTGTGACCCCTGAGGGACACCAGAAGTAGCCATTACTTCACTGGATAGGGACCCGCACACCTCCACGCGCTGTCGTCTATCGCTGAGATAAGATTTGATCCAGTTTAAATAATTTCCCGAGATACCGATCTCAGACAGCTTCTTGAGTAGCAGTAGATGATGAATGCTGTCAAACGCTTTAGACAAATCGGTGTAAATTGCGTCAATCTGATGCCCTTGTTCAACGGATTTGACTAGGAAATTCTGATAAATTGCGAGGTTCGTTACAGTGGAACGTCCCTGATAAAATCCGTGCTGTTCAGGATTGATATATCGCTTGTAGGTATTAAAGATTTCATCGGTCAGAATTGACTCAAGAAGTTTAGGAATTGCAGACAAGATTGAGATTCCACGATAGTTTGCTACATCACACTTATCACCCGATTTAAAAATAGGTAGAAGGATGGAAAATTTCCATACCGTCGGGAAATAGCCGGAGTCCAATGAACGCTGAAATATCCTTTGCAGTGGTGTGGCAAGAGAAGTAGAGCAGTATCTTAGCATTATAGTAGGAACACCGTCGGGACCAGCTTTTTTAGATATATCAAGCATATTTAGTTTTTCTAAAATTTCCTCAAGGCAGAAGTGGTGCTTAGAGAGAACGCCGGCAAAACCAACCGCGCCAGCACCATCCAATCTCGCATCAATATTACTCCCGGAATATGCCAACTGGAAATGTGATGCGAAGGCCTCAGATATGTCTTTAGGTCTGTCCAACATTGAACCATTGTACCTCATCCGAGCAGGCAGACCCGAGTCCTTTCTCAGGTTGTTGACAAATGACCAAAAGTGCTTAATATTTTGTGGTATAAGGTGTTCGGTGTTAGAAATATAAAGGAGGTAACACAAATCGGTCTTGAACTTCACTTCACGTCGAACGTTGGCATAAGCTTCGTAGTCAGATTGAAACTGTGAATATTTATATTTCATGTATAATTTATTTTTAAGCGCTATGGATTTACGAAGATCACAGTCGAACCATTTTGGATATTTCTCGGTTGGTATTGTCTTCTTAGGAACGAATAAATCGATTCCTTCAAAAAGAGTGTCATAGAAGTGACGAATAATAGTATCGATGTCAACGGTATCAGAAATAAAGGTCCAATCAACACAATCAAAAAAATGATTCAGACCAGCAAAGTCCGCTTGACGAAACTGATAGACAGTTACTGTGCTGTTATTGCTGAGTTTTTTGATACATTGAAAGTGCAGTAAGGTTTCTATTGCTGGGTGATAGGCA
Source organism: Diaprepes abbreviatus (assembly GCA_034092305.1). Classification (NCBI taxonomy): domain Eukaryota; kingdom Metazoa; phylum Arthropoda; class Insecta; order Coleoptera; family Curculionidae; genus Diaprepes; species Diaprepes abbreviatus. Next base: position 27,024,739 of record JASJET010000103.1, read on the forward strand.
TCTATGGATAGGAGTGGAAGTGAGCAGCGGGTCACAACGGTTCTAATAAAATCTCCTACAAAAATTAAGTCCAATAATCTACCCAAAACATTATATACCGAATTGATTTGCTCAAGTTCGAGAAAATACATTGTATCGATTATAGCTTCGGCGTTTTGAGTGTTAACTTCTGCTGGTATCAAAGTTTCCTCTTCACAAATCCATTTGACGTGTGAAAGGTTAAAATCTCCACAAATCAAGAACTTGTGATTTGGATATTTGTTACGTAGATCCTCGCAGGTGTTTGAAAATGAATTATAAGCTTCATCTGGTGAGTGGGGAGGTATGTATACGCAGCCAATTATTACGTTAGTGTCAAATATACTGAGCTGAATCCAGATATCCTCGAAATTGTTAAAAACAGGTGTAGTAATCAAGGACGACTTCAAAACACTTAATGTGGCGATTAACACCCCCCCGCCACGTTGAGTTACGAGATTATCATAGTTTCTGTCTCGACGAAAAACAGAGTAGCGTGAGTTGAAAAGTTCGGAGCTAAAAAACGTGCTGTTCAACCATGTTTCAGAGAAAGCTACTATTTCGAAATCACAGGCGATTGTAGATCTATATAGTTCGTTCGTTTTTGTGCGTAGACCACGGACATTTTGATAGTAAACCGTTACCGTATGATTTGGCACGGCAGGCGCGGCGTTTCGGAAAAATCCTTATTGGGTGTTAGAAGCGAAGAGTCATTATTCACGGAGGATGTTAGATTACCAGATTTATTACACATGTTTGTTGGATTGACCAACAAGAGGTACAAGTATCGGGATAGATTTTGTTTGATACCGAAACTTAAGTAGCCACTGTTTGTAGTAAACAAGAGTGGTAGGAAACATACTTTGTTAGATTTTTCAGTGATAATATTTGATAAAAAGAAGTTGTGTTCGTTAATGAGTTGATTTAAGACGGGTCTCCCATTGTGGAGCGGCGGTCCTAAGATGATAATGTTAGTTTTCTTACCGAGTTCCGTAAGAGTGATGACCTTGTCCCTCATGGGTACATGCCCAGTCAAAGCATTTTCTGGCCCCAAAAAAAATATGATATAGTCATTCCTAGAAAAATTTTTTGACAAAGTTATACACAAATCTACACCTTGTTCGAAACTAAGATGTTCTGACCATTGACAGTTAACATCGCTTGGGAGATTAAGTTCTTTCTTTATAAGACTCTGCAGACCCCTGATATTTCTGTCTCCAACTATTAGGATTTGACGATTTTTATAGGGGATGTCATCTTGAGGCTTATCACATACCTTTCTCACTTTTTGCCCATTGCTAGTCTCCGCAGATGATTTTATTTCTTGTCTTAACCTGCGCAATTCATTTAAATAAGTTTCATTTTGCGATTCGAGAACATTGATCGACGTAATCATCTTCTTACTAGTTATTTTCATTCTATCTAATTCAGTCATGTAATCATTCAATTTGCCCTGACCAGTCAAAATCTCATCTTTTAAGGTCCTATTTTTTTGTGTAATATCTATGATTTCAGTGTTTAAAGCGGCAATAGCGTCACTTTTCTCCTTAAGCTTTATAGTCCATTTCTCCTCATTCATCAGTAAAGTCTTGAGTTCTTCTCTTTTCCCTCTTGTAGAACGCATCCTTGTCTTTTAACTCTTTTAGAACCTTTACCAGTTCGCTCTCCAAGTTATTTATTTTTTCTTCTTTGTGTTCATTGGACTTTTCTAATGTCACAATAACTTGTTGTTTTTCATCAATTTCTTGCAAAAGTCGACCAATATAGTCACCTTTACGGTCATGCGACTCACATTCTGGAGAACAGTGTGTGTTGTGTACTTACCTCCTAAATCTAACTTGGAGTTTTATGAATCATTCTGCAATACTGTTGAACATGTACTTGAGAAAACTGCGTGTAATAAAATTGTAATATGCGGAGATTTTAATATACCAGCAGTGGCGTGGGAGAATGATGCCTATGGAACTACGGCGGTTGGTGATTTGTCACCTCAGTGTAAAGTTTTTTCAGATCTTTTTGCATGTTTGAATTTAAGTCAGAAAAATACTATAAACAATATATTTGGTACCTATTTAGATCTCATAGCGACTAATGTTGAATCTGTATGTGTTTCGTGCGTTTCTGAACCTCTACTACCTCTTGACAACTACCACCCAGCTCTATCTTTTGATCTTTGTATTGGCCATCGATCGTTCGAGACTTTGAATTCTTCCCACGAGTTTTGCGATTTTAGAAATGGTAATTATAATGCAATAAATAATTTTCTTGGTACCTTAGACTGATCACAGACTTTAAGTTCAGATAATATCAATACAGATGTGGGATGGTTTTATGACATAGTTTACCATAGTTTTGAGTTGTTTGTTCCAAGAAAGTTATCAAAAAAGCCAGTATTTCCATCATGGTATAATGATTCTCTTAAAGAATGTATACTTAGGAAAAAAACAGCTCACAAAAAGTTTAAAAATACCAACAATGTAGATGATTACAGGGAATTTTCTTATTTGCGACGTGAATGTAAGCGTCTTTCTGAAATTTCTTATCATGAACATATCACACAAACTGAAAATTCTATTAATCAAAATAGCAAAGATTTTTGGAAATATGTAAAGAAAAAAAATAACGCCTATGATATTCTCAAAAACTATGTCTTACAAAAATAAATCATCCGATGATGGAAATGTGACTGTTGAATATTTTAGTGATTTTTGTCATCTGTTTATTGTGATAAAGAATGTGATATATATAATTTTAATGTACCTAAGTAGTATCTATAAGTACTTGTGATATTAGTGTGATTGATGTTTATAATGCAATTTGTAGCTTAAAAGATCATTTGTCTCTTGGTCCTAATGACATATCTGTGATATTTTTAAAAAAGTGTTCGTTTATTTTAGCCTTTATTTAAACTATTATTTTTCAAAATCAGTTGCAACTGGCATTTATCCAGATATCTGGAAAAAGTCATTTGTAACACCTATATTTAAGAATGGTAATAAGACTGAAGTTACTAACTATAGAGCAATAAGTAAAATGTCTTTGATAGCGAAGGTATTTGAAATGATTGTTGATACTAAAATCAAATCAAAACTTCAATCTATTTTAAATGAAAGCCAACATGGTTTCGTCGGAGGTAGATCTACTGTAAGTAATTTGCTTGTTTATGAGCAGTTTTTGAGAAATTCTATTGAGGACACTAATCAGATTGACTCTATTTACACGGACTTCTCTAAGGCTTTCGACAAGGTAAATCACTCTCTACTTTTGAGAAAGTTGGAAAAATATGGCATATTTGGTGACCTTTTGCACTGGTTTTATAGTTCCCTAACAAATAGGAGACAGCAGGTAAAAATTGGCAATTTTCTTTCTAGCGATATTTTAGTCTCATCTGGCGTACCGCAAGGTTCGCATTTGGCTCCACTTTTATTTAATATTTTTATCAACGATGTGACTGAATGTGTGAAACATTCTAAATGTCTTTTATACGCTGACGATTTAAAGATTTTTCGAATAGTCAAGGATGTGGAAGATTGTATGAGACTTCAAGAAGATTTGAATGCTCTAAGTGAATGGTGCAATTTAAACGATATGCGATTGAATGTAAGCAAATATTTTGTCTTGAGATTCTATCGCATTAAGCATGTTATTCAATATGATTATTCGATTGGTGGTATATCACTTGAAACTAAAGAAGAGCTCAAAGACTTAGGAGTATATTTTGACAGCAATTTAAGTTTTAACTTTCATGTGAATCACATTACTAATAAACATTAAAATTACTGGGCTTTATTAAAAGAATCTTGCATGACTTTAATAACATTGCTTGCTTTAGAACATTATTTTGTTCCTATGTTAGGTCAGTCCTGGAATATGCTTGCCAGGTATGGTCTCCTTACTATGGGCAGTATATTGAACGGATTGAAAGAGTGCAAAAGAGATTCATTAGATTTGTGAGTTTCAAAATGGGGATACCAAGTGAAGACATAGTATATGAAGTAATACTTAAGGCCATTAATTTGATACCTCTTAGGGAAAGGAGAACATACATCGATATGCGCACCTTTTATAAAATTTTGCAAGGATTAATAGGTTGTCCCGAATTATTAGCTATGACAGACATAAATGTTCCACAGAGACTTTTGAGAGAATTCAATCTGTTTGGTGTTCCTTATCACAGAACAAACTATGGCTTATCATCATCTCTTACTCGTTTTTCAATTAAGGTGAATAAATTTGAAAATAATATCGATTTCTTTAATGATACATTGAATTCCTTGAGCTCAAAAATAAAGAATGCACTGTGATATATGTATCTAGTTGTTTTATCTATAGATGGTAACTTGTTTTTAGTGTATGTATTTTATATTTGCCCACATTCTGTATACCTCTTTATTTTAACTTTTGTGTTTGTATGAGTATATTATACCCTATTTTATCTATATTGTATATATTCAAGTTTATATATTTTTGTATTTGACTAATTATCTAATTATTTGTTCAATGTTTTGTTGTATGTTTCTGTTCATGTGTGTGATACTACAGATTTTTATATTATACTTATGTATTGATTTTTTTCTTTTGTAAATGACTGGTCCGTCAATAAACATTTATTTATTTATTTATTTTTATTAATTGACTTGTGTAAGTACCTTTTGTGCATTGACATTAATAAATGATCTTATCTTATCTTATCATCTCATTTGGCATTTTAAAGTAGGGTTCGTCTTGTTACTCGCTGAGAACTGATGGTGGCCTCTGATGAATGTCGAGTTTTGTTTGGCTGGCCCGCTTTCTGATTGGACGAGCGGCTTCGCAGGCTCTTCCCCTCTGCCGAGTGCGATATATTTGGTTCTCGTATGGTTGATCTTTGTTGTTTTGTTTCTTGTTTCTTTATTAATGTTTTCCATGTTGTTGAAATATGTATAGCATCGTCTCGTTTATTCAGCTGTCCCGCTTTTTCGATTTCTAGGGCCTCTCTTATGACGCGTACCTTGTACTTCTGTACTGGTGCTATTTCTTTTGCTTTTTCAAAGTCGATGGTATGTCCGGTGATTTGGTGATGTTGAAATAAAGCTGAGGTTGTTTGTTTGTTTTTTGAGGCTATTTTTGTGTTCTTGAATTCTTGCTGATATGCGCCTGTTTGTTTGTTCTATATATGTTTGCTGACAATCTGACATGGAATGCTATAAACGCCATGATTTTCAAGGTTGGTCTTATCTTTGAGATTTCCCAGGATGTTGGCTATTGTTTTTTGTGGTTTAAATATGGGCTGTATGTCGTGTTTTCTTCCGATTCTGCCCGTTATTCCTTTTATGTATGGGATTATGGCTTTGTTTCTTGTTTGATCTTGGTCTTTTGCTTTTGTTGTGGTTTTCTCTTGTGTTTTTATGGCTTTCTTTATGTCTGATTGTGAGAAACCATTCTGTTCTAGAGCTGTTGAAATGTGTCTTATTTCGTCTTGTTTTGTCCCAAGTTCTGTTAGTCGGAGAGATCTTGATATTAGTGTGTTGACTACTGCCTGCTTTTGAGAGGGATGATGATGTGACTCTGCATTGAGATATCGGTCAGTATGTGTGGGTTTCCGATATACGCTAAAACCTAGGGTGTTGTTGGGTTTTCTCGTTAATAATAGGTCCAAAAAAGGAAGTTTCTTTTCTTGCTCGATTTTTAGCGTGAATTGGATTATATGGTGGATATTGTTCAGGTATATGAGGAAATCGTCCAGGTGTTCTTTTCCATGTGACCCTATTATAAAAATATCATCCACATAGCGTTTCCAAAATTTCTGTTTCAAGAATGCTTTTTTTAGAGTGCCTCTTGTGCAAAATATATCATAAAAAGCTTGGCTATCACTGATGATAGTGAGGACCCCATAGGTGCGCCATCTGTTTGTATATTTGGTTATTGAACGTGAAATATTATGGGTTTTTTAGGCAGTGTTCTGCAAATTCAATTGTGTAGGCTGGAAAATCTTCGTTCATGGCGATTTTGTCCAAAGCCTCATCTAGTGGTATGCTTGGATATAGCGATTTTATATCGAGGCTTGCTAAGATGTCATTTCCTTCGAGGTGAAAAACATGAATAAAGAAATAAGAAAACACAACAACAAAGATCAACCATACAAGAACAAAATATATCGCACTCGGCAGAGGGGAGGAGCCTGCGAAGCCGCTCATCCAATCAGAAAGCGAGCCAGCTAAACAAAACTCGACATTCATCAAAGGCCACCATCAATTTTCAGCGAGTAACGAGACGAACCGCACTTGAAAATGCCAAATGAGATTTTGACGAAACGTCGTGAAAATGATTTTTTCAACGAACGGATTCATTCTACCATCCGTGAAAACCTATGATAAATATTTTACACCTTTACGGGGAGGAGACCTTTTTAAATGTTAAACGTTTCAAAAAACTGAGATCCAAGAAATCAGCCCTCCTCTGCGATATCACTTTCCTAATAAGATGCCGCTATAAAAATCTAGAACCAATTTGCACCAAACTCTCGTACCATCTAAAAACCAGAAGAACTATTTCGATTCTTAAGACCACTGGAAAAGCTCTTCTTCGAGAACAAATCCGAGAAAAACGAAGAATCCTATCAAGGATTGAAACGGAACTTTACAATCTCCACTTAGTTTTAACTCAAAAAATCCATCATCTCCTGTGGAATGACATAGAAAAAGTATCCTGTTGGAGACCGGAATCAGACTCCCAGCTTAAGGCAAAAAAGCAACAGAAGAAATTTGAGGCACTACAACAACGCAATACTGCCCACACAAAGCAAACAATGGACTGCAACAAAGTTGTCCATAACATCTCCAACTACCAATTAACAGAATCCGAGAAATTAATCCTTTCAAAAGGTTTTAATTTTGCCGTAACGCCAAAAACAATCCCCTTAGAAGAAATAATTTCGAATATAGAAGCTGCCCTAGAGAACATCCCTGAAGAAAATTCCGAACAAGCCAAACAGGACATAACGCGAATTCTGAAATCAAGGCGGCCTCCCAACTCAAACTTAACGCGAGCTGAACATCAAGCCCTCCCATCTTTAAATAAGAATGAGGAAATAACAATAATACCAGCAGATAGGGGAAATGTCACGGTTGTAATGAACACCAACGAATATATGCAAAAATTCTCAAAGACGCCTCTTATAAACAAATAAACAGAGATCCAACAACATACCTTGAAAAAACTACGGAAGCCAAGATCAAAGCCTCGAGACTAGACCCAGAAAGTGAAAACTCTGTAATACCAAGGGAAAAATCAAGCAGATGTCCAAACCTGTATGGCCTACCTAAAATACACAAAACAAATGCACCACTCCGACCAATAGTGAGCGCCGTGGGATCTCGCAACACAAAAACTGGAAAAATATTTAGCAACCATCATGCAACCAAGAGTCGAACTGGCCGATTCCTTCTTGAAAAACTCCGAACATTTGACCAACATGATCAAAAACATTCACCTCGAAGGAAATGACATCTTAACAAGCCTCCAACCATATCCTTTCCGTGTTAGAGGTTGCACAGTTAGAATACATTGCTAAGCAACACAAGTCAAAACTTACCCTCCCCGCCACAGTGATACGGCAGAGGTACATGTTTCGTCTCTATTAGACTCATCAGGGTACCGACATGCCCCTGGCTGTGCAAAGGACGGATCGGAAGGAAGCTTGCAAATACTGAACGCGGCTTCGCCGACCTCCCGCCGGATGGCGTATACATGTTCATGCGACCTTCACGGATTCCTCCGTGTGAGATGCAATAACAAGATAAGATAAGATAATTTATTAGTAATAATATACAAATAGTACTTTTACAAGTCAAATAAATAAAATATTAAAATTTTGTCAATTAATTATTATCATTAATACAAATAAAACATTACACGATATTGATTCTTCTTTACGAAGAAAGTTTTGGTAAAAAAAGCTAAGAGAAGCTGACAACAGACAAAGACAATACTACAGATTAAAATTAGATTCGAAATACTCCTCGAATGAAAAAAACGCGTTCAGCACAAGGTAGCTCTTGATTTGTTTTTTGTACTGATAAAAGTTAAGAGCTTTAATTCTAGCTGGCACGCAATTGTAGAACTTTATTGCTAAATATCTTGAACCATTTCTGGATCTCTCAAGCTGGCCAAAGTCTGGTACAAGATTGTTGTTGTTTCTTGTTGGATAGTTGTGAATATCTTCGTGTGATCTGTATAGATCAAGATTTTGTTTAACGTACAACAAACACTGCATAATGCACACACAAGGTAAAGTTAAAATTTTTAAATTCTTAAACGAATTTCGACAGTCTTCTCTATAACCAAGCCCAGAGATAATACGAATGCATTTTCTTTGTTGTCCAAATGCCTTATCAGTATGACAAGAATGACCCCAGGAAAGAATAGCATAAGCCAAAAGAGAATGAAAGTTAAGGTGATATGCTGTCAGAAAAGTTTCTTTGGAAGTTACCCGTACAAGACTCCTGGACAGGAACAGTTGTTTGGATAGTTTTTTTGAGAGATTAAAAAGGTGTTGTTCCCAGGTTAATCCTGCATCTAGGTGTACTCCCAGGAATTCGACCTCCATTGCACATTGAGGCAGAAAGGACTGTACAATTTCACTGTTATTCCTTAGAGTAAAGTTAATACTTTGTGATTTGGAGTTGTTCAAGGATAGGCGATTGGCTCGAAACCATTGAAATAGTTCTCTTTCTGAAGTTTTGTAATCAAGATTGTCAATCTCTGAAGGGTGATAACTTATATAAAACGTTGTGTCGTCAGCAAACAAAACAGTATTGACTCCCTTGCCCTTACAGTATGCCAGGTCATTTATATAGATGAGGAATAAGATGGGACCTAATAACGACCCTTGAGGTACACCATACCTTAGGGATTGTTTTTTAGAATTACACTGCCCAAAGTGAACATACTGATCACGATCCGATAGATATGAATTAAGTAGTTGAATGGCATCAGCCTGAAAATTGTAGAATGGTAGTTTTTTTAGAAGAATGCTATGTGTAACGCAATCGAATGCCTTCGTGAGGTCTAAAAAGGATGCAAGAGTGTCAAGATACATTTCAAAGCCCTGTAAAACATTACTAGTGAAGTGATCAATAGCTAAAGTTGTGGTTCTGTTCTTTCGGAATCCAAACTGGTTCAACGCAAACAATTTGTTTGACTCAAAGTGATCATTAGCCTGATTTTTCAAAATTCGTTCATAAACTTTTGACAAGATTGGTAATAAAGATATGGGGCGATAATTGTTGCAGTCATCAATGGAGCCCTTATTCTTGAAGAGGGGTACCACCTTTGCAGTTTTGAAAACCTTAGGAAATCTACTGCAAGCTATAGATTGATTTATCAATATTGTTAGAGGCTGAACTATTATATCCTTAATTTTTTTAATAATTTTTGTGTTAATTTCGTCAATATCTTTGCTGTTACTATTTTTTATTTCTGAAATGGCCTTGTCGACATCACTAAAACTAACTGATTGAAATTTAAAGGACGGGATGTTTTTCAGTGGCATAGATTTTAGGTAATCTTCAAAAGGCTGTTAAGAACTATCAAGTTTATTCATCACACATTCAGCAATAGAGCAAAAGTGGTTATTAAAATCATTTGCATTTGGTTTTGAATTAGAGTCAGAGGTATTATTGTTGCTTTTATTATTAATAAGTTTCCACATAGCTTGTTGAGGGTTACTGGATTTTTTTATAAATTCGTCATTAGCTTTAATTTTTGCAAGCCTAATTGATTTTCTGTAATTTTTTCTATATTAAATTATGGTACTCGTTGGCATGGTAATAGAATCTCTTTTATTTAATGCTATCATAAACTGAAGTCTATTACGCATCTCTTTTAAATTATCATTGAACCAGTTTACTCCTTTATTGGGATAATTTTTATTGAATAGTCTTGATTTTTCTGGAAAAGAGATATTTATGCAATGGGTTAACGCGTCAATTAGCATTTTGAATTTAAGGTCAATATCCAAATTATCATCATTAACAAAATTAAAATTGTATTTGAGCATGCTTTGGTATAGATTGGAGAGGCCATCTTCTGTTATTGGTCTATAATATACTCTAGTTTGAAAATTTGTGGATGAATAGTTAGTCTGAAAAAACAGTGGATATATCCACATTATGCCGTTGTAGTGCTGAAATCACATTCAGCAAACGTACAACTATATGCAGCTCCGTGTATGAATGAAGTAAAATGTGAACAGTAAATGTCGATACCCTGATGAGTCTAGTAGAGACGAAACATGTACCTCTGCCGTATCACTGTGGCGGGGAGGGTAAGTTTTGACTTTCTTCTCGGTATGGTGGTACAGGTAGGCCATCATCTTCATGTAGGGCTATTCACCTTCCCTCTCTACCGTGTAAAGCTCGCAGAACACTAAATGTTGCCTCGAGTAATATTTGCTCAAAGATGTTAACCGTTGAGAATTAGCGCCAGACGTATCAAAAGAGAATATATAAACTTTTAAAAATTCGTAAATTTGTTTTCTATACATTTAATTTTCCACTTAGACATATGACTGTTGTAACACGCATGACTTTCAAAGGTAACGCGACTCGTGCATTGACCAAATGGTCTTTAATGCCTGCACATTTGATGGAATTCAGAGTATACTTTAACCTCTAAAATATTCCATAAGTAGCGATCAAAACTAAGTTAAATTTGGACTCCCTTTCAAACAATATCCAACATAAATAAACTTTTAATACATTTCGACTTAATTCATGCCTTTTAGCTTTAGCTCTTTGAGAACGCCTTAAATCATCCTAAAATATATGTTGTTATCTTGTAAGCGATGAATTACTTTCTTTCAACATACCCCTGTAGAATTAGCATAACGTCAGAACTAGGACCCGGTTGTTTGAACGCTAAATAACGTTATAATATTTTTATTTATATTTGAAAAAGTGTTGATAAACAGTAGATAATTCATTTCTTGGTACATACATACCAATTTTATGCTATCCTTTTCTAACTGCATTATTTAAACGAATATCATATGATAATCGGTACGTCCATTCTGAATATATTAAAGTATGAATACATGGTTGCCTAAATAATTATTATTATTATTGTTATTTTCAATATGTTAACAATGTTTACCAATATAAATAAGTGTTTAAATCCTCTTTTTGTTAATATTAATTGTAAACTTCGCATTTATAGTAATTTCTAATACTTAAAAACACTGAAAAGAGTCACGACAAGCAATTAAACTGAAAGAAAAGATAAGTAAACATGTTTATGTCTATCAAATATCACCCACCGACTATGAACAGCCTCCAAACCTAATCTATTGTTGTTTAAATCTATAGGGTATGGTCGAAGATTACTTTAAAGAATTTTCTTATCCAATATGTCACGTCTGGTTTTTGTCCGAGTTTCCACTTTTGTCACAGAGGTGCAGTTCTGGTATTATACCTTATTCGTCAACAATTCTTTCATAAAATTACTGTGACGTTGTTTTTCCTTCCCTAAAACATGCTTTGAAAGTCGCCGAAAAGTATGTCTATACATTGGTATTTTAGTGGTAAAATTTTGAGTTTACAGTAAAAATTTATGCTACCGGACCTGTATCTGAACAAATAAGGAAACTCTGTTATGATAATGACAGGTTTTTATATTTTTTGATCTTAATTTATTTTATACTTAAATTAAAAACGAGTTTAATATACACATAACCTATGGTCGTACTGTGTTAATTAATATAAAAAATGGTTTGGAATTATGATCACATTAAACTCTAAACATTTTTTTTTCTATTCTAATGTCTATAAAAACAATATTTTTTTTCAATTCTATTGTCTATACTTGAAGACCATTTTTTTTTGTTTTATTCTCTTTTTGGTTGTTCTATAAACAAAATTGATTTATGATATTTCCCAATTCTACAATCAAGACATTGACTAGTTACATAGTCCAGCCGTTAGTTCTATCCCTATTAAACGGTTACACCTTTGTAAACACGCCTATTCGTAAGCTCATTTTGAGATTTTTTTGGGGGAATATCACTTAACTCAATAAAAATTTGACTCGATAACAACAATGCAAATTATGTTAATTGAATGTAAATTGATGAGGTTATTTGTCAGATCAACTTAAAAAACATGCTGTCGAGAAAAACTCGGCTTATGATGATACTGACAGCTACAAGGGCAACCTTTTAAGTCTTTATGAACGACCACTAGGTGGCGCTATTAGTATTTTCGTAAAATTTGACATTTGTTATCGTGAAGAGTTACAGATTACAAATTGACCTAGTAGTCTCATAACAAGTGACGAAACTTGGATATATTCGTATGAACCGAAAAATAAGTAACAATCTATTGTTTGAGTGTTCTAAGATGAATCGAATCCCACAAAAGTTGTTCTTTCACGAAGCAATTCCAAGAAAATTATCGCTTCTTTCTGCGGTTGTACTGGATATGTTCCTTTGGAGAATCGAAGAACAGTTAATGCTGAATAGTATAAAACAGTTTGTTTAAAGAAAGTGATGGATTCATCCGTTACTTTGTGACAATATTACATTTTAAAATGTAATATAAACACCATTATACTTTGTTATTTGTCATATATATTGAATTTTTGGCATTACTACCGTTTCATAGTAACAGCTATATCTTCAGACGCTATGATTAACAAACTGAGTTAGTGCTTATATATAAATATAGTATAGCAATAACTATTAAAACTTTTACAATAACCCGCTGTAAAGTTAGTTTTTTTGGTTCTAAACCTAAGAAAAAAAAACGTTCAACATCAGGAATGTTTTTTTGTGAGACCCACAAGTGTAGGGCACTAACAGATAAAACCTCCTATGAAAATATACTTGTTAAAAATGATTCCATTTTAGTTTGGAGTTTTATAATTAATGAAAGAAGTACAATATTTTCATATATTTCTTTCACAGTATTTAGAGCTTGGTTGTTCTCTACATCAGTCAGTTTATATTTGGTTTTAGTTACATCTAAAATATAAGCTATAAAGTGATAGTTCATAAATGCCTGTTTATATCGTTTTTAAACAGTATCAAGCAGGGATAACGATAATTCTAATTCATCCTCCAATATACTACCCAATTCCTTCCATATTTCTACTACGTCCAATAGAAAACAATTTTTTCTTTGTAATTTATCAATTGCCACGGCTATAGGTTTCAAGATTTTCAGAGATTTATCAGCTGGTCTTTTAAGACCGATGTTTGAAACTTATTGATATATGGTTGAGACTATTTCTTTTCTATTTTCTTCACAAATTTTTAACAGTTTCTCCCATTGGCTTACATATACATCTAAACAATCTGCCATACTGTTCCATCTTACGTCACTCGGAAGTACTAGTGCTTTTCCATCAGCCTATTTGTACTTTGCTCCTGCCAAGTGGTTATATCTGAAATATTTAATGACTTGTGTAATATGTTCTTTAACGTCTCTTTTTTCTACGTCTTTGCAGAGTGGATTTAGAAGGTGAGCTGAGCATCTATATGTTATGACTCTTCCACTAATTTCCAACTTGTCTTCTATAGTTCTTCTCAAACTGCCATGTTAACTGCATTATCTGTTCCAAACGATTCAACGTCGCAGTTTTATTTAGATTGACAAGATGAAATCAAATGACAAGCAATCAGTTAAATAATCGCCAGTGTAAGGATTTCTCGAAATATCTATTGTTTCATATAATAATGCACGTCCATCTTCAGTAGTTATTATGGCGTAGACTACAGGCTCATTATGCACATTAGATCAACCACTAATCGACATGTTAATGTCCTCTCCAGAAAGATCTCCAAAACGTTTTGTTTTTTCATTATCATAAATTTGATCTAAAAGGGATTTAGAACTGTTTTTCCTGAGAGAGGACTATAACCAGGTCGTAACATTTCGATGCGGATTGTCGACACATCTAAAGCTACTGTTAGTTGCAAATACAGCTTTGGCAGTTTGTATGTCTATTTCTTACATTTTATTTGCAGGGGTTCGCACAACGCAGTTCCCTAAATTATCTGGGGAACTGGTTTTTCTTTTCTTAGAATTAATTAGTGAATCGGTAAATTGTATTACCTCGGGTAATGATGCAGACAAATCATTGGTTGGAAATGATCATTTTTAATAACTACTGGTTGAACTTGTCGAAGCCGCACTGCTTGGAATATATGCGTTGCTTGAGTTTTCATTTTCCCATTTAAAAAAACATTGTAAATGAAATAAAAGCGATTACTCACAATTCATCTGATTGTAGAATTGCTAGTTTTGGGGCTTTTTAGATGCTTAAAAAAGGGACTTACGCGTCTTTTGAAGACACTTTTTTTTTCTACGTTTTAACCATTTAGAAACCTCTAAAACATGTTCCTCGGCAGGCAGATAAAATTGCGAAAAACTTGGAAAAATTGCGTTCATTTCAAATTTAAATGCTTGTCAAATTTCGAGATTTGGAGCTTTTTAGATATTTTGCATATTTTTAAGACACGCCATTCCTTTTTTAAACGTCTCAGAAGTTCTTAAGTCTCGAGATTTGACAAGCATTTAAAGTTAAAATAAACGTAGTTACTATTTAGATTATTTATACTAATATAAAGAAGCATCTTCAAAGCCGCACAATTATTTTTTTGAACGTCTAAAACACTCGCGATTCTCAAGGCGTTTAAAGTTAGAGTAGTTGCACGCCCTTGCATTACAATACTTTTTAAATGGAGAAAGCAGCACAATGACGCAAGTACAATTACTAGCTTTACCTATATTATCTATAGAATGCGAGAGAGCTAAAAAAATTGATATGTCTACTCACAAAAGAGTTTGCAAATAAAAAGGCTTTCATTCAAATCAATGTAAATCTATTTTTTTTTTGTCAAATAACATTATTTTTTTTATGTGCCCTTAGAAAATTATTACTTGCATTAATACATAAGTTGTCAAGAACATACCCCAGGCACAGCAAGTATGATCGTATCGGGCTATGTGGGTTCAGAAGTTTGTTTTGGTTTAAAATTTAGCTCCCTTTTCAAGTTTTCCGAGTAGCGATAAACAAACATTGATATCACTGCTCGTGACATATGTGGGTGTAGTTGTAAAGCTTTCGTTTTGACCTACTTATGAAGACTTGCTCCGCCTGCCTGTCTGCTGTGTAACGAACGTCGATTTCGCCGCGCGTGGGGTATGTGGGTTTGGGAGCCTGGGTTTTAGCTATACACTTTTAAAAATCTGTTCAGCTCGCCTGTCTACTGTGTATCGATCTCGCTTCGCGTGGAATATGTCGGTTTAGGTGCTTAGATTTTTGTCTTAAGATCTCGTTTCGCCCACCTGTCTGCTTTGTACCGATTATCGAACTTGCTGCGCGTAGGGTATGTGGGTTTGAGAGCTTGGGTTTTGGCTTAAAATCTTGCTTCGCTCGTCTGTCTGATATATAACGATTATCGATTTCGCAGCGCGAGGCGTATGTGGATTTGGAAACTTGGGTTTTGGCTACACATTTTTAAAAAGTCGCTCCCCTTGCCTGTCTGCTGTGTAACGAACGCCGATCTCGCCACGCGTGGGGTATGTGGGATTAGGAGCTTGTCATCTAAACGTCATATTATGATTAATGAATGTCATAAACAATCTGCGTTACAGTTTATTTAGCATTTGAACCCAGTTATATTTCTTAATTAAAAAGAAACCCCCATATATTGCCCTCGATTCAAGAGTTTTAAGCTCGGGTGCATCAAACCCTGAGTAACTCCGAGCAAATCTGAATAAAGCGGTTAAAGTGTTAATTTGAACGCTAAATAACCTCCAAATTATTTTTTTTTTGGAATTTGTGTTTTTAATATGCATAGCAAAACATATTAAGGACGAAAAGGTAAAAATATTATTTTATTACTTATTAGTTTTGAATTTTGTCTGGTGTCATGGCATTTTTTGGCAATAAATATTTCGCAATTCGTTAAAAAAAAACTCTAAATGTAAGTCTGATATCTTGTGAAATAATCTTATTTTTGTGTCTCCATTTCATGTATAAAATGTTTTTTACCCAAAAATAGCATCTAAAAATGATAACTGATAGATTTCATCTATGACTGATAGCTGCTAGGGCTTTATACACCAAATATTTTTATTGGTGCTTGAGGGGTAAGGGGAAAGCAGATCTGACAAGCGCCGAGGCATAATGCACTACTTGAATCAAGCAAGCGCTTCTTGCACCTGTACAGCTCCGAGCTGTTCATGCCATTGAATCGAGGGCAGTAATTGAGATTTTCGCGGGGGGAGGAAGGAGGTTTTAGCTAGGCCAATGTTGCAATGTACTGCTTTAATAAATATTCTCAATCATAATAATGTAATCGCTAAATTGTCAGCCAATTGAAGCAGGCTAGTAATTGTTATTAAACTTAATTTGTCATGTCATTATGAATCATAAAACAGTGAGTGATAAAAAGTGTAATGTACGTATATGATATGACTGTCAGCAGTAAATTCATAACATGTCCGAATTATTTTAAAATTTTAAATCAAAACTGCATTTTTTCATATAAAGTGAACCTGTTTTATAAAATATAAATAAGAATAAGGTTGTTTTTTGACCAAATGTATTGAATTAAATTTCTACAAAGGCCTTTTACTCTTTAGTCTTGCAATTATGATTTGGTCCAGTATTTATATAGTTATTAGTTGTTTACTAAGTATTAAAGTATTTGTTATATATCTCGTCATTTATTATATATTCTGAAAATTTTAAATCTTATTTTAGTCTATAACTTTTGCATTTTTTTATCATTAAATTATATTGTTTTCATCGGCTTTTTTTTCATGCCTTACAAACTTATTATAATTTTATATTCCATAAGAATAAATAAAACATGTATATATCTGTAGTTTAGTAGTGATATCTTTGAATTTACAAATAGAGTAAAAAAGGTGCATTTTTAAAAAGAGATAAATGTTTCAAAATTTAATGCCATAATGAACATACCGTAGTAAGATCAGTTCTGAATTGCTTTGTCTGCATTACTATTAGTTTTTGAACGACTTTGTGTATTTGCTGCTAAAATAAGTAAATAGTGGATGAAAGAAGGAAGGCATTAGCACACCAGTGTCATCAGATATTTTTGCGATATGATTTATTTATTTAATTTATTGTTTTATAATTGTGTTAAATGAGTAAATAAGTAAGAAAAATAAAATGTATAAAGGGTAACGAAAAAAATGTTAATTTTTAAAGTAATTGGAATGTGACCAAATAAATATTCTTATCTTATTTTTGATGATTATATATTCTTTGTTGTTAAAAAATCGTAAGGACTTATTTTAGAACTGAATCTGCGGAAGGTTTAATTATAGTTTAAATTTGAGTTATGTTCCTAATGCTGTTCACGAACACTCTAAATAAATAGTTCGCGTTCCAACATAACTCAGTTCTAAGTACTAAAATAATATTGTTTTGAGTTTAAATACTCGGGAACATAAATATAAATTATCATGTCAAAATCAATGGTCATGTAAGCCCTTTTAATGATTTCATATTTCTCAGTACCATAAAAGTACGATCAACAAAACTAAAAATAAAAGTATCTTTTATCTAACAAATAACGATTCTTCCAGCTTCGGTTGAACTCCATCAAAAAACTGTCCACAATAGCGCTAGCTCTTGGAGTGGAACGAACAAGAACTGAGCTGATTCCGTTCCTGACCGAGACCATTTATGATGAAGATGAAGTTCTGTTGGCACTTGCTGAACAACTCGGTCAGTTTATCACGCTTGTCGGAGGACCTGAGTATGCCTATTGTTTGCTGCCACCATTGGAGAGTTTGGCAACAGTTGAAGAAACTGTAAGTTCCATAGTTGTGGATTTTTATTTTCTTAAAGATGAATAAAAATAAATCTATTATTTTACTTATCTAGAACTTATCAGTATAAAGAATAATAAAAGAATTTTATTTTCATTTTGCAAAAACTACAAATATTTAAAAGTTGTGAATATGCACCTTACTAATTGCTAATGTTTCTGTGTATTAATCTAATAAAAGATTGAGAGCTTCTTTATTTTAATATTTGACATTTAACTTTTTTTTTTTGATAGGTTGTTCGAGATAAAGCAGTTGAATCTCTTAGGGCTGTGGCTCAACATCATAGCCCTGCTGATTTGGAGACCCATTTTGTACCACTCGTTCAAAGATTGAGTGCAGGAGATTGGTTTACATCTAGAACATCTGCATGTGGACTTTTCTCGGTAGATATATATTTACTAAAACTGTTTATAATTTAATACCGATATAATAATCATAGAAATAACAGCCAGATTCACTAAAAAGGTTTCACTTTTAAACTCGATCTTGTTGCCATGGAAGTTGAACCTCCTAGTTTGTCAGTTTTATTTTAATACTATTGTTATAATTTGTTATATATGCCAACAAACTAATCTTTTGTATAGAAAAATTAAGGATAAAAACCTATACATAAAGCCTTGAAATCGGTAAGAGAAATAGTTATATCCTAAAACTAAACAAAATTTTATTTATAATTTATATTATATATGGCGACAAACAAATCTGTAGAGGGAAAAAATTAGGGATATAAGCCCAGAGATAAAGCTTTGGAATTAGTTAGAGGAATAGTTGCCTCCTGAAACTAAACAAAATATTCCATTTTGTTGGGTTCAGCAACAAAAGAAAACTGTTTTTTTTTATCTTGCATTTGTAAGGTTCTAAACTTCATTGACTTGTTGTAGGACTATCTAATCTCCTTACTGTCAATTTAATACTAATTTTTAAGTCAGACCATATTAGTGAATTTGGAGATACAACTTTTAGGTCTACTAGTTACTATTTGTTACTAGTTACTTAATTGTTATCTTGTTCTTGCTAATAAAAACTTAACATGTCTAATCATACCAAAACTGTGTTTATTTTAACAACTCCTGCAGGAGTTGTATTCCAGTAGGTTCAAGACATTAGCTTGGTTTAGTTAAGACATAAAAGTTATCAAATAATTTTGATTGGTTTTTTAGGTTTGCTACCCAAGAGTATCTGCAGCTATGAAAGCAGACTTAAGATCTCATTTTAGGGGATTGTGCCAAGATGACACCCCAATGGTGCGCCGTGCCGCAGCTACTAAACTAGGAGAACTTGCGCAGGTTGTTGAGTTGGAGTACCTTAAGTCGGATTTAATTCCTAAATTTGTTAACTTGGCACAAGATGAACAGGTAAATAGACGAGACATTTTTAACATATATAATGTTGTATTTTCATTCTGTTATCTACCAATACCGTTTTATGGTTTTACTTAATTTGCCTTTTTTCTAAGGATTCTGTAAGACTCTTGGCAGTTGAAGCATGCGTCAGTATTGCCACTCTATTATCCCAAGAAGATGTTGAGCAGCTAGTAATGCCCACGCTAAGACAGTGCACAGGTAAATATGTTTTATTCATTATTCATAAATAATTGATTTATCAGTATATGCTTTAAAATAAAGTAAAACTACTATAATTTTTTTATGTTAAAATGCAAAAACTGGTATCACCTAATTATTTTAATTAAAAGTAATAAAAATTATGCGACACCAGCCATATAATATTGTTTTGAATTGTTACATTAGGAGATACATCTTGGAGAGTGCGTTACATGGTAGCAGACAAATTCACAGAGCTCCAAAAAGCTGTAGGGCCAGAAATAACCAGAACGGACTTGGTTCCTGCTTTCCAGAGCCTACTGAAAGATACAGAAGCTGAAGTCAGAGCCGCGGCGGCCAATAAAGTTAAAGATTTCTGTCAAAATTTGGATAAGGCACATCAAGAAAATATTATAATGACAAATATATTGCCCTGTGTAAAAGAATTGGTAAGTTACTAATTGTTCAAAATCATATTTTGTTTAGTAGAAAATTCACTCATCACAAATTTATTACAGTTACTATTCTGTTTTTCTAGTGTTGTTAAAATTTTATTTCATTGAAATTGCAATTTCCTTTAGGTTGCGGATCCAAATCAACATGTTAAATCAGCTTTGGCGTCGGTAATAATGGGCCTTAGTCCTATTTTAGGGCGTCACAACACAATTGAACACCTTTTACCCCTCTTCTTGACCCAATTAAAAGATGAATGTCCTGAAGTCAGATTAAACATTATTTCAAATTTGGATTGTGTAAATGAGGTAAGCAAATCTATATATGTACATATAAATAAAATTGAACCGTCTAGCTGTATGGTCTAATCTTCGCGACAGCTACACCAATTTTGATGAAACTTTACAAACTGCAGAGGGAAGTTGTCAGGAGTCATATAGGTTACTTTTTTTTTTTAAATTGTTTATTGTATTTTATTATAATCAAAGAAAAATTGTTTCTACCGATAAGGTAAAAGAAATAATCGATGGATATTATGGTTTATCGTTAGTTTCGACAATTAAATAATGTTTATAACAATTGTATTTATTATAAACAGTTAAAAATAGTTAGATATGGCTAACATTACCGGAATATGATGGATAGCGATTCTGCATTAGTTTTGAAAATTAAATATTTTTTATAATAATTGAATTTTTTATAAACAATTAAAATAGTTTCTATCAATAAGATGAAAGAGATCATCTCTTGATGTGATTAACATTGTAGAAAAATGATCTTAGAAGATCCTTTTATTAGTTTTGACAAATAAATATTGTTTATAGCAATTCAATTTGTAAATGAAATATTTAGGTAGCGTATGTCCGTTTCGTCCATGACTTTCTGCTATCTTATATTAGTTAGTAGTTATTCTATAAACCTATAAATAATACCCACTGAGACAAAGACACTCTGGAAGTCTGATCGATCTTCTTAGGCTCTTGCAGTACTCGTGATCAACAACTACAAGTTATTATAGCTTACCAATATGACAAACACAACTTCAAGACTCTGGAAAGCTGTTATCTAACTGATCAGATCATGCATCCTGTTGTAAACCTCTCACTTCAATGCGTCCGCGAGGTTAACATGAAAGTTTTTATTAATTTAAATTAGGGAAGTTTCTCAAAATCCTTTAATCTATTTAACTAAAATAAGTAAAAACGTATTTATTTACAATGAAAAACTTAACTTCATAAAATAATCCCAAAGAAATTAAAATAAGTGCTCTTGTGGGTCGTTATTTTAATCACCATGTAATAAACCCAATTTTGAAAATAATACGTTAAAAAGATTAATCATGAGAAAGAATAAAAACATGAATATCTCCTTGACTTTTCTGAACATAAGTAAATAGTCAAAAATAAAAACTTTAATCAAACCGGTTATAAACGTAGCTTTCTCTAACAGATTTCAGAACGTCCGCCTGTAACGAATTCCAAGTCGTAAATACTAATAATGACTTTTTAAAGGTACAACCAACCTTTACAACTCTAAGAACCCCTGCTTATTCGCGTTAGTACCACCCCGCGTTCATTTTCACCAATCGAACGTTACCTCGCGGCACATCGACGCTCCCACAGGGTGGTTCCGTACCCGAAAGATTAAACTTACGTCCTTCCCATCTGACACAATCATTTTAAAACTAATCATTTTATACAAAAAAAATTAATCCAACTGTTCTACGTCTTCCTATAATAAAAGTTCCTGTCTGCGACTATACAAAAAATCGTACTCCCTCTTTTAGCTTTTTCTCACATTTTACTGGTTCTTATTTTTGTCAAATAGATTCAAAAAAAATGGTCAAAAGACGGAGGAGCTTTGTACATATAAAGAAATAATTATATTGCATTGTAGCCTTTTTATTTATTTTTTTTTTTCCTTATAGTGGAAAAATTTGCTCAATTTAGAAAGAATTCTCCCTTAGTGATCCCGACCTCATGTTGATTATGAACATATAGTTTCTTTGGCATATTTATCTTAAAATATTAACGAGGGTACGGCTCTTTCGGTATTATGTCCCCTTAAATTGTCTAGGTTTATCTGTTTTCTAAAAAAATATATAAACAACCCCAAAAATAATAAAATTGAGTCCGTCTAATTTGACAGCCGAATTTTTTTCCTTCAATAGTCCGAAGCCACATACAATGCGACCAAAAGAATTCCTCCATTGAGTGGAATATATTTTAAATTAATCGATACAAAATAAATATAATTTGTAACTAACATTGGTTCCCTTTTACATGTTTCTACTGATTAAATTGAAAAGATTATCACTAGATACGTTAAACATTGCCGGAGCATAATTGTAAACGAGTCTGCATTGATTTTAACAATTAAATATCATTTATAACAATATGATTTGTTATAAAAATTAAATAACAAAAAGAGGAAACTCTCATACTTAACAAACTTTTATTTCCCGTTTCACGTGGATGAAGTCGCGAGTAAAAGCTAGTCAAAAATAAGAAAGCTATTACACCTTTCAAAAATTTTATTTTTACGGTTTGTTATAAATTTAGCAGTTATGATAACAACACATGATAATAAACATTTGATTTGACAAAAATTTTTTTTAGGTTATTGGTATTCAACAACTTTCTCAGTCACTTTTACCTGCGATCGTGGAATTAGCGGAAGATTCAAAATGGAGAGTTCGGTCAGCTATCATTGAATATATGCCATTGTTGGCTGGACAGCTTGGTAAGTAATTCAAAGAAAATTTGTATTTATTTATCCCAAAAATTAGTAAATTAAGTTAACATAATCAAGATTTGGCTAATGTGGAAACTGATAAATGAAACTTATATTTTAAACGTGACAGTCTCTAGATATTAAAATTATTGTTTTTTCTTCTTATTCTTTATTTTAATATTTTTGCTTATTTTGTCAGGCAGAGAATTTTTTGATGAAAAACTAAATGCCCTATGTATGACCTGGCTCATGGATCATGTTTTTGCTATTCGAGAAGCTGCCACTCTAAACCTTAGAAAATTGGTAGACCAATTTGGAGCTGAATGGGCTGAATCTACCATCATACCTAAAGTATTAGCCATGTCAAGAGACCAAAATTATTTATACAGGTAAATGATCCACTCTATATAAAGTTTATCCACTCTTATTGCTTCGTTTTAAATATCTTTTTTATTTTTTTCTAGAATGACCTGCCTATTTTGCATCAACGTCCTAGCAGAGGCCTGTGGTAGTGACATAACGACGCGACTGTTGCTCCCCACTGTTTTAAGTATGGCAAATGACAAAGTCGCAAACGTGCGGTTTAACGTAGCAAAAACCCTCCAAAAAATCGCTCCACAGCTTGATCAGGCTGTTATACAACCCCAGGTAAGTTACAAACAAGATAGAATATGTATTTTAAGTCGGAAAACAAATTTTCGATTTTATGAATATGTGTAAATCTTTTGAATAAACTAAATGGCTTCAGATACTGACTGACGCTTCTTTAATTCTTAAGTAGGTCCTATCGCTGCCCATGTTAAATAAAAAATATTAGATCATAATGAAAATCAGTTTTTTTATAATAGTTAGTCTTAATTTTTTTTCTTATAATAGTTTGAGTTGGTGCGTGTCCAGTGAGATATATTTAACTTATTGAAATCCAGCTCTATTTCCATAGTATTTTATCATATTAATTATGTTAAAATGGTGTAATGGTAGAAATATTATTACAACTCACCCCAGAACATGGAGTGTTTCATGGATGTAATGGTTCTTTGTTGAGATCAAGGAGCAGACAGTTTGCATGGAAAGTAAGTAAAAGTTGAAATTAAACTGAGAAGTTTTGCTTTGATACGGTAAGCTACAAAAAGAGGTTAACTCTGTGTGAAAAATTTAATCAAGACATACAAAGTCTCGACGTCTTAAATACTAGTTTGAAAGATAAAAATGATTATATAGAACGATTAAAAAGAAGAACTGATTATTCTACAAATGAGGCTTTTGATGCAGAAAAAGAATATAGGCAAAAGACTGGAAAATATGAACATAAACAAAATTTTAAATAGATTAAAAAATTCACATATACAAACCATAATTACATAATTAAACCAGGTGTGTACTTTATGAATATTAATAATATAAAAGAACTTACTAAAAATTTACTTTAGACGATTTTATTATCATAATGGCAAGAAAGAATGACTTTTCAAATTTTCGATTACCATTGTTTGGTAGGGCATACTAACATAATTTTGGCAAATTCACCTTATGCTAGTTATAAAAATACTGAAGTCGGAAAGTTCGTTGTAGACTTCAATGATAATTTAAGTAAATATATATCGTCTAGGCATAATATTCATCGTAGCATTATGAAAGTTTTAAATGTTAACTAAATGATCATTAAAAACAAAAATAGCAGGTGATGGAATTACAAACTAGAAAAATAGTGACAATTTTTAGACTAAGTCCAATTCTAAATAGGGGAGATGGGCATAGTAATGGTAAGACTGATAATAGTAATTACGCTAATAAGAATAAACTAAACAAAAACTCTTATTATGTTAAAACGCACAAAATTTACCTATTCACTTTGATGAGATTAACAATTTAATTGTACAAAAAAGGCCCGAGATAAATTGTATTTCAGAAACACATTTAACTAGTGAAATTTATGATGCCGAGAACTACTCCATTTTAGAGCTGACAGTGAGAGTATATGGTGTATTTCGGGGGTAATGTTACAGTGATTGAGTACCAGAGATTATGCGAGCAAAAAACATACTGGTTTTTGTCGACCAAGATTCGTTTAAACAATAGGATGTTTATTATTGTATGTTTGTATAGATCTCCAAATGGAAGCTGTCTGGTTCTTTTGGATTCCTTTGAGAACTAGCGTGAGGAAAACATCCGTGATAAAAACTGTCAAGTAATTATAATTGGGCATTTTAATATTGATTGGAATGCTGACAACACCTACAATTTAAGGTTGACAGTTTGTGGTTGATGCAGGGTTGAAGAATGTGGTTGCAGAGTGTACTCGGCCTCGTGCAAATGATGGGACTTTAATATATGTAATAAATACTAATCATTTTGAACAGAGCGCGGCTCAAGTCATAAAAATAACCAGAATAAGAGATTATTATATAATTTTCCTTTACTTAACGGCTTTAATCTAGCAAAAACCTTTAGAAATAAGAAGTAGAGGTAGAAAGATTAATTATAGTATTGTAAATGATAAATTATCCTTGATGAACTGGAACTCTAACATATTTGATATTAACCTCAAATACCAGTACTTTTACTCAACTTGGATGAATATTTTTAATGTGTTGCACCTAAAAGAACTCTTAAAATATTTCAAAAATATAAGGAATGGTGGAATGATGGAGTTAAGGCTACTACAAATGCTAGAGATGTTAGTTACAAGCGGTATGTTAATTCTGAAACATCCGAGGATTTGAAGGTCTACAAACAAAAATAAATGTTACCAGTATTGAAGCAATAGTCAGGGACATAGATGAATCTGGACTAGATTTTCCAATTTTACCTAGACATAAAAACTTTAAGCTTGTTACTCTACAGGAACTTCTGGAGATTGTTTTTGACCTACCAAATAAAAATGGATGAGATGACATAAATGTTGTGTTTTTAAAGAACTGCTTTGATAATGTAGCTTTACCACTTCTTAATTTGGTAAATACGGTACTTTTAGCAAGTAAAGTGCCTGATGAATTGAAAATATCGACTATTGTGCCGGTTCCTAAAGTAAATAATTGTCACAGGGTCGTTGATTTGCGACCTGTTAACATGCTTTGTTATATTGAAAAAATCATGAAAAGAGTAGTGATGAAACAACTGTTTCATTCATAGAAGCCAAAAAAATTATAAATAGTATGCAATCTGGTTTTCTGGGTAAGCATAGCTGTGAAACTGCAGTGCAGTATGTCGTTAATAACTGGAAAAATAATTTCGATCAAAACCTTATTATGGGTGCTGTGTTCCTGGATTTGAGGAGGGCCTTTTGAGACTTTGAA
Organism: Diaprepes abbreviatus; assembly: GCA_034092305.1. Lineage (NCBI taxonomy): Eukaryota > Metazoa > Arthropoda > Insecta > Coleoptera > Curculionidae > Diaprepes > Diaprepes abbreviatus. The sequence goes on from JASJET010000103.1 coordinate 27,050,626, forward strand.
TAGCGAAAGACTGCTTAAAAAATTAGAACGTGTCTGTTTCATGGGTGGAGTGTTGGAATTTATGAATAATTACTTAATTAATAGAAAATAAAGATGTTATAATTGATTAGATTTTCAGATGTCCAGTATTAAAGAGACAAACACAAACTTCTGTATTCTTTAAAGGTCTAAACAGTTTTAATCAATTGCCCACCAATATTAAATTTTTTAAATCTGTAAGTTTAAACAATGTCTGAAGCAGTATTATTTAAATAGGGCCTGTCCCTGAGGGACATGTATTTTCTATATTTTTTTTGTTTTTGAATTTGTGTCAGTTTAATTTGGAATGTCAACTGCACAACTTGACGATGCTGTCGTCTGTAAAATTTTAAAATATGAATTTAGTTTTTAAGGTTTGTGTGCAATTATATTAGTCTACGGCTAAATAAAAGATTCATACTATCGCGGAATTTCAATTAACTTGGCCATGTAAAATTTTGAGACATCAATTTTCAAAAATGTAAAAATTTGGACAGGGTCTTATGGGAAATCAGGATCTTGGCTCTTTCATTTCAGTTATACTACCATTTGTCAATTAGATGAGGTTGAAAAAAATTAAAAATTAGCTTTTTAAAACATACAGATTTCTGTTTTTGCAATACAATATGTAGTTTATCATGGGGTTTACTGAAATTTGAATTAAAAGAAACAACATAAAATTTAAGAATAACATGCACTAAAATGGAGTCGAAGCGTTTGGCAATGTTGCATGAACGCGCACTTCAGATCTTTGAATACATTCAGTATGAAAACTTTGATCCATGTATTATCTTCTTTATAACTACTTGTATGAACCAAGTTTATTTTACATGAAAAATACTCATCCAAAAATTTTTATTATATTATATTTTTTATTTAACATGGGCAGTGACTGGACCTTCTTGATATACTTTCTTTGCCGTTATTGTACTATTTGGAAAGTATTTTAGTATAACCTGACTGTAGTGCTTTGACATAATCTCTTATAAAATTAACTAACAAAGTGATTTCATATTCAGTCTCAATTTTTCTAGGAAGGGAAAAGTCGCTCATAACCCCTAAATATTTTAGAGCAAAATCGACATTTGTTTTCTTGATTTTAGTCTTATTTATTTTGGCTCGTGAGACGTTGAAGGCGGGCATAAAGCGCCTTAAGTCAATTTTATTCTTGTTTACCCTTCAGTTACGTGTCATTGTTTTATTTTATTGACTATTTTTAACGCTAATTTCAGAAACACAGGTGAAACGCGCCTGTTCAGTCTGTTGTTACTTTTTAATTAGAGATTTTTTTAAAGTAATTTAGATAAAACATACTTAAAGAAATGTTGAATAACACTTTACACCACGTAGATCATCGGTTCCCAACGGAGACGGTAATGCCCTCCAGTGAACGGCAGTAGGCCTAGGAGCAAATCGAGGGGGTTAAAATGGTTCAGATGGGCCGTGACGTATTGATGGTATTAATATTTGAAATTTTTCATCTTACTGTTGCCGCACTAGTTTTAAAAAATAAAATTTGGCATTAAAATTCGTTTCAGTTTTATCCGTAATAAGTTTGTGCGAGCTGGTAAGCCGTGACAACTACTATGCGATTCACGCAATCTAGCTAGCTAAGATGTTAAGACAGGAATATAAAAGCGTTTGTTTATAGAGCGACTACGCGGTAGAGTTCCAGAAATTCGTTTCGTTACTTGTTGTGTACTTTGCTAATAACACTTATGTGTTAGTGATACATGATATGCTATTAATCATAATAAATAATATAAAGGTGAACCGTTGATAAGTAAATCTATTGAAATCGTGGCAAAATTTGTCTTTCATAATGTCTCAATCTACAACAGATCACAAATCTCTGAGCTTGGCGATTTGCGACTGCTGTCAAAATTAGAATCCAACTAGCTCATTATTGTTTTTGTTACTTATTGTTTTTTATGTCAATTTCTAATTCATAATAAACATTTTTCTAATACATTTAATAGTGTTTTAATTTTTAATACGAAATTTTACTTTGAGAAAGGGGGGCGTTGGATTTACTTTTTTTTTTTCAGATGAGGCGGCGGTCTAGACAAGGTTGAGAACTTATGGCGTAGATAAAAGTAGTTTGTCTGACAGGGTGAAAAAACTCGAAAACATGATCAAAACATTTCCTAAACATGATTTTCTTTATATTACTGAAATATATAATTTTATTGTGGCGCGTTAACTTTTTCGACTTATGACTAAATTTAGTAATAAAGTTTTTTTTTTAATTATTTTATGCACCATGGATGTATGTGCAGTGATATTACTTACTTATCTAATTTCTTTATTTCAAAACATAATACAAGAAATATAACTATAACATGGAATGAAAATACGTCATTAAAAAAATATGTTCCGAATTTGTTTCATAGGTTTACATTTACATTCCAAAATATTCATTCATGCTATATGGCTCCAATTCTATTAATAGTTTCTTAACCTATGTTTTAAAGCTTTTCTACGAATTTATACGTTTAACCCTATCAAAAAGCTTATTATACCACTTTAAACACTTAGTGAATAGACATTTCAGTTAGCGTTAGTCGATGTATGGGATAATTTACATTTGACATTCTTGTGTTGTGTTCATGATCTGTTGACTCTGTAAATAGGTTTCTGTGGTTCAAGAACATTAGACGTTCAAATACATATGATGCATATACAGTTAATAAATGCATGTTTTTAAATACTGATCGACATGACTACTTAAAACCTATTTGTTTAATAATTCTTATTATTCTCTTGTAAATGATGAATAAATTTTGAATTTGGCTATCACTACCCCAAAATATTTTATATTTTAGTAAGGCCTCAAAGTTAGAAAAATAGTGTGTTCATTCATGTATTTCTGAGTGACCCAAATATTATAACAGATTATATTTAGTTTTTTTTATGAGACTTTTGATATAAATGACTAATTCAAATGTTCATGTGTTTGAATCCCTAAAAATTTTCTATTTTCAGAAAAAAATAAGTTCTCGTCATTAGGTTTATGCACTTTGGAGAGTTTTGTTTTAAATAAAAGTAATTTCGTTTTGTTAGTGTTTAGTTTTTAAATTTTTGTATGAAAACCATTCTATTACCTTTTAAAGAAAGTTTTTACTTTTATCATCAGCCGATTAATATTTTTACCTCCCATCAGAAGTGTCTTCGACATGTTTCACAATTTCATGATCAGCTTCAATTATATTGTTGAGATCGTTAACAAAAATAATAAACAGGATTGGCCTTAATATATTATCTTGCGCGATGCCAATATTATTTATTAAAATTTCGGAATAATAAACTTATTCTTTATATAAGATCATAACTTTCTGTTGTTTTTTACTGAGATATGATACTAACTACACATGAGCTTTCCTTTTTATCCCATACATATATAGTTTCTTAAACAATAAATCAATGTCTAAACAGTCATAAGCGTTTGACAAATCCAAGAACATTCCTTAAGTTACATTTCCATTTTCTAAGTGATACATAACGTCTACACAGTCATAAGCGTTTGACAAATCTAAGAACATTCCCAACGCTACATTTCCATTTTTTAAATGATACACAACTGTTTGAATAAATTGAAAAAGTGTCTTTATTATTGATTTTTGTTGTAAATACCGATGTTGAGTTTTGCTAAAAACATTGCAACGTGTTAAAATTGCGTTACCCTTGAGCACATTGCCATCTCAAAGAGCTTTGAAAACCTGTCAGTAAACTTGTGAGTTTATAATTATCCATTTGTTCTGGAACGCCCTTTTTATATATTGGCTTTATGAATATCACTTTTAACTTTTTTGGGAATGATCCATACTTAAAAGAGTTATTTATTATATTGCACAAAATATTCTGCATTGTCAGACAATTTTACAATACTGGTTGGGATCTGATCTATGCAACAATTATGCTTGTTTTTTATGGTTTCTGCAATATTAATTCTTCTTTTGTTATTGATGGTCCAGAAAATGTTAAGAACCTCAAAAACACGATGTAAACATTTCCAAAAAAAATTTTTTGCGTAGTGAAATATGCTATTTTATCTAGGCGCGTTTTTTTCAACCTCCATCCAACCAATCATTACTATATTCAGCAATAAATTTTTTTAAAAATTATTTTATGCACCATGGATGTTTGTATAGTGTTATTAAGCTGGCAAGTTAGGGAAACAGTTTTACCTGTGGATGGGGCTGTTCATTAGACTTGGCCTTCAGGCCAAATATCAACTTGATTAATACGAAAATAAATATGAATTAAAAATGCTATAACTTGTCTAGGTTTCTTGACCTTTTTTCTAGTTATGTATGTAATTGTAAAATTGATTGATCCCTGAATTTCCCGATTTATAATATTACTTATTTACTTTTAGGTTAAGCCAATTTTAGATAAACTAAATCTCGATGGAGACGTAGACGTCAAATATTCAGCATCAGAAGCGATCACAGGCATAGCCGGTAAGTGTTAACGGACAGGCAAATTGCAACAACCTGCTGACTAGAAATAGGATCATTTTTATAATGTAAGAAACGTTAAGATATTAAATTTTTATGAATAATTTAAAGAGTTTGTTTTTATTTGGAGTAAAAATATTGTTAGTTAGCATATAGACTCAAGTTTGAACTGTTGAAATGAAAATTTCATTTTCGAATCGGTTAAAATAAAATTTCTAGGTATTATAATATTTATTTTGAGTACTTAAGAATAGTTGTAGTAAGTATCGACTTTTATATATTTATATTTTTGAAAATCTTTATGTTAATATTCTATAGAACTTTTGCTTTTATGGTCTATATTTTAATCGTAATAGTTTTATGCTAAATTATTGTCTTTTTAAATATAATGGTACTTAGAACTTTTTGATAATAGTTAAATGAAAGACGCCAGTAAACATTTTTTTAAATCCTATTGATAAATATGACAGTAAATCTTTTTCGTTTCGTCAGTTTTAATCTGCCACAATGTTTAAAACAGGGTTCTTAGCTAATCGGAAAACCTAGAAACTTCAAAAAACCTTAGAAATTTTAAGACCTCACAGAATTTTTGATAATCATGCAAATAAAACTTGATCTCTGACTATTATTCTCGTATTGGTAACAAGCCATTAAAACATTGACAATTTAAAATAAGCTTAATACAATTATTAACATTTATTTTATTTAACTATGAAAATTCTTTAAAAAAAAAAACTTGAACGCTGAGTATGAATTTTGTCACTCTTTGTAGAATACCGTGTTTTACTTGTTTGCGCAGTCATAAATTGTCCCTACAGAAAAATTAAGCTGTGCCTGAAGACAGGCTTATTTTTAAAATTTTTGTAATGTAATCTTTTGTTACAATCCCTCATTGGGCTCCTTACGTCACATCATGGTTTCAAATCATTCAAGATCAATCCCCTTTACGAATCCAAGCGTCCTTGTTAACTCAAGTTGCCTGACTGTTTCAGGTGAAAGATCTTTGCCTTAGTCCTTTGAGCGCTGGGTACATGGAACAATTTCGTCCTACAGATACCATATATTTCAATAATCTCGACACAATTCGCAGTTCTTTCCACGGAGAGAAGCTCTCTTAGTAAGTCGCGCATAAGGTCCAGTTATCTGTTCCTTGGTCCATCTCATTGCAGAAACCTCTCTCCACGATTCAATAAATTTACTTTTCAGCAATAGTTTTAATTACCTAACGGTAATGGAAACAGGTAGAATTGGTTGATGTCCAAATAGTTTAATCGCGGACCTCATGTTTGCCAGACGATCTGCTTCGTCGTTCCCCAGTAACCTGGACTCCTCACTAGTTTGATTGTACAGCCGTTCTTTGTTTCTCGATCTAGTACATCCTTGCATTCGGATACCAGTCCTGAAGTTATAATAGACTTCAGTGCCATTATTGCAGCCCTACTGTTTAAGCATATATTTTTTTACTTATTTTTATTTATGTCCCTCTCACAAAGATGGCCCCATTGCAGAATACCATAAACGTCTGCCTTAAATATCATTGCATGTTGTCCAAGAGAGTAAAACTCTAACACCTGTACTCCTACCGAACATTATAGCTCTTTCATCCTGTCGAGATCCATCCGTAAACCACTATCATCCATTTCTTGGAAGAGTTTGCTCCTTTGCTCTGCTTGACAGAAGTATCTCGAGCGAGAGTGGTTAGGTTTCAAAATCTGCATCTTCTTTATTTTTAGGATTAAGTTGATATCAATTTTAAACATTTCGAGACCCATAATAGACATTTTGTTAGAATCCCGTTTTTGGTATCTAAAGGTTATTAGCATTCTAGATTCATAGTAATCCCCTAATTCACTAACTGCTCTAAGCTGATAATAAAACAATTGCAATAATAAGCCGACCAAGTTTTGAACCTTACAAATACAAGAATAAAAAATCATTTTATTAGCTCCTGTTTTATGTGGCCTTTTGGTAGTCCACAGAAAGGTTCCAAGCCAAGAAAAGTAGTTTTTGCCCTTCTTTTGCAAGGCGCGTCCGCATTTCCCTTATACCTTGGCACCCACATCAGGATTACCCCTGTTGATCCTTGCCAATTGTCTTAGGACTTACCTGCAGTCCCTAGTCTACTTAGACTCGTAGGTACTTGACCTGAGAGTTTTCAGCGCTACTTGGCTCTCTGAGAATATGTATATTTTGGCCTTCTTAGTGTTGCTATTGGGACACTCGTCAGCGCAGATTTGGATTGATTTTATTTCTACTTGGAAGATGGGAGTCTTCTAGGAATTTGCCACGCCCAAAATTTGGGCCTGATACTCTCACTCCGACCCCTTCTTTCATCTTGGACCGTCAGTAAACCATACCATTAAATCCTTCTCTAGTCGAGGTAATCCCTCTCTGGTCGCTTGGTAGCAGTCAGTTCTACTTCATAGTTCATGTGAAAATCGTATCTAATAGACATGATATCTGTTGGTTTCGATATGGATTCTGTTGAAATTGTATCTGAAATCTTTGTATATCCAATAAAATTTCCAGCTTTGAGACTATCAGCTTAAGGGCATTTGTTGTTACCGCCCTCATCACAGCTATATGCAGTGTAGGGAGGTTCAGCATTCCCCTCTATTGCTGCGGTGGAGCATGATGGTATGGCTCCTGTGACTTCTACACAGACTAACCTCTGTATTTTCTGCAGCTTTTTTTGAGGTGCTGCTTGTATCTTGGATCACCATACTAATGGTTGATTCATACTTTTAAAAATTATCAACTACCGCTAAGAATTTCCACTAAACTAACACTACCAAATAAAAATGTGTGCTTCATAATTCAAAATCTAACACTTAGTAAAAATTAAGAATGAGCAATCAAATAGTCCATAAATATTCTAACCTAAAAGTAATACGTAAATTTTTGCTTTTCGATTGTGGTTGTTTAACTGATTTTATTCCAAAGTGATTCGACTATCTTATGACGCATTTTTACTAAGTTTTATTTTTTTTAAATGTTATTTTTTATATTTTTATGTACTTGTCAAATTTTCCTTCAGCCGATAGCGGACACGAATTATACCGACTTTTTAAAAAGTTTAGTTCATATTTGATAGTTAATTTTTAGTTGGGACTATAAACAGATGAAAGTAAAGTGTATCGTTTAAATTGGCAGTGAAAGTTGATAGTGGAAATTCTTAGTGGTAGTTGAAAATTTTTGGAAGTATGAACCGACCATTAAGAGGTATATGTAACCATAGGTTTGATGGTCGTTTCATATGACCATAAGATCATTTTCGACCACAAACCACAGGTTTTCCTAAAGATTCTACGATAAGTCAGTTTCTGGTCTATGGTTATTTCCAGACATTTAACCTCTTTGGAAAAGCTTAGTGTTGTTTCATTTAAAGTTAGAGTGTTAATGTCTAGCGTTCTTCTCCTTGTAAATGGCACAAGGACTGTTTTGTCGGGATTAACATGTAGTGCTTCCTTTGTGCACCAGTTGCTAATTTGGTTTATGGCACTTTGCATAAAGCTTGTAATAGTTTCTTTATTCTTGCCTCTAATAGTGATAACTATGTTATCAACATAACCTTGCGTTGTGAACCCTGAGTCGTTCAGTTGGCTCAACAGACTGTGCACGAACAGGGACCACACTGGTGGTGGTAAAACTCCCTCTTAGGGGCATCTTCTAACTGGTGATTGCCGCCAATGCATTAGTACTGAAAATTTGATGGCACCAAAAAAAAAAGTTTGACGGCGTAAAATGTTGCATGGCCCGGAAAAAATATCACTCTGTGGATTAACTAACAATAATAAATTTATTTTATGAGAACTGCAAAAATTATTACGTGTAAAAAACTTGTCTTAATTGTCTTTAAAAGCAAATAACAAAAATTATTATGACTGAAAAAAATAATAAATTTTAGTACCCTGTATCTTAAAAGTTAAGCATTATCGGACATGTGTTTATATGAATTTTTATTCTTAAAATTAACTCTAGAACAACCTTTTGAAATTTTTCGCACCTTGTATTTGTTAACAAGCAATTCTTTTGCTTTTACCGGTTGATAATAAACCGATTTTTTAATTCTTTCAATTGCTAACTTAAATGATTTATTGTCGATTTAGATCTGCCCTATCATAAAATTCAGGCGACATGAGCCTGAAAAACTGAGGACCCTTTATTATTGTTCAGTTTTCAAATACAAGAAAAATGTAATTCCAAATTCTCTTTTTTTTAAAGAAAATTTGAAAGTTCAATACCCCTAATTTGTTTCTTTGTATGCAGTTCACTATTTACTATTAAAGACTGTTTTTTATTTTATTTTTTTTTATGCAATTCTGTTTTTTCAACTTTAAAAACAATTTATTGAATACAAAAAAAAAGCATTTGATAATCACACCAAGTTTTTTGTTTTCACAATAAATTTAAAATACTGAAAATACATTTAAGAAAGCTTAGTGTTAACACCGATTAATCAGATGTGACAGCTGTAGCCGTGCCATTAAGTTAGACGGTCTATGTTTCGTGACTTTGATTGCTTCGCGACCCTCTATATTTCTAGTGGAAAAGGTGTAAAAATTAGGAAAAATATCTTTCTTACGTTGATAGAAACTAAAAGAAATACCAAAGTTTGTTTTTTTTTTTAATTTGGCCTATACATCACGTGTTTTCCTATTCTTATTATTTCTAATAATAGATATCAAAATGCCGACCTTAAGAGATTTTCAGGAAATTTAAAACTAGCCATATTTCTCTAGTTTTCGATGCATAGTTATGACAAGCGCAGGAAAGGAAGGTATATTAAGCAAAAATATTCATTATAGTATGGTAATTTTACGCATAAAACATAAAATTGGCATAACGAACGGAAATAAAACGACACAACAAAATATATTATAAACAATAAGGTTACTCAATCTAGAGTTGGTCGATATATCGATGACCGTGATTCAGTCGCCGGAAAACTGCAAAGAACATAGCGGTATCGGTACCACGTACTCTGTCCGCCTGATACCTGTCAGGGCGACAGGATCACTATTTGATAAAATATGTATTTCTTGGACTTGGGTTATTATTCTCGTCGTTTCGGATGTCCTCGTCAATGTTTTTGCGGTTGCTTAGTTTATATTAACTATTTCTATCCTTTGCTAGTACAACCGGTAATAAAAGATAAAACATCAACTCGCGGGTAAATAGGAAGAGTATTAGCTAGGTTTATAAAAGAGAATATTTATCACGTTATTAAATTAATGTTTCTAGTTTTATATATCGAATTAGCTAACTACAAAAATTTAGTAGATGTAAGTATCTAACCTTCGATCATATCCTAGATTTAAACGACAATAGATTTGTTTGAAGGCTGTTTATGGTGAGTGGAGGAGACGCTTTTTTGATGTTTGACAGGCATAAACATGTTTACTTATCTTGTCTTCTAGTTTAATTGCTTGTCGGTGTTTTTAAGTGTTTGAAATTATTATAATTGCGAAGTTTACTATTAATATTAACAAAAAGAGGATTTAAAAACTTGTTTTTATTGGTAAATATTGTTTACGTACTGAAAATAACAATAATAAAAATTTAAGCAACCATATATTCATACTTTATGTATTCAGAATTGATGTACCGTTTATCATATGATACTTGTTTAAAAAATGTAATTAGAAAAGGATAGCATAAAATCGGTATGTGTACCAAGAAATTAAATATCTACTGTTTATCAACACTTTTCAAATATAAATAAAAATATTATTACGTTATTCAGCGTTCAAACAACCGGGCCCTAGTTCTGACGCTATGCTACTTCTACAGGGGTATGCTCAAAGTATCTAACTAATGTCCTCTTAAGGGATTATATATATATATATATATATATATATATATATATATATATATATATATATATATATATATATAAACACAGCAGAATATACAGAGACTAACAAAACAATTCGAAAAAATATCAAGGAAACAAAGATAGAAAGTAATTCCACAAAAGAAGAACATGAAATGCCTGAAACCACAATTAGGAAAAATACAGATAAATAGTATAAAGAACAGCGAAGAGATAGAACCTAGCGACATGGAGCAAATTATACAGATAATGCAAGAATATTACACAAATCTATATAATACAAAGGAAAAACCACAACAAGAAATCCTTAATCAATTAAACACTAAAATAAAAAACGGAATTACAACAGAAATGGTGGAGTGGTGGAAAAACAGCAAGAAACGTTTTGTACATCCTTGTGAACAAGATACTTAGCACAAAACGGAGATCGAAAGAATTTGAAATACTACAGACCAATTACGCTACTTAATATCATGTATAAACTGCTAACTAAAATACTGAAAATAGACTGACCTCCAAATTCGATGGCTACCAAACACGAGGACAGGCTGGATTTAAGAAAGACTTCAGCACATGCGATCACCTACTGACAATAAAAATTCTAATTGAAAAGGCCAGCGAATATCGGATTCCTCTATATATAGCATTCATAGATTTTGAAAAGGACTTTGACAGCGTTGAACATTGCGCAGTTAACTCGTTGTTAAATAGCAGGATCGACCATAAATACACAGATTTAATAACAAACATATGTAACAGTGCAAAGATCACTATCAAAATAACGGAAGAACACAGCACTAAACCAATAAAAATAGGACGAGGGATCAGGCAAGGAGTTACAGTGTCACCGAAACTATTCAACCAAGCTCTAGAGGTTCTCTTTAAAAAAATTACAACGGGACAATTATAGAATCAACATGAGGAGATCTATTGAATCGCCTAAGATATGCGGATGATATAGCTTTGGTAACAGATAAGAAAGATGAATTGCAAAAAATAATTGAAGAACTGGACAACGAAGCGTCAAAAATAGGATTAAAAATGAGCTATGACAAAATGAAAGTAATGACAAATCAAACTGAAGAAATGGTTATAATGTCGCACAAAGGAAATTGGAGGAAGTATGAGAGTATATATATCTAGGTCAAATAACAAAACTAAATAAAGACAAGAAATAAAAAGAAGAGTCAGACTATCCTGGATATCATTTGATAAACTCTCATACATCCTAAAAAACAAGAAATATCCGCAGTATCTAAGAACTAGAGTGTTCAATCAATGCATACTACCAGTCCCAAACATGGACCTTTACCAAAGAGAATATAGATAGAATTGCCAAAACACAAAGAGCAATGGAGAGACAAATGCTAGCTAGGTATCATACTTATAGATAAAAAGAAGAACACATGGATACGAGACAAAACAAAAGTAAGCGATGTCACGACACAAGTAGCCAAGCTTAAATGGAAATTCGCCGGTCATATTTTAAGACAGAAAGACAATAGATGGAACAAAATAATCCTGGAGTGGAGACCCTGGCAACACAAACGAAGAAAAGAAAGACCTCAAATGAAATGGACAGACGACTTAAAAAAGCAATCCGGACCAAAATGGGTACAAACCGCTCAAGATAGAGAACAATGGAGAAAACAAGGGGAGGCCTATGTCCAAAGATGGATGATTGAAGCTCATAGATAGATAGATAGATAGATATTTAATATTCGCAAGGAATCCCCCCATAGAATTAGCATATCATCAGAACTAGAGACCTGGTAGTTTGAATGAATAACGTAATAATATTTTTATTTATATTTGGAATAATATGGATAAACAGCAGATCTATTTTTGGGTACACACACCGATTCTATGCTATCCTTTTCTAATTGCATTATTTAAACTAGTATAAGATGCTAAGCGGTATTTCATTCTACAATAAAATATAAGTATGAATTTGTGATTGCCTAAATTAGTATTTTCAATATGTAAATAATATCTGACAATATTTACCGATGAAAATAAGTTTTAAAATACTCTTTTGATTAATATTAATTGTAAACTTCGCATTTGTATCGGGTCAGCAAAAAAGTAATTTCGATTTTGTAGTGTGAAATAAAACTCCGTTTTTTATACAAAGAGTAAACTATAAGGAATTTTATTTTACCTTTTGTTCAATGACCTTTTGCGATCTTCCTTGCAGTTTCATGATTTCACACTCATAGAAATTTTGGTCCTTATTAGCAAGTGCGATTTAGGCCAGATTTTCACTATAGGGCCTATCTCGATACGCTCTTGGTCCGGTAAAATATTCTTGCAGGAGAAATAATGAACCTATCATACTATCAGTTTCGCGGAAATTTCGATATCGTAAACTCATTTTCATTAAAAAAAAATTATCGAACCCAGAGCGAACCGAGATCGTATCGAGAGCGGCACTATAGTGAGAATCAAGCCTTAAGGTCACCATCATTTGTGAAAGTTTTATCATTCAAAGAGTTTTGCAACTTTCGTAATAAATGGTAATCATATGATGCCAAGTCAGGGCTGCGACATTACTTCCTAACCAAGCTCCAATAATTTCCTACGAGTTACTAAGGTGAGTGAGACTTTGCATTATTAAGATGGAACACAATTTCTGTGCGATTTGTCAATTGTGGCTGTTTTTCTTTGTATGCTCCATCCAGTTTCATTAGTTCTTGACAGTAAACATTTTTTGCATTGATCGTCCGGCCTCTTAGATGCAGCTCAAAATACACAACACCTTTGCAGTCCCACCAAATTGACAGCATGACCTTTTTTAAATGCAATTCAGTTTTGTCGTTTGTGCTGGCTGATCACGCTTGAACCATGATCGTTTTCAAGTAATATCACTGTAGATGACCCATTTTTCACCACCAGTGATCATTCTTTTAAAAGAAAAGGGCCGGTTTTATTTTGTGTGAGATGCGTATGTCAAGTATTGATCCGTTGTGTTAAATAAATGTCTTTTGAATTCGGTACCTAGATATCGAGTTATTAGCAAGTCCAAGACAATTAAAGTGATTGTTGTGTGCGATACATTTAACCTCTCTGCAATCTCTCAAACAGTTATGACGATTCCCTTCAGTTATGACTTTGATTTGGTCGACTAGAACGTTGGTCATCGTTTTTGGTTGAAAAATCTCCAGAACAAAATTTCTTAAATCGAAGTGACACGTGCATTCTGTTATGCAATCAATACCATAAACTAGCGCCTAATAGTTTGTGGTGAAAAAAATACATGTAAAAGCACGGCAAAAATCATCACTTCATATATGCGGCGAAAACTAGAATACTAAAGAGCATAACGGCGAAAAAAATCTTCAATAAATGCGGCGAAAAATATTACATCATTAATAAATACGGTGAAAAAAAATTGCATCTTTAAAATGGGCGGCGCAAACTACTACGATTTTAAAAATACGTCGAAAAAATTACGTTTATAATATCTCTTACTGACAAGTGCGGTGAAAACTATTACAGCTACTAAAGTTCGGTGAGAAAAATTATATTTCAGAACATTACGACGAGAGAATAACGCTTCAAAAATAGCGACGAATATTATTACAACAATAAAAGTGCGGTGAAAAAAATTCGCGTCTGCTAAACATAAAGCACTAAACATAAAAAAGCAGCCTTCCAACAAATTTATTGTTATTTAAATTGGTATGATCGAAGAATATTCATATCAATGCCATATCCGAATATCAGTACCAGAAAGCAATTATGCGCCATTCGCCAACTCTCATTACACTGGGAGTAAAAATTATCGCAGTGAAAAATCATGGCAATTCATAAATCATAGCGGTGTCTCACTAGTTTCAAGAAGTTCCTCAGGTTCAATCCAGTAATCTGGCTCGATCCGAGTTTGGCCGAAAATGATTGAAAGACCCTCTATTTGCTCAATGCGCAAAGAAATTTTATTTTGATGGGAATGTCTATTGTGGCATCTGATTAATATGTGGTATCAGTATTTAAATTTAAGATCTGGTAATATATGAAACCCTAGGTACCGATAAGGACATTAAGTAGGATTATTATAAACTTTTAGTCTTTTTTCATAGATAGTTACGCAGACATAAAGTCGACAAATTTGTACATGAACTTAGACAATTTCAAAGAAAAAAATTCGCCATTTAAAAGCTTTCTTAAATTCTTTATAAAAAACAAACATTTTAAAATTTAAAATCGCTAAGAACCCTGTAAAATAAAACTAATGCTGTCAAGAAAAAAACTAATGGTATTCAATTTCTCTTTTTAGCTTTAGGTTGAAAAAAGACTTGGGATGACTTAAGGCATGTTTAAGTAAGGAAGAATAAATGAGCTGAAAACTTTATACATAAAAATAATAATCTCATAGAGTTTGGTAATGTTATGCGCCCTATTATCATTTAATAAAAACCCATCAATGTGTAAAATGATGAATTTAGAACTTAGTATTAAAAATTATTGTTCAAATTTTTGACATCATGTTGTTTTTTTAGTAACTATATATTTGCCATAATGTTATATTATTTAAATTATTAAAAATGTCTTACATATACAAAATGGAACATTTTTATTCCTCGAATTTCAGTTTTTTACAATGTTATTTTTGGTGACTTAAAATCCCCAAGCATTTATTTTTGGTTATGTAATTACGTTTAACTGTAAATATTTAAAAATGTAATGTTTAATAGTGCAAATAAATTTTAATATCAGAAATGATAGTGATTTTTAGTAAATAACGATATAGAAAGAGACCAATAAAAAAGTAGGCACACTCAGCGAAACTTGTTTATACGTATGCCAGTTTCTTTGTTTCCTCATAGAGCTTAATAAACAGAGTTGGTATAAATATTTATGGTACACAAAGTAGGCCTACCCTGGCCGCAGTGCATTAAGGTTAAGGCGGGTTCATGAAAAAAAAGTTAAGGTATTGATAGTAGTTACTTAGTTGTCGAGATTATATCCGGAATGCTCTTTTATATTACATGTCTACAAGGATCTCAGACATACAGGCGATTCCATATTCTGTTACGGTGACCTTTTATTTTCTGTTACTGATTTGATTTACTCCCATTGTTAGCACTCAACTTACCAATTTTCAGTTTCTAGATCGGTAATCCCGTATTCAAGCCTCGAACAAATCCAGTAACATTGCCATGAGAGCTTACCACCCTCTAAAAACTCCAGAATTATTCAGTAAATTTCCCTTTTATTAAATCTAGTTGCGAATTAGTTACTAATTCATAGTCTTTCACAAAATATTAATATAATCATAGCCAATTCTAGAATTTCGGAAAAACTGGGCAACCAGCGCTCTGCACTCAAAATTTCTGTCAACTTTTTTATATCGTTTTTTATCGCAGGTATGTCATTATAACCACAGCCATATTTATTTTTGAGCGTATTTGCTATTTCCCAAATTTTCTGGCAAGTTGTTGGCTCCAAGTTGAGTTAATATTTACTTTACAATACAATAAGTCTGAAGGAACAATCTGGATCCCGGATTAGGATTCAGCGCATTTGATTACGTAATAGAGGGGGCTATAGAATCGTTTGAAAGCTACAAGGCACCGGAACCTGATAGAGTCATCCCAGTGCTTTTAAAACAGGGCAAACAACTAATCACTCCGGTGCTCCGCAAAATTTTTATGGGCAAGTATGGCCACAGGTTATCTGCCCTTGGCCTGGATAAGATCCAGAATTATATTCATACCAAAACCTGGGAGAGACTACCCTCAGGCGAAGTTGTTCAGGCTAATTAATCTGTACTAAAGCTAACATAGAAATTGGTTGAAAGGCATATACGGGAAACCTCTCTTAAAGAGAGGCCACTGCAATCCAGTCAACATGCCCACCAATTAGGAAAATCATGTAAGTCATCTCTACATCACCTGGTAAAGAGAATAGAGTCTGCCACGGTTAGCAAGGAAATAACACTGACAGCGTTCCTTGATATTGAAGGAGCATTTAATCACACCTCCTTCGCCTTTATGACAACGTCTGCTAGAAGACATGGTATTGAGGACCCTCTATGCAGGTGGATACAAAACATGCAAACGAGCACAATCTCAACTGTTGGAGGAAACCGTGGAGGTGTCGATAGCCAAGGAATGCCCGCAGGGAGGGGTAGTATCTCCACTTCTGTGGGATTTAGTGGTCCACGAGCTCCTCGTAAATTTCAATGATCGAGGCTACTATACCCAGTGATATGCTGACGATATAGTCATACTCATTGTGGAGAAACATGGCAATATATTATCAGAGCTCATTCAAGGAACCCCCTTGATATAATAATCAAGCCTGAGGCGACAATAAGGGCTTATAGGCTGGAAAGAAACAACGTCTGGTGGACTGACCCTGCCCTCGGACACACCAGCATCAATGGCGTGGTAACCAACTCATTGCTAGAAATGAGCAGTGATAACATGGCAAGAACATACAACTTTGACAGACCCTACACCATTTAGCTAAACTAAAAGGCGCGGTCTGACCGAACATTGAGATAGCCAAGAAACCTCGCCTGGTGCACGGACGGGTCCAAAACTGACCATGGTACAGGCGCCGAAATACACGGGGATGTACCCAGGCTTAATAGGAGTGTAGCACTCGGGCAGCATACCACAATATTTCAGGCAGAAATTCACGCTATTGATATCTGTCTTCAGGAGAATTTGAGAAGGGGTTATACGGGCAGGACCGTTCTTATCTTTCTGACAGTCAGAGCATTGAAGGCTCTAGCGTGCTATCACATAACATTAAAACAGGTCTGGGACTGTCTTCAATACCTTACCGCTCTGCAAAAGGCAACAGGGCCGCCCTTGCGGGGGTGCCAGGGCACAAGGTTGTCTCGGGCAATGAAAAAGCAGACCAACCATAGCCAGCATTTGGAATTATTTAATTGCTATTCGTGGGCAAATCAATTACACTAGGCCCATTGGAACCACCTAGCGGGCCACAAGCACAGCAAGCTATTGCTGAGCAGACCATCCGGCAAACTAAGCTGTGAAATTCTGCGTCTAAGCAGACAACAAATCAGGCTGGTGACAGGACTTATAACGAGTCACTGCAGCTTGAGAAAACATCTACATACAATGGGCATCTGCAATGAAGAAGCACTATGTAAACTATGTGATGAAGAGGGCGAGACGGCTCCACACATCATCTTCGAGTGCGAAGCTTTGGCCTACTGGAGACGTCTTCAAGGATTAATCTATCCGGAAGGTTTATACCCAGAGGACAAACTAGTGAGCAGGCTGTTAAACCTGATTAAAACAACCAACCTGTTCGCCTAGACAGGCAATACAATGAATCTGAAGGCTGCAGTGTAAGGGCTTTTCAACCCTGGCTTGCTATGTCATATAATCAATCAATCAGAGGGGGCCAGGCATGAGATTACTCTAGAAGAAATAATTTGAATTCTCAGAATTACCATTCAATTCGAGAAATGGTTAATTTTGGATACTCTGACCTCTGCGATTTGGACCCTCTGGATTCGGATTCAGCTCGTCAAACCACGTGGGTGTAGAGGGGTCTAGTCTACCGGACAAAATACTTTTTTGTATGTCTGTATTATTTTTGAAGATTATTTTAACATATATACTCATGTTACAATCAAAGCAATTACAACCCATTGTTTTACATTTACTAATTCCAAGATTTGGAGTACCGACTATTCTTACAGTAATAAGAAATTTACTATAAATAGAAAACCTCAAAGTTGTTTAATTTTGTTAGTGTGCGTAAGAAACGACTGCAAGTAAAGTGAATTCCAGAAGTAGACATTTAGGTAGAATAATTATCATAATGATTTTATATAACAAACTGTGTATGGTGTTAGGAATTTATTATTTTATTTTTAATTGGCAAAATATTATCGCAGTCACAGATTTTGTTTTTTTTTTTAATTATCAATTTTTATTAAGTTAATTAGACCAAGACATCGAAACATGGACAAAACACAGCAGTTCATATATTTCGCGTTGTCAAAAATGAGGCGGTAGAGTAATAAATAAAAATATTCGTGACAAATCATAGGTCGAATTCAGGTAAAATAACTAACTCCCTCCCCTCTGTAATAAAGCCTCTTTGTAAATCTCTTGTAAAAAATTTATTCTTAAAATAACTAGTATATTATCATTCACATTTTGTTTACTTTCTTATTTATTACTAATTTCTGTATTCTGCTGATCAATCGGAGCAGTATTATTCAAGTCGGGATATGATAATTCTGATCCAAGCCGACGTGTTGGTTCTTCAGTATCGGGTTTTAACGCCGATTCGGGACCTTTTTGCGATCCATTCTGCGATTTTTCACTTAACTTTTTCTTTACTTCACCAAATAATGTTGTTTTTGTACTTGCGGTACCTTCAGAAACGTCCGATTTATCTTTCTTATTGGTTGCTGTAATTTCTTCCTTTCGTTTGATTTTATCTTTCTTCCTGTCTTCTAGGATTCTTTGTTCCAATACTTCATTCGTTATTCCCTAAAATCAATTTCATCCAATCAGAAAATACTTTTAAGAGTTTATTTTTGTATAATACCATTATTTCTGTCAAAGTTTTTCCTCTTGCATATCCACAGTCTCCTCTCCCAAATATCCAGCCTGGTGCTATTCCTTCTGGATCATATAGCAAAATTGCATTTCTACATGAAGTGTACAATATTCTTGATACAAGAATTATAATAACCTAACAGGCAAAGAAATATATTAAAAATGTTATCTGAGAAAGTGTTTTGCCTGTTCTTATTTAATTGGATTGTAAATAAATAAACATACTACAAGTTTCGCGTATATGAAATAACAAAAATAATAGAGCCGACTGGATGGAATATTTTGATAAATTAATTTTTAAAACGATTTTAACGTACTAACAAAAAATTAGTACTGCATTAACTTATTCAGAATTTGAAGAATATAATATAATTTCTTTATTGTCGTACATTCATGTTTGGGGTATGATATAAATATTCCTCTATAAAATTGCTATTAAGTTGCCACTATAACTTACATGTAAAATTGTCAAAACACTAATGGCCATTCCAAACATATCTATAATAAAACCAACAGATGTTTTCATTTTTTCCACACAGCCTTTGATATTTAGTGAATTTGTTACGGTACTAGGTTCGTCCACCCATACGTTGGTGAACGCTACTTGTTGGAGTGGATCGTGGAGACACTGTAAAGGAAAGTCAACTTTACAGCAAGACCAAGGGACCACTGGTAGGTAAAGCTTTGTTGGATTGAACCTTAACCTACAAATATTAAAGTATGTAATTATGTCTTATTTCAATAAAATTAGTTGAACTTAAAAAGTAATACTGAGGATTTTTTTTCAAAGTGAAATCTATTATTATTCTATGAACGCTTGAGCTTCTAAAGAATGGTGTACTGCGCTGCTAGCTGATAGATACGGCTACCTGTAAAGTGTCGATTTATCTCGATGTTATCACACAGTAACGTTTTATAAAAGCGTCACATTTGAAAGATTTCTCAAGTATCATTTACGAATCTACAAACAGGCCGGCTTGAAGCAAATTTCTGTACATGACAAAACTTACGTACTCTTCAACTTGAGAAGCTTTGGTGTTCACAATGCTTGCATCCATCCATTCTATGTCATGCCAATCTTTGTATGAGTCAAATCCACAACATTCTAGATGATACTGTATCGTATCGATATTTTCTTTGGACTCCATATCGGTAAGGTAAGATTTCATGCCAGCTAGAATACATTAAGAAGTTTGTACAGTATCTATCAAAACTTTTTAGAATATTTAAATATCCAAACCGACTAGTTTTAATTGATTTGTTACTATATTGGGAACTACAGTCTTGCAGCTTTTCCTGTATTGAGATAAAACGGCCATCCTCTCCTGAACAGAAAAAGCTCTGGGGCTATCATTTTAAATCGGTTAAATAGTTTCCTGCAGAAACCAGTATTTTTTCTCGAGCCATATAAAGACACTTTTAACCAGAAAAAAATTTCAAATTTACAATGAAGTTCACTATGGACCATATCGATTGGACAGGAAGAAGGCATTATAGTTTCTCCAATCGTGTTAGAAGTAACGGAGTGAGGCGACCAAAAGGTACAAAAAATAACCCAAAGTACAGCACTACAATCTTAAATTTGGTCAAAAATATATTTGAACTAAATGGCTGTTTATAATAAAATTCTTATATCATACCTTGTATAGAATTTTTCATAGATTTTACAATGTGTTTGTTTGCTTTTCTGGACATGTTAGCAATAATAATTAAAGTTATAACAGTATTTGTTCCCGCACAATACCAAAGCAGTAAAAGACTTCTCGTACTTTTTCTAAAACAGTAATAAAACAGTATACATAAAAATATAAAATAAAAGTAGGGGTTGATAGTTATGATGCAGCTGATCTCTACTTCTACAAATGTGGAAGGTATGCAATATTTTAGATTTCTGTTTCCAGTTCTCCATTATTTATAATGCGATGTAGAATAATAACCAGCATTCTATAGATTATACTATATGAAATTACCAAGCTAAAAAAATGCGAGTAAGAGCGTTGTATATATACATACGAAAAATATGGAATAAGGTACAAGAGTGTTTGTTAAATTTAATCGTCGGTAAATGAATATCGGATAAAACACGTAATAATAAACTACATGGCGAAAAGACTACCAAACTTTTATTTTTAGAGGTATGACCTATCGTTTTTGAATTTTTAACGTTAATTAACCTCGGAGTTGCTTGAATTGAAGATATAACACAGACCAGAGTTTTAATCTAATAAATATTTTTTCATTATACTTCCGCTTCCTTTAAATAAATTTTACATCTGTTTCTGTTGACGTTATAGTATTGTTACGAACGACTAGAAGAAACTTATTGATACGCCCTTATATAAAAATATTCCGATGTGATGTGTCATATTGATTATAATGTGCCGAAAAGAATATTATATTCATGAGTCATATTTCTAGATAGATCTCAACTTTTATGTTCTAGATGTATATATGAAATTCTATAGGTTTATAAATAGGGATAGGATAAGAGTTTTAAGTTATTGATATAGTGGTATTTGAATAGTGAAGATATTAAGAAGTAGTAATAAGATAGTTGTGTTTAAGTTGTGTTAAGAAGTAGTTAATATAAGTATTGGAAGTATTAGTGAAATGGATTGTGTTTTAATTCTGCGCACCCAGTGAGCGATTTTAAATCGTAACAATATATTTTTTAAATCAATTTATACCTAAGCATCTTTCATTTTAACAAAAACATTAATAGTTGCCTAGCTTGATTTGACGGTATACATAAGATATAAAAACTTTTAGAAAATAGTTAGAGCGATTTTTCAAACTTATCGGGAAACTGATACTACTCAATTTTTAAACAAAGATAATTTAATATTAAAGACTTACTTATGAGCTTGATTAATACACTTTTGGCAAATTTTAATCCCAATTAACCAGTTCATCATTATGTTTACTCCAAATACGCCATATACCACGAAAACAAAATTTACTTCCGCCTTTTCAGTAAGAATCATTGGGGAAACAGCCACATAAACATAAATAGAAGTTCCAGTCACTGTGGCACCCAATAACACTTCAATTATATTTAGCACTAAAAAATGTTTTGATTCAGTTTTTAATACATTATTTGTTGTGAATTAATATTTTTATTATTTTAAAACTAACCGACTGATTTTACAAACTAGAAAGTAGCAAAAGAATGTAAACTAATTACCAAGAAAAATTGCAGCTAGGGTTTTCCTTTGATTTTGACTAAGTTTGAATAAGCCAATGGCCATAGCATTTAGATTAAAAAATTGTATATAGGTTGTAAAGTGACATTTTTGACAATGGCATTAATATGCAGTTCCGGTTAGAAGGTGGTTCAGATAAATATTTGGTGGTTTAAATTATTTTTAGGTGTTTTAAGGTATTTTGTACATTAAAGCACCATTGTAGTATTACTATAAGATTGATCTATAAGAAAATGATGTACTATAACTCAGTGACGAGTGGTGCATTAGTAGGGATTGCAATTCCAATGGTACATTAAAAACATAGATATGTATAAAACCTGCCATAGGCACCGGTGGATGAAAAAATAAAAGTCTTTAAAAATTAGTTAGTATGAAACAGAGCAGTATATTTTAATGAGATAAATATAAAGAAGGTAGTAAATTTTAAAAATATAACAGTCAAAACAAAATGCGCGTATAACTTACTGTGTGAATTATTTTTAAAGAAAATCCGTACGCCGATCTTTGGCATTAGCAAACTTATCAATAACCCGCTGATTGAAATCAAGTACGCTTTCGATAAGATCCCTTTCTTTAAAAAGCATTGCCAAAGCAGAAATCTTTCTTGGCTCATAGTATTCCGTAAAAACGTTTTTATCCGTTTGAAGGGAGAAAAGCACCGTTCTACATCAGCAGATGCCATCGGATTAGTAATTAAAAGTTTTAAAACTTCACTAAATGTCTGACTTAGCTCGACCTTTTGCGAAAGGTAATCATAAAGAACAAGAAGTCCTGAAATTGATCTAATTTCTTCAGTTTCATATATGACGGTCAGTTCTGTACGGAGTTTTTGTTCGATAAAAAATGGGGTAAATTTTAATTGTATCCTTAAATTTTTCTTCTGGAAAACATGTACTACATTCGACATACTGTTCCGAAAAAAAAGACTGGCTGCTACTAAATGACCTGTAAAGCTAAATCGTTCTTTTTCCTGACAAATAATTAAATCACAGTTTACGACGTAAATGGAGGAAATCGCTCAACCGGCTTGCCACGTACAATGTATCTAAAGACAATTGCCATTTGTAAGATATTTGATACGTCACTAGTTTCGTCAGCTATTATAGACAAATAATCAGTTTCTTCCATTTCTTTAGAAATTTCCTCTTGACATCAATAAACATTGCTTGTAAAATTTCATTTTGAATAGTTTTTGACGTATCCTTAAATAACGATTCTTTTTCCAAATGTTGTTTCAGAACACCGTCTAACTCAGCACTAAAATCAATTAAACCGATTATTTTTCGATTTTGTTCAAAGGTGGGACTGAATCGTTTTTGAGAATGTAAATAGCGAATATAAGTCTAGAAATTTAAAATTTCCGGATTTCATCGAAAATTGTTACTAGGGGGCTTTGAAGGATTTAGATTAGATTAAGACTTAGAATTATTTTTTTGAAATTCAATATACCGGATGCAATATGATGGGTTGAAAATTTTACCTTATTCGAATTTTTTCAGATTTAGTATTAAGGGTTTTCGGGGTCGTGTATTACGAATATGAAGTAAATTTTAAACAACTATTAGGTTGATAAGATGCAATATGAGGGACACAAAATTTTACATATTCCGATTTTTTCTAAAATTGATATTGTGGGGTTCTTGAGAAGTATAGAAACTCAATATGCAGTATAAAATATATCGAGCTAAGAAATTTAAATCTTAGGTTTTTTAAATATCGATATTGGAAGGTTTTGGGGTCTATATTACCAATCTAAAATTAATTTGAAATTTAAGATAGTGGATTTACTATAACAGACTAAATACTTGTTTGACACAATTTTACTGGTATTTGGAGAACTCTAAGAACCAAAGAATTTTTAGTGGTTCATTTTAGGGTGATTTACAACTTTGGATAAAATGAGTACTTTTTTGCCACCTTGGAGTCATTGCGAGGTACACTAATCCCTATTAGTACTTAGTTCAAATAATTTATGGATATCATAATGAATTCTAAAACTAAAAATAGAAAAAATAACTATATATTTTTATTTGAAATTGTCGGCGCCAAACTAATACCTGACAAAATGTGATCGCATAAACAGAATAAAAATACTTTATTTGTAATTGCTTTCTTACCATAATTTGTATATATTAGTAGGTATTTATTTCATTTAGACATACTTTAGCGCCGACTTCAAAAAGTTCAGGTTTATATAAAAATTTATAGTTTTTTTCACTTTTTAGCGCACTTTTAGTAGTCGGTTCAATTTGTTAATAAAAATTTTATTGATTTACACTATGGTGGTCCTCCTCTTGATATCGTACGCCGCTGTCGTATGGTGGTATAATACAGCAAAGCGCAAGCACCGTCTTCAACGTAACAAAGTTTAAAGAATAGCTTGTGTGGGAATATCGAGTGTGATGAAGCCTGCCCCACCAAAGCTGTGGAAGTCCTGGTGAACCTGCCTCCTCTCCACTTATACATAGAAAACAATACCATGAAGGCTGCTTATCGTCTTAGTTGTCTGTGGCATCTCCAAACTGGAACGGGCGGTTACTCAGGTCTCTGGGAAAGCGTGGTAGAGAGATGTTTATCAATCCCTATGCAAACAGACTACATAGCGCCGCTTTTGAAACCCAACTACTCTCTTGACATATTTTTGCCAAGTAGAGAAAGGATTGGGAGGGAGAGCTGGAGTGTTTGACAAGAGCACGGGAGTCGAAGAGTCCTACCACAGCGGAAATTTAAGTTATTTTGCAGTGAAGCCATCGCTATGAGAGGAACATAAATAGGAATAGTGTAATAAACATATGCTCATACAGAATGGCATGAAGTCCATTGTCGCAACTTCGCTACGGGTGTATAAATACAAAGCTGTATTAAACAGTCCGACAAGGAACAGCTGCACAATCAGACTCGTGTGGGTTTCGGGCCTCTCGGGCATACGCGGAAATGAGCGAAGGGACCATCTGAGAAAGATGGGGTGCGCAATTGAACCATATGGACCTCTACTAATTCTACCTGTCCCAATTGCCGTTGGTAAAAAGGAATTAAAATTGTTGCTGGAAAGCAAATTTATTGAATCGTGAAGAGTTCCTGGAATGTGTGTGTGTCAAGGAACATACAACTGGACCAAGCACGCGGCTTACTAGGGAGTTTCTCTCCTTAGAAACGAAAGAACTGCTAATTGTGATGGTATTGTTGATAGGACAGTATCACCGAAGGGGACCATCTTCGTAAGATTTATGTCGAAGATAACCTAAAGTGCAGATGGTGTCTGGAGGAGGATGAAATTGTTGACCATGTCCTTAGAGAGTGCCCAGCCCTTGACGGCTGAGACATAGACATTTCGGAGATACAATTTTGTTACCGAAGCAGTTGGGCTAGTCCAACTAACGAGGCTGCTTGGATTCGCAAAGGCGATTGGCCTCGAACGACCTGCAGCTATGGTGGGATGTAAAAGGCCCAATGAGGCCTAGGCACCGATGATCACGTATCACCACCTTTTGTTCATTCATTCATTCAAACTCATAAGCCGTCCGCCAAAGACATAAGGATAAGGGGTGTACCTGCTGTACGACGAATTAGCTTAGCGACAGTAGTATTTCGCAAGTTAATGTCGAGTTAAAGTTTAGATGTTGTAGAGCTCATATAGTGTAACACGCCCACGAGCTGTTTCTCGCGTTCATGCTACTCCGGTACTAGTAGTAAATAATGAGTTGTTTTCGAAGAGTTAATAGTGTATCGCGCCACTTGGGCAGTGTTTTCTCGTTTAAGCTATTCAGGCGGTGTTTTCCGTTTAAGCCACTCGGACAGTTTTCTTGTTTATTGCAAAAGTGCCAAAATCAAAAAGTATCATTCAATAAAAATAATACTCGAACAAAATATAGCTTACCAAATTCTTTTTTGAAGCAGCACAGTTTAATATAAATTAATTTATTTATAATTCGTTTATTTGCTATACCGGCGCACTCGCTATGTAAACGAATTATTAGAGGCTCCCATATTTTTGTCTTAACATGTTAGCTAGCTAAATTGCGTGAATCGCATAATTGCCATCACTTATAAACTAAAAAAGCTCGTCATGGATAAAACTAAAATTATTGTGCCAAATTTTATTTTTAAAAACTTGTGCGACAAGAAGATGAAAAATTTCAAAGCACGTATTGTTTATTTCTTCAATACACCACTGGCCACCTTGATGACCTTAACGTCCCCGAATAGCCTTTAGATCCACAGTCACCCCCTTGAAAGGCTTTAACTTTCCCGTTGGGAACCTATGAGCTCGAGCATATAACGTGAGGTCAGAGGGGGCACGTCGACCTAGTTTGTTTTACAAGTATTTTTCAAATCAAGACTAATTTTGAATTTTTATTTACAGTGCCTAACGCTACTGCCCGTCACACACAAGATATCGCTACATAGCATAAAAGAAAGTTTATTTTTTTAGTAAATTTTTCTCCTGATTTTTATAGCAGTTTGTAAAAACTTCTTTTTATATTTTCAATTCTCACTCAATGGTAATATATGCTAACTGTGTAACAAATTATAAAAAGAAAAGAAAATGTATGTTATCGACTATGTGAGACTGCATAATTTTGAGAACCGAACTGCCCACAGCTTCCGAAATGTGTTGGCCTGTATAAAAATCGCCTGAGCAATTTGTGTGTGCATACACAAATATAATTTTTGGTCATTTTCTTTTCTATATTTTAGTGGTGGGTAAAGAAGGGTTCTCCTAAGCCCATTAGCCTAAGGTGGTTCGAATTTTAAAATACGTCCTGTTTAATTTGCGATTGAAAACACTGAAAATACTATAAAAGTAATTTTATTTTTGTAATTCGTTACATCTGTGCTTAAATGTAAATAAAAAATGCTTGCAATAATTTATTTATAGAATTATAGTAGTACCAAAGACGATATATACCTCGTCTTTCGTAACAACTTAAAACTAAAATTCAATATCCGGCATATGATGTTCATCAGCAGTGGTATACATCGTCTTTGACAGCATCTTCCCTTTTTTGTTTTTACATTCTTTCTCTAAAACGACGTGTATTTACAGCAGCTACGTTATATAAAACTGAATTTCGAGGAATAGCGTTTGTCATCAAGGCTTTCTGATAAGACTTACAAAGAGATAAGTCTGTGTCGACGGGAAAAACTAGATCATCGATATTTATCCATACCTAAAAACGAAAAAGACTTGAGAAGGAATCTCCACCTAAAGTATGGTACACGTTTTTTCTATGTCAAATATACAGGGTGTTTTCTTTTTAAATAATCAACCCACATTTCATTATATCTTTTAAAAATAGTGTAGAGAAAGAAAATAGAGAAAATTATTTTCATTCAATATACAAACCTAGTAAATCATTTATGTCACCAACGAAAAGGCCAAGTTCTTACAGAACTGTGCTAAGTAAGTAAAATAGATGAGTGAATTGGAACTTTATGTTTAGAGTTGATTGAACGAACGTATATACAAATCTGATCTTGACCACGTCTAATTATTTTCAATTCTGACCTGCTTCAATAACTAGATATTAGAGGAAATTAACCTTTGATAATATTTCATTATGACTATTTTATTAGTAACAAAAATTAGACGCGGTCAACTTGTATGCTTATTTTATAAGAGGAACATGTAACACTGACGGTTCATAAGTATTTTAACAATTGTTCAGTTACCATTTGTAGAAGACACATTTGTATCATACCGCGAGTTTTGTGTTTTATCGTTACACCGATATTTATTTAACATGTCCAAGTATAAGGAATATTGACTTTAAAAAAGCTGTTATCATTGTCTTAAAGGAAGGAAATCGAGAAATGTAAGTCGCTTAGAATTTGAAAGTGTCTCGGCAGCTGGTTAGAGCGTGGAATGAAGTTTATAATAAACGTCATTCTGTGGAAAATAATCTTAAAAGCGGCCGCCAAAAAAACATGTTTTAAAGAGGATCGTTTAATATAAAAAAATGTTCACTAGTGATGTTCGTAATTCTGCTGCGCCAATTAAAAATGAATTGCAAGAAATTACAACATGAACATTCATGTTTCAACTTTAAGAAGTCTGCTAAAAGACCGGATTTCATGGACGACGACCAACCAAAAAGCCTTTCATATCTGCAAAGAACAGAAGTTACGACTTGTATTCGCAAAGAAGCACAGATCATTTATTTTTAGTTAATTTCAAAATCATATTCGTCAAAATACCACTGAACCCTATGTAGGTAGGTATAGTCAATCAACCAAGCATTAAACTGAAAATTACTCATTTCTTTTAGCTCCTAAGACAAGTTTTGTAAGAACTATTTTTAGATCTCACCGCTTTTTATGGGTAAGATCTTAGCCTTTTACAGTAATGATTTTTGTGGGTTTTTGCTTTTTTTTTATCGAGTTTTCTGGAAGACTAGGTACTGTCCGCAGGGTGTACTATCGTATTGGTACAGAGGGACGTATACGAGATGGGGCAACTAAGTTCCGGAAATTTAGTTACAACACGGGAATGGCAACACTGCGTCGTTCGTCAACATGTCTAGAGAGAAGGGAGGGGGACCTTCCTTTTTAGTTTCAGTACAAGGTTGAAGTCGATAGCACGTTTGGTTTGTTTTATGCGCATTTTTCGAAAGTAACTTTTTTAGTAGCGTCGTGAAAATGAGTGACTCACATTACAAGCAACGTGTTGTGATTCAATTTTTAGTGAAATCTGGCGAAAAACCCTCAGAAATTCTCCAATCATTTCGGTGATGTGGGAGACGAGTACACGTCCAAAAATGCGCGCGTTTGAATGGGCGAAGCGGTCAAGGAACGGCGTGAATCGGTAGAAGACGATCCACGTGAAGGAACTCCCGTCACTTCTCGTACCGCCGCCAATGTTCGTTGTCTGACGAGTTAAACATGAACAAAGAAACCGTTCGCAAGATGTTACACGATAATCTGAATATGCGAAGGATTTGCGCGAAGATGGTGCCAAAAGTTCTCACCCATGAACAGAAACAAATACGAAAATCGATCTGCGAGGATCTGTTGTCCCGCATTCGGAGCGACGGCAAAGACTGGATGAGTCGGGTAATCACTGCAGATGAGACCTGGATATTTGAATATGACCCCGCGACCCGTAAACAGGAGTGGGTGGGAAAGGCTTGTGGAGCGGCCCACGAAAGCGAGGATATCCAAGTCGCGACTGAAGGCAATGTTGATCGTTTTTTTCGATATTCGCGGCATTAATCATCGTGAATATGTCCTGCCGACCAGACAGTGACTGAACAGTTCTATGTTGGCCTCCTGGAGCGGCTGCGGGCACGCGTTTTCCGCTTACTACCCGAACTCGCCGAGAACGGCTGGATCTTGCATCACAACGCGCCGGCCCATTTCTCGTTCATTGTGCAAGAGTTTTTAGCGATAAAAAGGCATTCCAACGTCCGTACCCACTATATAGCCCCTATATTGCCCCCTATGATTTTTTTCTTTCCCAAGATGAAGTCGCACCTCAAGAGAACTCATCATGGCAGCGTAAAGGAGGTCAAAGAAATTGTAACCGTGGTGATGAACGGGTTAACTTCGGAGTATTACTAATGGTGCTTCCAATCGTGGGAGTAACGTTGGAATCGCTGTGTAGAGTTAGAGAGAAACTATTGTGAAGGTCGTTAATAAAATTTTGCCCGAAACCTAATTTGCTTATTTTTTATTGAAAAATTTCTGGAACTTAATTGCTACACCTCGTAGATCTTTCTTTTATTTTTACTATCTTAACTAACATTAAACTCTTTTCTTTTAATTTTCTGAGGTTCAGCAGATGAAATTTTTTAAATTGTAATCATCATTTTGCCAAAAAATAAATATATGGATTTAAGTTAGTCTAGTAATAATTTTATGCGTGATAGGAAAACTGTTATTTTCAAATTATATTTTTTACTATAAATTCTGATGAGCGAATAAGAGTTTAAATAAGCTCTTTTTATGAGGCTATAACCATAAATGGGTAAAGAGTAAAATATGCAAGGCTATTCGGATATGAATTTTAAAACGATGTAGTCTCTCAAAAAAATTTATAAGGGTGGAAAATAGTAGTTGAAATGGTTCGTATAAATAGACATATGGCTTGCGCCTGCCTGAACTTGACTGGTATACTACCGTTGGCCTAGATGTAATAAATAAGAACATACCTCATCTTTGGTAACGGTAAAAGTTTCTACCACCCCCATATATTCAGACCACAATGTTTTCCTATAGGTTATGTCGTGTCTTTTAACTAGAGGAAATAGTAAAACATTTCCAAACACCTTATTTCCATAACTTACTGCTTGATACTGTTCTAATAGCTGCACAAAAAAGTCTTTAAAATTTGTTAGACCTAAAAGAAGACAAAAAAAGTACTTATCAAATTATCGAATCACTTTATAATTCTACACTACAATTTTCGGGTTTTTAATTAAACGAATTGAAAAAAACTTATTTCTTAAATAAGCCAACGCATGTTTTGCAATGTCACAGCCTTCAGCAATCCCAAGTCATTAAAGAACACGCTGTGTCCTTTTGGTAAATGTAAAAGTTATCGCCTAGATCTTTTAGTTGCAAAAGATTAGTTTTACCAGCCCTTGTCATGGCATTATTTGGCTCAAAAGATATATGTTAAATACTTACTTATTTCTAAAAACTAGTCTAAACCTAATTAAATATACTCAGAAACCATCTGATAAAAGAAACGGATTACTAAATAATTTTAAAAATCGAGGAAAAAGAGTCAGTGAAATATATTATTTAATCTCGGTTTAACGGATTTTTGTCATTGCTTGGTTAGAGTACTAATGAATTTAATCAAACCAATATAACTGAGTACGTATGATTAACTAACCCTTTCAGTCACGGGCTCCACTCTAGTGGCGTCCTTGTTCCATTTGTTTCTTTTTATATTTTTTTTTTTGCATTTTGTGTAAACTTCCACAGTTTTTTGCGTTTTTAGTTAATTACGGATGTCAACTTTAAAATGTTTTTGATGTTTTAAAAATTTAGATTTGTTATAAATAAATACACGTGAAAAGTAGGTAGTTTCGGTATTAATATTTTGAAGGTCGATGGTCTCATATAACTATCTAAAACTACGAAAAATTGTCAATTTTCTCATTCTGTCAGTTTTCATCCTTCCAAATTATTAATTTTTGATAGTCAATTATTTTTGAGGCAATTTAATTATAATATAATATTTATTATTATATATTATCCAATTTGGCGACCAAGAGTAAGAACAAATTAAAATTGTCTTATTCTGCTAGCTATCGTTACGTTAAATTATTAATTTTTCTCACTGTAAATTCGTTTTTAGGCTAAAGGATTAATAGCGTATCGATATACAAATTTCAAAATGGCCGGTCCAATATAGTGACCATATATGTATATTATAAGTATATATGTGCAATGTGTTTAAACAAATTTGAGTTAAGTACAGTTATTTTTCACCAAATAAAAGGTGTTCCATTAAAAGGTTGATCTGTTTTTTCTCCAATCCTGTACGTCCTGTATTCATCATTAAACTTTTAAAGAGACATTAAGACAAATGTCTTCCTACTACACATGTTCCACTCCAATTTTATTATGCCAATAGATAGAACTATTAAAGTCTCAATCTATTTACCTACTAGTAAACTCTCTGGTATTAACCTGGAGAGGTAAGTTTATTAAGACCTACAGATCTCTAGTGGAGGCAGTCATCGCCCTAGTTTTTCCAACAGAAACCATTCTTTGAACTTTGACAAATTGAAGATGATGTTTGCGCTTCGTTGTACTAAGCCGCCATATAATAGCAGCATACGTAATCATAGGGCGGATCACCATAGTGTATACTTATAACAAATAGCACCCTCGGTGCCAACCCCTATGTGCGCCAAAAAGCTTGTTTACAAGCCCAGAAAGCACATATGGCCTTAGTACGAACCTCAATACGATAATTCCAGCTCGGTCGTGAGTCCAGAATTACTCTGTTATTTAACTGTTCCCTTGTATTGAAGGGCCCTTCCCTTCAATGTAATTGTGCGCCATCAACGCATTTTCTTCTTTTTTATAAAGAGTACCACCTCGGTCTTGTCTGGGTTTATTTCAAGCCCCACCTTCTGGCATCATCGTTTTGCGATCCGGAGAGCCTGGAAGTTGGAATCAGGGCAAAGAATGGTCATGTCGTCGGCGTAGGCCTGTTTATATAAACCATCCTCGTTTAGTTCACCCACTAGTGATAAGACTCCACTCTGTGGACAGCTGTATTTAGCTTTAAAATCATTATCTTTTGAAAAACCAAACGTAAATACACCTTGCCCCCGGTTTCTAGGGTACTATTACAATTCGATTTGCAACCAAACAGCAAATTTTTGGCACTTTGATACTTAAACTTATTTATTTACAGAATAAATATATCCTTAAATTAGCAGTATTTTTTGCTATGTTGCTACATCTCTTACTGACTCGATAGATTATGAGGGCTGTGAAAATGTGTAAGAGAATAGGGTTTCTAGAACATAAAATCCGTTAAATGCATGTCAGACAGGCTTCCGTAACAGTTGTTTTTTCTTTTTTCATTTTTCCTGTTTTGTTAGCAAATGTAACTTAACAATACCAATTTTTGTTAAAAGTATTTACTAAATGTTATTATGTCGATTTTTTCAGATTCTTCAAAACTGCTTTAAAGGTTTATATTTCGCGACTGAGACACCTAACTGAAAATATTATATGGCAGATTTAACTACATATTTAGCGATATCCCACTTCCCTCAGCCCAACTTTCCACAATCGAGGCGGTTGGGTTTGCAATTTTGTTTAGGTTATTTGAAAGCATTTGTTTGCAAAATTTCATCGCGAAAGAAGGAAAAATGACTTACTAAGGTACGAGTTACAGATAGGCGAACATGAAATTATTAGGGTTTCTAATAGTTATGAAATCCTAAAAATACACTATGAAGAAATATTTTTTTCAACATTATGAAAAATTGGTACTAGAAGTAATGTCATAGATTAAAATGTTCCATTGTACAAGATTGGAAGACGTAACATTAGTCTCTCAAGGTAGTTAGATCAGAAAGTTTCCCTTTTTTACCTCATTATCTTGAAGGTCTTTTATCTTAAGTATTTATTTAACCATTAATTTAGTCATCAACATTTATTTTTATTTAGTTTTACCAATAACCTACCTGATATCTCTTGCTGAAAATTAAGTTTGCTTTCATTTTTCATTAAAAATATATATATTCTTGTCAGCAATCCTTGCAACTCCGCATGCAAAAATAATGTATCACTTCCAAGAAACAGACAACCTAATCTCACATACTTTTCTGTCGGGCTTATAGATTCAGCAAGACTATCAAAGTACGTTTCATATATAAGAATCCATCGTAAACAATTTAAAATAATATGGAAATCTGCCTCCTCATCTACGACTTGGTCTTTTGATCTGGTTTGTTGGTTAGAGTAGAGGAGAACCAGAGGGGTATATATCCAATCAACTGGAATAACGTTGCCTATGCTTATGTCCAAACAAAGGGTGTGTTCAAACGTTACACGATTCTAAAAATAAGTAAATTAGTATTTTTTGCTTTAATTCTAGTCAAATTTACTTACACTAGTTATTCCTAAAACATCAGCATAAACTTTTTTAATATCATCTAAATGTTTCCAAGCCTGATCCAATTCATTATTCCTGTCACTAACTCGAGCATTTTCCATCGCGATTTCCACAGGATAAAATCTATAATATGAAAAATAAGAAAGAATACAACTGCTCTATCTAAATCTCTATCGAATGTCCAAATTTGAAGGAATGTTTTTCCTATTAGGAAACAATCTTTTTAAAAAATCGGCGATTCTTCGTTTGGTTGCTAAAGGTGGACTTTGAATGGTTCAGATTTCAGTCAGTTTTTTTTTTAACAATTAAGATCGAAAAAACGGTTCCCTTCATTTAATAGGAAATTATTGTCTCTACTCAAAAACGCATCATTACAAAGTTGTAAGCAGTAAAAAAAACCGTTAAAAGCTATTTTGTTTGTCAAAATCCGTGCAGTGGTTACCAAGATATTTGCAAGATAAAAATTCAAAATGGTGTTTTTTTGTTATTATTAATAACTTTGCAAACAATTGTTGAAATTGTTAACTAGAATTTATTGAGCACCAAAGCAATCTTTCTGTCATTTCTACCTGATCTCAAGTTTTTCTTACTTAGTGTCAACGACTTTTGTTTTTATATATTCGTGTTAGATTTGTAACTGTATTATTTTTTTAAAGGTTTGACTTTTTCATTGTCATGTATATGATCTGAAAGGAGGAATAAATAAATCTAAATCTAGCTTCTACTATTAAACTACCAGCCTGCTGGGACCTCTTCTTTATACTGTCTATATCGGTAATTTTCCAGAGTGTATTAAATAAAAACTGCAATATTAATTTTTACGCCGACGACACAAATTATTTTTTATTTCTTCAGGAAAATGGCAAATCTAATAAGTTCTGACCTACCTCAATTTTATAATATATCAACCAGGGACGGATCCTCTTTGAGGGGGGCGGTGATATCACAAAAGTACAGTATGGCAAGTGAAAGCAAGTTCTTAACGTGGGTGGGGGGCACGTCAGCAACAGTCGTATTTCTAGTGTAAAAGGCAGGATCGGGTCTATTTTTCTGAATTCGAAGCTTTTGATCGCAAAAAAAAAACAAGTTATCGACGAGGGGGCGAGATGCCAACAGCATACACATTCCTAGTATAAGAGGCAGAATCGGGTCTATTTTCCTAAACTCAAATCTCCTGAAGGGGGGGGGGTTGCCACCACTGTCCCCCTTAGAGCCGCGTCTGGGTCCATCACTATAAGGGGTAGTTAACGATATTTAAAGGTGGTTATTTGAAAAATCCCGAAACACGCCCACATTAATAATCGATATTGTTAACAAAAATGCTTTTGTCATTCCCTGATATTTATAAAAAAAATATTCATAAAAAATTTAGTTTTTTTAAAATATAAAATAAGGGTTGCAACCCCATTGGTCATAAATAGACCTCGCATTTGTGGCTTTTTATGACGAATATTTTTCACTTGATTTTATTCAAAATTATTCATTAGATGCCGAGATATATTGAAAAAAATAATTTAAGAGTTGACTTTGGGGGTGAATTTCACCCCTTAAAAGGGGATGTCAGCCGATAAAAAAAAAACGTGTCTATAATTTTTTCAAGTACTACAACATACCCAAAAATGATCAAAATCGGTGAGGTTGGGTTGGGGTGAATCCCATGTCAGTAGTCTCTCCTCGCTTGTGCTGTCCCTTTCTGTCTCGATCTTCTCTATTCAGCGTCGCATCCCTTGCTCACCTCGATTTTGGTATGTTATTAAGTAACGTTTACGTCGATCATTAAAATTTATCTTATTTTTCTCCTCTCATTAATAATTATTTATAGTATAGTTTAAGTTAGAGCTCGAATAGTATTCAATTTTATATGAGATCGGATGTCTGTACTCTTTTAAGACCCATTGAATCACCTAATAAATATTTATGATATAAATTGTAAATTGTATTTATTATAGGTTGTTACAATAAACTAATTTTATTTATTATTTGTTTTAATATAAAGTTACATCAAGTGAAAAAAATTGTATGTGGTTTAAGGTTTCCACTGAGAACAGGCCAAATGTCAGCTATTAACATTAATAAATAACAATTCAGCGATTATTTGAAACAGCTCTATTTCAGCTTCAGGTCATAGAGAGCTATTTAAAATAAGTAGCGTACGAAATAACCACATTATTTAATTCGTTATAAGTGAAAAATAGGTATTTTTTGTACTTTCTGCACAATTTATCTTGCAAAACTTGATGATCGTTGTTTAGGAACTATTAGTGGAAGTCTTTAGGAACAAAATGATTTCTCGTGCGTCTCTGTACGAGCCGTTAAAAAGTTTTCCCAACTCAAAAAAATTATATCTTTTCACTTTAGCAGAATAAATAAATGCAATTGTGCAAAAACTATTGAACCCTCAGAGTCGATCTTTTGCTTTCAACTTTTTTTTTGCAAAGCTATTAAGAATAACAAACTAACAAAAATATTTTTTTAAGTATAAACTATAGTTTGTGAATTAAAGAAAGAAAAGCAATTTTTAGCTCTTAATTGTTAATAAAAAAATATTTATCAAAAAAAAAATCGAGACGTTTTGTATCTTCTGAAAAATTATTTCTAAAAGGAAAATTTTGGTCTATTAAATTCGACTACAAATTGGAACATAGTGGATACTATAATTCTACAAAAAGTGATCATCATTTTTATGGAGAATAAGTAGGCATATACAGGGTGCCTCACCTCTCATTGGAATATCTCGGAAGTAATGAAGTTTGAATCCTGCAAATTTGTATAATGGAATTTTCGGTGACGCTCACTTCAGATGAAGCAACAGCGATCTTGCGCGACTTCCGGTTATACCGGAAGTTGTCCGAAACTTACTTATTTTGAATGGATCACCTTGTATTTTTTTGTATTCGTTTCTTCATCTCTGATAACTTTTACTCAAAGTTTTTTTGCCCTACTCTAGCCGTTTTTGAGGGAAAAACTATTTTTTCCAAATTTTGACCTTTAACAGGATGTCGCCTAAAATGGAAATATCGTTCAAAAATAAAATAGTGAAACTCGGAATTCCAGTTATGGCTTTAGATATTATTGGGCTCGATGATGAATTGTTTAAAAATGACATTTTAGATATAGGGAAGTGGGAATGTAACAAATTTAGAGCTCCATCAAACATTTAAAAAAAAAAATAATAATTTTTCAAGTACAATACTATGTTGTCAGTTCATTTAGTAGATAGGCAAAAACATTCCCTATCTGCTCATATAGGGTGTTCCCATACCTAGCTAGAGTAGTTTTCAATTATTTAAGATTTTTCTCAAAATCCTCCAAATATCAAGCAGTTTTAGGGATTTTGGGCAAGAAGACCATGATAAACAAACTAATACTATGTTTCTATGATGATGCGTATCATTGTCAGTTGCAATTAAATATATATCGATGATTTGCTACCGTGTTTGTTCGCGAAAAATGGAAAATAATACGTATACAAACGCTGACACATTAAATTCATTTTTTATTCATGTTGAGTGCAACAGAATTATAAGTAGAACATGCGAAGTTCTCAAAGAAAGATATCCTAACTGACAGTAACACGCCTCACCATAGAAACATTATATTAGTTTGTTTATCATGGCCTTTTTTGTCAAAAATCACTAAACTGCTTGATATTTGGAGGATTTTGAAAAAAATCGTAAATAAGTTGAAAACTGTTCTAGCTAGAAATAAGGACACCCTATACGGGCAGATAGGGAATGTTCTTACCTAACTACTGAATGTATCAACAATGTAGTAGCATCGTATTTGAAAAAATTAAGTTTTTTAAAATATCTTAAAAGAACTCAAATTTTATTATAATTCATTATCGAACCCAATAATATATAAAGCCACAACAACTGAAATTCCGAGTTTCACCATTTAATTTTTGAAATGATATTCAATTTTAATTGACACTCTATTAAAGGCAAGAATTTGGAAAAATTCTTTCCCTCGAAAACGGCTACAGTAGGGCAAAAAAACTTTGGGTACCTACCACCCTAGACTTACAGCCACTCTGTTATCCTAACCTCCTGGATTAATTTGTACAGGTCTACTAAGGAGTGAGTATGCACTTCCCTCAGTTTTAGGTTTGTTGACCCGAATGTTTGTTGTCTCTTTCTATCAAGTGACTCACAGTCACATATGATATATTTTACCGTTTCCTTGGCTTGGCCACATAGTCTGCAGCCGAGGTCTCCGTTATACAGGTTCATCTTATTCAGATGTACTTTGACGGCCATGTGTTCCGTCATTATACCTGCAATAGCCCTTAATTGATTCCTGCTCATTTGGAATAGTTTCCTTGCTAATTTCGGATCAGGGTTCCCAATAAATAGCTTGCTGTGATTCAATCCCTGTCTGGCTATTCTATGGTTTTCCGGCTCTTTCTTGATCCATTGTTTGACTGTTACCCGGGCTGCATGCCGTGACATCCCAAAAGCCGGTTCTGGATCAATATATTGAGATGATGAGCCAGCTCTCGTAAACTCGTAAGATCGCTGTTACTTCTCTGAAAATCTGAAAAGAGCGTCACTGAAAACCCCAATATACAAATTTGCAAGATTCACATCGCATCTATCTCGAGATATTCCAATGGACGGTCACCGTGTGACACCCTGTACATATAAAACAAATTTACACAAAGAAGCTTTTGTGACTAGAACTTTTAAACCTTACTATTAGGTATGTAGATCGATCGCATCGATCGAACATGTATTTTACCAACATTTGTTGAAGAAAATAAGTATATGTACAAAACTTTCTGTTGCAAATTTTAAATTATTTGGAAAAAAATCAAATAAATACCTTGGACAAAACACAATATTCTTCAACAAAAACTCCATATCTGGTTTCTGTTCTGCACTAAACACGCAGAGGCCTTTGACAGCAATGTCATAATACAAGGTTGGATTTATTTGATCACGAACACGCTCGGCGATCTTGAGGATATTCATTATCAAAAAACTTTCACATCTTGTAAACCAATTACCAATATTAAAGTAGTATTTTGTTGAGTTTAGTTTTTCTATGTACTCTTTTATATTTGGGTGGTTAAGGAATATGGTTTTTACCTAAAAATATACACATATTGAGGAAATAAGAAATAAATGGGTTGCAATTTTGTAAAAATAAAATTTTTTGCAATAAATGTGAAATATACCTTGGATGACCTGTCGCTTAATATGCAACTAGATATTGTGTACAGAAAAGGAATACAACTATTTGATTGCATTACTGGAACGATGTGGTCCATAGTAAACCAAGCTGCAGCCTGCAAAGACTTTAGATTGTCTGTGGTTTTATGTGTTTCATAATTGTTTAATAGTAGAGATCCATTTCTTAAAAAATGTACGATTAAGTATCCCAAAAAACGATATCCATATAGAAAAATAATTAACAAAAAATCAGTATTTTTAATACTTACATAATACTTTTTGTTGCTATACTGAAGCCACTACACTCTAAAATACTTTCTAGAAATTCAGAACTATAAACAGTATTAAAATGTCTGTTATACATCATCGCACAATATAATATTGCCGAAGTTATTTGTGAGTGACCACACTAAAAAATATATCAATGAAGGATAATTAGATCAAAGGTTATAAAGTTCTACCTAAATAACACCTGTTTATAAACAAATCCAAAATTTATGATTAAGAGGATGGAAGGGAGTATCAATTAAACCAAAAATATTTACAGTCGAGTTGCGTTATAAATCCGCCTATGGGGGAGCAGAGGAATCAAATTCTGGGATTCTTTGTACCCCACTTTAGCTTTTACGTTTGTATTTTTGCGTTATAAGTTCGCGCTTTATATTTATGAAAAATCGGCTTGTATCACGACAAACAATGTATCTGAGCTATCTAGCTATTTCTAGAAATCAGATTTCAAAAACTATTTCTAGTGACGAATTCTGTCAGTAGGGAAATATTCGCAATAAAATATTCCGAACATTTTGGTTTTTAAAACATTTAGATTCTTTCATATTATTTACTATCTTCTCAGGTAATCCAAAGCAACAATGATCATGTAGAGGAAGAACTTTCCGATAAAATGATTTTTTTTCATAGAAAATATGTAAAACCGTACACTCTAATATGTATGTTAACTATATATTTGTACTTATATGATGGTGTTAAGATGTATCATGGTCGGAAATCTTCATTTTGAATTGTTCTGAGGCTGAGAAAAGGGTTCATTTGTTACTGGGGCAACGATACGTACTAACAATACATGTATTACATGCATTTATTGTCAATATTGTAAAGAAATTTAGAGAATAATAAAATTATTATAATTTTTGTCCTGTTGTCAACAAAGTTATAACGGACCGCAGTCCCAAGGACTCTGTCTTGGTGGCATCGTGAGAAGCGAGAACTCAGTAACACCATTCGCCATTCAGGAATGCTTGAAAAAAATAAACTATTTCAATTCAACTAATAAAAGAAGCTGCTTTATTGTCGTCGTCCATCGATGACTCTGCGTGATTGTTTACAGATGATCGAAAGATAATAATGATAAAAATATAATAAGTATATAATTTTTTTCAATAGTCGTCATCGAGTCGAAGAGTAGAGACATAGGTAGTTTGGTTACTGCCACGCGACGATTTGTAAGACGAACTGAAACGGAATGTTATTTGTATGGTCTCTCAAAATATTAAATGTAGTGTGGGAGTAGGAGCTTGATAGATAAGACCTTTGTTGTAAAAGTCTTGAGGCCAGTCTGAGTAATGGTAGTAGTCCTCAGGAAACAAAACTATTTTAATTTGTAAGTTAATAAAATGATGGTCGTCTGTAACATTTTGTTGCACTCAATGAATAATTCCCATTTTATATATTTCTTATAAAAATATATTTACTGTGCTTGAGGAATCCATACTGAGAAAAAATTACCTATCGCCAGTACGAAACGGCATTCAAATAGAGATTGCCTCTGAACGGCAGCAAAACAGGATTAGTGTAGATCAGCGTTTCCCCAGCGGTGATTCGCAAATCCATGGGGGTTGGGGAGTTTTATAAAGAGGGTTCGCGAAAAAAAATATGGTAATGACGGGATTTTAAATTAAACATCTCAAAAGGCAATGCGAGTACATTCTCGAACGAGCCGGCAATTTCCACTTCGGCGAACCAAGACTTTTCCCGAATGCGCACGAAAGAAAGAGAAAAAAGTCTGACGAAAAGCTGGACGAGCAATCAATTGCTTGTTCTACTTCAGTCCCTGCGTTAGAACCAATACAGGGTGACAGTTGTAGTGAGCTACTGTCTCGCCAGACTAAAAGTAAAGAAAAAAATAAGCGAACAGAGTGAGAAAAAATGAAAGAAACGAAAATATGACAGCCTATTTATAAATGGATTTTTACTTTACCGGGGAGGAGTCAGAACCTAAACCGCTTTGTATAATCTTTAATAAAATCGTGGCCAATAATTATTGCTCCGTAAACATATTATGGATCGTTGGTTAAAAACGGGTAGTTGTACCAAGTCTGACAAAAAGCTGAACGATCAATCAATTGATTCTTATAGTTCATTCCCTGATTTGGAAGCAACACAGGGTGACAGTTGTAGTGAGCTACAGTCTCGCCAGACTGAAAGGAGAAAAATGGGCAAACAGAGTGAGAAAAAGGAAAGAAACGAAAATATGATAGTGACTATTTACAAATGGGTTTGCTTTTTACCGGGGATGAGTCAGAACCTAAACCACTTTGTGTAATCTGTAATGAAATCCTGGCCAACATCAGTTTAAAATCATCTCTTCTTCGTAGACACCTTGAAACAAGACATCCGGATAACAAGGATAAACCTGTTGAGTATTTTAAAAGAAAATTGGCACGTTATAAAAAGTCTAGTATTTTTTCTTTTCTAACAGAAAGATAGTAAAATAGCTTAACAGGCACCATTTCGAGTTAATTACAGAATTGCAAGAGCTGAACAAGGACATACAGTGGCATAAAATTTGATTGGACCATGTGCTAAAGACACCACCAAGTGTATACCTGTAGAAAAAGAGGCAAAGAAACTTGACTTTGTTCCCTTATCAAACAACACAGTGTCGCGAAGATTAAAGATGTATAAATTGCACATGACACATTCATAATAAGCGGACTTTTAACGTAGCTCGACTGTACTTTATTTATTAATGGGTTATTTTAAAATCAAAAAGAATTCTAGAATAAAAAAAGTATTACAAACAAATATTTTTATAAAATAAAGTCATTAGAAGCAAATTTTTAACACAACTATAAAACATTATAGAAAATTTTATTATAACTGGAGCTGTATATTAACACTTTTCATGTTTCTTGTTTAAATATATTTATTTTACAAAAATTCCTTCATAAAATAATAAGAATGGCCGGGAAACTTGGAAGTGGACGATTCCTACTCCTTGAATGAATGAATATAAGGTTGTGATATTTGGTCATCGACGCTAGGCCCCGTCGGGCCCTTTGCATCCCACCATGGCTGCAAGTCATTTGCGGCTGATCGCCTTTGCCAGTCAGAACAGCCTGGTTGATTGAATTTGCCAAAGGGCTTCCAGTGACAAATTTGTATCTGCGAAATGTCTCTGCTTCAGTCCGTTGAGTGTTAGGCACTTTCTGAGGACATGATCAACAGTTTTATAGCCATGTAATCTGTTTGCATGAGAAGTGATGAACATCTCCCCATCATGCTTTCCCAGACACCCTAGTAGCCATCCATTTCAATTCCGAAATGTTCTAG
The DNA here is from genome assembly GCA_034092305.1 of Diaprepes abbreviatus. Taxonomy (NCBI): domain Eukaryota; kingdom Metazoa; phylum Arthropoda; class Insecta; order Coleoptera; family Curculionidae; genus Diaprepes; species Diaprepes abbreviatus. The sequence continues at coordinate 27,093,035 of JASJET010000103.1, forward strand.
GTAACCGAGACGATAAACAGCCGTCAGGGCCTCGTTCTCTACGTACAAGTAGAAAGGAGATAGGTTCACTAGGACCTCCAGAGCCCCAATATTGGCAATCCTCATCACACTCATTATTCTCACACAAGCCATTCTACTCTTTTCTAGGCATTTCTAGAAGAAAATTTGTAAAAATAATATCTTTACCTTATTACCTTAAACTGTTCAAAGTTTCTAAACTGGTTAATCCACTTTCCAAAACAATCCGATATTATATATGGAAGAATATTGTGCCCTTTTTCAACTATTTTAGCAATAAGCATTAGTAAAGCAGATACATGACTTTGCCTTATAAGTGTAGTTGAAAAAATATTATCTGTGTTTTTAAAATGGTAGTCCAAAAATCTCAGGATAATGCTTTCGTGTTGACTAAAAAATATAGGTTCACTTATCTATCTTAAAAAAATATTTTTATTGTATGCTTTCATACAAGATAGTTTTTTTAACATTTTTTAAAACGGAATAAAAACATACTTTACTAGTTCAGTTTCCAGTCCATAATGTATACTGAGAGTCCAAAAATACATACATTCTATTTGTAATCGCATACCAGAAGCGTTTTGTGAAAAATAATCCTCATATAAATAAGATAAAATGATATTTAGTAAATCATACCTAAAATTTATAAAAAAAATGTTATTTATTTCAAAATATTTTTTCTAAGAGAATGGTCAGTTTTCAACCCACGTCAAAAAATCCATTATCACACCGGGATACAAAAAAGGTAACGAGGACTTATAATAAAATTACAGACCAATTAGTGTGCAAACTTCCTTTTCAAAATTTTAAAATTCTCTTGATCAACATAAATCTTGCAGATTTTTTAACATGGATTCTTAGAGGGCAAACTCATCGATACAGCAATGCAAGATTTTGTTGAGCGTGTCTTGGATGTATTGGAGAGGGACCAGTAGATCTGCGGACTGTTCCTGACCTTTCACAGACGTTCGATAATCTCGCTCATATTAAACAAAATGTATCGTTATGACATAAGGGGAAATGCATACTTGTGGATGCAGTCGTATTTAAGGGAGATATCTCAAGAAGTAAAAATAAAAAAGGCGGGCATCACTTCTTATTTAATAGTCAACTAAGCAAAATAGTCATACCTCAAGGCATCATTCTGGGCCGTCTAGTGTTTATAATATTTTTGAATGAATTTCCGACAAACCTACCAACATTTAACTGTAAAATCATAAATTATGCAGATGACATTGAAATGAATAATCTAAATATATCCTGTAATTATCACTGTGAATATTTAGAAAACTGTGTAATAGCACAAACAGTAGTTATTTTATGCTGATCAACGTGAAATATATTTCACTAAAATGAGTAATTAAATATTCACTCGGTAGTTAAATTTTAACCATGGAAACGAGATATTGTATTATATTACCATCCTAAGATATAAATCCATTACAAAACTTGATAATTTTTTTAAATATGTATAAACCCACACAATTTATGACAACATAAACTAAAAAGATTGTACCCTCTTTTAATATTTATAAATAAATTTGTCGAAGAAATCCTACCCTGCAGGAGAGATAAGTGCTGAGGGTGATCTTAACATGTGGTATCTGCAAATACCGATAAAATGTATTAAAATATTGAACGATTTTCCTATTATTAGGAAACAAAAGAATAGTCAAATAAACTAACTATAATATATTGTTTGAAAAGATGTAAAAAAGAATTTGTACAATGATTGTTTTTTCTATTCACAAAAAAGGAGTTAAATATCTAAGAGAGTGAATAGTTTTTTTACGGTCATTAAAATCGTTTTTCTTTTAAAAAATAATAAACTTCAGTTGCGAGCTGGGATTCGTTAGAATTGGTACGATTTTGAAAGAAATTTCTTAGAAAATTACGTGACGCGATTAACCAGTGATAAGGTTCTTATTTCTGATATTTCATTTATTTTGGGGAAAATCCTGTTTTATTTCATTTAGGGAAGAAGACAACTTTATACGGTTTGTTTAAGCAATTTAAATAGTTGTTTTCGCGCTTTATTCTTTTGTTAATTTATATTTTAAAAAACTATTTATACGTTTTATCTTCAAAATTGAGTTTTACATTTTAATTATTAGAACGGTCAATAAGAGCAACTATGTTAGTTACTTTGAAATTGCTAAACATTTCTAGTTTTACGTTCTTCATTGTAAATAGTAACATTTTTATTTGTTTTTGTTAATAGATTTAAGTATTTTGAGAAAGTTGTTTTGTTTAATTTATTAAAAACCTTCACGCGAATAAACTGGCAGGCGCGTCATTGTGAGAACTTTAGACCATGAGACGTCATCTGACCAAGTAGACAGCAGCTTTTTTTGAATCCTGAACTTGTGTTTGTTCGTACTGGTAAGCCTTTAATAACCTGTAGTTATTTGGTACTAAAACTGCAAGAGTCAAAAGGAACGACCAGACTTCCAGAGTGCCTTTATCACTGTGAGGTTTATTTAGGTCTTTAAAATAGCTATTAATATGGGACAACAGTTTGACTGGAGACGGAATGGCCATACGCTACCCCAAAATATTCCGATTGCAGGAGTTTACGATCAAATGCTGTCACAACTGGTTTAACCAAATCAGACTAAAAATTAATAATGAAAAAAAATTCAATATGTACACTTCACAAATAGAAATTCAAGCGGGATGCAAAAAATATTTTGACTAACGAAGACGAAATCTCTATAAGTGAAAGTTGTAAACTCTAAGTTTGCATATAGACACATCCCTAATTACCCGAAATCACGTTCAACAGTTTCAAAATAAATTATCTTCTGCTTGTTACGCGTTGAGAGTATTATCTCAAAATTTAAACTACGAAATCCTGAAAATAGCATTCTATGGAATGTTCTACCCACATCTAAAATTGGGAATAGTTTTTTGAGGCTATGCTTCAAATTTACATATCATATTTACAAGTCAAAACGTAGTCCTAAGAATTATTAACAAAGCTAGACTCACTAAGTTCATTCAAAGTATATTATCAGTAACTGCAATTTCAATACTTGAACATATATTATTTTTAAAGGGAAACGCTCATATTTTTGAAACTTTTTGGTAAATCGTTCCTATAACAATAAAATGCCCTCTAACGTCCTCATCACAAATTGACATTAACTGAAAAACATTGCTTTTACTCCTGTATAAAACTTTTTACCAAAGAATCTTGGAGATATAAGAACAAATGATAACACATTTAAAACTCATATTTTCAAATTATTGTGTGATATTGAACCATATACAATGGAAGAATATAATGCTGGACTAAGAAATTTGAGTTCTAATCACTGTAAGTGTGTGTAATATCCTAAAATGTTTTAAATATAATTGTACCTTTGTAACTATTTGTTTTGAAATAACAGTATTTATCTATCTACTTACTTTTTAACTAAAGTAACTGCTATATTTCTACTTCTTGACGATAAAACTCTTAACAATTTTATCATTTGCGATAAAGGCATATTATAACCTGGATTTTCTTTATTATAACCTAAAAGTAAAGAAATTATGTCAGAAACAAATCCCATAAATTGTTCAAGTGGCCGTAAAACAGTAACATGAACCGAAGGTAATTAGTGATTTCTTGAACCTATTATTTATTTTATTTATTATAAAATTTAATTAGGAAAAAAAAAATAATCTGGCCCAAACTCGATCAAGTTAGAAAAAAATCAATGTGAAAGAATTCGATTTACAAAAAACAATGTCTATGTGTTACTGATTCCATAAAGAGAAGAGTGCAGATTCTGCGAGGAGGAAGACGAAATCTCTACTCACATAATTTACGAGTGTAGCACTTTAGAAAACCCTAGAATGCCGTTCTTGGAAGGACACCAAATAAAAGGAGAGCTGCCCACATTGAAGCTGTCCAACATCCTAAGGTTCCTGAGGGAAATAGGACTGAAGGACCTGCTTTAGCCGGCAAGGTATCCGTTACGACTTGACAGCAGTAGGGGAGTACAATAGATCTATTAGGTCGCAGTGTACAGATCCCCAATTTTACGCACATACATATATACATATTGATTCCACACCTATTTTATAATATGGACATAAAAAAATGTTTCATAAGTAGGCAAGTTTAGCGATCAATTTCTAATCTTCGACGCGTATCGACCGTATTTATGAACTTGCGAATAGAATTCTTTTTATCACCTTTAAAAGAATACTCAATTTTACAGTGTATACACTAAAAATTGATAAAATCCCCACTGCATTCATAATTATCAGAACACAAATTAAGAAAAAAATAACGTAAACTAATAAACAAAGATTATGTATTGGGTCGCCAAGAAAGTATTTTTGGTTGTCACACATAGAGAGCGTTGTAATTGTTTTGAAGGACTTCTATTAATGTTATGGCTTTTTATTTTGGATATTTGATATCAGTCACATTTAGGTCACTTAAGAACCAACTTGTGCGTAATTTTGTTTATGGCTGTTAGTTTAGGATCAATTTTAACATGGAGTGCTGAAACGAACATTTTCGGTGTATTTTATTTTTTTATTTCCGTAAATAAAAGAAAGCTGCCGAGGCTCACAAAGAGTTATGTGAATTTTATGGTGTTGAACGCACGTCTCAGAATTGATTTAAAAAATTCTAGTCGACCTACTGAAATTAATCATGACCAAATAAAAGCCATAATTGGAGAAAATCGTCATATATCTGTTTGAGAGACTAGAGAAAGGTTAAATATATTGCATACAACAATTGAAAATCGCTTAAAACGTCTCGGACTCACTAAGAAGCTCGATATATGGGTCTCACATGAATTGAAAGAGATTCACTGAACAGAACAAATCAATATTTGCCATATGCATCCTACGCGCAACGGAACAGACCCTTCTTAAAAAAAAAACTCATCTCCGGTGATGAAAAATGGGTCATCCACAGTAACATCATTCGAAAACAATCATGGTCCAAGTGTGATGAACCAGCACAAACCACTTTTAAAGCTGAAGTGGATCCAAAAAATGTCATGATGTCAATTTGGTGGGACTACGAAAGTGTTGTGTATTTTGATCTGCTTCCAAGAGACCAGGTGATCAACTCAGATATTTACTGCCAATAACTAGTGAAACTGGATGAGGCACACAAAGAAAAACGGCCAAAATATTTGCAAATCGCAAATTAATTGTTTCATCAAGATAATGCAAAGCCTAAATCATTTTTACTAACTCGTGGGAAATTATTAAAGTTTGGATGGGGAGTAATGTCGCATCCCCTCCTGATTACCATGTTCAGTTTTTTGCTGATAATGACCAAAATTTCTATAAGCGAGGAATCATAAAGCGGCAAGAAAGATGGCAAACGGTTTTTGAACAAAATGGAAAATTTATAATTGATTAAAGTTTATTCTTTGTATAAAAAAATTAGGTTTATATCTCACTAGAAAACCGAAATTATTTTCTTGTCAAGCTGATACCTATTTTTACTTACGCATTATTGTAGAGTGTGGTATGAAATATTTTACTAAACTGGAAAGCAATCCTTCACAATGCAAAATTTTGTTTATAATAAATTCCGAATCTCTTGCCATTCTTATCAAAATTTCTATACAGTATACAATGGTTTCCAATGGTGGTTTTACAGTGTTAACAATATATCTGAAAACAATTTTCATAGAATTAATAACAATAAAAGAAAGTAATAGTAAGTTATACTTCAATTTATTTTAATCATCTTACCTTATTCTAACAAAGATGTCGGTTCTAGCCAAACATTTGATCAAATTAGTTTCGGCTAGTTGTTGGTCATTAACTGTATTATCATCTTCCATAACATTATCAACAGCTAATATAGGTTGAACTATTCCAATACCAAAGCTTAACGTGTTGTCTAAGCAGGTTTCATCTATTTGAAAGTAGACTAAGTTCCTTAAAGCTAAAAAAATTCATTAAATATTTCATATCTATTTGTTAATAATGTGATAGCTGCCATGAAAAGTAAGATAGGAGGAGAGTTTCAAGAAACTTTTAAATGTAATATTAAAAAGTTCAGAAATGAACAAAGATCAAAACAAGATTATAGTCTTCAAAACATGTATCTTAAGTAACGCTGAAACTGTTGCTGTTTGAAAATATATTGTACTAAGCCTAACCATTCATAAATAGATCTTATTCAATAAGTTTCAATGAAATGAAAAAGTTATTACTACTTAGTTTTGCTGAAAACAAGATTTTACTTCTTTTTGAGAAAAGTATTACTATTGTATATGATTGTTGTAAAATTTTAATTTTGAGAAATCACAATTAGTCAAAACTCCCTGTTATCCTAAAGTAAATAGGAGTTACATTGGATGACATATTTGTCACAACTACAACTTACCTTTGATGGCAGCATTTAAAATAGATGGTGTATTGTCATCCAAACACACTCTTATTACAAAAAACACTTGTTCTATAGGTATGTCAATTACTTTATCATAGATTCCTGTTTGATCTAAGGATAGTAAATTTGCTAAAGTATTAAGTGCCACAACACGCTGTTGGATAATATTGGACCTAGAAAGTAGTTCTTTTTAACAAACTAAGAAAATTTAAACTCTATATACTATTGGACAAAAATATAACAAGTTGTTTTTTTTTACTTTAAATTTAAAATATATATATATATATATATATATATATATATATATATATATATATATATATATATATATATATATATATATATATATATATATATAATCCCTAGCTAATTTTAATGAAATATTATCTGCAGATGTCAATAATATTTCACCACATTTTGGTAAATTTAAACGAAATCTAGATTGACAAGTATATATAATTATAAAAATCAATAAAAACGAGGTTGACAAAATAAAGTAACAAAAATTGTATTCAACACTATGTTATTCTACGTAGACAGATATACAGATAGATAAATAGTTTTATTTCAAAACAAATAATTACAAAAATGCACACACCAGGATATTACACCGGGTTTGAATGTTGGACTAATAATCTCAACGCATAACAAGAATAATACAACTTATTTTGCAACTGTTGGATGTGATTTTGGGAAGTTAGATATGCGTCTTTTTATTGGCGAAGTATACATATTGAGTTTCTTTATTATTTTAGATATACAAGCCAATCGGCTTAGAAGTTCCTTCAGGGAATATTGACTCATACCAAGTATACAAAGATACCAAAAGTATGGAGCTCTGTGGGGACACTTTCCATGTTTTCGGGTCCTAGGTGACGTGGTCTGCTGTGTTTCCCACAAAATTTCGGACGACCCGCGCCGTTGCAAGGAGAACTGCTTTCTGAATTGGTTTATACAAATGCTCACTAAGGCCCAGTCCCTTGATGTTCTGCAGGAGGTTTTTTGGTATCATTCCAGTTGTTGATAAAATTATGGAATCGTTTGAACGCTGTTCATTGCTCATTGTCTTCGAATTTGCACCTCCAGACTTCTTTATTTAGCGATTTTCTCGTTGTATTTTGGCCTTAAGTTGTTGTTGCTAGGTATAGTAATGTCCATTAATGTACTTCGCCTAGAAATTTTATCTGTTAATATCAAAGACTAAGTCGCTGGTTAATATAATATCTGGTCTATTATGAGCAACTGTCTAATCCGTTAGAACCGTTCGGTCTCAATATAGCTTGAAGTCATTATTCTCAAAAATAGGCTCCGGGTTGTATTTGTAATAAGGCACTTTTTTTACCTGCAATAGATTTAACTTATTTGCTAACTCTCGGTAGAGTATCTTGGCGGTTGAGTCGTGTCTTTCCTTATACTCCGTTGCGGCGAACGCTTGGCATCCTCCATTTATGTGCTGGACTATCTCTGATGTTCGACAGCCATATCTACATTGGTCGTTTTCAATTGAGGGATCTCTGATGATGTCATGAGCAAATTGCATTCCAATATCCCCGGAGAACTCTTCTACAATTTTAAGCATATGTTCCAGCTGGTTTCTGGTAGCAGCCATCAATTTAAGATCATCCATGTACAGAAGATGATTTACTCTGACTACCTCTTCGTTGTTTTTCCTAATACTAAAGCAACCTAAGTGCAAGACAATATTAGTGTCAATGGCATAATTTATGATTTTACACTTAAACGTTGATGGATTTCTATGGAAATTATTCAAAAATATTGCAAACACTAGAACGCCCAGAAGGCAGTCTCGGGGTATGCCTATTTTGCTTAGTAGTTTTAGAACACAAAGCATTATGACTTACAGTAGCTAAAAGTATTATATTAATAGTTATTGGAATATTTATTACTATCCATCGCTTAACGACAACGTTGTGACATTGAGGCAACCAAATTTTAAACAATATTTTCGGGTAGATTTATCCAAACTTCACTAATTTTATTTACCAACGATGGTTTATTTTGAAACATTGTGTGAATACGTGCTACTTCTTCCCATGGATTTTTAATGGGGTTAAGATTTGGAGATTGTGTGGCCACTATAAAACGCGAATGTTATTTTAATGAAACCACTCTTGACTAACTTGTGGAGAGCAACATTATATCCTTATATCGATCCATGGTTTCATTAATGGAGTTTAAAAGGCTTCATCTTTCCATGAGAAACAACCCCACAGAAAAGGCTGCTTTTACCATTTAGGCGCAATATATTTGAGATTAAACCTTGTATTATTTATCCGCCTTACAAGTTTTATTTCATCAGAACTAAAAATCTTTATTGCTAAATAGAACTTTTTTCCACTCACCTACTGCCAAGTTCAAATGTCGACGCGTAAATGAAAGTATTGCAGCTCCCGAAATAAAGAGCCTTTTAGCAAGGCGTTTAATAGAGTTTTATTCATAACTCTCAACCATCAGTAGGCTATGGATAATATCCAGAATTTTAGCAATAATGCTCGGTTTGGGTTTCCAAGGATAATTTTGAGAAGTTCTTTTAATGCGCCTGTCGGCTCATATTGTTACGCATGGTCTTCTCGATTTCGGTAGATTCTCTAAATATCTCATTTCATTCTAACATGGAGTTATTTTGGATACGTTATATCTGAGTAAAACAAACTCTCTTGAAATTGGAGATCATTATTTGGCATGCCAAAAAACAGGTGACTTGCTGTCAGGGAAAAGTATTAAGACAGATAACTATGGGGCATTGTGTCCTGCATCTATGTTAACAACATAACATCTTCCCTGACGGGACCGAAGTAATGCTCTATGCAGATGATACTAGTTTTCATGTATGATCAAAACAATATATAATTTTGGCTGAACTGATTGATAACTATACTTAGAGCGTGAGCAAGTGGTTTCAGGCCAATTGATAGTTTTAACGTGGATTAGACAGGCAGAGAATATGACGTTTTCTTTGAGAAGGCATGATGCTACTGATAACCCAGACAAAATAAAATTCCTAAGCACCTCTTTAGATTCAAAAGTGACATTTGAACGTCATATTAATACAGTGGCTAAAAAAATAACACCAGAGATATTTATTCTGAGAAATATGGCTGGGATTGTTAATGGCAGGGTGGGACATGGCTTTTCATTTATTACTTCATGCCATCTGTGTGTACCGTTTGCTTGCGTGGGGTCATTGGGCTCTAGCTTCACGAGTGTTTTGACTGTAGCGTAAGGCTGTCTGAGTTCTGGTTGGGATTGGCTATGGGGATGATGTAATGCAGGCGTTCTCGCGGCTGTATATTCTAATTCTGTTCTCTCAATATATTTTTGAGTACTTGCTCTATGTCCATAAAAAATCATATAACTACGATATTTCTTTATTATATGACAAGAAATAAAAAGAACTTGAGAATACAGTTTCTCAAGCTTGGAACATTGTGGAATGTAATTTTATATTATGCACCGGACTTGTTCAATAAGCTGCCACATAAGAAAGATGCCTTTTCTTCTGTTAAAAAAAAAAACAATTAAAGGATACCTAATGGGTAAAACAGTGAATGGGAGTCGATGGGTAACACTGAGGTTATGGAAAATATTTCACAAAGACACAGATAGCAATTTGCTGGGAATGGTGAAACTATTATATATGCAAGGACGATTAATTATTATATTCTTAGATAGGGAAAATGTTAGAATAAGTCAAACCAAATTTAATGAGAAACTTTTGAGGGATTTTTCTAAATTGATCAATAAAGACCAACATTATAATCACTCAACAACCATATCAGATCAACAAGAACTACTTAAATAACCGAATTTTCGAAATGAATGCGACTATTTGGTCTCATATGTGGAGATTTCTTGGAACTAGATAACTTAAAAGAAACGGAAATTATAACTTACATCTACAATCGATACCTAAATAAAGTACCACACAACGCAACTACTCAATTGGAAGTATGAAATCGCTAGGAGTGACATAAACAACCACTGATACATGAAGAAAGGAAACGTTTTTTAAATCGAACAAACCGTCTTCTGGGGAGAAACACCTAATACATAGAAGAAATAAAAATAATTATAAATGGAAATGTCATGTAGGTCTCAATTTGATGCACATAAAGATTCAAAGCTTACATTATAAAATAAATGAGTTTGAGGCCTTTTTGCAATCTAAAAATTTTAATATAATTTGTGCAAATGACAAGTATGCCTCAACTGGTCCAAACAGGTATGTCAATGTCGTTGGTTTTTGTAGGGTTACTCGTTTGTGTGATGATGTTGGTATATATGTCAGAGAGAGAATCCTTTTGTTATAAATGAAATCTTGGAAATAGCGGTTAAAATTAATTTTAAGGTGCTGAGACTTACAAATTGTAACTGTAGATAGATCACCAAATGGTTATTTTAAAATGTAACTTAATGGGTTGACAATTACATTTGGCTACCTGGATGTTCGCAGGGGGTTATTGTAACTGGATTACCCTGAGATTGTAGAAGTTATGTAAATTTTTTGAAAGGTTAAATATTGAGCAAAAAAAACAACATCACATTTAAAAATGTTTCTTAAACCGAAATTCGAGATATTGTTACTGGCTTGAAAAAGACCCCAGCAACGAATGCTTATAGCCTTAACACTAAAATTATATAGGCTATTAGGGGAATCAATATCCACAGTGTAAAATTATAAATCAATGTATAAATGAATGAAGATGACAATGTCTCAAGTTGTCAAGAGTAGTACCTATTTTTAAAATGGTGACTGTGAACGTGTGGACAATTATAGACTGGTATCAGTGGTCCCTATATTAGGGAAGATCTTCGAGGTCGTGCTTAAGAGACAGTTGGTTCATCATCTGGAATCCAATAACTTGTTAAACCATTGCCAATTCAATACACAGTGCCGTTGACATGTCAACGTGCACTGTGTATTGAATGTTCTGGTTTTAATTTTAATTTTAAATGTTTCTACAAATTTTTTAATTGTATACATCTTGTCCTGTGTGGAGGCTAAGCTCGCGACTTTTCTCAAACTGGCAGGGTTGAGGTGTGCCCTTTGACGAGGTCTGAGCCCTGAGGATGGTCCGATAGAGACCGAAAGAGCATGGCCGATTGTAATAATTCAAATATACACTGAAATACAAAGTCTGTCAATTTCTTAATATTTGAGAGGGCTGATGACTGGCAAAGCCTTGAGCTGAAAGTGAATAAAGCACAAGCCTCCATAAGCGAGTGGTTTATGCTAAACAGACTTATTATGAATGAAGCTAAAACCCAAAAAATTTGCTTTTCATTGCGTCTTCTGCAGTCTGCGTACAATCCAGTAAAATATTTGTGGCTTCACTTTGACCTCAAATTGACTTGCGAAGAGCACTGCATCCAGTTGGTCAGGAAAGTGAGTTAGATTACTTTTGTTTTATGCATACTTTCATACACATATTTCATATGCCATACTTTGTTGGGGTTGTTGATGTTGAAGGTTTTTGCAGTTGAAAGAAGATGTGTGAGAGTAATTGCTGGTTTGGGTTTTACAAATTGTTGCAGAACATTTATTTCTCTAAAAATACTAACTATACTTGTGTAGCCTATCATAAATGCAAAGGAACTCCGAAAAGTACCTCATAAGTAGTAGCTATCATTCATATAATACAAAAAAAAAAGATCTTATCATCAAATATTCTTGTACTGTAAAGGTCAGGGAAGGAAAGAATCATTTTGGTATAAAATTCTTTTATATCCTCCCCGATCAGATAAAAGCTCTTCCATTTTCATAGTTTAAACGCACTTTCTCTAAGTACTTATCATGTTTTATTTTAGCTACTATTTTAAGTTTATACTTTTGTAATTATTAGGTTTATTTTATATTTTGACATGTGATGTTACTGCATTGTATGTATAGTCATGAATAAAGATTGATCAATTGATTATATAGTATTAATGAATTTTTGAACTGTAATATAGATAACTTTTTTAGTTAATTTTTAGTTGATTTTATTTCTTCTTATATGATTTTTGTACTATTGCCAGGCCTTAGTGTGATATTAAAGTTGTGTTTTATATATACTCTTTGATGATTGTAAAGAAACTAGTAGTTTTATCATAAATAAATCAATTGTCTACTGTTTATTTTTTGATTATCAGAAATAGTTGTTGTGGCTGAGAACAGTAACCTACTTTAATATCTTAAAACACAATGTATTTAAATGAGATATCACGCAATTAGTATATTATAATATTGTGTATGTGACAGAGAGTGGAAGGAATACTACTCGAAGAGAAGCGCTCTGGAACAGAGTGTACCACAATGATCAATACTGCGGTCTCTTTTGTTTATCCTGTATGTGAATGATTTGTCTGACGGGTTTGATACAGGGTTACTTTCTCAGTTTGTGGAATGGTAGAATGGAGTATTTCAAATGCATTAAGATAGTGTTTAAAATAATCCAGTTACATTGACTTAAACAGAGCATGCACATTCACATGTCGATTAAATGGGATAGTCACTTAATTCCATTGGTGTTTATTACTTTGCTTATGTTCAATCCATAAAAATTATAAAATCTGTTTTTGGGATTCACAGAGTGATGCCTCAAAAAAGAATTATTTGTGGTATATTATGAATATAAACTGAAGACTCATGCCAAGATTACTTTACTAAAGTTGATATAATGATAGTTCCCTCTTTATTTTTTTTGTCTCGAGTTATGTTCATTAAAAAATCACACACACAAGTTATGGGTATTATTGGTAATCAAATGCATAATAAAAGAATATCTTTTGAATTAAGTACAGAACTATCCGAGCTTATTCATATTCTGCTAGAAGAAATAAAAAGCGCTTAGTAAATTTCAGAAAAACAACCTTACAAAAAAAGGATGAGTGTTTTTAAACATTTCAGTTTTCAAAAGTCATTGAATTCTGCGTAATTATTGTAAAATATATCTGTACCTTGTTTTTAGGAACACCAAATATGTAATTTTATAAGAATTGTGATAACTAGTGTTAACATATTGATTTCAAATTTTTTATTTTGTCGTTATCTATGAAATATTGACAAAAAAATTTATAATTACTGTAATGGTGCTAGCAAGGAAAAATATAAATAAATAAGTAAATATTCGAAACTGTTACTTTACTTTTGTCCAATAGTGCCCATATAAAAATGATTTTCACATCTGAGTAAATTCGTTAAAATAAAACTTACGAAAAAAAAAATTACCTTGATAATAACAAAAGTTCTTGTAAACTATAACCAGGGCGCTCTGGTTCATCTCCATGGTGATATAAATGGCGATTCTTTTCATCAATTTGTGCCACACTATATGGCAAAAGATATCCCTCAAAATCAAATCTAAAAATATTAAAACATATTGGATTCTTTGAAAAAATTGTGCCTTCAAAATACTGGGTTATTTAAATACTACTTCAATGTTAAGAAAAAAAGAATTCAATTTTATGAATAGTAATATATTTTTAATGCAAGAAAGGTGAAATTATGTTTTTCTCATTCTTTGAAATTGTATTAATAATGTGTCTTATAACTAATTGTTTCATTATTAAGTATGTAAAAAACAAGATCAAATATCAACCCTAAACTCTAATGTTGTATCTACCGTGCTTCAAAACCTTCGGTCTTCCTCAAATTAGAAACAGATATATCCTTCATCCATGCTAATTTATTTGCCTCAAATTTATTAAAGTTTATCCAACCTGAAGCCTCGGGCACAGATAACAATTCTTGTGGTACTTGTAAGTCTTCAGCATTAACAGTCTCTGCTGCTTCATTCTGCTCCTTAATTGTTGGATTTCTATTCTCAAATCCTTTACTTTTAGACCTAGGCAATAAAAATTATGTAACATACAATATAGTTTAAAGGGTTCATATAATGTTTTTATTAATTTCTTATGTTTTACCTTTGAGATCTTAAGAATTGAACCAATGCAGGATCTAAAGAAGTCATTAGTCTCTCCCTTTCGGCCAAAATTTCATCTTCAGTCATAGCATTAAGTTTTTTAACATTCTCTTCATGTATTATATTTTTATCTGATTCAGTAAGAATTGTTGATTTTTGAGCAGTTGTTGCTAAATAAATTAAAAAGAAAAATCAGAATATTACTTAAAAAATAGAGGTTTTTATATTAAACTATGAATAATGTTGCAAAATAAAAGGAAAAATTTAGATTAACCTTTAAATTTTGCAGCTAAATTTACACCACTGCTTTCTCCTACTTTTCTAGAAATATTTTTCTTTGGGCTTAGCACTTTTATAGTTCCATCTATTTGTTTTTCTTTGACAACTAATGCTATCTCCCCAATATCCATTTGATTTGTATCAGCTGATGAGTCAGAATTTTTTTTTAATCTTTTCATTTGTTGAGCAAATATGCTTCCATTTGTTGCTTTAATATTAGGCTAAAAATTTTTTGAAGTTTGAACATATCAGGGAATTTACTTATAAATATTTAAGGAAAAAATTACAGAAATAAAAACATTAAGTGTGTTGAAATAAATAATATTAAAAAAATGTTTTAAAAAGGTGAACAATTGTTAGGAAGAGTTGTGTCATTTATATAATATTTAGAAAACTTACATCACGTCTAACAGCCTTTGGAAACCCAGAAGAATGAAATTTTGGGGGCATTATTTTCCTTGAATCACTTTTCTTTTCAATGATAGGTCGCAACTTCATGTCAGATGGAATTGCTTCAAAAGTATTTGCAATTTGTTCTTGGATATCCATTTCTTGCTGAGAATTAACTTCCAATTCTTCATCCAATACATTTTTTAAGTTGTTTGTATTAGATAGTTTTAATGTCTCAGAATCAAAATTCTCTATATTAACAAAAAGTTACAATTTTAAAACATAATAAATTCATCATTTAATACAGTTTGAAAAGAGTGATAATTAAATACAAACATTGTATTAAACTGTAGTTTTTCTCTATAGTATAATCAAAATATTAACCTAAAAGTTTACTAGAAACTCAAAGGTAAAGAATATATTATTTTAGCCAGAAGGGGTCACTTGTTTAGTTTCTATCTAGATTTGAATTCATTACCATCAAGTAAATAGTAATCGTGGGCTTAAAACACTCGAGAACAAGCAGTATACCAGTACAAGAAATTGCAAACAATAAGAAATTACCTTTTATGTTGTTGCTAATGACTGTAGCTGATGCTTTTATTTTATTTTCAGCTTTTTGTTTAAAGAACTCTTCCTGTTGCCTTAATATTTCTTCATCGTCATCATCGGGACTTGGACGTTTTAACATTATTTGTCTTCTTTTTTTTTATTGTTTTACTTAATAATTATATTACCATGTACATTTATTACTTATAGAGTTGAATATAAAAAATTAAGAATAAGTTCTGAATATTATAACACTACAACAAAATAACTAACCTCACTTTACCAGGTGATTCTAAATTAAATATTTATGGATTTTGGCATAGACGTAAAAGAAATTAATATTACTTCAGAAGTATTCAATTAGACTGCTCACGCTTAAAAAGAGATAGAGCGTTTTCAATAGGCAGGACCTCCTTATCTAATGGCGGAGCTAAGCACGATACTCCAAATATCCATTGTATTCTGTCACATGACCGAAATTCGAAAGAGAGGTCCTGCTCCTCAAAAATGCTTTATCTCTTTTTAAGAGTGAGCTAACCTTCTTCTATAGGATCCACAGTCTATATAAAGAATATTAATTCCTCTTACGTCTATGGACTTTGATCCAAGCAATTTTTTTCATTAGCTTTTTTTTCTCCATCCCGCGCTTACACCCTCTTTGTACGGTAATACATCGGAGAAGCTTACACGATAACCAGGTCAAAGATTATTCACAATAACTGAATCCTCTTTGACCAGGTTTTGAAGAGCGCTTTCTGAGATAAAAAAAAAAACCAAAAAAGATGCCTCATCTAACAGGGCCTAGATACTTTCATCAGTATTGATGGTTCCGTGCGTGACCCACCTGGAACAAAAAAGGTTATAATAAAAAACGTCACTTGTTACATGTATGACGATAGGCCTGAAGTGAGAGAAATCGTTATGTATTATATGACTAACATTTACATATTTTTTGCAAACTTTTGCTTGAACTTCCAGATGCGAAGTTAACCGCCTGGTACAGGTATAATCTATTCACTGTACAAAGAAATGACTTATGAGTCAAAAATCGCTCCGCTCTCCGTAGAGCAGGAATTCATGCTCAAACTTTGCCCTAAGCAACGAGTTTTCCGTTTCGTTTGGCATGTGCTTCAAAAGTATTAGAACGAGAGAGATAGCATGACCTCATATTTGCCCTTTCTGTCTCTTCGCTATTAACGTATGCGAAGCATTGCAGGCACGAACTTGACGTAATATAAACTTCGTGATTCCAAACTAGTGTATGCTCGAAGTCTGGGATCTAGGAATACATATTTTTTTATATGTTTATGAATCTATTGTTAATCCTTAGACTGTGAACTGTATTCCTCCCAAATGCGCATTAAAATGAGTTGATCACCTCCAAAATTTGATTAAAAAATTGTCATTAATGTCAACATAACAATTTGATGGTTGTGTGTGGTTTTGAACAGTTTTCGGTTTTTTATTGTTTGTTGTGTAGTTTTATTATTAAAATTTTTCTTGTGAGAAGAAGCTCAATTATATAAAATGGCTTTAGTTTGTGCCAGTAAGTATATAAATATAAATTATTGAATTGATACTTTACCGGTGATGCAAGTATAACCTTAAAAATATTTGTTCTTCGCGCTTAGGGGTATCAATTTTGAGAAAGTTGTTATGTTAAGATAATAGGCACTTTTTTTAAACCTAGAGCTAATTTAAGTCTTTAGTTGGCCAACATAACTAAAGGCAAAACTTAAAATATATGATATTTCAATATATTTTTTCCTTTTAGTTTCCAATGAAGTTCCTGAACATCCAGTAGTCTCACCTCTTTCCGGGGCAATTTTTGAAAAAAGAATTATTGAGAAATATATTCAGGAAAATGGTGTTGATCCCATTAGTGGCAAAGAATTGAGTATAGATGATTTAATAGAAATTAAAAGTAAGTTTAAAATTTCTTCTTATAATTGATTTTGTAAATAATCACTTTTTGCAGCCCCTCCAATTGTGAAACCAAAGCCTCCTAGTGCTACAAGTATACCAGCAACTCTCAAACTTTTACAAGATGAATGGGATGCAGTTATGCTATACAGTTTTACACAAAGACAACAGTTGCAAACTGCCCGACAAGAACTTAGTCACGCTTTATACCAACATGATGCTGCTTGTCGTGTGATTGCCAGATTAAATAAGGAAGTAACTGCTGCTAGAGAGGCTTTGGCTACATTAAAACCTCAAGCTGGTATTACTACAGTACCACAACCTGTAAGTACAATTATATCATTATTTTTAAACTTAATAATGCTTATGTAGATATTTTTAACTAATAAAGATGAATTTGTTATTTTAGGCTGTAGCTGCTGAACCATCTGGTGTAGCCGCCCAACCAATTGAACAGGCTGGAATGAGTACAGAGGTTATACAGAAATTACAAGAAAAAGCAACAGTGCTTACTCAAGAACGTAAGAAGAGAGGAAGAACTGTACCTGAGGAATTAGCTACACAGGATCAAATCAGATCATTTAAAACTTTGGCATCTCTTATTGTAAGTTAACAAACCCAACAATATTCTATGCAAAATGTATTTTTTTGCCTTAAACTGAAATTAAAATATTACAGAATTTCAAAAGAAAATCTACATATAGTCATCCTTTATAACTTGTAGGGATTGCATTCAGCAAGTATTCCAGGTATCCTGGCTTTGGATGTCCACAGTACAGACACTAGTAAAGTTTTAACTGGTGGTAATGATAAAAATGCTACTGTGTTTAACAAGGATACCGAACAAGTGGTGGCTATATTAAAGGGGCATGCTAAAAAAGTCACTAAAGTAATTTATCATTCTAATGAAGATATTGTGTTAACAGGTAAACTATATTTATTTACTATTCTATTAAAGATATTGTGTTAAATGTAAACTTGGTTAATAATTAATTCAAATAAAAGTGATTTATAATTAATTATAGATTTTTGTAACCAGTACCAGAGATGAGTAGTACTAAAGGATTTGAATATGAAATGTAGTTTAATCCCTGTTTAAAAAGTTTTTTCTTTCTAACATGTTTGGTCTAGGATAATAAAAAAAAAAAAAATTGCAAAAGTGTAAACATCTCAGCAAACCAGTTACGAAAGTAAAAGAAAAATGTGTTTTTAGCTTCACCTGATTCTACAATTCGTGTTTGGCATGTACCAACATCACAGACTACTCTATTACTGCGTTGCCACGATGGACCAGTCACAGGTTTATCTCTTCATCCCACTGGAGACTATGTGTTGTCCACTTCAGAAGATCAACATTGGGCTTTTTCTGATATTAACACTGGAAGATTATTGACCAAAGGTAGGCAATGAAAATATCCTTGACAAACATTTAAAAATACATACCCCAATTATGATGAAAATTTGGTTTCAAACAATAGGAACATTTTTAATAACTTTTTCTATGAACTATGTTTCTAAGCATTTGACCTACTCAACTCTTTTTACCAATGATTTTTAATGCAGATATGGTTATTATCATTGATGGACAATTTGTTTAATAACTACTAATTCTATTTTTTTAGTATCTGACAACACAAATATTCCTTTAACAACTGCTCAACTTCATCCTGATGGTTTAATTTTTGGAACTGGTACTGCAGATTCCCAAGTTAAAATTTGGGATTTAAAAGAACAAAGCAATGTAGCTAACTTTACTGGTAAGTGTGAATACTGATATACAATATATTTTTATCTCTATTAAGTGTAGGATTATATTGTTAAAAAAAAGGCACTAATAGTTTTAAAGCTTTCCTTGCCAGCTCTGGATATTCTTCTTTTCTCTTCATCCAGAAGGCATCAATCTTTTTTGAAATAAAAGTCATTTTCAGCATGCTATCAGTAGCAAAATTCATAAGATTTTCTTTCATCTTCATAGTGAGATCAGCTAGTTGTACTGACACATCCAAAAAAAGATTTGGTATGTATATATGCCCGTTGTCAGCCTCATGGTACAGTACTGGAAAGTAACTTAATAGTTTGTCTTCCAAATTATGCAAGGTCTGTATCGTGCAAGAAATATGAGAACTTACTACCATTGATTGGTACATTGTAATTTCTTTGATAATCCTCTGAATGCAGGGAAAATACTCATACATGATATTTTGTAAAGATGTTGACCACAAAACGAACTTTCGTGAAGAATCCTTTGATTTTATCCTTGGCTGGATGATTTCTTCTTGGAGGCCCTTATTTAAAATATTCAGGTCATTAAAAAGATCAGGGAGAAATGCTAATTTGAATAGCCAAACGGGTCATAAAAAAGAAATTTGCATTTTTAGATTTAGCATCATGTAAGAACCTTCGAACATACCCCTGTGAAATTAGTATAACGTCAGAACTAGGGCCTTGTTGTTTGAACGCTGAATAACATAATAATATTTTTATTTATATTTGAAAAAGTGTTGGTAAACAGTAGATATTTAATTTGTTGCTACACACATACCGATTTTATACTATCCTTTTCTAGTTGCATTATTTTAACGAGTATCATATGATAATTAGTACGTCAATTCTGAATACATAAAGCATGAATATATCGTCTAAATTATTATTATTGTTATTTTCAATATGTAAACAATATTTACCAATAAAAATAAGTTTTTAAATCCTCTTTTTGTTAATATTAATTATAAACTTTGCATTTATAGTAATTTTTAACCCTTAAAAAACTCTGAAAAAAGTCACTACAAGCAATTAAACTGAAAGAAAGGATAAGTAAACATGTTGATGTCTGTCAAACATCAAAAAAGCGTCTCCCCCACCGACCATAAACAGCCTTCAAACAAATCTATTGTTGTTTAAATTTAGGGTATGATTGAAGGTAAGAACATTAACCATTTAGCTTTTGGTTCCAGAACCGAGTGTTTCTTTGAGTTTTTTGCCTCTGTATGCTGTAATAAAGAATGTGATGGTTGTAATATGGAAAACATTAAGTGTATTGAAATTGAAATTTGTAATATTAATACTGCGGATGTTTATAATGCGATAAATAAACTGATTAACAATCTCTGTTGGTCTAGATCAGGTTTCAGTGGTATTTTTGAAGAAATATTGTGTTCTTGCACATATTTTGGGAATCTTATTTAGTCTCTCTATTTCCTGTGGTACCCCAATATTTGGAAACTGTCATATGTCACACCAATTTTCAAGAGTTGAAAGAAATCCTTAGTAATTAATTATCATTCTATTAATAAAATATCATTGATTGCCAAAGCTTTTGAATCAATAATTGACTCTAAGATTAAGCATTGTTTGACCTAACATAATTTTAGTCATATCCAAGGCTGCTGGCAAAATAATATTCTCGGCAACTTCTCTGCTTTTGCAACTGGGTAACTAAGTAATATGCTTTCTCGTTAAAACAGGAAAGCAAATATTCAATAACATAATAATAATTTCAATCAACAAATAACAAGAATATTTTATTACCTTCGTCATAGTAGTTTTCTGCTGATTAACGTTTCCAGCTTTCGTTGGAAGAAGTCCAAGGGTTTCCTTGAGATATTTGGTTGAGAGGTGATACATAAATTTTGATGGTTTCATACCATCATGTGGTAATACTTCACCGAAAATTATACGTTTAGAATTATTATTCATGAGAGTAAAACCATATTTCAAGTAATTGTCCATTAAGTCCATTTATTTTCGATTTTTATCCGCTTCTGTCACTGTCATTTGTACTAAACGTGGAGGACTGCGTGGATCTTTTGAGAAACTTCTCCATTTATGCTCTCTCAGAGTGAAGCACACCCTTACTCACTAGTGTTCTCGAACAATCAACTGAAGCGAACGAAAACAAACTATTCCTATGCGGCCGCTGACCCCGTCTCATCTCTCACGCGACAAAGAATATATCACTGCCCACATAGCGCCCGCAACTACCTTCAGCGCACTTGATTTTTCGATCAGTATATACTTCTTGTGGGAAACGACGCATTTTTTAGCTAAACCGAACCACGATATTACACTTAAGCCTTATATTTTCATAAAATATTGGCAAGTCGATTTTTTTTTGTAAATCATAGCGTTTTTAATGTCAAACAATGGTAAATAGAGCTATAGCCTCAACTATTACTTATGTGACTATCAGTTTGGATATTCCAAAAGCTAGCAATTGTTTGCAGACTATAAAAAAAAACTTCCTGTCACCAATAGACTTTGTTTATAACAATAAGAAACCGTTCCTGAGGCTTTGAATACTGTTGTTGATTTTAACATATTTAAACATATTGAAAACAAAGGTAAAAATTTAGAGGCTGCCGCAGCATGTCTGCAGTATGATAAGGGTAACCGCGTACTAGCTGCTTGAAATCGAATATTTCAGATTTAGATGCGTTTGAAAGTTTAGTCTATCTCGGTTATTGTTAAACTAATTTACTATACTCAATTCCATTTTAGTACTTTTCTTATTTCTACTTTTCAATGTTGTCCAAATATTTTTAATATACAAATTTATAAATATTTATATATATATATATATATATATACATATATATATATATATATATATATATATATATATATATATATATATATATATATATATATATATATATATATATATATATATATATATATACTTGGCATCTTCCTGTTATACGTTAGATTGTCTTGATGTTCGACATCCATATTGGCATCGTTCTGGATCGAGGTGTGTCTTAATGTGTGTTTCAGATAGTTTCTCATTGGGATGATCTGATCTTGGATAGCTAGTAGAAAGCTTTCAGTTTCAGGAAACATTTAGCTAGACGTCAAACATTAGTTTAATTCTAATTTGTCGACATTTTCTTGACTGACATCTTTTGGGTGTCGTCCATGAAGGCGCTTCTGTAGCCAGGCTTGAAGCTTCTTTTGGTCTGGTTGGTGACGAGGTGTCAGTTCACAGTCCCTCAACCGCAGCTGTGCGTAAATTTGTTACTTATTGATCCAATTACTTGCCCATATTATAGCAATTCACTTGTTATTAATATTTGTAAATTATATAATCAATTTAGGGATGATTTTGATATTTTTAACATAAAAATAAAATCTTTAAAGAAATTGTTATTAAAAACTATATGGATACTAGATTATTATTTAGTTATAGTAGCAATAGGTCATACTCTATAATTGGATAGCACTACGAGGATGATGTTTATGTACCTTTGTCAGGAGTATTCTGACTTTCCTCTGCAGACTTTTTCTGTCCATTTTGCTCCATTTCACAATTCCAAAAGAGTAACTGAGTGCAGAGGAAGCATAGGTGTTGAGTGCCTTAAATAGATTTTTACTGTTTAGCTTGGTTCGCAGTACCTGCATCACCCGTCTTATGAACTCGTTGGTTAATTCGTTTTTCATAGATCTTTATGCCTCCATTGTCGCATTGGTTTGACCGTTCTGCATGTCAAATGCTACCGGTTGTATCTTTCCCCTAGTTGTGTTTAAAATGCGACATTTATCAAGGCCGAAGAGTACCCCTATATGTATGAAGAACTCCATAATTTTGAGCCTTTTTTTCTAGCTGATTTCCGGTGGCAGCCATCAATTTAAGATCATCCATATACGGAAGATAATTTAATCTTACCATCTCTTCACGATTATTCTTAAATTTGAAGCCTCATCAGGTAAAATTTTCCATGGGAAGGCAGAACCATAATGGGCTAAATGAATTTCCCGGAAATAGTTCCTCTCTCGATGTTGTCACTGGAGAGTATTTGCATTTATATCCTAGCTCTCCAAGTTGACATGAGGTGTTCTAAACAGGAGATAATATGTATATCGACTCTATTTATTGTCAGTATAACTGACAGCCAGTCATGTACAGAATCAAAGACTTTTTGGTAGTCCACGTAGCCGGCAAATAGGTTCTTTCGTTTGGTACAGGCCTGATTGCAGATAAAAATGTATCTTTACGTCTTTTAGAAGTTAAATCTTAATGTAATTATTTCAGTTTCAATTTCCTAATGTATTTTTTACTTTTATTTAGGTCATTCTGGAGCTATAACTACTATTTCATTTTCCGAAAACGGTTACTACTTAGCCACAGCTGCTGACGATGCTTGTGTCAAACTATGGGATCTGCGTAAACTGAAGAATTTCAAGACTCTACAACTTGATGAAGGGTACCAAATTAGAGATCTTTGCTTTGATCAGAGTGGTACTTACCTAGCTGTTGCTGGAACCGATGTCAGGTAAGAACTCAGTAGTAGCGACAAAATATATTGCCATATCCCAAACCCCTAAAAAACAATAAATTTATATTTTTTCCAATTTTTTTCAGGATATATTTGTGCAAGCAATGGCAAGAACTAAAAGTCTTTAACGACCACACAGCTACTGCTACAGGGGTAAGATTTGGGAAGCATGCCAGGTTTATAGCATCAACTTCCATGGACAGGACCTTAAAATTATATGGGTTAGATTAAGGTTTAAGTAAAGTTCCCTAATTATAAGTTGTTTTATCATGTTAAGCAAGTGGAATAAATTGTGAGTAAATATTTATGTTCACGGGGTTTACCTGGACACTTTAAGAACTTTTATTAAAGAAATACAAAATGCTTATGAAACTTAAAACTTTACTCACTCTACTTATTTTCAAATACCTTGTATATTTCATAACAATTGAGTTGATAAATTTTAATAATATATATCTTTAATAATAAAAAAGCCTGTAAAAACTTCAAGATGCTATGCTAAGAAGGAGATTTGATTTGTCTTACATATTGCATATATGATTTATCTCAGTAATACAAAATTGACTTATCAAACTAGGATATTTGAAATTCATAAAAACTTGTCTGAAATATACAGGACTTTTTATTTAACAATCTTAAATTGATTGGTTATTACACTAGTTCAAAAAAAAGTATCAAAACATATGGAAAGATACTATTTATTAAGTTGAACATTATCATTAACAAAGTGTTACAAGAAATTTTGCAAACGTCTATGATTTAAGTCCCGGTTCTTAGAGACTTTTTCGCGTCGACTGATTCTTAGGTAATTTTAATTTTTACACATTGTGAAACTTAGGACAAAGTGTGAATTGCCTACTACTGATAAATTATTCTACAGTAAACCCGCTTAGGATGATTCTGAAGGGACCCAGCAAAAAACGCGTTTTAGGCTAGAAAACGCGTGTTAAGCGGGATAGAAAAAAAGTACATACATACATAAATGCCTAACTATGTTGTGTATTTTTAAAGTTATGTTATAAAGATTATATTTTTCAAGTAGCTCACTATATATATATTATAATTATTTCCAACTAATCACTTATATTGGTTTGACAAAGATGCATTAGTAATTACAAGTTATTAGATATAATTTTACTTTTGAAGTACGTCTTTGCTATCACCCACAGTTGATACATAACACTTTAAACTGTCAACTGTTGACAAAGTCTGAGAGCTTGACAAAATTGTAGCTGATTCCTCTTCTTCGATATCGTCATCATCACTTAGAGTCGCTTTTAAATGCTATTAGCATATTTATTAAGAACTTCGATTGAATGCACTTCATAGGTGGCAATATTGTCATCGATATAAAAAAAATCCAAGACAATTTTCGTTATTTAGGAAACGTGCTTTCTTGAAACAATTTTCTATAGTTTCCAGATTAATTATTTTCCATGTCTCTGCAATGTTTAGTACCACATTATGTACATTCAGGAGTCGTTCGCAAACTGGATCGCTCGTTTCCTTCAGATAAAGAGATATCAATTGTACCCATTGATCCATTAGTTGAAACTTGCTCGTCGCGTTTGGAGGAATAAAACATAATGTATGAAAACATCCCCAAGTTGCAGGGTCCGATTTAAAAAGGCGTATTATGGGGGAAATCGCCTTAAGCGGGTTTTACTGTATTATATAATCGGGCTGTAGGATAGTACAGAAATCAGATGAAAAGTTAAATTAGGAATTTTCTGTGTCAAATTTGAAATAAATTTAAGTTTGGTTCCGAGAAACTGACTTTTTTTTATATGGCTTGTGTACAAGACGTTAATTGATCAAACTCAAAAGACGATTTCTTAACTAGATTTAAGAAGAACTTTGCATTTACTTTTTTACTAAATGCCTTTGTTATAGGATTCAGTGTTTTTTATTTTAGTAGTACGTGAAGTGGCATTTTTTTAAATTTTTGACTAATTTCTACATAAGTGTTGTTTTTAGAAATTCTGGCATTGTAATTCTGTTTTTTTTTTCATGTAAAGAAATGTTTAAGCATTATTCAGCTTTGACTTAAATTCGTCCTAAATTAAAAGGCCCTTGAAAATTCAGCAAAAAAAAATAGAATAAATATTTGAGAAATTAAAGGATAATTTTCCCAATGAACTACAAAAATAGAAAATTGTTCAGTTATTGACTCTTATAAATTGTTTTGTTCTCTTGATCAGTCTAACAAAGCCCATTCTCAAACAATGATAGGATCATGGGTGTCCGGAAACCACATAAAAAAACTTAGGGTGATGATTCTATATCAGAGCTTCGCGAATTTTATTGCCCTGTAGACCATGATCGAATTTTTTCTGTTATTCGTAGACCTCCCGTCTTCCTGGTATTTTGGATATACACTATTGTGATTCGTCCAATGATTACGTACGCCGCTATTGTATGGTACCCTAGTACAAAATAGCGCAAACATCGTATTCAACTTGACATAGTTCAAAGAATGGCTTGTGTGGGAATAATGATTGCGATGATCATTGCCCGCACTAGGGCTCTGGAGATGCTAATGAATCTATCTCCTCTCCATTTATACATAGAGAACGGGACATTTTGGAAATGAAACGGGCTACTACTCAAGTCTCTGGAAAAGCGTGGTTGAGAGATGTCCATCATTTCTCTGCAGACGAATTACATGGCTCCCCTTTTAAAACCCAACCACTCTCAAGAGATATTTCTGCCAAGCAGGGAGGAAGAGCAAAATCTTCCGAGAATGGATCCTGGTGATATACAGATGGATCTTGACAAGATGAAAGAGCTGGAGCCGGAGTGTTCGGTAGCAGCACGGGAGTCGGAGAGTTCTACTCTCTCAGATAACGTGTCACAATCTATACAGCGTTCTCCAATGTGGTCATCTCTGTAAGAGGGACGTAAACAGGAATAGGATAATAAACATATGCTCAGACAGTTGGGCTGCGATAATGGCACTGAAGTCTAGTGTCGTAACTTTGCGACTGGTGTCAGAGTGGAAGGATGTACTGAGCAATCTGACAAGGAACGGCTACACAATCAGACTTGTGTGGGTCCCGGATCACTCAAGTATATACGGGAATAAAGAAGCGGACCGTCTGGTAAAGATGGGGGTCCGCGATTGAATCATATGAACTCCATCCAATTCTATCTGTCCCAATTGCCGTTAGTAAAAGAAAATTAAGGTTATTGGTGGAAAGCAAATTTATTAAGTCGTGGAAAGGAACTCCTGGAATTCGGTGTGCCTAGTGCACGGCTTACTAGAGAATTTCTTTCCATGCTTCTTAGGAAGGGAAGAGCTGCGAATTGTGGTGGGACTGTTAACAGGACATTGCCACCTGGGGGGCTATCTTTATAAGATTGGTGTTGTAGATGACCCGACGTGCACATGGTTTCTGGAGGAAGATTAAATTGTTGATAACGTCCTCGGGGAGGGCCCAGTACTCAACGGACTGAGGCTGAGGCGTTTCGGAGATACGGTTTGGCACCAGAAGCCGTTAGAGAAGTACAATTAACGAGACTGCTTGGATTCGCAAAGGCGATTAACCTCGAATGACTCACAGGTATGGTGGGATTTAAACGGTCCAACGAGGCCTAGGCATCGATATTCAAGTATCACCACCCTTTGTTCTTTAATCATTTATTCATTGGATGTTTACATTTTTATCTACTTAAATGTGTTTTTGACAGCTGAAGCTTTAGTCTGGTGATCGATCGCACAACAGGGCGAGTCGGGAATAGTATGAAAAAAGGTCAACGTAAGAACGGTTGTCGTTTTTTATAATAATTTCGACCCGATGCCGTGCATTGTACTTTTTATCCCCGGACAAGGGCTTGACGGAGCTACTCGATCTGGTAGGAGTTTCTGTAGAAATATTAAAAGAACAAAAATATTGAGTTACAACCTTCATTAAAATGACACAAAATCAAATCTTGCAAAATCCTTACTGAAATGAAATACAAAAAAAAAACAATCCTTTTATTCTAATCATCAAGTTTTATGATAAGATGGAGGTGATATGCAGAAGGCTTAAATCGCTGCGACTTCCATTTTTTTCTTTCGGGTCATCATTCCCCACCTATTATAAACTTTGGCGATAGTTAAAAAATTCCTTTAAAGGAAGGGCTCAACTTGATTCTTTGGTTGCAAATTTTCAGCATTTGGCTTCAAATTAGTCAGTTTTAATCTTGTCTCTTCGGCCAGCGATTTATAATCTCGTCCCTTTTTTGGGTAAGAAGATTGGC
This sequence comes from Diaprepes abbreviatus, assembly GCA_034092305.1. Classification (NCBI taxonomy): domain Eukaryota; kingdom Metazoa; phylum Arthropoda; class Insecta; order Coleoptera; family Curculionidae; genus Diaprepes; species Diaprepes abbreviatus. The sequence continues at coordinate 27,120,997 of JASJET010000103.1, forward strand.
AACGGCGCTGAAACCCCTTTCCACGAGCTATGAATATGAAAAAGCTATCAAAAACGTTCTTGCGATCGTCCATAGTGTAGGATAAGTAGCAAGTATGTCTCCCTGAAGGCAAAATTGCTGATATCTATTTCTAAACTGCAAATTAAGTTCTTCGTTAGTGCTCATTCCGATCAGTTATTCTTGTATATGACAATCGATTTATCAATATCACCATATGGGTTGATAATCCACTGTGGTATTTCCATAGTCAAAACATTCACAAATCTGATTGTGAAGAACATTTATTTCTTGCAAGAAAAACTGCAATGATGGACTTTTTTTTCATTTAATTTCAGACTGTCACGTTGCAATATCAAGTTAATCTCGTTAAGTTTGGTAAACAAATATGTTAAACAGGCAATGTCTGGTTTTCATTTAATTAAATTTTCTTTTAAAATAGAATCTTTAGCATCTAAAAACTCTAACAGTCTAACAAAATGAAAAAATATTGTTAAACATAAGGCTTTCGACAGCTGGGATACTTCAGTATGAAGAAGTAATTAATGAAAGTTCTCGTTATTTTATTCAGGTGCGAAAATAACCCAGAATTCAACACGTTGCGTTACTCCGAATTTTGTTACCTGTATTTATGGCGAATTGAAAAGATTGAGGCCGCTCTGTCACTCAGATTTTTAGCAACTAAATGTTGTCGATGGATGGCGCAGTGAATTGCAAACATCCCGGGTACATTTTGTTTTAAATGGCTTACAAAACCACGGTAACACTCAACCATGGCAGGTGCTCCATCTGTAGCTGTTGGTATTTTATTTCATAAAGGAATCGCTTTTTCCATGAAATAATCTCTCAAAACATGGGGTACTGATTCGCCTTTAGCGTCTGTTATCAAAACTCTCGCAAAGTGAAGTTCTTCGTGGATTTCTTGGCCCACAATCGAAACGAATATGTGCCTCATTACCAAGTAAAGATTCAGTTATATGAAGAATTGTGTCATTTGTATATAATTACATAAGAAGCTTTCAGTATCATGACTCATTTCATCAAAACGTCCTTGGACCCTAATTGGTGTAATTATGTATATGGTAGCTCCAATGTAGAATGCGGATACGAGCGATATGTATTCTGCTGTAATTTCGCCCATGAGCGAAGGAATTGTATGAAAATTACAGAAGACTTGCGAATTGTTATCAGGGTTCTCACATGATCCAACTCGAACTTGGATCACTTCATAACATCATTGCCTAGAACTCTGTTGCATATAAAGCACATATGCAGGTGTTTAACAATGATGGAATTAAACTGAATTTGAAACAACGCTATACTGCCTACATAACTTTTTAGATTCGGCCATATTAAGTAATAATTATTTGTGAACCCAAATAAAATTATGTAGTGATGCCCGCGATTAACATTATTTTTTAAAAAAGTTAATAAATTAGAAATATTTAAAAAGTAAAAAAAAAGTTATAAAAGGAAAAATGGGATTAAAATTAATTTTATCACGTAGACCCTCAATCGCGCAACTTTTGATTGCGAAACAAATTGAATTGGAAAAATCCGTATTTTTGCCGAGGCGGCAAGAGGAATGTAAACTACACTATAATAAGAATATTTAAAGTTGTTTCGTAATTATGTTTAATTATTGATTATTTCTTTTTGTAAAGTTGTGTCGCTCGTATATAATTTTAATAAAACTAAATCCAAAAACGCCATAAGTGTTTCAATTGTAAAGAAAACTGTTGTAAAGAAATATAAATCAGTAGTAAGTACTCTAAGATCTCGTTCCGCTCCCCTTTTTAATTTGCAGCTGCTCTTCTTCTTCATCCAGCACTTTGCGTCCACTGCTGGACATAGGCCTCCCTCATTCTTGTCCATTGTGCTCTGTCTTGAGTGATTTGCATCCAGTTTGTTACAATTCTCTTGAGATCGTCAGTCCAACGAGTAGGGGATCTTCCTCTACTTCTTTTGTCTAATCTCGGCCTCCACTCGAGTAATCTCTTCGTCCACCTTCCATCACTGATTCGGGCAATTCCATTTGAGTGTGGCAATTCGGAAAATTACGTCGGCAACTCCTGTCTTTCGTCTCAGGTCTTCATTTCTAACTCGGTCACGCAGCGATATACCTAGCATTGACCCTTCCATCTTTCTCTGAGCTATTTGCAGCGTTTTAGAAGTTGCTGTTGTCAATGTCAAAGTTTCGGCACCGTAGGTCATAACCGGTAACACACATTGGCGCACACTAGCTGAAGTTCATGTAACATTTTATATATCTCCTTGAGATTATCGGAAAACAAAACTATGTCGTCCGCGAACCTCAAATTTGTTAATCTTTGGCCGTTTACATTCAGGCCTCTTTTTTCCCAGTTATGTTTTTTACAGGCGTATTTAGTAGTGCAGTAAACAGTTTAAGCAATGAGGTATCACCCTGTCGGACTCCTCTGCCAATTGGGATATGATCCGTTTGTGTACTTTCACCGACATAGTTGCATAAATTGCAGCTGCTCTAGCTCTAGGAAAGTATGAAAAAGTATACGAAAAGAGATAAGTTGGGGGTCAGGCACATTTAATTAAGATAATACATAGCAATTCAAAATTGATTCCCCACGTGAAACCATATTTTAATCTTTATGACAGACGTTGATCTTTTAGTTTTTTTTTTATAATTCTGTCTGTAAAGATTCGGACAACAAGAAAGAAGAAAAAACAAAAAGTAAATAATTCTTATTGCTATGACCAAAAAAAAAACAAAATAATTTAAAAAATTAATATGGGTGTAAGCAGTTGATTAGATCATCGAATGACCTTTACCTCAAGTTATGATCGGCAATCGAACTATGGAAGGAATTAGAAAAGAATGATAATATTTTAACAAATGTACTTATCTCCAGACTCCCAAAGAAGTGAATTTTAATTCACTTTAACTTGTATATTTGATTTATTTTTATTTTTGAAAATATTTAGTTATCACTTTTCTTCTCAAAATTCAAAAAACCAATAAACAGTATTTGCCCCTGACACTTAATAATATTATTTATTAAATTATTAATAATAGGCGAATTAAACAAGTCTGCGGTTCCTTTCTTGCAACTCTGGTTCAAGTCTAGATATGTTTGCTGTCGCGTGTACGAGCGCACTGTTTTGCTATTACATGTGCGTTTTTATAGATTAACAAGTCGTGTGACCACAAAGCGAATAGTTATTTTAATTTAATGAGTAAAATATACTTATATAAATAGGTAATATCTTTGTCTATTCTAAGTATTTTATAAGTGCATAGGTACAATTTTTGTTGGGTATATTAGGATATCGATCCTTTGCTTGCCACAGTCGACCCCTGGGGGTCCATATGGACTACTTTGGGAATCAATGCTCTATATGATATATTAAAAGTTGGAAGCCGTTAAAAAATCTTTGATTTCCTAGTTAAAAGTAATTTATTTTGTTTTTAATTCATATTTAATCTTTTTGGAATGGTGACTAAATCTAATTAATAGCTTCATCCACAACTACAACCGTTCCCCCAAATTGACGCTTTACCTTAAAATCAAAGTCTATTTCTTTCATAATTTTCATATTTTGACAGATGTGATCAAAATAAAGATGTAATTTTGAACATAGTGAAAAGTGCATCAAATACTTCATATCATTATTATTCCAAGTCGTGAAATAAGAAAGGACGTTGACTGTGTCTCAGAGCTTTTATAAAAAAGAGTTTATGATAAAAGCGGCCTTTCAAAATCGCTGGAAATTATTTTCAAGTTTCTACGTCATTAAGCGGTGTGTCAAGTAGGAAAAAGGATTTTTTCCCGTCATTTCCTCGATGAAGTTGTATTAAAAATATTTGCGTGGCAATCTTCAGGAGATTTTAAACCTTATTGTTTTGGACTTGTTACTCTATCCTTTAAAATAAAGTGATTGATGGGCGTCAAACTTTTATTTATTAAAGTGCGGATAATTCCGGTTTGACATGACGGAACTGAACAAACTTAGGCTCGTTGAAAAGGGCTTTTCTTGCTTTATGTTCCCCAGTAAAAAAAACAGTTTAGGCGTGTTTAACAGTGGTTGGTAGAGAGCGTTCTTTGATAGGTCAACAAATATTTTCAAATTTTAAACGGCATGGTGTATCTCTTTCTATTTAGCGAAAATTGCAACTTTATATCTCTCTCAAATTGCAACTTTTTCGTATAACAAATAAAAATTTTTCTCCAAATAATCGCATTTTTTAAGTCAACCCGAAATGTGTACCCTATAAATACACTCTCTGCAGTGATCTACTGCCCCTTTCCTTAATCTACGTATATTCTAAAATGAAACCCTAGCGTATGCATAAATTAACATTTTATTTGGCTCTTCTTGGTCTGCAATTGTGTACCCCATCACTCTTGACTTAGGTCTAGATCTGCAAAGAAAAATGATTATCTGTGGCCCTCCATAGGGTTGGATTTCTGTCAAAAAATGCAACTAGAAGAAATGGTGAGAAACAGAGCGAATTTCGATTTTTATTTATATGTCTAAACAATTAAATAATATCTTTGAAACTATTCTTATCAAAAAAAAAATGCAACCAATTATTTACAAGTTTATTTTGTACATATTTTCACAAAAATAAATACTTAAAAATAAAGGTAACTAAACAATATACAATTAATGTAGGTTTGATGTGATAGAAGTGTTTCTTACTTGCGCCAGAGGAACTAAAAAGAAAGTTACTTTTCCTTGAACCTAAAAAGAAAGAAATAAAAATATACTTCTATTCGTGATGAACTTTCCCTCTTAATTTACTAATATTCATTTAAAACGATTCTAATTGTAGTGTACTTAGTAAACCAGTAAAAATGTAAAATTTGTTTATTTTCTCTTGCTAATTTCAAGGCTTTATAGTTAGGCTTCTACCAAACAGTTTGTTTGTTGACATACATGGATATCATACAAATTTTAACAATAACTCTATTTCAATTATCTGCGATCAAATGAAGGTGACAAATGTTCTTTTGAACTTTATGTGGCTAACCTCATTCTGTATTATAAGTGATTATAAGCATTCCTTGTAAAGTTTCTCCATTGGCGAGGATTTTACCGTTTATGTTTTTATTTTTATTAATCTGAATTAGTATTCTGTCATACAATTACCATCTAATGGGTAATCTGGGAAAAACAATGATGGTAAAAGAAATCTCTCGAGTGTTTTCATTGATATAGAGAGAGCTTTTGACAACGCCTCGCATGAATCCATAGTCAGAGCCCTGGAGGCAAGGCAAATGTAGCCTTTCTAACAAGATGGATTCAACTAATACTAAAAAGTAAAATCATCTGAGCATCGATCCGCAATAAAGCGGCGACAATTAACACAGTTAGCGAATATCCTCGGGGGGGGGGGGGGGGGTTCTATCACTTCTACTGTGGTTCCTGGTCGTGGATAGCCTGCTGAGCTAACTGAACGGCTCAGGGTTCACAATGCAAGATTCTGCTGTTGACTTAATTGTCACTATTAGAGGCAAGAATGAAGGAATTATTAGAAGTTTTATGCAAACTGTCTTAAACCAAATTAGCAACTGCTGCACAAAGGAAGGACAACATGTTAATCACAACAAAACAGTCGTTATGCCATTTAGAAGGAGATGCAAGCTAGACATCGACGCTTCAACTTTAAATGCAACAATACACTGAGCTTTTCCAAAGAGGTGAAATATCTGGGAGTAATAATAGACCAAAGACTGACCTGATATTGAAAAAATTCTACAAAAAGCATTAGCAGCAAGCTTGACATGCCATAGAGTCTTTGGGAAAACCTGGGGTTTGAGGCCAAAAAATGATAAAAAATCTAAATATCCCGGGCGATATATTAGATCAGGGTAACGTACAAAAGATCTTATAAGTCGAAATGATGTAAAGGCAAAGAAAGCCTTAACGACCCACTAGCAGTTTACATACCAGTTAAATACCGACTACAATGGAAAGAGAGTATCTAAGAAAAATGAACTTTTTTATATTTTAATATCCATTATAAATAAAGTATATTTTCAATTCACTACTAATTAGAAGTGAAATTAAAGTTTAAAATGGAAAAAAAAACAGAACTCATGACTTGATAATGAAGGGATTATGCACACAGGTTTGATCATAATGATCAGTTGAAAGTGATCAAACCGAAAATGATAGTTATCCAAAAGAATACACCCGTAAGTAAAACAAAGTTGATCAAGTAGAAGGTTTTTTCATGTGTGTGCTGCACTTTCTTGTTAGGGGGTCTGTGCTTTAAATCCCATGGTGTTTAAAAGTTAAATAATTTAAGTTATTTTATTCTATTGAAAAATGAAATTATCATTATTTAAGTCTTGAAATCTTGTAAATTATTTATGATAAAATTTAAGAAAGACCGATATATTCTGAGTTTACATCACGAAAAAAAATTATATATATATATATATATATATATATATATATATATATATATATATATATATATATATATATATATATTACTAAGTGAATAAAAAAAAAGAAAAGTATTCTTACTTTTTTCGTTAGGGTCCTTAACTCCACATAACCTATAAGAAATTTTTGATTTTCTTTTTTCCTTAATATATCCTGGAATGTATAAACTTGGACTCTCCAGACGACCAATAGAAAGCAATCTGTTGAAATCCTGCTCCAGCTTACTTGCTATCGGTCCTTTAAAATGCAGTAATAGTTGTACGCATGCGTTTGTATGCAACGTTTTAGTTCTTCTCGTGTCTACTGTCAGAAACCAGTCTGGGATTCCCATAACATCTCGGACGTCTTCAATAAATTGAGCTCTGAAATATATGCAAATTAGCGGAAATATTATTAGTTTCCTTGTTTATTTAAAAAAGGATTTTCAGTTCGACCCGGATATTATTTCTTTTTATAATTTGTTAATACAAATTAGCAACTAGGGAATATAACCAGATAATAATCAAGCGTTTCTGACCAATAACCAAGGATGACTAAAGAAGAATAAAATCACAAGCAACACACATCCAATCATTTGGTACAAATAAGTCACTTACACGACAAATCTAGGAGGCCTCTCAATATTTGCATATTTGATTATATCATAATCAGGCTCGATATTAGCACAAGCATATTTCTCGCCTCTTCTGTCAGGACTCAAAATAACAATAGATCTACCCACAGCTGTAACGTCTCCTTCTAGAGGAAAATTCGAATCTACAAATACTCTCCTCTGAAGACCTATATCTATTGTTCCTAGACGTGCTGAGAGATCTCCTACATAGCAACGTAGAGGGTTTTCTGGACCACATTCTTGACGATAAAGTTCATCCTGAAAAATACAAACATTTTATTGCCTCTTCACCACGAAATAAATGTTAAAACTAATAAATAAATCACATATTTGCTGTTATAAATCCTACAGATTTAAACTGTTTAAAGTTATCGGTTTGAATATTTTTAAATCATACTTGTAGCGAGATTTCAATACTACCCAAAAAATCCACTGTTCGTTACTTGATGAAGATCCATATTACGTATATAATATGAAAAGAAACCAAACCAGAGCTTCATTTTTTATTTTAAATTATTTTTTAAATAGACATGTCATATTTCGTAGCACTATTTCGTGAGATGTCAAATTGGCAATGACAAACAAAGTTAAAAATTTAAAGGTTTACAAATTTTAATGGTTGTACCATAGAAAGGAAATACCAGAGCAAATCGTATTATTAAATAAATTTAATAATGGTGAATTATTAACATCACTCAAAATGTAATCTATATTTTTATTTTTGATAATCTCTAATGATTTGAGAAAAATCAACTTTTTGTATCTATTTTCGGTATGTGGTATTTGAAGTTTTGTTAAAGCTGTGGTTTTAAGATAAAAGTGTATTGCGTACGTTGAATTGTGTTTTTGTGTAAGTAATATCTCTTGTGCTCTTTCATTCTAATATTAAAGGTGCGGCCTGTTTGACCTATGTAACTTTTTTGGCATGAACTACAATTTAATTTATAAACTTCGCATTGTTGCTCCTTGCAGATCTTATCTATATTATTTTTAATCTATTTGCCAAGATTATTATTTGAAGGTATTATTGGTTTTGAAAGCAATATTAATATTCTGTCTTCTTAATATATTTTCAATTTTGTTTTGAATTTTTTGTTATTTTTTGTTGTAGTATAAATTAATGATATAGTCTTTTTCTTTAGTTTATTTTTAAGAATATTGTCAACAAAATTTAAGGCGTGTCCGTTATAACTGCTATTTGATTAATTATATTGACTTCTATGTTAAAATCCGTGGTGTTCATAGGTACATTAATGATTCTGTGGATGATGCTATGCTACAAGTTTATGAGAGTTAGGACGTAAGGATTTGTTATGTATTGTTGTATCTATATGGAAGGGTGTGTGGAAAATTGAAAATTTGAGGTTATTATAATCTCTAGTAATATTAAGGTCTAGGAAATTTACAGAGTTATTTATTTTGATATCTGACGTGAACTCAATAGTGAGTCCAAAATACTACATACCGAAAATAAAAGCAAAAAGTTGACTTTACTAGAAGCATTAAACATTAATAAACTTAAGAATACAGATAACATTTTCAATGACCAATTAGATGTTAATAATTCACCATTGTCAAATTTATTTAATAATATGAATTGCTCTGGTTTTTTCTTACTACGGTACAATCATTAAAATTTGTAAACCATAATTTTTAAATAAGTACCTGAACAGGTTCAATAATATTTATTTCTTAATTTTCTTAGTCATTGCCAATTTGACATCTGACGAAGTAGCAGTGCTACGAAACATGTCAGGTCTATTTAAAATACAGGGTGTCCGAAAAGTACCGGAACAGCAGAATATTTTTTCAGCAAAGCATTTTAGAGAAAAATGTTTCAGACGAAAGTTGTGGGAAATCATCTGACGGTGACCTTGGCCTTCAAAGTCATTTGAAGGTTAAGTTTTTGAATTTTTAAAATGACCTCTAGATGTCATTAGATGCCCTATGTTATTTATACCGTTGGATAGGAAATTTTCTCCGCTTTCCTTTTCTGCAATATAAATGGGGGTTTCTATTTAAAAACTCAACTTCATCTTCAAACAGCTTTAAAGGTCAATTTCACCATCAGATGGGCCGAACATTTTTCTCTAAAATGCTTTCCTGATAAAATATTCTGCTGTTTCGGTACTTTTAGGGCACCCTGTAAAACTTTCAGTAAAAAAACAAAAAGTGAAGATCTGAAACAGCTTGGTTTCTTTTCATATTATATGCGAAATGCATTTATATTGTCTTTGCCCAAATTTTAGCAAACAAAATAAAAAAACATTCCACATTTGTAAGCAGTGGCGTAGCGTGGGGGACACGAGGGCACTCGCTTCGGGCAACACTTTGCTACGAACGGCAAATTAAAAAAAAATAATTTCTTTCAATTGGTTCGTTGATCCTCGATCTGTAGGTGAGTATGATCATCCCGTTCTTTTACAACCTTAGTATATCTTTTTATGAATGAAGAGTATTATATAAACGAATATGTCCGTATTTGTACGTATTAGTCTAATACGGATAATTAACGAATAAGATTTTTATAAATATTGCGAGATATACATTGGACGTCAATTTTTCAAGATTTTTGTTGTTGGTCTAAATTTAGTCTTACAATTATCAATTTTTATAAATGGGGAAATTTTTAATAGGATTTCGGGAGCTCTTGTTTGCAGATATAATTGAAAGGTTGCCAAAGATATTTTTCAATAAGTAACGCACTTTCGTTCATATCGTGATTTTTCGCAGAGAAAATTACTTTTTAATGAGCAATCGTAAAATCGACGTCTTTTTCTCCTTTTAAAATACGAATATCGAAAAATCAAAAAATAAGATTTTAGATATTGTTATCTTTTGAAATCAAAATCGAGTTCATATCTCTGTTAAATCAAGAGATCAATAAATTTATCAAATGACAATTTACCTCTTGTCTCCCTTTTGGAGTCCGAATTTTGAAAAATCTTTTCTTAGTGGACGCCAACTTAGTGATCTCAACCTATTCCCAAAATTTCACGATATTATCTTTAATAGATGTGCGTTGATAAGTTAGTCAGGACAATTCCGCTTATAAGTATAAACCAGCGCGCCCACTGAGTCGGCTCGGCTCCGTCCGTTCCGTCCGCTTCAGTCAGAACGCCGATGGCCCCCGCTCACTGGCTCCACACAATTCAGACTAAACAGTGATTAAAACTGCTTTAACCATTAGAGTTTCTAGAGCTGTTATTTTTGATGAAAAGTGAATAAAATGAGTAATTCTTCCGACTTTGAGGAGGATATTGTTGTGGCTGCTGTAGCCTGTGTTGAGGCGGAAGAGGAGGAAAAGCGAAGAAGAAGATATTGGGTTCATGATATTTACCTTAAAAGAAAAGTTCACAGGGAATTTTTATCATTTATTTCCAGAGTTGATGACTGACAATGAAAAGTTTTTGAAATATTTTAGAATATCTAGTATAAAATTTTATGAAATTTTAAATATGTTGCCGCTCAGGAAACAAAACACTAACCTTCGAAAATCGATTCCACCAGAGGAACGTTTAGCAGTTACTTTAAAGTAAGTGTATTATATAGTCGAAATAATTAAATTTGACGTTTACATCACAGATTTTTTTGACATAATTAATGTTTTTTGACTGTGACGTGAACGCCTAGACAATTTACTTCAAGTTTATTAGGCAACAACTATGTATAGAGAATATTATTATTATTATTATATATTCTGTATGCTCTCACGTTTTCTATCAATTCTTCGTCCGACATAGTAACAATACAAACACTACGTCTATACCACAGATTAAACTACCTCTTTCTATTTTTAAAATAGTCTAACGCTTTCAGACCTTTCGGCAATTTTTGCCCTCTTGAGAATAGTCGAACACGCCGATGCTGAAAGCGCGGAAGCGTTCTGGCCGGTCCGAACCAGTGAGCGGGCTCTCATTTATTTACGTGTAAACCAAAACGGGCCGATTGCGCGGAACCGAGCGGTCTGAACCGAGCCGAACCAGTGAGCGCGCTGCTTAAATTGATAATTTTGTTAAAAGTTAATGTTGAAAACAATTTTTTTCAATAAAAAAATATTTATTATATTGCAAATTTTGCATCTGCCCCAAGCGGAAAATTTTGCATATGTTCAGGGCAGCAGAAACCTACGTCATGCTACTGTCTGTAAGTGTTTTCAGTCCAAACTAATTCTATTTATTTCTAGAACAAATTTATAAACTTAAGTTTGTCAAAAGAGAACTTTTAATAATTATTTAAAATAAACATTAATTGAAAGTTTAAAAGGAAATAAATACGGATTGAAGATGGTAAATGAAAAGAAAGATGGTCCAAAAACAAGAATATAAATGTTAATTGAAGGGCGAAATGCCACTCCCGATATAAAGAGAAAACTGTTTTTTTTTTGCAAATAACAATTTTTCCGAAAATTTTAGTTAAAGCATCACTTACCCATCCTAAGTCCCTTTTTGTTCTAATTCCATGTAGTGATATTAACTCAAATAAGTCTTTATTTTAATTAAATGTTAAATCATTAAAACTTTTACTTACATTTAGAGGATCAGCCAATTGGGTAAAAAAGGGGTTCCAAACATAACCTCCGGCAACACATCTTGTAGCTTGCGTTTTGACAGCAGCGTCTACACCCACTGGGTTCACAAATATAGCCCAGTTATGATCCCTCGTCTAAATAAAAGAGTAATAGGGTTGTTATTCTATAGTAAATATGTTTCTAAAATTTCGGTATCATATTTTTTTGAATACGCTTTTATTAATTTTACAACATACTTAGATAATAAAAAATTACCCAAGACTATAAATTTGTAAATATGTATATACTTACAATATTGCGGTCATTTTTTCCTGGATGTCTTAGTTTTACTTCAATTGTTGTATCACTAGCACTACCATCGTTGTAAATAAGTTGACGCTAAAATATACACCAATAAAATTTTGGACAAAAAGATATAAAATCTTCCTGAAAATTATACTTACCATCTTTAAATAGCCATAAGCATAACCAAACGGATGGTGGAAGGAGGCAATTGCTCTGATTTCTCTAGCTTCAGAAGGGCTATAACCTCTTTCAATTGTTGAACAAGCCCATCTTTTATTTCCTATCTGAAAGTATAAACATATACACATAATTATTTTTATGGGTCCCAAAAGCGATTATTTATATTTATTCTTATTGTGTCAAATGAATCGACTTCATTATTTTGACGGATCTTAGCGTTTTTTGATCCCTAGGTAACGATAAAATACTGATCTCGTGAAATTTCTAAATGTTCTGTAGAAATCAATAATTATTTCTGAAAATGTTGTCCCTAATTCACAAACATGGTCTAACCGTTCCAAATTGACAATAAATGGTTTAAATTAACAGTCTCTTTTATTAACAACCTGCAAAAATCGAGAATTTTGTTTATTTTTGAGAAACAACTATTCCTCTCTAAGTTTCTATCATATATATATATATATATATATATATATATATATATATATATATATATATATATATATATATATATATATATATATATATATATATATATATATATACATATATATATATATATATATATATATATATATATATATATATATATATATATATATATATATATGACTCGGATAAAAATTGTCAGAAACAGAGGGCGTCAGTTATCTCTACTAATGACCTTGACCACGAGGCAAATTTTCAAGGCCATATGAAGGCCAAGGTGTTTTTTAAAGGGAAACTATCATTTTTTGTTGCAGAAATGAAACACAGAGAAGATTTCCTATCCAACACAACGTATAACGTAAGTAATAAAATCCCATCTAGAGGTCATTTGAAGGTCAAATGTCCTCATACTTTGAGTGAACTAATATTTCGGACACTAAGAGTGATGGAGAAAAACTTTTTCTACAAAAGTTTTTGGAAATCAAACTGTGTGTTAAGATGACCTTAAATTTGGCCTTTACCTTGAAAATCATGTCAAGGTTATAATAATTTTTTAAATGGGATCTCATATTTTTGATCCTGAAAATGGAGATAGTCAAATATCAAAAAATTTTGAAATGGCAGGATATTGGAGATTGTTTAAGGTTTATGGGAAAATTAGAGCGCTGGGGTTTGGACGAGAGTGCAAAATTTTTACATTTGAAAATGACCTTCAGTGACCCCATCTTGGACCTTGCGGGACATCCACAATGTGACACTGCGAAAAATTCGCTAAACTAGGAGAGCTGGAAGAATTCAAACGATAAGAGAAAATAAATACTTTTTGCACTTTATTTAAAAAAATTACCTCAAACTTCAACGGCCTTGGACAAAGGCTTGAAGGTCAATTTTGTCAAGGTCGTTAAAACTTGTGCATTTCATCTAGCATTTGTTAAAGCCACCTTCAACATTTAATATGCGCAGAAAACCACTAAAATTCGTCAAAAAAAATTTTGGGTGCTTTTTAAACAGTTCAGCCTTCACAGAATTAAATAACAAAAATGTTAGAATGCCATTTTTGACGTGAAATTCCCCATTCTTTTCGAATGCAATGTCGAAACTAGGAGTTTCCATTAAAAGAAAAAAAAGAACTCCGACATGCAATGACCTTGAAAATTTACCCGAAGTTGAAGATGGTCTAGGTCGTTCACATCTTGGCATTTTATATACTTGTTGAAAGCATCTTCAACGTTTGGTATTTCCGGAAACAATTTTCAATTGAGTCAAGTCGTTATTATTTATTTACCGTTCTCGTTTGAATTCTTCCAGCTGTCCTAGTTTAGTAGATTTTTAGCAATTTCACGTTATGGATGACCCGCAAGGTTCGCATTTCCTAATATCCTACCATTTTGAGATTTTTTAATATTTGACTTTGAATTGGCCTTGACCTTCGAGGCCATATCCGCTATTTCCACTTTTGGGGTGAGAAGTGTGGGGCTCCATTAAAAAAATTATCACGACCTCGAAATGGCCTTCAAAGTCAAGGTCCTATTTAAGGTCGCCTTAATATACACGGTTTGATTTTCACAAACTTTTGTAGAAAAAGCTTTTCTCCATCACTCTTCGTTACCGAACTATTGGTACATTCAAGCTATTAGGACATTTGACCTTCAAATGACCTGTAGATGCGATTTTACCCCCAATGTTATTCATACCGTTGGATAGGAAATTTTCTTCGCATTTCATTTCTGCTATAAAAATGGGGGTTTCCATTAAAAAAAATTACCTTGACCTTCAAATGACCTTGAAAATTGATGTAAAGGTCATTAGTACAGATAAATAATTTTTATCTGAACCATTTGTTTGTAAATGGAGTTTTTTAAAAAGATATTTGGATCTATATATTAAAATGGCTCATTCTGTATATAACTTGGTCATCATGTGCCCTGATCGCGATATCTGGGACCAATGATGCGGAACCTCTAGATCGCGGAACGATGGTGCTATAAGGAAAGACCAAGGAAAATGGGTGACAACCCACAATTATACTGGCAGGAAGGACCCTTCAATATAAAGGACTGTCCCTACTAGAAAATTGGAGGTCTTAATGAACCTTGCTTCTATCTACTTATACATAGCGAACGAGGTCTTGAAGACTGTTTATCGCCTCAGTTGCTTAGGGCAGCGTGGTGGAAACATGTCCATCACTCACCATGCAAATGGACTACATGGTACCAGTTTTGAAACAACCACTCTCTTGACATACTTTTGCCAAACACAGAGAGGATTCAGAGGAGAACTGGAGTGATCGGTAGAGGCCTAGAGAGTTCTACTACCTCGGGAACTGACTTTCAGGCATAAATTTATGCTGTCCTGCAATGTGACCATCTCTGTAAAAGGTACATAAATAGAAACCAGTGCTCAGACAGTAGGGCTGCAATATTAGCACTGAAATCTAGTATCGTAGTTTTATGACTTGTCTGAGCGCAAGGATATATTGGAGAGTCTGATAAGGAAGCAGTTCTCCCTGTTGCATTTACCGTTGGTAAGAGGGAACTAGAAAGAAAGAAAATTTATTGAAGCCTAGAAGGAGGTCTCTAGTTTGCCAAGGAAGATATAACGGGACCTAACGCGCGACTTACCAGAGAGCTTCCCTCCCTGGAGAGGAAAGAAATGCAAATCGTGGTGGGACTATTGCCAGGACACTGTCACCTGTAAGGCCATCTTCATAAGATTGGCATCTTGGATGACCCGATGTACACATGGTGTTTGGAGGAACATGAAATTGTTGACCATATTCTCAGAGTTTCCAGGACTCCACGGACTGAGACAGGAACATTTCATAGATACAATATTATCACCTGAAGCTGTCAGGCAAACTCAATTAACCAGGTTGCTTATATTCGCAATGGCAACCGGCATGGTGGAATATGGGCCCAACTGGCTAACCACAAGATCTAACTTTATGGGAACTGGATTCCTTTTTAAAATTTAAACCTTCTTGGGAATCTAAAGTTACAGTTTTTTATTGTTCTATTTGAAGCAATCACTATCCACGTACTTACCCTCTTATGAATAATAATCGATCTCCCTAAAATACTTCTAGTTCCAAAAAGTGGCAACATGGTATCATTATAAGCGTTTTTGTAAATGGTAGCATTGTCCAAACTTCCGAATTTACCGCTAAGATCACCCATTTCATACTGATCTGGAGTACCATGGTACTTGGTGGGTGAAGATGTTGGGTCGACATTTAGAGGATTCCAGTGACCGTAGAGGGTGGTAGCTTCACAAGGGAATTCTAGATTTTCTTCTACGGGAGTCTATACATAAAACAAAAAAATATTGAGTTTGATTGTGTACACAATTGGACAATGGAACTTTATTGACCTAATATATGAAAAGCGTACATAATTCCTTTTGTCATCCAATGCAAGAATATTGTGTTCTTATAATTTGATTTTAAAAGCGAAAACAGGATTATTAGGACTACTTCCACCTATATAATATATTTTAAGTAATGCTTTTTTTAACTTACAATATGAACATGATATCCACTTGCATCCTGAAGACCTTCGAAGCCAACTTCCACGTTTGTTATGTCATAATCTGTTTGTTGGAAGAACTCTATTTTTCCTTTGACCGATAACTGTCCTCCATTAGGAAACCAGTCTCTGGCTACGGCTTTTCTACGGTATACTCCACCAACCCTACAAAAAAAAAATATTTCAGTGTTTATTTCATCTTATACCAGCTCGTTTTTATGTTAGTGTGATTAATATCTGAGTTTGAAACTGTTTTTAAAAATTGCGATGTATTGAAAGAGGGATCAGAACTATTATAATCGTCAATCGTGATTTCAGAATACTCAGGCATGTAATAATTTAACCACAGTAGAACTAAAATCATCAGGAAAACGTTAAACCTCCATTCTAGCTCAAAAACCACTCAGTGTTACATTGAGAGTAGCGATGATAGGTTCGAGTTTTATATGATGAAAATATTGCGAATTTTATACTTTCGATCGCTTTGCATTTGAAATGAAGGAAAAGCAGTCATAATTTTTGTATATTCCTTAATAAAATTTTTAATAAATATGAAACTACTGCAATTATTTATCTAAACTACATCACGCTAAAATGAATAGACTTAAAAACCAAATATCGAGATTTAATTTACTTTTTTAGATATTCCTTCTTAAAATGTACCGATTAGGAGATAGATTGTCAAAGCTTTGCTCGCTATTATTTTTCCTTTACTGTTTATCCATTTTTTGCTAAAAATGATAAAAATTACCATTATTTCACTTTATAAACTTAAAAATTTTAGTGAATATATCTGATTATTATGCGATTATTGTTTTTAAGTCTATGGCAAAAAATTTTAAATGTTAAATAACCGACGTTACATAAAAATTTTATTTATTGTTTGTTGGCATAACCAATATGTTTCGAAGCAATTCAATGAATATTTCTTAAGTATGAAGACTAAAGGTTTTTATCCTCATAAAACCAGGGCCACGCCTATTGTCCAGAGGTTCCAAGGGCCAAGATCTAGCTAGCCCATCATATCAATATACTGTAGTTCAGGGTCGGATCTAGCCTTTCTTTCTTTTTTTTTTTTTTTTGGGGGGGGGGAGCGATATCACAAGATGCCTCACTCCATTTGTATACAACACAATACAGTATGTCAAGCAAAAAAGAGATGACATAATTAATTCAATGCGCCCCAAGCCCAAGCTATCAAAATCTACTGGAAGAGGCGGCAGTAGGCAATACATTCTAATTTTCTGAATTCAAAGCTTTTGGTAAGGGGGGGGGGGTGACGTCACGCCCTTGGATCCTTCCTCGCTGTAGTTTTGAATTACGTGCAAATTTTAGTATTGGAACTAGCGGGTGAGTAAGTATATACAGCATAGGGCACGGGCGTGGATCTGCTCCATTCGTAATTTCGGCTGATACTTATGGGCAAGCATCAAGGACATTTTATTGCAGCGGAGGTAGCCGATTCTCATGCTATGCATTACGTATTGTTAGGACTATTTACAACCATGATAAATGTATAGTAGTGACATCTGGAAACTGAAATTCCATTTCTGGCAATTGAGGCTTTGAACGCTTTAAAATACATTTCGGGTCTACATCAAGATTTTTCAAAATCGTTTTAACACGGATATAGAAACCCTAACCCCTGAATTTTAAATGGAAATGTTTGATTTGTAATGTAGCCATATTTTTCAAGAAAACTATTCAAAGTCATCATTGCTGGTATTTTATAAGAGTATTCCATCCATACGGTTTGATCAGTTGCACAAATTTGCTTGTAGCTTTTTTTTCGCATTCAGCACTATTTATCTGTGTGAAAAACATTCATGAAAATGAAATGTACAAAACATATTTACAGATCCAAATTAACTAACGAGCATTGGAAGTCGCGATAATTTCCACTAATGTCAGTGGAAAATTACAGCTAATTAAATCTCGTTAATCATAATTATAATGTTTAATTTCATTATGTAAATTACCTATGTATGCACCTTATTGTAAGGTATTAGAGTAAATATTATATCATTAATTAGAGTTCAAATGTTCAGTTTCATTATGCATGTCAGTTATTGTGTTTCTTAATTGGTCGTTAAATATAAACATCTAATTATTGTTTTGTATAATTGACTTACATTGTAAATTTTCCAGTGTAATCAAACAAAAAATGGGGGGCTGGATTGGTGGTGCTCGCGGGTCGATGTCGACCCGCGAGCCTTTGGAGACCTCTGTCATAGACGACAAAATCACTGTTTGCTACTTCATAGCTAATTACTTTCCACACTTCTAGCATTAATACAGGATCATCATCTTTGTTTTATCTGCCATCGGTTCATTCAAAATAATATAATGAGACCGCCAATATTTAAAACACGTAATGACTACAATAATTTTGCAGCTTCCTTATATTCACAATGACCGCTAGTTAATACTCTAAATCAATGAAAGGTTTATACCGTTTCATGCGATGATTCTTTCTGTATTACACTGTCAGATAGAAGGTACTATTTGGGATTGATATATTTATACAAATTACTTACAAACAGAACGGACTGTTTGGAAATACTATATCAAATTAATTTCACATTGTCAATTTTAATACAAGTTCATCCTGTCTATTTTATCTACAATCTGCTCATTCAAAATACTATAATGAGATCGCCAGTAAGTAAAACATGTAAAGGCTACAGATAAACATTTCTAAAATTGAAGTAATGACAAAAACAGAAGAAGAAATGAGCACAGAACTAAAAGAAAATATTTTAAAGCAAGTTAAAGAATGTGTATACCTTGGTCAACAAATAACGTTCAAGAAGAAAGAATCAGGATATGGAAGTCACAAGAAGACTGTGCTTGTGTTGAACCGCCTTCGGTAAACTACGATACATACTTGAAAATAAGAAGATCCCACAATACCTCAGAACGAGGGTTTTCAATCAATGTATTCTTCCAGCTATGGCATTTTGATTTGGAATATCACAAAGAAAAACATAGATAAACTAATGAAAGCACAAAAAGCAATGAAACGACAAATGCTATAAGTTACAATAGGTGATAATAAATTCGTGGACAAGGTAGTAGATATGAGAGAGAAAGAGCTTCTTGCCTAAAATGGCGCGCCAATTACACCTTCCTGAATCAGTATCCTAAATCAGTTGGAGAATGATTGTCGAGCATATTAAAACCTCAAAATTTACGATGGTACGTAAAAATAGGTCTTACCCTTGTCATAGCGGCTGATTGTGCTGTGCGAACAACATCGTATAACCATTATATCTAATATTTTTGTTTAAATAACCATTATAATTTTTATTCCATAAGCACGGCATATCTTTATAAATATCAAGAACATTTAATAAAACTTGCTATTCTTTACTTTCCCTTTTCTCGTATTACCAGCCACCGACAATAATACGTCGGCTCGCATCGCTGGCATAGAGATATAGATACAGTATTATATTATATTTACTCGTAAAGATATATTTATATTAAAGATATTTTTTTGAATAAAAAATTAGTTAGAATTTTAATTTCTCTACAACAAAATTAACTATAAAAAAAATTATCAAGTCTTAGTTCGAACCCGCGCGCGTTTGACTGTCATTCAATCATTTTGAACCTCTTTATTATTTTATTTTTCACTTTACATTTTAATTAATATCAAGGTATAATATAATATGTTCACCCAAGAGACCCAGTCAGAGGATAGTTCAAGCGGCATGCAGCTGCCGACGATGTTAGTCCTTGCTAGTAACTTGAAAGACAAATACATTTTCCACTCGCGTCTTTGGAACTTGTATATAATCTACGCTCTCCAGAGGTTTGGATTTAATCATGATTTAGATTGGTTTTGAGGTTTTTTTGGGGGTACATAGGTGTATATTAATAAATAATATTCATCATTATTGCCTATCCGATTATTTAATCACCCATATTAAGACAATCAGTATTTTGTCTGCACCGTGCGTCGATGGGAAGAGTTCTGACCTGCGCTTGCGGTGTTGAAAACAGAAGGGGAAATGTGTTATATCTTCTCTCCCTCTTTCTATTGGTGCAATACTTTCACTTAAACTCTCCCTATAATACCTCTATGGTCGCTCGCCACACATCGACTAAATATCGTAAATGCTATTAGACTCCATTAAATCGTATCCTGATTAGTGTCCTAAATGAGTAAGGAAGATCGGCACCAGTCGTACGTCCTAATTAGGTTCCTAACTTCACTTAATGCTATTACATTACACTGAATTCAGTACCTAACTCAGTTAGGATAGTCTAACAACAGACCTTTCAGTTTTAAAAAAATGAAAGTAACTTTCGAAAATTTTTAATATGTCCAAAGTGGAAGAAGGGTGAATGGTAAATATTAACAACCTAACCTCGAAAGAAAGGAACATTTTAAGAAGGAATATCTCAAAATCTAAACGCTCCCGCATCACTGTCATGATATCAATCTACCCTCCAACAAATATCTGTTTTGAAAACATTGTTATTTTTGGCTTGGTGTAGCACCCGCAAATAATTACCGAATCTATTTAATAGAAATTGTTTTTAAAATTATACTCATATATGTATGTTAATATAACAAAGACTAATGAAGACCTAATATCTATGGTGCAATGGTAATTCTCGTTGAAATATATTCATTATAGCGTTGGTTGAGGTCGCATAAATGCTAGTGACTTTATGAACATTTTTTTAGAAATAGCGTGTTCATTATTTTGGTTATACCTTAATTTAGTTATATCAAATGACGAAACTGTCAAGCTAGATTGACTGCTGTCACATTATTTCGATAAAAGCGTCAAAATTTTAATAGTGAAAAAACTTGAACTTAGTGTTAAACGTCAAAAATATGAAATATAGCTCTCGACTAAGATGACAATTATTCTTTTCTTACTTTGAACAAGCTAATCGCTCTCCTCTAGCTACGGGTCCATGATCATCATATAATACAAAACTTTTTCCTAGTATACTGTGAGGTCCAGTCAATGGTAAATGAGGATCAGTCCACATGTTTCTGGAAATCCTGTCACTGTCTGCAATTTTGCCAGATATTTTTAAAGTACCTTGTCGTTTCGACAAATCTCCCACTCTACAGAGACCTATAGCACCTAGGTTGCACTGTTCAGTATTAGAAGTGTTGTCATAATCGATCTAAAAAATCCCTAAATCATTACTCTGGAGATATACTCAAATCACTGATCGAAGGACAAATGACATAAAAATGATATCAATCATGTGATACAGGAAGTCTCAAATTCTACTATATCAGTAAATTATTGTTGTGTACTGTATTAGCTTAAAATGGCTGATATTTTTATTTTATTGTAATGCTTTGAAACCGTTAACAATTTTGTTTGTAAATATATACAAACAAAAGTAAGTTTTTGCTATGCGTTAATCTTATACGGTATGTCTCTAAATGGAATAATTATATACAAAATGGCAAAATAAATTTAAAGTCGGCTCCTGAAAATTTTATTAACGTGATACCAACTGACAAAAACTATACAAATCAGAACCACTCGGACCTATCACTAATATCATATACCATTTCTAAGTTCATTCAGTACTTTGACTATATCTAAAGTATATATACTATAGTATATATACTGTAAGAAGATATTTAAACATTAAAAAATTAATTTAATTTTATCGCACCAAAAGAAACAGCATGTGAATTTCGTAAAAAAATATTTGTTTCTAAGTAAAAATAATACAATCACGTAATTCAAAAATTTAGCACAATGAAAATGTGTCAATCGTAACGAATTGAAAATTAACATAAAATTACTTTACCTTAAATGGATTATATACATTTCCAGCACTTAAGCATCTATTCTGCCAGTCATAAAAATCTTTTCCAGGTGGTGACTCATGGATAGCCCACCTGTGGTCTGCAGAATTATTTAGTTGAGCCCCATCAGCATGAACTAAATACTCTATTAGAATTGCTGTGTCTGTCCAAGGCTGATCTTTAACCTAAAATTATTATATATATATATATATATATATATATATATATATATATATATATATATATATATAATTTTCTAAAATTTTTTCTTAAACCATCTTTCTATATAAATGTATGGTAACTTCTTTGGATTAGGTTTCAAAAATTAATACTACTATTCTGTGCTTGACGTTTCGCCCAACGTAGGGGGCTTTTTCAAAAGTATAATCTAAAATAAAAATAAAATACAACTAACATGGTCACAAACGCACACTCACAAGACTTAGAATTAACACTCAAATGGTACAAAATTAATTAAAAATATCAATTGATAAAATAATGTAACATTAAAAATCAAAAATTAAAATTAAAAATTACAAATTAATCCTAGATACGCACCTCAATTTACCTTGGCCATGTTTCTCAGTGAAGTATTTGACCGATTCCTGCAGTTACTATCAACTTAATATTTTTTTTTATTTGGAAACCTTTTTACTCAGTTTTTTCTGATTTATAAATAAATTTTATCGATATTGACTATATAGTGTGTTGCAAACAATAAGGGCTACAATAGGTGGTTTAGTTTATTAGGTTAAAATATATTTGGCTCAGCTTTTTGATATCTTGTTTGTCATTGATTGCTTGTTTTTCTTTTTTTATATGTAGCATTTCCTTTATTTGAAGTTTATGGTAGTTTCTTTCCTGGGTTAGAATCTTTGTGTTTGAAAAATCAAATTCATGTTTAAAATTTGTCTCGTGTTTGTGTAATGCTGTCGTTGCGTTTTTTGTGTATTTATGTCCGTTCAATCTGCTGTCTAGATATTGTGTTGTCATTCCAATATATTTTTGTGGACAATTTAGACACGGTACGAAATAGATAATGTTAGATTTCTTTTTATGGGTCACCTTACTTTTTAGCTTTGTAAATAGTGGTGACAAGTGGTTGTATGTTTTGTGGCAAACTATAATATCGTGCTGTTGGAGGATGTGTGTTACTTTTTCTGACAATAAATTTATGTATGGTATTGCAACATATGTTTTTGGGTTGTTATTATTATTATTTTGTGTAAGGGCGTTCTTATTATACAGTTTGTAGGTTCGTTGTTTTATTATTCTGTTTGTGAGTTTTTCGGGGAAATTATTATCACGCAGGATTTGTCTGACTTTCTTTAAAGCTTCTTGACGATATTTCGGCGAAGTTAGGGTTAAAGCTCTATCATTCAAACCTATTATTACGCTGATCTTTTGGTGTTTCGGATGATGTGATTGATAGTTAAAGTAGCGTCCCGACCATGTATCTTTTGTGTACCACATCGTCTCAATCTTTTTACTTTCGTAATTTCGAACTAGTGTGAGGTCAAGGAAATTTATTTTTCCATTTTGTTCGACTTCTGATGTAAATTGCATCTTTTGGTGGAAATTGTTGAATGCATTTAGTATGGTGTCTATTTCAGTTTCGGGGACAGCTGCTAGACAGTCGTCAACATACCTCTTGAAAAATTGAACCGGTATATTAAGTTTTTCTATGACATTTTCTTCCAGATATTCCATGACCAACTGTGCTACTGTAGATGATATTGGTGAGCCCATTGCGCAACCATCAATCTGCTGATAGTATGTATCTTGATATTGAAAGTAATTGTTGGTTAATGTCAAATTTATGGCTTCAGTGAAGGTTTCTAGGTTTAAAGTGGTAAAGCTTTTTAAGTTATCCCACTTTGCCTTTATTATATCTGTTAGAAGGTCATTGGGAATATTTGTATATAACGAGACGACATCTAGTGAGATTAATTTATAGTTGTTTGGAATACTTGTTTCGTTAATAAATTTTTTAAAAGTAAAAGAGTCTTTTATATAATAATTGTTTTTTCCAGTTATATTCGATAAGCAGCTGCAAAGATATTTCGATAATTTGTAAAATGGTGATTGTATACTCGATACTATTGGTCTTAGAGGAACACCAGGTTTATGTAGTTTGGGTAAACCATATATTTTTGGTGAAACCCCGTTGTGTCTTGTTAAATTTTTTGCTTCTGTATCTGTTATGAGTTTTTTAGACAAAAGTTTCTTGATTAATTGGTTATTTTTATTTTGAAATATGTTGGTTGGGTCGTGTCGTAACTTTTTGTATGTTCTTGAGTCTTTTAATAAATCGTCCATTTTCTTATTATAATCAGTGGTGTTCATTATAACTGTTTTGTTGCTTTTGTCAGGTTTCAGAATCGTTATTTGAGGATTGTCACGGATATTTTAACCTAATAAACTAAACCACCTATTGTAGCCCTTATTGTTTGCAACACACTGTATAGTCAATATCGATAAAATTTATTTATAAATCAGAAAAAACTGAGTAAAAAGGTTTCAAAAAAAAAAAAAATATTAAGTTGATAGTAACTGCAGGAATCGGTCAAATACTTCACTGAGAAACATGGCCAAGGTAAATTGAGGTGCGTATCTGGGATTAATTTGTAATTTTTAATTTTAATTTTTGATTTTTAATGTCACATTATTTTATCAATTGATATTTTTAATTAATTTTGTATCATTTGAGTGTTACTTCTAAGTCTTGTGAGTGTGAGTTTGTGACCATGTTAGTTGTATTTTATTTTTATTTTTATTTTAGATTATACTTTTGAAAAAGCCCACTACGTTGGGCGAAACGTCAAACACAGAATAGTAGTATTAATTTTTGAAACCTAATCCAAAGAAGTTACCATACATTTATATATATATATATATATATATATATATATATATATATATATATATATATATATATATATATATAATAAACACTGGGAGTTTAGAAGTACGGAAGTATTACCGATGTTCTTCATTTTCAGTCCCTTTCGCGCCAGCTTTTGTTTTTATAAAATCGGACAAAATATACAGTAGCTTTATATATAAACGTAGAATGGTTAACCTTTTTACCTATGTATTTCGAATTGCGGCTTTTATAAGCTTTCATTTGATATCTTGAACCACCAAAAAAAAAAGAGGTTCAATTAATCCTCAAAACCACCACTAAGACTGCGAGTTAAGAATTTCATATTTTACCTCTTAGACTATGTTAAATTTCAACCATGTTAACTTTTACCTCACTACTCGCACAGTCTTAGATAAACACCAACGGGAGCTCAGACGTTTTTTCATTTTTAACCTTTTTTTGCGTTTTTTCTATAAAACTGGATAATATGTAGTAAGTATTTAAACGGAAAATCGTCGCAGAGAGCAGGGGAGTCTGACCTGTAGACTCGTTATATTAAGGGCCCATCCTTAATTGTTAAATCCAAATTTGCCCCAGAAAATGGCAATCATTAAACTGCCACTTTCAGAATATGGGGGAAATGAGAATTGAACTTCACGAATTTAGATTGGTGGTTGCAGCCTGTAATCATATTGTGGTCGTTGTCGAATCATGGCTTATGGACGGCATTTTATTTAGTGAGATGAATCTTGTTGATTTCGAAGTTTGGGGTTTAACAACTGTTTGTTACAATTAAGTTTGGGTTTCGTAAGTATATTTTTGTCCCGGTGTATATTCCGCCAAGATCCAATACGAAATTTATGATGACCAATGTTCCGCGATGAATAACATAAGATCTGCTTTTCCCCACAGTAGTTTGGTGATTACAACTTGCCTGAGGCTACACGGATTAATGATTATTTTGGTCAGTCATTGATTCCGTATATCTCTCTCTAATAAGAATTGTTTTTCTGGACTTGTGCCCCCGGATGTGCGGATGACGTACTCCTTCTCAACAGTAACCATCACATTGAATACTCTTGTACAATTTACGGCGGTGATAGTAGTCCATCAGTAAAGTTTAACTTGGACATGAACTGGGATTCCTATTTAGATAAGAACAATGAAAACTTAGCTTAAGATTAATTGTATAGTGTCTTATATTATGCTATAGCTCGTTTCGTGTCCTTTTTAAAAAGTCTAATGTTCCTGCTTTGTTCAATAGTGAGTTCAGGCAACTGGTTATTCAAAAGAAGACTGCTCATAAACGTTTCAGGGAAACAGGGGTTTTCTCAGTTTATGAAACATTTTTAGTCCTCGGAGAACATTAAAGCTGTAATAAAAATATGTTATAATAATTACATTCGCTCAGTTGAAAATAATCTTCCAATTAACCCGAAAAGTTTCTGGCGCTTTTTTGCCAGTGCAAGGGGTGTAAGTGGTTACCCCTGCTCAATGTTCTTTAATGACCGTTATAGTATGAAAGCTTGTATATGCACTTTGCGTCTGCTTCTGAACTTTATTTTTAATGTCTCTTAGGACTGATTTTTTTTTTGGAATGCATCCAATCAGCTATTACGAAAATTTTTGACTCTCTGGTTGCATTTCTTTTAGCTTGGGAATGTAGGCATTCTATCGTGTAGGTCAACGATAACAAATTTATTCACCTATTTGGACTATCTGGTGGGCATCTTTAAGAACAATTTTAGAGTGGGGTTTCGATAGTAGCGTTTTGAAGTGAATACGCAGTTTACTCACTGGAAGATCTCAGAGTGTAAAAATGAACAATTCTCTTTCTCTTTCTAGGGAGGTTATTGTGGACTTGGTGTTCCACAGAGGTCACATCGTAAATCTTGACATTTCATTTTGTTTGTTAACGATATAGTGAATTTAATGAATCATTTCGAATTTCCCATGTTAGCTGACATTTTAAAACTTTTTAAACAGATTGAATCCTTGGAGGATTGCGCTGTGATTCAAAGTGATGTCAATGGCCTGTTGCATTGGTCACAATTGAATGATCTAAAAATAAATAAATGTTATTATATATCATTCTGTAGATCTCGTCACCTTTTCCATATCTACCATATTAATAATCCTGCTCTATTTAGGGTAGATGAAGTTAGGGATCTCGATGTGATGCTGGACAGGGTCCCCACATTTGTAACTCTCATTAACTCTGTTGAACAGAACGAATACAAAAATCTTTGGTTACGATTTAGGCTAATCACTGATTTTTAATACTCTAAATATAAGCTCATTAAAATCAAGACGTTTTGATTTAGATATGTGTTTTATGTTTCACTTCTAACTGGGCATATTGACAGGATCTCTTCTGTGTGCCTTTTCGTGCCTCAAACTATGGTATGCACCGTCTACTAAATAGTCTACAGCACAATTTTAATAAGAATAATATGTTAATTATCTTGATGTTTTTAGGTCAAAGTTTAAAATTGATCTTAATCATATGTTAAGAAATAATAAGTATTTTCTGTGATATTTTCTAATTCTGTTTAAGGTAAGCTGCAAGCATATTTTGCCATTTTTGTATTTCTGCACGGAGTTTGCCGTGTAATACTATAGTATCTTAAATTTAAGTTACTGTCATTACTAATTTAGAGAAAATTTTTATATTTATGTTTATTGTAACTTTGTAAATGTAGTTTCCATAAAAAAATAAATGGATAAATAAAATGTTATCTTTCCAATGGTGAAAAAATGTTTTAAAATTTATTTGTTAGCTCCGGAGACTACCAGTAGCAACAAACAAACTTCACCTCTTTATTATATTAATATAGATATAAGTTGTTCAATCTAACTCTCTATTTCCATACCTGTCTCATAATCATTCTTCCCACTGTTGGGTACCTAAACACAACTTGGGCAGTGAATATTTGTTTCTGATACTCAAAATTTGATTCATACAAACTTATTGCCCCACATATCCATGGTTCGGCAACGATATCTGACGTTGGATACTGGGTATTTCTAAAAACGAAACCGTAATTTTTTGTAAAGTATGATGTTTCAAATATTTTAACTAACATTATCTTACTTGTATATAACTAAAGAACGCTGTATAATTGAATAGACACCCTGCAAAGGTAGAAAAACATCCCAAAATGTACCATTTAATTCTTGGCTACCTGACACTACAACGGACGCGTTATTTCTATTAAGAAGTTTTCCGGAGAGGTCACCTATTGGATACTGGTCTTGGGTACCATAACCTAAAAAGTTTGATACATTTTTCTACATATTTCTTTGCACGCAAATTACATTTACAAAAACAAAAATTATTTTACTCCATTCATATTAATATTCTTTCTTACCATTTGGTGGTATAGTACCCACATCAGTTTGTAGTGGATTAAACACAAATTTCGTAGTTAAACATGAATTTTCATTTTGACCTCCTACTGTTTGTGCGGGCTTAATAGGTAGCTCATGTATTTTATACCTAAAAATGGAATAAAACACTTATATTCTTCGTCAAATAAGATAAAATGAGATTTCAAACCAGTGGCAGCTCGTAGGATAGTGCCACAATGCCATGACCCGACTAAATTTTCCTAAAAAAAATTTTTTAAAATTATTTTTCCTTTAAACTTTTACGAATAACCTTTCCTAATTAATAGCTTGGACGTTATGCGACATAGCAACAGCTTAAAAAGCGCGGATTTTCTATAATCGGCAACACAGGATTATGTCATTTATTGATATCGCACATTATAAAGAACAGTGATTATATGTGACCGAGAGAGATGGAACTATATATTAAAATTTTCGGTGTTCAGTTATAACAAAATTTGTGCCAGGCGCTAAATGACCGGAATGCTATTAAATAAATCGAATCAAGAACACATTTGTTACCTGGCGAGAAGTGACATTAATTTTTTATTTTGGCGTTTGTGTTTTATATTTGCACTTGGTGGTTCTAAAAAAAATATGTTATTTTAAATTTGGTTTTAGTTATTTAGTGTATATTTGCTAAGGTATTTACATAATATGTATTTTTCTAAGCCAATGTGTTTTTGTTTTGTTACTAAAACTTTTGTTTGCGCTATGAGTACGAACAAATTTAATTTTTTAAAGAACTCTTTTAGTGCACTATATTTAAAGCAAAAGTTAAAGTAAAAATGGAAACATAAAGTGAAAGTGGAGAAAAATCTTGGCGTCACAAATTTAATAAAAATATATACGCATGATAACAATAGTAGGCAGTGCGGGGGTGAGGAACACATAAACTGTATTTTCTGGGTCTTGTTTGTAGTTGACAAAGGAAAGAAAACTATCGTTTTACATGCTTTATAATGATCCTATATTTGATTCCATGTATTGGCACTACCTGTTCAAACAGTCACGAGCCGCTACTGTTTCAGATGGTTAAAATTCATCTCTTGTAAGATGCTAGCTCTAAAAGTTATCTATATATAAATTAAGGGGTACCAATTTTAGCGTTGGCTCCGCCTGATATCCAACGTCAACAAATGAAGCTATAAGCAGCTCAATAAAAGAAAAGATAATAGTGAAAATAAGGTTAATATATTAAATATAAACATGGAAAGCCCTTCAGTGTAAGATCCGACTAGTGATCTTATAGTGAACTGGCAGCAGAACTGGTTAATTAATGCTCCAGAAAACTATTGAAATAAGAAACATGGGATAATTCTTTTAATAGCTTTAATGTACACTACTCTGTTCCTATCAGGTTAACATTATTTGTAAAAGTTATAATTATTTGAATTTGTTACATGTTGATCAGTACATTTTTAGATTTGATATTTAGTGATAGTGAAGGTATGTGTGTATGGCTGATGACATCTTGTTGAATACATCTCATTATCAATCGACGTACCAGACCTCAGTCCCTGATTTGAATAATCATGTTAATTTTAAATGTAAAATTTTGTTTTACGACTTTAAAAGTTGCGACTATTCGGTAATAAATGATTCACGTTGAGTTGATTGAGAGCGTTCGGCGTTGGGCGTATATTGGCCT
The DNA here is from genome assembly GCA_034092305.1 of Diaprepes abbreviatus. Classification (NCBI taxonomy): domain Eukaryota; kingdom Metazoa; phylum Arthropoda; class Insecta; order Coleoptera; family Curculionidae; genus Diaprepes; species Diaprepes abbreviatus. The sequence goes on from JASJET010000103.1 coordinate 27,150,695, forward strand.
TCACTGGTGACATATACACTTATAACAACTGCATAGCGTGCAAGTTAGCCCAGTTTTGGTTATTGCAGTTGCTTTTATATATGTTTTTCTCACTTTTCATCTTTCATTTATATTACTGCGTCGATCTTTCTTACCTTTAATTATGTTACTTTGGTTATTTATTGTAAACTATTGTAAAATCGGAAAATGGATTTTCCGTTGAAATAAAATAAAAAAAATTGTGGAGTCAGTTTTCTGGACCAAAATCTTTCATAAGTCTTGGCAGTTGGTATTCGGAAGGAGGCCGGAATCCATAGCTTCCTCCCAGAGACTTATTTTTGGTGTTATTGTTAGAAAGGAAAGAAAAAATAAAAGCTTTACCCTGCAACAGTTGAACCGAAAACAATCCTAGTTTCCAAATCGCCTCTGGCAGTGCTGAGGTTAAAGTTAAGAAACGTCGGCTCAAATCTGTTACGTTGTGTCATTCTGATATCACCTTTGATGCCTCCTGATTGAATAATGATCCTGTTAAAAGAAGAGAATGTATTATTTATTTCCATTTTTCTGATAATTTTTCATAAAATCGAAGAAAAAAATGAAACAGCTAAAATTGAAAATTCCATATATTTTTAATAGATATTTTAACTTTACTCCCAAATTCACTAACATGGTCTAATTTTAAAACCGGTCAAAGTTTACAGCAGAGGATTTAAATTGACAAGTACAACAAAAAGCCAATCAAGTTTTGAACCTTGAAAATACAGAAAAAAAAAACGTTTTCTTCTATTACTACATTGGTAAAAATTGAAAATTTTATTTATTTTCGGCATCTCTCTTTCTGAATGTAAAGCTTCTTCTCTAGGTTTTTATCGTCAATATTTCTGTAATTGCGTAATATAAATTGTAACAATATCGTAAAGAAAACAAAACTGACAGAGTAGAAGATCTAACTTCCATGACAACTAGATCAGGTCTAAGTCTTAAACCTTTTTAGTGAATCTGGGTGTTATCGCCTAATTAACTTTAGAACTTGTTTGAGTTGTCAATAAATGATATAAATTGACAAGTGCAACAATAAGTCAGCCAAAATTTGATTCTGATCAATATAAGCATAAAAAAATCGTTGGAATTGGAAAATAAATTGTTAATATTTTTTTACAACTCACCTTGAATGTATAGGTGTTTCATAACGTATCTTTGCACAAGCTAAAAAAACATCTTCATGTTTTTTCTCAAAAATTACTAGGTATAATCTCCTTTGAGGTCCAGTCAAGTCGCTAGGTAACAAGATAACTTCCTTATCGCTATATAATGTTTTATACCGATTTTTATTATAGTTCGTTGACACCTTAACTTTTCCCAAACGATTGTCTATATCGCCTAGAGCTGTACCATTTCCTCGATTTTGAGGATCAAAGACCAACTGTAGGATGTTACAGTTCTCTTCTGATCGATCGGTAGCGTCAAAGATGTCAGTAACGTAGATTTTCCAAGAATGTTCGGTAAAATCCAAATATTTTTCGTATTTTTCTTTTTTCCGTGAATGGTACAAATCAGTATCGATTAACATATCACTGTTGTTGTCTTTAGTAGAGAACCATCTGAAATAAACATTTCCAGCTACTGGGGAGTTAAATCTTGCCACGGCAACTTTTTCCTGCTTTCTATCGACAATAGAAATGGTACCACATACTCTTTTTCCCGAGTCAACTTCTTGGAAGAGAATAGATTTTCCATAAATGCCATTATCACCTGTTAATTTTAGTTCACTGCTAGAAAACTCACTTGTTTGGTTGTCTGGAATTATTAGGTAGCCAAACAAGTCGTCGAGAGTCACTAAGTTTTTTCCAATTTTTTCTTCAGAACACCTGTAAAGGACAAAAACATTAATCTACTTATTAAATATCTTGAGTGCTTGGTAAATATATTATTGGATGCTTAGAGTTTTTTGGAAATACCCTTAATAACACAGACCTGTGATGGTTTTCTCTTTTCAAAACGAATGGATGACTGCCACAGGTTTTTAGGGTCTAATTATGGTAGAAATATTTTAAAAATTCTATAAAGATATTTAAAAAAAAAAACACTATTTATTGGAATATAACTTTTAGCGAGCAGAAATTATTTTTTTAATATTTTTTTCGTTATCAAGCTTTTGGTGGATAGATGCACGTTTTAGATAATGTTGGAAATAGAAACAATTAGTTGAAAAAATCATTCTCCTAAAAATAAACATAGACAAAGTTTTATTTTAACTCTGAGATAAATAATTACTCATAAATTTAAGATGAGAATTGTGATTTGACTTCGATTAAGAGCTTGCGGGGGCTCAATTTGTTCATATTGTTACACTCTTTCAAATCCCTTGCGTGGTTTTAAAAATTTCAAAACGGAGGCTACAAATGGCGCCTGTTATCAGCGAAATAGCAGTATCATCAGCCAGATGACACTACTAACAAAAATTAAATGCCTAAAAATATATACGAATGTTCCTACTGATACCACTGTCAAACGTCATTTGACTCTTTGAAATTTTTCAAAATGGCAGTTTCAAAATAGCTCGGTTTCCAGCGAATTCACATGATAATCAGTATCATATTTGGTTGCTAACACAAATTAATGACCTATACGCAATGCTTGTAGGAATGCATTGTTTGGTCAACTGAAATTTTTCAAAATAGCAGTTTCAAAATGTCTCGGTGCTTAGCAAATTCGTAAGTTTATCAACAAAATGCGACTACCCACAAAAATAAATGTCTCTGGACTCAAAATGTTGGCAAGAATACCCGCTTTAAAACGTCATTTTGCTCGGTTTCAGCGAATTTACAGGATCTTCAGTAAAATGCGGCAACTAATTAAAATTAATAGTCCTTAAATTTATGCCCCGAGGCTCAATATATTCGAAACATCGTTTAGCCTTCCAAAATTCTCCAAAATGACTCTCAGAGCGATACATATTACGTAACCTTCTTAGTGTAACATCTGGAGAGAGACTCATCCAACTCCAACTAGCGGCCACCATTTTAAAAAATTTCAATAGATCAAACGTGGGTACTCTTCAATTTTTGTTCTTATAATTTGATAAGCTCTGGTGATTTTGTTATAGGAATTAGGAAAAAACTTTAAATCGCAGGAATATGTTACTAGAAAAAATCCTTATAGAAAAGTATATTTTTTAAAATAAATTCATTTTTTTAAAGTTAAAGTATATTACTAAATATTAACATAGAGCTTAAAATTCTCTTTTCAAAATTTTTTCCTGTTTGCTCTAATCGTTTTTGAAATATTTACCTCAAAATATTAAATATTTCAAGAGTTGATACAATTGAAAATTATTTTGTTCAGTGAGAAACATAATATACTATAGTCGTCTATAATATAAAATCATGAGGAAATAATTATACACTCTAATGAAAAATAATTTATATATATATATATATATATATATATATATATATATATATATATATATATATATATATATATATATATATATATATATATACTTGTGTGGTTATTTCTTGGACTGTAGGTTTATATATTTTATTTGGATGGTTTTCTTGGGGTTTTCAGTCCCTTTTTTTATAATTAAACTACAACAATCAAAGTTTTCTTAGTTGGGAACATATATTCACTCATCAATGTAACGTTTCGGCTGGAACTACCCTAGCCTTTTTCAAACATTGTACATTCAAATTAGTGCAAGAAAATATTACATTTGGACACCCTACTATTATAGATATTAATTGAAAATTAATCCTACCTTAATTTGAACTCTCACATCAAAATAAAACAAAACGGAGACAGAACAAACACTTTAAAATTATAAATTATACTGAACTTGTCTGCCGGAAGGTTAACTTTTTTCAATAGTGTTTTTAATCTCGCATTAATAGATAAGGATAATATACTTAACGGTGACAAAAGGGTGGCTGTTTGCTAAAACATGTGAATAGTTTCTATTTAAATAAATTATCATATATTTTACTTAATTGTCTCGTGTTAGTTTTTGAGTTTACATCGTTTTTATTTTTTTGGATTTCTATCATCTCATAGAATTCTCGTTTTTTATTATGATTTTCGGTTCTCAAAATTTTGATTTTTTCAAAGTTAAATTTATGATTAGTTTCCGTCATGTGGTTAGTTAGGGCTGTTTTATTATTTTTTTTTTTTGGCAAATTTATGTCCACTGACTCTATTTTTTATATATTGGCTTGTTTGCCCCATATACACCGAATCCCAGTTGTTGCATGGAATTTCATAAACGACATTACTCTTTTTGTCATTTGGAATTTTGGTTTTTAATTTGGAAAAATTATTTTTCAATAAGTTATGAGCTTTGTGACATATAGTAATATTTTCCTTTTTAAATATGTTTTGTATGTTATGCACTTTGCACAATACTGAAAACAAAATTAGAACCGAATGGTACACAAAGGAAACTTGGTCTTCAAGATATCTAAATTACGACTTGATGCATCCATTATCCCAGAAAAAAGCTGTGATACTTAGTCTTGCCAATCATGCAATAGAAATTAACCGGTCCTGAGTTTCGATCAAATGCCATTAAAAAAGCAAAGAAAGCACTACTAAAAAACAATTAACCAAACAACCTAACGGAGTCAATATTTAAAAAGAGAATAAACAGATTTTATAATAAAGATAGTCATTTCATAAAAAGAAACAAAAATCTTCTTCTTCTTCTTCTTCTTTCTTTGGTTTAGGCGAAACGCCTGTTTTCCCTCACCACTCTGTCCACTATACATTCAAGTTGTCGCTCCATCGCTTTCGGGGGCGTCCTGTACTCCTACGTCCCGCTGGTGACTTATCACGTGTGACTCTCACAATTCTTCGGTCGTCCATCCTGTCAATGTGCCCATTCCATTCCACCTTTCTGTTCAGCACCCAGTCGTTTATGTTTTCCACCTTGCACCTTTCTCTTACATTTTCACTCCTTTCTCTATCGTACAGTGTTTTTCCTGTTATCCTGCGCAGCACCCTCATTTCAGTTGTTTCTAAAATCTGTTTGGTTTTTGATGTATCGGAGCGAGTTTCAGCGGTATATGTCATAATTGGCCTAATTACTGCTTTATATATTCTGGATTTAGTTTCTGTTCCGATGTTTTTATTTCGCCATATAGTATCGTTCAGACACCCCGCTATTCTTGTCGCTTTTTGTGTTTGTTCCCTCACCTCAGTCTCGACATCACCAAATCCCGAGATTGATATTCCTAAATATTTAAACTTCATTTCCTGTTGTATAATTTTGCCATCAACTTCCAATTTACATCTCAATGGTATTTTTGACGTTGTCATGCATTTTGTTTTTAAGGCTGATATGGTCATATTGAATGATTTTGCTGTGCAGTTGAATCTGTGTAACAGTCGCTGCAGATCATCTTCGTTTTCTGCCAGCAGAACTGCATCATCAGCATAGCATAAGATATTAACGTCCCGATCTCCCATCCTATATCCTCTCAACACACGTACTGCTTTTGTTATCTCGTCCATTATGATGTTAAATAGAAGAGGACTTAAAGAGTCCCCTTGTCGGATGCCACATCCCACAGGTATTGGTTTGGTGAGATTTCCGTTTATTTTGGCTCGGATTTGATTGGCTGTGTATATATTTTCAATAGTTTTTATTATATTGCGAGGGATTTGTCTATTGTATAGGAGATGTACGATATCTCTCAATTGCACACGGTCGAAAGCCTTCACCAGGTCGATGAAGCACATATAAGCCGGTTTGTTGTATTCAATCGATTTTTCTGTTACTTGTCTTATGACAAAAACTGCATCTGTGCATGATCTTCCTGATCTGAAGCCTTGTTGTTCCTCTGCCAATGTAGTTAAGCTGTTAATTTTAGCCGTTATTATCTTTGTAGTAAGTTTCAGGGTGGTATTTAAGAGATTTATTCCTCTGTAATTCGATGGTATTTTTTTGTCTCCCTTTTTAAACATAAGAATGGTCGTGCTAGTGCGCCATTCGTCCGGTATTTTGTATTGATGGAGAATTTTTTGAATCAGTTTTGTCAATTCTTGTGTAAGGCGTTGGCCACCGTATTTGAGTAGTTCATTCGGGATGCCATCATGTCCTGCGCTCTTCCTGTTCTTCAGCTTCTGGAGTGCCGCACTAACCTCCATGGTTCCAATTTCAATGTCTTCGTTTATCACTATTTCAGGTGTGCTAAGTTCAGTCTCGATGTTATCTGCTCTGAACAGTTCGCTTAGGTAGTCTATCCACTTTTCATTGGTAATGTGATTTGTTTCTACCAGCTCATTGACTTCTTTTCTTTGTGTTCGAATTAGTCGCCAGATTTGTTTTTGAAGCCCATAGAAGTTATTCTCCATTCGCTTAGAAAATGCTTCCCAGTGTTGATCTTTTATCTGTCTTACGCGTGTTGTCGTTTCGTTTCTAATTCTTCGGTATATTTCATATGATTCCGGTGTTCTTTGTGTCCTATAATTAAGATATGCTTTTCTTTTCTCCTTACATTTGTCTTTGATTTCCTGACAAAACCAAGGGGTTTTTGCGGCTTTTCCACTTCTATGTGGGATTCTTGTTCCTAAGGCCTCGCTGGCGGCTTCTTTTATGTTTTTCTGTACTTTTTCCCAGCTGGTATTAATGCTATCTTGTCCGTTTATTTGGTTAATCTCAATCTTTCCTTCGAGTCTCGTTTCGTACAGTTTTCTTATCGATGTGTCCCATAGTGCTTCTATATTGATCTTTTCCTGCTGTAAAGGTAGTTCTTGGTTTTTCTTTGGTGTAAGTTTCAAATTGATTTTCCCGAGTAGTAAGCTGTGATCGCTTCCCACATCAGCAGAGTTCAGTGTCCTGACATCAAGGATTTGGCTTGGGTGGAGGTGTCTATTAGTGACGATATAATCAATTATTGACTTAAATCCTCTAGTGTTAGTGAATGTGAATTTATATTGGTCTTTATGATCGAAAAAGGTGTTGTTAATTCGCAGCTCATTAAACGTGCAGAGGTTGATCATTAGCTCTCCATTATCGTTTAACATGTCTTCGTTAAACCTTTGTTTAACCCCAGGTATTGCATTGTTTCCAATGCGGGCGTTAAAGTCTCCCAAAATTATTAGTGATTGGTCTTGTGATAGTGATTGGATAGTGTCCTGGAGCTGGTCGTAAAATGATTCCCTTTCTTGCTTTGATTTATTGTCTTCGGGGGCATAGATTGATATTATATTTAGTTTTTGGTTTTCTGTTTCAAGTTTAACGGTCAGAATTCTTGGGGAGATGTAACCACATTCACGTATACTCCCTTGATATTTCTTATGTACTGCTAATGCCACTCCTTCTTTTGCTCTCTCATGTTTGTCTACCCCGCTGTATATTACTAGGTAGTCATCGTATTGTTTTTGGCCTTTCCCCTTCTTTTTGGTTTCCTGTAGGGCGCCTATGTCGATTTTATGATGTTTTAGTTCATTTAGTGTTTCCTGGTCTTTGTTGTTGAATGATCTTATATTCCATGTAGCAATTCGTATTGCACTTTTCCTATTCCAAATCGTTAACCTTTTTCTTGCGTGGGTCGTCATCTGTGAATCCGTCCTGTTCCGAGGCAGAGTGTTGGTTCTGTGAGCCTGCAATCTTTTTTTACCCAAGATAGGGAGCTAACCTGGTCTGGGAACCTTCCTCCTTTTTCCGGGCTTAGGACCGGCAACATGACCGTTGAGCTACTCAATTCACCCCTCGATCATGCAGGCGGAGAAACAAAAATAATACCCAAAAATATCTAATGCTTCCATACATACCAAAGCTTTCGCATAATTTGAATGTACAATGTTTGAAAAAGGCTAGGGAAGTTCCAGCCGAAACGTTACATTAACGTGTGAATATATGTTCCCAACTAAGAAAACTTTGTTTATTGTATTTTAATTATAAAAAAAGGGTATCACATTATTTCTAAAAATGTTTTATACAAAAATTATTGGGTGGCAGAGGGGCTAACTAGTTGTGATCTTGAAAATGAACTTGATCTGGCGCTTCAAGGTCATTTGAAGGTCAACTTCGAAATTTTAAATGGGACCCCCCAAAATTCGACCCCAGAAATGAAAAGGGCGAGACATTTTATCATCGAGTATGACCTTGACCTTAAGGTAAAGGTCAAATATCAGGTCATTTCAAGGTGAAAACAAAAAGATTGCCGTTTTCGTTAAATGTTTCGTACAAAAGTTGTTAGGTGGCACGGGGGTTAAGTGGTAATGACCTTGACAATAATCTCGACCTTTAAGATCATTTGAAGCTCAATTCCTAAATTTTAAAACGAAACCCCCAATTTGGCCCCCGGAAATGGCAAGACCGGTCAATTACATAGCAATTTCATCGTCAGATATCACCTTGACATCAAGGTTAAGGTCTAATATAACGGTAATTTTAAGGTCAAACGAAAATCTTCAACGTCATAATTTTATAAAATGTTTTATACTAAAACTGTAAGATTGCAAAGTTGCTATAACACACCTTGATCTCGATCTTCAGGGCTATTTGAAGAAATTCATTCGTTCAGAACTGTTAGCAAAAACTGTACTTAGTACGACTATGTGCATGATTAACTACTTTTAGCACTGTCCAGGAACAAGGACGTGGACGTAATAGTTTTTGTTTCCTTCGAGATGCTTGTTTTCGGTAAGTCCCTTTGCCTCTCACCATAGGAGTGCTTGTTTCTGGTGAGTCCTTTCACCTCTCACGATCGGGTAATAGAAGTCGCTGATCGGGTACTTGTTTTCGGTGAGGCCCCTCCACTCTCGCCATCGGGGTGCTTGTTTTCTATAAGTCCCCTAGCCCCTCATTATTTTGTATGATCAAGTTAAAGGTTACATAAGAATTTATTTCAATAAGTGCTCAAAATGGTTACCTTCAACCTTAATACACTTACTGACCCGCACTTCAAAAGACTGCACAAAACTGCGGAACATTCAGGTGTTATTTTGGCACAGGCATCTCTGACTCGCTGCTTCATGTTTTCACGAGTTGTTAACACGTCTTTATAAACTTCGCTCTTCAAATAACCCTATAAACAAAAATCTGGTTATGTAAGGTCTGGTAATCTGGCGGGCCACGTTACTGGATCTCCTCTACCAATCCACCGTTGTTGAATTCGCGATCCAACACTTGACAGGCTAATTGAGAATAATACGCTGGACAATCCATAACGTTGAAACCACATTTGTTGCCTTATATCTAAGGGTACGTCTTCAAGCAAAAGTGGAAGTTGCTTGTCTACAATATCATGATATTTAGCGCCGTTCAAATTACCTTCAAGAAAGTATGGACCCACCAGCTTGTCATCAACTATTTCACGCCAAATGAACTTTAAGATCAAGTTCAAGGTTATTTTCAAGGTCACTACCACTTAGCCCCCGTGGCGCCCAACAACTGTTATACGAAACATTTCACTAAATATTGCGATCTTTTTTGTTTCGACCTTCAAATGACTTGATTTTTAACTTTCATCTTGAGGTCAAGGTCACGCCCAATAGTAAAATTTCCCGCCCTATTCCGATTCAGTTCTTAAAAACAACTAAATTTTCTATTGCGTCAATATTCTGTTTTTGTATTTATTTAGTAGAATAGAAAATTAGATAAAATCCCCATTTTTCTAATTCAAACCACGAAACTTCAAAATATATTACAGGTATATAAAAAATATTCTCCATCATATGATAAAATATTATAAATTAATTTGACATCTACGGTTTTAAAAATTTTCAATAGCGAGAACATTCAAATTATATGTGATCTCTAATCGTGATTAATTGCCAGAACAGAAGAAATTCGTTGAGATGGTTTTTCATTTTTAGCTTAAAGTTGATATCATAAAAGATCTTAGTTTTTGATTAAAAAACGTCAATTCGATGTATTAAAAAATCTAACAGCTTAACGGAAAATGAAGCTTGCATTCGAGTTTAGCTCTACAAAATAATCATAAAAAATATTCAAACTCACAGAAGGGAAAATATAATTTAAAGTTCACAGGCTTGTGTTATCGACTGAATAAAATTGTAATTTTGAATTTAGGAATAGAACAGTAGCATTGCTATCCAATGATTTCATGTGCAAATATGGGAAATACCAATACCTATTTTCTACGTGGGTATAATCGACGGGAAATTCGGTAATATACCAAGCCCAAATTGAGCTAGGGAATTCCAACGTTGGTTGCAAATCTGTAACGACCGTAATCTCATCAGCATTCGTAGTAAAAGTAATGGTTCCATGAAGTCCATTTTCTGATACGTAACTTCTTAAAATTAGGGAGGTAGATTTTTGAATAGCTGAAATAAAAAAATAAAATAAATGAGCTGCGTGGAATTTCACTTAAACTTTTTTTTTAATAAAAATACCCGACTGAGTTTCCAGCGAAGAAATAGATTAAAAAAAATTGTATCAGGCAACAAATTTTTGAATGAGAACAATAAAACCATATTTGTACTGTTTTCGATATATAAGAACAACTATGCAGATTAGTACCAAAATAGAGGTAAAATATAAAAGTTCAGTAATGATTCATGTTCACCTTGAATTAAAATGTGGCAATTTCCTAGAATCTATAAAGGTTTTTAATGAGTGATTTAATATATACCACAAAACTTATTCTGTATTGTTATTCATTGAATAAACCGTAACTTTCTTATCATACATATGCCTTTTTTAATTAGTAATTTCTCTTCTAATAAAGTAGCGCAGATTAACACACAAATATTAAATAACAAAACTTACTTTACTTTAATTTTAGGCAATTTAAACTAGTTTTCAAGCATTAATACTTCCACCAGTTTTTCCCGAAAATGGACACCGTTTTGTTTAAAATTTAATTCTATATAAAATATCCCAAAACGACTCAATATGGGTTTTAGTTACCTGGTACCATAACTTATATACTGCAGTGTTTATTGAATTCTAAATCTTTTATACTTAATTTTAAATCTTTTTAGTATTAATATATTGATGTTGATATTTTTTGACCAAATCGAGACTATTCTTGTGACCTTTAAAATATTTTTTATTCAAATAAACCTAGACAGTTATTATAAACTTTTCAAAAAACAGAGCATCTAATTTTCTGTTTTCTAATTTTGAAACATAAGAATACGTTGTCCAAGATCTGATACAATGGCATTTCCTAGGGTAGTGCTATAAAGCCTTGGCGCTACTTAATTTTTTATAATTATTTATGTTCACATTAAACGTTTTGAAATACTTTTACCTTTTAACATATTAATTATTTGGACGTGTGACAACAGAGCAATAGCTTAACATGTGCAGATTTTCTGTAATTGGCAACACAACCCTGTCTGGAAGATGGAAATTTGTAGGAGCTATTTGTGTCAGGAGCTAAATAACTGGAATAGTATTAAATAAATCGAATAAAGTACACACTTTACCAGGTGAGAGATGATATTATTTGGAAAAACAAAATGGAAGTAGCGAAAAGTCTGCGTGGGTATGAGGCAACACATAAACTGTTTTGTTTTTATGTGTGTTTTTTGAAGGGGACAAAATCTGATCGAGAAAACGAACAAATGATCTTGTTCATATATGGGATAAAAAAAGAGTCATGAAATATCTAAACTTGATATGAATAATATTTTTAGATTTTCTATGAAACAAAAAACACAGTTAAATTATTTTTACCGTGTTCAATGCTTTTTAGTATACTCCAACATATCACAGACAGGCAAATTGGAGGCTGACCCTGGAGAACGCCCCCTTGTAATTCACACATGCTAAGCATTTCTTAAATTTTGTTAGTTTAGACCAGTGTTTCACAAGTGATGGTTTGTGAACCCCAGGGGTTCGTGAGCTTTATAAAGGGGATTCACGAAAAAAATCTTGTAATGCCGCAATTTTAAATTAAATATCACAACAGGCAACAATCTGTAACGCGATGAGTTTCTACGCCGCTTGCGATGCGAGTACATTCTCGAACGAGCCAGCAACTTCTACTTCTGCGAACCAAGACTTCTCCCGAATGCGCACGAAAGAGCAAGAAAAACATCTGCCGATATGAAAACGCCACAGTCACATATAAGGAAGAGTAAAGTCGAACTGAACCATATAATAAGCTTAAGAATCTCAAGTTATTTCAAAAAGATAAATGAGTTAGTAGTTAATGCATAGTGTGTAGATAAATGTTAGTAGTGTAAACTAGTTTAGTGATTTATCTTTGTGTAAATAAATTTCAACAAATACCCAAGTTTTACAAATCGCACGTCAGCACGTCGAACGTGAAACTAAATAATTATTGCTCCGTAAATATATCGTCGCTTAAAAATGGGTAGTTGACGAAAAGTTGGACGAGCAATCAATTGCTTCTACTCCCCTGATTTGGGACCAATACAGGGTGGTAGTAGTAGTGAGCTATCGTCTCGTCAGACTGAAAGCAAAAAAAAAAGCGAATAGAGAGTGAAGAAAAAGGAAAGAAAAGAAAATATGACAGTGACTATTTACAAATGGGTTTTTATTTTACCGGGGAGGAGTCAGAACCTAAACCGCTTTGTATAATCTGCAATTAAATCCTGGACAACAGCAGTTTAAAACCATTTCTTTTTCGTAGACACCTTGAAACAAGACATCCGGATCACAAAAATAAACCTGTTGAGTATTTTTAAAAGGTTGGCAGGTAATAATAAGTCTAGTGTTTCTTCTTTTCTAACAGATTTAAATCATAATAGTAAAATGGCTCTGGAGGCATCATTTCGAGTTAGTTGCAAGATCTGGACAAGCACATACACTGGCAGAAAATTTAAACGGGGCAGTGTGATGATATAACGAAGTGTATGCTTGGAGACAAAACGGCAAAGAAAATTGATCTTGGTTCTTTATCAAATAACACAGTGTCGCGGAAAATTAATAATTTGGCAAAAAATGTGGAAAGTGGACTTTTAAAAAGAATTGAATTGTTTCCCTAATCAGCTTGATGAGTCGACCGATGTAGCAAACGCTGTAGTATTGGTTGTCCATGTTAAATATATTTTTAAGAATTCCATTCGAGAAGATATACTATTGCAAAGTCACTGAAAATCTATACCACAGGTGCAGCAATTTCCGATATAATCAATGACTATTTTGGAAAAAATTTAATAAATTAGTCTTTTTGATTGGCTGTGAGCACTGATGGTGCAAAATCAATGATCGGGACATTTTCTGTCTTGTGGTGCGGGTAAAGATCAACGAGAATAGTGAATGAACTCATTCATAAGCAAGCACTGGCATGTAAGCATATTCCTGCAGAGTTATCCAGTACTGTAAGCGACTCTGTAAAAATTGTAAATTTTATAAAAGCGCGTGCTACAAAATCTTGTCTATTCACTGCGCTTTTTGAGGACTTTGGAATCCTCCACATTTCTTTACTCATACAGAAGTTATATGGCTTTCTCGTGACAAGCTTTTGACCCGCTTGTTTGATTGAAGTCTGAAGTTAAAGCATTTTTTCTTGACCATCTTTTCTAAATTAAATGATTAAATTTATCTTTATAAGGCCCAGGTATCACCATTTTCAATGTGCATGATAGAATAGCACTCATGCCAAAGAAGTTCATTTTTTGAAATCAATGTCTGCAGGTAAATAAATACGATTGTTTTGGTTCTCACAGTACTATTTTATTAGAAAATGAAATTCAACTTAACGAAAATATTAAAAGGGATATTACTGAACATCTCAAACAACTTCAATTAACGTTCAAGGACCATTTTTCTAATAAACATATTAGATCTGGATCAAACAACTGGATATGTAACCCTTGTCAAGGCAACTTTTTAACTTTACTGCAAAAAAGAGAAGCTCATTGATTTATCCTCTGACAATTTCCTGAAAACTGTTTTTGAAGATCTCTTTAATTGATTTTTGGCTCAGTGCAAGAAATGAGTATCTTGTTTTGGCGGAAAAATCCATTAAAGTTATATTGCCCTTTTGTAAAACATATCTTTGTAAGAAAGAATTTTCAATATTCACTAATCTGAAAGATAAATACAGGAACAGATTAAATGCAAAACCTGATCTAAGACACAAACTTTCAGACATCGAACCAAATTTTGAATTTCTTTGTTCCACCAAACAAGCACAACTATCCCATTGCGGGTATTTTTCAAGTTCTGTATTATTGTATTCATTTTGTATTAATTCTTTTTTGTAGGTTAAGCTAGGACTAGTTTTAATAATGTTTGTCTGTAAATATTATTCAGTATGGAAAATAGATTTTAATAACCTAATTTACTGTTCCAAATGACTATACAGGGTTTCGTTAATTTATTCCGGTTTTTATAAGGTGCTCGCAAAAAAGAAAAAGGTTGGGAACCGCTGATTTAGATAATCACATTACCTTTTTTTATCATTTCTGAAAATATTTAAATGCATATCTTAAGGGATTTTTACGAAATTTTTAAATAAGCTGTATTGTCTTCAGTTTTCGACGTGCAGTGACAGCAAAGAAAGAGACAAAAATATTTTATATAAAGGGTGTCCCAATAAGAACGCCGGATTTAAATTTCGACAATTTCCTATTTCGTGCAAAATACAACCTTGAATATATGATTGTTGTAGTGTTAACATATCCCGATTTTATTAGGCATGGAGCGGTACTCTCTAGAACAACGTGTTACTATTATTAAGACACATTATAAATATGGAGAATGCTATCCAGAAACCGTTCGAAAATTACATGCAATTTTCAGTCTCGATAATGCTCTAAATGAAAGAACAGTGCAAATGTTAGTTATTAAATTTGAGGAAAGTGGTTCGGTTGGAGACATAAAAATACCTGTGCGTCGTCGTACTAGTCGATCCGCCAAAAATATTGCCGCAGTACGCGAGTATTACCGAAAATCCTGGAACCACGATTCGTCATAGTTCCCAACAAGTTGGTATTCCGAGAAAGTTTGTAGCGAATTTTAACGAAAGATCTTCATTTGCATCCTTACAAAATTCAATTGACACGGAAGCTAAAGCCAGTAGATCACGCAATGCGCCAGGGAATTTGTTAATTAGGTTCTGGCAAAGCAACAAGAAAATGTCGAGTTTTCAAAGAAAATTTTGTTCAACGATGAAGCGCACTTTCACCTCAATGGCTACGTCAGCAAACAAAACCGCCGAATTTGGGGCGAAGAAAATCCTCAAGTTATCCACGAGGAACCTATGCATCTCCAACGGAGTTACTGTTTAGTATAGAATTTGTGCTGGCGGCCTAAATGGACCCCACTTTTTCGAGGATGCAATAACGGTAAATGATGAAAATTATGATAACTGACTTTCTATGGCCTAAATCGAACCTTATAAATCATGTAACTTATGGTTCCAGCAAGACTATGCTACCTGTTACATGGCGCATGAAGCGATGGACTTGTTGCATGAAAAATTTCCTGGTAGAGTAATTTTACGCAACGGAGACGGAAATTGGCTAGCGAGATCTTGTGATCTGACTCCCTCTGATTTTTTTCTGTAGGGTTTCGTAAAGTCTACCCACAACAATTCACCAACTTAAAGACGAGATTCGACTCTTTATTTGTAAAATTCAGCAGCAGATATGCGAAGATGTTAATAAAAATGTTATTAAAAGAGCGAGCGTGTGCCAGAAGAGTCGTGGTGGGCATTTGTCTGATATTTTGTTTCATGCATAATTGGAAGTTGTGTGCTTTATGTCAAAATAGAGATAAAGCATATTCTCAAATTTCTATGGTATTTTATTAACATATCAAATCCGACGTTCTTATTGGGAATTTATTTAGATACAAAACACTATATAAATAGAAAACGACACGCTGAAACGTAAACATAAAATTAGGTTTATTCCGATAGAAATTTGTTTTTGGCTTTAACTCCTTTTTTGTATATGGTTAAAATGAAATAATCTGTGGCGGCATTCTCTCTAATTGTATCCCACTGTAACAGCGGTTGGTGAGACAAACTAAAGGATGAAATTTGGTTTTGGCGGGAACGTTATTGTCCCATCTGTAAGATTTTTCCCAAATTGTAAAGCTGTTGTTCTAATTAGAAAATACAATTTCTACAGCTGTGAAGACCAACAACGAATAAGCAACACAATAAATATAAGTCGGAAAATGGCCTAACCAATGATAAAAATCAGATATAAATTTGTTTTAGTACTTTTCGAGATGAGCCCGAACATACAAACAGACGCTATCAAAAAAATATCTTTTACGTTATGTATTATACGGCGTAAGTGTGATAAGAAGTAGTTCTAGATACTGTAAATAACATTTCAAAAATAGTGCCCACTCAAGAGGGGCCTCATGTGTACAAAGAGCGAAGTTGTGCGCCCTCTCAGACCTCGCACCCTAGATTCTAGTCTAATTAATGTTTAGGTAAATCATGGCCTCATGATGTTGCTCTATTTTCTTTTTTAAAAATCGTTTCAAAATTTCGAGCATAAATAACCCTTAAGTTCCTGCTGATCATCGCATATTACCTACATAGCCACCTGTTGATCTCTTTTTTTATATTATATATTTTTTAAAATTTCAAAATGCTTTTATAACCACTGCTTTCCAAAAAGCAAAAGTGCAGGTTATTATTTGTGTAGGTGAGGTAATTTACGAAAATACTTAACCGATTGGGATGATTTTGGAGAATACGTTTCTTCCAAATGGGAGCTGGTAATGTATTATAAAAAACTAGAAAAAAAAATTGTAAGTTCCATGCGGAACAAATCATGAGCAATACGGTATACCTTAAACACCTAATAATAGCTAACTATTAATTCTCTTTATAAAAATACCTTTAATGTTATGACTTCTTAACAAATAGATACATTTTTTGGCGTCTTTGAAATTGGAATGCTGAACATTAAAATGCACCTATATGCAGTTTTTTAATTTTTGCAAAATAAAAGTCATAGCAAATACGCTGCAAGAACTAAATTATTAAACTTCCTTGAAATGCAGTTGCAACAATTCTTATTAAATTTAACCTACTTTTAATAAGCATAAATCATTGATTTCAATAGTTATTTCACTCACCTAACAAAAGAATTGAGCAAATAATAAATCGCAAAAATTTCATTTCTATTTGGTATTGTTTTCCTTGTTTAATGACAAAAAAAAAGTTACGTTTCACTTTTTAATCACATTTTGTACGATCCGGTTCTCTTCGCACGCACACACAGCGCGATTTTACTTTCGTGCTTGTAACCGTTCATAAACGATCGAAACGACTGAAGAATAGGCGAAACCATTCTTTTGGCGACACAACTTCTCAATGCTATAATGTTGAATAGAAAGCGGGAATACAGGTAGAGTTTTTGTGGTGGCGATGTTTCGTAACGATAATTTAGCGAGAAATCTTCAAAATAAGCTCTTGAAATTAATTCATATTTAAAGACGTAAGAATCTTTTTTTACGACTATTATATAATATATTTTATAACTTATTTGTTTTCGATTTAGTACTAACATTTGTTACCCACGGATCGTGTGCAATATTTTATTACATGTGGGTTGTTGAACAATCAGCAGGTACAATGTCATTTTCAGATGAGAACAAAACAATAATAAAACATGGTGTTTCTTAGCGGTCCTTATCGTCAAACAGAAACTCTGTAGTTTTGAAATGTTGAAAATTAGTTTCTTGAAAATGAGCGATTCGGAAGAAATGAATTCTACACCACTTGAAGAACAAGAAGTTCCAAAATTAACAAAATACATTGTTTTACCTAAAAACTTTTTTCACCAGTTAGGAATATTTTACTCACTGATTGTAAGTTTGTATTATATTTGCACGTTATGGCTATTATTCATTCGAATGAAGCAACGAGCGGAGTCGTAGGGGATAGATATTTAACCGAGGGTTTAAACTCTCGAATATAAATATCAGTACCACTTCATACCCGATAATGTTTGTGTTTTTTATATATTTGTTCCTGTTTCTTCGTTTTTCTATGTATACAATGGAAAATGGTATTTACGGAAAAATGACGAGAAATACAAAGAAAACGCGAGAATAAAATTTGAGGAAATGATCAAAAAAAATTTTACCAGAGGCGTACCAAATTTTTTTAACCTTACGGAAATATCTGTACATACGCCACTGAGAAAACTACGGATTCAACTTTTTTACTGTTACTAGGGCAGTATTAAATTAAGCTCTGGCTAAAATTTCGTCACATTATCTTCTAGCGTTCGAAAGTCATTACACTAAAACCAATTTTTTTCATTTTTTCAACACCCTGTAACCTAGAAACAAATATTCATAGAGCAAAACTACATATGAAAAAAAAATACTGAGGAATCCACTGTTTAATTTATTTCCAACCTTTATGTTACACCCTGTATATTTTTTCAAACCTCTCATTTTCTTATTTTATGTAAAAAATATGGCCGATGGGAAAAGATCGAAAAAGGATCATAATTAAAAAAGGTAGGGAACTACTGCTTCAGAAACCAAAGCTATTACTTTTTGCGTATGATTTGGTATAACAATATATATTTCAATGAATATGTAATGACGCTCATTACTTGTGAGGATGGAATTTTTAGACACGAGCCGCAAGCCAGTGTTTTTTGAACCATCAGTGTACCAATAATTGACCAGAAGTTGTTTCCGGTTTTACTCGTTTACTTGCCATTCTATCCTCTATTATGACTTCGAACGGTATATTGTAGCGATAGCCCGAGGTCATATGGTCCATGTCCATTTTCAGCTCAGGGTTTCTACTTTTGTTACATATAGTTTTGTGTCCAGTCAGTGGCATTTGTGTTATTGGCGATGAGTGGTATAGCCGGTGGAGCCTCATTCTCACCTCTCCCTGAATCACTAAGTATAGCGCAGGTAGATTCAGAATGCACTCTATTGCCGAAGTGGGGGTCGATTTCACGGCCTCCGTAATGCTCAAACAGGTGACTTTCTGTATGCCGCCTAGCTTTGTCATGGTTGTCCTTTGCGTTACCTTGGGCCACCAGACGAAGGCAGCATATGTACGTATTGGTAACCAATGCACCGGCGCGATCGCTGCAAACTACTCGGCTAACTTGCTACGGTCGGAACTGATCAGTTCTCAGCGAGTAACGAGACGAACCGCACTTGAAAATACCAAATGAGATTTTGGCGAAACGACGTGAAGACGATTTTTTGAACAAACGGATTGAAACTTGGAATAACCAAACCATTCATTCTACCATCCGTGAAAACCTACGATATGACATATATATATATATATATATATATATATATATATATATATATATATATATATATATATATATATATATATATATATATATATATACATATATACATATATATGCGAATCCTGAGCAGGGATGGTTTTAATATAATTTTAATAGAGAGAATGCAGCGGGTACAACAAGAAAATCGGAAACAACCCTTATGATTGTTAGAAGATTATGCGGGAAAACTTGGGGTCTCTCACCAAAGACGGTACATTGGTTACCAATACGTACATATGCTGCCTTCGTCTGGTGGCCCAAGGTAACGCAAACAACAACCATGACAAAGCTAGGCGGCATACAGAGAGTCACTTGTTTGAGCATTACGGAGGCCGTGAAATCGACCCTCACTTCGGCAATAGAGTGCATTCTGAATCTACCTGCGCTATACTTAGTGATTCAGGGAGAGGTGAGAATGAGGTTCCACCGGCTATACCACTCACCGCCAATAACACAAATGCCACTGACTGGACACAAAACTATATGTAACAAAATTAGAAACCCTGAGCTGAAAATGGACATGGACCATATGACCTCGAGCTATCGCTACAATATACCGTTCGAAGTCATAATAGAGGATAGAATGCAAGTAAACGAGTAAAACCGGAAACATCTTCTGGTCAATTATCTGGTACACTGATGGTTCAAAAAACAGTGAGGGTACTGGAGCTGGGATAAATGGGTTACAACAAAGGAAAAAAATAACTCTTCCCTTTGGAAAATACCCAACAGAATTCCAGGCAGAAATATACCCTACAGCGTACAGATGAGACAAAAAGAAGAACTTACAAAGGAAAGTAAATCATTTATTCTGACAGTCAAGCAGTCCTGAAGGTCCTTAAGGGCCAAAAGGTATCATCTAGATTGGTTTGAAAATGTCAGAGTGAATTTACAACTCTGGCAAAGGACACTAGAGTTATGTTGCAGTGGGTACATTTTACACGAGGGCTGACGAGCCAGTGAGAGCTGGCTCATCATCTCAATATACTGGTACAAAATCGGCTTTTGAGGTGCAGCGGTGTGCAGCACGAGAAGCAGTTAAACAATGGATCAAAGATGAGGACAAACACCACTGGCTAGCTAGACAGGGATTAAATCACAACAAGCTATATATTGGGACCCGAAATTAGCAAGGAAACTACTCCGAATAACCAGGAATCAATTAACGGCTATATGTGTATAATGACGTACACACTCAGTCCTTAACATACCTATACAAATTGATCCAGGAGGCTAGGTTAATAGAGTGAGCACAATAGGCCTACTGTGGCCGTAGGCTTCCGGTTTTAGGACGGACCCGAAAAAAAATATATGGATCTCAGAGGACACTGCTTTCCGAAATACCATGTTTAAAAAATGGGCATTCCTGAGACCGATATATGCCCCTTCTGCGATTAGGCAGCCGAAACAGCAGAGCAGCTGCTATGTGAATGCATGACGCTGTTCTGCAAGACACTTAAATCCCCGGAAGACGTCACCTTGATGCCTGAAGAAGTAGAGCACATATCTCTGAAAAGAACTTCATGAAAAGTCTAAATATCCTAGGCTTATATTAGATCAGGGAACGTACAAAAGATCTTATAGGTCGAAGTGCTATAGAGACGCAAGGAAAGCCTTAATGACCCACTCGCAATCTACAATCTAGGTAATAATTTTCAATAGCAATCTATTGCAGCATAGCGGTCAAAAATACATATTTATTTACAACGGCATATCATTTTAAAATGCTGGACATATGTCTGAACTTTATTAATTTTACAATTATAATACATATTTCTTTTATTATTAGTTTGTTGCTCGGATTGTTAAAATGTTTCTTTTTTGACGTCAATATGTACTTTGTGAAATATGACTAAATAAATAAAACACTCAAATTCAATGTAAATTAATATTAGTCTTCTGTAAAAGGTTTTCAGAACCACTTTTAAGTTATTTAATAGTAATTTTTTGATTTTATCCAGATAATTAGCTGTAGGTAGCGAAATTTTAGCTCTCAACTGATATTTTGTTAGAATAAAATGTGTTGCCTATTTATTAATTTTAGATTAACAAACAAATTTTGCGAATCAGAAAGCTAAATTACATTTTTCATATTCGAAATTTTTCGTAGCATAGAAAAGTCTTAATGAACTTGAAGCAAAATTCCCGGTAAATTGTTTTAATTTCTTCACAAACCTAAATGCTGAACGCGAATAATGTATTAGAAGTTTAATATCCTATAAAAAATATTCACCAAATTGACAAATAAATACGGGAAATCAAATTTTTTTAGCAACAGTCACAAATTAGACCAAAAGAAATATGCATTGCGGACAAATAATGAAACTGAAAATCAAAAAAAAAGGGCTGAACTTATTTAACTATTAACTTAAAGTTTCTTTTTTTGGCTATCAGAAACCCTTTTAATTTCATCATATCCGTCCATCTGTATGTGCAGCCTTATACTTCGCAATTTTTCCCTTAGACAGGCATGCAGTTTTAATTAACCTAAAGACGTGAAGCGAAATTGCAAAAAAAGGGTGTGGAAAGTTATGTCCTTAAAAATGCAATTAAATCTACCATTTAACATTTTTTATTTATTTGCCACGTTTGCGTAAAATAAGCCTTCAAAATTGTTTACCGTGTTCCTTCCTTTTAAATTTCCATCAATGGATTTTAAAAATTTGAAAAAAGAACTCCACTTAAGAATACAAAAATTAAAAAATCAATGAAATAATAACTCCCAGGAATCACAACATAATGTATTTACGCTACTCTCTAGGCCAGTTTTTCTCTTAATTTTTTCTTAGTGTCATTAACCCCCCTCAACGATTTTATATATAATTTTCTAGCCAAATAAAAGCGCTCGTAAGAATGTTTTAAGTTAATTCCTGTAAATTGACTGCTGTAGTATTTCGTAGTGTTAAATTCTACGGTATATCTCATGCTTTTTTTACAACGAAATACCGTTTGGGTGTTCACTAACATTGCAAAAATTACATGTGTGGTATTCAACGGTTCTTACCTGGCCGCGGCCGACTCAATGGACATGCCTGGCCCTACCTGTCCAAAATGAGTATAATGCGGAAGCAGTACCGTACTAATAATATTTAAAAATAATGGGAGTCCATTCTATAAAATGATAATATATTACAGAATATAGAGTTTTAGAGCTTAAGAAATAAAGAAATAATTTGAAATGTTACATTTTTGCTGGTAAAACTGCAGCGAGAAAAACCATGTTTTTATGGGATGAACAAGCAAAAATTCATTTACGAGATGTATTTAAAAAATCAGAAGCTTAAGAAATTAAAAAAGTTTTAAAAGATACCCAATAAAAAACTTTTTAAGTGGATTTAGATACTGCGAAGGTTTTGAGAGTTTTTTGCATGCTGTCTTTCCCACTTTGAAATATATTTTTCTAATAACCAAAGAACTCAAGTCAATAAATTACAGAAGTAAGAAAAATTATTTGAGCGAGCCCAAATTCGGCTATTTTGGTTTTTTTAGCCTACTCTCTATAATCTGAATCTACTCAACTTTTAATCAAGGTCGACGATGCCTGCTGTTTTCTACAAAAGTCTCATTTGTTCACGACTGAGTTGCGGATTTTCTGTCAAAATACTTCAAAAGCGAAGGCACGAATCCCGAGGTAAAGTACGAAACATGTGGAAGTGTAAAAAGGTTAAAGGAAGATGGGAACATAATGACATTGAAGGTTAAATAATAAATATTAAAAATGGTTTTCTATTTTGGAATATTTTGAACTATGAGTTGCCAGCAGTAGCTTCGAAAATGGACAGACAAGATTATACTGTGATGAAGGGCTAAAATAACTTTTTATTACGCCCTTGTATTACAAATAACATTTCCATACGATGCGTCATCTTTATTATAATGTACCGAAAGGAATACTATATAGATGAGTCATATTTCTAGATAGTTCTCAACTTTTATGTTAGTATATTTATTGTTGTTTCTAGGAGGTTCTTATAAATATATGAATAGGATATGATTTTTAAGATAGTTGTATAAGTGTATATGAATAGTGAAGATGTTAAGAAATAGTAAATAGATTCTGTTGTAATTTAGCAGTATTAAGAAGTATTTAATATAGTATTAGAAGCAATTTAGTGAGAAGTATGTTTTATTCTGCGGACCCAGTGAGCGATTTTAAGAGAGAAAATCAAAAAAATAATGTAACGATTAACGTGAAGTTTTAATTTCGACAATCATTGGCATATCTAGATTTTCTCTTTGGGTGTGTGTGTGTGGGGGGGGGGACGATATCACGAGAACAAAGAAAAGATAAAAATTACCTCCATCCCACTCGTATACAAGATAGAATAGCGCGATGAGCGAAAACGTATTGACAGAATTAATTTAATGCGCCATAAGCCCAAGCTACCAAATTTACATAACCGGGGTTCAGTGAGATCCACGTTCCTAATGCAGCAAGTAGGCAGGCGAGTCCATTTTTTCTGAATTCAAAACTCTCTGGGGGGGGGGGGGGAGAGATTGCCCCTATTGACAATATATTTCACAAAATAAGAAACTATGCAGAAAATTCATATACATTTGCATTTAAAGGCACGCATTTTTTCTATATATTTACTAATCCTATATTTTTACAGTATTTATGCTCAATTTTTTTGTAAATACGATCCTGTTAACATATACTACCGCTTAGACCTACCCGATACATCCCATAGGTACTAATTTTCCAAATATTTTGCGGCATTTTGTAAGACTTTTTTTTGCCTTTTAAATTTTTGGGCTCTTCTTTATTTGTGCGTCCTTTGTGATTATCCACTAACCGGAAAAATTAGGTAGAAAGGAATTCTTAAAAGCAAAATTGCCGCTGTTTTTGGTGGGAATCCGCTTTTATTGGGAGATAAATTAAAGGATATTTTGTAACTGAAAAATTGAATTTTGTTCAGTAAGATATATAATTTCATTTACTGTTTTAGCTATTCCTCTGAAATATAACAAATTATTTGAAAAGAAAACATAGCCGACCTTAAAAATTACACTAAAAAAAATTAACAACTGTTTTATATAAAAATTGTAGATTTATATACTTACTAAGCAATTATTTGAAGTCGACGCCGTAGTAGTTGACAGAGTTTTCTCACTTAAGCTTTTTTCCCTTTAAAATCCAACAGTTTTTAAAGCTTCGCATCACCAAAACAGGGCAGTCAGCGGCTACTGTCACAAACCCTCGAAAATACCAACAAAAATATTACCTTCTTCCCAGTAACACCGGCTGGCAGCTTGGGGATTTTTCCTTGTTGGCTAGGTTCAAATATACAGAGTTGAAAGCTGGAGGAAGGATCAGTATTCTGTCTAGTATAATTTCCTAGGTGTGGTTCGGAAGGCAGATAAAGCCGGTGATCCCATGAGTCTGTGTAGTTGGCATCCAACATAGATATGTGCGAGAGGTTGCCTAGGCTTTTTTTCAATTTTTAGCAGTCTTTCAGAAAGCCCATTATTTTCTGTAAAAAATCAAAAACAATTTTAGAGTATTTTTAGGAATTTCATCTTGCATGTAGGGGCAGGGGCATATCTGTCCTTGGGGAGCGGGAGGGGGGCCATATCACAAGAGCAAAGGAAAAATCGAAATAACCCCCACAAAACAGTACTATATGACAAGCGAAAGCGAATTGTCAGCCATATCCACGTTCTTAATGCAGCAGACAGGCGAGTATATTTTTCCTGAATTAGAAGCTCTTGGTGGGAGGGCGATCCCCCCCCCCCCCCCCCCCCCGCTCTCTCTTAAAACCACTCCAAACTTCTTTTTTCAAATAGATAGGTATAGCTTGCGGTATCTCATTAAAAAGGTCGTAAAAAATGAAATCTAACACACTATATACTTCTGTGATTTTGGCCCGTCGGTAAGCTAGAATAAATAAAAAAATAAAGTTTTGAAATTAAATTGTTTAATCATAAAAACCTTCGAACATACCCCTGTAGAATTAGCATAACGTCAGAACTAGGGTCCGGTTGTTTGAACGCTGAATAACGTAATAATATTTTTATTTATATTTGAAAAAGTGTTGATATACAGTAGATATTTAATTTCTTGGTATACACACAGACACCGATTTTATGCTATCCTTATCTAATAGCATTATTTAAACGAGTATCATATGATAATCGGTACGTCAATTCTGAATACATAAAAGTATGAATATATTGTTGCCCAAATTAATATTATTGATATTTTAAATTTGTAAATAATATCTAACAATTTTTACCAATAAAAATAAGTTTTTAAATCCTCTTCTTGTTAATATTAATTGTGAACTTCACATTTATAGTAATTTCTACCACTTATAAACACTGAAAAGAGTCAAGGCAAGCAATTAAACTGAAAGACAAGATAAGTAAACATGTTTACGTCTGTCAAACATCAAAAAAGCCTCTCCCCCACCGACCACAAACAGCCTTCAAATAAATCTATTGTTGTTTAAATATATAGGGTATGATCGAAGATAAAAACGCATCATTTATTTTCTTGGTAAAACCTTAATCTAAAGAAAAATTCGTCTCTAACATTATTTAACATTGCTAAAGTAATAAAAGAATCTAAGAGATTTTGATCTGGTGATCTTGCTGACCCATGAACCAGTACCCATTCTACTGAAACACCATTAAGAAAAACCACACCTAGATAATCCCGCACATTTTGAGCATATTGAGCTGATTAAACCATCTTATTCAAACCATATTCTATTGTCATGCAAATATTGTTAAATGTTATTTAGAAACAAGGTTGTTAAAGCAGCGATAAGATCTTACTGTAGAAAATTTAAATACAAATGTCCTCCGAGATTTTCCTCAAAAAATATTGGTCCTATGATTCGATCTTTAGATATGAATTTATTGCATTTAATGAGGATTTCCTTCCGACCAGTACCAACAATTTTGTCGTTTAACGTATCCATTTAAGTCTATGTATTTGGAAAAGTTATTTTATTCTCCTTACGACCGTTAAAAAAGGGGACAGACAGTATATTCTCTGTGAATTCCATTCTGGTTCTCTCTTCATACTAGTTTCGATCACCTAATGGTCTCCTCAGTGGAGCTGTAACGAACCAAGAGCAAAATGCATAGAAAACATAGATAGACTGTGAAATTGATTATTTTTAATAATTTCCTACCGCTCCGGGGTATATTCAGATGTTCGTTTGTACTGTTTAAGTTAACAGTCCGGCATTAAGTTCTGTGGATAATATCCTGCTGATAATTTACGATATAGGGATTTTAATTACATAGTTGTTTTCTGTGCATTTTGCTCTTGGTTCATTACAGCTCCACTGATGAGATCATTAGGTGGTCGAAACTAGTATGGAGAGAGAACAAGAGTGGAATTCACAGAAAATATACTGTCTGTCCTTTTCTTAACGGTCGTAAGGAGAAAAAAATTACTTTTCCATATATACATTTTTATTTATTTTCTTGATTCTTGAACCATAGATTATATCATTTTTCCTTTATTTTGTCTTTTCTTGGGTTCATGTTCTAGAACCTATATATATATATATATATATATATATATATATATATATATATATATATATATATATATATATATATATATATATATATATGTGTATAGTGAATGTAATATTTAATTTGAATTTTAAATGAGTTAATATTGCGACTACGTCATTAGATAATTCGTAGGGGGTGTTGTTTGCTCTTGGTAAGCACAAATATATTAAACACGTCCTGAAGAACCACAATCTAAACTAAAACAATCCTAAACTTTTGCCTTTCAGGGTCGTTGTCATTGTCGTTAGTGTTACTGTTCCTCCAATTAGTAATCTCCGTTTGCAAATCAGAAACGCCAGTGATCTATCTAAAGAGGTTTTAGATTAAAACAAAGATAGGCACAGCAAAGAAAAACAATGTCCAAAATACCTACGTAAATGTTTAGTGTTTCACGTGTAGCCATGGTAACCCGGAGGTGATGATCTTCCTGATTGCCAAGTCCGGGCTATGTTTGTAAGAGAATATGAAGTTCTTAGGAATTAAAGAAATTTTATTTTTTATTAAGATTTTTGGTTATTTAAATAACAGACATTAAATAAAGTAATTTCTGGAATGTACGGAAATTTTCGACCTATAAACAAGAGCTTTTACCTAAAAGTCCTTGACTTCTTCCTATATTGTTTGTCCAACAAACAGCTGGAATTCCTAACAATATAACTTTAACCAGATTAACTGCACAACCCGGCAATGTTGCTTGTCGTTGGTCATTATACTGTAATTTGACACTTCTTTTTTTCACTCGGGATTTCATTTTGATTTGCTATTCTAAAGATATTTGTTTGTAATATATTGTATGTAATTTGCAAGATAAATAAATGTATGGAGTAAACGCATCTTTGAAAAAAAAAGAGGTGCGTGGTGGAGTACCAGACTTTATTGTTACCATATACATGATATGCGTATGGTTGTGACGTATAAAACGATATAATTTTTTTTCAAGTAATTATAGCAATTTTTCGGATTTTCAACCAATCCAGGTAAAAAAGTACAGGTCTTTCAAGTTCGACCCACTTCTAGGCACAAGTAATTTCAGCAAAGATTCATTTATTTCAATAAAGATTTTTAAATCAAAAAAACTAATTTTCTGCCCGCAGTAGGACGGTCTAAATCATCTTCTGTAAACTCTTAAAGAAGATGTATTTTATACGGACCCATTTTGACAGAGTTAATCACTTTTAACGTGGTCGCCTAGCATGAGTAACATGATTATCCTGAAGATTAGGTAACACATTTAGTTTGTTATACTCAACTACAGTAGGGTATCTCTCTCTTGACACATCCCTTACGTGACCTAGTTCACAATAGTGTGCGTGTATTTATATGACTAATAATACCTTGTGAAATTTGTGGCAAATCTTCAAACAAACGTGCTACTTTCGCCTGAGTCGCAATCGATTACCGTCCTCGCTCATAATTAAAATTCCAATTCTGCGTGATTCAATTAAACAGCGTATTTTTAAACAAATATTTATTATCGAAATTTCCAACGTATGATAATATCTAACAAATTCTTTACACGGTAACACTCATAAAGGTTGATGTGTTTTTGGACTTTTCGAGCCAAATAATGAGTCTTCTTTCACAGAATTTAGTCTAGGAATAGAAAAGCTATATCTTCTATGGTCTAGTTAAAGTTTCTATCGTGTACACTCGTCGAATTGATAACTTCTTTTTCTTTTAAGTCTGTTAAAAAGATGCATACGTATAGACTAAATAATGAAGAGAAAGTAAAATTAGATAATTAATCGATACACTTTAACTCTATTTGTAACATTTCGAACCAATATGTTTCCAATGTATATTTTTGTATTCTATTGGCAGTGTGTTTTTTATTTTTGCTTAAAAGGGTCGTCCATCTTCCAACCGTAAAATCCAAGCCTATTTTTAAGAATTAATTGCAAAGGAACTAGTGAAGAGAATTGACACGTTTTTTTTCTTTTATTGATACAAGTTTCGTTTTTTAAAATGTATTTTTAGAAAACAATAATAATCACAATCGCGACCTTCGGAAGTCCTTGACTTTATCCCCGCAAAAAAGCCATATGCAACTTTTTGGTAAAGTTTTATCCATCTGAGTTGTCTGAAACTAAAAAAATGAAATACATTTTTATTTTGTGTTTCTCCGAAGACGATTTTTTTATATTGAAATTTGTTAAAATTACGCAAGTTCGAATTTCGATCTATTTTTTTGACTTATCAGAAGCTGTAAAAATGGAATAGAACAAAATTTCAAAAATCGTCTTCAGTGAAACATAACTACATGTTTACTTAATAACTGAAAAAAAAAATAATTAAATTCGATAAATATTTCCAATAGAAGTCTTACCAAAAAGTTGAAATTATGTAACTTTTAGAAAATCGCGTTTAATGATAAATGACAGTGTTAAACGTGGTTGGAGAAACTTATGATCTAATCGGCTATACCAAGGCCGTAGAGGTTTCTTTCTTAGTTACGGAGACGTTCTTGGTCTGCCACATTCACCTCCCGTTGAATCGAACCCTCTTTGCGGCGTCGCCCACTTTCCGCTCCGAACGGTCCTCGTCGAGTCGAGCTGCGCACATCTCTGCTTGAAATCCCGGGGGAATTGCCAAGACTTCCATAGTTTATAGAATCGATGAAAACCCCTCATTGAAAATCATGACTGCCAAATGAGTTGCAGTTTTAGCCACCTCCCTGGTAACACAATCTGCTCGTGAGATAATGCTGCAGAAATGACATACTATCTTGACAGCATATTTACAGCAGAAATTCGTAAGATACTGCAATCTGTGAATAATTCCAAACGATCTACAGGAAAATTACATACGTTTCTTCCGATTTGTTTTCTAAAAAAGTAGAGCAGATTCATAAGTAAGACATTTGCAAAATATCAGTAAGATGCTGTACATCAAAGACAGGGTATTTCAAGCCGTATGATGAGTGCATCAGTTTTGCGTAATTAGTTCGGAAGATTCTGCTCGTATAATTTAGCGTTTTTATGTGCATGAAATTAATTAAGATTTGTGACAGGCATTTTTAAGTCTCTGCAGGTCAGATGCGGAGTATTAATTCATGTTAGATATATATGGCCGAAATAAGTCATATTTGGGTAAGTTTCTGCTTTAGGTAAATCTCATTTCAAGATCAGATTAGATGATCAGATTTACAGTAGAAGCAAGACACGTTCTGCTGTACAGAAACGATCCGTTACTGCCTTTTATATTAGTTCTGCAGAAATAAATCCGGCCTGATTAGCTTCCGACTATTCTGCGAACGGAGCTGTTGGAGTATAGAACGAAGCGCATGCTCGCGGCCGCGCACTTTCCTCGTCGATCTTATTCTTTCTTTCATTGTTAACATCTAACCTTTTTTGTTCTGGGGTTCACATAGGTAGCGTCTGAAACTATTTCACAAAATACTAGATGGATCTTTTGTGAACTATTTTTCGTGTTTTGTAGCAAGAACTTTGTGCTCTGCATCGATAACAAAATTTACAACAGTGAATTATTTACAGTATATAGTATTTCTGGGTTTAAACGGACTACCTGTAACAGGTAATATTATTTTTATTATTTAACAATATAAATATATAAGTTGTTTTTTCCTGTCATATATTAGGTGTCATTAATACAGCGAACTGAAGTCTCTTCTGCATACAGAGGTGTACCAGCACCAAGCATGATGACAATTATGTTAATATTGATTCAATAGTTATGGTTAATTTTTTTCTGAGAAAACATAACCTTTTTCAACCTTAGTGGTTAGTACCTCTCTCGGGAAGGAACTTTAATTTGCTGAAGACTTTCTTGGTGAGATTTTTTTGACAGTCTGTTGACACTTCTCAGGAGGTGCTAAATTAAAATTTCTCTTCACCCCCACTAATATCGGGTATTGGTGCATAGTTGCATGAATCAGTAAAGTGAAGTTTTCCTATATATTGGTTATTAGTGCTATAGATCATAAAAATTAAAACCTTTCTAATAAGAGGTTGAAGGATATCGAGGAAGCATTACAGTAAATTTTCATGCTCTGTATAGTAGTCTTGGTGGTTGGTGTATTTCTACAGGAGAGACTGGATTTTGAAAGCAATGTTTGACTTGAGGAAAAAGTATGAATTTTCTAAAAATTTCAAGTAGTTCTGTAGAATCTTTAATATTTTATCTTCATTCTACTCCAAAAAATAGGACTGTAAGGAAAGTATTTTTACACATGACATTTTCATCTTTTCACCCACCCAGCATATACTCATGGTGGATATCGAAGCCTGCATTTTAAAATACAGAGACATATATCACATGTTACGAATTTTTTTTTCTCTTGCATATATTGTGAATAAAAATACAAGAGTATAAGTATTATAAGTGTTTTTATTAAAAATTTATGTGAGATGGACAAAAAAGAATTAACCAGTGATGTCTCTATTTTAAAATGTAGGCTTCAATACCTAATGTGAGTATATGCTGGATGGGCGCGAAAACTGAAAACGTAATGCATAGAAATACTTTGATTATTTTTTAAAGTATAATGTAGATAAAATCTTAAGGATTCAATGGAATTCCTTGAAAATTTCCAAAAATTTATTTTTTTTAGTTACCCATGTATTATATAATGTGACATAGGATTTATTAGAACGACATCATTTTTATTTTGGTGTAGTCAGGTATAACTTCACCTTAAAAAGTAAGTTTTGAAAGAGTTATGTACAGTAATGTGCTAATTTTTCATTATACTTCTTAAAGGTTTAAAAAATTTTGGAATGGACAGAGTCAGAAATGAAAGAATCCAAGAAATTATGGGCGTTAAGCACAAGATAATAGAAGATATTAAAATCAACCAACTTAGATGGTACGGACATATTCAACGAATGGACGATAATAGACTTCCAAAAAAAGTTTTAAATTGGGCACCACAGGGAAGAAGAAAGAGAGGTAGACCCAGACTAAGTTGGAGAGAAGGAATGGATAAAGATATAAGAACAAGAGGAATGGATGAAAACCTATGGACAAACCGAGATCAATGGAGACTGGAAATCAGAAAACGGCGTAGAACGTTATAAACTGATGTTATATATAAATATATATATATATATATATATATATATATATATATATATATATATATATATATATATACAGGGTGTCCAAGATAAGGATCCTAAGCATGGGGATCTCGGAAACAGTTGGAGATACGAGGTCGGTTAAATTAGAGAAAAGTTGCGCAATTTAGTGCTAAATTAAACGCAGTTAAAAAAATTTAAAAATTTCAAACACTTCCGAAGATTTCCGGAAAAAAACGAAATTTGGCAAAATCGTTTTTAATTTTTGCAGGCTTTATTTAAAGAGATATCCGAAAATAAAAGGTAGATTCTCATTGCCACTTTTTATTTTTTATAATTTAGTCTAAACAAAATTTAAATCCGACGTTTCGTTTCTGAGATACCATCATGAACTTTCATTTTTTATATGGAACAAAAAAAAGTATCCCATGTATTTGATAGCATTTTTTATTACAAATTCAACGGTGTATCACACTTGCATATCAAGTGTGTAGTTCATTGGCTTTTATAAAACTGATATACCTTTCTCTCTCGCTCTCACGGAGCTCTTATGGAAAGTACTTGAACTACGTATTCGATATGCAAGGGTGATACACCGTTGAATTTGTAATAAAAAATGCTATCAAATACATGGGATACTTTTTTTTGTTCCATATAAAAAATGAAAGTTCATGATGGTATCTCAGAAACGAAACGTCGGATTTAAATTTTGTTTAGACCAAATTATAAAAAATAAAAAGTGGCAACGAGAATCTACCTTTTATTTTCGGATATCTCTTTAAATAAAGCCTGCAAAAATTAAAAACGATTTTGCCAAATTTCGTTTTTTTCCGGAAATCTCCGGAACTGTTTGAAATTTTTAAATTTTTTTAACTGCGTTTAATTTAGCACTAAATTGCGCAACTTTTCTCTAATTTAACCGACCTCGTATCTCCAACTGTTTCCGAGATCCCCATGCTTAGGATCCTTATCTTGGACACCCTGTATATATATATATTAAAAATTTGTTATATAGCTCTCTCAAATTTTAATGTTTTTCAAAGTCTTCACCACATTGCAAGTTGGGTGAAAAGAAAAATTGTTGAAATACTTGAGTCAATGATTTCTATGGATATGAATAATTTTTTAAAAGCTGTATGCTAATAATCTGAATTTTAATTCATTCCATCCTCTAAATTAGCACCTTTTGTATACTATAAGGACATATTTGGAGATTGTACAGCAAATTACCTACAAAGTAATTGATTCTATAAAAAGTTGACAATTCACTGTTTTTAAATATTAATTACTTTGAGGTGGCCTACCTGCAGTGATTATACAAAATTATTACATTTATATGAATTAGATTCAGAAGTGATACTCTTTATTAGAAAAAAAATATTTTTTTTTGAAATGAAATGTGGACTCTTCTCCACAATATCTGACCAAATAAGACTTTGGTTAAAAAAAGTTCTAAACAATTGACATTTAATTGATAAAGAAATATAAAAATACATTTCTTCAGATTTTGAATAAGAGTAAATGCCGACTTTCGAACAAAATAAAATAGTTTAAAACTTCTTATTTGGTTAAATTTCCTTGAAGAAGTTTGCATATTCCATTATTTTTAAATTATGATTTCCTTTGGACGAATAGTAATATTTATGCTTCTGATCTAACGAAAAATTGTGTGAAACTTTTAGAAAAACTTCATTTTTGAAATATAATTAAAAAAAAATTGTTGTTAGGTATACAGTGACTTGAAAAAATTATTTCTACAATCATGGGTGGACCGCCTTTCATCTTTTAGTATTATGTGTGGAATGTAAACAAGTGGTTGAAATTACATGTTGATATAATCCAATTGTTATTAATTATTACAGATTCAAAATGAGTGGTTCGTCTCGTAAAAAGTTTGATGAACTGTCATCAAGACACAAAAAAATCGAGACTGTAAGCGCAAATATTTACTTCAGTTTAATGAATATCAGAGACATTTGGATTCAGAAAATTTATTTCATCCAGTCAATCATGACAACGCGGAAAAAGCACTAGGCAATGGATATGCAGAAAGATGTATAGAACCTACTGATTCACATTGTAGAATGGAAACAGATGAATTAAATAACGCTCAGCTTAACCACAACGATCTTGTCATTCATGAATTCGTAACTGATAATAATGCCGATGTTGTAGACCATACAATTACTGAAAATAATGTCAATAATGCTGAAAATATTGAGTCGTTCATGGATATCGATGTAGATGTGCATTCGTTTGAAAATTTCCGCAACCTACTCGCTCAGTGTTGCGTGGATTTGAATATAAATCATGTGCAAATAAACGGCATTTTGCAAGTTCTACTTACGCATCCATGTTTTCGACAGTCGAACTCTTCTTAAAACTGGTCGAAAGAGTCCTGGTCTTGGATTCAAAAATTGCTTACAAAAACATCTACCATTATACGATGAAACAATTATTCTAGAAGTTCTGAAAATCGAACTGAACACTGATGGTCTATCATTATCACGCACTAATCCAAATCAATTCTGGCCATTACAGTTTAGAATCAAAAATATAGCTGGTTTTAAACCTTTGATAATCGGAATATATAAAGGACTTCAACATCCATCAGATTTTCATTTATTTATGGAAAATCTAATTCATTAAGTTAAGGAAATAGAAAGACTTGGTGGGGTCGAAATCAAAAATAAATTTCGACTCATAAGATTTGAAACATTTGTCGGTGATGCTCCAGCCAGGTCTTTAATATTGAACCATACAAACCATTGCTCTACAGAGCCATGCTCTAAGTGTAATATTACTGGGTTTAAATTCGAAAACCGAAATATGGTATATTTAGGAACAGGGCACAATAAACGTAAAGATGATGAATATGCAAAAGGTATTTATGAGGACCACATAAAAGGATCTACCCCGTTGGTTGAACTTCATATTCCCCTTGTAACGGGTGTTCCATTCGAAATAATGCACCTGGTCTACCTTGGAGTGGGTGTAAGGATATTGGATGGATTGTTCAAAGGCAAATTCAAGCAAAGCGCCAAGCTGAACCCTGCTTCAATAAATGAAATATCTTCGAGGTATGAACAGTTGAGAGAATGTTGTCCAAGTGAATTCGCTCGTCGTTCACGTCCTCTTATTGATTATGCTAAATTTAAAGCCAGCGAAATGCGTCATTTAACCTTATATGTTATTCCTATCGTTACTTACGGGATATTATCTCAAGAATATTTTTTTCATCTGATACTACTAACTGTAGCGATGCGAATTGTTACTATAAAAAATCGAACCGAAAGGCTTTTGCAGTAGCAAGTAGTCAGAATCAAGTAACAAAATGAGCATATGTTCCATAAACACCAGAATTACGTATTATTAAATTA
The DNA here is from genome assembly GCA_034092305.1 of Diaprepes abbreviatus. Lineage (NCBI taxonomy): Eukaryota > Metazoa > Arthropoda > Insecta > Coleoptera > Curculionidae > Diaprepes > Diaprepes abbreviatus. The sequence goes on from JASJET010000103.1 coordinate 27,185,829, forward strand.
TCTCATATATATATATATATATATATATATATATATATATATATATATATATATATATATATATATATATATATATATATATATGTGATGGAGAACATATGCTCAGTTTGCTACTTAATTCTGACGGCAGTCGGCACGAATTTTATATATATGTAGAACAGTAAGTATTTCGGTAAATCTAATTTAATTCTAACTGAAATCGCTTTTTAACAATTTATTACTTAAATCTGCCGGCAGTCTGCGCTCATACCGCGTACTGTTACCCTTGTAAAGAAGAATCAGCATTTCGGCAGATCTGACTCGATTCTGACGTACGATCAAATGATATCAATTTCTTACTCGAATCTGATGGCAATCTACGCTTATAACGTGTTATTATCTTTTTAAAGAAGAGCAAGCATTTCGGCAAATTTGACTCGGTTCTGAAGTACCAACGACTTTTATCGATTTCTTACTCAAATCTGACGCCAGTCGACGCTCATATCTTTATGAAGAAAATCTACTACTGCGGTAAAACTGACTTGATTCTGCCGTATAACTGCTGTATATAAATTTCTTACTTCGTTCTGATGGCAGTCTGGATTCCTCCTGTTCAAATTATTTTCTTTTTAACGGGTATATACTTTCTCAAAACTCACTCAAAACTGCTGTCACGTCATATCCATCAGTGTGTTATGTAAGTAAATATATAAAAGTCGGAAACAGAAGAGATATGGTTCGGATTAAGCGTTTATACTCTAAATGAGATGCAGATTTGCGTCAGAATTACGAACTGTTTGCTACCAGGGCTGCTTGCCTGAATGCAAATGTTTTGTCGCCAACATCCAGATGCAGCTGTTCACAGACTCGTTATTTTGAGTATGCACCCAAACATCTTTCCAATAAACTTTCAGATGACAAACTGTCGTATACTGGTTTCATTAATTTGACGATCGAGGGAGCGAGTGGAACTCTGCCATGCTGAAAAGTCGCCAAAGTCCCGTTGGCCTCGGCTTGACGCCACTTGCACCAACTATCCTTGCCGGGGGGACACTGAGCGGATTTTCGTCTGATGAACTGCAGTGCTGCAGAACGATCGAGATGTTTTCGACATGAAATGCGGTCTAGCTCGGAGAGTTAACGTGAAAAGACCACACTGACACGTATACATTCACATGCATTTACAAAAAGTCAACAAATAACGGCTATACCCTTCCGAAAAAGAATTTATACCTGAAAGAAAGACGGAGCGGCCACGCGCGGCTATAGCGCTCGAAAAGGACAGAGGTGGCCATGTTACAGGTTCCATGTACCTACGAAGGAAAATGTTTTTCACAAAATCCTTCATATGGCGTGTCCTGATTACATCTAGATCCGCAAAATGCAAAAAAAAATCGCAAAGTTGGACAATCTCCTTAATATGAAAGAACAAGCTAAAGAAAACATAGTTTTTCAAAATTAAGTCATATCAACAATATATTTATTTGTCCACTTCTACCAATTAACAAAATAGTGAATATGAAAGACAACATTCCGCAAAATATTGAATATAAATAATTTGAGATATCTCAGAAACTACAAGCTTTGAGTAAAAGATTGGGTACTGCTTTGTAAGGGCCATACTAAGCATATAGTGACTCACTAATCATCGTATATCATATCCTAAATAATTATTTTTATTAGAGAAGACTTGTATAAATTCAATTTCTAAGTAAAACAATTTTCAAAAGAATTTGAAGTCAAAGAGACATGAAGACCCGGTTTTCGCTGAATGCCGGATTATTTTCTGATTAAATAGATACGTTTTAAGTTGCCAAACAGGACCACCTTTCGTCACTTAAATATATATGCTTAGACGTATTTTAAAATGGAGAAGATAAAGCAGGAAAATCGCTTTTTAATGAGCCTATGTTTGTTCAATTTTGTTAGGGCAAACTGGAGTTACCAACATTTTAATGAAAAAAAGTTTGAACATTTCCCAACACTATTTTAACGGGAAGAGGAACAGGTGAGAAACAAAAAAAGTTTCAAATTTCCTCAAGAGTAAAATGCAAATACTTTTAATGAAATTATGGATTTTTTTTTTAATTGATCATAGGCAGGAACATGAAATATAGTTTTCAGCGATTTTTCAACGATGCTCTTACACTATAAATATTTTTTCCGGAAGGTATGCTATTAACAGTTTCTCCGATAGAGCCGGCGTCCCATCTTATTTGGCCACCCGGTACATACATCTATGAAGTTCGAGAACATAATGCAAGGGTCATAAAACGTAATAGATGCATAGACCGTATATAACGGTGTCACTTGTTTAATAGATACAAAGTGCAAGGTCTCTACACTTAACCTAGCAAAAATGTGTTTTTAAATTTTTAATAATCTAGTAAGTTGTGTTTAGACATTACATAAGGTATAACTTTATTTCTAGGATTAAGGAAATACTTTGGAATCATTTATATATGCGACGTGATTCGAAAGAACCAAGGAAATATCGACTATTCAGCTATTTTGATAGATTGTTATGATTTTTTCTATTCTCTTATTTACACAGTGATAAGTAATTCATAGATATAATTATATTTTAACGGGTTTTTATAAAATTTTCAGTTCTTGAAACATATCTTAAGATATATCAGAAATTACTTTATTAAGTAATAAGTATAAAATGCCTGTAGTAATTAACTGGCCAGCTGTTGGAGCTACTATTTTGCCTAATTTAGGAGGAATAGCAGGTAAAGTAAATTTTACAAGTATTATAATTTTTGAGAATCACCTAATTTGGCATAATATATGCATATATCTCATTCCAAATTTAAATATGTTTTTAGGAGGTATCATTACAAGAGCTGCTATTCCTTCATGGTATGAAAACCTTAAAAGGCCAGAATGGAGGCCTCCAAACTATGTATTTGCACCTATATGGACTACCCTCTATACTAGCATGGGATATGCTTCCTATCTGGTTTATAGAGATGGTGATGGTTTCCATGGTAAGTTAATTTATTGTCATTTTTAGTACTAATTTTAAATTTCTTTAGCTGTTTTATTCATTGTCTCTACCTTGGCATATATATTTTTCATTCCTGTATTATAGTGAGGAGCTAAGTCCCAATAGTAATCATTAAGAAATATAATATTTGGTGTCTGTTTTCTGTTGGGAAAAGTCTTATTATTTTACAGAACCTTGGTACAAACTTTATTTACATAATCTTTCTACACTCTGAAGATTTTGTACAAGCTTAGCCAAGGAAATGGAAGTTTTTAACTTCCTTAAACTTGGTTTTTCCCATTTTACACACTTATTTTATTAAGTTCAAATATGCTTCACCTATCACTAGTTAAAGCTACCTAACCCTTCTATTGTTTGAGTTTTCTATTTGATCTGTAATTCAGGGGAATATATTAATATTTGTTTCAGTTTAAATATTTGATATAGGGAATAAACACAAAGTCATAATAGTTAACAAAAACGCTAGAATATTACACATTAATCCATCCCAGTTTGAGATAAATAAGTAGAACAAATATCAACCTTAGAATCATTAAAAAATCAAATAGTGTTCTGAGACTATATGATTAATAAACATAAAATTTTAATTTAAATTATGTTTTAGGTGCTGCAAAATTACCACTTATTATTTATGGGAGTAATTTATTATTTAATTGGATGTGGACCCCTATTTTTTTTGGAGCTAAAAGAATTGACTTAGTAAGAACTTTCTAAAGCTTTATTTTATCATTGTAAAGATAACTTTAGCCGTACCAAAGATTATTATAGCTAATGCGTTAGCTATAATAATCTTTGGCTCTACTAAATCAATGCTATTTCTATATCTATTACACTCCACTTTTTTCTAATAAAAATTTTTATCTTTTAGGCTCTCTATGAAATGCAACTTGTGAATGCTACAGCAGTAGCAACAGCCTATTTTTTCTATCAAATCAATCCAGTTGCAGGATACCTTATAATCCCATATTGTTTATGGATGGGTTTAGCCACAGCTTTAAATTATACTATTTGGAGGGATAATAAGGGAGGTGCCAAAATAACAGAAATTAAAGAACGTTAAAGAAAATAGGAATTATATATGAAGCTTACACAATGCACACAACAGTTTTGACAATATTCTAGGTTTAATTTTCAAAAAGGGAATAAAATATCTATCGATTTTAAGTAAAGTAGATTGAGTTTCCAATAGTTACTGTATTTAAAGATAAGGTTTTACAGCCAGATTCACTAAGAAAATTTAAGATTTAAACCCGATCTATTTGCCTTGAAATTTAAATCTTATACTCGGCCAGTTTTGTTTTGCGTATGATATTGTCATAATTTATATTGTATATGTCAACAAATAAACGCTTATATAGGGATATTAAGGATAAGAACCTTGCGATAAAGCCTTGAAATATGTAAGAGAAATAGTTGTATCCCGAAAATAAATAAAGTTCCCATTTTTGCCGGTTCAATAGTAAAACAAAATGATTTTTTATTTTTGTATTTTTAGGATTTAAAACTTGTTTGACTTATTGTTGTTCTTGTCAGTTTAAGTCATCTGTTGTCAATTTAGATTTAGAGCGATTTTAAATTTAAACTATGTTAGTGAATCCGGCTGTTGGTGTTTTTATTGTTAGAAGCAGATCTAGACAAAATAGGCTGTATGTAGTGTTTCATCACATCACCAATGTCTAGAAACCAGTTACATATGAACTTTTAAGCAACTAGCCCAGAATATAAATCATATTGCTACTAAGTTTTATTATTTATTCTTTTTTTTTTAATTTGTAAGTTAAAAATGGTAATGATTTCTTAGGAGTAGACAGAGATATGAAAGTTAAATATATAGATAGCGGATCCTACAGAAGCAAGTTGGTTCACGCTTAGAGAGAGTATTTTTGATGAGTAGTACTTCTCTTTCTAATGGTGTTTGGGTGACGAGGGTATCCAATGACGTTTAGGGTATCATGCTTAGTTTCATCATTAGAAAGAGAGGTGCTCATTGAAAACGCTCTGTCCCTATTTTTAGCGTGAGGCCACTTCCTTCAATGTTTATACGAGTAGATAATGATTCTGTATCACAATAATAGTCCTGTAAATAAATTGTATAAAAAGTACAAAAAGCCTTACATAGTTTTAAATTACAATTACTAATATTCAACTGTTATTCTTTGGAGCATATTTCATTATCGATTGTTGCAGGGCTTTTACATCATACAAAACTTTTCTGGTACATTTGGTGCTAGCTTTGATACTAAGTTGTTTATATTTCTTTCATGTATATTTTGTAGTTTCTTAATAAATAAAATTTTTTTTTAAAATTACACTTTTTTAGTATCGTCTATGGAGATCTCAGAACAAGAAAGTTAGATACTTAATTTCTTATTCTGGGTAGATACTAAGCAATAGGCCTGCCTATTAGCCAGGAACCTATGTACGTTTATATCGATGACGAAGTTGAGTTAAAGCTACTTGAAAAAAGCTAAATAAAAGCGCTTGAAAGCGACTTGAATAGCTAAGTTAAGCCTAAAATGAAATGGGATTGACTTTACTAAAGCAACTCCAAATGCAAAATGATATAAACGGTTAAAGCTGAATTTTATACACTTCAAATCGGTGATCATAGTGCGCAGAACAAGAACGTTAGGTTTAGAGAAAGGAATAGCAACAATATATTTGTTTGAAGGTTGTTTATGGTTGGTGAGGAAGGGGCTTTTTTTTATGTTTAACAGACATACATATTTTTATTAATTTTTCTTTTAGTTGTTTTGCTTGTCGCGATTCGTTTTTAAGTGTTAGAAAATACTATAAATGCAAAGTTTACAATTAATATCAACAAAAAGAGGATTAAAAAATTTAGTTTTATCGGTAAATATAGTGAAATATTATTTACGTTTAGCCACCAGCGTTGCCAACCTTTTGATTTGAGATTACCGTACCGAGGTCATAAAAATTACCGTACATGACCCAAAATTACCGTACCATTGATTCTTTTTTTGGTTTTTGTATTTAGATGAGAAATTTTCTGTCCTATTTTTTTTTAATTAGCAAAGCCAGGTTTAGATTGTGGGACTGTCAATAAGTATTAGTCATATTTTAAGAAACTTATTACAACTCAGCTGCAAACTTCAAATATTTATTGCTAAAAGCTAACCAGAACATAAATATATACATCCATATTATTTTAAAAAATTCGCAAATAAAATGCTCTCACTTGTACTATACTTTCAAACATAAAAGTAATAATACATACTTATATATCACCATAAAAATTATAGTATTTAGAATTGAAACAAAAAATATTTTCTATTTTAACTCAATTCCTAATTAGAACTAAACACTTTAAGACCTCAAGTATGACAAGTTCTTAAGTATGCAGTGGCGTAAATAACGACCCAACAGACTACGCGGGGCGGGGGGGGGGGGGCAACCAATCCAGGGGCGCCCTCAAGTACCTTGAAAATGAATAAATACGAAGGATTAAGACTGGTACAAAATAGTAGGGCGCATTCAAATATAGTTTTGGGGGGGGGGGGGCGCAAATACTTTTAGTTATGCCACTGTAAGTAGGCCAATCAATAGAGAAAAAAAATAAGTAATTCTGTGACAAAAATACTATTATACTAAAAACAATTCATATAGATATTTTATTATATTTTCCCCTCTCATTTATGATCCATTAATTTTTATAAACAATTAAAACCAAAACATTACTTTTTTTGTTTTTTTGCCCATAATATCAAAACTTTTCATTGAAGCAATGTCAGTTGATTCATCTACCAAAACACTGAATTTAGATATTCCTAAGGCTTTTGCTAAATCGTCTTTATAGTTATGCCCTATAATATTAGTAATTATAGTGGTAGCTTTTATACTTTTTAAAGATAAATCTTTGATACCTTGGAATCGACAAAAATGTTCTTTAACAGGGGGGCAAGGTTGATCCATTGTTCGAAAGGATATATTGTGTTCGGCAAAAATTGCACTCAACTGAATTTCAGCAGCTTTTATAGCATATGTTTCAGCCCTATCTGACAGAACTTGAGTCTCGATAAAAGATTTTATATATCCACTCTCTTCTAAATTTCTACAAAAAGGAATGATTGAAAAAGTTTGTCTTTTTAAAATAATTATAACATACTTGTATTCTGCTGCGGCTTCTTTTTGAAGTACATTTTTTCGGTTTTTTTGGAGGTGTATTTTCATCCTCAGATTTTATCTCCATTTTTTTATTACGATTTTTATTTTGTTACCGCCTCAAATTCCTAAAAACGCCGGGAATACTATATAACGTCGACCGATCAAAAATTTATAAAATTTTAAATTCGACACCCACCTATCGAACGGAGAAACCATTTACAGTTTTTATTTATTCGCAATTCCGAGGTGTTTTCGCTATGTGCTGATAGATGACACCACCCAATATTAAAAATGGAACATTTTTAAAAAAATGTCCTAAACAAAGAAAATTAATTACGTCGATTTACTTTCACAAATAGAATCAAGGATCTTCAATTTGATCGGTGATTTTAGATCGAGGGCTTTGAGAAATCTAGGTGGGATAACAACATAACCCCAAAGTATTTGTATCGTTTATATTTATAAATAGAATAACTTCCTTCATATTTTCCATTTTGGGTATTATAACTTATACAATAGTATTACTTGAAAAATACTTTAGGAGATTTAAGTTAGGATTAGAGAATGTCATAATAACGATCTTGCATTTTTGTTGAGTTTATAATCATAGATGAAATAAGTGTTTATAATAATGCTTAAGTATTATCAACCCGGAATAAAAAAGGTTAGAGAAAAGTCACAACCCTGTATTTTGGAAGCAACAGGAGCCATCTATGAATGAACTCGTGTATTTTGATCGAAATGACATAATGAACTGGGCTGTAAAACAACCATCTGTTTTACCGGCCGAGATTAGCAACGGCACATGAATGGCGAGAAAAATTTAAATATCCCATGGTGACAGGGTAAAAACTGTTTGATCATAAATTTTTTTTCAGAATAATACATATTAATGTTGAATACGAGCAAAAAAACTTTAAAAGTGAAATGAGATGAGTACTTAACCATCTTAACATAAATTTTAAGATTTCTCTGCTAGTATTCATTATTTGTAGATGTATTATCCTGAAAAAAAAATAAAAAGATTTATGACAAACAGTTTTTACCCTGTCACCACTAATTTGCTGTGTTGCTTTTTAAATAAAGCATTCAGAAGGATAGGTTCTTTTTCACAATTCTGGTTAAAATATAAATAATATAGTAAGACTTATAAAATACAGAAAATATATTTTATTGTTTATTTACGATATAAATGAAACAATATAATTATCAAAAATAAATATTTTACACTAATCCATTAATTAAGTTAAAGCCAGTTTAGGATTAAGGAGAGCCGAAAATTCAAGGCAGTCGAAATATCATATCTGAAAATGAAAATCATATGTTAGTTTTAGCCATGGCTATATGGTTATATACTCAAAATTTAAATATCAGCGATTTGTAAATTTATTAGCAACTACTACACCTGTTAAGGATGTCAGATTAAAAAATAATTTTACTTAATATATGTTACGATCTCTATTACCATATAAAACAAATTAAATTTTTCATTAACTTCAAATAGACAACAATATTACCTTTAATTCGATTTAGGCATTTTATAATGTATCATATTAATGCAAAAATGTATGCAAATGGGATGATAGTTATGAAATGTAAGTTGTGTATTTGTGAGCATGATAAACTCTGATAAAAATGCTAGGACGTAATTTATCAAAAAGATTTATAAAATATACTTACAATACTGGCCTCCAACTATATGTAAAATATTTCGGTCAGGTTAGAGTCATAAATAAATGGGCTGCAACGTCTTCTAAAACAAAATGTAAACTATTCAAGAAAACGTTTGGAGAAAAGGTATATTTAACTTAAACTAAAATGGAAAGTAGGTAAAAGAAACAATAATACCTTTGATTTAATATCAGCATTTTATAATTATGTTTGGTATAAATGCGGAACTATGTATAAATATGATAACAAGGTTAGAAAATTGAAGATGTGTTTTTATGAATATGATAAACCAAGACGAAAATGTTATCAAGTAATTACCAAGAAAATTTCCAAACTGTACTTACAATAGTTTTCTGTAACCATCCGGGAAATATTTGGGTCCAGTTCGGGAGATGAAAAAATGGGCTGCAGCGTCTTTTAAAACAAAATGCAAATTTTATTCAAAATCAAGTTTAGATGTATTCCAGAAAAGGTATATTAAACTTACCCTGAAGTGAATTGAAAAAAAAATAAAGTAAACAAACGAAAATGTAGCCAAAATAGACGAAAACCAACTTTGTTATTTCGAGTTCGTGAAAAAGCCAGAAAATAATGGCGTCCGGCGTCTTAAACTGGGGATGAGGATGACGTGATTGAACTGGGGTGACGTGAGTCACGTGGTTGAGCTGAAAAATTCATTTGTCTTCAACTGGCCGCGCAAATAATTTAAATTCTTTTGTTTTTGATGTTGCCATTTTTAGCATCTTACTGACATGGCCCTGATTATCAAGTCTTGAAAGAGAATGACAAAATATGGCTGTATTCTTTAGAGTAATTATCAATTGATCAAATTGAAAAAAATATAAGTGATAACTTCATGTTATTTTGAATATGCATTTACTTGCCACTGGGTCGAAGTGATCATGATAACTTCAAGTGATAGAACTGAAAATGATAATGACCAAAAGAATAGCCTTATAATATGAATTTGCACCGTTCGTAAAATAGGGATCAATCTAAATATCTCTGAAGTCACATATGTCTCCTCTACGTTGTAAAAAACGAACTCGGTCCGAATAGCTTGTTATGCTAGTTTAAATAATGCAATTAGAAAAAGATAGCATAGAATCGGTGAGCGTCAAAAAATAAAAATGTTTCACTGTTTATCAGTACTTTTCCGAATATAAATAAAAATATTTTTATGTTATTCAGCATTTCAGGCTTTAGTACTGAAGATATGCTAATTCTACGGAGGTTGGAATATAATGATTTCACAAAAGGAGCGAAAGAGTAAATTAGAAAAAAAAGAGCGGGATCTCGCTTTAATTGAGCGAGATGTGTCAACACTAGAACAAAAAAAGTTAGATGGCAACGCTGGTGTCAGGGATTTCCTACATTTACTGTCCTCGATTCATTAGCATGAACAGCTCGGAGCAGTACAGGTGCAAGAAACCCTCGCTTTAGAGCCGTTTTACACACACAAGAATTATAGCCAAAATTCATCTCAAAATTATGTCGAAAATTTTCATAAAACTAATTTGCTGTTTTACACATCAAAGAATTCTTGTTAAAATTTTGGTGAAAATTTTCGGCAGAAAGTGCGCGAAAATCGACGCAGAATAAAATTTGTGAATTGACAGCCCACGTCTGGTAATTAACCTAAACTTAATATTAACTCATTGTTTCTTGAACAAAATATCCCTTATTTTGTAGTTTCTTGATTATATATGTTCGGAAACTTTCATATTTACGACATTTTAAGGTTATTCCCAGAGCAAGTTAACTTTTTAACTGCTGGAACGTCACATGTGATGAAAATGCGCATGAGCATCGACAAAATTATCACCAAAATTTTATTCAAATTTTTTGTACGTATCAAACAGAGTCGAATTTTATTGTAAAAATTATCTCTAGAATTTTCGGAAAAAATTTGCTGAAAATTTTTGTTAGAATTTTCGGAATAATTCTTGTGTGTGTAAAACGGCTCTTACACATCAAAGAATTCTTGTTAAAATTTTGGTGAAAATTTTCGGCAGAAAGTGCGCGAAAATCGACGCAGAATAAAATTTGTGAATTGACAGCCCACGTCTGGTAATTAACCTAAACTTAATATTAACTCATTGTTTCTTGAACAAAATATCCCTTATTTTGTAGTTTCTTGATTATATATGTTCGGAAACTTTCATATTTACGACATTTTAAGGTTATTCCCAGAGCAAGTTAACTTTTTAACTGCTGGAACGTCACATGTGATGAAAATGCGCATGAGCATCGACAAAATTATCACCAAAATTATATTCAAATTTCTTGTACGTATCAAACAGAATCGTATTTTATTGTAAAAATTATCTCTAGAATTTTCGGAAAAATTTGCTGAAAATTTTTGTTAGAATTTTCGGAATAATTCTTGTGTGTGTAAAACGGCTCTTAATAAGTGTCAATTGTCAGCGTAGATCCATCAGACTATAGACTGGGGATTGTACAGTGGCGCGTTGGCTCCAGGTTTAAAAAGTGCAGAGTGTTTTTAATGATTAGTATCTCTCTTTTTATTTCGCGGAGTAGAAAGAGAGATACTAATCATCGAAAACGCTCTGCCTCCTTCGAACTGAGAGTCAACGGGCTAATATAGATCCGCGATTCAGATTTTCTTTCATAATCTAACATCCGCGATCTATTGCCTTAATACTATGTCTATGGCTGTCAGCGATTCTTGCTAAAATTTTCTTTTATAAAACGAAGCCTAGGTAGATAACCAACAATAACATGTTTGTAAGCAAATTGCCTGATTTGCATTTTCAATCAAAAACGAAAACTGTATTAAGAAAAAATGTTTTGTCATATTTTAATAAAATTGCCAGCAAAAATATCATTTCTTTCAAATATTTTTTACATTATCGTATTTAAAATCTATAAATAAATCTTGAAAGAGGACAAATTTAAATTTGGCGGTTAGTTGCGCAGACTCCTCCGTGAAGCAACAAAAGGAAGTCCACCATTTTCTTTCTCACCGCACCGGGCACCAAGCACGTGTGGTTTGTGAAAACCGACTGATACAGCCAGTAATTTATAAAGGACGTTTTGTTGTAATCAACTTGAAGTATAAAGTTCAGTGTTGTGGTCGTTCAAAGGTAGTGTAAAGCAAGAAATACATCATGAACAGCGAAAAACTTAAGAAATTGCAATCTCAAGTTAGGATTGGTGGTAAAGGAACCCCAAGACGTAAGAAGAAGGTTGTCCACTCAACCCAGGCAACAGATGACAAAAAATTACAGTCTTCTTTGAAGAAACTATCCGTAAATACAATCCCTGGAATCGAGGAGGTGATTTTTTAAAATTTGTTTTTGATTTCTTTCATTATGGTAAAAAGAACTTCAACAAACCAGTTTTAAACTAGCATTAAATACATTCATATTCTTGCACAACAGAAATAATGTGCTTTCTATAATTGGTAGATAAAATCCTGGTTATTTCATGTTCTTTTTTCTTATTCTTTTATATTTTCTATAAAAGAATTTTTTGAGTACCATGAATGATAGTTCTTATTAATGTTGTTTTAGTTTATTACTAATCATACATTTTATGTTAAATTTGTTAAAATAGTATTGTTCAGGTACCTATATATCTGTTTACATTTTGTTGTGGCAAATAACTATGATAAAAATACCAATGTCGCACAAATCAGGAAGTTCTCTGGTCAGAATATTATTTCTTACATGGTTGTAGCTTGTTTGTAAGATTAATTTATGGATAATTAATAGTCGGTTGATACTTCCAAAAATTATCAACTACCACTAAATATTTTCACTAAACTAACACACTACGAAATAAAAAGTTGTGGTTCATTCTTCAAATTTTATCAACTAGTGAAAATTAAGGACAGTCAATCAAAATCGTCCCTAAAAATTCCAACCAAAAAGTAAAACGTAAATTTTTTGCTTTACAAATGTAGTTGTTTAACTAATTTTATTCTAATGTGTTTTGACTATTTTATGACACGTTTTTACCAAGTTTTGTTTCTTTGTTATTTTTTATATTTTGATGTCCTTGTTAATTTTTTCTCCAGCCGATAACATCCAAAAGTGGACATGAATTAGGCTGAAAATTAAACTAAGAATTTAAAGGTTGAGCAACTTTTTTGTTGTTAATTGATAAAACTTAATTTTTAGTTGAGACTATGAACATCTGAAAGTAAAGTGTTTCATTTCACTTGCAAGTAAAAGTTAATAGTGAAAATTCTTAGTATTAGTTAATTTTTGTATGAACTAACCATTAAATTATGCTTTTTCTTTTGAACATGGAAATCATGGTATAAAGTATCATTATTTAAATTTAATTTAAATAGAGGAATATCATGTTTCCCTGAGTCATTTATTTTATTCAGTTATGACTAATAATCTCATTCTGATAAGTTTTTTTGGTACTTGTTACATTTATTTTGTTAATTTCAGGTAAATATGATTAAAGATGATGGATCTGTAATTCATTTTAACAACCCTAAAACACAAGCTTCCTTAGCTGCCAATACTTTTGCCATCACTGGACATGGTGAAAATAAACAAATCACTGATATGCTCCCTGGAATTTTAAGTCAGTTGGGCCCTGAAGGCATTACACAACTTAAACGCTTAGCAAACTCAGTGGCCAATGCAGGTGGAGTTAATAAAATTGTGCCAGAAGATGAGGAAGATGTTCCTGATCTAGTTGAAAACTTTGATGAAGCTAGCAAGGCTGAAGTGGCAAAGAAAGAGGACTCGAAATCTGAAGACAAGCCAAAGGAAAGTGCTTAGGCTAATCATCATAATGTTTTCTTTTTATAGTTGGCCTTCAGGATTGGTATTGCAAGTCATAGTCAGGTTTTAAGTTTAAGGTTTTCAGAAAGATCAAAAGGTTAAAACACTGATTGTTAACTTGTAGCTAGGGGTGTTAAATTTTATTGTTTATAGCATCAAGTTTGTTATTTGCAAATTTTAACTTGGAACCTAACTTAATTGAGTAATACCAAACCTTAGAATAGAGGTTTGATTTGGAGGTTTTGTTCTTTCTGGACCTAACAGTAATATTTTTAATAAACCACAAACGTGAGATATTTTTATGTTTTAATGATATACTACCAAAAAGGATTTGTTAAAATTAATAGAAAAGTATCATGTTAAGAATATTTCTTAGGAAATATATAACTATATTTAATATGTTTTGTGTTGTTTTTATTAATAAATTAGAAAATCCATTGGAAGCTATTTATTTTGTTTATAATAATTTTGTCATTCCCAAATTAGAGATTTTTATTTAACCTACTTTGTCTAATTTGGTTCAAAAATTATATACTTTTCTGCGTTTTATGTACAGGATAGCAATAATTGCAGTGTTCTAGAAGTTTAGGATTATATGCCACAACCAAATCTGTCCTAAACTAATAACATATTTGTATATACATTACGGAAACCAGAATGGATTATTTAAAGAATCTATCTTTTAAACTTTTAAATAATATAGACAATATGTATTTTTCATTTTAATAGTTCCAGAGTCATTTTTTTATTAGAAAAGTTAAAATATATGTCAATAAAAATTTCTTCGATAGGTGGTAGAGGAGGAGCTTGTGACACACTTTTTTTTCCAAAAGCACGAAGAGTTAAAAATTTATTGTAAGCTTCATTTAGTATTATGGGCCTCCAGTTGGCGCCCTTCCTGTGGGCTTGGCTGTGGCAGCCATCCACACACACATAACATGACTCATAAAAACTAATACCACCAAAGCTGAGACTTTGTAGAAATGTTAATTATGATGTAAATACATAGAAAAACAATCAGCTGTCTGAGGAGGGGGATTATGCCTCAGCTGGGCACTTTAACAAAAGAAAAATATGCGCTAAGTAAACTGATATCACCAAAGCTGAAATTTGGTAAATGAATAGTTAACAGAATCGGTTACATGAAAACAATAGTTACCTGCATATACAGTGGGGGAAAAATGCTCAGCTGAGGAGTAGAAGATGCAACGCATTGCTGTTGGTGCTCGGGCGCGTTAAATCTTTACTTCCTCAGCTGAGCACTTTTCCCCCACCATATATACAGCTGACTATTTTTTCCTGCAATTGACTATGTTAATTATTCATTTACAAAATTTCAGCTGTGGTGGTATTAGTTATTCTTATTTTTGGTCACTAAAAACAGCACGCTAATGCACTCAATCGAAATGGAAAATTGCTGAAAACTAGCGGATTAAAGTATTTTTGTTAGCTTTGGAGCTCCAAATTATCAAAGTTTTATACGAGTTACATGCTGCGTCGTAATATCTATCCTTGTCACACTGATTTGTAAAATACTGAACGTGTCATACAAATTTTTTCATGCTATCGTGTGTGTCTACGTATAATGCCAAATGCTGGAGATTAAATGTATGTTTAGTATTAGACGAATATAGGTTAATTGGCCTAAAGTTATTGTAGTCATAAAATGCATGGATGTATTAGTCAGAAGAATAATAATACGAATATAATAGCTTAGTTTAGCTATTCTTAGTTTGTAAATCTCTTCCTTAAGGTTAAGAATAGAGGATATATAGTCACTTTTACTGTGTAATATGCCCATCTGACCTTCGGCTTTTTCCTTAAAAATACTTATTTATTTCGTTCAATATTATTGTTATTATTTTTTTATGAGGTATAAAGGCCGATTTTAGTTATTTATTTGCAGAAAAAATATAATATCAATAAAGTTTATGTAGTTATTTATTGAAGTTATAAAACATAATATTATTCGTCAGGATCCGATTCGCTACTGTCTTCGTCAAGATTAATTATAATGGGAATAATTTCATCTATATGTTTTTCTCTCTCTCTCCCCATTCTGAAATGAACTGGTGTGTCTTCCATACGCAGTTTTGCCATATATCCGGGTGATCTTTTCGAGATCTTTATTCTACATTTCTTTTACGGCGTCATCATTGCAACCATTTTCCCCAATGTGGTTATCATAATAATTTTGCAAATACCCCAAATCAACTCTAGGATTTAATTCACAGTGATATGGGGGCAGTCGTAACACTTAATGACTGCGCTGGTGAATTATATTGAAGGCAACATATTCCTTAGGACTTTCATATCGTTTACAAATAAACAGTAGCTCGGACTTGAGTGCGTTGTTTGAAAAATTAATATTTTTTTAAAGCCAACTAATTATGTCCGCATTATTTCATGGTGTGGTGGGCGATCTATTAATAACTTCCGAATGATAAGAAGTATTGTCGAGAACAACTACCGAGAGTTCGGTCAGATTTGATAAGGATTTTTCTTTAATCTATTTCGTATACATTTCTGTATTCATGTTGCCATTATAATCTGCACGCTTTAATTTACTTGAAAAAAATAGTTTTGCTCCTTGTACAAAACCATCTTTTCCACCAGCATATACTAATATGTGTCTTTCCTTCACTAGCCCTATCTTTGTGTTACAATGACTTAATGTTGTGATCTTGCCAAATCTTTTTTTCACTGCTTCTGTAGAATATCCACGTTTCATCCAAATATATAAACCAAAGTCCTTTAGCCTTGAATTTAAAATATTGTCTGAAAAAGACTATCTCTCGTGTAGAACACCACTTCTTTCACATAAAGTCTTGCTGTTATTTTCTTTTTTATATTTGAGGCCAATTCCCTTCAATGTCTTGTGAAGACTTGTTCTTCCTATATCGGCAATTTCTTTACATTTTAATTCAAGAAGAATATTGTCCAGGGTGATGTGTTTTCTCATTTCATATATCGTATAACGAATGCCCGATTTGGTTCCTTCTGGTAAAACTAAAGATTTTGCGTGCTGTCTTGGTTTATTTTCCTTGTCTTCAATTTGAACCATTGGTTGAGTTCTACTATGTTTAATTAAACTTTTTACCTTCGATTCACTTACTCCAGTAGCTTCAGTTACACGCATTGTTTTTCTCTCGGGTAAAATACTAAAAATATTTAAAATAACTTCAGCGATATCTATGTGACGTCGAAGCATATCGAACCCACTAAGAAACCAGGTAGGTAGGTCCGTACATAATGACTGCTGTGAATAAAAGGAGGGTAAATAACTATTGCCCCCCCCAAGTTATTAAGTAGATACAAGGTATGTCTTAGCCCCACATCATTTTATTGCTTAGAGTCGTAAACCCGGCGAATGAACTATAGTATAGTAAACAAATATACAGAAAATCAGTTTTATATGTAGTGGAGGAAAAGTGCTTAGTGAAGTTTTAACTACTATAGGTACTCTAATATATTTATATAAAAATAAATATAAAAACTCTATATAAAAAAATACTTGTATATTAACGATTTAAAAATTACTAATCCAAATTTTATTGTATATATTGTACAGGGTGAGTCAACGATTGAATGAAGTAAGTTTGTGCCTTTTCGGTGAAATTTACAAAGAAACTATATTTATTGTTTGATACAGTTTATTTTTACGCAGATTTTAAAAATATTTAGGACTCTACAGGGTGAGCCAAAAAACTAGGACAGCATAAAGTTGTATTTTTTTAAATAGAACATCCTATATACGAATCGTATTTTCGATTTAGCTTATAATTTTAAATCTTTTTTATTAAGGGTTTACTATAACAACTTTATAGTTTCTGAGATAATTAATTTTAAAGAAAAAAAGTCACATTTTCAAGCATCAATTCAATCCTAAATAACGTTTTCAATTTTGTGACAAATATATTCAAATTTGGAATTTAGCAAGGCTAAGGACAAGTTAACATAATTTTTACCTAGTATTTGCAATAAAAGCTACAGGGTGTTGAACACATCGGCTCAAATTTGAACAAGTTTAAATGAATAAATATCTTTTTTTTTTAAATGGTACACCCTGTATATTTTCATGTTATTTAATAGAGTAATAAAAACCCTAAAAGTTTTGTTCAATATATCCTATACCTATTTATAATAGTTTTTGAGATATTTCAGTTTTTCTTATTTTCCATACTTTTTTGCAGAAATAGTCTTCATTATCATAGTAGCCATGGCAAAAACAATGTAAAAGAACATTTTTCTGTGTGTCAAATTTATAACCGCAATCGCTTCTTTTGGTTTTTATGTAGTGTAGTTTGGTTTTTTTTTTTGCATTCTTCTTATATTGTAAAATGAATTTTCCAAAGAATGAGTTAATAGATATGATTTATACAATAGGAGAGGCTCAAAAAAATTGCCTTCTTGCTCAAAGAATTTACAAAATGAAGTATCCTGATCGACGCCAGCCTAATACCCATACTTTTCAAAACTTAATGCAAAGATTTGATTCTTCTGGTACTGTTGATTATCCAAAACGTAAAGTGGCCAATAAACCAGTAACTAATGAAGAAAAAGAACTACAAGTATTGTTAAATGTTCAGGAAAATCCTTATATTGGTAGCCGTCAGTTAGCAGCATTATGTGAAACATCACAATCCACCGCTAATCGTACTACCAAGAAAGATAGGTATCATCCATATCACATGGAATTACACCAAGAATTGCATGGACAGGATTTTGAAAGTCGTGTAAACTTTTGTCGTACAATAAATGAGGAGATTCAATTAAATCCAAATTTATTATGTAAGGTAATGTTTAGTGATGAAGCTACTTTTAGAAGTAACGGTGCCGTAAATAGACGCAACATGCATTATTATGCCACAGAAAACCCATTTTGGATTAGAGAGGTGCAACATCAAAACCACTGGTCATTAAATGTTTGGTGTGGTATTCATCATAATCGAATTATTGGACCCCACTTTTTTTTAATGAACCACTAAATGGCCATAGTTACCTGAACTTTCTACAAGAAGAACTACCCCAACTGCTTCAAGGTCTCGATAGGGATGAGCTCGACAGTATGTGGTTCCAGCACGATGGTGAAGTGAAGTTCGTGCGTTTTTGGACCAACGATATCCGCAAAAATGGATTGGACGTGGGGGTTTCATTGAGTGGCCACCAAGGTCTTGCGACATCACCCCATTAGATTTCTTCCTATGGGGTTATATTAAAAATAAGGTGTATCTTAATCCACCAACAACAGTGGAAGATATGCGAAACAGGATTAGGGATACCTGTAGAACAATAACGCCACTAATTTTGTCCAGGGTCCGAGAAAATCTGCAAAAAAGACTAAATTTGTGCATTGCACAAGAGGGTCGTTTATTCGAACACTTATTAAAAAGAAATAATTAATCTCAGTATTTAATAGGTAATTTTTTTGTTTCAATTTAGTATAAAAGTAAATATGTATTTGCCTTGTCGTTATTGTTGTGTTAATTTTTTCACATTATGTTTAATTAAACTATTGCCATTGTACTATAACGAATAATGTATTTCATCATATTTAACCACATTCTGTTTGTTTCTGTAGTTTCTTTTTATTATTTTACATGGCTACTATGATAATGAAGACTATTTCTGTAAAAAAGTATGGAAAATAAGAAAAACTGAAATATCTCAAAAACTATTATAAATAGGTATAGGATATAATGAACAAAACTTTTAGGGTTTTTATTACTCTATTAAATAACATGAAAATATACAGGGTGTACTATTTAAAAAAAAAAGATATTTATTCATTTAAACTTGTTCAAATTTGAGCCGATGTGTTCAACACCCTGTAGCTTTTATTGCAAATATTAGGTAAAAATTATGTTAACTTGTCCTTGGCCTTGCTAAATTCCAAATTTGAATATATTTGTCACAAAATTGAAAACGTTATTTAGGATTGAATTGATGCTTGAAAATGTGACTTTTTTTCTTTAAACTTAATTATCTCAGAAACTATAAAGTTTTGTTATAGTAAACCCTTAATAAAAAAGATTTAAAATTATAAGCTAAATCGAAAATCCGATTCGTATATAGGGTGTTCTATTTAAGAAAATACAACTTTATGCTGTCCTAGTTTTTTGGCTCACCCTGTAGAGTCCTAAATATTTTTAAAATCTGCATAAAAATAAACTGTATCAAACAATAAATATAGTTTCTTTGTAAATTTCACCGAAAAGGCACATACTTACTTCATCCAATCGTTGACTCACCCTGTATATATAATTACAAGTATTGTTTTTTAAAAAATCAAAAATATAAATTATATTCAATGTTATCCTTCGACTCGTGACCATTGAATTCCTTATCGTTGTCACTGACTTGGATATAATAAGATGAGATGTATATAATAGGAAATTCTTCTCACTGTTATCATTTTTTTGTTCTTCTTTGATACTTTTATCTTCAAGTGTAGAGGGTAACTCGTTACCCTTAAACCTCTTGAAAATAAAAGTATTAACACTCTCTTGCTAGCCGAAATCAGTAGGTTCTAGCGTTGAGGACACACGAAGATGGACGTGTGCCTAAATATTAGCTATGTATGCCGTTTGTAGAATGTGCTGCTGTTAATTCCCTCTGACAAGGCGGCAGAACCGAACTATCGATGCTGCTATTCGGGAGTTTGAAAACGTCATCATTTTGCAAAACGTTGAACGTTTTAAAAATGTTATAATATGTGCATCATTGATTTTGTCAATTTTTTGAAACTGTATATGCGGCATATGTATTCTTCTATAAGACCGAATCTACTCTGCTGCTCTTCGTTGGGGAAATTGCTTAATTTTATGAAGCAATCAATGTATGAAGTAGAATCTTATAGTAACTTGAAGGAGCGATTTTTCCCTTTTTTTAAAAAAAAATGAGGAGTTGTAGTCGCAACCTGTCGGTACGTGGGAAGCATGCAGCGCTGCGCACAATTGAGAACCTAAAATGTACAACTCGCTTAAATTTATTACTCGCTGATTGTTGCCTACACCTTAGATACTTTAACATTCTTGTTACTCATGTCAACGTCGGTATCGGATGTTTTGATGGTTACGTGCGCCCCATAATCTATTTAACAGTATGAAATACACTTTTAGTATGAGTTTAATCTCAGGTTCTTCGTGCGCTGGGCAGCTCCACTAGTGCCGGCCAATGTTAACGACATATTTGAAGCACTGTTCGTAATTTAAATAAAAAAAAATGTCTCCCAAAAATTGGACAAGATGCTCACTTTTCCAGTGCTCAATAATAAAATTAAGAACCCTTCTTTAAAAAACATATTTTTTAAATCTTTGACGACTGTATTTGATCTGGAATTAAGTAAGCTGCATTCCTCTCAGAAAATGCAGGGTCTTTATTTGACGGAAAAATTATAATGATAATTTGAGCATCATTGGAGCAGAGCATGCTCAAAATCTTAGCTGATATTTTTCTGTAACTAGCAGGAATATCCTTCAGCAAATGCAGCATAAAAAATGCATCAAATATGTTGACGTTGATATGCGCTGCAATATGAGGCTCTATTATCTCTTTCGCCACTAATTTTAAAAGTGCTGCCTTGTGCTTTTTGCATATAGTTCCATCTATATGGCACATCGATAATGGTACGAGCGTCAAAGAGTACGACAGCACTTTCTGTATGTGTAGCCTTTCGCAACGCCAAGTAAAATAATTGTCCGAATTGCATTTGTTTCTTTTCTATACTATTCGAAGAATTGAGCACTTTATTTCTTTTTATTGGCTTTTCGAACCTTATCTGCAGCGCGCCCACAGCGATGCGCTGCATCTTCGACCACTAAGCTGAGCACTTTTCCCCCACTATATATGTAGCTGGCTCTTGTTTTCGTATAAGTGATTGTGTTAACTATTAATTTACCAAATTTCAATTTTGGTGATATCAGTTTACTCAGCGCATATTTTTCATTCGTTCACGTGCCCAGCCGAGGCATAATCACTCCCTCCTCGGACAGCTGATTATGTTTTTCCATTTATTTACGTTATAATTAACATTTCCGCAAAGTTTCAGCTTTAGAGAAATCAGTTTTTATGTGTCGTTATTTTACGTGAGTGAGTGGCTGCTGCACCCACTGGAAGTGAGTCAGCTGAAGGTTGATTCATTTACTAGTGATACTTAATGAAGCTTAGAACAAATTTTCAGCCTTTGTGAAATGACCATCTCTTGAGTGTCGCAAGCCCCTCTGTTATGGGTTAAACATCTGGTTTTTAGAATGGGACCCTTATATCTATTTTCTTATTGTATGGTGGTCTTTACATTCTGAAACTCACGTATTGATGTATAATTTTTAAATTAATTACCTACCGTAACTATCCCGATCAATATAATGATACATTAACATGATAAAATAACATCAATACATTTTATATTAAAAAATTAAACAATATATATAAAAATATCTGCAGGATGATAGTATTAAAACAATATAATTATTAAAAGAAATTTTAGCCATAAATTGTTTTTTATTTAATTTTCCATTTATGTTTCTGCTGTTCTATAAGTCGTTTCCGTTTCTCAATTTCCAGGGACATTAATTTCTGCAGTTTTTTTATCAGTTGGATTTTTACAGAAATTTGTGGAACTGTCACTGTTTCTTCAACATTCTCTAGGGTTTCTTTTGGATGTTCTAGGTTTACGTTGAATGTAATTTCATTCTAGAATTTAAATAAACATTTTTAGGGCAGTTTAGGAAATAACAAAGTAGTCTAGTTGAAAACTCTTAGTTTTCGTCTAAATAGGTGAAGTCTTGACAAATTAAATTTTGGCCCCATATCAGCACGATTTTGAGAATTTGTTTTACATGCGTAGTGTAGTTGGTAGAAAATAAGTTATATGGGGATTTATAAAAAAATTTAAAAAATGAATTATAAAAATATTCTAAATAAAAGCACAAAAATGTTGTTAGTGGTTCAAAAACATTGAAATATGGAAATTAAATTAAGGTGGTCCATTCGCTACCACGTGGTACTACCAAATATTTGACAAATGAAATTAAATTTTTATTTATTTCAAAACATGATACAATTTTTAATTTTAATTTACAATAAATAGAAATTTTACATTATTAAACACAAAAAGGCCCTAAGTAGCAAAGCCACTTGCATGTATCCATCTTAACTACAGTTATCATATATATTTATCATACCAACATAGTTTTACAGTTTCGCAACACAGCCCCAATTGCACAAAGTTTAACTAAAACGTTTTAAATAACCATCATACAAAAATCTTTCAAAAACCTTAACATTTTGCATTATATATCTTTTGCATTCACTTTTAAATTTATTAAAATTTTCTGTTTTTCAACCTTCTAATCATATTATACAATTCTGGCATCAAACTAAATTCTTTAAATTCATATAATTTATTGGAATAACTATATCATGTTTTATTGCAGCACGGGTGTAATACTTATGTTTAACAATATTTACAAGATGCCTTTTCTAATGCATGAATGACGCTACAGTCACCTAATATAATGTTTTATACTATTACGCGTATTTATATTGTAAAGCTGCCCAAATACGACGAAATGTTTATAAAACGATTTCACTGTAACGTTTCTATGACAGTTTTCAGTCAAATATTTACGAAAACTTTCTATAACATTTCATTACATAAACCCAGAATGGTAAAATATAGTGTTTCATGAAATATTATGGAAACATTGAGACAATATTTCATTGAAAATATGAAATCGCTCAAAAATAAAACATGAAATGTTTGCAAACTGAAGTAGTACTTTTGACTCCTAACTAGAATAAAGCACGCCTGTCCTTATAAGACTTTTTCAGCCGGTTTCTTCTATATATAAACTTTTCTTTTTAAAATGACGAAAAATATATGGAATATTTCACGAAGTGTTCAATGTGCAAATGAATACTTCACTCAAAGACTTTTTAAAAGCTTTTGAAATGTTTCTGGAAACATTTCCTAAAAACTTGCATCAACTTTTCCAGAAATTAAGTAGCTTGCATTAAAGTTGGTTAAAATTTTTCTTAAATATTTCAGGAAATGTTCATTATAATATTTCATATAATTGTCGAAACTTTTTTGGAATTCTTTCAGAAATACTTATTTCTGGGTCACATCGTCATTTCTAAAACGTTTCAATGAAACCTTTCTGAAACGTTTAGATCCCTGCACGAAACGTTTCTGAAATTGTTTGTCTTATGTGGGTGTCTTGTTGGATACAGCCTATGCTTTTTGTATAGTATCTTTAATAAATATTTCTATGATATTTAATCTTGGAAAAACATTATTATACAATCCACCCCAGACCAAGAAAACTTTTATATACAATTATGAGCATATTTAGAGTGAAAACTTGTCCAAGTAGATAAAATTTTCATATTAAGGTGTGGATTTTATTTGAAATATATTTGACATGTGGGTGACATTTTAGAAAATGCATACCTATTAAAATCTGCATCATTATAAAATAACTGATAATTCGATATTTGACATTGTTTTGTTGACGAGACCGTAAATCTTTCATTTAAAACTATAACATCATTAAAATTCAAGTTAAAATCCTGCAATAATAGAATCAAATTATCAATGTTTTTCGATATACTTCTAATATTAACATGTGCATTATTTAAGAGAACCAACTGATGTCTTAAGTCTCGTCTTTAGTAAATCACTATTCACCACAACTGTTTCATGATTATTATCTCATTATAGAGTCTTAAAAACTTCATCCAGATCTATCACAACCATCGGCTTATTCCATAATTGGTTTTATTCCTTAGAAGATCCAAGTGATATTTAGTGGAACGACATTTTGGATCAGATGCCGCATGCATCATATCATATGACATTCCAAATCGGCTGTTTGCATTTGCCCAATTTATACGCCTTTTTATTTCATTTGTAAACACTTTGGTTTCATAATCAGCAGTACATCATTCACAGATAACGTAATTTTACAATCATAATCTTTATGAAAATATTAATGACATTTATAACATATATTTATGTTTACATTATCAAACACTGTATCTATCCCATCTAATAAACACTTTATGGTGTTCCGTCATTTTCTAATAGTTTCGATGAACATTTAAAAAATACAACAGATACATTTTTGTTTTTAGTTGTAATATAAGTTATTTTAAAAATATCATCTTTTTCAATTTATTCGATTTGTTGTCTTAGCTCATTCTCCAATTCTGCATCGTTTTGGTCACTAGTATAATCAACCATTTTCATTCTTGGCATATTTAATTTGGATGTTTCAGTAATATAATTTCCACTAAAGAAGGTCTCTGCAATTCTTTTGGATTTTTTTTTACGTCATGTTATGCGGTAAATTTGAAAACGAAATATCTTTGTTTCGTTTCTCTCGTAGTCTTTATTCCTATTTTTAATAAATTTGGCTCAATAGTCTTTTTAAAATCACCTTTTTTTCAGATTGCTGTTTTATTTTAGTTTTAATAATTAGCTATGGGGATTGAGTTTTATTTATGTCTTATTCGGAATTTCATTAGCTTTAAATACTTTAGAAAAGTTTTTTCATTGGTGCGGTATTCTCCGATTTAATTTCCTTTCTCAAATTATTAACTTCTGTCTTTAAGGTCATTAATTCAATTTTCATTTCTTCAATAAGTGAAATCATGAGTAAAGTTTTTGCCAACATTGTTTTGCAACCGTCATAGAACAGGGTTAATACTCTTTACTGTAGAGGCATATATTTTATTTCAGAAGCAGAGAGAAGAGCACACACAGCTTTTGTTTAACCTCTGTATATATAAATCGCATTTATAGGACTGTTCATCCTTTATTATTGGTTTACACTTTGCACAACTTTCCTTAATGCCATCCATTGCAATAAATCTTTATAAATACATTCAATTTTGGGACGACATAAAAACTTTATAAATAAATTCTCCAGTGATAAACGCTTTGCTTTTTCTTATTGTATATTTTTGATTAAGATTTACCTGCGCCCAATATCGAATTTTAAACACTTCAACAACAGCAAAAAATTTTTTTAGATCAGTTCAACTATCGACCAATGTCGACAAGTGTTCGAATACTACTAAAAAATTATCAATAAAAAATAATATCATTTAAACATAAACAGTTTGGCGGTCTTAAGTACTGTGTGATTTGGCAACGTTGTGTTTTTACTGTTTATGTTTATATTAGAAGAAAGTTTCACTCCACAAGATGTCTATGTTCATATCCATAACCGAATGATCGAAATCAAATGTATTACCAAAGAAAGTATATTTAGTCAATGGTATTACTGATGATTTGTGTTGTAAAAATTGTAATTTACCGATATCTTTAAGCCATGTTAAAGAGGAAATCTTTGAGTAAGTAATTTTCATGTAAAATGCATAGAATGTAATATTATAAATTTAGTTTATATACTTAAGTAGTTATAAAGAAGATTATACACATCATAAACGTTACGACATTTACTTCAGATTAGCTCTATGTAAGTATTAATTATTTATATATATATATATATATATATATATATATATATATACATATATATATATATATATATATATATATATATATATATATATATATATATATATATATATATATATATATATATACATATATACATATATATATATATATATATATATATATATATATATATATATATATATATATATATATATATATAGATAGATAATTAATACTTACCTAAAGCTAATCCGAAGTAAATTTCGCTAATATTAATTAATTTTTATTGTTTCAAAATATCATTTGTTCAAGGTTTTCATATTGAATGTATTTAAAGATCTGAAGTGCGCGCTCATACAACGTTGCTAAACCTTTCGACTCGATTTTCATGCTGGTTAATTTTAAATTTTATATCATTTCTTTTAATATTTCGGTAAGCCCCACGGTAAATTAAATATTTTATGGCCCAAAAAGAAATCTGTAGGTTTCAAAAAACCATTTTAATTTTTTTTCAACCTCATCTAATCAAGAAATAGTAATAAAGGGTTTTCCAATAAGAGGTGTCATTTTGAAAAGCCCGCTATTTCGGTAAATGTCACTTTTGAAGCTGTAAGTTTTTGACGTTTGACAAGTATAAACTACGCCATAAATAAAGATGGAACGATACACGCTTCAACAACGCATTGAAATTATTAAAATTCACTATAAAAATGGTGAAAATTTGGCAGAGACGGTTCGTAAAACTCGAACATTTTTGGGTCGTCATGAAGCACCTTGTCGGAGCGCAATAAAGAAATTGGTGAAAAAATTCGAGCTGTTGGGACAAGTTAGTTATGTGAAGAAGAAAACCCGTGCACGTCGCTCAAGAACAGCCGAGAATATTGCTGCTGTAGCCGAAAGTGTTGAAGAAAACCCAGGTTTGTCCATTCCTCGTCGTTCTTTGGAATTAGGGATTCCACAAACGTCATTACACCGTATTTTGCATAAAGATTTGGGTCTTAAGGCTTATAAAGTTCAGTTAACGCAAGAACTCAAGCCGGCCGATCATCAACAACGTCGTGCCTTTGCTGATTGGGTTCTTGAAATGCATGAAAATGATCCGGAATTCCATCGAAAAATCATCTTCAGTGATGAGGCCCATTTCCACCTCGGTGGCTTCGTCAACAAACAAAATTGTCGCATCTGGGGCTCGCAAAATCCAAGAGTTATTGTTGAAAAGCCTCTCTATCCTGAACGTGTGACTGTTTGGTGCGGTTTATGGTCCGGCGGGGTCATTGGACCTTACTTTTTCGAAAATGAGGCTGGAGCAACAGTTACGGTGAATGGATTGCGCTATCGAGAGATGATTAATGATTTTTTATGGCCGGAATTGGATGGTATTTATCTGGTCCACGTTTACTTTCAACAAGACGGCGCTACGTGCCACACAAGCAACGAAACCATTGATCTTTTACGGGAAAAGTTTCCGGGCCGTGTTATCTCTCGAAGAGGTGATCACAATTGGCCACCGAGATCTTGTGATGTGACACCTTGCGATTTCTTCCTTTGGGGCCACGTGAAAGACAAGGTCTACGCCAACAGCCCAGCGTCGATTCAAGACCTCAAAGATGGAATTCGTGAGGCTATCGAGGACATAGGGCAGCCACTTTGCGATTTGGTTATGGAAAATTTCATGAAAAGGATATGGTCCTGTAGGCATGGTCGTGGTGGTCATTTGGCTGATGTTATTTTCCATCATTAACGGCATACCTTCCTCTTTATAATGTAATAAATATCCGATCATTTATCTCAAAAAATGGAATTTTTCTTTGAATATCAAAATAACACCTCTTATTGGAAAACCCTTTATAATTCAAAGAAAAGTGCTCTGTAGACATTTTTCCATGAAAACGCTAAAAAATTTACATTGTAAGATTAATCAAAATTCTACTGTAGTATATATTACGCCTTAAACCATTAAAAAAATGATTTAGCATGGGCAGCCATTGGACCTCCTTAAACATTTTTTGTATCTCATAAAGTAATAAACATAACTTAACTGCACCAATTTTCGTTAAAAGTATTTACTAAGTCAAATTTTGTCAGATTTTTAAAACTTTTTAAAGGCTTATTTTTGTAAATGAGACGACTAGGTAGAAAATATATGCTACATTTAATTTCATTTATGGAAATGAAAAAATTTTTGAGGCGACTAAATAGAAAATATATGCTACATTTAATTTCCAATTCAACGGTGCACATGGGATATTTGAAAAAAATTTCACCTCAAATTTAATGTTTTTGAGAGTCTTTAATGACACATCTAAGATACTCCAAACCCCGTAAATTAAAAGATTTTTTTTTCTTTTGGAATACAACTTCACACCCATTTAGATCCCAATTCTTTTGTCACTGAAGCAAAGTGAACACAGCATCTACCGTCTTTTTTTCCATTAGTGATTTTGGTGGGATAAGTTACATAAAAAAGCAAATTTTTACCAAATCGTCTACAATTTCCTGTGATGGACAAGGTGGGATTTTATAATGTTCTTTAACAAAGTTTTCAAATTCTTCCTCAATTTTTCTGGTAATATCTTGTCGATTTCCTAAATGAACTTTTAATTCTTCCTGTGATCTTAAAACATTTTCTTGTTGTTCTGTTTGTAAAAGCTGCGCCTCATCCAAGAGGTCTTTACAATATTTTTCTGCTTGACTAATGATAAGAAGTCCTGTATCGTCATATTCATCTTTTTCAGTTTGAAATTTCCTAAATGTTTGAGCCTGAAATTGCATAGAACTCTTAATTCGAATTATAATAATAATAATAATACAGATTAACATATCTAGGACGAGAAATGATCGGCTACAGATAACAATTACACGTCGAATTGTGCAGAGAGTACCCACACATGCAAGTGCAACAGAGAATCGCAGACATATAAGGTGATTCTCCGAAATAAATTAACCTCAGAAACACGACTTAACACCATAAAAATGAAAACCGAGCGAGAAATCAGAGGCACTGGCTATAACAATGAATAAATCATTGAACCTCAGCCACAACCAGAACTCGAAGAGTAACCAAACAACGACATTCGAGAAGACAACGCGGAACTCTACCAGAAACTGTCCACTGAAATTAGTGAGGAAGTACTGAAGTATGATGAAACTAACCTATTATCTAAGCCACCACTGTCAAGAGGAAACTCATCTAAAAAGCTCGGTATTGTATTAGATATCAACAGAGTTTTGCCTGTTTATATTTCAGAGGCTCACACGCTAGAATGTCTACATATGCTGATTTGCTGTGCCGCAACTGCAGCCGCTAGAACTATGTAGGTTAGGATCACCACGAGGCATTAAAGAGACTACTTAAGCCCACAATCTAGGATCCCGCAATGGGCGAAAAGACCAAATAAAAAGATCGAAAATCTTCGGAAAGACATAGTGAAGCTGACGGGGGTATATTGGAAGTGATAGATCAACAAAACTCCAGAGACGAGTATCAGAAATATTGAATCGAGTCCGGTACTACTTACAATATGACCCAATAAACATCACTTCCCAACAGTGCCTCTATACACTAAAACAAAAACTTTCTGTGACTGTAGGCCAGTTAAAGATATATAAAGCCAGCAGCAACCGAATACGAGACAATGTCCTTTTTGAGGGATCAGAAAGAACATTTTATCGGAAGTTAAACCCTTCAACATCAACGCTAGCTGGATTAACAAAGAACATAAAGTCTGCCAGCATTACAACCAGATACAATTCAAACCCTTCACCACCGAGGAAGCCACTAGCATCGCCAAGAGATTTGCCCCAGGCCCTAATCATGTCCAAAACTAATTTTTAAAAAAAAGCTTTAAATTATACACCAGCGACTGACTGTTCTGATAAATGATGTTTTGCTTGATCCACAGAAAATGTCATTGCTTCTTACAAAAGGAGTCACATATCTATTGCTAAAGGATCAGCATAATATACAATATCCAGCCAAATATCGGCCAATCACCTGCCTTCCTATGCTGTACACGGTAATCACATTCTGCTTGATACAACGTATCCACGCACACTGCGAGCAAAACAACATTATAAGCAATTCATCACCTCATGTCCACTTAGAGAATTAGGATCCAAATACAAATACCTTTCTGCAACAACATTGATACAGGCACAATCCCTATACGAAGGGAAATATTTTAAGGAGATTCATTCAGCCCATTATGGTTCTGCCTTGCCATGAACCCATTGTCATGCCGTTTAAATTCCACTAGCTGCAGCTTCAGTATTAAGAACAATCGTGAAGAGGTGTATATGGATTATCTTAATGGCTGCCATTAGAAATCAGCTGTAGCAATTGTTCAAAATTGTTGAAGAGTTCTTCTGGGATATAAGAATGCTGTTTGGCCTTGATAAATGCCGCATTTAAAACACAACTAGGACAAAGATACAACTGGGATCATTTGAGATGTAGAATAGTCAAATCGTTGCCGCAAGGCAGAAAAGAATACTTAGAAAACAAAGAGTTGACCAACGAATTATGAAGACCGAATTAACCAACGAGTTCATAAGATGGGTGAGACAGGTACTGCGAACCAACCTAAACAGTAAAAATCTATTTAAGGCACTCAATACGTATGCGTGTTATATAGTTAGTTATTCTTTTGGAATCGTGCAGGAAAAAATCAGAACACTCCTGACAAATCACACAAACATCATCCTCGTAGTGCTACGTGCGCGGACAATGTTACCAAGATACCACGAAGGAAGGGGATTGGTAAGCAATTAGATCAATATTTAACAAACGTTTGCTCATATTTTCACAGGCCGGCAGAGTCCTCTGTACTATTCAATACCGCTGCGGTAGAGTGGCTGTGAACTGACTTCTTATCACCAAGCAGATCAAGAGAAGCTTCAAGCTTGGCTATAGAGGCCCCTTCATGGATGACATCCAAATGAGGTCGATCAGTAAAAGGTCGACAAATTAGCATGAAATCGAAGGATTTCTACCAGCTATCCAAGATCAGGTCATCTCGACGAGAAACTATCTGAAACATATTCAGAAATTTTCGATCCAGAACGATCAATGTTCATATGGATGTCGAACATCAGAGACAATCCAGCACATAACAGGAGAATGCTGAGCATTTGCCGCATCAGATTATAAGGAGAGACACGATTCAGCGTCCAAGATCATCCATCAAGATTTGGCAGAGAAATTAAATCTTGGCGGTAAAGAAATTGTTATATTATGAATACAACTCGGAGTCTATACTGGAGAATAACAAGTTCAAGCTGTACTCGGATCGAACTGTGCTTACAGATCATACAGACAGACCAGATATAATTTTAGTAGATAAAACATCCAAGCGAGCAACATAATCTAAGGGGCAAGCATAATGAGAAAATCGCCAAATACAGAGATCTGGAGGTACAAATACGCCGACAGCGGGGAATGAGTAGCGTTCGGACGATTCTGATAATTTTATCAACAACCGGCGAGTCATCTGCTTAATATCAAGGGATTAGATCTTAATGAACACCTGTATAAGGCTATGCAAAAGGTAGTGCTACTTCGGGCCGTTCAAACTGTCCCGAAGTTTTGGCAGAGGGTCGTAACATTACTTAGGGCCCGACAACGTGGAAAGGGCCCCAAAGAACCCCATCCTTTTGATATCCGAGTCCATCTGGGACGAGTGAATGCTTTCCTGAAGGGAGTACGAAAGCGGTTTTTCCAAGTCTATGGGATAATAAATTTATTCTCCAATTTAAAAATATCGAGTATGTTGCAATAATTGAAGAAACATCAGGTTTATATCGACAAAGGTACAAACTAAAAAATAAATAATATAAAAACAAATAAGTACACAAAACAACATTTTAATGCAAACGCAAGTCCAGTAAAAAAAACAACAGTAAAAATCAGGTAAAAAACATTCAGGTTGTAGCAGACCTTGTCGCAAAGCTTCTTATAAATTACAATACATGGGGCATCCCTCACATTTCGAGGGAGAGGATTATAAAGCTCTACAGAATTAAAAGAAAAACTCTTTCGGTAGGTAATTTTGAAATTGTATCATAAATTAATTGGGTTTTCGCTATGCATTAGATTCTTGCGGTTAGGTTAACAAAATACTTACCTTGATCAAATCATTTCTATACTTAATAACAGCTTCCTTACAAGCGTGTAGTTTCTTAATATCGTTAACATACGTAACGAAACTATTTCGGATCTCTTTTTCATTATTCTTGTATTCGTCCAACCTATCTTTATACATATGGTTTGTAGAGAAATTCTTCCATATTTCTTTTTTTTCTGGTATAGTGTCAGGAATTAGCTGTCGAAACTCATTACTTTTGATACTGGATTTTGAATCTTGCTTATTTATAGATGTAGAGCTCATTTTTTTCTTAGTTGATGTCTTCATTGAAGAAGTGGTGATTGATCTTTTTTTGCTACCTTTTTTAGACATCATAGACATATCGACAGATACTAAAATTGAAAATATAAGGATACAGAATTAACTAAAAATATAATTAGACTATTATAATCGACTAATCAGCTCCTCAGATTATTTAATAAGAGTAGATTTGGCTTGTTTAGTTGTATTTCTTAGTATAAAAAAATAGAAAGTAAATATATTTCTGGTACATCAAATTTAATATTAATTTTATGTCTGTTATATTCCAACCATATGCTTTTTTAACCATTCTTTATACTGCAATATGGTTCTATCATTCAAACAAAGTGCGAAGAGGTTTCTTATCTATCGATCACATGTCAAATTCATTATACGCACTGATACACAGCGTGTGGACGGAACTATATCTTTAAATATTAAACGTATTTATCCAGTAAGTTAAAAAAAATGTCGGTTCGTAATATTTCGTTCGGCAGTATACTCCTTGATTAAATCTCGACTGTACATTCTTCCTTTGGTTCGTGAGAATCTTACAAGGTTCGGTTACACCTGTAGACACCCCCTTATATTTGAAATATTACATCTTACCTGCCTGATCTTCACTGGAAACAATTTTTTCTGACATTGTGCTGGCACTAGCTTTTCTGTCTTTTGCAATACCATCTTTGGATCTCACTTTTGATGATTTTCTAGAAATTTTGCTGCCCTAAATAGAAACGCAAAAGAAAACAGTATTTAAAATCTTATTCCGAACTCTTGGCATTGAAAAAAGAACGATTTTTACTTCCATTATAAATGCAGAGTAGCATTTATAATGGATATGTTTTATAATTCATTACGCCATGGTATCTATTGGAAAAGTTAATAGATAAGTAATGGGGAAGTTCAGTCACCTGTCTAGCTTTAAGAGGTCATGTCTAGTCAGGCGCGGATCCAGGGGGGGGGGGCGGTGAGGGCGATCCCCCCCCCCCCAAGAGCTTTGAGTTCAAGAAAATAGACCCGATTTTGCATCTTATACTATAGTTTATTTAGGAACTAGAGAGAGTAATAAATCATTTTTACCCTTTTTTTCTTCGAAAACTACCTGTGTTCTTGAGTCCAATGTCTTTTGCAAAATCTGTTAGACACATATATTTTTCATAGGAATGGGTTAGAAATTTTATAATAAAAAATACCGGTCTATAATAATGGACTATTTGGGTTCGATAACAATAGATATTTGGATATGTGAAGTGCGTGTGAAAAGGATTCTAATCCTTGTCATAGGCGTCGGAAGGAGGTTTATTTAATCACTAAGTATTTATGGCATAGAATATTATTTCGGAAATAAACTTAAAATAACAAGTTTTAATAATATTATTTTATTTCTTATGATTTCTTAATAATTCACATACATTAGAAAATCTAGATAATTTTGACAAATCACAATTGTATTTTTATTATGTCTAATTTTGGCATAGAAACCGTTTTAGGCATATTCAGACTAAAATGTAGCCTTCTTCTCTCAAAAAATTCTAAGGTATAATTTAAATACTTACAAAATACCCATTGTAAAAAATACAAGAAGTTAAACAAATAAAAAAATAAATTCGTCCATATAATACTAAAATTTTTTTGGGGCTATCGGTCATTTTATTATTAATTAAAAACATTTTTATTATATTTGACGTTTCAGTTTATTTATTTCTTACCCCATCTTCAGAATTAAAATTAAACACTAAAAAGGGATTCAAATGTAATTAGTTTTTATATGTTACAGAAAATTTAAATAATAAATTGTGTTTACGCTGGTAAACATTGCGTATCTAATTTGTAATCAAAGTCAGTGAAGCTATCTTCGCTCAAATTAATTATAATTGGTTCCTCTATCTCACCGATCATGAAATCGAGTTTCCCATGAATTTTTCCCAGTTTTCGGGGCTAACTTTATTCAAAGACATCTTTCAAAGTTACTAATTTTGAAAGTTGTGTTATTTCTCGCAACTCTATTTTTTACTTGAGAGAGATATTGCCTTTTCCAACGGACATTTTCCGGACGATCTATAAGAACAGATTTCCTATCTGGTTTTTCCCATTAAAAATTAAGTTCTATCTAGATATTGATATCTTAAGGCATCATAAACATTCATCGTAATAAGTTTTCCGTGAAGGAAAAAATGCCCTGGTTTAACGATTGTGGAATAAATATAGATGTGGAAGCCATATCTTTTGGGTATCTCACTAATCTCAAATAATATATAAAAACATGCACAAACAAGATAAATCACTAAGGCCAAAATGTTAAATGTACTTTGCTCACTGACAGAAATTAAATTGAACTATCGGAAATTTTATTGTTGCAGTAAATTTATAAAAGTTCGTAATATTTAAATATAATTAGATTTACGGCCGTCTTCAGTTACCTGCGGCACTGGAGCAGGTACGTTGGAGGTTTCGGTAACAGTTTTATTACTCTCTCTAGTTCTTGAATAGAGTATAGGAATGTGTATGTTTGCGATCGCCTCTCCCCTTCCCAAGAGCTTTAAGTTGAGGAAAATAGAACCAATTCTGCATTTTATATTAGGAATGCGTGATCGCCTCCCCTCTCCAAGAGCTTCAAATTCAGAAAAATATACCCGACCCTGCCTTTTACACTAGAAATGGGAATATTGCTGGTGTCCCCCCCCTTCCAAAACTTACTTTCGCTTGCCATACTGTACTTTTATGATATCACCCCCCCCCCCTAAAGAGAGATGCTGGATCTGCCCCTGTGCCTAGTTCTAACCTTTGTAACGAAACTACTACATTTTTGGGCATGAGTATGTATACCGGAGTATATCTTATTTACTATACATCGGAAAAATGTACTTCTTGCGGGAAAAGAATATTTGAAGCTTTCATATTACCGGTATTTAATTAGTTGTCCGCGCCATACTGGGAAATGAGATTTTCCGATTTTTTTCAGAGAGTTGGTATATGGTAATAACGAGCCATATACCGCAGTGCTGTGTGCGCAATTTCGCCACGCCGTCGAACGCCCGACCGCTGTTCGGAGAACTATATATGGCCGCGCTTGTCGTAGTACTACGGATAAAAATTAAAAAATCACGACGTCTGGTCGATAAGCAGTTCCACAAAAAATCAATATCCTACCGACACGTTCCGCCCGAAAATAAGTACAAATACAAGATCCAGCTATATATAAGTATGTCAACACAGGGTGTCTGGGTAAGGCATCGACGGACCCACTGATGAGTCCTACCGTCGAGGACGAAACACCGCTGTAAAATTTTAGGTCAATATTTTCAGATTGTATATCGCTGGGGACAGGGACTTACATCTTCGTGCGAATACAACACGCTTGCATTCTCATGTTTTCTCGACCAGGCTTATTGCGTTTTTGATGTCGGTAATCGTAGAAATCATCGATTTCCCTACTGTAGAATCCGAATCGTTTGTCAAGAGCTATATTAGCTTGTCGGTACGCTGCGCGTCGTTTTCGTTCGGACTCTAAGTCGATCGTTGAATGCGCTCTTTTTGACGCGGTGCTATTTGTTTCGACTTCTTCGTTTGTTTTGTGTCCCTTTCGGGAATTTTCCCAGCCAGGGGTTTTTCAATCGAAGAGTTTAATTTTATCCTTTACAGAAGTGCTTGAAACTTCCTAGGAAGTGTCATTGCGGACGTTTTTGTCTTTTAATGAAATAAAGTAATGCGCGACACCCGTAGGGATCGCAGATGTCTCGCTAAAACCACCCGAGTTGCCTTGAATGCCGCCCGCCACATTTGACTTGTAGAACGAAGGGGGATTTTGAGGTTTAGACTTGCTCTCGACTGATTCATCTTGTTTATTCAGAATTGAATTTGCAAGAAGTATTTACTCACGGTGTCTGATAATCAAGGAAAGTTGATTATTCAGAAGATTATTCTTTGAATGGGCTTATTTTTGGCCTTTGCTTAATCTGAATTCGACTAAGACCTTTTATTTAAGTTTGTTTTAAACTTAGGGAGGGCTAACTATTGAATTTAGTTAGTGGAATTAAGATCATCAGAAGTCGTATTATTTCTTCGTAAGTGCTATGTCCCGTTTTATTCCTTCTTTCGTCTTCCGAATATCACTAGAGGACCTCTATCCGTCGATTCCAGAAACACCAAGTTGTACTATTTTCTAAAAGCGCGAGAAACTTTTCAGTTTTTCTTCACGGTTTAGATCGTTGCTACTAATTTTTTTATGGATTTTGTTGCCGCGCTATTTATCCACGTTTCTCGTAACGTACTAATTCACGGACTGCGTGTAGAAATGTACCAACGTAGACTAGCCGCGTTTGCGTTTTTCGTAATTGAATTTCAGATATGAACTCATCAAAGTGTGTTAATTGTGGTTTCTCCCCTGATAACGAGCTTTCTCAAAAACCAGAGTCCGCCACCATCGACTGTACCGCCTAATAGACGAGATGTTTGGCGTTTCTATACACAAATTTCTTTAGTTTTCTTTTCTTGAATCAATTTTCTTAATTTGAATCTTTAATCTGTGTAGTAAAGACGATTAAAGACCTTTACTTTTTCTTAAGCTGTAGTAAGCAGACCACCAATTCCACGTTGCATTAGCGTAAACAGCTTAGTGTTCCTCTTGATACCAAAAGGGACGATCTAGGCTAATCTCTAGAACTTTTAATCCTTACTTGGTGTTGCATTATCCCGAATTTTTCTGGCGAAGAAATCGAATCGATAATTTCTCTCGAGATTACCGAAACGATGACTCTTCTATATCAATCTCCGTAACTTTCTTTGCCGTAGTGTAAGTGTCACTTTCTTTTTCTGGTTCACTGGCTCAAAACTCAGGATCTGCGTTACTTGAGTGCACAACAGATTCGGCTAATTTTGCTGTCTGTCATTACTTTTATAACTTCTTGAAGCCACCTCTTGTCAGGTGAGCAATCCTAGCCTCCTGAGCTACCATTGTAGGTGAAGTAAGGCTTGTGTGTCGAGGACCCTTATAAATACGGACAGTGTCGGTTCCTTTCTTTCCATCCTACCGTCACCTATACATACGTATTACATACCGTCAGTTTTTTTTACTTCCGTAAGGCAAGGACCCTGTTTACCGCCAGATGTTTATCGGTGTTGGCCATTAAGGACACAAAACAACTGTCGCCGCCCGTTACGGCCAGGGTTACCACCAAGATGTGACCGCCGCCGCGTAGAGAACCACCGCGTACAAAAGATGTCGCCTACTGCCGATCGATGCCGAGTTACAGCTAAGATATATAACGTACCGTTGGCGGTTAAAGTTTTGGTACGCAACGCCGTGAACAACATCGCGGATTTTAAGTACGATGCGCGATGAATAGCGTCGTGAATTTTAGTACGAGGCTTCGTGAAAACATCGCAAAAGTATAGTACGAGTCACTGTGAATAGTATCGCGAATGGTTAGAACGATGCGTCGTGATGATACCGCCGGGTTACCATCTACCTTACCGCCATCGCGCAATTAGTACGAGGCGTCCACTATATCGTCTATTTGGTTTTGTTTTAGGCCATATTATAAAGTATGGGATTAAAACCGTTCGTATCCCCTTACAATAGGATTTTAGTAAAAGTAAATAGATCTTACGGAACTCTGCGAACTCGACTTCGAAGTTCTATGCTTCAAGCTGACTTCACTCTGATGGGCCAGTAATACTTGATTTTCAGCTTGTAATCTGTTAATTTCATTCTTGGAGTTAGTATAAATTTCTTTCATATTTTTTAACACCAACTGAGTATCAGCCACATTCATAACTGTAATTTCGTTTATATGGTCTTGAAGATAACTTTGAACAAGACTGTTCAAATGATCGATTCTTGGCGGATTTAGACCACTCACCAAATCGACGTTTAACAAGACTGAGTTTAAGTGTTTTTCTTTTTCGTAAGATTCAAGTTTTTTCTACAATAAACGAAATATTTGAAAAAATTCAAAGCGAATTTTGAATTACGTTCATACTTTTAAAAATTCTAATTCAACTTCTTCATTCATTTCAAAATTAATTTGTTTTGTTTTTGGCTTAAGACCTTGGATAACGTGACCAAATCTTAACATTGACAAAGTTATTAAGATATCTTCTGATCTTGCCTTGATATGTCCAACAAATCTACAATAGTGAATTAAAAGTCATATTAATAAAAATATATTTGATCTGCAGAGGCTAAGCTCAGATGTCCTACAGTACGAGGATAGCCTTTTATATTTCGGCAACTGGCCATAATGACGTTGCTAGGTGCCATCCATCGAGCTTATATTTCCCAGTGTGGTATATGCTCGATGGTGCGATCCGACATCCATTAAAAAGTTTGATATTTTAGACGGTATACGTACTCAGAACGTTATGGTATTGTGTTGTTTACAGCAATTTCAAAATTTCATCTCGGTGAAAAACTTTCGAAATGATGTATCTCAACAAGAGTGTATCGATGAAGTTAATTCCTTATATGACATCTACAATTCAGTTTAGTGACGGCCATCGTTAGCTAACGGATGAGTTGAGTAAAGGTAATCTAAAATCGATTGTGGTGCAAGGAAACATCGATGCTGTGCGTGAACTGATAATGGAAGATCATTATGTGACATACTGTGAGATTAAGGCATTTATGGGCAATAGTAATAACAATATACAGCATGTCGGGTAATTTTTGACCATTTGTTTATGTTTTTTAAGATTTTTCGTTCTGGCTTGCATATGCTAGTCTGATTATTTTATATAACATTGCTAACAATCCTACTTTACTATTATTACTTAACAACTCATTATATGGCAATGTGTTTCCGAAAAAAAAAGTTTATGTGGTAAAATGTTACCCCATGGGGTGGAGTAACTTTTCACCACCCATGGATCCCCTCCTAAAATACAGAAAATCGAAGCCTTGGTCTAATGTTAACCGCACATCTAGCCACTTGCATGGTACCTCAACCCACAACATCAAGAAAAAATAATTGTTTATCAAAAAACTTATCTAAATCTAAAATAATAAAATTCATGGATTGAGTACAAATAGACCTTTGCAAGGATCGGGACAAGCGAAGATACTTCTAGGAAACTACGACCAGAAGAGATTCAAAGAATACATAAGCTTGAGTAAACATCAGCTCAGAGTTCTGACAGGGGTCCTGAGGAGGCATTGCCACTTGAAGGGACACCTCAAGAAACTCGGACTAGTAGAAAGAGAAGAGTGCAGATTCTGTGAAGAGGAGGATTCATATTTTTGCAGAGTGCAACACTCTAGAAGACCCTAGGATGCGGTCCTTGGGAGCACACCCACCTTGAAGCCGTCCAACATCCCTGAGATTCATGAGGGAAATTGGACTGGAGAACCTGCTCTAGCCGATAAGGTAACTCTTACGAATGACCAACCAGCAGTAGGGGGGGGGGGCAACCAGGTCGTAGTGTACAGACCCCTAACTCTATGCACATACATACATATACATATATTCCTTATAATATCTGGGTTCTTAGCTCCCCTATTGACAAGGACCTTCTACCACGTGAGTCATCCTGTAAATTAGTTTCATTGTAGCTCCAGATATTGTCAAAAACCACCCCTTCGAGGTAGGTATGCAAGGCATTTAATTAATTTCAATCGAGAGCTGCACGATAAGATTCTTTCCCGTATAATATTGTTATGTTTAGCCACAAAACCATTGGCCTATTCAATGCCAGGCAAGTTGTTCGTTTCCTCAGACAATTTCGGTTCTCGCCCCATACGATCTAAGTACGATTTAACAAACAATGTATGAAGCATAAAATGTTTTCTTCTCTCTGTATGAAAACAGGACACCCTGGACCAGGACCACGTGAAAGTGAAATAGAGGGTCTGACAGAAGAAACACTATGTTCTTCTTTTCGATTATTGGAAGATTCTTTTTGGTATGCGCGATACTTACTTATCAAGGTTTGTCCGTTAATATGGTAAGCCTTACATGCTTTTTTCATATACAGCCGACTGGAAGCAATGTCTATCAGAGTTTACATCAGAGTTTCTCTGGTATAGTTCTGATTGGTTCGGCCCTCTACCGTTTAACATATTTTCGTGGCATCTCTGGATCAAAAATATACAAAGGAGTTTAGCCAAAAATGAGTACTGCGTTGAAAACTAAAGAAATACGTGAAAAAACGGGTGGTCTAAAGCTACTCCTTGTTTTCGCATTTTTTAATTCTCAACTTATTACAAATTAACTTATAACTTCTCCGAAACGAGGATTTCCAAAAAGAAAGCATTATGAAATTTGTCATTAGAGTGTTAAATTATTTTTTTGGTTGCGATGAAGAAAATAAGAGAACCAAGGTACACTTCACAGGGTTCTTGGTAAACAGGATCAACAGGTGCAACAAACAAAAATAACACTGTGATTCAGATAAGAGGAGGTTACGCTGAATATACTTCGGTTATATCCAGCGACCTCAGCGGTACCTATTGTAATGATCAGGAATTCTATAGCACATCACGGAAAGTGCTAGGGTGCGCTGGTATCTAAAATGCTAGACAGGTGTAAAGTAACCTCCCAGGGTAAAAAATTACCTGTCTTATATATTGTATGAATATTTGGCCTTGAAGAAGCTATGTTTATTCATTTATTTATTTATTTATTTACAATAACTGCCCTACAGGTCTTGAGACCTAACTACAAGGCAGTGATTACACAAGTAATACGTAAACGAACAATTTTAAAGTAGCATCAAACGACAAAAATATATATATCAATTTAAATACAAATAAAACTTTAACTAAAATAATTAATTCTAACATTAAATGTATAATACACTGCTATGCTATCTACTTTCATATACAAAGGTGAACATACAAATCAAAAGAGAAAAAAGAAAGAAATGCCAAGGTCAATGTGCCAAAATCCGGCAGACAGTTCCTAGAGATGAGCTGAATATATTAAAGCTATTACTCTTGTTATAAATGTCGCACATGGAATATAGAGGCGAAAATTTGAGCACGTTAGTTCTAGGAGTTCTGAGATAAAAATACGTTAAAATTTCAGCAATTTATACGAGGGATACTTAAGTTTATCCTAACTAAAATATTAGGACAGTCAATAAAATTGTTAAGTATCTTAT
Source organism: Diaprepes abbreviatus (assembly GCA_034092305.1). Classification (NCBI taxonomy): domain Eukaryota; kingdom Metazoa; phylum Arthropoda; class Insecta; order Coleoptera; family Curculionidae; genus Diaprepes; species Diaprepes abbreviatus. The sequence continues at coordinate 27,227,343 of JASJET010000103.1, forward strand.
AAAGAATTGTTACTAAGAACAATTCCCGCCGAAGTGAAAGTCATAACATTACGCTTCTCCACGTTGAGCTGCAGATAATTTTCGGAACACCAATTGCTAACATGTTCCAGGTTCGATTGAAGCTCTATACAATCCTGTAAGCAATTTATTCTCTTATATAGCTTAATATCATCGGCATATCATAAAATATCTGTGTCAACAACAGAAACAATGTCATTAATAAAAATATTAAAAAATAAAGGTCCCAGTACTGATCTTTGCGGCACACCAGAACTTGAAATATATTTCACTGAGCGAGAACCGCGAATTTCAACATACTGAATACGATTATGGAGATATGATTTAAATAACTTTATTAGTGAATCTGAAAATCCAAATGATGACAATTTCTTAAGTAAGATGGAGTGGTCCAAATGATCAAATGCCTTTGTGAAGTCCAAATAAACAACATCCATCTGACAACCATGATTAATAGCCTCAGCTATATCCCGAGTCATAATCATGAGATTAGTTATCGTCGACCTACCCTTAAAGAAGCCATGTTGAGATGGAGTAATTAAATTTTTAGTTAATGAAAAAATAGAATCATGAAGTAAAAATTCAAATATTTCAGAAAAATTGCATATAATAGACACCGGTCTATAACTACAAACTTCAGATCTATCCCCTTTCTTAAAAACAGGACAAACCTTGGAAGATTTCCATATGGAAGGAAAACTGTTTAATTTTAAACACCTATTATACAGTATTTTAAGTGGTTTGGCTAGGACGAATCTGCAGTCTCGTATTAGAAAAGCTGGGATTAAATCCGGAACAGTAGTAAATTTAGGTTTAAGCTTCTTTATAGCATTAACTATTTCACATTCAGTGAAATCAGATACATGAACAATTGGAAAGATGGAATCTATGAAACATGAATCATCCACGGACACCGGACTGGCCGCATTTATCCCCCATAATTTGACAATCGCTCAAAAAAAGGTTCGTCTCAGCTGGTGCAAGGAAATTCTCAAAAAAAATTATAAGATCGTGATAGGTGACGAGTCTTAGATTTATGCATTTGAGCCCGAAAGTAAACAGCAGTCAAGGGTCTTTCATGATTAAACAAAACCAACAAAGGTGCTCTCGCTAGAAGCACTTCGAAGCAAATAGTCGCTTGTTTTTTCGGAAAAACTGGCCATGTCGCAACTGTGCCTTTAGGAAATTGTAGAAGGGCCAATTCTGAACGGTATACAACCATTTATTTGTCGAAAATCTTCGGTGAATTGAGGAAAACAAACTGGAGACGACGGATTATTCTCCACCGTGACAATGCGAGCTCTCACACATCAGCTCAAACAAATGACCTTTTGAGCACTCAAAATTTGGAATTGATGGGTGTCATACAGCTCTGATTTGGCACTGAATGATATTGGTGGTTAACGATTTTTTTTACATCCGAAGAGGCTATTGATTTATTCAAAAACCATATTTTGGAGATAAAATCTTTACATTGACAAAATGCTTTTCAAACTGGTTCAAACGCATGCAAAAGCGTATTAATCATCGTGGAGAATATTTTGAAAAATAAAACCATTTTCAATGATAAATATTTGTTTTTGTTCGCTATTCCCGCAATATAAACGACTACCTTCGTATTATTATGTTATAACAACTGCAATTTTCCTCATTGAAGGTGCTAGTTTTAAAACAAAATGTCCAACGTAACCGTTTCTAAACTTACTTATTTGCTGTCACTGAAAAAATACCAAGATATGCTGTGATATATTCCTATAAAAAACGCAGTGTCTTACCTGAGTATATTTTCACAGGAAAAGTCACCATCCAAATAATATAACAAAACGTTCATTCTTTGCTGCAGTCGAATACTTTCCGGTAAGTTGTTAGTAAGACGTAAAATAAATTGTTCCAACTGTGATTTAGTTACATTAGCTGTCCCTATTTGTTTAAGATTTTTATTCAATTGGGAAATGTTGGTACAGATGTCATTGCCGACTAGATCTATGACGTGTAACTAAAAGAAGGGGTAATCTTTATGTTATTATTCCGAATAAATTGGTAGTTTTGATTACTTAAAAGCTATACAGAGTGAAAAAAATCATGCAATAAACGTCTATATAATAGAGTGTCGAAAATCCGTTTTAAGGAAGTTGCGTTCCTTCAAGATCAAATAAATAACTGGTTTTTCTTTTACCGTACTTAGTTAGAACCGCAATTTTAATGAAATTGTGTGCACATTCGATAAAAATTATTTAGAATCTGAAGGCGTTATTACAAAATTGATTAACGGTGCATAAGTTTTGATGGGATAGGGGGTGTTTTGTATGACTTCTTTTTTAATTGTAATTCTAAACAAAATTTAAAAAGACTGGATAATTTTAGGTAAAAAGTTACTCGTCTTTTAAATCCATAGACCTAAATATTTTAGACTTATTTGATGTTGCGTGACAGCATTTGATCGTGGACTCCTGCAAACGAATTATTATGGTAACGTATGGCCGTTACGCCCACGATTTACTACTGTCCCATATTAGTTAGTAGCTATTCTATAACCCTATAAATATATCTCCGTGTGACATAGGTACTGTGGTAGTCTGGACTTGTCGGTTCTGGCAGTTTTAGTGCTAAACAATTACAGGTTATTAGGGCTTACTAATATCACAAACACAATTTCAAGACTCAGGAAAAGCTACTGTCTAACTGATCAGATCAGGTCTCTAATTTTGGAGCTCTAACATCAGTACGTCTGCGAGGTTATTCGCGTGAAGATTTTTATTAAATTAACTGAAATAAGTCTCTTAAAACACTTAAATCTATTGGTTCAAAATAAAAACGAAATTATTTACAATGAGAAACTTAAAACTAACTCGATATCTATTTCGAAAGTAACTCCTAAACTAAATACTCTTGTCGGTGATTATTTTAAGAACAATGTAATAAACTCACTTTTGCAAATAACAGATTTGAATAGCTTTCGAAAATATAAACCACGAAAAAAATAAACACACGAAAAACAGCTACTCAAATTGTTCAAGGAAAATTGTACTAAAGTCGTCTTTTTTCAGGGGTAGAATAAAACAGAATTTTCCCTCAACTTTCCCACAGATACATGAAAAATCAACAATGAAAACCTTCCCAAACATCCCGGATACACGCGTCGCGCAACTTTCTCTAGCAGATTTCAAAACGTACCGCCTCTAATGAATCACAAATCGTAACTAAAAATTAATACTTCTTAACCCCACCGATTTCCGTTGGTACCTATCTCGCGACTGTACAGCCCTGTAAGGTGAATTCCAATCCCGAAAGTTTCGGTCTTTTCGTCAGTAAAGAGCATTAGCCATTCTATATTGTATACTTAATTCCCAATTTGGCCTAAATTCTTAATTTAATAATATTTTTTTACAAAAGGGTTAATAAAAGTATTCTAGGTTTTCCCATAACAAAAAAAAATTATAACTGTAAAAAAATAATAATTTACTCCTTTTCTCCATTATGGAGGTATCTATCATTATACGAATTCTTTGTACATGTAATCAAACGAACATATTGCATTATAGCGATTTTATTTTATTATTCTTTTGTTTCCTATCAACGGGAAAGTTGTTAAATTTAACGAACATTCTATCGGTGTTTAGTCCATATGATGTTATATCCATTCCTTAATTAATATTTAAACCTTTTTATGATTTGACAAGGGTACAATTTCTTCGACATTTTTGTATATTTACATGAGATACAAGGCTTATGACCTTCATAAACTGGTAACGTTTATGAATCCAGAAAAACAGATAAACGACGTAAAAATAATAAAAAAAAATTGTAAATTGATTTATTTTTCTCTTGGATTTTAGGGTGGTAATATAAGATATATACTGTCTTAGTTCTCATGGTTGAAATCCATCTACAGTGTGATTATTTAATTCCTTCTTTTAGTCGAAAAACTTTACGACAATTCATGTTTGTTACATGACAGTCGAATGTCTTAATGTACGTAAACAAAAATTTATGTCAACAATGGGCTTTTGCTCTTTTAAAACAGTTAGAAGATGTGATTCCTTACTCAAATGTAATAGGCTTTAATTATGATGCAATTATGGTAAAAAAATGACACACTTAAGGCCCTATTAGATCATCCGACATTCAGTCATTCAGTTAGGATTTGAATTCAATGGGGTTTAATAGCGTTTAGGACAGTTGGGAACTTAATTAGGAGGATGGGTGTACTCAGTTAGGATGCTAATTAGGAAACGATTTAGTGTGGTCTTAATAACATTTAGGATACTTAGTCAATGTGCCGCGAAGGACACGGGCTAACTCAGTTGGCGGGTGTCGCGTGAAAATGCCAAATAAAGTAAAGGAAGTTGTATAAAAGTTCTAGATATTTATAAAGATATGCCATACTTATGGAACAAAAATTGTACAAATTATTTTAACATAAATATTAGATATGAGGTTGTTCGCCCAGCGCTTTCTTTTCATTTGTAATCTTTCAAATTTTCCCAACGAAAGGGGTGCAAGTTCACCCCCTTCCCGGCTTCCATGACCTGTAATTATAAACTTACAGCTAGGTAAGAATCAATATAAAATACCACATTTTTACTTACCCTTGAATTAATTTTTGTGGGATTCGTTAAATCCATGTTTTTACTAGTTATATGAAATGTAATTACACTGCTACATACGTTGGATAAATATTGCGAATTATTTTCTACAAAATTTTTCCGACCTTCACCTAAAATTGTTTAACAGACTCTTTTAACAAAGACTTTCAGTAAAAAAATCAACTAATTTTTACCTAGGAACAAACATTTAAGAGCTTCGAACTCATCACGAATTTTAATTTTTTTTGCATCCCGACATTTATAAAAATCTAGTGTATTAGGTAATTCTTTTAAAAGATCTACTGCATATGTATTGTATAATTCTAGATAAGATATCTGAATACACGTTTTCATATTGCTTGGTTGATTTTTTTTTAAGTCCAAAAGATCTTTCGCTATTCGTGGGGCTATACCAAATTCCTAAAAAAAGAATAACATCTTGGAAAATCATAGAAAATTAGGATTGCAAAATAGAACCAAAGATGATTTCATCTTACAGATGTGAGGAAAGGCGTTTCTGCCAAAACCAAATTTCGTTACCTTGCTTGCCTTGAAATATGCTATATTATACTGGGGAAAATTATTAAAATTATAAATAATACTGCCACAGATAATTTCATCTTATTAACCAGACAAAGCGTTCCCGTCAGAAGCCAATTTCTATTGGATTGAACCTAACTTTACTATGAACGTTTGGTCGTTTTATTTTCTATTCGTATTATATATTTTGTATGTGAAATTATAATATATAAAATATTTTTCTTAAAAATGGTATGTGTTTGCTGTAACTGCATGATGGAAACTGGAGAAAATATCGTTCTTTTTAAGTTCTCTAAAAATCCCTTCAGCTAAACATTTGAATTGTTAGAAATAATAAGAGCAAAAAAAGTGACGGGCCAGTTCAAATTAATCAAGTTTAACAAATGATTAACCCAAGGGCGGATCCAGCCTTTCTTTAGAGGTGGGAGCGATATCACGAGAGCAAAGCTGGAAATAACCCCCAATCCATTCGTACATGACAGTACACTATGACAAGTGAAAGCGAGTTGACAAAATTAATTCAGTGTGTTACAGGCCCAAGGTATCAAAATCATATAACCGGGTATCAACGAGATCCACTTTCCCAATGCAACAGGTAGGCGAATCTGTTTTTTAAGCTTTATTGTAAAAATATTTTTCTAGATTAGCGTTTCCCCAGTAGAGGTTCGCGAACCTCCAGGGGTTGGCGAGCTTTATTACGAGGGCCCTCGAAAAAATATTATAATGGCGGAATTTTAAATTAAACATTTCAACAGACAACAATCTGTAACTCGACGAATCGCTACGCCTCTACGAGCTGGAAACTTCTACTTCGGCAAACCAAGACTTTTCCGGAATGTGTACGAAAGAATGAAAATAACGTCGCCGATATAAAAACGCTGTAGTCACATAGAAGGAAGAGTAGCATCGAACTAAATCGTACGATGGGGTTAAGAACTTCGAGTGATTTTAATAAGATAAATTAGTTAATAGTTAATGCATAGTGTGTACATAAATATTACTACTATAAACTAGTTTAATGATTTTTTCTTGTGTAAATAAATTACAACAAATATCCAAGCTTTACACATACAAATCACATGTGCGCACGTCGAAAGTGAAAATAAATAACTATAACTCCGTAATGATATGATGGATCGTTGGTTAAAAACGGGTAGTTTTGTGAAGTCTGACGAAAAGTTGGACGAGCAATCAATTGTTTCTTCTACTGCAGTCCCTGATTTGGAATAAGTGACGTAAATAACGACCCCGCAGACCCAGCGGTAGAGGTGAGGGGGCGCAGCCAATCCAGGGGCGTCCTCAAGTCTCTTGATCAAATTTAGTAAATACAAAAGATCAAGAAGGGTACAAAATAGTAGGGAGCATTAAAAAATCTGCGGAGGGCCTATACTCTTAGTTATGTCACTGGTGGCAGTTGTGGTAAGCTACTGTCTCGGTAGACTAAAAGCTAAAAAAAAAAATAGGCGAACAGAATAAGAACAAAGGAAAAAAAAACAAAATATAACAGTGGCTATTTACAAATGGGTTTTTATTTTACCGGAGAGGAGTTAGAACCTAACCGTTTTGTGTACTGTGTAATGATATCCTGGCCAACAGCAGTTTAAACCATCTCTTCTTCGTAGACACCTTGAAACAAGACATCCGGATCACAAAGAAAAACCTATTGAGTACTTTAAAAGAAAATTGGAAGGTAATAAAGTCTGTACTTTTTTTCTAACAGATCTAAACGAAGATAGTAAAACGGCTCTCGAGGCATCATTTCGAGTTAGTTACAGAATTTTAAGATCTGGACAAGGACATACAGCGGCAGAAAATTTGATTGAATCGTGTGCTAAAGATATCAGGAAGTGGATGCTTGGAGTAAAAGCTACAAAGAAAATTGACATTGCGATGATGATTTAAAACAAATAAAACTGAATTATTGCATTATTCAACTTGATGAGTGAGTGAGTAGTATTAATTAACGACACATCAATCCATTGGATTTTTTAGTGACGGTACTTACAGTTTAACGTGGGTTCCGAACCACGGTCCTCGACACTCAACTAACCCCGAGTTTTCACTCTATGCCAGTTTCGTGTCTACCGACTATTGGGGCTCTAGCCACTAATGGTCTCTTTTTTAATAAATTACCGCGTACCGGGATCGAACTCGCGCTGGTCGTGGTCGTCCTTATCAGTGCTAGCACCTTAAACGGTTAGGCTAATCCCACATTTCAGCCTGACGAGTCGAGCGATGTAGCAAAAGCTACAATATTGCTTATCTATGTTAGATATATTTTTAAGAATTCCACTCAATGGCATGTAAGCGCATTTCTACAGCGGTATCCAATACTTTAAGCAACGCTGTAAAAATGTAAATTTTACAAAATCGCGTGCTACTCTCGTCTATTCCGTGCACTTTGTAAGGATTTTGGAAACCCCCCACTTTCTATACTACTTCTTATAGAAGTTATATGGCTTTCTCGTGGTAAGGCTTTAACCCGCTTGTTTGAACTGAAGCCTGGAGTTCAAGCCTTTCTTCTTGACCATCAATTTCATTTGTCCTACTGTGCATCCGATATTCTTTGACCGTAAAAACTTGCATACTTAGCTGACATTCTTTCTCAATTAGATGATCTAAATCTGTGCGAAGAGATGTATAATTTCATTTCCCTACATACAGGATGATGGACTACCGATGGGATCTTCACTATCACCGGTGGTCGCAAATATTTTCATGGAATGGTTCGAGACGTTTGCAATTGAATCCACAACTAAGAAACCAAAGTTATGGCTCAGATACGTAGACGATACTTTTATTATTTGGAGTGGAAATGACGAAGAACTTCGAAACTTCCTTTTTCATCTCAACAATATCAGCCCAACTATTAAACTCACCATGGAGAAAGAAGTAGAAAATAAATTACCATTCTTAGATGTCTTGGTTGAAAGAAATGGCAGACAAATTCGAACTTCGGTTTACAGAAAAGCCACGCACACAGGACAATACCTTAATTATTCATCTAATCACTCCAACAACACCAAACAAGGAATTATAAGAAATCTCGTAGATAGAGCCTTAACTCTCTGCAACTTCAACGAGAACTTGATGAAAGAGATAGATTATATTAAAAATGATCTGACAGTCAACGGATACCCAGTATATCTAGTGGAAGAATTTCTAGAACAACGCAGAAATAGGACAATATCGACAACAAATGAAGAACGAAAACCAGTTTTGAACATCCCCTATGTTAAAGGCATTTCAGAAAAAGTTAGAAGGATAGGAAAACGATAAAAAATCAACGTTGTTTTCAATTCAAAAAACTCTCCGAGAAGTCGGCTCACTAGGGTCAAACCAACAACACAAAGGGACATGAAGAACTGTGTATATCAGATACCATATGAATGTGGCAATTCCTACGTTGGCGAAACAAAGAGACCCCTTGACGTAAGGACCAAAGAACACCAAAAATGCCCATCTCGAGGAGAAACAGAAAAATCTGGTGCCGCCAACCATGCTTGGACTCATGGACAGCACATAAAATGGTCTGAAGTTAAAATACTAGACCAAGAACAACATTGGAGAAAACGGAAATTCAAAGAAGCCGCGGTTATACATCAGAACCCGAGTTGTTTTAGTAAACCATCTTTAAATATAAGAGAAGTGTGGAAACCAGTTTTTAATAATTGTTAACTAAAACTAAATGCAGCATAAAAAAATGGGATTTTGCCATAGTGGGCATGACTGCACCTATCTCAGTCACACTCCACTGCATTTGTTTTTAGTATAAATAGTCATGTAGCTAAGGGATTTATTTAGTTTCACTTGAAAACGGCTAGAGATAACTACTAGCCGAAACTTCGTGATATTCAACAAAAAATAAAGACAATGGAGGTCCAATAGATATCTACTACTTCGCAAGAAACATCACTGTCCATGACCTTTAAACAAACATTTAAATCTGTCTTTACAAGGCCCAGGTATCACCATTTTCAATGTGCACGATAGAATGGCCGCCATGCTAAAGAAGTTCAACTTTTAGATTCAATGTCTGCAGGTGAATGAGTACGAATGTTTTGGTTCTCTCAGCACCGTTTTATTACAAAATGAAATTCAACTTAACGAAAATATTAAAAGGGATATTAATGAACATCTCAAAACGACTTCAGTTAACGTTCAAGGACTATTTTTCTAATAAACCTATTATATCTGGATCGAAGAACTGGATAGGTAATCTTTTTTAAGGAGATATAACTTCGGATACTTCTTTAACTTCACTGGAAAAAAAGAAGCTTATCGACTTTTCCTTTGACAATTCCCTAAGAACTTTTTAAAGATATCTATGAGAAAAAGGATTTTCAATATACATTTACCTGAAATATAAGTACAGAAACAGGTTAAATGCAGAACCTGATCTCAGACATCGATCTAAATTTTGAATTTCTTGGTTCCACCAAACTGTCACAAATATCCCATTAAGGATATTTTTCAAGTCCTGTATTATTGTATTAATTTTGTATCAATTGTTTTTTATAGGTTAAGCTATCACTTTAGTTTTAATAATGTTTATCTGTAAATGTTTTACGATTATATTTTAGTTTTTCGTTATCAACTGTTATTCAATATGAAAAATACATTTTAATAACCCAATTTTACCGTCTCGTTTACTGTTCCCAACGACTAAACAGGGGGTTAGCCAATTTATATCGGTATTTAGAAGGGGTTCGCAAGAAGAAAAAGGTTAGGAACCGCTGCTCTACGTGACTGACAAAACATATAAGATATGAAGTTATTTAATAAAATTTTATATCACATTTGAGTAAAGTATCACAGTCCATACAGTTCTCTTAAATCATTCAGAACCTATAAATAACAATAAAAACAAAATTAACTAGTTTGTTAATACTTGAATGGAATCTATTTTTTGCTTTTAATTTAAAGAAATACGCTACTTCTTACAAAAAAAAAACAGTACTAACACCTATTTGGACTTTTATTTTTACTTTTTGCCAGTAGAGAACTATATCTTACAGTAATTCTTCTTAATTTTAATCATTATCGTCAAACTCATCGCGATAGTCTTCTAATTTTTAAATTTTTCTCAGTATAGGTCGCAAGATAAACAAGGTCACGAAAATTGGATCCCTCAACACCAAAGCTGTTGCATCTGTAAGATGATAAAATCTGTTACAGGACTACCATATCTTAAAGAGAAAACACAGCTTCTTAGATGCATTCAAATAATAAAAGTTTTTATTTGATAACCTACTAGTTTGTACAATTTTTTTGTAGTTATATGAAAAATCATAGTTTTGGTGGATCACTATCGAAAAATTTACCTCCTCGGAAAAATGTAAACCACCATTGGTAAATGTTTTTCCACTTCCTGTCTGGCCAAAACTGATAATAACGCCAGTGTAACCTCCAACGATGCTAAAAATATAATATTATTTTGATGTGCAATAACTGAAAAAAGCTAACAAAATTAAAAGAAAAAGAAAATGTCATTTTTTAGCGCACATTATAAATTTTTGGTTTTAAATTATTATTATTATTTGTGTTAACGATGGTGTATAATTTACAACAACCTCCTAAGCCGTATTCTTGACGGTGAAGTATCAGTGTTAGAAGTGAAAGTGATAGATAGCTTCATGTTCTTTTGAATACATATTTAGTTGCTATTTAGTTAAAGTGATCATGATTACTTCAAATTGATAAAATTGATAGTGACAATGACTCAAGAGAATGAGCGTTTATTGACGATAGCACAGATGGACAATAGCCATAATCTTTTGATTTATTATCACTTTCAGTTCTATCACATTTTATTTTGAAGTAATCCTAATTACTTCAACAAAGTGGCAAAGCCTACGACTAATATTCGAATACTTACACCTGTTACGGAACCGAGCCCTGCTAAACGGGAAAAAATATATCTCATGAGCTTTGTTCAAATATGAATTAAGTGATAAATACTGGTAATTATTAAATTCTTACTTATCTAATAAATCTTTGGTTACTTCATCATAGACGCTTTGTTGAGTAGCATTAAAAAAGACTCCATTTGTATCAAATTCCCAATAAGTAGGATCTTTTTTTAATATCTTCTTGGATAATTCTTGCAAATGTCTTATGTATATTTTGTTACATGTTGTATCTATTTTTATATATTCAAAATTTAATTTTTCTGTGGGATAGAATCTGAAAAAAATTCTTTTTTTGAAACTCATTTTTGTTGTCAACGTTAGTGACAAAGGTATTAAGTAATGTCGTAATAATAGCTGGTAATGCTGGTATATAGTTTAAAAGATATAAAGGTGGAAATAAGCAATCATCCTTTGATGGTTAAACAAACAACCATGGACTTAAAAGGGTAGTTCCAATGGGTGAATCCATCAATCGTTTTTCTTGACGGGTGAGCGGTCTGTCTCAGTTCTAATGAAATAGTAGCACCAAAAATAAAAAGAGGGGTCCACGTTAATAGTTTTTATGATATAGTCAAGTTATCAAATAAACTTAGAAAAAACTTGAGTGGTTCTAGTTTCTATAACTTTTATCAGTTGGTATCATGTAGGACCAAATTTCAGGACCGGATTTTAAATTTCCTTCGACATTTATATAAAAGTATTCCTCTTAAAGGTAGCGTAAAAGAGGGGTCCACGTTAATAGTTTTTATGATTTAAAAAGTTGATGCTGGTAGCCGTTACTATGTGGTAGTTAATCATCTTCGGGAAATGTTTAAAAGGAACTACTATGTTTTATACCACTAAATTTTTTAAGAAAACAGTGACTGCAGTTTCAACTCACAGAGTCATTTTCAAACTGAATTACAAAGGTAGACTAAGTATTCAATACAGAAACATGAGAATATTTAACAATAAATAAAAACTACAAAGGGGAGGTACTAAATTTTGGGAACTAATTATTATTTGGCGACAAAAATAACGGGAAAAACCCAAGTTCTGTCTGGTCATTAAGCAAATTTACATTTTTATTTCTACTATGTTTATATATTTCTAAAGATTCAAGAATATTTAACTTTTGGCCCTTTGTTGAATAATGTAATATGTCAGTGTTGCCCAAATCAGGAAAACTGTGGCTGTGTTCTAAGCAATGGTTGGCAAAGCTCGAGTCTGTTTTTTGTAGTCTATATGATCGGTGGCGTTCTGAAAAGCGAGTTTTAAAGCTTCTACCACTTTGTCCAATATACAAGCTATCACACTCTGAACATTTTAACTTATAAACTCCTGATTTATCAAATTTATTAATTTTATCTTTAGCATTGTAAAGGATAGTGGACAGATTGTGTTGAGATTTAAAGGTTATTTTTATGTTATGTTTGGAAAGAGTATTAGCTATGTTTTCTGATAGGGCACCACAGTATGACAAAAGATATATAAGATGAACTATTTTATCATTTTTTATTTTAGGATATATTGAATTAAAAGCTAGTTGTTTTTGTTTTTTAGTTATTAATTTCTTTATGGTTTGTCGGGAGAAATTGTTTGATACTGCAATCCGTTCAATGATATTTAGTTCCTCTTGAAGATCTTCTTCAGAGAGAGGCAAAGAGAATGCTCTATGTATCATTGAATTGTACGCAGCCATTTTGTGTTGTAAGGGGTGAAAAGAATCATTAGATATAGTATTACCTGTAAACGTTGGTTTTCTAAAAATTTTAAATTTACACTGATTATTGAGGTGAGATCAAGAAAATTTATTTTATGGTTATTTTCAGTTTCCAGAGTAAATTGAATTTTTGGATGGCAATTATTAATGAATTGTAAGAATTTTTGAAGCTGTCTAGTAGTGCCTTTAAAACATGCTAGAACATCATCTACATATCTGTACCAAAATTGAACATGGTTTTTGCTTAAAGGGGAATTAAGAATTTTGTTTTCTAAGTTTGACATGAAAATGTCTGCTAGGAGAGGGCTACGAGGAGAACCCATTGGTAGGCCTGAATTTTGTAAATAAAATTTGTTATTAAACTGGAAATAGGTTTGTGATAGGCAAAGTTCGAAAGAGGACAAGATTTCAGAAGTAACTATTGGATTTATATTTCGTTCCTGTAAGATTTCTTGGATGAGTATAAAACATTCATCTGTTGGAATATTAGAAAACATAAATTTCTCTATCATTGTTCAAGTTTCAGGTTTTCTTTCAAATTTAGTTGTCAGGACAGAACATCTTGCAATAAGAGGCTGGATATTTTGTGAATTCATACAATAAATAACTCATTGGATAGTTTCTGTAGTGGATTGGGATGGTGGCTTTTAGTCATATGACGTAGAGTTGTAATTTCCACCGTTTCAAGGTTTATCAGTGTTGGCTTTCTGCAATTACTGTATATAGGGGGCATATATTCCAATTGACGTCAGTATATTACTTTGTATATATGAGTTGATATCTTTTTTTTATATATTAGAATCCTAAAGTACTTGGCTCTTTGTACGCATTTTTATTTAACAGTTTCTAGAGTGTCAATTTAAGATAATTTTGTGGTCCAAATTTACAGCTAAATGTTTGACTGATGGCTTGATCTATATTTCTTGATTGTTAAGTAATAAATTTAATCCAGGCAATGTACAAATATTGTAATGGTTATCAATAATTTCACAACAATAACAACAACAACACTATTTTTTTTTACTTTTGACGATTAATTTGACGTATCAAAACTACTTTTTGCCTAAAATGGCGACAAAACATACAACGGACATTTTCGGTCTGACAGCTCAATTCAATCTGTTATCCATTTTATTTTTTGCGATCCGCGGGTTTTAGCACGTTCATATCTGGTAATATTGCCTTTTCAAGAATAAGGTTTTTACTGTTAAAAGTATGAAGTGACAGTTCAGGGCTAAAGGACTCAGGTCGAGAGCCCTTTGAGTTATTATGTACAAATGTAATAATTCAATAAAGAACATTAAGTAAGTAAAATTTTCTAATTTAGTAATATTATTCCCCAATATTTAAACAAAAATTTGGCTGAATAGCACTTACATAATAAGCTCAATATTAATTGTTACTCTCAAGTTATTGGGATTGATTTATAAGATATTAAAAAAACTATTTAAAAATTTATTTTTGATCATTCAATAAGCTCTTCGATAAAAATTCAATTTTTTGCTATGAAATTTTGCAGGAACATAACTTCAACACAACGCCAATAACTTCTAGGGGATCCTGACATCATATGTGTCGACAAGCACTTGATAAGTTTTTCACATGTTGTTTTTGCTTTAACTTCTATAGGTCATTGATCAATATACATACTGTATAAAACCTGAACTAACTTAGCTCATCCTTATTGTTCTAAGGAAACTATGTAGTTATACATAATACATGTTTTTGTGGTTAGGATATTTCGCTCCTAAATTAAAGTTTGCTAAATAGCCAGGGAAATGAGACTAACGCCAACCAAATTTCAGAATATTTCCACCAGTTTCAAGTTAATGCACCCTTTTGTAACATCACCAATCCTGTTAATTGTTAAAAACACCCTGTTCTTTGTTTAAGATACGATTTTAGAGCAAAAAGAATGATCTATTGAGTACTGAGTTTAGTGTAATAAGTGTAATTTTATGATCGTTTGTAATATCCGACAATATTGCATTTGGTTGCTGACGTTGCCAATAGTTGTTTACGATTGTTTTTTCTGCTCGATTTTTAGTTTTAGCGTTCTCTGCTATATTTTAACAAAATATTACAGTTGTATACAATATGTGCTATGATTTAAAATGTGAAAACGTATTTTGGCGGAAGGGACAAACAAAAAAAACTTCAGATTCGTATCCTACGATCCTAAAACAGGGGGTATGCAAAAAATCACCCTAAAATTAATTTTGCAATTACTTTATGTAATATATTTCCCTTGTCTTAATTTTCGACTCTCTTACCCTCTATTCTTTCTTCCACTGTCATCTTAAAATACAAAATATAAGTACTTATCAAAAACTAAATTTAACATTTCTCACTTCGATCCCTCTAGTGGATTTAATCACCAATAAATTTGTTTCAACATTGTTTATGGTCGTTTTGGGAGGGGATTTTTTGATGTTTGACAGAAAAATATTTTTATTGAATTTTGCTTGTCGAGATCTCTGCTGGGTATTTTTTAGTGTTAAAAATTATTACAAATGTGAATCTGTATATAATAAATATCAACAAAAATAATATTTAAAAACTTTTTATCTGTTAATATTGTTAGATACTATGTACCTATTAAAAACAACATAATAATTTAGGCAACCGGAACTTTTTCTTTATTGCCGGTTACTTTATTCTTGAATTGACGTACCGATTAACATGTTATATCTATAAAGAAATTTATTTATTTATTTATTAAGTACTTAACAGGTACAATTTACAAAGTAACATGATCCAATTACAAAGTAGTTCTACAAAATTTAAATCTAAAATTAAAATCTAACCTAAAATTAAATAGTTGATGAAATTTCAATAATTCTTTTTTTGAAAGAACGATTATTATTAGCATTGAAAATGTCTGCTTCAGACTGTAGTCTATTCTAAGAATAGAAAACCCTATATAATGGAGAATTAGAACGATTGTTACTTAAGGTACTCTAGATAAGTAAAATGTATTTGATTGCCTAATACCATAGATTGGTATCGAAAAATTCAGCTTATTTAAAAAACTGGAATCATCAACCGTACCATCCACTATCGTGAATAAATACAAAATATCCATCCTTTTTTCAAGTCTCATAAGACCATACTTCTGACACAGCCACGTGGCTGACATTATCAATTGACAAACGTGTTTCTTTATAATACATATATTTAACAATATTGTTTTGGATTTTTTCTAGCAGATGTTTGTAACATGGATAGTAAGGATTCCAAATAACACTTGCATACTCTAGTGTGCCATATACAAGTGACATATATAACCGTTTAATACAATTTGGATCGTTAAATTCACGTGTATGTCTTACTAAAAACCCATATACCTGCACGACCTTATTGGCAGTATGTATAATATGGTTATTAAATGTTAGTCCAGCATCAAAAGTCATACCAAGGTCCCCAAATTCTACAACTCGCGTTAGTTTCTCTCCCTTTATGTAGTATGTATGCAATATCGGTTTATTTTTCTGCGAATAGGTAATTACAGCACATTTAGAAGTATTAAAATATAGTCTGTTTTGTTCTGACCATGCAACTGCTCTGTTTAGGTCTAATTGTAACTGCAAGCAGTCATTAACAAAATTAATTCTGTAATAAATTTTCAAATCTTCTGCAAACAATAGATATGTTGTATTTTCTATTACTGCTGTTAAACTATTTATAAACATAATGAAAAGGAGGGGACCTAAATTGGAACCCTAATGATTGCCCGATACCGGACAAAATGACAATGATGAATACGCTTTCACAATAACTTGATGTTCTCTATCAGATAAGTAAGATTTAATCAACTGAAGCAAACCTTTTTGGAAGACAAATTCATATTGCAGCTTAGAAACTACAATCTTATGGGAAACCACATCAAAAGTCTTGGCGAAATCAGTGTAGATCGAGTCCACCTGAGCATGTTCATTCAAAGTTCCCGAAATGTCTTGGGTAATATTTATTAAATAAGATATTGTGGATCTGTTCGTCATGAAACCGTGCTGATGAATCAATATTTTAATTCTGACTGTGGCATAAATATTTTTATATATTATGCCTTCAAAAATTTTTGCCGAAACCGACAGAATTGCAATGGGGCGATAGTTTGTAACATCAGTTTTTTCCCCTATTAAAAGAAGTGTAACTTGATCAACATATATACTGTCATTAATTGTAGGTGCATCATCATTGTCACTCTTATACGCGCTACAAAATAAAAGAACATCTTTCCTAATATAAATAAAAATATTATCTCGTTGTTCAGCAATCAATACAATGTGCCTTAGTTCTAGGAATACGTCAATTCTACGGGGGAATTTGGAGATTTTTTTTTATCTCTGAACTGACTAAATGTCAACGAATTTCCCCGTAGAATTAACATATCGTCAAAACTACGGCTCGTATATATTCTGATTTATATTTGGAAGTATTGATAAATATTACGAGTCTTAAATTATTATGTAATTTTCAATTTGTATATAATATGTAACAATATTTACCCGATAAAAATAACTTTTTAAATAATCTTTTTGTTGATTTTAATAATCAAGTTTACATTTCTAGTAATTTTTAAGACTTAAAAATACTTAAAGAAGTCACGAAAAGCAAAAAACTAAAAGCAAAATGAAATAAAAAGAAGTGTCTGTCAAATTTCAAAAAAGCCACGCATCCACCGACCATAAATAACGACCAAATGTTGTTTAAATCTACAAGTATGATAGAAGCTTAATATACTGGCAAATTATGTGTTAGGATACTTTAAAATTATCATTCATACGAGTCAGATATTAAAAAGTTCCATTTGCAGAACCACACTTTTGATGCGACAAGTGAAATACTCCTTAATTCTTAAAATTCAAACAATTACTGATTGTTGAGTTTTCAAGAATCATCCAATAAATTACGAGGAAAAAATCCCACCAAAAATATCCAAGTGTTCTATATGTTTTCTGACAATATGTATTAGTCTGATCTGGGAACACTTATGCAAGGTGAAAATTCTTGATATTTTTTGGAAGTACTGAAACCTTGTAACGGTTTTAAAAATATTATAATAAATGCCACAGATTTTTCCTGTTATTTACGATACTGAATATCATAATCGGAAAATATTTAAATAAATAAAACGTATTCTGTAATTTATCTCATTTATTTAAATATATATTTCTGTATTATTTATTAAAGGAAATAAGATCTCTTGCAGTAATGCAGCTTTTACCTAGACTAATATATTATATAACACATTTTTAAATAACATAATAAAAAAAGTATTTAATACGCTTAATACAATACTGGAACATATATATTACTTCTTAAAAAACGATTAACTTGCAGACAACTAATTTTTACACAATGCTCACTATCAGGAGCTTTTCTTATATTTCCTTACCGGCCATATAATTGTTATATTCTATCTGAACTGATGCATACTTATCCTTAACCCGATTGTGTCTTTACCGATTTCGGAAACTTGACAAACATTGCACAAGGATCCTTTGTATTTGGGAATATATGATGTTCCACATAGAGGGCATTTTTCTTCAGGTTTTCCCCGGTATATGGGAGTGTAGGAGTAGCCACAGAGTGAAAAGGGGTTGTGCTCATCGTAATGGAGTTGTAGTTCGTCTACTGGGTTTGAATCACATGCCTAAAATAAAGTTATAAAAATATATAATTTGCCGTAGTGGCAATACGTTAGGGTTCCGAAGCAGTCGTTTTTCTTTTCTGTTTTATTCTTCCTGTTATAGAATTGTTATCAAAAAGTTCTGGATGATGTAACGTCTAAATTTATAAAACAAACTTATAATTAAACCTTTATTACATATAATCGGTGGTATTTTTGCAACGGGAAATGTGCCTTCCTATTTCAAGAACTCCGTTACACCCGTTCGTAAGGAGGATCTAAAGATATTAATAAGTAACTATAGGCTAATAAGTTTAATAAATAATTTTGCCAAATTGTTCAAAAAGCGTATTAGGAAAAGGATATTAGCATTTTACAAAAATATTATTGGAGAATCAGAATGGTTTTGTGCAGGGTAGCAGAACAGAAGATACTATGCATAGCTCGGTATCTGTGATTACAAGTAACGTACATTCTGAGAATAAATGTGCAGCTGGCTTTTTGGATTTGGGAAAGACGTGTGATACGGTCTCTCATGATAAGCTCCTCGATGTTCTAAGGGAACCTGGTAGAGGCTATTTCCTAGCTATTTCGAAAATAAACCACCTTGGTGGAAAATTTAAACAATATACAGTGTGTATCAAATTATGTGTTAAACTTACTTGTAAGATCTTCCTTGCCTGTTGGGCAACTTCAGGTCTTGGTCCTAAATCAAGCAATCTTTTTGCAAAGGAGGCGGCAGTCTTATAATTTTTCAGTTTAAAGTACATGTTCAAAGCTGTCCTGAGAGTCAATATCTGATGAACAGGTTGAAGTTTGCAGTGTGTGAAGTATGCTGCCAATTCACATTGTCGTTTTTGTTCTTCAACCGAACCTTAAATATTTATTTCATGTTATATAAAATAACATATTTTATAAGTGTAATTATTCAATCTGACGTCAAAGTTATTTTGATGATGTTAGACATATGAAACCTATTTAAAAGTTGATAACCATAACTAATTTGGTGTAAAAAATTGTAGAAACTTAATTTTTACCTTTTGGAAGAGTTTTTCTTAGAGTTTCCATCTGCAATCCACATATATATTCACTGCATATCCTTAACATTTGTTGTGCTTCAGCTATTTCTTGTTTACTATCGACAACTAGCAAAGTGACAGAGAGTAGTAGACTCTGGAATTTTTCTATGGCTTCCGTGAATTTTCCACCAGTGGTTAATTGGTAACCGACCTAAAATAAAAAGTGACATAAATTTTGTAGATCCATAGTAATTCTATTTTATGAAACAGATTATATTATTGCTAAAACCTGATACAGATTGATGCAAAGATTTATTTATACAAATTTTTACCTGCAGTTTAGCCACCAAATCATTTAATTTCACGCCAGTAGCAGGTAGACTATTTTTCATAGTGGCTTCCTTCCAATTTCTTAATGGATAAGTGAATGAAGGTGGCAAACTAGCCAAGTGTGTTGCCACCGTCCTCGAACTACTGTATAGATTTAAGAACGTGCTCTCGAACGGCTTGAAATTAACTACGCCCACTTGGTCATGTAGTAAACGACAAGCCGATTCGAATGAACCTGCCATGATATGATCGGCTGCTAATTGGGAAGATTTGGTCCAATTTAGTTTTGGTGAAGGTCCTGAAATAAGAAATATTTCGCTATTTATAAAAGCTGGCACTAGGGGACCTAGTTCTGGAGTTACAGATCTCAGAAATATCAGGCAAACTAAAAATTTATTTACATTATCAAAAATGTTTTCAATTAACATTTGTTTCACCCTAGCTTTAAAAATATTTTTAGGTAGATTCATAGTTCTGTCACTTAACATACTAAAAACCTTATTGACTAATATCCTGGACTACTTTGATAACTTTCAAGCTGCCAATAAACAGGAAGAAGATTACTCTTATGTCTTATCATAATTATTTGTCTTCATGGATTCGGAACATCTTCATTCTGTTTTACATTCAAGAGATTCTCTAAGATATATAAAGATGGAACTGAAAGGATGGTTAATGTTTCAAAAGTATGTTTGCAGATTTCTGTAAAACCAAGTGTCGCCAAAATTCTAATTGCTTTCCGTTGTAAAACAAATACGCGGTGCGTCTCTGCTAAGTAACGCCAAACAAGAATAGCATAGTATCCTTCTTCCATGGCATATGTATGTATGTGCGTAGAATTGGGGGCTGTACACTACGACCTGGTAGATATATTGTGCCCCCTACAGTTGCCAAGTCGTAAGAGTTACCATATCGGCTAGAGCAAGTCCTCCAGTCCTATTTCTCTGAAGAACCTGAGGATATTGGACGGCTTCAAGGGGGGTAGCTCCCCTTTTTCGATTTGGTGTGTTTCCAAGAACCGCATCCTAGGTTTTTCTAAAGCGCTGCACTTTGAGAGGAGATGAATAGAGGTTTCGTCCTCCTCCTCATAGAAACTACACTCTTCTCCTTCTACCAGTACGAGTTTCCTGAGGGGTCTTTTCAGGTGGCAATGCCCCGTCAGGATCCCTGTCAGAATTCCGAGTTGGTTTTTATTTAAGCTTGTGCATTTTTGGAATCTCTTCTGGTATAAGACAAATGTGAATGAAACAAAGAGTGGTACACTGAAGAACATCTGGAGGCCCACAGTCTCACAGGTTGTGTAGGACAAAAAAGTTATTTATTAACTGACCGCATAGATGATTTATGTGGTTTCCACATTGCAACCTAGTGTCTAGATATACTCCAAGAAACTTTATGTCATCATCTGCTGCATATGGTGTTCTCCTTAGAGAAAACAGCTTGCCTCGTCTTTCCTGGTTCGGAACCTATCTGTTGGCGCTGAACCACTGCTCAGCCCTATCCTGCGCACTCTCAGAATCCCAAGAGCTTCCCCAGAACATTCGCCGAGAAAGGCACCATCGAGTCCGTAAAGAATGTGTATCTTGCTGCTGGTTCTTGTACTGACAAATCGTTTATATATATATACGAGAAACAAGATAGCTCCCTGCACTGAGCCCTGTGGGATTCCCATATTAAGAACGCTCTTTGATGACGACATACCAGCAACTCTCACAAACTGGGCCCTGTTTATGAATGTAGCAGTGCGATGCTATTAGCGCAAAAATTGTAACTTCGCAATTTTTGTATAAGGATTTCATGATCCACACGGTCAAAGGCCTTGGTCAAGTCACAAAACAACAGTACATCCAATTCTAGTCTATGAAACGATTCCAGTATGCTGGAAACAAGATTTAAAATGTCCAATATGGTGTTTTTATTCCTTCTGAAACCAAAACTGAGAAATAATGATTTATTTCAAGAAAACTTACTATTTGAAATACCATACATTTTTCAATTATTTTGGGTATTATTGGAAACAAGAATATTGACCTATAAATTTGGAGTAGCTCTGCATCTTCATGTTTAAAAATGGCGTTATAATAAAAGTAAAACTTTTCTTTGCCTTTAGCATATTATAGCTAGGAATGCTATTGTATAATTAATAATAACAAATAATTCACACAAAAATACTAGGTTCTCACCTTGAGCAGGTAAATGGATATAACTATCAGAACTTTCAGTTGCTGGTGCTGGTCCCAAATCTGGAATCTCCAAATCCGCATCTTCAACATCCCATCCTGCTTCACCGCTCTCAGATACTCTTGGATCATTTGATTTTTCCTCTAAAGATAAAAAATGTTATTACTATAAATTATCCAGTGTTATTTTTGACTTGGTGACCTATATCCTCCTAATAAACAGGACAATGTAAATATATAGACGACAAAAATAATTTTGCAAAAATACTTATTTTACATAATGGTATGTATTAATTTCGCAGCCGATTAAAAGATGATAAAAATTATGAATACCTCCATCTCCCAAATCATCATCGTCATCTCCCCATCCGCCTTCTATTTCTTCAACGGCTTCTGAAGCAATTGGTTCTGCTACAAGTTTGCTTGAAGTAGACTGGGCAGCAGTATTCTCAAAATAGCTCTGAAAAAATGTTCTTATCTGATCAACAAAGTAAGCACAGCACATAATATAAATAAAACACCCTTGTCAGGTTATATGAATTTCCATGTTATAAAGTAGTGTTCTTAAGGCTCTATACTAAACTCACCAACAGAATTAACTAATATGTAAAAAGAGTACTGAATATTGAAAATTGGTTCATTTACCATGCTAAACTTGTACCACACATTGAATAAACACAAACTGACTATTAAAAAATTTGAGTTTGGTTATTCGAAAGAAAACAACAAACGCCTTAGGTTATACAAATTTTATTTTATAAAATTATTATCTTTATTATTCTAAACTGTGGTAGCAGTTTTCTCTTAGTACATCACTTAATTGGAAAGAACATTTAATTTTTTCACTGGACTGTTTATTGTTATAATTATTATTGATTGCATTTCGCGTCGTCAGCAATTTATTGCGAAAACATACCTTTATGATGAATGTACCTTCTTTGGAACTAACGGGAAGAGGTAGTACATAATCAACCAACAGAAGTTCGAATGTGAATCATTGCACATGTCAGAATTGTAGTACACTTTTCCATATTAAGGGAAAGGAAATCAATCCACAAACCGATTTAAATCAGACTGCACGGCTGAGCCATCGTCCGCGTTAGCTGAGAAGGACTTTAAGTTATGCGCGAAAACAGTTACTATTCATAAAACAAGATGTGGCGTTATTAATGAATAATAGAAATAATATTAGACCAATATGGAAAAGATGAGGCACCTTGGAGGTCATGGACACATCCGGGAAAGTGAACTCTGCACAACAACACGCTGATAGTGACGTAAGAGCTAATACAGCTTCTTCAATAGAAACCTGTGACACACACTGTCGAAGGTTATAGATGGAGCTGTACACATGGCGGCAATTTAAATCTCTTTAACTGAAGAAAGAAGGTAATTATTATGGCGAGATTAGCTGTCGCAGAGCAACCTTGATATAAATGATTTTTGTGTGGGGAGATGTTGTTTTTATAGGTGGAAAATATCTCATCATGCTAGATCTAAAAATTTTGGAACCGTAAAAATCACTGAAATTCATCTTTATTTGCCTTTTTGTGAACATCCTATCGAGACCCATGTGTAAACTACCAGGATCCATTTCTTAGAGGAGGCTGCTTCTTCTACCAATCTGCTTTGCTTGCCAAAAATATTTCAAGAGACAGGTTAGGTTTCAAGATCAGGGCTATGAGTAGTCTGTTTGCATGGGGAGTGATGGCGTCTCTCCATCATGCTTCCCCAGCCACATGGAGAGTTTCCAGTTCTAGATATGAGATGCCCTAAGCAACCGAAATGATAAACAGACATCAAGGTTTTGTTTTTTATGAATGAGTGGTGAGGTACGTTCATTAGGACCTCCTATGCCCTTGTGAGGGCAGTCCTGATCCCACTTATTATTCCCAAACAAGTTATTCCTTAAACTGTAAAACTGAATATGGCGTTTTGCCTTTGGTTGTACTAGGCCACCTTTTGAGTACAAACTCTACTAGGGGCAGCATGTAATGCATTACATGCTACCTTCAGTAGGATATGCCCGAAGAGGCCACCATAAAATAGCCGCGTAAATAATCAGAGGGTGGATCACCATAGTGTATATCCAATAGAGCACTTTCGTTTTCAATTCCGATATGCAACCAAAGGTTCACTTACATACAATATGATCATTTCAGCTCAGTCGTGAGTCCAGAGTTACTCCCAAATATTTCACTATTCCCTTGAATTGATGGTCCTTCCCGATAGTGAAATTATTTTAATGTAAAGATATAAGAATTTTCTAAATAGGTAGTGTACTCTAAGGGGAAAGATTTAAAACATTTTAAACTTACCCTGCTGACGGTTAATAATGGCCAATTGCTCTCAGCCTGCTGAATCGGTGGTGGCGGTTTTAAAAACTTAGCGTTAGGATCAACATCGGGCAATTTTTTAACATCGCCTATCCGCTCTTTCAATTGTTCAGCTTCTTCCGTCATGCCGTGAGTAGCTGCTGTCAAATATGCTAACGGCAACTGGTTGGTGGCTTTTAAAACATTAACCCGTTCTTCCAAGTCGCCTATATAATATATAAAAAAAAATTATGTACACATGTATATATATATATATATATATATATATATATATATATATATATATATATATATATATATATATATATATATATATATATATATATATTGGTTTTACCGCTTATACAATCCCAACTCGTTACATACTTATTACGAACACAAGCCAAATGAACGTTCTCAAGCCCGGGCTTGGGGCTTGAAAACGTTCCTTTTGCCAGCGTAATCCGGAGAGTCATAAGATGCTAGGGACAAAATATTAGCTGGGCCTAAAATTGTGGTAGAATATCGAATTATATATTGATTTAATTCCGAAATTTATCGTGTAGAGGACGCTAGCGTCTGATCCGTATATAGTATGTAATTCGATTCGTTAGATCAACGTTCACAAGCCCCTAAAATTGGCAACCACGCAGTTTGTATAACAATCAATATATCTGTTGGTTTTACTGACTTTGTTAGACCAATTGTACTTTACCGACGGTCATAGACTAACTAGAATGATAATACTAAACCATATCAATCATACAAATTATTTCTCCATTTTAATGTTCTGAGAAAGAATGGAAAGTAACATTTTTACTTTCGAAAATAATTCTCAAAATTATTTTTATTTGCAAAGTACAAAGAATATTATTATTACATGGTTAGTCTAAAACTTCCATGAAACGTTTTTAAAAAATAAGATTTTTGTCAATTTACAAAAAATAGAGGAAGAGGTGGCCATTTTTTCTATATAATATTATTGATATTAAAGAAAAAAGTTATTATGTTTAAAGATTACTGTTATCTAATTATGGAAATTGGTATACTTATTTACCATAATTAGTCTTTCATAAAATTTAATGACGATGTATCTACTGGAGCTAGCGAGTTTTTTGTGTCCCATGTGCATCAGTGTAAAAGTGTATTGTTATGGTTATTATGATCACTCTTAACCTGAAAAATCAATGCTACTAATGCACATTCAGTCTAATTAATGACAAAAAACCGCTGCCAATCCGTTGACAGTTCAAAGTACTGCTGCCCGATACATGTAAAAAGAGTTGAACACCGAGCTCATTCCCTTAAATTTAAAATTTATACCAGGCGAAGTTTCAGCATGATGCAGATAAATATTTTGGTATTTTTTTACATACTCTCGACCCCACTTTTCATTGTTGAACTAGGTGTGCAGTACGGACTTTTCGTAATAAAATAGACAACTAAATATACTTTCACGCTAATGCAAATTGAAAAAAACTGTCGATAACTCCCGGGCTGCGATTCTATAAAAGTATAGAGAAAGAGAATGTCATAATAAGGATCTTCCATTTTTGTTCAGTCTGTAGTAACACATAAGTATGTCACTGCTCTAAAAGAGATAAGGAAAGGGAATGTCAAAACATATGCTTACAGAATCGGGCCTCCGGTCTAATTGAATTTTTAAGCGACCATATGGAAATTTGTTAATGCAAAATAATTTCTTTAAAATTTTTGTCTATTTGTTTCTACTACTGCCACATGACATTAAACCCACTTAGATGAGACTTTCGTAGTTTAAAAGCCTATAATAAGACTCTAAATCGTGGTCCTATGAAGGCTAAAGGGGAGCATTAAAAGAAAATACTTTTTTAACCGACTTTTAAAAGAATGAAGTTCTCAATTCGTCGCGGATGTATGTTTATTTTTATGTATGTACACCGATTTCTCGGGAACGGCTGCACGGATTTGAATGAAATTTTTTGCGTTATGTTCAGGAAGTTGCTGCGATGATCCCATACTTTTTTAGATGAAATTGGTGCAGTAAAATCCAAGATGACGCTTACAATATGGCGGCCAAAAAAATTAATTTTGTCCGATATTCTCCAAAATTGGTATGGAGAAATTTTCGGGATTATACCCAATGAATCTGAAATTATTTTTAAAAAATTCAGAATGGCGGATCTAATATGGCGGACAAAAAAAATTAATTTTGTGCGAATTTCTCCAAAATTGGAATGGGGGAGTTTTCGCGGTCGTTCATAACGAATTCAAAATATTTTTATAAAATTCAATATGGCGGATCCAATATAGCGGACAAAAAATCAATTTTGTCCAATTTTCTCCAAAATTGATACGAGGGAGTTTTCGGGGTCGCACATGATGAATCTAAAATTATTTTTTAAAAATTCAATATGGCGGATTCAATATGGCCGACCAAAATTTTTATTTTGTCCGATTTTTTCCAAAATTGGTATGGGGGTTTTCGAAGTCGCACATAACGAATTTAAAATATTTTTAAAAAATTCTATATGGCGGATCCAATAAGGCCGACAAAAAATCAATTTTGTCCCATTTTCTTCAAAATTGGTACATAGGAGTTTTCGGAGTCGTACATGACGAATCTAAAATTATTTAAAAAAAATGCGATATGGCGTATCCAATATGGTGGATAAAAAATTAATTTTGTCCGATTTTTCTCAAAATTGATATGGGGGAGTTTTTGGGATAGCACATTACGAATCTGATATTATTTAAAAAAAATATGGCGGATCTAAGATGGTGGATTTAAGATTCTACATCTCTTGATTTTGTCTAAAGTCAGTATTGGTGGATATTTGTTAGTGTTAATTACGAAGTTAAAATACTTTTTGAACAACTCAATCTGACGGATTCAATATAGTGTCCTAAAAATTTTACATTTTTCGACTTTTTCCAAAACTGGTATAGAGGGTTCTTGAGGGTGTAAATTAGGAATTTAATAGTATTTTTCAGGATTCAATATGGCGAACTGAAAATTTTACATTTTTCGATTTTGTTCAAATGTGGAACTGAATCGTTTTTGAGGATATAAATAGCGACTATAAAATTATTTTAAGAAATCTAATATGTTAGATGCAATATGACCGTTTAAAAATTTTAAATTTCTGGATTTCATCTAAAATTGGTACTAGGGGGCTTTGATTTAGATTAGATTAAGACGTTAAAATTATTTTTTTGAAATTCAATATGGCGGATCCAATATAATGGGTTGAAAATTTTACCTTATTCACATTTTTTCACATTTGATATTAGGGCGTCGGGGGGTGGTGTATTACTAATATGAGGTTAATTTTTTACAACTATTTGGTTGATAAGATACAATATGAAGGAATAAAAATTTTACAATTTCCGGTTTTATCTAGAATTGATATTGCGGTGTTCTTGGGGCGTGTACAAACTCAATATGCAATATAAAATATATTGAGCTAAGTAATTTACGTCTCAAATTCTTTAAATATCGATATTGAAAGGTTTTAGGGCCTATATTACCAATCTAAAATTAATTTGAAATTTAAGATAGTGGATTTACTATGGCAGACTAAATATTTGTTTGATACAATTTCATTGGTATTTGGAGAACTCTAAGAATCAAAGAATTTTTAGTGGTTCATTTTAGGGTGATTTACAATTCTGGATAAAATGGATACTTTTTTGCCACCTTGGAGTGATTGCGAGGTACACTAATCTCGATTAGCACTTAGTTCAAATAATTTATGAATATCATAATGAATTCAAAACTAAAAATCGAAAAATAAAATTTTTATAAAAAAATTGAACCGACTTCTAAAAGTGCGCTAAAAAGTGAAAAATAACTTGAAATTTTTATAATAAATTGAAATTTTTGAAGTCGGCGCGAAATTATTTCTAAATGAAATAAATAACTACTAATATATACAAATTATGGTAAGAAACCAATTACAAATAAAGTATTTTTAATATGTTTATGCGAATCACATTTTGTCAGGTATTAGTTTGGCGCCGACTTCAAAAATTTCAATTTCATATAAAAATTTCTAGGTATTTTTCCCGTTTTAGCGCATTTTAGAAGTCGGTTAAATTTTTTTATAAAAATTTTATTTAGCATTGAAATGTCACGTCGATGAATCGAATTCAATTTCCTGCTTGTTTTTTTGGCTGTTATTATTATTCTTTTTATATGAGGTTGAAATATTGAATTTATTTTTTTAATTAAAAAAGATTTAAAATTAATTATTAAACAAAACACGTCAAAATATTTTTTATCTTTTCGGAAAATGCTTCATTGCCAAGAGATTTGCAATTTTATGCAAAAAAATTACGAAATTCATTATTTTTGGAAATTTGAACCTTCAACATCAACAGAGATTTTTTTGATATGAGCAAGTGGAGTTTGTAACGCTGAAAGTGGAGCTCAAAAGTATAGCGTTTCAGACGTGTTGCGTGAGCGTAAACACAAGATGGTGGTTGCGGCCGCACAGACGCGCGCTATGAGGGCATATTTCACCTTTTGAATTATTTTATTTCAAGTCGACGATTTCTATTTACTATGATATTACTTTATTGAAACTAATATATAATCTGTCATTTTATTTATTGTCTAAAGATAGCGCTCTATTTTATATTATTCATTGTTTTCACCTCCAATAATATGATTATTTTCATCAATAACCCGATTTGTCGGGTAAAAATCGTCGTCTTCCAGAAATGTTATTTAACATTCATACAATTCTGTGATAAACGTGCATATTCTGCGCAGCATTCTAAATTCGAGGATACACAGATACAATTTTGTGTACATTTTCCAGTGTATTTTGTTTTTCAACGCGATATTGTATCTTAATTTTTTTGTACATTCACAACAGTCTTTAAAGTTATTCTAAGAGTCATATTTTTGATAAATACACACAAGGTATTAAGTCCATCCCTGCATGTAAATTAGAAAATCTATTCAGTTGATTATCTGCTAGTTTATTTAAAACTTTGTACATCTTTTTTCCAACGTCGTATATGAAACTTACTCTATCACAGCATTGATTATTAAAATACTGCCACACTGAATTTTTCCAATATCGTTTGCAATAGTATGTACGAGAATAAATCGAGAAAACATTTCCAGTATTAAACCATAAAAGAAATTCCTTTAAGAATCCATGATAAGATAAACACATCTGTGTCTGAGGATTTAACAATAATTTTAAACTTTTTATTGGAATCCAGCTATTGTAACTGACAGGCATAAAATACAATCTTAGTATCTGCCTCTGTATGATCACACAAGAAATATGCATCGAAATATTGATCATATTCCATAACAACATATGCTCAAATGCTCCAGAAATGATCAACTTATTCTGTATTGGTAACCGAATAATTTTTTTATATAATTTTCAATAAATTCCACTAAATTTGATTTACTTGTATCATTACTGCAGATTTTTTTTAAAATTTCGTGTAGATTGACCGCCAATAATTATATATTCTTTGTTTTCGCTATCATTTCCATACCTCCGAATTCGTTCTAACTGTTCTGAATTAACCGTTGTGCTATCGTATCGACATAAATCAAGTGAATTTCATCTACTCGATCAAATCTGCGTAATAATCGATTCATAATTTATAATGGTTAAATCACCATGCATATACATCGATTTTTCCTTCATACATTGTAACTCGGTCATGTCATCAATTATCAAAATGGTGTAATTCAGACCCGTTTTAATTCAGTATCAGAATAACTACCTAAGACCTTTGTAGTCATAGTTCATCTTGAAGTAGCAGGTTCTTTTTGAGTCACTTCTATGATTCCAGTCTCGGATTTAATATCTTTGATTACTGTCATTTCAGTTGTTATATCTGAGAATAACCCTGAAATGCTTCATTAGTCAAATTAACCCTAAGGTCTCCCTTTTAAAACTTTTTTTTGGTAGCATAAGGAGAATTTCAAAGCACAAAAAGTTTCACATCGTAATTCGGTTTATCGCAAACAAAAAAAAAAAAGAAGCATGGATAAGTGAGTGGAAACGTATCTGCTCTATCGGCTCGAATAACTCCAAAAGAATTGAATGCTCTTAATAAATTCAAACCAAAATTGAAAATTTTCAGATTCTTCATTTTTCGTTTCTATATTTGTGAAATAATGGTTTATATCGAAAGAAAGTTTTTCCAAATCATATTTCTTATATGTACCCGTTCAATAACTATCTGAAAACATTTCGATATTTTTTAGCAAAACCGCTAGAGCTTCTATTTTATTATTTTTTCAGTTGATCAAAAAAATGTTCTATCAATAACTGCATTAGCCTTTCATATATTAAAATTAATTCTCGAATGGCCCCATGAAATGCCCCTCCAACATTCTCTCTGCGGTAATTCCAGCAAGAACTTTAGATTTAGCTAGCATATCTCTTATACCACAACTTCCCCAAATTTTGCTGAGGCATTAAATTGCACAGCAAACAGTATGAAAAGCGCCTGAATAAGTAACATTTTTAAATCCATCATTCATATCAAATTTAACTAGCTGAATTAATCTATACAACTGTTGCTTAAACGTTTGAATACAGTATTTTTGACCGCAAGCTTCCGTTCAATTATACTATATATTGTATTAAAATCACTTGTTTTTTTATTGAAAGATTGTAAATACTGAGCAATAGTGACTGTATTTTTTATTTCTTCAAAGTGAGTGTTAGAGGCTATCCAATTCGGTACTATTGTTTTTTTTTTCATTCTTAAATAGGTTTCTCGCGCAAATGATCTGAATAGCACACATACATAAACATCCTTACAATTGAGCAGAATCGATTTTACACAAGATTTTGCATCAACAAAATCTAGAATACAGGTACATAGGTTTAATTTGTTGTGCATGTGATTAATTTTATGATTTTGGTAACTGAATACCCTAAGTCTATATGTATATTATTATAGGAAAGTTAATTCGAAATGTCATACTATGCTACCCTTAGATATAAAAATTTTTAGTTTTCATTTTTGCACACAATTTTAAAATAAAAAAATTTTAAACTATGAAATTACACTTCTATAGAAAGATCAATTTTATGGTTGCTGAAGAATAAAATCAGTTTCAGTTGGAAAATAGAGAAAAGTGCAATGATTTTAAAATGTCACGCATTAAAAATATCAGGTTACGAGAACGATTTAGAAATTCCCACAAACTATTTGAAAACGTCCACAAACTATGTGAATATGTCCAGAAACTATCTGGATTTTTACCAGAACTAAGTTAATACTTAAAAAATAAATTATTGACCTACCGTCACTTCCTATCAATCCGCAAATTGCTATTCTCGGACCTAAATTAAAAACCAGGACGGAAACTTTTAAAAATATGTAATTTAAAAAATTAAGGTTTTGTGTTTATATTTAAAAATTCATTTCATTTTCTTAGGCTGTATTCCCCACATTGGTACATTTGTCTTATATGTAGCATTTACCTTTAAAATTAAAGTCCTTACTTGATGGTGTTTTTTTATTTAATTATTATAAATTAAGCTAGATGCCAAAATATCGTCATCTTAACTAATACAGAATTGTACTCTCTACAAAGGCGAAGTTATGAAACTGTTAGTTTTAATTTAAAAATTTAGATAAAATGCTATAAAATTTTTATAAAAAATTGAACCGAGTTCTCAAACCGACGCTAAAAAGTGAAAAATAACTATAAATTTTTATATGAAATGTCGGCGCCAAACTAATGCCTGATAAAATGTGATTCGCATAAACAGATAATTATTATTTGTAATTGCTTTCTTACTATAATTTGTATATATTAGTAGTTATTTATTTCATTTAGAAACAATTTGGCGCCGACTTCAAAAATTTCAATTTCATATAAGAATTTATAGTTTTTTTCACTTTTTACCGCACTTTTAGAAGTCGGTTCAATTTTTTTTATAAAAATTTTATTTTACGATTTTTAGATTTGAATTCATTATGACATCCATAAATTATTTGAACTAAGTACTAATCGAAATTAATGTACTTCGTAATAAGGTGGCAAAAAAGTACCCATTTTATCCAAAGTTGTAAATCACCCTAAAATAAACCACTAAAAATTCTTTAATTCTTAGAGTTCTCCAAATACCAGTGAAATTGCTTCAAACAAATAATTAATCTGTCATAGTAAATTCGTTACCTTAAATTTCAAGTTAATTTTAGATTGGTAATATAGGCCCCCAAAATTTCCCAATATCGATATTTGCAGAACTTGAGACGTAAACCCCGTAATAACAGATCAAATGCGAATAAGGTAAAATTTTCAACCCACCATATTGGATCCGCTATAATGAATTTCAAAAAAGTAATTTTAACATCTTAATCTAATCTAAATTTAAACCCTTCAAGCCCACTAGTACCAATTTTGGATGAAATCCAGAAATTTAAAATTTCTAGATCATCATATTCCATCTGACATATTAAATTTCCTTAAAATAATTTTATATTTGCTATTTACATCCTTAAAAACGATTTAGTCCCACCTTTGAATAAAATCGAAAAATGTGAAATTTTTATTCTCCTATATTGGATTCGCCATATTGAATCTTAAAAAATACTTTTAAATTCATAATTTACATCCTCAAGAACCCTCTATATCAGTTTTGAAGAAAATCGGAAAATGTAAAATTTTTAGGACACCATATTGAATTTGTCAGATTGAGTTTTTCAAAAAATATTTTAAATTCTCAACAAAAATCCCCCAATATTGATTTTAGACAAAATCGAGAGATGTAGAATTAATCCGCCATCTTGGATCCGCCATATTTAGTTTTTTAAAATAATTTCAGATTCGTAATGTGCGATCCCAAAAACTCTCCCATATCAATTTTGAAAAAAATCGGACAAAATTGATTTTTTCGTCCGCCATATAGAATTTTTTCAAAATACTTTTAGATTCGTTATGTGCGACCCCGAAAACTCCCCCGTGCCAATTTTGGAGAAAATCAGAAAAAATTAATTTTTTTGTCCTCTATATTGGATCCGCCATATTGAATTTTTTGAAAATATTTTGGATTCGTTATGTGCGATCCCGAATACTCCCCTATAACAATTTTGGAGAACATTAGAAAAAAATAAATTTTTTTATCCGCCATATTGAATTTTTTAAAAATAATTTCGGATTCGTTGGGTACAACCCCGAAAATTCCCCTATTCCAATTTTGGAGAAAATCTGACAAAATTAATTTTTTTGGCCGCCATCTTGGATTTTACTGTACCAATTTCATCCAAAAAAATTTGGGACCACTGCAGCAACTTCGTGAACATAACGTAAAAAATTTCATTCAAATCGGTTCTGCCGTTCCGGAGTAATCGGTGTACATACATAAAAAAAAGACATATATAGTCGACGAATTGAAAACCTCTTTCTTTTAGAAGTCGGTTAAAAATGTAAAAATACTAATCAAAATGACCAGATTTAAAGAGAAAGGAATATTTCTACAGAAATGATTTTATATCGTTATTCTTTGCTGTTTATTATTTACATCGCGAAAAAACGGCAACACTGGCGGGTCTGAATCACTGCTAAAATGATACAAATTTGATATACTGGGCTTCAGTTCGAGATAATTTGCAATTGGCTCGTGAAGGTGGCTAATATAACACGAAATTTTTTTTTTTCAAATTTGCTTACCCCTCTCAATGGTAATTGGTTTCATGAATAAAAATAATCATACAACGCATAATTATTTGCTTCTAATATAATTGTTTCTGGGTGGTCTATGGTGGTCTGTAAAGTGAAATTGGTCTGACAACGACGTAAAAACCTGTATATATATATATATATATATATATATATATATATATATATATATATATATATATATATACATTGACTGTCGAGATTTTTTTATGTAAGAATCATTAATAAAAAGGGACTATTTTTATTTCTCAAAATATAACACTCTGAAGAACGCGCGATCATCCGTTGGAATACTTTAAACATTTAATAAATACTGAAATATTTAATAAATAATAATAACAGGTACTCTTCAATATCACGCATTTTACCAATGACTAAAGATACATTACTACTGAAGAAAGTTTCTTCTGCTACAGAACCTAGAACTTCATTCTAAAAGCAAAAAAAGCAAGTGAGATAGAAAGATAATTTAATAAAAAAAGCACTTAGATGTAAGAAGTGGAAAATGATCTATTATTAGTATTAGTTCTTGTAATTTATGATGATTACTAAATTTACTATATACGCACAATTTTTCTATAGTATATTACAAATATTGCATTATT
Source organism: Diaprepes abbreviatus (assembly GCA_034092305.1). Taxonomy (NCBI): domain Eukaryota; kingdom Metazoa; phylum Arthropoda; class Insecta; order Coleoptera; family Curculionidae; genus Diaprepes; species Diaprepes abbreviatus. Next base: position 27,261,843 of record JASJET010000103.1, read on the forward strand.
ATTCGAAACTTTAACCCAGGTAACAAGAAGAATAAAAATAAGCAAATAACAACATTTATAAAAAATTCCGAGTTCAAAAAAGCATTAACACCACCTACTTTTATCATGGCCAATAATGAAGACAATACTTCTGATCTTATACTGTTCATAAAGAATATTGAAAATAACATCACCTCTATTCACACTGTTGATTTGGGAGCCGATCATTTGGGTTTCCATATAGAGTTCGACATGCAATTACAGACTCCAGACACATCTGATGACTTATGGACAAATTTTAAAAAAATATGATGTCTCCAAAGTGTCTAAATATATAAATTCATATATAACATAAAACAAAACTATCGATATAACAAGAATCGAAAAATTCAATGAAGCCCTTGCACTTTCAATCGAAAAATTTTCTCCCAAATACAAACCAAAATACTTCCTTCACCAGTTTCCTCCACTTATTATTCAATTAATAAAAAATAAAAGAAAAATGCTCAGGGAATGTCAGTCCAATCCAAACCCGGATTTTAAAAGAAACATCAACGCATAAAATAAAAATATACAAAAACTGACACAACAATTTAGAGAACACAGATGGATTAAAACATGTAATGAAATAAATGAGAAACATGGAAAGACATACTGGTAGCAAATAAACAAACTTACCAAATATAAATCAAAACACAGCATACCGAACATAACGGAAGACGACCAAATATTTGAAGAGACACTGAGAAGACCGAATTATTTGCAAAACACTTCAAGAAAACCTTCACTGACGATAACGACCTTAACTACGATACAAACAACTATATCATGGTCAATATATCTGAGCAGATCAATCACACTGCTACCAGTCTTGGGAAAAAACTTCGAAAAAATCGTAAAAAAGCGTCTGCAAGACTCAGTAGGAGGACATATTCCTCAATACTAGTTTGGATTTAGGGAAAACACTTCTACATTACACCCACTTACGATATTTGTTTCCAACGTACAAGCCGCCAAACTAGGAGGAAATAGAAGCTCTGCTTTAATGTTGGATATCAATAAGGCCTTTGATAGTGTGTGGCACAAGGGCTTATGATTCAAGCTGTTTAAAACGAATTGTCCAAAAGAACTTATTTTGATAGTAAAGGAATTTTTATTTAATAGAACGCTGCAAGTTAAAGTAAACAATTCAATATCCAAACAGTTTAAATCCGAACAAGGAGTTCCGCAAGGTTCGACATTGTTACCTTTTTTATACAATTTATATTGTCATGATATACACCAACACGATTTACAGGAACCAATGTTTGAGGGATATATATATATATATATATATATATATATATATATATATATATATATATATATATATATATATATATATATATTGCAATATGCAGACGACACTGTCCTGATCGCTCAGGGAAAGACACTACAATTAACACAAGCCTCCTTACAAGAAATAACAAATAGAACAAATGAATGGTTTAAATTGTGGAGACTAAAGGCCAAAGTAAACAAATGCCAATTAATCATATTCAACACTAATTACCAAAATATAAACACAACTATATCACTTAACAATCAAATTATAGAAGCAAAACCATCAGTAAAATATCTTGGCATTATTATGGACCACAAATTAAACTTAAATGTGCACACAAAAGCCGTAAAACAAAAATGCATCCAAAGAGCTAAACACTTCCAAAGCCTTACTTACAAAAGTGATGGAATATCCACGACAACGACAGCGTATATTTACAAGGCTGTATGTCAACCATCAGCTTTGAAAAATTTAGAAGTGGCCGAAACCATTGCACTCCGAGCGATCATGAAAATGAGACACCCTGATAACCCTTTACATAATCCCTTAAACAATATGCTATTAAAAATAACCAAAGTACAATCAATATCTGAACGACTCAATATACTTTCCACAAAATTTGCACAAAAACCACAATGATAATTATTCAGAATATGTATATGAGGATAGAGCCAAACCGGAGAAGAGCCAGAAAATTTCTAATTCGCACGCTATTGGAGGAACTTACTACCTTATTACAATGCTGTTGGACTTTTTTTTGTTCCTTTTTTCTTTGTGAATGTCCTGCTTGTTTGGAAGTAAATGTTTATTATTAGAATGTAAATATTCACGGGCTGAAGAACGTCGGTCGATGGCCTGTTGACGGCATATATATTGTAATGTGTTGCCAATAAAGCACAATAAATAAACAAATAAATTCTATAGTATATAAAATATATATACGTTCAACCAAAATATGTTTCAATGACCATAACTTAAGTGGTATAATGAAGTCGGCGTGGTTCGCATCTATTATATTTCGAAAAAATAAAGAAGACATTTAAATGATATTAAAAATGACCATTCCCGAGAAAAATGCAAAATAAATTTTTCTTCCAAATTTTCAAAAATGGGATCGTTTCGGAAAATAAAATCAATTATGCTAAAAATCTTTTCTTAGTTTTTTGGTTTTTTTATTGTGATGACAAGTGAGCTATTTTGAGTCTAAATGTGAGTTTAGAACAGTGTACTTAAGAAGATAGTTAATTTTTTCAGATATCTCTGATCAAATAGTCATAATATTCTTAACAAGTGTGGAGTTTTTATATAAAGTGGAATAAATTTAATGCTTTGTTAAAAAATAAAAAAATTTCTAGTAAGAAAATCAGTTTTTATGTTTATCTTCCTGATTTCATTTGAAAAAATGGTGCAAAATTTGATATGTTCTTACCTAATAGCAAGGAACCATGGTATTGTGATGATCTGGCTTTTCTAATTTCGGCAATCTTGGTCATTTTCCTTAACTTATCTAAATTGCCAGTAATCAAATACAAGAAGGACAGTTTTTCAAAACTCTTTGTTCTTTGGTAGCACATCTCAACTACTTGATGATTACCCTAGAAATTTAATTAATTACAAAATTTTTATAAATTTAACCGACTTCTAAAAAAAAGCGCTAAAAAGCGAAAAATAACAAATATTTTAAGTCGGCGACAAGATAATATTTGATAATTCGCATATTTATTTTTCGATTTTTGGTCTTGAAATGAGTTCCTAAGGTCGCAAAAAAGTACCCATTTTATCCAAAGTTGTAGACTACATTAAATTGAACAACAAAAAATTCCTTGATTCTGAGAATTCCCCAAATACGTTTTGATTGAAGTTGTACTAAACAAATATAGTAATATTATAGTAAATTAGCTATCTTTAATTTTAAGAAATTAATTTTAGATTCGTAACCTAGGTTTCCAAAAGCGGCCAATACCGATATTGAAAGAACTTGAGATATGTAATTTTTTAGATTAACATATTTTATCCTGCATATTGAATTTGAAGAAACTGACAAAAAAAATTTTTGTTATAGTAGGCATAACTGCACCCATCTCAGTCATACTCTATTGCATTTACTTTTAGTATAAATAGTCATGTAGCTAAGGGATTTATTTAGTTTCACTTGAAAACGGCTAGAGATAACAACTAGCTGAAATGTCGTGATATTCAACAAAAATAAAGACAATGGAAGTCTAACAGATATCTACTATTTCGCAAAACTAATTTTTTTGTCCGCCATAAATATATTGGACCTTCTTTTTTGAATTCATGAGTCAGGCTGGGCCTCTAGACTCGTTTCGAGTTACAATAAGGAATTGAAAAATGAGTAGAATTGTGGTTTGGACTTTTAAGTCAGAATTTTGAAAAATTTGATGCTAATTAACGATCTTGTAGGCTATTTCTGACGTATTGATGGCGCTGCAGTGATGTAGCTGTTAAGTTGTATGATATTTGGACTAAATCATTGGTGGAGCGTGGAGCCCTATTAAGATATTTGTGATGGTATTATGGATGAAATCCGTAAAGGTTTCACATCTGAGGTCTTTGTAGATGGTGGTATTCCTAATATAATATGGGGTTCCACAGATCATGTGAAGGACTCTGTTCTGGAAGCTCTTTAGCCTGCTGAATCCAGACTTGCCTGTGGTGATCCACATGGGGGTACCAAAGGACAGGATCGATCTAGTGAAGAGCTTGGTAAATTGTTAATTTTGGCTTAAAATTAAGCTTGTTATTACAATTCAGCAGTGAGTAAAGAGATACCAGAGACGTTTTGGATTTGGTTAGCAAGTAATTAGTGTTAAGTAATCAGTTGAGCCTCCTGTCGAAGACCAGCCTTAAGTATTTGGCATTATTCCTCCGGGGAATTCTAGTGTTATAAATAGACAGCCGATCGTCAGGAATCGCACCTTTCTGAATGAACATAATGCAAAAAAATATGCAAATCGATGCCGCGGTCCCGGAGTAATCGACGTACATACATAGCAGTCGAATGTAGAACCTCCTTCTTTTAGAAGTTAGTTAATAAGCAGCCACTTTTTGTTAATGCATTGGTAATATTTTTTTGGGTAATTTCTAACCATAACCATTTGAAATACTAAAATTTCGTATTGTTATACTAAATAGTAAAAATGCATTTTTTTTTTGGCATTCCAATATACTATCAACACTTTTTCTTTACATATTTGATAACCATAATTAATGTCCACAATATATAAATGTTTGGCATGCAGACAAAAGATTTTAAAATAAAAACGTTACATTAAGAAGTACAATTTTTTACCTGCCATAATGCTGCTTGAGCTAACTGATCCCAGCAGGCTTTATCATTTAAGGCCTTGGCAGCTTCCAGTGCTATTTCGATGTTTCCACATTCCAGTGCAAGAGTGAATCTAGTTTTGTCATCTTTAACAAAGTGTAGGGCCACTTCAGGGTATCCTTTCTGTTGAAGATATGAAATTATAGATTGGCCCACGAGACGTGATTTTTGGACCATGTAAAGTACCTAAAATAATTATAGAATATTTAACAAAGAATTCGAGTAGGAATGGCTCAGACCTTTAAGAATTATGTATATGTATATAAATTACTTAATCCTGTACATATTAATGGTGTAGTATTACACATTAATACTCTGCTAAATATATGATATTCAAATCTGTTATTAACTGCTATTTAACGATTTTTGCTTAAAACAGTTTCGTCTAAAGAAAGAAATATGTATTGAACATTTCCCTCAATTCTTTTGTTAAAAATCATAAAGAATGTTTATACATGTTAAAATTTTATATAACCAATAAAAATTAACAAGAAATAAATTAAAATTATCTCTTTTTTACCTCTTCGTATCGATGATTTATCAAAGCCAATTTGAATTTATACTCTGTTGGATCTACTGTCAAAATTCTTGGTTTACACTCACGATCTAAGCAAAAGACTTGACTACCTTTAACTCTAGTTATGTAAATTGGCAGATCTAGAGTACGAATAATCCCATGATCCCTAAAAATACACTGAATGTAGTAAAATTATTTATGAAGAATTTTACACTATGAATACAGATGTTAAAAATGAAATTTTTACTAAACATACCCATTGGTAAGAGTGTATTTAATATGATTGCTTGTGGTGTAAATAAATACTCCAGAGTCATCCCAGGCGCCCGATTTAACTCTGGTGTTTTCATGTAGGGAACATAAAACATCTAATTTTCTATTACAGACCGTCACAGTATGTTTGGCAAGGAGAGCAATGTGTGCCATGTCACTTGACCATACCACATATCGGCATTTGTTAATTTTGACTGAAAAACATTATAGTAGAATTGGAAATTTACCTAACATTTACTTAGTACTACAATAATATACTGACCTTGGGCCAAAGTTCGTTTTTGTTGGACATCAAAGAGTGTGACATGTTCAGTGTCACGAAGTAAAAGCATTCCAGTACCGGCATAAAATACTTCATCACAAGATGGTGTCTGTACTTTCTTAGTTACTTCATTTTTAAGATTCTTTATTACTAATTGATGACCGCGGTCCAATACAGCAAACCTTCAAAATGTGAAAAAGAGCAAAATAAATTTGAAAAAATAACAGTAATTTAATATGTATGTATGTTTTATTATTTTTTCCTTAATTTAACAAAAAAAGTTTTTATCTATAATATTGCAGCTGCTAAGAAACAGTCTCTACAGACCTCCCTCAAACATCTGGCAGGTTGTAAATATAAATTTGGGTCGTAGAGAAACAATAAATATTCTAATTCTATAAAAACTACCAATTTTACCATAATGAGACTGCTTGACATATGTAATACATATTACGACTTTTTTGCTAATGCCTTAAGAGTCTTGAATAGTAAATATAAATAATTAATTTCTGGAATCTTGAGGTAATCCTCTCCATAAAAAAGGAGATATTGAATTGGTGGATAATTATAGAGCAATTACAAGGCTATTAACATTTTTCAAAATCTTTGAAAGAATACTGGCTATAAGACTTGAAAACTTCATATATAATAACAATTTAATATCAGCTTCACAGCATAGCTTTCGAAAAAATTATTCAAAGGATACAACAGCTCTTGGTTTATTGGGATTTATCTACTTCTTTTTAAATAAAAATTGTTACACAATTGCTTAGTCTTTTGATCTGACTTGTACTTTTGACTGTGTTGATAGTAAACTTTTAGTTAGAAACTTGAGTCCCTTTGTTTAAGAGGCAAAATTAATGAACTATTAAAACACTTTCTTAGGAACCGTAAAATAAGAGTTAAAATAGGATTAATACTTTCGTGAAATATGGCGTTCCTCAAGGTAGTGTTTTTTCAAATTTACTTTTCTTACTATTTATAAATGAAATAGAAAATTTTCCCAACTTGCATGAAAACTTCCTTTTGGTCTTGTATGTCGATGATACTATAATCGCTCTATCTCATCCTATCCTTGATATTCTCATCCAACAAACAAAAAACATTTTCAACGAATTCAGTGTCTGGTGTGGAAGAAATAAATTGATATTAAATGAAACAAAAACGCAATATTGATCTTTTCATAAAAAGCGCATAGTTTCTTAATTTCAGTAGAGTATGACTAATAAAGAAGGCAAAGACCTCCTACACATTTCTTGGTCTGAATATAAACAGTTGCTTGTCATGGTTAACACATATAGATTTTGTTCTAGGAAAACTAAACTCTATTTATTTTGCCATTGTTAACCTTAAAAATATCCTTATGACTAACCAGCTCTTAAGTGTTTGCGATGCTTTGGTGTATATGATCATCAAAGAAATGGGATTCTAACAAAGTTATGCTATGAGGGTCTCTCGGTAAGTGTGTTCTAGAAAATGGTAGATGCTTTTGCCGACCACTTCAGTTCAGTGTTTTAGAGGTCCCGAGCCACAGGTGAATTCAGATTTGATATTGCATTTAAATTTTCATATGTAAAAGAGGAACAAATAGCGTGGATTTCTACCAGATCGATCAACTGTCACTAACTTGTGCATGTCAGCGAATGTAATAAACCAGAAAGTGGATGTATTTATGACCAATTGTGCTAAGGCCTTTGATAGGGTGGATTATGGAATTTTGTTGGATAAACCGAGTGAGTTTGGCTTCAGAATGGAAGCCTGTTGTCTTCTGAATTTTTACCTTTCCTTTAGAAATCAGAGGGTTATGGTGGGTGGAATTCTATCAAAAAAGTTCATTGTTACACCTGGAGTTCCTCAGGGAAGCAACCAGGGACACCTTTTATTTACAATTCTTGTCAATGATTTGCCAACATCTGTAAAACATTTTGAAAGTCTCTTGATTGTGGATGATTTTAAGATTTTTAAGGCTATTTTTCAGCCTCATGATTGTGAGTGCCTTCAAATTGATATGAACTTTGTGGCACAGTAAAAACAATATGACACTCAATCTCGATATAAGCAACGTTCTTACCTTTATGAGCAAAAAAAAATTATATAAATGGAAATGATTCAGCCATTAATTGTATGCTAGATAGAAAATATGAATGTAAGTAGGGATCTTGGAATCCATCTGCAAGCAAGTTAGAGGTTTAACAAGCACTTTGAGACTGTAGTTAATAAGGCCTATCGAGCTCTTGTCTTCTTAATCAGAAAAACCAAATACTTTAAGCATACAACAACAATTGTAAAACTTTACAATGCTTCTATCATTTGGGCTCCTCAAACTGACATTCATTGCAATTGGTTCTTAGTTTTAAGTTTCAATTTCTAATTTTTTGTACCATTGTTGCTAGTTTTATATATGTGTTTTATGCTATGTTGTTTTTATTATTAGTTTTCTTTTTCTACCAGTAAGGAATCCTGTATGTAACAAGCTGTGTGTTTGTAGAAAATATAAATAAACAAATAACATTAATTATAATTAATCAAATTAAATATTTGTCTGTTACGCTGTACATGGATTTTAACCAGGGGAATTGAGAAAGTGTATATTTTATATTACCACTAAAAACTGTTACCCATAAAGGAAAAAATAAATCAATTATCAAACTTAGCCAGCTTAATTACTTTAGGGTTGTTTAGCTGTTCTTAACTTAAATATTTTATGGGTGGTCTAGCTGATAAATATTTTAAAATAGGTTGAAGATATCTTAACGTTGTTATATAATTAAAACAAAGGGATAAGTGCAAAGGGTAATCTTAACATGTGGTATCATCGACCATGGATACAATGTTTTTAAATCGAACAATTTTCTCATCAAAAGGAAACAAAAAAATAATTACATAAAGTCGCTATGATGCAATATATTCGTTTGATTACTTATACAAAAAAATTCATATAATTGGCTGTGTGATTGAAAGTGTAAACAGTTTTTTTTTTGATTTATCAATTTTTTTTGTTATAGAAAGGTAGAATAGTTTTATTAATGCTTTTGCCTAAAAAAATAATTAATGTTAAGATGCTCAGGCCAGGAATGAAATATCCAATATGATATGGCTAATGCCCCCTATGAACGGAAGATTGAAATTTTCGGGAATGGAATCACTCTTATAAGGCAAGATAGGAACCCCAGAGAGTTCTGAGAATGAAAGCTGGTGGTGCTCCTAATAAGTAATTAGCTTCAGTTAAGTTTGAAGTTCCTTAGAGGCGGTATGTTTTGAAATCTGTTAGGGAAAATTACGTTTTATACTACATGGAAGGTTTTTATTCTTGATTTTTCATATATCTAAGAGAAAGTTAACACGAAATTCTATTTTATTTTATATGGGAGAGGGGTGACCTTAGTACTGTTTTGTTGAAATAATCCAAATAGTTGTTTTTCATGTTTCTATTATTTTTCTTCATTAACGAACTATTTGTCAAAATTGGATTTATTACACTGGGATTAAAATAACGGCCGATAAGTTCATTTATTTCAGTTATTTTGGAATTGTTTCATAAAGTTAATTTTAAGTTTCTCATTGTAAATAATTTCGTTTTTGTTTTTGGTAAATAGATTGGTGTTTTGAGAAACTGGATTCGTTTAAATAAAAAAAATTTCACGCGATTAATCTTGCAGGTGCACTAATGCGAGAGCTCAGAAACAAGAGGCCTGATCTGAGCAGTGAAATAGCACCGTTTCCTGAGTTTTGGAGTTGTGTTTGTGGTATTGATACACTTTAATAACCTGTTGTTTAGCACTAAAAGTGCAAGAGCTTAAGATCAACCAGACTACCACCAGAATGTTTTTGTCACACTGGATTCTATTTATATTTTATAGGTTTATAGAACAGTTACTAACTAATATGAGACAGCAATAAATCATGGGCAAAACAGATATAAGCTACCAACATATTCTGTTTGCAGGAGTCCACGATCGAATACTGTCACAACCCTGTATACGTATCATGGAGGCCGCAGTTTATATCTAACAACACCAAGACCAATTCCACAATCACAACCAAAAAATAACAAAGATATTTTAAATCCCCATTTTCATTTATCAGCTTATAAAAAGAGTCCTTATTGGAAGTTATATTTGTAATAAATTATATAATAATAACAGTAATATTGATTTGCTTAACAAATTTTAAAATTCTTAAGGCATTACCTTGTGGAAAATGTCTTTTACTCTAGGCACAAATATTATGACAAAGGTAAGTGATTGTGCTTCTTCGTACATATCCTCATACAGATTGCACTTCACACTTCAAAAAACTTTTGCCTTTTTTTTTTTGACCACATGTACAATTACTTAGTTCTGTATTTTAATTTAGGATTGTTATTTTTGTTCTTTTTTGATATTGTCAATATTTAATTTCAAAATTTTTACAACTGAATAAATAAATAAATTAATTTACCTATTTCTTGCTACCCATAATGCTGTTAGACCACTGGATCTTTTACTTTCGACTTCAGGTACATGGTCACCACTGTCCTGGTCTTTGGGAATAACATACAAATCATAAACACTGTTATCTAGGTTAGAGGTGCGGGTGAATAGAAGAACAGCATTTTCTGCAGGGTTGAAAGACATTCCATATACTGGGACTTTACCCCCACCTTAGAAAAGTTATGAAAATTAGTACTGAACGATATTAGTTATTTCAAATACAAATTATACCTTTCTTCAGTGTGGTTTCATTAATTTTAAAACAAGTTTTAATGAAAGAAAAGATAAAATATCTAATTAAAACATAGGTGATATTTCAGTGTATGAAAAAATATGTATTACGGAGAAAGCACATTCCATATAAATACAAAATTCAATAGTTTAAAATTTTAACGGTTTGTACACAAATATCATTTTATGTAAAATACCAGACTGTTATTTAGTCAAATTAGCCAAACATTAACATATATACATTTTATCTAAATATTACCTTTAATCTGAATAACAGGTACATCCTTAGCAGTTGTAAAATCAAGCCTTCTCAGATATCTTTCCTTTACGTAATATAGGAGATTACCATGCACAGTGTAGGCGGGTCTCTCTCTCTCCAACTTAAAGATGATCATGCCAGCATCATGTCCGGCAGCAAAAAGATTTAGATTGGGGTGTGATGTCATAACCCAGAATCTTTCATGTTCTCTATAAACACAGACACAATGCTTATAATAAGGGATGAGAACTTTTTAAAAAGAGTTTATTAATCAGTCTTAATTTATCAGGTGAGATTAGTAAATGCGAGAAAAAAGTTGAAAATAAAAAAACTAAAAATATCTCAAATAAAATTGATAATGAAGAAAATATTAAATAAGTTCATGTAAAAAAACTCCAGATATGGTCTTTTTATATAAAAATACAGAACATTTATATTTGCTGGGTTAAACCTATAGGGTAATAAGATTAAGTGTTAAAAAACCTAAACAAAATTCAATTCTTAATCAAGCTGTATTTTCCAAATGACAAAAAGATCTAATAAGTACCTTCTAAAGGTATGAAGGCAGGTCCTCTTTTGCATACACCAAACTCTAATGCTCTTGTCCTCACTATTGGACAAGATTAACTCTTGTCTGGGATGGAACAAAACACAAGAAACATTGTTGTAATGTCCTCTGCATGTGTCTACTTCCCAAGCTTTAGAATCATTCATTCTCCAAAGCTTTATTTGTCTATCGTCAGCACCAGAAACTACAATATGATAAAATAAAATTACTCTTGACTATTGTAAACAAAACAAAATTTTTAAGATTTCTTTAAGGTTGTTTATGATGTTTTGAAAACTTTCAGCAATTACAACCCTATATTTGCATAAACCTACCTATTAAAGGCAAGCTATGATGAAATGTAGCCCAATTAACCCCTCTGTCATGACCTTCTAAAACATGCTTGACCACTGCATCAGAAACACCAAAAAGATCAGTGGTACCAGGATTCTTAAGGTGCTCTTCTAAACCTGCTGGACCAGGCGATACATTTTTCTTTCTTAAGCCTAAAGGCATTTAACATTTAGTCTTTTAATAATACTTTCTTTAAATAAATATATTATAATAAGTGTCATACTTAATCAACAACAAGTTAAAAAGAATTACTAAAAATCAAATTAAGGTAATAGTACTATTTGGATTTGGCTATTTGTTTTAATTAAATTATCAGATAGTTCTTCGTATATTATCTACCTGATATATCCCAAACTCTAACAGTAGAATCTAAGCTAGCAGATACCAATAAATCTTCACTAGGGTGAAACATGGCACACATTACATAGTGGTTATGACCAGTAAGAACACAGATGCAAGTACGACTTTGCCAGTTCCAAATACGAATTGTTTGATCATCTGAAGCAGATACTATCCATGGATATTCATGGTGAAACATAGTAGTTCTGATGTAATCAAGATGACCCAAAAGTGTAAAAATGCAACGTTTTTGTTTGTAGTTCCACACCTAGTAATAAAAACACAATATCTATCACTTGAAAAATCTGCAACCAAATCAAAAACTCCCTAAAAATAGTATATATTATAATATTTACTTTAATTTTATAGTCATCTCCTCCAGACACAAACAGTGGTTGCTGATTGTGAAAACAAATTCCTCGAACAGGTCCATCATGTTCATCAAATTTCTCCAGTAAAGTACACATTCTGTAGTCCCACAACTGGATACAGCCATTATGTAAACTAGCTAAAATCCACGGTCTTTTTGGGTGGAAAGACAACCCCTTTACACGGGCCGATTTTGTTTCAAATTTTGTTAACATGTTTCTTTTAACTTTTGAGTATCATACACGTAAACTAATACTCTTTTCTCAAAAGAAACTGTATTGTTAAAGTTTACTTTAATTTGTATTTAATTATTATTTTCTGGTATTAAACTTTTTGCCAACAAATCGTGTACTATAATTTTTCGGTCTACGTGGCTGTCAACGAACTGTCAACGAAAACCGAAAAATAACCTAAACTGACAAGTGTCAAATTTTTGTTAAGATCAATAGGGAGCCGAAGCCACGCACATATAACGTAACTGTGCCGATCGTGTATAATCACGCACGTATAAAGTATATGTACTGATCGTCAAATACACAGAAAATGTCCGGACCATGCTATGCGCCATTTTGGGTAAGGTGAAGTTATAATAACAATGAATACGCTGTCGCCACTGAAAAATTATAACGACTAAACGTAATCGTTTACCTCCACGCACTTATAAAGTATATGTACTGATCGTCAAATCAACAGAAAATGTCCGGACCATGCTATGCGCCATTTTGGGTAAGGTGAAGTTATAATAACAGTGAACACGCTGTCGCCACTGAAAAATTATAACGACTAAACGTAATCGTTTACCTCCACGCACTTATAAAGTATATGTACTGATCGTCAAATCAACAGAAAATGTCCGGACCATGCTATGCGCCATTTTGGGTAAGGTGAAGTTATAATAACAGTGAATACGCTGTCGCCACTGAAAAATTATAACGACTAAACGTAATCGTTTACCTCCCACTGACAAGATTTGAAGCAATATGCATACCTTTCCGAAATTTCATCGACATAAGTAGTTGAACGAAACGAATGGTAGAAAGAGATAAAATGACAGTATTACGTTATAACCTTACCCAACTTATCCAATTTGTGTCAATCGATTAAGTGTGGACGTCTGTCATACTATTGGTCGGTCGTAAAAATAAATTAAAAATTTTTATTAAATTTTTGGTTGTTAAAAATAACTAGTCCTTAAAAAAGCAATATGTTGATGAACCGTTTCTTCAAAACGTTTTATTTTTTGAAAAAACAGTTGAAATATTAGTTAGGTAGTACCCCGTTATTTTCAGTATTTTCTAATTAAAATTTCCTTAGAAAGTTGAATGTTTCGCAAATTTCAAGTAAATTTGAGATTATAGACATACAAAATTATTACACTAAATTTTGTTCATATCTCAATAGTATGAGCGTGCTGCTTAAAAATTGTTTTCCTACGACTAGTTCTAATTATGGATTTAATATAAACACCTGTGTCCGTATGTCCATAACTTACTTTAAACAGTTAAGTGTAACATAATTGTTTTCATCAACACAACTTATAAAAAAAATAGAGAAGTAACAATTTGTAAGATATTTAAAACTTTTATTAAAATAAGTAACATTCAATTTTATATTCAAATAATGTTAAATACAACATTTTACTTCCTCAGGCTGTGTTAAACACTATACTACACTACAATTAAATAAATATTATTGATTATAATTTATTAGGACATATAAATTTGAACCATACAAGCCAACAAACGAGGTCCTTCAGAATAAAAAGCTTATTTATAGTACGTTTGGTCTTCAAGCCCCTACAAATCTTCACAAAATAATAAAAAAGTATATTAAGGGTTGAATGGTATCATTAATGGGGGTCTTCGGGCTGGCCTATGGTTCCGGCCCCTGCTCGTACTCAGTTCCTCTATCACCGGTCAAGTTTCAGGTTTTCTTTCAAACTTACTTTTCAGGACAGGAAGTCTTACAATAATCGGCTAGATGTTAAGTGAATTCATACAATAATTGATTGGTGGATAGCTAGGACGATGGATTTTAGTAATACTACATAGAGCAGAGGTTTCTACCGTTTCAAGTTTTACGAGTGCTGGCTTCCTGCAATTACTGTATATAGGAGGTATGTATTCCTATTAAAGTCAGTATATTGCTTTGTATATATGAGTTGTTTTTCTTCAGATGCCTTTTTCTTCGTGTATTAGACTCCTAAGGTATTTGACCCTTTGTATACATTTTTTGTTTAACAGGTCTAAAGTGCCAATTTAAGATAATTTTGTGGTCTATATTTACACCTAAATATTTGACTGATGGCTTGGTGCATATTACTTGGTTATTAAGTTATTTAAAATAAATTTAATCCAAGGAAAAACAAAGATTATTTCACAATAACAACAATGACACTATTTTTGACTTTTGACGGTTAATTTGACGTGCCAAAACGTCACTCTTACCCAAAATGGCGCAGAGCATACTCCGGACATTTTTCGTTTGACAGCTCCATTACCACCTGTCATCCATTTATGTTCAGAAATCCGTGTGTATAATAATCTGAAATACCTGCATTATGCTATCCGCCATTTTGGGGGAAAGTTCACTTATAACAATAGTGAAACGCTGTCGTCATAGGAAAATTATACGGGCTAAATATAACGGGCTATTTCTAACTGACAAGGGTAGAAGCAATTCGTCCAGCTTTCCGAATTTTTGTCGACATAGTAGAAAGAGATAAAATGATAGTATTACATTATAAACTCACTCGACTGATCCATTTCGTGCCAATTAATTATAATCTCTGAATTTTTATTATATTTTTGCTTGTTAAAAATAACTTCTTATTAGAAAAAGGGAATGTGTTGAACCATTTCTTCAACATTTTATTTTTTGAAAAAATTGTTGAAAGTTAAGGTAAAAATTTGCAAAGCGTGAAAAGCATGAAAATTATGTTTTTTTGAAAAAATTTCGATACTCACCCCCTATTTCGAGGTCCTAGAACACATTTCTGGCCTTGATTTTTCACTATTTTTCCTCACTTTCCCGGAAAACTCAAAAAAAGAAAAGCGTCACTTCACAAAGCACTTTCTTTTCCGTTAAAAACCGAATTTAAGTATTTATTTTCAATGGAACTAGTTAAAAAATATTATACGTAATATATTTCAATTATTTTTGCACAAATTTTAGCAAACCAATTTAGAAAAACTTATATTTTCAGTGAAAAATCAAAAACACATCTCGAAAACGTCATCAACGGCCAGACTATCTAAATTGGCCGCCAAATCACGTAAAAAGGTGTAACGTTGCCAGATGTAAAATTTCTTCATAATATAAATTATAAGATTTGTCCTTCTCAGTCAACAACATAGTTTAATTTTTTTTTAATATTCAGAACAGTTTCTAAGTAAAAATAATCTTAACCCTTCAAAATTATTGGTTGGTTTCGGTTAAGATAGGTTGGTTCAGGTTTAACTTGATTTTGGTTAATTTGGAAAACAGACACTAACCTGAACTAATCTAAATTAACTTAGATTTAAAGTTTCCTGGTATAAACTTTAAAATTTACCCATTTCAACATAGTTTAATGTTTGTAACGTATAAAAAGGGGTACAATGAATCTTACCCTTCCAAAATTTTTGGTTAGTTCTGGTAAGTACAGGTTAACATGCGTCTTGGTTACTTTAAACAACTGAAATTCACCTGAGCTAACCTAAACTAACCTGAACTATCCTAAACTAACCTGAACTAACCTAAATTGACCTAGATTTATTAATTAAAAAATGTCATTGTCCAGCAGAGACCACGTGGAGGCGGGACAAGCTTTGCCACTCGACACTTTCTGCTAACGGACATAAGCAATATGATCAATTCATATTTTCCGTTTAAAACTACTGGTATTTGGAGGGAAACAAACAAAAGCAACTATAATCCTTATAACCTTTAATATTTAGAGTCAAAATCGCACATCAAAGTACTGGTATTTGGAGGGAGAGAAACAAAAGCAACTATAGTCCTTAAAACCTTTATTATTTAGAGTCAAAATCGCACATCGCAGGCATAGACATAAGAGTAATTAATAGTACTTCAATAATCGAAGGAAAGGAAAACATTCTTTTTGGAACCTTTCCTTTCCAATTCAAACAGAAAGAGAATATTTAAAGAAATCGTTTTTGCAATCTGGCAACATCGCCGACTTCAACAGTACGCCATCTTTAGCGAACTATGCAAATTATTATTTTTTGGTGTCGGCCGTTTCTTTTGATTTTGTTGTGATTTTTGTCGTAGTAATTTTTCGGATTTTTTCGATAAAAAAAGTGCATAATTTTGAATTTTTGTAAATGCAGAAGCTTCTATCACTGTGGAATTCGTTGTTATAACAAAAGTTTAACGATTTAGTGAAAAAAATTGAACCTAAAGTGAAAAGTTATTTTCCCTGTTTTCCGCAAAATTGAGAAAAAATTATGGAAAACCGCGGTCAGAATCGTATTCTACGACCTCGAAATAGGGGGCATGTATCAAAATTTTTTCAAAAAAACGTCATTTTGCTATCATTTCACTCTTTACGAATTTTTTCCAAAGTTAATTAGGTGGTACTCCTTTATTTTCAGTATTTTCTAATTTTTAATTAAAATATCCTTGGAAAGTTAAATATGTCTCGCAAATTTCAAGTAAATTTGAAATCACAGACATTCAAAAGTATTGAATATGTTATTATGGATTTAACATAAATACTTGTATCCATATGTCGATAACAGCCAAGTATCTTAGTTTAAACCAGTTAAGTCTAATATAATTTTTTTCATCAACACAGCTTTTAAAACATTTGAGAAATAACAATTTGTAAGATATAAGAACCTTTAATTTAAATAAGTGACAAACTTTATATTTAAATAATGTTAACTACAACATTTCACTTAAATAGTCCCCGCTAAACATATACCACACTATAATTAAATATTATGATTATAATTTATTAGGATATATAAATATGAAGACAACAGAACAACGAACGAGGTCTTTCAGAATAAAAACCTTATTTATGGTAC
This sequence comes from Diaprepes abbreviatus, assembly GCA_034092305.1. Classification (NCBI taxonomy): domain Eukaryota; kingdom Metazoa; phylum Arthropoda; class Insecta; order Coleoptera; family Curculionidae; genus Diaprepes; species Diaprepes abbreviatus. The sequence continues at coordinate 27,279,151 of JASJET010000103.1, forward strand.
ACTTGATCTTCAAACCTCTACAAACCTTTACAAAATAAAAAAAAAGTTATATTAAAGGTGGTATCGTTAATGGAGGTTTTCTGGCTGGCCTTTGATTTTGTTCCTGATTTTAACCAGTTCCTCTATCATTGGCCAAGTTTCAGGTTTTGTTTCAAATCTAGTTGTTAGGACAAGATGTCTTGCAACAAACTGCTGGATGTTTAGCGAATTCATAAAATAATTGATTGTATGGTTTATGCAGTGGATTAATAGTATAATGGATTTTAATCATACTATGTAGAGCTGTGGTTTCTACTATTTCAAATGTTTATCAGTGTTGGCTTCCTGCAATTACTGTATATAGGGGCATGTATTTCAATTGATGTCGGCATATTGCTTTGTATACATGAGTAACTGTTTTTCTTTATCTTTCTAATGGTGGAGCTAAGCATGATTCTCCAAACGTCATTGGATACTCCTGTCAACTGACTGCCATTAGAAAGAGAGGTAGCACTCATCGAAAACGCTCTGTCTCTTTTTAAGCGTGAGACAATAGGATTCGCAATCTACATATTTACTTTTATATTTATGTTATGATCAATTTTTTTAAGTCAGGAAAAAATTATAACAATATTCAATGAAAAAAATTAAAGAAAATTTGAAATTAGCCAAGTAGCTTTTTGGTGTTGATAATTTTATATATATATTTAATATCGTATTATCTAATCTTGAGGGAACATAATATAGAGGTTGAGGGCAGTGGCGTTATGGGAGTCGAAGATGAGTTGATTTGTAGATGTGGTGGTTTCGGCGCAGTGGTTGGTGATTATTTTAAAGAATTTAAGAAGAAACATTTCAAAGTTTTCGCAATTAAGGTCTCTATGGATGACCGGGTATTTCTAATGTAATAAGGGACTTCGCATAAAAGCCTTTGAACTTTAAAGGTTTTCTCGACAAGTAAGACTCAAAATAATTCACGTAGGGGCACGTTAAGAAATTATAAGAGTATAAGGTTCAAAAGTGACAGTTTTAGATTGAATTTTAATTTACTATTTCGTTTTTAAAAGGGGTATAGGGCAATAAGTGCATCTCTGGTCTTGCTTAAAAGAGAGCTAGTGTTTTGCTACTAGCTGACTACCGTTAAAGACATCCTAGCTTGCAACCTTCAAGCTATCACCTTGTTAGAAATGGAAAAACACTGTTAGGTGTTAGAAAATTAAATACACTGCTTAGGTTATTTCCGAATTTACGATTTTCCAGTTGGTCCAGTTTTCCAGTGTATCAAGATATTTTTGAAGCTGAATTTTTTTGGAGGTAAGGCATATAAATTTTTAAATATATGCACCTACGCCATAAATCTTATATTAAATTTGATATTCAGTATCCATATTTCAATGGATTTTAATGACAATATACCGTAATTTATAACGTTAATTGCAAACCTCCTCTACTACAAAATTTCTTCTGAAAAAGACAAAAGTTGGCATTCCGATTGTTGCCTGATTTGTGTGGGCTAACCGTATAACCGAGCTATTCCGTAATCGCGGAGTACTTTCTAATATAAGATAAAATACTAATACTGGTAAACTATATGTTATCTCTTTTAATTCAGAAAGATTACATAACTTTAACAGTGACAAGATAAATGCTTTGAATACACAAGTCACTTCGCCAATAGTATAATAATACCATCATGGAAAAACCATCTTTACCAGTGGAAATTGTCTGAATTTGACATTTCGGTTGCGTGTGTGGATTTAGGTCGTTTATGTTGGTTTGGTTGTGAAATTTTTAAAATTTCTTTAGGAATTAAGAAATATACTGTGACATTGTTTAAAGTTTAGTTTATGTGTTTTATTTGTTTACTTATCAAGAGAAATATTTTATAATCATCAGTAAAAAATAAAAGGTACGTTATAAAATATGTAGGTTAGAGGTAAAACTTAATTTTATAATCCAAAATTAAAGTATTATCGTGATAATAAACTTAATGGGCAGTTCAAGGTATCATGAAACATAGTTGTGATGGTCCAAGAATAAGTCTGACTGCATTTTTTGGATTTAAGTCATCAAGGGAAATATGCCAATATTCCCTACCGTTTTTAGTAAATTTTCATTCTGATCCTTTTTTATATTGTATTAAAAGCTGAATTGAAACCTATAGTTTATTTTTCGTCTACCAAAAAACGAACCTAATTATAATTTTATCGTATATTTAATTTGTCAAAGCAAGGTTATGTTCATCACACTAACTATAGACGTATAAAAGGATAGACAGTGGGTCCAATAGAAAGAGATTAGCTGGAAGTGCCAGAGAACGAATAGTAAATGCCTGCCTCAGTCTAACGGGTTTAGCAAAGTCTGCATATGATCATCTTTATCTTTCCTTATTAATAATCTCTATCATGGTGGTTATTTGCTCTGCTTATTAGAGTGAGACAGGCTTCCCTCCTTATTACTTTTTTCTCTTTCATGCCGGGAGCTACGCTTTCTTCACGACACCCGCGGTGTATTTTTATATGTCTGTGGTGCCAAGAAATAAGGGACATTTATTAATTATATTTAGAATCGAATATCTCTCTTTTTTCACTTATATCCATGGTTTAACAGAACAGTATAATATAATTAGATTAAAAAGGACCATATGCTGGGTTCGGAAATATCATAGATATAAGGGTAATTACTAGTACATAATATACATTGCCGATACTATAAAAGAAAGTTGGCTCACACTTAAAAGGAAATAGAGCGATTTCGATGAGTAGTACCTTTCTTTTCAATTTAGGTCAGGTGGCAGGGGTATCCAATGACGTTTGGAGTATTTTGCTTAGCTCCGCCATTAGAAAGAAAGGTACTACTCATTGAAAATGCTCTGTCTCTTTCTAAGCATGAGCCAACTATCTTCTATGGGATTCGCCGTGTAGTATCTTCATATTATGCCTATGGGAAATACAAAAAGTGTTATCACGTTTGGCACTTGGGACCACTAGCTGTTTGTTATATGACCTTTTTTTTTTTAAATTAGATTATGGATACAACGTATGTTCTGTAATTTACTACATTAACATTTCAAACCTATATATAGTAGGTTCATTCAGATGGTAATTATTTGGAATAATGGAATCACCGAATTTTTTGCTGACTTTTTGCATACCCCCTATTTTTGGGTTATACAACATAAATCCACAGTTTTTTTGGCGGTCTTGCATGGTTTTCCCAAAACAAAAACTTCTACTTTCATACATATAACTCATCACTCAACTCATGGAATTTGTACGATTTATTGCTGTTAATAAACCATTATTATATTTTCCTTTCCTGTTGTATATAAATGATCTACCCAAGATAGATTCTGAGGCGAAATACACACTTTTTGCCGATGACACCACAATATCCTGTACTGCTGGTACTGCGGAGGAGGTGCTTGAGGGTACTTTGGAGCCATAACAGAGAGCAGAAGAGTGGTTTGCAGCAAATAGACTTATTCTCAATAATAACAACACCAACAGGGTCATCTTCTCATTAAGAGATCTGGGAAATATGAATGAGGGAGTGGATGGAAACAAAATAGGTTTTTGGGAGTAAACTTGGAGCCAAAACTACTTTGGAAACCTCACATCGAGATATTATGCTAAAAATTAAATAAGTATCTTTTCCTTCTGCTAAATTTCTCTAACAGTGTGTCTCGGGAGACATTGAGGACTGCGTATTTCTCTCTATTCCACTCTCACTTGTCATATTCTATTTTGGCATGGGGACACGCAGCAGACGCCAAGTGAGTCTTTGCCCTGCAACGTAAGGCAGTGAGAGTTTTAACAGCTCCTGAGGAGGGATGACTGTCTTGAGACATTTAAAAGTCTTTAAATCTTGACAGTTCCAGCACAGTATATTTTTGAAAACTTCTGTTATAAAAAAAAATATTACGACCTATAAAACTCACCATGACATTCACACATATGAGACTAGACACAAACAAAACATTGTTCCTACCTACTGGAGGTTAAAGCGGTGCCAAACTGAGGCAGGATACTGTTTCAATATATTACCGGAAGAAATTAAATATATGGATGAACGTGACTTTGAAAAAACCATAAAGAGTATTTTAGTTCAAAATGCGTTTTATAGCACAGAAGATTTTTTGAATTACCACTTTGTCTAAACTACTTTCAATCCATGATGCCATGTGCCATGGTGAGTATATTTTATTAATGTTTTTATTTTGTAACTTGCATCTTGCATGATTTCCTTTAACCATATGATTTGTATAATTTTAATCTCTAAACTGTATTTGTATTTTTAATCTATCCTAAAATGTATATCTTTGTTTTTAATTTTTCTTTTTATATATATTTCTATTATACTTATTTTATGCTATATTTGACGTATGATACACTTGGTGTGACTAACATGAATAAACTATTCTGTTCTATTCTATTCTAGTTATGGTTAGATTTTTTTTTATATTTGTTCCATGAAGTCCCAAGGACAGGTGCCAGAAAATTCTTGCCTATCTACAGCTATTTTTTCGAAGAAACAACGTAATAGCTGAAGCACTAAAGCAACACCATCTTTAATGCCACAAACTGCAGGATTCTGAAAAACGTTTACTTTATGGATTGAAATTATTTTATGCCTATACCGTAATTTATAAGTTCAGGCAAGAATATAATAGAATAGAATAGTTTATTCATGTTAGTTACAACAAGTGTATCATACGTCAAAAATGGCATAAAATAAGTATAATAGAAATCTATATAAAAAGGAAAATTAAAAACAAAGATAGACATTTTAAGATAGATTAAAAATAAAAATACAGTTTAGAGATTAAAATTATACAAATCACATGGTTAAAGGAAAGCATACAAGATGCAAGTTACAAAATAAAAACATTAATAAAATATACACACCATGGCACACGGCATCGTGGATTGAAAGTAGTTTAGACTAAGTGTTAATTCAAAAATTCTTCCGTGCTATAAAACGCATTTTGAACTAAAGTACTCTTTATGGGTTTTTTCAAAATCACGTTCATCCATATATTTAATTTCTTCCGGTAATATATTGAAACATTTTATTACCCAGTATCCTGCCCCAGTTTGGCACCTCTTTAATCTCCAGTATGTAGGAACAATGTTTTGTTTGTGTCTAGTCCCATATGTGAATGTCATGGTGAGTTTTATAGGTCATAATATATATTTTTTTAAATAACGGAGGTTTTCAAAAATATACTGTGCTGGAACTGTCAAGATTTTAAGACTTTTAAATGCTTCACGACAGTCATCCCTAAACTCAAGAGCTGTTAAAACTCTCACTGCCTTACGTTGAAGGGCAAAGGCTTTTGTGGTCTCACAGATATTTGTTTCTGTTCATACCTTTTAAAAAAAAATTTATCTTTTAAGAAAGTATTTTCAAACAAGGAGAGTGGGAAGTGTCTAAATGCAGAACCAATACAATTTTATAGGAACACGTCCCACAACACTGCGAGGTAATCGTCAAATGATTAAAGTGTCTTATCTTTTCGTTTCCCGGGTCAATTTTTGTTTTTTTCCACTATATTTTAACAAAATATTGTGTATAGTTATAAGAAAAATGTAGTGTAGTTTAGAATATTCATATGTGTTTTAGTGAAAGTGGCAAATTGTAAGAGAAGAGAGCAGAAAATATACAAAAGTGATATTAAATTGCAATTAAAAAAAAATATTTTTGGGAAAACTATTTGAGATGGGCAAAAAAAAAGATTCGTGTTTTACCCAAAAGAGGAGTATGCAAAACATCAAAGAAAAATTCGATGTTTCCCCTCTTCCGAATATTACCGACAAGTAATTTTAAAAATTGGTATAATACATGGAAATTTAAACATTTATGGAAAAACATTTATAGTTAAAACAAATAAGCAAATAGAAGTCATAAGTTAATTATAGCTATTTATTGCTACTGAATTTATTACTCAAAATACTATTTATTTGATATTCTTCCCCAGAATGACTACCCTGATTTTAAAACTGCCAAAATAATTTTAGGTGCAATTCTAAAAATGACACTTTTTGCATTTTTGTCCCAATTTTCATTAATCTGCTTATCTCTTCTTGCAACTTTGGGAGATTGGATCTAAATTTAGGGACATTTTAGGCAAAAAGTTGATTTTGGGATGTAAATTTTGTTAGAGATCATTTTGAAGGCTTTAAATTTAAATATAACATCGACAGTCAAAAAAAGGGATATGTTTTTAGTTTTGGGGGAAATTTAAGGAAGTCAATAAAATAGATACGTTCCTAATGGAAGCTTGGTTCCACAATAATTATGAGAAAGGCTCATATATTTGTTGTTTGCTTGTTTCAAATTTGAAGTGTGATAGTTCACGTAATAGTAGCTTTTATTTCTCAGTGTATATTTTTTCAATATTTTGCCATGTTACCAAAGTTAATCTGTATCAATTAAAATTTTATGTCTCTTAATGTTTTAGATTTATCAGTTTTATTTAGTCATTTCTTATAATGATAATAATATCTCAAGCATTTAAAGTATTAGATATTAGATGACTATTGTACTCTAGGTAAATTATTAATCAAATAGAAATTTTGTAGATTGCTATAAATTATTTAACAATAACCAAGAGACTAAAAATATTTGTTCACAACACAGTAATAAAATTAACATTGATATACATCTGAACTATACAACATTTTATCGCACCCAACCAGTGGTGTAGTACCAAAGAAAATCTCAATAATTAATTTATTTTTCTGCATAAAACTGACGATTTAACATTGTTGATAGAAATAAGAAAAGTGCGGAAAATGTTTTTTAAGCAATTTATACAAACTATAGATTGGTATTAAGAATGAAGAAAGCACCTGATACTTTTCTGAAATCTACTATTAGTTTTGATGTCAACGCATACTCAATAAAATATTTTTGCGTTTAAATTTGTTTTTATCAGTTTAAATAAGATAAAGATGTTCTAGTTATAGGTAATTTATTTTATGTTTAATTCATGAATAATTTATCTCTGAATAGGTCAAGTTGATGTTTGGCATGAAGGCTTAGTTAAATAAATAGTCTCATCAACAGGCAAAACCGTTTCTCCAACTTGCTCCAACCGATGCTAAAATCAAAATTTATTTCTTTCATAACATTTTTATTTTGATTGATATGATCTAAATGTAAGCAAAATCATAAATATAATGTCAGAACATAGAGAAAATTACATCAAATAATGTATGGTTGATTGATTGAGTGATGTAGCAGGCCAGGGTGAGAAGACCTTACACTGCAGTTTAGTGACTTATTGTGTTGCTTGTTATATATGTTCTATTTGAACAAGTTGCTTGCCTTAATCAGGTTTAGCAGTTTGTTCACTAGTTTGCCCTCTGGGTATAAGCCGTCCAGATTGATCGATCCTTGAAGGTGTCTCCAGTAGGTTAGAGCATTGACTTCGAAGACGATGTATGTGCCTGTTTCATCCTCTTCAATACATAGTCTTCATGTTGGTTCTTAATTATAGATCCCCATTGTGTTTGTAGCGGTTTCCTTAAGCTGCAGTGGCTAGTCCTGTCACTAGCTTAATCTATTGTCTGCTTAAACTTAGGATTTCGCAGTTTAGTTTGCTAAATGGTTTGTTCAGCAAGAGTTTGCTAAATGGTTTGTTCAGCAATAGTTTGCTGTGCCTGTGGCCCTCAATGTGGTTCTGGTGTTAATGGTTTATCTACTAGGACAACCACTCGCAAAAAGCAACCTTATTAATGCCAAATATTGATTCCGGCCCCATAAATGGGGTAGCAGGTCCTTGTCTTGCAAGGTGGTCTGTTTTTTCATTGCCCTTGTGTCCTGGCACGCAAGAGAAACCTTGTTGTGTTTTACCATAACGATAAAGTTTTGAAGGCAATTCCAGACCTGTTTTGATGTTGCAAGAGCTTTCAGCCCTGCCTGATTGTCAGAGAAAATGAGAACAGTCCTTCTAACCCATCGTCAGATTTTCTCGACTACACGTATCAGTGGTATGCATTTCAGTCGGAAATACCGTGGTGTGTCGCCCCAGTGTCTCACTTATTTTAAGCCTGGGCGTGACTTCGTGTATTCCGGCTTCTGTATCGTGATCAGTTTTGGACTCGTCTGTATATCTAATGAGGTTTCCTGACTGACTTAGTGATCGATCAGATCCTGCCTTTTAGTCTAGGGTGCATGGTGTTGAGACTGTCAAAGTTACAGGTTTTTGGTATCTCCAACAATCAGTTCGCCACCACCCTCTAATGTTGAGGGCAGGCTCAGTCTACCAGATCGGGTTTAGTTTCAGCCTTTATGTTCTTACCCTTGCCCCAATCTCGAGAGATTTAATAGAGTTCCATGACTGTTGTCGGGATTTGAGTTATTTTTGTTCAACATACAACCAAGCCATATGTTATCATGAGTCTTACTGCTGCATTGTACAATGTGTAGTTTTAATCCCCACGTTTTGCCTAGTTCCCTTTTTGCTGTCATAATGGCCGTTTTATTTTTGGAGATAACTTTCTGCAAGTGTGAGTTCCAGGTAAGCTTTGCATCCAGGACCTAGGGACTTAACTTTCTGATCATCTGCAGTTGTGTTTTAGTGAAGTATGAGTGTGGTTTTTCCAGGATTTACCCTAAGGTGCTTTTTAGTGCACCACTCCTTCTCTACAGTCAGATCTTGCATGAGTTCTGTCAATGTTTTGCCATGCTTGGTTGTTGAAGTTTACCAGAAGTTCGTTAACCATCAGATCCCACAAGAGGGGGGATATAACTCTTCCCTGTGAGCTGCCTTTGGCTACCCATATCTCCACGATTTCCTCCAACATAATTGATTGTGCTCGTCTGCCTTGTAGCATATTTTGTATCCACCTGCATAAAGCATCTTCAATGCCATGCCTTCTGGCCGACTTTATCATGGAAATGAAAGCGGTCGAATAATTCAATATCAAGGAAGGCTGTTCGCACTATGTCCTTCTTATTGATGGTAGACTTTATTCTCCTTACTAGGTGATGTAGAGCACATCATTTTTCTGATTGGTACACAAGTCGATTGGGGTGTAGTGGCCTCTGTGTTTGAGAGGTTTTCCTTATGTGCCTTTCAACTAGTTTCTCTGCCAGCTTCAACAAAATAGATGACAAGTTAATTGGTCTAAAGGACTACGTCTGATAAAGATGATTTTATACCTTTTCCAAGCCGAGGGTAAATATCCTGTAGCTATGCTTGCTCTTAGGATTCTGCAGAGCATCGGAGTGACGAGCTCATCAGGTCCCGTTGCCTTGTAGTTTTCAAACGATTTTATAGCCCACAGTATCCTGTTGTGGGTTATTACCTCGTTGGCAATTTACCAATCTCTTTTTGATGCCCTTCTGCTCAGGGTTGGGAGATTTGTTTCATCATTTGTTGTAGCTTCAGGATTTTAGACCCTGGTTTTTGAAAATGAACCGTGTTGAATTAAATTTGATTTTATCTTCAAAAACATTCTTTGATCTGGTTGCCTTCTCTCTGGATATCTACGAATTACTGGCATTTATAAATTTCAAATTGAAAAGAATACAAAAATTCTTAAACCTATTGAAATACACTTCTAGCGCTTCATCTGCGTTGTCGTTACACTGAATATAACAAATAGTATGTCGAATTTTTCGTTGTCGTTCTGACAGTTTACAAAGCCTGCCATTTTTAAGAAGAAACTGATTAATCGAAAAGTTCAGTACAAAAATAAGACGAATATCTAAATATTTTGCCAGAAACCTCAGAGGACATGATTGTGATGCTTACCAACAGGATCTGATTATTTTTTTTAAAAACCTAAATTTAAGACTCAATACTAATAATAAATATAGAGTGTTGTATATTTTTGAAAAGCTTGTAATAAACTAAATCGCATTATTTAAAAATAAATAGGGTATTCCATGTAAAAAAGGCAAATTTGATTTATTTCTCTGAAACAGTTGAACCTATAAAAAAAACTGACTACGCCACTGAACCCTACATGATTCCCAATATTTCTATTTTTTAACATTGTGATAAGTTTCAAGATAATCCAGATACGAGGGGTGCCCCAAAAATCATTATTTTCGAAATCGCCAAATCCAAAACGAAGAGGTTATGAAAATTTTGTTAGTGGCATAGTTCGTTTTCTAAAAAAGTAGCACAGTGCCACGAAGAACTTCTATTTTTACTAATAACGGAGATAACCCGTAAAACCATCGAAAATTGGACACCCTGTACAGTACCACTTCTACATCTCATTGCGTATCTTAGCTAATAATAGGGTGACCTTATCATTTAAAATTTAATTTTGTAGTTTGTTATATTTCATATAGATGATTTACTACATCTTACAATTAATAGAATTATATCAAACGTTATATTTTTAGTTCTTAAACAGTGTTTTTCTTAATATAATGGGCTGCCACTGAGCTGTGAAGGCTACCTTACAAAACATACATGAATAAAAACCCGATATTATTTTCTGCTAGTCATCTTAGATAATATTGGTTGTTACTTCGTTGAACTCGTAAACCTGAATAAACTTTTGAAACGCAAATTGGAATAATCCCAATAATTCCAAGTATTTTTATCGAAATTAAGCTTAACAGGAAGCTTGGAAAAACGTTTTTTAGTAGTAAGAATAATACAAATGTTATTGAAATCGGATCCAGAAAATTTTAGGGACAGGGCAGAAAAATATATATGTCTATATACAGGGCGTCTGAAAAATGCGTGTTTGACTCTTGATGTCAAAGTAGGTCGATTTAAGCCAACTTAGTTATATCCGACTCTGCTTCGTTTAGACGGTAGAAGCCTTCAAAGTTTTAAGAAAATATTGATTTCCGAAATTTCTTGAAAACGAGGGAACTGAATTTAATGGTTTTTGGTGTGTAGTCTAACACTATAATATGGCGTTTTCTAGTGGCATAGCGACTGGCTATAAAGTAGTGTGTTATGAAAGTGACGTTACTTGTAAACATCATTTCTGATTTTTTTGTTATCAACGTTATGACAACCTAGATATTTCTGTCGGATAATCGCATGTATTTGGAACCTTTTTTACCTCTTAAAAATTTTCGTTGGATGAGCTGTTTCGCCAGGAAAAAAATAATTTCAATTACATACTAGTTAACTGTAATAGTAAAAAATACCTGTAACAATAATTTTTCGATCGACTTTGTTGCTATAACATTTAATAATTTGATTACTGTCAAATTGTCGTTATTGTCTAAGAATTCGACTAAAGTAAGATCAACATTCTGAGCATATTTCATGGACAACTACACACACACCTAGAAGGTTGACATGCTCTGTGTGTGTGAGGTTTGTGAAGGAAAGTTACAGAAGTCGCAGGTATTTAACCCTGGGTAAAAAACTCGGGGTTGGCTTTCGTAAGTAAAAACAGGTCTTACCCTTGAAAAATTAAAAGAGGACATTATAGGCCACTTCTTGAATGAAGCAACTACGTATTTTAAGAGTCATTCACTGATACGCCACTCGTTGGTGTAGCAAATAAATCACCTTGACTTTTCACATACGAGGAGATACCTTAAATTTTTTATTCATTTCGCTTCATTTCCGTCTTTGGGTTCATTAAAAACCTGCGATTGCAAAGTTTCATGGCAAAGGAAGGAAAAATGATGACCTCGTTAGTCTGAGACGTATAAGCGGACGGACGGATGGATGGATATGACAAATACAGATAATTTTATTTTTATTGTACTCTTTTTGGAATGGTAAATATAGTACATAACTATGAAATACAACTAGTATAGGCGATAGGTAAATTTTTTTGACAAACTCACCTACCTCGTTGATTTTTTACATACGCTTTGAGCCTCTCCTCCTCCCCCTCAGTGTCGAATGCATAAAATTGGCGGGGGAAGGGGAGGCGTGACAGGTGCAAAAATAGTTTTCAATTTTCTCGGCCTCTATTGAAGGTATGACAGATGTGATGGTATCAGCGTAGGTGGCGCTTCGAGCACTACAATTTTGCTGCCCATGACTTTTGTTGTAACTGTAAGAGTTATCGATTGGGAGAGGGGCCGAATTTTTTTCGTAGCAAAAATTTTTTAAAAATTGAAATCATTTGTAACGCGTTTTTACTATTTTAACCATTCTGTAATCATTTCATCACTTTATGAAGTTAATAATGGCTATAATTAATTGTTTATACAGGGTGTCTGGCGGCCGATTTATGTTTTCAAAATGAAATAAAAAATTAATTACTAAACATATCTTTTTAATAATACTTTTAAACAGAGTACAGATGCGGATATAATTTTTTAAAGATTATGTCCAAATGTCTTCCGTCGAGTTGCACACATTGTTCCAAACGGAGTCTAGTGTTGCGCGCCACTCTCTGCAATAAGCTCGGTTGAATGTTGTGGATTTCTTGGCGAATGTTTTCTTGTAATGCCACAACAGTTCATATCTTCGAACATACCCCTGTACAATTAGCATAACGTCAGAACTAGGGCCCGGTTGTTTGAACGCTGATTAACGTAATAATATTTTTATTTATATTTGAAAAAGTATTGATAAACAGTAGATATTTAATTTCTTGGTATAGGCATATCGATTTCATGCTATCCTTTTCTAACTGCATTATTTAAACGGTACGTCAATTCTGAATACATAAAGTATGAATATATGGTTGCCTAAATTATTATTAGTTATTTTCAATGTGTAAACAATATCTAACAAAATTTTCCAATAAAAATAAGTTTTTAAATCCTCTTTTTGTTAATATTAATTATTAACTTCGCATTTATAGTAATTTCTAAGACTTAAAAACACCGAAAAAAGTCACGACAAGCAATTAAACAGAAAGAAAAGATAGGTAGACATGTTTATGTTTGTCAAACTTCAAAAAAGCGTCTCCCCACCGACCATAAACAGCCTTCAAACAAATCTATTGTTGTTTAAATCTAGGGTATGATCGAAGGTTCGTATATTATTATCGCAATCTTTCTCGTTCAGCTTTTGAGGGAAAGCTTCTCGAAGTAAAGTTATTAAAGCTCTGACCGTATGTGGGGTGGCTTCATCCTGTTGAAACCTAGAGTGTGATGAGAATGTTGGATGAGCTCGCATATTCTGCAAAAAAATCAATAATCATCCTCCCATTCGGCGTCTGGCCCCGGGCATTTTTAAAAAAAAGGTCCAATAATTCCATTTGTGGACAAAGCGCCGAAAATTACCCTGGGTCAATGTAATTGTTTTTGATGTTTGAACCGTAGATTATGGGTTTTTGGAGACCAGTAACGACAGTTTTCCTTATTAACATGCCCTTTTAAGCTTCGTTACTCCAAAAAAATGGAGCTAACAGATCGGAACATCATTTCACAAAATTATTTGCATAAAATGAAGTTTTTTTTTTTAATTTTTGGATAATCTGAATTTTGAAAGGATGGAACTTTAAATCTTTTTTCAAAATTTTGTGTACGGTTGCTCTTGGAAGCTGGTCTTTTCCGAATCGAAAGTCGTGGATTTTCTCGTAAACTTCTTTCAACGCGTTCGATGTTCTCGGAGGGTCCTTGAAGATCGACTAGACTCCGGGTATGGACTGCTCATAGCCAAAGCTAAAGCACGGAACCTCATCACCGCTTTTGAAAATGCCTCCACAGCGAACGCACGATGCTCTCCTGACCAATGCGGCATCGCGACTGACATCCGCACGATTCGTGATTCGAATGAATCTACCCCCTTTCCGCGCCGTTTATTACTTTCCGAAATAATCGCATTTAAAACATAAATCTGCCGCCAGACACCCTGTATTACATGATTATTTTTTAACATTGTCATTGTTGTGCAGTATTTTTTATCGCACATTATTTCAGTAAAAACATTTAAATTAGAACGTTACAGTATTTTAATCTGCCGTAACCCACTATCTTGTAACACTGTCTTACTACTTGGCCTAGTTCCCCTTGCGAATTACATTGAATTTTAGGTATTAGTAATATAAATGTATATTTAAGTGTAAAAAATATGAACAAGAGCTGAATTAAAATAAAAAAAAATCACTGAATTATTGAATATTTATTCACCGGCGAATGCAGATTTTTCTAAATTTATAATGATTGTTTTTTCAGAATTTTAAAGTACTATAACCCTTGACATATAATAAAAACGATACATATTTGCGAAGAAAAATATTCAAGACATGTTGTAAATGAGTGAGGTTTCATTCATTTATTCACCGGCGAATGCAGATTTTTCTAAATTTATAATGATTGTTTTTTCAGAATTTTAAAGTACCATAACCCTTGACATATAATAAAAACGATACATATATGTGAAGAAAAATATTCAAAGACATGTTGTAAATGAGTGAGGTTTCATTAAAAAAAATTGTTTCGAAAATGTTTGCCTCACCCATCATTCAATAACCGTCGCATTTACGACAAAAGTCTTGAGGCTGTAATGGAACAAACACTAGTTAATTTATACTGTTTAAGGCGAAGTATATTCTGCAAAAATGAGTAATTAAATAATCACCCTGTGGATAGATTTTATCCGTGGGAACAAGATAGTATATATTTTTTTACCATCCTAAGATCTAAATCCATTAACAAACTTAGCAATTTTATTACTTTTGAGTCGTTTAAATGTTTTCTTAAAAATATATAAACTCATACAATTTATGATGACATAAACTAAAAGATTGAACCTTCCTTTAAGATTTATAAATAAAACTGTCGAAGAAATCCTACCCTTGTTATGTAATTAAAACCGAAGAAATAAGTGTCGAGGGAGGTCTTAACATATGGTATATGCAAATACCGTTAAGATGTATTAAAATATTGAACGATTCTCCCATAATTAGAAAACAAAAGAATAATCAAATAAATTCACTATAATGTGATATATTGTTTGACAACATCTAAAAAGAATTCGTATAATTATTTTTTTTTTCTATTCACAAGAAATAATAGTTCGTGAATAAGTATACGGTATAGAAAAGCTAACGCGTCGGGACGAGAAGACCGAAACTACTCGAACTTTGAGGAATGAAATTGACGGTTACAGGGTGTACGACAGAAACAGGGGGAGTTCGGGGTGTAAAGTTGAGAATACTCTTGTAGAAATAATAAGTTTTAGTTACGATCTGGGATTCGTTAAGGGCGGTCGGTACGACACTAGGAATAGGTCTCTCAGGGAACCTATAAAATTAATACGTCACGGCAGGAGATTGTAGGCCCACCGGCCTTACACTACCAAAGTATACCATTTGTAGAAGTCTGCGATCAAATGTTGTCACAAGGGGTTAACTTGTAGTGCTCGAAGCGTCCTCTACGATGGTACCATCACTTCAGTCATAACTTCCACAGGAGCCGAGAAAATCGAAAAATAATTTTTGTACTTCTTCGTCCTCCCCCCCTCTTCGCCCGCTCGGGGCTTAAAAAATACATAATTTTGTGCATATGGAATACAAAGGGGGAGGCTTATCAGAAAATCTGTACTAAAGCGTTTTTACGTCAATCAGTTCCTTCCACTTTACATTTTTTTAATTATAAGGTATGAAACTTAACTAATTTTTATTATTTGGAAACGCTACGAGCATTTGGTACTATGGATGGGATTCTATAAATGTAAACGCTAAGATAATATCAGAATGAGCATCTTCTATCTTTGTTGACTTTATCTTAACATATATTGAAAGCGACAAGGAAAGGAAATGCCAAAAAAATGTTTACAAAATGAAGCTTTGTATTATTCTTTTAGGTAAATGTCAGTTTAGATTGTAATAAAGAAAACTATATATCATTGTCGTAGCCTATTATTACGGCATGACTGGTTGTAGATATTTTATAGGAAGTGCATTTTTCGTTAGTTCTCATCTCATATAAATCGCCGCGCCAATTTAACTTGTTTAAATTGTATTTAATAATTTTGTTGGTAAAATATCTTTTGAAGGATTTTTTTGTTTGTGTTTAATTCGCTTCAAATGTTTAGCCGGTAAAGAAAAATTTATAGACATGCCTAGAAACTAAATAAGCAATATAATTGGTTGGAACCGTTTTTAGTAGGGATGCATACGTAAAGTAAATGTATTGTTAAACTCTTTTATTGCTATATTGTATTTTTCATGGAATGTGAAACTAGGTAAACATTAATTTTATCTTAATTTTGTTTTTTGATGTTTTTGTAGGTCCATATTAATAGTTGCTTCAGTTCTTCATGGATGAGAATCTCCGTTATCAGACAACAGACAGCTAACTGGAATAGGCAGTAGATGTAACTGAGTAAGTGAAATTTTATTCATACATAGTAATCAAATACTTAAATATGAAGCTTAATGTTAATTATTCCAAAGTGTAAATATAAAAAACAATAAGATTTTTTTGTCTTCTGCAGATATGCAAAAATCTATAACATAATACAGGGTGTCCGGTAAGTACCTCCTAATTTCTCGGGAGCATACAGGGGTGATCAAAATAACCCTACTTTGTCAAAGAAAAAAAACTCGTAAAGTGCTCCTTAACGGAGATACTGGTCCTAAAGGGGTACCTAGCGATATAGCTTATCGGCTCTAAGTTTTGAACCGACTTGTATAATTTAATGCAATTTTAATATTTTATAGAGGCCATAAAGACTTATTAAATCATACTACAGTAGATGTTTTAGATAATCCTAAAAGTCAGGGACGGACTTGCAGCCACACTCGTCGGGTCTAATTTTTGACAGGTGTCATTTTACACAGCTGAAAAGTGATTTTTTAAATACTTTGGCCAATCCTCTTCAAAAAAGGTACTCTTAATTTATTTCGATTAAACTGGCGGTTTTTGAGATAAATCGGTTTTTATGTGAAAATTCAAAAGTTACAAATGCTAAACAAAAACGGATGTAAATAAATACTCGGGGCATGCTCATGTGCTTTAATTTATTGGGAAGCGTTGTCTCACTCTTCGAAGACAAGAAGATGTTATGCTGAAACATTTCCTGCTCAGATATTGTCAAGTTAAGAAATCTTTCAAAGGGTTGACCGGGGCTCAATTGATTTACAATGTTATTAAAATGCAAAAATAGTGAGAACTTTTAAATGTTATTTTGGCAAATGTTCAATAAAGACTCCACGTACTTGGTTGGAATGCTGTGTTATTCTCGCTAGTAGTTCTTCTCTAGTATTTACTGGTGTTGAATAAACTAGTTCTTTTAGATGTACCCAGAAGTAAAAGTCTAAGGGATTTAGGTCTGGCGACCTTGGTGGCCATAAAACAGGCTCACCTCGACCTATGCCGAAGGCTAAAAACGTTAGTTTAGTGTTGACATACTATACGGTTAAAATGAGGTGGAGCACCATCATGCATGTTCTACATTTGCATTATTCTATCAAGAAGTACGCCTTCCAATAAATTATATAAATTTTGCTGCAAAAATTGTAAACAAATCTCACCATTGAGTCTTCCTTCCAAGACAGATGGACCTATAAGGTTATATCCGATGATGCCAGCTCACACATTTACGATAAACCTTTGTTAGTGTTTGTTTTGAATTATAGCGTGCGGGTTTTCATCAGTCCAAAAATGTAAATTGTGTGAGTTGATTATACCATTTGTTGTAAAACCGGCCTCATCGGTAAACAAAATAAGGTTGGAAAAATTTAGATTTAGGTTATGTTGCTGCAGAAACCATTAGAGTATTGAAGTTTTGCGGGATAATCATAGATTGTACTCTTTCAACGTGGTACTGGTGAAGTAACCTTTCTTTAGAGTTTTATGTACAATTCGTAACGTTGTTTTATGTCTCGAGCTTTCTTATGCTGCTTGAAGGGTTGTCAGCAATGGACCACTGAACTAAGTTTAAATCACTGACCTAGTTTCATCTATGGTTTGAATGCTGTTTTACCGAGCGAATCAATTAATACGTTGGCTGCATCAGAGTTACGAATTTTGCACTTTACAAATGCCTTTAACGGCAGCAATAACTTTATTATTATTTTTATCATTATAAACTAATAATGTTTATTTCTTTATTTTCAATGGGTTTAATTAATTACGGATGGTATAATAAATACATTTGTTTTGTTGCTCTGGTATAAAATGACACAAAAATTCTTATAATCTATATAATTAAATTAATAATGTTGTTTACATTGAAATTGTAATTTAAAATACAATATTCATTAGAAAATCTTGATAAGAAGATCAAGTTTTTTATTATCCTTATTAATTATTATAAGCAGCAAAATAATAACCATAAATTTTAAATGAAATTAAAGATTAATTACATGATTAATAAAAGCAGGAGTCATCTAACAGTTTACTTTTACCAAATGTTTTTTTTCTGTCCAAAGGATTATGTGTATCATTTGTTTGGGTTGTTAATATGTTTGTCTATCTGTGTGTTTGCAGGGTATAAAAGGAAGTTTCCCGGCCGCGTCCATATGTAGGTCTGTTTGAGGTAATCTCATAACTCTGGAATGAATTTTGATTCAGTTCTCACTATTGGTTAGGTTCTTTACCGAAGAAGTTTGTGGTATATATATATATATATATATATATATATATATATATATATATATATATATATATATATATATTCTGTCGGATGTTTTCACGGGTGTGATGTGTAATCGAAGGTTCCTGAATCTTATCAGGACTGTAGGGCAGCTGACGTTTCGGTGAAGTCTCATTCACCATTTTCAAAGCTCACTTTACGGCCTCTAGGGTTCGCCGCACATGTCATAGATAGTGAAACCGAAAGTCGGGTTGAGATATGTCAATGATACCTTCATCATATGGAGGATAATGATCAAGAACTAAATGGTTTTTTGAAATATCTAAATTTCATTCAACCTACAATTAAGTTTACTATGGAAAACAGGTAAATGATCAATCGTTCTTTCTGGATGTTTAGTATACAGGAAGCCAACATATACTGGACAATATTTCAGCCATGGAACTAATTCTGTTATAATAAAATAAGGAATTATTCGCAACCTTTATAATCGCACAGTACCTACAATATATAACAATGCAGATTTACAACAGAGTGGTTATCCTTTAAAATTAACTGACTATGTTATAACTAACCTTAGAAAAAAGACCGGTGGACAGGAAGAATTATATTCGACCACTAGAAGATACAATTAAGGATCATAAAATTCATGCACAAAAAGGGGAAACGTCAAGATTTGGTTAAACAACACTGTGTAAAAGGTCTGAAGCTGCGGCAATTTATATGGAACTTCACGCTTCAACGGACATAATAGCCCTTATATATGCTTGTAGTGGAGAGTCTGCCATAAATCTAACTATTCGTTCTTCAAATATGCATAACTTGGTAAAGAAGTGGAAAGTTAGTCAGAAGTTTTCGTTGTCAGATCACCGCCACATCGTATTTGAAATTGACGTTGACCAAAACGTAGTAGTAACGAAATATCGAAACCCTAGGACTACAGACCAGGATTTCTTTTGGGAGGATACCGTGATGAAGATGTTGTGGAGATCGCTACCAAACAAATCATTAATCCACTTTGGGGTTCATTTGTGACTAGCTGTCAAATAAGACGAAGGCCCATGAATTTCATGATATCCTGGTGGAACCATCACAAAAATGTTCGGAATCTCTTTAAAAAAACACTAAAATACCGAAATGAAGTAAACTGGGAAGAATATAAAACTGTCCAGAGAGAATTCAAGAAACTAATAAGGGACGCACAGAGAAACGTATGGAAGAAATACTACGAGAGCATAAAAAGTATGCCCTCAGCATCCCGTCTTTCCAACATATTATCTATAGATCCTGGTGCCCATATTGGAGCACTGGTTCTTTCTGAATGAGATCAAACCACAACAGAATAAGGGACCCTATGGGAGCTACTAATAGTGCACTTTCCAGGCTTAAATCAATATGATGGCGAATTTGAAGAACCACAGAAATTTCCCTTAGCACTACAAGCTAGTTAAAACGATAGTGACATATGAGAGGATAAAATGGTCGATGAAAATTTTGCCCCCTTCATGTCGACTGGTAAGGAGAGTATATTTCCGGCCTTACTACAAAATTCCTCCGATATTATAATAAGCTATCTAGTAAAATTATTCCGCTCGTGTTTGAGCTTGGAGTACATGCCGGTGGCGTACAAAAGTAGTCTTTATTCCTAAGGTAGGAAGGACAAATTCCATAAACCCTAAGTCTTTCCGCTCTATCATTCTGACCAGTTTCTTTATTAAAGGTTCTTTAAAAAACCTTTATCGACATCGAGGGGGCGCTTGAGAACACATCTCACGATTCGATATGTAATGCTTTACGACTAGGTTCAGAACTGATGATAGTCGCATGGATCAGAGCAATGTTAACTCGAGACGAATATATGATAAGCTTAACCATGTAACGGTTAAATCACTGTCAAGTAGGGGTTGTTCATAGGAAGAAGTTCTGTTGTTGTAGAGTTATGTGGTGGACAGCCTGCTGAGTGAACTAAATAAGGTTGGTTTGTATACACAGGCCTACGCCGACGACATAGTCATTTTGTGTCCTGGTCGCGATATCCGGAACTTGAAGGGACCAATGATGTGGGCCCTCTGGATCGCAGAGCGACAGTGCCACAGGGAAGGGCTCAAAATAAACCCGAACAAGGTCAAGG
The DNA here is from genome assembly GCA_034092305.1 of Diaprepes abbreviatus. Classification (NCBI taxonomy): domain Eukaryota; kingdom Metazoa; phylum Arthropoda; class Insecta; order Coleoptera; family Curculionidae; genus Diaprepes; species Diaprepes abbreviatus. The sequence goes on from JASJET010000103.1 coordinate 27,299,706, forward strand.
TGGTACTCTTTACAAGAAAGAGAAAAACGGACATACTTTTCACAATTACGTTGAGGGGAAGGACCCTTCAATACAACGGAATAGGTAAATACCTGGGAGTAATTCTGGATTCACGATTGCACTGGAATGATCATATTGAGGCTCGAACCAAGAAAGTCATATGTGCTTTCTGGGCTTTTAAACAAGCCTTTGGGTGCACACGGGCTGCCACCGAGAGTACCTTTTTGGACATATACTATGGTGATCCGACCAATGATTACGTACGCCGTTATTGTATGGTAGTCTAGTACAGCAAAGCGCAATCACCTAGAGTTTACAAGGTCTTTAACTTGACAAAGTTCAAAGAATGGTTTGTTGAATTAATTAGTGTGAACAAGACTGCCCTCACTAGGACTCGAGGTCCTGGCGAACCTAGTTCTTCTCCACTTATACATAGGGAATGAGACTCTGAAGACTGCTTATCATCTCAGTTGCTTAGGGCATCTCGGAACTGCTGCTACTTAAATGTTTGGGAAAGTGTGGTGGAGAGATGTCCATCACTCCCCATGCAAACAGATTACATGGCGCCTCTTTTGAAACCCAACCAATCTCTTGAGATCGTTTTGTCAAGTAGAGAGGATTGGGAGGGGAAACAAAACTTTCCGACAAATGGATTCTGGTGGTTTACAGAGGATCTCAACAAGATGAAAGAGCTGGAGCCGGAGTAGCACGGGAGTCGGAGAGTTCTATTCTCTTGGACAAAGTGCGATGAGACAACTTACTTGAAACATTGTAGAAACAAATAAAAGTAAAGACAATTCCGACAATCACATTTTAGTCAGCTTTTTGAGGTACTTCATAATTCATTGGAACTACCTAGATTGTAAAATTTAAGGCCCCCATTGTTTAGACATACCATCACGTTCTTTATGTAATTGATAGTTCGAATAGCATAGCGCCATAATAATGTACACAGTCAATACCCTCTAGAGTTTACAAGGTGTTGACACAATACTTGTAAAAGCTGCCGTGCAGTAAAACATGTCATATAGCCAAAAAATACAGTAAAAATATGTTTTATTTATCACACTCGTAAGATTTTATGGATTTCCACCAAATAAAGATCTACAATATCAAACAGGTAATTTCGTTGTCTCCTCTATTATAAGTATTATGTAAGTACATAGGTACAATCTTGTTAGGTATGTTATGACGTTTATGAAACGCCTAAATTTTGGTGATGGTCTGCCGAAATAAGATTGATTTTCGTGCGTCCCCATTTACATTTAATGCACTCTCAATTTTTTCCCGTTGACATGAATTTCTTGCAGATCACAGTCGACTCCTGGAACCACTTTCGGAATTAATGTTGTAAGGTATAGAAAGCTGAAAAACCTTATAAACTGGAACAGTCATTAATATCAGTAAACCTTGAAGAAAATAGTATTTTATGTTTAAACATATTTCAAAAGAAATGCTTTGAAATATGTTATTGGCATTAGTAGTAGTACAGAAAAAGTATAAAAACTTCGGTTTAAATAAATTTTCTTAAGTATTAGAATATAATAAATTGTTAGGTTTTATTCTTGATAAAATGGTGATGGCATAAACATTTATTTTGATAATTTTGAATAATATGATGAACATTGTATTGTTATGTTTAAATAAAAGCCGGCAAAGCACTTGTTGGAAACGCCTTACATTAGGATTCAGTAGCAGTTGTTTTATGTTTCCTTTTTATTTTTGTTATCTTATGGTTTTCTCTAAAGTATTAATTTAGACACGATTATTTTTTTCTTATTAAAAAACATATTGGAGTATCGGAGCAGTTTTTATGTATATTTTAAATTAGTGAACGTAACAGATCTACCAATTTTCGTTGAAATAAGGTTGAAACTGTACACTTATGGAATATTGAACAGATATTTTTTTCATAAGTACTTTTGAGAGCTGGGAACCACCTTTCCACAGAACGTGGGTGGACTCGACCTTGTCAAGAAAACACTTAAACGATCCAAAAGTAATAAAACCGAGTCTATGCTTCGTTCTTGGTAACAGACTTAGGGTGGTAATATACACCTTCTTAGTTCTCGTTCGACGTGCACACGATTTGTAAAACTTGGGTATTTGTTGTAATTTGTTTACACAAGAAGAAATCACTAAACTAGTTTACACTACTAATATTTATGTGCACCCTATGTATTAACTACTAACTTATTTATCTTTTTGAAATCACTCGAGGTTTTTAAGCTCACCGTACGATTTCATTCGACTCTACTCTTCCTTATATGTGACTGCAGCGTTTTCATATCAACAAACGTTTTTTCGTGCGCATTCCGGAAAAATATTGGTTCGTCGAAGTAGAAGTTGCCAGCTTGTTCGAAAATATACTCGCATCGTCGTCGGCGGTGCGATTCTGCACGTTACAGATTGTTGCCTGTTGTGATGTTTAATTTAAAATCCTACCATTACAATATTTTTTTCGCGAACCCCTTTTGTAAAGCTCTCGAACCTCTGGGAGTTTGCGAACCTTCGCTTGGGAAGCGCTGGTTTAAAGGAATTATTGAAGGTTTAGTTTATTTATAATTTATTTGCTTCCGTTCATCTCTTTGAGGTTTGGAAATGGGCAGTTTTGCTTTCCTCCGAGAATTTGGGGAACTTAAAAAATCGGTTTCTATGTTTACTGAATAATTTTTCGTTTAAGTTCCATCATCAAGATGTTTTTGGAGTAGAATGAAAGCATATTGTTCTGCTTCTCTTGGTGTAGTAATCCTAGAGAGTTGTTTCAAAGGTTAGTTATCATTCCTAAAAAGTACTTTTGGAGTAAGTTTTATAAAAATATGACTTATTTTAAGGGATTTACAGATTTTTATTATCAAAACACGTTTAAGAGAAATTACGGAAATATTGGCATATGTATTCTAGAGGCATACTTAATTTTCGGAGATGTTTTTAACCCTAAAGAGTGTTTTGGGAAAAAATTTAAAAAATAACACCTGTTTTACATTTTTCAATGTTCTATAAGTTTTACAGTTTCATCCAGATCGGTAAATGACAGTTGGGTGGTGTTATAATGTAAAATTATTTAGTTCTACTCTTGGAAAATTAAAGGGCACTAGATAGTTTGGAGGCTTATATTTTGCGGATGAAGGAATTGCATGTTATATGACATATTTGATTGAATTTTTGAAGACTCCGTGGATTTCCACACGATGGGGTAATCGCAAAAATATTCTTCCTACGATAGGGAGATGGTTTAATTGCAATTTCCTTCACGCCTGTCTTTGAGTTATTTGAAAGTAGAATGTCATCGCAAAAACTGTAAAAATGGCGTGATACCGTCAGATGGATATAACGAAATCATAAAAATTCCTAGTGACTAAAGAATCTTAAAACCAAAGTTCTAATAAAACACTGAAACAAGTTTTTTTCCTTTTTGAGTGCATATACATATCATTGTCTCTGTCACCATTTCAGCATAAATCTTTTTTTTCCAATTTTGTGAAGGAAAATTAAAGATGTAGAGAAGGACGAGAGCAATATATAAAGACAACTAGGTCTACAAAAGAGCTTTTTTTGACCCAGATCGTTCAAAATTTAAAAAAAAAATCCTTAAAAGGAAAACCAGTTCTGTTTATATAATTGTTTACTAAATGATTGTCAAAAAATCTTGTTTATTTTGAAAGAGTTATTTCTGTTCGGAAGGATGTAAACGTCATTCAATTAGCACTGTTTTACTAATGAAGTTAAGACATGTATTATTAAATAATGTCTAAGAATGTCTTTATATTAACATAAATACGTTCTATATACACGGTGATAATGAAACTAGCGTCCAGGATGTTACTCCGAAATGGTTTTACATGGAAAAATGAAATTTGAGGTTTTAATCACATTTGTTGTGTTAGTATTTTGGTGAAGGTTTACACAAGTTTCATGTACTATACTTTACATCTAATATCGATAGATTTGTGTTATTATTATTCAGAAACTGACCAATTTCCATATTTAACGAGATTTTTTGCACGCTAAAATGAAGCTGGGTTTGAAAATGTTCCTAAAATTTGTATTTGTGCTAAAGATATTAAAAAAAACCATTTGAAGTAATTATTTTTTAAATCTAAAAGATCGTCATTTTTTGAGAATAAAATTTTCGACTCTCTAGTTAATGTTGAAAAGAAGAGGGGTAAAAGGATCTAAAACGATAAAGTATTTTCATTGTATCATACGTTCAACTGTCCTTCAAATATGGCAAAATTACAAAGTGCTACCAAATTAAAGGGTATGTTTTTGAGGTTAGGGTGGATTTGTCCCCTTTTCAGATTTTTGAATTTTACTTGAAAACAATGCATTTTTCGTAAGTACATATCTACAGAAAAGTTGTAGGTAATGAAATTTCCAATCGAAGTGGTACTTCATAGAGTCCAAAAAAATCATTTTCAAGAAAATACACCCCAGAAACAAAATAAAAATAAAGCAAAAAATGCAATTTAAAAAAAAAAAATTTCCGTAACTTTTTTCCAAGTGAAGTGAGGTATATGCATCGTTTCATGAAAAAAGTAGAAAAGTTTGAGACGCCATATCTGGGTTATTTTTCATCGTATAGCTCTTTATTGACAGAAGCTTTTAACGGGTGTGACGTTAGCATTCCTTTTCATGAAGCAATGCCTATACCTAACTTCACTTGGAAAAAGTTATGGGGCAAAGATAAGCAAAATTGCTTGCATTTTTTTGTTTTATTTGTAAATTTTGTTGTTGGGGTGTATTTTTTTTAATGACTTTTCTGGACTTCATAAGGTAACATTTTGACTGAAAAATTCAACAAATCAACAAATGAAACTTCAAAATTACAAATACATATTTTGATATACCAAAGTTCAGAAGAATTTCCAGAAATAATACATTAAGAAGTAAAATTTTCTCGTAGATAAATGGAAAATAATAAAGCTTTCGAGGAAGATTAGGTCTTAATTGAAGCTGTAAAGATAGGTGGCGAAGATCTCGTGAGGGTTATAGTTTTTTTTTAATCTCTACTTTGAAACTAGCTTAATCTCAAGCCAACGGACCAACTCGGTGATTGTCCTCATTCACAAAAAGGGAGACATAACCGACTTTGAAAACTATAGATCAGTCTGTTTGCTCTCCGATTATATATATATATATATATATATATATATATATATATATATATATATATATATATATATATATATATATATATATATATATATATATGTTTATACGGCTTTCACGGATTCCTCCGTGTGAGATGCATTAGCAGTGGTTATATCCACATTATGCTGTTGTAGTGCTGAAATCACATTCAGCAAACGTACAACTATATGCAACTCCGTATGTAGGTGAAGTAAAATGCGAAACAGTGAATGCAAACTTCGCTCCATCATATCCTTTTTGTGTTAGAGGTTGCACAGTTAGAATAAACTGTAATAAAACACAATTCATCCTATTCCACCACCATCGAGATGGTGGCCTACCTGTACCACCATACCGAGAAGAAAGTCAAAACTTACCCTCCCCGCCACAGTGATACGCCAGAGATACATGTTTCGTCTCTCACTAGACTCATCAGGGTACCGACATGCACCTGGCTGTGCAAAGGACAGATCGGAAGGAAGCATGCAAACACTGAACGCGGCTTCGCCGACCTCTTCGTCGGATAATATATATATATATATATATATATATATATATATATATATATATATATATATATATATATATATATATATATATATATATATGATTTCAAGTGAATTTTGAAAACGGTTAGAGGTAACTACTAGCTGAAACGTCGTGATATTCAACAACAAAACTGAGACAATGGAAGTCCAACAGATATTTACTACTTCGCAAAAAGCTCCATGAATAGACCGATGAATACCGAGTAGAGCGTGGAATTGGACAAGGTGATACGATTTTTCCTAAACTTTTTACGGCGGTGTTAGAATATACTTTTAAACAACCTAATTAGTAAAGAAAAGGCATAAACGTCAACGGGAATTCCTAAATCATTTACGCTTCACTGACGATATTGTCATAGTAGCCGACAGTTTAGGTGATGCTTACTGAATTGTAAATAAATATTAATTTTTAGAAAAGCAGGTTTATGACTGATATCGTTACGAACAATAATACAAAATTTAATAAAAACAGAGTGGAGCAAGTCCATAATTACAAGTATTAGGGTCATGAATTACAAATATCATGATGGCAGAGATAACCAAACCTGCGAGATACACCTTCTTCTAGGTTTAGGATCGGTAACTTTTGGGAAGCTAGGACATACGTTATAGGATAATCTGCCTATGGATCTAAAAAGAAAATTCTCAATAATTCGTCGTACTGGTGATCATATATGGCGTCGAGACATTCACAATAGTAAAACAGTTAAAAAAAACTGAGAGTATCGAAAGGTGTAATTGATAGGGCCATGCTGGGTATCACAAAACGTATAGAATAACAAATAAAATCATCACACAACGAACAAAAGTATTAGATATCCAAAAAAGCATGCAAACCAAATTGGGATAGACAGGGTAGAATGAAGACCCAGAGAGGGTAAAAGGGGTAGGGGCAGACTGTTCAGAACAGAAATCAATGGAAGTTATCCAGCAGTAGATGGGAACAGCTGATGGATGACGATGTGAATATATAGGAAAATTTAATTTTAGTGCGGCTATAACTAGTTACAGGAGTCAGTTGCGGTCAAGCCAACTTTCTGACAGGATCATATCAACTGATAGAATGTAGCCAATTTGATTTATAGCCAATTTACTTTACAGCTAATTTTTATAAGAATATTACGGGGTTCCATTATGCTTTCATTAGCCACACGAATAAATCACGTAATCGGAGGCAGATAAGAACAGTTTTGTTTTGACGTCAGTAATTAATATAAAAATACACAGTAAAATATATTTTTTTCCCAGATATGCAAACAAATAGTTTTTCAGTTAAAACATATTTATTAAACAGAGTGACAAAGTCTACGATATGAACAAGAATGCATGTATGTAGCATGTATATACAGGGTGTCTGGAAACAACACTTAGAAATTTAGGGAAATCCTTGTACAGGATATCTCTAAAAGATCTGTACACAATGCTAGTGCAAATTTTTGAGGGTAAAATATGAGGATCTAGCCCCGAAGTTTGTTAATTTCCGAAATACAGGGTGTTAAATTTATAATTTTTCAAAACTCTTTTGTAAAGATTTATTTTAATATTAGCTTGATTTGTACTAAACTTGATATGGTTTTTTAGGATGATGAATTAACATCTGTTTACAGTTTCCATGTACATTGCAGAGGGCGCCACTAGCAGTACTTTGCCTACATCTAAAGCTTTATAATTTTTTTATGCCTCGATATATTAAATTTCAAATTAAAAATTCTTGTTTCCTGTCATCTTTTATCCAAAAAAGTTGTACCTAGTGGGGGTCGCTTTGAGCAACCGTGTCTGAGATAATCTAATTTAAATATTTTAATGCGTACTGAGACTCGTCGTAGCCCCTTCACACTTTATGAGGGCTTAGGATTGGAGCGTGTTTAAGGGCTAACAGGCCAACAAGAATAAAAATTTACATGCCAGTGAGCTAACAATGATAATAATGTAAGAATGAACTAACAAAGAAAATAAAGAGTAACGGCGAAAATGAATAATAAACTAAAACAGAAACATTTCATTTATTTAAATTTTAAATTAAACACTAGTACATGGTTAAAATAACGTTTCCATGTATACAAAAATTAATCCTACGGAGAAAGTTCAACTGCACCCTTTCCGTCATCTCTGGATCTAAGCATAAAATGTTTACTGAATTTTGGATTTGTGCACACAATTCTGCTTCCGTGTTTACAGGTCCACAGTATACCATCTATTTAAGAGTTCCCCACAAAAAGTGATCCATAGGCGTTAAATACGCTGAGCGGAATGGCTAATTTACAGGTTACGGTTCAATCTGACAAACCTTTTAAAATGTATCATTTATTCTTATATGTTTCGTTATACCAACGAAGAAATGACCGATATGGTAGTAGTTTACAGTTATTGTCAAGAAACTGATTAGAGATCGATGGGAGAATACAGAGAAAGGTTTCCAAATAGACGCATACCAAATCACCAAACATGTGCCAAATCAGTGGTTTTGCTCCTGTGACCATGGATGAAATCTTACGACTTGGACACCAAAGGTTGAGGAAGAAATTTTAGAACGAGTTGAAGCAAGTCCTAGTCGGAGCACTGATACTTAAATGTGCGGTAAATAGGACTTTAAGAAGCAGCACCTATTCCATCTCCAGACTGTACAAGAACTTGCACTTTTCGACCCTAAATGGATACTAGGCTGAGTATGATAAATTTATATAATGAACATGTTTTTGCTGATGAACAACCGCATGCAGTAAACGTGAATTTAAAACTAACGTATGGGCAGGGATTTATTATTGGCCCTGTTATCTTACCACGTCATTTAAATGGTTTGAATTACCTACAACACCTAGTAAATTTGATAAATTTATTGTATGACCTTCCACTGGCTACTAGACAAAATATGTGATTCATGCTTAACGGTGCACTTCACATTTACTTTAAACTCTCGAGGAAATTATGCCCTTGCGAATTGACCACCCCGCTCACCCTACTTAAGGCCTATGGCTTGTGGGAACGAATAAAAATTCCAGTATACACTTTATGCTTAGATGCAGGGATGATGGAAATGATACAATTTAACTTTCTCTGTAGGATTAATTTTTGTGTACATGAGAACGGAGATCATTTTGAACATTTAGGTAGAGTTTAATTAAAGAATTAAATAAATAAGGTTTTTCTTTGTTATTGACTTTGTGTCTTATCTTTATTGTTCTTTGCTAATTCATTCTTACATTATTATCACTGTTCACTATGTAAATTTTTATTCTTATTAATCTATTGGCTTTTAGACACGCCCCAAATTTCTTGGACCAGTTATAAGCCTACCGGCAGCTGACGTTTCGGTGAAATCTCATTCACACAAAAAGCTCACTCACTGTACTGTGTCTTTGGGCGAACTGATGCTTACGACTCCGGTGCGGTCAGTTCTGTGCGTATGTGGGGCGTATTCGTTGGCTGGATGGTTCTAGCTAATCAGGTTGCGAGTTTTGCTGCGTGTTATCGGTCCTCTTACCAGTATTTGGGGTCGTGTCTCCGAGTTATGATCTGTGTCTTCACTACCTACTGCTAGCTGATGTTTCGTTAGCAGATTTTCCAAGTATTAGGCAACCGCTGACTGTCGTCTCTGCTATTTAAGTTGTTACGCTGCTTTGCAATTTCGATGGCTTCCTTTATAAATCTTGTGGACAGGTTTTCACAAAACAAAACCTTTGGGGCTCTTCTTTTGACTTTCGCGATTTTTCGGGGCCAAGCGTGGTTTTTTTAGAGCCTTGTTTCTATGTTCTTTTTTGTAACCATTTTTTGTTGGGGCGTCTTGTAATATGTTCATTTCTTTGTAGTAATTTTCTTGATCTGTAAGGGACCAAGATCGAAACGTAAATGATTTCACTACGGTAAATAATTGGGCGGGGTGGTGATGTGAATCGGCGCACTGTAAGCTAATCATCACTTTTTTGTTTTAAAATTGTAAATCTCCGAGAGAAATAAAGATATCGAGACAATTTTTTTAAAGTTGGAGCTTGATTAATGTAGATTACAGGAAAAATAAGGACATGCTAGCCCCCCTTCATAGAATCACAATGAAAACCCTAAAAATACATTTTTTTGGAAAAAATGTCTTTTTCATATAATATCGTTTCATGAACGTTTGCACTTATCTAATATCACAATATTTTCAAAATCTACAGATAAAAATCTTCAATTGTGCCCAAAATCAACCATATATTTAGGTTTTGGGTCCATTGATCTAGGTTTAATGGATCTAGGATTTACGTCTCCAGGATCTGTGCCTATAAATTCAGGATAATTAAAAATTTATGATTAGTACTCCTTTAAATCGTATTTAATGTATTTAGGGTATAAATTTTAGGTTAGGGTGCTTAGCTTTAGGTTTTGGAACTTGAAGGTCTGGCTTCAGAGTTTTAGTTGTTCCAAACTTGAAGCTGTGAAGTTTTATGTTACGTTGATATGATGGTGTGATCCCACAGGTCAATTTCATACATCAAGACAAGTACTTCTGAGAAAATTCCGTTTTACCCTTGAGAAACTATTTTTAAGGTTATGTGTAAGACAATCTTATTTTTTAGAACAAAGTTTATTTTCATTTTCTACAACTTTGGTTGAAAAAAAATCCGTTACTTACTTTAAAACACTACATGCAAAATAAAATGTTATAATTTTGGATTCATAACTTCAAATTACTATAATTCTGCCAAAAATTGACCCAAGTTATCATTCTTAACAACACTTTAAAGATTTTTATCTGTAGATTTGGAAAATAAATATTGTGATATTAGGTAAGTGCAAACGTTCGTGTTATGATATATGAAAAAGACATTTTTTCAAAAAAAAAAAAATGCTTTTTTAGGGTTCACATTGATTCTACTTTTACTGTCATCTATATTAATCAAGCTTTAACTTTAAAAGAAATTGTCTTGATAACTTTATTTCTCTTGGAGATTTACGATTTTGACACGAAAAAGTGACGATTGGCCCATAGTGCGGTGTTGAGGTATCTGTTGCCGTGAGTGGGTTTTATGTAGACAATGTGTGAAAGCAAGCCACTTTCTTTTTAGTAGGATACCTGTTCTATTGCCATGCTAAATTTGATTTTTAGGTGTATATTGTTTATGTGGTTTAGGAAATTTTTGAACTTTTTTCTCCATGTTGCCAGATAACGAATGTGTCATTTAAGGAACGCAGCCACAGTCGTGGTTTGTGTGAGACAGTCTCTAAGGCTTCGTAGCGGCGATCATAGGGGCTCCCTGGACTTGTTTATGTCGCTGGCCGTCATAAGTAAAATAGGTGTTGTCGAGGCAGTGTTTAGCAAATTCGATGATATATTTTGGCATTGTATTGGTTTTCAATTACAGAAAGAGCTTCTTTGACAGGTATTAGCGTGAAAGTCATGTTACGTCGAAGCTGATGAGAAAATCTTTTTTCTTATAGACATATGTTTTTGATTATTTTGCAGAAATGTTGTGAATTTTTAAGGTTGGAGACCATTTTTTCGATGAAGCTTTGGAGAATGGTGGCTTAATGTTTTGCTAGGGCCTGAGTTGGGAGCCAACAGAGCTTACTATTGATCTTCAAGGTGCTCCGGGCTTGTGTATTTTGGATAAGACATAAAGTTTAGGACATATGGATGACTTTTTCTTTGGTGTGATATTTATTTTTTCGTTAAGTGGAGATGCCTTGATCAATGTTTTGGTGGTCTTTTCTAGATAAATGGTATGGTCTCTGTTTATAGGGAGGAGCGTTTAGGATGGCGATCATCTTTTCGATAGAGGTGTGTTTGCACGGGTCTTGTAGAGCTCGATGTTCCTCTGCAGAAAGATTACTTTTTGTAGTTTTTACTTTGCGTAAAACACACACGAGCTACCCGAAAACCTTCGATTACACCCGTAAGAACATCTGACATCATATCATTTACCTTTACGGGGAGGAAACCTACAACGACCACGACTCGTTGTGTTCACCACTCTTTCCAGAATTTCTTTTGAAAAGCTTTGGGAGAATTCATTGGAAAATGTACTAGCTCTGAAGAAGTATAAAAATATTCTTTCATTAAAAAAATCGCCTTCTAAAACATCTGTTTCTCAATAAATAGAATGTAAAATTAAACAATTTAAAAATTTACCTATTGTTGCAAGAAAAATATCCTATTTTATGATGGAACGAAAATGGAAGATCTTGTTCTTATATATTCATCAGCACCAGCTGGCGGTGTATCTAGTGAAAAAATATTTTTAAAGGCCGGGACTGTAATTTCAGCAAAAACGAATATATAACACGATAGTTAGTCTGCCGAAACTTAAATACTCATATTATTATTAACTTATATATTTTTCAAACTTATATTTAACTTTTGTTTAACTTAAAAAACTTCTTGTGTCTTTTCTGAACTTATAGTATTATTTCTATTTTTTAGTTATAATATAGGAGTACTTTAGTGAGGTTTTTTTTTATAAATTCAATCCTATTCGATTAATAGCAAAATTTACCGACTGCCCATATCCGTCGATAGCAATAACTCTTCTTTCAGCCGATATAACCGATATATCGATATCAGTAGATCACTAGTAGTAAGATATGTAAAAAATCGAATTCTAAAACATTTCTTAGCTATAGGTAAATAAAAATAAATTTGGTTCATATTTCATTTATTTTTGGGTGTTTCAACTTCATATTTAGCCTGAATGAATAGTCGCATCTATTGGTAAAAGCGTTTCTTTAACTTATAGCATCAGAGGATACTACCTAAAAATGAATGTTTATTTGGTTTATTCCTTTTTTATTTTGAACCATGTGAAGACACTATTATAAAGGTCCGTATAAGGTACTCTTTCTCTACATCGACAAAATATTACCATTTGTCCGTAAATCCACTTTAAAATATTTCTTGTACAAAAAGGCAGATGTATTGATGTCGGGTAAATGTACATTATTTGATGCATTTTTCACCATCTTCATCATATCTGTCAAAATAAAAAAAAACTCTAGTGGCAAGTTTAGGAAATGTCGAGCTCGTCTAGCCATCTACTGCAGACATCACCCCTTCATTGTTGGAAAATCTTTTATTGCCGAACCATTTCTTCAAGTTTGGAACGAGAAAATAGTCCGAGGGTGCTAAATCTGGCGAATACGATGCATGAGGAAGTAATTCGTACTTTAAATCATTGATTTTGGCCACTGCAATAACGGATGTGTGAACAGACGCTTTGTCGTGATGGAACAACACTTTATTTTTCGCCAAAAGCGGCCTTTTTTTCTTACTTTCATCAATCAAGCGCTGCATTAAGTTCGCATAATACTCGCCGCTGATGGTTTTTCCTTTTTCAAGATAATCAACAAAAATTATACCATCCCAAAAAACTGAAGCCGTGACTTTGGCTGCAGATGGAACCGTCTTTGCCTTCTTTGAAGCCGATTCTCCCCTTTAAGTCCATTGTTTTGACTGTTCCTTTGTCTCTGTCTCGGGTGTATAGTGATGGGTCCATGCTTCATCTATAGTTATGAATCGATGCAAAAACTCGGCTTTGTTGCGGCGAAACGTGGCCAAACACTCGATTGAAACATCTTCATGACGTTGTTTTTGTTCGACTGAGAGCAAACGCGGCACCCGTCTTGCACAGATCTTTCTCATGTCCAAATGTTCAGTCAATATGCGATGTACAGCACTTTTTTAAATATCTACAATTTCTGCTAACTCGCACACTTTTAGTCGACGGTCATCCAATATCATTTTGTTTTTTTCACCTTTTTTGGTCACCTCATTTGGTCAACCACTGCAATGTTCGTCTTCGCAGCTCATACGGCCTCGTTTCAACTCTGCTACCCAATATTTCACTGTTGAAAACGAAGGTGCAGATTCCTCCAAAATAGAGTCCAGCTCGGCTTTGATATTGGTTGCACTAAGCCCTTTTAATTGAATCACATAACAATGACCAATTTTTTTCCGTGTTTACAAATTCACCGAGAGCGTTCATTATTGATGGCTGTCAAACAAGTAATAAACAACGTAGTGTCTTCAAACTTAAAAATTGGTCTTTCTAAGCTTGGTACTATCTAAGGCAGTCAGTCATATTTTAACAGCTATCGCCATCTATGTGTCAGGCTCGTTAATTCTGGGATTGCCCTCGTAGATTTAGACATTTTTAAAGAGCTTACTACATTTATTTTGTTTCATTGATTTGCCTCCGACACGCTGTATAAATAAAGAATATTAACCTTTAATACTTAATCGGCTTGTTTTAAAAATGCTTCCATAAATTTTGCTTATATCTAAAATTAGCATTTTTTTTTCGTGTAAAAAGCAATATCATTAAGAAGATTATCTGATAATAGGGTGAGATTGTTAAATACGACCTTCGGTCAAAAAATTTTCCGCTTTTTTCCCTTCAAGTTTTTATTTATTACACGCTGTAGATATTCTGCTAGCTACTAACCCAGACCTGGGTTAACATTGACCTTCTACTATGGGTTCCTATACCCATATGTATACGTGAGTACTTATAGGAACGGCAATAAACTACTTGTTTGTTAAAGTACGCCAATATCATTATAAACATTTTATGAAAGTCATGATACGTCGCGTATTTTAAAATTCTGTGGTTTTTACTTTACTTAATCTCGTAAATACGATGGGAATAGACGCGCGGAGTACACTGTTTTTAATTTTGTGATTAACACTAGTGAATTTGGTGTTTTATTTTGGATAAATCTGTATTATGGTACTATTAAAAAAGCCAGATCTGCCGCCGTAAGTTATTAAGAGTATATGCATTTTTAAAGATATTTGTTTTGTAAGCGATAATGAAATAGGGGCTTGAATTTTTGGTCCTGTGAGGTTTGACAAAGTAAATAATTCAACGTGTTGTAAAGATATAGATATACTAATTATCTTGTGAATGTTTTATGCCATATTAATGAAATTTAGTGTTTATTTAGAAACAATAGTATGCTTCTAAGGGCAATATTTGCATTCTTAATATTTTTTATGAGACTTTGTTTATTGTTTAGTGTTTGAAAACATTTGTGTGTAGCTTGTTCTAAGATATTTTGGAAATCGACTGGGGTAAAACGTCTCCTCATTGGATTATGAATGAAATCCTTTATTGAACTTTCAGTGCTGTGATAGGGCTGTTAACCTTATACCGGTCATTCGCTAGATTTTAAGTTATACCATATTGTTATATCTGAAACTTTGAAAGGTTAAATTAAATAAAACTTATCTTTTTAAAGTACAATTAAGATATGTCTGCGGGAGTGTCAAGTTTTTTTTTTGTTTTTTTTTTGATATTCCGTAAAAGGGTACAGAATATCATTAAAATTTTTGATTCAGGGAAAAATATGAAATTTTATTTTTTCTAAGAAATGATTTGCCTAAACTTAGTATATATTATATAATTTTGAAATCTCCTATCACTTCTGTTTTGTCTACATCTTATGGAAAAATACCTATAATAATCAATAAATATTAAGTGTGGCCAAGTTCTCTGCTGTTCTAGTTGCTTTGGTGAGAAAATACTTGAGATTTAAATGGGTATTAATTTGTGTTCCAATCACAATTCAGTACTAACAATATATATATATATATATATATATATATATATATATATATATATATATATGTATGTATGTATGTATGTATGTATGTATGTATATATGTATATATAATATTTGCCTGCAACTGGAACGTTGACTTTAAAGGGCACATAGGCACATATAGAAACCTGCGACAGGTGTCAAATAATTCCATGCAAAATTGGGAAATTGTAATTTTCAGAAGTTTTCCTTTGTTTATGAGTTAAGGTATAAATTTGTGTAATATACATTTCAGTGTTCTAAGCCAATGAGAAGTACTGAATCGGTTGGACGAGTGACAGAGAGTGAGTGCTAAGTTACTTTGTGAGACTCTAACTCTAAAACGGGTACAGAATAAGACATGCAATTTTTATAGGACATTGTGCACAAAATAAAGAATTGTAAAGACCTAGGAAAGTTGTTATAGAAGCTCTTAAAATTGCAGGGTCAGTCTTTGTCCGTGCAATTAAAAAACCTTTTAATATGTACCAACAAAACCAAGACATCCAGCCAAATGGAATAATTCGATAACGACACTTTATACAAAAAAACGACGATGTAGACCTTGGAAGTTATAGATCCATTAGTCTCCTGAGTAACTGATACGACCTGTTAGAATAATTACTAGTACATCGGGAAGGATTTTCGCCAACCAAGAGTTATGGAACAAATTCTAAGAGAGCGCAGAATAGAATATAAATTGTCCAGCATCATATAAAGTATATACAACAATGAATCTGCACCAAATGAAATTTGAAAGGGTCATTATACTAACCTGAACAAATACATCTACCTTAAAGGTGTAATTAAAATAAACAGAGATCGCGTGGATTATTGAAGAGAACCGCTCTAGGATGTTTAACCTATGAGGACTTGAGTATTCAAAACAAATATCTCGATAACAAAGAATGACCTTTGAGTAATACGTGCCCCCAGTTTTAATACACGACCCTCAAACCGTGACGATGACTATAAGATCGGTCAGGAAACTGCAAGTCACACTGCGCAAAATTATCTATTCTGAGTCTAATTTTAAATGACAAAGCCAGAAAAAAGGAAATATACAAAATAACCGGAGATGGAACACATTATAACGCGTACTGCCAAATTGAAGTGAAACTGGGCAGATCTCGTTGCGGAACGAAAAGACAATAGATGGACAAAAGATTCTATAGTGGCCCACTCGTGGTATAAAATATCTAAAAAGAATCACTACAATTGGATTAAAACACTACAAGATAGAAATGGGTGAAAACATCTTAAGTAGGCATATGCCCAATAATGAACGCGGCTGGCTGGAATGATGATATGATTTTTAGAAAAAAATAATAATTTTATATCTCCGGCTTAACAGAGAAAAAGTTTGATTTCTTCCCGATTTTGACTGATATACTACCGGGTACCTACATATCTGAAATGAAAAAATTTTTTAGTGGTGAATAATCAAAACAATTTAAAATTTAAATTTTTAGGGAAGAACATTTTGTATTTTTGATATGAATCATTTCTTTTAATTTAGGAATTTAATTTTTGGCCATTTTTACATTTCCCCTAACATATTTCAAGTACAAAATGGCGGCTGAAAGCACGTGATTGATTTTTTTTTGAAAATATGACTATAAAATCACTTGAAGAGGTCTAATTGAGGTCTGTCAGGGCTCAAATGAAAGATCTTGGACTTTACTTTGCAAACATGTATGAAAAATTTGATTTTAAGATATGTCAGATTCAATATCGCGGCGGAAACCATATGACTTTGATTTTTTGTGAAATTACGACTATAAAATCACTTGAATACTTCTGATTGAGGTATATAAGGGCTCAAATTAAAAGTCTTGAACTCTACTTGCCAAACCGAATTGATTTTCACTTTTTGTTTATTGTATTTATATGATTTTCTACGTTGAATTCTTTACAACAAAAGTTTGTTTCAGTGTTGCAATCTTTTTGGTCTTTTTTTTAAATATTTCTCTTGAAATGTTTGGATTAAATTGTATTTTTCAATTATTGGGTCTAAATGGTAGCAAAATATGGGGCATAAGGTTACCTCTGTTTGTAATTTTTAAGAATTCATGATTACTGCAGTTCTAAAGCATTTTCATCACTTGAAAACGTTTTGATTAATAACTTTGTCTTGTATACTAGGAAAACATGATTTTTCATAATCTGAGGAACAGGTAAAGCATTGCTAAACCTTTCATTGAGAAAGCGGCTTGTCTTTTTATGATCCTGCTCACTATAATAAAAGGTTGTTAAAGTATTGCTCTACCGTACTCGGCGCAATTTACTGGTGAACTGATATACGCCATCTAGCGTTATGTGTATTACCGAATAGAAAAGATTTATTAAGTTTGTGCAAATTAATGAAAATACTCTTATTTATTATTAAAGTTTATGGCTGTTTTGGGCCGACCATTGTGGGTTCAGTATTTCCCATAAAGAATTTTTAAATCTACATTTTGCCACAATATTTTGGAGGCCATATTTCTTATTCCAACATCCATCCTTTCCTTAAAGGCCATGCAGTTTATGCTCAATATTAATATTTATAGTCCATATGGGATCTACAATTTGGGAACAATATTTTGGGACCCATAATCTCAGACCAATCTTTTAGGACTTTCAATTCCTTCTATAGCTTAATTGCATGTAATCTGGAAGTATTACATTCAAATATCTGAAATTAAGTTAATGCTATGTGGCTACTTGATTCATTCAAGAAAGAGCCACTTTCTCGTCGTGCAATGGTGTTTCGTGAAGTATGTGAGAATTGTCAGTGCCCTAAAAGCGACAATTGTATCGCTTTTAGGCACGGAACGACCACGATATTTTCGACGTTATGTATGCTGAGCGATTATTTTCAATGTAAAGCGCCAGTATTTTGGCGCATTCTTTCGGTGTATATCGATACATGGTTGAAATTGTACTGAATTTACATTTAAAATTTGTTACTGATCACGCCGATCAGTTAAGAATTGTCAAAGCTATTCAGTAGTTCCATTGACCAGATTGAGATGGCGCATTCTATATATATATATATATATATATATATATATATATATATATATATATATATATATATATATATAAATACGTAATCGAAGGTTCTCGGGTATCTCGTGTATGTGCTGAGTCCTTGTCAGGACTGTAAGGCAGCTGACGTTTCGATGAAATCTCATTCATCAATTTCAAAGCTCACTGTATGGCGTCTGTGGGCTACTACGGGTGCTGTTGGTCCCGGGTGTACGTGGGGTGCGTTCGTGAGCTTTGAAAATGGTGAATGAGATTTCACTGAAACGTCAGCTGCCTTACAATCCAGGACTCTGCACATACACGCAATACCCGAGAGCCTTCGATTACACATCACACCCGTGAGAACATCTGACATAACATAACATATATATATATATATATATATATATATATATATATATATATATATATATATATATATAGACGATTTTTTCACCATATTGAGACATCGGAGATTAAATTTTACACAGATTTTTGATATCTTATAAATTAGTGGCTGGAATTTATTTGTACCAATTTATGTACAATATTTATTGAGTGCTGTAAGGTCGATTTTTTTTAGATTAAAAAAAAATATCGTTAGAAAATTAAAGGGGTAAGCAACTTTAGAGGCTTATGTTTCGTAAATGAGGAGAAAAAATAGAAAATGCGATATGACATATTTAATTGCCTTTTTAAAGAATGATTAATTCAACGATACGAGTAATCAAAAAAATCATCCCAATTTTTCACATACGGGAAGTACCTACATTATTTTTCTTTCTGTAAATTTCACTGTATGCTTTTTTTGGTTTAATGAAAGTATATGATTGCAAAATTCATCGCAATGGACCGTAAAATACCAAAGTTACAATGCTATGACATAAAAACGGATGGAAATGACAATATTATAATGATCCTTTGTAGCTACAACTAATTAAAAATAAACACATTGTAGGGTTGGTTAATACATTCCTTTTTTTTTCCTGAAAAAACCGCAGTTTAGACTGTTCAAAAATATAAATCTTCATAAAATGTACGGATTAAAATCAATTATTGGATCCATCAGAAACCATTTTAGAGAGATACGAGTATGCCTAGGCATCAGCAAATAGGTTGATTCTCAGAAGGATGCTGAATTAGGAATTACCTTATATAGGACCTGTATTTGGAAGGGCAAAAACTCTTTATGATATTGGTACATAAACACCTATTCTTTAACTGTTCTTGAGAACTCTAATGTTGACAAAGGCTCTATTTTTAATGATGAACGTCTTTGGAGCAAATAGTTTTGGAATGTAAGGAAAATTCCTCGGACTAAAATGAATATAATCTGGCAATTTGAAATACATAATTCAGTTGTACACAAAATATAAAATATCCATCTTTGGTTCCCGTATAACGATGATTTTCTGCTGTTATCCTTTCCCTTGTTATCTATTTGGCTCAATTATTTTTTAATTGTAGGTCAGGTAGAATATACTATTTGGCTAGTGTTTATAATTCTACAAATTTAAAAATAAGATATTCCGACTCCCAGTTATTTTGTTTAAATAATAACCTCTTCCAAGAACTGACTGCAACTCTTCAGTACCTAAAAACCCAAAATTGACCTGAATGGGGGAAAGATTTGATTTTCCATCTTAGACAGGTTGAACCTTTATTTTCAGTGTGCTTGCCGAAGGTATAACATCTAATGTTGAGAGTTATTTGTGTGGTGTACACAGTATTATTTTATGCTTTTAAGTTTTGTTGGAACAGGTAACTTTCTTTTTATTTAATGTTCGGTTTAAGTAGCATTAATATGTTTGCAATTTTTTACATATAAGTTGTTTTGGTCCTTTTTTCTTTCTGAATTAGTTTTAACGTAATATCTCAGAATAACATGATAATAAAGTAAAAAATGATATTATTTCTTATCTCCCTTTTAGAAAGCTCCTGTATATCTTATAATATTTTAGTAAAATGAATATTTTCAACTTCTAAGCCGTTATACTTTTTTAAAAATATTTTAAGCTGATCACATCGTACCAGAAACATTCTGTAATTTTTTTATACATATTTTACAATTCAACAAAAAGTAAAACTTGGGTATTCACTTCCTAATTTACACGTCTAACTTTAAGACCGGTCTAATTTGGGAATAAATAGCCAGATTCACTAAGAAGATTTAAGACTTAGACCCGATTTAGGTAGCTATAGAAATTAGAACTTGTAGTTGTCCAGTTGTGTTTTGCTTATAACATTATTATAATTTGGAATGCATATTTTAAAAAAATAAACGCTTAAATTAGGAACAAGGATAATAATCTAGAAATAAAGCCTTTAAATCGGTGAGAGGAATAGTGTCTTCCCAAAATAAGTAAAATTTTCTATTACTGACGGTTCGGTAATAAATAAAAATAACTTTTTATTATTGTATTCTTAAGGTTCAACTTATTGTTACACTTGTCAATTTAAACTCCCTACTGTCAGCTCAGACTGGTTTTAAAGCTATACCATGTTAGTGAATAAGGGGGAAAGAGTTTATATTGGCAAGTGTATCAAAAAGTCAACACGTTTTAATCTGAACAAGGCGACATATGGAAAATTTTGTTTATTTGTGACATACAATTATTCCTCTTTACAGATTTCAATACTTTATCTCTAGATTCTTATCCTAAATTTTTTTATTTAAACATTGTTAATATATATATATATATATATATATATATATATATATATATATATATATATATATATATATATATATATAAAATACTAATTATAGCGATATCGTAAACAAAACCAAATTGGTTAGCTAAAAGATATATCTAATTTCCATGGTGACTACTGGTTTAAAACTTTTTTAATGAACCTGGCGTTTTTCACATTTTATCGTTTAATATTTTAAAAGTTTAGACGATTACAATCATGTATAATTTGCGTCTCAGAAAAATGAAGTAGATTATTCCATGTGTTGGTAAAATCCCCAAGTTGTTTTGAATATGTTCGTGAGGCGA
Organism: Diaprepes abbreviatus; assembly: GCA_034092305.1. Lineage (NCBI taxonomy): Eukaryota > Metazoa > Arthropoda > Insecta > Coleoptera > Curculionidae > Diaprepes > Diaprepes abbreviatus. The sequence continues at coordinate 27,320,953 of JASJET010000103.1, forward strand.
CTGTAGGGGGTTTATTGAAAAAAATTTTACAGGCTAGATATAGTTGAGGCCATTTTAGTATTTTAGAATTTTGTTCAAAGAAAAATGTTTAAAAATTATCGTATTATTATTAAGAATTTCTTAAAATGACACGTGTTTGAGCACATGGTACGACCATAGCTCAGCTTGGCCATTGCTCAAGCCCTTCCGACTTTTCGATGCCTTTAAAATTTGGATTTAAATTGCTTTAGTAGTAATTATAAATTTGCAAAGAGTATTAGTTCTAGAACATAATTATCAGGTCGGCAAGAAAGTAACTAGAAATTTTGGTCCTTATCAGCAAAAATTGAACCAAGTACGATTTAAGGTCATCATTATTTGTGAGAGTACGAAAAAAATGTTAAACAGCTGGTGCCTGGTCAAGGCTGTGTGGAGGATGCGACATCACTTTTCAACCAAGCTCCAATAATTTCCCACGAATTTCTAAAGATGAGTGAGGCTTTGCATTATCATGATGGAACATAATTCCGTTGCGGTTTATGAATTCTGTCCGTTTTTTTTTAATTGCTTCATCTAGTTTCACTAGTTATTGACAGAAAACATTGATCGTCCGGCGTCTTGTAAGTAGGTCAAAATATACAACATCTTTGTAGTCGCATCAAATTTACAGTATGGCCTTTTTTGAATGCATTTCAGCTTTAGATGTGGTTTGTGCTCGTTCATCACGCTTGGATCATGATCGTTTTTGATTGATGTTACTGTAGACGATTCATTTTTCATCTTCACTGATGATTCTTTTCAAAAAAAGGTCGGTTTCATTACGCGTGAGATGCGTATGGTAAATATTGATTCTTTGTGTTAAGCGAATCTCTTTCAATTCGTGCGGAACCCAAATATCGAGCTCCGTATCCAGTCCAAGACATTGTAAGTGGTTTTCAGCTGTTGTGTGCTATACTATCTCTGCAATCTCTCGAATGATATAACGATTTTCTTCAATTATGGCTTTGATTTGGTCATCATTAACTTCAGTAGGTCAATCTTGACGTTGGTTATCTTTGAATGGAAAATCTCCAAAACGGAATGTTTTAAATCAATTCTGGCATGTGCATTCTGTTATGCAATCAACACCATATACTTCACATATCTCTTTATGAGCCTTCGCAGCTTTCTTTCGTTTATAGAAATAAAGAAGTAAAATATGCGAAGCATATTCGTTTCTGCACTCCATCTTAAAGTTGACCTCAAACTAACAGCTACAAACAAAATTAGGCATGAGTTGCTTCTAAAGTAACCTAAAAGTGACTGATATCAAATGTCAAAAGGAAAGAACCTAACTGACACACGTGCTTTAAAATAATTACAACGCTCTCTATGTGTGATTACCAAAAATACTTTCTTGCCGACCCAATACAATGTTGCCTGAAAGGATGTAATGACCCATCTGGAATGTTAAAGTATTTTTAAGGGTTTTCAAGCAGTTTTAAGGAGCTTAAAGCATTTCAATTAAAAATTCCCAAGCTCCGATGTTTATTACTTAAAATTAAAAAGTCAGTCGATTCTGATTTGGTTTAATTCTATTTCAGATTAAAAATCATGGAGGGAGACGACGACTCAACGGGATACAGCCGTCTCAGAAATGGATCAATGTCGGGCTGTTCGAAAAGTGCGGGCAGTCAGAGTAGCAACAGTAGCGATCATGTGGACATGGCGTTCATGATGATCGACTATATCAAGGATGCTATGAAGGTACATTTAGTAAAATATTTTGGTTGCATATTGATGTTTAATTTAGAGTTTAACCGTCAAAAGATACATTCATAATCAGAATTGATTGAAAATGACTTCAAGCCTGGGCGTGATCTACGTTGTTTTTTAATTTTACAATCTTAGCCAATCAGAAACTTGTATATATATATATATATATATATATATATATATATATATATATATATATATATATATATATATCTTTTTTTATATTTGCTAATTATTAATTTTACTTAATTATTTTTTATTTTGAACAGTTCGTAAAAGAAATAAAAATTGCGTTATTTGCACCTTAAAAATAGTATAAATTATGATGAACAAAAATCACTTATACAATTTAAAAGTGTTGACTGATAACCCAACTTACTATTAGTACCGTGTTTTATAAGCTTTCATTTGATACTCCACTTAAACAAAAAAAATTTTGACTTCAAAAGCACCTCTAAAATTGTGTATTAGGGATTTCATATTTCATGTCTAACTGTATCAAATTTCAATTGGGAGCTCGAAAGTACGGATGTTTTTCCGGCGTTCTTCATTTTCAGTCTTTTTTGTGACACCCCCTTTTCTAAAGCCGGATGAAATGTAGCCCATGTTCAAACGGATAATGTTATCTTTAACAGTGAAAGAATTATATATAATATTGATTTGGTGGCTCCCGAGATTATCCTTAAACAAACAAAAATTTTTTTTTCCCCTTTATTATTATAGAAGTTTAGATTTGCGTTATTGTATTACAACCGATAATATAGTGTAAAATCTGTTATAATTAATAAAATGTTTAATAAAAAACAAGCATAACCGGTCCAGCTGGTCTCTGGAAATAATATTTTCATAAAATAATTTGGTCAAGAGGTCGAAACATTTACATTGTTAAGAGCAAAAAGACGGGTAATTTTAAAATTTATTTGACAAATTATTGTTAAGAATGAGCTGAGTTCATTAAAATTATTAAAATCATGAATTGCATATTACCGTAACATAATTTCAGAAACTGCTAAAAATGGTAAATTTTTATCTTTATCGAAAACTTGACATAAGTAGGGAATGATGATGTATGATTTTTATATCCCAGACTGTACGAATTTGTAAGGTTTGTGTAATTATGATCTTAAATTTTTTTTTTTGTATGTGTAATTCTATCAGAAATGTTATGGTCTAGGAGGGCTAAAAAAGACATTTAAAGTTACTCACAAATTTTGCATTTTCTTGCCGAAAACAATAAGCCTATTTTTTTTTATTAATTCAAGGATATGACTATTAAATATGTTTGTGATAATGTTACCACTTTGGAAGATAAAAGGAGATAAAGGTTAGGAATATCATGTTTATGGATAATTTATTTGACAAACATGATGAAAATAAGAGGCAAAAAGTTATTCGTCATGTTAGAGTTGATAAATACTTAATCACCTTAAAAAGTTAAGGCAAACATAAAAACTTACGGAAACAAAGGAAAATAAAAATTTATAAATGACAAACATAGTAATTGCAGATCAGTTTTATGAGGAGAAAGGGCGACTGCTTAGAGCGGTAGGTGCGGGGGAGTGGCGAACGATTAGAATCTTACAAAACAATTTTTAATTTTATTTATTAGCCTATTAGGTAGTCTAATACTGATGTGATTTCTTCGAAATTTGCTGTGCTGATTTGCAAGTAAAACTTGTGCTTGGTCCTAAATCAGATGTCGAAGGAGTTTTACTGTGTGACACACACGTTTTCAACGTTTTATTCAAGATAACGAGATTGCAACCCCTGTCAAAGCTTAAAACTTTACAATATATGGATAGTAATATGCCTACTAGTTATTATATCAAAGAGCGTAGCAACTTGAAAGCGCAGTTTCTCTAAATTTATATTAAAAAATTATTTAAAATCAACGTGTCACAAACGAGGCTGGTTTATTCATTAAAAGTGATATTCTTTAAAACATTGATTTTTACATTCTAAAAAAAGAGTTTGCTGACAAAAAAACAGAAGAGTCAAATTGTAAAAGTTCACAGCCAGATTCATTAAGAAGCTTAGATCCGATTTAGTTGCCATGGAAATTTAGTCTTCCAGTCGGCCAGTCTTGTTTTGATTATAATATTGACATAATTTCTATTACATATGTCAACAAATAAATGCTTATATAGGGATATTAAGTAGAAGAACCTAGTGATAAATCCTTGAAATGTGTAAGGGAAGTAGTTGTATTCCGAAAATAAATAAAATTCTCCGTTTTTACCGGTTCCGTAAAAAAAGCGAATTATATTTTATGCTTGTATTTTTAGGATTTTAAACTTGCTTCACTTAGTACTGCTCTTGTCAGTTTAAACCCTCTGTTGTCAATTTAGAACGGTTTTAAATTTAGAACTATATTAGTGAATTCGGAGGTAGTGTTAAAAAGCTATTCCAAAAATGTGATTCTTTTTCTAAAAAAAGTATTAACGGTCAACCGTGAGAGGAGATTTGGTGCTCTGACTACTATCATTAGAAATTGAGATTGGCTTAAAATTGGGGTCATTGGTTAAAACTGTTTGGCAACAACGTTAAAGTATATCAAATCTTTTGAAAAATTAAATTATTAGATATAATATTTGGGGCAAGAAAAAATTTTTCAGATAACACTTCACACGACAATTGTATACATAAACTACTCGAATATCAAGAATATAAACCAACACTTTTTCTTAAAATTTGCAACTAAACTGCTTTGGTCCAATTTAAGACGCTTCTATTAACATCCTGATTATGGGTTAAAGAAAACATATCCACCCCATTCGCTTTCCTCTTGCCTTATTTTCAAATGATTGGATGCAAGTATATCTGATTTAAAGTATGTCCTGACTTCTAATATATGTCATAAGTAGTAGTCAGAATGAATTCAGATTTGACCCCTCTTACAATCAATATTCAGCATCAATAAACTTTGATAAATTCACTTGTTATCAACGCTTCAGTTTTAATTCTTTCTGATGGCTTTAAATTCTTTTCAACTATATAATGCGAAAGGCACTAGAAAAGTTTTCTCCCTAACTTTTAACCCATTTGCGTTACCTCTCTTGTGACTACCATCAGAAAAAATATTCCTGGTGACTATCAAAATCGGCATCAATATCCACTTTCAATCGGTTATCGTGTGCGAAATGACGTTTTCTGAGGTGCTGCTTCAAATTTTGAAAGTCAGATGGAGCTACATCTTTGGTCGAGTTCAAAGAAGTTGTACTCACGGAAAATGGGTTGATCTTTGGTATTCTATTCGACACAAAACCCCGTAGAAATTTTTGATCCATTGCAATACGTACTTTAACGTATGCAATTTTGTTAATGTATTACAGTAGGTAACTATTGTTATTGTAGTCTTTCGGTATTGATTCAAAAAGAGTAACTCCTGCTTGGTCCTAAAAACAGTGGCCTTGAGCCTCCAGCTAAAGATTGTGTTCGGGCTTTTTTTAGAGGCGGCTTATGGACTTACTGCTTGGATTCGAATCTTGTTTCTGGGTCTCAGTGATATACATCGGTCTCATCGCATCTTACTCTCTTTGTTAGGATCTGTTTCCAGACATTTCAAATGATTTTGAGAACTGAACAATGTTGAATTGTCAAAATGTTTGGTTTGGATATATTTAATACTTTAGTAATAGGAGACACTTTCAGACGACGATTTTCGGGACCTTCCACTTTTTGGATCATAATTAATGGATTAACGAAACAATCGAAACTGTTTTGAGCAATATTTTTTTTTTTAATTAAATGAAGCCTGGCAATCATTTGTTCGTGATTATTTTTAAGACAGTTATGCTCCTCTGTTCAAAATTTGATGACACTGCGTTGTCTAATTTCATAGAATTCATTTTTATTGGACATTTTATAAAACACAAAATAGTCAACGAATTATTTCATACACAAATAGACCAAAGCTATCACTATTGAACGTTACTGGGCAACACACAGTCACTTGTTTCTGTTGTTTTTTATTTTAGCTACCTAGATATTTTCTCTAGTATCCCTCGTTTCTTGTAAGCAAGGGATCATTTTAAAAGTTTCTGTCTCTATTCAATATGTCAGTTGTTCAGATTTTTGCCCTAGTTTGGATCTTTTTTTCCCAGATATGCAGCTGCGGGAAGTCATACTGTACTTTCCAATAATTCTATCACTAAATAGGTTTTTTTCTTTAAAACATGTTCTAAAAATCTTCTAAAAGTTTTTTCTTGGTAGTAAAATATTTAATTTACAGTGAAAATTTGGGTCGTCAGGCAACTTAGATGTCGTCACTGACCTGTAACTGGACAATTAAACAAGTGACTAAAGGCGGTATAGTAATATTTTTTTAAATGTGTATATTTTCTCTGATGCGTGACATGTAGATAAATAATACATATCATGTTTGGTTTTATTTTAATTCCTCGATAAATTAGATACTATTCTATGATGGATAAAATTTAACGTTGTACAATTAAAACAATTCGAATATTGTTGCCTGCATTAACAATGAAATTAATGAAGCTGATTTTATACGTATGAAATTATTAACGAGAGTTTAAATAATTGATCTACATTTACCTTTAAATAATTCTAAATGTGTTGTAATCACATTTTAGTTACTTGTCCTGATGCAATATTTGAGAACTGTTACAATTATTGAATTTAAAATGTAGTCCTTGTATATTTAAAATTGAAAGTTAATAAAAATATGTATTTTGTTAGATTAATCTTTATCGACATTTAGTATGGCAAGTCTAATATATATTCTTCTAAATAATTCGTTATGTAGTTGAAGCAGTAGCATAAGTTTTTTAGCCATGACATTCTTAATTGTCCAATGTTGGATTTTCTCTTGCATAATGCACACTTTTCTCTTCTCAGGATATTGGCGAGGTATTCTGTTTTTCTCCTCTTTAATAGTTGTTTATCCAGTCATCACAATACCAGAATGTTTATTTTTGTCTTTGTCCACGATATTCAGATTATTCGCTTATAAATACAGCCTTGATTAAAAAGTTCCCGGAACTACCACCAGGTGGCGCTCATTTGAGGTCGTTTTTTTTGGTTAGCTTGCCATATCTGTCATTGACATTCCCACCAAATTTTACCTTTGTAGCTTGACGTTTGTAAAAGTTACGTCGTCTTGACTACTTCTACCTTTACATGTGTTTTTAATTTTGACCGTTTCAAAAATAGAGTTGAATTTGCAACAACGAGTTTGTATTAAATTTTGCCTTAAAAATTGATTCAATGGTGCAAAAACCTTGGAAATCTTGGGAAACTGTTTCGGCCATCATTCTCTAAAGACAACAGTCGTTTACCATTGGCATGAATGCTTTAGAAGTGATCGTGAGTTCGTCGAGGATGACGAACGCAGTGGCAGGCCGTCGACATCGAAAAACCACGAAAACATCAATAAAGTGAGAGAAATGCTGGCCAATAACTGCAATTTATCCATCAGAGAGCTGGCAGAGAGGGTGAACGTTGCGTATGGATCCGTTGGCATCGCCAAAGACATGATTGCTAAGGCTGAGTCCACCCCAACATTCATCAAACGCATCATTACTGGAGACGAGACGTGAATTTATGAGTACGATACGCAATCCAGACATCAGGCATTTTTAGTCGAAAAGGAAGCGATGCTCAGGGTTTTCATGAATTACAACGGTATTGTGCATCACGAAGTTTTGTCAGAAGGTCCGACAGTAACTAAGGAGTACTATTTTAGTGTTATGAGACGTTTGTGTGAAGCAATTCTCCAAAAAAGAGGATTTGTGTGCAAACAATTTGTGAATTTTGTACCATGATAAGGCACCGTCCCACAATGTCATCGTTATCAGTAAATTTTTTTACCAAGAACGAAACGAATTCCATCCAGCCATTGAATTCACCTTTTTTCTGTTCGAAGATAGTTCTGACAGCCATCGAATTCACGTTTTTTCCTGTTTGAAAACGGTTCTGATTCCCATACCGAAAATCTAATTCCAGAAATGTTTCGAGAGCTGGATCAAGCGTTAGCATAAGTGTGTTGCAGTGTATGGGGAGTACTTTGGAGGGGACAATATCAATTTTAATTATTAAATTTGTATTTTGAATTTTCTGAATGAATTCCGGGAACTTTTTGGTCAAGATTGTATACATATCCAAGGCTACCTTCTTGGTGTAAATTTGTTTCGTAGTCCGGGCTTTAACTCTGTATAGCAACATGAAAAACACATCAATAGAGTATTCTTAATCCTAAATCAATGAACTCATTAGAGTACAAAGGAGCTTTTTCATTTCAACGTCGATGTCATCCATGGCAGGATTGAATGTTTCTCAATCTACTATTTTCGAAAATCTACATGTGTGCGGGCAAGATCCAGAAAGAAGAAAAATGGGTTCCGTACATTTGAGGAAAAGAGACATTGAAAAGTAAAAAACCACTTGTGAAATTTTGTTTGCCAGACAGAAAAGTAAAAAGTTTTTGCATCGATTTGTGACAGGTGATGAAAAGTGGATTTATTTTGATAACTCAAAGTGCAAAAAATCATGGTAGATCCAAGCCACCCTTCAACATTACATCCGGGCGCAATATACATGAGAAGAAGGCTTTGCTGTGTATTTGTTGGGATGATAAGGGAGCTGTGCATTATGAACTGTTAAAACCTGGTGAAACAATTACTGGCGATCGATATCGACAACTGATGAGATTAAACTGAACATTGAAGGAAAAACGACCAATATACGCCGAAAGACACGATATTATCATTTTTCAACATGACAATGTTTGGCTCCACGTTGCAAAATGTGAAAAAAAACGATTTGGAAACGCTAAATGGCACATTCTACCCCATCCGCTATATTTACGGGATTGCTCCTTCGTACTACCATTTATTTCGATCAATGCAGCATGGACTTTCAGGACCACACATATTCATAAGAAGAACTGAAAATTTTGCTTGATGAAAGGTTGGCCTCAACAAACGAACAGTTCTTTTGGCACGGAATTCATTCTTTAACGATGGCCATTACTTTGATTATTGAGGTAATTTATTTTGTTCTGGAAATAAATGCTCAAATTTTGCGAAAAAATAGATATTACTAACTGGATCACTTTTTTTATAATTTGAATTAAATATGTCAAGACATAAACGCTTATATGGGAAAATTAAGGATAAAAATCTAGAAATATAATTTTGAAATCAGTAAGAGAAACAGTTGTCTCGGGAACATAATCAAAATTTTCCAGTTTTGATGTTTCAGTAATAAATACAAACGATTTTTTTATTTTTGTATTTTTAGGGTTAAACACTTGTTTGACTTATTGGTGAATTTAAACCCTCTACTGCCAACTTACACCTCTTTTAAAGTTAGACCACTTTAGTGGATTAGGGGGAAATGGTTTAAATTCATAAGAGAAAAAATTAGTTAAAAAAAAATTTCTTTTATTACCACACCGACAACTATTCCTTCAACCGATTTCAATGCTTAAGTTCCAGTTTGTTGTTGTTAATTTATCTTTATAAATATTTATTTGTTGGCACATAATACAAATTATGACACAGCACAAAGTTGACTAAATAGCTCAATTTTCCATTCGGTTTACACTGTAAAACACGGGAATCGAGCCGTAAATGTTTTGAATATATTTTGAATACTTCTGGTGATACATATACACTGTTCCAACGTATCGTTAACGGGCGTTAGTTACAATGCACGACTGATAAAATCTTTGTAATGTATGGTTTAAAAAGAAAACTAAGAGCATTTTCCCACATTTTCTTAAAGTTTTGAAAATACATAATATTTATCTACAGGGAAAATGCAGAATAACTGAATAAAAAATAGATAAGGAAAAAGTCATGTTTATATTTATCTAAAATGTGAGAAAAATATAAACTAAAAGCAATGATTTATTTGACAACAGTGTACGTAGTTCATATTCATTTAGCTTGGCAACTCTGCTGTGTACATCTAATATAATGGTTGGTTGTTCATTACAATAAAAATCAAGTTTTTTTTTTGGATTGAGGAAAAAAATGTAAATCTAATTCCTCACCGACACCTCATTACACAGTTCTCACGCCTAATTTTTATCCCTAAAATGTTTTATCACACATAAATAGCTATTAAAATTTTAAGTAGTTTATTGAACTTGTTTTATATCTTGTTTCTAAATTATGTGATAAAACAGTACTGATTCAAATAAATATTTAAATTCATTCAAAATAGAAAATTTTGACATGATATAGAAAAATATTGATGCCCAAATTGCATCTATAACCTTTTATTATTGAACACATTCTTTATTGAATCCATGTATAAACAGTGATTAAGCACGATATATTTATACATCAAAAATAATGACTTGCATTATTTTATTAAGACTGCTCGATAATTTTTACAGTTGGGATCAAGTCACATTTAAAAACAACGCAGTTTGGGACTTTTTTATAATTACATTAATTTTAAATAACTATTACAGGGGCTATTGCTAAATAGGATACTATTAGACCATCCGATATTCAGTCGTCCTGAGTTAGGAACTTACTTCACTGTGCTTTAATAGCATTTTTGAGTAGTTAATTACACTTAACTCTGTTGGTATGGTGTAACAACATTTAAGATAATTAGTCGAAGCAGCAAGCTACCGTAGGGCTATTATAGATAGAACAGGGCCTCATGTAAGTGGAAGAGTTACGGTAATAGACAGAGAGAAATTAGAAGACCTTTATCTTTTTTTAATGCCATATGAGCAGTAGGAGCTTTCTCCCATCAGCACACAGTGCAGACAAAATATTGATGATCTTAATCAAATTAATATAAACCAAAGTATACCGGCAAAACAACACAACCAACCAAAACTATGATTAACCCCAAATTACTGGGTCCCTGATAGCAGCTTACATACAGTTTCCAAATAAAGGCCTTTCCAGTAGGGATGATATTATTTGAAATTAAAATAAAACAGTAATTTTGGTCAAATATGGTGCATTTTGATTTTATTAGTTTTAATATTCTTTACCATTTGTGATTTAAACAAAACATTTTGATTCTTCAATGCCAATTTTGATAATTCTTTGCAGCATTTCGGGTGGTATGGCGTCTATGCTGGTTGTATGTTGGTCTCATGTTCACCTATAATCTTGAATTTGTTGGCATAAACTTGTGACTTAACATAGGCCCATAGAAAATAGTTTAATGGTGTTAAATCACAGGATCTTGGCGGCCAATTTCGTGAGATTAACGACTTGCCGAACCTGTCCCGCAATAAATCCGCTGTATGATAAGTGGCCTTTTCTTGTTGAAAATAAATATCGGAATGAATTTCATCAATTTTCGGAAAGAAAATTTCAGTTAGCATTCCATTATAGCGTTCCCCATTCACAGTAATTGCATGGCCATCCGCATTTTAGAAGAAATATGACCGGATGATCCACCATAATCCGCAGTTGACAGTGGTTCTTTCCGGATGTAATGGGGACTTAAGGGTTTGATTCGTACCCGTAACGACTTATTTTTCTATTTAACAAAAAATGCTGCTCATCTGAAAAGATGATTTTTCGATGATAATCTGCGAATTTCCGACGTAAACTATGGCCGTTTGGCTTGAGTTTTTGCGTCATTATCATCTTATATGGGTGCAGGCCAAGATTCAACCTCAAGATACGCCAGGTAGTCATCCTGGAAATCCCTAATTCTTGGTAACGTCGCTGAATGCACACATTTTCGTTTATTTCAACACTTGCTCGAACGGCGGCTATATCCTCATCACTACGGGCACTTACTCACTTTCTAATTTACTAATTACTCGGCGGATTCGGAGCACAGTGGAGTAGAATAACGACCATGTTTTGCACGAAAAGCCCTTTGAGTACTAACAAAACTTCTCGAATTTTGATAAAGTATGTGTACAATTTCCAAACGTTGTGGTAATGTGAAAGCTTTCATGATGAAATGACAAGCCTTACTGATAACAAATGATGATATATGTCAAATATTGCAGTTGAAAGATGGCCGCTATAAGCTGTCAGAATCATATCATCTCTTTTGGGAATCCTTTATTTATTGGGCAAGTAGGTGGTTGATTAGATAAGTGGTTTGTCTCACAGTCAAAGGTATATCTATTTTTTCATGGAGGGTAATGAATATTCCACCTGATTTTTCAGATTGCTATTTGATCATCGGTGTATTATTAAAAGTACCAACCCTTTTTACAAGTTAATAACCTCTTTCTATTAACATTGTGTGCCTAAACTAAAATAAATATGTATTCAGAAAGCAAGAACAGTAACTTATTTTCATGAGGAATTATTTTTGGGAAGATGCGATGCTTAACCCGTGCTTTGGTAAGCCCAACTGAAAAGACAATAAATGAAAAGTAAAATTAGAAACAGTTTTAAAATACAAGCATTGTAAAGAGCGCAAATCAGATTTCGGTTGTTTAACATTGTTGATAACGAGGTTGTTTATTTTTATCTGTGTAGATAACGAGATAATTGTTAATGCCATATTTGAATAGGAATAGTATTTTCGTCAGAATGAACTAGTGCATTTTATTAACTTTACAAAAGCAGATAGAATATAAATAAATTCACACATGTTTATTAAAAGGGAACTAATAAAAAAGATTACTTTTTATGATAAGTTAAAAATATGTATAATATACTATAAAATTACTTAAATCTCCCGTAGATCTAGGAAATACTAGATTGTGCGTTCCCAATGCCGGCCGTTTCTCCAGTGCGAGGAAGGAAGATGATTGAAAGTAATATTCTCCTTTCTTTCTATTTAATGAACCCACAAGTGCGAATAATACTTTACGTCAGCTTCTATGCTCCGCTCATTAGAAAGAAAGGAGATTACTTCATTCAGTCTTCATCCTTACTTGCACTGTGGGAACGGTTGGCATTAGGGACGTCCAATCTAGTATTACTTAAATCTCTGAAATCTCCATTGAGGAAGCATCTGAACCTTATTGACCCTTTTTTTTAGACTGATAAAATCTATTTAAGGGGTTCCATTTAGTACTCCGGTATTCAATTGCTGCTATATCGTTAAATCGATTAAATATTTGCAAGCATTAAAGGTTTTTTTTTCGAATTTGGAATCTCATTGAATCATTTCTTCAACAACTTTTTTTTTTAATGCGACGTTGTCAAATTATCAGATTTTTAAATGTTTTTTGGCCGAAATCATAAAAATTCTAATACCCACACTATGGTTCATATTTTTTGGTAAAAATTTGTTACTAGTAGTAGGATTATTTTATCACAAAATATGTAAGTTTTTTTAATACAGAGTGTTCGGAATTTCTATTTAAATATTTATATTTTCATTTCCGCCTTACGCATTTTTTTGTATCTACTGTATCGATAAAGTATTTATTGTCTTCAAAGTGATACTAACATGTTTGCATTTATCTTCAACAGCTTTCTCAAAAATTGCTATTAAACACAGCATAATATAAGAATTTGGCAATGTCACATTTTAAAGCAAAAAAAAGTAGGGTTCAAGAGAGGGTTCAGTCTATCAGAATTTTCATTGATTTAACGATATAACTGTAGTCGAATAGCGAGTACTACATGGTCACCCTGTATTATGAATATTAACTTTTTTATAAGAGAAAAATCTACAAAAGAAAACATAAATTGGTTAATATCTTCGTAAAAGTCCTAATGCGTAAGTATAAATTGAGAATTTTTTTGCTTAATAGCATATTATGATAAGAATTAGCTTAATTCGGATATATATATATATATATATATATATATATATATATATATATATATATATATATATATATAATGCAAGTAAATCGTTATAATTTTCAACAACTGGGAAGGAAAATTGAGGGCAAAAGCGGATTAGATCGTAAAAAATTCTCACGGTTGCGTAACATTCGAAATTGAATTAGACTGTATGATATTGGGATTTAGGGGACTGGAAAACGTCTATATAGATTCAGCAAAGGAATTAAACATGATCATCTTTGTCCAAAAAAACGCAGTCTCTGACAATATCAAGAGAACCTAGAAGATGTAAGTTAGCGATCTATAATATACACGTGGAACAGGTGATGGCATTCAAATACCTAGGCGTTAATATTACGAGTAATAGAAACTAAAAAAAAAGAACAAAATCAGGCAATAAGAGCAATTAGAGTATCAGGGTTTCTCCGGAACGTAATATGGCGAAATAAGTATATGAGCATTAAAAGCAAAATGCGAATCTACAAGACCTGTATAAGACCTATTTTGACCTTAGCCACAGAAACGCGAGTAGAAATAGCTGCTTCTAAACACTGCTAAAAACAATAGAGATGCAGACATTAAGAACTAACATGGGTAAAACGCTTAGAGCCAGAATGAGAAATAGCGATATCAGGTCCCTATGTGATATTCAATACGTGGTAAGATGGAATAGAGCAAGAAGAAGAGCATGGAGAGACCACGTAAATAGAATGGTTGATAATCGACTTACAAAACTTGCAAAAGAGGAGAAATTGAACACTTTCAGACTTCTTGGAAGACTTCCCAAATGCTGGTATAAAAGCTGGATATCGGAGTCAAAACTTAGACTACAACTTTGAAAAAACAAGATGTTGTCTTAAAATAAAAAGAAGAAGAGAACGGGTATACACTATGTTTTGCACGGCACAATAAAAATAAATAAGTTATTAACAGGTTGTACACCGAAGAAATCAAGAAATTGACTGATTTTGTATTTCAGTGTATATTTGAAATTATTACAATCGGCCAAGCGCTTTCGGTCTCTCTATCGGACCATCCTCAGGGCTCAGACCCTAGAAACAAGAGAATATGGTTAGCAAATAAGTTCACACAGTACTCACCAACCACACTCACTTGTCAAAGGGCACACCTCAACCCTGCCAGTTTGAGAAAAGTCGCGAGCGTAGCCTCCACACAGAACAAGATGTATATAATTAAAAAACCTCTAGAAACATTTAAAATTAAAATTAAAACTAGAACATTCAATACACTGTGCACATTGACATTAAAACAATAAAACTTTTTCAATAACAACCCAACCCTTTTGGGTTGTTATTGAAAAAGTTTTATTGTTTTAATGTCAATGTGCACACCCAACCCTTTTGGGTTGTTATTGAAAAAGTTTTATTGTTTTAATGTCAATGTGCACACCCAACCCTTTTGGGTTGTTATTGAAAAATTTTTATTGTTTTAATGTCAATGTGCACAGTGTATTGAATGTTCTAGTTTTAATTTTAATTTTAAATGTTTCTAGAGTTTTTTTAATTATATACATCTTGTTCTGTGTGGAGGCTACGCTCGCGACTTTTCTCAAACTTGCAGGGTTGAGATGTGCCCTTTGACAAGTGAGTGTGGTTGGTGAGTACTGTGTGAACTTATTTGCTAACCATATTCTCTTGTTTCTAGGGTCTGAGCCTTGAGGATGGTCCGATAGAGAGACCGAAAGCGCTTGGCCGATTGTAATAATTTCAAATATACACTGAAATACAAAATCCGTCAATTTCACAATAAAAATAAGACAAGTGAAATATTACAGGTCAGTTAGAAGGTTCAATTTTCGTGGATGATTGGGCTTAAATGTAAAATGATTCAAAAGGTAATAAAATATGTCAAGTTAGTTAAATATGTAGTACTGAATACCTCACATCAACAATCTTTAACAATAAAGAAAAGGCAGGTTCCTTTTGATATTTTCTATATTATCTCTTTTTTTATTATTTCTTTTATCTGTATCGGTTTTCGTCGAATTTATTTATCAACTGTTGTTATCTTAAATTTTTTCAAGTAACGAAAATTAAAGGGTCACGATTGAGGCTACTAAATAAAAAATGTTTTTGCTATATTTAATTGAAGACCTACTTAATGATAACCCACTCTGACATACAGACTTGCGGCAGGATATGACGAAATAATAAATTATAAGGTCCCTAGAAAGTACGTAACCTTAAAAAACAAGAACGAGAAAAATGTCTTCTTAATTTTGTGATTTCTTATGTAACTTAGCTTTCATATAATCTTTTTTTTTTAAATAAATATATCTATGACGTAAGTACACACTTTTAGGAATTATGGAGATAAAAATCCGCCAGCGATAATTTAAAATGATATTATATACCGTATCGTTAAGATAAAAATAAATATAAAATAATCATAGAACAAAATGATTAGTTTTGTATAAGCAAATGGTATTAGAATTTAAAAGAGTATGATAAGGATGTGCCTTCTGAGCCATATAATAACTATAATTTTATTTTATTTTTAAAGCTTTATGTTCACCTATTAGTTACCTCTATGAAATGGAATTGGATATCATATTTTTCAAGATGTCTTTAAAAAACTTGTTTTTAATAAAAAAGAAGTCCGTTACCTCCTAATATACTGACTTGTCAAGCAAAGTCAAGCAAGTTTAGTACCTTAAAAATATAAGGATAACAAAATTATTCCAGGTTTTTATATCCAATCTCGCTGTTTAAACATTTGTTGACATATGTAATATAAATTATAACGATATCATAAGCAATAATTATTTAAATATATATTTTTTTATATACTTTTGTAATCGAAGTGTCCACCATGCTTTTAAATACAATTTTATAAGTGTATTGTTACCCCGTCAAGACCTGATTTTTACGACTAAAAATATGGGTGTTTCGTCCTCGGCTATCGGCGGATTCCTCAGTGGGTCCGCCGGCGCCTTCCCAGACACCCGTTGTCGTACTAACCATAAGTTGGAACTAATATTTGAATTGAATTCGCGGCGGAGCATGTCGGTAAGGTTCATTCTACGACATCCTCCCCACCAGGCTGCCCAGAATTCATTGTGTCCTTTCTGTCGTTCCCAGTAATCTGCGTATGTATCGAAAGTTTGGTGCCTGAGAAATTTGTATAATGAACTCCAGTAGTCACTTTCGCAGATCCAATGCTATCAACAACACTCCATGCAGCAACCTTCAAACTGCAATCGGTTCCACCACCAGGGATCCATTTTGTAATCGAAGTGTCCACCATGCTTCGAAATACAATCTTATCAACGTCTTGTTACCCCGTCAAGATCTGATTTTTACCACTAAAAGTATAAGTGTTTCGTCCTCGGCCACCGGCGGTGGATTCCTCAGTGAGTCCGCCAGCACCTTTCCCAAACACCGGTCGTACTAACCATAAGTTGGAACTAATACTTGAGTTGAATTCGCGGCGGAACATGTCGATTAAGATATTCGTTCCACGATAGTACGATGGAATAAAAAGTATAAAATAATTTTTCCTAGCCTTATACATATTTATAATCCCATACAGATTCCTAACCCCATACATATTGTCCTGAAAATTTGCGATTGTGAATTTTTAATAGCTATGAAAATACTTGTAAGATTAAACAACGAAAAACGTGGAGGGCAAAAGATAATAGTAAGGAATGTAGATAGTAGCTGATATTGAGAAAATTCACACATGTTATTATTTATCACACCCTACGTTTTTTGCTTTAAATCTTGCAAGTATTTTCAGTATTTTCATGGCTATTAAAAATTCATAATCACAAATTTTCAGGACAGTGACCTTATTTCTAACGTAGGACCAGTCCGGTGCGGTTACGTCCATTTAAAATTAATATTACAAACGGTTCTGATTAAAGTTTCGATCAGATGCAGCATTTCAACATACATCGTATGGAAAACATTTTTGCACGTTGAAAATGGAATTGAATTGAAATGACAAGTGCAACAGTAGTTGATTTTTCATAAAACTGGTAATTGACAAAAGTTTTATAAATTATATTGATTAAATGTCTCAGACAGAAGAAAACAGGAAAGAAAATAGTTAGAAAAGAAATATATGGAAATCGAGTCAAATTAAATATTTTTTAACTCTTGTAAAGAATAAACCAGTTAACCCACTTATGTTTTTTTTTCCCAAAATAATTGGGCACATCTACCTACTTCAAGTAATTTACAGTTCTTGCCATCTTTAAAGAAGAACAGTTGGCTCTTTTTCAATATTATTTCCTTGTATTATTGTAAAGAATTAAAATAAGGATTAGTGAATTGGATCAATAAAAACGCATTTGATATTAAAAAGTTTCCATCTGATAATTCCGATCCAATTGGCATTTTGCAAGGTCAGTATGTATGGAGTTAAGAATCTGTATGGGGTGAAGAATCCGTATCGGGATATAAATCTGTATGGAGCGAGAATAAATTATTTCACACTTTTTAGTCCGTTTTAAAATATAGTTATTAACATTTTTTATTTAAAAAATTTTCTGCTTTTTAGTCTTTAGTTTAAAATCGATTGCAAAATTTGTATCGAATAGATACAAATCGATTGTGAATTTTGTACCGAACATACAAATAAACAAACAGACAGATAAGAAAGCAGATTAATACGGCATTATTATCCAGTTCTGAGCTATTTTTAAAGTTAAAAGTCTCTAACTCATCGGAAAATTAATTTAAAATAGATTGCAAAATTTGTACCGAACAGATACATAAACAAACAGACAGACAAGAAAGCGAATTAATTTTATATTGTCATCCAGTTCTGAGCCATGTTTAAAGTTTCAAGTCTCTAGCTTGTCGGGAAATTAGTTTAAAATAGATTGCAAAATTTGTACCTAATAGATAAAAATCGATTGCAAAATCTGCAGCCAACAGACAAATAAATAGACAGGCAAGAAAGCTAGTTAATATTGCAATATCATCTAGTTTTGAGCTATATTTAGAGTTTCAAGTCTTTAACTTCTCGGGAAATTAGTTTAAAATAGATTGCAAAATTTGTACCGAATAGATAAAAATCGATAGCAGAATCTGCATCCAACAGACAAATAAATAGACAGACAAGAAAGCTAGTTAATATTGCAATATCATCGAGTTTTGAGTTATATTTAAAGTTTCAAGTCTCTAGCTCGTCGGGAAATTTGTTTAAAATATATTGCAAAATTTGTACCGAATAGATAAAATTCGATTGCAAGATTTGTATCCAACAGACAAATAAATAGACAGACAAGAAAGCTAGTTAATATTGCAATGTCATCCAGTTTTGAGCTATATTTAAAGTTCCAAGTCTCTAGCTCATCGGGAAGTCAGTTTTAAAAAATCGATTGCAAAATTTGTACCGAATAGACACAAAAATAAACAGACATACAAGAAATCGAATTAATATTATATTGTCACTCAGTTTTGAGCCATATTTAAAATTTCGAGTCACTAGCTCTTCGGGAAATTAGTTTAAAATAGATTGCAAAAATTGTACTGAATAGATAAAAATCGATTGCAAAATTTACATCCAACAGACAAATAAAAAGACAGACAAGAAAGCTAGTTAATGTGCAATGTCATCCAGTTTTG